>CM074719.1:465959303-468467855 GCA_037306005.1 Rhinophrynus dorsalis | reverse complement strand
TAATACATCTCTAGTGTCTGTGTCCCTCGTATTAATTATGCCTGAGACCACTTATTTTTTGGTGGTTAATTGTTACGAGGCTCTGCCTCCTGCGCTTCGCTGTTCCCGATCCACTCCATCTTCTTTCCCATCTACTAAAGAATGCAAATATTATTAAAACAAAAAAAAATGGAACTGGCTAAGACCCCAAGGCAGGGAGAGCATCTTAGCAATCACAGGTATTGAACCCAGGAGCTCTACACCACTGAACGCATGCTTAACAACTGTGCCACCAAGTCGGGTGCTTAGACCCCTTGCACAAGACCTCTGGAGTATATGTGTAATGAAAGACAGCTTGCAGTTAAAAACAGAAACACCAGCTCAGGAATAGAGTCAATGGGAATTGAACCCAGGAGAGCTGCCTGGAAGGTATGTGCTTTAACCTCTATGCTACAGAAGGAATTCACATGAGCCAGCTTGTGGCCTAGTGGTTAAGACAGCCGCCTTGCAATCTAACAAGTGCTGTCATACAGTAAGTCATGGGTTCAAATCCCAATAAAATTGATAAACTCAAATCCATAATTAAAATGAGATACTGATACAGTAAGAGAAGGAAGGGGAGGAGTTGGAGAGGGTGGTTTGAGGTGGAGGGGTGGAGCCAGGTGAAGGAGAGGAGGAAGACATAGTTCTGGGGAGAGAAGGATGATCTGGAAAGACACGAGACATGGACTGAGGAATATAGATGATGGAGGGGGTGGAGTTGGAGAAAGATGGGGCGGCGTAAAAGAGCCAGGAAAAACCGAGGGTGTAAAACTGGACAGGTGAGGGCATCCCCAGTGAGCCAGGAGATCCAGTCATGGAGGAGGGACAGATATAGCAGGAGGAGGGTGGAGGTAGAGAGAGACAGTAATCAAAGGGGCAGGCATGGGAAGGAGGGTGCAGTAAGTGGAATAGGAATGAATAGAGTGGGTTTAGAAGGACAGGAGCGAATGAGCTAGAGAGAGGCAGAGTCAGAAGATAGAGAGGGGGGAGAAGATAGAGGAGAAAGGGGAGGTGGCGTTAGAGGAGGGGCATGGTTAGAGATTGGAGGAGCTGGATGGATGGAATTAGGGAAAGATGAGATTGGTGGCTGAAGTTAGAGAAGGTGGGCCGAGTCTGAAAGAGTGGGGTGGACCTAAGCAGCATGTGGGTGGGATTAGAAGCACATGAGGGGTAGAGCTAGCAGTTGGTGCATAATTAGATAGGAAGGTGGCATTGAAGAGGCAGGGCAGTCATAGAGAAGAGTGAAGTTTGAGAGACAGGAGAGTGTGGGGGAAGCTGGAGGAGAGGAGACAGGGGATGGGAGTATATGTAGGGAAAGAGGGTGAAATAAGATAGGACAGTGAGGACGAATCCATGGAACCCTGCATTTTTTTAATACGTGTTCCTGATTTAAAGGGACATTGGGTCAATCTAGGGAGGGACAGAGTCACATAGTAGGGGGGAGGAGGTAGAGCGAGGGTGAGGTTAGAGGATGGGGTAGACATAGGGAGGAGGGTCAGTAGTGGAGGCACAGTGAGAGAGAAGGGTGAAGTTAGAGAGGCATTGCAGTAATAGAGAAGAGTGCGGAAGAGTTAGAGACAGGATATCAAGACTGTGGGTGTAAGTAGAGGAGGGACAGAGACAGGTGACAAAAGAGCAGGAGGAGGGCAGATTTATAGAAGAGTGGAGAGAGAGGGAGCAGAGCTTGGGAATGGAGAAAGAGGGTCTGGAGATAGAAAAGATGGAAACAGGAGGAGTCAGGAAGGGTGGTGTTAAAATGGAGGGGAGAAGACAAGTGAAAGAGAGCAGGAAAGGTAGTCTGTGGCAGGGGCTGGATATGATGTGAAGCTAGATAGACAGTAGAGAAAGTAGACACGGGTTAAGTTAGGGTGTCAGGAGACCTGGGGTAGCGTTAGAGAGAGGAGAAAAGGGATTTTTATGCTTACCAATAAATACTTTTCTCTTTTTCCATTGAGTAACACAGGGACCAAGGGGCATAGAACGTCTCCATCCAGGACACAGGGCTCTCCAAACTCAAACTTCTCCCACTCTCTGCTCTCTATTCCACTTCACCCACTAATTAGAGATTAGTGTGCATCTAGCATAGCAAGGAAAGGTATAGACAACAGGACAGAGAAACAAACTAACTGCAGGACATCTCTATTCTCCACCCATGCTCATTTCCTCAGGGTGGGATGCCCTGCATTCCTTAATGGGCTAAGAGAAAAAGATGTATAGGTAAGTATAAAAAAAAAAATTACCTTTTCCCTAGCATCATTGAGGGATGCAGGAACCACAAGGATGTCCCAAAGCAGTCCCAAAAACACGGGGGGGGGGGGGGGGAGAAAACTAGAGGTCAATGGCCTGTGAAAACCAAAACATACATCTTGAGATGACCAGATTGCTGCCTTGCAGAGTGACTTTGCGGAGACTTGCTTCTGTATAGCCCATGACGTACTGAGGGAGCATGTTGAACGGGCAGTAATACGGAATGTAGCCAGATAAGACTTGAGAATATAAGTTTGCCTGATAGTTTAAAAAAGCCATGAGTCATTTGTTGCATTAGAACCAGGTCTGCCCTTCCTAGGACCTTCAGGTAAGGCAAACAAAGCATCCCTTTGTCTGAAAGATTCTGTAGTTTTGACGTAGTGTTGAAGACATCTAATTACATCCAGAGGGTGAAGCACTTCATCGTTGCGGTTGCAAGGATTAGGACACAAAGAATGTTGAACTAACTCCTTGTTGATGCATAACGTAGAGACAACTTTAAGTTGAAACTCGAGAGTGGTCCATGATACAATCTTATTTTAGTGAAAGACTAGGTGAGGAGAAGAGCAGGATAATGTGTCGTTCTGAGACTCTCCTTGCTAAGGATATTGCAGGGAGAGAAACAGTCTTACATGTTAAATGCTTGCGGGAAGAGTTAAAGAGGAGAGACAGCAAAGGGTGGAGCTGGAGGGCTGGAGACTGGTGATGGAAGTAGATGTAGTGAAGGAGGGTGAACGAAGATAGGATAGGTAGGAGGAATCCATGGAACCCTGGATCATTCTCCCCTCAGTCAGAGAGGATAGGATGGAGTTAGTAGTGGAGGCATAGTTAGAGAGAAGGGTGGAGTTAGAGAGGCATGGTAGTGATAGAGAAGAGTGTGGCAGAGATGGAGATCAAGACTTTGGGTGAAGTAAGAGGAGTGGCAGAGACATGTGTGGAGAAAGAGGGAGTGGAGGCAGAGAATGGAGAAAGAGGGACTGGAGATAGAAAGGATAGAGAAAGGAGGAGTTAGAAAGGAGGGAAGGAGACAAGTGAAAGAACAGGACAGTGCACTGAGTTCAGAGACTCTCCTGTCTGAAGATATTTCAGTGAGAGAAGCAGTCTTACATGTTAAGTGCTTGAGGGAAGCAGATGACAGAGCTTTGAAAGCAGAGGACTGGTGTGCTTCCAGGGCAAGATTCCAGTCCCATGAAGGAGCAGGATCCCCTGTAAAAGAGAAGTGTATGAGTTACCCCCTGAAGAAACACTTGAATGTCAGGAATCCCCACAAGAGACCTCTTGAAAAGCACAGATAAAGGAGAAACTTGAACCTTACTGGATCTGATTCTCAGTCCTTTTTCAAGACCAGCTTGCAAAAAGTCCATAAGGAGATGGGGGTTTGAAGCAGAAAGGACCAATGACATGTTTGTTGACAAAAGGCAAACTAGATGCCCCAGTTCAGATGGTAGATTTTGGCAGAGACAGGGTTGCAGCATAGTTGGATTACTGAGCCACTCAGCTTCTTGTGCTTCAAACTTTCAGCCTCAAGTTCTAAAAAGTTAAGGCAAGATTGGTCCCGCCTGGGTAATGAACGGGACTTTTGGATAGATAGTCCGGCATCAGAGGAAGCCTCCAAGGCTCTTCTACTGACATGTCAAGCAGATGATGGAACCAAGTTCCACTAGGCCAGAATGGAGCGACGAGCCGACTCTGAAACCTATTGCTTCTGATTTTGGAACCATGGCAACCCTGGTAACTGGAGGAGAGGCGGGCACCAGACTGTACTGCCAGGGAACTGTCAAGGCATCTGCTGTCACTGCCTTGGGGTCCCTTACCCAGAAGCACAAAGTTGGTGGTTTTGCGTTGAGACAGGAGGCCACCAGGTCTTGAAGAAAGTTTTCCTATTTCAACTCCCCTTCATCCGGATTAACGCTTTATCTACTGAGATAGTCCACCTCCCACGTGTTTAGAAGGATGACAGAGTTGTATTCATTGAGGGCTAAATCATGACGCCAGTGTCCAAAGAGCTTCTTTTAATCCAATAAAAAAGGATTGGTTCAGCCAGAAAATTACACATGGCTCCATTAAGCAGCAAAGAGCCAGTGGTGTAGTGTGCTCCCTTGATGCTTCTCGCCCTATGTTTGAATCCAATCGGTATTATTATTATTTTTTCTTAAATACACATATTGTCTGACAACCTCTTTAGATTACATTTTGTTTGTTTTCATTTACCCTCAGTACCTTTTCTTAACAAATGAGAATGACAGAATGAAGCAGGACTGGTAGGGGTGCCAAAAATGAATTGCTTAACACTTGCTTGTGACTACATCTGGTTCCACCACCAGAGAATCTGGCCCAAAACAGGCTTCAAGGGAATAATCCTTGACATGGCAGTCTGCATCCCTCTATTTCTACATCTCTTCTACTAGAATCAACATCTTATTCATATTGTTTTCCTATATATCTGTGTGTTTGCAACCCAATACATCTCTAGTGTCTGTGTCCCTCGTATTAATTATGCCTGAGACCACTTATTTTTTGGTGGTTAATTGTTACGAGGCTCTGCCTCCTGCGCTTCGCTGTTCCCGATCCACTCCATCTTCTTTCCCATCTACTAAAGAATGCAAATATTATTAAAACAAAAAAAAATGGAACTGGCTAAGACCCCAAGGCAGGGAGAGCATCTTAGCAATCACAGGTATTGAACCCAGGAGCTCTACACCACTGAACGCATGCTTAACAACTGTGCCACCAAGTCGGGTGCTTAGACCCCTTGCACAAGACCTCTGGAGTATATGTGTAATGAAAGACAGCTTGCAGTTAAAAACAGAAACACCAGCTCAGGAATAGAGTCAATGGGAATTGAACCCAGGAGAGCTGCCTGGAAGGTATGTGCTTTAACCTCTATGCTACAGAAGGAATTCACATGAGCCAGCTTGTGGCCTAGTGGTTAAGACAGCCGCCTTGCAATCTAACAAGTGCTGTCATACAGTAAGTCATGGGTTCAAATCCCAATAAAATTGATAAACTCAAATCCATAATTAAAATGAGATACTGATACAGTAAGAGAAGGAAGGGGAGGAGTTGGAGAGGGTGGTTTGAGGTGGAGGGGTGGAGCCAGGTGAAGGAGAGGAGGAAGACATAGTTCTGGGGAGAGAAGGATGATCTGGAAAGACACGAGACATGGACTGAGGAATATAGATGATGGAGGGGGTGGAGTTGGAGAAAGATGGGGCGGCGTAAAAGAGCCAGGAAAAACCGAGGGTGTAAAACTGGACAGGTGAGGGCATCCCCAGTGAGCCAGGAGATCCAGTCATGGAGGAGGGACAGATATAGCAGGAGGAGGGTGGAGGTAGAGAGAGACAGTAATCAAAGGGGCAGGCATGGGAAGGAGGGTGCAGTAAGTGGAATAGGAATGAATAGAGTGGGTTTAGAAGGACAGGAGCGAATGAGCTAGAGAGAGGCAGAGTCAGAAGATAGAGAGGGGGGAGAAGATAGAGGAGAAAGGGGAGGTGGCGTTAGAGGAGGGGCATGGTTAGAGATTGGAGGAGCTGGATGGATGGAATTAGGGAAAGATGAGATTGGTGGCTGAAGTTAGAGAAGGTGGGCCGAGTCTGAAAGAGTGGGGTGGACCTAAGCAGCATGTGGGTGGGATTAGAAGCACATGAGGGGTAGAGCTAGCAGTTGGTGCATAATTAGATAGGAAGGTGGCATTGAAGAGGCAGGGCAGTCATAGAGAAGAGTGAAGTTTGAGAGACAGGAGAGTGTGGGGGAAGCTGGAGGAGAGGAGACAGGGGATGGGAGTATATGTAGGGAAAGAGGGTGAAATAAGATAGGACAGTGAGGACGAATCCATGGAACCCTGCATTTTTTTAATACGTGTTCCTGATTTAAAGGGACATTGGGTCAATCTAGGGAGGGACAGAGTCACATAGTAGGGGGGAGGAGGTAGAGCGAGGGTGAGGTTAGAGGATGGGGTAGACATAGGGAGGAGGGTCAGTAGTGGAGGCACAGTGAGAGAGAAGGGTGAAGTTAGAGAGGCATTGCAGTAATAGAGAAGAGTGCGGAAGAGTTAGAGACAGGATATCAAGACTGTGGGTGTAAGTAGAGGAGGGACAGAGACAGGTGACAAAAGAGCAGGAGGAGGGCAGATTTATAGAAGAGTGGAGAGAGAGGGAGCAGAGCTTGGGAATGGAGAAAGAGGGTCTGGAGATAGAAAAGATGGAAACAGGAGGAGTCAGGAAGGGTGGTGTTAAAATGGAGGGGAGAAGACAAGTGAAAGAGAGCAGGAAAGGTAGTCTGTGGCAGGGGCTGGATATGATGTGAAGCTAGATAGACAGTAGAGAAAGTAGACACGGGTTAAGTTAGGGTGTCAGGAGACCTGGGGTAGCGTTAGAGAGAGGAGAAAAGGGATTTTTATGCTTACCAATAAATACTTTTCTCTTTTTCCATTGAGTAACACAGGGACCAAGGGGCATAGAACGTCTCCATCCAGGACACAGGGCTCTCCAAACTCAAACTTCTCCCACTCTCTGCTCTCTATTCCACTTCACCCACTAATTAGAGATTAGTGTGCATCTAGCATAGCAAGGAAAGGTATAGACAACAGGACAGAGAAACAAACTAACTGCAGGACATCTCTATTCTCCACCCATGCTCATTTCCTCAGGGTGGGATGCCCTGCATTCCTTAATGGGCTAAGAGAAAAAGATGTATAGGTAAGTATAAAAAAAAAAATTACCTTTTCCCTAGCATCATTGAGGGATGCAGGAACCACAAGGATGTCCCAAAGCAGTCCCAAAAACACGGGGGGGGGGGGGGAGAAAACTAGAGGTCAATGGCCTGTGAAAACCAAAACATACATCTTGAGATGACCAGATTGCTGCCTTGCAGAGTGACTTTGCGGAGACTTGCTTCTGTATAGCCCATGACGTACTGAGGGAGCATGTTGAACGGGCAGTAATACGGAATGTAGCCAGATAAGACTTGAGAATATAAGTTTGCCTGATAGTTTAAAAAAGCCATGAGTCATTTGTTGCATTAGAACCAGGTCTGCCTTCCTAGGACCTTCAGGTAAGGCAAACAAAGAATCCCTTTGTCTGAAAGATTCTGTAGTTTTGACGTAGTGTGAAGACATCATCTAATTACATCCAGAGGGTGAAGCACTTCATCGTTGCGGTTGCAAGGATTAGGACACAAAGAATGTTGAACTAACTCCTTGTTGATGCATAACGTAGAGACAACTTTAAGTTGAAACTCGAGAGTGGTCCATGATACAATCTTATTTTAGTGAGGAGAAGAGCAGGATAATGTGTCGTTCTGAGACTCTCCTTGCTAAGGATATTGCAGGGAGAGAGAAACAGTCTTACATGTTAAATGCTTGCGGGAAGAGTTAAAGAGGAGAGACAGCAAAGGGTGGAGGCTGGAGGGCTGGAGACTGGTGATGGAAGTAGATGATGTAGTGAAGGAGGGTGAACGAAGATAGGATAGGTAGGAGGAATCCATGGAACCCTGGATCATTCTCCCCTCAGTCAGAGAGGATAGGATGAGGAGGTAGTAGTGGAGGCATAGTTAGAGAGAAGGGTGGAGTTAGAGAGGCATGGTAGTGATAGAGAAGAGTGTGGCAGAGATGGAGATCAAGACTTTGGGTGAAGTAAGAGGAGTGGCAGAGACATGTGTGGAGAAAGAGGGAGTGGAGGTAGAGAATGGAGAAAGAGGGACTGGAGATAGAAAGGATAGAGAAAGGAGGAGTTAGAAAGGAGGGAAGGAGAAAAGTGAAAGAACAGGACAGTGCACTGAGTTCAGAGACTCTCCTGTCTGAAGATATTTCAGTGAGAGAAGCAGTCTTACATGTTAAGTGCTTGAGGGAAGCAGATGACAGAGCTTTGAAAGCAGAGGACTGGTGTGCTTCCAGGGCAAGATTCCAGTCCCATGAAGGAGCAGGATCCCCTGTAAAAGAGAATTGTACGAGTTACCCCCTGAAGAAACACTTGAATGTCAGGAATCCCCACAAGAGACCTCTTGAAAAGCACAGATAAAGGAGAAACTTGAACCTTACTGGATCTGATTCTCAGTCCTTTTTCAAGACCAGCTTGCAAAAAGTCCATAAGGAGATGGGGGTTTGAAGCAGAAAGGACCAATGACATGTTTGTTGACAAAAGGCAAACTAGATGCCCCAGTTCAGATGGTAGATTTTGGCAGAGACAGGGTTGCAGCATAGTTGGATTACTGAGCCACTCAGCTTCTTGTGCTTCAAACTTTCAGCCTCGAGTTCTAAAAAGTTAAGGCAAGATTGGTCCCGCCTGGGTAATGAACGGGACTTTTGGATAGATAGTCCGGCATCAGAGGAAGACTCCAAGGCTCTTCTACTGACATGTCAAGCAGATGATGGAACAAGTTCCACTAGGCCAGAATGGAGCGACGAGCCGACTCTGAAACCTATTGCTTCTGATTTTGGAACCATGGCAACCCTGGTAACTGGAGGAGAGGCGGGCACCAGACTGTACTGCCAGGGAACTGTCAAGGCATCTGCTGTCACTACCTTGGGGTCCCTTACCCAGAAGCACAAAGTTGGTGGTTTTGCGATGAGACAGGAGGCCACCAGGTCTTGAAGAAAGTTTTCCTATTTCAACTCCCCTTCATCCGGATTAACGCTTTATCTACTGAGATAGTCCACCTCCCACGTGTTTAGAAGGATGACAGAGTTGTATTCATTGAGGGCTAAATCATGACGCCAGTGTCCAAAGAGCTTCTTTTAATCCAATAAAAAAGGATTGGTTCAGCCAGAAAATTACACATGGCTCCATGAAGCAGCAAAGAGCCAGTGGTGTAGTGTGCTCCCTTGATGCTTCTCGCCCTATGTTTGAATCCAATCGGTATTATTATTATTTTTTCTTAAATACACATATTGTCTGACAACCTCTTTAGATTACATTTTGTTTGTTTTCATTTACCCTCAGTACCTTTTCTTAACAAATGAGAATGACAGAATGAAGCAGGACAGGTAGGGGTGCCAAAAATGAATTGCTTAACACTTGCTTGTGACTACATCTGGTTCCACCACCAGAGAATCTGGCCCAAAACAGGCTTCAAGGGAATAATCCTTGACATGGCAGTCTGCATCCCTCTATTTCTGCATCTCTTCTACTAGAATCAACATCTTATTCATATTGTTTTCCTATATATCTGCGTGTTTGCAACCCAATACATCTCTAGTGTCTGTGTCCCTCGTATTAATTATGCCTGAGACCACTTATTTTTGGTGGTTAATTGTCACGAGGCTCTGCCTCCTGCGCTTCGCTGTTCCCGATCCACTCCATCTTCTTTCCCATCTACTAAAGAATGCAAATATTATTAAAACAAAAAAAAAATGGAACTGGCTAAGACCCCAAGGCAGGGAGAGCATCTTAGCAATCACAGGAATTGAACCCAGGAGCTCTACACCACTGAACGCATGCTTAACAACTGTGCCACCAAGTCGGGTGCTTAGACCCCTTGCACAAGACCTCTGGAGTATATGTGTAATGAAAGACAGCTTGCAGTTAAAAACAGAAACACCAGCTCAGGAATAGAGTCAATGGGAATTGAACCCAGGAGAGCTGCTGGGAAGGTATGTGCTTTAACCTCTATGCTACAGAAGGAATTCACATGAGCCAGCTTGTGGCCTAGTGGTTAAGACAGCCGCCTTGCAATCTAACAAGTGCTGTCATACAGTAAGTCATGGGTTCAAATCCCAATAAAATTGATAAACTCAAATCCATAATTAAAATGAGATACTGATACAGTAAGAGAAGGAAGGGGAGGAGTTGGAGAGGGTGGTTTGAGGTGGAGGGGTGGAGCCAGGTGAAGGAGAGGAGGAAGACATAGTTCTGGGGAGAGAAGGATGATCTGGAAAGACACGAGACATGGACTGAGGAATATAGATGATGGAGGGGGTGGAGTTGGAGAAAGATGGGGCGGCGTAAAAGAGCCAGGAAAAACCGAGGGTGTAAAACTGGACAGGTGAGGGCATCCCCAGTGAGCCAGGAGATCCAGTCATGGAGGAGGGACAGATATAGCAGGAGGAGGGTGGAGGTAGAGAGAGACAGTAATCAAAGGGGCAGGCATGGGAAGGAGGGTGGAGTAAGTGGAATAGGAATGAATAGAGTGGGTTTAGAAGGACAGGAGCGAATGAGCTAGAGAGAGGCAGAGTCAGAAGATAGAGAGGGGGGAGAAGATAGAGGAGAAAAGGGAGGTGGCGTTAGAGGAGGGGCATGGTTAGAGATTGGAGGAGCTGGATGGATGGAATTAGGGAAAGATGAGATTGGTGGCTGAAGTTAGAGAAGGTGGGCCGAGTCTGAAAGAGTGGGGTGGACCTAAGCAGCATGTGGGTGGGATTAGAAGCACATGAGGGGTAGAGCTAGCAGTTGGTGCATAATTAGATAGGAAGGTGGCATTGAAGAGGCAGGGCAGTCATAGAGAAGAGTGAAGTTTGAGAGACAGGAGAGTGTGGGGGAAGCTGGAGGAGAGGAGACAGGGGATGGGAGTAGATGTAGGGAAAGAGGGTGAAATAAGATAGGACAGTGAGGACGAATCCATGGAACCCTGCATTTTTTTAATACGTGTTCCTGATTTAAAGGGACATTGGGTCAATCTAGGGAGGGACAGAGTCACATAGTAGGGGGGAGGAGGTAGAGCGAGGGTGAGGTTAGAGGATGGGGTAGACATAGGGAGGAGGGTCAGTAGTGGAGGCACAGTGAGAGAGAAGGGTGAAGTTAGAGAGGCATTGCAGTAATAGAGAAGAGTGCGGAAGAGTTAGAGACAGGATATCAAGACTGTGGGTGTAAGTAGAGGAGGGACAGAGACAGGTGACAAAAGAGCAGGAGGAGGGCAGATTTATAGAAGAGTGGAGAGAGAGGGAGCAGAGCTTGGGAATGGAGAAAGAGGGTCTGGAGATAGAAAAGATGGAAACAGGAGGAGTCAGGAAGGGTGGTGTTAAAATGGAGGGGAGAAGACAAGTGAAAGAGAGCAGGAAAGGTAGTCTGTGGCAGGGGCTGGATATGATGTGAAGCTAGATAGACAGTAGAGAAAGTAGACACGGGTTAAGTTAGGGTGTCAGGAGACCTGGGGTAGCGTTAGAGAGAGGAGAAAGGGGATTTTTATGCTTACCAATAAATACTTTTCTCTTTTTCCATTGAGTAACACAGGGACCAAGGGGCATAGAACGTCTCCATCCAGGACACAGGGCTCTCCAAACTCAAACTTCTCCCACTCTCTGCTCTCTATTCCACTTCACCCACTAATTAGAGATTAGTGTGCATCTAGCATAGCAAGGAAAGGTATAGACAACAGGACAGAGAAACAAACTAACTGCAGGACATCTCTATTCTCCACCCATGCTCATTTCCTCAGGGTGGGATGCCCTGCATTCCTTAATGGGCTAAGAGAAAAAGATGTATAGGTAAGTATAAAAAAAAAATCACCTTTTCCCTAGCATCATTGAGGGATGCAGGAACCACAAGGATGTCCCAAAGCAGTCCCAAAAACACGGGGGGGGGGGAGAAAACTAGAGGTCAATGGCCTGTGAAAACCAAAACATACATCTTGAGATGACCAGATTGCTGCCTTGCAGAGTGACTTTGCGGAGACTTGCTTCTGTATAGCCCATGACGTACTGAGGGAGCATGTTGAACGGGCAGTAATACGGAATGTAGCCAGATAAGACTTGAGAATATAAGTTTGCCTGATAGTTTAAAGAAGCCATGAGTCATTTGTTGCATTAGAACCAGGTCTGCCCTTCCTAGGACCTTCAGGTAAGGCAAACAAAGCATCCCTTTGTCTGAAAGATTCTGTAGTTTTGACGTAGTGTTGAAGACATCTAATTACATCCAGAGGGTGAAGCACTTCATCGTTGCGGTTGCAAGGATTAGGACACAAAGAATGTTGAACTAACTCCTTGTTGATGCATAACGTAGAGACAACTTTAAGTTGAAACTCGAGAGTGGTCCATGATACAATCTTATTTTAGTGAAAGACTAGGTGAGGAGAAGAGCAGGATAATGTGTCGTTCTGAGACTCTCCTTGCTAAGGATATTGCAGGGAGAGAAACAGTCTTACATGTTAAATGCTTGCGGGAAGAGTTAAAGAGGAGAGACAGCAAAGGGTGGAGCTGGAGGGCTGGAGACTGGTGATGGAAGTAGATGTAGTGAAGGAGGGTGAACGAAGATAGGATAGGTAGGAGGAATCCATGGAACCCTGGATCATTCTCCCCTCAGTCAGAGAGGATAGGATGGAGTTAGTAGTGGAGGCATAGTTAGAGAGAAGGGTGGAGTTAGAGAGGCATGGTAGTGATAGAGAAGAGTGTGGCAGAGATGGAGATCAAGACTTTGGGTGAAGTAAGAGGAGTGGCAGAGACATGTGTGGAGAAAGAGGGAGTGGAGGTAGAGAATGGAGAAAGAGGGACTGGAGATAGAAAGGATAGAGAAAGGAGGAGTTAGAAAGGAGGGAAGGAGACAAGTGAAAGAACAGGACAGTGCACTGAGTTCAGAGACTCTCCTGTCTGAAGATATTTCAGTGAGAGAAGCAGTCTTACATGTTAAGTGCTTGAGGGAAGCAGATGACAGAGCTTTGAAAGCAGAGGACTGGTGTGCTTCCAGGGCAAGATTCCAGTCCCATGAAGGAGCAGGATCCCCTGTAAAAGAGAAGTGTACGAGTTACCCCCTGAAGAAACACTTGAATGTCAGGAATCCCCACAAGAGACCTCTTGAAAAGCACAGATAAAGGAGAAACTTGAACCTTACTGGATCTGATTCTCAGTCCTTTTTCAAGACCAGCTTGCAAAAAGTCCATAAGGAGATGGGGGTTTGAAGCAGAAAGGACCAATGACATGTTTGTTGACAAAAGGCAAACTAGATGCCCCAGTTCAGATGGTAGATTTTGGCAGAGACAGGGTTGCAGCATAGTTGGATTACTGAGCCACTCAGCTTCTTGTGCTTCAAACTTTCAGCCTCGAGTTCTAAAAAGTTAAGGCAAGATTGGTCCCGCCTGGGTAATGAACGGGACTTTTGGATAGATAGTCCGGCATCAGAGGAAGCCTCCAAGGCTCTTCTACTGACATGTCAAGCAGATGATGGAACCAAGTTCCACTAGGCCAGAATGGAGCGACGAGCCGACTCTGAAACCTATTGCTTCTGATTTTGGAACCATGGCAACCCTGGTAACTGGAGGAGAGGCGGGCACCAGACTGTACTGCCAGGGAACTGTCAAGGCATCTGCTGTCACTGCCTTGGGGTCCCTTACCCAGAAGCACAAAGTTGGTGGTTTTGCGTTGAGACAGGAGGCCACCAGGTCTTGAAGAAAGTTTTCCTATTTCAACTCCCCTTCATCCCGATTAACGCTTTATCTACTGAGATAGTCCACCTCCCACGTGTTTAGAAGGATGACAGAGTTGTATTCATTGAGGGCTAAATCATGACGCCAGTGTCCAAAGAGCTTCTTTTAATCCAATAAAAAGGATTGGTTCAGCCAGAAAATTACACATGGCTCCATTAAGCAGCAAAGAGCCAGTGGTGTAGTGTGCTCCCTTGATGCTTCTCGCCCTATGTTTGAATCCAATCGGTATTATTATTATTTTTTCTTAAATACACATATTGTCTGACAACCTCTTTAGATTACATTTTGTTTGTTTTCATTACCCTCAGTACCTTTTCTTAACAAATGAGAATGACAGAATGAAGCAGGACTGGTAGGGGTGCCAAAAATGAATTGCTTAACACTTGCTTGTGACTACATCTGGTTCCACCACCAGAGAATCTGGCCCAAAACAGGCTTCAAGGGAATAATCCTTGACATGGCAGTCTGCATCCCTCTATTTCTGCATCTCTTCTACTAGAATCAACATCTTATTCATATTGTTTTCCTATATATCTGCGTGTTTGCAACCCAATACATCTCTAGTGTCTGTGTCCCTCGTATTAATTATGCCTGAGACCACTTATTTTTGGTGGTTAATTGTCACGAGGCTCTGCCTCCTGCGCTTCGCTGTTCCCGATCCACTCCATCTTCTTTCCCATCTACTAAAGAATGCAAATATTATTAAAACAAAAAAAAAATGGAACTGGCTAAGACCCCAAGGCAGGGAGAGCATCTTAGCAATCACAGGAATTGAACCCAGGAGCTCTACACCACTGAACGCATGCTTAACAACTGTGCCACCAAGTCGGGTGCTTAGACCCCTTGCACAAGACCTCTGGAGTATATGTGTAATGAAAGACAGCTTGCAGTTAAAAACAGAAACACCAGCTCAGGAATAGAGTCAATGGGAATTGAACGTAGGAGAGCTGCCTGGAAGGTATGTGCTTTAACCTCTATGCTACAGAAGGAATTCACATGAGCCAGCTTGTGGCCTAGTGGTTAAGACAGCCGCCTTGCAATCTAACAAGTGCTGTCATACAGTAAGTCATGGGTTCAAATCCCAATAAAATTGATAAACTCAAATCCATAATTAAAATGAGATACTGATACAGTAAGAGAAGGAAGGGGAGGAGTTGGAGAGGGTGGTTTGAGGTGGAGGGGTGGAGCCAGGTGAAGGAGAGGAGGAAGACATAGTTCTGGGGAGAGAAGGATGATCTGGAAAGACACGAGACATGGACTGAGGAATATAGATGATGGAGGGGGTGGAGTTGGAGAAAGATGGGGCGGCGTAAAAGAGCCAGGAAAAACCGAGGGTGTAAAACTGGACAGGTGAGGGCATCCCCAGTGAGCCAGGAGATCCAGTCATGGAGGAGGGACAGATATAGCAGGAGGAGGGTGGAGGTAGAGAGAGACAGTAATCAAAGGGGCAGGCATGGGAAGGAGGGTGGAGTAAGTGGAATAGGAATGAATAGAGTGGGTTTAGAAGGACAGGAGCGAATGAGCTAGAGAGAGGCAGAGTCAGAAGATAGAGAGGGGGGAGAAGATAGAGGAGAAAGGGGAGGTGGCGTTAGAGGAGGGGCATGGTTAGAGATTGGAGGAGCTGGATGGATGGAATTAGGGAAAGATGAGATTGGTGGGTGAAGTTAGAGAAGGTGGGCCGAGTCTGAAAGAGTGGGGTGGACCTAAGCAGCATGTGGGTGGGATTAGAAGCACATGAGGGGTAGAGCTAGCAGTTGGTGCATAATTAGATAGGAAGGTGGCATTGAAGAGGCAGGGCAGTCATAGAGAAGAGTGAAGTTTGAGAGACAGGAGAGTGTGGGGGAAGCTGAGGAGAGGAGACAGGGGATGGGAGTAGATGTAGGGAAAGAGGGTGAAATAAGATAGGACAGTGAGGACGAATCCATGGAACCCTGCATTTTTTTAATACGTGTTCCTGATTTAAAGGGACATTGGGTCAATCTAGGGAGGGACAGAGTCACAGAGTAGGGGGGAGGAGGTAGAGCGAGGGTGAGGTTAGAGGATGGGGTAGACATAGGGAGGAGGGTCAGTAGTGGAGGCACAGTGAGAGAGAAGGTGAAGTTAGAGAGGCATTGCAGTAATAGAGAAGACTGCGGAAGAGTTAGAGACAGGATATCAAGACTGTGGGTGTAAGTAGAGGAGGGACAGAGACAGGTGACAAAAGAGCAGGAGGAGGGCAGATTTATAGAAGAGTGGAGAGAGAGGGAGCAGAGCTTGGGAATGGAGAAAGAGGGTCTGGAGATAGAAAAGATGGAAACAGGAGGAGTCAGGAAGGGTGGTGTTAAAATGGAGGGGAGAAGACAAGTGAAAGAGAGCAGGAAAGGTAGTCTGTGGCAGGGGCTGGATATGATGTGAAGCTAGATAGACAGTAGAGAAAGTAGACACGGGTTAAGTTAGGGTGTCAGGAGACCTGGGGTAGCGTTAGAGAGAGGAGAAAGGGGATTTTTATGCTTACCAATAAATACTTTTCTCTTTTTCCATTGAGTAACACAGGGACCAAGGGGCATAGAACGTCTCCATCCAGGACACAGGGCTCTCCAAACTCAAACTTCTCCCACTCTCTGCTCTCTATTCCACTTCACCCACTAATTAGAGATTAGTGTGCATCTAGCATAGCAAGGAAAGGTATAGACAACAGGACAGAGAAACAAACTAACTGCAGGACATCTCTATTCTCCACCCATGCTCATTTCCTCAGGGTGGGATGCCCTGCATTCCTTAATGGGCTAAGAGAAAAAGATGTATAGGTAAGTATAAAAAAAAAAAATCACCTTTTCCCTAGCATCATTGAGGGATGCAGGAACCACAAGGATGTCCAAAGCAGTCCCAAAAACACGGGGGGGGGGGGGGGGAGAAAACTAGAGGTCAATGGCCTGTGAAAACCAAAACATACATCTTGAGATGACCAGATTGCTGCCTTGCAGAGTGACTTTGCGGAGACTTGCTTCTGTATAGCCCATGACGTACTGAGGGAGCATGTTGAACGGGCAGTAATACAAAATGTAGCCAGATAAGACTTGAGAATATAAGTTTGCCTGATAGTTTAAAAAAGCCATGAGTCATTTGTTGCATTAGAACCAGGTCTGCCCTTCCTAGGACCTTCAGGTAAGGCAAACAAAGCATCCCTTTGTCTGAAAGATTCTGTAGTTTTGACGTAGTGTTGAAGACATCTAATTACATCCAGAGGGTGAAGCACTTCATCGTTGCGGTTGCAAGGATTAGGACACAAAGAATGTTGAACTAACTCCTTGTTGATGCATAACGTAGAGACAACTTTAAGTTGAAACTCGAGAGTGGTCCATGATACAATCTTATTTTAGTGAAAGACTAGGTGAGGAGAAGAGCAGGATAATGTGTAGTTCTGAGACTCTCCTTGCTAAGGATATTGCAGGGAGAGAAACAGTCTTACATGTTAAATGCTTGCGGGAAGAGTTAAAGAGGAGAGACAGCAAAGGGTGGAGCTGGAGGGCTGGAGACTGGTGATGGAAGTAGATGTAGTGAAGGAGGGTGAACGAAGATAGGATAGGTAGGAGGAATCCATGGAACCCTGGATCATTCTCCCCTCAGTCAGAGAGGATAGGATGGAGTTAGTAGTGGAGGCATAGTTAGAGAGAAGGGTGGAGTTAGAGAGGCATGGTAGTGATAGAGAAGAGTGTGGCAGAGATGGAGATCAAGACTTTGGGTGAAGTAAGAGGAGTGGCAGAGACATGTGTGGAGAAAGAGGGAGTGGAGGTAGAGAATGGAGAAAGAGGGACTGGAGATAGAAAGGATAGAGAAAGGAGGAGTTAGAAAGGAGGGAAGGAGACAAGTGAAAGAACAGGACAGTGCACTGAGTTCAGAGACTCTCCTGTCTGAAGATATTTCAGTGAGAGAAGCAGTCTTACATGTTAAGTGCTTGAGGGAAGCAGATGACAGAGCTTTGAAAGCAGAGGACTGGTGTGCTTCCAGGGCAAGATTCCAGTCCCATGAAGGAGCAGGATCCCCTGTAAAAGAGAAGTGTACGAGTTACCCCCTGAAGAAACACTTGAATGTCAGGAATCCCCACAAGAGACCTCTTGAAAAGCACAGATAAAGGAGAAACTTGAACCTTACTGGATCTGATTCTCAGTCCTTTTTCAAGACCAGCTTGCAAAAAGTCCATAAGGAGATGGGGGTTTGAAGCAGAAAGGACCAATGACATGTTTGTTGACAAAAGGCAAACTAGATGCCCCAGTTCAGATGGTAGATTTTGGCAGAGACAGGGTTGCAGCATAGTTGGATTACTGAGCCACTCAGCTTCTTGTGCTTCAAACTTTCAGCCTCGAGTTCTAAAAAGTTAAGGCAAGATTGGTCCCGCCTGGGTAATGAACGGGACTTTTGGATAGATAGTCCGGCATCAGAGGAAGCCTCCAAGGCTCTTCTACTGACATGTCAAGCAGATGATGGAACCAAGTTCCACTAGGCCAGAATGGAGCGACGAGCCGACTCTGAAACCTATTGCTTCTGATTTTGGAACCATGGCAACCCTGGTAACTGGAGGAGAGGCGGGCACCAGACTGTACTGCCAGGGAACTGTCAAGGCATCTGCTGTCACTGCCTTGGGGTCCCTTACCCAGAAGCAAAAAGTTGGTGGTTTTGCATTGAGACAGGAGGCCACCAGGTCTTGAAGAAAGTTTTCCTATTTCAACTCCCCTTCATCCGAATTAACGCTTTATCTACTGAGATAGTCCACCTCCCACGTGTTTAGAAGGATGACAGAGTTGTATTCATTGAGGGCTAAATCATGACGCCAGTGTCCAAAGAGCTTCTTTTAATCCAATAAAAAAGGATTGGTTCAGCCAGAAAATTACACATGGCTCCATTAAGCAGCAAAGAGCCAGTGGTGTAGTGTGCTCCCTTGATGCTTCTCGCCCTATGTTTGAATCCAATCGGTATTATTATTATTTTTTCTTAAATACACATATTGTCTGACAACCTCTTTAGATTACATTTTGTTTGTTTTCATTTACCCTCAGTACCTTTTCTTAACAAATGAGAATGACAGAATGAAGCAGGACTGGTAGGGGTGCCAAAAATGAATTGCTTAACACTTGCTTGTGACTACATCTGGTTCCACCACCAGAGAATCTGGCCCAAAACAGGCTTCAAGGGAATAATCCTTGACATGGCAGTCTGCATCCCTCTATTTCTACATCTCTTTTACTAGAATCAACATCTTATTCATATTGTTTTCCTATATATCTGCGTGTTTGCAACCCAATACATCTCTAGTGTCTGTGTCCCTCGTATTAATTATGCCTGAGACCACTTATTTTTGGTGGTTAATTGTTACGAGGCTCTGCCTCCTGCGCTTCGCTGTTCCCGATCCACTCCATCTTCTTTCCCATCTACTAAAGAATGCAAATATTATTAAAACAAAAAAAAAATGGAACTGGCTAAGACCCCAAGGCAGGGAGAGCATCTTAGCAATCACAGGAATTGAACCCAGGAGCTCTACACCAGTGAACGCATGCTTAACAACTGTGCCACCAAGTCAGGTGCTTAGACCCCTTGCACAAGACCTCTGGAGTATATGTGTAATGAAAGACAGCTTGCAGTTAAAAACAGGAACACCAGCTCAGGAATAGAGTCAATGGGAATTGAACCCAGGAGAGCTGCCTGGAAGGTATGTGCTTTAACCTCTATGCTACAGAAGGAATTCACATGAGCCAGTTTGTGGCCTAGTGGTTAAGACAGCCGCCTTGCAATCTAACAAGTGCTGTCATACAGTAAGTCATGGGTTCAAATCCCAATAAAATTGATAAACTCAAATCCATAATTAAAATGAGATACTGATACAGTAAGAGAAGGAAGGGGAGGAGTTGGAGAGAGGGTGGTTTGAGGTGGAGGGGTGGAGCCAGGTGAAGGAGAGGAGGAAGACATAGTTCTGGGGAGAGAAGGATGATCTGGAAAGACACGAGACATGGACTGAGGAATATAGATGATGGAGGGGGTGGAGTTGGAGAAAGATGGGGCGGCGTAAAAGAGCCAGGAAAAACCGAGGGTGTAAAACTGGACAGGTGAGGGCATCCCCAGTGAGCCAGGAGATCCAGTCATGGAGGAGGGACAGATATAGCAGGAGGAGGGTGGAGGTAGAGAGAGACAGTAATCAAAGGGGCAGGCATGGGAAGGAGGGTGGAGTAAGTGGAATAGGAATGAATAGAGTGGGTTTAGAAGGACAGGAGCGAATGAGCTAGAGAGAGGCAGAGTCAGAAGATAGAGAGGGGGGAGAAGATAGAGGAGAAAGGGGAGGTGGCGTTAGAGGAGGGGCATGGTTAGAGATTGGAGGAGCTGGATGGATGGAATTAGGGAAAGATGAGATTGGTGGGTGAAGTTAGAGAAGGTGGGCCGAGTCTGAAAGAGTGGGGTGGACCTAAGCAGCATGTGGGTGGGATTAGAAGCACATGAGGGGTAGAGCTAGCAGTTGGTGCATAATTAGATAGGAAGGTGGCATTGAAGAGGCAGGGCAGTCATAGAGAAGAGTGAAGTTTGAGAGACAGGAGAGTGTGGGGGAAGCTGGAGGAGAGGAGACAGGGGATGGGAGTAGATGTAGGGAAAGAGGGTGAAATAAGATAGGACAGTGAGGACGAATCCATGGAACCCTGCATTTTTTTAATACGTGTTCCTGATTTAAAGGGACATTGGGTCAATCTAGGGAGGGACAGAGTCACAGAGTAGGGGGGAGGAGGTAGAGCGAGGGTGAGGTTAGAGGATAGGGTAGACATAGGGAGGAGGGTCAGTAGTGGAGGCACAGTGAGAGAGAAGGGTGAAGTTAGAGAGGCATTGCAGTAATAGAGAAGAGTGCGGAAGAGTTAGAGACAGGATATCAAGACTGTGGGTGTAAGTAGAGGAGGGACAGAGACAGGTGACAAAAGAGCAGGAGGAGGGCAGATTTATAGAAGAGTGGAGAGAGAGGGAGCAGAGCTTGGGAATGGAGAAAGAGGGTCTGGAGATAGAAAAGATGGAAACAGGAGGAGTCAGGAAGGGTGGTGTTAAAATGGAGGGGAGAAGACAAGTGAAAGAGAGCAGGAAAGGTAGTCTGTGGCAGGGGCTGGATATGATGTGAAGCTAGATAGACAGTAGAGAAAGTAGACACGGGTTAAGTTAGGGTGTCAGGAGACCTGGGGTAGCGTTAGAGAGAGGAGAAAGGGGATTTTTATGCTTACCAATAAATACTTTTCTCTTTTTCCATTGAGTAACACAGGGACCAAGGGGCATAGAACGTCTCCATCCAGGACACAGGGCTCTCCAAACTCAAACTTCTCCCACTCTCTGCTCTCTATTCCACTTCACCCACTAATTAGAGATTAGTGTGCATCTAGCATAGCAAGGAAAGGTATAGACAACAGGACAGAGAAACAAACTAACTGCAGGACATCTCTATTCTCCACCCATGCTCATTTCCTCAGGGTGGGATGCCCTGCATTCCTTAATGGGCTAAGAGAAAAAGATGTATAGGTAAGTATAAAAAAAAAAATCACCTTTTCCCCAGCATCATTGAGGGATGCAGGAACCACAAGGATGTCCCAAAGCAGTCCCAAAAACACGGGGGGGGGGGGGAGAAAACTAGAGGTCAATGGCCTGTGAAAACCAAAACATACATCTTGAGATGACCAGATTCCTGCCTTGCAGAGTGACTTTGCGGAGACTTGCTTCTGTATAGCCCATGACGTACTGAGGGAGCATGTTGAACGGGCAGTAATACGGAATGTAGCCAGATAAGACTTGAGAATATAAGTTTGCCTGATAGTTTAAAAAAGCCATGAGTCATTTGTTGCATTAGAACCAGGTCTGCCCTTCCTAGGACCTTCAGGTAAGGCAAACAAAGCATCCCTTTGTCTGAAAGATTCTGTAGTTTTGACGTAGTGTTGAAGACATCTAATTACATCCAGAGGGTGAAGCACTTCATCGTTGCGGTTGCAAGGATTAGGACACAAAGAATGTTGAACTAACTCCTTGTTGATGCATAACGTAGAGACAACTTTAAGTTGAAACTCGAGAGTGGTCCATGATACAATCTTATTTTAGTGAAAGACTAGGTGAGGAGAAGAGCAGGATAATGTGTAGTTCTGAGACTCTCCTTGCTAAGGATATTGCAGGGAGAGAAACAGTCTTACATGTTAAATGCTTGCGGGAAGAGTTAAAGAGGAGAGACAGCAAAGGGTGGAGCTGGAGGGCTGGAGACTGGTGATGGAAGTAGATGTAGTGAAGGAGGGTGAACGAAGATAGGATAGGTAGGAGGAATCCATGGAACCCTGGATCATTCTCCCCTCAGTCAGAGAGGATAGGATGGAGTTAGTAGTGGAGGCATAGTTAGAGAGAAGGGTGGAGTTAGAGAGGCATGGTAGTGATAGAGAAGAGTGTGGCAGAGATGGAGATCAAGACTTTGGGTGAAGTAAGAGGAGTGGCAGAGACATGTGTGGAGAAAGAGGGAGTAGAGGTAGAGAATGGAGAAAGAGGGACTGGAGATAGAAAGGATAGAGAAAGGAGGAGTTAGAAAGGAGGGAAGGAGACAAGTGAAAGAACAGGACAGTGCACTGAGTTCAGAGACTCTCCTGTCTGAAGATATTTCAGTGAGAGAAGCAGTCATACATGTTAAGTGCTTGAGGGAAGCAGATGACAGAGCTTTGAAAGCAGAGGACTGGTGTGCTTCCAGGGCAAGATTCCAGTCCCATGAAGGAGCAGGATCCCCTGTAAAAGAGAAGTGTACGAGTTACCCCCTGAAGAAACACTTGAATGTCAGGAATCCCCACAAGAGACCTCTTGAAAAGCACAGATAAAGGAGAAACTTGAACCTTACTGGATCTGATTCTCAGTCCTTTTCAAGACCAGCTTGCAAAAAGTCCATAAGGAGATGGGGGTTTGAAGCAGAAAGGACCAGTGACATGTTTGTTGACAAAAGGCAAACTAGATGCCCAGTTCAGATGGTAGATTTTGGCAGAGACAGGGTTGCAGCATAGTTGGATTACTGAGCCACTCAGCTTCTTGTGCTTCAAACTTTCAGCCTCGAGTTCTAAAAAGTTAAGGCAAGATTGGTCCCGCCTGGGTAATGAACGGGACTTTTGGATAGATAGTCCGGCATCAGAGGAAGCCTCCAAGGCTCTTCTACTGACATGTCAAGCAGATGATGGAACCAAGTTCCACTAGGCCAGAATGGAGCGACGAGCCGACTCTGAAACCTATTGCTTCTGATTTTGGAACCATGGCAACCCTGGTAACTGGAGGAGAGGCGGGCACCAGACTGTACTGCCAGGGAACTGTCAAGGCATCTGCTGTCACTGCCTTGGGGTCCCTTACCCAGAAGCACAAAGTTGGTGGTTTTGCGTTGAGACAGGAGGCCACCAGGTCTTGAAGAAAGTTTTCCTATTTCAACTCCCCTTCATCCGGATTAACGCTTTATCTACTGAGATAGTCCACCTCCCACGTGTTTAGAAGGATGACAGAGTTGTATTCATTGAGGGCTAAATCATGACGCCAGTGTCCAAAGAGCTTCTTTTAATCCAATAAAAAAGGATTGGTTCAGCAGAAAATTACACATGGCTCCATTAAGCAGCAAAGAGCCAGTGGTGTAGTGTGCTCCCTTGATGCTTCTCGCCCTATGTTGAATCCAATCGGTATTATTATTATTTTTTCTTAAATACACATATTGTCTGACAACCTCTTTAGATTACATTTTGTTTGTTTTCATTTACCCTCAGTACCTTTTCTTAACAAATGAGAATGACAGAATGAAGCAGGACTGGTAGGGGTTCCAAAAATGAATTGCTTAACACTTGCTTGTGACTACATCTGGTTCCACCACCAGAGAATCTGGCCCAAAACAGGCTTCAAGGAATAATCCTTGACATGGCAGTCTGCATCCCTCTATTTCTACATCTCTTCTACTAGAATCAACATCTTATTCATATTGTTTTCCTATATATCTGCGTGTTTGCAACCCAATACATCTCTAGTGTCTGTGTCCCTCATATTAATTATGCCTGAGACCACTTATTTTTGGTGGTTAATTGTTACGAGGCTCTGCCTCCTGCGCTTCGCTGTTCCCGATCCACTCCATCTTCTTTCCCATCTACTAAAGAATGCAAATATTATTAAAACAAAAAAAAATGGAACTGGCTAAGACCCCAAGGCAGGGAGAGCATCTTAGCAATCACAGGAATTGAACCCAGGAGCTCTACACCACTGAACACATGCTTAACAACTATGCCACCAAGTCAGGTGCTTAGACCCCTTGCACAAGACCTCTGGAGTATATGTGTAATGAAAGACAGCTTGCAGTTAAAAACAGAAACACCAGCTCAGGAATAGAGTCAATGGGAATTGAACCCAGGAGAGCTGCCTGGAAGGTATGTGCTTTAACCTCTATGCTACAGAAGTAATTCACATGAGTCAGCTTGTGGCCTAGTGGTTAAGACAGCCGCCTTGCAATCTAACAAGTGCTGTCATACAGTAAGTCATGGGTTCAAATCCCAATAAAATTGATAAACTCAAATCCATAATTAAAATGAGATACTGATACAGTAAGAGAAGGAAGGGGAGGAGTTGGAGAGGGTGGTTTGAGGTGGAGGGGTGGAGCCAGGTGAAGGAGAGGAGGAAGACATAGTTCTGGGGAGAGAAGGATGATCTGGAAAGACACGAGACATGGACTGAGGAATATAGATGATGGAGGGGGTGGAGTTGGAGAAAGATGGGGTGGCGTAAAAGAGCCAGGAAAAACCGAGGGTGTAAAACTGGACAGGTGAGGGCATCCCCAGTGAGCCAGGAGATCCAGTCATGGAGGAGGGACAGATATAGCAGGAGGAGGGTAGAGGTAGAGAGAGACAGTAATCAAAGGGGTAGGCATGGGAAGGAGGGTGGAGTAAGTGGAATAGGAATGAATAGAGTGGGTTTAGAAGGACAGGAGCGAATGAGCTAGAGAGAGGCAGAGTCAGAAGATAGAGAGGGGGGAGAAGATAGAGGAGAAAGGGGAGGTGGCGTTAGAGGAGGGGCATGGTTAGAGATTGGAGGAGCTGGATGGATGGAATTAGGGAAAGATGAGATTGGTGGGTGAAGTTAGAGAAGGTGGGCCGAGTCTGAAAGAGTGGGGATGACCTAAGCAGCATGTGGGTGGGATTAGAAGCACATGAGGGGTAGAGCTAGCAGTTGGTGCATAATTAGATAGGAAGGTGGCATTGAAGAGGCAGGGCAGTCATAGAGAAGAGTGAAGTTTGAGAGACAGGAGAGTGTGGGGGAAGCTGGAGGAGAGGAGACAGGGGATGGGAGTAGATGTAGGGAAAGAGGGTGAAATAAGATAGGACAGTGAGGACGAATCCATGGAACCCTGCATTTTTTTAATACGTGTTCCTGATTTAAAGGGACATTGGGTCAATCTAGGGAGGGACAGAGTCACAGAGTAGGGGGGAGGAGGTAGAGCGAGGGTGAGGTTAGAGGATGGGGTAGACATAGGGAGGAGGGTCAGTAGTGGAGGCACAGTGAGAGAGAAGGGTGAAGTTACAGAGGCATTGCAGTAATAGAGAAGAGTGCGGAAGAGTTAGAGACAGGATATCAAGACTGTGGGTGTAAGTAGAGGAGGGACAGAGACAGGTGACAAAAGAGCAGGAGGAGGGCAGATTTATAGAAGAGTGGAGAGAGAGGGAGCAGAGCTTGGGAATGGAGAAAGAGGGTCTGGAGATAGAAAAGATGGAAACAGAAGGAGTCAGGAAGGGTGGTGTTAAAATGGAGGGGAGAAGACAAGTGAAAGAGAGCAGGAAAGGTAGTCTGTGGCAGGGGCTGGATATGATGTGAAGCTAGATAGACAGTAGAGAAAGTAGACACGGGTTAAGTTAGGGTGTCAGGAGACCTGGGGTAGCGTTAGAGAGAGGAGAAAGGGGATTTTTATGCTTACTAATAAATACTTTTCTCTTTTTCCATTGAGTAACACAGGGACCAAGGGGCATAGAACGTCTCCATCCAGGACACAGGGCTCTCCAAACTCAAACTTCTCCCACTCTCTGCTCTCTATTCCACTTCACCCACTAATTAGAGATTAGTGTGCATCTAGCATAGCAAGGAAAGGTATAGACAACAGGACAGAGAAACAAACTAACTGCAGGACATCTCTATTCTCCACCCATGCTCATTTCCTCAGGGTGGGATGCCCTGCATTCCTTAATGGGCGAAGAGAAAAAGATGTATAGGTAAGTATAAAAAAAAAAATCACCTTTTCCCTAGCATCATTGAGGGATGCAGGAACCACAAGGATGTCCCAAAGCAGTCCCAAAAACACGGGGGGGGGGGGGGGAGAAAACTAGAGGTCAATGGCCTGTGAAAACCAAAACATACATTTTGAGATGACCAGATTGCTGCCTTGCAGAGTGACTTTGCGGAGACTTGCTTCTGTATAGCCCATGACGTACTGAGGGAGCATGTTGAACGGGCAGTAATACGGAATGTAGCCAGATAAGACTTGAGAATATAAGTTTGCCTGATAGTTTAAAAAAGCCATGAGTCATTTGTTGCATTAGAACCAGGTCTGCCCTTCCTAGGACCTTCAGGTAAGGCAAACAAAGCATCCCTTTGTCTGAAAGATTCTGTAGTTTTGACGTAGTGTTGAAGACATCTAATTACATCCAGAGGGTGAAGCACTTCATCGTTGCAGTTGCAAGGATTAGGACACAAAGAATGTTGAACTAACTCCTTGTTGATGCATAACGTAGAGACAACTTTAAGTTGAAACTCGAGAGTGGTCCATGATACAATCTTATTTTAGTGAAAGACTAGGTGAGGAGAAGAGCAGGATAATGTGTAGTTCTGAGACTCTCCTTGCTAAGGATATTGCAGGGAGAGAAACAGTCTTACATGTTAAATGCTTGCGGGAAGAGTTAAAGAGGAGAGACAGCAAAGGGTGGAGCTGGAGGGCTGGAGACTGGTGATGGAAGTAGATGTAGTGAAGGAGGGTGAACGAAGATAGGATAGGTAGGGGGAATCCATGGAACCCTGGATCATTCTCCCCTCAGTCAGAGAGGATAGGATGGAGTTAGTAGTGGAGGCATAGTTAGAGAGAAGGGTGGAGTTAGAGAGGCATGGTAGTGATAGAGAAGAGTGTGGCAGAGATGGAGATCAAGACTTTGGGTGAAGTAAGAGGAGTGGCAGAGACATGTGTGGAGAAAGAGGGAGTGGAGGTAGAGAATGGAGAAAGAGGGACTGGAGATAGAAAGGATAGAGAAAGGAGGAGTTAGAAAGGAGGGAAGGAGACAAGTGAAAGAACAGGACAGTGCACTGAGTTCAGAGACTCTCCTGTCTGAAGATATTTCAGTGAGAGAAGCAGTCTTACATGTTAAGTGCTTGAGGGAAGCAGATGACAGAGCTTTGAAAGCAGAGGACTGGTGTGCTTCCAGGGCAAGATTCCAGTCCCATGAAGGAGCAGGATCCCCTGTAAAAGAGAAGTGTACGAGTTACCCCCTGAAGAAACACTTGAATGTCAGGAATCCCCACAAGAGACCTCTTGAAAAGCACAGATAAAGGAGAAACTTGAACCTTACTGGATCTGATTCTCAGTCCTTTTTCAAGACCAGCTTGCAAAAAGTCCATAAGGAGATGGGGGTTTGAAGCAGAAAGGACCAGTGACATGTTTGTTGACAAAAGGCAAACTAGATGCCCCAGTTCAGATGGTAGATTTTGGCAGAGACAGGGTTGCAGCATAGTTGGATTACTGAGCCACTCAGCTTCTTGTGCTTCAAACTTTCAGCCTCGAGTTCTAAAAAGTTAAGGCAAGATTGGTCCCGCCTGGGTAATGAACGGGACTTTTGGATAGATAGTCCGGCATCAGAGGAAGCCTCCAAGGCTCTTCTACTGACATGTCAAGCAGATGATGGAACCAAGTTCCACTAGGCCAGAATGGAGCGACGAGCCGACTCTGAAACCTATTGCTTCTGATTTTGGAACCATGGCAACCCTGGTAACTGGAGGAGAGGCGGGCACCAGACTGTACTGCCAGGGAACTGTCAAGGCATCTGCTGTCACTGCCTTGGGGTCCCTTACCCAGAAGCACAAAGTTGGTGGTTTTGCGTTGAGACAGGAGGCCACCAGGTCTTGAAGAGAGTTTTCCTATTTCAACTCCCCTTCATCCGGATTAACGCTTTATCTACTGAGATAGTCCACCTCCCACGTGTTTAGAAGGATGACAGAGTTGTATTCATTGAGGGCTAAATCATGACGCCAGTGTCCAAAGAGCTTCTTTTAATCCAATAAAAAAGGATTGGTTCAGCCAGAAAATTACACATGGCTCCATTAAGCAGCAAAGAGCCAGTGGTGTAGTGTGCTCCCTTGATGCTTCTCGCCCTATGTTTGAATCCAATCGGTATTATTATTATTTTTTCTTAAATACACATATTGTCTGACAACCTCTTTAGATTACATTTTGTTTGTTTTCATTTACCCTCAGTACCTTTTCTTAACAAATGAGAATGACAGAATGAAGCAGGACTGGTAGGGGTGCCAAAAATGAATTGCTTAACACTTGCTTGTGACTACATCTGGTTCCACCACCAGAGAATCTGGCCCAAAACAGGCTTCAAGGGAATAATCCTTGACATGGCAGTCTGCATCCCTCTATTTCTACATCTCTTCTACTAGAATCAACATCTTATTCATATTGTTTTCCTATATATCTGCGTGTTTGCAACCCAATACATCTCTAGTGTCTGTGTCCCTCGTATTAATTATGCCTGAGACCACTTATTTTTGGTGGTTAATTGTTACGAGGCTCTGCCTCCTGCGCTTCGCTGTTCCCGATCCACTCCATCTTCTTTCCCATCTACTAAAGAATGCAAATATTATTAAAACAAAAAAAAATGGAACTGGCTAAGACCCCATGGCAAGGAGAGCATCTTATCAATCACAGGAATTGAACCCAGGAGCTCTACACCACTGAACGCATGCTTAACAACTGTGCCACCAAGTCAGGTGCTTAGACCCCTTGCACAAGACCTCTGGAGTATATGTGTAATGAAAGACAGCTTGCAGTTAAAAACAGAAACACCAGCTCAGGAATAGAGTCAATGGGAATTGAACCTAGGAGAGCTGCCTGGAAGGTATGTGCTTTAACCTCTATGCTACAGAAGGAATTCACATGAGTCAGCTTGTGGCCTAGTGGTTAAGACAGCCGCCTTGCAATCTAACAAGTGCTGTCATACAGTAAGTCATGGGTTCAAATCCCAATAAAATTGATAAACTCAAATCCATAATTAAAATGAGATACTGATACAGTAAGAGAAGGAAGGGGAGGAGTTGGAGAGGGTGGTTTGAGGTGGAGGGGTGGAGCCAGGTGAAGGAGAGGAGGAAGACATAGTTCTGGGGAGAGAAGGATGATCTGGAAAGGCACGAGACATGGACTGAGGAATATAGATGATGGAGGGGGTGGAGTTGGAGAAAGATGGGGCGGCGTAAAAGAGCCAGGAAAAACCGAGGGTGTAAAACTGGACAGGTGAGGGCATCCCCAGTGAGCCAGGAGATCCAGTCATGGAGGAGGGACAGATAAAGCAGGAGGAGGGTGGAGGTAGAGAGAGACAGTAATCAAAGGGGCAGGCATGGGAAGGAGGGTGGAGTAAGTGGAATAGGAATGAATAGAGTGGGTTTAGAAGGACAGGAGCGAATGAGCTAGAGAGAGGCAGAGTCAGAAGATAGAGAGGGGGGAGAAGATAGAGGAGAAAGGGGAGGTGGCGTTAGAGGAGGGGCATGGTTAGAGATTGGAGGAGCTGGATGGATGGAATTAGGGAAAGATGAGATTGGTGGGTGAAGTTAGAGAAGGTGGGCCGAGTCTGAAAGAGTGGGGTGGACCTAAGCAGCATGTGGGTGGGATTAGAAGCACATGAGGGGTAGAGCTAGCAGTTGGTGCATAATTAGATAGGAAGGTGGCATTGAAGAGGCAGGGCAGTCATAGAGAAGAGTGAAGTTTGAGAGACAGGAGAGTGTGGGGGAAGCTGGAGGAGAGGAGACAGGGGATGGGAGTAGATGTAGGGAAAGAGGGTGAAATAAGATAGGACAGTGAGGACGAATCCATGGAACCCTGCATTTTTTAATACGTGTTCCTGATTTAAAGGGACATTGGGTCAATCTAGGGAGGGACAGAGTCACAGAGTAGGGGGGAGGAGGTAGAGCGAGGGTGAGGTTAGAGGATGGGGTAGACATAGGGAGGAGGGTCAGTAGTGGAGGCACAGTGAGAGAGAAGGGTGAAGTTAGAGAGGCATTGCAGTAATAGAGAAGAGTGCGGAAGAGTTAGAGACAGGATATCAAGACTGTGGGTGTAAGTAGAGGAGGGACAGAGACAGGTGACAAAAGAGCAGGAGGAGGGCAGATTTATAGAAGAGTGGAGAGAGAGGGAGCAGAGCTTGGGAATGGAGAAAGAGGGTCTGGAGATAGAAAAGATGGAAACAGGAGGAGTCAGGAAGGGTGGTGTTAAAATGGAGGGGAGAAGACAAGTGAAAGAGAGCAGGAAAGGTAGTCTGTGGCAGGGGCTGGATATGATGTGAAGCTAGATAGACAGTAGAGAAAGTAGACACGGGTTAAGTTAGGGTGTCAGGAGACCTGGGGTAGCGTTAGAGAGAGGAGAAAGGGGATTTTTATGCTTACCAATAAATACTTTTCTCTTTTTCCATTGAGTAACACAGGGACCAAGGGGCATAGAACGTCTCCATCCAGGACACAGGGCTCTCCAAACTCAAACTTCTCCCACTCTCTGCTCTCTATTCCACTTCACCCACTAATTAGAGATTAGTGTGCATCTAGCATAGCAAGGAAAGGTATAGACAACAGGACAGAGAAACAAACTAACTGCAGGACATCTCTATTCTCCACCCATGCTCATTTCCTCAGGGTGGGATGCCCTGCATTCCTTAATGGGCGAAGAGAAAAAGATGTATAGGTAAGTATAAAAAAAAAATCACCTTTTCCCTAGCATCATTGAGGGATGCAGGAACCACAAGGATGTCCCAAAGCAGTCCCAAAAACACGGGGGGGGGGGGGGGGAGAAAACTAGAGGTCAATGGCCTGTGAAAACCAAAACATACATTTTGAGATGACCAGATTGCTGCCTTGCAGAGTGACTTTGCGGAGACTTGCTTCTGTATAGCCCATGACGTACTGAGGGAGCATGTTGAACGGGCAGTAATACGGAATGTAGCCAGATAAGACTTGAGAATATAAGTTTGCCTGATAGTTTAAAAAAGCATGAGTCATTTGTTGCATTAGAACCAGGTCTGCCCTTCCTAGGACCTTCAGGTAAGGCAAACAAAGCATCCCTTTGTCTGAAAGATTCTGTAGTTTTGACGTAGTGTTGAAGACATCTAATTACATCCAGAGGGTGAAGCACTTCATCGTTGCGGTTGCAAGGATTAGGACACAAAGAATGTTGAACTAACTCCTTGTTGATGCATAACGTAGAGACAACTTTAAGTTGAAACTCGAGAGTGGTCCATGATACAATCTTATTTTAGTGAAAGACTAGGTGAGGAGAAGAGCAGGATAATGTGTAGTTCTGAGACTCTCCTTGCTAAGGATATTGCAGGGAGAGAAACAGTCTTACATGTTAAATGCTTGCGGGAAGAGTTAAAGAGGAGAGACAGCAAAGGGTGGAGCTGGAGGGCTGGAGACTGGTGATGGAAGTAGATGTAGTGAAGGAGGGTGAACGAAGATAGGATAGGTAGGGGGAATCCATGGAACCCTGGATCATTCTCCCCTCAGTCAGAGAGGATAGGATGGAGTTAGTAGTGGAGGCATAGTTAGAGAGAAGGGTGGAGTTAGAGAGGCATGGTAGTGATAGAGAAGAGTGTGGCAGAGATGGAGATCAAGACTTTGGGTGAAGTAAGAGGAGTGGCAGAGACATGTGTGGAGAAAGAGGGAGTGGAGGTAGAGAATGGAGAAAGAGGGACTGGAGATAGAAAGGATAGAGAAAGGAGGAGTTAGAAAGGAGGGAAGGAGACAAGTGAAAGAACAGTACAGTGCACTGAGTTCAGAGACTCTCCTGTCTGAAGATATTTCAGTGAGAGAAGCAGTCTTACATGTTAAGTGCTTGAGGGAAGCAGATGACAGAGCTTTGAAAGCAGAGGACTGGTGTGCTTCCAGGGCAAGATTCCAGTCCCATGAAGGAGCAGGATCCCCTGTAAAAGAGAAGTGTACGAGTTACCCCCTGAAGAAACACTTGAATGTCAGGAATCCCCACAAGAGACCTCTTGAAAAGCACAGATAAAGGAGAAACTTGAACCTTACTGGATCTGATTCTCAATCCTTTTTCAAGACCAGCTTGCAAAAAGTCCATAAGGAGATGGGGGTTTGAAGCAGAAAGGACCAGTGACATGTTTGTTGACAAAAGGCAAACTAGATGCCCCAGTTCAGATGGTAGATTTTGGCAGAGACAGGGTTGCAGCATAGTTGGATTACTGAGCCACTCAGCTTCTTGTGCTTCAAACTTTCAGCCTTGAGTTCTAAAAAGTTAAGGCAAGATTGGTCCCGCCTGGGTAATGAACGGGACTTTTGGATAGATAGTCCGGCATCAGAGGAAGCCTCCAAGGCTCTTCTACTGACATGTCAAGCAGATGATGGAACCAAGTTCCACTAGGCCAGAATGGAGCGATGAGCCGACTCTGAAACCTATTGCTTCTGATTTTGGAACCATGGCAACCCTGGTAACTGGAGGAGAGGCGGGCACCAGACTGTACTGCCAGGGAACTGTCAAGGCATCTGCTGTCACTGCCTTGGGGTCCCTTACCCAGAAGCACAAAGTTGGTGGTTTTGCGTTGAGACAGGAGGCCACCAGGTCTTGAAGAAAGTTTTCCTATTTCAACTCCCCTTCATCCGGATTAACGCTTATCTACTGAGATAGTCCACCTCCCACGTGTTTAGAAGGATGACAGAGTTGTATTCATTGAGGGCTAAATCATGACGCCAGTGTCCAAACAGCTTCTTTTAATCCAATAAAAAAGGATTGGTTCAGCCAGAAAATTACACATGGCTCCATTAAGCAGCAAAGAGCCAGTGGTGTAGTGTGCTCCCTTGATGCTTCTCGCCCTATGTTTGAATCCAATCGGTATTATTATTATTTTTTCTTAAATACACATATTGTCTGACAACCTCTTTAGATTACATTTTGTTTGTTTTCATTTACCCTCAGTACCTTTTCTTAACAAATGAGAATGACAGAATGAAGCAGGACTGGTAGGGGTGCCAAAAATGAATTGCTTAACACTTGCTTGTGACTACATCTGGTTCCACCACCAGAGAATCTGGCCCAAAACAGGCTTCAAGGGAATAATCCTTGACATGGCAGTCTGCATCCCTCTATTTCTACATCTCTTCTACTAGAATCAACATCTTATTCATATTGTTTTCCTATATATCTGCGTGTTTGCAACCCAATACATCTCTAGTGTCTGTGTCCCTCGTATTAATTATGCCTGAGACCACTTATTTTTGGTGGTTAATTGTTACGAGGCTCTGCCTCCTGCGCTTCGCTGTTCCCGATCCACTCCATCTTCTTTCCCATCTACTAAAGAATGCAAATATTATTAAAACAAAAAAAAAATGGAACTGGCTAAGACCCCAAGGCAGGGAGAACATCTTAGCAATCACAGGAAGTGAACCCAGGAGCTCTACACCACTGAATGCATGCTTAACAACTGTGCCACCAAGTCAGGTGCTTAGACCCCTTGCACAAGACCTCTGGAGTATATGTGTAATGAAAGACAGCTTGCAGTTAAAAACATAAACACCAGCTCAGGAATAGAGTCAATGTGAATTGAACCCAGGAGAGCTGCCTGGAAGGTATGTGCTTTAACCTCTATGCTACAGAAGGAATTCACATGAGCCAGCTTGTGGCCTAGTGGTTAAGACAGCCGCCTTGCAAACTAACAAGTGCTGTCATACAGTAAGTCATGGGTTCAAATCCCAATAAAATTGATAAACTCAAATCCATAATTAAAATGAGATACTGATACAGTAAGAGAAGGAAGGGGAGGAGTTGGAGAGGGTGGTTTGAGGTGGAGGGGTGGAGCCAGGTGAAGGAGAGGAGGAAGACATAGTTCTGGGGAGAGAAGGATGATCTGGAAAGACACGAGACATGGACTGAGGAATATAGATGATGGAGGGGGTGGAGTTGGAGAAAGATGGGGCGGCGTAAAAGAGCCAGGAAAAACCGAGGGTGTAAAACTGGACAGGTGAGGGCATCCCCAGTGAGCCAGGAGATCCAGTCATGGAGGAGGGACAGATATAGCAGGAGGAGGGTGGAGGTAGAGAGAGACAGTAATCAAAGGGGCAGGCATGGGAAGGAGGGTGGAGTAAGTGGAATAGGAATGAATAGAGTGGGTTTAGAAGGACAGGAGCGAATGAGCTAGAGAGAGGCAGAGTCAGAAGATAGAGAGGGGGGAGAAGATAGAGGAGAAAGGGGAGGTGGCGTTAGAGGAGGGGCATGGTTAGAGATTGGAGGAGCTGGATGGATGGAATTAGGGAAAGATGAGATTGGTGGGTGAAGTTAGAGAAGGTGGGCCGAGTCTGAAAGAGTGGGGTGGACCTAAGCAGCATGTGGGTGGGATTAGAAGCACATGAGGGGTAGAGCTAGCAGTTGGTGCATAATTAGATAGGAAGGTGGCATTGAAGAGGCAGGGCAGTCATAGAGAAGAGTGAAGTTTGAGAGACAGGAGAGTGTGGGGGAAGCTGGAGGAGAGGAGACAGGGGATGGGAGTAGATGTAGGGAAAGAGGGTGAAATAAGATAGGACAGTGAGGACGAATCCATGGAACCCTGCATTTTTTTAATACGTGTTCCTGATTTAAAGGGACATTGGGTCAATCTAGGGAGGGACAGAGTCACAGAGTAGGGGGGAGGAGGTAGAGCGAGGGTGAGGTTAGAGGATGGGGTAGACATAGGGAGGAGGGTCAGTAGTGGAGGCACAGTGAGAGAGAAGGGTGAAGTTAGAGAGGCATTGCAGTAATAGAGAAGAGTGCGGAAGAGTTAGAGACAGGATATCAAGACTGTGGGTGTAAGTAGAGGAGGGACAGAGACAGGTGACAAAAGAGCAGGAGGAGGGCAGATTTATAGAAGAGTGGAGAGAGAGGGAGCAGAGCTTGGGAATGGAGAAAGAGGGTCTGGAGATAGAAAAGATGGAAACAGGAGGAGTCAGGAAGGGTGGTGTTAAAATGGAGGGGAGAAGACAAGTGAAAGAGAGCAGGAAAGGTAGTCTGTGGCAGGGGCTGGATATGATGTGAAGCTAGATAGACAGTAGAGAAAGTAGACACGGGTTAAGTTAGGGTGTCAGGAGACCTGGGGTAGCGTTAAAGAGAGGAGAAAGGGGATTTTTATGCTTACCAATAAATACTTTTCTCTTTTTCCATTGAGTAACACAGGGACCAAGGGGCATAGAACGTCTCCATCCAGGACACAGGGCTCTCCAAACTCAAACTTCTCCCACTCTCTGCTCTCTATTCCACTTCACCCACTAATTAGACATTAGTGTTCATCTAGCATAGCAAGGAAAGGTATAGACAACAGGACAGAGAAACAAACTAACTGCAGGACATCTCTATTCTCCATCCATGCTCATTTCCTCAGGGTGGGATGCCCTGCATTCCTTAATGGGCTAAGACAAAAAGATGTATAGGTAAGTATAAAAAAAAAAATCACCTTTTCCCTAGCATCATTGAGGGATGCAGGAACCACAAGGATGTCCCAAAGCAGTCCCAAAAACACGGGGGGGGGGGGAGAAAACTAGAGGTCAATGGCCTGTGAAAACCAAAACATACATCTTGAAATGACCAGATTGCTGCCTTGCAGAGTGACTTTGCGGAGACTTGCTTCTGTATAGCCCATGACGTACTGAGGGAGCATGTTGAACGGGCAGTAATACGGAATGTAGCCAGATAAGACTTGAGAATATAAGTTTGCCTGATAGTTTAAAAAAGCCATGAGTCATTTGTTGCATTAGAACCAGGTCTGCCCTTCCTAGGACCTTCAGGTAAGGCAAACAAAGCATCCCTTTGTCTGAAAGATTCTGTAGTTTTGACGTAGTGTTGAAGACATCTAATTACATCCAGAGGGTGAAGCACTTCATCGTTGCGGTTGCAAGGATTAGGACACAAAGAATGTTGAACTAACTCCTTGTTGATGCATAACGTAGAGACAACTTTAAGTTGAAACTCGAGAGTGGTCCATGATACAATCTTATTTTAGTGAAAGACTAGGTGAGGAGAAGAGCAGGATAATGTGTAGTTCTGAGACTCTCCTTGCTAAGGATATTGCAGGGAGAGAAACAGTCTTACATGTTAAATGCTTGCGGGAAGAGTTAAAGAGGAGAGACAGCAAAGGGTGGAGCTGGAGGGCTGGAGACTGGTGATGGAAGTAGATGTAGTGAAGGAGGGTGAACGAAGATAGGATAGGTAGGAGGAATCCATGGAACCCTGGATCATTCTCCCCTCAGTCAGAGAGGATAGGATGGAGTTAGTAGTGGAGGCATAGTTAGAGAGAAGGGTGGAGTTAGAGAGGCATGGTAGTGATAGAGAAGAGTGTGGCAGAGATGGAGATCAAGACTTTGGGTGAAGTAAGAGGAGTGGCAGAGACATGTGTGGAGAAAGAGGGAGTGGAGGTAGAGAATGGAGAAAGAGGGACTGGAGATAGAAAGGATAGAGAAAGGAGGAGTTAGAAAGGAGGGAAGGAGACAAGTGAAAGAACAGGACAGTGCACTGAGTTCAGAGACTCTCCTGTCTGAAGATATTTCAGTGAGAGAAGCAGTCTTACATGTTAAGTGCTTGAGGGAAGCAGATGACAGAGCTTTGAAAGCAGAGGACTGGTGTGCTTCCAGGGCAAGATTCCAGTCCCATGAAGGAGCAGGATCCCCTGTAAAAGAGAAGTGTACGAGTTACCCCCTGAAGAAACACTTGAATGTCAGGAATCCCCACAAGAGACCTCTTGAAAAGCACAGATAAAGGAGAAACTTGAACCTTACTGGATCTGATTCTCAGTCCTTTTTCAAGACCAGCTTGCAAAAAGTCCATAAGGAGATGGGGGTTTGAAGCAGAAAGGACCAGTGACATGTTTGTTGACAAAAGGCAAACTAGATGCCCCAGTTCAGATGGTAGATTTTGGCAGAGACAGGGTTGCAGCATAGTTGGATTACTGAGCCACTCAGCTTCTTGTGCTTCAAACTTTCAGCCTCGAGTTCTAAAAAGTTAAGGCAAGATTGGTCCCGCCTGGGTAATGAACGGGACTTTTGGATAGATAGTCCGGCATCAGAGGAAGCCTCCAAGGCTCTTCTACTGACATGTCAAGCAGATGATGGAACCAAGTTCCACTAGGCCAGAATGGAGCGACGAGCCGACTCTGAAACCTATTGCTTCTGATTTTGGAACCATGGCAACCCTGGTAACTGGAGGAGAGGCGGGCACCAGACTGTACTGCCAGGGAACTGTCAAGGCATCTGCTGTCACTGCCTTGGGGTCCCTTACCCAGAAGCACAAAGTTGGTGGTTTTGCGTTGAGACAGGAGGCCACCAGGTCTCCCCTTCATCCGGATTAACGCTTTATCTACTGAGATAGTCCACCTCCCACGTGTTTAGAAGGATGACAGAGTTGTATTCATTGAGGGCTAAATCATGACGCCAGTGTCCAAAGAGCTTCTTTTAATCCAATAAAAAAGGATTGGTTCAGCCAGAAAATTACACATGGCTCCATTAAGCAGCAAAGAGCCAGTGGTGTAGTGTGCTCCCTTGATGCTTCTCGCCCTATGTTTGAATCCAATCGGTATTATTATTATTTTTTCTTAAATACACATATTGTCTGACAACCTCTTTAGATTACATTTTGTTTGTTTTCATTTACCCTCAGTACCTTTTCTTAACAAATGAGAATGACAGAATGAAGCAGGACTGGTAGGGGTGCCAAAAATGAATTGCTTAACACTTGCTTGTGACTACATCTGGTTCCACCACCAGAGAATCTGGCCCAAAACAGGCTTCAAGGGAATAATCCTTGACATGGCAGTCTGCATCCCTCTATTTCTACATCTCTTCTACTAGAATCAACATCTTATTCATATTGTTTTCCTATATATCTGCGTGTTTGCAACCCAATACATCTCTAGTGTCTGTGTCCCTCGTATTAATTATGCCTGAGACCACTTATTTTTGGTGGTTAATTGTTACGAGGCTCTGCCTCCTGCGCTTCGCTGTTCCCGATTCACTCCATCTTCTTTCCCATCTACTAAAGAATGCAAATATTATTAAAACAAAAAAAAATGGAACTGGCTAAGACCCCAAGGCAGGGAGAGCATCTTAGCAATCACAGGAATTGAACCCAGGAGCTCTACACCACTGAACGCATGCTTAACAACTGTGCCACCAAGTCAGGTGCTTAGACCCCTTGCACAAGACCTCTGGAGTATATGTGTAATGAAAGACAGCTTGCAGTTAAAAACAGAAACACCAGCTCAGGAATAGAGTCAATGGGAATTGAACCCAGGAGAGCTGCCTGGAAGGTATGTGCTTTAACCTCTATGCTACAGAAGGAATTCACATGAGCCAGCTTGTGGCCTAGTGGTTAAGACAGCCGCCTTGCAATCTAACAAGTGCTGTCATACAGTAAGTCATGGGTTCAAATCCCAATAAAATTGATAAACTCAAATCCATAATTAAAATGAGATACTGATACAGTAAGAGAAGGAAGGGGAGGATGTTGGGAGGGTGGTTTGAGGTGGAGGGGTGGAGGCCAGGTGAAGGAGAGGAGGAAGACATAGTTCTGGGGAGAGAAGGATGATCGGGAAAGACACGAGACATGGACTGAGGAATATAGATGATGGAGGGGGTGGAGTTGGAGAAAGATGGGGCGGCGTAAAAGAGCCAGGAAAAACCGAGGGTGTAAAACTGGACAGGTGAGGGCATCCCCAGTGAGCCAGGAGATCCAGTCATGGAGGAGGGACAGATATAGCAGGAGGAGGGTGGAGGTAGAGAGAGACAGTAATCAAAGGGGCAGGCATGGGAAGGAGGGTGGAGTAAGTGGAATAGGAATGAATAGAGTGGGTTTAGAAGGGACAGGAGCGAATGAGCTAGAGAGAGGCAGAGTCAGAAGATAGAGAGGGGGGAGAAGATAGAGGAGAAAGGGAGGTGGCGTTAGAGGAGGGGCATGGTTAGAGATTGGAGGAGCTGGATGGATGGAATTAGGGAAAGATGAGATTGGTGGGTGAAGTTAGAGAAGGTGGGCCGAGTCTGAAAGAGTGGGGTGGACCTAAGCAGCATGTGGGGTGGGATTAGAAGCACATGAGGGGTAGAGCTAGCAGTTGGTGCATAATTAGATAGGAAGGTGGCATTGAAGAGGCAGGGCAGTCATAGAGAAGAGTGAAGTTGAGAGACAGGAGAGTGTGGGGGAAGCTGGAGGAGAGGAGACAGGGGATGGGAGTAGATGTAGGGAAAGAGGGTGAAATAAGATAGGACAGTGAGGACGAATCATGGAACCCTGCATTTTTTTAATACGTGTTCCTGATTTAAAGGGACATTGGGTCAATCTAGGGAGGGACAGAGTCACAGAGTAGGGGGGAGGAGGTAGAGCGAGGGTGAGGTTAGAGGATGGGGTAGACATAGGGAGGAGGGTCAGTAGTGGAGGCACAGTGAGAGAGAAGGGTGAAGTTAGAGAGCATTGCAGTAATAGAGAAGAGTGCGGAAGAGTTAGAGACAGGATATCAAGACTGTGGGTGTAAGTAGAGGAGGGACAGAGACAGGTGACAAAAGAGCAGGAGGAGGGCAGATTTATAGAAGAGGAGGAGAGAGAGGGAGCAGAGCTTGGGAATGGAGAAAGAGGTCTGGAGATAGAAAAGATGGAAACAGGAGGAGTCAGGAAGGGTGGTGTTAAATGGAGGGGAGAAGACAAGTGAAAGAGAGCAGGAAAGGTAAGTCTGTGGCAGGGGCTGGATATGATGTGAAGCTAGATAACAGTAGAGAAAGTAGACACGGGTTAAGTTAGGGTGTCAGGAGACCTGGGGTAGCGTTAGAGAGAGGAGAAAGGGGATTTTTATGCTTACCAATAAATACTTTTCTCTTTTTCCATTGAGTAACACAGGGACCAAGGGGCATAGAACGTCTCCATCCAGGACACAGGGCTCTCCAAACTCAAACTTCTCCCACTCTCTGCTCTCTATTCCACTTCACCCACTAATTAGAGATTAGTGTGCATCTAGCATAGCAAGGAAAGGTATAGACAACAGGACAGAGAAACAAACTAACTGCAGGACATCTCTATTCTCCACCCATGCTCATTTCCTCAGGGTGGGATGCCCTGCATTCCTTAATGGGCTAAGAGAAAAAGATGTATAGGTAAGTATAAAAAAAAAAATCACCTTTTCCCTAGCATCATTGAGGGATGCAGGAACCACAAGGATGTCCCAAAGCAGTCCCAAAAACACGGGGTCGGGGGGGGGAGAAAACTAGAGGTCAATGGCCTGTGAAAACCAAAACATACATCTTGAGATGACCAGATTGCTGCCTTGCAGAGTGACTTTGCGGAGACTTGCTTCTGTATAGCCCATGACGTACTGAGGGAGCATGTTGAACGGGCAGTAATACGGAATGTAGCCAGATAAGACTTGAGAATATAAGTTTGCCTGATAGTTTAAAAAAGCCATGAGTCATTTGTTGCATTAGAACCAGGTCTGCCCTTCCTAGGACCTTCAGGTAAGGCAAACAAAGCATCCCTTTGTCTGAAAGATTCTGTAGTTTTGACGTAGTCGTTGAAGACATCTAATTACATCCAGAAGGGTGAAGCACTTCATCGTTGCGGTTGCAAGGATTAGGACACAAAGAATGTTGAACTAACTCCTTGTTGATGCATAACGTAGAGACAACTTTAAGTTGAAACTCGAGAGTGGTCCATGATACAATCTTATTTTAGTGAAAGACTAGGTGAGGAGAAGAGCAGGATAATGTGTAGTTCTGAGACTCTCCTTGCTAAGGATATTGCAGGGAGAGAAACAGTCCTTACATGTTAATGCTTGCGGGAAGAGTTAAAGAGGAGAGACAGCAAAGGGTGGAGCTGGAGGGCTGGAGACTGGTGATGGAAGTAGATGTAGTGAAGGAGGGTGAACGAAGATAGGATAGGTAGGAGGAATCCATGGAACCCTGGATCATTCTCCCCTCAGTCAGAGAGGATAGGATGGAGTTAGTAGTGGAGGCATAGTTAGAGAGAAGGGTGGAATTAGAGAGGCATGGTAGTGATAGAGAAGAGTGTGGCAGAGATGGAGATCAAGACTTTGGGTGAAGTAAGAGGAGTGGCAGAGACATGTGTGGAGAAAGAGGGAGTGGAGGTAGAGAATGGAGAAAGAGGGACTGGAGATAGAAAGGATAGAGAAAGGAGGAGTTAGAAAGGAGGGAAGGAGACAAGTGAAAGAACAGGACAGTGCACTGAGTTCAGAGACTCTCCTGTCTGAAGATATTTCAGTGAGAGAAGCAGTCTTACATGTTAAGTGCTTGAGGAAGCAGATGACAGAGCTTTGAAAGCAGAGGACTGGTGTGCTTCCAGGGCAAGATTCAGTCCCATGAAGGAGCAGGATCCCCTGTAAAAGAGAAGTGTACGAGTTACCCCCTGAAGAAACACTTGAATGTCAGGAATCCCCACAAGAGACCTCTTGAAAAGCACAGATAAAGGAGAAACTTGAACCTTACTGGATCTGATTCTCAGTCCTTTTTCAAGACCAGCTTGCAAAAAGTCCATAAGGAGATGGGGGTTTGAAGCAGAAAGGACCAGTGACATATTTGTTGACAAAAGGCAAACTAGATGCCCCAGTTCAGATGGTAGATTTTGGCAGAGACAGGGTTGCAGCATAGTTGGATTACTGAGCCACTCAGCTTCTTGTGCTTCAAACTTTCAGCCTCAAGTTCTAAAAAGTTAAGGCAAGATTGGTCCCGCCTGGGTAATGAACGGGACTTTTGGATAGATAGTCCGGCATCAGAGGAAGCCTCCAAGGCTCTTCTACTGACATGTCAAGCAGATGATGGAACCAAGTTCCACTAGGCCAGAATGGAGCGACGAGCCGACTCTGAAACCTATTGCTTCTGATTTTGGAACCATGGCAACCCTGGTAACTGGAGGAGAGGCGGGCACCAGACTGTACTGCCAGGGAACTGTCAAGGCATCTGCTGTCACTGCCTTGGGGTCCCTTACCCAGAAGCACAAAGTTGGTGGTTTTGCGTTGAGACAGGAGGCCACCAGGTCTTGAAGAAAGTTTTCCTATTTCAACTCCCCTTCATCCGGATTAACGCTTTATCAACTGAGATAGTCCACCTCCCACGTGTTTAGAAGGATCGACAGAGTTGTATTCATTGAGGGCTAAATCATGACGCCAGTGTCCAAAGAGCTTCTTTTAATCCAATAAAAAAGGATTGGTTCAGCAGAAAATTACACATGGCTCCATTAAGCAGCAAAGAGCCAGTGGTGTAGTGTGCTCACTTGATGCTTCTCGCCCTATGTTTGAATCCAATCGGTATTATTATTATTTTTCTTAAATACACATATTGTCTGACAACCTCTTTAGATTACATTTTGTTTGTTTTCATTTACCCTCAGTACCTTTTCTTAACAAATGAGAATGACAGAATGAAGCAGGACTGGTAGGGGTGCCAAAAATGAATTGCTTAACACTTGCTTGTGAGTACATCTGGTTCCACCACCAGAGAATCTGGCCAAAACAGGCTTCAAGGGAATAATCCTTGACATGGCAGTCTGCATCCCTCTATTTCTACATCTCTTCTACTAGAATCAACATCTTATTCATATTGTTTTCCTATATATCTGCGTGTTTGCAACCCAATACATCTCTAGTGTCTGTGTCCCTCGTATTAATTATGCCTGAGACCACTTATTTTTGGTGGTTAATTGTTACAAGGCTCTGCCTCCTGCGCTTCGCTGTTCCCGATCCACTCCATCTTCTTTCCCATCTACTAAAGAATGCAAATATTATTAAAACAAAAAAAAAATGGAACTGCTAAGACCCCAATGCAGGGAGAGCATCTTAGCAATCACAGGAATTGAACCCAGGAGCTCTACACCACTGAAACTCATGCTTAACAACTGTGCCACCAAGTCAGGTGCTTAGACCCCTTGCACAAGACCTCTGGAGTATATGTGTAATGAAAGACAGCTTGCAGTTAAAAACAGAAACACCAGCTCAGGAATAGAGTCAATGGGAATTGAACCCAGGAGAGCTGCCTGGAAGTATGTGCTTTAACCTCTATGCTACAGAAGGAATTCACATGAGCCAGCTTGTGGCCTAGTGGTTAAGACAGCCGCCTTGCAATCTAACAAGTGCTGTCATACAGTAAGTCATGGGTTCAAATCCCAATAAAATTGATAAACTCAAATCCATAATAAAATGAGATACTGATACAGTAAGAGAAGGAAGGGGAGGAGTTGGAGAGGGTGGTTTGAGGTGGAGGGGTGGAGCCAGGTGAAGGAGAGGAGGAAGACATAGTTCTGGGGAGAGAAGGATGATCTGGAAAGACACGAGACATGGACTGAGGAATATAGATGATGGAGGGGGTGGAGTTGGAGAAAGATGGGGCGGCGTAAAAGAGCCAGGAAAAACCGAGGGTGTAAAACTGGACAGGTGAGGGCATCCCAGTGAGCCAGGAGATCAGTCATGGAGGAGGGACAGATATAGCAGGAGGAGGGTGGAGGTAGAGAGAGACAGTAATCAAAGGGGCAGGCATGGGAAGGAGGGTGGAGTAAGTGGAATAGGATGAATAGAGTGGGTTTAGAAGGACAGGAGCGAATGAGCTAGAGAGAGGCATAGTCAGAAGATAGAGAAGGGGGAGAAGATAGAGGAGAAAGGGGAGGTGGCGTTAGAGGAGGGGCATGGTTAGAGATTGGAGGAGCTGGATGGATGGAATTAGGGAAAGATGAGATTGGTGGGTGAAGTTAGAGAAGGTGGGCCGAGTCTGAAAGAGTGGGGTGGACCTAAGCAGCATGTGGGTGGGATTAGAAGCACATGAGGGGTAGAGCTAGCAGTTGGTGCATAATTAGATAGGAAGGTGGCATTGAAGAGGCAGGGCAGTCATAGAGAAGAGTGAAGTTTGAGAGACAGGAGAGTGTGGGGGAAGCTGGAGGAGAGGAGACAGGGGATGGGAGTAGATGTAGGGAAAGAGGGTGAAATAAGATAGGACAGTGAGGACGAATCCATGGAACCCTGCATTTTTTTAATACGTGTTCCTGATTTAAAGGGACATTGGGTCAATCTAGGGAGGGACAGAGTCACAGAGTAGGGGGGAGGAGGTAGAGCGAGGGTGAGGTTGAGGATGGGGTAGACATAGGGAGGAGGGTCAGTAGTGGAGGCACAGTGAGAGAGAAGGGTGAAGTTAGAAAGGCATTGCAGTAATAGAGAAGAGTGCGGAAGAGTTAGAGACAGGATATCAAGACTGTGGGTGTAAGTAGAGGAGGACAGAGACAGGTGACAAAAGAGCAGGAGGAGGGCAGATTTATAGAAGAGTGGAGAGAGAGGGAGCAGAGCTTGGGAATGGAGAAAGAGGGTCTGGAGATAGAAAAGATGGAAACAGGAGGAGTCAGGAAGGGTGGTGTTAAAATGGAGGGGAGAAGACAAGTGAAAGAGAGCAGAAAGGTAGTCTGTGGCAGGGGCTGGATATGATGTGAAGCTAGATAGACAGTAGAGAAAGTAGACACGGGTTAAGTTAGGGTGTCAGGAGACCTGGGGTAGCGTTAGAGAGAGGAGAAAGGGGATTTTTATGCTTACCAATAAATACTTTTCTCTTTTTCCATTGAGTAACACAGGGACCAAGGGGCATAGAACGTCTCCATCCAGGACACAGGGCTCTCCAAACTCAAACTTCTCCCACTCTCTGCTCTCTATTCCACTTCACCCACTAATTAGAGATTAGTGTGCATCTAGCATAGCAAGGAAAGGTATAGACAACAGGACAGAGAAACAAACTAACTGCAGGACATCTCTATTCTCCACCCATGCTCATTTCCTCAGGGTGGGATGCCCTGCATTCCTTAATGGGCTAAGAGAAAAAGATGTATAGGTAAGTATAAAAAAAAAAATCACCTTTTCCCTAGCATCATTGAGGGATGCAGGAACCACAAGGATGTCCCAAAGCAGTCCAAAAACACGGAGGGGGGGGGGGGGGAGAAAACTAGAGGTCAATGGCCTGTGAAAACCAAAACATACATCTTGAGATGACCAGATTGCTGCCTTGCAGAGTGACTTTGCGGAGACTTGCTTCTGTATAGCCATGACGTACTGAGGGAGCATGTTGAACGGGCAGTAATACGGAATGTAGCCAGATAAGACTTGAGAATATAAGTTTGCCTGATAGTTTAAAAAAGCCATGAGTCATTTGTTGCATTAGAACCAGGTCTGCCCTTCCTAGGACCTTCAGGTAAGGCAAACAAAGCATCCCTTTGTCTGAAAGATTCTGTAGTTTTGACGTAGTGTTGAAGACAATCTAATTACATCCAGAGGGTGAAAGCACTTCATCGTTGCGGTTGCAAGGATTAGGACACAAAGAATGTTGAACTAACTCCTTGTTGATGCATAACGTAGAGACAACTTTAAGTTGAAACTCGAGAGTGGTCCATGATACAATCTTATTTTAGTGAAAGACTAGGTGAGGAGAAGAGCAGGATAATGTGTAGTTCTGAGACTCTCCTTGCTAGGGATATTGCAGGGAGAGAAACAGTCTTACATGTTAAATGCTTGCGGAAGAGTAAAGAGGAGAGACAGCAAAGGGTGGAGCTGGAGGGCTGGAGACTGGTGATGGAAGTAGATGTAGTGAAGGAGGGTGAACGAAGATAGGATAGGTAGGAGGAATCCATGGAACCCTGGATCATTCTCCCCTCAGTCAGAGAGGATAGGATGGAGTTAGTAGTGGAGGCATAGTTAGAGAGAAGGGTGGAGTTAGAGAGGCATGGTAGTGATAGAGAAGAGTGTGGCAGAGATGGAGATCAAGACTTTGGGTGAAGTAAGAGGAGTGGCAGAGACATGTGTGGAGAAAGAGGGAGTGGAGGTAGAGAATGGAGAAAGAGGGACTGGAGATAGAAAGGATAGAGAAGGAGGAGTTAGAAAGGAGGGAAGGAGACAAGTGAAAGAACAGGACAGTGCACTGAGTTCAGAGACTCTCCTGTCTGAAGATATTTCAGTGAGAGAAGCAGTCTTACATGTTAAGTGCTTGAGGGAAGCAGATGACAGAGCTTTGAAAGCAGAGGACTGGTGTGCTTCCAGGGCAAGATTCCAGTCCCATGAAGGAGCAGGATCCCCTGTAAAAGAGAAGTGTACGAGTTACCCCCTGAAGAAACACTTGAATGTCAGGAATCCCCACAAGAGACCTCTTGAAAAGCACAGATAAAGGAGAAACTTGAACCTTACTGGATCTGATTCTCAGTCCTTTTTCAAGACCAGCTTGCAAAAAGTCCATAAGGAGATGGGGGTTTGAAGCAGAAAGGACCAGTGACATGTTTGTTGACAAAAGGCAAACTAGATGCCCCAGTTCAGATGGTAGATTTTGGCAGAGACAGGGTTGCAGCATAGTTGGATTACTGAGCCACTCAGCTTCTTGTGCTTCAAACTTTCAGCCTCGAGTTCTAAAAAGTTAAGGCAAGATTGGTCCCGCCTGGGTAATGAACGGGACTTTTGGATAGATAGTCCGGCATCAGAGGAAGCCTCCAAGGCTCTTCTACTGACATGTCAAGCAGATGATGGAACCAAGTTCCACTAGGCCAGAATGGAGCGACGAGCCGACTCTGAAACCTATTGCTTCTGATTTTGGAACCATGGCAACCCTGGTAACTGGAGGAGAGGCGGGCACCAGACTGTACTGCCAGGGAACTGTCAAGGCATCTGCTGTCACTGCCTTGGGGTCCCTTACCCAGAAGCACAAAGTTGGTGGTTTTGCGTTGAGACAGGAGGCCACCAGGTCTTGAAGAAAGTTTTCCTATTTCAACTCCCCTTCATCCGGATTAACGCTTTATCTACTGAGATAGTCCACCTCCCACGTGTTTAGAAGGATGACAGAGTTGTATTCATTGAGGGCTAAATCATGACGCCAGTGTCCAAAGAGCTGCTTTTAATCCAATAAAAAAGGATTGGTTCAGCCAGAAAATTACACATGGCTCCATTAAGCAGCAAAGAGCCAGTGGTGTAGTGTGCTCCCTTGATGCTTCTCGCCCTATGTTTGAATCCAATCGGTATTATTATTATTTTTTCTTAAATACACATATTGTCTGACAACCTCTTTAGATTACATTTTGTTTGTTTTCATTTACCCTCAGTACCTTTTCTTAACAAATGAGAATGACAGAATGAAGCAGGACTGGTAGGGGTGCCAAAAATGAATTGCTTAACACTTGCTTGTGACTACATCTGGTTCCACCACCAGAGAATCTGGCCCAAAACAGGCTTCAAGGGAATAATCCTTGACATGGCAGTCTGCATCCCTCTATTTCTACATCTCTTCTACTAGAATCAACATCTTATTCATATTGTTTTCCTATATATCTGCGTGTTTGCAACCCAATACATCTCTAGTGTCTGTGTCCCTCGTATTAATTATGCCTGAGACCACTTATTTTTGGTGGTTAATTGTTACGAGGCTCTGCCTCCTGCGCTTCGCTGTTCCCGATCCACTCCATCTTCTTTCCCATCTACTAAAGAATGCAAATATTATTAAAACAAAAAAAAATGGAACTGGCTAAGACCCCAAAGCAGGGAGAGCATCTTAGCAATCACAGGAATTGAACCCAGGAGTTCTAGACCACTGAACGCATGCTTAACAACTGTGCCACCAAGTCAGGTGCTTAGACCCCTTGCACAAGACCTCTGGAGTATATGTGTAATGAAAGACAGCTTGCAGTTAAAAACAGAAACACCAGCTCAGGAATAGAGTCAATGGGAATTGAACCCAGGAGAGCTGCCTGGAAGGTATGTGCTTTAACCTCTATGCTACAGAAGGAATTCACATGAGCCAGCTTGTGGCCTAGTGGTTAAGACAGCCGCCTTGCAATCTAACAAGTGCTGTCATACAGTAAGTCATGGGTTCAAATCCCAATAAAATTGATAAACTCAAATCCATAATTAAAATGAGATACTGATACAGTAAGAGAAGGAAGGGGAGGAGTTGGAGAGGGTGGTTTGAGGTGGAGGGGTGGAGCTAGGTGAAGGAGAGGAGGAAGACATAGTTCTGGGGAGAGAAGGATGATCTGGAAAGACACGAGACATGGACTGAGGAATATAGATGATGGAGGGGGTGGAGTTGGAGAAAGATGGGGCGGCGTAAAAGAGCCAGGAAAATCGTGGGTGTAAAACTGGACAGGTGAGGGCATCCCCAGTGAGCCAGGAGATCCAGTCATGGAGGAGGGACAGATATAGCAGGAGGAGGGTGGAGGTAGAGAGAGACAGTAATCAAAGGGGCAGGCATGGGAAGGAGGGTGGATTAAGTGGAATAGGAATGAATAGAGTGGGTTTAGAAGGACAGGAGCGAATGAGCTAGAGAGAGGCAGAGTCAGAAGATAGAGAGGGGGGAGAAGATAGAGGAGAAAGGGGAGGTGGCGTTAGAGGAGGGGCATGGTTAGAGATTGGAGGAGCTGGATGGATGGAATTAGGGAAAGATGAGATTGGTGGGTGAAGTTAGAGAAGGTGGGCCGAGTCTGAAAGAGTGGGGTGGACCTAAGCAGCATGTGGGTGGGATTAGAAGCACATGAGGGGTAGAGCTAGCAGTTGGTGCATAATTAGATAGGAAGGTGGCATTGAAGAGGCAGGGCAGTCATAGAGAAGAGTGAAGTTTGAGAGACAGGAGAGTGTGGGGGAAGCTGGAGGAGAGGAGACAGGGGATGGGAGTAGATGTAGGGAAAGAGGGTGAAATAAGATAGGACAGTGAGGACGAATCCATGGAACCCTGCATTTTTTTAATACGTGTTCCTGATTTAAAGGGACATTGGGTCAATCTAGGGAGGGACAGAGTCACAGAGTAGGGGGGAGGAGGTAGAGCGAGGGTGAGGTTAGAGGATGGGGTAGACATAGGGAGGAGGGTCAGTAGTGGAGGCACAGTGAGAGAGAAGGGTGAAGTTAGAGAGGCATTGCAGTAATAGAGAAGAGTGCGGAAGAGTTAGAGACAGGATATCAAGACTGTGGGTGTAAGTAGAGGAGGGACAGAGACAGGTGACAAAAGAGCAGGAGGAGGGCAGATTTATAGAAGAGTGGAGAGAGAGGGAGCAGAGCTTGGGAATGGAGAAAAGGGTCTGGAGATAGAAAAGATGGAAACAGGAGGAGTCAGGAAGGGTGGTGTTAAAATGGAGGGGAGAAGACAAGTGAAAGAGAGCAGGAAAGGTAGTCTGTGGCAGGGGCTGGATATGATGTGAAGCTAGATAGACAGTAGAGAAAGTAGACACGGGTTAAGTTAGGGTGTCAGGAGACCTGGGGTAGCGTTAGAGAGAGGAGAAAGGGGATTTTTATGCTTACCAATAAATACTTTTCTCTTTTTCCATTGAGTAACACAGGGACCAAGGGGCATAGAACGTCTCCATCCAGGACACAGGGCTCTCCAAACTCAAACTTCTCCCACTCTCTGCTCTCTATTCCACTTCACCCACTAATTAGAGATTAGTGTGCATCTAGCATAGCAAGGAAAGGTATAGACAACAGGACAGAGAAACAAACTAACTGCAGGACATCTCTATTCTCCACCCATGCTCATTTCCTCAGGGTGGGATGCCCTGCATTCCTTAATGGGCTAAGAGAAAAAGATGTATAGGTAAGTATAAAAAAAAAAATCACCTTTTCCCTAGCATCATTGAGGGATGCAGGAACCACAAGGATGTCCCAAAGCAGTCCCAAAAACACGGGGGGGGGGGGGGGAGAAAACTAGAGGTCAATGGCCTGTGAAAACCAAAACATACATCTTGAGATGACCAGATTGCTGCCTTGCAGAGTGACTTTGCGGAGACTTGCTTCTGTATAGCCCATGACGTACTGAGGGAGCATGTTGAACGGGCAGTAATACGGAATGTAGCCAGATAAGACTTGAGAATATAAGTTTGCCTGATAGTTTAAAAAAGCCATGAGTCATTTGTTGCATTAGAACCAGGTCTGCCCTTCCTAGGACCTTCAGGTAAGGCAAACAAAGCATCCCTTTGTCTGAAAGATTCTGTAGTTTTGACGTAGTGTTGAAGACATCTAATTACATCCAGAGGGTGAAGCACTTCATAGTTGCGGTTGCAAGGATTAGGACACAAAGAATGTTGAACTAACTCCTTGTTGATGCATAACGTAGAGACAACTTTAAGTTGAAACTCGAGAGTGGTCCATGATACAATCTTATTTTAGTGAAAGACTAGGTGAGGAGAAGAGCAGGATAATGTATAGTTCTGAGACTCTCCTTGCTAAGGATATTGCAGGGACAGAAACAGTCTTACATGTTAAATGCTTGCGGGAAGAGTTAAAGAGGAGAGACAGCAAAGGGTGGAGCTGGAGGGCTGGAGACTGGTGATGGAAGTAGATGTAGTGAAGGAGGGTGAACGAAGATAGGATAGGTAGGAGGAATCCATGGAACCCTGGATCATTCTCCCCTCAGTCAGAGAGGATAGGATGGAGTTAGTAGTGGAGGCATAGTTAGAGAGAAGGGTGGAGTTAGAGAGGCATGGTAGTGATAGAGAAGAGTGTGGCAGAGATGGAGATCAAGACTTTGGGTGAAGTAAGAGGAGTGGCAGAGACATGTGTGGAGAAAGAGGGAGTGGAGGTAGAGAATGGAGAAAGAGGGACTGGAGATAGAAAGGATAGAGAAAGGAGGAGTTAGAAAGGAGGGAAGGAGACAAGTGAAAGAACAGGACAGTGCACTGAGTTCAGAGACTCTCCTGTCTGAAGATATTTCAGTGAGAGAAGCAGTCTTACATGTTAAGTGCTTGAGGGAAGCAGATGACAGAGCTTTGAAAGCAGAGGACTGGTGTGCTTCCAGGGCAAGATTCCAGTCCCATGAAGGAGCAGGATCCCCTGTAAAAGAGAAGTGTACGAGTTACCCCCTGAAGAAACACTTGAATGTCAGGAATCCCCACAAGAGACCTCTTGAAAAGCACAGATAAAGGAGAAACTTGAACCTTACTGGATCTGATTCTCAGTCCTTTTTCAAGACCAGCTTGCAAAAAGTCCATAAGGAGATGGGGGTTTGAAGCAGAAAGGACCAGTGACATGTTTGTTGACAAAAGGCAAACTAGATGCCCCAGTTCAGATGGTAGATTTTGGCAGAGACAGGGTTGCAGCATAGTTGGATTACTGAGCCACTCAGCTTCTTGTGCTTCAAACTTTCAGCCTCGAGTTCTAAAAAGTTAAGGCAAGATTGGTCCCGCCTGGGTAATGAACGGGACTTTTGGATAGATAGTCCGGCATCAGAGGAAGCCTCCAAGGCTCTTCTACTGACATGTCAAGCAGATGATGGAACCAAGTTCCACTAGGCCAGAATGGAGCGACGAGCCGACTCTGAAACCTATTGCTTCTGATTTTGGAACCATGGCAACCCTGGTAACTGGAGGAGAGGCGGGCACCAGACTGTACTGCCAGGGAACTGTCAAGGCATCTGCTGTCACTGCCTTGGGGTCCCTTACCCAGAAGCACAAAGTTGGTGGTTTTGCGTTGAGACAGGAGGCCACCAGGTCTTGAAGAAAGTTTTCCTATTTCAACTCCCCTTCATCCGGATTAACGCTTTATCTACTGAGATACTCCACCTCCCACGTGTTTAGAAGGATGACAGAGTTGTATTCATTGAGGGCTAAATCATGATGCCAGTGTTCAAAGAGCTTCTTTTAATCCAATAAAAAAGGATTGGTTCAGCCAGAAAATTACACATGGCTCCATTAAGCAGCAAAGAGCCAGTGGTGTAGTGTGCTCCCTTGATGCTTTTCGCCCTATGTTTGAATCCAATCGGTATTATTATTATTTTTTCTTAAATACACATATTGTCTGACAACCTCTTTAGATTACATTTTGTTTGTTTTCATTTACCCTCAGTACCTTTTCTTAACAAATGAGAATGACAGAATGAAGCAGGACTGGTAGGGGTGCCAAAAATGAATTGCTTAACACTTGCTTGTGACTACATCTGGTTCCACCACCAGAGAATCTGGCCCAAAACAGGCTTCAAGGGAATAATCCTTGACATGGCAGTCTGCATCCCTCTATTTCTACATCTCTTCTACTAGAATCAACATCTTATTCATATTGTTTTCCTATATATCTGCGTGTTTGCAACCCAATACATCTCTAGTGTCTGTGTCCCTCTTATTAATTATGCCTGAGACCACTTATTTTTGGTGGTTAATTGTTACGAGGCTCTGCCTCCTGCGCTTCGCTGTTCCCGATCCACTCCATCTTCTTTCCCGTCTACTAAAGAATGCAAATATTATTAAAACCAAAAAAAAATGGAACTGGCTAAGACCCCAAGGCAGGAAGAGCATCTAGCAATCACAGGAATTGAACCCAGGAGCTCTACACCACTGAACGCATGCTTAACAACTGTGCCACCAAGTCATGTGCTTAGACTCCTTGCACAAGACCTCTGGAGTATATGTGTAATGAAAGACAGCTTGCAGTTAAAAACAGAAACACCAGCTCAGGAATAGAGTCACTGGGAATCTAACCCAGGAGAGCTGCCTGGAAGGTATGTGCTTTAACCTCTATGCTACAGAAGGAATTCACGTGAGCCAGCTTGTGGCCTAGTGGTTAAGACAGCCGCCTTGCAATCTAACAAGTGCTGTCATACAGTAAGTCATGGGTTCAAATCCCAATAAAATTGATAAACTCAAATCCATAATTAAAATGAGATACTGATACAGTAAGAGAAGGAAGGGGAGGAGTTGGAGAGGGTGGTTTGAGGTGGAGGGGTGGAGCCAGGTGAAGGAGAGGAGGAAGACATAGTTCTGGGGAGAGAAGGATGATCTGGAAAGACACGAGACATGGACTGAGGAATATAGATGATGGAGGGGGTGGTGTTGGAGAAAGATGGGGCGGCGTAAAAGAGCCAGGAAAAACCGAGGGTATAAAACTGGACAGGTGAGGGCATCCCCAGTGAGCCAGGAGATCCAGTCATGGAGGAGGGACAGATATAGCAGGAGGAGGGTGGAGGTAGAGAGAGACAGTAATGAAAGGGGCAGGCATGGGAAGAAGGGTGGAGTAAGTGGAATAGGAATGAATAGAGTGGGTTTAGAAGGACAGGAGCGAATGAGCTAGAGAGAGGCAGAGTCAGAAGATAGAGAGGGGGGAGAAGATAGAGGAGAAAGGGGAGGTGGCGTTAGAGGAGGGGCATGGTTAGAGATTGGAGGAGCTGGATGGATGGAATTAGGGAAAGATGAGATTGGTGGGAGAAGTTAGAGAAGGTGGGCCGAGTCTGAAAGAGTGGGGTGCACCTAAGCAGCATGTGGGTGGGATTAGAAGCACATGAGGGGTAGAGCTAGCAGTTGGTGCATAATTAGATAGGAAGGTGGCATTGAAGAGGCAGGGCAGTCATAGAGAAGAGTGAAGTTTGAGAGACAGGAGAGTATGGGGGAAGCTGGAGGAGAGGAGACAGGGGATGGGAGTAGATGTAGGGAAAGAGGGTGAAATAAGATAGGACAGTGAGGACGAATCCATGGAACCCTGCATTTTTTTAATACGTGTTCCTGATTTAAAGGGACATTGGGTCAATCTAGGGAGGGACAGAGTCACAGAGTAGGGTGGAGGAGGTAGAGCGACGGTGAGGTTAGAGGATGGGGTAGATAGGGAGGAGGGTCAGTAGTGGAGGCACAGTGAGAGAGAAGGGTGAAGTTAGAGAGGCATTGCAGTAATAGAGAAGAGTGCGGAACAGTTAGAGACAGGATATCAAGACTGTGGGTGTAAGTAGAGGAGGGACAGAGACAGGTGACAAAAGAGCAGGAGGAGGGCAGATTTATAGAAGAGTGGAGAGAGAGGGAGCAGAGCTTGGGAATGGAGAAAGAGGGTCTGGAGATAAAAAAGATGGAAACAGGAGGAGTCAGGAAGGGTGGTGTTAAAATGGAGGGGAGAAGACAAGTGAAAGAGAGCAGGAAAGGTAGTCTGTGGCAGGGGCTGGATATGATGTGAAGCTAGATAGACAGTAGAGAAAGTAGACACGGGTTAAGTTAGGGTGTCAGGAGACCTGGGGTAGCGTTAGAGAGAGGAGAAAGGGGATTTTTATGCTTACCAATAAATACTTTTCTCTTTTTCCATTGAGTAACACAGGGACCAAGGGGCATAGAACGTCTCCATCCAGGACACAGGGCTCTCCAAACTCAAACTTCTCCCACTCTCTGCTCTCTATTCCACTTCACCCACTAATTAGAGATTAGTGTGCATCTAGCATAGCAAGGAAAGGTATAGACAACAGGACAGAGAAACAAACTAACTGCAGGACATCTCTATTCTCCACCCATGCTCATTTCCTCAGGGTGGGATGCCCTGCATTCCTTAATGGGCTAAGAGAAAAAGATGTATAGGTAAGTATAAAAAAAAAATCACCTTTTCCCTAGCATCATTGAGGGATGCAGGAACCACAAGGATGTCCCAAAGCAGTCCCAAAAACACGGGGGGGGGAGAAAACTAGAGGTCAATGGCCTGTGAAAACCAAAACATACATCTTGAGATGACCAGATTGCTGCCTTGCAGAGTGACTTTGCGGAGACTTGCTTCTGTATAGCCCATGACGTACTGAGGGAGCATGTTGAACGGGCAGTAATACGGAATGTAGCCAGATAAGACTTGAGAATATAAGTTTGCCTGATAGTTTAAAAAAGCCATGAGTCATTTGTTGCATTAGAACCAGGTCTGCCCTTCCTAGGACCTTCAGGTAAGGCAAACAAAGCATCCCTTTGTCTGAAAGATTCTGTAGTTTTGACGTAGTGTTGAAGACATCTAATTACATCCAGAGGGTGAAGCACTTCATCGTTGCGGTTGCAAGGATTAGGACACAAAGAATGTTGAACTAACTCCTTGTTGATGCATAACGTAGAGACAACTTTAAGTTGAAACTCGAGAGTGGTCCATGATACAATCTTATTTTAGTGAAAGACTAGGTGAGGAGAAGAGCAGGATAATGTGTAGTTCTGAGACTCTCCTTGCTAAGGATATTGCAGGGAGAGAAACAGTCTTACATGTTAAATGCTTGCGGGAAGAGTTAAAGAGGAGAGACAGCAAAGGGTGGAGCTGGAGGGCTGGAGACTGATGATGGAAGTAGATGTAGTGAAGGAGGGTGAACGAAGATAGGATAGGTAGGAGGAATCCATGGAACCCTGGATCATTCTCCCCTCAGTCAGAGAGGATAGGATGGAGTTAGTAGTGGAGGCATAGTTAGAGAGAAGGGTGGAGTTAGAGAGGCATGGTAGTGATAGAGAAGAGTGTGGCAGAGATGGAGATCAAGACTTTGGGTGAAGTAAGAGGAGTGGCAGAGACATGTGTGGAGAAAGAGGGAGTGGAGGTAGAGAATGGAGAAAGAGGGACTGGAGATAGAAAGGATAGAGAAAGGAGGAGTTAGAAAGGAGGGAAGGAGACAAGTGAAAGAACAGGACAGTGCACTGAGTTCAGAGACTCTCCTGTCTGAAGATATTTCAGTGAGAGAAGCAGTCTTACATGTTAAGTGTTTGAGGGAAGCAGATGACAGAGCTTTGAAAGCAGAGGACTGGTCTGCTTCCAGGGCAAGATTTCAGTCCCATGAAGGAGTAGGATCCCCTGTAAAAGAGAAGTGTACGAGTTACCCCCTGAAGAAACACTTGAATGTCAGGAATCCCCACAAGAGACCTCTTGAAAAGCACAGATAAAGGAGAAACTTGAACCTTACTGGATCTGATTCTCAGTCCTTTTTCAAGACCAGCTTGCAAAAAGTCCATAAGGAGATGGGGGTTTGAAGCAGAAAGGACCAATGACATGTTTGTTGACAAAAGGCAAACTAGATGCCCCAGTTCAGATGGTAGATTTTGGCAGAGACAGGGTTGCAGCATAGTTGGATTACTGAGCCACTCAGCTTCTTGTGCTTCAAACTTTCAGCCTCGAGTTCTAAAAAGTTAAGGCAAGATTGGTCCCGCCTGGGTAATGAACGGGACTTTTGGATAGATAGTCCGGCATCAGAGGAAGCCTCCAAGGCTCTTCTACTGACATGTCAAGCAGATGATGGACCCAAGTTCCACTAGGCCAGAATGGAGCGACGAGCCGACTCTGAAACCTATTGCTTCTGATTTTGGAACCATGGCAACCCTGGTAACTGGAGGAGAGGCGGGCACCAGACTGTACTGCCAGGGAACTGTCAAGGCATCTGCTGTCACTGCCTTGGGGTCCCTTACCCAGAAGCACAAAGTTGGTGGTTTTGCGTTGAGACAGGAGGCCACCAGGTCTTGAAGAAAGTTTTCCTATTTCAACTCCCCTTCATCCGGATTAACGCTTTATCTACTGAGATAGTCCACCTCCCACGTGTTTAGAAGGATGACAGAGTTGTATTCATTGAGGGCTAAATCATGATGCCAGTGTCCAAAGAGCTTCTTTTAATCCAATAAAAAAGGATTGGTTCAGCCAGAAAATTACACATGGCTCCATTAAGCAGCAAAGAGCCAGTGGTGTAGTGTGCTCCCTTGATGCTTCTCGCCCTATGTTTGAATCCAATCGGTATTATTATTATTTTTTCTTAAATACACATATTGTCTGACAACCTCTTTAGATTACATTTTGTTTGTTTTCATTTACCCTCAGTACCTTTTCTTAACAAATGAGAATGACAGAATGAAGCAGGACTGGTAGGGGTGCCAAAAATGAATTGCTTAACACTTGCTTGTGACTACATCTGGTTCCACCACCAGAGAATCTGGCCCAAAACAGGCTTCAAGGGAATAATCCTTGACATGGCAGTCTGCATCCCTCTATTTCTACATCTCTTCTACTAGTATCAACATCTTATTCATATTGTTTTCCTATATATCTGCGTGTTTGCAACCCAATACATCTCTAGTGTCTGTGTCCCTCGTATTAATTATGCCTGAGACCACTTATTTTTGGTGGTTAATTGTTACGAGGCTCTGCCTCCTGCGCTTCGCTGTTCCCGATCCACTCCATCTTCTTTCCCATCTACTAAAGAATGCAAATATTATTAAAAAAAAAATAAAAATGGAACTGGCTAAGACCCCAAGGCAGGGAGAGCATCTTACCAATCACAGGAATTGAACCCAAGAGCTCTACACCACTGAACGCATGCGTAACAACTGTGCCACCGAGACAGATGCTTGGATCCCTTGCACAAGACCTCTGGAGTATATGTGTAATGAAAGACAGCTTGCAGTTAAAAACAGAAACACCAGCTCAGGAATAGAGTCAACGGGAATCAAACCCAGGAAAGCTGCCTGGAAGATATGTGCTTTAACCTCTATGCTACAGAGAGAATTCGCTTGAGCCAGTTTGTGGCCTAGTGGTTAAGACACCCGCCTTGCAATCTAACAAGTGCTGTCATACAGTAAGTCATGGGTTCAAATCCCAATAAAATTGATAAACTCAAATCCATAATTAAAATGAGATACTGATACAGTAAGAGAAGGAAGGGGAGGAGTTGGAGAGGGTGGTTTGAGGTGGAGGGGTGGAGCCAGGTGAAGGAGAGGAGGAAGACATAGTTCTGGGGAGAGAAGGATGATCTGGAAAGACACGAGACATGGACTGAGGAATATAGATGATGGAGGGGGTGGAGTTGGAGAAAGATGGGGCGGCGTAAAAGAGCCAGGAAAAACCGAGGGTGTAAAACTGGACAGGTGAGGGCATCCCCAGTGAGCCAGGAGATGCAGTCATGGAGGAGGGACAGATATAGCAGGAGGAGGGTGGAGGTAGAGAGAGACAGTAATCAAAGGGGCAGGCATGGGAAGGAGGGTGGAGTAAGTGGAATAGGAATGAATAGAGTGGGTTTAGAAGGACAGGAGCGAATGAGCTAGAGAGAGGCAGAGTCAGAAGATAGAGAGGGGGGAGAAGATAGAGGAGAAAGGGGAGGTGGCGTTAGAGGAGGGGCATGGTTAGAGATTGGAGGAGCTGGATGGATGGAATTAGGGAAAGATGAGATTGGTGGGTGAAGTTAGAGAAGGTGGGCCGAGTCTGAAAGAGTGGGGTGGACCTAAGCAGCATGTGGGTGGGATTAGAAGCACATGAGGGGTAGAGCTAGCAGTTGGTGCATAATTAGATAGGAAGGTGGCATTGAAGAGGCAGGGTAGTCATAGAGAAGAGTGAAGTTTGAGAGACAGGAGAGTGTGGGGGAAGCTGGAGGAGAGGAGACAGGGGATGGGAGTAGATGTAGGGAAAGAGGGTGAAATAAGATAGGACAGTGAGGACGAATCCATGGAACCCTGCATTTTTTTAATACGTGTTCCTGATTTAAAGGGACATTGGGTCAATCTAGGGAGGGACAGAGTCACAGAGTAGGGGGGAGGAGGTAGAGCGAGGGTGAGGTTAGAGGATGGGGTAGACATAGGGAGGAGGGTCAGTAGTGGAGGCACAGTGAGAGAGAAGGGTGAAGTTAGAGAGGCATTGCAGTAATAGAGAAGAGTGCGGAAGAGTTAGAGACAGGATATCAAGACTGTGGGTGTAAGTAGAGGAGGGACAGAGACAGGTGACAAAAGAGCAGGAGGAGGGCAGATTTATAGAAGAGTGGAGAGAGAGGGAGCAGAGCTTGGGAATGGAGAAAGAGGGTCTGGAGATAGAAAAGATGGAAACAGAAGGAGTCAGGAAGGGTGGTGTTAAAATGGAGGGGAGAAGACAAGTGAAAGAGAGCAGGAAAGGTAGTCTGTGGCAGGGGCTGGATATGATGTGAAGCTAGATAGACAGTAGAGAAAGTAGACACGGGTTAAGTTAGGGTGTCAGGAGACCTGGGGTAGCGTTAGAGAGAGGAGAAAGGGGATTTTTATGCTTACCAATAAATAATTTTCTCTTTTTCTATTGAGTAACACAGGGACCAAGGGGCATAGAATGTCTCCATCCAGGACACAGGGCTCTCCAAACTCAAACTCCTCCCACTCTCTGCTCTCTATTCCACTTCACCCACTAGTTAGAGATTAGTGTGCATCTAGCATAGCAAGGAAAGGTACAGGGCCGGATTTACATCTCAGGAGCCTGTAGGCACAGAAAGCTGAAGCCCCCCCCCCCCCCCCCGCCAAAAAAAAAAAAAAAAAGTTCAAAAAGTTTTGACTGAAATATTTTTCGATTAATCGGATAAAAAAAATGCTAATTTTTCATTATTTAAACTGATTTAATGAACAGTGTTAAAAACAAACAGCAGAATAAAAAACTTAACACATTAACATGTGTCATTGTTATTATTTTACTATGGGGTCTATGCACCTCTTTCTCCCCCCTTGTACTTCTCTCTCTCCCCCTTGTGCCTCTTTCACCCCATGTACCTCTTTCTCCCCCATGTACTTCTCTCTCCCCCTTGTGCCTCTTTCACCCCATGTACTTCTCTCTCCCCCTTGTGCCTCTTTCACCCCATGTACTTCTCTCTCCCCCTTGTGCCTCTTTCACCCCATGTACTTCTCTCTCCCCCTTGTGCCTCTTTCACCCCCATGTACTTCTCTCTCTCCCCCTTGTGCCTCTTTCACCCCCATATACTTCTCTCTCTCCCCCTTGTGCCTCTTTCACCCCCATGTACTTCTCTCTCTCCCCCTTGTGCCTCTTTCACCCCCATATACTTCTCTCTCTCCCCCTTGTGCCTCTTTCACCCCCATATACTTCTCTCTCTCCCCCTTGTGCGTCTTTCACCCCATATACTTCTCTCTCTCCCCCTTGTGCCTCTTTCACCCCATATACTTCTCTCTCTCCCCCTTGTGCCTCTTTCACCCCCATATACTTCTCTCTCTCCCCCTTGTGCCTCTTTCACCCCCATGTACTTCTCTCTCTCCCCCTTGTGCCTCTTTCACCCCCATATACTTCTCTCTCTCCCCCTTGTGCCTCTTTCACCCCCATATACTTCTCTCTCTCCCCCTTGTGCCTCTTTCACCCCCATGTACTTCTCTCTCTCCCCCTTGTGCCTCTTTCACCCCCATATACTTCTCTCTCTCCCCCTTGTGCCTCTTTCACCCCCATATACTTCTCTCTCTCCCCCTTGTGCCTCTTTCACCCCATATACTTCTCTCTCTCCCCCTTGTGCCTCTTTCACCCCATATACTTCTCTCTCTCCCCCTTGTGCCTCTTTCACCCCCATATACTTCTCTCTCTCCCCCTTGTGCCTCTTTCACCCCCATATACTTCTCTCTCTCCCCCTTGTGCCTCTTTCACCCCATATACTTCTCTCTCTCCCCCTTGTGCCTCTTTCAACCCATATACTTCTCTCTCTCCCCCTTGTGCCTCTTTCACCCCCATATACTTCTCTCTTTCTCTCCCCCTTGTGCCTCTCTCCCCCATGTACTTCTCTCTTTCGCTCCCCCTTGTGCCTCTCTCCCCCATGTACTTCTCTCTTTCGCTACCCCTTGTGCCTCTCTCCCCCATGTACTTCTCTTTCGCTCCCCCTTGTGCCTCTCTCCCCCATGTACTTCTCTCTTTCGCTCCCCCTTGTGCCTCTCTCCCCCATGTACTTCTCTCTCTCCCCCTTGTGCCTCTTTCACCCCCATATACTTCTCTCTCTCCCCCTTGTGCCTCTTTCACCCCCATATACTTCTCTCTCTCCCCCTTGTGCCTCTTTCACCCCCATGTACTTCTCTCTCTCCCCCTTGTGCCTCTTTCACCCCCATATACTTCTCTCTCTCCCCCTTGTGCCTCTTTCACCCCCATATACTTCTCTCTCTCCCCCTTGTGCCTCTTTCACCCCATATACTTCTCTCTCTCTCCCCCTTGTGCCTCTTTCACCCCATATACTTCTCTCTCTCCCCCTTGTGCCTCTTTCACCCCCATATACTTCTCTCTCTCCCCCTTGTGCCTCTTTCACCCCCATATACTTCTCTCTCTCCCCCTTGTGCCTCTTTCACCCCATATACTTCTCTCTCTCCCCCTTGTGCCTCTTTCACCCCATATACTTCTCTCTCTCCCCCTTGTGCCTCTTTCACCCCCATATACTTCTCTCTTTCTCTCCCCCTTGTGCCTCTCTCCCCCATGTACTTCTCTCTTTCGCTCCCCCTTGTGCCTCTCTCCCCCATGTACTTCTCTCTTTCGCTCCCCCTTGTGCCTCTCTCCCCCATGTACTTCTCTTTCGCTCCCCCTTGTGCCTCTCTCCCCCATGTACTTCTCTCTTTCGCTCCCCCTTGTGCCTCTCTCCCCCATGTACTTCTCTTTCGCTCCCCCTTGTGCCTCTCTCCCCCATGTACTTCTCTTTCGCTCCCCCTTGTGCCTCTCTCCCCCATGTACTTCTCTCTTTCGCTCCCCCTTGTGCCTCTCTCCCCCATGTACTTCTCTTTCTCTCCCCCTTGTGCCTCTATCTCTCCCCCGTACCTCTTTTTCACTTTCCTGCACTGATGACAGCCGGAGAGCAACCACTCCAAACGCGGAGACGCCGCATGGAGCGTGAAGGGGTTTTCTTCCTCTGTCTGGGCGCCAGTTTTAAACTGGCCTCAGAACTGAGGAAGAAAATACCTGCACGCTCCACGCGGCGTCTCCGCGTTTGGAGTGGTTGCGCTCCGGATGTCATCAGTGCAGGAAGACAGCAGTATCCGTCGGCTGTGGGGCTGCTGGGCGGCACAAAAAAAAAAAGTGTAAAAAAACCAAAACGATCCCAATGACAGGCGCCCCTCTGTGCGGTGCGCCTGTAGGCAGATGCCTACTCTGCCTTATTATAAATCCGGCCCTGGAAAGGTATAGACAACAGGACAGAGAAACAAACTAACTGCAGGACATCTCTATTCTCCACCCATGCTCATTTCCTCAGGGTGGGATGCCCTGCATTCCTTAATGGGCTAAGAGAAAAAGATGTATAGGTAAGTATAAAAAAAAAAATCACCTTTTCCCTAGCATCATTGAGGGATGCAGGAACCACAAGGATGTCCCAAAGCAGTCCCAAAAACACGGGGGGGGGGGGGGGGGAGAAAACTAGAGGTCAATGGCCTGTGAAAACCAAAACATACATCTTGAGATGACCAGATTGCTGCCTTGCAGAGTGACTTTGCGGAGACTTGCTTCTGTATAGCCCATGACGTACTGAGGGAGCATGTTGAACGGGCAGTAATACGGAATGTAGCCAGATAAGACTTGAGAATATAAGTTTGCCTGATAGTTTAAAAAAGCCATGAGTCATTTGTTGCATTAGAACCAGGTCTGCCCTTCCTAGGACCTTCAGGTAAGGCAAACAAAGCATCCCTTTGTCTGAAAGATTCTGTAGTTTTGACGTAGTGTTGAAGACATCTAATTACATCCAGAGGGTGAAGCACTTCATCGTTGCGGTTGCAAGGATTAGGACACAAAGAATGTTGAACTAACTCCTTGTTGATGCATAACGTAGAGACAACTTTAAGTTGAAACTCGAGAGTGGTCCATGATACAATCTTATTTTAGTGAAAGACTAGGTGAGGAGAAGAGCAGGATAATGTGTAGTTCTGAGACTCTCCTTGCTAAGGATATTGCAGGGAGAGAAACAGTCTTACATGTTAAATGCTTGCGGGAAGAGTTAAAGAGGAGAGACAGCAAAGGGTGGAGCTGGAGGGCTGGAGACTGGTGATGGAAGTAGATGTAGGGAAGGAGGGTGAATGAAGATAGGATAGGTAGGAGGAATCCATAGAACCCTGGATCATTCTCCCCTCAGTCAGAGAGGATAGGATGGAGTTAGTAGTGGAGGCATAGTTAGAGAGAAGGGTGGAGTTAGAGAGGCATGGTAGTGATAGAGAAGAGTGTGGCAGAGATGGAGATCAAGACTTTGGGTGAAGTAAGAGGAGTGGCAGAGACATGTGTGGAGAAAGAGGGAGTGGAGGTAGAGAATGGAGAAAGAGGGACTGGAGATAGAAAGGATAGAGAAAGGAGGAGTTAGAAAGGAGGGAAGGAGACAAGTGAAAGAACAGGACAGTGCACTGAGTTCAGAGACTCTCCTGTCTGAAGATATTTCAGTGAGAGAAGCAGTCTTACATGTTAAGTGCTTGAGGGAAGCAGATGACAGAGCTTTGAAAGCAGAGGACTGGTGTGCTTCCAGGGCAAGATTCCAGTCCCATGAAGGAGCAGGATCCCCTGTAAAAGAGAAGTGTACGAGTTACCCCCTGAAGAAACACTTGAATGTCAGGAATCCCCACAAGAGACCTCTTGAAAAGCACAGATAAAGGAGAAACTTGAACCTTACTGGATCTGATTCTCAGTCCTTTTTCAAGACCAGCTTGCAAAAAGTCCATAAGGAGATGGGGGTTTGAAGCAGAAAGGACCAATGACATGTTTGTTGACAAAAGGCAAACTAGATGCCCCAGTTCAGATGGTAGATTTTGGCAGAGACAGGGTTGCAGCATAGTTGGATTACTGAGCCACTCAGCTTCTTGTGCTTCAAACTTTCAGCCTCGAGTTCTAAAAAGTTAAGGCAAGATTGGTCCCGCCTGGGTAATGAACGGGACTTTTGGATAGATAGTCCGGCATCAGAGGAAGCCTCCAAGGCTCTTCTACTGACATGTCAAGCAGATGATGGACCCAAGTTCCACTAGGCCAGAATGGAGCGACGAGCCGACTCTGAAACCTATTGCTTCTGATTTTGGAACCATGGCAACCCTGGTAACTGGAGGAGAGGCGGGCACCAGACTGTACTGCCAGGGAACTGTCAAGGCATCTGCTGTCACTGCCTTGGGGTCCCTTACCCAGAAGCACAAAGTTGGTGGTTTTGCGTTGAGACAGGAGGCCACCAGGTCTTGAAGAAAGTTTTCCTATTTCAACTCCCCTTCATCCGGATTAACGCTTTATCTACTGAGATAGTCCACCTCCCACGTGTTTAGAAGGATGACAGAGTTGTATTCATTGAGGGCTAAATCATGACGCCAGTGTCCAAACAGCTTCTTTTAATCCAATAAAAAAGGATTGGTTCAGCCAGAAAATTACACATGGCTCCATTAAGCAGCAAAGAGCCAGTGGTGTAGTGTGCTCCCTTGATGCTTCTCGCCCTATGTTTGAATCCAATCGGTATTATTATTATTTTTTCTTAAATACACATATTGTCTGACAACCTCTTTAGATTACATTTTGTTTGTTTTCATTTACCCTCAGTACCTTTTCTTAACAAATGAGAATGACAGAATGAAGCAGGACTGGTAGGGGTGCCAAAAATGAATTGCTTAACACTTGCTTGTGACTACATCTGGTTCCACCACCAGAGAATCTGGCCCAAAACAGGCTTCAAGGGAATAATCCTTGACATGGCAGTCTGCATCCCTCTATTTCTACATCTCTTCTACTAGTATCAACATCTTATTCATATTGTTTTCCTATATATCTGCGTGTTTGCAACCCAATACATCTCTAGTGTCTGTGTCCCTCGTATTAATTATGCCTGAGACCACTTATTTTTGGTGGTTAATTGTTACGAGGCTCTGCCTCCTGCGCTTCGCTGTTCCCGATCCACTCCATCTTCTTTCCCATCTACTAAAGAATGCAAATATTATTAAAAAAAAAAAAAAAATGGAACTGGCTAAGACCCCAAGGCAGGGAGAGCATCTTAGCAATCACAGGAATTGAACCCAAGAGCTCTACACCACTGAACGCATGCTTAACAACTGTGCCACTGAGACAGGTGCTTAGACCCCTTGCACAAGACCTCTGGAGTATATGTGTAATGAAAGACAGCTTGCAGTTAAAAACAGAAACACCAGCTCAGGAATAGAGTCAATGGGAATTGAACCCAGGAGAGCTGCCTGGAAGGTATGTGCTTTAACCTCTATGCTACAGAAGGAATTCACATGAGCCTGCTTGTGGCCTAGTGGTTAAGACACCCGCATTGCAATCTAACAAGTGCTGTCATACAGTAAGTCATGGGTTCAAATCCCAATAAAATTGATAAACTCAAATCCATAATTAAAATGAGATACTGATACAGTAAGAGAAGGAATGGGAGGAGTTGGAGAGGGTGGTTTGAGGTGGAGGGGTGGAGCCAGGTGAAGGAGAGAAGGAAGACATAGTTCTGGGGAGAGAAGGATGATCTGGAAAGACACGAGACATGGACTGAGGAATATAGATGATGGAGGGGGTGGAGTTGGAGAAAGATGGGGCGGCGTAAAAGAGCCAGGAAAAACCGAGGGTGTAAAACTGGACAGGTGAGGGCATCCCCAGTGAGCCAGGAGATCCAGTCATGAAGGAGGGACAGATATAGCAGGAGGAGGGTGGAGGTAGAGAGAGACAGTAATCAAAGGGGCAGGCATGGGAAGGAGGGTGGAGTAAGTGGAATAGGAATGAATAGAGTGGGTTTAGAAGGACAGGAGCGAATGAGCTAGAGAGAGGCAGAGTCACAAGATAGAGAGGGGGGAGAAGATAGAGGAGAAAGGGGAGGTGGCGTTAGAGGAGGGGCATGGTTAGAGATTGGAGGAGCTGGATGGATGGAATTAGGGAAAGATGAGATTGGTGGGTGAAGTTAGAGAAGGTGGGCCGAGTCTGAGAGAGTGGGGTGGACCTAAGCAGCATGTGGGTGGGATTAGAAGCACATGAGGGGCAGAGCTAGCAGTTGGTGCATAATTAGATAGGAAGGTGGCATTGAAGAGTCAGGGCAGTCATAGAGAAGAGTGAAGTTTGAGAGACAGGAGAGTGTGGGGGAAGCTGGAGGAGAGGAGACAGGGGATGGGAGTAGATGTAGGCAAAGAGGGTGAAATAAGATAGGACAGTGAGGACGAATCCATGGAACCCTGCATTTTTTTAATACGTGTTCCTGATTTAAAGGGACATTGGGTCAATCTAGGGAGGGACAGAGTCACAGAGTAGGGGGGAGGAGGTAGAGCGAGGGTGAGGTTAGAGGATGGGGTAGACATAGGGAGGAGGGTCAGTAGTGGAGGCACAGTGAGAGAGAAGGGTGAAGTTAGAGAGGCATTGCAGTAATAGAGAAGAGTGCGGAAGAGTTAGAGACAGGATATCAAGACTGTGGGTGTAAGTAGAGGAGGGACAGAGACAGGTGACAAAAGAGCAGGAGGAGGGCAGATTTATAGAAGAGTGGAGAGAGAGGGAGCAGAGCTTGGGAATGGAGAAAGAGGGTCTGGAGATAGAAAAGATGGAAACAGAAGGAGTCAGGAAGGGTGGTGTTAAAATGGAGGGGAGAAGACAAGTGAAAGAGAGCAGGAAAGGTAGTCTGTGGCAGGGGCTGGATATGATGTGAAGCTAGATAGACAGTAGAGAAAGTAGACACGGGTTGTTAGGGTGTCAGGAGACCTGGGGTAGCGTTAGAGAGAGGAGAAAGGGGATTTTTATGCTTACCAATAAATACTTTTCTCTTTTTCTATTGAGTAACACAGGGACCAAGGGGCATAGAACGTCTCCATCCAGGACACAGGGCTCTCCAAACTCAAACTCCTCCCACTCTCTGCTCTCTATTCCACTTCACCCACTAGTTAGAGATTAGTGTGCATCTAGCATAGCAAGGAAAGGTATAGACAACAGGACAGAGAAACAAACTAACTGCAGGACATCTCTATTCTCCACCCATGCTCATTTCCTCAGGGTGGGATGCCCTGCATTCCTTAATGGGCTAAGAGAAAAAGATGTATAGGTAAGTATAAAAAAAATCACCTTTTCCCTAGCATCATTGAGGGATGCAGGAACCACAAGGATGTCCCAAAGCAGTCCCAAAAACACGGGGGGGGGGGAGAAAACTAGAGGTCAATGGCCTGTGAAAACCAAAACATACATCTTGAGATAACCAGATTGCTGCCTTGCAGAGTGACTTTGCGGAGACTTGCTTCTGTATAGCCCATGACGTACTGAGGGAGCATGTTGAACAGGCAGTAATACGGAATGTAGCCAGATAAGACTTGAGAATATAAGTTTGCCTGATAGTTTAAAAAAGCCATGAGTCGACTTACTTACGCGACCCTGGAGTACCTGTTTAGTTCAACGCATATAGTGCTGGTGGAATTCCTTGCACCCTCTGTGTTGTTTGAACTGGACGACTGGTTGTGGCAGGACTCTTGCAAGAATCGGCGGAGTGGAGATACCGATAAAGGGGCACTACACGTTAATGCGAGAGAAGATCCCTAGTCATTGCTTCCTATAGAGGAACACCCTGGTGAGCTCTTATTGTCTGTTGGCTGCCGGTAGCGCTCCCCCCCCATCGCCCTCATCGTCCTTTTTGTTATTTTTTTTATCCCAGTTCCCTTACCCTTATACCCTTACCCTCCTGCTGGTCTCCGGTGCCCTGTGTCGTACACCGGACCTTATAAGTGTGTTGGGAAGGCCTTTTGTTTATTATTCACTTGAACACTGGCTGTTTTGATGTTCTGATCAACTTAGGTGTGGTGAGTCCATACTGGAATCTGTGATGTCTGTGGGGATCCTCATACTGTACCTACGTGTCAAAATGCTACTTCATATGTAAGTGGTTACGCTAGAACTGTCCCGTTGTGTGTCCTACACTGCTGACGCTGGTCCTGGCGCGGGCCTTTTGATATTTTGCTACCATTTCTTGACGTCACTCTGCGACTTCACCCTCACTATGGGTAGGAAGTCTGGTGAATATAAGTCTAAGCTTAGCAAGTATGCTAGACGCCAATTAGCAGATAATGAGATGGAGGCAATGCTGGAGTCGCCTGTGGAGTCTGCATCAGTTTCACCGACACATTCTTCTGACCCAGACGACACCAATACCTCTCATTTTACTGAGCTTATGGCGGCAATAACCAACTGTCAAAATGTTCTGACAATCAAGATCGATACTGTTCAAACTGAATTGAACCTACTTAGAGCTGACCAACAGGCTATACGTGAGAGGGTTCAAGATACACAACGCAGGGTATCTGCAGTTGAGGACTCTCTGCCTCAGGTATCAGAAGACATTAATTCCCTCAAGCAACAGCTTCAGACCTTACAGCGTAAAGCTGATGACCTGGAGAATAGGTCTAGACGTAACAATATACGTCTACTGGGGTTTCCGGAGAGAGCGGAAAATCGCAGTCCAGAAGAGTTCCTTGAAAACTGGCTTACATCTACCTTGGGCCGGGAGGGTCTCTCACAGACCTTTCTTATTGAACGTGCACACCGGGTGCTGATGGTGCAGCCGCCACCGGGTGCTTCTCTGAGGCCTTTAATTGCTAGAATTCTAAATTACAGAGATAGGGATGCGATTCTACGGCTGGCACGACAATAAGGCGAGCTCATCTTTGAGAACCACAAAATCAACCTATACCCTGATTTCTCTCCGGACGTCCAGCGATAGCGACGACAATTTTTGGAGGTCAAGCGCCGACTCAGAGAGCGCAACATTCCATACGCTATGCTCTTTCCAGCTCGTCTACGAGTTATTCATGGTAACAGCACCCATTTCTTCACAACTGAGGGGGAGGCCCGCGCCTGGCTTGAAATCTGTTAAGTGTACCTTTCCTTGTTATGATCGGATGGAAAGCCGAGGTAATTCTTGTGGACCACAGTCGCTTCTATGAAGTCCTGAACTTCATGTGTTCATGTCCAGCCTGCGTGAACTTCTGCACGGGTCCCTCTATTTGACCACAATTTCATTGATGACCCACGGATTGTCATTCCTGACTTCTGTTTCTTCACTATATGGAAGCTTTACTGCCGGACTATGCTCCAGTGACTGTACAACTAACTTTTCACCATTTTTTCCCTTTAGGGTGTAGACATTGGGTTTCAGGTATTGCAATATGGAGCCTTAGGTGTCTGTGTACTAAGTGATCTATCATATCTGTACAATCACCGACTGTCTCTTATTGCTGTATAGGCTATTTTTTATATGGAATGCATTACCTGTAATAACTTATATGCTTACATTTCTCATGTCCCCCCTCTTCCCCCTCCCCCTTTTTTTTTTTTTTTTTCTTCTCTCCCTTAATATTACATAATTGTGGTCCTGTTGATGTGCCTGTATTGTGGGGTGTGCAGAGAGATGGCGTGTGGGTGTCGCCCTTTGATGTTTCTAATTGCTAATGTCCTGATTGGCCTGATTTATGCTGGTCACTATTTCTAATTGGATTTGATAATATAATGGGGGATCTGTGTATTATGGCCCTGTAGCTGGGCTCTGAGCTAAAAGCTTTTCATTATTACTGGCATATGTGCTGCGATGCAGGCACCTCGACATCTGGATTACTTAATTGTTTGTTATGTTATTATACATTGGGACCTGTGCTGTTATCTTGCTCCGGGTTGGTGCCTGGTTCGGCAGGTGGGTGATGACTTGTCAGCGCCATCTCTGTGAGAGCCTGAACCTCTTCGCATCATGCCCTGCCCATGGAACCCTTTGGGTAATATTCTGCCTGGGCAGTGGGGCATGCAGTGGGATGGTTCTCAGATCCCGCCTCCCGACGCAGGCACCTACTCGTGCATTTTTTTTGCCCTTTTTGGCGATTGCGGATACATGCAACTGGGGACGGTCCCTATTTGGGACTATTATCCTGTAGCTGTATGCGGGGACTAGTATTTACATGCTTTCCATCTGTCCTATTTAATGTAAAATGATGACATTTCGGACCTAATGGGACAGTTATAAAAAGTTATAAAAGTTTTACTTTTACTTGTTATTTGTTGTTCTGAATTCACATCCAAATGTGTATTCTACTGTTGGGTGGTGGGGGTGGGGTGTATTCTCATCGGCATAGGCCGATGACTTCTCTTTTTAGGGTTGAAGTCCTCATCAGGTTGGGGGGGATGGGGGCGGGTGGGGGGTTGAGTTCTTTTTCCTGTGCTCGTGAGGATGGGTGGTCCTTGCTGGATGGGTGGGGGATGGATTTTGGTTTTATCTTTTTCTTCATAGTGACTATGGCTAAAGGTACCACTAACTTTCTCTCATGGAACGTGAGAGGCCTTAATGACCCGATAAAACGCTCCCTGATCCTGCGATGTGTTAAAAAATATTATACTGACATACTGTTACTGCAGGAGACCCACCTCACTGGGAGTAAAATACTAACTCTCAAAAAACCATTGGTGGGACATCACTATCATGCTACTTACTCTACGCACTCATGTGGGGTCTCTATTCTGGTGAACAAACGTATCCCCTTTGAGTTGGGTGCAATTAGGTCTGATCCGAGGGGACGCTATGTATTTCTGGATTGTAAATTATGGAACCATGCTTTTCTCCTCTTAGCTGTGTATGTGCCGCCGCCTTTTGCGCCTGACATCCTACAGGAAGCACTAGCTTTTATTCTTACTACACCTGGCCACTTGGTGGTGTGTATGGGAGATTTTAATATGACCTTACATCCGCACTTGGATAGATTGGGAGGGGCAACTTCTGACTCTGTGAGCTCCAGGACTAGATTACTGGATTTCCTGGAAGATGCAAACTTGATAGATGCTTGGCGAACAACCCATCCTGATATTAGGGAGTTTTCTTGCCACTCAGCCACACACAAGTCTTTATCCAGAATTGACCATGTCTTTGTCTCGAGGCGGGTTTTGCAGAATGCTTTATCTTGTCAATACTTGCCGAGGGTTGCCTCAGATCACTCTCCTCTTCTTCTGACTATTCAGCTAGGGGCGGACTCCTGGGACAGGACGTGGAGGCTGCAACCCTTTTGGCTTTCTATCGACTCTATTGCTGACGCTCATGAAAATGATCTGATGTATTATTTTCAGGAAAATGTGGATACATCCTCTCAGGCAATTTTCTGGGATGCGGCCAAGGCGACTGCTAGTGGTTCCCTTCTTTCTCTTATTTCCTCTTACAAAAGGAAGGCACGCACAAGTGTTCAGGAGGGAGAGGATGAGTTGAGGGAGGCGGAGCGTCAATATGTAGAGAATAATACTTCAACTAATCATGATCAACTTTTATTGGCCACCTCTAAATTGAATTTGGAACTTGCTTCTAAAAATGTTGAGTATATGTTCTATAAAAAACAAAACTATTTTGAAAACGGGGACAGAGCGGGTAAAATGATGGCCCACCTGGTTAAGTCCAATGGAGAGAAGCGTGAGATTGCTTCTCTTATTTCTGAACGCCACTCTTTGATTACTGATGCAAAGGGTATTAATGACACCTTTTTACAATTTTACTCAAGCTTGTATAGTTCGCGGATCGAAGTGGCCGCCGCGGATCTGGAAGACTATCTTCGGGATTGCGGGGTGCCTTTCTTGTCCATGGACAATCGCCTAATGCTGGATTCTCCTATCTTACTTAGGGAGGTGACTGAGGCTATAGGGACTCTCCCTCTTGGTAAGTCTCCGGGGGAGACGGCCTTCCGGCAGAATGGTACAAGCGGTACTCAGAGATACTGGCTCCAAATTTGTTAAACACATTTTACGCGGCTTTTGATGATTTTGCTTTGCCTGTATCGATGAAGGAGGCAGTGATTATAGTCATCCCAAAACCGGGAAAGGACCCCCAATTGTGCGACTCATACTGTCCTATATCTCTTCTTCCGACTGATACTAAAATACTGGCTAAAATTCTTGCTAATCGTCTGAATCAGGTCATATCGACTTTGATTCATCTGGATCAGGCAGGCTTTATGCCTGGTAAGTCTACCTTTCATAATCTGCGTCGTGTATTTATGCATATTCAGTCATTGCATCTCGATCATAGACCGGGAGCCATTGTGTCCTTGGATGCTGCCAAGGCATTTGATTCTCTGGAATGGGAATATCTCTGGGCGGTTCTACGTAAATTTGGTTTTGGACCTACTTTTTTGCGCTGGGTTCAAGTACTATACGCCACCCCATACGCCAGGGTTATGGCTGGGGGCCTCTTGTCAGACCACTTTGTATTAGAGAGGGGTACGAGACAGGGTTGTCCTTTATCGCCGGGTCTTTTTGCTCTAGCTATGGAACCTTTGGCAGCAAGAATCAGGCAGGAGGCTGGTGTTGGGGGCCTTCTGATGGGAGACCGAGAGGAGAAACTTGCGCTATATGCCGACGACGTACTAGTGTTTCTACGAGATGCTGGAGCCTCCCTTCGAAACCTTTTAGATATGGTCGAACGGTTTGGCCCCCTCTCGGGTCGCAAGATAAATTGGACTAAGTCGACTATGATGTTGTTGAATCCTGAGCCTGGCTATGTGGTCCCCCCGGATGTTCCTCTGATCTGTAGTGATAACTTTAAATATCTTGGCCTTACTGTGGCAAACTCCCCTAATACCTATATCAAAGATAATCTAGATCCCGTAATATCACACTTTAGCGACAAGTTGTCCTCATGGGCTACTCTCCCTCTTAATATTATAGGACGGGCGAATCTAATCAAAATGATATTCTTGCCAAAATTCTTGTATGTCTTTCAAGGAGCACCGATACCAATTCCTAAAAAATATTTTAGAGCAATTGACAAAATTATCACTAAATTTCTTTGGTCTGGCAAATCTCCTAGAATAAAGCTATCAACTCTGAAGAGACCTGTGAACTTGGGAGGTATTTCCCTCCCTGATTTTTATCATTATTATTTGGCAGCTCAAGCTCAATATATGCTGCCGTATGTGTCTTCACTCTCTACTCATACGTTTCAATGTATTGATGAACCATATTTGAGAGTAGGCTACAAACTTGAGCATTTGGCAACTGTGGGCACCAACATCTGTTCCACACCTTTACTGGCCACCCAGACTCTATGTCAAATATGGTCGCAGATTCAAATAATTGGAGGTCATGAGGGGCTTGCTCCTTCTTATCCTCTGTGGGGCGGGGGAGGTCTCCCTCATTTGCGTGATCTGGACTTTGGCCCAATATAGTCCCGATTTGGTATTACTGATATAGGTCACTTGTTTGTGGGCTCCACACTCAAGACATTTGAGCAGCTTCATCTGGAGTTTGGTATCCCCCACAGACTTTTTTTCACATATTTGAGACTGAGACACGCAATCTCAGCCTTAAACTCGGAAATGCGGCTTACTGTACATGACTTTACGTTGATGAAATTGATGACTACTCGGCCGTCTATCAAACTGGTCTCCTTCATCTATTCCTGGCTGAATAATTCTGTGGCTACGGACCTTACTACTCTCAGAAGCAAACGGGAGGGAGACGTAGGTGATCTGGAGGATTGGGAGTGGGAGATGGCAATCCAGGGACCTAAAATGGTTACGGCAACGGCCAGACATCAGCTTATACAACTAAAGATTTTGCATCAAATTTATTACACTCCCATACGATTATTTAAAATGGGTAAACTTCCACACGATAAATGTCTAAGATTTTTTTGCTCTCTGTGTTACCGGACCAATTGCACACAACTGGTGACTATACTCTTATAAGGGAGTTGTTGGTCATGGCGCGGAAGGTGATGGCACTGGCATGGATGAGTGTAGACCCGACGACTAAAGCATGTTGGATCAAACTGGTCAATATTACCCTAAGTCACTATCGGGGTGTTTACTTACATAGGGGTAAGCTGAGTAAAATTGATGTGGTGTGGGGGAACTGGGTCTCTTGTTTTCTTACCTAGGTCTCTATGTATTGTGGTGTTTTTTTTTTTTTCTTCTCTCTCCCTCCTGTTGGGGTGGGGGCCGCTTGTCCGCACGGGCGTGGGTTGGGGATAGGATGGTTAGGTTCTTTGGGGACTGTTGGTTGGGGGGTATTGGGTGAAAAATGAAAAAGGGGACGAAGTGATTCACCTGTGTAATGTAACTGACTTGTATTGCTTACTTATTTTATTATTTTATCTTGTTACTTACTGGCAGCACAGTGGCTCAGTGGTTAGCACTGTTGCCTTGCAGCGCTGGGGTCCTGGGTTCAAATCCCACCAAGGACAACATCTGCAATGAGTTTGTATGTTCTCACTGTGTTTGCGTGGGTTTCCTCCCACACTCCAAAAAACATACTGATAGGTGAATTTAGATTGTGAGCCCCCATGGGGACAGGAACCAATATGAGTGTAAAGCGCTGCGGAATCTGTGTGCGCTATATAAATAAAGGATTATTATTCCTTCATTGTGGAATTTGATTTTCGCATTGTTATTTTTTTTCTATGGTGTTTCTCTTGGTCTTTAATAAAGATATTTAAAAAAAAAAAAGTCACAAAATAAGTGTTATGGCGCTATAGAAAAACTGTGCAGTCGCACCATAAATTTAATGAAACACAAGGATTTATGAGTCAAGAAAATATCCAAAATACTCCAACATAGAGGTATAATAATAGAGTTATAGAGTTAAATTCAAATTCAGATGATGGTAAAATATTTGTCTTATAAAGCTCTGTTTCTTCAAATGTGGATCTGGTTTTACAAGAATCCAATATAATTTCTGGGGGTGAGGCAAGCTTTTTTCTTTCTTTACTCCTCTTTAGCTCTAAATAGGTAGTTGCCCTTCCAAAACCACTGAAGGAGGGTGAAATGAACACTAAAAAGACAAAACAAGAAAAGAAGGGCGCAGACCCTCTAAGATATATTTACAGCAATATTTAACCCCCTAATTCATTATACTCACCAGAACCACGATAATTCAATAGTATGTCTGGAGTCAAATGATCATCCTTTGGCTCTCCTCCATTTGAAGACAGTACTCACAGCAGTAAAAGATAGTAGTAGGAGTTGTTATTTTTTTAAAAATATTCTTAAAATCCATATAATATATATGCTATATACAAAATAATGCCCCGACACGTTTCGTATCAAAACTGATACTTTCTCAAGGGTAAAAAATAGCAGAAATAGTTTAATTCCACATGAGACTGTTGGTTCTGAAATAAGACCTTGGTTTGGTTAATATGTTCTAGTAATTGGGAGTAAGAACTGCTAAATGTTGAGTGATTTAATTTGCACATTTCCGAGGCCTTGTCTATAACCAGACGTACTGTTATTGACTATTGTCTTGTACTTCGTATTGATATACTAATTGTACCCTCACTTTCTTTACTTTGGCTTTGCTCTGTATTTTTTTTAAGTAGCATTGTATGCTCTTTTGATGTATGTGTTACTATTGTATGACAGCCTTCAATAAATTGTATTTAAAAAAAAAAAAAAAAAGCCATGAGTCATTTGTTGCATTAGAACCAGGTCTGCCCTTCCTAGGACCTTCAGGTAAGGCAAACAAAGCATCCCTTTGTCTGAAAGATTCTGTAGTTTTGACGTAGTGTTGAAGACATCTAATTACATCCAGAGGGTGAAGCACTTCATCGTTGCGGTTGCAAGGATTAGGACACAAAGAATGTTGAACTAACTCCTTGTTGATGCATAACGTAGAGACAACTTTAAGTTGAAACTCGAGAGTGGTCCATGATACAATCTTATTTTAGTGAAAGACTAGGTGAGGAGAAGAGCAGGATAATGTGTAGTTCTGAGACTCTCCTTGCTAAGGATATTGCAGGGAGAGAAACAGTCTTACATGTTAAATGCTTGCGGGAAGAGTTAAAGAGGAGAAACAGCAAAGAGTGGAGCTGGAGGGCTGGAGACTGATGATGGAAGTAGATGTAGGGAAGGAGGGTGAACGAAGATAGGATAGGTAGGAGGAATCCATGGAACCCTGGATCATTCTCCCCTCAGTCATAGAGGATAGGATGGAGTTAGCAGTGGAGGCATAGTTAGAGAGAAGGGTGGAGTTAGAGAGGCATGGTAGTGATAGAGAAGAGTGTGGCAGAGATGGAGATCAAGACTTTGGGTGAAGTAAGAGGAGTGGCAGAGACGTGTGGAGAAAGAGGGCGTGGAGGTAGAGAATGGAGAAAGAGGGACTGGAGATAGAAAGGATAGAGAAAGGAGGAGTTAGAAATGAGGGAAGGAGACAAGTGAAAGAACAGGACAGTGCACTAAGTTCAGAGACTCTCCTGGCTGAAGATAGTTCAGTGAGAGAAACAGTCTTACATGTTAAATGCTTGAGGGAAGCAGATGACAGAGCTTTGAAAGCAGAGGACTGGTGTGCTTCAAGGGCAAGATTCCAGTCCCAGGAAGGATCAGAATCCCTGTAAAAGAGAAGTGTACGAGTTACCTCCTGAAGAAACACTTGAATGTCAGGAATCCCCACAACTGACCTTTTGAAAAGCACAGATAAAGGAGACACTTGAACCTTACTGGATCTGACTCACAGTCCTTTTTCAAGACCAGCTTGCAAAAAGTCCAAAAGAGATGTGGGTTTGAAGCAGAAAGCACCAATGTCATGTTGATGTTGACAAAAGGCAAACTATATGCTCCAATTCAGATGGTAGATTTTGGCAGAGACAGGGTTGCAGCATAGTTGGATTACTGAGCCACTCAGGTTTTTGTTTTTCAAATTTTCAGCCTCAAGTTCCACAAAGTTATGGCAAGATTGGTCCTGCCTGGGTAATTAACGGACTTTTGAATAGAAAGTTTGGCATCAGAGGGCACCTCCAAGGCTCTTCTACTGACATGTCAAGCAGATGATGGAACCAAGTTCCTCTAGACCAGAATGGAGCAACGAGCAGACTCTGAAACCTTTTGCTTCTGATTTTGGAACCGTGGAACCTTGGCAACTGGAGGAGAGTCAGGCACCAGACTGTACTGCCAAGCAACTGTCATATGCTATAACTGAGTTGGGGTCCCTTACCCAGAAGTACAAAGTTGCTAGTTTTGCATTGAAGTAGGAGGCCAACAGGTCTTGCAGAAAGTTTTCCTATTTCAACTCCAATTCACCCGGATTAACGGTTTATCTACTGAGATAGTCCACTTCCAACGTGTTTAGAAGGATTAAAGAAAGGATAAAAGAAAGGGAGAGGTGGACAGTACAAGAAATATCATCTGAGTGTAGTAAGTTATGGCATAAAATGCATATATATAAGTCTAAACAGAATGAAAATCTGATATTGCGTGTTTAATAAGAAAATACAAGACATAACAGTTGATTTGAATCAGTATGCTCAGACAGAGATCTATGAGTTCTCATCCAAAATATACAAAAGAACAGGGGCTAGAATCCTGTAGCTCACTGGTACATGATATGTGAATGTTGACTATATATAGGGACAGTTTATATATTCTTTATTGTTTATATATTTTATTTATATATACATATCTCTTAAGTGGTCATTAAGTGATTGTTCTAATTGCTCAATAGACCAGTGTATATAACTGTCTATTCCTTATATATCTTTAAGAATTAGAAACCTCTCTCTATCCCGCATAGTGTGGACCTGGTTTTGTGTGCTGTGTCTATCCATTTACGTGTTTAGAAGGATGACCGAGTTGGAACGTGAGCTTCCGTCCAAAGAAATTATTAGTGACTGCAGTTGCATGAGCATGCCACATTCATAGAAACATTAGGAGAGATGTCCCTGCCCCCAAAGAGTTTACAGTCTAAATGGGTAATAGGAGACAGATAACAGGGTATGAGGGTATCAAGTGCTGAGGTTACAAGTGCTGGCTTTGGCCAGTATTCCGTGAGGGCTAAATCATGGAACCAGTATCCAAACAGCTTCTTTTAATCCAATAAAAAAGGATGCAGCAAGAAAACTACACATGGTAACTACAAACACGCAGGAGCCAGTGGTGTAGTGGAAACTCATGTGCCGTTTCTATATATAGTCCTATGTTTGAATCCAGTTGATGTCATAGTGTTTTTTTCCTTAAATACACATATTGTCTGGCAACCACTTTAGATTACATTTCTTTTACTAATGAGAATGACGGAATGAAGTAGGGCTGGTCAGGATGAGAAAAATTAACTGCTTATTCATAAACACTTGTTTGTGACTACATCTGGTTCCACCATCAGAAAATCTGGTATAAAACAGGCTTCAAGGGAATAATCCTTGACATGGCAGTGACAGAATCAGTCTGCATCCCTCTATGTCTATACCTCTTCTGCTATCAACATCTTATTCATATTGTTTTCCTATATATCTGCCTGTTTGTAACCCCATACATCTCTAGTATCTCTGTCCCTCTTATTAATTATATCTGAGACCAATTCCTTTTGGTGGTTCATTGTTACCGGGACTCTGCCTCCTGCCCTTCTCTGTTCCCGATCTAGTTCTTCATTCCCATCTTCTCAAGAATGCAAATATTAAATAAATAAAAAAAGAAACGGACTAAGAAAGAGCAGCCATGGCAGAACATCACAATAATTGTTGGAGCAGAACCAGACAATTCCCGGAAAAATATTGTGTTTGACACATCTGCCACCACATCAACCAACTCCCCTAACTGCGCAAGGCCCCTGAAGTATTTGTGTAATAAAAGAGGGCTCAATCCAAATGTTGGAGACAGCTGTTTTTCTGCCAACAGCATTCTTTCAAGCACAGTAAAATGCCTGTCCTGTGAAAAAATACCGGCAAAAAAAAGAGTCGTCATGTGATATAGTTATGTCACGGTTTCAGTACACTCAGACAATTGGATAAGGTAAAATGTAATTTATTAATAATAAAATAGTAAGACCCTAACACAGGTCTAAGCAGGACATAGGAACAAGCAATAAAGACAGGTAATAACAATACAGACACAGGAGAAATATAGGTACAATTTGCAACAGATTGTAGTGCAGGGACTGGACAGTGGAGCAGTACTGTCCCAGAAACTGCAGGGCAACGTATCAACCGGCCTTGCCTGATAGCTCCTAATACTGAGACAGTCTGAGCAGTGATCGAAGGTTCTGCCAAAAGGCAACCGACAGCCACGGTGTAAGCGCCGCTTACTTTCCGGCGCTCGTGCAGCCTGCCGGGGTGTGCGGCTCATGGGGAGATAGGACGGTGCGCTCTGGCGTCCATCCAGATGACCGTCCTCCACCTTGCGCCCTCTGGCGGCTACTGTACATCGGAATCAGGCGCGCGTCTCAGGGAATCCCTGATGACGTCGCAACCTGGTTCTTAATGGGACAGCTCACATCATGCTCCACCTCTAGGGGTGGAGCAATATGTTTAAAAACTGCCTGGACACCACTTCAGTTGCCCGTTCGTGGTGTTCCAGTGCAGTTGCTTCTTGGGCCCTGTGTGTTGGTTTGGCTGACTATCCGATCTGGTGTTGACCTGTGGCTCTGTCCGACTACCCGCTCTGTGTATGACCCCTTGGCCTGTCTGACATCCAATCTGGTGCAAACCTGCGCCTCTAGTTGGTGAACCCTACTGTGTATGACCCCTGGCTTGGCTGACTATCCGTTCTGGTGTTGACTGGTGGCTCTGTCCGACTGCCCGCTCTGTGCATGACCCCTTGGCCTGTCTGACGTCCAATCTGGTGCAAACCTGTGGCTCTAGTTGACCAAGCCTTCCGTATTGCTCCTTGTGTCTGACCACCTGGACATAGCCTGGGATTGTCAACTGCGCAACCAGCATACAAACGCTCCAGGGGACAACCTAGGTTTGTCTTTGGTGGCTTGACGGTCTTCCCCTAGCCGTTGTACCTCTGCGGCCTCCAGGTACGGATCTGTGGCGCAGCTGGTCTTTCCGGTACATGGTCTGTCCAGGTGCGAACCTGCTTATCCTCCGCTGCATTGGATCGCTGATCTGTTGCCTGTACAGGTGCGTACCTGTAGTGAGGCCTCAGGTGCTGACCTGAGTCGCCCCTTCCTCTGCTGCTATTTCCATCAGTACCATAGTACCTGTGGATCCATCCTGTAGTCCTCTCTTGACCTGTATGTTGTGCTGATTTCCTTGTCCTGTCTTATTGCTAATAAAGATTGTGTTACCTAAGTACTGGTCCATTCTCATTATTGACTCTGTGACACACGGGTAGCGCAACCTGAGACAACAGTGGCAAGACTCTGATAGCCCGGAGGCAACAATGGCTAGGCTTATGGCGTAGGTGGAGACAACCGTGGACCAACTTAAGTGTAACCGGAGGCAACAATGGTTAGGCTTATAGTGTAGCCAGAGGCAACAGTAGTTAGGCTTATAGTGTAACCGGAGGCAACAGTGGTTAGGCTTATAGTGTACCCGGAGGCAACAGTGGTTAGGCTTATGCTGAAACCGGAGGCAACAGTGGCAGTGAGCAACACTACCCAGCTCAGACTCACAGAGAGTGAATACAGCCAAAACCTGAATCGGTACACACGGAGTGGGAGTCAGCAAAAGCCTGAGTCGGTACACAGAGAGCGGGAGACAGCCAAAACCTGGTACACAAGGTGGTAGTAAGCCAGAACCTGAATCGTACACAGAGAGCGGTTGAAAGCCAAAGCCTGGGTTGGTACACAGAGAGCGGCCGTCAGCCAAGCCTGGGTCGGTACACAGAAAGCGGTCATCAGCCAGAGCCAGGGTCGGTACACAGCGATCAGGAGCAAGCAGGATACTGGAGCGTAGTCAGATGAGCCGAGTCGGTACACAGCAATCAGGAACAAGCAGGATACTGGAGCATAGTCAGACGGGCCAAGTCGGTTCACAGCGATCAGGAACAAGCAGGATACTGGAGCGTCATCAGGCAAGCCGGGTCGGTACACAGAGATCAGGAACAGGCAGGATACAGGAGCGAGTCACAGACGTCTGGTCAGAAACACCACGAAAGGGCTAAGACCAAATGACAGGAGGAAGTATGTAAAAGGTCAACCCTGGGCGGGTCTGAAGCACTGAGCCAATAAGAGTAGCGGAGACAATCCGGAAGTCAAAATGTCGCTCAGACTGAATCACGGCACAGTGATAAGTTATGAGGTGTTTTCACCCATAGCAAATGAAGAAAACACTGTAAACATCAATTAAAATGTCTGTGTTAGCCATAAAAATCCGGTAAGGGACTCAAGTTATCACAGAAAAGTTACGACACAGTTTTTTTTTTAGCTTGAGTCCCTTATCAGCTCTTCAAACAGCCAATGCAGAAACTTGAAGGAAAAAAAAAAGAAAAAAAACCTAAGTCCCCAGTGGATGTACTGATTTGGGGCCCTAAGCCCCATAGCAATACATCCTAAGTATGAAAAATGTGTCAAACATTAGTAGAATTAACCCTATGAGTGCCAGTGGGGTATAATTACCCCGTCGGCATTCATAGGGTTAACCTGACTAAGTTAATAAACATCCCATTAAAAGTAACACTTACCATTAATCCTGATGTGCAGCAGAGTCCTCAGCTTTCTAGTCCTCTTCTGTCCTTCTTCGTTCTTTCCTTCTTCTTTTTTTTTTTAAGACAAAAATATATATAATAATATAATGCTTAGCTTAGCTTTCTGAATAGTCTCCGCTGCTGTGTGCGGCCACAGAGGTGGCGGCAGCGGAGACAGCTCCAAGTGCCAGGAGGGGTACAGTTAGCAATTGGTGCATAATTAGATAAGAAGATGGAGTTGAAGAGGCAGGGCAGATAGAGATGAGTGAAATTAAGTTACAGAGACAAGAGACGGTGGGTGAATATGGAGGGGGAGAAGACAGGTAATGGAAGTAAATGTAGGGAAAGAGGGTGAAATAAGATAGGAAATGGAAAAGAAATTCGTAGAAACCTGCATTGTTTGAAAAATACGTGTTCCTGATTTAAAGGGACATTGGGTCAATCTAGGGAGGGACAGAGTCACGGAGGAGGGGGGGGAGGTAGAGCAATGTTGAGGTTAGAGGATGGGGTAGACATAGGGAGGAGGGTCAGTAGTGGAGGCACAGTTAGAGAGAAAGGTGAAGTTAGAGAGGCATTGTATCACGGTGCCCGTGATTCTGACTATGCAACATTCCTGCTTCCAGGTTTGTCTTGGCTGCCTCTTATTGGTTCTGCTTGCTAGCCCCTCCCAGGGCTTGCCTTTATATATGCCCTCCTGTCACTAGGCCAGTGCCCTTTCGTGGTGTTCCTGACCTGACGTTTGTATCTGTGATCCGGTTTCCTCTGACCTTGCTCCTGTCTCCGAGCTCAGTGTACTGATCCAGGCTTTAGCTGACTGCCGCTCTCTGTGTACTAATCCAGGCTTTGGCTAACTACTGCTCTCTCTGTGTACCAATCCAGGCTTTGGCTGACTACCGCTCCTTGTGTACCGATCCAGGCTTTGGCTGACTACCGATCTCTGTGTACCGATCCAGGCTCTGGCTGACTACCGCTCTCTGTGTACCGATCCAGGCTTTGGCTATTCAGCCTAGCATCCGATTGTTGCTAGTGCTTCCGTTGTCCCTGTTGTGCCCTATGCCTTGCCTTTACAGCAGCTGCCACTCGGTGTTCCTCTATTGCCTCCGGTTGCACTTACTCTCAGCCTTTGCCTGTTGCAGCCTCCGTTACAAGCTATACGGCCTGTGCCCTCCGGTCACTAGCAGTGTTACCACTTGTCAGTCTGCTCCTACTGTTGCCTCCAGTTGCGCTTACTCTCAGCCTCTGCCTATTGCAGCCTCCGTTACGAGCTATACGGCCTGTGCCCTCCGGTCACTAGCGGTGTTACCACTTGTCAGTCTGCTACTACTGGTAAGGCCGGTAGAGCCTCCTCTGTTCCTTGTTGGCACCACTTACTAGGCTGCCTTACCCGGTTATAGGTAAGGTCGGTAGAGCCTCCTCTATTCCTTGTTGGCACCACTTACTAGGCTGCCTTACCCAGTTATAGGTAAGGCCGGTAGAGCCTCCTCTATTCCTTATTGACACCAGTTACTAGGCTGCCTTACCCGGTTATAGGTAAGGCTGGTAGAGCCTATTCACCTCCCTACACTGAGGTGAATGCCCTGCAGTATAGTTCCCTCCTCTGGCCTTTCCGGTTCTGTACTGCTGAGGTTTCGTTCCTGTCTACGTTCCAGTCACATTTGTATATTGTGTCAAGTGTATCGCCCTGACCTGTGTCAGACCATATAGTCTGGACCCATGTAGGGCCGTGTTGTGCTTTATATTGTTTTAATAAAGCTTCATTGTTTTATCCTACCAAATTGTCTGAGTGTTCAGTAAAACCGTGACAGTACGAAAGTGCCATGACCTCAGACAAAGCTGGTGAGGGTAGTTCCCAGAATCTCCTCTGGAGATTGGACGCTCAGGAACAACGGTTAGACCAGTTGTCTATGGCTATCCAGACCATTCTGGAATGCACTGCCTGTCTTGAGAGACCTGTACAACCTTTGGTGGCCACTCCAGTTCCGGCACCATTGGCACAAGCAAGTACACCCAGTTCCTCCCCTAAAGGGCTTTCCGCTACTGCTCCACTTCCTCTGAGATACGATGGGGAGCCAATCCTCTGCCGAGGGTTTCTGGACCAACTAGAAATCTTTCTTGAACTAGTGCTGCAGGCATTTCCCAGTGATAGAAGCAAGGTGGGATTCATGATCTCACTACTGTCACGGTTTATTACGACTCTCAGACGTAAGGTTAGGTAAAAATACAACTTTATTGAAAAGTTTAAAGATAATCCCATAGGATTTCATACACGTACATACAATACATAAAATGGCAAGTAGAAATGGCAATATAGAATCAGGCTCTACCGGCCCTGCCAATATACCGGGCAGGGCAGCCTGGGCAAGCAATAGAAAGGTGGCTCTACCGGCCCTGCCAATATACCGGGCAAGGCAGCCAAACGATAGTCAAGAGTGTACAGGCTCTACCGGCCCTGCCATTATACCGGGCAAGGCAGCCTAACGATAGTCAGGACTATACAGGCTCTACCGGCCCTGCCAATATACCGGGCAAGGCAGCCTAACGGATAACCATCTGAAACAGACTCTACCGGCCCTGCCAATATACTGAGCAAGGCAGCCTGAAGGAACACTGAGAGGCTAGGTTCTACCGACCATGCCAATACCGGGTAAGGCAACCTTAAGATGGAATGTATAAAGGTTCTACTGGCCTTACCAATATACCGGGAAGGGCAACCAAAGGAGGAGGTGTCAACCGGAGTGGCCACAATAACTGTCAGTTGATAATGACAGTCTAAGATGTAAAGTAAATGAGCAGCCCAAATACACCAGTTAGTTACGTAACCCAATACCTGGGGATAGATGGAGTAAAGGCTGTCTAGGACTGGACAGCACACTGAGGACCAACAGTATAACTGAGTAGTAAGCCACGAGGGCCAGGAGCGAACCAGCATCCGCACGCTGGGAGCCAACAGACTTGTATAATATAGCCGCAAGGCTTGGGAGAGAACCAGCGTCCGCACACGCTGGGAGCCAACTGAACTTAAAGAGTAATGCTGTAAGGCAAAGGAGCGAACCAGCGCCCGTGCGCTGGGAACCAACAGACTTTGTATAATATAGCCGCAAGGCTTGAGAGCGAACCAGCGTCCGCACGCTGGGAGCCAACAGATCTCAATGTGTAATGCTGTGATGCAAAGGAGCGAACCAGCGCCCGCGCGCTGAGAACCAACAGACTTTGTATAATGTAGCCACAAGGCTTGAGAGCGAACCAGCGTCCGGACGCTGGGAGCAAACAGATCTCAATGTGTAATGCCGTGAGGCAATGGAGCGAACCAGCGCTCGCGCGCTGGGAACCAACAACCTTGTATAATAGGCGCAAGGCTTGGGAGCGAACCAGCGTCCACACGCTGGGAGCCAAAGGAGGTCAATGTGTAATGCCGTGAGGCAATGGAGCGAACCAGCACCCGCGCGCTGGGAACCAACTGACTGGAATGTCGCCAAGCGACCGAGGAACAATGTCGCCACCGCTGCAGGAACCAGGCTCAGGAAGTGACAGGAACCAGCAAGGACGTCCAACAGGATCAGGAACAATAACGGAGACCAGAACCAGGAAACAGCAACTACCGGAGACTCAACCGGAACAGGACTGGAACCAACACAGCAGACAGCAGCACTGGAACAGCACGAACTCAGGAACGCAGGTACTCAGGAACTTAGCAGAGAGGCCAATGAAGCTTCTGTAGCATGGTGGTAATGGAAGAGTCAGAGACACCACGAAAGGGCAACTAAAGGGTGCCCAAGCTAAGTTTAAATAGGCAATATGAGGCGGGCTAAAGGCAAGCAGCCAATGGGAGCCCCCTATAGGTGATAGACACAGTAAAGAAGCAATCACGGGCACCGTGATAGTACCCCCTTTCAAAGACCCCCTCTCCTAGAATAGGCTCTGGGTTTCTGAGGGTATTTGGAATGAAAGATATGCTGTAATTTGGGTGCATGAAGGTCCTTACTATCCACCCAAGATCGATCTTCAGGACCATAACCTTTCCAATGCACCAAATACTGTACCCTTCCTCTAAGCCTGCGGGAATCAATGATACTCTGTACTTCATACTCCTCCTGACCTTCAACCTCGGTAGGCCCTGGCACCACAGGGTTAGTAGTATAACGGTTGCATACGAGAGGATTCAAGAGAGATACATGGAACACGTTATGAATGCGCATGGACGCAGGTATGTCCAAAGCATAGGAAACCGGATTAATCTTGCGAATAATTCTATAAGGGCCAATGAACCTAGGAGCCAACTTATTGGATGGCACTTGAAGCTTAAGGTTCCTGGAGGAAAGCCACACTCTGTCCCCAACCTGAAAGGAGAGCGCTGGAAGCCTTCTGCAATTAGCATAGCGCTGATGGCGCTGAAATGACTGACCAAGTGCCCATGTGGAAGGGAGTTGCTCAATATGCTCATCCAGAGCTGGAATCTACTGCGTCTGAAAGGAATCCGGGAGCAAACAGGGCTGAAACCCGTAATTAATCAGAAACGGAGAGCTCCCGGATGAGGAGTTGACTGCACAGTTCCTGGCGAACTCTGCCCAAGGCAACAAGTCGGCCCAATTGTCATGATGGTCAGTAACGAAACAGTGCAGGAACTGTTCCAAACCTTGGTTGGCACGCTCAGCGGCTCCGTTTGTCTGGGGATGGTAAGCAGAGGAAAAGGATAGTTGTATGCCCATTTGTTAGCAAAATGCCCTCCAGAACCTGGACACAAACTGGCTCCCCCTGTCGGACACCAGTACTCTGGGAACTCCATGCAACCGAAATACCTCCTTGGCAAACACCACTGCCAATTCTTTAGCCGAGGGAAGGCCACGGAGGGGCACAAAATGAGCCATTTTAGAAAACCTGTCCACCACCATCAGTATAAAGGAATACCCTCTAGACACGGGCAATTCTCCCATAAAATCAATAGAAACATGAGACCAAGGACGTTCACCATTAGGTACCGGCTGAAGCAAGCCCACAGGGAGGTGTCTAGGGGTTTTTGCACGGGCACAGGTGGCACAGGCATTAGTAAAATCGGTGCAATCTGCTCTCATAGAAGGCCACCAAAATATATGAGAAAGGGACCATAACAATTGGTCTCTGACAATGTGTCCCGCAGCCTTAGAGGAATGGTAAGTTTCAAGTAAACGAGTACGAAATGGCTTAGCGACATAACACCTGCCCACTGGGGTTTCATGGGGAGCTGAGGCCTGAGAGGCCAAAATCTCTTCCCCTAGTGGTGAAGTGATACTAGTACGTATAGTAGCCAATTTTCGATCGGGTTGAATGATAGGTACTGGTGCCTCCTCTCTGTCAATTTCGGCCTCAAATTGTCTTGACAGTGCATCAGCCCTAACATTCTTAGATCCCGGCAAGTAGGATACAATGAAATTGAATCGGGACAGGAATAATGCCCATCTGGCCTGGTGAGAGGACAATATCTTGGCCTCAGAGAGGTAGGTCAGATTTTTATGATCAGTCAGGAACAAAACAGGATTCTTTGTGCCTTCAAGTAAATGACACCATTCCTTAAGAGCGAGGATAATGGCCAATAATTCTCTGTCCCCTATTTCATAATGGCTTTGAGCTCCAGTCAGTTTTTTGGAAAAAAACCCACAGGGTCTAAGTGTTCCATCCGTAATAGAACGTTGAGAAAGCACTGCCCCAACCCCAATATCCGAGGCGTCAACCTCCAAGGTGAACGGGAGTAATGGGTTGGGGTGGGATAACACAGGAGCATTAGCAAAAGCCAATTTCAGTTTTTCAAAGGCCTCCTCTGCAACTGCTGGCCAAAGGGATGGATTAGCGCCCTTGTGTGAAAGGTCAGACAGTGGTTTAACAATGGAAGAGAAATTCTTAATAAACTTCCTATAATAGTTAGCGAAGCCCAAAAATCGCTGAATAGCTTTGAGACTCTTAGGTCGAGGCCATTGTAAGACTGCAGTTAACTTGTTCTTTATCCATGGCAATCCCTTCTTTGCCAATAATGAAATCCAAGAATGGCACACTGGTTCTGTGAAACTCACATTTCTTTAATTTACAGTATAATTTGTTTTTGCAATACTTCGGACAAATCTTTAATGTGTTGTGACAAGTCTTTGGAGTGAATAAGTATATCGTCAAGGTAAACCACGACACATGACTGTAACATATCTCTGAGAATATCATTGATCAATTCCTGAAATACTGCTGGTGCATTACACAGACCAAATGGCATGACTAGATATTCATAGTGCCCAGATCTTGTGTTAAAGGCAGTTTTCCACTCATCACCGGCTCTGATACGAATCAAGTTGTATGCAGCCCGTAGGTCCAATTTGGTGAAAATCGAGGAGCCTTTGAGTCTGTGAAAAAGCTCAGTGATGAGTGGTATCAGATAAGCGTTCTTAGCCATAAGCTTATTTAACCCACGGTAGCATGGTCTCAGTTCGCCATTTTTCTTCTTTACAAAAAAGAACCCGGCCCCAGCCGGAGAGGTTGATTTCCTTATGATCCCTCTTCTAAGGGCATCGGAAATATATTCTTCCATAGCTTGGTTTTCCTCACAAGACAATGGATAAGTGCGACCCCTAGGAGGCACCACTCCAGAAGGTAACTCAATGCTACAATCATATGGTCTGTGCTGAGATAAGGTGCCAGTCTCTCCCTTACTGAAAACATCGCCAAACTGTTGGTATTCATCTGGTAGTGAAGGGGAGGTGCACAAGACCTTAACTGGATGGGTAACGCACTTTTCCATACAAAATTGAGACCAAGCAGAGATTTCGCACTTTTGCCAATCAAACTGCGGATTATGCAACTGTAACCAAGGAAATCCCAATATTATGGCATGGTGAGGAGAGTTAATAAGTTGGAACTGCTGCTGCTCTTCTTTATGGAGAGCCCCAATAGTCATGGATAATGGCATAGTTTCGAAGGTTACTTGAGCAGGTTCCAAAGGTCTGCCATTAATTGCTTCAATGGCAAGCGGGGTTTCTCTTTCAATGTGTGGGATCCCATGCAATTCAGCAAAGGTATTATCCATAAAATACCCGGCTGCACCACAATCAACCAGGACCAAAACCTCCACAGAGCGTTCTGACCAAGACAATACCACCTGTAAGGTAGGTTTGAGTGGGCCAACACTGGGGACGATTGGACACCACCTAGGGCCTGTCCCCCAAGGTACCCTAGGTGTGTTCGTTTCCCGGATGTACCGGACAAGATCTTAGCAAATGCTCATTCTTACCACAATATAGACACAACCCTTGTCTCCTGCGGTATAATCTCTCCTCCTTGGTTAACCTAGTGAAACCTACTTGCATCGGTTCACATGGTTCCCGCAAAGTTTCACTAGGCTTAGCTGCCATGGGAGGGATGGGTGGGCAAAATGTACTGCTAGCCGCACCATTTTTAGACCGTATCCTACGATCTCTAGCAGATAGTCTCTCACGTATCCTGGAGTCAATTAATATGACATACTCAATATAGTCATCTAAATCAGTAGGCTATTCTTTTGCTGCAATCTCATCTTTAATCTGGTCACTCAGGCCCTGAGCAAAGGCTGCCAACAATGCCTCATTATTCCACCCTACCTCTGCTGCCAAGGTGTGAAATTCAATGGCATAGTCGTCCACCGTACGCCTGCCCTGTTGTATTTCCATAAGGCTTTTAGCAGCAGAGGTGGTTCTACCAGGCGGCTCAAACACCCTCCGAAATGATTGCACAAATTCTCTGAAACTCTTAGTGCAGGGTATAGCATTCTCCCACAATGGGTTAGCCAAAGCCAATGCTCTGCCAGTTAGCAAGGATATAATGAACCCAATCTTGCAACGTCGTTAGGAAACACATGTGCCGTCAATTCCATAAATATTTCAAGTTGGTTGATGAACCTTCTACAAAGATTAGGGTCACCGTCTATCACGGTGCCCATGATTTGTGCTATCCAGTGTCTATCACCTGCAGGGGGCTCCCATTGGCTGTCTGCTGTCAGCCCGCCTCACATTGCCTTTTTAAACTCAGTCCGGGCACCCTCTGGTTGCCCTTTCGTGGTGTCTCTGAGAGCATCTTACCTGTCCTGTCTGCTATGCTGACTGGGCCTGTGTTCCAGAGTTCCAGTGTTGCAGAGTTCCAGAGATCCTGAGTACCTGAGTTTACCTGTTCCTGTGTTCCTTCCGGCTTGTCGTTCCAGCCCGGTTCCGGTTGTTCTCCGTGGTTATTGATGTTCCGGTTGCCTGTCGGCTCAGCGGTGCTCGTTCCGGTTGATCATCTGCCTGGTCTCAGTGGTTTCCTGTCTTCAGTCGCTGAGGCGACATTGCTCTCCTTTTGCTCCAGCGATATTACTACTGTCAGTTCCAGCGTGCGGACGCTGGTTTACTCCATCAAGCCTTGCGGCTCATTACGGTGTTGGTTCCAGCGTGCGGACGCTGGTTTACTCCATCAAGCCTTGCAGCTCATTACTGTGTTGGTTCCAGCGTGCGGACGCTGGTTTACTCCATCAAGCCTTGCGGCTCATTACTGTGTTGGTCCCAGCGTGCAGACGCTGGTTTACTCCATTAAACCTGGTGGCTCATTCTACTGTTGGTTCCAGCGTGCGGACACTGGTTTACTCCATTAAATCTGGTGGCTCATTCGACTGTTGGTTCCAGCGTGCGGACACTGGTTTACTCCATTAAACCTTGTGGCTCATTTTACGGACGCTGGTTTACTGCCTGACGGCAGTCAGGTACTTGGAGGTCCCGAGTTGCTGTCCAGTCCTAACAGCAGTTAGTCCTGTAGTTTTCTGGCATGAGACTTCTGCTTGAGTGAGATCACTTGACCAAGTCCCTATTATATCCATCCTACTGTCATTGTCTTCTGAAAGTCAGTTGGTCTCTGTAGTGTCTCCTCTCTTGGGCTGCTCTGTACGGTATTGGTAAGGCCAGTAGAACCTATTCACGTTGCCATCCTTGGTTGCCTTACCCGGTATTGGCAGGGCCGGTAGAGCCTACTCCTAGTATTCCCTCAGGCTGCCTTGCCCGGTATTGGTAAGGCTGGTAGAACCGGTTCGTACCATCTTACGGTTGCCTTACCCAGTATTGGCAAGGCCGGTAGAGCCTGCTACTGCTATTTTGTCTGAGTCACCTGGGTTGCCTTGCCCGTTATTATTGGCAAGGCCGGTAGAACCTATTTCTATGGTCATTTGCTTATATGTATTGTTGTATGTGTATGAAAACCCTATGGGATTGCCTTAACTTTTCAATAAAGTTATGTTTTTACCTAAACCTTCTGAGAGTCTTAACAAACCGTGACAGTACGAAAGGGCCATGACCTCAGACACTAAGAGTGAGGGTAATACACAGAATATCCATTGGAGGATGGATATGCTTGAGCAACGTTTGGATCAATTGGCGGTTGCAATCCAAACTATTCTTGAATGCACGGTACTTGCTGATAAGTCTGGTTCTAGCCCGGTGGTCTTGCCAAGTCAGACACCGGAGAATGATACTAGGCCCTCAGGGGCCGCAGTCAAAGGGTTAACGGCTTCTGCACCCTTTCCACTAAGGTATGACGGTGACCCTCATCTTTGCAGAGGGTTCATCAATCAGCTTGAAATATTTATGGAATTGACGGCACACGCATTTCCTAATGACCGCAGCAAGGTTGGGTTCATGATATCCTTGCTGACTGGTAGAGCATTGGCTTGGGCTAACCCACTGTGGGAAAATGCTAAACCTTGCACTAAGAGTTTCTGTGAATTTGTCCAATCCTTTTGGAGAGTATTTGAGCCTCCTCCTCAACATCTTATGGAGATACAACAGGGCAGGCGCACGGTAGGCGATTATGCCATTGAATTCCGCACCTTGGCAGCAGAGGTAGGATGGAATAACGAGGCTCTGTTGGCAGCCTTTGCCCAAGGCTTGAGTGACCAAATTAAAGACAAGATTGCAGCAAAAGACTTGCCTACTGACCTAGATGATTATAGTGAGTATGTTATTCTAATTGACTCCAGAATACGCGAGAGATTAACCGCCAGAGATCGTAGAATACGGTAAAAAAATAATGGGTCTAGTAGCATATTTTGCCTACCCACCCCTCCCTTGGCATCTAAACCTAGTGAACCAGTATTGGAACCAGGTGAACCTATGCAAGAAGGTTTCACTAGGCTAACCAAGGAGGAAAGACTGTATCGCAGGAAACAAGGGTTGTGTTTGTACTGCGGTAAAAGTGGCCACCTGTTAAGATCTTGTCCGGTACATCCGGGAAACGAACACACCTAGTGTACCTTGGGGGACAGGCCCTAGGTGGTGTCCAATTGTCCCCAGTGATTGGCACACTTAAACCCACCATACAGGTGGTACTATCGTGGGCACAACGCTCTGTGGAGGTTTTGGCCCTGGTTGATTCTGGTGCAGCTGGGTATATTATGGATAATACCTTTGCTGAATTGCATGGGGTACCATGTATTGAAAGAGAAACCCCTCTTGCTATTGAAGCGATTGATGGTAGACCCCTGGAACCTGCTCAAGTTATATTTGAAACTATGCCATTATCCATGACTATTGGGGCTCTCCATAAGAAAGAGCAGCAGTTTCAACTAATTAACTCTCCTCACCATGCCGTGATATTGGGTTTTCCTTGGTTACAGTTGCATAATGCACAATTTGATTGGCAGAAATGCGAGATCTCTGCTTGGTCTCAGTTCTGTATGGATAAGTGCGTCACCTATCCAGTTAAGGTCTTGTGCACCTCCCCTTCACTACCTGACGTATACCAGCAGTTTAGCGATGTTTTCAGTAAGGGAGAGGCTGGCGCTTTACCTCAGCACAGACCATATGATTGTCGCATCGAGTTAAGTCCTGGAGCGGTGCCACCTAGGGGACCCACATACCCATTGTCTTGTGAGGAGAACCAAGCTATGGAAGAATACATTTCTGATGCCCTTAATAGAGGGATCATAAGGAAATCTACCTCTCCGGCTGGGGCCGGGTTCTTTTTTGTTAAGAAGAAAAATGGCAAACTGCGACCATGCATCGACTACCGTGGGTTAAATAAGCTGATGGCAAAGAATGTTTACCCGATACCACTCATCACTGAGCTTTTTGACAGACTCAAGGGTTCCTCGATTTTCACCAAATTGGACCTACGGGCGGCATAGAATTTTATACGTATCAGAGCTGGTGATGAGTGGAAAACTGCCTTTAACATGAGATCTGGGCATTATGAATATCTAGTCATGCCATTTGGTCTTTGTAATGCTCCCGCAGTATTTCAAGAACTGATCAATGACGTTCTTAGAGATATGTTACAGTCATGTGTCGTAGTCTACCTTGACAATATACTTATCCACTCCAAAGACTTGTCACAACACATTAAGGATGTGTCTGAAGTATTGCTGCGATTACGTAAAAATAAATTATTCTGTAAAGTGGAGAAATGTGAGTTCCACAAAACCAGTGTACCGTTTCTGGGGTTTATAATTGGCAAAGACGGTATTGCCATGGACAACGAAAAGTTGACAGCAGTCTTACAGTGGCCTAAACCTAAGAGTCTGAAAGCTATCCAGCGATTTCTAGGTTTCGCCAATTATTATAGGAAGTTTATTAAGAACTTTTCTTAAATTGTTAAACCCCTGTCTGACCTCACGCATAAGGGCGCTAACCCATCTCTCTGGCCAGTGGCTGCGGAGGAGGCCTTTGAAAAACTGAAAGTAGCTTTTGCTAATGCTCCTGTGTTATCCCACCCCAATCCATTACTCCCGTTCACCTTAGAGGTTGACGCCTCAGATATCAGGGTTGGGGCAGTACTTTCTCAACGACAAGTTAATGGTGGATCACTCAGACCCTGTGGGTTCTTTTCTAAAAAGCTGACCGGAGCCCAAAGCAATTATGAGATTGGTGACAGAGAATTACTGGCCATTGTCCTCGCTCTCAAGGAATGGCGTCATTTACTTGAAGGCACAAAAAATCCCATCTTAATTCTGACTGACCATAAAAATTTTACTTATCTCTCTGAGGCCAAGAGATTGTTCTCTCGCCAGGCCAGATGGGCATTATTCCTGTCTCGATTCAATTTCATTGTATCATATTTGCCGGGATCGAAGAATGTTAGGGCTGATGCTCTGTCAAGACAATTTGAGGCTGAAATTGACAGAGAAGAAGCACCAGCACCTATCATCCAACCTGATCGAATATTGGCCACCATACGTACTAGTATCACTTCTCCACTTGTGGAAGAGATCTTGGCCTCCCAGGCCTCCGCTCCCCATGAAACCCCAGTGGGCAAATGTTTTGTCGCTGAACCATTCCGTACTCGATTACTTGAAACCTACCATTCCTCTAAGGCTGCGGGACATATTGGTAGAGACCAATTGTTATGGTCCCTCTCTCAGTTATTCTGGTGGCCTTCTATGAGATCAGATTGTGCCGATTTTACTAATGCCTGTGCCATCTGCGCTCGTGCTAAAACCTCTAGACATCTTCCAGTGGGCTTGCTTCAGCCGGTGCCTAATGGTGAACGCCCCTGGTCTCATGTTTCTATCGATTTTATGGGAGAATTGCCCAGGTCTAGAGGGTATTCCTTCATATTGATGGTGGTGGACAGGTTTTCTAAAATGGCTCACTTTGTACCTCTCCGTGGCCATCCTTCAGCTAAAGAATTGGCAATGGTGTTTCGGTTGCATGGAGTACCCAGGGTACTGGTGTCCGACATGGGGAGCCAGTTTGTGTCCAGGTCCTGGAGGGCATTTTGCGAACAGATGGGCATACAGCTATCCTTCTCCTCTGCATATCATCCCCAGACTAATGGGGCCGCTGAATGTGCCAATCAAGGTTTGGAACAGTTTCTGCAATGTTTCGTGACTGACCATCATGACAATTGGGCTGACTTGTTGCCTTGGGCAGAGTTTGCCAGGAACTGTGCAGTCAACTCTTCATCCGGGAGCTCTCCGTTTCTGATTAATTATGGTTTCCAGCCCTGTTTGCTCCCGGATTCTTTTCAGACACAGCAGATTCCAGCTCTGGATGAGCATATTGAGCAACTCCGTTCCACATGGGCACAAGTTCAGAGGGCACTGGGCCAGTCATTTCAGCACCATCAGCGCTATGCTAATCACAGAAGGCTTCCAGCGGTTTCCTTCCAAGTTGGGGATAGAGTATGGCTGTCTTCTAAGAATCTTAAGCTCCAAGTCCCATCTAACAAGTTGGCACCTCGGTTTATTGGCCCTTACAGAATTATTCGTAAAATTAATCCTGTTTCCTATGCTTTGGACTTACCCGCATCCATGCGCATTCATAATGTATTCCATGTGTCTCTCCTTAAGCCTCTTGTATGTAACCGTTACACTACTACACCTGTGATGCCAGGGCCCGTTGTGGTCGAGAGGCAGGAGGAATACGAGGTACAGAGTATTATTGACTCCCGTAGGCTTAGAAGAAAGGTACAGTACTTGGTGCATTGGAAAGGTTATGGTCCTGAGGATCGTGGGTGGATAGTAAGGACCTTCATGCACCCAGGTTACTGCAGATTTTTCATGCCAAATACCCTCAGAAACCTAGACCCTATTCTAGGAGAGGGGGTCTTTGAAAGTGGGGTACTGTCACGGTGCCCGTGATTTGTGCTATCCTGTGTCTATCACCTGCAGGGGGCTCCCATTGGCTGTCTGCTGTCAGCCCGCCTCACATTGCCTTTTTAAACTCAGTCCAGGCACCCTTTGGTTGCCCTTTTGTGGTGTCTCTGACAGCATCTTACCTGTCCTGTCTGCTATGCTGATTGGGCCTGTGTTCCAGAGTTTCAGAGTTTCAGTGTTCCAGAGTTCCTGAGTACCTGAGTCTACCTGTTCCTGTGTTCCTGCCAGCTTGACGTTCCAGCCCGGTTCCGGTTGTTCTCCGTGGTTGCTGATGTTCCGGTTGCCTGTCGGCTCAGCGGTGCTCGTTCCGGTTGATCATCTGCCTGGTCCCAGTGGTCTCCTGTCTTCAGTCGCTGAGGCGACATTGCTCTCCTTTCGCTCCGGCGATATTACTACTGTCGGTTCCAGCGTGCGGACGTTGGTTTACTCCATCAAGCCTTGCGGCTCATTACTGTGTTGGTTCCAGCGTGCGGACGCTGGTTTACTCCATCAAGCCTTGCGGCTCATTACTGTGTTGGTTCCAGCGTGCGGACGCTGGTTTACTCCATCAAGCCTTGCGGCTCATTACTGTGTTGGTCCCAGCGTGCGGACGCTGGTTTACTCCATTAAACCTGGTGGCTCATTCTACTGTTGGTTCCAGCGTGCGGACGCTGGTTTACTCCATTAAACCTTGTGGCTCATTTTACTGTTGGTTCCAGCGTGCGGACGCTGGTTTACTCCATTAAACCTTGTGGCTCATTCTACTGTTGGTTCCAGCGTGTGGACACTGGTTTACTCCATTAAGCCTTGTGGCTCTTTACTACTGTTGGTTCCAGTGTGCGGACGCTGGTTTACTCCATTAAGTCTGGTGGTTCATTACCGATGTTGGTCCCAGCGTGCAGACGCTGGTTTACTCCATTAAGCCTTGTGGCTCACATTATTGTCAGTTGGTCCCAGCGTGTGGACCCTGGGTTACTGCCTGACGGCAGTCAGGTACTTGGAGGTCCCGAGTTGCTGTCCAGTCCTAACAGCAGTTAGTCCTGTAGTTTTCTGGCATGAGACTTCTGCTTGAGTGAGATCACTTGACCAAGTCCCTATTATATCCATCCTACTGTCATTGTCTTCTGACAGTCAGTTGGTCTCTGTAATGTCTCCTCTCTTGGTATTGGTAAGGCCGGTAGAACCTATTCACGTTGCCATCCTTGGTTGCCTTATCCGGTATTGGCAGGGCCAGTAGAGCCTACTCCTAGTATTCCCTCAGGCTGCCTTGCCTGGTATTGGTAAGGCTGGTAGAACCGGTTCGTACCATCTTATGGTTGCCTTACCCGGTATTGGAAAGGCCGGTAGAGCCTGCTACTGCTATTTCGTCTGAGTCACCTGGGTTGCCTTGCCCAGTATTATTGGCAAGGCCGGTAGAACCTATTTCTATGGTCATTTGCTTATATGTATTGTTGTATGTGTATGAAAACCCTATGGGATTGCCTTAACTTTTCAATAAAGTTATGTTTTTACCTAAACCTTCTGTCTGAGAGTCTTAACAAACCATGACACCGTAATAACGGAGTGGCAAGGGTGCAGAAGCAGTTAACCCTTTGACTGCGGCCCCTGAGGGCATCGTATCATTCTCCGGTGTCTGACTTGGCAAGATCACCGGGCTAGACCCAGACTTATCAGCAAGCACAGTGCGTTCAAAAATAGTTTGGATTGCAACAGCCAACTGATCCAAACGTTGCTCATGCATATCCATCCTCCAATGGATATTCTGTCTATTACCATCACTCTTATTGTCTGAGGTCATGGCCCTTTCGTACTGTTACGGTTTATTACGACTCTCAGACGTAAGGTTAGGTAAAAACACAACTTTATTGAAAAGTTTAAAGATAATCCCATAGGATTTCATACACGTACATACAATACATAAAATGGCAAGTAGAAATGGCAATATAGAATCAGGCTCTACCGGCCCTGTCAATATACCGGGCAGGGCAGCTTGGGCAAGCAATAGAAAGGTGGCTCTACCGGCCCTGCCAATATACCGGGCAAGGCAGCCAAACAATAGTCAAGAGTGTACAGACTCTACCGACCCTGCCAATATACCGGGCAAGGCAGCCTAACTATAGTCAGGACTATACAGGCTCTACCGGCCCCACCAATATACCGGGCAAGGCAGCCTAACGGATAACCAGCTGAAACAGACTCTATCGGCCCTGCCAATATACCGGGCAAGTCAGCCTGAAGGAACACTGAGAGGCTAGGTTCTACCGGGCCTGCCAATACCGGGTAAGGCAACCTTAAGATGGAATGTATAAAGGTTCTACTGGCCTTACCAATATACCGGGAAGGGCAACCAAAGGAGGAGGTGTCAACCGGAGTGGCCACAATAACTGTCAGATGATAATGACAGTCTAAGATGTAAAGTAAATGCGCAACCCAAATACACCAGTTAGTTACGTAACCCAATACCTGGGGATAGATGGAGTAAAGGCTATCTAGGACTGGACAGCACACTGAGGACCAACAGTATAACTGAGTAGTAAGCCACGAGGGCCAGGAGCGAACCAGCATCCGCATGCTGGGAGCCAACAGATCTCAATGTGTAATACTGTGAGGCAAAGGAGCGAAACAGCGCCCGCACGCTGGGAACCAACAGACTTGTATAATATAGGCGCAAGGCTTGGGAGCGAACCAGCGTCCGCATGCTGGGAGCCAACTGAACTTAAAGAGTAATGCTGTAAGGCAAAGGAGCGAACCAGCGCCCGCGCGCTGGGAACCAACAGACTTTGTATAATATAGCCGCAAGGCTTGAAAGCGAACCAGCATCCGCACGCTGGGAGCCAACAGATCTCAATGTGTAATGCTGTGATGCAAAGGAGCGAACCAGCGCCCATGCGCTGGGAACCAACAGACTTTGTATAATGTAGCCGCAAGGCTTGAGAGCGAACCAGCGTCCGCATGCTGGGAGCCAACAGATCTCAATGTGTAATGCTGTGATGCAAAGGAGCGAACCAGCGCCCGCGCACTGGGAACCAACAACCTTGTATAATAGCCACAAGGCTTGGGAGTGAACCAGCGTCCGCACGCTGGGAGCCAACTGACTGGAATGTCCCCAAGCGACCGAGGAACAATGTCGCCACCGCTGCAGGAACCAGGCTCAGGAAGTGACAGGAACCAGCAAGGACATCCAACCGGATCAGGAACGATAACGGAGACCAGTAGCAGGAAACAGCAACTACCGGAGACTCAACCGGAACAGGACTGGAACCAACACAGCAGACAGCAGCACTGGAACAGCACGAACTCAGGAACGCGGGTACTCAGGAACTTAGCAGAGAGGCCAATGACGCTTCTGTAGCATGGTGGTAATGGAAGAGTCAGAGACACCACGAAAGGGCTACTAAAGGGTGCCCAAGCTAAGTTTAAATAGGCAATATGAGGCGGGATAAAGACAAGCAAGCAAATGGGAGCCCCCTATAGGTGATAGACACAGTAAAGCAGCAAGGGCACCGTGATAACTACTCACGGGCAAGGCCCTAGGCTGGGCAAATCCGATTTGGGAGACTGGTAAACCAATCACTAATAACTTTGCCCAATTTGTAAGGGCCTTCTGTAGTGTTTTCGAGGTTCCAGGGTGTGCCACCTCTGCTGCCAAGCTCCTTATGAGAATCCAACAGGGCACATGTACTGTTTCCGATTATGCCACTGAATTTCGTACACTCGCAGCAGAGGTAGGTTGGAACGACGAGGCGCTTGTCGCTGCTTTCACTCAAGGTCTCAAGGACAAAATTAAGGATGAAATTGCGGCCAGAGACTTACCGGAGGGCCTAGACAATTTCATTGATTATACTATCCTGATTGACTCTCGTATAAGGGAAAGGAGCCTATATAAGGATCTTAAAGCAAGATCCGCTAGCGAATTGGGTACTAGGGTTAATTTCCCACCCATACCTCCCTCTCCTCCCATACCTCCGGGTCCTGCTACAGGGAGCATAGAACCTATGCAAGTGGGTTTCACACGATTTTCCAAGGAAGAACGCTCCTTCTGCCGCAAACAGGGTCTATGTATGTACTGTGGCAAGGCAGGTCACCTGCTAAAGACTTGTCCCGTGCAGCCGGGAAACGCTCGCACCTAGGTTCAAGTGGGGGACAGATCCTAGGTGGCTTAAACCAGTCCCCGGAAGGCATGTTAAACAAACCGGTACTTAATATTGTGGTCTCGTGGGCTTCTGAGTCTGTGAATACGCCTGCTTTAATTGATTCTGGCACGGCTGGTTACTTTATGGACAGGGACTTTGCTATTTTGCATAATACTCCATTATTGAACAGAAACTCTCCGCTTGATATTGTGGCCATTGATGGGAGGCCTTTGGTACCACCTCAAGTCACACAGGAGACATGCCCGCTATCTGTGGGCATTGGAGCACTTCATAAAGAGATCTTACAATTCCAGATAATCCAGTATCCCCACTTTGAGGTCATTTTCAGGTTCCCATGGTTGCATAAGCATAATCCCAGACTAGACTGGAGGACATGTGAGATATTGTCTTGGTCTGAACACTGTAACACCCATTGTCTGAAACATCCTACTAAAATCTTGTGTACCTCTCCCTCCTTACCACTTGAATACCAATCATTCAGCGATGTATTCAGTAAGGAAGAGGCTAGCACTGTGCTCATACGATTGTGCTATTGATATTGTGCCAGGGGCTATGCCCCCTAGGGGCAGGACTTATCCGTTGTCCTGTGACAAAAACCAGGCCATGGAGGAGTATATCAGTGACACCCTGGCTCGGGGTATTATTCGTAAATCTTCCTCGCCCACGGGGGCTGTATTCTTTTTTGTTAAAAAGAAGGACGGGGAGCTCCGACCCTGTATTGATTATAGGGGTCTCAACAAAATAATGATAAAGAACGCTTATCCCATTCCACTCATCACCAAATTGTTCGATCATTTAAAGGGCGCTTCCATCTTTACCAAACTAGACCTGAGGGCGGCATATAATTTAGTCTGGATTAAGGAGGGTGATATCACGGTGCCCGTGCTTGCCTGTCACTCTCTGTGCTGTTGCTCGTCCATTGGAGGAAGCTGATTGGCCCGCCCAGGGTGTCCCTTTATATTGGGCCTTTGGCACCTGTCAGGTGTCCTTTTGTGGTGTTCCTGTGCCTGCTCTATTGTTGCTGTGATCCTGTATTCCTGTGTACCGACTTGGCTCGTCTGACTACTCTACGTTCCTGCTCCGTGATTGACCCAGTTCTGGCTGACTTCCTGCTCAGTGATTGACCTGGCTCTAGCTGATGTTCCTGCTCTGTGATTGACCCGGTTCTGGCTGACGTTCCTGCTCCGTGATTGACCCGGCTCTGGCTGACGCTCCTGCTCCGTGATTGACCCGGTTCTGGCTGACGTTCCTGCTTCGTGATTGACCCGGCTCCGGTTGACGTTCCTGCTCCGTGATTGACCCGGTTCCGGCTGACGTTCCTGCTCCGTGATCGACCAACTCCGGCTGACATTCCTGCTCCGTGATCCTTCCAGTTCTGCGTTCTGCTTATGCCTGGCGACATTCTGAGCCTGCTCGCAGCTAGCACCAACTGATCACACTTTAGTTTTCTGTGGCCTCCGATTCTGAGCCTGATGGTTTCCTCCGTTCACTGAGCCTGAGAGATTACTGCTGAGCTGAGGCCATAACACTTGCTGTGCCGGTTGCCTCCGCTACACCGGTTGAGCATTTTCCATCATACCAAGCCTAGCTATACATTGCAGAGTTGTACATTTGTTTGGTGCCGTTCTCCTGTGTATTGTGCCGCGTAGTGCAAAGGGCATTACGATACTCTGGCAGTGGAAGCTCCGTGTCGGCACCGGAAGGGTGCTTGGCTCAGGTCCTAATCGCTCACTGTGTATGTGTCCATCCATCCACACTTGTTTGTGCGTTGGCTCCTATAGTCAGCTTGGGCAGTGCTTCCTCCGTTACAGCACCTATGGGGTGCTAGGCTCTGGTCTCATTGGCACTTGCAGTGTCCACTCCTACCACACCGGGGGTGCTTCCTATTTGGGCTCCATTGGCTCAGGCAGTATCTCTCCTTGTTGCTCACCCCTATTGGTTCTTGCTGCAGTTGGTTACTCTATACCCTTGGGCAAAAACAGACTGAGATCTGGTCGTGATTCAGTTTGCCCGCTCTGCTTGGGCTAGCTGCTACATCACTTCTAGTGGGACTGTGTATACCGGGCGTTGGCTAATCACCACCACAGAGACTGACTACCTGCTTGGGTGTTAACCCTTTATTGTGTTATATTATACTTTGCTTGCTCTTGCTATATCAAGCCTCTATATCACTCTGCACTGTATTACCGATTCTGGCCCTCAGGGGCGCTGTATCACGGTGCCTGTGATTGTTGCAATTCCCTGTCAGTCACCATTAGGGGGCTCCTATTGGTTGTCTGCCGTTATCCCTCCTCAGGCTGCCTATTTAAACCTGGTTTGGGCATACTATTGTTGCCCTTTCGTGGTGTCTCTGACCACTTTAGCCTTGAACATGTTCCAGTATCCATCAGTACCTGTACCTGTGTTCCTGAGTTCCAGAATGCATCCTGTTCCTGAATCTCCTGTCTGCAGAATTGTTCCAGTGTGTTCCGGCCTAGTTCTGTGAGGTTGAAGTTTCCTGCTGATCGCCTTCTCGGAGCTTTCCAGTATGCTTGGTCTCCTGCGAGTTCCTGTCGTCTCTTGTCCAGCCAGATGTACTCCTGACGTCTGATCGCCTTGGCAACATTCTTAACTCCAGTGCGGTAGCTGGGTTGCTCTGAAGCCTTTCGTCTGTACCTGTTACTGTTGGTCCCAGCGTGCGGACGCTGGTTTGCTCCGAAGCCTTGCGGCTACACATTACTGTTGGTCCCAGTGTACGGACGCTGGTTTGCTCCGAAGCCTTGCGGCTACACATTACTGTTGGTCCCAGCGTGCGGACGCTGGTTTGCTCCGAAGCCTTGTGGCTACACATTACTGTTGGTCCCAGAGTGCGGATGCTGGTTTGCTCCAAAGCCTTGCGGCTACACATTACTGTTGGTTCCAGTGTGCGGACGCTGGTTTGCTCCAAAGCCTTGCGGCTATACATTACTGTTGGTCCCAGCGTGCGGACGCTGGTTTGCTCCAAGCCTTGCGGCTACACATTACTGTTGGTCCCAGCGTGCGGGCGCTGGTTTGTTCCTAAGCCTTGCGGCTATACATATTATTGTTGGTCCCAGCGTGCGGTCGCTGGTTTGCTCCAAAGCCTTGTGGCTATTTACATTGCTGTTGGTTCCAGCGTGCGGTCGCTGGTTTGCTCTATGAGCATCCTGAATGTACTCACTGTTGAACGTCCCTAAGTGAGCTCCGTTGGGCTGCCTTGCCCGGTATTGGTAAGGTCGGTAGAACCTGGTATACATTCTTCTGCAGGTTGCCTTACCCGGTATTGGCAAGGCCGGTAGAGCCTATTGTGAGATTATTTGGGCTGCCTTGCCCAGTATTGGTAAGGCCGGTAGAACCTGGTGTATATATTCCATCTGCAGGTTGCCTTACCTGGTATTGGCAAGGCCGTAGAGCCTACAACATTAGATCAACGGCTGTCTTGCCCGATATTGGTAAGGCCGGTAGAACCTGGTACTTACTCCATCTGCACGTTGCCTTACCCGGTATTGGCAAGGCCGTAGAGCCTACAACATTAGATCAACGGCTGTCTTGCCCGGTATTGGTAAGGCCGGTAGAACCTGGTACTTACTCCATCTGCAGGTTGCCTTACCCGGTATTGGCAAGGACGGTAGAGCCTACTGGATTGGATTATTGGCTGCCTTGCCCGGTTTATTGGCAGGACCGGTAGAGCCTGTATCTGTATCTCGCTATATTTGTATGTTGTATGTCATGTTTGAATCCTAAGGGATCACCTTTTAAATTATTTCAATAAAGTTGTGTTTTTACCTAACTTTGTGTCTGAGAGTCGTAACTAACCGTGACACGCTGTTCCTTATTTTCATTTTAATAAAACTGTGCTTTATCTCTAACCCTGTCTGAGTGTCAGAAAACCGTAACAGGTGATGAGTGGAAAACGGCCTTCAATACTCATACGGGACACTACGAGTACTTGGTCATGCCATTTGGTCTGTGCAATGCCCCAGCGGTATTTCAAGAATTTATTAATGATGTTCTAAGGGACATGTACCTAGACAACATTTTGATATATTCTCCTGACCTGGAGACTCACCACGGGTATGTCTCGGCGGTCTTGCAGAAGTTAAGTGAGAACAAGCTGTATTGCAAACTCAAGAAGTGCGATTTCCATAGGTACATTGTAGCCTTTCTAGGTTATGTGATCTCTAAAGAGGGCTTTGCTATGGACAAGGACAAGCTTGCAGCGGTGCAACAGTGGCCACGACCCACGGGCCTCAAACCCTTGCAGCGATTCTTAGGATTCGCAAATTACGATAGGAAATTTATTCGTGATTATTCCAGTATTGTTAAGCCACTCACTGATATGACCCACAAGGGTGCCAACACCTTGGAATGGTCCCCAGAGGCGATTAGGGCATTCGAAACACTGACATTGGCTTTCTCACTGCCCCAGTTCTGTCGTATCCGATTCCTGGGCTGCCATTTACTTTGGAGGTGGATGCTTCTGAGACCGGAGTAGAGGCAGTATTGGGCCAAAGACCAGGTCCTGATAAGACTTTAATACCATGCAGATTTTTTTCTAAAAAGAAGACCAAAGCGCAGAGTCTGTATGACATCGGAGACCGGGAACTCTTGTCTATTATCCTGGCTTTACGTGAATGACGCTATCTGTTGGAGGGCACTAGGGTGCCCATACTGATTCTGACTGATCATAAAAACCTCATGTACCTCTCAGAGGCTAAAAGGCTTTCCCCTAGAGAAGCGAGATGTGCACTGTTTTTGTCTCGTTTCAATTTCGCTGTCTCCTACTTGCCTGGTACTAATAATGTATGGGCCGATGCCTTGTGCAGACAATTTGGTTCAGAGCCTGAAGCTGAGTCGGTACCAGTGCCCGTTATCCCTCCGGACCGTATACTTGCCACATTGCGGACCAGCATCACTTCACCTTTAGGGGAGGAGATTTTGGCATCCCAGGCCAATGCACTCCCAGAGAAGCCCGTGGGCAAGTGCTTTGTGGCAGAGCCTTTTCGGGCTACATTAATGGAGACCTACCACGCATCCCAGGCTGCCAGTCATGTAGGAAAGAATCAATTAATTTGGTCATTGTCCCGTATGTTTTGGTGGCCAGGCATGAGGGATGACTGTGCGGCATTTACCGCAGCCTGTGCCAGCGTGTGCCCGTTCCAAGACCCCCAGACATCTTCCAGTGGGACTGTTACAGACTCTTCCTAATGGGGATCGGCCTTGGTCACACGTGTCTATTGACTTCTTGGGAGAACTGCCGGCCTCTAAAGGGTTTAAAGTAATGCTCATAATGGTTGACAGATTCTCCAAAATGGCTCATTTCGTGCCACTCCCTGGTTTGCCGTCTGCAAAAGAGCTGGCTATTGTGTTTGCCAGGGAGGTATTCCGACTCCACAGAGTGCCCAAGGTGCTGGTCTTGGACCGTGGGAGTCAATTCGTCCCAAGATTCTGGAGGGCCTTTTGTGACCAGATGGGAATCCAGTTGTCCTTTTCCTCTGCCTATCATCCCCAGACCAATGGGGCCACTGAGCGTGCTAACCAGGGCTTGGAGCAGTTTTTGCGTTGTTTCATTTCCAATCATCACGACAATTGGGCTGACTTGTTGCCGTGGGCAGAGTTTGTCAGGAACTGTGCGGCGTGCAGCACGTCTGGGAGCTCACCCTTCCTGATCAATTATGGGTTTCAACCATGCTTGCTCCCAGACACCTTTCAAGCACAGCAGATTCCGGCTCTGGATGAGCACATTAGGCAGCTCCGCTCCACATGGGCACAGGTCCAGAATACCCTACATGATTCTTTCCTACGAGCCCAGCGGCATGCCAACAACAGACGTTTGCCGGCCCCTGTATTCCAGGTGGGGGACCGTGTCTGGTTATCCTCTAAGAATCTTAGGTTGCAAGTTCCTTGTTTCAAGTTTGCTCCTCGGTTTGTGGGCCCGTTCCGGGTACTCCGTCGAGTCAACCCTGTCTCCTATGCATTGGAATTACCTGCCTCCATGAAAATACATAATGTGTTCCATGTGTCACTTCTTAAACCACTGGTGTGCAACCGCTATACTACCACTCCTGCTGTCCCTGGTCCTGTGCGCATACAGGACCATGATGAATATGAAGTGCAGAGTGTTTTGGATTCACGTAGGTTCCGTGGCCAGGTCAAATACTTGGTGCATTGGAAGGGTTATGGCCCAGAAGAACGCTCATGGGTTAACCACTCTGGCATTCATGCTCCACTTTTGTTGCACAGATTCCATGCTAAGTTTCCTGCCAAGCCTAGACCTCCTCGGGGCAGGAAGGGGGTCTTTGAGAGGGGGGTACTATCACGGTGCCCGTGATTCTGACTAGGCGACATTCCTACTTCCGGGTTTGTCTTGGCTGCCTCTTATTGGTTCTGGTTTGCTAGCCCCTCCCAGGGCTTGCCTTTATACACGCCCTCCTGTCACTAGGCCAGTGCCCTTTCGTGGTGTTCCTGACCTGACGTTTGTATCTGTGTTCCAGTTCCGTGTATGATCCGGTTTCCTCTGACCTTGCTCCTGTCTTCGCACTCAGTGTACTGATCCAGGCTTTAGCTGACTACCGCTCTCTGTGTACTGATCCAGGCTTTGGCTGACTACCGCTCTCTGTGTACCAATCCAGACTTTGGCTGACTACTGCTCCTTGTGTACCGATCCAGGCTTTGGCTGACTACCTCTCTCTGTGTACCGATCCAGGCTCTGGCTGACTACCGCTCTCTGTGTACCAATCCAGGCTTTGGCTATTCAGCCTAGCGTCCGATTGTCGCTAGTGCTTCCGTTGTCCCTGTTGTGCACTATGCCTTGCCTCTACGGTAGCTGCCAGTCGGTGTTTCTCTGTTGCCTCCGGTTGCGCTTACTGTCAGCCTGTGCCTATTTCAGCCTCCGTTACGAGCTATACGGCCTGTGCCCTCCGGTCACTAGCGGTGTTACCATTTGTCAGACTGCTCCTACTGTTGCCTCCTGTTGCGCTTACTCTCAGCCTCTGCCTATTGCAGCCTCCATTACGAGCTATACAGCCTGTGCCCTCTGGTCACTAGCGGTGTTACCACTTGTCAGTCTGCTACTACTGTTGCCTCCGATTGTGCTACTCCAAGCCTGTGCCTCATTGCAGCCTCCGTTAAGTGCTATACAGCCTGTGCCCTCCGGTCACTAGAGGTGTTACCTCCTGTCAGTCCGTATATTTCGCTATCTCCGTTTGTGCTACTCCTGGGTTGTTATAGGTAAGGCCGGTAGAGCCTCCTCAGTTCCTTGTTGGCACCACTTTCTAGGCTGCCTTACCCGGTTATAGGTAAGGTCGGTAGAGCCTCCTCTATTCCTTGTTGGCACCACTTACTAGGCTGCCTTACCCGGTTATAGGTAAGGCCGGTAGAGCCTCCTCTATTCCTTATTGACACCAGTTACTAGGCTGCCTTACCCGGTTATAGGTAAGGCCGGTAGAGCCTATTCACCTCCCTACACTGAGGTGCCTGCCCTGCAGTATAGTTCCCTCCTCGGGCCTTTCCGGTTCTGTACTGCTGAGGTTTCGTTCCTGTCTACGTTCCAGTCACATTTGCATATTGTGTCAACTGTATTGCCCTGACCTGTGTCAGACCATATATCTGTCCTCTGTGTAGTCTGGACCCATGTAGAGCCGTGTTGTGCTTCATATTGTTTTAATAAAGCTTCATTGTTTTATCTTACCAAATTGTCTGAGTGTTCAGTAAAACCGTGACAGATTGCAGTAATAGAGAAGAGTGTGGCAGAGACAAAAGAGCAGGAGGAGGGCAGATTTGTAGAAGAGTGGATAGAGAGGGAGCAGAGCTCGGGAATGGAGAAAGAGGGTCTGGAGATAGAAAAGATAGAAACAGGAGGAGTTAGAAAGGGTGGTGTTAAAATGGAGGGGAGAAAACAAGTGAAAGGGAGCAGGAAAGGTAGTCTGAGACAGGGGCTGGACATCATGTGAAGCTGGATAGACAGTAGACAAAGTAGATGGGTGGCGTTAGGTTGTAAGGAGACATGGGGTAGAGTCAGAGAGAGGAGAAAATGGATTTTTATCCTGACCAATAAATCCTTTTATCTTATTCCATTGAGGGACACAATGACCATGGAGCATAGAACGCCTCTATCCTGGAGGCAGGGCACTCCAAACTCAAACTCCTCCTCTCTGTACTCTATACCACTTCACCCACTAACTAGAGATGAGTGCGCATTTAGCATTGCAAGGAACAGTATGGACAACAGGACAGAGAAAATAGGTAAGGTCAGGGCATCCCGATTCTCGACCCATGATATTTTTTTCACGGTGGGATGCCCTAAGAGGAAAGGATGTATTGGTAAGGATGAAACAAACTTTAGATTGTAAGCTTTCAGGCAGGGACCTCACATCCAGTGTTTCACTATACAAAGCACTTGTAACCCTGTATTGTCTCAACCCTTAAATTCTAAAGCGCTGCATACACTTGTGCCGCTACATAAATATATTCATTCATTCATTCAAATCCCCTTTTCACTAGCATCACAGAGGAATGCAGGAACCATGGGGATGTCCCAAAAACACAGTGAGGAAGAGAAAACATTTTTGCACATTGTTGAGAAATGTGTGCTTAAACACACACCAGGGCTAAACACAAATTCAGTGTTAGCCTCTGGTTAATGTTTGATTGTATGTGAGTCAGTTTTTTTATTCAATGTCTTTTTTTTTTTTTTTTTTCTTTCACATGGAAACTGAATTTTCACACTAAGAAAATTACAATGCTTTTCTGTTGGACAATTTTCATACCAATGGTCGCAAAATTATTTGCTTTCTCTTAAATTCATAATTTTCTTCCTGTTTTCAGGAAGGTACAAAACTGCAAACATTTGCAAGATTATGATCACCCTTTAGTAAATCAAGTGCATATCTGCTTAGCTGTGCCCCGATAGCTCAAAAACCCTCTGTTGGGCTGCAGTTTGCCCAGCAGATCACAAAGATCTACAGTACTGGGTGATGTCAGCTCTTCACTTGGCACTCATGGGAGATTGCTTCCCTATCTATTGAAGTCTATAGACACACAATGTTGGTGAATCCACCATCAGTGGGCTTCTACAGAAATGAGAGAAATCTCCGATGAGCTCCAATTAAGGAGTGGACATCACCCAGCATTACAGATCTTGGTGATCAGCAAGGCAAGCCATAACACCCAAAATTTAGAGCTATGGGTAGTCAGTTTCCATAGCTCTTGGGGCATAGCCAAACATTTAAAAAGGTCTTAACACCATAACATCCAAAGACGTACATATACGTCATGGGTCAAAAGTGCATAACGGACCCATGCCGTACATCTACATCATGGATTTCAGGGCTTGATCGTGTTAAAAAAAAAAAAAAAAGAAAAAATGCGGTACAGGGAAGTTACGTTCTCTTAATATCACGGTCCCCGTGATTCCTTGTCACTCTTTGTGGTGGTGCTCTTCCATTGGCGGAGCTTGATTGGCCCGCCCAGGGTGTCCCTTTATATACTGGGCCTATGGCACCTGTCAGGTGTCCTTTCGTGGTGTTGCTGTTCCTGTGCCTTTGTTGCTGTGTTCCTGCGTTCCTGTGTACCGACTCGGCTCGTCTGACTACTCTGCTGTTCCTGCTCCGTGATTGACCCGGTTCTGGCTGACGTTCCTGCTCCGTGATTGACCCGGCTCTGGCTGACTTCCTGCTCCGTGATTGACCCGGTTCTGGCTGACGTTCCTGCTCCGTGATTGACCCGGTCCTGGCTGACTTCCTGCTCCGTGATTGACCCAGTTATGGCTGACGTTCCTGCTCCATGATTGACCCGGCTTTGGCTGACTTCCTGCTACGTGATTGACCCGGTTATGGCTGATGTTCCTGCTCCGTGATTGACCCGGTTCTGGCTGATGTTCCTGCTCCATGATTGACCTGGTTCTGGTTGACGTTCCTGCTCCGTGATTCATCCGGTCCTGTCTGACGTTCCTGCCTGGCGACATTCTGAGTCTGCTCGCAGCTTGCACTGACTGATCACGCCTCCTGTGTTACTGTGGCCTCCGATACTGAGCCCATTTGTTGCCTCCGTTACCGAGCCTGTCAGAGAGTACTTGCAGAGCTATAGCGTTGTTACCCGAGTCTGTCTGAGAACACTTGCTGTGCTGGTTGCCTCTGTTACCGAGCCTGTCTGTATACACTTGCCAAGCTTGTTGCCTCCCATCCTGAGCCGCTTAACACTTGTTGAGCTGTTGCCTCCATCACCGAGCCTATCCGTTACCACTGCAGAGCAGTACCTTTCTTTAGGTGCACGTTTCTTGGAGTTGTCACACTGAGTGGTGCTATTGGGCATTCCAGTACTCTGTCAGTGTGTTGCTCCGTTCCGGCACCGGAAGGGTGCCTTGGCTCTGGTCTCCTCTCGCTCACAGTGTTGTTCCTTCAGATCGCACCTGGAAGTGCGTTTGGCTCACAGTATATTGGCTTGTGCAGTGTCTCCTCCGTTACTGCACCTAAGGGGTGCTCTTGGCTCTGGTCCCATTTGCATATGCAGTGTTTCCTCCGTTACCGCACCTAGGGGTGCTCCTGTATCTGGCTCCATTGGCTCTGGCTGTGTCTCTCCTCCGTTACTTCACCCATGTAGGGGTATTGGCTCCAGCTCCAGTTGGTCCTTGCTATACTATTGGGCATTACGATACAGCTTTCTGGTTGTGATTCAGTTCAGTCGCACTGCTTGAGCTTGTTTGCTGCACTAGTACTACTGGGACTGTTTATGCACCGGGCGTTGGCTAATCACCACCACAGAGACTGAATACCTGTTTGAGCATTAACCCTTATCTGTGTTTCTGCTATATTCTACCTGCTCCTGCTATATTGGGCCTGTATATTATCCATTACTTACCTCACTGTAATACCGATTCTGGCCCCCAGGGGCACTGTTCCTTATTTTATCTCAATAAAACTGTGTTTTATTTCTAACCTTGGTCTGAGTGTCAGAAAACCGTAACACTTAAGGACCGATTTGATCCTTACCGGTGCGCCGGTACACATGATCTGTTCCACGTACCGGTGCGCCGCTTTGGGGCCTAAGAGAGATCACTCCAGTCTTGGAGCAGTCAATTTTAGGCCCCGTTTTTACTTACAGTGCTCCCGGCAGAGCACTGTAAGTAAAAAGTATGTGATGTGCTATGACCGTCACCAGTCCTTAAGAGTATAAGGACTGTGACGGTCACAGCACGTCATCTGGTTCTTAAGGGGTTAAGTGTTGGCAATGCGTGCTGGTCCTTAAGGGGTTAAATTGATCCTATGCTTCCCTTTAGTTAAAAATAATAATAATAATATACATCCTATATAATAATTCACTAGGATATTTGTCAGAAGCCGTCATGCGCAGTAGAGACTGTACAAACGCACAGAATGCTGGGAGTTCTGTGCTGGGAGCATTCTGTGCTTTCGGGCAGTCTCTACAGTGCATGACTGCGTCAACGACAGGACGCAGAGCAGTACCGGCCTCTTAACCCTTTCAGTGCCAGAGCGGTGTGCAACGCAGTGCAAAGCAATGCGTTGCATACCCCTCTGGCACTCAAAGGGTTAACATCACTGGGACCTTGGCCCATGTACACGGGCTTTTACATCAATATATTTATGTTTTACATAGAGTAAGATGTGCACTCACTGATTTCAAACACAAATAACCAATTAAATGGTAAAAAAATATCATTAAATTGGTTATTTGTGTTTGAAATCCGTAAGTGCACATCTTATTCTAACACAAATTACCAATTCAATGGTATTTTTACCATTTAATTGGTTATTTGTGTTTGAAATCAGCTTATTCCATGTATATTATGTTTTTCTGGAGCACTCGGTAACAATGACCAAGCATGATTGCTTATCCCTGTGGACAGTGTATATAAATATATATAAAGTGTACTCAGCCTGAGCTGCAGCGAAGAAACGGCACTCTCTGGAAGCAGATAAAAAATTCAGTGACTTTAATTCACATCAATAGTTCCATATTCCCAAATGTTTTCGGTCCTGAAAACGGACCTTCATCAGGGTAACCAGAATGGTAAAGCATCTACCATTTATATAGAGGATAAAACATACAACCCCCACCTACTGGATTGCGTGATGAACGCCCATCTCAGCCCCCACACACAACAGTCACACCAGAGACCGGAAAGTGACGTAGCGCATTGGGGCGGGCCAATTCACATCAATCGAGAACCGGTTGAATGTAAACAAAGATTGAACCATGAAATAATTCAAAGCAAAAATAAATACAAAAAAAACAAAACAAAAAAAAAACAAGAAAAGAACAGAAAAATAACTAACAAACAAATCAAAATAATAAAGACATAAACGGACATCATAGACGAAGCCAGTCACCCAGCAACTGATGATGCTGGTGTGGACTCCGTCGCTTCGCAACAAAAGTTCAAATATCATTAGCATCAAAACACGATGGATGCCGGCTGAAAGCAAACCTCGCTAGACATAAGCCACAGAGGGCTGTTGGCACCATCACTGCAACAAGCCTTCAAAAGATACCTTGTAAATCATATGGCTCCACGATGAAAGCCAATGTTAACAATATAATCACAAAAAGGCTTCTGTAACAAATGCACACATCGTTATCTAGTAATCATCATGACCCAGAAGCACCATATTAGAGCAGTTCCAAAATAAGGAAAAACATTAATATATAATCCAAATGTGACTGAGATGGTTACAGAGTTATGCCATATAAAATGTATCAGTGTGAAGGTGAAATTAAAATCCATATATCTTGACTCTTGTAGAAACCCCTGGCTAAAGTATGTCAATTGAAGGAATGCCTCATCTTCACTGGAGAGCATCGATCAGGCCAAGCCACTTTCATTAAAAATGTCCACAAGTATATGGCCAATGTATATGGCCAATGTATATCAATTAAAGGAATGCCTCATCTACACTGGAGAGCATCCATCAGGCCAAGCCCCTTTCATTAATAATGTCCACAAGTATAGGATTATACTAGAAGCTAATTGTAAGGTAGCAAAATAAGTCCACTCCATTATTTATTCAAAGATAACTCTCACCATCCAAAACATCTGGGAAAAGAGAAGTCCAGGTTTAAGGCCCATTAGGGCTACATCAACATTATAAATGCGAAGTCTTAAGCATCTATCACAGAGGGGATATCCATCCTATAGAAAAGAACTCAATTGAAGTTCATGGTTTAGGCCTTTGGGGTACAAAGTGTTCAATTTATAAATCATCCTCGCCTCCATCTGGAGCAAACACTGATGCCTATTGCCCCCTCTCTTAGGGGGATGGACAAGGCAAATTGGCATAAATTTAAATTCAGACACAGTGTGTCTCAAATCTGCAAAATGTCTGGCAACTGGTTGACGTGCCATCTCAGTAGTTCCTAGATTCCCATCCAGAGCCTTCCTAATGGAACTTTTGTGGTTATTAATCCTCTCCTTAAGAGTGGTAATGGTCTTACCCACATAAAAGAGTCCGCATGGGCAGATAATGATATAAACAACATATTTAGTCTCACAGTCCATGTAATCTCTTATTCTGTAAGTCTTTGAAGAATGTGGGTCATGATATATTTTTCCAGTAATGATATTACCACAGTTGCTGCAGCCCCTACACTTATGCACACCCATTACCACCATATTTATCAGTAGGATCAGTTTGCACAAGGTAGTCCCTCAAATTCTTATTTCTATGGAAACAAAAAAGCGGTGGCTTTGAGAAGTATTTGCCCAACTTGGGGTCATCCTACAATATAGGCCAATACCTCAAAACCGCCTCCCTAATTTTTTTAGAGGAGGTTGAAAACGTAGTCTGAATACAAAATCTGTTCTGCTTTTGGTTATCAATTTGCTCTGGCAAAAGTAACATATCTCTATCCAGTGATTTGGCCCTGTCTACAGCCTCTTGCACAATTATAGGGTCATACCCTCTAGCAATAAATTTCTCGGCCATTTTGGTCAGTTCCAAAGTTCGCAAATTAGGATCAGAGTTAGTGCGAACTACCCTTATCAACTGTGAATAAGGAAGACCCTTCTTAGGCGATATAGGATGGTGACTATCTGCATGTAGAAGGGTGTTTCGGTCTGTGCTCTTAGCAAAAATCCTAGTATTCAAACGACCATCTGTAACATAAATAGTCATATCCAAAAATTGGATTTCTTTGAAATCAAATGTAAGAGTGAATCGGATAGTCGATTCTATGTTATTAAGATATTCAACAAAAGTGCGTAAAGACCGAACATCCCCCTCCAACACCAGAAAGACATCATCAATATATCGTCTATAGAATGAGATCTTATCAGCATATTCACTAGAACTGACCAAAATGGCCGAGAAATTTATTGCTAGAGGGTATGACCCTATAACTGTGCAAGAGGCTGTAGACAGGGCCAAATCACTGGATAGAGATATGTTACTTTTGCCAGAGCAAATTGATAACCAAAAGCAGAACAGATTTTGTATTCAGACTACGTTTTCAACCTCCTCTAAAAAAAATTAGGGAGACGGTTTTGAGGTATTGGCCTATATTGGAGGATGACCCCAAGTTGGACAAATAATTCTCAAAGCCACCGCTTTTTTGTTTCTGTAGAAATAAGAATTTGAGGGACTACCTTGTGCAAACTGATCCTACTGATAAATATGGTGGTAATGGGTGTGCATAAGTGTAGGGGCTGTAGCAATTGTGGTAATATCATTACTGGAAAAATATATCATGACCCACATTCTTCAAAGACTTACAGAATAAGAGATTACATGGACTGTGAGACTAAATATGTTGTTTATATCATTATCTGCCCATGCGGACTCTTTTATGTGGGTAAGACCATTACCACTCTTAAGAAGAGGATTAATAACCACAAAAGTTCCATTAGGAAGGCTCTGGATGGGAATCTAGGAACTACTGAGATGGCACGTCAACCAGTTGCCAGACATTTTGCAGAGTTGAGACACACTGTGTCTGAATTTAAATTTATGCTAATTTGCCTTGTCCATCCCCCTAAGAGAGGGGGCAATAGGCATCAGTGTTTGCTCCAGATGGAGGCGAGGATGATTTATAAATTGAACACTTTGTACCCCAAAGGCCTGAACCATGAACTTCAATTGAGTTCTTTTCTATAGGATGGATATCCCCTCTGTGATAGATGCTTAAGACTTCGCATCTATAATGTGGATGTAGCCCTAATGGGTCTTAAACCTGGACTTCTCTTTTCCCAGATGTTTTGGATGGCGAGAGTTATCTTTGAATAAATAATGGAGTGGACTTATTTTGCTACCTTACAATAAGCTTCTAGTATAATCCTATACTTGTGGACATTATTAATGAAAGGGGCTTGGCCTGATGGATGCTCTCCAGTGAAGATGAGGCATTCCTTTAATTGATATACATTGGCCATATACATTGACCATATACTTGTGGACATTTTTAATGAAAGTGGCTTGGCCTGATGGATGCTCTCCAGTGAAGATGAGGCATTCCTTCAATTGACATACTTTAGCCAGGGGTTTCTACAAGAGTCAAGATATATGGATTTTAATTTCACCTTCACACTGATGCATTTTATATGGCGTAACTCTGTAACCATCTCAGTCACATTTGGATTATATATTAATGTTTTTCCTTATTTTGGAACTGCACTAATATGGTGCTTCTGGGTCATGATGATTGCTAGATAAAGATGCGTACATTTGTTACAGAAGCCTTTTTGTGATTATATTGTTAACACTAGCTTTCATCGTGGAGCCATATGATTTACAAGGTATCTTTTGAAGGCTTATTGCAGTGATGGTACCAACAGCCATCTGTGGCTTATGTCTAGCGAGGTTTGCTTTCAGCCAGCATCCCTCGTGTTTTGATGCTATTGATATTTGAACTTGTATTGCGATGCGACGGAGTCCACACCAGCATCATCAGTTGCTGGGTGACTGGCTCCGTCTATGATGTCCGTTTATGTCTTTATTATTTTGATTTGTTTGTTAGTTATTTTTCTGTTCTTTTCTTGTTTTTTTTTTTTGTTTTGTTTTTTTTGTATTTATTTTTGCTTTGAATTATTTCATGGTTCAATCTTTGTTTACATTCAACCGGTTCTCGATTGATGTGAATTGGCCCGCCCCAATGCGCTACGTCACTTTCCGGTCTCCAGTGTGACTGTTGCGCGTGAGGGGCTGAGATGGGTGTCCATCACGCAATCCGGTAGGTGGGGGTTGTACGTTTTATCCTCTATATAAATGGGAGATGCTTTACCATTTTGGTTACCCTGAAGAAGGTCCGTTTTCAGGACCGAAAATGTTTGGGAATATGGAACTATTGATGTGAATTAAAGTAATTGCATTTTTTATCTGCTTCCATTTACTATTATAACTTTTGATTTAAGTTTGGTGTGCCATTGTGTATATCCATTGCTATAAATATATATATATATATATATATATATATATATATATATATATATATATATATATGACCAGCAGGGGGCACTTACGACTTATGATAACATGGTCAAGACGGAAGTATCTTGTCACTGCATAGCTATATTTATATTCCCCGTTGTTACACTGGGAAAACAAGGTTTTTATGCAGTCTCTCACTAAATATAGTTTGGTTGATAACAGTTCCCCAGGCCATGTATAAAATGCAGAGTGGCTCTTACAAATGACAATTATAATATTTTGTAATAAAGGGATTTATTAATTATTAAAATTAAAATCCTCATTTTTTCGTCAGTATATTTATAATTCACTTCAGTGGTATAATTAGTTATTGGAGGGCCTTAGTGTAAACCACAGGGCACCTTATCACAAAAACACTTTTCACAGAGGCATAAGTAGAACCTGCTGGAAGTTGAGGCCCACCATCTGCACCCCCAGTAGTTACACCCGATTAGCATATTTGTTTAAATGAAGTCTAGTAGCCTGCCCATATATGTACGCGCCAGATTTGGGATTACAATGGATAATCTCCCCTTGGGTTCTAGTGCACATTTGTGGCAAGGTTTTGTGACCTTCATACCCCTATGCTGATGTAACCAGACTCAACTGACCACAGTGGGTGCACTCACATTTCATAATCAGCATTGTGTCTAAGTGCCGGACAGTTTAGTATATAATTAACCTCCCAAGGAGACAGCACGCACAAGAAACATTTTCACTTTAGCAATAAATGGTTTTATTTAGATTATTTATTTCAGATCACATATTTTTTCACTGAAACAAATGTCTTGTGAGCGTGCTGGCCCATGGCTGGTGGTTGGAGCATAAACAAGACTTTTAGGTTATTTCATGACCTAATTACACCTTTTTGTGCAAGTGAATAAAGGATTTACAGGTAGACCAAAGTATTTTATTTACACAGTCTAATTTATATACATATATATTGAAGTTTAAACATTAATGTGAGTTTTATTTCTATGGAGCAATATGATACACTAATACACACAGCACACAGTCTGATTTCCTAAAAACAGGGACACCAGGGGCTAGATTCTAGTGCAGGTGCTAAATGTTAACACCGTTTTATCAAACTTTTTCCTATTGAAGTCTATGGAGAAAACTGTAGATGAAAGCAGAGCTAAAATTAGCACCTGTAATGGAATCTAGCCCGAGTGGGAAACAGGAACAGATGGATTTGGGTCTCAAAGAGGGAGTGTTCCTCCTAAAAAGGGATACTTGGGAGGTATTCACTCTCACGCAAGAACATACACAAACACTCACACATACACTAACATATATCTCAAAGCTCATCTATTTTCTGTTACCATTCCATCACATATATGAAAAATGGGGAAGATAAAGAAGAGAGAGAGAGAGAGAGAGAGAGAGAGAGAGAGAGAGAGAGAGAGAGAGAGAGAGAGAGAGAGACACGCAAGTGGAAGGAGCGGGTGTGAAAGAAAGGGACAAGCGTAAAGAGGCTGGGGCAGGATAGAGGAAATATCTCAGTGAGAAGCAGGGTGAAGATATGGGAAATAAAAGGTATTATTTATAGGAGCAGTGGGAAGGCAAGATTTAAATACAGTTTTACCAAAAGGATTTAAACATTTGAGTGCTAGAGGGCTCTAGAGTGCATTGTTTTGCAATAAATTGCATAACCCTAGTATCACGGTGCCCGTGATTGCTGCTTTTCTGTGTCAGTTACCTGTAGGGGGCTCTCCATTGGCTGTCTGCCTTCAGCCCGCCCTGCATTGCCTATTTAGACTGAGCTTGGGCACCCCTTGGTTGCCCTTTCGTGTTGTCTCTATGCTGCTCACACCTTTATTGAGTTCCTGAGCTTCCTGAGCCTTGGCTATGATCCTGCTTGCCTGAGATCGTCTAGTTCCTGATCACCAGTCCCCTGGTTCCCGTATCCGTTCCTGATCCGGTTGAGGTTGCTGTTTGTCGCTGTTTCCTGCTGCTTATCCCTGCTGCCATTCCTGATCCGGTTGACCGTCTGGAGTGCTGGTTCCTGTACAGGAAGTACAGACGTCTTGTCACAGTGACGTCCATGCGCCTGCACTGTCAGTCCCTTTTGAGCCGGCCGGCTCAAAAGGGACTGAAAGCGCAGGCGCACGGACGTCACTGTGAAGAGACATCCGTGCTTCCTGCTCCTGTCACCATCGGTAAAACGCCGATATCTGCAGAACCGGGTAATATTTCTGGCGACTAGCGCTACTAAGCAGCTAGTCGCCAGATGAACAATCAATCAAGCTTAAGTTATTGCGGGGTGGTAGTTCCCCTTTAACTATACTGTACTGACTCCCAAACTTTTCTGGGAACAGTGACACAGCAAGGGACAATCTTCTTACTGTGAGAACAATGAAAACCCTGCCTCCCCCCTTGACAGGTTTTTCAGCTTTTTCCCTTATCTTAACCCCTTAGTGAGCGGCCGCGTGCGCAGTCGGCCGGCACTTAATGACAGGGTTCTTTTTTCCATTATAGCGAATGACATCCTGGACTTAGCAGGTACGTCCTCTGTCACTAAGTGACATTTTTTCATGACTTACCTGGTAAGTCCATTGTCACTAAGGGGTTAATTGAAGATTGCCCCTCTCTGCAATCTACCTGGGCACCTCCCTGCTGCTCTGAGCTGAGCAGTGTTATATCAGTAAAAGGGGCGGGAGGGGGATACTTTATCATTCAATTACTCTTGTACTACAACTCTGACAGCATTGAAATAACACTCTCCATGGCCCAGATTCTATGATGATTAATTAGAGCTGCTTTTATTATAAAACATTACTATCCCTTTAAAGGGTTACAATTCTCAGCATTCATGGGAATAGAAAGCACATTAATTTATATTGACGACCCTGCTCCCCATAAGCAGAAGCATTGTGTCTTATTTATGAGTGGTTTATAAAAAAAAGTCTCCCTCAATATTACGGTAGTATAGAGCAATATTGATAGGCAGCATTTTTAAAATGTAAACAAAAAGTCTGCTAACCCAATCCTAGCATTTACCAATTAATAACCTGCGACTTGCAACAAACAATAAACAGTGAGGTTTAGTGACATATTTGTGGCCAAAATTTTGTGTAGATTACCTGCCAACATCAAGGTACCTCAGACTGGACAAGTCTCTATTTGCCTCAAATCTGAAGTGAACATGTATTTAGTACACTGTCTTCCATCTGCTATAAGTAAAAACCCTTGTGAGGAAAATAATGGATGCATGTATACCATCTCAAACTGCAAAAGCATCTGTGTGCAGAAAGCTGCTAGTGCTAACCAAGAAGGTGGGACCAGCCAAAACCTACCCCACAAAAAAAAAAACACTGAGATCTCTGCCTAACTTATCAATAGAGCTCAAATATTTACATATGTGTGCGTAGTTAGGAAAGCAGCAAAGACTATATTTTAGCCACATATACAGAAAGTAAACAAAAAAGTATGCTCATCAAATCCTAACTTCTATCAATAAATAACCTTATTACAGATAAGAAACAGCGAGGTTTAGAGACATGTTTGTGGCCAAAAGCATGTGTACATTGCCCATCACATCACGGCACCTCAGCCTGGGCAAGTCCCTATTTGCATCAGATTAGAATTGAACATGTATTTAGTATAATACTATTAAAAAGCAATGATACTGTCTTACTTCTGCAAAGAACAAAACCGCCCTGAGGGAAATATGGGATATGTTTATACCTGCGGCATTTTCAAAACATTGGAATTGTTGAACCCTTTCTTACAACACTTTCCCAGTATATTAATTTTTGGTCTCTTTCCATGGCTAGCATGGAACCAGTGATACGAACAGGGGACTGCACATGAGCCTCCACGGTGGCACGCAGTGCATGCTGGGGTTTTCTTCAGCTGTCAGAATGCCACGTTCAAACCAGCTGAAGTAAAACCACAGAATGCACTGCTCCACAAGTGAGCTTCACTCACTGGTCACCTGCAGGGGGCAGAGACAATAAAAGTAATATAGTGGGAAAGGGAGGGACTATAGAGCATGGAACAAGTTACTGAAGGGGACAGGTCTCACAGTGTTTTTAACCTTAATATTTCTAAGCTGAAAAGTGGAGGATTCCCCCCCAGCCCCATCTCCCCCAGGTCCTATGCCCATGAACAAAAACAAAGATTAGAATTTCCCCATAGGATTCCTGTTCATAGGATCTAGATTAACATTGGGCAACTTGAGGCCCCCAGCTGTTGAAGACTACAATGCCCATCATAAGATGATGGGAAATATAGTCCTCAACATCCTCAGGTCACACATCCTTAACATAATTTATTTACTTCAATGTGTGTTTACACATCAATTAATCGCTTGCATGTTAGAGACTTCTCTCACGCATTGGGAAGCAATCCACTGGAGACATCACTAGCATTCAGAGGTTTAATATGAGTTATAGAATTATCTGAATTCCGTACAGTTGGTGATGGCAAGTAAATTTAATATTCTCCAGTAGGCACACCTAGGAACATCTGAGTTCAGAGCCCACAGAGAAATAATGAGGGCTTGAGTGGGAGTTTCCATATGCTGTGAATTGTGCCATAAATACTTTAGAACTCTCCAAGCCACAGAAATAGGCTCAGTTCTTGGTGATCTAGTGCTCAGTACTGAAAACCTGAATCTTCAGGGTCAGTTTGCAGAGGTCCCAAGTACACCAATATAGCAACATTTTACACATGTAAAAAAAGGTTCATTTCATTAACCATATATTTTTGCTTTGTCCCTTCATGTCTTTTTTGCTGATAAACACATTTACATGTTTAAAACATTAGGAGCTCACCTGCTTTTTTAACTGGTTCTAAAATAATGATTCACAGCTAAACATACAAGTGCATTAACATTCTGTTGTGTACATAATAGATTTTGTAATTGTTCTTGTCATTCTGTAGACGGAATAGATTTTGTGATTCATCTTGTTTTTGTTTATGCTTCAAAATAGATTTATTTATGGAGGTGGTTGTGGGTTTTTGTTTTTTTTAACTCAGACAGTTGATTATTGAAGAAAATCTTTTGCTCGACAATCTAGTTTGTGCAATAAAAAAGTAAAAATCAGTGAAGTTTCCTTTAACAATTATGTACCCTAAACTATTTTGCAAGCAATTCTGTCAACACAATCTAAGACTGAAGAATGGTGATCCATACGAATGTAACAAAGAAATATCCACACTGGATGTATTGGTACTTTACTTTGATACAGTGCTGTTGTCTGTACCATAAATATATTTCATACAAAATAATGAGGCTGATATACTAATAAGCACTAGTGTAAATATGGGGCAACCAACTGCAACACGGGGGAGAAATAGCAGTTTCTAATTATTTAACCCTTCGAGTGCCAGAGAGTTATCTAACGCATTGTGTTGTAATGCGTTCGATACCTCCCTGGCACTCAGAGGGTTAAATGGACATTTTAACCCCTTGAATGCTAGAGGCCTACATTGCATTCCAAAGCAACACATTAGAGACCTAGCCAGCATGCAAGGGGTAAATCCTTCATTAAACCACCAGAGGAGTCCAATACATTTGTGATGCCTTGGACACCCTTCTGGTGTGCAAAGGGTTAAAGGAATGGGAAGTCTGGGAATTTCATTTTTTTTTTTCCTTGTGATACAATTGTTTTGCTCCAGATGTGCACCGCTTTTTTTAAACTGCAACTGTCATTTTGTAACAAATAGGTCATTTTGTAAAGAATTTCCAAACCACTGATAGTCATGTTAGTAGTTTTTAATTTCAAACAATAATTTGAGATATTTAGCTTTATTATTTGTCAGTTTATACAGATGAGCTAGTACTTTCTGGTAGGAAGCGGCAGTTAGTAACGCAGAGCAATGTGGGATGTTTGAGCCCTCCAGGTATGTCTTGAAGACTAGAACTGGGTCCCTGGAGATTAGAAGACCACAGGTCGGGAGCTCTCACGGGACCACCCTAGCATAGAACAACCAGTATATAGTTGTAAAAAGTTGCAAGTTTATTGTAGAAAATATATTAAAAACATCAAACAGGATACAATGCTCCCCTCACGGGGACGCAAAGTTACAGACACATCTACGCGCCTAATGCGTTTCGTGCGCATTAACACACTTAATCATAGGCCAGATGAGCTAGTACTTTCTGGTAGGAAGCGGCAGTTAGTAACGCAGAGCAATGTGGGATGTTTGAGCCCTCCAGGCATGTCTTGAAGACTAGAACTGGGTCCCTGGAGATTAGAGGTTGATTCAGGGGTGATTCACCAGTTTTCTTCCACTTTCTCCCCACTCCCTGTCCCACTTAACCCATTTTTGGGACAAACACCCACTTTCCATCTTCCAGATCTCACCCACATGTGACACAAATCGTGTCATTTGGACACTCCCACCTCCACTCATGCTTGCCACTCTGGGGGTTGCTACCTGCAAAGTTCGCAGGTATGCTCATGCTATTTTATAAGGTACAAGAGAACAAAAAAAGGTACTGTACCTACTAAAATGGCACGCTTGGATTTTATGGTAACCCCCATGGCCCCCAGAGAAACACACAGAGCTTCGGATGGGAGTGTCTAACTTACTCTGTTTGTGTCATAATGTGGGAGGGGTTTAATTAGGGTGAGATGGGGTTGTCTGAATTACACTATTACCGTACTAATGTGGAAGGGACTTAAACAGGGTGATACACAGTTGGTGGGCGTATAGGTGGTATTTACCCTTTAATAGGTGGGGAAGTGAGAGGAACAGAGTGGGAGTAAGCAGAACAGGGTGGTAAAGTAGGCACAAAGCTCACCACAGTTTATGGGCCAGATTCAGAGAGTAAGGGCTCTATCCAAATGTTTGCGCTAAAAAAGTAAATGTCTAAGTCAGTATTCAAATGTCCTACCTGCTAAAAGCACAAGGAACGTTAGGCCTCAGAAATGGTCTTGTGGTCAAATGTCTGTTTTGTGTGTTAAGTTCCCAAAACGCAGCTAAATAGTGGCAGTATTGGGAACTTAACAGTAAAAAGCTAATTATCGGTGCCTGACATACTGCCAAGCACTGATTGTTAACTCTTATGTGTTACGCTTACCTGTCATCCACTGTCCTCCCTTCAGTCATTTCAGCCTTCTCTTCATTCTTCTCTTCTTTCTTGTATCTTCTGCCTTCTCTTCATTTGTCTTCCTTCTTGCTGTAAATAAAAAATTAAAGTATTACTACAACGCACAAACTATTACATCGTTTAATGTGTTGCAAACCTCTCTGGGCTCAAAGGGTTAAGCAATGTGTCGGTGCCCAGGATCATATAAATATGCCAGAATTACTTGTGGTCAGAATAAGCCATTATAGTATTAAAACTTGCGCCAATATATGTCCAAAAATAAAATTATTATGCACTTAGCTTTATAAACTGTCTCTGCTGCTGTGTGCGGGAGCAGAGGCGGCGGCAGCAGCGGAGACGTGGTTGTGTGGCAAAGGTTCCCCTTCTTCTGCCTCAAGGGCCGATGCCCTTCCGCAATGAGGGAATTTGAGCAGATACTGCCTTTATATATGGGCAGTCTCTGATCCAATTCCCTCATAGCCATTGGCTGAGATGTGCTTATGCTTAAAGCACAGTCGCTCTAATCTGATTGGCTAGAATGTATGTAAGCACATCTCAGCCAATGGCTGTGAGGGAATTGGATCATTGACTGCCCATATATAAAAGCAGTCTCTGTTCAAATGCCCTCAGTGTGGAATGGGCTTCAGCCTGAGAGGGAGAAGAGGGGAACCTGTGGCACACGCCACTGTATTCGCTGCCGCTGCCTCTGTGGCCTCAGACAGCAGCGGATACAGTTTATAAAGCTAAGTGCATAATTATTATATTTTTGGGCCTATTATATTGGCACAAGTTTTAGTACTATAATGACTTATTTCGACCACAAATAATGTTGACATATTTATATGATCCTGGGCACTGATACATTCCTTAACCCTTTGAGCCAAGAGAGGTCCACTCTGCCACTCAAGGGGTTAAATGATGTAATCTTTTCTGCATTATATTAATACTTTTATTTTTTATTTACAGCAAGAAGAAAGAAGAATGAAGAGAAGGCAGAAGATACAAGAAAGAAGATAAGAATGAAGAGAAAAAAGAAGGACAGAAGAGGACAAGGAAGCTGAGGATGTCTGCCCAGACATCAGGATTAATTGTAAGTGTTACTTTAATGGGATTTGTTTTTTAACTTAGTCGGGATAACCCTATGAATGCCAGCAGGGTAATTATTCCCCACTGGCACTCATAGGGTTAATTCTACTAACGTTTGACACATTTTTCATACTTAGGATGTATTGATATGGGGCTTAGGGCCCCATATCAATACATCCACTGGGGTCTTAGGTGTTTTTTTTTTACTTTTTTTTTCCTTCAAGTTTCTGCGTTGGCTGTTTGAAGATCCAATAAGGGACTCAAGTCACAAAAAAACTGGGTCTTACCTATCCTGTGATAACCCTTCATGGCCAACGCAGACATTTGAATTTCAATTTACGGTGTTTTCATCATTTGCTATGGGTGAAAACACCTTATAACTTTATCACACAACGGCTTTTTTTTCTGGTATCTTTTCACAGCACAGGCATTTGAATAGCTTACTGTGCTAGAAAAAAATGCTGTAGGTAGAAAAAACAGCGGTCTCCAACATTTGCATCAAGCCCTAATTCTGGATATCAAACCAACTGAACCAGAGGGGACTCATATAATTTAGATTAATCATTTAGATTGATCCACATGTGGCTTTTAACCACCTGAATGCTAGACAGGTCTCAATAGCATTGCACAACATAAGTAGATCAATTCTAGAACATACCAACTAGGCCACAGAAAACAAGTAAATATTTATGTTCACTTAAATAGGGCTTTTAACTGCCACAATTTCGACCTGTTTAGTTTTCAAGTATTCTGAAAAGCCATCTAATGCCTTAACGACCAGTGATGTGCCTGGACTATCACGTCTGTCCAGATGTTAACCCCTTAAGGATCCATGACGGTCCTGGCACGTCATGGAATTCAGGGTTCCCCGTTTGGGAACCCCTGAATCGGATCCAACAAAAATATTAAAAAATGTTCTCTGCCAGCCCCAAGCGTGCACAGCCGATCTTTAAGAGGTTAAAGACCGTGGTGGTGCTGGCACATCACAGAAGTTTGTGATCATAGCGCACCTCCGGATCTGTCCTGGAGACTCCCTTTTTAAAGAGTTACCTGGTCTCTGGGCACAGAGGCTGACTTGGCAGTGATGTGTTTCTTCTGAAACTCTGCCCACTTCTCCTTCTCACCCTGGTCCTCTCACTTCCTGCCCACTTATTCTCCTTCCCTCTCTGTTCTGCCCTCTTCCCACCGACTTTATTACATGAGGATGATAAGCCCTACCCAATTTTAAACTGAATATTTTTATCTTTTATAATAACAAATACAAGAGCAAAATAATTAAGACAGTATATATTGAAAAATATCTAACATGGAAAGAACATATAGACATGAATAGGACTACATATAAATAGATCTATACATAAAAAAATAATCATATACGCCAATTGGAGGAAATAAGAAAAGGCAATAAGTAAAAACATTGAGTTGAAATAAAATAGAAAAACAAAATATGTAGCAAGGTAAGGATATTAAGCAGTGAGAAGAGGTTTGCAGCTACGACCGTAATTACTGTGTAACCAAGGGGACCAGATTCAGAGAAAGCTATTGTAGGTTCCCAACTCAATAGAAGTCAGGTACTCGTATCTACATAATATATTTATCCTGTCTAGGACAGCTGTGCAAGAGAGGTCCACATCCTTCCATTGGAAGGCAATAGACATCCTTGTAGCCAAGATAATCCTGACTATTAACTTATCCTGAGCTCTAGAGACCAGAGGAAAAGCCCTACACAATTAAGCCCCACCCCTTTATTATGCAAATCACATAATTTATATACCCTTAGTTGCAGCAGTCTCTGGGGGCTCATGAGGATGGAGTTCCCTGGAATGTCAATGGTGATTTGGAGAATTTTCATATATCCCCTGTGGTGCAGTTAGGTTGCTTGAGCACTATCTCAATTTTGACTTTATACATCGCAAATAGCATTATAGCTGCTCTGTCACTTCCATCCATGTGCATAGTATCCTTAAGAGAATAGCTCCCCAAGGGCCTTATCCACTTCTGGAGCAAACCAACTGCACCATAGTGAAGAAATACAAATTCATAAATCTGCATCTTTTTAAAAGTGGCTTTTAACCACTTGAATGCCAGAGAGGTCTCCAATGCATTGCTTTGCAATGCACTGTAGACCGCTCTAGCATCCAGGGCCTTGAAAAGCCCTATTTAAGTCAGTGGGAAGTTGTATTTACTCCCAATGGTGGAGCAGGTTGCTCCAGAACTTCAATAAGCATATCTAGAAAATTTGCTGACAGCAGCCCCCCTCCACCCCCTCAAATAAAGGTATAGATGAGAGAGTCCAAATTATGCAATTTGTGTCATAATTTGGTTGGAGCTTCATAGAAGTGAGTGGGGTTTGGCTAAGGGGATGTGGGCGTTTGTCCAAAAATGAACAGAACATGGTGGGGAATGGGCAGAAAGGGGAGAAAATGGGTGGGGTGAGTTCTTACTTTCTCGGAGAAATACCCCCTCTCCCCAGAGACCCAGTAATTAAATCAGAAAGTCAGAGTGTCTGGGGCAGATCCCAAGAGTTCCCAGTATAAGACCCAAAGTATGATCGTGCTTTGATCAAAACCAAATTGAAGGTGATGTACTAAGAATAACAGGAGCAAACCATCTGCACCCTAAAGGTCAAATAAAAATTCCCCCAAGTCCCATCAATTTTCAGTGGGGTTTTTAACATCTTGAATGTTACAGATGTCTCCAACACAATGTGATCCAATCAGTCAGATACCTGTCTAGCATTCAGGGGGTTAAAGCGCCATTTAAATCTATGGGGTTTTTTTACCGCATACGTGCAGTTGTAACTCCCCAGAATAGCTTCAGTCATTCATAGTACAGCAGCCCTGGTACATACCCACATTGCACTCCACTGTTTTATGCACAGTACAGAGGATCAGTGAGAACATTCTCGCAGATTTCTCTAGTTTGCTTTATTTAACCCATTAGGAACCAGAACAGTGTGCATTGCATTCAGTCGCAATGCGTTGAGCACTCCTCTGGTTCTTAAAGAGTTAAAATCAGGGATACATGTAAATGTTGATACCCTTTCATTTGTTTTCTCTGTAGTCTCAGGGCTCCTAATTACATAGTATAAGTGACAGCTTTCCATGCAAATTGCCCCATAAATTAGATAGTAAACTCTTCATAGAAGGACCAATCTTCCTGCTATGGTTAGCATCCAAAACACATAAGGAGTTATAAGAGTAATTCAGTTGGGCTGGGCTTCGTGGTGCATGAGATATTCCAATGCAGCCCTTCATAAACAGTCCTCTTTAACGGCTCAGTACTTTGCCTACTGGTAAAACAATCATTAAGGGAAAAACTGAAAGAGAATTTGTGTTCCACAGCTATCTTATAACTGGCCCGGTACTTGGAACTACCAGCGTATGCAGCATAGATCAATGTCAGCTCAAAACATAACCGTTTTTTTACAGCACCGTGTGTTGATTTCCGAACTAAAATAATGTGCGATACATCAACTTCAAAGAAAATTGGACAATATTTGACGTTATAAATAAAATCATCAGCCAATCCAGCAAAGAATGAAAATCAGTCCCAAAAATGTATATATAACCCAAAACCCCAACCCCTGCCTGTGTTTTGCAGTTCTTAGAGCTACATCAAATACTTATTACACCATTGAACACATCACACACTTAACTTCCACATGCAATCACAAAAACACATCTTTTGTTTTGACACACCACACATTTAAATTTATTTTATACATTGTGATTGAGTGAGTGTAAGGCAGCAGCAGAAGGTGACTCTGACTGAGTGCATGTGTGAGTTCTTGAGTGTGAGTGGGTGTGAGAAGGAGGTGCAGAGTAGTGAAGAGATGGCAGGAAGAGGAGTGGAGGCTGGAGTGATGGGGAGAGGCTCAGGAGAGGAAGAAGGAGACCAGGGCATCCCCGGACAGGGAAAGAGAGGGAGAGTAGGTGGGAGGAGAGGTACCAACCAATGAACAGTTACACACCAGACAGGGACAGAGCTGTCAGTGGGACGATGTGTGGTTGGTGGGGAGGGATACAATCAGAAAGGGCCAGCACAGGCAGGGCCTATCACGGTGCCCGTGCTATGCTGGCGACATTGTCATTCTCTGTTTACTGCTGATGCTTATTGGCTGAAGTGACTTTGTCCCGCCCAGTATTTGTCCTTAAATACTGGGCCTTGTCACTTCTCCGGTGCCCTTTCGTTGTGTTTCCGTTACCAGCGCTTGTTCCAGTTCTCGTGTGATCTCTGTGTACCGACCCAGCCTGCCTGACTACTCTGCTGTTATCACGGTGCCCGTGATTCGTGCTGTTCTGTCTGTCACTTGCTGAGTATTCCTGATTGGCTGTCTGCTATTAGCCCTCCTCACACAGCCTTTTTAAACCCAGGTTGAGCACTTCCAGGTTGCCCTTTCGTGATGTTTCTGACTTCACTTGGCCTGATCTGCATGTCAGGCTTCTGGGCCTGCTGATCCTGCTGTTCCTGCTGATCTTGCGTTCCGGTGTGCCTGTGTTCCAATGTTCCTGTATGCTAGCGTTCCGGTGTTCCTGTGTTCCAGCACCTAGCGGGTTAATCTTCTGAGTTCCTGAGTCTCCTGCCTGCCGCTTCTCCAGCCGGTTCGCTCTGCACCGGCGGTTCCGGTGGTTCCAGTCATCTGTCAGTGCATCAGTCTCGCCCCGGTGGACTCCCCGTTGGAGTGTAGGGCTCCTGCTCTAGCCCCGTCGCTGCGGCGACATTGTTCTTTTCGTTGCTGCTTATACACTGTTGGTTCCAGCGTGCGGACGCTGGTTTACTCCCTTAAACCTGGTGGTGACACTTACTGTTGGTTCCAGCGTGAGGACGCTGGTTTACTCCATTAAACCTGGTGGCGATATTTATTGTAGGTCCCAACGTGCGGACGTTGGTTTGCTCCTGATCTATCCAGTACTGAGGCTAGGCCGCTGTCCACTCCTATGCAGTCATCTGATTTTCCCTGGCAATAGATTTCTGCTGAGTTAGACCTTAGTTCCTATTCCTCTCTGCTGTCATAGTCATCTGACAGCTGGTCTACTCACTCAGGCTGCCCTGCCTGGTATTGGTAAGGTCCTTTGTCGTTACCATCCTTAAGGTTGCCTTACCCAGTATTGGCAGGGCCGGTAGAGCCTACTACAGTGTTCCTCAGGCTGCCCTGCCTGGTATTGGTAAGGCCGGTAGAACCCTGTACATTACCATCTTTAAGGTTGCCTTACCAAGTATTGGCAGGGCCGGTAGAGCCTACACTCAGTACTCCTTTGGGCTGCCTTGCCCGGTATTGGTAAGACCGGTAGAACCGGTATATGTCATCTCAGACTGCCTGACTACTCTGCTGTATCCATTCCTGCTCTGTGTACCAACCCGGCCCGGCTGACGTTCCTGCTCTGTGTACCGACTCGGATTGGCTGACGTTCTGCTCTGTGTAGCGACCCGGCACGGCTGACGTTCCTGCTCTGTGTACCGACTCGGATTGGCTGACGTTCCTGCTCTGTGTACTGACCCGGATTTGCTGACGTTCCTGCTCTGTGTACTGACTTGGATTGGCTGACGTTCCTGCTCTGTGTACAGACTCGGATTGGCTGACGTTCCTGCTCTGTTACCGGCCCAGCTGACGTTCCTGCTCTGTGTACCGACTCGGATTGGCTGACGTTCCTGCCTGTGTACCGACCCGGTTGGGCTACTACTCCTGGGCATCTCTACTGCTTGCGGTCCCATTCCCGTCCTCGGTTTGGGGTTCTCCTTTGAGCTTCTGTCTCCGGACAGTACCATTGTGCCTTAGTGCTACTCCTGCAGTCTAGTCTCAGTTCAGTCAGCGTCGCGAGGGCAACATTCCGGTGTCTATCCCATCTGTGCACCACAGTACGCTTGACCCTCCTTCCTGCCTATAGCTGAGGTTGGTGTTACATTGGGCGCATCAGGCTGTGCTTACGATCAGGCAGTCGAAATTGGGCTTAGCGTTCATTAATCCCTTCGGGGAAGGTGCCACTATTTCACCGGCCATCCATCGTGCAGTCTCCGTTGCGTGCCCTCCCGGGCATACTGTCTCAGTCCTCCGTTACTGCTAAGGCAGTCCTTAAGTTGATCCTGGGCCTCCATTGTCTATTGGGTGTTTCTCACTATTTAAGCACTCCCTGCAGAGTGGGAGTCTTAAGGGCCTCGCACTATTAGGGCCTGTCAGCATTCCTGGCCTAATATTAACCTATTCATTGCTGCCTCAGTTGAGTTTCACACGAACGTTGCCTGTGTCAGTATATTGTAAATTCTGTATTGTACGTATACTGTACCCGTGTGGGTATATATCTTGCTATAACCTGTCCTGTGTCAGTACTATATTGTGTATATATATATATATATATATATATATATATATATATATATATACTGCTGGACCCGTGAGGGTTATCATTTCTGAGTCTGTTCAATAAAACTGTGTTTTATCTCACCTACTGTGTCTGAGTGTCAATAAAAACCGTTACAGTACTAAAGGGTCATGACCTCAGATGGTACAGGTGAAGGTAATGCACAAGGTATCCATTGGCGGATGGATTTACATGAGCAGCATTTGGACCAGTTGGCACTGGCCGTTCAAACCATTCTAGAACGCACCGCTCATCTAGATAAACTGGTTCAAGCCTCGGTGGTCTCCCGCGTTTCGACACCGGGAGCTCAATCCTTGACGCAAGTGGCCTCGAACAGAGGGCTAACTGCCACAGCTCCGTTACCCCTAAGATATGATGGCGAACCTACCTTGTGCAGAGGTTTTATCAACCAACTAGAGATATACCTGGAGCTAACTCCCCAAGCCTTTCCGAATGACCGAGATAAGTGGGCTTTATGATTTCGTTACTGACGGGCAGAGCCCTGGCATGGACCAATCCCCTGTGGGAATCTGCCAAACCATGTACACAAAACTTCAGGGAGTCTGTGCGTGCCTTCCATAGAGCGTTTGAAATTCCAGGTAGAGCCGCCTCTGCTGCCAAAAGTTTAATGGAGATACAACAAGGTTTTTGTACAGTGGCGGATTATGGGATTGAATTTCGTACATAGGCAGCAGAGGTAGGCTGGACCAATGAGGTGCTGGTGGCAGCATTTGCTCAGGGACTCACTGATCATATAAAAGACGAGACTACAGCTAGAGAGTTGCCTAACGATCTGGATGAGTTCATTGATTTCGCTATTCTGATCAATTCTTGCATCCATGAACGTATTGTGGCTAAAGACCACAGGCAGCGGGCCAGAAATTTTGGACAGGCAAGTGAGAGGGAATCTTCTTTAGCCATTGAGGCAATCAATGACAGACCCCTGGTTCCAGCTCAGATCACTATGGAAACGATACCGCTATCTATGAGTATTGGGGCGCTCCACACGGAGAAACAGCGGTTCCAGATTCCAGTCTCCTCACCATGTGGTCATCCTGGGGTTCCCACAGTTACATCTACACAACCCTAAGTTTGACTGGCAGACCTGTGAGATAAAATCTTGGTCTGAATATTGTATGAAGCATTGTGTCTCTCATCCGACTAAAATCATGTGTACCTCTCCCTCCGTGCCAGCTGAGTATCATCAATTCAGTGACGTTTTCAGTAAGGGAGAGGCTAGCGCCTTGCCTCAGCATCACACTTAGGATTGCGTTATTGATCTGCCTCCTGGCGCCGTCCCTCCCAGAGGTCGCATGTACCCGTCGTCATGCGAGGAGAATCGGGCCATGGAGGAATATATCTCTGATGCCCTCGAAAGGGGTATTATTAGAAAGTCAACCTCACCCACGGGGGCTGGTTTCTTTTTTCTAAAAAAGAAAAATGGCAAATTAAGACCATGCATCGATTATCATGGTCTGAATAAGCTTATGTCCAAAAATGCCTATCCGATTCCACTCATCACTGAACTGTTTGACAGGCTGAAAGGCTCCTCGATTTTCACTAAGTTAGACCTATGGGCTGCTTACAATCTGATCAGAATAAGAGCCGGGGACAAGTGGAAAACGGTGTTTAATACCAGATCTGGACACTACGAATACCTAGTGATGCCTTTTGGGCTATGTAATGCTCCTGCAGTGTTCCAGGAGTTTATTAACGACATTCTCCGTGATATGCTACAGTCATGCGTGGTGGTTTATCTTGACAATATACTCATACATTTGTCTAGCTTGTCGCAACACATCAAGGATGTGTCGGAAGTTTTGCTCAGATTACGCAAGCACAAACTATTCTGTAAAATCGAGAAACGTGAATTCCACAAGTCCACGGTGCCTTTTCTGGGCTTTGTGATTTCTAAAGATGGCATTTCCATGGATAAGGAGAAGCTCGCAGCAGTGTTGCAATGGCCACAACCTAAGGGACTCAAGGCTATCCAGCCAATTATTATAGGAAATTTATCCGAGACTTCTCCACAATTGTTAAGCCGCTGTCTGACCTTACGCATAAGGGCGCTAATCCTTCCCAATGGTCTGAGGCAGCTGAACGGGCCTTTGTGACACTTAAGTCCGCTTTTGCATCTGCTCCTGTGCTATCCCACCCTAACCCCTCCCTTCCATTCACTTTGGAAGTTGATGCCTCTGAGACTGGTGTAGGGGCAGTGTTGTCACAGCGTCCGGTTCTTGGGAGTATACTGAGACTATGTGGGTTCTTCTCCAAGAAGTTGTCTAGTGCCCAGAGTAATTATGAGATTGGGGACAGAGAACTCATGGCCATTATCCTTGCTCTCAAAGAATGGCGCCACTTGCTGGAAGGTACTAGGACTCCGGTGTTGATCTTGGCAGATCATAAAAACCTGACGTACCTTTCGGAGGCTAAGAGGTTGTCCTCTCGACAGGCCAGATGGGCCTTGTTTCTGTCCCGCTTCAATTTTATTGTATCCAACTTGCCTGGTTCCAAGAATGTCAGGGCAGATGCCCTGTCCAGGCAATTCAGTCCTGAGATAGATAAAGATGATGTCCCCGTACCCATCATTCAGCCTGATCGCATTTTGGCTACCTTACATACCAGCATCACTTTGCCCCTGGGGGAAGAGATTCTTGCTACCCAGGCTGCTGCACCCCCTGACACCCCAGTGGGCAAGTGTTTTGTAGCAGAGCCATTTTGTACCCGCCTACTCGAAACATATCACGCATCCTGAGCAGCTGGGCACATAGGGAGAGATCAATTGATTTGGTCTCTTTAACAATTGTTCTGGTGGTCTTCTATACAAGCTGACTGTACCGCATTCATAGCAGCTTGTACTACATGTGTGTAACGGTTTTTCAGACACTCAGACAGCAGGTTTGAATAAAACACTGATTTATTAAAAAAAAATAAAGAACAAAGATCACCCTCTATAGGCAACACAGTATATAGCAGTAGGTAGGCTACATATGCCCTCACAGGACCAGTATACAGAAGCAAGGATAATACATATCCTGTCACAGGACAGGCACAGGATAGCAACTGGTACTCAATGGTTAACTACAAATGAACAGTCAATCTCTGTTGTGGTGTTTGGCACGCCCAAGGTGAAGAAAGAGGCTGCAATTGGTGTTAGATGATGCAACACCTTAAGTCCATCAAGTGTAGAGAGCTGCTAGGCAGTACAGAAACTGAGGCAGAACGCTGCAGAGTAGTATCAGCAAATAGCCCCCACGGGCATATACCATAGACAACTTGTACTGCAGGAGCGTGAGCCAGTAGCCCCCACGGGCGTAACCACGGAGATGCCTACACTGCCACAGATTGCTGATAGTCCCCACGGGCGTAATAACGGAGACCAACCGTACAGTGATAGCTTGAGCCAATAGCCCCCACGGGCGTGTAACGGAGATGACTTGCACTGTAAGAGCGTGAGCCAATAGCCCCTACGGGCTTAACAACGGAGACTGGGTACAGCAAGAGCTTGAGCAGATAGCCCCCACGGGCGTAGTAACGGAAACCACCTGTGCTGCAAGTGCTTGAGCCAATAGCCCCACCGGGCAGTAACGGAGAGTAACACGGATAGAGCTAGAGCCAATAGTGCCTCCCGCGGGCGTGGTAACGAAAGACCGACTACTCTGCTTAGTTGACAATGTGAGCTGCCGTCTAACTAAGGCACACCACGCGGCTGGCTCAGCAGGAGTAGCGGATAACTGCAACGGCTCTGCAAGTATTAAGTAGGCTCTGGCCAGGGAGACAATAGCACTGCAAGAGTTAACAACAGCACAATGGTAGGATATATTTAGCTCTGCAAGTACAACCGGTTGCTCAGCGTGTGAAGGAATCGCTCTGCAAGTGCCAAGGAAGACTCAGCTCTGGAAGCACAGCTCTGCAAATGTAAAGGAGACTCAGCTCTGGAGACACGGCTCTGCAGGAGTTAATGGTAGTAGTCTCGATCAGCCCAGTCACAAACACAGCGGGAGTCAGAATGTCGCCAGAGCGACAACAGCAGCAGGAAGCTGGAACGGTTACAAAGGCTGGAGCAAGCTGGTACAGGTCACGGAGCAGGAAGTCAGCCAGGCCGGGTCAGATCACGGAGGAGATTCTCAGATAAGCCAGATCAGTCACAAGCAGGAACGTCAGCCAGGCCAGGTCGGGTCACAGAGGAGATTCTCGGACAAGCCAGATCAGTCACGAGCAGGAACGTCAGCCAGGCTGGGTGAGATCACGGAGCAGGAACACAGGAGCGTAGTCAAAACAAGCCAAATCGGTACACAGGAATCAGGAACACAGGAACACATCAACAGCAACACTGGCTCTAGAACACCATGAAAGGGCACCTGACAGGTGCCAATGGTCAGGTATAAAAAGGTCACCAGGGGCAGGACAAACAGGCTCAACCAATAGGAGATCAGCAAAAGCGAGAGTGACAGGGAGAGAATCACGGGAATCGTGATAATGTGCCCGTGCCAAGTCCCCTAGACACCTCCCAGTTGGGTTACTTCAACCTCTGCCTAATGGCGAGCGTCCTTGGTCCAACGTTTCTATTGATTTCATGGGAGAACTGCCAGTGTCTAGGGGTTACACTTTCATCCTGATGGTAGTAGATAGATTCTCTAAGATGGCACATTTTGTGCCCCTTCCTGGTCTTCCCTCGGCCCAGGAGTTGGCTATTGTTTTTGCCAGAGAAGTGTTTCGGTTGCATGGGGTACCCAGGGTACTGGTGTCAGACTGCGGGAGCCAATTCGTGTCCAGATTTTGGAGAGCATTCTGTGACCAGATGGGCATACAGTTGTCCTTTTCATCTGCCTACCATCCCCAGACCAATGGAACAGTTCCTAAGCTGTTTTGAGTCCGATCATCATGATAATTGGGCCGACCTGTTGCCGTGGGCTGAGTTCGCCAGGAACTGTGCGGTTAATTCATCGTCCGGGAGCTCCCCGTTTCTCATGAACTACGGGTTCCAACCATGCTTGCTCCCGGACTCATTACAGATGCAGCAGATTCCAGCTCTGGACGAGCATATCGAGCAACTCCGCTCCACCTGGGCACAGGTACAAAGGACCCTCAGTAATTCGTTCCAGCGTTATCAGCGCCATGCTAATCGCAGACGGTTGCCGGCGGTCTCCTGCCAGGTTGGGGATAGGGTATGGTTATCCTCCAGAAACCTCAATTTGCAAGTTCCTTGTAATAAGTTGGCTCCGCGGTTCATTGGTCCTTTCAAAGTTATCCGCAAAATGATCCCAGTCTCATACGCCCTGGATCTTCCAGTATCCATGCAAATTCACAATGTGTTCCATGTATCCCTTCTGAAGCTACTGATATGCAACCGTTACACTACCACTCCTGCGGTCCCCGGTACTGTTCAAGTACAAGGTCAGGAGGAGTATGAAGTTTAGAATATTATTGACTCACGAAGGTTCAGAGGGAAAGTACAGTATTTGGTCCATTGGAAGGGTTATGGTCCTAAAGAGCATTCATGGGTTAACCAGAATGACCTCCATGCTCCCAGGTTGCTGCGTACATTCCATTCCAAATACCCCCAGAAACCGGGTCCCTCCTCCAGGAGAGGGGGTCTTTGAGAGGGGGGTACTATCACGGTGCCCGTGCTATGCTGGCGACATTCTGTCAGTCTCTGTTTACTGCTGGCGCTTATTGGCTGAAGTGACTTCGTCCTGCCCAGTATTTGTCCTTAAATACTGGGCCTTGTCACTTCTCCGGTGCCCTTTAATGGTGTTTCAGTTACCAGCACTTGTTCCAGTTCTCGTGTGATCTCTGTGTACTGACCCGGCCTGCCTGACTACTCTGCTGTATCCGTTCCTGCTCTGTGTACCAATCCGGCCCGGCTGATGTTCCTGCTCTGTGTACCGACTCGGATTGGCTGACGTTCCTGCTCTGTGTACCGACCCAGCCCGGCTGATGTTCCTGCTCTGTGTACCATCTCGGATTGGCTGACATTCCTGCTCTGTGTACCGACCCGGCCCGGCTGACGTTCCTGCTCTGTGTACCGACTCGGATTGGCTGATGTTCCTGCCTGTGTACCGGCCCGGTTGGGCTACTACTCCTGGGCATCTCTACTGCTTGTTGTCCCATTCCGGTCCTCAGTTTGGGGTTCTCCTCCGAGCTTCTATCTCCAGACAGTACCATTGTGCCTTAGTGCCACTCTTGCAGTCTAGTCTCCGTTGTCTATTGGGCGTTTCACACTATTTAACCCCTTAAGGACCGGGAAAATCTGAGTTTGATTTGACTTAAGGACCGGAGCAATTTTGACTTTTTTGACTATGTCTTTGTTCAACCATATTTTCTCTTTAATTCCTTTTGTGCACCCACATAAATTATATACTGTTTTTTTAAGCACAAGTAGGGCTATCTTTTGATACCACAATTATATGAATACCTCATTGTTTAATTTGATTAAAATAGAAAAAAAGAGGAAAAAAATTGAAAAAAAACAACATTTTGCTTACATTTTTCTGTCAGGATTTGCATACTATTAGTTAATGAAAAAAAAATACCCCTAAATATATTCATTTGCTTCTCCTGAATATAAGAGTACCCCATATGCCTAGTATTTTAGTCCTTTACTCACATTTACAAGGTAAATATTACAAGATGGCTGCCGTTATTTCCAACTTGTGATTTTTCAACAATTGGCATGTGAGCATCATAGCTTAGCTGACGGTGCCAGAACCAAAAATGTCCCACAAAGGTATATGTTTCTGAAAACTACACAACATAAGGTAAATAATCAGGAGAATTTTGGAGTTTTTCATGCAGCTATTTTTCCAGAAAAAAATTTCAAAATTGTGGTAATATTTTGTTTTTTTGCAGTTTTCACACTTACATTTCAATACTACTGTTGATATCAAGCACATGATAGGTGAAGATTTTTAAAAATGCATTGTTTAGTGTTCAGCTCCTTCTTCTGAGTACGGCAATACCCCATATGCATAGGTTTCTCAAGGTTTGAGAGAGCTACGGGGCCCAAATTGGAACATGCGCGTTTCCAGTTTCACACTTTGAATTTTCACAGCTTGCATCACTGGTGCCATTTCTCATTTGGGGCTGTGTAACAGTGCTCCACTCTAAGATTTCCCCCCAAAAGTATATATTTTTGGAGAGTAGACACCCCAGGCTTTCATTTTATGTATGTTTTCAATTTTTTTATGCAGCCATTTTACCACCAATCGCTCGTAAATCTTGACGTAAGTTAAAAAAAACAGCGTTTTTCACACTTGCACTTCAATGTTGATGTGAATTTCAAGCACATGATAGGTGAAGATTTTTAAAAATGCATTGTTTAGTGTTCAGCTCCTTCTTCTGAGTACGGCAATACCCCATATGCATAGGTTTCTCAAGCTTTGGGGGAGCTACGGGGTCCAAATTTGAACAAATATTGAATTTTCACATCTTGGTTAACTGATGCCATTACTCATTTTGGGCTATGTTCCAGTGCTGCACTTTAGAATTTCCCCCCAAAAGTGTATATTTTTGGAATGTAGACACCCCCAGCTTTCATTTTAGGTGTGTTTTCAAATTTTTTACACAGCCATTTTACCACCACTTTCTCGTAAACTTGACGTAAGTAAAAAACAGCGTTTTTCACACTTTGCCTTCAATGTTGATGTGAATTTCAAGCACAGAATAGGTGAAGATTTTATAAACTGAATTGATTAGTGTTCAGCTCCTTCTTCTGAGTACGGCAATACCCCATATGCATAGCTTTCTCATGGTTTGGGGGAGCTACGGGGGCCAAATTGGAACATACGCGTTTCCAGGTTCACACTTTGAATCTTCACAGCTTGCGTTACTGGTGCCATGTCTCATTTGGGGCTGTGTAACAGTGCTCTTTTTTAAGATATCCCCCCAAAAGTGTATAGTTTTGGAAAGTAGACACCCCAGGCTCTCGTTTTAGGTGTGTTTTCCAATTTTATACACAGCCATTTTACCACCAATCCCTCGTAAACCATGACGTAAGTAAAAAAAAAAAAAACAGCGTTTTTCACACTTAGGGTTGGCGGCAGTATACTGGGCTGCATACAAATTGGTTTGGGAAACAATTTCACCTAAAATGTCTTCCCCCAAAAACAAATCAAAAAAATGATCATGGGTAAACCCTTCCACATCAATTTGAATCCCTGGGTTGCCTGTGAATTCTGAGATTTGTGGGCATAAATTGATACCCATTCATTAGGATCCGGAGTGGCAGGTGTTGGGGCATTTCTTTGGGCAGGTCTTTTGTCAGGTCTTTGGGCAGATCTTTTGGCAGGTGCTGGGGCAGTTGCCAGGGCAGCTCTTGGGGCAGCACTTGGGGCATTTCTTTGGTAGGTCTTTGGGCAGATCTTTTGGCAGGTGCTTGGGGCAGTTGCCAGGGCAGCACTTGGGGCATTTCTTTGGGTAGGTATTTTGGTATGTCTTTGGGCAGTTCTTTTGGCAGGTGCTGGGGCAGTTGCCAGAGCAGCTCTTGGGGCAGTGCGTCTTTTCTTGACAGAAGGCCCAGCGTCATCACTAGAGCTGCTCTCACTTTCTGAAAACTGCGCTATGTCAAAATCTGACGCAGTGTCTGTTGCCTCAGAGTCAGACGCCAAAAAGGCATATGCCTCTTCAACGCTGTACCTGCGCTGCATTTTGCCCACTAAAAAAACTTTTTTTTTTTTTCTTACGCTATCCCTAAACCTAAATCTAACCCTAAAACTTACCCTAACCTACGTATATCCTGAACCTACCCAACCCAAGTGAACTACCTATCTAAACTGCACTTATTATATATATTTTTTTTTTTTTTGGGGTGGGGTTTGGGGTTTTTTGGGGGGTTTTTTTCTTACGCTATCCCTAAACCTAAATCTAACCCTAAAACTTACCCTAACCTACGTATGTCCTGAACCTACCTAACCCAATTGAACTACCTATCTAAACTATTATTATATATATATTTTTTTTGGGGGGGGGTTGTTTTTTTTTTCCCCTAAACCTAAATCTATCCCTAAAACTTTCCCTAACACGCGTCTACACTAAACCTACCCAACTACCTACCAAAATACCTAAACTATATTTACTATTTAAAAAAAAAAAAAAAAAAAAAAAAAATTAAAATTTAAAAAAATTTAAAAAAATCTAAAAAAATTCAAGGGGGATGGGGGGTGTCCCACAGATCAGAAAACACTGATCTGCAGCAAATTGATCACTCCAAGAGTGATCAGATGGGGGGGGACTTATTGATCACTGCAGAACAGTGATCAAAGGGTTAATTTTCTTTATTTAAACTTTTTTTTTACTTTTTTTTTTTTACAGGAACACTGTAACACTATGTCTCTATGTCTCTCTCCACCTCAGCAGTATGCAAGGTGGAGGGAGGCATAGAGATCTGACAGGGACAGTATTTACAAATACTGTCCCTGTCATTCAGGTTTTGCAACATGTGATTCGCTTTTGAAGCGAATCGCATGTTGCAACAATGTTTCTACCGCTTGTTACTAAGTGTCCCGATACTGGGACACTTAGTAACAAGCGGCTTGAACTCTTCCATCGCTCCGTGCGGCCACGATGGAAGAGTTTAACCCTTGACGTACCGGGACCGTCAAGGGTCGTTGGAGCACATTTACCCTTGACGGTCCTGGTACGTCAAGGGTCGCTAAGGGGTTAAGCACTCCCTGCAGAGTGGGAGTCTTAAGGGCCTCGCATTATTAGGGTCTGTCAGCTTTCCTGGCCTAATAGTAACCCATTCATTGCTGCCTCGGTTGAGTTTCATACGAACGTTGCCTGACCTGTGTCAGTATATTGTAAATTCTGTATTGTACATATACTGGACCCGTGTGGGTATATATCTTGCTATAACCTGTCCTGTGTCAGTACTATATTGTGTATATATATATATATATATATATATATATATATATATATATATATATATACACTGCTGGACCCATGAGGGTTATCATTTCTGAGTCTGTTCAATAAAACTGTGTTTTATCTCACCTACTGAGTCTGAGTGTCAATAAAAACCGTTACAGGGCCCCACAAGTCAACTCGGTAACCTGAGACTGCAGTGTTGGGCGAAAGGCTGAGAACCTGTGTATATTTATGAGGAGAACTTGGCCCTAGTGGGGGGTTTATTGGAGAGAGAGAGCATCCTCTTCACCACTGAGAAAACCAGGGGAATAGGTTCCCGAAGAATGCAGGCATGGCATGAGGTGGAGGAGGCAGCCAACGACAGCATTTGAGAGTGTCCAGGGTGGCTGTGACACAGGAGATGATGGCACTCTCAAGGATTCTGGTAAGCTCCATTATTCTTATCCGTGCCCATCAACAACACCCTGTTGGATAGGTTATCAAAGAAGCAGTTACATATATGTGTGTTATTGATCCCTGCAGGTGAGAAACCCTACATTCCTAGTAACACTTGAATGTAAATGTTCAGTCTTTGTAAAAATAATAGACCATACAACCTTGCTCAGTATATCCCGCTGAGTGCCAGAGGTGCATACAATGTATAACTCTGCCATGTCTTGTGTACCCCTCTGGCACTCAAAGGGATGAAGCAATACATTAACCCCCTCATTGCTGCGTTGCTCATAAAAACTCAATGTAACATTGATACCCGTCATGTAGTGACAGACACATGTAATGATTGATATGTAAAAATGACAAACGTAATGCCTTAAGCTAGCTAGCAGCACACAATTGTGCACCAAAAATGTAGCTAAAGATCACAATGTTGAGTGAAAAGGTGATATACCCATAGACTTCACATCTGTAATAATTTGATGCTGGCAAACAATAAAAACAGCAGTGGGAGTACACGTTTCACTCAGCAGGATGAAACCCTCAAACATATACAGAGATGTATTATCTGCAGAGTTAACATTCTATCATGATAGGCATAGGAAAACTTGTTCCTTCCAGTTATAGACACTATGATCTATAAACGCAAAAAGAACGCTTGATGATGATGTTATATGTGGTTATATGTCCCTTACATGGCATCTCTCCATTATATTGCATGCTGTGATGTTAGGAGCCCATCTTTCATGTTCCAAAATGATGTCCAATCCCCCTTGACACCAAACATGTGACAGATGAAACCTAACATCAGGTGCATGACAACATGACATTGATCTCATCAGGATAGGGTATAGTTGGTTATGATGCTTGTCACATTAGAGCATGTTGTCATTGCCCATGCAACTAATTCACACCCAATGGAGCCTGCTGCACCAATACTACCATTCGAACCACCAGTGGAGCCTGCTGCACCAATACTACCCTCTGAACCACTAATGGAGCCTGGATAAACCAATACTACCCATTGTACCACCAATGGAGCATGCTGGGGATGCACGATATTCCTCTGGGGAGGCATCATCTGCCTTACCCTCCCCATCTGCACCAGATAAGGGAGAACATGCCCTAGATAGGGAGTATATCAGAATACAGAGGCGGAAGCTGAGGGAGTCCAGGAGCCACAATAGGAGTGCACACCACCAACATACCGTGGAGCTAGCAACCATAACAAATGAGATACGACAGTTGAGGGGCGTCATTGCAGATTTTTTTGGACAGGTGGTAATAAAGCTACATGAACACAATAGGATCCAGGCCCAAATTTTGATTCTCCAACAAATGACCTACACACCAAAATCCTCCATGGTTACGCCAGCACAAACACCAGTCCACTCAAGGATCAACAGACATTCTGGAAAGCCTGGCCCCTCTGCTCCCCTACTAAGTAGAGGAAACATTGCTGTGGTTTGTCCATCAATAAACATACCATTCGTCAAACCATGATGTCTGTTTCAATGATTGTCACAGTACCTTGTTTCCAGCATCGCCGCTTCATCGACACTCTGCGTCTTTCCTCGCGTCATCTGCAGGCAAAAGGCTTCAAGCATGCTGCAGGCCTCTGTTTTATGGGTGTTTGTTTCCTGAAGTCTCCTCCTACCTACTTCCTCCCTCTAGCTGCTCCTCCTACCTACTTCCTGTGGAGGGGTTTAAAGAGCGGACTGAGTCCTGACTCAGTCACCCTTACATTGTTGTTCTGAGCAGTTCATTTTCTAGTATTCCTGATTCCTGTGTATGATCCGGCTTGTCTGTCCATCCATTCTGGTGTTGACCTGTGGCTCTGTCTGACTATTCTCCTTGGCGTTCAGATTTGGCTCAGATATCCTTTCTGGTGCAAACCTGTGGCTCTGGCTGACTACCCGCTCAGTGTATGACCTAGGCTTGTCTGACTACCCACTCTGGTGTTGACCTGGGGCTCTATCCACTGCGCATCCAGCAAACATACACTCCAGTGGATATCCTATCTGGTGCAAACCTGTGGCTCTGGCTGACTACCCGCTCCGTGTATGACCTAGGCTTGTCTGACTACCCACTCTGGTGTTGACCTGGGGCTCCATCCACTGCACATCCCACATTCCATCGCTTCAGTGGATATTCTTTCTGGTACAAACCTGTGGCTCTGGCTGACTACCCACTCCGTGTATGACTTTGGCTCGTCTGACTATCCTATCTGGTGCTTACTAGAAGGCTCTGTCTGTTCGCTCAGTTTGTTGGTTCCGTTATTCAGACATCCTTCCTAGTACTGACCTGGGGCTCTAGCAGACTCCAAGCTACTGACTGCAGGCTGAGTCGGTATCTCTTGGGAGGTACCTTACCACGAGACTCCAGTGGGCTGAGGCCTAGTCTCGGACAGTGTGGTGCAGAGATTGGGAGACTGCTATTCCTGATACAGTGCTTGCCGTTTCTATCACCCACTGTGTGTTTATTGATATATTGCATTACTGTCATTATTCTCATAATAAATGTTCTATTAACTATACCGTCTGACTCCTGGTTTTGCTTGCCAACCGTAACAATGATGCAACAAACAATACTCAGCAGCCGTTCATATCACATGAGACTCATCAACATAGAGAACACAGAAGAAGTGGATAAGTCTCATGTAAGCTGTGGTTCAACACCACCTGATGCAATAACAGCTTGTTAGGTGGACATGATTACATGCAGATTCAGGTTTGTCATATCACGTCACTGACAGGACAACAAAACATAGGTCCCAGCTGTCAGAATGGCAATATGAATGTCAAATAATAATTGGAACACATACAAACAAACACACCTGCAGGTCATATTGGGCACCAGTCACTTAGCTAGTGTTCCCAACATCCATCTTCAAACATCCCCAGCAGTGCTTTTGTTCTTGATTTCTTCAGTATGGAACATGTGTTGATTTCATCATCACAGATAACATATCATTCATGGATATAGAACAAGGAGTGATTCCACAGAATGGGATGAGATCAAGAAACATACCCTATTGGGGTGTATTGAGGCCAGACTGGGGGAACAACACACCCAAACAACATGTGTGTCATGTCTGTGGGAGAGTATACAACATGTGAGCTGTGTATATTCCATTTCTTCTGAACTGAAGTTCCAACACCTTGGCTGGTAGATTAGTCTGTAACACTTCCCATACTATTGTGTTTCAGACATATCTACTATTCAACAGGCTGAGAAAAGAGTTCAGAACAATGTGGCATAGTGGATGTGTGTGAGGTCTCCCCTGTGGTGCAGCTGGTTGCTTAACCCTCTGAGTGCCATAGGGGGAAGCCACGCATTGCAGAGCAATGTTTTGTATACCCCTATTGCATTCAAAAGAGGATTTTAGTCTTACCTGTTAAATCCTCTTCTCTTAGTCCATATAGCTTACAGGTACCATGGGGAGGCGACAGCTCCTCCTAGTAGGCTGGAACAATTATTGAAGTATTGCAGGTGGCAGAGGCTCCCTCTCCTCCCTAACAGGCAACCTAGCTACTCCCCTCCAGATAGATTTGAGACACTAACCCTACAGAGCTAGATAGCGAGGAGAAGAAGAAAACTCCTGTGAGCATGGACCCAATAGGACTCCCATGTCCAGCCACTGGAACCAAGCATGGTCTCTTTCACTGGATGGGAGACCTGTAAACTATATGTACTAAGGGAAAAGGATTTAACAGGTAAGACTAAAATCTTCTTTTCTCTGTCGTCCAATATAGACTACAGGTATCATGGGGATGTACCAACATTAAGTTTCCAGGGTAGAAAGAGAAGGAAAGGTCCAAGCGCCGGTTCCCATGATACCAGAGTTTCCAATGGACTATCCAGGACACGGAACAACCCAAACTAACAAAGTGTCAACAGACACTGGTAAACGATACAAAGCACACAAGAACAAGAGCCAACAGGGCTCAAAGTTTAAGGAACAATAAGGCACAGGAAAGATAAGTCCTAGACAGGCACAATTGCCTCTAGGACTTTCCTGCCAAAGCTGGCCACATCCACACAATAGTGTTTGGCAAAGGTGTGCACAGAAGATCAAGTGGCCGCCTTGCACAACTGATCAGCAGAGGCCTTATTCTTATAGGCCCAGGAAGTGCCAACAGACCTAATAGAATGTGCAGTGATGCAAAAGGGAACAGGTTTACTTCCGAGCTCATAAGTCTTGCGAATGGTAGATTTAATCCAAGATGCAATAGTCACCTTGGACACCACCTTACCAGCCCTGGGACCCTCAGGGATGACAAACAGAGCATCAGTCTGATGAACAGAGTCAGTGCGGTGCACATAAAACTTAAGGCAACACACAACAAGTGGAGATCTCTCTACTTGTCAGATTTAGGGTGAGGACAAAAAGAAGGCAAAACAATCTCCTCTCTCTCAGAGACCACCGTAGGAAGAAATTCCTGAGAGGTAAGAGAACAGCTTTATCCTTGTGAAACAACAGGAAAGGAGTTGTACCCCAGCAACTCGGCGGACAGAGACCACAGCCAAAAGGAAAGCCATCTTCCACGTCAAAAGACGTAAAGGGATGGTAGCCAAGGACTCAAAAGGAAGCTGTTGAAAAACACCCAGAACCAAATTAAGGTCCCACTGAGGAGTGGAAACCTTATAGGCAGGGAAAGCATGAGCAACTCCCAGAAAGAAGACCTTGACATCCGGTAAAGTTGCAATGTGTTTCTGAAAAAAAAACACAGAAGAAGCTGAGATCTGAGCCTTCAAGGAAATAAGGCTAAGACCTTTGTTCATGCCATCCTGCAAAAAAGATAAGATAGCTGGAAGAGGAGAGATCCATGTCCAGACACCAAGCATGGAAAATAGACCAAACCCTATGGTAGGCCTTAGAAGAGACTGGCTTCCTCGCCTGAATCATGGTGGAAACTACTGCTGAGGGATAGCCCTTCCTCCTCAAGATGGAGGCCTCAACAGCCATGCCATCAAAGCCAGTTGATCCTCCTTCCACAGGTAACCCTGCCTAAGGAGATATGTTCTACGTGGCAGAGGAAACTGATCCTGAGTGGACAAGGCCAGTAGTTCTAGGTACCAAGGCTGTCTGGTCCAATAAGGTGCTATCAGGATGACTAAGGATGACTGAGGTCTATCCGGATCTTCCGCAGAACCCTGGGAAGCAGAGGAAGTGGAGGAAAGATGTAGGCCAGCCGAAATCTTCATGTAATCGACAGGGCATCCACCGCAAATGCTAGGGGATCCTGCCTTCGTGATCAGAACATAAGAACCCTCTGTTTGTCCCTTGTGGCCATTAGGTCTATACAAGGAAGACCCCACTTCTGTACCAGGAGGTCGAACACTTCTGGGTGAAGCTCCTACTCTCCTGGATCCACTGTGTTTCGACTGAGGAAGTCTGCAAGGACATTTTCTACACCTAGGATGTGCACGGTGGAGACAGCAGGCACATTGTCTTCTGCCCAAGCCAAAATAGATTTGACCTCAAATCAAGTTGTGGAGCTTCTTGTGCCTCCTTGCTTGTTGATTTAAGCCACAGTCATGGCGTTGTCGGACTGGATTCAGAAAGGGCATCCCATCAAGTGAGATGACCAATACCTCAGAGCATGAGAGATTGCCCCTCTGGAGACCATTGACCCTGAACACTCAGGGGACCCAAGACTGCACCCCAACCTAGTAAGCTGGTGTCTGTCATCACAGTTGTCCAGTATGGGATTACAAATGGTCTTTCCTTCCCGAGGTTGGAGAGATCCAGCCACTAGTGAAGAGTCTGTTTCACCTCCGCTGGAAGGGAGATATGGATGTTCCAGAAGGTCCGGGTTTCCACTGCAAACATGGACCACAAAGCTCCCTGGTATGAGCCATGGCAAAAGGTACCACTTCTATGGTCGATATCATCTTCACCACTAGAGAGGGGAACTTCCTTGCTGGAGCTGACGTCACGAAAGGGCAGACGACACCTTGGAGGTGAGCTGCTGAATCTAATCCTATGTCAGATAGACCATGCTCCGCAGAGTGTCGAACTGAAGACCCAGGAACACCAGATTCTGGGAGGGAACCGGGGCAGACTTGTCCATATTCAGAATCCAACCTTGCTGGAAGAGGATCTGAGCACATTCCTGAACTTGGTGCTACAGAAGGTCCATGGAAGGAGCCTTGAGAAGAAGGTCATCCATGTAAGGTGTCACCTGAATCCCCTTGGTGTGCAGGAAGGCAATCAATGCACCCAGTACCCGATTTAACACCTGAGGGGCAGCAGTGAGCCCGACGGGGGAAAGCAGTGAACTGGAAGATTCCCACGTCGCAGGCAAACCTGAGGTACTTTTGACTCGCCAGATGAACAGGAATGTGCAAGTACGCATCCTGAAGATCCAAAGATGCCAGAAATTCCCATGGACACATTGCTACAATGACAGAATGCAAGGACTCCATCTTGTAGTGGGTCTTGACCACAAATTTGTTGAGAGTCTTGAGCTCCAGGGTAGCATGGCATCCGATATCCTTCTTGGGAACAACAAAGAAGTTGGAATAAAAGCCTGAACCCATCTCCTGTTGAGGAACTGGGGACAGAACTCGCTTGTCCAAGATAGACTAGACCACTCTGTTGTATAGCCTGTGCTTCTTCTGGCCCTGAGGGAAGCGAGAAAGGAAGAACCTGAAAGGGATAGGGATTTGAAGGGAATTCTGTTGCCTTCTGAAACTACCTGTAATACCCACTGATCATTCACAGCCTGTCCGAACACTCAAAAAGTGTTGCAGGTGACCCCTCCACTGGGTGTGGACCAGGGTTCGGCGAGCCATGCCAAAGAAGGTTTGGTGGATTTGGGTTTGGTGGAGGGGTGTTTGGACCTCCACTGCTGTTTGTGCTTGGGGGTAGAACGTGGGGCCTGAGGCGCCACCTGGTTCGCCCTAAACGATTCACCTTGTTTGGGACGAAAAAGACGATGTCTCTTCGTCTGAGGAACCTGAGGCAACAAAGTTCTCTCACCCCCAGTGGCCTCACTAATGAGATGAGAGAAGTACCCTGGAAAGGAAGAGAAACCAGTGATTTTTTTTAGAGATCAAGTCAGCAGACCAGATCTTTAGCCACAGCATACGCCTAGCAGTCACAAAAAAGGCTGAGGCCTTAGATTCAAGCCTAACAGCATCAAAGAGAGTGTCAGTAACATAATGCTGCACCTCAGAAATGTTGGCCAAAAGGGATAAAAGGTCAGCTTTTTTGAGCACCTTTGTGGACAGCAGCAGTCAGCTGTTCAGTCCAAACAGCAATGGCCCTATTGTCCCAAACCGAAGCCAAAGTGGGATCAAGGACGCACCAATGGCAGAGAAATTAGCCTTCAAGACAGCTTCAAGCTTTATGTCAGTCACGTTCTTAAGAGCTGACACATACACAACTACCAAATCAATGGATTTAGATAGCTTGGAGATAGGAGAATCAACCAGTGCAGGAGTAGCCCATTGCACCAAGGCAGCTTCAGAAAAGGGATACATCATAGAGAACCTCTTAGACAAGGCCAGACGCCTGTCAGGAGTTTTCCACTCATCCAAAATAATTTGATCCAGAGTGGGAGTAGGCGGAAAAACTGTACAGGACTTCTTGCACCTCTGAAAGACGTCAGCCTGAGGTTCTACAGTAGTAGAGGGAATGTTCAAGGTAGTTAATACCGCCTTAATGAGACCCTCAGCAGAGGGTTCAGGGTCAGCTTCAAAGGAAAAATGAGGAAGGAGTCCTTCAACACCCCAAAATACTGGCAGGGAAGGGGTTAAAATTCCATAAAACTGCTCTCGCTCACAGAATTAAAAAGTACCCCGCATGAGTGCAGGAGTTAGAGAATTCCAAATAAACCCTTGCGCAGAAGGGAGCTCTGGGACAAGTGGACCATGGCACTCAAAGGGTTGTTCACCTTTTTTGCAGATCTTCTTTCCTCAGATTACCATTGCAAGGAAGAAGCCTTAGAGAGACTGTGTAATGGTTTTGTAGGACACTCAGACCAGCAGGTTAGAATAAAACACAGTTTTATTAATAAAACAGGAATGAAAGCCCTCTATAGGCAATACAGAATAATAGAAAGAACAGTGGCTTACAGATGCCTTCTCAGGCCCAGTATACAGATGCAATAAATATACATATACAGTCACAGGACAGGCATAGAAACATAAGGGTACTCAATGGTTAAAGTACATGTAAATCAATCAGTCTCTGTTGTGGTGTTTGACACGCCCAAGGTGGTAATGGAGCAGTTAGTGGTGCTAGATGAAACAACACCGTCAGTCTATTGAAGAGAGATCGCTGCTTAGGCAGAACAGGAACTGAGACCAAATACTCTGCAGAGATGAGCTAGAGCCACAAGCTCCCACGGGTGTTGCAATGGAGATAACCACACTGCAAGAGCTAGAGCCAATAGCCCCCACGGGATTAGCAACGGAGACAAACTACACTGCAAGAGCTAGAGCCAATAGCCCCCAGGGGCGTAGCAATGGAGACAAACTACACAGCAAGAGCTAGAGCCAATAGCCCCCACGGGCGTTAAACGGAGACTAATATCACTGCAGGAGCGAAGCTACTAGGGCCAATAGCCCCCACAGGCGTAGCAACAGAGACTAATCACTGCAAGAGCTTGAGCCAATAGCCCCCACGGGCGTTGTAATGGAGACTAAACACTGTAAGAGCTAGAGCCAATAGCGCCTCCCGCGGGCGCGGTAACGGAGACCAACTACACTGCAAGATAGACAGAATGAGCCACCGCCTTATACAAAGGCTCTGCAAGGTAACCGGCTCAGCAAGTGTAGCGGAAGATCAGGGCAACGGCTCTGCAAGTGTTAATGGAGGCTCAGTGAATGGAGACAGCAGCTCTGCAAGTATACTGGAGGCTCAGTGAACGGAGACAATGGCTCTGCAAGTGTTAACAGAGGCTCAGGGAATGGAGACACAGCTCTGCAAGTGTAAACGGAGGCTCAGGGAACAGAGATAACAGCTCTGCAAGTGTTAACAGAGGCTCAGCAAATAGAGGCACGGCTCTGCAAGTGTAAACGGAGGCTATGACACGATCAGCCCTGCCACAAGCACAGCGGAAGTCAAAATGTTGCCTAGGCATCACCAAGCAGCAGCGGCAGGAACAGAGTCGGCAGCAAGCCGGTTCAGGTCACGGAGAAGGAAGTCAGCCAGGCCGGGTCACATCACGGAGCAGGATTCTCAGACAAGCCAGATCAGGTCACAAGCAGGAACGTCAGCCAGGCCAGGTCAGATCACGGAGCAGGATTCTCAGACAAGTCAGATCAGGTCACAAGCAGGAATGTCAGTCAGGCCGGGTCAAATCACGGAGCAGGATTCTCAGACAAGGCAGATCAGGTCACAAGCAGGAACGTCAGCCAGGCCGGGTCAGATCACGGAGCAGGAAACAAGGAGCGTCGTCAAACAGGCCAAATCGGTACACAGGAAGCAGGAACACTGGAACACAGCAACAGCTACACTGGCTCAGGAACACCACGAAAGTGCACCTGACAGGTGCCAAAGGCCAGGTATAAAAAGGCCACAATGGGCGGGCCAAATAAGCTCAGCCAATGGGAGCGCCCACAACCAAGAGTGACAGATAAGGATCACGGGCACCGTGATAGACTGCCTCTGGAGAGAGAGAGACATAGGTTACATGGTTCTCTCCCAGGGCTGGAAAGTGTCCACAACCAGCTTCTGTAAACTGAGCAATCCGCCAAGGTGAAGCCAGTAATGGTAATCCACCTAATGGGGGTATTTTGACACCCCATATCTAAAGAAAATAATAAAATAACCAAAAACTAAGTAGAACTGTTCACAGCCTTCCTACCAGGATGATGGAACAAATCTAAGAGAAGGAGGTTTCAGCCCCTGCAATTCTTCAAGAATTGTTCCAGACTACTGGGAGGAGCTGTCGCCTCCCCATGGTACCTGTAAGCTATTTTTGAAAACAGAGAAAGGGTTAATGCAGAAAGCCCCAGTGACCAATGCAGACTGAGTTCATATAATCTATATTGGAAGCATACATTAATCAGAAACCATTTTCTTTCACACTGCCAGTCCATACAGTTACGTTCAGCGTACAGAGCAATTCTCCTTCAAATGCTGATCTCCATGGGTACCAGCAGGGTGTGCAAAGTACTACTGAACAAATGACAATTTGGCAACACCTCCAAGCAGAAGGGAAGAAGACAGAAGATGGAGAGAAGGAAGATTGAAGAAGATGGACAGCAGCTGACCAGGGTGCTGAAGACTCCGCTAGACATCAGGATTAATGGTAAGTGTTTATTGTCAATGGCTGTTTTTTTAAAGTGGAACTACCACTGCTAGTTGCCAGCATTCTTACCTCCTTAATTCCATAGTGACGTCTGTCAGTCCCTTTTGGAGCCGAACGGCTCCTAGCAATGCCTCCTAGAGCCGGCTGGGACTGACAATGCAGGCGCACAGACATCACTATGGAAAGATGCCTGCGCTCCGTCTTGCCTGTCAGTCAAGGAGCAGTGGATCATTCGCATTAAGGAGGTAATAATTCTGGTGACTAGCGCTAATAAGCAGCTAGTCACCAGATGAGGAATTATTTGGGGACATCTTTCTTAAAAGTGGTAGTTCCGCTTTAACTTAGTCGGATTAAACCTGTGACTGCAAATGGGGGTAAGCATACCGCACACGCACTCATATGGTTAATTCTACTAACTTTCACACATTTTTCCAGTACTTTGGATGTATTGATATGGGGCTTAGATTTTCACACAAGAAAAGTGTGTCCCTTACAGGATCTTAGTGTCTAACGAATGGAACTGAATTGCATATTTTGTCTTTTCAGTGGCAAAAACGCCTGTACATTTATACACCAATGTGTTGTTTTTTTTTTTTTATATATCCAGTAGTTTTTCACAGCACAGGTAATGGATGACTTACTGTGCTTGAAAAAATACTGCTGGCTGTTTTTTTTTGCCGTTGGAGTTATAGTATCTAGGCCTATGTCTGAAGTGTTTACATTACTTCTATACGGATATATATCAAAAGACAACCTATTCCCTATGTCCTCTCTTGCACAATCATAAGTAATTTACTGTCACAGGACTAAAAAGCCCTTTGCACTGTTTAATCCAATTATGCCAAAACCAAGTCTCTAAGAATTAGCTGTCTCTAGACAGTAATCCAAGCCACAAGGATGGCTACATTAAGTGTAGACTTCAGTATCTCTTATCACGATCACTAATCATATCCCATTACTTATACAGTTACTATGTCTCACAGCTCAGCATGGGGACAAATGCTATACAATTTAATTACTAATCAGCAAACTGCACCTAGCAGTGGGAACCACAGGGACAGGTTCCCTGCTAGGCAAAACAATGGTGTGCCTAAGGGCACCAAACTACACACTAATACACATAGTACATACATTTAACCCCTCTGATTGTAGAGAGGTCTTCAATGCTTTGCGATAGCAGAAACAAATCTCACTAATGCCACTCTGTAAATCACTGGAAATCAGGGGAGGGCTGGCCTGGGGGGCAGAGGGGCAATTGCCCCCTGGGCTGGTCACATGTCTGGGCCAGTGGGCCACTGCCTCACTCAGTCTCCCAATTTCTGCTGTAAATGGAGCTACACTAGTGATACCACAGAGCTTACAATTGAAATGAAGCTACACTAATGATACCACAGAGCTACAATCCAAATAGAGCTACACTAACAGGATAACCCATTTCCCTTGTAAACTCTATGGTATCAATCATGTTGCTGTACTTAATTTGTAAGCTCTATGGTATCACTAGAGTAGCCGCATTTCAACTGTAAGCTATGTGATCTTGTTTACCTTACTTAACAGCATTAATACCAATAGTAAAAGTAACTAAAGGGGATGGGCTGGGACACTGGACTGGAGCGACTGAAGAAATGGGCTAGTAGATTGTATTTGCCCCCCAGGCCACAAGTTGCCAGCCCTGCCCTGCTGGAAATAACTCATATATTTTTTATTAAAAGTTTTTCCCTCCCACCCCTTTTCAGTCTGAATCTGAGTGCTTTACAGGACAGATCGCAATCTTCTGTCCATCAGTATAAAGAAAACACTGCCCTCCTTCTGAAGGAAGGCAGGTTTTTCCTTATACTGATAGAAGATTGTCCCAGTCCGGACCAGCTTTCAGCTCTGAAGACAGAAGATTAACGTATTGAAAAGAGGCAGGACGGGGAAACTTTATTATATAATTATATATAAACTAGAGCGCTATGAACAGTGCTGACAGTGTCGAGCATCAGTACATACTATAAGGAATGACTGAATCTTAGGTTATATTGAGCCAATACTAACCCTTTAAAGTCAGATTGCCTATATTTTGCATTTTATTTGTATTTTTTTTTTCCTTCACCTAATTATTATTATTTATTTTTTTTTACATGTTTATGTACCTGACAGTGATCCAGCTAAACTTCTGTTTCTAGGGAACTTTTTTGTCAGGCACTATGAATGTGGGGATTGTGATGCAAAGTAACACTGTCCCTTCTGCAGAAAAACCTACCTCCAGTACTCTAAGTGCTGCTGGAATAGCTTTATATTGTATCATTATGTCTTCTTTCACAGTCCCTGACAGGATTCAGATTTCAGTGTGAGGGACACAGAAGTATAAAAAAAAAATAGATGAAAACAATATAATTACAAAGAATAGGCAATTTTATATTACATATCATGCACATAATATGTATAGTGCATAAGGAGATTGCGTTTTACTTTAGTACAGAGCTCAAAATTTCCACTCGCCACTAGCCAATGGTGAGTGAACATTTAGCCCTGGCGAGTAGAAATTCAGCCCTGGTTGGTATGTTATGGCTTGCAGTGGGGAGTAACTTTTCAGATCTGGCTAGTAGCAAAGGACTTCAACTTTTAAGCCCTGCTTTAGTATGTATAGCTTGGAAAAGCGGTCTGATAAAATAAAAAAAGTTTCAGAATAAAAGCATTTGTCAGAAAAAATAAAGAATAAATTAACAGGTGGAAGACTCAGAGGGAATAGGGGGAATGTGCAAATCCTCCTGTGCTGCCCATTTGGATGTGGCTTCTAACTCCTGCACCTGTAGTTTGACTTATACACGAGAGCTAAACATTGTATTAGTGCACACACTTAACATTTATTAAGACTTTAATGTCCGCAAGTCCCAAATGCCTCCCCAGTAGCATACACAAGCATATGGAGTAAAGTTACTCGTTTCCTCTGTGCCTTGTTTAATGCACGGTGTGCAGATGCACAGGAAAGGTACCCCCAAAACACTCACTCGCTCCCACACTACTCTTCCCTGCTCTATCACCACCTTGGGCGTGCCAAACACCACAACAGAGACTGACTGATTATTACATTTAACCCTTGATGTGTTTTACTACTGTGTGCCTGTCCTGAGACAGTATATGTGATACTCTGGTTCTGTATACTGGGCCTGTGGGGGCATATCTGTCCATATTTTGCTATTATTTTGTGTTGCCTGTAGAGGGCGATCATTCACCTAACATTTCATTTAATAAAACTGTGTTTTATTCTACTAACTGGTCTGAGTGTCTTAAAAAACCGTTACATTGCCAAACAGACATTTTTCCACACAATTTCTGAAAAAGCAATTATTAGATCCGGACAGCATGGCAAAGTAAAAGCCTATCTCAAACATTCCCTTTCTAGGAAAGGTCACAGAAAATAAAAGCAAGGCACGTAGAAACTCACTTTTCAACATGTAAAATCTATGACCCACTATAGTCTGGCTTCTGGAAAAGGCACAGCACAAAACAGCCCAGGTTCATGTTGAATATTGGTTTGCAAGCACACTTTGTAGACCGTTCCAATGAAGTATTTGTTTTTAGATTGCGCTGCTGAAGAGCCGCCGGCTGGTATGTGGACCAGGATAGCCTGCTGTAAACTAAAGCCTGACGTCACTGAAAAGGGAGGGAGGGGGGAACTTTGTAATCATATATCTCTCAAACTATACATGTTTGAGAGATCGGACTGTCCTTAATTACTTTGTTTTTTTAATAGCTACAATATTAAATTAAGTTAAAAAGATCTATTATGATCACTTTAAGACTGTCCTAGCTATACAACTCCCACCCCAACTCCCTCAGTCATGTTAAAATGTATGGAATTTTTTCACATTTACTGAGGATTCGCGAATCTAATCTAATATTGGTTACTGCCAATTGTAGATTATGTTAGCTTTAGTGTAGTCATAATCTTAATTTTAGTAATGACAGGAGGCGACTATTTTGCATAATCTTTCTTTACTGAATCTCCATAGCAGCACAGTAACCAATCACAAAACAGAAACAGAAAGTATAAATAGCCTGGTATATGCAGACCACTTCCTCTTTCGCAGCATAAACAACAAGCTGCCATAAGGGAAAACAAATAACAATAACTCCTGTAGACGATCCTCTAACCCCCAGAATCTCCGTCCGTCACTGGAAGCAGATCACACTGAAAAGAAAAGAGAGATTTGTGAAAGACCACTGAACAAAATTGCAGTGTATAAAATAAAACAGCATTTATATCAAGAAAATGCATATCAAAACAAGACTGAAACAAGTCATCAACATAAATCCCAATATTGAACATCATTGAAATAAACAAAGTCCCTGAGCCATTCGGCAATACTCACCCCTTAAAGCCAAAAAAAGGAAAAACGGGAAAGGGCTGGGCGGGAAAATAGTCGCCTCCTGTCATTACTAAAATTAAGATTATGACTACACTAAAGCTAACATAATCTACAATTTTACCACATGACAGGAGGCTTCCTATTTTGCAATTTTAACGCTAAGACACCAACACTTGTGACGCATGAGGCGGAGGCCGAAAATAAAATAGCCGAAAAGTGTGCTCCCTAGACCAATCTGCGGAACGTAAAATGTCAGCAAGAGATGCCCCAGCTACTGCCGCCCCAGACGCAGCCGCCCCTCTGACTGAATGAGCACCGAAACTAGGGTCAACCCCTGCTAAGGATAAAACCCAACGAATCCACCGAGCCAGAGTAGCAGTGGAGACAGGTTTATGAGGTCTAACATAAGAGATGAGAAGTTGTCCCGAAGTAGAAGAACGTAACGAAGACGTCATTTGAACATAACGAAGTAAAACCTCCACTACACAAAGCTGAGGAACCTCCCGGAAGAAAGGGTAAAACACCGAAACAGAATCAGACTTAGTACGACGAGAAATAGAGAAAGACACCCCCTCAGGAAGCACGGAAAAGCCGTCCACATCAAAAGCCCGTACATCTGAAACTCTGCGAAAAGAAACTAAACAAAGAAGAAGAGTAAGTTTAGCAGATATCTGTCTAAGGGACAGACAATCATTAGAAGGCCAATTACGCAGGAAACGCAGAACCACGTCCACGTCCCAAAAACTAGAATACCGAGGCCCCGGAGGTCTAGCTAACTTAATCCCCCGTAAAAGCCTACAAACTAAGGGATCGCGTCCCACTGGAACACCCGCAACCGGGACATGAGCAGCAGAAATAGCTGAACGAATAACATTGAGCGAACGAAACGATTGACCTGAAGAAAAACGAAAAGATAAATAATTCAGGATGGCCGTAACAGGTGCCGTAAAGGGATCGCAACCCCTCTCCAAACACCAGCCAGACCAGGCATTCCAGGCGGACATATAAGACCGTCTAGTACCAGGGGCCCAGGAATCCCACAAGAGTTTCCTAGCCTCCTGCGATAATCCATCGACTGCCCAAGCACCCCTGAAATCGCCCAGGCCACCAAATGTAGTCGCTCTTGAAGGACGAGAGGATGGGGGTTCCCTAGAGGATCTGAGAGGAGAAGAGGATGCAAAGGAAGAAGAAGAGGATCCTGAAACGATAACTCCAGCAGATCCGGGTACCAAGGCTGACTCGGCCACAACGGAGTAACCAAAAGAATGCTTACCTGCTGAACCCGAACCTGGTGTAAGACTCTCGCCAGCATCGCAAACGGGGGAAACGCATACGCCCCCTGATTCGGCCACTGCTGAAGGAACGCATCCACTGCCCTGGAGTCTGGATCCGGCAGCCAACTGAAGTATGTCGGGAGTTGACGATTGGTTCTGGAAGCAAACAGATCCAAGCGTAGAGGACCCCTGAGGAGACACAGACGATGAAACAGTGATGCATCTAGCTTCCAATCGCTCGTGTCTCTCCAATGTCGGGAGAACCAATCTGCCGTGAAGTTGGAAATCCCCGGAAGATACTCTGCCCGCAGAGAAATGTTGTGGCTGAAGCAAAACTTGTAAAGGTCTTTTGTCGCCTCTGTCAGGACTTGCGACCTGGCGCCTCCTAGCTTGTTTATATATTGCACTGCGGAGAAATTGTCCATGCGTAGAAGAATGCAACATCCCTCGGCGTCTTTGGCGAAACTGCGAACCGCAAAGGACCCCGCTATCAATTCCAAGCAATTGATATGGAGACCTTCTTCCGCCACTGACCACGGACCTCCCGTGGCCAGGTCTGCACAATGGGCGCCCCAACCCCAAAGACTGGCGTCCGATTCCACGACAAAGTCTGGAGAAGGACCAAAAACTGCCCGTCCGTTCCAGGCCTGCATATGAAGGAGCCACCAACGAAGTTCTGCACGAACCTCTGGAGACAGGTCCACTGAATGATCGTAGGACCTGCCCGAACGCAGGTGATGAGCCTTCAAGCGTTGCATTGCCCGATAGTGAAGCGGTCCCGGAAAGATTGCCTGAATTGATGAGGAAAGGAGACCAACTATACGAGCCAGCAAACGCAAAGGAACTAGCGGCATGCGTAAAACGCGGCGAATCTCCTTCCGGATTGCCGCCACCTTTGCCACTGGTAGACGAAGAAGGCAACGAACAGAATCTATTTCGAAACCTAGAAACTGAACCGCCTGAGAAGGTTCCAACGCCGATTTCTCCACGTTGATGACAAAACCTAAGGACTCCAGAAAATGCACCACGAAGCGCATCTGAGATCGAAGTCTGACAGCATCGTTGCAGAAGATCAAAAGATCGTCGAGGTAAATGAGACAACGAACTCCCAAAGCCCGCAAACGAGCCACCACCGGCTTCAGAAGCTTCGTGAAGCACCATGGAGCTGAGCTGAGACCGAAAGGCAGGCATGTGAACTGGCACGGACGCCCTTGCCAGCGAAAGCGAAGGAAAGGACGACAGCTCGGGTGAATCGGAACGGAAAGGTACGCGTCTTTCAGATCCAGACGAGCAAACCAGTCTCCCTGGATCAAAAGATCGCGCAAAAGATGGATTCCTTCCATCTTGAAATGGCGATAAACTACAAAAGCGTTGAGCCGCCTCAGGTTGATGACCGGCCGAAAATCCCCTGTTTTTTTGCGAACCAGAAAAATGTTGCTGAAAAAACCTGTGTCGTCTGGAGCGAACTGAACTGCGCCTTTGGAAAAAAGCGAGGCGATCTCGTTGTCTATCAATTCCTGATCCCGCGTTGAAAAAAGAGACGCGGGAGGCGGGTTCATCTGCACCGGCGGGGACTGGAACTCTATGACATATCCTTGAACGCACTGCAGGACCCAAGCGTCCGAAGAGATTTCTTGCCAGGCCTGCAAATGAAAAGAGATTTTTCCCGCTGTAAACTGCATAGGGGAAATTGAAACAGGATTTACAATCGGTAAGCTTACCTGCTGGAAACTTGGCCCGGCCTCTGCCTTTGTAAGCTCTCGCTCTGTCCGTCCCTCTGGAGAAGGTATTGGCCCGGTAGGGAGTGGAAGGGAAGAATCCTGGTGAAGATGGAGTGAAGCGGGGGCCTGAGGTCCAGAACCTGCTGGTGGCACGACCCCGCTGCCGACCAGCCCTTCCAAAAACACCCCTCACCGATAAAGGGCGGAACACTTGACGCATGGAAGACTGCGCCTTGTTGAGGGTGGTGAATAAATTCACATGACGTTTAAGCTCCGCAATAAATTGATCACCAAAGAGTAAACCATTGGCTGAAGGACCCAATTCTTTTGAACCCAACTCCGCCAACTTTGGGTCGATCCTCAGCAGGGCCGCCTTCCTTCTCTCCGCTGAAAGGGATGCGTTAGCATTTCCCAAAAGGCATATAGACCGTTGAGCCCATTCTCTAATGGCATTAGCATCCAAGGATTCGCCATGTTCCAGCGACTGGTCAGCAAAGAACAAAATCTTAGCGAGAGGACCCAGAATGTCCAGCAACTTATCCTGAGAGGCCTTGAGCCCCTTCTCAATGCCCTTCCGTGGATCCCGGCCAGACCGAGTCATAAACGTAAGGACGGTGGGATCAAAATCCGGAGTGGCAGCCACCTTATCTGGAAGGACTGGCCGTGGGCATTCCGCACGAAGACGACCCCTCACTTCTCGGTCCATAGACTGACGGAGCCAGAAATGGACGAATCGGACCAAATGATCAGGCAGGCACCACTCTGAAGATCTTGGATGGCGAATGGAGCGGGGGTCAAAAAGAGGTACTCCACGTGCATCCAGGAAACGGTCTTCTTCCGGAAAGGAACCATCCTGCGGGGCAACCAGAGGTGCATCCAGCACCGTCTCCTTGACGAAAGCAGAGGACGAAGAACCAGGAGCCTGATCCCAAAACTCATCCTCCGAACCTGAGGCAGCACACCATTCATCCACGACCGCCAAAGGTCTAGGAGAGAAAGCGTCATCATCTGAAGAATGAGGAGATAGTGGGACAGGAACAGAAGAATCCTCACGTCTGGGACGCTTCAACGGCGTCTTCCCCTTGCCGTCACGTTTCCCCGTCCGATCATCTGCAGATTCAATAGAAGGGGAAGGTCCCACATCCCTTGCCGGGAAAGCAGAAGAGGATTCCGGAGAAAGAACTCTTGATAGCACCTTTTCCACAGACGCAGCAACAGCCGCATCAATAAGGGCCTGCAAGTCAGAAGAAGTAGTGCTCATACTGAAGCAGCAGGGAGTGATAGCCGGAACTATTGGAAACAATCTGGAAAACAAGGGATAAAACCCAACGTAAGGACAGGGGATCACCTAAATGACTCACAATCCAGGTGAGTCCCTAGCAGGTACAGACTGGGGCTCACCCAGAAGAAAAGGAGATAACACTCCCAAGAATAGTGGAATGACAAGGCATTCAGTGTAAGTAACAAAGGGGGCTCACCCCTGAGTAAATTGAATTAATTTTTTTTTTTTTTTTTTTTTTTATATATATAATATATATAGATATAGCAAGAGCAAAGAAACACAGAAGGGGGCTCACCCCTGAGAACAGTGGGGCTCACCCACAAAGATATGACAGTGTTTGTAATTAAACTGTATCAGGAAACACCTGAATGAGAGGAAGACAGAAGTCCTCCTCCCAACATAGTGGGGCTCACCCACAAATATAAAACGGAGCTCTGAATCTCAGGATTGCCCTGGAAAATTAGGAAACTGGGCACCCAGTCTAGAAAAATTTGCCTGCACTAATAACGGACAGGGCACTCGAGGGAGACTGAGGGGGCTCACCCCAGACGTACCATGGGGCTCACCCAGTTATAAAAGAACAAACCATACAACGGATACCTTTATTGCTTTAAGACAAGTGGTGTAATACATATAAGCATAAGTGGAAAGAGCAAGGCGCCGCTCCGAAGCTGGAACAACCCAGCCGCAGAGCGGAGCCCACTCTACAGGCGGCCGCCGAGAATCTCGCGAGATGAGATTCAAGATGGCCGCCGCAAGAACAAGCTCGGTCAGCGGACCACAATCAGAGAGAAGGGAAAAAAGGGGAATCCTGAGGAAAAAAACACAACGGTGACTGCCGCGAACCCTGCACTCAACGCAGCCCAAGTAATCAGATATAAAAGGGCCCCCCAAAGTCCAAACTGATCAAAAAGAATACCACCGAACAGGTAGTAAAACTAAAGGAGGGGAAGGCAAGAAGTTAGGCTGTGCAGAGAACAGAGGACCAGGCAGTCAGAACCATTTAAATGTAAAGACATAACAGGTGAACATGACAATCCCAAACCCTCTCTGTACACATTTAATAGCAGATAATAAAACAGTAATCACATACATTAAGTGCAGTAGAACCCAAAGCACAAGAAATAACAGTAACTGAAATGGAAAAAGAGCCAAAAACTCTGACCTGTGCAGCTTGTTGGAGCAGCAAGAAAGAGGAAGTGGTCTGCATATACCAGGCTATTTATACTTTCTGTTTCTGTTTTGTGATTGGTTACTGTGCTGCTATGGAGATTCAGTAAAGAAAGATTATGCAAAATAGGAAGCCTCCTGTCATGTGGTAAAATTAGTAATATTTCCAAAAGGGGTCAAGTTTATGTAGATGCCTGCTTTGTGTTTGTGTTACTGGGAATTGGATAAACATGATCAGTTGGCATTAAATGCAATAGTTGTTTTCTAACCCTAGTGTAAGATGATCTCATTCGCCACTCCACCTCGGGCCAATGTTCTTGATTCCTGCTCTCTGCCACCTTTGACTCCTTCATCATCTCCCCATTGCTGATGCACCAGGGCTCACAATGTAGCCCCGGCTGAATTAGTAGGTCCACTCCCAAGGGAGTAGATCAGCTAATAGAACGGTATCACATGATAGTTGCCCTTTGAACTCAAATTTCCTAACATAAATATAGGTGCTTTTGCAAACTCTTTCAAAATCACCTGTTACAAAGTGACAATTCCACTTTAAGATATGATGTTGCATGTGCTGTTTTCTACAGGCTTTGGTAAGAAATATATAATATTGCTATGTACAATCCTCTAGTACTTAGACTGCTAACCCACTGAATGCCACACAGATGTCAGTGGACACCCCTCAGGCAAGATTAGAGAGATCTTAAAATGCACTGCTAAGCAATAAGTTGATGATTTTTCTTTCAACCAAGGGGTTAAAGCTTATTTTTTCATCGTTTGTTAGAGGCAAAGGGTATTTTCTGTGCAAAAAACAGTGGATGAACTGGAGGCACAACCATGTGAGGAATGGGGGTGTGACTATGAGTGGAGCTAAAGGCTCCTAGGGAGCTTTGCCTGGGTATGCCTGGGATGTAAATCCAGCCCAGAATATGGGGAGCAGAGGAGGACGTGGTGCATTGCTCTGCTTCTCACTTTATTGATTTGCTCTTCTGTTAGCCTTAAAGGGATAGTAATACTTAAATTGTAAAAATATATATATTGTAGTGTTTATCCCATTGAGTAAAACAAGGGTACTGCCACTGCTTAAAGGTATTTTATTCAAAAGTTGTTACAGATTAAACTTGACATTTTTAGGTGCAATATCTCAGTGGCCTAAAATTTTACAGTGAAGCTTTTGCTACACAATCCTATGGATATTTATGGTCAACTGACCAGAGCTGTCCATAGGATGGTGTAGCAACAGCGCCAATGTACAATTTCAGGTCACTGCGATATTGCACCTAAAAAAATGCAATAACTTTTGAATAGACACCTTTCAGCAGTGGGGGTATCCTTGTTTTACTCAGGTGGATAAACCGTACAACATATTTTTTTACATTTTAAGTATTACTTTCCTTTAACAGAGAACAATTTACTGAAGCATCCACGTAATAAACATGTATTAATTTAGAGTTTCACCTTGGATGCAAGCAAGGTCTCCAATGCATTGTTTTGCCAGACGTCCTTAGCATCCAAGGGGTTAAATATAACTATAACATTTGAAAACCATTTTAGTCTTATGTGTTAAATCCTTTTCTCTTAGTCCATATAGGTTACTGGTAACTTTGGGTAGGCGACTGCCCCTTTAAGTAGGCAGGAACAATTCTTGAAGAGAATGCTGGGTGGAACCTACCTCCTCTCCTTAGCTGCATCTAGCCACCCCTCTCCAGAAACATTTGAGACACTAACTAGTGACTAGGTAGTAAGAAGGGAAAAGAAGACTCCTGTGAGCATGAACCTGAAAGGACTACCGCGTTCGGTCAGAAGAGAGTCAAGCATGGTCCCTTGACAGGGTGGGAGACCAGTAACCTATATGGACTAAGAGAAAAGGATTTAACAGGTTTGATTAAAATCCTCTTTTCTCTGTCGTCCAATATAGGTTACTGGTAACTTTTGGATGTCCAATCATTGAGTTTCCCAGAGGTGGGAAGTAAGGCAAGGACCAGGCACAGAGCCCCCAAAGTCACCAGAGCCTATATGAACCATCAGATCATAGACAGCCCAACAATAACAATGAAGTGTCAACAGACACCAGTGCATAACCACACCAGGAATATAGCACAGCAGACAAACTCGAGCCAACTGGGCTCAAACGTGAAGGAGCACTGAAGAGACGAAAGGAGAACCTAAGCAAAACTGCCTCTAGAATCTTCCGTCCCAAGCTGGCATCAGTCGATGCCAGCACATCAACGCAGTAGTGCTTAGAAAAGCTGTGCACAGACGACCAAGTGGCAGCTTTGCACAAATGATCAGCTGAGGCTTGATTCTTGTAAGTCCAAGATGTCCCAATGGATCTAGTGGAATGAGCCGAAACCCCAAAGCCAACAGGCTTCTTCCGCAGTTCGAAAGCCTTACAAATAGTAGACTTAATCCATGATGCTATGGACACCTTGGATGCTGGTCTCCCTGTCCTGGGACCATCAGGAATGACAAACAGGGCATCAGACTGGCGGTGCACATAGAACTTGAGACATCGCACCGCATCCAACAAGTGAAGAGCCCTTTCCTTGTCAGATGTAGGGTCTGGGCAGAAGGAAGGCACCATGATCTCCTGATTAATGTGGAATTCAGAGACCACCTTTGGAAGGAACTCCTGAGAAGTGCACAGAACCGCCCTGTCTTTGAGAAACACCAAAAAAGGAGGTTTACAAGACAGTGAAGGACAGGATCACTGGAAGATCAAATTCCTGGGAAAGATCCTTATCAGCGCACCAAGAGAGAAAGGTGGACCGGACTCTATGGTAAGCCTTAGAGGAAACAGTCTTCCGGGCACTAAGCATAGTGGCCACCACACCTGAAGAAAAACCCTTCTTCTTCAGTATTGAGGATTCAATTTCCATTCTGTCAAACCCAGACAGTCCACATCCTCCATCCACAAGTACTCCTGCAAAAGGAGATCCGGACAGCTGGAAAGCCAAAAGGCCTCCGCCATGGAGAGATCCAGGAGCTCTGGAAACCAAGCTTGACAAGGCCAGTATCAGAACGACTGTAGATCCAGACACAGTTTCCATAACACCCTGTGCAGCATGGGAATGGGAGGAAAGATGTACGCCAGAGGGAAGTGCCAAGGGATCGACATGACATCCACTGCCAGAGGTAGAAGGTCCCTCCAGCGAGAGCAGAACAAACGGAACCCTCCGATTGTGCCTTATTGCCATCTGATCAATGCAAGGAAGTCCCCACTTCTGAATAATGAGGTTGAACACTTCTTGGTTCAGTTCCCACTCTCCTCTGTTCACGGTGTGTCGTCTTAGGAAGTCTGCCAGCATGTTCTCTACGCTGGGAATATGAACTGCGGATATGGAAGGAACATGTTCCTCTGCCCAGGTTAAGATAGCTTTGACCTACAACCAGGCAGTGAGACTTCTTGTACCTCCTTGCTTGTTGATGTAAGCCACGGCCGTGTTATTGTCGGACTGGACTCTGACTGGGCATCCCTCCAGATGATGCGTCCAGTGGCGAAGAGCATGAAATATCCCCCGAAGCTCCAACACATTTATTGGAAGAAGAGACTCCTCCGGAGACCATCAACCCTAGGCATTGCTGTGACCCAGGACTGTGCCCCAGTCGGAGAGGCTGGCATCTGCTATCACGGTAGTCCAGAAGGTTATCATGAAGGGACAGCCCTTCAGCAGATTGGAGAGGTTGAGCCACTATGACAGGCTCAGCTCCACATGAAGACGAAGAGACACCGACACCTGCAACAGATCCTGCTGACCCCTGCACACATGGATCACAAACTTCTGAAGTTCCCTGGTGTTAGCCATGGCAAACGGAACTGCTTCTATTGTGGAAATGAACTTCCCCATGAGTGAGGTCAGCTTCTTGGCCGGAACTGGATTGTTAGCCAAAACAGCAGATACTTTGTAGATGATCTGGTGAGCCACCTCATTCATCAGAAACACCATACCTTGTTTGGGGTCGAAGAGGAGACCCAGGAAGACAAGTCTCTGAGATGATAAAAGGTCCTACTTGTCCATGTTGAGGATCCACCCGTGATGGGTCAGTGCATGAATGCAGTCCTTGACCTGCTGATGAAGGAGCCTTCAGAAGCATGTCTTCCATGTATGGAGTGACACTGATGCCGCCCTGGTGGAAGGCAGCCACTAATGCATCCAGGACGCGACTGAAGCTGTAGTTAGACCAAGGGGAAGAGCAGAAAACTGAAAATGCCCTTGGTAGCAAGCAAACTGGAGGTACCTTCGGCTCTCTGGATGGATGGCAATATGCAGGTATGCATCTTGATGGTCCAGAGAAGCGAGGAATTCTCCAGGAGACATGGCCACGATCACAGTCCGCAGGGACTCCTGGTGGTATTGAGTCTTGACCACGAAGGAATTGAGGTCCTTGAGGTCCAAAATTGGATGACATCCGCCGTCTTTCTTGGAAACCACAAACAGGTTGGTGTAAAACCCCAAACCCCTTTCCGGCACTGGGACTGGTTCCAGATCTTCCTTGTCCAAAAGGGTCTGGATAGAACCGTGAATCAGACGGCGCTTGCCCACTCCCTGAGGGGTGTGGACGGAAAAAACCTAAACGGAAACGAAAGGAATCCTGTACCCATCTGACACAACCTGCAATACATACAGATCCCCCACGGTGTCTGTCCAGACACTGAGGAAGTGGCACAAACGACCATCCACTGGAGCGTGGGGACCGGGGTTCAGCAAGTCATGCCGAAGCAGGTTTGGAGGTCTTGGGCTTAGTGGAGGACTGCTTAGCCCTCCACTGCTGTTTGGGCTTGGAGGAGGTACGCGGAACCTGGGGAACTGCCTGGATCGCAGAACGCACCTCACCCAGAAAAGAGACAAAAAATCTGATTCCGCTTCACTGGAGGCTTCTTCTTAGGAACTAAGGGCAGCAAAGTTCTCTTACCTCCTGTGGCCTCACTGGTGAGGTCCTTAAGCTCCAGCCCAAACAGAGAGGTACCCTGAAAAGGCAATGAAAGCAAGGCTTTCTTAGAGGTAGTGTCTATAGACCAGATCTTGAGCCAAAGGGCCCGTCTGGCTACCACAGATGTGGTAGAAACCCTAGCCACCAAGCAGATGGCGTCAAAAATAGCAGCAGAAACATAATGCTGAGCCCCAGAAATGTTGGCAAGAAGTCGCAACATATCAGCAGTAGGAGCTCCCTGATGGACAGCCACAGTCAGCTGCTCAGTCCAAACTGCAATGGCCCTGTTCACCCAAATAGCGGCGAATGCCGGGCGCAACAAAGTACCAGCCGTAGCAAAGATGTTCTTTAGGTATGTCTCAAGCTGTCAATCCAGTCTTTGAGGACAGGCAAAGCAGTGGACTTAGAAAGTCTGGAGACTGGTGCAGCCACCTTGGATGGATGAGCCCACTGAGCTAATGCCGCTTCAAAAAAAGGGTAAAATTTAGCAAACTTTTTAGAAACAGAAGGTTTCCTATCGAGAGTTTTCCACTCATCAGACACCAGACGGTCAAGAGTGGGGTTAGGTGGAAAACAGCTAGACTGCTTCTTAGGCTCCTGGAACACATCAGATGAGTCCACAGGGGTGTTCATCATACTGCAACTAGCTTATGAATTGTTAAAGAAAGAGGTGTTTTTTTCGTTGGAGTCTTATATGTGTTGTATCTGATAGTTATCTGTGACTATATTCAAAGCCCTAGCACAGTACTATAATGAATAGGTGTGTCTCATTAAAGGGAAGTTATAGACTGACTTCTATAGGTACGTGCCACTTACACAGCAGTCAGATGTATATCTCTATGCATTTTAAAATATTTGCAGTTTTCTGTATATAGTGACCTTTATCGGTCTGTCTCCTCATCACGCCTACTCACTACAAACAATAGACTTTATAATCCTGAATTCATCTTAAGAGAGACTGGTGTTTGCCAGATTATAAACTGAAATAATTGTCGGACGTCCTTTTAAAGTGAAACTAACACTTAATAAAGCCTGGTGATTTTGAAAGGGCTTTCAAAATCACCTATATTTATATAGACCTTATTTATTTATAACTATAGTTTATTATATATTTAGCTTTACTTATTTGTCAGTTTATTCAAACTGGCCAATAAAAACATAGAATTTGATCTTTTCTAACGTTAAAGTGATAGTAATGTTTCATAATAAAAGCAGCTCCAATTAATCTTCATAGTATTTGGGCCATGGAGAGTGTTATTTCAATTCGGTCAGAGTTGTAGTTTAGGTTTAATTCAGTGATAAATTATCCCCCTCCCACCCCTTTTACTAATGTAACACTTCTCAGCCAGAGCAGAAGCATACCTCCCAACATTTCAAAATGCCAAAGAGGGACACTTTTGTTTTAGGAGGTGTTTCTGGAGGCGTGGCTGGTGGGCAGGGCATTACCAGGAATTTTTAAGCTATATCATGACCTATTGTCACCTCCTTGTGTAACCTAATAAACAATTTAGAACAAGACTAGTGATGAGCGAGCACCCCAATGCTCGGGTGTTCGGGTGCTCTGACCGAGCACCCCCGGAGGCTCGAGTGCTCGGCCGAGCACCCGAGCCCCATTGAAGTCAATGGGAGGACTCGAGCATTACACCAGGCACCCCCTGCTCTGATGAGGGGAGGGTGCCTGGTCCATAGGAAAAGGTCAGAAAATGATGGAAACACCACAGAAATGGTTCAGGGACAGCATAGGGAGGATGTCTGGATGCATCTTGGACTCCAACGTCGCTGCTGGGAACGATGTTTCGCCCGTAGTATGCCATTTTTACAGACTGACCGTAAAACACACAAAAAGGAAGATAAAAACGACTTTAGGCGAAAAATTGTTACCAAACAGTATTTGCTGTATATTTACTTGTATATCATCTGCAAATTCTGCAAAAAATTTCATCGATTTTTCGGAACTGGGGCCATGATTAAGAGGGAAACGTGCGCAGAGGCAAATTCTCCCAAAAATTTCCTTGATTTTTCTGAACTGAGGCCATGATTAAGAGGGAAACGTGCGCAGAGGCAAATTCTCCCAAAAATTTCCTTGATTTTTCTGAACTGAGGCCATGATTAAGAGGGAAACGTGCGCAAAGGCAAATTCTCCCAAAAATTTCCTCGATTTTTCTGAACTGGGGCCATGATTAAGAGGGAAACGTGCGCTGAGCCGACCATCTAAAACATTATGGGTGAGGGTCTGCTGCGGAGCTCACCATCCTAAACATTATATGCGAAGGCCCGCTAGTGAGCTGACGCTATAAAACATTATATGAGAGGGCCCGCTAGAGAGCTGACCCAATAAAACATTATATGAGAAGGCCCGCTGGTGAGCTGACCTATACAAAAATTGTCAAACAGGGCCCGCTGGTGAGCTGGCCCTATATAAAAATTATATCACAGGGCCCGCTGGTGAGCTGGCCCTATATAAAAATGATATCACAGGGCATATGGAAGAGGAGGAGGAGGATGAGAAGATTAAGAGTCAACCATATACCCGTTTTTTGAGTGGAAGGGGTGAATGGGAATACAGAGTATTCCCATCATTGTAAATAACATATATAAAGTGACTTTATGTTCCCCCGGGGCTTTCTTCCAGTGGAGTGGAGAAGTCAGGGGAAATCCAGGCCTTGTTCATTTTTATAAGTGTCAACCTATCAGCATTTTCGGTGGAAAGGCGGATACGCTTAACTGTTATGATGCCACCAGCAGCACTAAATACCCGCTCAGACAGAACGCTGGCGGCAGGGCAGGCCAGCACCTCCAAGGCGTAGAGTGCCAGTTCATACCACGTGTCCAGCTTGGACACCCAGTAGTTGTAAGGCACAGAGGGATCATTGAGGACGCTGACACGGTCTGCTACGTACTCCTTCACCATCTTCCAAAACTTTTCCCTCCTTGTGACACTAGGCTGCGCATCAGGGTGAGGGTGCTGGCGGGGTGTCATGAAGGTGTCCCACGCCTTGGAGAGTGTTGCCCTGCCTTTGTCGGAACTGCTGTGTGCTCCCCTTTTCTCCCCTTCTCGGTTGGCCAAGGTAGCACGTACTCTGCCGCCAGTGTTGTCAGATGGAAAATTTTGGAGCAATTTTTCGACAAGAACCTTCTGGTATTGCACCATTTTGCTTGTCCTCTCCACCGGAGGAATGAGAGATGAGAAATTCTCTTTGTAGCGGGGGTCCAGAAGGGTGAACACCCAGTAATCCGTGTTGTCTAAAATGCGTATAACGCGTGGGTCACGGGAAAGGCAGCCTAACATAAAGTCAGCCATGTGTGCCAGAGTACCAACAGGAAAGATTTCGCTGTCCTCACCAGGAGGATGACTCTCAATCTCCTCATCCTCTTCCTCCTCTTCTGCCCACCCACGCTGAAGAGATGGAACTAAAGTTCCATGGCTACCCTCTGTAGCGGAGGCAACCGTGTCTTCCTCCTCCTCCTCCTCCGCCTCCTCCAATTGTCGCTGAGAAGACGAAGTGAGGGTGCTCTGGCTATCACCTTGTGTAAGCTCTTCCTCCCGCATTTCCACCTCTTCCACATGCAAAGCGTCGGTTTTAATTGTGAGCAGCGAGCGTTTCAGTAGACACAGAAGTGGGATGGTTACACTGATAATAGCGTTATCGCCGCTCACCATCTGTGTCGATTCCTCAAAATTGCGTAAAACCTCGCAGAGGTCTGACATCCATTCCCACTCCTCACTTCTGATTACAGGAAGTTGAACGGAGAGGCGACGACCGTGTAACAGCTGGTACTCCACTACTGCCCTCTGCTGCTCACAAAGCCAGGCCAACATGTGGAAGGTGGAGTTCCAGCGCGTGCTCACGTCACACAGCAGCCGGTGAGCTGGCAATTGTAAGCGCTGCTGCAGCTTCAACAGGCCGGCTGAAGCTGTAGATGACTTACGGAAATGTGCACACACGCGGCGCACCTTCGTCAAGAGATCATGCAAATTGGGGTAGGTTTTTAGAAATCGCTGAACCACTAAATTAAATACATGCGCTAGGCATGGTACGTGTGTGAGCTTGCCGAGCTCCAAAGCCGCCACCAAGTTACGCCCATTATCACACACAACCATGCCTGGTTGCAGGTTGAGTGGCGAGAGCCATTGCTCGGTCTGGTGACTAATCCCCTGCAACAGCTCTGAGGCCGTGTGCTGTTTGTCCCCAAGGCAGATCAGCTTCAGCACGGCCTGTTGACGCTTCCCCACTGCAGTGCTACACTGCTTCCAGCTACCGGCTGATGGGTGAGTGGCGCTGCGCGCAGAGAATTCGGAGGTGGAAACGGAGGAGGAGGAGCCAATAACGTAGGTGCTGGCGGAAACCCTGATGGAGGTAGGGCCCGCAATCCTCGGCGTGGGTAGCACCTGTGCCATCCCAGGGTCCGAGTCGCTCCCAGCCTCCACGACATTCACCCAGTGTGCCGTCAGGGAAATGTAGCGTCCCTGGCCACAAGCACTTGTCCATGTGTCAGTCGTTAAGTGGACCTTCCCAGTAACTGCGTTGGTCAGGGCACAGGTGATGTTACGGGACACATGGTGGTGTAAGGCGGGGACGGCACACCGGGAAAAGTAGTGGCGGCTGGGGACTGCGTACCGAGGGACAGCTGCTGCCATCAGGCTGCGGAAGGACTCAGTCTCCACAAGCCTAAATGACAGCATTTCGATGGCCAGTAATTTGGAAAGGTGTGAGGTTAGTGCTATGGCCTGTGTGTGGGTGGCTGGGTATTTTCGCTTGCGCTCAAATGCCTGGGGTAACGACATTTGGACGCTGTGCTGGGACAGGGAAGTGGATGTGGTCGCTGATGGTGCTTCAGATGGTACAGGTGCAGGGCGGGAGGTATGCGGGCCTGCGCCTTCGACAGGCGATTGGCCGGCACCGAAAACAGGGGAAGAGGAGGCAGTGGTGTGGCCTGCAGACACAGATTGGCGATCCGGGCGTTCCTCCCACTTATTACGGTGCTTGGATGCCATGTGTCGGATCATGCTGGTGGTGGTGAGGTTTCTAGTGTTCATGCCTCAGCTCATTCTGGTGTTGCACAGGTTGCAAACTACAATTCTTTTGTCGTCCGCACTTTCCTTAAAAAAACACCATACCGCGGAACACCTACCCCTTGGCAAGGGAGATTTACGCAAGGGGGTGCTCCGTGGAACATTTGCGGGCCGGTTTGGTGCGGTCCGCCTTCTTTCTGTAGCCACACCACTGCCTCTTCCAGCCTGTTGCGGTGCTGCAGATGGCTCACCCTCAGGACTGCTGTCATCGCTCGGCTCTACACCTTCCCAGGTGGGGTCAGTCACCTCATTGTCCACCAAGTCCTCCTCCACTTCCTCACTCTGATCATCCTCCTCATGTCTTGATCCCACCACATACTCAGTCATTGACAACTGTATATCATCCTCCTCATCAAGGTCTTGAGACAGTAATAGTGGTTGATTTAATGGCAACTGTGTCTCATCATCCACTTCCTTTGACCTTAAATGCCGTTCACCTCTGTCATCTTCTTGTGACTGGGTACCCTCTAGAGGTTGTGAATCAGGGCACAAGATGTCATGTTCCTCTGCAAGCGTGCTTGGAGAGAGGTTCAAATTAAGGATTGGTGATGAGACGAGCTCCTCACTATATCCCAGTGTGGGATCACTTCTTTGACCAGATCCTCTATGGTGGGAGGAAGGATGATCAGGGTGAGGATTATGTTGACCAGACTCTTGGCTACTGAGAGTGGACTTGGTGGAAGACAGGGTGGTGCTTAACCGACTGGAAGCAGTATCAGCTGACATCCAACCGACCACCTGTTCGCAGTGGTCGGACCTCGAGAGTGATGTCCTGCGACGCCCTGTAAACTGAGACATGAAGCTAAGTATGGTGGATGTCTTTCTGTCTTGTGCTCTGGCACCAGGCACAGTTTCTACGCGTCCTGACCCGCGCCCTGAACTATCAGGATCACGTCCACTTCCCCGTCCCTTTTTACCCGCCTTCTTCATATTACACGGAATATGTGCTGCAAATCTGCAACTTTGCACAGTAAACAGAATGTTCTTCTTAACTGCGGCTCGGCACAGTGAATGGAATATGTGACTTTGATATTTTACAGTTTGAACAGTTAACAGAATGTTCTCCTAATATGCAACTTTGCACACTAAACAGAATGTGCTTCTTAACTGCGGCTACGCACAGTGAATGGAATATGTGACTTTGATATTTTACAGTTTGAACACTTAACAGAATGTTCTCCTAATATGCAACTTTGCACACTAAACAGAATGTGCTTCTTAACTGCGGCTACGCACAGTGAATGGAATATGTGACTTTGATATTTTACAGTTTGAACACTTAACAGAATGTTCTCCTAATATGCAACTTTGCACACTAAACAGAATGTGCTTCTTAACTGCGGCTACGCACAGTGAATGGAATATGTGACTTTGATATTTTACAGTTTGAACACTTAACAGAATGTTCTCCTAATATGCAACTTTGCACACTAAACAGAATGTGCTTCTTAACTGCGGCTACGCACAGTGAATGGAATATGTGACTTTGATATTTTACAGTTTGCACAGTTAACAGAATGTTCTCCTAATATGCAACTTTGCACACTAAACAGAATGTGCTTCTTAACTGCGGCTACGCACAGTGAATGGAATATGTGACTTTGATATTTTACAGTTTGCACAGTTAACAGAATGTTCTCCTAGTATGCAACTTTGCACACTAAACAGAATGTGCTTCTTAACTGCGGCTACGCACAGTGAATGGAATATGTGACTTTGATATTTTACAGTTTGAACACTTAACAGAATGTTCTCCTAATATGCAACTTTGCACACTAAACAGAATGTGCTTCTTAACTGCGGCTACGCACAGTGAATGGAATATGTGACTTTGATATTTTACAGTTTGAACACTTAACAGAATGTTCTCCTAATATGCAACTTTGCACACTAAACAGAATGTGCTTCTTAACTGCAGCTACGCACAGTGAATGGAATATGTGACTGATATTTTACAGTTTGCACAGTTAACAGAATGTTCTCCTAATATGCAACTTTGCACACTAAACAGAATGTGCTTCTTAACTGCGGCTACGCACAGTGAATGGAATATGTGACTTTGATATTTTACAGTTTGAACACTTAACAGAATGTTCTCCTAATATGCAACTTTGCACACTAAACAGAATGTGCTTCTTAACTGCGGCTACGCACAGTGAATGGAATATGTGACTTTGATATTTTACAGTTTGCACAGTTAACAGAATGTTCTCCTAATATGCAACTTTGCACACTAAACAGAATGTGCTTCTTAACTGCGGCTACGCACAGTGAATGGAATATGTGACTTTGATATTTTACAGTTTGAACACTTAACAGAATGTTCTCCTAATATGCAACTTTGCACACTAAACAGAATGTGCTTCTTAACTGCGGCTACGCACAGTGAATGGAATATGTGACTTTGATATTTTACAGTTTGCACAGTTAACAGAATGTTCTCCTAATATGCAACTTTGCACACTAAACAGAATGTGCTTCTTAACTGCGGCTACGCACAGTGAATGGAATATGTGACTTTGATATTTTACAGTTTGCACAGTTAACAGAATGTTCTCCTAATATGCAACTTTGCACACTAAACAGAATGTGCTTCTTAACTGCGGCTACGCACAGTGAATGGAATATGTGACTTTGATATTTTACAGTTTGAACACTTAACAGAATGTTCTCCTAATATGCAACTTTGCACACTAAACAGAATGTGCTTCTTAACTGCGGCTACGCACAGTGAATGGAATATGTGACTTTGATATTTTACAGTTTGCACAGTTAACAGAATGTTCTCCTAATATGCAACTTTGCACACTGAACAGAATGTGCTCTAATCTGCAACTTTGCACACTAAAAAGAATGTGCTGCTAATCTGCAACTTTGAACACTGAACAGAATGTGCTCTAATCTGCAACTTTGCACACTAAACAGAATGTGCTGCTAATCTGCGGCTAGGCACAGTGAACAGAATATGTGAAGTTTTTTTTTTTTATATCTCTGCCCCCTCAAACGAAATAAAATGCTGCCCCCACACACAGTAGTCCTAAAAAGGACTTTTGGGTCTTTTTTTTTACAAATTCGCTTTTCTTCTCCCTACACTGACTTTCCCTTCCTATCCTCATCTCTCCCTGGCTAAGACTGAGCCGAACTCGCTGGTCAGGTGCTATACAGCACCCGATCACGGGTTCTGGCCAGCCAATCAGTGTAATGCCAGCAGCCAACATGGCTGCTGGCATTACACTGATGTCAGAGCCTCCCTGCACGTTTATTGGCTGCGCAGCAGCTGCGAAACGTGCGGGGAGGAGACCCGAACATGGCGGGCGAGCACATGCGGTACTCGTACGAGTACCGCCATGTGCCGAGCAGAGCGATGCTCGAGCCGAACCGAGCTTCGGCCGAGCATGCTCGCTCATCACTAAACAAGACCAAAGTATTTTATTTACATGGACTAATTTATAAACACATATACTGATCTTTATACAAACAATAACGTGAGTTTTATTACTGTAGAGCAATATTAAACACTTATATACACACCACACAATCTGGTTTCATAAAAAGAGGGACATCAGTGTGGTAAAGAGGGACAGAGGGATTTAGGTCTAAAAGAGGGACTGTCCCTCCTAAAGAGGGATACTTGGTAGGTATGCAGAAGGGAGGTGCCCAGGTAGATTGCAGAGAGGGACAATCTTCAATTAAGATAAGGGAAAAACCTGAAAAACTTGTCAAGGGCGGCAGGGCGTTCATTGTTCTAATAGAAAGAAGCTTGTCCCCTGCTGTTATCTGTCTGGTCTATGGACTGCATTCCACATCTGAGAAGAGATGGCTTACACTAGGTAAAAGGGGCGGGACGGGAAACTTTGCTTGTGAATCTATCTTAAACCATAAAGGTTTGAGAGATAAGACTTATATCGTTCTTCATGTTTCTTTAATGCCTATAAAATAGGATTTTAGTCTTACCTGTTAAATCCTTTTCACTTAGTCCATACGTTCACTGGTACTCTGGGAGGCGATTCGTCCCTTTAATAGGCAGGAACAATTATGCAAATGATTGCAGGGGGCGGAGCCTCCCCTCCTACTTAAGCCACCTTCAGGCCAGAGCCACTAGATTGATTTGAGACACTAAAACTGACCCCAGGTAAGCAAGAAGAAAGACTCCTGTGAGCATGCCCCAAAGGTCTCCCACTGAATGCCACAGGAGAGCCAGGTCTGGTCCCTTGACAGGGTGGGAGACCAGTGACCTGTATGGACTAAGTGAAAAGGATTTAACAGGTAAGACTAAAATCCTATTTTCACTGTCGTCCAATACAGGTCACTGGTACTCTGGGATGTACAAACATTGAGCTGACCCAGAGGCGGGAAATAAGGCAAGGACCAGTACAAGGCCCAAGTCACTAAAACTGCTATGAACCAGTTAATTACATAGCCCAAACTGTAAGTGTCAACGGACACCAACCAAGGGAACAACCCCTGAACTAACAGCACACGGAACTAGAGCCAACTGGGCTCAACATAAAGGAAGCACTAAGGATCACAGAGTAGAAGTCCTAAACAGGCAAAACTGCCTCCAGGACCTTCCTTCCAAAACTGGCATCAGCCGAAGCCAGTACATCAACTCGATAGTGCTTAGAAAATATGTGCACAGAGGACCAAGTGGCCGCTCTGCACAGTTGAGCAGCGGATGCCTGATTCTTGTAGGCCCAAGAGGTCCCAATAGATCTGGTGGAATGGGCAGTCACCCGGAAGGGAACATGCTTATTCCGCAACTTATAGGCTTCACGGATAGTAGCCTTAATCCAAAAGGCAATAGTAACTTTGGAAGCCGGTCTCCCTGCCCTAGGCCCCTCAGGAATGACGAATAAAGCGTCAGACTTCCTGATAGACTCGGTGCGATGAACATAAAACTTGAGGCAACGCACCACATCCAACAAATGGAGATCTCGTTCCTTGTCAGATGAAGGATTCGGGCAGAAAGAGGGAACCACAATCTCCTGATTGATGTGAAACTCGGACACAACCTTGGGTAAGAATTCCTTGGTAGTGCGAAGCACAGCCTTATCCTTGTGGAACACCAGGTAAGGAGGTTTACAAGACAGAGCTTGTAACTCTGCTACCCAGCGAACTGAAACAATAGCCAAAAGGAAGGCCATCTTCCAAGTCAAGAGACGTAATGGAATGGAAGCCAAGGATTCAAACGGGGGTCGCTGGAGAACTCCCAGCACCAAATTGAGGTCCCACTGGGGAGCAGGACTCTTGAAGGCAGGCCGAACATGAGTCACACCTTGGAAGAAAACTTTCACATCAGGAAGGATAGCAATTAGTGTTGAGCGAGCGTGCTCGGCCGATGCTCGGATCGGCTCGAGCATCGCTCTGCTCGGCACATGGCGGTACTCGTACGAGTACCGCCATGTGCTCGCCCGACATGTTCGGGTGAAGAGGATCTGTGCCGGAAGAGGCACAGATCCGAAGACGCTCCGCTGGACCACCAGGGAATGGAGGTACGGGGGCATTGCGGAGATGAAGGGGGCATTGCGGAGATGAAGGGGGACATTGTGGAAGAGGGGCATAGACTCTATGCCCCTCTTCCACAATGTCCCCCTTCATCTCCGCTATGCCCGTCTTCCACAATGTGCCCCTTTATCTCCGCTATGCCCCTCTTCCACAATGTCCCCCTTCATCTCCTATGCCATAGAGGAGATGAAGGGGGACATTGTGGAAGAGGGGCATAGCGGAGATGAAGGGGGACATTGTGGAAGAGGGGCATAGACTCTATGCCCCTCTTCCACAATGTCCCCCTTCATCTCCGCTATGCCCCTCTTCCACAATGTCCCCCTTCATCTCCGCTATGGCATAGGAGATGAAGGGGGACATTGTGGAAGAGGGGCATAGCGGAGATGAAGGGGGACATTGACCAGGCACCCTCCGCTCATCAGAGCAGGGGGTGCCTGGTTTAATGCTCGAGTGCTCCCATTCATTTGAATGGGGCTCGGGTGCTCGGCCGAGCACTCGAGCATCAGGGGGTGCTCGGTCAGAGCACCCGAGCACCCGAGCATCGGGGTGCTCGCTCATCCCTAATAGCAATCCTTTCCTGGAAAAACACAGACAAGGCAGAAGTCTGAACTTTGAGGGAACTCAGACTGAGCCCCTTGTCAACACCATCCTGCAAGAAGGCCAGGACAGTGGGAAGATGAAAATCAAGGGATAATTTCTTATCAGAGCACCATGCAACGAAGGTTGACCATATGCGATGATAGATCTTGGAGGACACAGGCTTACGAGCACTGAGCATAGTCGACACCACAGAAGGAGAAAATCCTTTCTTTGCTAGAATCGAGGATTCAACCGCCATGCCATCAAATGGAGAGAGTGAACATCCTCCTTCCACAGATATCCCTGAAGAAGTAGGTCCGGACGGGCAGGAAGTGGGAACGGATCCGCCACTGACATGGCCATCAACTCCGGATACCAGGACTGGCGAGGCCAGTTTGGAGCGATCAGGATGACAGGACAACGCTCCTGCTTCAACTTCTGGATGACTCTGATCAATAGAGGAAGAGGAGGAAAGATGTAAGCCAGAGAAAAATCCCAAGGGATCGACAAGGCATCCACTGCTAGAGCAAGGGAGTCCCTCCACCGGGAGCAAAACATCGGAACCTTCCTGTTGTGTCTGGAGGCCATCAGGTCCACCACCGGCATCCCCCACCTCTGGGTGAGCAAGTGAAACACCTCTGGATGAAGAGCCCATTCTCCGCTGTCGACGGTATGACGACTGAGAAAGTCCGCCATGACGTTGTCCACGCCTGGAAGGTGAACTGCAGAGATGACAGGCACGTGATCTTCTGCCCAAGACAAAATATCCTTGACCTCCAACCAGGCGGTGCCGCTTCTTGTGCCGCCTTGCCTGTTGATGTAAGCCACCGCAGTGGCGTTGTCGGATTCCACTCTGATCGGACGACCGGTCAGTTGAAATTCCCAGTGTTTCAGGGCAAGCCGGACGGCACGTAGTTCCAGAACATTGATGGAGAGAAGAGATTCCTACAGACCCCATTTCCCCTGAGCACTGAAGCGACCCAACACAGCACCCCAGCCCCGAAGGCTGGCATCCGTTGTGATCGTGGTCCAACGAGGAACTTGAAAGGATCTCCCTTTCAGGAGATGAGAAAGATCCAACCACCAGTGTAGACTCAACTCGACACGAGGAGGTAGAGAGACTGACAGATGCTGATGATCTGGATGATTCTTGCACGTCTGGATCACAAATCTCTGAAGTTCCCTGGAGTGGGCCATGGCAAATGGTACCGCTTCGATCGTGGAAATGAACTTCCCCACCAGAGACGTCAACTTCGGTACCGGAACTAAGTCCAGTTCCAGAATCCCCGCCACTCAGACGGCTATCTGATGAGCCACATCCTCCGGAAGAAACACCATGCATTGGCAAGTGTCGAACAGGAGACCCAGGAACAGAAGCCTCTGAGATGGGACCAAGTCCGACTTGTCCAGATTCAGGATCCAACCATGACGGGTCAGAGTGTGTATACACAGCTGCAGCTGCTGGTGGAGAAGCTCCGCTGAGGAGGCTTTGAGGAGAAGATCGTCCATGTAAGGGGTCACCCTGACACCATCCTGATGAAGTACGGCTATCAAGGAACCCAACACCCTCTGGAAGACCTGAGGGGCTGAAGTCAGCCCAAAGGGGAGAGCTGAAAACTGAAAGTGTCCCCTGTGGCAGGCAATCCTGAGATACCGCCTGCTCTCCGGATGAATAGGGATGTGCAGATATGCATCCTGAAGGTCCAGGGAGGCAAGAAATTCCCCTGGAGACATAGCGGCAATCACAGATCGCAGGGATTCCTGGCGGAAGTGGGAAGTCACCACATAGGCATTGAGATCCTTGAGATTCAAAATGGGACGAGCCCCTCCGTCCTTTTTGGCCACCACAAACAGGTTGGAATAAAATCCTGAACCTGTGTCCTCTGGAGGAACCGCTTCCAGGACCTCTTTGTCCAAGAGATCCTGAATAGCGTCTTCGAACAGACGCCTTTTTGTAGGTTCCTGAGAAGGACGAGTAAAATGGAACCAAAAAGGAGGAAGGGAGGAGAAAGGGATCCTGTATCCCTCTGACACCACCTGAATAACCCATGGGTCCGCCACTGACTCCTCCCAAGTCCGGCGAAAGATGCGGAGACGTCCACCCACAGCCGGATGCGGACCCGGGTTCGGTGAGTTATGCCGAAGCAGTCTTGGAGGTCTTGGCCTTGGGGGCCACTTTGGGCTTCCAGGACTGTTTGGGCTTGGAGGAGGAGCGCGTAGTGGGAGGACCCGTTTGGGCCGCGGAGCGCGTCTCAGTCTGAAAGGAACGAAAGGACCGATTGCGTTTGGCTGGAAACTTTTTCTCAAAAACTGAGGGTAGAAGAGTACTTTTACCGCCAGTAGCCTCACTGATCATTTCTTTGAGTTCAGACCCAAAAAGCAAATTCCCCTGAAAGGGCAAGGAAAGCAAGGCTTTCTTAGAGGCTGTATCAGCAGACCAAATTTTCAGCCAAAGGGCATGTCTAGCCACCACAGAAGAAGTGGAGGCCCTCGCCATCATGCGCACAGCATCAAAGGCAGCGTCAGCAACATAATTCTGAGCTTCAGTAATATTAGCAAGAAGCTGCAACTGTTCAGACACTGGTGCATCCTGGCGAACTGCTTCAGTCAGTCGTTCAGTCCAGGCTGCAATAGCTCTATTAACCCACGCCACTGCAAAGGTTGGACGCATGGCAGTGCCAATGGAGGCAAAAATAGACTTAAGAGAAAGTTCTAGCTTTTTATCCATCCAATCCTGCAGGGCAGAGGCATCAGAGACAGCCAAAGCGGTAGACTTGGATAGCCTGGAAACAGGAGCATCCACCTTGGGGGGATGAACCCATTTTGCCAGCTCAGTCTCAGGAAAGGGGTACAGTTTAGCAAACTTTTTGGAGACAGAGGAGGATCTATCAGGATTCTTCCACGCCTCAGAGACTAGACGGGCAAGGGTAGGGTTAGTTGGAAAACAAACAACAGGCTTAGATGGTTTCTTTTGAAAAACGTCAGTAGGATCATAAGTAGATTCCTGAGTCAGAGGAAGGTTGAGCGTAGTTAACACAGCTCTAATCAGACCCTCAGCCGAGACTTCAGGGTCACATTCATAAGGGTCCCCAATGGACCCGTTAGACTCAATAACAGTGCGTTCCTCAGCATCAGAATCCTGCAATAGTTCTTCCTCAGAAGAATCAGACACATCAGGAGCCCCCTGTGGCTTAGGCAGGGAGGTCCTGATTGTAGAGGGGGTCTGCCAGACCTGGAGAGCCCCCTGTACCTGAGAGGGAAAGAGTTGAAGAGTGGATCTGCGATCCCTAGTGGCAGCTTTAAACTCCCTCACCCAAGATGGCTCAATAGCATGGCTGGGAAGCCCAGGGTTGCTATCTTGATCAGTGCAGTTAGGGCATAGATCCCCCAAATTATCACTAGATAGCCCAGTGTGACAAGAGGAGCAAAATGCCATGGGGGGAGCAGACCCCCCATCCTCCTTTGACTTGGGTCTAGCCCCTAGCTCCAGTGAAGTAGACATGCTCACAGCGTCAATATACCCCACTTTAAACTCTATCACCCAGTAAAAGTGTGGAAGATCAAAGTTTCACCCCAGAAATGCCTAAATTTGGACTTATCTGGCCAGCGAAGGGTTAATCTGTTGAGGGGAGAGAAGGCTCGGTCCCTGCGTAGTGTACTCGCTGAGGAAGAGCACCACAAAATGGCGGCCGTCAGGACAGCCAATCAGAAACGAGCGAGAACCGGGCGCTCATGGGAAATGTAGTTTTCCCCATACAAGTACCCCAAACAGTGCCCGAAGCCCCCCTGAACACCCCACATTTATAAAACATACACCGGATGATAGAGCAGGAGCCTAGCATTAAAATGAGCCCTCTCTGAAGTTGCTGTGACAAGCGGTTCCAGAGATATGTCCCACACTGTGAATCTCATAGAGAGTAAAGGAGCCATAGCTTCTGAGCGGGAAAAGCCGTGCTTAAAGGCGCGGAACACCAATTTTAATAAAGTTTAACAAAACATTAAAATGTGCCCAAACATGAATTAAACACATAAATAAACACTAGTCAAAGCTCCAAAACCCAGAGAATACCACAGAAACTGCATTAAATCATTGAAATGCAAATAAAAACACCCTATGAGTGCTGGAGTGCAAAGCAAACTCCCAAATACAAGCCCATCAAAGGGACACTGTGGGGACAAGTGGACCTTCAGCACTCAATGGGTGGCTCACCTTTCCTGCAGGACTTCAGTGTTCAGGTGACCATGATGAAGAAGGAATAAACCAGAGGTAAATTCCCCAGTAGGGAAGCTGCTTAACTCAAGCTGTTCCCTCTTCAGGGCATAAGGTCCACAGAAAATCCCTGGAAGCTGCACCAGCCACTTTAAAGAGGGCAATTCACAGCCATGGTCACCCTCCTAATGGTGGTATTCCATATTTGAATAAAAAATAACAAAACACTAAGTTGAATGCATAGATGTTCTCTACCTGGTGTGCACAGCACCCAGGAACAAATCAATCTAGTGGCTCTGGCCTGAAGGTGGCTTAAGTAGGAGGGGAGGCTCCGCCCCCTGCAATCATTTGCATAATTGTTCCTGCCTATTAAAGGGGTGAATCGCCTCCCAGAGTACCAGTGACCTGTATTGGACGACAGTGAAAATAAAATAAAGATAAAACGAAGTATTACTATCCCTTTAAGGACAGCCTTATGCCTATACAATGCATGCTTAAATTCTGTCACTGTATTAACTTCTGCCACTTCTGCTGGTAGGATATTCCACTTATCTACTACCCTCTCAGTGAAGTAAAACTTTCTTACATTAAATCTAAACCTGTGTCCCTGTAGTTTTAGACTATGGTCTCTTGTCCTAACATTTTTACTACTTTGAAATGTACTTCCCTCCTGCACTCTGTTGAATCCCTTCATGTATTTGAATGTTTCAATCATATCCTCTCTCTCTCTCTTCTCTCCTCCAAGCTATACATGTTCAGATCGTTTAGTCTAACCTGATATTTCTTTTCCTGTAAACCAGTCACCATTTCAGTAGCCCTTCTTTGAATTTTCTCTAGAGTATCTATATCCTTCTGGAGATGGAGTCTCCAGTACTGTACACAATACTCTAGGTGAGGTCTAACTAGAGATATGTAGAGTGGCATGACCACTTCCCTTTTTCTGCTACTAATGCCCCTAGCTATACAACCCAGTACCCTGCTTGCACATTCCCCACTGCTTTATTACATTGCCTGCCTACCTTTAAGTCATTTGAAATAATTACTCCCAAATACTTTTCCTCTGGTGTCTCTGACAGCACAGTAACCTTAATAGTATATTTTTCCTTTGGATTTTTATGTCCCAAATGCATTATTTTACATTTATCAACATTAAACTGCATCTGCCACACTCTTGTCCATTCTTCTTATTTACTTAAAGGGATAATATTACTTAAAATGTAAAAAAAATATGTTGTAGGGTTTACCCCCCTGAGTAAAACAAGAGTACTCCCACTGCTGAAAGGTGTTTCATTCAAAAGTTATTAATTTTCAAAATTGAATTTTTTAGGTGCAATATCACAGTGGCCTGAAATTGTACAGTGGCGCTGTTGCTACACCATCCTATGGAGATTTATGGTCCCAGGACCAGAGCTGTCCATAGGATTGTGTAGCAACAGCGCCACTGTACAATTTCAGGCCACTGTGATATTGCACCTAAAAAGTTCAACTTTGAAAATTAATAACTTTTGAATGAAACACCTTTCAGCAGTGGGGGTACTCTTGTTTTACTCAGGGGGATAAATCCTACAACATATTTTTTTTTACATTTTAAGTATTACTATCCCTTTAAATCATTTGTCATTTGGCTTATTCCCCGTGGAATGTCTACCCTATTGAAGATCTTGGTATCATCTGCAAAAAGGCATACTTTTCCTTGAAGACCTTTTGCAATATCACTAATAAAAATATTAAAATGAATGGGCCCCAGTACAGATCCCTGAGGTACTCCATTAGTAACACTCCTTTTGTCCGAATATTCTCCATTGACTACCACCCTCTGTCTCCTTTCACTCAGCCATTGTCTTATCCATTTAACTATTTTTACATCCAGAACCAAACACTGCAATTTATTAATGAGTGTTCTATGAGGGACAGTGTCAAATGTTTTACTGAAATCTAAGTAAGCTATATCTACTGCTCCCCCTTGGTCTATTATTTTAGTTACCCAGTCAAAAAAATCTATGAGGTTAGTTTGACAAGTTCTCCCTGCTGTAAACAGGGAAGAAAGTGGCAGTTGGGAGAGGAGTGGACTGATAGCATCTGACACATCAGGCTGTGCCAGCTAGAGCCTAATTTTCATAAACTGACGAATAAATATAGCTAAATATATCCTAAACTTTAGATTTAAACAAAGAATCAGTGGCTAATCTGCTTATTTCAACTATTCTATTTTGAAAAAAAAAAAACATATACCATATATAACTATAAAGTTACCAATGGAAATCATGCTTGCACAAGTGGATCGCTAAAATGCTAAAAATATGTCTGTCAGCAAGATACAAAAAAAATTCACCAAACCTCTGGCACTGAAAGGGTTAAATATTCCAGTATACTGACATTTACAGAGTCAGGCAACAGTGGATAGGAGTGTGGTCATGTGAGGAGTAGATGTAGCCAAAGGTGGGGTTAGGGGCATCTAGGGAGTCTGCGACTGATGTAAATCTGTCCCTGTTCCCATAGCCTAATTCGAGTCACACTTCCATTTCATAATTAGCATTTACTAAGAAAAAAAATACTATTTATCCAGCCTACCTGTAAAACACCAGCTTGGTGACAACAATTAACAATTGTTAGCTAAATTATACATCAGACTCAATGGTGCCAATCTGTGAAGCAAAAGTGTGAAAGCTCTGTATCTAAACAGGCTATTGTGTCTAGCCAAACGTTTGCACTCTTTAGAAGATGGAACACATTGTGCTCTGTAATCTTTATAACTGATGATGGCTTTCTAATGGCTTACTTTGTTGTTACCTGACATTTTTGCTATTTCAGATCAATAGTGTTATCCATTCTGGGAGAGACTGGCCTTTTAAAGGGCAAATATACCTTAGGAATAAGTATCTCTTAATTTTTTAAAAGGAGGATTTACTGAAATAGACATCCTTCGTACAGCAGTATACTTTTTTATTATTTTGTATTTATACTCTACTGTAGCCTACTGCTAGATGTGGTTTACAATCTGTTCAAGACTAGTGACCCAGTTCCATTGAAGCCCTTTTTTTGTGGTGAGCAGGTATGCCCTAGAGACAGATATCAACAGAATCAATATGTAAAGCAAACTACGGTGGACCAGTTACCTTAAGACAAGTTTAGTTTATTCTACAGATAAGTAAAATTTGCCTTTATGCTGTACTAGACATTTCTATAAAATAACTTGTTTTTGTGAAATTAAGCTCTATGATGCGATGGAAAGGTGTGTCATTTTACATTTTATGCTAATATCCTGGACAGTTCACCAATTTTCTTTTGGTGGATGCCGAAAGTCTTGACCCTAGTGTGCAGTCTAGATTCATTCATAGCACACTGAGGTGAATGTTCAAATATGTCAGCACAACGCCACTGGAGTTAGCCTCCAACACCAGTCACTATCATACCTGGGAACTGTCAGGGTTTGACCCTGAGACTCAGGGTTTTGGCCCAAATCTCAGGGTCTCAGGGTGAAGAGCCAAAATCTCAGGGTGAGAGAGTTCAGTGCTCCCCGTTATATTCTGCTCCTGTTAAATGCTTCTCTAGTCTCTAAATTGGTGCCACTTGTACCAGAAAGGCAGAGGGAGAAGTCCTGCTTGATTTGTGTGTTTTCATGCAGTGATATCTGTAAGTTGTTGTGTATTAATGGCTCCTTGAATGCCGACTGGAGCGACTCTCGATTAACGTGATAAGGGATATATCGAGGATAATCTATATTATAGGAAATTTAAGGGTTAATATTTACACAATCTCAGGGTCAGCTCATTTTGAAAGTTCCCAGGTATGGTCACTATGCTTGATGGTAAGCACTAGAGCTCATGTTCAAAGCTGTGTATACTGGTGCACATTACGACCTTGATGCCAGCAAGCCCTTACTCCTGCTCCATAGCATGTAGGATGACCACATGTCCTGGATTGCCCAGGATATTCCCAGGTTATAAATGTCTGTTCCATGTCAGGGGCAGCCCCCTTCTGGGAAAAAACAAAGTCCCAGAATGAAAACTCCACAACACTAGAAGCAGAACTGCCCATTGCCTACCGTGATAGAAAGTGATGCCTCTGCTGGCTACAATAAAATGGCTTCCAGAGAGAGCGCTAAACACAAGAGAGAGAACTGAGCCTTGATCTTGATATCAAATCAAACAGAAACTGCAGTGCAATTTTAACGTAATGTAGTACTCGTCTAAGGCTTTGGGAGCAATGTACGTTTTCTTGCAGCCAACCACAGGCATTAGGACAGCAGTCAATGGGCAGTTCACACTCTAGTACACAGGACTCTGTGGCGTGCTGGGAAAAGCGCAGGTTGTGCACTAATGTACAGTGACCCCTCCTTAATAGCTGCCCTTAAGATGAGGACAGGTACTCTGCTGCTCTCATTTCTGCATTGTTCTTGAATAGCAGAATGGAATTGTGGTTACCCATATACATACCTGGGAACTTTTGAAATGAGCTCACCCTGAGATGTTTGAAATAATAACCCTTAACGCCCACAAGAAAGCAGATTCTATGTGTTATGTCAATGTTTGCTCTAAACCAGAGACAATCCAATCAATTTTTAAGGAACCTTACACATGTTACAGTTCTGAGATATAACTTCTTATACACTCATAAGGCAAGCAGGACTTGTCCTCCTGCTTTTTAGGTAGAAATGTAATGGATTTGGACAATAAATAAGTAGTAAATTGGTATAAATTATATAGGAGGACACACTGGATTTGCTCACCCTGAGAATTTGGCCCTTTACCCTGAGACCCTGAGATTTGGTTCCAAACCCTGAGTCTCAGGGTCAAACCCTGAGAGTTCCCAGGTACGCCCATATAGCATGTGCAAGGAACTGGTGTAACATTAGACCATTTTCTCTATGATTTGCTTGGTACAGAGTGTTAAATAAAGCATGGAGGAAAGGAACACCCATAGACTGCCCTATTTCCCTCCCCCTTGGTGCAAGCATCATTAAGCCAATAATTTGGAATTTAAGTCACTTATTAAGTTGAAATTGGGCAAGCATAGGCTCCTGAAATAGAGAGAATGTGTATTTGTACATTCACTCCAGTGTCTGTATTGGTCCAGCACAGATACTAATTAGAATAAAGTGCCACACTGTGTCATCAACAAATAAAGGTTACTTTCTCTAAAACAATTTATATTATAAACAAAAGGCTAGTACATTATAAACTTCCAAATGTACTAAACTTCTCTTATGGTGACAGGTCCACTTTAACGTCTTAAAGGAGATCTCTCACATCTTTACAAGTAACGCTCATCAGTTAGAGCATTTAGCGAATAAGTTTAAAATGTTATTAATTTTTTTTTTTTTTTTAGAAAACGTTATTTGCACAAAAATGAAGGTTTAAAGAGTGCCCAGCACCCTACTTCCGGCTTGCCGCTCTGCCTCTGCTCCCATCCCACTACCCAGCATCCTCTGATAACGGAGGCTTTCTGTCTCTAAGCTGGATCAATCTCATTGGCAGAGATTGATATCTAGCCAATGAGACTGCTCCAGCTTACAGACAGAAAGCCTCCGTCATCGGAGGATGCTGAGTAGTGGGATGGGAGCAGAGGCAGAGCGGCAAGCCGGAAGTAGGGTGCTGGGCACTCTTTAAACCTTCATTTTTGTGCAAATAATGTTTTGTTTTTTAAATTAATAACAACATTTTAAACTTATTCGCTAAATGCTCTAACTAATAAGCATTACTTGTAAAATACATGAGAGATCCCCTTTAAGGAGGGGTGGTTTGCACTTAAGGACCAGAGCAATTTTGACTTTTTTGACTATGTCTTTGTTCAACCATATTTTTCCTCTAATTCCACATTTATATGGATACCTCATCTTTTAATTTGTTTAAAATAGAAGAAAAGAGGGAAAACAATTTGCATACATTTTCCTGTCAAATTTGTACAATATTAGTTCATTAGAAAGAAATACCCCAAGATATATTTATTTGATTCTCCTGAATATGGGAGTATCCCATGTGCTTAGTATTTCAATCCCTTTTTCACATTAACAGGGCAAACATTACAAAATGAACACCGTTATTTCCAGTCTGTAATTTTTCAATATTTGGCATGTGAGGATCATAGCTTAGTTGACAATGTCAGAACCCAAAAATGCCCCACAAAAGTATATGTTTCTGAAAAGTAGGTAACATAGGCTAAAATAGAATTCTGGAAATTCTTATGCAGCTATTTTTCCAGAAATCTACCAAATTGTGGTAATATTTTGGTGTTTTGCAGTTTTCACACTTACATTTCAATGTTGTGTCACTCATTACTGCCACTGTTGTGTCATTTGCTGCTTCCATTATTGTGACATCATTACTGCCACTATTGTACTTAAAAAAGTTTTATCTTAAGTTCATCTGTACTTGTCAGTGTTGTTATTTCCTAGTCACTCCGTGACAGTACGAAAGGGCCATGAACACTGAGAGTACTGACACCAGTGGTGGGCAGTCGCTGAATATCATGTCCAGGATGGACATGCAGGAACAACGTCTCAATCAGTTGTCGGTAGTGTTGTAGACACTCCTAGACCAAACTGTGCATTTGGACAAAGTTGGGCAACCACTGATGGCCTCCTCGGTATCGGCATCAGTAACAACCACTCAGGTCGAAAATACGTGTTACAAAGGCTTGTCTGGTACGGCTCCACTTCCCCTAAGATACAATAGGGGATCCCATGTTGTGTCGTGGGTTTAACAACCAGCTCGGAATTTTTTTGGAACTGGTACCTCATGCATTTCAATCCGAGAGAAGCAAAGTAGGCTTCATGACTTCCCTGTTGACCGGCAAAGCTTTGGCGTGGGCCAGTCCGTTATAGGAGACAGTTAAACTCATAACCTTTGATTTCTCTCAATTCGTTGAGGCCTTCCGAAGGGTTTTTGATGTCCCTGGTCGGTCAATCTCTGCCACAAAAAAACTGATGACGATCCAGCAGGGCACAAGCACGGTAGCAGAGTATGCTATAGAATTTCGCATATTAGTGGCAGAGGTAGGCTGGAACAATGAGGCTCTGGTGGCAGCCTTCTCACAAGGACTGAATGATGCTATTTGACAGAGACCTTTCTAGACAAGGAACCCAGAAGCAGGACTAGGAAAGCCCTAGGCCCGAAGAGAAGGAGTACAAGCGACTCCTCCAACAAGGGCAGGTGGAGAGAAGCTGGGGAGCGACGCTAGGGTGCGTTGCTAGCGGACATAGACCCCTTATAGTGCGTTGTGCTGCGGCCAAAGCCGGGTAAAGATGCTGGCCACGAAGCCAGATGACCCCCTTCAGTTGAGCTGAAGGTGGCCCAGGAGAACACAATATAGAGAGGACTGACACCAACTGCCCCAGAGAGAGTCTAAACCTAAAATACAGCTCCCCTAGATGTGGAAGCGAGATGCCGGCTGGGGTACAGAGAATGTAGACCGGCTGGGGAGGAGGCAGGCCGCAGAATCCAGAAGTGGAGCCGGAGAGCCAGAGAAAGCCAGGAATCCAGAGGAGGAAGGAGGAGCAGCCAGAGGACTGGAGTAAACTGGTGGTCCAGGGAGGAAGAGCAGCCAGAGGACTGGAGTAAACTGGTGGTCCAGGGAGGAAGAGCAGCCAGAGGACTGGAGTAAACTGGTGGTCCAGGGAGGAAGAGCAGCCAGAGGACTGGAGTAAACTGGTGGTCCAGGGAGGAAGAGCAGCCAGAGGACTGGAGTAACTGGTGGTCCAGGGAGAAAGAGCAGCCAGTGAACTAGAGCAACCTGGTGGTCCAGGGAGGAGAGCTCAACTGGGAAACTGCTGGAGAGGTAGAGCAGAGACAAAGCTCACCTCCAGAGAAGCGCCAATTACTGAGCACCGGTCCGGATCCGTGCGCTCGAATAAATGGAAGGAATGCGTCATGACGCTGATGTTACAACAGGTCTGAGTGTCTGACATCGACGCATGCGCAGAGGCGCCGCAGAAGCCGGAGCTGGCACCAGAGACCTCCAGGCTCGGCTCCCCGGACCGGGTAGGTACTGACACTGTTAAAGATGAAATAGCAGCTCGTGAACTACCAGTGGACTTGGATCAATTAATTTTGTTCATCATACTAATTGACACCCGCATAAGAGAAAGGTCCACTTACAAGAACAACAGGCCAAGGCATGAGTTGCGTTTGGTACCAAACAGGGAGCTCCCACCCATGCCTCCCTCACCTCCCTTGCCACCTAATGTGGAGGTTAGTAAGGCTGAGCCTATGCAGGTTGGCTTTACACGTTTGTCCCGGGAGGAGCGGTCCTTCCGCCATAGAGAGGGTCTATGCCTGTATTGTGGGAAGGCTGGACACATGCTACGAGGTTGTCTGGTATGTCCGGGAAATGCACGCACCTAGGATCTCTAAGGGGACAGATCCTAGGTGGAGTCAGCCGGTCCCCAGATCAGGATCTAAGCAAGCCCATTGTTCATGTGGCGATTTCTTGGGCTAACTCCTCAGTGGCTACCTATCACCGTTCCCGTGCTTCCCTGTCAATCTTTGCTGGGTTACCTGTGCATTGGAGGAAGCTGATTGGCCTGCCCAGGATGTTCCTTTATATACTGGGTTGTGGGCACTTGTCAGTTGCCCTTTCGTGGTGTTCCTGAGCCTGCGCCTTGTTGCTGTGTTTCTGCTCTCCGGTTTACCGACTCGGCTAGTCTGACCATCCCATTGTTCCTGCTCCGTGATTGACCCGGCTCTGGCTGACGTTCCTGCTCTGTGATTGACCCGGCTCTGGCTGACGTTCCTGCTCCGTGATTGACCCGGCTCTGGCTGACGTTCAAGCTCCGAGTACAGATCCGGTTCCGGGTTGGGATCCAGTGCTGCGTTTGTTCCTGTGTTCCTGCGTGTTCCAGGTCGCCGGCTGGCGACATTCTGAACTGTGTTTGTGTTGCTCTGACTAATCCTCTCTTGGTTACTGGACCGTTGCCTGAGCCTGTTCCTTAAGCACTGCTGAGCTAAGTACCCTTGTAAAACCAGTATTAACCCTTGCTGTGCCGGTTGCCTCAGATCTCTGAGCCTGTACTCTTACTTGCCAAGCCAGTGTATTGCATTTGAGCCTGTTAACACTGAGTGAGCCTGTGCCTTCCTGACCATACCTCCCTATTAGCACTAGCAGAGCTGTAGTCTTTCCGGTGCCGTTAACACCGCAACCGCGCCGGCTGGTGTTGGTACCTCCGTTTGCTCTTGCTGTTGTGCTCCGCTGGACACCGGTAAGGTGTTCCGGTCCAGGTCACTTAAGTGCTCATTGTGTTACTACCGTATCACTATTCCGTTGGCTCGCTATCGCTTGTGCAGTATTCGTCTGCTCTGCCACCCAAGGGGTGCGTACAGCTCTCCTTCCGTTGGCATAAGCAGGGTTATATCCATGACAAGGTTAAGGGCGATTCCGATTCAGGTCCATCTACTCTCGCAGTGGCTCTACTCCAGATTATTCCACTAAGGTGGTATAGGCTCGGTCCTGGGCATTTGCTGGTCTATCTGGGCGTTCATTTCCAAAGGTATCTGAGAGTGATTAGTTCAGTCACACAATACACCCTTCTCTTCACCATCAAGAGACTGATATCTATCCTGGGCGTTGGCCAATCAGTTTACTAATCTAGTTCATTTTCTCCACATTTAACCCTGTGTATTTGCTTATCTGTGTTCTTTACTCTGTTAGACATATTTGGGCCTGTATCTCACAGTTACCATTCTTGGCCCCCAGGGGCGCTGTTCATACATTTTATTTTCAATAAAACTGTGTTTTTACTATACCAGTGTCTGAGTGTCAGAAAACCGTAACAGTACGAAAGGGCAAAGGCCTCAGGCGGGAAAGGTGACAGTAATACACAGAACCTCCACTGGAGGATGGATGTTCACGAGCAACGCTTAGACCAGTTGGTACTGGCCATGCAAACCTTGCTATAACGGATGGTACACCTTGGTAAACCGAATCAAAATCAGGTGGTCCCCCCAGTTATGACACCGGATAGTACCAATGGGCAAATGTTGGCTCCCTCTAGAAGTTTAACGGCGGCAGCACCGTTACCCCTAAGATATGATGGCGAACCCACACTGTGCAGAGGTTTCCTTAACCAATTAGAGATATTTCTTGAACTCACACTCCACGCCTTTCCGAATGACCATAGCAAGGTGGGGTTCATGATATCTCTATTAACTGGCAAAGCCCTGGCATGGGCTAATCCTCTATGGGAGCAGGCTAAACCATGTACTCTGAGCTTTAACGAATTTGTCAGACAGTTTCGCAGAGTATTCGAGATACCTGGGAGAGCCACCTCTGCGGCCAAAAGACTGATGGTTATACAGATGGGCGATTGTACTGTGGCTGATTATGAATAGAATTTCGGATTTTAGCTGCAGAAGTGGCCTGGAATAATGAGGCACTACTGGCAGTCTTTGCCCAAGGGTTATTGGACCCCATTAAAGATGAGATTGCGGCCAGGGAAGTACCCACTAATTTGGATGAGTATATAGATTACGTGATACTCATTGATACCCGCATGCGCGAAAGGCGCCTGGCTAAAAGGGCAAGTTCCAAGACCCATGGGCATGATAAGTCTTTTAACCCACCCTCTCCTCCCATTCCTCCTGACCGGGTACCTGAAACAGGGGAGCCTATGCAAATCAGCTTCCTCCAATGCACAGGTAACCCAGCAAAGATTGACAGGGAAGCACGGGAACCGTGATACTACCCCAGACCTGATCGATTCTGGTGCTACAGGTTATTTTATTGATGGTGAATTCGTGAATAGACACAATATTCCAGTGATACCCCATAAATATCCATTGGCTGTAGAAGCTATTGACGGTCGTCCACTTGAGCCTTCTCCTGTCACACATGAAACCTGTCCGCTGTCCCTAAGGGTAGGTGCTCTCCATGTGAAGACTCTACAATTTTGAGTTTCCCGTGGCTCCAGAGACATAATCCCAGAGTGGATTGGGAGACTTGTGACATAATATCATGGTCTGACTACTGCAAAGGGGCCTGTCTACAGCAACCTATTAAATTATTGTGTACCTCCCCCTAGTTACCCTCAGAGTACCAGTCTTTCAGTGAGGTGGTGTTCTGTAAGTGGTAGGCTAGCACCTTACCGGAACATAGGCCGTATGATTGTGCTATTAATTTGACGCCAGGCTCAATACCTCCCAAAGGCTGCACCTATCCTCTATCTGTGGAGGAGAACAAGGCCATGGAAGAGTACATTTCTGAAGCATTATCCAGAGGCATAATTAGGAAGTCTTCCTCGCCTGCGGGGGCTGGATTTTTTTTCGTGAAGAAAAAGAATGGGGAGCTCAGACCCTGTATCGATTATAGAGGCCTGAACAAACTGTTGGTAAAGAATGCTTACTCCATTCCACTAATTATGGAGTTGTTCGACCGTCTAAAGGGCTCCTCGGTATTCACGAAACTGCGAGCAGCATATAACTTGATTAGAATCAAGGAGGGCGATGAATGGAAGACCGCTTTTAACACTCAGAGTGGTCATTATGAATATTTGGTCATGCCATTTGGGCTATGCAATGCTCCAGTGGTCTCCCAGGAGTTCATTAACGATGTTCTGAGACGTCTACTACAGTCCTGTGTAGTAGTTTACCTGGACAATATCTTGATACAGTCTCCTGATATCGAGACACATAGGACAGATGTCATTTCTGTACTACAAAAACTAAGGGACAACAAATTATATTGCAAACTCAAGAAGTGTGAATTTCATAAAGACCAGGTGCCCTTACTGGGTTACATTATTTCTGCCAGTGGAATTGCCATGGATACAGGAAAACTCTCGGCAGTTTTGCAATGGCCACGTCCTGTGGGACTGAAGGCCATACAAAGATTCCTCGGATTTGCGAATTATTATAGGAAAATCATTTGTAATTTCTCGACCTTGGTCAAAGCCTTGACTGATTTAACTCATAAGAGTGCTAACCCATCGGTATGGTCTCCTGAGGCCAATAATGCTTTTGAGGCCCTGAAGTCTGCCTTCTCGATGGCTCCAGTATTAGTGCACCCTAACACCGCATTGCCTTTTACCCTGGAGGTGGATGCATCTGAGACAGGGGTAGGGGCAGTACTGTCTCAGAGAGCCGAGCCTGGCAAACCCCTGAAGCCCTGTGGATTTTTTTTTCAAAAAAATGACGAGGGCCCAAAGCCTATATGATATAGGGGACCATGAATTGCTTGCTATTATCCTTGCTCTTCGAGAATGACGTCACCTCCTGGAGGGGACCAAGGCTCCTATTTTGATCTTAATGGATCACAAGAATCTGACATGCTTATCAGAGGCTAAAAGATTGTCACCTAGACAAGCCAGATGGGCGTTATTCCTATCTAGATTTAATTTTATGGTTTTGTACCTCCCTGGGTCCAAGAATACTCATGCTGACGCCTTGTCTAGACAGTTTGGTCCAGAGCGTGAGTCTGAAAATGAGGCAGTTCCGATTATCCCTCCTGATCGCATTTTGGCTACTATATGTACTAGCATTACTTCTCCTCAGGGCGCGGAGATCCTGGCCTCACAAAGTAATGCTCCTGTAGAGAAACCCAGTGGAAAATGTTTTGCAGCTGACAATCTCCGCACTAAGCCTCTAGAGGCCTACTATTCATCCAAAGCAGCTGGGCATATTGGCTGGGACCAACTAATTTGGTCAATTTCACAGCTCTTCTGGTGGCCTAGTTTAAGGGCAGATTGTGCAGCCTTTGTAGAAGCTTGTTCCGTGCGCGTCGTGTCAAAGCTCCTAGGCATCTCCCTCTAGGATTGCTCCAGACCATTCCTAATGGTGAACGCCCGTGGTCACACATTTCCTTAGACTTCATGGTGGAGTTGCCTAGATCCAAGGGCTGCACAGTCATACTAATGATCGTGGATCGATTCTCCAAAATGGCACATTTCATTCTTTTTCCAGGTCTACCCTCCTCTAAGGAATTGGCTGTGGTATTTGCTAGGGAGGTATTCAGGCTCCACGGAATACCCCGGATTGTGGAAGCCAGTTCGTATCGAGATTTTGGAGGGTCTTTTGTGACCAGATGGGCATCAAACTGCTGTTTTCGTCTGCCTACCACCCCCAGACTAATGGTGATAATTGGGTTGACCTGTTGCCATGGGCGGAGTTTGCCAGGAACTGTGCCATAAACCCTTCATCCGGAAGCTCTCCCTTCCTGATTAATTAAAGGTTCCAACCTTCTCTGTTCCCAGATGCATTTCGGGCACAGGAAATTTTGGCTCTGGATGAGTATATGGAGCAGCTCAGCTCCACATGGGCACAGGTTCAGAATGCCTTTCGAAGGTCCTCAGAGTGATACCAGAGACACGCAGATCGCAGGAGATGTCCTGCTCCTGTCTTTCAGGTGGGGGATAGAGTCTGGTTGGCCACCAAGAATCTGCACATGCAAGTGCCGTGTCATAAGATAGCTCCACGTTTCATAGGACCCTTCAGGGTACTCTGTAGAATAAACCCTGTGTCCTATGCCTTAGACCTCCCTAGGAATATGCGCATCCACAATGTTTTTCATGTCTTTCTCTTGAAACCACTGATCTGTAACCACTACTCTTCCGCTCCTGTAGCCCCAGGTCCAGTGCGCATTCAGAATCAGGATGAGTATGAGATCCAAAGCATCCTGGACTCCCGCAGGGTCCGGGAGCGCATCCAATATTTTGTCTACTGGAAAGGTTATGGTCCAGAGGAGCGTTCCTGGGTAGATCAGAATGATATTCACGCTCCTAGATTGTTGCGCAGTTTCCACATGAAATTTCCCAATAAGGTATGGTCTCCTCCGCGGGGCGGAGTTCGTTGAGTGGGGGGTACTATTATGGTGCCCGTGATTGCCTCTAAAGAGACATTGCTATTCAGCGACATTGTTACTGCCTAACTGTCGCTCTACACTGAGTCGCTGTTCTTATAGGTCACTATGCTGGTGATGTCATCTCTCCTGCCAGGCCTTTTAAACCTCAGCATGTCTCATTATCTTTGCCCTTTCGAGGTGTACCTGAGCCTAGTGCTGTGTTGGTCCATTGCTGTTCCTGTGTACTACTCCTGCTACGTCTGATTACCCGATCCGGCTCCGACTCCTGGCTACGTCTGACTACCGATCCGGCTCCAACCACTGGTGACGTCTGACTACCCGATCCGGCTCTGACTCTTGGCTGCCTCTGGTTCTCTCTCTCTGTTGCGCTCCGATTGTGATTCCTTGTCTCAATTAGGAATCCTTGCTGCCTGTGCCTTCCTCCCAGCACTCGCTTCCACTAGCAGCGCTTGTCGGCCAGTTCGTGTACGGACCTCCGGTGGCTGTCCCGGTTTGTGTGTTGCCTCACCTAGCCTTAGTGCCGGTTACCTTGTTGACTGTATACCTAGCATTTGGGTATTGTTGCACTTCCTATTTCCTGACGACTGTGTGTGTGGAAGTGCTCTGCACGGTTCTTCCACCTAGACTGTGTGAGTTCCCAGAGCCTTTCCGTTATTGCTCACCTGCCTAGTGAAGGGTGAGGAAAGTGAGTCCACTGTTCCTCCCTGGTGTCGTGAAGGTGTGTCACTCATACGGTGTGTGTGGAAGTGCTCTGCACTGTCCTCTCACCTAGCCTGTGTGAGTTCCCAGAAGGGCTGGTGAAAGGATTTTTGCCACCCTAGGTAAAACCTAATTCTGCCACCCATTTGGCTCTGCCCCTTGTGTCCCACCCCTTTATACCCCACCTACTTATATATTACAATATTCATGATTTCCTTTCTCTGCCCCCTGGGCCAGTCTGCCCCTGGTCTGGAGATGCCTGTAAGAGATGCCCCCCACCAGCTCCACTTTGCCCCCTATCAGCTCCACCTTGCCTCCACCAGCTCCAACTTGCCCCTCCAGCTCCACTTTGCCCCTATCAGCTGCAACTTGCCCCCCTATCAGCTCCACTTTGCCTCCTATCAGCTCCACCTTGCCTCCACCAGCTCCACTTTGCCCCCTATCAGCTCCACTATGCCCCCTCAGCTTCAACTTGCCCCCATCAGCTCCAACTTGCCCCCCAGCTCCACTTTGCCCCCCATCAGCTCCAACTTGTCCCACCAGCTCCAGCTTGACCCCCATCCGCTCCAACTTGCGCCCAGCAGCTCCACTATGCCCCCTCAGCTCCAACTTGCCCCTATTCGCTCCACTTTACCCCCCATCTGCACCAAATTGTGCCCAGCAGCTCCACTATGCCCCACCAGCTCCAACTTGCCCCCCATCTGCTCCAACTTTTGCCCAGTAACTCCACTATGTCCCCTCAGCTCCAACTTTCCCCTATCAGCTCCACTTTGCCCCCCATCCGCTCCAACATGCCCCCAGCAGCTCCACTATGCCCCCTCAGCTCCAACTTGCCTCCACCAGCTCCACTTTGCACCCCATCAGCTCCAACTTGCCACCTATCACATACCTGTAGCTCCCACGCCATCTTCTCTTCAGTAATGTAGAGCGTGCCAGGAGTTCATGATCCCAGCGCGCTCTGCATTACTAAAGAGTGACCTAGATGAAGGAGCGCAGTAGCAACACAGACCTGACTGTGTTGCGTTCCGGTGTGGTGGGTGTTGGCGCAGCTCTTCTCCGCTGCATGCCCGCGCCCCCTGGTTCCCAGGGCCTATCCGTTACTGCTTTCCTGCCTAGTGAAAGGTGAGGAAAGTGAGTTCACTGTTCCACCCTGGTCTCGTGAAGGTGTGCCACTCATACTGTGTGTGTGGAAGTGCTCTGCACCGTCCTCCCATCTAGCCTGTAAGAGTTCCCAGGGCCATTCCGTTAGTGCTCGCCTGCCTAGTGAAGGGTGAGGAAAGTGAGTTCACTGTTCCTCCCTGGTCTCGTGAAGGTGTGTCACTCTTTGCTGTGTGTCACTCATTACTGCCACTGTTGTGTCATTTGCTGCTTCCATTATTGTGTCATCATTACTGCCACTATTCTACTTAATAAAGTTTTATCTTAAGTTCATCTGTACTTGTCAGTGTTGTTATTTCCTAGTCACTCCGTGACACTGACTTGTCCACGTTGATGATCCACCCGTGATGGGTGAGAGCGTGAATGCATAGCTGAACCTGCTGATGAAGTTCTGCAGAGGGGGCTTTCAGAAGCAGGTTGTCCAGGTATGGAGTAACTCTGATGCCATCCCGGTGGAGTACGGACACTAAGGCTCCCAGGACACTGTTGAAAACTTGAGGAGCTGTAGTCAGACCAAAGGGAAGAGCTGAAACCTGAAAGTGCCCTCAGTCACAGGCAAATCTGAGATACTGCCGGCTCTCTGGATGAATGGCGATGTGTAAATACGCTTCCTGATGATCCAGAGAAGCAAGGAATTCCCCGGGGACATAGCAGCAATCACCGTCCGTAGAGACTCCTGATGATAATGTGTCCAGATGTGTCACCAAAGAATTGAGATCCTTCAAATCCAAAAATAGGGCGGCAACCACCGTCCTTTTTGGAGAACTCAAAGAGGTTAGAGTAAAAACCCATACCTCTGTCCTAAACTGGAACTGGCTATAGAACATTCTTGTCCAGAAGAGCCTGAATAGTGTCGTTGAACAGCTGGCATTTCTCCGGTTCCGGTATCCTTCCACCACCACCTATAAAACCAATGGGTCCGCCACTGAATCCTCCCAGACGCTGTGGTAGTGACGCAGACGGCAACCCACAGCTTAGTGGGGACCTGGGTTCGGTGAGTCATACCGAAGGAGGCTTGGAAGCCTTGAGCTACCATTGCTGTTTGGGCTTGGAGGAGGCATGCGGAGCTGAGGGAACCGTCTGGTTTGCCAGACGTGTCTCAGTCTGAAAGGAATGAAAATACAGATTACGCTTAAGCAGCGTTTTCTTCCTGGGGACCAAAGGTGGAAGGGAACTCTTACCCCCATTGGCCTCACTGATCAGATCTTTAAGATCTGGCCCAAACTAGGAAGTACCCTGAAAAGGTAAGGAAAGCAATGCTTTCTTGGAAGCAATGTCAGCAGACCAGATCTTGAGCCAAAGAGCCCGTCTGGCAAACACAGACATGGTGGAAACCCTGGACACCAAACAGATGGCATCAAGTAAGGCAGCAGAAACATAGTGCTGTGCCTCAGAAATGTTGGCAAAAAGGTGCAATATATCCGAAGTAGGAGCACCCTGACGGACAGCCAGGGTGAGTTGTTCAGTCCAGACAGCAATGGCCCGGTTCACCCATGATGCAACGAATGCTGGAAGCATGGCAGTGCCAGCAGTGGCAAAAATGGACTTGAGGGAGACCATTACAGTCTTTCAGAGTGGACGCATCAGAAACTGGCAATGCAGTAGACTTAGGTAGCCTGGAGATAGGAACATCCACCTTGAGAGGATGAACCACTGAGCAAGCGCTTTCTCAGAGAAGGGCTAAAGCTTGGCAAATTTCTTTTACACAGAAGGTTTCCGTCAGGAGATTTTCTCTCTTTAGACACAAAGCGGTCAAGAGTGGGGTTAGGTGGAAAGCAAGTAAGGGGCTTTTTAGGCTCCTGAAACACATCAGAGGGATCAGAAGACACCTCCTGAACTAAGAGAATGTTTAGGGTAGTCAGAACAGCCCCGATCAGGCCCTCAGCCGAGGGCTCAGGATCAGCCTCAAAAACTGAGAGGAGCCCACAGCAGAGCATTCCTCAACATCTGAATCCACCAGCAGTTCCTCCTCAGAGGAATCTGATACGTCAGGTACTCCCTGTGGTTTTGGCAGGGAAAACTTGATGGAGGAGGGGGTCTGCCAGGAATGGAAAACCCCCTGTAACTGGGATTGAAAGAGTTGCAATGTAGACCTAAGGTCCCTAGTAGCAGCCTTGAACTCTTGCACCCAAACTGGCTCTAATGCATGGCTGGAGGTCTGGGCATAAATGACCTGAAAATTCTCTAGGTAACCGTGAATGACAGGAAGAGCAATGCGCAATAGGGGATACAGAGACCCCAGCATCCTTAGTCTTAGGTCTGGCCCCAAGCTCCAACGGAATAGACATTCTCACAGTGTCGAATAATAAAAGAAATCACCCAAGTACAGTGTGTAGGATTAAAGTTTCACCCCAGAAATCACTAAACTAGACTTATCTGGCAGGCGAAGGGTTAATCAGCAGAGAAGCGAAGGAGAGTCCAAGCCTTGCATAGGAAACTCATTCTGGAAATATCACAAAATGGCTGCCGCGGCGGAAGCCAATCAGAAACAAGCGCGCAAAGCAATCGCTCATGGGAAATGTAGTTTTCCCAGAAAAAATACCCAAACAGTGCCTGAAGCCCCCTGAGCCCCCCAACACACTAGAAACATGAACCGGATGATAGAGCAAAGGCAAACAAGAAAAATGAGCCATCTCTGAATTTGCTAGGTTAAATGGTTGCAGAGATATGTCCCTAAATGTGCAGTCCCATAGGAGTGAATGGAGAAATGGCGCCTATGCGGTAAAGCGAACTCAAATTTTACAAAATTGAAACAGTAAAATAAAAATGTATGAAACATCACTAGAACATGTTAGAATACCAAAAAAGAAAACACTGAACCAGTAGGAAAAGTGTCAGAACCCCCCCCCCAAAAGATGCAAAACCAGCAGCTAAAGGGTTAAAATACCACATAAACCTGCTCCAAAACACCCAACAGACATACAGGTAGACCCAGTGAGTGCAGGAGTGTGCAATAGGAACTCTAAAGGTAAACCCCTCCTGTGCGGAGGACCACTGTGGGACATGTGGACCTGCAGCACTCAAAGGGTTGCTCACCTTTCCTGCAGATCTTCTGTCTTCAGACTACCATGTATTAAGAAGAAGCCTCGGTGGACAACTCCTGAGGAAAGAACTTGCAGCCAAGACCCCCCCCGCCAGGGCTTAAGGTCCACAAAAAAGCACCTGGTTACTGAGCTAGCCACATCTAAGGGCATTGTCAGTTATGGCAATCCGCCTAATGGTGGTATTCCATTTCTAACAGAAAAATAAAATAAAAATCTAAAACTATAGCAGAACTGTTCTCTTGCCTGTGTCTTCAGCAAGGAACAAATCTTTCTGGAGCTGGTTGGCTAGCTGCAGTCAAGCAGGGAAGGTAGGCTCCACCCTCTGCATACAATTCTAGAATTGTTCCTGCCTACAATTAAAGGGGCGGATCGCCTACCCAAAGTTACCAGTAACCTGTATTGGATGACAGAGAAATGTTTTTTTTTTCTTATATGATACTTCTTTTTGCTAGAACAGGAGTTGGAACACAATCTGCAACACTGGACATCATGTCTTCTCTGTCTATGTTCTACTCAGATGTGTGTGAGGAGGAGGGAGACAGAAGTGACCAGGCTCTGTCATTTTGCTTTTGCTACATGTGATTTGTGAATCACGTGGCAACAAAGTATCTATTGGCTGAATCTAAGTGCTTTGGTATTGGAGCACTTAGAGGCAACCAGCCGCTCTTCCATCGCCCTCTGATGCATAGATGGGCTAGTTAAGCTTTGACGTGCCAGGACTGTCAACGGTCCTTCAAGCAAGTTTACCCATGACTTTTCTGGCACATCAAGTGTCCTTAACGGGTTAAAAGCCACTTATTCTATGAATATACTACCTAGTTTGCTGTATTATTTCCAAACATTACCAGTACGGATTCCAATTGCAGCATTATGATCTTTTCTGTTTGTGATCTTCAACTTAATTTGGAAAGGTAAAAACCCCAGATATCTCGCTCTGTACTAATGAGACCTCCACTCACGGGTGGACTAGTGGTCCCGGATCTCTATTGATACAATATTGCCTCATCTTAAACAACTTATATTTTGGTTCCAAGATACAAACATCCTTCATTGAACGGGATGCTGTGACTCCAATGTGGCTCCCTGGACTGCTCTGGAGTTCCAAGGGCTCCTCGGCCCAGCGTTCTCCTTTGTCACCGGTTGTTTCATTCCAGTTGGGGATTCTTCGAGCCGCAAAAGCTTTTACTCTCTCACTTTTCACTACTTCTTCAAGGCTCATACCACTCTTTGGTAATCCGGCTTTCCCCTGGGTATGCAGCATAGATCATTTCCTATCTGGAAGACGGAGGGCATTCATTTACTTCATGATCTGTGGGACGGTGAGCTTTTGAGCTCTTTCGCCCGTATTTGTGAAAGGCACTCCAACCTTGACGGCTTTTTGCCAATACTTACAAATAAGGCATTTCTTGACTTCCCTATCTCCAACTCTAACTTTCCCACCCTTAACCGCCTTTGAGAGGTGCTGCGTAGGCCAGTCTAGCACCAGGACAAGCATTTCAACATTATATAAGTTGCTGGACCCACTCTACATTGTCCTTTACACACAAATACATGTTGGATTGGGAAAGAGATTTAGGCCTGGAGATCCCTGAGGCCACTTGGTCTCAGATCTGGTGTAATGACTCCAAATCTTCAATTATTACAGTGACCAAGGAAAATGCTTACAAAATCTTGCTCCGCTGGCAATACACTCATGCTCGGTTATACTCCATCAACCCTACCTGCCCAGACATGTGTTGGAGGGGTTGTGGTCTTAGAGTGGATATCCATCACATTTGGTGGTCCTAGCCACTCATCCAGACCTTCTGGACAAAGCTGGTAAAGCTTTTTATACCAACTTCTCTTTGTTACAATACCGTTAGACCCTAACGTCTTGGTGTTGCGAGCATCCCCTCCGGAACTGTCTCAATATACTTTGACAATGGTGTCTCATATCATCACTTCTACCAGATATCTGATCACACAGGTGTGGAAATCTGCTACTCTCCCATCCCTATCCCAGCTTTTATCCTGTGTATCTCACATTAAATCTATGGAGCACTTGACAGCTAAACTCTGAGATTACTTAGATAAATCTTTAGCAATCTGGAGCATTTGTAATCTGGCCTTGGAATCCTCAGCTCTCTCTGACCTTTGATCACCTACACACCTGACTGGCATGTCTGTAGCTCCCCCTTTTGATGACAGGCATCTTCTCTGTGACCCTCACATAAGCTCTCCCCCCCCTTTTTGTGTGTGTGTGTGTGTGTGTGTTTGTGTTTGGCTGACTGTTAATGATTTTGTATCAGTGTGTGTGTGTGCTTGGTCTTGAGGATTGTGCTGGCTACCTTCTTTTTACCTGCTTTCATAACATGTTCAAGTCAGGTCTTGATTAATGTTTATTGCACCATTATTGTGATTGGAAACCTTTCTTGACATACTTCATGATTTGTCAACGCCAAACTTTTGTATGTTTGTTATGCAGTTTTGTATAAACCTTGTAAAACCTAATAAAAATGATAAAAAAAAAAAAGCCACTTATTCCTAGGGTACAATTCCCATTTAATGTTATCGATGCTGGAGGTGCCACTAATGCATTTTAAAGCAATGTGTTGAAGATTTCTCTGAATCCAAGGGGCTAGAAAAAAAAAGCCTAATGTTACCTATAATCAAAGTGATGTGAGAGTAATGCAGGATAATGTTATGCAAGCTGCTATTTTGGAGACGGTGTATTACTAAGATCTTTTTATCCAGTATCTCATACAGGAAGAGAATTGGTTATTTTTTCCTGTAACTACTCTATCAAACCATTGTCTACCCTGCTGTATTTTGTATAAATGATTACCATCAAGTAAACAGGAAAATTTAAGTACAATAAGTATTTGAAAAAGCTGCAATCTCCTTCAAAGATGAAACGGATTGTTTTGGCATTACAGCATTCAAACTGGAACATTTATTGAACTGAATTGTTGTGTTTACGTCTGCAGGAAACGGCAGGTTACAAGAAACATGGGTATATATTTGTCTAACAATATAATTTTAGCACATATGAAAAAATGTCAGTATTATCAGAGTGTGTTATTTGAAAGGAACTGTGCCAGTAGGAATAAACAGGTCTTAATTTGATTAGTAGGAAATATTACCTATGTAGGTGTCCTTTATAGAGCAGATTGCTATATGTACTTTTTTGGTTTACAATCTGATAGACAATAGGCTCTGCAGAGACCTATATGATTTCTTATTCAGACTACTGACACCTATTGGCTGCTGTGTTGAATCCTATTGTCAGTTTGAGGTTCGCATCAATGGGTATTGGTATGTAGAGGGATCTTCATATACTATATAAAATAATAAGGCCCATAATTATAAAAGCAAAATGGATCATGGGGACAAATAAAAAGTCCTAAATTCCCATGGACTGGACTAGAGCTTTACAATCACTTGAATGCACCATAGGGATCAAATTAAAAAGTAATTTGGATTTAAGTGGGGATTTGCAATACACCAGAGATGTCTCCAGTGCATTGCAAAGCATTACTCCAGAATTACGTCTCTTTTCTTTTGTGGATAAGGCCCTTAGTGTAAAACATACAAACACAAGAATGCTCTTAAAAGGCAATTATCGCATTTTACTCAGTCTGCTCCAAACTGCTTCTATCAACCACTCTGAGGATCAAGAAACCTCAACCCTCAGCTGGAAAGCAAATTAGAAATCTGTGGGTCTCCGCTACGAACTCCTGGGCTGGGTGTGCAGTCCCCATAGGTGCTCTGTGTTGCGTTGTCAAGCCCACCACAGCAGCTCTGTGGGTGCTGCATCATTTAAGACAAGAAATTGCAATGCAGCACATATACACTAGAGGGAGCATCTAGTTCTCCTTTCAGACACCTGTCTCCTCCCCTATTGATTTGACAACTTAATTGTGAGGTCTGTTCCCAGGGGAGCAGGTCTGACAAAAGGGTAACTATCTGAAGGTATTTGTCCTTTAAAATGGAATTATCACATAAATAGTACCCCATCAGCTGATCTTCTGGGAGCAGACCTGCCGAAGAAGACAGAGCTGCATTAAATGGTGGACTGAATGGGGGTCTAGCGCAGCAGTTGTAGGAGAATGCACACCAAAGCCAAGAGTTTGTGGGTGCTTTCCAGCCAAACAGATGACAGGAGACATTCTGGGTTTTACAGTGCGACTTGAGATTTTCACTGAGCCTGCTCTCATAGAAACAGACTTAGTAAAATGTGATAACCCTAGCCACGTTTCCCTAGTTCCCCTTTAACCACTTAAGGACCATTGACGTGGCAGGACCGTCACGCTGCTCCGGCACTTAAGGCCAAGTGATGGTCCTGGTACGTCACGTACTTTTACTCACCGCGCTCCTGCTGAAGTTGATCGCATCAAGACCGGAGCAATCTCTTTCAGTCCCCTGTTCAGCGTGCCACCCCACGTGATCAGTCACGTGGGACGGCACGTCAAAGTTTCCTATCTGATCCTTAAAGGACCGCACACCCCGGGACTGCTGGTCCTTAAGGGGTTAATGAATAGTAGACATACCCAATTGCATCTCTTTTTGTTTTTCACTCTTCCTCCATTAATGTAGCTGGAGACAGTGGGCCATATGTGCTGTGATAAAAGCAGAGTAATTCTGAGGCAAACCAGCTGCACCGATGGGAACAAATAATTCCTTAACACCTATAAAAGTGTGTGTGTGTGTGTGTGTGTGTGTGTGTGTGTGTGTGTGTGTTTCCAGCAGGAAGGACTAGGGATTGGCAAAAGTTTTCTTTAAAAAATAGAGAAACATGAAAAATAGCTCTTTTTGCCTTCCATAGGAATTCCCATGAAAAGGGCCAATTTCCTGCTTTTTTTCCATGCTGTTTGAAAAGAAATGCAAGTTCACTGCATTGTGAGTCTGTGGTGGAAGAGAGAGAGAGAGAGAGGAGAGAGAGCTTCTGAAAGCAGCCATGTCCAACTGATAGCTATAGCACCATGAATAATGTCCCCCATTCTTATCCCACTGCACTGGTAGCCCTAGTACCAGGCATACTAACCCCACCAGCCTTGGTCCACTGCACTGGTATTCACAGAACCACATATATACTGACCCCCCCAGCTTTGTCCCGGGGCATTAGTAGCCATAGAATTAAGCATATTAATCTTTCAGCCTTGTCCCTATCACAGTCTCCCTTTGAGGCCTAGGCGATCCTGGTCTCTTACCTTTGTATGGCGTCCGGGCGGCATGGCCTCCGGCCACTTCCTCATTGCTATAGTCATGTTTCAGGCACTGGCACGTTGTCTCCTGGTGTTCGATCCTTGGCTTGTCTGACTACTCGCTCTGGTTGTGACCTTGGCTGTGGCTGACTTACTGATTCGTATATGACTCTGGCTTGTCCGACTACCTGCTCCATGCTGACCTTTGTTGTGGCTGACTACCCGATCCGGTTCCTGATTGTGGCTTGTCTGACGCTTCTTTTGTGCCTCGCTCCTGTCTGACTACCACTAGGCCGATCCAGGGAGCGCTCCTTTACCTCGTAGCTCAGCCACCAGCTGGTCGCTTGCAGGCTGCCTACTCATGGTGCCTTCCGTTTGCCTCCGGGCAGCTAGTGTAACTTAGTCTCGCACCTGGGCACTCGCCTCTTATGCTTACCTTTTGCCTGGTTTAGCACTTGCAGTGCTACCTATGCTCTGTGCCTCCTAGTTGCCTTTGGTAAGATAGAGTGCAGCTTGTCTCGCTCCTATCTGGTTGCATCTATCTAAGCACCTACTCTGCTGCCTCGAGTGGTGCTACCAGTTACGCTATTGGTATCGGTGGTCTATTCATGCTCTGTGCCTCCACTGGGTAAGCTCCTGTACTAGTCTTATCTTTCCTTCCTGTTGTGGTAGAGCCAAGTCTGGTTCTAGGACTCAGTACCATAGACCTACGGTGGTTCAGTATCAGCTCCTGGGTAGTGGATTAGACACTGTCCTCATGTCTATCTCCCTCTGACTGAGGAAGTGTTCATTATTACTACTAGTATTCTTATTATCTATTGCTCAATAAACTGGTTTAAATTCACTTGTGCTGTTTCGTGTGTTTCTTTACTGAGAGTTTGTAACAGTACGAAAGGGCCATGAGTACTGAAGGCACAAGTGAACCAGTTCAGTGAATTCTGGACAGAATGGACTCACAGGATCAGCGGATCAATCAGTTGTCCTTCGCTATGCAAACGTTATTGAACTGAACCGCACATCTCGGCAAACCCCTCGCCAACAGGTGGCCTCCACAGATTTGGCACCGGCGGTATCGTCGAACCCTGAAGGTAGTACCAGTAGAGGATTGTCTGGTACAGCTCCTTTGCCTCAATGATACAAGGGGAAGCCTACACTCTGCAGAGGGTTCTCGAACCAAGTGGGCATTTTCTTGGTGATGGTACCACAGGCCTTTCCTAGTGAACGAAGCAAGGTGGGTTTTGTGATCTCCCTGCTATCTGGGAGAGCTCTTGCTTGGGCTAATCCATTATGGGAGACAAGGAAGCCTATTGTGGACAATTTCTCGGAATTTGTGGGAGAATTCCGCAGGGTCTTTGATGTTCCAGCCAGGGCAGTATCTGCAGCAAAATAGCTAATGACCATACGACAGGGCACAAGCACTGTAGCCAATTTTGCTATTGAATTCCACACCTTGGCTGCAGAGGTGGGCTGAAATAATGAGGTGTTAGTGGCATCACTTTTGCAGGGCTTGTGCGACACTGTGAAGGACGAAATAACAGCCCACAAGTTGCCAGGAGATCTGAATGAATTAATCTATTTCACGATTCTGATCAATACCAGACTCAGAGAAAGGCCTGTGTTCAGAGGTCAAAGTCATAAGACTATGAGTCGACTAGCACCTAACTTTTCATCCCCACTCTGTCCTCCCTTGACTCCCATGCCTCCTGGTTCCGAGCCAGGTAGGATGGCAGACTTGCGATATTGTAGCTTGGTCCCCTTATTGCACTGGTACGTGTTTGCAGCAGCCTACCAGAATACTTTGTACATCTCCTTTGTTACCTGCAGAGTACCAATTGTTCAAGGAGGTATTCAATAAGGTAGAGGCTAATACTTTGCCGGGCCACAGACCCCCGACTGTACTATTAACTTGATTCCTGTAGCCATATCTCCTAGGGGATGCATTTATCCTCTGTCTGTGCAGGAGAACCATGCTATGGAGGAGTATGTGTGATGCCCTGGCCAGAGGGATCACTCGCAAGTCATCCTCTCCTGCTGGCACTGGTTTATTTTTCATCAAAAAGAAGGATGGGGAGTTAAGATCATGTATAGACTACAGAGGCCTAAACAAGTCGATGGTAAGAAACGCATACCCCAGTTGTTTGATTGAATTAAGAGCTCGAAAGTATTCACCAAACTCGATTTAAGGGCGGCCTATAGTCTGGTGAGAATAAAGGAAGGGCATGAGTGGAAATCCGCCTTTAACACTCGTAGCGGACATTATGAATATGTTACGGTTTTCAAGACACTCAGACCAGTGGGTAAAGTAAAACACAGTTTTATTAAACAAAAATAAAAGAAAGGATCGCCCTCTATAGGCAGAACAGAACAGCAGATAGGCTGTAGTTGCCCAGTATACAGATTAATAAACTTTACAGAGACATTCATATAACAGGTACTGAAGGCAGAGAATACAAGGGTTAACACAAGTAATCAGTCAGTCTCTGTTGTGGTGTTTGGCACGCCCAAGGTGGTAATGAGGCAGTGAGTGATGTAGTTGATACAACACCTAAAGTCCATAAAACAGAGATAACTTCTTAAGTAGAAAGGAACTGAGATCAGAACCCTGCAGAGACTTGAGCCTGTAGCCCCCACGGGCGTAGTAACGGAAGCAACTGGATTGCAAGAGCTTGAGCCAATAGACCCCACGGGCGTAATAACGGAAGCAACTGGATTGCAAGAGCTTGAGCCAACAGCCCCCACGGGCGTAATAACGGAAGCAACTGGATTGCAAGAGCTTGAGCCAACAGCCCCCACGGGCGTAATAACGGAAGCAACTGGATTGCAAGAGCTTGAGCCAATAGCCCCACCGGGCGTATCACGGAGAAAAGCACTGAATGAGCTAGAGCAATGGTGCCTCCCACAGGCACGATAACGGAGACCGACTATACTGCAAGGTGTAGAATGAACCGTCGCCTCACAAGGCTTAGGATGGACCGGCTCAGCAGTAATAGCAGCTGAAAGGTAACAGCTCAGCAAGTGTAAGTGTAAACTATAGCTCTGTACCAGTGAATGGAGGTTCAGTAATGGAAGCTCAACTCTGCACGGTAAACGGAGGCTCAGCAACCAGGAGCACAGCTCTGCACGGGTTAACGGAGGCTCAGCCAGCAGGAGTACAGCTCTGCACGGTTAACGGAGGCTCACAATCAGCCCTGCCACAATCACCAGAGATAGTCAGAATGTCGCCTCGGCGACAGCAGGAAGCTGGAACACTGGCGGGGTAGTAGCAAGCCGGTACAGGTCACGGAGCAGGAAGTCAGCCAGGCCGGGTCGGATCACGGAGCAGGGTTCTCAGACAAGCCAAATCAGGTCACAAGCAGGAACGTCAGCCAGGCCAGGTCGGATCAAGGAGCAGGGTTCTCAGACAAGCCAAATCAGGTCACAAGCAGGAACGTCAGCCAGGCCGGGTCAGATCACAGATCACGGAGCAGGGTTCTCAGACAAGCCAAATCAGGTCACAAGCAGGAACGTCAGCCAGGCCGAGTCGGATCACGGAGCAGGAACACAGGAGCGTAGTCTAAACAGGCCAAGTCAGTATACCGGAATCAGGAACACTGGAACACAGCACAGTGATACTGGCTCAGGAACACCACGAAAGGGCACCTGACAGGTGCCAATGGCCAGGCATAAAAAGGTCACCAGGGGCGGGCTAAACAGGCTCAACCAATAGGAGCGCAGCACAAGCGAGACTGACGGATGGAGATCACGGGCACCGTGATAGAATATCTGGTAATGCCCTTTGGGCTATGCAATGCTCCAGCAGTGTTTCAAGAATTTATCAATGACATATTGAGAGATCTACTGCAGAAATGTGTAGTAGTATATGTGGATAACATTCTCAACCACTCACCTACAATAGAGGCACATCGAGTGGGTGTGGTACAGGTCTTGCAACTCCTGCGTGGCAACAGGCTGTTTTGCAAGCTGGAAAAGTGCGAGTTTCACAAGTCTCAAGTCACACTTCTGGGGTACGTGATCTCCTCTGTAGGACTGGCTATGGATCCACTTAAGTTGTTCACTGTGCTGGAGTGGCCTCGTCCGGTGGGTCTAAAGGCCATTCAAAGGTTACTGGATTTCACAAACTGCTATAGAAAATTCACCAAGAACTTCTCGTCAGTGGTCAAGCCACTTACCGACATGACACACAAGGGGGCAAACACATCCTACTGGTCCGCCGAGGCCATCCGAGCATTTGAGGATCTGAAGGTTGCCTTCACTAAGGCTCCCATCCTGTCTCATCCCAATACTGCCCTGCCCTTTACTCTGGAGGTTGAGTAGGCACCCTCCTGTCTCAACGCTCTGTTCCAGGGGAGGTCGTACGACCATGCAGCTACTTTTCTAAGAAATTGTCCAGGGCTCAGAGTGTATACAATATAGGGGATCGAAAGTTGCTGGCTATTATCCTCGCACTCAAGGAGTGGCGCTACCTGTTAGAGGGGATGAGTTCTCCAATCATAATCCTCACTGACCACAAAAACCTGACCTATCTTTCCGAGGCTAAGAGGTTGTTGCCCAGGCAGGCCAGATGGTCTTTATTCCTCTCCAGGTTTAATTATGTGGTATCGTACCTTCCGAGTACTAAGAATGTCAGGGCAGATGCCCTCTTGAGGCAATTCAGATCAGATCCTGAGGCTGATAGTGTCCCCGTGCCTATCATTCCGACAGATCACATTCTGGCTACCATTCGACCTAGTATTACCTCTCCCTTGGGGGAAGAGATCTTTGCTTCGCAAGCCACCACTCCTACTGACAAACCTAGCGGGAGATGCTTGTCCCTGAGCACCTGCGAACTCGTTTAATGTCTACTTATCATTCTTCTAAGGCCGCATATTGGGAGCGACCAACTGATTTGGTCCATATCTAGGTTCTTTTGGTGGCCAAGCCTAAGAACTGACTGCTCAGCTTTCGTAGCAGCTTGTGCCACATGTACTTGCAGCAAGACTCTCAGGCATTTTCCCGTGGGCCTGCTTCAGCTGGTACCAAATGGTGATCGTCCTTGGTCTCATGTATCTATTGACTTCATGGTTGAGTTGTGTAACGGTTTGTTTGATACACAGACACAGCAGGTTTGGATAAAACACAGTTTTATTAAACAATTAAGATTACAATAACCCTCACAGGTCCTGTAATATACACTTAATATAGTACAGCCACAAGACAGGTTATATATAGGTAAGCCCACACAGGTCCAGTATAAGTATAGAGTCCATAACACATTATACTGACACAGGTCAGGCGGATCTTGAAAGAGTCCCAGTGTGTCGGTACTGCATGGGTTAATAGCAGTCAGCGAGTGTAAACAGTCCCATGTGTGGTAAGGCCTGTTAAGAAGTTCACCTAGGGTAGAGAACTTAAATACGAGTAACGCCCGAGAATAAGTATAATAGGTAATGATGAACTGCCTTAGCAGTAACGGAGGCTAAGCAACTTGAGCACTGCTGGAGCAGTAACGGAGACTAGGCCACGTAAACACTGCTGAAGCAGTAACAGAGACTGAGTGACATGGACACTGCCGTAGCAGTAACAGAGACCAGGCAACTAGAGCACTGCCGTAGCAGTAACGGAGACCAAGCCACGAGAGCGCTGCCATAGCAGTAGTGGATACTAGGCAACAGGAGACTGCCGTAGCATTAACGGAGACTAAGCCCTTGGATACTGATGTGGCATAAACGGAGACTGAGCAACTGAGGTTCTGTTGTGGCAATAACGGACTCTGAGCCACAGGGATATTGCCGTAGCAGTAACAGAGACTAGGCCATTTGCACTCTGCCGTAGCAGTAACAGAGACTAGGCGACTGGAGACTGCCATGGCAGTAATGGAGACTGAGCATCTGAGCACTGCCGTGACAGTAACGCAACTGAGCAACTCGCCCTGGGAGGCAACCAACCGGGATTGGATAGTAAGACAAGCCAATAGGATTGTTGCAGGGGCGACACAGAGGTAACCGAGACCAAAACTGCACAGGTGTCACAGACAGCGAGAGAGGATCACCACCCTCAACCGGAGACCGGTAAGGGCGTACAGGGAGGCAGCAGCCCAACCGGGCGGGTTCACACGGAGCAGGAACGTCAGCCAATCCAAGTCGGTACACGGAGCAGGAAATTCAGCCAATCCAAGTTGGTACACGGAGCAGGAACGTCAGCCAAGCCGGGTTGGTACACGGAGCAGGAACGTCAGCCAAGCCGGGTCTGTACACAGGAGATGAGAAGCAGAATGGTCAGGCAGTCTGGGTCGGTACACAAGCAGGAGACGAGATGCAGAGTAGTCAGGAGGCAGGCCGGGTCAATACACTGAGAGCAAACAGTAATCAGGAACAAGCACTGGTACTGGAACACCACGAAAGGGCACCGGAGAAGTGCCAGAATCCAGTATTTAAAGGCAATACTGGGCGGGACAATCACAATATAGCCAATAGGAGTAGAGCAGGAGTGTAGACTGACAGAATGTCGCTGAAAGAGCACGGGCACCGTGATAAGTTGCCAGTTTCCAAGGGGCATACGGACATTTTTAGGATTGTCAACAGGTTCTCTAAGATGACCCACTTTGTACCTCTGAAGGGTCTTCCTTCTTCCAAATATCTGGCCAAGGTATTTTCCAGGGAGGTATAGAGGCTCCACGGAGTATCCAGGGTGCTGGTCTTGCACCGGGGAAGCCAATTTGTGTCCTGTTTCTGGAGGGCCATAATTTTCATCAGCTTACCAGCCCCAATCTAATGGTGCTGCTGAGAGAGCCAATCAGAACCTGGAACAGTTCTTACACTGTTTTATATCGGACCATCACAGTGACTGGGCAAGCTTGTTACCGTGGGCAGAGTTTGCCAGGAATGGTTCCATTAACTCTTCTTCGCTGTATTCCCTGTTCTTGATTAACTGTGGCTTCCAGCCTGCTCTGCTACCCGACTAATTTGAGGCACAAGAAATTCCGGCTCTGGATGAGCATCTTAGGCAGCTCCGCTCCACTTGGGTTCAAAATCAAAGATCCCTTCAAAGTCCACTCAGCACCACAAAAGACATGCGGATCGTCGCCGGGGGCCGACTCCGGTGTTTCAAGTTGGGGATAGGGTATGGTTGTCCTCTCGTAACCTCAACCTCCAGGTGCCTTGTAAGAAGCTGGCTCCTCGGTTCATAGGCCCGTACTGGGTACTGCATAGGATCAACCCTGTCTCTTATGCCCTGGAGCTTCCAGCTGGTATGCGCATCACCGTCTTCCATGTGTCCCTGCTTAAACCTTTGGTTTGCAACCGTTACACCTTGGTACATGTCCTGCCTGGGTCAGTTCAAGTCAATGGCCAGGAGGAGTATGAGGTACAGTCAGTTCTGGACTCTCGCAGAAGTAGAGGTCACCTCCAATACCTGGTACATCAGTAGGGGTATGGTCCCAAGCAGTGCTCCTGGGTGTCTGTTGGCGATGTGCACGCTCCTGCTCTGCTCCGCAGATTCCACACTCGTTTTCCCCTTAAGCCCGGTCCTCTTCCACGGTGAGGAGGTCGATAAAGGGGGGTGTACCATCACAGTCTTTCTTTGAGGCCTAAAGCGAGCCTGTGCTCTTACCTCTGTATGGCCGCCGGCCAGCATGGCCTCCAGCCACTTCCACATTGCTATAGTCATGTTTCAGGCACTGGCATGGATGCCTGTTTATGGGCCTATTCTGTTCAGCCTAATTGGGTCCCGCCTCCTTCTGCTGCTTTATAAACCTCATTGAGGCTAGGCCATTTTGTGGTGTTCTTGTGCGCATCTAACTTGCTCCTCTGACCCTTGCTTGGCTTAAGTTGTCTCCTGGTGTTCGATCCTTGGCTTGTCTGACTACTAGCTCCGGTTGTGACATTGGCTGTGGCTGACTTCCTGATCCGTGTATGACTCTGGCTTGTCCGACTACCCACTCCGTGCTGACCTTTGCTATGGCTGACTACCCAATCCGGTTCCTGACAGTGGCTTGTCTGACTGACACTCCGTTTGTGCCTCGCTCCTGTCTGGCTACCACTAGGCTGATCCAGGGCGTGCTCCTTTACCTCGTAGCTCAGCCACCAGCTGGTCGCTTGCAGGTTGCCTCCGGGCATCTAGTGCAACTTAGACTCGCTCCAGGGCACTCGCCTCTTACTCTTACCCGTTGTCTGGTTTAGCATTTGCAGTGCTACCTACTCTCTGTGCCTCCTAGTTGCCTTCGGTAAGATAGAGTGCAGCTTGTCTCACTCCTTGCCTCAGTAGTGCACTCCTCTCTGGCTGCATCTATCTAAGCACCTACTCTGCAGCCCCGAGTGGTGCTACCAGTTACGCTATTGGTATCGGTGGTCTATTCACGCTCTGTGCCTCCGCTGGATATGCTCCTGTACTAGTCTTATCATTCCTTCCTGTTGTGGTAGAGCCAAGTCTGGTTCTAAGACTCAGTACCATAGACCTACGGTGGTTCAGTGTCAGCTCCTGGGTAGTGGACTAGACACTGTCCTCACGTCTATTTCCCCCTCTGTCTGTGGAAGTGTTCATTATTACTACTATTCTTATTATCTATTGCTCAATAAACTGGTTTAAATTCACTTGTACTTTTTCATGGGTTTCTTTACTGAGAGTCCGTGACAGTCCCACACAGACTGACCCTCCAACCTTGACCCATTGGTAGGAATAGAAACATGCATAGTGACTACCTGCATTGTTCCACTACACAGGTAGCGATTAGAACTGCCATACTAACCGCCCTCGCCTTGTAAAATGGATGCCATAGAACCACACATACTGACCTCCCAGCCTCGTCTCATCATAGCTACAGAACCACACTTCCCAACTATTCGGCTTTGTCTTACTGGTAGCCATAGAACAGGGATCTCCAACCTTTTTTGAAAGAAGCCACTTTTAATCTGTGAAACATGTACTGAGCTACTCTATAACATATATTGAAAATATATGAATTTATAACTGTACATATGAAATCATCTCCAAAACTGCTCTTAGCTATTCTTCTTACCTTCAAACACCTTCTACTATCTAAGTGCTGCACAGAAAACAAGTGACCTTCTTAACAGCTAAAGGTGATACAATTCTGTTACATCATATATGTCACGGTTCCCAGAGAAGTTCAAGAGTCAGTACGGTATAGTTAAATGCAATTTATTGACAACCGAAAGGTAAGCAAAATATATACAGCAGGAACAATCAGATGGTTACAGGCCAGTGAGCTCTGCTATCAGGAATAGTAGGCTGCCGAGCCTGACTAATCTGCTGGAGACTAGGCCTAAGTCACTGGTAGTCTCTGCTGGAGCCAGGAGCAGGAACAGGAGCAGGAACAGGAACACAGGATCTTGATTCGACGTATCGGGCGTACCGACTCAAGCCTGCAGTCAGTAGGGAGCAATATCCGACTCACACCTGCAGTCAGAATGGAGCGAACTCTGACTCACGCCTGCAGTCACAATGGGAAATAGATAGCTGACTTGCCTGCAGTCAGTATCAGAGCTGGTCTACCAGAGCCCCAGGTCCGCACTAGGTTGGGTGTCTGCTAGGTATAAGGAACAAACATAATAGTAGTCAGACAGAGCCACAAGTCAGCACCAGAGGGGGTAGTCAGACAAGCCAGGTATCACGGTCCCCGTGATTCCCTGTCAATCTCAGTATGTATACATTTGCATTGGAGGAGTCTGATTGGCTCACCCAGGATGTGCCTTTATATGCTGAGGCTTGGGCACTTGTCAATTGCCCTTTCGTGATGTTGTGTTGCTGCACCTTGTTATTGATCTCCAGTGTCTCCTGTGTACCAACCCGGCTAGTCTGACTCTCCTTCTGTTCCTGCTTCGTGATCTGACCCGGATCTGGCTGACGACCCTGCACCGTGATCTGACCCGGCTCTGGCTGACGACCCTGCACCGTGATCCGACCCGGCACTGGCTGACGACTCCGCTCCGTGATCCGACCCGGTTCTGGCTCCTGATCCTGCTCCGTGATTGTTCCACTCTCCGGTGGTGTTCCTGCGATTCAGTCATCCGGTTCCGGCTACTGTTCCTGCCCGGTTACTGCTCCTGTCCGGTTGCTGCTCCTGTGTACTCCGGTCGCTCTGGCGACATTCTGACTGTTCTCAGTTTCCTCGCTCTTTACGCTGTAGCCGAGGTTGCCTGCCTTGTTCTCGTTGAGCATTGCTCTTTTCAAATGTACCAGATTAACCCTTGCACTGCCGGTAGTCTCCGATTAGGTGCCATTTGATACATTGCCAAGCTCCGGTGATTCTCTGAGCCTTTACACTTTTGAGCCTCCGCTTTACGCTATACCAGTCCTTGCAGAGCTCCGCTTGCTCGATGCCCGGTGAGCATCGTGATATCGCTGGTTGACACTGGTAGTCCATTCGCTCTTGCATCAGGATTCTGGGTGACACCGTGTGGGTGTCTGGGCAGTACCTCATTCGCTCAAAGTGCTTTATCCCAACTGCACTACTCGGTGCATCGGCTCTTCATAGCTTGGGCAATTCCGTTCTACTGTGGCCTCCCGAGGGCTGGCATATTCCCGTGGCAGACGCAGGGTTACTCGATACTCCTTCAGGGCGATTTCCATTCTGGTTACATCAAATTGGCAGTAGCAATCCTCATAAGCCCACTGTGGTGGTACGGGCTCAGCTTAGAGCAACAGGGGTTCATCCTGCTTATGCTTCAAGAGTGTTACAGCGCTTCTCCTGAGTTCCTGATCTACATTTAAGGACTATTACCATAGACTGCTATATATCTCCTGGGCGTTGGCCAATCTAGTCTGAGCCTTACCAGTTGCTCCACTTAACCCTCTATGCACTACTGTTTGTAGTTTACTCCATCCTCTGTTCATATTGCCTGTTCTTACCGTTACTAGCCTCTAGGGGCAGTGTTGTTCATTTTTTACTTCAATAAACTGTGTTTTACGTTACAACCTGGTCTGAGTGTCAGTAAAACCGTAACACCAGGTCATACACAGTTCAGGTAGTCAGCCAGAGCCACAGGTCTGCACCAGGTTGGGTGTCCACCTTAGGGATATGCAAAAGAATAGTCAGACAGAGCCACAGGTCAGCACCAGGTTGGATGGAAGATTAGCCAGGTCATGCACAGAGCCCAAGTTAATAGAACTGTTTTGAACAACAACGCAAGGGCAACTGAGTCAGGACTCAGTCTGCCTTTTAAACCCCTCCACTGGAAGTAGGCAGGAGGAGCAGCTCAGAGGGAGGAAGTAGGTAGGAGGAGACTACAGGAAGCAAACATATAAAACAGAGGCCTGCTGCATGCTTGAAGCCTCTCGCCTGTAGACGACGCTGAAACCAAGGTAAGCTGTAACAATATATATTTTTACCAGACATGATCCATATTCTCTATAGAAGACAAAAGCTGTGGCTGTCTAGTAAGACACAGCTTTTCTGATTAATAGTGCCTTCCCATTCTTAAAGGGATAGTAATGTTTCATTAAAAAAGGCAGCTCTGATTAATCTGCCTAGTATTTGGGCCCTGAAGAGCGTTATTTCAATACTGTCTGAGTTATAGTTCAAGCGTAATTGAATGATAAAGTATCCCACTCCCACCCCTTTTACTGATGTAACACTGTTCGTCTCAGAGCATCAAGTCTGTCCAGATGGATCACAGCTAGGGACAATCTTCAGTGTACATAAGGAAAAACCTGTGGGGGCAGGGTTTTCCTTATGCTCAAAGTAAGAAGATTGTCCCTTGCTGCAACCTGTCGGGTCAAGAGACCAGATACCACATCTGAGAAGAGGAGCCTTACACTAGATAAAAGGGGCAGGAGGCAGATAATTTATCATTTAATCACTCTTGAACTACAACTCTGACAGTATTGAAATAACACTCTCCATGGCCAAATACTATGAAGATTAATTGGATCTGCTTTTTTGTCACTTTAATAACACTTTCCCATATTACTGTGCATGTTTAAAGTTATTAAGGTGGTTTGTTAAAACATTTAATGACTAGAACAGAAAGCTGACAACTGTTCCTACAATGGGTGAATGAATATGTAGTCACGCATTTTCATCATTTATTTCCCACAACACTTACTGTATGTTGTATTTACAAAGATGTGGAATAATCTGTAAGCAGTTATGACTGTGTGTCAAGAAAATAAAGAAAATAATCTGAGGGACTGTGTCTGCATTACTATTACCTTTCTGATTGACCACTGCTGGGTACCACAGATGAAAGCGGTGTCCAGATTGACTGCAGCCAATAGGGGAGCAGATTTCACTGGACCTATCTCTGGCAGGCCAGAGAGCTTCATATCTGATTGGAGTGGAGAGAGCTACTCATAGGTAGCCAAAAAGCTACCAGTAGCTTGTGAGATACTTGTTGGTGACCCCTGCCATTTAACCACATGTATATCCATAAGCTTTGTCCCACTGCACTGGTAGCAATAAAATCACACATACTGAGTCTGACCCACTCAGTACTGTGGTAGGAATTCTTGAGCTATAGAAAGCATAGGTGAAAAATGGCAACATTCTCAAGGAAAATGTATTGGAGTTAGCAAAAAGAAATTGTATGTTTTCTGCTAAAATTCCAGTGAGAAAAAAATGGGGCTTTTCACTCATTCCTAGTAAGACTCCTTGTTGCTAGAAAAGGGTAAATATTGGTAGTTCGGCATATGAAGGGTTGAGCTAGCTGGTGACTGAGGTTAAGTTACTTTGATCGTATATAAGGGACCTCCACATTTTCTGCCAGCATTTTCTACCTCTCTTACCAGTATCATCAGAGGTTTACCGCTTGTTTGAAAATGTCCAAGGTGAAGAAGCCGGTGGCACTGGCTCCATTATCTGAGTGAGAATAATTAGGATAACTGCACCAGAGGCTGATCAGCTGATTGGAACTCTGGAATGTATTGTGGCCTACCTGGCACTCACATCCATTAGATCAGCTGTTGCTCAGCCCTGTCTCTGAGTGGATGAGATAAATTGCTCTGCAACCTTTCCCAGACTCTTAGGCATGAAACACTGATTGTTCAAGAATAAAAAGACACCACAGTGAACACTGACAGCAGCATTTGCCACAGCACCTTCTACATCTGAAACAGTAGAAGCAGGTACAAGCAGGCTCACAGAATGGTGCAGTGTCTTCACAGGCCAAGCATTTGTAGGGCTGGGCTGGGGTTTTGGATGAGGGGCTGGGTGGGCTTCTATGACCTTCATCTGTGTCACAGAATTGCAGCATTAGCACTAGGAATGGTGTCAGGAGTAGCCGTGATGTAGGATGTTCTCATTCTTTTTACACAGAACTGGATCCACTTCACCTGCTGGGCATTCCAGTTCATCTCAGTGATCAGTTCAGTGATCCAGGTACTGGTCTACACAGCTTAACAGTACAGCTGAGGTGGCTCCATAGAAAGAGGAGAATGGTAAGTACAACTGTGCTGTGGCCTGGGATGCTGCAGAGGTGGAAGATGGGCTAGGCAATTTGCATGGTATGTTGTTTAGGATTCTACATAGTTTGGGCAGTAAGCAAGCCCAGCAGGCAAGCAGTGTTCAGACAGTGTTACTAGTCAGTCCACACATTCATAAGGAGGCTTACCTTTGTGGGTTCAGCACGTTAGGGTTTTATCTTACAGAAGAGATGAGATAAGATGGGGGGGGGGCAAATTCAGTGATATTTGGTCCTTGATGGCAGTGGATCTGCTGACTGTAGTTCTTTATCATTTTAGTTTGGAAACCCCTTTCTAGAAATCTTGGGGTTTTCTCAGGATCCATACAGCCCAATACTGATCTCATTACAGTGAGTTGTTAAGATGTGACATCTCGTTTGTAATCTCTTGCATTTACACGCTTTACTAATAAAGCTGTGCAGTGAGTATTAGCTTATTTGCAAGCAAAGCTGAAACTATACATAAGACTAATTAATAAGATATAATAATATAGGGTGGGTTGCTGAATTTGAAGTTGTATGTGCCAAATCTGCAAAGTACAATTATCCTATTTACCAAGATGTTAACGTAAACTTCTCTGGAACTTATGCAGAATGGCAAATGTGGAACAATTCTCAAGTGAAAAATGTACTATGGGCTCTTATGTATAACATGAGAGTAGCACATTTCTGGAGCAAGCCAACTAAGCTATAGGTGACAAATACACTTGCCACTGACTTAAACCTTTGAGTGCCAGAGGGGTATCTAAAGCATTGGATCCCTCTCTGGCACTCAAAGGGTTAAATGTTTCTTTTAAGCCTTGACTGCTAGAGATGACTCAAACGTATTACTTTGCAATGTGCATGAAACCTCGCTAGCATTCATGGGGTTACAATCCCTATTTAAAGGGATAGTAATACTTCGTTTTAACTTTATTTTATTTTGTAGGCATTAAAAAAACCATGAAGAATGATATAAGTCTTATCTCTCAAACCTTTATGGTTTAAGAGATATTCACAAGCAAAGTGTCCCTCTCCCACCCCTTTTACTGATGTAACACTTTTCAGCCAGGGCAGAAGGGAGCTGCCCAGGTAGACTGCAGAGAGGGACAATCTTCAATTAAGATAAGGGAAAAACCTGAAAAGCTTGTCAAGGGGGGCAGGGATTTCATTGTTTTCATAGGAATAAGAGTGTCCCCTTCTGTTATCTGTCCAGTCTATGGACTGTATTCCACATCTGAGAAGAGATTGTTTACAGTAGGTAAAAGGGGCGGGAGGGGGAAACTTTGCTTGTGAATATCTCATAAGCCATAAAGGTTTGAGAGATAAGACTTATATCATTCTTCATGTTTTTTTAATGCCTACAAAATAAAATAAAGTTAAAACGAAGTATTACTATCCCTTTAACTAAATGAGAAGCTTGGGAATTTGTATTTGTTCCTTATGGTGCAGTTGGTTTGCCTCAGAATTGCCCCTTTCTAGTTTTCTTCATATGCATACCTGGGAACTCTCTGGTTTTGCCCGGAGACTCCGGATTTCAAAGTGAATTAACGGGTCTCTGGGGCAGTGTGTGAATCACCGGGTGGGCAGAGTTTAATTAGAAACTCTGCCCACTTGTGCTCCATCCTGCCCGGTTCCTCCCACTCCCCGCCCTCTTACCTTCATTTTGCAGGGGGTTTTTTGTCCCGCCCCCCGTGACTAAGCCCCGCCCCTTTTATGACGTAAATCGCGTAATTTTCGGCACTGACGGGATTACCCTCCAGGTAGCCCTGCATGAAAAGTTCACAGGTATGTTCATATGGACCCATGTGTTTCCTGTTATACTCTCAGTGTAACATTTTTCTGTTCAGTTCTGGCTAAGAAACACCATATTTGGCTCATTTATATTCTTGTTTCATGCTCCTATCCTCCACTTACACACACAAATGACCTAGATTAGCACTTTGAGGGCAAGTGGGGTGTCCAATGCATTGCATTAATGTGTTAGACACCCTCTGGCACTAGGGTTGCCACCTAGCCGGTATTTTACCGGCAGCCCAGAAAAAATTGGCTTTCCAATGTTAAGTCTATGGAGGGAATGCCATGGCCGGTATTTTTTTGGAGAAAAGGTGGCAACCCTATCTGGCACTCAAAGGGTTAAATGTTTTGGGAGTGTAATTGGATCACTGCAGCTGACCTATGTGACAGATACAGGAAGAACATCCTCTACATTAGCAAGCTCTGAATGACTCACCTCTGGTGTTCCAGGTCAAATGCTGTCAGTCACGTTGAGCTATAAAACAAGGACAGGTGGTGCCAGCGACAGGCCATGAGTATTATTTGTCTTGCCCACCTGTTTGCCCTGCATGTGTTTGTTTGTGTGTGTGTGTCTGTGAATCCCTGTTTGTGGCTAGAGAGGTCTCATTGTCTCCAAAACAAAGGAGGCAGATTCATTAAGACTGTCCCTTGTCTATTAACAGTGATTAGAGTTTTAATTGAAGTGAATGGATTGTAGCATTCATTGTAGTCTGTTAGATAATAACTAAATCATCCTAACTTATTCTACAGGAATGTTACAGAGTGAGACATGCCCTACTCATTTACCTTTTACTGTCTGCTGTCCTTCCTACCTTCTGGATTTCACATTAGATTCCTGAAACAAAATCAGGAAACTATTATTACATCTCTAAATTGTTAGCCATTCATTGTTCTTAAAGGGCAACTAACATGGAAAAATATATAGCTATATAGACAGTCAAACAGCAGAAACTTAACCTAATTAAAACTGAATTTATAATATTCCCTCCTTCTCCATCCAGCCTCTCTCTGAATATTTCCCTCACTGTTAACACTACCACTATCAAAACAATCTCCAAAGCATTCAGCCTGGGGGTCAACTTTAACTGACTGGATGTGGAGCATAAAGGATAGGGCAATCTCCAGCTCTTGCCACCCTCATCTATGTAACATCTCTAGAATTCAACCTTTTCTCACATAAGAGACTCCCAAAATTCTATTACAAACTTTCATCAGTCCCATCTTGACTACTACAACTCACACCTAATTGGCCTCCTTCTCCCCAGACTAACCCCACTACAATCCATAATGTTGTCAGACTAATCTATCTCATACATTGCTCCTCTACTATTGTACCTCTCTGCCAATCCCTATAGTGGCTCACATTTTCCTTTATAATTAAATTTGAAATACTGGTGCAAACTTGCAGACAGCCTATTAAAACTGCCCCCTCATACATATCATTTTGTTTCCAAATACACTCCTGCTTGTTATCTTCGCTCTGCACAGGATCTTCTTCTCTCTGCAGCTCTTATTACATACTCCCATTCCTGCCTACATGACTTCTCCCTGATGCACCGGAACTCTGGAATTCCCTCCCCTGTCCCATCACACTTTCTCCCAGCCTTCAGATGCTCCATGAAAACTCACATCTACAGGGAAACCTATAAATTATTGCATATGCTTTGCTATGAGCAAGGCCATCTCAACAACCTGTACAATTGCTACTCACTCTTTTTCCCTTTCTATATCACTCTCCTACCTGCAAGCCCATAATAAACTCACTGACAAACTACTTGACTGGACCACTGCACTGAAAAGAACTTCTGTGTCCCACCCACTGACTGGCAGTTCATGTGGTAGTAGACACTTACACACCATGTTACTTACACTTTCTGGGCCCCATCCTATCTTCTTCTAGACTGTAAGCTCTCAAGAGCAGGGGCTTCTGCTACTGTTGTTTCCTATGTTCCATTTGTACAGTTTTTTTGGTTTCTGTATGTCTATTCCCTGTTGTACAGCACTGAGGAATAAGTTGATACTATATAATTAAAGAATAATAATAATAATAATTAGATCAATTTACTGTTAAACCTGACCAAGGCCATAGTTCAGGCCTAAATGCTGGTCTAACAAAGAGTACCTTTAGCTTTTCCAACAAGTTCCTGTGAGTGCAGTTACTTTTTGGACTATATTGATTTCCAGAAGGAAAAACATAGTCTTAAACAAATACAGGCACTCATCTAGTTAATGTGAATAAAAAAAAGATTTTCTTAGGCGTAATGAGGAATATTTTTTATTTAAGGCATTTAAAATTAGTTAACCCTTTGAGTGCCCATGAAGTACAGAATGCATTGCTTTGCACTAAAAGGGATTTGCTCTGCTATTCCCACCTCTTGACAGGTGTCTGAGAAATAACAGCACTTTATTGTCTGTAAATGGATGAAGAGAAGACACCAACCTTTTTGAATACAAGAGCAGTGGGTACAAATCTAAAATAAACAAACTCCATAGCTCTTATGTCTCATTACAAACTACAGAAAAATAATCAAATGGTTTCTGACAAGGAAAGTCTATAGATGCATTAAAAAGCTAATTTAAGATTTATTATAGGTATCTAACATAACACACATGCATTTTACAGTTCCTATCTGATATTTAACCCTTTTATTGCCAGAGGGGTGGCCAACGGGTTAATGGTATATCAGCCAATTTGACTTGTAGGTGTTAATATTTTTTTATTAGAGAGCTATTCAAGAAAAAGTATAGGTATGTGGAATCTGGGAGCATCATCTGTTCTGTATGGCAGCTATACTAATAGATATGAGTAATCCTATATAATAATTCGCTAAGTTGTGTGTAACGCCCGACATGTGCAGTAGACACTGCTGCGAGTGCGGCACTCATGCGCAGTAGAGACTGCCCGCGCCGCGGCTGATACAGAGCTGGGCGCTCCAGAGGCACTGTGGCCCGTGTAACGGGCTGTTCAACTAGTAGTTCTATATTTGTTAACACTTGGCTACAATGAATAGGTGAACTCTCTGATTGACTATGGGCTGGATTCCATTGTAGGTCATACATCTAAATACCTGGGAACTCTTGGGGTTTGACCCTGAGACTCAGATCTCAGGATGAAGGGCCAAATTCTTAGGCTGAGAGTCCAGTGTTTCCAACTGCACCAATTAACTGCTTATTTAGCCTCTACATGGAGTGCCATTTCTAACAGACAGGCAGAGGGAGAACTCCTGCTTGTTTTGTGTGTGTTCTAGTAGCAAGATCTCAAAGTTGTTGGATTTTAATGGTTCCTTGATGATTGGTGCATCATGGGTTAAAGCAAGCAAGCAGGGACATATCACCCATTATCTATGTTTTGGGGGACTTTATCGGTTAATATTTCAAAGATCTCATGGTCAGCCCATTTTGAAAGTTCCTAAGTATGTACATCTACCATTATGTTTGTATACAATTTCACCCACAAACTTCAATTGCAACTGTGAGGTAAAACCATTGATATTATTTAAGTACTCCAGGAGGGTTATGCACTAAGCTGTAATGAAGCGGTGGAGAGGACTTCTCCAGTGATATCACTTCTCTAATTCCTATGTTATTGTATGGAGCCTACACACTAAGATTTCTAAAGTGGAAAAAGATCTTAGTGCATAAACTCCACAGAATAGTACAGGAACTTGATAAGTGATATCACTGGAGAAGTCATCTCCACTTAGTGCATAACCCCCCAGCTCTCTGTCTACTGCCAGAAGTTATACCAGATTGCCCCCATTCAGTCACAACATATTGTGAAGCAACATGTTGCACACCCCTTTTGTCCTCAAAGGGTTAATGACCCAGTGACTATGTATTAACCTTTACATGCTAATGGGATGTCCAACACATTGCTTCAATAAAATCTGACACTGGGAAGGGAAAATATATTAATGTTAGAGATGCCTGAAGTGGTACACTCTGCAATTAGTTGGAGAGGTTTATATTATTTTTAGGGGCTAACCCTTTACATAGCTAAGGGGTGTGCAAAGCATTGTAAATCAATAGGTTTCACACTTCTCTAGCACTGAAAGGGTTAAAAAGCCAACTTCCATTATGGTTTTATGGCCATTGTTATGTTTACCTTGCTAGAACATAATGGTGAATGGTATCATTCATAGATTTCCATGTAAATGTTCCCATACCTTTATAGAACTTTTAATATTTAGTATTGTATTTGCTGCTTTTAGCAGGCTATGGGAAGCAATATTCCACCTCTGCTATTGATCTACCAGCCGATCGATCTGTCAGATCATTATTGGAGACGCAGGAAAGAAACCAGCTCTCCTGCTCCACTCCTACCCAAACTTCTGGGTAGGAGTGGGTGGAATAGGTGAAAGCCTCCCCACATCACCGGTGACCTGATCAATTTTTTTTACTAGTAGGTCTGTACTGTCTGCCAATAATGTACAGTTCAAGAATGCAGTAGATACCTATCTGAAAATCAAAGGGTTAAATATAAGTATTAGCATTGTCTTGATCCATAAATAAATAAATCCATATTTTTGAATAGCTGACAGGCAGGCTATATTTTACCTTTGTTATCAACACTTATGTCACTGTGATCTTGTGGCCTACAACTGAAAAAACTTGGATGCCAATGCCCTACAGTATGTCAAATCATGCCAACAAGGTGTAATATTTCTTGGAAGAGTAGTTGCCATACCTGGGAACATTTTCTTCTAGACTCCCCGGCCTCATGTGATGCCGGTGCGAGGATGATAATGTGTCACAAGGGGGGGCGTGGCTAGCCGCGGACGAAGATGGTCGCTTGATCCCTTAGCTCCTGAGCCCTGACCCAGTATATGGAGTAATTCCCCGATTTTTTTTACACTTAACCCCTAGATCATATGTCTGGCAGGCAAGGGTGCTGGTTTTGCTCCCTCAAATGCCCCCAAAGAAGAAATCTGGCGCTCAGAAACGTCGGGGTAACACAGTGACGCACTACTTCACAGTTCCGGACCAGACATTGGAGTCCGCTCCACACCCGCTACAGACTACAGATATGGCGGCGACGGAGGGTGGCGTTACTCCTGCTCCACTGGTACTCCCTGCTGATGCCCTGGCAGCCCTTCCGACTAAGGAGGACATGAAAATTATCGCAGATGGTATTACTGCGGCACTTCGGGAGGAGTTGGCTGAGTTTAAAAAGGATGTACAATCTCTTTCAACTAGAGTGGACTTGGTTGAGGAATCACAAACAGAACTTGCAGACCGTTTTCAAAATCTGGAGCAGACTTGTTTGGAACAACGCGACACTATTGCGCAACTTCAATACCGGATTGATGATTTGGATAACCGAGGGAGACGCAATAATCTGCGGGTGAAGCAGGTTCCTGAATCGACGCCAGCTCAAGACTTACCTTCCTTTTTGCAGTCCCTGTTTGCCCAGATTCTGACCCGTCCAGATCCTACTACTATTGTTATCGACAGAGCTCACAGGGCCTTGCGGCCTAGGGGCTTACCTGGTGACGCGCCAAGAGATGTAATTTGCTGCCTACACTATTTTAAAGATAAATCTGATATTGTGGAAGCTTGTAGAAACTTAGACTCTGTAAAGTACGCTGGTGTTGATATACAATTATTCCAAGATATCTCTCCATATACCCTGTTCTTGCGAAGGCAGCTGAAACCGGTGACCACCCACCTCCGCTCCTTAGGAATTAAATATAAATGGGGATTTCCCTTCTCTTTGCTGGCTCAACATGATGGACGTTCAGCAGTCCTTCGGTCGTTGGAGGATACCCCGGATTTCTGTGCAGCATTGGGTATTCAGCTCCCAGCAGCGGATGAAATGGTCGCAACACCTCGCCCAGCGTTGGCGTCTAACCAGCAGTGGCGTTGGCATTTGGTGGCAGAGCAGCCACGCGGCAAGAGGAAGGCGGAGATCCAGCCTCGAGCTCAAGGCCCTGTAGAAGCGGTTCATTAAGGTCGTATGGCACTTCTTTTGCTTACCTCATGCAACTTTTATGGAACTCCTTCCCCGATTTCTGACCCAGGGCCTACCGGACTGAATTGTCCATGGAACTCTGTGATATCCCTGGAGTTTGTTGGAACTCATTTGCTACTATGGAGACTTCGTTGATGTATTCTCTGCCTGTTATATGTATGATGCAACTGGAGACGGGGCGACATTTTGTCAGCCTCACGCCAATCATTTCAGAGTCATCTGCACTCGGTTGGGGGAAGGTGCTATTGCGCCTTCCCCACCCCGAGTCCAGCTTCGGACTTGGCCCTTTATATCATTGTGTACTGTTCCCTATTCTATACTATTGTATAAATTGTACTGGGTATTATATTTTGAGCTGGTTGGGCTTTGGCACTGGGGGGGGATCCGGGTATGTTTGGTTAACCCGTGGTGTCGCGGATCTTCCAGGGCCCGGGACATCACTGGTTGGAGGTGGTGTAGGACTTGTTGGGGGGTTTATATGTGTTAGAGTGTTTTAGGGATTCCACCTCCCACGGGGTACTGTTCATGCAGGGTTATGAGGTGTTTGGAGTCCTGAAAGGTCTCCGTCATGGTAAGCTCTTCCCCTCCTACCTTCTGATGAGACCTGTGGTATGGGGGAGATGGAACCGGAGCTACTTAGGTGGCTTCTTACTTTTATGCGTGGGTGATCTCGACTTGGACCGATGGCTCTTTTGGATTTCCCAATAATTCTTGGTTGCGCTTGACCTGTCGGTCCGACTCGAAATCGCACTATGCATTTTGCTTTCTTGTTTCGTAAACCAGACTTTCAGTATTAGTATTAGATGTTTTGGGGTTTATAATATAACTCTGTTTATGGGGGTTTTGTTTAAAGGTACATAATGGAATTAGTGGGTCAGGGGGGATTACTTTTGACCTCTTTCCCCTCCTGATGCTATTTCCTGTAAGTTTTGTACAGTGCTTATTGGATCTATGGATCCTTGCCGCACTACATAGACATGTGAGTCATGGGCTCTATGTAGTCCCTGAGGCTCGCATAGCGGCTTTTTCTGACTGTTCTCTCTTCCTGCTTCTTACTCTCTTGTTCTTTTTGGCTTTATTCTTTCCTTCTGTCTCCCCTTTTCTCTTCTCCCTTTTCCCTATGTCTTTTTTCTTTCCTTTTAGGTCCATTCATGTGAGCAAATGGTTTGGGGTGGTCACTGCTATGGGGCTGTCTATTTACATGATGGATTATGGCTAGACAGGCTTTGCGGGTCACCACCCACAATATTAGGGGTTATAACAGCCCTGAGAAAAGGTCAATGGTTCTCAAGGAACTTGTCCGCTCTAAAACTGATATCGCTTTCTTACAAGAGACTCATTTAAAACGGAATGCGCATCCTAAACTTGTCTCTAAGCAATATCCTTCTGTCTGGACTGCCTCTTGCGATGAGAAACAAAAGGGGGTGGCTATTTTGGTGGGCAGGGCAGTGCCTTGGCAGTGTTCAGGTGTTTTGGAGGATGCAAATGGCCGCTTTCTATTTTTGAAGGGCACTATTGCTGGTACCCAGGTTACTCTAGCTAATGTCTATGCCCCTAATACTGGACAATTGTCATTTTATAGGGAAATATGTAGTCAGTTGGAATCTTTTAGTGTAGGTGTTATTGTGTTGGGTGGAGACTTTAACGCTGGTATGGATGCCTCCTTAGATTATTCTAAAGGGAGAGGGAGGACTGCGCGGCTCATTTCTTCGGGCTTATCTAGACTTCTTCTGTCCCTGCAGTTAGTGGATGTGTGGCGTTGTTTGCATCCCACCGTTAGAGATTATACCTTTTTTTCAGCTCCTCACGGCTCATACTCCAGGATTGATCACCTATATATTAGCCAATTCTGTCTTTCAATGGTACGGGAAGCCAATATTGCTCCTATACATATTTCGGATCAAGCCCCGGTTAGTGTGTCCCTCACTTTTTCTGGTATGTCTAAACCTGCGAGACGATGGAGACTTAATGAGGCATTGTTGGCAATAGCTGAGGTCAGGTCTAGAGTAGCGAAAGATTTAGAAGATTTCTTTGATATTAATGGTGGTGGTTCAATATCTACTCCTGTAGTATGGGAAGCACATAAGTGCTACATTAGGGGGTCGTTTATTTCTCTTGGTAGCTGGCAGAAGAAGCTGAAGGATCAGGCGGTGTTAGGGTTATTAGGAGAGATTCAGCACTTAGAGACGGCACATAGGTCTACACCCTCACCTCCCCTATATGATAAGCTAGTGAACAAGAGAGCAGAACTGAGTGCTATTCTTAAAGCTCGGACGATTAAATCCCATATGTGGTACCGTTATCAGAATTATTTGCATGGGAGTAAATGTGGGAAAACTCTGGCAAGGCTCATTAAGAGGGATAGGGGTCTTTCCCATATTCCATGTATCCAGACTTCTCCAACGTCTCGGACACACGATTATACTCAGATAGCTGAAGCTTTTGGCGCCTATTATAAGAAATTGTATAATTTGGAGAGGGACGCCACTGGCCGACACACACCTGGAGCGGAGGTAATTGCCTCCTTCTTGGAGGCTTCGAATCTCCCGCGTCTATCTCTGGAGGAGGTTCGGACTTTAGAACTCCCCATTACGATTGAGGAAATTAAATCAGCATTGACTTTGACCCCCTTAGGTAAGAGCCCGGGACCTGATGGTTTATCCATACTTTATCATAGATCTTTTCAGGATTTACTGCTTCCTCGGTTGCATAAGGTATTTAACAGCGTGATGTCTGGAGTTCCTTGGTCCCAACAGTCTCTATTGGCTTATGTATCAGTTATCCCTAAACCCGGTAAAGACCCCACTCAGTGTAGTAGTTACAGGCCCATATCATTGTTGAATAATGATTTGAAAATATTTGCGAAGATTTTGGCTAATAGACTACGCCTTCTGCTGCCGGCGCTCATAGCACCTGATCAGGCTGGATTTGTCCCTGGTAGAGAAACAAGGGATAATTTGATTAGTTCTGTGTGTCTAATTCATGCTGCTAACCTGTCGAGGGCCCCCTCCTTATTATTATCATTGGATGCGGAGAAGGCCTTCGACAGCGTCACATGGAGTTTTATGGAGGCGGTACTAAAATGGATAGGCCTGGGACACAATTTTTTGACTGCCATCCTCTCGTTATACTCCAACCCCTCGGCTCAGGTTGTTGCAAATGGAGTGTTTTCTTCGGTGTTTCCTATACGGAACGGCACACGGCAGGGCTGTCCCTTATCCCCACTCATCTTTGTTTTATCTCTTGAGCCCTTATTGGCCCAGATCAGGTCCTCTTCTCAGATTAGCGGTATTTGTTGTGGTGATCGGGAAATTAGATTGTCCTGTTTTGCTGATGACATTCTAGCTACTTTGTCCAATCCTAAGGCTTCACTGGAAGCCCTGTCATCTATCCTCACCTCTTATGGAGCTCTCTCGGGTATGAAAATTAATTTTGATAAATCAGAGATTCTACCGTTACATATTTCTCCGCACCTTAGGGAAGAACTGATTAGATTGTTTCCGTACGTTTGGAAACAGAGCCATCTGAAATACTTAGGGGTCTATCTCACTCCGACCCTTAAGACCTTGATGGGGGTTAATCTTGCTAAGCTGGAAGAAACATTACGCTCTGATATAGCCTCCTGGGGATCTATCTTTTTATCCTGGACTGCATGGGTTAATTTGTCTAAGATGGTATTACTTCCGAAGATATTGTACTTGTTCAGATCTCTCCCGTTGCTCCTACCTCGGGCTCATATTAGATCTCTTCAACGTTTGATTCTGGCTTTTGTTTGGCAGAATAAGCCATCCAGACTTAATTTAGGAGTTTTATCTAGGAAGATTGGGGAGGGTGGTCTGGGGGCCCCAGATGTGCTTAGGTATTGGAGGGCTGCTACACTGGTCACTCTTCTTGATCTATGTGGTTCATATAGTTCGAAGGATTGGGCTTTTATGTTGCGGGATATGGTCCGGCCCCTCTCTGTTAGTCAGTTGCTGTGGTCTGTGACTGGCTCTCGAGTACCAGTTGTTAGATCACATCCTATCCTGTCTCACCTGTTTGACTCCTGGTCCCACTGCAATACAGCATATTCTTATTTTCAACTTCCAAGTTTCGTACATATAACCCTCGCCCGCTTACGACTTTTGAGAAAATTGTCATTGCTCAAAGGGGACTACGTAGGGGACTGTCCTGTCTATATACTCTGTTAGTTGATCCGCAGTCTACATTGTGTTGTAAATTTAAATCTGCATGGGAAAAGATTTGGCAGTCTCTTTTACTGATGGGCAGTGGAGACGGGCCATAGCTCTTTCTAAACAGTATATTCCAAGTATACAATGTAGGGAAACGAATTATAAGTTGCTGACTCGGTGGTATAGAACACCAGTATTGTTGGCTAAATTTAGGGATGGGGGAAAAGGTTTATGCTGGAGGTGTGAACTACAGGAAGGCTCCCTTCTACATATCTGGTGGTCCTGTACTTTGATTTGTGGATTTTGGAAGTCTGTGTATGACCTGGTGACTTCCATTTCAGGCTTGGTTCTGCCCTTTACTCCAGAAGTTTTGTTGCTAGGTATCCTTCCCGAGACGATTCAGGGGCGGCTTAGTTCGAGACAGGCCTTCCGGAGTTGGATACTTCTGGTTACAACGGCTAGGATGTGCATTCCCAAGCATTGGAGGACCTCCTGCTCGCCTACTTTATTGGAATGGAAAATAAGAGCGATGGCAGTGTTGAACATGGAGCGTATGTATGCTTACTCCACGGGCACAATGGAGATTTTTCAGTCTACCTTTGGTCCCTGGCTTGGTCCCCTGGGAGCCATTGACCATTAATGTCCATTGCTGTGCACAGGCGTGGTGCTGAAGTGGGAATTTTCCTGGTGGCAGAATCCATCTGATGTTGATAGCGGACCTCTCTATCCTTTCTACCCTCCCCATTTTTTCTTTTCTACCTTTTCTATTTTCATCTCTCTGGACTTCTTTTCCTTTTCTCTTTCATGGTAGCATTACAGCTCTGTAGTCAGCTCTTCTGACTTATATGCGGAGTTTCACCGGTTTGAACCGGTTCAATCGTGTAATTGTTGATAGAGGATGATCTTTGTTATTTTATTATTTGGATTATGTTCTATTCTGGTACTTTGTCATGTTCTATATGCTTGATTGTATTTTGTTATTGATGATATTTTTGCATTTCAATAAAAAATATTGCGAAGATAATGTGTCACAAGGAGCGGGGACTTAATCGTGGGTAGGGTGGGACTTAACAGGCTGTCTAATAAAGTGGGTATAACATGGTGGGGAAGGAGCAGAAGTGGGCAGAGTTTCATAAGAAAATCAACACCACTGGAGAATCAGCCTCTTTCCCAGGAGACTCGGTAATTCACTACAAAAAAAAACAAAATCTCTGGGAGAAATCTAGAGAGTTCCCAGCTATGGTAGTAGCTAATGATTAATAATAAATGCCATGCTTTCTCAAACATATATGTATCTTTAAAAACTGTAAAGATCACACAGGGGGCACCCCTAGTGCAGATAAAATGGGACAATTGTTGAGCACCACCTAACCACCTTCAAATGAATACTCACAAGAGTATATGCCGGGCTATTACATACACAGTTCCCTACTGTATCGCTTGAACCTAGATATATTCCAATCACGGTGTGGGCTGCTCTCCTACATAGACATGCTCACCCAAAGTGGCAACATACAAATATAAAGAAGGCACCCAATGGTATGATATCACCACAAACTATAAGAGATGAATATACTGTAAAATCTTTGTTATAATACGCAACTGTATATTATACGCAGGTGTAACTGTAAACCAAGATTTTAGGGTAAAACAAAAGTACCTATGTATAATACTCCCCCTTGTTTTCCCTCCCTCTAACCACCAAAAAAATAGTTTGTCTGCTTCTCTCCCTCCACCCACCTCAATATGTTGCCACCTTCCCCTCCCTCTACTCATTCCCCTACAGGCCCTAAATTAACACAGGTCCTCACAGGGGAATGTTGGACGCAGGCTGCAAATGCAAGCATGCTGTCCTCTGCACAGATATCCCAGATCCCTCCATAGGGGGTGAGTAGAGGGAGGGAAGGTGGCAGCACATTGAGGTGGGTGGAGGAAGGTAATCAGTAGTGTTGAGCGAGCATGCTCGGCCGATGCTCGGATCGGCTCGAGCATCGCTCTGCTCGGCACATGGCGGTACTCGTACGAGTACCGCATGTGCTCGCCCGCCATGTTCGGGTCTCCTCCCCGCACGTTTTGCGGCTGCTGCGCAGCCAATAAACGTGCAGGGAGGCTCTGACATCGGTGTAATGCCAGCAGCCATGTTGGCTGCTGGCATTACACTGATTGGCTGGCCAGAACCCGTGGTCAGGTGCTGTATAGCACCTGACCATCGAGTTCGGCTCAGTCTGAGCCAGGGAGAGCTGAGGATAGGAAGGGAAAGGCAGTGTAGGGAGGAAAAAAACAAAAATTGTGAAAAAAAAAGAACCAAAAGTCCTTTTTAGGACTACTGTGTGTGGGGGCAGCAGGTTATTTGGTGTGGGGGGAAAAAAACAAAAAAAAAAAAAAAAAAATATATATATTCTGTTTAGTGTGCAAAGTTGCAGATTAGAGCACATTCTGTTTAGTGTGCACAGTTGCAGATTAGAGCACATTCTGTTTAGTGTGCAAAGTTGCAGATTAGAGCACATTCTGTTTAGTGTGCAAAGTTGCAGATTAGAGCACATTCTGTTTAGTGTGCAAAGTTGCAGATTAGAGCACATTCTGTTAAGTCTTCAAACTAAAATATCAAAGTCACGTATTCCATTCAGTGTGCGTCGCCGCAGTTTAGCAGCACATTCTGAGTACTGTGCAGAGTTGCAGAATAGGAAGAAATACTGTTAAGTCTTCAAACTAAAATATCAAAGTCACATATTCCATTCAGTGTGCTTCGCCGCAGTTTAGCAGCACATTCTGTGTACTGTGCAGAGTTGCAGAATAGGAAGAAATACTGTTAAGTCTTCAAACTCAAATATCAAAGTCACATATTCCATTCAGTGTGCTTCGCCGCAGTTTAGCAGCACATTCTGTGTACTGTGCAGAGTTGCAGAATAGGAAGAAATACTGTTAAGTCTTCAAACTAAAATATCAAAGTCACATATTCCATTCAGTGTGCTTCGCCGCAGTGTAGCAGCACATTCTGTGTACTGTGCAGAGTTGCAGAATAGGAAGAAATACTGTTAAGTCTTCAAACTAAAATATCAAAGTCACATATTCCATTCAGTGTGCTTCGCCGCAGTTTAGCAGCACATTCTGTGTACTGTGCAGAGTTGCAGAATAGGAAGAAATACTGTTAAGTCTTCAAACTAAAATATCAAAGTCACATATTCCATTCAGTGTGCTTCGCCGCAGTGTAGCAGCACATTCTGTGTACTGTGCAGAGTTGCAGAATAGGAAGAAATACTGTTAAGTCTTCAAACTAAAATATCAAAGTCACATATTCCATTCAGTGTCTTTCACCGCCGTTTAACAGCCTATTCTGTGTACTCTGCAGAGTTGCAGAATTATAAGAAATACTGTTAAGTTTTCAAACTCAAATATTAAAGTCACATATTCCATTCAGTGTCTTTCACCGCCGTTTAACAGCCTATTCTGTGTACTCTGTACAGTTGCAGAATTATAAGAAATACTGTTAAGTTTTCAAACTCAAATATTAAAGTCACATATTCCATTCAGTGTCTTTCACCGCCGTTTAACAGCCTATTCTGTGTACTCTGTACAGTTCCAGAATTATAAGAAATACTGTTAAGTTTTCAAACTCAAATATTAAAGTCACATATTCCATTCAGTGTCTTTCACCGCCGTTTAACAGCCTATTCTGTGTACTCTGTACAGTTCCAGAATTATAAGAAATACTGTTAAGTTTTCAAACTCAAATATTAAAGTCACATATTCCATTCAGTGTGTTTCAACGCCGTTTAACAGCCTATTCTGTGTACTCTGCAGAGTTGCAGAATTATAAGAAATACTGTTAAGTTTTCAAACTCAAATATTAAAGTCACATATTCCATTCAGTGTCTTTCACCGCCGTTTAACAGCCTATTCTGTGTACTCTGTACAGTTCCAGAATTATAAGAAATACTGTTAAGTTTTCAAACTCAAATATTAAAGTCACATATTCCATTCAGTGTGTTTCAACGCCGTTTAACAGCCTATTCTGTGTACTCTGCAGAGTTGCAGAATAGTAAGAAATACTGTTAAGTTTTCAAACTCAAATATTAAAGTCACATATTCCATTCAGTGTCTTTCACCGCCGTTTAACAGCCTATTCTGTGTACTCTGTACAGTTGCAGAATTATAAGAAATACTGTTAAGTTTTCAAACTCAAATATTAAAGTCACATATTCCATTCAGTGTCTTTCACCGCCGTTTAACAGCCTATTCTGTGTACTCTGTACAGTTCCAGAATTATAAGAAATACTGTTAAGTTTTCAAACTCAAATATTAAAGTCACATATTCCATTCAGTGTGTTTCAACGCCGTTTAACAGCCTATTCTGTGTACTCTGCAGAGTTGCAGAATTATAAGAAATACTGTTAAGTTTTCAAACTCAAATATTAAAGTCACATATTCCATTCAGTGTCTTTCACCGCCGTTTAACAGCCTATTCTGTGTACTCTGTACAGTTCCAGAATTATAAGAAATACTGTTAAGTTTTCAAACTCAAATATTAAAGTCACATATTCCATTCAGTGTGTTTCAACGCCGTTTAACAGCCTATTCTGTGTACTCTGCAGAGTTGCAGAATAGTAAGAAATACTGTTAAGTTTTCAAACTCAAATATTAAAGTCACATATTCCATTCAGTGTCTTTCACCGCCGTTTAACAGCCTATTCTGTGTACTCTGTACTGTTCCAGAATTATAAGAAATACTGTTAAGTTTTCAAACTCAAATATTAAAGTCACATATTCCATTCAGTGTGTTTCAACGCCGTTTAACAGCCTATTCTGTGTACTCTGCAGAGTTGCAGAATAGTAAGAAATACTGTTAAGTTTTCAAACTCAAATATTAAAGTCACATATTCCATTCAGTGTGTGTCACCGCAGTTTAGCAGCCTATTCTGTGTACTCTGCAGAGTTGCAGAATAGTAAGAAATACTGTTAATTTTTCAAACTCAAATATTAAAGTCACTTATTCCATTCAGTGTGTGTCACCGCAGTTTAGCAGCCTATTCTGTGTACTCTGCAGAGTTGCAGAATAGTAAGAAATACTGTTAAGTTTTCAAACTCATATATATTAAAGTCATATATATCGTGTAAGATGAAGAAGGCGGGTAAAAAGGGACGGGGAAGTGGACGTGATCCTGAAAGTTCAGGGCGCGGGTCAGGACGCGGAGAAACTGTGCCTGGTGCCAGAGCACAAGAAAGAAAGACATCCACCATACCTAGCTTCATGTCTGATTTCACAGGGCGTCGCAGGACATCACTCTCGAGGTCCGACCAGTGCGAACAGGTGGTCGGTTGGATGACAGCTGATACTGCTTCCAGTCGGTTAAGCACCACCCTGTCTTCCACCAAGTCCACTCTCAGTAGCCAAGAGTCTGGTCAACATAATCCTCACTCTGATCATCCTTCCTCCCACCATACACGGTCTGGTCAAAGAAGTGATCCCACACTGGGATATAGTGATGAGCTCGTCTCATCACCAATCCTTCATTTGACCCTCTCTCCAAGCACGCTTGCAGAGGAACATGACATCTTGTGCCCTGATTCACAACCTCTAGAGGCTACCCAATCACAAGAAGATGACAGATGTGAACGGCATTTAAGGTCAAAGGAAGTAGTGGATGATGATGATGATGATGATGAGACACAGTTGCCATTAAATCAACCACTATTTCCGTCTCAAGACCTTGTTGAGGAGAATGTTATACAGTTGTCAATGACTGAGTATGTGGTGGGATCAAGACTTGAGGAGGATGATCAGAGTGAGGAAGTGGAGGAGGACTTGGTGGACGATGAGGTGACTGACCCCACCTGGGAAGGTGTAGAGCCGAGCGATGACAGCAGTCCTGAGGGTGAGCCATCTGCAGCACCGCAACAGGCTGGAAGAGGCAGTGGTGTGGCTACAGAAAGAAGGCGGACCGCACCAAACCGGCCCGCAAATGTTCCACGGAGCACCCCCTTGCGTAAATCTACCTTGCCAAGGGGTAGGTGTTCCGCGGTATGGCGTTTTTTTAAGGAAAGTGCGGACGACAAAAGATTTGTAGTTTGCAACCTGTGCCACACCAGAATGAGCCGAGGCATGAACACTAGAAACCTCACCACCACCAGCATGATCCGACACATGGCATCCAAGCACCGTAGTAAGTGGGAGGAACGCCTGGATCGCCCATCTGTGTCTGCAGGCCACACCACTGCCTCCTCTTCCCCTGTTTTCGGTGCCGGCCAATCGCCTGTCGAAGGCGCAGGCCCGCATACCTCCCGCCCTGCACCTGTACCATCTGAAGCACCATCAGCGACCACATCCACTTCCCTGTCCCAGCACAGCGTCCAAATGTCGTTACCCCAGGCATTTGAGCGCAAGAGAAAGTACCCAGCCACCCACCCACAGGCCATAGCACTAACCTCACACCTTTCAAAATTACTGGCCATCGAAATGCTGCCATTTAGGCTTGTGGACACTGAGTCCTTCCGCAGCCTGATGGCAGCAGCTGTCCCTCGGTACGCGGTCCCCAGCCGCCACTACTTTTCCCGGTGTGCCATCCCCGCATTACACCACCATGTGTCCCGTAACATCACCCGTGCCCTGACCAACGCAGTTACTGGGAAGGTCCACTTAACGACTGACACATGGACAAGTGCTTGTGGCCAGGGACGCTACATTTCCCTGACGGCACACTGGGTGAATGTCGTGGAGGCTGGGAGCGACTCGGACCCTGGGATGGCACGGGTGCTACCCACGCCGAGGATTGCGGGCCCTACCTCCATCAGGGTTTCCACCAGCACCTACGTTATTGGCTCCTCCTCCTCCGTTTCCACCTCCGAATTCTCTACACACACCGCCACTCCCCCATCAGCCAGTAGCTGGAAGCAGTGTAGCACTGCAGTGGGGAAGCGTCAACAGGCCGTGCTGAAGCTGATCTGCCTTGGGGACAAACAGCACACGGCCTCAGAGCTGTTGCAGGGGATTAGTCACCAGACCGAGCAGTGGCTCTCGCCACTCAACCTGCAACCAGGCATGGTTGTGTGTGATAATGGGCGTAACTTGGTGGCGGCTTTGGAGCTCGGCAAGCTCACACACGTACCATGCCTAGCGCATGTATTTAATTTAGTGGTGCAGCGATTTCTAAAAACCTACCCCAATGTGCATGATCTCTTGACCAAGGTGCGCCGCGTGTGTGCACATTTCCGTAAGTCATCTACAGCTTCGGCCGGCCTGTTGAAGCTGCAGCAGCGCTTACAATTGCCAGCTCACCGGCTGCTGTGTGACGTGAGCACGCGCTGGAACTCCACCTTCCACATGTTGGCCCGGCTTTGTGAGCAGCAGAGGGCAGTAGTGGAGTACCAGCTGTTACACGGTCGTCGCCTCTCCGTTCAACTTCCTGTAATCAGAAGTGAGGAGTGGGAATGGATGTCAGACCTCTGCGAGGTTTTACGCAATTTTGAGGAATCGACACAGATGGTGAGCGGCGATAACGCTATTATCAGTGTAACCATCCCACTTCTGTGTCTACTGAAACGCTCGCTGCTCACAATTAAAACCGACGCTTTGCATGTGGAAGAGGTGGAAATGGGGGAGGAAGAGCTTACACAAGGTGATAGCCAGAGCACCCTCACTTCGTCTTCTCAGCGACAATTGGAGGAGGCGGAGGAGGAGGAGGAGGAGGAGGAGGAGGAGGAAGACACGGTTGCCTCCGCTACAGAGGGTAGCCATGGAACTTTAGTTCCATCTCTTCAGCGTGGGTGGGCAGAAGAGGAGGAAGAGGATGAGGATATTGAGAGTCAGCCTCCTGGTGAGGACAGCGAAATCTTGACTGTTGGTACTCTGGCACACATGGCTGACTTTATGTTAGGCTGCCTTTCCCGTGACCCACGCGTTGTACGCATTTTAGACAACACGGATTACTGGGTGTTCACCCTTCTGGACCCCCGCTACAAAGAGAATTTCTCATCTCTCATTCCTCCGGTGGAGAGGACAAGCAAAATGGTGCAATACCAGAAGGTTCTTGTTGAAAAATTGCTCCAAAATTTTCCATCTGACAACGCTGGCGGCAGAGTACGTGCTACCTTGGCCAACCGAGAAGGGGAGAAAAGGGGAGCACACAGCAGTTCCGACAAAGGCAGGGCAACACTCTCCAAGGCGTGGGACACCTTCATGACACCCCGCCAGCACCCTCACCCTGATGCGCAGCCTAGTGTCACAAGGAGGGAAAAGTTTTGGAAGATGGTGAAGGAGTACGTAGCAGACCGTGTCAGCGTCCTCAATGATCCCTCTGTGCCTTACAACTACTGGGTGTCCAAGCTGGACACGTGGTATGAACTGGCACTCTACGCCTTGGAGGTGCTGGCCTGCCCTGCCGCCAGCGTTCTGTCTGAGCGGGTATTTAGTGCTGCTGGTGGCATCATAACAGATAAGCGTATCCGCCTTTCCACCGACAATGCTGATAGGTTGACACTTATAAAAATGAACAAGGCCTGGATTTCCCCTGACTTCTCCACTCCACTGGAGGAAAGCCCCGGGGGAACATAAACTCACTTTATATATGTTATTTACAATGATGGGAATACTCTGTATTCCCATTCACCCCTTCCACCCCAAAAACGGGTATATGGTTGACTCTTAATGTTCTCATCCTCCTCCTCCTCTTCCATATGCCCTGGGATATAATTTTTATATAGGGCCAGCTCACCAGCGTGCCCTGGGATATAATTTTTATATAGGGCCAGCTCACCAGCGGGCCCTGTGATATAATTTTTATATAGGGCCAGCTCACCAGCGGGCCCTGTTTGCCAATTTTTATATAGGTCAGCTCACCAGCGGGCCTTCTCATATAATGTTTTATTGGGTCAGCTCTCTAGCGGGCCCTCTCATATAATGTTTTATAGCGTCAGCTCACTAGCGGGCCTTCGCATATAATGTTTAGGATGGTCAGCTCTGCAGCAGACCCTCACCCATAATGTTTTAGATGGTCAGCTCAGCGCACGTTTCCCTCTTAATCATGGCCTCAGTTCTGAAAATCAAGGAAATTTTTGGGAGAATTTGCCTCTGCGCACGTTTCCCTCTTAATCATGGCCTCAGTTCTGAAAATCAAGGAAATTTTTGGGAGAATTTGCCTCTGCGCACGTTTCCCTCTTAATCATGGCCTCAGTTCTGAAAATCAAGGAAATTTTTGGGATAATTTGCCTCTGCGCACGTTTCCCTCTTAATCATGGCCTCAGTTCTGAAAATCAAGGAAATTTTTGGGAGAATTTGCCTCTGCGCACGTTTCCCTCTTAATCATGGCCTCAGTTCTGAAAATCAAGGAAATTTTTGGGAGAATTTGCCTCTGCGCACGTTTCCCTCTTAATCATGGCCTCACTTCAGAAAATCGATGAAATTTTTGGGAGAATTTGCAGATGATATACAAGTAAATATACAGCAAATACTGTTTGGTAACAATTTTTCGCCTAAAGTCGTTTTTATTTTCCTTTTTGTGTGTTTTACGGTCAGTCTGTAAAAATGGCGTACTACGGGCGAAAGATCGTTCCCAGCAGCGATGTTGGAGTCCAAGGTGCATCCAGACATCCTCCCTATGCTGTCCCTGAACCATTTCTGTAGTGTTTCCATCTTTTTCTGCCCTTTTCCTATGGACCAGGCACCCTCCCCTCATCAGAGCAGGGGGTGCCTGGTGTAATGCTCGAGTCCTCCCATTGACTTCAATGGGGCTCGGGTGCTCGGCCGAGCACTCGAGCCTCAGGGGGTGCTCGGTCAGAGCACCCGAACATCCGAGCATTGGGGTGCTCGCTCATCACTAGTAATCAGACATGTGGATATATATATTTTTTTTTTCTGTCATGTATAATAAGCATCCCCCACTTCACAGAAGGTGAAAAGGGGCCAAACTGTGAGTATTATACCCAAGATTTTACAGTAGGTGGAAATGCAGTCACATCTGACAAAATACACATGTGAAGATCTTCCCCTGTCTCTGCTCTGGGGATCAACGGCTCTGGAACACACCACTCCATGGCTGCTGGATTCTGTAGTAAAATTATCTTTAATTTGATAAAAAATATCAATATAACAATGGACAAATTAATAGTAGAAATCAATTACGTGCTTCTTGGCAACACACCGCTTTCTAAAAGATATGGGTATATAGAACAGCAGCCTTTTTTTATTCCAATACTTAAATGCTTTTAATGTTCCAAGATTGGTCCATTCAAACTAATTTAGTAAAAGCTCTAATTGACTAGGCACTTCCTCTATGTATCTATTCAATATGTTAACTCCATGTAACCTATCACTCATTCTTACTAATCTTTGTGACCTATCCCTCTTTTCTTGGCTAGACCAAACACAGCACAACAAAAATTGTTCTGTGTAATCCAAGAAACATATTGAAACAATAATTAAATTCGACAAATACTTAAATAAAATGAATAATTCAATAAAAAATAAAAAGTAAGCAAAAATAAATGAAATATATCCCTTTGAGTGCCAGAGGGGCACGGAATGCATTGCAAAGCAATGCTTTCCGTATCCCTCTGGCACTCAAAGGGTTAAATATATAAGAGGATTTTAGTGTTACCTGTTAAATCTTTTTCTCTTAGTTGATATTGCTTACAGGTACCATGAGGAGGCGACTGCTCCTCCCAGTAGGCTGGTACAATTCTTCAAGAAGTGCAGGGTGGAGCCTCTCCCTTCTCCATAGCACACCACCTATCCACTCCCCTCTCCATATAACAGTTGTTCCACACCTAGTAGGAGACTGAGAACAGTCCTCCTTAGTTTTTAACTATTTTATTATTTTCTCTTAGATATGGGGTGTCTCAATTCCCCCATTAGGAGGGTTACCATTACTGACTTCCCCTGGAGGATTGCTCAGCCTAGCCACTCCCCTCTCCAGATAGATTTGAGAAACTAAACCTACATAGCTAAATAGCGAGAAGAAGAGGAGGAAAACTCTCGCGAGCATGGACCCAATCAGACTCCCATGTCCAGCCACAGGAGACCTAGCATGGTCCCTTCCACTGGGTGGGAGACCTGTAAGATATATGGACTAAGGGAAAAGGATTTAACAGGTAAGACTAAAATCCTCTTTTCGCTGTAGTCCAATATAGCTTACAGGTACCATGGGGATGTACCAACATTGAGCTCCCATGGGTGGGAAGAGAAGGAAAGGACGAAGAGCTGGCCCCCATGATACCAGAGTTCCCATGGACTATCCAGGACAAAGAACAGCCCAAACAAAGTGTCAATGGACACTGAATAATGACACACAGCACACAAGAACAAGAGCCAACAGGGCTCAAACAGTTAAAAGGCTATTGGGCACAGTCCTTGACAGGTAAAAATGCTTCCAGGACCCTCCTGCCAAAGCTGGCTTCAGCTGAAGCTAGCACATCAACACTGTAGTGTTTGGCAAAGGTGTGCACAGAAGACCAAGTGGCCACCTTGCACAACCATTCAGCAGAGGCCTGATTCTTTTAGGCCCAGGAGGCCCCAAAAGACCTGGTGGAATGTGCTGTAATGCGGAAGGAACAGGTTTCCCTCTAAGCTCATAAGCCTTGCAGATGGTAGACTTTATCTAGGATGGAATAGTCACCTTGGATGCAGCCAAACAAGCCCTGGGACTCTGAAGGATGACAAAGAAGGCACCCGTCTTGTGGATGGACTCAGCATGGTGCACACAGAACTTGAGGCACTACATCCAACAAGTGGAGATCCCTCTCCTTGTCAGATTTAGGGTCAGGACAAAAGGAAGGCACAACAATCTCCTGATTGATGTGGAACTCAGAGACCACCTTAGGAAGAAATACCCGGGAGTTATGGAGAACACCAGGAAGGGCAGTTTGCAGGGCAATGCCTGAAACTCAGCAGAGACCGCAGCCAAAAGAAAAGCCATCTTCTACATCAAAAGACATAATGGAATGGTAGCCAAGAACTCAAAGGGAGGCCACTGCAATACTCCCAAGACAAGATTAAGGTCCCACTGAAGAGTGGGAGCCTTGTAAGCTAGGAAAGCATGAGCGACACCCTGAAAGAAGATTTTGACATCTGGCAACATGGCAATGCGTCTTTGGAAAGAGAGAGATAGCTGAGGTCTGAACCTTCAAGGAACTAAGGTGAAGGCCCTTGTTCACACTGTCCTGCAAAAAAGATAAAGTAGATGGAAGGTCAAACTCCTGTGAGAACAGATCCCTGGCCACACACTAAGAATGAAATACAGACCAAACCCTATGGTATGCCTTTGAGGACAGAGGTTTCCTGGCCCGGATCACATTGGCAACCACCTCAAGAGAAAAGCCTTTCCTTCTTATTATGGAGGCTTCAACAGCCATGCCGTCAAAGCCAGGCTGCTTGGTCTGCGTGGCAAAGGAAACGGATCCTGAGCAGCCTGTGCCAGCAATTCTGGAAAACAAGGCTGTCTGGTCCAATAGGGTGTGATCAGAATGACTGACACACCATCCATCTGAATCTTCCTCAGCATCCTGGGGAGTAGAAGACGTGGAGGAAGGATGTAGGCCAGATGAAATCGCCATGGAATTGACAGAGCATCCACCACGAATGTCAGAGGACACCTCCAGCGTGAGCAAAAGAACTGAATCTTCCAGTTGCCCCTAGTAGCCATCAGGTCTATAAGGGAAGATCCCATTGTGCACTAACAGGTCGAAAACCTCCAGATGGAGTGCCCACTCCCTGTGGTCCACAGCTTTGCGACTAAGAAAATCTGCCAAGACCTTTTCTACGTCTGGAATGTGTAAGGCGGAGATGGCAGGAAAGTGTACATCTGCCCAGGCTAAAATAGCCTTTACCACCAACCAAGCAGTTGCACTTCTGGTGCCTCCTTGCTTGTTGATGTAGGCGAAGGTTGTCGCCTTGTCTGACTGAACTCAGACTGGGCAACCCCTCAGATGAGAAGTCCAATTCCTCAGAACATGGAGAATCTCCCTGAGCTCCAAAATGTTGATGGGAAGGAGGGTTTCTCCGTTGACCAACAACCCTTAACATCCAGATGACCCAGAACAGCTCCCCAGTCAAACAGAGTGGCATTGGTTGTGAGTATGGTCCAATAAAGAATCACAAACGGCCTCCCTTTCCTCAGGTTGGAGCTGTCCAGCCACCAGCGGAGAGCTAGTCTCACTTCATAAGAAGAGAGACAGGGTGATCCAGAAAGGCCAGATCCCCCCGGCACACACGGATTACAAATCTCTGAAGCTCTCTGGTGTGAGCCATGGAGTACGGTACCGCCTCCATAGTAGAAATCATCTTGCCCACCAGAGAAGAGAACTTCCTCGCTGGAGCAGAATTCCACTCCAGAGTGTGAGACACCTTGGACTTGATCTACTGCACAGAGTCTTCTGTCAAGAATACCATGTCCTGACGAGTGTCAAAGAGAGACTAAGGAAGACCAGGTCCTGAGAAGGAACAGGAGCAAACATATCCATCTTCAGGATCTACCCGTGTTGGAGGAGAACCTGAGCATATTCCTGGACACGACGGTCCAGGAGATACCTGGAAGGGACCTTCAGCAGAAGGTCGTCACCTGAATTCCTTTGGTGTGCAGGAAGTCAATCAATGCCCCTAAGACTCAAGGGAACATCAGAGGAGCCGCGGTGAGCCCAAAAGGGCAGGGCAGTGAACTGGAAGTGCCCTAGGCTGCAAGAGAACCTGAGGTACTTCTGACTGTCCGGATGGACTGGAATGTGCAGGTACGCATCCTGAAGCGAAATACGCATCCTGAAGCGAAGAAGCCAAATATTCCCCTGGACACATCGCTGCAATGACAGAACTGTAACTGTTTTATTTGACACTCTGACACAGTAGGTTAGATAAAACACAGTTTTATTGAACAAACTCAGAATAACAATAACCTTCACAGGTCCAGTAATATACATTAAAAATATTGTACTGACACAGGACAGGTTACAGCAATATATACCCACACAGGTCCAGTATATGTACAATTCAGCAATAACAATATACTGACACAGGTCAGGCAAAGTTTGTGTGATACTCAAACGAGGCAGCAATGAATGGGTTACTATTAGGCCAGGAAGACTGACAGGCCCGAATAGCGCGAGGCCCTTAAGACTCTCACTCTGCAGAGAGTGCACAAATAGCGAGTGGTGCCACAAGAGTAAACGGAGGCCCTTGACTAGCTTGCGGACTGCCGTAGCAGTAATGGAGGACAGCGGAAGTATGCCTGGAAGGGCACCCAACAGAGACGGCACGGATAGAAGTCGGTGGAATATGGCACCTTCCCCGAAGGGGTTAATGAACGCTCAGACCAATGTCGACTGTCCGATTAATAGCACAGCCTGAGGCGCCCAGAGTAAGACCAACCTCAGCTTTATGGCAGGAAGAAGGGTCAAGCATACCGTGTATCACGGTTCCCGTGATCTTTTTCTGTCACTCCTTGCTGTGGTGCGCTCCCATTGGCTGAGCTTGTTTGGCCCGCCCAGTATGGCCTTTTTATACCAGGCCTTTGGCACCTGTCAGATGCCCTTTCATGGTGTTCCTGAGCCAGTGTTGCTGTGTAGCTGTGTTCCAGTGTTCCTGTGTACCGACTTGGCCCGTCTGACTATGCTCTGTAGTTCCTGCTCCATGATTTGACCCGGCCTGGCTGACGTTCCTGCTCCGTGATCTGACCCGGCTTGGCTGACGATCCTGCTCCGTGATTTGACCCGGCCTGGCTGACATTCCTGCTCCGTGACCTGACCCGGCTACGTTGACGACCCTGCCTGTGTCCCTGCTGAGATCCTGTTCCAGTGTCGCCTGGGTGACATTCTAACTTCTGCTGTGCTGTTTGCGGGGCTGACAGAGTTGTTGCCTCCTATGTACTGGGCCTTCCCGTTTACTCTTGCTGAGCACTGTTGCCTCCGTTACTCTGGGCCTCCGTTAACACTTACAGAGCAATGAGCCTTCCGTTTCCACTTACAGAGCTCTGTTGCCTCTGTTCATTGAGCCTCTGTTAACACTTACAGAGTCATTGAATCCGTTCACTGAGCCTCCGTTAACACTTGCAGAGCCGTTGCCTCCGTTCACTGAGCCTCCGTTAACACTTGCAGAGCCGTTGCCTCCGTTCACTGAGCCTCCGTTAACACTTGCAGAGCCGTTGCTTCCGCTACCCTGAGCCTTCCGTTTACACTTGCAGAGTCTTGTAGTCTCCATTACTAGAGCCTCCCGTTAACACTTGCAGAGCTTGGTGGCCTCCGATTTACCTTGTGCATCCGGTTACACTTGTTGGGCGCAGTAGTCTCGGTAACGCACCGGTCAGGTGCGTTTGGCTCCATACACCTCAGCTCTTGCAGTGTAGTTGGTCTCCGTTACTACACCGGAAAGGTGCTATTGGCTCTATACCGCTAAGCTCTTGCAGTGTTGTTGGTCTCCGTTACAGCGCCCATGGGGTGCTATTGGCTCTATACTCCTAAGCTCTCGCAGTGTATTTGGTCTCTGTTAACACACCGGGTGGGTGCTTTTGGCTCTTAACATCTCAGCTCTTGCAGTGCACTTGCTCTCGTTTACGCACCGGTTGGGTGCTAGTGGCTCCAGACTCCTAAAGCTCTTGCAGAGTATTTTGGCCTCAGTTCCCTGCTCAGCATAAGCAGTAGTCTCTGTCCTGTTCTATTTTACTGGTATTCTCACATCTAGCACCACTATATTGCTCCTTTACCAACTTATGGGCATGTCAAACACACCACAACAGAGACTGATTTGATTTCTATGTACATTAACCCTTGAGTACCCTGTATGCTACTTATGCCTGTCCTGTAACAGTATATATTTATTTCCCTGTATACTGGGCCTGAGAGGGTATCTGTACTTTACTGTCTATTTCAGTCATTCTGTATTGCCTATAGAGGGCAGTCTTTCTTGTCTTTTAATAAAACTGTGTTTTATTCTAACCTGCTGGTCTGAGTGTCCTATACCATGGTGCACAGATGGATGATACACAGCGGAATGTCGCCTGTGCGACACTGACAGAATACCGAGACTAGACTGCTGGGAAACACAATGAGGCAACAGTGACTCTGTCCGGACACAGAGGGGAGCCCGTATGACAAACCCACACCGAGGACCGGATGGGGTCACAAGCAGGCCTGGATACACGGGCAATGGAGCTCAACCGGTCCGGTACACAAAGCAGGAACGTCAGCCAATCCGAGTCGGTACACAGAGCAGGAACGTCAGCCAGTCAGGGTCAGTACACAGAGCAGGAACGTCAGCCAACCCGAGTCGGTACACAGAGGAGGAACGTCAGCCGGGCCGGTACACAGAGCAGGAACGTCAGCCGAGCCGGGTCGGTACACAGAGCAGGAATGTCAGCTGGGCCAGTTCGGTACACAGAGCAGGAATGAGATAGAGTAGTCAGGCAGTCCAGGTCGGTACACTGAGCAGGAACGGATGCAGCAGAGTAGTCAGGCAATCCGGGTCGGTACACGGAGATCACAAGAGAACTGGAACAAGCGCTGGTAACGAAACACCACGAAAGGGCACCGGAGAAGTGACAAGGCCCAGTATTTAAGGACAAATACTGGACGGGACAAAGTCACTACAGCCAATAAGCGTCAGCAATAAACAAAACTGACAGAATGTTGCCAGCATAGCACAGGCACCATGATAAGAACACAAAGACTCTAGCTTGTAGTGAGTAATGACCACAAATGAATTGAAATCCTGGAGATCCAAGATAGGACAGCAGCCACTATCCTTCTTGGGAACAACAAAGAGGTTGGAACAAAAACCGAAATCTGTCTCTAGCTGATGTACCAGATCTAGGACACCATTGTCAAAGAGAGCCTGAACCACTGAAAAGACTGAGCTTTTCCTGTCCCTGAGGGGAGCGAGAAAGGGAGAATCTGAGGGGAGGTAGGGATGTGAAGGGAATCATGTAATCTCCTGAAACCACCTGTAATAACCACTGGTCCACAACAGAGCCTGTCCAAGTACTCAAAAAATGTTGCAGGCAACCACCCACAGGTGTATGCAGACCAGGGTTTGGCGAGTCATGCCGAAGTAGGTTTGGTGGGTTTGGTGGTGGTGTGTTTTGACCTCCACTGCTGCCTGACTGGGGGTGGAACATGGGGTGCTGGCCTGAGGAGGCACCAGGTTCAGCCTTTGCATCTCACTTTAGTGAGAATCAAAGGAACGCTGTTTTCTCACCTGAGGAATGCACTTAAGTATCTGAGGTAACAAAGTGCTCTTACCCCCAGTGGCTGATAATGTTCTTCAATTCAGGGCCAAAAAGGGATATACCAAGAAAAGGAAGAGAGACCAGTGATTTATTTTTTTTTTTTAGAGATCAAGTCAGAAGACCAACTCTTAAGCTACAGCGTGTGTCTGGCAGCTACAGAGAAGGGGAGGTCTTAGCCTCAAGCCTAATGGCATCAAACAGGGCATCAGTGATACAATGCTGAGCCTCAGAAATATTAGCCAAAATGGGCAAAAGGTCCTCCTTAGGGGCACCTTTGCGGACAGTGTCAGTCAGCTTTTCAGTCCAAACAGCAATGGCCCTATTAACCCATGTGGATGCCAAGGTGGGCCTCAAGGACACATCTATGGCAGCAATGATAGGAAGCTGAAAGCTATCCTTAAGGCTTTCTGTCAGATCTTTGAGTGCCAAAGCATCCACAACTGGCAAGCCTAGAAATAGGGGAATCAACCTAAGGTGGCATAGCCCACTCAGCCAAAGCTGTATCAGCAAAGGGGTACAGCTTAGAAAATCTCTTGGAAAGAGTGAGATGCTTTTCAGGGATCTTCCACTCACCCAGGATAATTTGGTCCAGAGTGGGATTAGGCAGAAAGACAGTACAGGATTTCTTGCGCCTTGAAAAGACATCAGAAGTAGACTGTGGTTCTACAGGGTTAACAGCAATGTTAAGGGTAGACAAAACAGCCTGAATGAGACCCTCAGCAGAGGGTTCAGGGTCAGCCTCAAAGGGGTCACCATGAAACTGCAATGCAGTCATGTGCAGTAGAGACTGTCCAAACGCACTTCATCTATGGACGATTTATCGATGATTTGTTAATTATATGGAAGGGTAACCTACAGGAGCTGGAAAATGTTGTTATACAGTTATATAATAATCAACAGGGGTTGAAGTTCACTTATGATATTAATAAAGTTAGTGTCAATTTTTTAGATCTAAATCTAACAAGTGAGGAAGATCGAATAATAACTAAAAACTGTATAAAACCGATTAAAACTAACAACTATTTACATTTTCAATGTAGCCACCTGAGACAGTGGAAAACAAACATACCAGGAGGACAGTTTAAAAGAATCAAAATAAACTTTAAAAAAAAAAAACAACAGATTATATAGTACAAGCCAGAGAATTTAAAAAGAAATTTATTGAAAAAGATTATCCATAAAAAGATCTAGATATGGCTTACCAAGAGGTGTTGGAGTTGAATCGTGAAGAGATGCTGAAACCTAGAGAGAAAAAGAATAATACATTAAAAAGTAAAAAGCCACAGTTTATTACTCCATACAAAAATGCACATTATAAAGTCTGGTATTACTTCAGGACCCGATACTTAAAGTGATAGTAATGTTTCACAAAAACAGCAGCTTCAATTAATGTTCATAGTATTTGAGTCATAGAGAGTGTTATTTCATTACTATGAGCGTCATAGTTCAAGAGTAATTAATTGATAAAGTTTCCCCTGCCCGCCTCTTGTATCTAGTGTAAGCCCCCACTCCTCAGATGTAGCATCCTGTCCATAGACGAGACAGCTCACATCAAGGGTCAATATTCTTACTGTGAGAACAATGAAAACCCTTCCCCCCTTTGACAGGTTTTTCAACTTTTTCCCTTATCTTAATTGAAGATTGTCTCTGTCTGCAATCTACCTGGACACCTCCCTGCTGCTCTAAGCTGAGCAGTGCTACATCAGTAAAAGGGGTGGGAGGGGGATACTTTATCATTCAATTACTCTTGAACTACAACTGACAGAATTGAAATAACACTCTCCAAGGCCCAAATACTATGAAGATTAATTAGAGCTGCTTTTATTATGAAACATTACTATCCCTTTAAGAATTGCAGAGTACAAAGCCTGATTAACAAGGGGGTGATGAAGCTGCAGCTCCAGACATAAATTAAAGGGATAGTAATACTTCGTTTTAACTTTATTTTATTTTGTAGGCATTAAGAAAACATGAAGAATGATATAAGTCTTATATCTCAAACATTTATGGTTTATGAGATATTCACAAGCAAAGTTTCCCCCTCCCGCCCCTTTTACCTACTGTAAACAATCTCTTCTCAGATGTGGAATGCAGTCCATGGACTGGACAGATAACAGAAGGGGACACTCTTATTCCTATGAAAACAATGAAATCCCTGCCCCCCTTGACAAGCTTTTCAGGTTTTTCCATTATCTTAATTGAGGATTGTCCCTCTCTGCAATCTACCTGGGCATCTTTCTTCTGCTTTGGCTGAGCAGTAAAAGGGGCGGGAGGGGGACACTTTGCTTGTGAATATCTCTTAAACCATAAAGGGTTGAGAGATAAGACTTATATCATTCTTCATGTTTTTTTAATGCCTACAAAATAAAATAAAGTTAAAATGAAGTATTACTATCCCTTTAAACAAAAGGTCCATTTTCATCAGTAGTGAGTGAACCACCATGGGATACAAGGAGAGCCTCAGATTTATTGCTTAATCCTTAGAGTGCCAGAACACTAAGCGCCACACTGCATTGCAATGTGTCACTCACCCCCTCTGACCCTTAAAGGGTTAATATGGACTGAAACTTTGAATAAAGTAAAGATAATTTTTTTAACCTGCCCTGCGAATGCTGCATTTTGCCATCTTCTACACTATATCTCCGTAACTGTACACTCTTCCAGGAGAATAGGCCCATGATAACAAAGCTTCAGGCCCACTAGGCCTTTAATCCAGCCCTGGTTGGGAATATTCCAGTTCATGCATATTAATTTCCTATTGTGAGCCTGAGCCCAGATGTGAGAGCACTTACACCATATGGACCAAAGCAAAATACAACAGATTTCCATGAGGCTTTTTAATCGATACATATGGTGAAGCATTTTGTCGCAGAATTCCTTTATGTTTTCACTCTTTTGTTGCCAGAGGGGTCTACAGCATATTGCAGTTCATTGGCAATTAAGGCAAAAGTAATGAAAATATATTAACAAAACAAATGATGAAAATAAATGAAGGAAAACAAATAATGCACTTATCTTAATTTTAATGTTTGTTCCCATTGTAACTACATGGGACCTATACACTAAGCTCTGTCACTGGCAGTGCCTGTCTGATTGCTTTTGTGCTCCAGCTGATAAACTCGGCAAGCTGAAACACATGGCTTTATCCACAAAAGGTAAGAGATGCAGAGCTGGAGCATACCACCTGCTCCACATGGAAGAAAGAAAAATTCACAAAATTTACTTTGATTAGCACTCAAGGGGTTAAGATCCCCATTCAAATCAATGGGAAATGTTATCTCCTGTGGCACAATGGTTTGCTCCAGAATTGCTCCTCTATTCTTTTGTGGATAAGGCACACAAGGGAAGATTTATAAAAAGGGTTCTTTGCGCATGGATCCTTAAAATATCTTTATTCCTTATTATGAGTGTTGGTAGCTATAAAGTATTCTATATACATTAATAAATGTGGTGACTGCAAAAATAAGAACAGCTCAGACATTACCTTAAACAGGGCTCAAAATTTCCACTCGCTACTAGCCAATGACAAGTGAAAATTTAGCCCTGGAGAGTAGAAATTCAGCCCTGGTGGGTATGTTATGGCTTGCAGTAGAGAGTAACTTTTCAGGTCTGGCTAGTAGCAAAGGACTTCCAATTTTAAGCCCTGCCTTAAATATTTGGCCAAAATTATGTTGCTAAATTGTTGCAAATAGTGAAATTTTCTTGATAAATTCGATAAGCCACTTTTTCAAACTTCCTTTTGCTATTTAAAAAAAAAAAAAAAAAAACTACTACAAAAAAAACTACTACACTGTAAGTCCTATACTGTCGTTATTACTTTTATAACTACCAGCGACAATCTTACAACCATTTTTTAATGCTTCTTTTCAATTAACTCCACTTTTATAAACCTCCCCTATAGCAGTTACAAATATTCACTTAGCAAGCATACCAGGGAACTTTAAAAATTAGCTGACCTAGAAATCCTTAAATAGTAACCATTTGTCACGGTCTGTGACTTACTTTAGGAGGCTGGCAGTGGAGGAGCTGGCCGCTTCCGTGTCCTCTCCCAGCTGTTCATGCTGCGCCTCCGAATGCGGATTACTTCCGCATACCTACTGCTCTCGCGAGCGGGCGTGCGTCATCTGGCAGTCCTCCAGTGATGTTGAGCACCACTTTAAGTGCTACCTGGGGCTCGTTTTGTGTTCCACCTCCCAGTCATAGGGGTTATAAGCTGTTGGACACCCTGCTCAGTCACCCTTACGTGGTGTTCCAGTGCAGTATGCCTCCTTTGTCCCAGTATTTTGTGCATGACCCTTGGCTTGGCTTCCGTTATCTTCAGTGTATCAGTTGATGTGGCATTGTCTGATTATCCGCTTGGTATTGATCTGTGGCTCTGGCTGACTACCCGCTCTGGTATTGACCCTTTGGCATTGTCGGACTATCTGCTTGGTTTTGACCTGTGGCTCTGGCTGACTACCCACTCTGAGACTGATCACAGGCTTGGTCTGTCCACCCGCTCCTTTAGTCTCTGGGCATTGGTTACTACAAGCTCTGGTATGGACATTAGGCTGGGTCTGACCTCCCCGCACTGATGGCCCTCTGGGGGTTTCTCTGGTGCTAATCTACTTATCTTACCTGTGTTATTATTCAATAAAGGTGAGGTTCATACTACTGTACCTGTTTCTTTTTGTCTTTATTGCTCACCGTGACACCATTAAAGTTTCCCAGAAGGTAGATTCTAGGCCAGTTATGAGCAAAGTGAGGCCTTCCTGATTTCCCATTTCTCATTTCTCATAATTACCTGAATTTTAATCTTGCATCAGCTGGAGGGCCATACATTTACCATCCCTGTTCAAGGTGATATGTTCATGCTTGCTTACTCAGAGGTACTCCATATTACTTCTTAAACACACACAAGACAAGTAGGACTTTTCACTCTGCCTTTCCGGTAGAAATGGCACCAATCTATACTATAAAAGAAGTGGTCAGGTGACCACAAATTCTATGTCTGTGCCACACACACCCCCAGGGAGGCAGATAGGAGGAGATTTGCATATGTCTTCTACATTGACTGAGCAAGTATTACACACTAAATTATAATACACACACACCCCAGGTCTGGCACCATAAGAGCACATATTCAGATCTATTATAGACTGCATGAGCCCAACATACACACCACAGGGCGCAGCTAGGAGGAGATTAGCATATCTCCTACACACAGCCATTTAAATTTACACACCCCTCATTAACCTTTCACCGAAACCAAAAAAATGACTGACACTCTCCTCTTAGGGTCAAAAATTTCACCCATCACCACATTTTGTTTTTCCTAAAAACAGTGCTGTTTTCTGTGCAGCACTCGCCAAAAAATCACATGGAGTGCATTCACCACACTCCAGCACTGTTACACTAATGTACACTGTTAATACACATTGTGTGCCTTAACTCTTTGACTGCCAAAGAGGTGCACACCGCATTGCAAATGAATGCGATGCCCACCACTGTGCTACTCAAAGGGTTAACATGGCCTCTTCCATTCACAAGCTTGCGTCCTTCCACATTTTCCCTAAACTATACACACACATTTGCACAACACACATGCTCGCAACACACACGCAATACATATGCACAATGAAAACCGACAACATACACACATGCACAATACACGCATGACACACAAATACGTACATGCAATACACATGCACAACACCAACACACACACAATAAACACACACAGAAAAAACCACATGCACAACACACACACACACGCCCACAATACACACACACACAAACACGTACAACACACCACAAAATACACAAACAATACATACATGCAATACACATGCACAATACACACTCACACGCAATACACACACATATATAACACATACACGTGCAAAACACATGCACATAACACATGTAAAACACACGCACACTGCACATACACATGCAATACACACACACACACACGCACAACAAAATGCTCTACTATCCTTCTCTGCATCACATTAATTACAAATGCCTTACCTTACACTGTCCTGCCACACCACCAGTACTGAGAACCCAGAATTGAGTGGACTGGTCTCATGGTTCCTCAGCCATGAAGAAGAAACCTTGCAAACTGGAATCACCCCATATGTCAGGGCTAGGGCCATCCACAGCTTGGACCTGAATGGAACTCACAATTCTGTGACTACCCATATCTCTTCTTTCAAAAACAAATAGGCCATTTCCGCTGCCTCTTCTGTGATAAGGTAAAGGATTGCAGGGGCCTTCTTCAATATACACACACCCGCACACAAATACCACAATACATGCAAATAATATACAAACACACATACACGCAATACACATAAACACACACAATATGCGCACACATGCACAACACACGCAATATATATGCACAACACACAGACACACGCATGCACAACACAAACTAGCACACAATACATACATGCATGCAATACACATGCAAAGCACAGACAATACACACACATGCACAACACACATGCACACAAAAAACATGCAAAACATGTACACATACAAGCAATATACAGACACACACTACACAACAACACACAATACAAACATACAACACACATGCAAAACTCACACAACAAAATTCATACAACACAAATATAATACATACAAACGCACAACATACACGCAATCCACCCATGCATAATACACATACATGCAATACACATGCACACCACAGACAATACACACAATACACATGCCAACAACACACAGACACGACACACAACACACACATAATGTATACACACACAGGCACAACACATGCCTGCAATACACACCTGTGCATGCAATACACACACACGCATGAAAAAAACACAAACACCTAACACACCACAACAGACACGCACAATACATAAAGCACATAAAGAACACACACATGCAATACACATGCACAATATACACTCACATGCAATGCACACATGCACAACACACACAATAAGTACACACCACACAACGCACACCAAACACACAAAGCATAACACACCCAATACATACATGCAATAAATGTGCACACACAAAAAAATTCCCACATACTCAACAACAACAAAAAAACACACCACAACACTCACACAATACACAGACACACTACACACATGCCCACAATACACACATGGACAAAAAAAACAAGAAATACACACAAAAAAAACACATGCACAAAACATACAAGAAATACACACAGATACAAAACACCACATGTGAGTGCAAAACACATGCTCGCAACACACAAGCAATACATATTCACAACGCAAACAGACAACACACACACGGACAATACATGCACAACACACACACAATACATACAATACACATGTACAAACCGACAATGCACACACAAACGCACAGAAAAAACACATGCACAACAAACACACACAGAGACAATACACACACAAACACACGTACAATACACACACAATACACGTGCAAAACACACTCACACAACTCGTGTGCATAACACACGCACAATACACATGTGCAAAAAACACACACAATACACATACACATGCAATATACACACACATGCGCAACACGATACACAAACAGAACACACACAGGCAATAGACAAACACACGCAAATTCAACAATCCAGTCCTTAAGAACATTGTCTCCTTTTATGTATTTACCTGGATGTCAGTACCCCTGAAGCACTCAAAGGACTTAATCCCCACAGACAACGCCGTGCCCCTTTTGCTAGTTTGAAGATAAAAGAAATAGTTAATTGGTACAGATCATATAGTAGGTAACACTGGACTCTCTCACGAGAAGATTTGGACCTTCACCCAAAGATTCTTAAATGTGAGTCTTAGTGCTAGCGTCAAAACCTGAAGGTATGTTCAAACGATTTGCTCAATAACATTTTGATAATTGTCATACTTCAGGGTTTTGTCCCACAAATTCTCAGGGTGAGAGAGTCCAGTGCTACCTTTTACATATTCCACTCCAGTTAACTGCTTCTTTACTAGTGCCACTTGTACTACTAAGACTGCGGGGATGTCCTACTTGTAGTGTGTGTTTATGCAACAATATCTTTAAGATTTGTACATTAATGTCTCCTTGAAGACTGATTGGAGCACCTCTCGATTACAGCGAGCAGAAAAATATCACTGATAATCTATATTATGGGGTACATTTAGGGTTAATATTTACAAGATCTCAGTCAGATCATTTTGAAAGTTCCCAGGTATGGTTATTGTCTTGTATACCACATACAATTTAGGAAGTGATGTTGGGCTAATGTGTTTATAGCACAAAATGTCAAGTCTTTTAAACCACCCACTAAGACAATATTTCCTAAACATGTCCCCAAGTGCCCCACCAAACTTAGTACAGGTTTGCAGGATCTCCTCAACTGAACGGGGAAGGGTGGAAGTCAGTTTCTAGCACACTCACTGGGGAGATTCACTAACAGCTTCTCACTTCTCCAGTTCCTATGTTACGCTATAGATCCTATGCGCTAAGATCTCCAAAGCGGAAGACATCTTAGTGCATAGGCTCCACAGAATAGGAATTAGAGAAGTGATAAACTGGAGAAGACATCTTCACTTTATCACCACTTAATGAACCTCCCCCACTGAGTATCACACACTATAAGAGAGAAGCCGGTTGATCTGCCATCTCCTTCAGAGCTCCGAAAGCCTGGAATAACCAACCCGAAAAAAAAAATCAGATCTTTTTCCAGTCTAAAATCCTTAAAATAACTGCTTCTTTATATCTAAAAACAATTTGTAACTGTATATAAATTATTAGTATGTATATATTTATATATATATATATATATATATATATATATATATATATATATATAAAAAAACACATACCGATAAACCTGTGCTTCTCTATATAAAGAACAAGTGTGTGCCATGTGTCCTCTCCAACGCTTTCATTAAGAAAGGATACTTCTTCAGGGATTTTGACTTTAAAGTGGATGTGTCACCTATGGGCAACATTGCATAAAATTTAAACAAAATCAAAACTTAAAATAAAAATTAAATAATATTTTCATGGTATTGGATATGTCACCTAACTATTCATGGGATGTTATCCATAGGTGACACATCCACTTTAATTTTATTTCATTTAGATAGGGCTTTATAGACGTATTAGAGTAGGACTTGCTTTAAACTGAAATACCTTGATGAGGTGGCAAGCTTACCCACAACTTGGCCAATTTTGTGAAACCAAAATTTCACTTTACTAAGAATTATTATATATACTCAACACAGGGCACACACTTCTTCTTTATACAGTGGAGTGCAGGTTTGTCTGTCTATTTTATATATATCCTATATAATAATTCGTTAGGATGTTTGTCAGAAGTTGTCATGTGCAGTAGAGACTGCCCACGCTGCAGTCATATACAGTACAGAGTGCCCGAATGCGCCGCGGCTGATACGGAGTGGGGCACTCTGAATTCAGACCGGAGTCCACTCTGTGCACCTTCCTGGGACTGCTGTGCCAGGAAGATATGCAGAGAGGACTACGGTTCAAATTCGGATCGCTCCGCATCAGCCGCAGCGCATTCAGGTACTCTGTACTGAGCATGACTGCAGCGCGGGCAGTGAGCAGAGATGCTCTGGGCACCAACCAAGGCTGCTGGGTGGCACTGTGGCCTGTGTACACGGGTTTTTAAACTAGTGTATATATATATATATATATATATATATATATATATATATATATACAGGGCTTAAAAGTTGAAGTCCTTTGCTACTAGCCAGACCTGAAAAGTTACTCGCCACTGCAAGCCATAACATACCAACCAGGGCTGAATTTCTACTCACCAGGGCTAAATTTTCACTCGCCATTGGCTAGTGGCGAGTGGAAATTTTGAGGCCTGTATATATATATATTATATATATAAATATATATATATATATATATATATACACACACACAGTACTGTGAAAAGTTTTAGGCAGGTGTGAAAAAGTGTTGTAAAGAAAGAATGCTTTCAAAAGACAAGTTAATAGTTTATTTTTATCAATTAACAAAATGTAAACAGAAGAAAAATCTACATCAAATCAATACTTGGTGTAACCACCCTTCGCCTTCAAAAACAGCATAAATTCTAGGAACACTTGCACAAAGTCAGAGATTTTGTAGGCAAATAGTCAGGTAATAGATTAAACAAATCATAACAAATAAGTGCTAATGGTCATCTATTTAATATGTAGTTATCACGGTGCCCGTGATTGCTTACTTGTGCTGTCAGTCAGGTGTGTGTACTCTCCATTGGCCACCTGTATTTTGCCCGCTCAGTATTTCCTTTATAGACTGGGCTGAGGCACCCTTTGGTTGCCCTTTTGTGGTGTCGCTATGTCAGAAGTCACCTGCCTTGTACCTTTTCCCTGGGCATGTTTTGATCTGTTTCCAGTCCAGCGTTGCTCCAGTAGTCAGTGCCTCCGTTTCTGTTGTTCCTGCTCCGTTCCTGATCCCGTGCTGCTGCTGTTCCTGCTCTGTTCCTGATCCGGTTGGCGGTGCCGTCGTTCCTGTGGTGGTCCTGGCCTGTCTGCTGTCACTGCTGCTGGTCATCCTTCTGACTGCTGAGTCGCTTGGCGACATTCTGATCACTGTGCATTCCACATCTCACCGGTTGCGGATTCACTAGTATAGAACCGGTTGGGCAAGACGCTTATCCAGTATGAGGTACTGGTTTACTCCAATGTCACCGGTTGCTGATTTGCTAGTATAGAACCGGTTGGGCAAGACGCTTATCCAGTACGAGGTACTGGATTACTCCAATGTCACCGGTTGCTGATTCGCTTGTATAGAACCAGTTGGGCTACACGCTTATCCAGTATGCAGTACTGGTTTACTCCACTTTACACCGGCTGCTAGTTCCGCTAGTATAGAGCCGATTGAGCTTTTGTTATGCAGTACGCGGTACTGGTTTACTCCACTTCCACCGGTTGCTAATCGAGTTACTTTAAACCGGCTGGGCTACTCTGGTGTCCTATACATGGTACTGGTTTGCTCCACTGTTCCATCTTTGCTGTTGTGCCATCTATGCAGCATTAGTGGAGCTGTCCCTCTGTCCTCCTGGCTGCCTTGCCCGGTATTTTGGCAAGGCCGGTAGAGCCACAACCAACTTATCGTGTTAACCCTTCAGACTGCCTTGCCCGGTATTTTGGCAAGGCCGGTAGAAACCACAACCAGCTTTCGAGTTATCTCTCCAGGCTGCCTTGCCCAGTATATTGGCAAGGCCGGTAGAGCCATATTCAGCTTGTCAAGTATCCTCCAGGCTGCCTTGCCCAGTATATTGGCAAGGCCGGTAGAGCCATATTCAGCTTGTCAAGTATCCTCCAGGCTGCCTTGCCCGGTATATTGGCAAGGCCGGTAGAGCCTCCCATGTGTACCTTACAATACTACTGTCTGTACCCATTGTGTATATGTGATTTACGTGTATGATTAGGACCCGTGAGGGTTCCCATTAAACTTTTCAATAAAATTTGATTTTTTATCTTACCCTGTGTCTGAGAGTCAAAACAAACCGTGACAGTACGAAAGGGACATGACCTCAGACAGCAAGAGTGAAGGTAACGCACAAAACATCCATTGGAGGATGGATGTACATGAGCAGCATTTGGGTCAGCTGGCGTTGGCCATCCAAACTATCCTTGACCGTACTGTATTTACTGACAAGCCTGTTTCAAGTCCGGTGGTCTCCCCAGTTTCGACACCGGAGAACAAAACTAGTACCCTTGTGGCTGCAGTCAAAGGGCTAATTGCTTCCGATCCATTGCCACTCATATATGATGGCGAACCCAGTCTGTGCAGAGGGTTTATCAATCAACTTGAGATATTCCTGGAGTTGACCTCTCATGCCTTTCCCAATGATCGCAGTAAAGTGGGGTTTATGATCTCCTTATTGACCGGGCGTGCACTGGCATGGGCCAATCCCTTAAGGGAAAATGCAAAACCTTGCACAAAAAATTTCAGGGAATTTGTGCAAACATTTCGGAGAGTATTCGAGATCCCTGGTAGAACCACCTCTGCTGCTAAACATCTAATGGAGATTCAGCAGGGCAAACTGACTGTGGGCGAATATGCCATAGAATTCCGTACACTAGCAGCAGAGGTATGTTGGAACATTATTGGCTGCCTTTGCTCAAGGTCTGGGTGATTATATAAAAGATGAAACTGCAGCTAGAGAGCTGCCTAATGATCTGGACGAATATATTGATTATGCAATTCTAACTGACACTCGGATTCGGGACAGGCTTATGGCTAAAGATCGTAGGGGACGGTCAAAAGGCACTGGACCTAGCAGTTCTTTGTGCCCACCCATCCCTCCCTCGTTGCCTAATTCCAATGTCCATGCACAGTAACCTAGCGAACCTATGCAATTAGGTTTTACCAGGTTAACCAAAGAGGAACGAGCACTTCGCAGGAGGCAGGGGTTATGTTTATACTGTGGTAAATCTGGGCACTTGCTAAAAACCTGTCCCGTACGTCCGGGAAATGAACACACCTAGGGTACCTTGGGGGACAGGCCCTAGGTGGTGTTCATCCGTCCCCAGGTTTGAGCATATAAAAACCCACCATCCAGGTGGTACTTTCTTGAGCAGATCACTCTGTGGAGGTTCTGGCCCTGATTGATTCTGGTGCTGCCGGATATTTCATGGATAATGCCTTTGCAGAAAGACACAAGATTCCGTTGGTTAAAAGAGAATCCCCTCTGGCTATTGAGGCTATTGACAGCAGACCACTGCAACCTGCCCAGGTTACGTTTGAAACTATGCCACTTCCTATGACTATTGGGGCACTTCATAAGGAGGAACAGCAGTTCCAGATAATCAATTCTCTTCACCATGCAGTCATTCTGGGTTTCCCTTGGTTGCAATTGCATAATCCCTAGTTTGATTGGCAAAAGTGTGAGATTTCTGCCTGGTCCCAATATTGTATGGAGCATTGTGTGTCTCACCCGGTAAAGATTCTGTGCACCTCCCCTTCTTTGCCAGACGAATACCAACAATTCAGTGATGTTTTCAGCAAAGGGGAGGCTGGCACCCTGCCTCAGCATAGATCTTATGATTGCGCAATTCAATTGTCCCCGGGGGTTGTGCCCCCTAGGGGTCGTACTTATCCTTTGTCTTGTGAGGTAAACAAAGCTATGGAGGAATATATTTCAGATGCCCTCAAGAGAGGGATAATCAGGAAATCCACCTCACCAGCTGGGGCTGGATTCTTTTTTATAAAGAAAAAGAATGGCTAATTAAGACCATGCATCGACTACCGTGGCCTAAATAAATTGATGCCGAAGAATGCGTATCCGATACCACTCATCACCGAGCTATTTGACAGGTTAAAAGGTTCCTCTATTTTCACAAAATTGGACCTACGGGCCGCATATAACCTTATTCGGATCAGAGCTGGTGATGAGTGGAAGACGGCTTTTAACACTAGATCCGGGCACTATGAATATCTAGTTATGCCGTTTGGTCTCTGTAATGCACCTGCTGTGTTCCAAGAACTAATCAATGATATCCTCAGAGATATGTTGCAGTCCTGTGTGGTGGTTTACTTGGAAGGTATATTGATTCACTCAATCGACTTGTCACAACACAAAAACAAGTTGTATTGCAAATTGGAAAAATGCGAGTTTCATAGATCCAGTGTGCCCTTCTTGGGGTTTGTGATTGCTAAAGAGGGTATTGCCATGGATCAGGAGAAACTTGCGGCAGTTTTGCAATGGCCACGACCTAAGGGCCTAAAAACAATTCAGCGATTTCTGGGCTTCACTAATTATTATAGGAAGTTTATTAAAAACTTTTCCTCGATTGTTAAGCCATTGTCTGACCTTACACATAAGGGTGCTAATCCTTCCCAGTGGTCTGAGGCGGCTGAATCTGCTTTTGAGACATTGAAATCTGCCTTTTCCGCTGCTCCAGTGTTATCCCACCCCAACCCAGCTCTCCCGTTTACATTGGAGGTCGATGCCTCAGAGATTGGGGTTGGGGCAGTACTCAGAGACCAGAGAAAGGGAGTACATCCAATTGTCCTTTTCCTCCACATACCACCCCCAGACCAATGGGGCTGCTGAGCGGGCCAATCAGGGACTAGAACAGTTCCTGCGTTGTTTTATTACTGACCATCATGATAACTGGGCCGACCTGTTGCCGTGGGCAGAGTTCGCCAGGAACTGTGCGGTTAACTCTTCATTCGGGAGCTCCCCGTTTCTTATCAACTACGGGTTCCAGCCGTGTTTGCTCCCGGATTCATTTCAGTCTCAACAGATTCCAGCTCTGGATGAGCATATTGAGCAGCTCTGCTCCACATGGGCACAGGTTCAAAGGGCACTCAGTCAGTCCTTTCAGCACCATCAGTCCCATGCTAATCATAGACGGCTGCCAGCAGTCTCTTTCCAGGTTGGGGACAGGGTATGGCTATCTTCCAGAAACCTCACTAGCAGCAGAGGTATGTTGGAACATTATTGGCTGCCTTTGCTCAAGGTCTGGGTGATTATATAAAAGATGAAACTGCAGCTAGAGAGCTGCCTAATGATCTGGACGAATATATTGATTATGCAATTCTAACTGACACTCGGATTCGGGACAGGCTTATGGCTAAAGATCGTAGGGGACGGTCAAAAGGCACTGGACCTAGCAGTTCTTTGTGCCCACCCATCCCTCCCTCGTTGCCTAATTCCAATGTCCATGCACAGTAACCTAGCGAACCTATGCAATTAGGTTTTACCAGGTTAACCAAAGAGGAACGAGCACTTCGCAGGAGGCAGGGGTTATGTTTATACTGTGGTAAATCTGGGCACTTGCTAAAAACCTGTCCCGTACGTCCGGGAAATGAACACACCTAGGGTACCTTGGGGGACAGGCCCTAGGTGGTGTTCATCCGTCCCCAGGTTTGAGCATATAAAAACCCACCATCCAGGTGGTACTTTCTTGAGCAGATCACTCTGTGGAGGTTCTGGCCCTGATTGATTCTGGTGCTGCCGGATATTTCATGGATAATGCCTTTGCAGAAAGACACAAGATTCCGTTGGTTAAAAGAGAATCCCCTCTGGCTATTGAGGCTATTGACAGCAGACCACTGCAACCTGCCCAGGTTACGTTTGAAACTATGCCACTTCCTATGACTATTGGGGCACTTCATAAGGAGGAACAGCAGTTCCAGATAATCAATTCTCTTCACCATGCAGTCATTCTGGGTTTCCCTTGGTTGCAATTGCATAATCCCTAGTTTGATTGGCAAAAGTGTGAGATTTCTGCCTGGTCCCAATATTGTATGGAGCATTGTGTGTCTCACCCGGTAAAGATTCTGTGCACCTCCCCTTCTTTGCCAGACGAATACCAACAATTCAGTGATGTTTTCAGCAAAGGGGAGGCTGGCACCCTGCCTCAGCATAGATCTTATGATTGCGCAATTCAATTGTCCCCGGGGGTTGTGCCCCCTAGGGGTCGTACTTATCCTTTGTCTTGTGAGGTAAACAAAGCTATGGAGGAATATATTTCAGATGCCCTCAAGAGAGGGATAATCAGGAAATCCACCTCACCAGCTGGGGCTGGATTCTTTTTTATAAAGAAAAAGAATGGCTAATTAAGACCATGCATCGACTACCGTGGCCTAAATAAATTGATGCCGAAGAATGCGTATCCGATACCACTCATCACCGAGCTATTTGACAGGTTAAAAGGTTCCTCTATTTTCACAAAATTGGACCTACGGGCCGCATATAACCTTATTCGGATCAGAGCTGGTGATGAGTGGAAGACGGCTTTTAACACTAGATCCGGGCACTATGAATATCTAGTTATGCCGTTTGGTCTCTGTAATGCACCTGCTGTGTTCCAAGAACTAATCAATGATATCCTCAGAGATATGTTGCAGTCCTGTGTGGTGGTTTACTTGGAAGGTATATTGATTCACTCAATCGACTTGTCACAACACAAAAACAAGTTGTATTGCAAATTGGAAAAATGCGAGTTTCATAGATCCAGTGTGCCCTTCTTGGGGTTTGTGATTGCTAAAGAGGGTATTGCCATGGATCAGGAGAAACTTGCGGCAGTTTTGCAATGGCCACGACCTAAGGGCCTAAAAACAATTCAGCGATTTCTGGGCTTCACTAATTATTATAGGAAGTTTATTAAAAACTTTTCCTCGATTGTTAAGCCATTGTCTGACCTTACACATAAGGGTGCTAATCCTTCCCAGTGGTCTGAGGCGGCTGAATCTGCTTTTGAGACATTGAAATCTGCCTTTTCCGCTGCTCCAGTGTTATCCCACCCCAACCCAGCTCTCCCGTTTACATTGGAGGTCGATGCCTCAGAGATTGGGGTTGGGGCAGTACTCAGAGACCAGAGAAAGGGAGTACTCTCAGACCTTGCAGGTTTTTTTTAAAAAAATTGTCTGTTGCCCAGAGTCACTATGCGATAGGTGACAGAGAACTACTGGCTATCATTCTCGCTCTTAAGGAGTGGCGTCATCTATTGGAAGGTACCAGAAATCCTGTTTTGATCCTCACAGACAATAAAAATCTGACTTATCTTTCAGAAGCTAAAAGATTGTCTTCTCGCCAGGCTAGATGGGCGTTGTTCCTTTCCCGATTTAACTTTATTGTATCCTATTTGCCTGGTTCCAAGAACGTTAGGGCTGATGCCCTGTCAAGACAATTTGAATCTGAGACTGACAGGAGTGAGGTTCCAGCACCTATTATACTGCCTGATCATATATTGGCCACATTACGCACTAGTATCACTTCGCCACTGGGGGAAGAGATTCTGGCTACCCAGGGTACTGCTCCTCCAGAGACCCCAGTGGGCAAGTGTTTTGTCGATGAGCCATTCCGCACCAGATTACTTGAAACCTACTACTCTTCTAAGGCTGCTGGGCACATTGGTAGGATCAATTAATATGGTCACTCTCACAAGTTTTCTGGTGGCCTTCCTTGAGGGCAGATTGTGCTGCCTTTACCAATGCCTGTGCCACCTGTGCTCGTGCCAAGACCCCTAGACATCTCCCTGTGGGCTTACTTCAGCCAGTGCCTAATAGCGAACGTCCCTGGTCTCACGTCTCTATTGACTTTATGGGAGAATAACCAGTGTCTAGGGGTTATTCCTTTATACTTATGGTGGTGGACAGGTTATCTAAAATGGCTCATTTCGTACCACTCTGTGGCCTTCCCTCTGCCAAAGAATTAGCGATGGTTTTCGCTAAGGAAGTATTCCGGTTGCACGGGGTACCCAGAGTTCTGGTGTCCGACAGGGGGAGCCAGTTCGTGTCCAGATTGTGGAGAGCATTTTGTGAACAGATGGGCATCCAATTGTCCTTTTCCTCCACATACCACCCCCAGACCAATGGGGCTGCTGAGCGGGCCAATCAGGGACTAGAACAGTTCCTGCGTTGTTTTATTACTGACCATCATGATAACTGGGCCGACCTGTTGCCGTGGGCAGAGTTCGCCAGGAACTGTGCGGTTAACTCTTCATTCGGGAGCTCCCCGTTTCTTATCAACTACGGGTTCCAGCCGTGTTTGCTCCCGGATTCATTTCAGTCTCAACAGATTCCAGCTCTGGATGAGCATATTGAGCAGCTCTGCTCCACATGGGCACAGGTTCAAAGGGCACTCAGTCAGTCCTTTCAGCACCATCAGTCCCATGCTAATCATAGACGGCTGCCAGCAGTCTCTTTCCAGGTTGGGGACAGGGTATGGCTATCTTCCAGAAACCTCAGGTTACATGTCCCATCTAACAAATTGGCTCCCCGGTTTATTGGTCCTTATGGGGTGATTCGGAAAATTAACCCTGTTTCGTATGCCTTGGACAGCCCTGCGTCCATGCGCATTCACAATGTGTTCCAGGTATCTCTCCTCAAACTTCTTGTATGCAACCGTTATACTACAAACCCTGTGGTGCCAGGGCCTATAGAGGTAGAGGGCCAGGAGGAGTATGAAGCTCAGAGTATCGTTGATTCTTGCAGATTTAGAGGAAAATTGCAGTATTTGGTACATTGGAAGGGTTATGGTCCTGAGGACCGATCCTGGGTGGATAGTAAGGACCTTCATGCTTCCAAATTACTGCAAATTTTTCATTCCAGGTACCCCCAGAAACCAGGTCCCTCTTCCAGAAGAGGGGGTCTTTGAGAGGGGAGGTACTATCACGGTGCCCGTGATTGCTTACTTGTGCTGTCAGTCAGGTGTGTGTATTCTCCATTGGCCACCTGTATTTCGCCTGCCCAGTATTGCCTTTATAGACTGGGCTGAGGCACCCTTTGGTTGCCCTTTCGTGGTGTCACTATGTCAGAAGTCATCTGCCTTGTACCTTTTGCCTGGGCATATTTTGATCTGTTTCCAGTCCAGCGTTGCTCCAGTAGTCAGTGCCTCCGTTGCTGTTGTTCCTGCTCCGTTCCTGATCCAGTTGGCGGTGCTGTTGTTCCTGCTTCCGTTCCTGATCCCATGCTGCTGCTGTTCCTGCTCCGTTCCTGATCTGGTTGGCGGTGCTGTCGTTCCTGTGGTGGTCCTGGCCTGTCTGCTGTCGCTGCTGCTGGTCATCCTTCTGATTGCTGAGTCGCTTGGCGACATTCTGATCACTGTGCTGTTACGGTTTTCTGACACTCAAACACCGGAAAAGTAAAAACACAGTTTTATTGAAATAATGGTTAAGAACAGCGCCCCTGGGGGCCAGGACAGGTATAAATGGTAATGACAATGTACAGGCCCAAATATGTATAGCGAAAAATATACTGCTCAGGATAACATACATTCAGGGGTTAATGTAGAGAAACTAAACAGTCTCAGTAAAATTAATTAGCCAACGCCCAGTAGGTAATATCAGCCTCTTGATGGTGCTGAGGGAGGTGTATTGTGTGACTGAACTGAATCACTCTCAGATAGCTGTGCAATAGAACGACCCAAATGAACAGCAAAGATAGACCAGAGCTGAGCCAATACCACCTTAGTGGGATAATAAGGAGGAAAGCCACTGCAGGAGCTTAACGGGACCGGAACCTGAATCGCCCTCAACACTCTCACGGAAGTAACCCTGCGTGTGCCAACGGGACCAGAGCCCTAAACACCCCTTGGGTGCCAGAACGGAGCAACACAGCACAAGCGATCAGCCAACCAAAGCACTGGTAGTGCGGTAGATAGCGTAACACATTGAGCACTTGGAGACCAGAGCCGGGACATCCTGCCGGTGCCGTACGGAGCACACACTGCAAGAGCAAACTGGAGGTACTAACGTCAACCGGCGCAACCACGGTGCTGCCCGAGCACCGGAATGGACAACTGCTCTGCTAGTGTGATTGGGTAGGCTAGGTCTATCAGGCACAGGCTCAGTAAGTGTTAATGGCTCGAATGGAACACACTGGCTTGGCAAGTGTACGAGGACAGGCTCAATTAACGGAGGCAACCAGCACAGCAAGGGTTAATGCAGGTTCAGTAATGGAGACTACAGCTCAGCAGCGCTATGAGGACTGGCTCAGTGCACGGGAGGCAACAGCTCGGTAGTATAGAGAGATGATTAGCCAGAGTGACACAAATAGCACAGTTCAGAATGTCGCCGGAAGGCGACCGAGGTCACACGGGAACACAGGATACAATCACGGAGCAGGAACGTCAGCCGGAACTGGATCAATACACTGAGCAGGAACGTCAGCCAGAGCCGGGTCAATCACGGAGCAGGAACGTCAGCCGGAACCGGGTCAATCGCGGAGCAGGAACGTCAGCCAGAGCCGGTTCAATCACTGAGCAGGAACGTCAGCCGGAACCGGGTCAAATCATGAGCAAGATCAGCAGAATGGTCAGACGGGACTGGCCGGTACACAGGAACGCAGGAACACAGCAACAAAGCACAGGATCAGGAACACCACGAAAGGGCATCTGACAGGTGCCATCAACCCAGTATATAAAGGAACATCCTGGGCGGGCCAATCAGCCTCCTCCAATGCACAGGTAGCAACAAGAGAGATTGACAGGGAATCACTGGGACTGTGATAGTACCCCCCTCTCAAAGACCCCCTCCCCTGGCTGAGGGTCTCAGTTTCTGAGGATATCTAGAGTGAAAGTTGAGCAGTAGCCGTGGAGCATGGAGATCCCTCTGGTCGACCCAAGAGCGCTCCTCAGGCCCGTAACCCTTCCAGTGAACCAAATATTGCAACTTGCCTCTAAATCTCCTGGCGTCAATAATACTCTGTACTTCGTATTCCTCTTGGCCTTGAACATCCACCGGCCCAGGAACCACCGGAGTGGTAGTATAGCGGTTGAAAACCAAGGGCTTCAATAGTGACACATGGAACACATTGTGAATGCACATAGAATTCGGAAGCTCCAGTGCGTATGCCACGGGGTTAACCTTGCGGGTAATTTTGAACGGACCAATGAACCGGGGAGCCAGTTTGTTGGAAGGCACTTGCAGATTGAGATTCCTGAAGGAAAGCCATACCCTGTCCCCAACCTGGAAGGATACCGCTGGCAGCCGTCTGCGATTGGCATGCCGCTGATGTCTCTGGAAGGACTGGATGAGGGACCACTGCACCTGTGCCCAAGTGGAGCGGAGCTGCTGAATGTGCTCATCCAGAGCCAGAATCTGTTGTGACTGGAATGAGTCTGGGAGCAGGCAAGGCTGGAACCCATAATTAACGAGAAATGGAGAGCTCCCAGACGATGAATTAACTGCACAGTTCCTGGCAAACTCTGCCCACGGCAACAGGTCGGCCCAATTATCATGATGATCAGTCACGAAGCAACGCAAAAACTGCTCCAGTCCTTGATTGGCACGCTCAGCGGCCCCGTTGGTCTGGGGATGGTAGGCGGAGGAGAAGGACAGTTGTATGCCCATTTGGCCACAGAATGCCCTCCAGAATCTCGACACGAATTGACTCCCTCGGTCCAACACTATCACTCTGCGAACCCCGTGCAAGCGAAATACTTCTCTGGCAAAAATTATAGCCAATTCCTGGGCCGAAGGAAGGCCAGAGAGGGGCACGAAATGAGCCATCTTAGAGAACCTATCTACCACCATCAGGATAAACGTATAGCCCTTAGATACCGGCAACTCTCCCAAAAAATCAATAGATATGAGGGACCAAGGGCATTCGCCATTAGGCACTGGTTGAAGCAGCCCCACTGGAAGATGTCTGGGAGTCATAGCACGGGCACAAGTGGCACAGGCAGTAGTAAATGCAGAACAGTCAGCTTTCGGAGAGGGCCACCAAAACGTTCGTGATAACGACCATGCCAGCTGATCCCTCCCAATATGCCCAGCTGCCTTAGATGAGTGATAGGTCTCGAGTAAACGGGTATGGAAAGGCTCATCCACAAAGCACTTGCCAACTGGGGTTTCCGGAGGTGCCCGAGCTTGGGATGCCAAGATTTGCTCCCCCAGTGGCGAAGTGATACTGGTGCGAATCGTAGCCAGAATCCTATCTGGCTGAATTATAGGACCCGGGGCTTCATCCCTCTCAATGTCCGTGCAAAACTGTCTAGATAGAGCATCTGCCCTAATGTTCTTAGACCCAGGCAAGTAGGACACTATGAAGTTGAACCGTGACAGGAATGGGGCCCACCTAGCCTGGCGAGATGACAGCCTTTTAGCCTCTGAAAGGCAAAATAGGATTTTAGTCTTACCTGTTAAATCCTTTTCACTTAGTCCATACAGGTTACTGGTACACTGGGAGGCGTCAGTCCCCTTTAAGTAGGCAGGAATATTCTCTAAATGTATGCAGGGGGGTGGAGCCTCCCTTCCCTCTCAGGCTGCCTCATCCAGTCAGCCCTCAGAATTGTTTGAGAACGAATTAGACTAGATAGACGAAGGAAAGAAGACTCCTGTGAGCATGCCCCGAAGGACTCCCACAGAATGCCACAGGAGAGCCAAGCATGGTCACTTGACAGGGTGGGAGACCAGTAACCTGTATGGGCTAAGTGAAAAGGATTTAACAGGTAAGACTAAAATCCTATTTTCACTGTCGTCCAATACAGGTTACTGGTACACTGGGATGTCCAAACATTGAGTTTCCCAGAGGCGGGAAGAAGGCAAGGACCAGGCGCAAGGCTCCCAGAGTCACCAGGACCTCTATGAACCAACCGGTCAGAGATCCCCAAAAAAAAAACAGAAGTGTCAACGGACACCAACTAGGTGTAAAACAGACCCCAGGAACTGTTGCACAGCACACTAAACTAGAGCCAACAGGCTCAACAGTAAGGAAGCACTAAGAACCACAGAAGAAGCCGAGACCAGCACATCCACACGGTAGTGCTCCGAAAAGGTGTGCACAGAAAGACCAAGTGGCCGCCCGGCACAGCTGTTCAGCAGATGCAGGATTCTTGTAGGCCCAAGAGGCCCCAAAAGACCTAGTCGAATGAGCAGTAACCCAAAAGGGAACATGCTTATTCCACACTTTGTAAACCTTACGAATAATAGACTGTATCCAAGATGCAATGGATACCCTGGATGCCTGTCTCCCTGCCCTAGGACCCTCGGGAATGACGAACAGAGCATCAGACTTCCTAATGGACTCAGTGCGATGAACATAAAACTTGATACAACGTACAACATTAAACAAGTGGAGATACCACTCCGTGTCAGAGGAAGGATTAGGGCAAAAAGAGGGCACCACAATCTCCTGAGTGATGTGGAACTCGGAGACCACCTTAGACAAGAACTCCGTATAAATACGAAGCACGACCTTATCCTCGTGGAACACTAAATAAGGCGGTTTACAAGACAGAGCTTGTAATTCCGCTAGCCGGCGAACTGAAACAATAGCCAAAAGGAAGGGCAGCTTCCAAAACAAAGGCGCAAGGAATAGTAGCCAAGGACTCAAAGGGGGGCGCTGAAAAACCCCCAAAACCAGATTGAGGTCCCACTGAGGAGCCGGACTCCTAAAGGCAGGACGAACATGAGCCACACCTTGGAAGAAAATCCTGACAACAGGAAGAACAGCAAAATGCTCCTGGAAAAAGATAGAGAGCGCCGAAGTCTGGACCTTCAGAGAACTCAGACTGAGCCCCTAATCGACACCGTCCTGCAAAAAGGCCAGGACAGTAGGAAGATGAAAGGCATGAGACAGATCCCTGTCAGCACCCCACGACACAAAGGTCGACCAGACTCAGTGACTGATCTTGGAAGAAACAGGCTTACGAGCGCATAGCATAGTAGACACCACAACAGAAGAAAACACTTTCTTCCTTAAAATCGAGGATTCAACATATAGGCCAAAAACTTGAGCCGAAAAACAGTCTTCCACAGATAACCCTGTAGAAGAAGAGCTGGACGAAAGGAGAGCCAAGCTGACTCCATCACAGATAGGGTCAAAACCCCAGAGACCAAGGTTGACAATATCAATCTAGAACAATCAAAATTACCGGACAACATACCAATTACAATTTCCGTAACGCCCATATTAACATAGGGAGAGGAGAAAAAATGGCCAGAGAGGATGTCCAGGGATGGACATTGCATCAGCATCAAAGTTAAAGTGTCTCTCCACAGAGAGCAAGACGGCGGAACCTTCCTATTGTGTCCCATTGCCATCAGAGCCACTGAGGGAATCCCCATCTCAAGCTAGGAGTTGAAACACGTCCTGATGTAGTTCCCACGTTCCAAGTCGACTGCGTGACGACTGAAGAAGTCTGTCATAACGTTGTCTACGCCTGGAATGATCACTGCGGAAATGACAGGAACAGGAACCTCTGCCCAGGACAGAATGGCCTTGACCTCTAACCAAGCGGCGATACTTCGTGTCCTGCCCTGACTGATGAAGTAAGCCACTGCCGTAGCATTGTCGGACTCGTCCACCAGGTGAGACTCCCGAAGATGGGAAGAAGGGACTCCTCCATGAATCACTTCCCCTGAGCACTAAAAGTGATCCAGAACAGCTCCCCAGCCCAGGAGGCTGACATCCGATGTGACCTCGGTCCAGTAGGGAATCAGGAAGGATCTTCCCAGAGGAGATTGGAAAGGCCCAACCACCACTCCAAGCTCAACTCGACATGAGGAGGGAGAGAGAGTTCGGTAGCTTCCGAAGATCTGGTCGGTCCCAGCATGGCCATATCACAAACCTTGAAGTGCCCTGGCATGTACCATGGAAAAAGAAACCGCCTAAATCACGGAGATAGACTACCCCACCAGAAAAAATAACTACAAAACCAGTATTCGATCGCGGGATAGGATCATTGAGGTCCTTCGAGTAAGTTGATGGTTACCTAGTCCGGTAGAAAACCCATGGACCTCTAAGTATCGAACAAAAGACCCAGGTGGCGAACGGAACAAGGTCTTACTGGACCTATTTCACAATCCAACCGTGAAGAGAAGGAATTGAATACAGGTCTGGACCTGCTGAAAAAGAAGGTCCGCAGCTGATGCTTGCATAAGGCAAGTGGTCCGCGACGAAGAACTCTGATGCCGTCCCGATGGAGGACAAATATCAAGGCCCCCAGCCCCGTTGAAAACCTGGGGCTGTTGACAGACCAATGGAAGGCTGAAACTGAAAATGACCTCTGGCACAGTTAAACCCAAATACTGCCTGCTCTCTAGAAGGACTGGGAAGAGCAATACGCATCCTAAGGTCCAGACAAGCAAGAAACTCCCCCGCAGAGAATACTGTGAGCAGATACTCCTGGTGATAGTGAGACTGCACTACAAGGAATTAAGATCTTTCAGATCCAAAATAGGGCGGCATCCGACAACCCTTTTATTTATTTATTTATTTATTTATTTATTTATTTTTTTGTTGGTCATCCAAAGAGGCTTGAATAGAATCTTGAACCCCTGACCCCAGGGTGGACCTGTTCCAGGACATCCTTGTCCAGAAGAAACTGAATAGCGTCTTCGTGGGAGGGAAAGGGATCTAGTAACCCTCAAACACCACCAGAAAGGCTCACAAGTCCGACACTGAATCATCCCACAGTGTCGAGAATTATACCGAAGCAGACACTAAGTCTAGGGCTTGTATGCGGCCTAGGGCCGCAATTGCTGCATGGTCCAGGAGGAAAGCGGAACAGATGGCACCACCTGGTTCGTTGTACGTGGCTGAGAGAAAAGGAACGAAAAGACCAGTTACGTGTAAACGGCAACCCTTTTATTTATTTATATATTGAGTTTGAAACCAAGGGTAGAAGACACTCTAACCCTTGAGGTCCCTCTAATCAGTTCCTTAAAATCGGATCCAAGCAAGGAGGTACCCTCAAAAGGCAAAGAAAGGAAAACTTTCCTGGAAGCAGTGAGAGCAGACCAATCTAAAGACAAAGCGGACGCCAAGCCGCCACAGAAGTAGTGGAGGCCCTTGTCATCATGTGGGTGGCATCAAGGGCAGCAGCAGAAACATAGCGTTGATCTACAGAGAGAATAACAAGGAGACACAATGTCTCTGAAGTAGGCGCATTCTGACAGACCACCAATGGGTTGCACAGTCCAGACTGCAACAGCCCGGATAACCCATGCAACAGCAAAGCAGAAAAAAAAGAAGCGAAAATGGACTTGAGGGAAACCTCAAGTTACTTGTTGGTCCAATCTTGCAGCGTCAGAACATGTAGACAGTAAGTTGAGACAGTCTAGATATGGGTGCATCCACCTTAGGTGGATGAACGCATGTAGTCATTTCTGTTTGAGAAAAGGGAAAAGGTTTAGCAAACATTCTAGACACTGAAGAGGACTTGTCCGGAGTAGTCCATGGTCAAGAGTTGAGTTAGGAGGAAAATGAGTAAGGGCTTTACAGGCACCTGAAAAACATCAGAGGGAACAGAGAGAACCTCCTGAACCGATGGAATGTTGAGAGTGGGCAATACAGCCCTGATCAGGCCCTCAGTAGAGGTTTCAGGATCAGTTACAAATGGGTCCATTAAGACACCTGGAAGATTCCAAAGGAGCACCAACCTCAACATTCCAAAGTAGCAACAATTCTTCTTCAGAAGAATCTAACACATCAGGAGCTCCCTGAGGTTGAGGCAGGGAGGATCTGATAATAGAAGGGGGTCTGCCATAACTGAAGTGCCCCCTGTATCTGGGATGCGAAGAGCTGTAAAGATCCCCAGTTGTAGCCTTAAACTCTTGCACCCAAGCTGGCTCAATAGCATGGCTGGAAGGCCCTGGGTTGCTGCCAGGAACCTCAGAACCTGCTGGGCAGAAATGACCAGAGAACACTCCAGGTAGCCCTGTGTGACAGGAAGAGCAGTGCGCAATAGGGGATACTGAACCCCAGCTTCCTTAGTCTTAGGTCTAGTCCCTAGCTCCAGCGGTATAGACATTCATACATTGTCAAAATAACCAACTGTACAATGAATCACCCAATTGTAGTGTGTAAGATTGATATTTCACCCCAGAAATGCTAAATATAGACTGTTCTGGCAGGCGAAGGGTCAATCTGCAGAGGAGAAAAGGATTGTCCAAGCCATGTATAGGATACTCATTGAGAAAAGTGCCCAAAATGGCTGCCGCAACGGGAGCCAATCAGAAATTAGGCACGAATCAAGCGCTCATGGGAAATGTAGTTTTTCACAAAAAGTACCCCAAAACAGTGCCCGAAGCCCACCAAGCCCCCCAACACACTTGAACAATAAACCAGATGATAGAGCAAGGGTAGACAAGAAAAATGAGCCTTCTCTGAATTCGCTGTGTGAAGCGGTTCCAGAGATACGTCCCAAATAGTGATGAGCGAGCGTGCTCGGCCGATGCTCGGATCGGCTCGAGCATCGCTCTGCTCGGCACATGGCGGTACTCGTCGAGTACCGCCATGTGCTCGCCCGACATGTTCGGGTGAAGGGGATCTGTGCCGGAAGAGGCACAGATCCGAAGACGCTCCGCTGGACCACCAGGGACTGGAGGTACGGGGGCATTGCGGAGATGAAGGGGGCATTGCGGAGATGAAGGGGGACATTGTGGAAGAGGGGCATAGACTCTATGCCCCTCTTCCACAATGTCCCCCTTCATCTCCGCTATGCCCCTCTTCCACAATGTCCCCCTTCATCTCCGCTATGCCCCTCTTCCACAATGTCCCCCTTCATCTCCTATGCCATAGAGGAGATGAAGGGGGACATTGTGGAAGAGGGGCATAGCGGAGATGAAGGGGGACATTGTGGAAGAGGGGCATAGAGTCTATGCCCCTCTTCCACAATGTCCCCCTTCATCTCCGCTATGCCCCTCTTCCACAATGTCCCCCTTCATCTCCTCTATGGCATAGGAGATGAAGGGGGACATTGTGGAAGAGGGGCATAGCGGAGATGAAGGGGGACATTGACCAGGCACCCTCCGCTCATCAGAGCAGGGGGTGCCTGGTTTAATGCTCGAGTGCTCCCATGCTTTTCAATGGGGCTCGGGTGCTCGGCCGAGCACTCGAGCCTCAGGGGGTGCTCGGTCAGAGCACCCGAGCACCCGAGCATCGGGGTGCTCGCTCATCATTAGTCCCAAACAGTGTAAGCCCATTGAAAGTAAAGGAGCAATGGCGTCCGTGCGGTAAAGCGCGCCATAAAGGCGCAGAACATAATTTTTAATAAAATTAACCCCCAAAGGGAAAACGTTAAGAATACATAGTAAACACATGTACAACATAAGAAAACACTACCCTATAAAGGAAGTGTCCCAAAACCCCATTAAACTAGTCAACCCAGAAGAGAAAAGGTTAATATGCCATATAAACTGCTCCAAAAACCACAGACATACACTTATATATACAATATATATATACATAAACACCCAATGAGTGCTGGAGTGCGCAATGAAAACTCCCAAATACAAGCCCAGTTAAGGGATACTGTGGGACAAGTGGACCTTCAGCACTCAAAGGGTGGCTCACCTTTCTGCAGATCTTCTGTCTTCAGGTCACCAGGAAAAGAGGACTACCTCAGAGGATAATCCCCCAGGGAATCACTTGAAATCAAGATTATTCCCTCTTCAGAGCTTAAGGTTCACCAAACTGCTCTGGGCACTGAAACTAGCCACTTTGGAGAGGGCATTGTCAGTCCTGGTAACCTGCCTAATGGTGGTATTCCATATTTGACAGAAAATAACAAACAACTAAAAATTGAAGAGAGATGTTCTCCACCTGTGTGTCTTACACAGGAACAAACAATTCTGAGGGCTGACTGGATGAGGCAGCCTGAAAGGGAAGGGAGGTTCCACCCCCCTGCATACATTTAGAGAATGTTCCTGCCTACTTAAAGGGGACTGACACCTCCCAGTGTACCAGTAACCTGTATTGGACGACAGTGAAATCAAGTTTTTATGGTCCGTAAGAATTAACACCGGGGTTCTTGTGCCTTCCAATAGATGTCGCCATTCCTTTAATGCCAGGATGATAGCCAACAATTCCCTATCACCACTTTCGTAATGGCTTTGGGCACTGGATAGTTTCTTGGAAAAGAACCCACACGGTCTCAGGTTGCCACCCTCCTTAGGGCGTTGGGAAAGAACTGCCCCTACCCCAACCTCAGAGGCATCGACCTCTAACATGAACGGCAGGGTGGGATTAGGGTGGGACAGTATAGGAGCAGAAGCAAATGCAGATTTGAGAGTTTCGAAGGCCTTTTCAGCTGCCTCAGACCATTGAGAGGGATTAGCGCCCTTGTGCGTGAGGTCAGAGAGAGGTTTTACAATGGTGGAAAAGTTCTGAATGAATCTTCTGTAATAATTGGCAAAGCCCAAGAACCGTTGGATAGCTTTTAACCCTTTGGGTCGTGGCCATTGTAGGACTGCTGCCAACTTTTCTTGATCCATGACAATGCCATCCTTAGATATTACGAAACCCAAGAAGGGTACTTTGGAACAATGAAATTCACATTTTTCTAATTTACAGAACAATTTGTTCTTGCATAACCGAAGCAACACCTCTGAGACATCCTGGATGTGCTGGGTTAAATTGGCAGAGTGAATCAATATATCGTCAAGGTATACGACTACACAAGACTGTAACATATCGCGAAGGATATCATTGATGAACTCTTGAAATACGGCAGGTGCATTACATAATCTAAAGGGCATTACAAGATATTCATAATGACCAGACCTAGCATTGAATGCCGTTTTCCACTCATCTCCGGCCCTGATCCTTATCAGGTTGTAGGCGGCACGTAAATCGAGTTTTGTAAATATAGAAGAGCCTTTCAACCTGTCAAATAACTCCGTAATGAGTGGAATGGGGTACGCATTCTTGGACATGAGCTTATTGAGTCCACGGTAATCAATACATGGTCGTAATTCGCCACTTTTCTTTTTCACAAAGAAAAACCCTGCACCTGCCGGAGAGGATGATTTGCGAATAATCCCCCGTTCGAGGGCATCCTCAATCTACTCCTCCATGGCCCTATTTTCTTCACAGGACAATGGGTACATCCTACCCCTCGTGGAACCACCCCCGGGGGCAAATCAATAGCGCAATCATGCGGCCTATGTTGCGGCAATGTGCTAGCCTCTCCTTTACTGAATACATCACTGAACTTGCTGTACTCAGCTGGCACAGAGGGAGAGGTACACATGATCTTGACTGGATGAGACAGACAGTGACCAGAGCAGTACTCAGACCAAGACTTAACCTCACATCTTTGCCAGTCAAACTGGGGATTGTGCAGCAATAACCAAGGGAACCCCAGAATGACTGCGTGATGGGGTGAGTGTATAATCTGGAAACGTACCTCCTCCTTGTGGAGAATCCCAATAGACATAGTAATGAGAGTAGTTTCCATAGTGATGAAAGCTGGTTCTAGAGGTCTGCCATCAATAGCCTCAATGGCTAGCAGAGTATCTCTTTTAGACAGAGGAATATTGTGCGTTTCAGCAAAAGCCCGGTCCATGAAATAGCCTGCTGCGCCAGAATCTACCAGAGCTAGTACCTCCACAGCTTGGTCACCTAGGAGAAAACTCACCGGGATGGTGGGTTTCTTGGAACAGGGATCTGGGGACGATTGTACACCACCTAGGGCCTGTCCCCCAAGGTACCCTAGGTGCGTGCGTTTCCTGGCCGTACCGGACATGTACGTAGTAAGTGCCCATTTTTACCACAATATAGACATAACCCCTGTTTTTTGCGGTATGCCCGCTCCTCTTTAGAAAGTCTAGTGAACCCGATTTACATAGGCTCACCCAGTTCGGATACCCGGTCAGGAGGATTGGGAGGCGAGGGTGGGTTTAAAGAACTATCGTGCCCATAGCTTCTGGATCTTGCCCTCTTTGCCAGGCGCCTCTCGCGCATGCGGGTATCAATGAGCATTACGTAGTCTATGTACTCATCCAAATCAGCAGGCACTTCTCTGGCCGCAATCTCATCTTTAATAGGGTATGATAACCCTTGGGCAAAGGCTGCCACTAGTGCCTCATTATTCCAACCTACCTCTGCTGCCATTATCCGAAATTCTATCGTGTAATCGCCTACAGTACGATCCCCCATCTGTATTTCCATCAATCTTTTGCCAGCAGAGGTGGCTCTCCCGGGTAGCTCGAATACTCTCCGAAACTTGCTTTGGCCTTCTTCCATAAAGGATTAGCCCACGCCAGGGCTTTAACAGTTAATAGAGATATCATGAACCCCACCTTGCTACGGTCGTTCGGGAAGGCATGAGGTGTCAGTTCTAAGAATATCTCTAGTTGGTTAATAAACCCTCTGCACAGGGTGGGTTCGCCATTATATCTTAACGGTAACGGCGCTGCCACCGTTAAACTTCTGGAGGAAGCAACCATTTACCCAATAGCGTTATCCGGTGTCAGAACTGGGGGGACCACCGGATTTTGGTTAGGTTTATCAAGGTGTACCGTACGTTCTAGTAAGGTTTGCATGGCCAGTGCCAACTGGTCCAGGCGTTCCTCGTGAACATCTATCCTCCGGTGGAGGTTCTGTGTATTACCGTCACCTTTACCGTCTGAGGTCATGGCCCTTTCGTACTGTTACGGTTTTCTGACACTCAGACACCGGTAAAAGTAAAAACACAGTTTTATTGAAATAATGGTTAAGAACAGCGCCCCTGGGGGCCAGGACAGGTATAAATGGTAATGACAATGTACAGGCCCAAATATGTATAGCGAAAAATATACTGATCAGGATAACATACATCCAGGGGTTAATGTAGAGAAACTGAACAGTCTCAGTAAAATTAATTAGCCAACGCCCAGTAGGTAATATCAGTCTCTTGATGGTGCTGAGGGAGGTGTATTGTGTGACTGAACTGAATCACTCTCAGATAGCTGTGCAATAGAACGCCCCAAATGAACAGCAAAGATAGACCAGAGCTGAGCCAATACCACCTTAGTGGGATAATAAGGAGTACAGCCACTGCATGAGCTTAACGGGACCGGAACCTGAATCGCCCTCAACACTCTTACGGAAGTAACCCTGCATGTGCCAAAGGGACCAGAGCCCTAAACACCCCTTGGGTGCCAGAACGGAGCAACACAGCACAAGCGATCAGCGAGCCAAAGCACTGGTAGTGCGGTAGATAGAGTAACACATTGAGCACTTGGAGACAAGAGCCGGGACACCCTTCCGGTGCCGTACGGAGCACACACTGCAAAAGCAAACTGGAGGTACTAACGCCAACCGGCGCAACCACGGTGCTGCCCGACCACCGGAACGGACAACTGCTCCGCTAGTGTGATTGGGTAGGCTAGGTCTATCAGGCACAGGCTCAGTAAGTGTTAATGGCTCGAATGGAACACACTGGCTTGGCAAGTGTACGAGGACAGGCTCAATTAACGGAGGCAACCAGCACAGCAAGGGTTAATGCAGGTTCGGTAATGGAGACTACAGCTCAGCAGCGCTATGAGGACTGGCTCAGTGCACGGGAGGCAACAGCTCGGTAGTATAGAGAGATGATTAGCCAGAGTGACACAAATAGCACAGTTCAGAATGTCGCCAGAAGGTGACCGAGGTCACACGGGAACACAGGATACAATCACGAAGCAGGAACGTCAGCCGGAACCGGATCAATACACGGAGCAGGAACGTCAGCCAGAGCCGGGTCAATCACGGAGCAGGAACATCAGCCAGAGCCGGGTCAATCACGGAGCAGGAACGTCAGCCGAAACCGGGTCAATCACGGAGCAGGAACATCAGCCAGAGCCGGGTCAATCACGGAGCAGGAACATCAGCCACAGCCGGGTCAAATCACGAGCAAGATCAGCAGAATGGTCAGACGGGCCGGGTCGGTACACAGGAACGCAGGAACACAGCAACAAAGCGCAGGATCAGGAACACCACGAAAGGGCATCTGACAGGTGCCATCAACCCAGTATATAAAGGAACATCCTGGGCGGGCCAATCAGCCTCCTCCAATGCACAGGTAGCAACAAGAGAGATTGACAGGGAATCACGGGGACCATGATACTGTGCATTCCACATCTCACCTGTTGCATATTCGCTAGTATAGAAACGGTTGGGCAAGACGCTTATCCAGTACGCGGTACTGGTTTACTCCAATGTAACCGGTTGCTGATTCGCTAGTATAGAACCGGTTGGGTAAGACGCTTATCCAGTATGCGGTACTGGTTTACTCCAATCTCACCGGTTGCTGATTCGCTTGTATAGAACCGGTTTGGCAAGACGCTTATCCAGTACGCGGTACTGGTTTACTCCAATCTCACCGGTTGCTGATTCACTTCTATAGAACCGGTTGGGCCATTCGCTTATCCAGTACGCGGTAATGGTTTACTCCACTTCCACCGGTTGCTAATCGAGTTACTGTAACCCGGCTGGGCTACTCTGGTGTCCTATACATGGTACTGGTTTGCTCCACTGTTCCATCTTTGCTGTTGCTCCATCTGTGCAGCATTAGTGGAGCTGTTCCTCTGTCCTCCTGGCTGCCTTGCCAGGTATTTTGGCAAGGCCGGTAGAGCCACAACCAGCTTATCGTGTTAACCCTTCAGGCTGCCTTGCCCGGTATTTTGGCAAGGCCGGTACAGCCATATTCAGCTTGTCAAGTATCCTCCAGGCTGCCTTGCCCGGTATATTGGCAAGTCCGGTAGACCCTCCCATGTGTACCTTACAATACTACTGTCTGTACCCATTGTGTATATGTGATTTATGTGTATGATTAGGACCCGTGAGGGTTCCCATTAAACTTTTCAATAAAGTTTGATTTTTATCTTACTCTGTGTCTGATAATCAAAACAAACCGTGACAGTAGGTTAAAACAATCATAGAAATAGAAGGAGGAATAAAACTGGGTGAGGAACAGCCAAACTTGGCTAACAAGGTGAAGTTGCTGAAGACAGTTTAATATCAAGTCATATACCATGGCAAGACTGAGCACAGCAACAAAACACAAGGTAGTTATACTGCATCAGGAAGGTCTCACAAGCAGACATTTCAAGGCAGAAAGGGGTTTCCAGATGTGCTGTCCAAGCTCTTCTGAAGAAGCACAAATAAATGGGCAACACTGAGAACCGTAGATGCAGTGGTTTGCAGCAGATGAAAGACACATCATGCTTACTTTCCTTCAAAAATCGGAAGATTTCCAGAAGTGCCATCAGGTCAGAATTGGTAGAAAACAGCAGGACTGAGGTTGTAACTTCAGTATAATGCTAATCGCTTCTTGTTGTAACGTTAGGAGCCGTTCACAGCACACCAAAGTGAAGCGTGAACGCGATCCCCGGGGCAGCTGGGATGGAGGTGGGAGGAGAATGAAACTGTCCTGAGAGCTGTGCAATGCAGAAGTGCGCGGCTTGGACATCAAATATCTTAGTAAGTATGTAAAAATAAAAAAAAAAGAAGCACCTTTCCCAGCACTGTTTAACTGTTTAATGAGTTGGTAAAAAAATGTTCTGATGTGAAAGTTCCCCTTTAAGCTGCAAAGAATACCACAAGAGTCCCTTGAGCCTTTGATTTATGCTGTGTGTGGATCATGTGATCACTTTCGCTGCATTCCTTCTGGTTGAAGCAATAAACAGACACAAATTGTTTATCTAACGGGACATTAACACCTAAAAATGATCTAGGGTTCTACACAAAAAATATCTTGTACTCCATGCCAGCCTCTGTAAAAATTCTCCTTACTATTTTTTTCTGAGGCCTAAAATCTACTCTTAAATATGCTCTACTGGTGCTCCCATTTCTACTTTTCCAGGCTTCCAGGGCTCCCACTACCATAGCAATCTTGATAGGGTGTATAAGAAGTGATTGTTCGGCACTGTCTTTAAAGTGATAGTAATGTTTCACAAAAATAACAGCTCCAATTAATCTTCATAGTATTTGGGCCATGGAGAGTGTTATTCCAATACTGTCTGTCTGTCTGTCTGTCTGTCTGTATGTATGTATATCTTTATTTATATGGCACCACATAGTGTACACAGCGCCTTACAATAGACATGTTACAATAAATAAGAGGGGATGAAATAAGTGCGACATTCATAGAAACAATGGGAGAGAGGTCCCTGCCCCAAGGAGCTTACAGTCTAAATGGGTAAAAGGAGACAGACAATGGGGTAAGAGTGTGTCAAGTGCTGAGATTACAAGTGCTGAGTTTGGCCAAAGGCAGTGCATGGTCCTAGTGTTCCAGAAGATAAGACTTCAGGGTAGACTTAAAGACAGAGGGGGATTTTTCAAGATGTAGGGAGAGGGGTATGGAGTTCCATAGGTATGGAGCAGAAAGCGAGAAAGGTTTGAGATGGGAGAGGGCAGAGGATGTGGACGGTGTAATGAGAAGTGCATTGTGTGCTGAGCGAAGAAGGCGGTTGTGCTGAGTTGTAGTTCAAGAGTCATTGGATGATAAAGTAGCCCCCCCTTCCTGCCCCTTTTTCCTAGAGTAAGCCACCTCCCCTTAGATGTGGAATCTGGCCCTGGGACAGGACAGTTCACTGCAAGGGACAATCTCTTTACTGTGAGCATAAGGAAAAACCTGTCCCCCTTGACAGGTTTTTCACATTTTTCCTTATGCTCACAGAAGATTGTCACTCTCTGTGATCCACTGGGACAGTCTTGCTACTCTGAGGTGAGCAGTGTTACATCAGTAAAAGAGGTGAGAGGGGGGTATTGTAACGTTTTTTTAGGACACTCAGACCAGGAGGTGAAATAAAACACAACTTTATTTAAATAATAATAATAATGCAAACGAACACCCTCTAGAGGTGACAGAGATAAACACCCAGTGATGACTGATGTATGTCAATTATACTGTGCAATTACTCTCTGTACTACAAGATCTCTTCACAGTAAATGGTGTTCAGTACCCAAAGGGTTAAGAGCATAAATCAGTCAGTCTCAGATGTGGTGGTTTGGCACGCCCTAGGTGTTAAAAGGAGGTGCTGATAGAGACAGTTCACAGTGTTCTGGAGACGTAACTGCCTAGCTGAAGTGACCAAATAGTTAAGCTGAGCAGCAATCCAAATAGCCCCCGCGGGCGTTCCTACAGGTGGACTGCTTCTGCGAGTGCGAGTGTATATAGCCCCCCACAGGTGTAACAGAAACCGGCCTGCAATGCAAGAGCTTGCTATAGCCTCCACAGTTGATAACCGGATACCAGCAATAGAACGCTAGAGCCAATAGCCCCCACAGGCATTTACAACGGGAACTTGCCAGAACTTGAGCCTTCCCTCTGCTGCCACACTACCACAGTAGATATTGCCCAGTAAACAACGAGAAGTGAGAGCCAATAACGCCCTACCGGCCCACATAAAGTGACTACTCTGCAGTAGGATAGATAGAGTCGCCGTCGGTAAGCGGCCAACTCAGCAGACGTAGCACAACGAACGAGGCTCTATACTGGGATTCGTAGTAGCGAGAGTAAAGTGGCACTGCAAGGGTTAAAATGCACGTTTAACACAAGGCTCAGTAAGAGAACGAGGCTCTGCAAGTATAGTGAGGCTCACGGAGGCAAGCACAGCTCTGCAATACAACAGCACACTGCACAGATCAATACAACAAAAGGCAGGGTGGTCACACGTCAGCTGGCAACAGCGGGTGAAACTGTCGCGGCGGCGACAACGGGAACAGAGGTCACTGGAACAGGCTGGAAGTCGATCTCGGAGCAGGAAGTCAGCCTGGCCGGGTCGGATCACGCAGGAGGTAGTCATACAAGCCGGGTCATACACGAGCAGGAACGTCAGCCAGGCCGGGTCAGGAAAAAGAGGTGGTTCGCAGACAAGCCGGGTCAAACACGATCAGGAACACTGGAGCGTAGTCAGGACAAGCCAAGTCGGTACACGAGAATCCGGAACACAGGAACACAGCAACAGCACTACTGGCTCAGAAACACCACGAAAGGGCATCTGACAGGTGTCTGGGCCAGGCATAAGAAGGTCACCAGGGGCGGGCCAAACTGGCTCAGCAAATCAGAGCGAACCACAAGTAAGAGTGACAGAGAATCACAGGCACTGTGATAGTACCCCCTCTCAAAGACCCCCTCTCCCTACTGGAGGTCTGGGTTTCAGAGGATATTTAGAGTGAAAGTTGCGCACAAGTCTAGGTGCATGGAGGTCCTTCATATCCACCCACGAGCGTTCCTCAGGGCCATAGCCCTTCCAATGGACCAAATATTGCAACTTTCCTCTAAATCTCCTAGAGTCAATAATACTCTGGACCTCATACTCCTCCTGGCCCTGGACGTCCACCGGCCCAGGAATCACTGGCGTAGTAGTATAACGATTGCACACCAATGGTTTCAAAAGAGACACATGGAACACATTATGAATATGCATAGAGAATGGAAGTTCCAGTGCATACGAAACCGGGTTAATTTTGCGGATGATCTTGAAGGGACCAATGAACCGGGGAGCCAGCTTATTAGAGGGTACCTGCAGATTAAGGTTTCTGGAGGAGAGCCATACCCTGTCCCCTACCTGAAATGAGACCGCTGGGAGCAGCCTGCGATTAGCGTGCCGCTGATGACGCTGAAATGACTGACTGAGGGACCTCTGAACCTGTGCCCAAGTGGAATGAAGTTGTGCCAAATGCTCATCCAGTGCAGGAATCTGTTGTGCTTGAAATGAGTCCGGGAGCAGACAAGGCTGGAACCCATAATTAACGAGAAATGGTGAGCTCCCGGACGATGAATTAACCGCACAATTCCTGGCAAATTCTGCCCATGGCAACAGGTAAGCCCAATTATCATGATGATCGGTGACAAAGCAATGCAGGAACTGCTCCAGTCCCTGATTGGCACGCTCAGCGGCCCCATTGGTCTGGGGATGGTAGGCGGAGGAGAAGGACAATTGGATGCCCATCTGGCCACAAAATGCCCTCCAAAACCTGGATACGAACTGACTCCCACGGTCGGAGACAATTACTCTGGGCACCCTGTGCAGGCGAAACACCTACCTGGCAAAAACTACAGCCAATTCCTGAGCCGATGGAAGGCCCTTTCGTACTGTAACGTTTTTTTAGGACACTCAGACCAGGAGGTGAAATAAAACACAACTTTATTTAAATAATAATAATAATGCAAACGAACGCCCTCTAGAGGCGACAGAGATAAACACCCAGTGATGACTGATGTAGTACAGAGAGTAATTGCACAGTATAATTGACATACAAGATCTCTTCACAGTAAATGGTGTTCAGTACCCAAAGGGTTAAGAGCATAAATCAGTCAGTCTCAGATGTGGTGGTTTGGCACGCCCTAGGTGTTAAAAGGAGGTGCTGATAGAGACAGTTCACAGTGTTCTGGAGACGTAACTGCCTAGCTGAAGTGACCAAATAGTTAAGCTGAGCAGCAATCCAAATAGCCCCCGCGGGCGTACCTACAGGTGGACTGCTTCTGCATGTGCGAGTGTATATAGCCCCCCACGGGCGTAACAGAAACCAGCCTGCAATGCAAGAGCTTGCTATAGCCTCCACAGTTGATAACCGGATACCAGCAATAGAGCGCTAGAGCCAATAGCCCCCACAGGCATTTACAACGGGAACTTGCCAGAACTTGAGCCTTCCCTCTGCTGCCATACTACCACAGTAGATATCGCCCAGTAAACAAGAGAAGTGAGAGCCAATAACGCCCTACCGGCCCACATAAAGTGACTACTCTGCAGTAGGATAGATAGAGTCGCCGTCGGTAAGCGGCCAACTCAGCAGACGTAGCACAACGAACGAGGCTCTATACTGGGATTCGTAGTAGCGAGAGTAAAGTGGCACTGCAAGGGTTAAAATGCACGTTTAACACAAGGTTCAGTAAGAGAACGAGGCTCTGCAAGTATAGTGAGGCTCATGGAGGCAAGCACAGCTCTGAAATACAACAGCACACTGCACAGATCAAGACAACACAAGGCAGGGTGGTCACACGTCAGCTGGCAACAGCGGGTGAAACTGTCGCGGCGGCGACAACGGGAACAGAGGTCACTGGAACAGGCTGGAAGTCGATTTCGGAGCAGGAAGTCAGCCGGGCCGGGTCACGCAGGAGGTAGTCATACAAGCCGGGTCATACACGAGCAGGAACGTCAGTCAGGCCGGGTCAGGAGACAGAGGTGGTTCGCAGACAAGCCGGGTCAAACACGATCAGGAACACTGGAGCGTAGTCAGGACAAGCCAAGTCGGTACACGAGAATCCGGAACACAGGAACACAGCAACAGCACTACTGGCTCAGAAACACCACGAAAGGGCATCTGACAGGTGTCTGGGCCAGGCATAAGAAGGTCACCAGGGGCGGGCCAAACTGGCTCAGCAAATCAGAGCGAACCACAAGTAAGAGTGACAGAGAATCACAGGCACTGTGATAGGTATTTTACCGCTATTATGGAGCCTATGCAACCCTACAGTATAAAGGCTCTATAAGCATCCTGCGTTAAATGAACATGCCAACATATGAAAGTATGATGTAACTCATGCATAAATGACTCACACATAAAAGTTCCCATACATTTTTTTTAGAACTTCATGTCCACTTCTCACCATAAAATACCTTTAATTTTGTCCTGTTGGCAAAAGCCTGTTCTTACTAAAGGATTAAAGATGAGGTTCAGCTGCTTTAATGAAAACTCACAGACGAGGAAACCAGTAGTGTGGTCTTGCAGATCTTATGCATTTCGACAAACTTTGACTTCATGTCACAACAGGAAGTTTAAATCCACAAACACACCCATTAACAGGAAGATCAAATCACAGGAGAAATCAAAGATATTAACACTTCTGGAACGCTTCTCATTACGGAAAGTGGAAAAAGAAAAAAAAAAAAAAAGAACTAAACCATGTGAAATGCATTAGAACTGCAAGACGGCACTGTCAGTTTCAGTATCTGTGCAGGGGAAGTACATAGATTGAATATGATTACAACGGAAAATACAATTCCAAGCAATACAAGCAAAATGACAACCAACATTTTGGATTCAAGCAAAATCTAAATTGGAGTGAGATGATTCTTCCAAGCTGATTAATCACCCACAGTTCCAGGACATTGATGGGCTGGAGGGTCTCCTCCACAGTCTATATGTCCTGAGCCCCCAGGTGACCCTGGACAGCTTCCCAGCCCCTGAGGCTGAAATGGTGGGAGTGACTAATTGCTGTGTTTGTAATTGGTGGATTCCTGGCTTAAATAGCAGATACATAGTGAATACTTGAACGTGTGAATCTTGCCTCAGTGTGTAAGTGCAGAAGTGTGGTAAGTGTGGGAATTTAAAACAGGGGGAATTCAAATACAAGGGATTACACAGGGGAACACATTTATCAAACTTGTTGTGCAGCTATTTTTGCCTGCCTGCCTTTTTATCTTGTGGTAACTGGCACATATGAGTGGTAGCATGATTGTCCATTTAACTCAGTGCACAAACTGCCATATGTTTGCACACCTGGAACAACCGTTCCAGGGTGCATACCTCTGTGGCAGATGTGAGCAAGTGGTCTCTCTGGAAGCTCGTATTAGAGATCTGGAGGGGCAGGATGCAACATTGAGAAAGACGGACAATCTTGAGAGGGTTCTGCTGACTGAGCAGCAGGAAGCGGTGGTAGGTAGTTCTGGGGGTGGAGACTGCACAAAGAAAGAACAGGTAGCCAGATGGGTTACAGTTAGACATAGCAAGGGGGGTGGACAGAGAAATAGGGAGGACACTCCTGTGTTTACTAATCCTAACAGATTTGCTACATTAAGTAATGATGTTGGGGATGCTGACTCAGGAATGTCTTTGCTGGAGAGGACTGTTCTCTCTAACAGCCGAATGAACAGCCCCTCTAGCACGGATGGGATCCAGGACTCAGGCAGACCTAGACAGATGGTGGTGGTAGGGGATTCTATTATTAGGAAGACAGACAGGGTAATCTGTCGCCAAGATCGCCACAATCGTACAGTTTGCTGTCTCCCGGGAGCTCGGGTTCGACATGTGGCTAATCGGGTTGATAGATTGTTGGGAGGGGCTGGGCATGACCCGGCTGTCATGGTACATGTTGGTACTAATGACAAAGTCAGTGGAAAATGGAGGTCCGTTAAGAAGGATTTCAGGGACCTAGGATATAAGCTTAAGCAGAGGACCTCTAAGGTAGTATTTTCTGAAATTCTACCTGTGCCACGCGCTACATTAGAAAGGCAATGGGAGATTAGGGAGTTAAATGCGTGGATAAAGACTTGGTGTAAGCAGGAGGGGTTTGGGTTCCTAGAGCACTGGTCAGTCTTTTCCCTTGGGAGCAATCTTTATAGTAGTGATGGATTGCACCTTAGTGGAAGGGGGGCCACGGTGCTGGGTGATAGGATGGTTAGAAGGCTGGAGGAGACTTTAAACTAGAAAGGGGGGGGAGGGAGCTGCAACACAGGCTGGGGAAGATAGTATAATTGAGGGAATGGGATTAGAGAAGGGTCATGGGGGTGGAGAGGGGGAATGGGCTAGTTCATCTAATAGGGAGTTGCCATTGTTACAGCCTGATAAAAGACAAATACGTCTGAAAAAGAACGAAATCTTAAAGAATGGCAAAAAGATAAAATGTATGCATGCAAATGCTCGCAGTCTGGCTGGTAAGATGGGGGAACTAGAAATGATTGCAGTACATGAGCAGTATTATCTGATTGGAGTGTCTGAAACCTGGTTAGATGATACGTATGACTTGGCAGTCAATCTAGACGGTTATTCACTTTTTAGGAGGGACAGGGTTAATAAAAGGGGAGGAAGGGTATGCCTATATGTAAAGCAGGCCTTAAAACATAGTTTAAGGGAAGATATAAATGAAGGGTCCAATGAAAAGGTAGAGGCCTTGTGGGTTGAAATACACAGTGGGGGCACACATAATAAAAAGATATTGGTGGGGGTTTGCTACAAGCCACCTAATGTTGGGGAGTTGGAGGAAGCCCAACTTTTACTGCAAATGGAAAAGGCTGCTAGGTCAGCAAAGGTAATTATAATGGGAGATTTCAACTACCCTGAAATTGACTGGAGCAATATGACTTCAGGCACAACAAAGGGAAATATTTTTCTAAGTATGATAAATGATAATTTTATGTCCCAACTAGTAGAGGAGCCAACTAGAAAAGAGGCCTTGCTTGACCTAGTGCTCTCAAACGATTCTGACATTGTGAACAATGTGCAGGTAAGGGAACATTTGGGCAGCAGTGACCACAATATTGTATCCTTTGAAGTTTGTTATGAGAAACCCAATAGCAAGAGTTTAACCAAAACATTCAATTTCAAAAAGGCTAATTTTACAAAGTTAAAAGAAGCTTTAAAGGATATCCAGTGGGATGTAATTTTCAAAGATAAAAATGCACAAGAGTCATGGAATGTATTTAAAATGCTCTTGGGCAAATATACACGTCAATATATACCATTGGGGAATAAGCACAAGAGAAGTAAAGCAAAACCAGTGTGGATTAATAATGTGGTTTGCAGGGAAATGAGAAATAAAAAGCAGGCTTTTAAGGTGTTTAAGTCAAATGGGTCAGATGCATCATTTAAAAAATATAAAGAATGTAATAAAATCTGCAAACAAGCAATTAAGCTAGCTAAAATAGAAAATGAGCGAAACATTGCAAATGAGAGCAAGAAAAACCCTAAACAATTCTGCAAGTATATTAACAACAAAAAAGTTAAGGTTGATATTGGTCCTCTTAGGACTGAAACAGGTGAATTGATTAGTGAGGATAAAGCTATGGCTGACACCCTAAATACGTTCTTTGCTTCAGTATATACAAAGGAAGCAGAAATGACAAGCTGTGGGGAAAAAGACAAAACCATGGAATTTCCTCCAACATCTACATGGCTTACTGAGGACAAGGTCCAAAAGAGACTGGAAAGGGTTATAGTGAATAAAGCGCCTGGACCGGACGGTATACACCCAAGGGTACTTAAGGAACTTAGTTCAGTAATAGCAAAACCATTATACTTAATATTTATTGATTCACTTTCATCAGGCATAGTGCCCTGTGATTGGAGGAAAGCTGATGTAGTTCCATTGTTTAAAAAGGGAGCAAGATCCAAACCAGGAAATTATAGACCTGTGAGCTTGACTTCCATAGTGGGTAAGATACTAGAAGGGTTATTAACTGATAGTATTCAGAACTATGTGAAGACAAACAATATCATTAGTAGGAATCAGCATGGTTTCATGAAGAACAGATCATGTCAGACTAATTTACTTGCATTTTATGAAAGAGCGAGTAGTAATTTGGACAGGGGAATTGCAGTTGATGTAGTATACTTGGATTTTGCAAAAGCCTTTGACACAGTGCCTCACAACAGGTTACTGCATAAATTAAAAGGCTTCGGTTTGGGTGGTGTTATCTGTACATGGATTGAGAACTGGTTAAATGATAGATGGCAGAGAGTTGTTGTAAATGGAACTTTTTCAAATTGGTCTAGGGTTATAAGTGGGGTGCCGCAGGGTTCAGTCCTGGGCCCAATGCTTTTTAATTTGTTTATTAATTATCTAGAAGTGGGAATTGAAAGTAGCATCTCAATCTTTGCTGATGACACTAAGCTATGTAAGGAAATACATACAGAGCTCGATGTTTTTTCCCTACAGAAGGATTTAGATAAACTAAGTGAATGGGCAGAAAAGTGGCAGATGTCATTTAATGTAGATAAATGTAAGGTTATGCATTTGGGTTGTAGAAACAAACTTGCTACATATACTCTAAATGGGAAACAACTTGAGAAATCCTCATTAGAGAAAGATTTAAGTGTACTGATAGACAATAGACTTCACAGCAGTGTGCAGAGTCACTCAGCTGCTGCAAGAGCAAATAGAGTACTAGCCTGCATAAAAAGAGGTGTAGAAGCAAGGGATGCTAATATTATCCTACCTCTGTATAAATCCTTGGTTAGGCCTCATCTAGAATATGGAGTACAATTTTGGGCGCCTGTTCTAAAAAAAGACATTACTGAACTGGAAAAGGTGCAGAGACGTGCAACAAAACTGATAAAGGGATTGCAGGATCTGAGTTACAAAGAGAGACTAGCCAAACTGGGTTTGTTTACATTAGAAAAGAGACGTCTAAGGGGTGATATGATTACCATTTACAAATACATTCAAGGTCAATACAAAGAACTATCCAATGAATTATTTATGCAAAGAGCTGAGCTAAGAACAAGAGGTCATCCATTAAGACTTGAGGAAAGGCGCTTTCGACTAAAACACAGGCAGGGATTCTTTACAGTAAGGGCGGTAAGGCTATGGAATTCTTTGCCTCGGGATGTTGTGCTTACAGATAATGTAACTGCATTCAAAAAAGCAATGGATGCCTATCTAGCACAGAACAATATTGACAGTTATGACAGATGGCTTCAAAGCAAATAGGATATTGAGCCGGGGAACTATTTGACACTCACACACCTACACTGGAAATTGCTCCAGAGGGCTTTTTTGTTTACTTCCTCTCGATCAACAGGGGTGTTATTGGCATGGGCTGGACTTGATGGACGCATGTCTTTTTTCAGCCTTATCTATGTTACTATGTTACTATAAATCCAGTGTCACTAGAGTCCGGTTCTGAAGGATGAAGGACTTCCCCTTTTTCAAGTGGGATCTGTCCAACCACTTAAGTAAGAGAAACAAGACGGTCCAAAAGATCTGGATTCCCACGACAAGCTCGGATGGTGAACCTCAGGAGCTCGCTGGTGTGAGCCATGGAGAACAGATCCTCATCCACGATAGACACCATGCGGCCCGCAAGAGACGAGAACTTGTGCACTGGAGCTGAGGTCCACTCCAGGGCCCGGGACACCCAGTACATGATCAGTTGGATATAATCCACGGTCAAGAAAAGCAACCCCTGGCAAGTGTCGAATCTGAGTCCGAGGAATATATGAGAGGGAACCTAGAGCAGACATCTCAAGTATTCAGAGTCCACCATTGGCGAAGGAAAATCAGAGCACTGTCCTGGACCTTCTGGTCCAGGAGTACCCTGGACTGCGTCTTCAGCAGAAGGTCATCCATGTAAGGAGTCACCAGAATCCCCCTGGTGTGCAGGTAGGCAATCAAAGCTCCTAAGACCTTTGCGAACACCTGAGGAGCAGTGGAAAGCCCAAAAGGCAGAGCGGTGAACTGGAAGTGCCCCAAGGTGCAAGCGAACCTGAGTTACTTCTGAATGTCCAGATATATTATAACATGCAGTTGGACATTCTGCAGATCTAGAGATGCCAGAAATACCCCTGGACACATAGCGCAAAGACACCATCTTGAAAATGGGTAGTCACCACAAAGGCATTGAGGTCTAAAATGGGGCAAGAGCCACTGTCCCACTTGGGGACCATTGAAAGAGAGCCTGCATTGCCTTGTTGAAAAGATGCAGCTTTTCCTGTCCTAGCAGAGTGCTTGAATGGAAGAACCTGAAGGGAGGCAGGGAAGTGAAGGGAAATCTGTAGCCTCCTGAAACCACTAGCAAAGCCCATGAATCCGAAATAGAGCCTGCCCAGATGGCTTCAAAATGTTGCAGACACCCACCCACTAATGGGTAGGGGTGGGTGAAATTTCTCTGTGTTCCTGCGAGAAAAAACACGAAAACCACGTTGTCCTCTTTTTTTATTTTATTAATATCAAAATACAGATCATCCACATCAACACGCCAACATATACTTATATGACTCACCGAAAAAATAATTAACCATCTGACCCCCCACACACTTGGCAAGGAGCAATGCTGGATATACCAACCACAGAGCACTACTAACATATGCTCGGATATACGAGATCAATTCTACCCAACCATTTTTCCCAGATATCTCTCCTTAAATATGCCCCCTTTGAGCTAAGAGATAATCCCATCTCCATTTTAACCTGCCATCTTATCTGAATGATCACCTCACTTATATCTGGGACATCTTTACACTTCCAATTTTTCACGACAATCAACTTTGCCGCAGTCAAAATATGAAGTACTAGCATTTCTTCATTTCTATTCATCACAGGCCAATCTAAGTTCAACAATAATACCAACAACTCACACCTCTGTTCTATATTTGTAAACTCATAAATAATCTGAACCACCTTTTCCCAGAATTTAAATAAAGGGGTACAAGGCCACCACATATGTTCATAACTCCCTTCCTTAGTATCACACCTCCAACACCACTTGGAAGCATCTGGGTAAATTCTATTTAACTTCTTTGGAACTAAGTACCATCTACCTACAATCTTAAAATGTAAATCTAGTAAATTAAGACATGAACATCCCTAATAATTTTACCATATATCAATCCAATCCTTCATTTCAGTCTTAGTGCCACTATCTTTCTCCCACTTCTCCAAAATACACTTCTCTTGTTGAAACGTCAAATAATATATACATTTTGAACATTTAGATAGCAGGTTAATACAATCATTAACTAGACAAAGCTCGTTAAACTGTCTAATCTCTTCCCTATTCTTAACTGCCATATATGTCTTCAAAAAGCCCTTAATTCTCAAATAAATGAACAAGTCTCTCACCACCAACCAAAATTCTCTCTTAAGCAGAGCAAAAGGTTTTATTTTGTGTCATCACACAGATTTTCTATTCTTCCTATAGCCGCAGTCTTCCAAGAACCATATGTCCATATTCTCCATCAAATCATTAACAATCTCAATCTGCAAAGCAGGAACCACTTTTCTGCTTAACTTTATCTGTCTTAAAAGAGAAAGCCAGCTTCTTCCTAAATGTTTCAAAACACTCGGGATTATCCTCCCTTCCTCTTCTATTTTCTTAAAACAATTGAGCCAAAATCCTGACATTAGGTTCCTTAGTCCACTCTTTTCTTTCTCAATTTTATACCAAAATTCATATTTCGCAAGCAGGCTATGGGACATCAAAACATGAAACAATCTACTCGTCTTATAACATCTTTGCACTTCCATCACCCCTAAACCACCTTCACTTCTTTTCCTAGCCATTACCTTTAACCTTACTCTAGGCTTCTTCTTGTCCCATATAAAATTCTGAAAGGCTGAGTGTAACAAACTCAACCATGAGACCAGGAATTCCAGTGGAAGCATCCGCCAAATATACAGCCACTTCGGCAAAACATAACAATTCAAAATATTTACTCTGCCTGACCAAGAGAAATGTAATCCCCGCCAAGCCCTAAGAGACTGGTTTGTCCATTTAAGCAAAGGAAGAAAATTTACTTCTACCATGTTTTTCAAAGTTTTAGCAAACTCAATACCCAAATATTTAAAACTATCTTTCTTATAGACCAAACCTAAATCATTTACCAAAACGTTGTCCTCTTTTTCACGGGAAAATCCACTTCAACACTAGCGATTACAATTTTCACATTTTTCACCCATTGGCTAAAATTGTTCGCCATTTTTTCAATGGCTAGAAAGTCTCTGCCCATTGATTTACGTGGTTTTCACCTTTTTGCTATAAAAACATGATGTTTTTGAGGAAGTCAAACAATAGAAGCAGCTACAGATTGAGGTAGGCGCGATGTGCTATTCTGCTGTGATCTTGAGTTAAAATTGAGGCAGGAGAGGCTCATAGTGACTGTTATCACTATGAGTAGGTCTAAAAATATTAAAAGGAGTAACTTATGTGTCCATTGAGTCTGAGGAGCAAGTGAGTACTACTGAACCAATGCTGTCCAGTCCCCCTAAATCACCCCAAGGGATCTTGGGGAATTTAATGGGATGGGAGAAAAGGGATAGTACTAGTGACTTAGAGCAAGACAAGGCATCTGCCTGTGCCTGCTGCTAGACATGCTGCCCCTGCTGCCACCATTGCTGCCCCAAGTGCTATGCCTGCTGTCAGACATGCAGCCCCTGTTGCCACCAGTGCTGTGCCTGCTGTCTAACTTGCTGCCCCTGCTGCCACCAATGCCCTGCCTGCTACCAGTGCTGAACTTGTTGCCACCAATACTGTGCGTGCTGTCAGAAGTGCTGCCCCTGTTGCCAGTGCCACCAGTGCTGTGTCTGCTGCCAGTGCTGAAGCTGCTAGTTTGTCTTTTAATACTCAGGAGGGGGGGGGCAGAAGGTGATGCCAAGTGACAGCAGGTGACCCTAAGTCACACTTGCCATCCCCAAGCAGTCCCACCAGTGCTAGTACTAAGAAGGTCTAGCAGCTTGTTAGTGTTAGGAGTGAAGGAGGGAGTAATCAATATCCTCATATTACTAGTGACTGTGAGGAGAAAGACTCCATGGCTGAACTTGATGTGGTTTGTGTTAGCAGTAATGGTGAAGCAGTTAGTGTGACTAGTGTTAGGGTAGTTGTAGGGGAAGCATTTGAGAGCATCCAGACTAGCAGTCAAAGGAGTCCACACCATTACTTTGGCTCTGGGAGTCCTCTTTCCCTTTCTTGATAATGGCAAGGCAGTAGATGTAGTTTATGTAGACTTTGCAAAGGCATCTGATACAGTGCCACACAGAAGTCTGGGGTATAAAATAAGGAAATTGGGGCTAGGAGATAACATTTGCAATTGGATACAAAACTGGTTGAAGGATAGGGAACAGTGTGTGGTTGTAAATGGACAATTCTCCAATACAGTTAAAGTTGAGAGTGGTTCATTATTAGGTCCACTACTTTTTAACATCTTTATAAATGACCTGGAAATAGATATAGAAAGCAAAATACCAATATTTGCAGATGACACTAAATTATGCAAGGTAATTAATTCAGAAGAAGAGATTTTCTCTCTACAGAGGGACTTACATACAATGTCAGATTGGGCAAACAAATGGAATATGAAGTTTAATGTGGGGAAGTGTAAAGTCATGCATTTGGGAGGAAATAATCCCAAGGCTACTTATGAACTTAATGGAATCATTTTAGGCTACTCTTTGCTAGAGAAAGACCTGGGTATCCTTGTCAACTACAAACTTGGAAACAGTGACCAGTGTCAAACAGCAGTAGCAAAGGCAAACAAAATCCTGTCTTGCATAAAAAGAGGTATCGAAGCAAGAGTGGATAACATTATTTTGCCATTATACAAATCATTGGTAAGACCTCACCTTGAGTATGCAGTGCAGTATTGATCACCAGTTCAGTAAAAGGATATACTAGAACTAGAGAGGGTACATCGAAGAGGAACAAAATTAAGGGAATGGAGGACTTGATGTATGCGGAACAACTAGACAAACTTGGTTTATTTACTCTAGAGAAAAGATGACCTTATCTCATTGTACAAGTATATAAGAGGTCAATACAAGGATCTCTGTGGTGAGCTATTTATTCCAAGACCTGATCAGGTGACCAGGGGACACCCCTTGAGATTAGAGGAAAGGAGGTATAGACTTCGGCAAATGAAGGATTTTTTTTTACAGTAAGGTCTGTTAAATTGTGGAATTCCTTGCCCAAGGAGGTGGTTATGGCAGATACAATGGATACATTTAAAAGAAGATTAGATACATTTCTTTCAAAAGGGAACATACAGAGTTATACTGTTTTTTAGTAGGCTGATCAGTAAGGTCTGATAAAGACGAACTTAATTGGTAGCAGGAAAGCTATAAAATTCTCAGTCATGGGGTCTGAGGAGAAGGTTGAACTTGATGGACTTGTGTCTTTATTCAACCTAATTTACTATGTTACAATGTTATTTTCACTACAGTGTCCAAGTGGAACATGATCTTGAAGAGGCCAGAACTGGTGTTGGGGGAGAGCAGGCTCAGGACCACAGACCAGCTGCTTGTGCATGCTGCTACTGCTGCCAGTCTGCCTTCTTCAGATCAAAAAGAAACACCAAGTGTGACATTAGGGGACCCTCTGTCACATTGTTTGTCGTCACCTCCCCCAAGCAGCAGTGAGATGTCTGTAATAGAGCAGTAGCACGTAGGGACTAGTGGTGGTAGTGATGATGATGGTGGAGAAGCTGGGGTGGAAGAGACATTGATGGCCTTTATAGTAGGAACTGAGAAGGAATGGGAGACAGGGATGAGGATGGGCATTACCACCACCACCACCACTAGAAATGAGCTTTTGGAATGTGCTCAATTTGCAACAGCTCTAAGTCCTTCTTCTGCTGATTTGCAAGGGCAGCAGGATGCTGAGGAGAAAGCTAATGTACCACAGACCACAGTGGACACAGTGGGAATGGGGTCAACAAGTGATGCGGAGCTAGGATAGGTTCCGCTTGCCAGCAGTAGCAATACTACTGGTCCTAGTTGCAATGCTGAATCTGAGGCAGTAGCAGAAAGAGCACCAACATCATCCGCTGCCAGCACAGACAGGGAATGGGAAAGAGGCCATTCTTCTCCACCTGTTCTCTATCCCTATCCCCTGAAGTCATGGGTGTGGGACTATTTTTCTCTTGGGGCTGGCACAGTGCAGTCATCACCAACAGGACTGTGCACCATTTGTGATAAGTCAGTGAGAAGGGTAAAGGAGGGAACGCGCCTTGGCACAACTGCCCTGATATCACACATGAAAAACAGACACCATGACATTTATGTCAAACATGCTGAAGACAAATACCCACCACAGAAATCAAGCACCACTGTTGCTGTACCCTGACTCTCCAGAAAGGAAAAAAGAGGTGAGGTGGAGATAAAAGGGGAAGAGGAATAGAAAAACCCAGACAGAGACTGGAAGTGCCATGACAAGCGAAACAACTAGCTTGCCATCACCATCACCTTCTTTCTCTAGGGTAACTACATTTTTTTTAACTGTCCCCCCAATACCAGTCAAGAAATACCCCTAAAACAAATTGCCTGTTCAACTGATTCATTCCCCAGACTCCACCCACCAACACATGCACCCTCATCAGACCCCTTTTATACCATGTCTTATGGGGTATTTTATTTGTATTTAGGATTTAATTTTTATTAACTGCCCCCCAATCCCAGTAAACAACCCCCCCAAAAAAACATTCCCTGTTCAACTGATTCTTTCCCCACACCCCACCAACACAGGCACCCTCATGCCCCTTTTATACTATGCCTTTGGGAAATAAAATAATATTTGCTATGTTTTGTGTAGAAATTCAATATTCCCATTGATTTCAATGGAACAAGCAAGGCAAAAGAAAGTGGTAAAATCTGCATTTTTCACTGGGAATTATTCCCCAAGTGGGTAATGCCATTATTCGCCGATTTTAGCTTGAGAGATGCGGACCAGGATTCTGCAAGTCATGCAGAAAAAGGGTTGGTGAATTTGGCTTTGGTGGAGGTGTGTTTAGACTTCCAGTGCTGCCTGGGCTTGGCAGCAGAGTGTGGGGAGCTGACCTGAGACACACTCAGAATCTGCCTTTGCACTTCACTTTGGGGGGGATGAAAAAGACTCTACTTCCTCGCCTGGTTAGAGCATTTGGAGACTTGAGGCAAAGTGCTTTTGCCTCCAGTGACCTCACTGATAATTCACTTCAGTTCAGGCCCAAAGAGGTGTGCCCTGAAAGGGAAGAGAAATCAGTGACTTTTTAGATGAAAGGTGAACAGAAAAAATCTTAAGCCACAACATGTATCTGGCAGCAACAGAGAAGGCAGAAGCCTTGGCTGTGAGTTTGACAGCATTAAAAAGAGCATCAGTGACATAAGTCTGAGCCTCAGACATGTTGGCCAAGAAGGCAAAAGATCCTCCTTTGGGGCATCCTTATGATAGCCTCAGTAAGTTGGTCACCCCAAACAACAATGACTCTGGTTACCCAGACAAAGGCCAAGGTAATCCTCAGGACTGCACCTATGGTAGTGAAGGTAGGCTTCAGAATAGCCTCCAACTGTCTATCAGTCAATTCTTTGAGTGCTGTGGCATTAGCCAAGGGTAGAGCAGTAGACTTTGAAAGTCTGGAAATAGGGGGATCAACCTGAGGAGGTGTAGCCCACTGCATCAAAACTGCGTCCGAAAGGGGGTACAGCTTAGAAAATCTCTTAGAAAGAGAAAGGCTCCTGTCAGGCATTTTCCACTCATCAAGGATAACCCTGTCCAGAGTGGAATTAAGCGGAAACATAATGAGGGACTTCTTACTCCTTTGAAAGACATCAGAAGAAGTCAGACTCTCAAAAGGGTAGTAGGGTAGTTAAAACTGGCTTAATGAGACCCTAAGCAGATGGCCCAGGGTCAGCTCCATATTGCCCACAAGAAAATCCTCCTCAGAGGAATCTGAAAGGTCAGGAATGCCAGGGGCATTAGAGGATACAAAACCTGAATGAAGTGGGGGTTTCCCAGACTGGAAAACCCTGTGGAGGGAAAGAGGGAACAGCGCCAAAGAAGTGTGGGTCTTAATCAATGCTGGAGGGCCCAGGAGGAGAGGTAGGGGCCACAGCACATGAATACTCTCTTACGCATGACAAACAATAATCAATGCCCCAGAATCCTTAGCCCTAGGTCTAGCCCCATGTCCCTTTGGATCCAACATCCCAACAAGAGAAGTGTCTGCAAAGTAAAGGGGAACCCAAATACTGTCAACCAAATTAATAAATCTCCCCAGAAGGCCCAAAATAGTATTTATCTGGCATACAAATGGCTAATCTGAGTAGGAGAGCAAGGGAATCCAAGCCTCTGCATAGATACTCAACAAAGAGAGAAAGAAAAATGGTGTTCAAAATCACAGCCAATCAAAGAAAAGCTGTGAAATGGCATTCTGGGAATCGTAGTTTCTCTTTTTATTGTTACCTACCAATGGCGAAACCCAAATTTGGGGGGACCCAGGGGCCCCCAAGACATTGGAGACGTGAACCGGTTTATAGAGTCCTCTCTCAACTCTGTAAGTGAAACAGTTGCAGAGATATGTGTTTGTCCCATAGAAGTGCAGCCTTTATTAAACCTTTGAGTGCCAGAGGGGTACAGGATGCATTGCTTTGCAATGCATTCCATACCCCTCTGGCACTCAAAGGGTTAAAAAAATGCAAAGTTTTGGAAAGTGAATAAAAGTACACATACATAACATGTAGGGAGTAATAAAAGAGGATTTTAGTCTTACCTGTTAAATCCTTTTCTCTTAGTCCATACAGGTTACTGGTAACTCTGGGAGGCGATCCGCCCCTTTAAGTAGGCAGGAACATTTCTCTAAATGTATGCAGGGGGTGGAGCCTCCCTTCCCTCCTTGTCTGCAGCTAGCCAACAAGCTCCAGAAAGATTTTAGACACTAAATAGGACTAGATAGTAGAAGTGAAGAAGGCTCCAGTGAGCATGACCCCTAAGGTCCTCCACGGTCTGCCACAGGAGAGCCAAGCATGGTCTTTTGACAGGGTGGGAGACCAGTAAGCTGTATGGACTAAGAGAAAAGGAGTTAACAGATAAGACTAAAATCCTCTTTTCTCTGTCGTCCAATACAGGTTACTGGTAACTCTGGGATGTCCAACCATTGAGTTTCCCAGAGGCGGGAAGAAGGCAAAGACCAGGCGCAATGCCCCCAAAGTCACCAGTGCAGCTATGGACCAACAGTTCAGAGATAGCCCAACAAAACTGAAGTGTCAACGGACACTAAACAGAGGTAAAAATACCCCAGGAACTGATACACAGCACACTGAGCTAGAGCCAACAGGGTTCAACAGTAAGGAAGCACCAAGAACCTAAGAAGAAGATCCTAGACAGGCAAGACTGCCTCCAGGACCTTCCTCCCAAGGCTGGCATCAACCGAAGCCAGCACAGTCACACGGTAGTGCTTCGAAAAGGTGTGCAAAGAGGACCAAGTGGCCCCCCTGCACAGCTGATCATCAGAAGCCTGATTCTTATAGGCCCAAGAGGCCCCAATAGACCTGGTGGAATGAGCCGTAACCCGAAAGGGAACATGCTTATTCCTCAATTCGTAGGCCTTACGAATAGTGGACTTGATCCAGGATGCAATAGTCACTTTGGACGCTGGTCTTCCTGCCCTAGGACCTTCAGGAATGACGAACAGAGCGTCTGATTTCCTGACAGATTCAGTGCGATGGACATAAAACTTGAGACAATGCACCACATCCAACAAGTGGAGATCTCTCTCCTTGTCAGAGGAAGGGTTACAGCAGAAAGGGCACCACAATCTCTTGATTGATGTGAAACTCGGAGACCACCTTAGGTAAAAATTCCTTGGAGGTGCGAAGCACAGCCTTATCCTTGTGAAACACCAGATATGGTGGTTTACAGGAAATAGCTTGCAACTCCGCAAGCCGGCGAACAGACACGATCGCTAGGAGAAAGGCCAATTTCCACGTCAAGAGATGTAGAGGAATGGTATCCAAAGAATCAAAGGGAGGACGTTGAAGAACGCCCAAAACCAAATTAAGATCCCACTGAGGAGCAGGACTCTGGAAGGCAGGACGAACATGAGCAATGCCCTGGAAGAAAACCTTGACATCAGGAAGGACAGCAATGCGCTTTTGAAAGAAGACAGAAAGCGCAGAAGTCTGAACCTTAAGAGAACTCAAACTGAGTCCCTTATCCACATCATCCTGCAGAAAAGCCAGGACAGTAGGTAGAGCAAAATCAAGGGACAGGTCCCTGTCAGCACACCAAGACACAAAAGTCGACCAGACACGGTGATAGATCTTGGAAGAAACGGGCTTACGGGCACTAAGCATAGCAGTCACCACAGCAGAAGAAAAACCTTTCTTCATTAAAATCAAGGATTCAACCTCCAGGTAGTCAAATTTAGACGATGGACATCTTCCTTCCACAGATAACCCTGCAGAAGAAGATCCGGACGGGAGGGGAGTGGGAAGGGCTCCGCCATAGATAGAGCCAGAAGCTCCGGAAACCAGGATTGACGAGGCCAATCCAGAGCAATCAGGATGACCGGACAACGTTCCATCTTCAATTTCCGTAACACCCTTGTCAACATGGGAAGGGGAGGAAAATGTAGGCCAGAGGGAATATCCAAGATCTAGACAGTCTCTCCACCGAGAGCAGAACACCGGAACTTTCCTGTTGTGTCTTGTCGCCATCAGGTCCACGTGAGGCATCCCCCACCTCTGAACGACGCGCTGGATCACCTCGGGGTGTAACTCCCACTCTCCACTGCCCACTGTGTGACGACTGAGGAAGTCTGCCATGACGTTGTTTACACCTGGAATGTGCACTGCCGATATGGTCTTCTGCCCAGGACAAAACAGCCTTGACCTCTAACCAAGCAGCGAGACTTCTTGTTCCGCGTTGCTTGTTGATGTAGGCCACTGCTGTGGCGTTGTCGGACTCCACTCGGACTAGACAGTCTTCCAGCTGAGACACCCAATGATGCAGGGCATGAAATATCGCCCAAAGCTCCAAGATGTTGATCGGAAGGAGGGACTCCTCCATAGACCATTTCCCCTGAGCGCTGATTCGACCCAGGACAGCTCCACAGCCTGAGAGGCTGGCTTCCATCGTCACCGTGGTCCAGTAGGGAATCAGAAAGGATCTCCCCTTCATCAGGTTGGAAAGGTCCAGCCACCACTCAGTTCCACATGAAGAGGAAGGGAAATTGACATCCTCTGATGATCTGGCCCAGTCTTGCACACCTGGATCACAAACCTCTGGAGTTCTCTGGTGTGCTCTATGGCGAATGGGACAACTTCCATCATGGATATGAACTTCCCCACCAGAGAAGACAGCTTCTGAACTGGAACCGGATCCTGAGACAGAATCGCTGAAACCCTGTAGGCGATCTGGTGAGCCACCTCGTCCGGGAGGAACACCATGTTCCTCTGAGTGTTGAAGAGAAGACCCAGAAAGACCAGTTGTTGGGACGGGACAAGATCCGACTTTGCCAAGGCATTTGATATGGTTCCACACAGGAGGTTACTGTACAAATTGAATGAAATAGGCCTAGGGGAAAAAGTTTGTGCGTGGATTGGAAATTGGCTGAAAGATAGAATGCAAAGAGTGGAAGTAAAAAGCAAGTTTTCCAATTGGATAAACGTGATAAGTGGAGTACCTCAGGTATCTGTCCTGGGTCCTCTTCTTTTTAATTTGTTTATTAAGGACCTCCCAGATGGCATAGGGAGCCATGTATCAGTGTTTGCCGATGACACAAAATTAAGTAAGGTAATAAAGTCTGAACTGGATGTGTCTTCATTACAAGAGGATTTGGACAAATTGAGTAACTGGGCAGGCAAATGGCAAATGAGATTCAATATAGACAAGTGTAAAGTTATGCATTTTGGGTATAATAATAAAAATGCAACACATAGTTTAAATGGTATTTCTCTGGGGAAATCTACTAATGAAAAGGATTTGGGAGTAATGGTAGACAATAGACTTAGCAGTAGCAGGCAGTGCCAGCTGGCAGCTGCAAAGGCCAATAAGATATTGGCATGCATTAAAAGGGGTATTGACTGAAGGGAGGAAGATATTATTATGCCTCTTTACAGGTCCATGATAAGACCCCACCTAGAATATGCTGTTCAATTCTGGGCGCCCTTTCTGAAAAAGGGCATTATGGAACTAGAGAGAGTGCAGAGGAGGGCTACAAAATTAGTAAGGGGAATGGAAAGTTTTAGTTATGAAGAAAGGCTAGAAAAGTTAAACTTGTACACAATAGAAAAACGGCGTCTTAGAGGGGATATGATAACACTATATAAATATGTTCAGGGCCCATACAAAGGGCTCTCCAAAGACCTGTTCATTAACAGAACAGTACCAAGGACAAGGGGCCACCCGCTTAGACTTGAGGAATGGAGATTTCATGTACAACAGCTGAAGGGTTTCTTTACAGTAAGGACAATAAAGGTATGGAATTCACTGCCTGAGGAGGTGGTGCTATCGAATACATTAGATGCCTTTAAAAAGGGCCTGGATACTTATTTAAAAGAACATAACATAGAGGAATATGTACGTTAGTATTGGGATGAATATTTAGTTAGGGCTTGTTAATCCAAGGAGAAATCTGATTGCCATTTGGACTTAAGAAGGAATTTTTTCCTCATTCAGGGTAGAATTTGAAATTGCTATATTGAGTGGGGTTTTTTTGCCTTCTTTTGGATCAACGATGGTAAACAGGAATAGGAAAAGGGTTGAACTAGATGGACGCAAGTCTTTTTTCAACCTAAATTACTGTGTTACTATGTTACTATGTTACTATGACTTGTCCAAGTTGACAATCCATCCGTGATGGGTAACAGCTTGGATGCAGGTCTGAACTTGCTGATGAAGAAGGTCCGCCGAGGTGGCTTTCAAAAGCAAGTCGTCCATGTAAGGAGTCACTCTGATGCCATCCCGGTGGAGGACAGATATCAAGGCCCCCAGAACCTATTGGAACACCTGAGGAGCCATTGTCAGACCAAATGGAAGAGCTGAGAACTGAAAATGTCCTCTGTCGCAGGCAAACCGAAGGTACTGCCTGCTCTCTGGATGAATTGAGATGTGTAAATAAGCATCCTGTAGATCCAGAGAAGCAAGGAACTCCCCCGGAGACAAGCCATCATGCGGACGGCATCAAAGGCGGCAGCAGAAACATAGTATTGTGCTTCAGAGATATTGGCAAGAAGACGCAATTTCTCCGAAGTAGGCGCATCCTGATGGACAGCCGTAGTGAGTCGCTCAGTCCAAACTGCAATAGCCCGGTTGACCCACGCAATAGCAAACGCTGGGCACATAGCAGTACCAACAGTGGCAAAAATGAACTTGAGTTTCTTGTCAGTCCAGTCCTTCAGAGCAGAAGCATCAGAGACTGGCAAGGCAGTAGACTTAGATAACCTGGAGATAGGTGCATCCACTTAGCAAGAGCAGCTTCAGAAAAGGGGTAAAGCTTGGCAAATTTCCATTCCTCAAAAACCAGACGGTGAAGAGTTCGGTTAGGAGGAAAAGAAGTAAGGGGCTTTGCGGTCTCCTGAAAAACATCAGAGGGATCAGAAGGAACCTCTTGAACCAAGGGAATGTTGAGAGTGGTTAAAATGGCTCTGATCAGACCCTCAGAAGAGAGGTCAGGATCAGCTTCAAATGGGTCCCCAAGACCCCGAGAGGACTCCAGAACCAAACAATCCTCAATGTCTAAATCCAACAGCAGTTCCTCTTCAGAGGAATCTGACACATCAGGAGCCCCCTGAGGTTTAGGCAGGGAAGATCTGATATTAGAGGGGGGTCTGCCATGTCTGAAGGGCCCCCTGTATCTGGGATGGAAAGAGCTGTAATGTGGACCTAAGGTCCCTAGTCGCAGCCGTAAACTCTTGCACCCAAGCTGGCTCAATAGCATGGCTGGAAGGCCCTGGGTTGCTGTCAGGAACTTCAGAACATGCTGGGCATAAATGACCAGAGAACTCTCTAGGCAGCCCTGATTGGCAGGAAGAGCAATTCACAATGGGGGATACTGAGACCCCAGCCTCCTTAGTCTTAGGTCTAGCCCCTAGCTCCAGCGGTATAGACATACTCACAGTGTCAAAATAACCAACTGTACAGTAAATCACCCAAGTAGAGTGTGTAAGATTTCACCCCAGAAATGCTAAATACAGACTTATCTGGCAGGCGAAGGGTTAATCTGCAGAGGAGAGAAAGAGAGCCGAAGCCCTGCGAAGGATACTCGCTAGAAATGCTCACAAAATGGCTGCCGCGACGGGAGCCAATCAGAATTTAGGCGTGAAGCAAGCAATTGGGAAATTTAGTTTTTCCCAAAAAAGTATCCTAAACAGTGCCCGAAGCCCCCTGAGCCCCCCAACACACTTGAACTATAAACCGGATAATAGAGCAAGGGTACACAAGTAAAATGAGCCATCTCTGAAGTCGCTAGGTTAAAGGGTTGCAGAGATATGCCCCAAACAGTGTAGTCCCATAGAGGTGAATGGAGCAATGGTATCTATGCTGATAAGGGCGCGTCTTAAAGGCACAGTACACAATTTTTACCCAAATTAAAAAAAACTAACAAAAGGTGTAAAACATCAAGGGAACATGTGTAGACACTCAGAAAACATTAGTCCAGTAGGAAAAGTGCCATAACCCCCCCCATAAAATTCCAAACCAGCAGTGAAAGGGTTAAGTTACCACATAAACCTGCTCCAAACATCCAACAGACACACAGATATACCCAATGAGTGCTGGAGTGTGCAATAGGAACTCCAGAATACACCCCTGTGTGGAGGGGCACTGTGGGGCAAGTGGACCTGCAGCACTCAAAGGGCAGCTCACGTTCCTGCAGATCTTCTGTCTTCAGATTACCATGCAGCAAGAAGCACCTCAGTGGGTGACTCCTGGGGAAGCACTTGGGATCAAGATTTTCCCCCTCAGGGCTTACTGTCCACAAAAAAGCACCTGGATACTGAGCTAGCCACATTGAAGGGCATTTGTCAGTCATGGTAATCTGCCTAATGGTGGTATTCCATATCTGACAGAAAATAAAAAAGAACTAAAACTATAGCAGAACTGTTCTCCACCTGGTGTTGTCGCACCAAAGGAACAAATCATTCTGGAGCTGGTTGGCTAGCTGCAGCCAAGGAGGGAAGGGAGGCTCCACCCCCTGCATACATTTAGAAAAATGTTCCTGCCTACTTAAAGAGGCGGATCGCCTTCCAGAGTTACCAGTAACCTGTAGTGGACGACAGAGAAAAACCTATATATCCGAAGGGAAAAGTGAAAACTAAGCCCCCAAACCCAGAGAAGCCAGCAGGGAAGGGGTTAAATACCACAAAAGGAGCCAACCAAGCTCCAATGACCCAGGGAACAAACAAATAAATAACCACCATGAGTGCAGGAGTTATAAGAAACCCCAATAAGATCCCTGCGTGCAGGGGAACTGTGGGACAAGTAGACCAAGGCACTCAAAAGGGTTGCTCACCTTTTTTGCAGGTCATCTTTCTTCAGATTACCATTGAGAAGAAAGACGCCTCGGAGAGACCCTTTCAGGAGAGAGAGACACATGGGTTGCATGATTCTCTACACAGGGCTGAAAAAGGTTCACAACAGCACCTGATGACTGGGCAATCCTCTAGGGGAAGCCAGTAATGGTAATCTGCCTAATGGAGGAATTTGGACACCCCATAGCTAACAAAAAACAATAAAAGTACTAGAACTAAGCAGAACTGGTCTCAGCAACCTAACCAGGATCTTGGAACGGGTCTATCTGGGCAGGGGCTAGTGGGGTAGCCTGATATGGAGGAGGTGAGGCTCCATCCCTGCACTTCTTCTAGAATTGTTCCAGCCCACTGGGAGCAGCTGTCACCTCCCCAAGGTACATGTGAGTTATATTGGACGACAGAGAAATTAGGTTACCTCCTGGAATTCCACAAGGCAGAATGGCTTTAGCTCAAGCTGCTGGTGCCATACCAGCGAAGGACTTAGGGGGGCAGGTATCAGGCAGCGTCCTGGAATTGCACAGGGTGGGAGTGCCTTTATGTGTTAAGGTCATACCAGGTGGGGCGTCAAATGGCCAGCCTATCATACTTTCAGTATCTAGCAGTTCACTTAAGTACAGTTTTTGGCAGAGCAGGATGGTAGATTTGTGCCAGTAATGCTGCAGTAGAATATACCATTCATAAAAGCAGCAGAGTGTTGCATAAGACTAGTAGTGGAAATTGGCATGAAAATAATCTCTGTTTAGGGGTTCCTTGAACAAAAAGAGTCTTTGAATGATATGGTGTAAACCTACTAATACATCAGGACAGCTCCACTGTCATTAGCCACCAAGGCAGTGGCTGCACTTTATAGCTAGATGGTATGACTGCTATAGTTTATACCAGCGGATACACTCAGCTGCAGTTAGGACTTTAACCCTTCTCAGGGCCAGCTGGGTGTGCAATGCATTGCCACAATACATGTCACTAACATCTGGTCTTTAAAAGGCTAATGCAAACTAATTCCTTATGCCTGCCCCATAGCATGTGCAGGGGCATGTTTTAAAGTTACACCATTTTCTGTACATTTTACATAGTTGTACCATAGCTGACAAGGCTGCAAAAAGACAATTCGTCCATCAAGTCCAGCCCATGCCAAAAAACCCCTGTTGATCCAGAGGAAGGCAAAAAATAAAACCATGAAGCCATTTCCAATTTAGCCCCAAGGGAGTAAAAAAATGTCCCTGGATCAACAAGCTATCTGCATTGAAGCCATCTGTCATAATTCTCAATACGCGTCTGTGCTAGATAGGCATCCATTGCTTTTTGGAAAGCAGTTACAGTATCTGCCAGCACAAGATCCTGAGGCAAAGAATTCCATAGCTTTACCACCCTTACTATAAAAAAACTGCTGCCTTTGTTTTAGTTGAAAGCACCTTATTTTTAGTCTTAATGGATGACCTCTCAGTCTTAGCTCAGCTAAGATAGTTATTTGTATTGACCTTGAATATAATTGTAAATGGTAATCATATCACCTCTTAGACATCTCTTCTCTAATGTAAACAAACCCAGTTTGGCTAGTCTCTCTTAAAACTCAGATCCTCCGATCCTTTTATCAGTTTGTTGCAGGTCTCTGCATTTTTTGCAGTTCAATAATGTCTTTTTTTAAGAACCGGTGACAAAACTGTACTCCATATTCCAGATTAGGCCTAACCAAGGATTTTTATAGAGATAGAATAATATTAGCATCTCGTGCATCTACACCTCTTTTTATCCAGACTAGTACCCTATTTGCTCTTGCAGCAGCTGAGTGAATCTGCACAATGCTGAGAAGTCTATCATATATCAGTACTCCTAAATATATTTCTCTAATGAGGGTTCCTCAAATTGTTTCCCATTTAGAGTATATGTAGCATGTTTGTTTCTACAGCCCAAATGCATAAACTTACATTTATCTACATTAAATGTCATCTGCCACTTTTCTGTCCATTCACTTAGTTTATCTAAATCTTTCTGCAGAGAAAAAACATCCAGCCCTGTATGCATTTTCTTGCACAACTTAGTGTTATCAGGAAAGATTGAGAAGCTACTTTCAATTCATATTTCTAGATCATTAACAAACAAATTAAAAAGCATTGGCCCTGGACCTGAACCCTGTGGAACCCCACTTGTAACTTTAGACCAAGTTGAAAAGGTTCCATTTACAACTGTCTGCCATCTATCATTTAACCAGTTCTCAATCCGTGTACAGATAACAGCGCCCAATCTGAAGCCTTTTAATTTATGCATTAACCTGTTGTGAGGCACTGTATCAAAGGCTTTTGCAAAATCCAAGTATACTACATCAACAGCAATTCCCTTATCCAAAGTATTACTTACTGTTTCGTAAAATCCTAGTAAATTAGTCTGACATGATCTATTCTTCATAAAACCATGCTGACTCCTAATATTGTTTGTCTTCACGCAGTTCTGAATACAGTCAGTTAGTACCCTTTCTGATAGCTTACCCACTATGGAAGTCATATAGGTCTATAATTTCCTGGTTTGGGTCTTTCCCCCTTTTTGAACAATGGAACTACATCAGCTTTCCTCCAATCACAGGGTACTATGCCTGATGCAAGTGAATCAATAAATATCAAGTATAATGATCTTGCTATTACTGAACTACGTTCCTTAAAGGGATAGTAATACTTCGTTTTAACTTTATTTTATTTTGTAGGCATTAAAAAAACATGAAGAATGATATAAGTCTTATCTCTCAAACCTTTATGGTTTATGAGATATTCACAAGCAAAGTTTCCCCTCCCCGCCCCTTTTACCTACTGTAAACAATCTCTTCTCAGATGTGGAATGCAGTCCATAGACCAGACAGATAACAGAAGGGGACACTCTTATTCCTATGAAAACAATGAAATCCCTGCCCCCCTTGACAAGCTTTTCAGGTTTTTCCCTTATCTTAATTGAAGATTGTCCCTCTCTGCAGTCTACCTGGGCACCTCCCTTCTGCTCAGGCTGAAGAGTGTGACATCAGTAAAAGGGGAGGGAGGGGGACACTTTGCTTGTGAATATCTCATAAACCATAAAGGTTTGAGAGATAAGACTTATATCATTCTTCATGTTTTTTTGATGCCTACAAAATAAAATAAAGTTAAAACAAAGTATTACTATCCCTTTAAGTACACTTGGGTGTATAACATCAGGTCCAGGTGCTTTATTCATCATAATCTTTTCCCAGTCTATTTTGGTCTTTGTCCTCTGTAAGCCATGTACCTGATGGAGGAAGCTCTGTGGTTCTGGCTATTTGCCCATAAGCCTGTCATTGTTGCTTCCTTTGTATATACCAAAGTAAGGAATGTATTGAGAGTGTCAGCCACAGCCTTATCCTCACTTATCAATTCACCGGTCTTGGCCTTAAGTGGACAAACTTTTTATTTTGATTTGTACATGGTGCTAAACAACTTGTAGAGGAAATGAACCCATGAAACACCCATAGTAAGCACCAATGGTGACATTAAGAGAATATCCTGCATAAGCATATCTGGGAACTCTGTGGATCTGCTTCAGAGACTCCAGCCTTTACAATTAATTACCGGGTCTCCAGGGACAGAGGACGATTCCCCAGTGGTGGTGAGTTTCTTCTGAAACTCTGCCCACTTCTCTCCCATTTCACCCTGTTCCTCCCACTTCCTGCCCCCTTCTCCTCCTTTCCACCCTGTTCTGCCTACTTCCCACACACTTTATGACCAAAGGACAGTAAACCACACCCATCTGATTAAGCCCCACCCCTTTTATGACACAAATTGCATCATATACATCACACTAATAAGCAGCACATGAGCCCCCGTAGAGGGGGGCTCAGTGTGAGGAAGGTCCCAGGTATGTACATAAGTAGCTTAGTAAATTGGCTCTAGGCAGACTTAAGACTAGAAAATCGCTTGTTTGTGCGTAGAATCATATTTCTATATTCACCCCATTATCTTCAGCTCTGTCAAGGGATGAAAACTTACTATCTGTGAATGTTACAACATGCTTTTAATATAATAGCAGCTTGTATATTAGCAGGTGTTCTTTTAAATGGTAAGTTTGTATAATCATCAATTATGCACATGGGGCAAACTCTACTGCTTCATTTCCAAAGCTCCAATCAGACAATGTATTTATAAATGTCATCTTGATAAATTGTGGCAAGTGATTTTAACCCTCTGTGTGCCAGAGAGAGGTATCCAACGCATTGCAAAGCAATTAATTGTATACCCCTCTGGCACTCAAAAGGTTAAGCTTAGTTGGAGATAATGCAATCATATTGATGTAATTTAGTACTGTAGGAGAGAAAGGACTTTCATGTCTGAAGCATGAAATGTATCTCTGGTTATGATAGCTGTAACTGCTTTTAACCCTTTGGAGTGCCAGAGGGGTACAAAAGGCATTGCAGACCCCTCTAGCACTCAGGGATAGCCACCTTTCACCTTAATTTCAAAAATACTTCAGAATTCTTGCACCAAAGAAAATGTTGAAAGATGCTGACTAGGACTATATAATATTTTGATAAATGATAAGAACCCTTTTTCATTTTATCGTGAGGATAATGGGGCGAAGGTACCTCTCAGTCTCTAATACCAGTGGCCACACTTCTGGGTATAGACTGCAGCGTATAAATGCTGTAGTGCACACCAGAAGACACACTACACTAGTGCTGGACTTCAATGTCAGAAAGGCCCACACCAGTCCCATAGCATGCACACTGGAATAACATACACTTCAGTAATTTCCTTTATGCCTTAGGTAGTACATAGGCCTGAGCAAAGAACAGAGGAACAAGCAGCATTAACTGGAAGCTTCTGGGAATAATCTAGCTTATTTCTGAGGTTGATTTAATGTGGTATCAGATTTATACTTTCACACCATATTCATACACATAATAAAACTTTACTGCACCTTTATTCTATCGGAAACTAGAGAGTTGTTCAATGCATTATTTCTTATTATGTTTAAAGACTCTCTTACACTCAAGTTAAGGCATCCAGTTTCTGAATTTGTCTTGGCAAAATCCATCTATCCGATGAGGAAGCAGAACATGCTGTGTGGTGCATGATGATACATTATATCCACCTAGCCTAGATCTCTACGTGTACATGTGCCTGTGGGAAGCAGCCTAATGACTTCCATGTGCAACTCTCACTTGTGCTGACTGCTAATTTCACACGTTGCCTGGCACTTTACACATCCCTAATTAGACCATTAGAGAAACTGCACAGAACTAATTACAAAAACAGCAAGGCCCAAACTGTCTCGCTGAAATAAAAACAATCCAGACTATGGCCAGAAAGTCATTGTGTAAAAAACACGTTTGCTAAATCCTTCACTTGAAATGCTGCTTACAGATCTGTCTGAGAAACACTGGCCTAGATTTCTCAAAGGGTATTCATGTCTAGTCCCTTTTCTATGAACACTGTGAGCTAAATGGGGAAGAGTTTTTTGTATTCAGTTTTGTTTTCAGTCTTATGTGGCTTATGCTTTTCAGCACCAGGGAGCTGTTAATAGTGTCTTTGGCATGTTCTGGCAGATCTCAATGCCAATTTTGACCCTCACGACACTGTGGGCCAAGAGTTTTCCAACAATGGTCAGACTGCTGAGCAGCAAAATAAGCCAAGAACCATGGTAAAGTAGAGCCTGAGTTCACTAGGACAAGGGTAGTCAGTTGTAGGACCTCTAGCTGTTGGAGACAAGTATACTCATCATGCCCAACCTGGTGTTGGGTGGTTGGGGATTAAGGGAGTTGTAGTCCACAGTGACTGACTACTCCAGTAGTAGGACAATGCATTGTGCATGACCAAAACAAAAAGGCAGAGGAACATTGAGTATGGCACCAGACCCTCACAGTGATTGGCTGGTGCAGGGAGAATCATAGAAGGAGATGGGTCGGCAACAATAGAAAGCATTGCTCCCTTCTGAGAAAGGAGAAAGCAGTAACAGCTGACTAGAATACATTGTGAGTTTCTGTACACGAATCCCTCAGTCTACCTGAGCCCTGCTCCCATTATAGCCTCTAGGGTGACGTTTCACCTCTTTATGTTTTTACCATGGACTTAGTGATTGACAGTTCTGCTTTTTCAAGATATATTGAGCTTAGACGTTAGCCTCTAAATTATGCAACTGCACATTGGGGTATGTAGTGGAAAGTTAGATTGCTTTAGTGCATACTGGTGTACTCACTCAGCCATTATTAACCCTTTGAGTGCCAGAGGGGTACACAATGCATTGCTTTGTGTACCCCTCTGGCACTCAAAGGGTTAAGGTTTTAATGCAGGCAAGCTCCCAAAAACTCTACTATATCATGCACAGGAAAATGCAGTAAAGCTACCCCATTTTCTTCTGGGCTTGTTTAGTAAATGGAAATAACAATGGAATGCCACAATGAACCCCTAGACTTCCCCATTGCATTCTCTTGGATAATTTTCATTGTGTATTAGTACATAGACAGATGATGGGCAACCTTAGCACCAGAAAAACGAATTGCACAGCCTATTATTTTCCTAAGCTACAGGAATTGTCCCCAATGCATTTGTATGCATTCCATTGAGACCTTTAGCATACAAGTGTTTAATGATGCCCATAACGTTATGGAAATTATCCAATGCATGACACTCAAAGGGTTAAATTGGCCCTGCCCTAGACTCCATTAGCCCAACTTAAAACCACACACCCATAGTCCCCACCCAGCCCCATCCGCTGTCACTTGGCAAAAAAATACCATTAGCATATAACATGTAAAGAACACAAAAACCTCTTAACTCTTTAGATGACAGAGTGACCTCCAGCAAACTTTTTTGCACTGCATTTCAGATCTCTCTGCATCCAAGGGGTTAATCAAGCTGACCTGTAAAAGAAGTAAATAAACTGGTCATTTAATATATAAACTGGACACTGTAGCAGTATATAAATTGGTAAATTCAGTTTCAAATTATTCTCATCTGCTGTCAAATGATGTTTCTATTCAGAAAATTATAAATTATAAATACTGAGCGTTTTAACCCGTTCAGTACCAAAGGGGTGTGATACAATGTGTTGCATGCCACGCTGGTCCTCATAGGGTTAATAGCTCTGAAGAGTTAACCCTCTGAGTGCCAGAGGGGTACGCAATGCATTGCAGAGCAATGCATTGCGTACCCCTCTGGCACTCAAAGGGTTAAGCAACTCTGCTACAGATTTGTAATTTCCGTTTCTGCTATTTCCATAATGGATATGACAGACCTCAATATGGAAAGCAATCATTATTTCAAATCAAAATAACAATGCTAAACACTGCAGAAAATGTGTTCAGTGAGTGCCACGCACTGCAAATATATACAAAATATCTGTACATATGTAATATCCCATTAACTGGATGCATCATTTTAACATTTACATTGCAGGCGGGTCCTGCAACTCATTGTGGTCACTTCTGCAGCTGAGAGGGTTATTAACTCTTGTACAACTAGGGAGGCTTGTTATTGACTGCTTTGTAAGACAAGGGAGATCTCTTCTGTATTTGGCATATGCAATTCTCACTGCAGTTGCCATGGGAACAGATATGTATTTGATTACAAAAGGTAGTATCTTCTTCTATCTCCCATCCCCTTAGGCCTCCCACTCACACCCCCTTCAGTCCCTGATGCTTGGCCTCTCTCATATAGAATTCCTGTGCCAGATGTATTCACTGCGTGCATTTTACCTTGATTACCCATATATTGTTATGCAGAGCATGTTTACAGACATATCTGGAGGAGACCTATGCATGCACCGTGTTTACAGACTGATACGGACATAGTCAGATATAAAAGGAAAACAGACACAATAGGGCAGGGATAGGCAACTTGAGGCCTTACATCTTTTGAGTACTACAACAAAAATCCTCAACTGCTGGAGGGCCTCAGGTTGCCAGTCCTTGCAATCACCAAAAAGAAGCTATGGCGCTACAATTGCTTGTATCCTTTTTAATTATAAATGTCCACCAAAAAATATATTGGAAAACTATAGTCCTTAAAACAATTCCAAAATATCACTCTTGGAACCCATCCAGATGTTCCAATGAACGTCCCAAAATCCAATATAGATCTTCAGTTAGGATTTATTCCCCCTTCTCTCTTTTGACTCGGTCGCAGCCCCTTCGAGTGTACCGGTGCAGTACACTGAAGACTTATAGTCTCTAGAAAAGAACACAAAGAAAGGGCGCAGACGCGGCCGTCACTTAACGCCCGTCTAACATTTTTTTTTTTCTTCAGAAGAATCCGGAGTCCCCGAACGGCGTGCAGCCGCGCGGGGATCCGGATTTCCTGGACGTACATGTACGTCCTCTGTCACTAAGTGACAGCCACAGAGGACGTACATGTACGTCCATTGTCGCTAAGGGGTTAAATTAAATGAATTTGACTCACTACCTGCCAAAACAAAGAAAAGATCTATGTATCTTCTATATATATCCATATCAAATGACGGAATCCATTTCCCACACCATACACGTAGAGTTCCTCAGACCACCCCATGCAGAGGTTTGAAAATGAAGGTGCAAACTTCGCACCCATTGAGGTACTTGCATGCTTGTAATAAAAATACTCCATCATATCTATATATATATATATAAAAGAAGACTTCTGTGTTCCTAGCAAACACATCCAGGGGTGGTAGTGAGGAGGAGTTACTGTTCCCATTGGGTGATTCAATGGGGGCGTGATTTTCATAGGACTTGCAGTGGCTGAAGGCCACTGCTAGTCCTATGAAAATCATGCAGGGACTTGCCCCGCCCCCACAATCCAGGCCACCCACCACTATCCAAGTAATGAAAAAAAAATGGCTGCCATTTGCTCTGAAACCACAGACACTCACACAAGCCTCCCCACACACACACAACCAAATACACACCAACACGTCTCTCCCACACCACCAAAACCACACACACCAACAAACTAGCCCCACACAGACACTACCCACACAAAAACAATTACATGTGCCATACACACACACACACTGTCTCTCAGTTTTTTTAACACAATCTCCTGCCCTCCCTTCATGCGATTCCCCACCACTCCAGACTCCTGCTTCATCATCCGCAGCCTCCACAAATGCCATCACAGCCCTGATCCACCACCACTTTGAGACTGAGCACATATTCATATACATCTCACACATACTCTTAATATCTGCCTCCGTCTTCATGCACACACATCCATCAACCTCATTCTTTAACTACATAAAGCACATATTCATATACATCTCACACATGTTAAGTCATCACTTTAAAGGGATAGTAATACTTCGTTTTAACTTTATTTTATTTTGTAGGCATTACAAAAACATGAAGAATGATAAAAGTCTTATCTCTCAAACCTTTATGTTTTATGAGATATTCACAAGCAAAGTTTCCCCCTCCCGCCTCTTTTTCCTACTGTAAACAATCTCTTCTCAGATGTGGAATGCAGTCCATAGACTGGACAGATAACAGAAGGGGACACTCTTATTCCTTTGAAAACAATGAAATCCCTGCCCCCCTTGACAAGCTTTTCAGGTTTTTCTGTTATCTTAATTGAAGATTGTCCCTCTCTGCAGTCTACCTGGGCAGCTCCCTTCTGCCCTGGCTGAAAAGTGTTACATCAGTAAAAGGGGCGGGAGGGGGACACTTTGCTTGTGAATATCTCTTAAACCATAAAGGTTTGGGAGATAAAACTTATATCATTATTCATGTTTTTTTAATGCCTACAAAATAAAATAAAGTTAAAACGAAGTATTACTATCCCTTTAACTCTTTTTATGCCTCTGCCCTACACTTAACCAGTATGTTCAAACTTAGCTTTTTACATTTTACGGTCACTTACTCCACTAATTTTAATATAGGCCTCCTCCCCTTCAATCACTCCATGCCTGATCCAAACAGCAGGACTGTGAGATGGGACTCTGGCGCACTGCAAAGGCACTTACTACAAGTTGTGAACGCATAGACTTCTGTATCCTGCAGCATGGATGGAACATCTCACAAGTGCTCTGTCAGTGCTGCACTGGTGTGTGTGAAGTATATAGAAGTCTATGCGGTCAGAACTTCAATAACACTTCAAAAGGCCACCTCCGATTGCTCCAGACACTCAGATAGGCAGACAGTGAGCAGATGTATAATCTGCACATATACAAGATTAACATTCTTTTCCTCTATCCCCTGATTTCTGTTCACACTTTTTTTCCTGTTAATCCCCCACCCACATTCTCGCTGGTAAGCCCCGCCCCCTTTTGACGCGATTCGCGTCATTTTTCTCACCCCTTTGCCAACACCACAACTCCTCTCTGAGACAACACCTTAAAGTTCCCAGGTATGACAATGCTCTTACTTCCCATTCACAAGTATGGGTGCTGTTCTGCAGCCAGCCACTTTGCTTTGTAATGCACCCTTTCACTGCCCTTACAATAACTTTACATTTCTAATTTGTTTCACCCATTTTAAATGCTCTTCACTATCTCATCACTAGCACTTTGAGTGGCAGAGGGGTACACAAGGCATTGCAATGCATTACATACTCTGCTGACACTCAAAGGGTCCATCTGACCCTCACTGACACAGGACTTTATATATATTGCATACTAGCAGTGTGGGATGGCATTGCTCATCTGTTTTTTTGTTTTTTAACCCTTTGAGTGCCAGAGTTAAGCAATAGTTAAAAGTTTGACTGACAGAGGGATACACAATGCATTGCAAACCCCCTGGAACTCAAAGGGTTAGCGCTCCCCCTTCTCTGAGATGATTTCACCCCTTATGTCACCTGTGCTCTCCCCCTTCTCTCTGCGGTGCCACCCTTCTCGCTCATGTGTCACCTGTTTCTCTCTGGTCCCATTGTCAGTTCTGTTCTCAGTCATATGTGGACCTGAGAGGAGACTGACATCTTAGCTCTCTTGTGTGGCAATGAAAAGGATAATGAAGGCTCCAATGGTATGGACCCCATAATATCTCCTATAGAGGGACAATTGGGACCTTTGGATCCCTAATATCTCCTCAAGAGGGACACTTGAATGCTTTTCAATTTGCCTTTTAACCCATTCAATGCTACAGTTCTCAAACACATTGTGAAGCAATGCATTGAACAACTGTAGCATTCAAGGGGTTCAAACCCCCATTTACTTATAAAACAACCTCAGCATGTTCTACCTCAGCAAAGATGCTCTGCTGGCCTCTCTCTGTACGTAACATACAGGCTCTGGCCATAGAGAGCAAATAAAACTGCACTAAATACCCATTCATTTATATGCTGCTTTTACGTGTTAATGTGTCCTGTTGGACACCTCTGCATTCAAGAGGATAAAATCCCTGAGATCCGCACACACTTTAACCCTTTTACTGCCACAGGGGGTACGCAACACATTGCTGTGCAATGCATTATGTACTACTCTGCTACTAAAAGGGTTAACGCACTTGCTACACTCCCCAATATCCAACTGAGGAGATTGAGACACCCTTTTACCTCCAACAAACATACAACATATAACATTTACACATGACACGTCCTTTCGGAACACATACAATACAGTAAAAACAAACAAAATGGAAATGCCTTCAACACACCATATACAACATATGCTACATAATACATACCTAATACAGTGACGGGCAACTCCGTCCCATATTGCTAGTTTGAAATAATTATGCTGTAGAAGATACCTAGTGGATAGTAACAAAAAAGATTTCAGTTCAGTTGAATATGTACTATAGTTCTCAAAATGGTACTCTATCACTTGTATGCCCTTATGTGGTATCACTGAATATAACAAAATCAAATCCATAGACTGCCATGATGGACCTACTGTACCAATGCATTTAGTGACAGTCTCAAGAATATGGCTAGAGTCATTCATGTAGCTGAGTAAATGCAAAACCAGAGGCTGGAGGTATATGAAAGGTTTTCATTCAGTGAGGAAATATCTGCAACAATGGGACTTCCCACTGGTGGCCTGTCCTTTTGGCAAGTGGTGAGAGATTGGTGTTACCGGATTTTGGACCACCAAAAAAGTCAGATTCCATCTTAGTTAAAACACCAGATGCCACTTAAAGCGGAGCTACCATCCAATAAAAACATTGCCCATCTGGCGACTAGCTTTTCAGTAGCGCTAGTCACCAGAATTATTACCAGATTAAAGAGAATTCGCTATTCTTCCCGGACTGACAGCAGGATGGAGAGCGGACATCTTGCCATAGTGACATCCACGCGTCTGCGCTGTCAGTCCCAGCCAAGTCTAGGAGGCGTTGCTAGGAGCTGTTCGGGTCTGGAAGGGACTGACAGCGCAGGCACGGGGACGTCACTATGGCAAGAAGTCTTCACTCCGTCCCACTGTCAGTCCGGGAAGAATAGCGAATTCTCTTTAATCTGGTAAAAATTCTGGTCAATAGCACTACTGAGCAGCTAGTTGCCAGATGGGCAATTATATGGGGCAATGTTTTTACTTGGTGGTAGTTCCGCTTTAACCAAATCAGTCAACAATTTTGAGAAAGCCTTCGTGGGGTCTCTAGCTAATTTCTCATAAGAATTAGTGTCTCCAAGTTGTCTCAGGGATTCCTCATTGTAAACCTTGGAATCCAAGACTACCCCACAGCCTCCTTTATCTGCATTAGGCACTACTATCGAGGGATCAGAAGCCAAAGTCTCCAAGGCCTGCAACTAAGCACTGTTGAAGTTATTAATCCTTCAGCCAATATAACCCCTAACATGTGTATCATACAAAGACTTCAAATCTCTCTCATCTAGCTGAAAGGTGTCTCTATAGACTCCTCTAGAGTGAATTGGATAAAAGTCAGATTGTTGTCTAAACCTCCTATTCTTTATAGAATCTAATCCAATTGCACTTGGTTATAGGTTCACTCTCTCTCAACAAACCCTCGTGGTCATGTAAAGCTCAGAGGTCCAAAAAATTAAAGGCATGACTCATTTTGTGAACTCCAGAGACATTAGTATCATCATTTTCCACCCTAGTAACACCAGCAGATATCTCCCCTGGAGTCACTAAATTAATATTATCATCAACCAAAAGATCTGCATCTTGTGACACAGTCATCTGATCACCAAAAAACAAGTCAATCTCCTAGCAAATCTGTTGACCTACACAATAGTGATAAGGAGGTTGATGTGCCTCGTGGGTAAAAACCCAAGCCCCTTGGAGAGTAAGACAACCTCTGAATATCAGATATGCATCCTTAAAATGTCCCATTGATGAATGATAATACTAATTAATGATTACAAAGTTAAAACAATATTTTTGGAAAGGAAAAATAATAATACATGGGTAACTAGCTGTACAATTACAGTGGAAAGCCATAACATTTCTACCAAAAGGACATTATGTTGAAGATGGTCTAAATTAAGCAGATGTTATATGCCTTGCAGTGTATTGCTGATAAAGATTTTGGTAAACAGTAGGAAGGAAATGTGCAAACAATGGAATTTCTCATAATATTGTTGCAAATAAAATTGCATAATCTATAAAATATATCTAAAAAAAGATCAGAAATCATGCTTTGGTAGCAGCAATATTTTAACTTTTGCTTTGGAGACAAACACCTTATTGTGAAAAAATAATAATTATACTGAGAGTCTAATTTATTAACTACACTTCAACATAAATAACAACTATTTGTCCATTCCAGGCTTTATAAAGCAGGTAGTTAGATATTAAGGGATTACTGGACCTAAGCAAAATGTGTAACGTCACCTCCCCCATCTAGCCAATGACTGAATAAATGGAGGGGTGAGGTTACACATGAGTGACCCCTCCATATATATGGTGATTGGCTGAGGGTGTGATTACTGTAGGGGACATTCTGTGCCCACCTACCAGCCAATGGGAGCATGGGAAAGGATTTGAACAGGCATTAGCCATATAAAAACTAATCTGTTAATTTGTTTCCCCACTCTGGCTTGGGCAACGGCCCAAGAAAAACTAAGGGGGAAAATTTTTTCTATTTGTTAGTGGTGGTGTCATCGGTGGCAGTGGGGTGTTTTGTTTTTTTTTTAAACTTTATTATTGAAGTGTTGGGTAGAATGCAATGGAGTACCAAGGCGTTGAGGACACGGCTGGACAACCAACATCAAGGTGTGCACTTCACATGTGGAACACCTGGGGAGGAGAGATGGAGACTGGATTAGCGTTAGGTCTGGGGGGGGGGTTACTTTATTGTTAGCGTTAGGTCTAGTGGAGGGAGATGTTTATTATTAGTGTTGGTATTGGGGGGTCTTATATTTGTCTTAGTGTAGATCTTTTTGGGAGGGTGGAGGGATGGAGATTGTGAAAATAGCTCACAGTTGAAGTTTGACACTGTCAAATATCGAGTATTATCTAGTTTCACTTGAAGTTCCTGCTCCTCACACTGTGGAGTTGGTGTGGGGGACAGAAAGCTGCATGAGCATTAGGCCACAAGTCAGATTTCTGTGGCCTACACTCATTACTGATCCAACTGGACAGCTAACAGAATACCTTGAGAAAATGGGGATGTTTTCCATCTTTATTTATTTAAGCAGTAATGCTTGTTTTAACAGCCCTAACAGAATCAAGCCCAATTGGCTCCTTTTATTTTCCTTTACCGAATACGAATGAGGAAGGAGGAAGGAACCCTGTTGGCACTGACAGCACTCATTCGAGTGTATGACCAAGGCTATCTGGGGACAGTATGGGATTCCTTCTTATTACCATATATGTCTCTCAGTAGTGCAATTTTCTGAATAGTGCTAACCTCAGTGTGAATGTTATGAAATGCACAGAGACAAATTGAGGGGTATAGTATGTTGCAGGCAGCCTGAACCCCTTATAAACAAAGTGTAAAAAAATAAAAATGCATAAAAATAATGCAAATAAAATTGGTGCATTTAGAAGATAAAAGGCTCTTGTTAAACACTTAACCCCTTAACTTCCAAAATACCATGAAAAAAACTCACATATAGGGAAATTCCATAAAAGGGAGAAATAGCCAATATTATGACAAGTGAACTAATTGCAAGCAATTGGTTTTCACATACTCATACATTTTTATCAATAAAAATAGGGATTGTATATTTTTATATGGCTAGCAGTGTGGAATGGAGTTGCCCTTCTGTTGTTTAGCCATAGCATGACACACACCTGTGTGGCCTGTCTGATGCATGCAGTGTTTTGTGGGAAGTTGGGGGTGCAGTGTATATTAGAACAAGTTATGAAAATATTTCCGCAAAACATGATTTGTTTCCCAAATGTAGCTGAACCTGTTGGGGTAAGTAATTATAAAGGATGATGTAAAGTAGTTAGATGGCTACATTTGTTATGAGGTTTGTTAAAAACAGATTAAACAATGAACAGAGATAATTTGTATGAGATTGCAATTGAGGACAGTAGAAAAATGTGTTCGGACTCTCCAAAGTGAATGATGAGCAGAACTGTTAGTGCTCTGTCACACTCTCCCACATGAATGATGGGTAGAATTGTTATCTCTCCAGATTAACCTTTTAAGTGGCAGAGGGGTAGGCAATGTACTGCAATGCGTTGCATACCCCTCTGCCACTCAAATGCTTAAGGTATTCTGACTTACAGAGGATAAAATACATGGGTGCTTGTACTTTACACTTGAAGCCCAGTCCTGTGGATCGGATCTTGGAACAGAGAAAAGCTGCGACGGGAAAGCTGTCCCAAAGAAGAGGGGTCCATCTCTGTCCTGCTGGCAATTTGGATTCTGCTATGGCATATGATTCTGGCGTCAACGAGGACCTGTGAGTAGCAGATATGGTGGAGCCGAAACGGATCTTGTGTGGGGCTGTGCTGCTTGCTAGGCACGTCTCTTTAAAGAGAACTCAAACCTGTGTGACAAATCCCATACTCCTAGGGTGTGTACGCAAAAGGAACTTTCCACGGCTCTTGTTCTGTTGAGTTAGCCTTTTCAGCGGCAGAGGGATATGCTATGCTTTGCATGGCCTTCTGGCATTGGAAGGGTTGATATTTCAGCAACTTGGTGGCCATGAACCATGGTATACAACCATGTTCTGTGGCACACAAGCTCATGGAAGTGTCATGGAGAGACTTGGTGGAAAAGAGTGGAAGACAGAAGTGATGGGAGGAGGATAGACATGAATGGTCACCTACTAGCTTCATTTTCCTTGCCCTTTGTGTTTAGTAGACAACGTGATTAACCGGGGTCCTGTCCATTATCCCCGGGGTTGATAAGGCTGCCTCCAACATGTTAACCCCATAAGTTAGAGGGGTTTCATGACATTATGGAAAAATGCACTGGTCATCTCTCTGGCACTCAAGGGATTAATAAAATGTACTCAGCTGTACACATGAAATAGAGTGAAATTATGAGAGAATTTTAGTCTTACCTGTTAAATCCTTTTCTCTTAGTCCATATAGCTTACATGTAACTCTGGGAAAGTGACAGCCCCTTTAAGTAGGCAGGAACAGTTCTTGGAAAGAATGCAGGATGGAGCTTTCCTCTCCTCCTTAGCTGGTGACTAACTAGTCCCCTCCCAGTCAGATTTGAGACACTAATCTAGCTAGCAAGAGAGCAAGAAGGTAAAGAGAAAGATTCCTGTGACCATGAACCCAAAAGGACTCCCACGTCCAGCTACAGGAGAACCAAGCATGCTCCTTTGACAGGGTGGGAGACCTGTACGCTATATGGACTACGAGAAAAGGATTTTACAGGTAAGACCAAAATCCTCTTTTCTCTGTCGTCCAATATACCTTACACGTAACTCTGGGATGTACCAACATTAACTTCCTAGTGTGTGGGAAAGAAGGCAAGGACCCCCATGATACCAGAACTCTCATGGACTAGTCAGATCACGGAAGAGCCCAAACTAACAAAGTGTCAACAGACACTGAACTGTAACACAGCACACCAGTAACTGTAAACACAGCACACTGAACACGAGCTAACAGGGCTCAACAGGTAAAGATCTCTAATACACAATGGAAACAAAGTCCTAGACAGCCAGAGTTGCATCCAGGACTTTCCTGCCAAAGCTGGCTTCAGCTGAAGCCAGAACGTCAACATGGTAGCGTTTGGTAAAGGGGTGTGCAGATAACCAAGTGGCCGCCTTGCACAAATGATCAGCTGAAGCCTGATTCTTATAGGCCCAGGAGGCCCCAACAGACCTAGTGGAATGAGCTGTGATGCAAAAAGAAGCAGGTTTCTTCCTGAGTTCATAGGCCTTGCGAATGGTAGACTTGATCCAAGACACAATAGTCACCTTGGACACAGCCTTACCCTCCCTGGGATCCACAGGGATGACAAAAAGTGCATCAGTCTAATGAACAGACTCCATGTGGTGCACATAGAACGTAAAGCAATGCACCACATCCAACAAGAGAAGATACCTCTCCTTGTCAGATTTGGGGTAAGGACAAAAATAAGGCACAACAATCTCCTGATTGATGTAGAACTCAGAGACCACCTTAGGAAGAAATTCCTGAGAGGTATGATGAACCGCCTTGTCCTTGTGAAACACCAGGAAAGGCGGTTTGCAGGACAAGGCCTGCAGTTCAGCGAATCTGCAAACAGAAACAACTGGCATAAGAAAAGCCATCTTCCAAGTCAGGAGACGAAGAAGAATGGTAGCCAAGGACTCAAAAAGGAGGCCTCTGCAAGACTCCCAGAACCAGATTAAGGTCCCACTGAGGAGTGGGATGCTTACAGGCAGGGAAAGCATGAGTGACACCTTGAAAGAAAACCTTGACATCTGGAAGCACGGCAATGTGCCTCTGAAAAAAGGACAGAGAGGCAGCCAATGTCTGAACCTTCAAAGAACTTAGGCTGAGGCCATTGTTCACACTATCCTGTAAAAAGGACAGTAACATAGTAACATAGTAAATTAGGTTGAATAAAGACACAAGTCCATCAAGTTCAACCTTCTCCTCATACCCCAGTAACTGAGAATTTTATAGATTTCCTGCTACCATTTAAGTTAGTATTTATCAGACCTTCCTGATCTGCCTACTGATAAACAGTATAACTGTATGTTCCGTTTGGAAAGAAATGTGTCTAATCTTCTCTTAAATGTATCCATTGTATCTGCCATAACCACCTCCTTGGGCAATGAATTCCACAATTTAACAGACCTAACTGTAAAAACCCCTTCCTTTGCTGAAGTCTAAACCTCCTTTCCTCTAATCTCAAGGGGTGTCCCCTGGCCACCTGATCAGGCCTTGGAATAAATAGCTCACCACAGAGATCCTTGTATTGACGTCTCATATACTTGTAAAATGTGATAAGGTCTCCTCTTAGTCGTCTTTTCTCTAGAGTAAATAAACCAAGTTTGTCTAGTCGTTCCTCATATGTCAAGTCCTCCATTCCCTTAATTAATTTTGTTGCTCTTCACTGTACCCTCTCTAGTTCTAGTATATCCTTTTTCAGAACCGGTGCCCATAATTGCACTACATACTCAAGGTGAGATCTTACCAATGATTTGTATAATGGCAAAATAATGTTATCCACTCTTGCTTCAATACCTCTTTTTATGCAAGACAGGATTTTGTTTGCCTTTGCTACTGCTGTTTGACACTGGTCACTGTTTCCAAGTTTGTAGTTGACAAGGATACCCGGGTCTTTCTCTAGCAATGAGTCCCCTAAAATGATTCCATTAAGTTCATAAGTAGCCTTGGGATTATTTCCTCCCAAATGCATGACTTTACACTTCCCCACATTAAACTTCATATTCCATTTGTTTGCCCAATCTGACATTGTATGTAAGTCCCTCTGTAGAGAGAAAATATCCTGTTCTGAATTAATGACCTTGCATGATTTAATATAATCTGCAAATATTGATATTTTGCTTTCTATATCTATTTCCAAGTCATTTATAAACATGTTAAACAGCAGCGGACCTAATACTGAACTCTGAGGTACTCTACTCTCCATTTTAACTGTATTGGAGAATTTTCCATTTACAGCCACACACTGTTCCCTATCCTTCAACCAGTTTTGTATCCAATTGCAAAGGTCATCTCCTAGCCCCAATTTCCTTATTTTATACACCAGCCTTCTGTGGCGCACTGTATCAAATGCCTTTGCAGAGTCTAGATATACTACATCTACTGCCTTGCCATCGTCAAGGTTCTGCTTACTTCCTCATAGAATCTGAAAAGGACAGTCGACAGATCAAACTCCTGTGAGGACAGGACAGTGGACAGATCAAACTCCTGTGAGGACAGAACCCTGTCCACACACCAAGAGTGGAAAAGGCAACAAGTTTCCGAGCTTGATTCATAGTGTCGACCACTTCAGGAGAAAATACTTTCTACCTCAAGATTGAAGATTCAATTGCCAAGCCGTCAAACCCAGATACTCCACATTCTCCTTCCATGGGTAGCCCTGTAGGAGAAGATCCGGTCTCCATGGAAGCCGTAACGGTTTGCACACAGACAGGTCCAGCAACTCCGGAAACCAGGGTTGCTGGGACCAGTATGGAGCAACTAGGGTGACCGAAGTCCTCTCCATCCTTAGCTTCCTCAAAACCCTGGGGAGCAGGGGACGAGGAGGAAAAATGTAGGCTAGATGAAACTCCCAAGGAATTGACAGAGAATCCTCTGCGTAAGCCAGAGGATCCATCCCGCGAGAGCAAAATATCGGAACCTTCCGGTTGTGTCTGGTGCCCATCAGGTCAATCCAGGGAAGTCCACATCTCTGAACGATGAGGTCGAACACCTCCTGCTGAAGTTCCTACTCTCCATTGTCCAGTGTATCAACTTAGGAAGTTAGCTAAGAAGTTTTCTATGCCTGGAATATGTACCTCGGATATGGCAGGCACATGTTCTTCTGCCCAAGTTAAAATAGCCATGAACGCCAACCAAGCCGATAGACCTCTTGTGTCGCCTTGCTTCCTGTGGTGTTGTCTGACTGAACATGAACTGGACAGCCCTTGAGATGAGATGACCAATACCTCAGAGCATGGAATATCGCCTGGAGTTCCAGAACATTGGTGGGTAGGAGAGATTCCTCTGCCAACCAACGACCCTGAACATTCAGGTGACCCAAGACCACACCCCATTCCAGATAGGCTGGCATCCGTCGTTACCAAGGTCTAAAATGGGATCATAAAGGGCCTTCCTTTCGCAGGTTGAAGAGACTCAGCCACTAAAGAAGACTCAGCTCTACATGAGAGGGAAGAGAGACCAATAGCATCAAGAGATCTGGATTCCCCTTGCAAACCTGATTCACAAACCATTGAAATTCCCTCATGTGAGCAATCGCAAATGGTACCGCCTTCATAGCGGAAGTCAATTTCCCTGTCAACTTCTTGGCTTGAAGGGACTCAAAAACCAGAACTGAGGATACCTTGTTGGTGTAACAGTTTACCAATAACATTCAGGAGTCAGTACGGTATAGTTAAATGCAAAATCCTATATAATAATTCGCTAAATCGCGTGTAACGCTCGACATGCGCAGTATACACTAGAGACTGGCCACGCCGCGGCTCATACGGAGCTGGGCGCTCCGAAGGAGCGTCCAGCTCTGTATCAGCCGCGGCGCGGGCAGTCTCCTCTGCGAGTGACAGCCCCGCAACCAGGTGGCAGTGACACTGTGGCCCGTGTAACGGGCTGTTCAACTAGTTTATTAATAATAGAAAAGTAGAGCACACTATATAGACAAGTAGCAAAAAGAGGGTTACAAGCCAGCGAGCACTACTATCAGGAATAGTAGGCTGCCAAGCTTGACCACTCTGCTGGAGACTAGGCCTCAGCCACTAGTAGTCTCTGCAGGAACCAGGAGCAGGAACAGGAGCACTGGATCTTGATCCGACGAAGCAAGAGTACTGACTCACGCCTGCAGTCAGTAGGGAGTGATATCTGACTCATGCCTGCAGTCAGTATAAGGAAAGGGATACCTGACTCATGCCTGCAGTCAGTATCGGAGCTAGTCTACCAGAGCACCAGATCCGCACTAGATTGTTCCTTGTACCTAGCAGACACCCAAACGTAAGAATAGTCAGACAGAGCCACAAGTCAGCACCAGAGGGGGTAGTCAGATAAGCCAGGTCATACACAGTTCAGGTAGTCAGCCAGAGCCACAGGCTTGCACCAGGTTGGGTGTCCACTATAGGGATAGACAAAAGATTAAGAGCGTATAGTGCAAAACGCGTGGACTGAGTAGTTTTTGCACTGCTCCCCAATGTCTGAAGATTTAGTACATATTTGTAATATTTTTGGAATAAAGTGAATATGTTTTATTAATGTTTGCCTTCGTGTCACTTGTTGACAGCGGTGCAGTCATCTATTGTATATAGACAAAAGAATAGTCAGACAGAGCCACAGGTCAGCACCAGGTTGGATGCTGAAGACTAGTCAGGTCATGCACAGATCCCAAGGTAATAGAACTGCTATGAACAACAATGCAAGGGCAACTGAGTCAGGACTCAGACTGCCCTTTAAACCCCTCCTCAGGAAGTAGGTAGGAGGAGCAGCTCTGAGGAATGAAGTAGGTAGGAGGGGACTACAGGAAGCATGGCACATAAAACAGAGGCCTGCTGCATGCTTGAAGCCTCGCGCCTGTAGATGACGCTGAAAACTAGGTAAGCTGTAACAGTTGGTGATCTGTTAAATCACCTCCTCTGTCAGAAAGACCATGCCCTGCAGGGTGTCGAACAGGAGGCCCAGAAAGACCAATCTCTGCAATGGAATCGGGTCCGACTTGACCACGTTCAGAACCCAACCGTGAAGGGTGAGGTGTGAATGCAGTCCTGTACATGCAGTTGGAAAAGTTCCCTGGAAGGGGTCTTCAATAGCAAGTCATCCCTGTATGGAGTGACCCAAATCCCCCTTATGTGTATGACAGAAATCAAAGCACCCAAGACTCGAATAAACACCTGCCGAGCAGTGGTTAGACCAAAGGAGAGAAATGAAAACTGGAAGTGCCCCTTGTCACAAGCGAACCTGAGGTAGTGCCGGCTCTCCAGATGAATAGTGATGTGCAGGTAGGCATCCTGCAGATCCAATGAGGCCAGGAATTCCCTTGGAAACATCGCTACAATGACTTACCGTAAAGACTCCTGGTGGGAATGAGTCTTGACCACAAAGGAATTGAGATCCTTGAGGTCCAGGATAGGAAGGCAGCCGCCATCCTTCTTGGAAACCACAAATATGTTGGAATAGAAGCCCAAACCCATTTCTGGTTTAAGAACCGGTTCCAGAACTTCTTCGTCCAAAAGAGCCTGGATGGTTCCATTGAAAAGACAAAGCTGGTCTGGTCGTAGAGGGGAGCAAAAAAGGGAAGAAGAAATGGGAGGGAGTTGAAAGGAATCCAGTACCCTTTGGAAATGACCAGCAAAACCCACGGGTCCGCAACAATGTCTGCACAAACGCTGAAAAGAAAAAGCACTGCAGATGAACACCCACAGGTGCGTGTGGACCAAGGTTCGGCTAGTCCTGCCGAAGGAGGTTAGGCTCAGTGTGGGAGCTGCTTGGTCTCCAGTGCTGAGGAGGCATAGGGATGGGACATGGTGCCTTAGATAGCACCAGGTTAGACCCTTCCATTCCATCTGGAAAAGTACAGTGCCTGAGGATTGCGCTTAGGGGCCAAGGGAAACCAAGCACTCTGGACCCACTAACATCGCTAATGATGTCCTTCGGTTCATGGCCAAAAAGGGATGTACCCTGGAAGGGAAGAGAAACCAGATATTGCCTAAAGTTCAGGTCAACAGACCAGAACTTAAGCCACAGTGAGCGCCTAGCAGCCACAGAGAAGGAGGAGGCCTTGGCCTCAAGTCTAAAAGCATCAGATAGGGCATCAGTAACATAGCGCTGAGCCACAGAGATACCAGCTAAAAGCATCAAAATGTCAGCTTTAGGGACACCTACACGGACAGTGTCAGGCAGCTGATCAGTCCAGACAGCAATGGCTCTAATAACCCATGCAGAAGCCAGGGTAGGTCACAGTGATGCCACTATGGCAGCAAATGCAGCCTGTAAAATATCATCAAGTTCCCTATCAGCTAAGTCAGTAAGAACTGAAGTATCCACTGCGGGTAATGCAGAGGAAGGAGAAAGACTGGCAACCTTAGGAGGTGTAGCCCACTGAGCCAAAGCCGCTTCAAAAAATGGATAGAGCTTAGATAAACCCTTAACAGCAAGTATGATCTGGTCAAGAGTGGAATGAGGCTGAAAAAACGTTCAAGACTTCTTGAGCCTTTGGAAGACACCAGAAGTAGATTGAGAACCCACAAAGGTAGTAGGAATGTGCAGGGTATTTAAAACCACCTTAATGAAGCCCTCAGTAGAGGGTTCAGGAGCTGCAAAGGGGTTGTCATAATATTGGGGAGAAGCCCCTAGTGAATGCACACAACAGACAAGACAGGAATGCAAGGATACATAGGAGCCACATGCCTGTATAAAGTGGGGGTCTTCCAAGACTGAAGAACCCCTTGAAGAAAGAGGAAACTGTGCCATAGAGGACCTTAAATCCCTGACCCAACGTGGCTCTTGTTCGTGACTGGAAGGCCCTGGCGGAGACGCAGGGGCTACAGTACATTTGTCCTGAATATTCCCTTTGACATGAGGAACAATAATCAATTGGGGTCAAAGACATCCCAGAAACATCCAGTACCAAGTCCCAATGGGTCTGACATCCTGACAAGAGATAAAGTGTCTGACAGTACAAGGAATAACCCACTGCTGTGCCCCAGATTAAAGAAATCACCCCAGAAAAGGCTAAAATATAATTATCTGGCAAGCGAAGGGTTAACATGAGGGGAGAGTAGATGGATTCAAGCCCTGCGTAGAATACTTGTGAGAGGAAAGAAAGTAAATGGCGACTGAACTGTAAGCCAATCAGAAAACAGCCTGAGAAATGGGTGTTTATGGGAAATGTAGTTTCCTCTCAGAGTTCCCCAAAAAAAGGCACTAAGGATGTGCACCAGAGTGTAGGGCAAGAGCAGACAAGAAGAATGAGCCTTCCTGAATTCGGTACGTGGAGCAGTTGCAGAGATATGTCCCAAGTGAAACTGTCCCATAGAGATCAATGGAGCATTGTGGCTATGCAGTAAAGCACGCAAATTCAAATAAACAAAAATTTTCAAAAAAGTGTCCCAAAAGTTGTAAAACACATAGAAAACACCTGAACAACAGTAGAAAACACTGACTTCACAGGGAAATTAGAGAAAAATGTTCCCCAAAGCACCTAACATGGCAAGGAAGGGGTTATTGTACCACAGAAAACCCAAAATGCTCCAAGGACTCTAAGCAGACCTAAAGATAAAACCAGATGAGTGCATATATACATATTTATATATATATATATATATATATATATATATATATATATATATATATATATATATATATATATATATATAAATTCCAAAAGGGGACCCCTGTCCGGAGAGGAAACAGTGGGACAAGTGGACCATGGCACTCAAAGGGTTGCTCACCTTTTTTGCAGGTCTTCAAACTTCAGATTACCATTGAGAATGGGGAGAAGCCTCAGTAGGCTTCTCCAAGGGAAAAGACATAGCATGCAAGATTTTCCGCCGGGGCTGGAAGGTCCACAACAGCATCTGTTAACTGAGCAATCCACCACTGGGAAGTCAGCAATGGTAATCTGCCTAATGGGGGATTTCTACACCCCATATCTAACAAGAAAATAATAAAAGAAACTAAAAACTAAGCAGAACTGTTCTCTGTAGCCTCTCTGTACAAGGAACAAATCTAAATGGGAGGGGACCGGTTCCACCCTGCGTTCTTTCCAAGAATTGTTGCTGCCTACTTAGAGGGGCTGTCGCCTTCCCAGACTTACCTGTAAACTATATTGGACGACAGATAAAAAAAAGTTATTTCCAGTGAAGAGGTAGCTCTGTTTCTTGTCAGACTCGGTTACACAGAGTCTTCGGCAGGTACTGGCAATAGTATTACCAGAGCACTGCAATGGACATTCCTCTGGCACTGACAGAGTTAATAAAATATGTTCTCTGGTACATATAAACTGTTCCTAACCACTGCTTATCTCGGTGTTCTCATGATGCTAAGCTGCAGCAGGCGGAGTGTGTTATTGGATTGCCACAGGAAAGTGAGCTACTTACTCCCTCTTCACTGGAAATAGCTTAGTTTATTGTGTGACTTGGTTTTTCATGTTCTGTGGAAGACATTGTATTAACCCCTTGAGTACAAGAGCAATGAGCAGTATACTAGTGTGGCTGCAGATCTCCCCCAGCGAATGTATATTTGATGAGCCGCTGCGAGTGAATGTATCATTGGGAAGGGGGTGACACGGAGGGTGGTGTGGGATGGTTGGCTCCAGGCCAGACTGTGCTGGGTACGTCTGCGCAGGAGAGAGGTTTCCTTAGGGATGGGTTCAGGTGAATGGTGGTGTGGGAGGCAGGGTCCAGGGTTGCCTTTTTATGGCGGGCGGCATCTGGCTGAATGGATCGTTGAGTGATATTGCAGTTTATGTGGCGAGATTCGGACATGTTTTTTTAGCAGTTGATAATGAGGGTGGGGAAAGTCCTTTAAGAGATTTCGGCCCCCTGGCCATCCCTGTCAAAGTCATGCCCCCATGTATGTCCTAGTGAGGCAGTATAGAGGAGATGTGAATTTCTTCTCTTTGCTGCCACCCCTGGGGGTGGGAGGGGGTATGGAAAATTCTGGCATTATGCCAGCTTTCTGCGTTTATTAACACAGATTCTAAAAGAAATCAGCCCTTAAGGAGTTAAGGTTTATTAACCTAAGGATATATCCAGAGTATTGACATGCTGGGTTGTCTCTCAACCAAATTGTGCAAGTATAATTATTATTCTTTATTTGTATAGCACCAACTAATTCTGCAGCGCTATACAATACGGAATGGACATACAGAGATATTAAATAGTACAGTCCTCTAGCTTACAGTCTAGAGGAAGGTACAGTCACTGTTGTAGCTGGTATAATTTTGCTAATAGCCAGCCCAGCACATTTATATTGAGGTCAGGCCCTCACTTTGGGATGTCCCAGGTCACCCCAGGGGTACAACAAGTTGCAAAACACTGATCTAGAGTGTACAAAGAATGGTCCAACAACCAGTAAACATCAAGTCAATAGCAGTACTGTGGAGACACTTTGTTGATGTGAGAGGTAATTAGTGACAGATGTGCAACAGAGCTCACAATGGTTTGGGCCTAGTGAAGGATGGGATAGAGCAACAGACAACTTCATTAAGTCCGCACTCTTGCCAGCTTAAAAAACAAGCAAATTTGGCTACAGTTGGCACAGGAACACCTTACTAACTTCAGTGGCAACCCAGTTGGGCATCTTTAGAATGAGGTGGATTGGACTGTTTGCATCATGGACCTGTGTGCATGGGCCAGCATTCCTTTGGAATGCTTCTTACTCCTTGTGGCACCTGCACAAAGAAACTGATTTTCTATACTTTCTCTGGTTGGCCCACACCATAAGCCAGTTAACCTTTGTCTGGGAAATGTTAGCCCAAGGGCTGGAAAGTTCAGACCATAAGAGCTGCCAACAGTGCAAGTTTTCAAGATCTCTCTGTTTGGGTACAGGTGGATCAGTCTTTGGCTCAGTCACCTTAATTAATTCATCTATGGTCAAGCAGAGATATCCTGAAGCCTGCACTGTTAGCTCCTGAGGATTGGACTTGTTCGCCCCAGTGCTAGCCTACGATTATGCACTATTTAAGTACAAAACATGTGAAGCTGTAATTGGCAGTGAATGAAAGATCAGCTACAGTATTTGCTTTTGTTTAACGTTTTAATGTCTTAATAAAGCAAGTTGGTTTTATGCACATGCCCCTTTGTTAATAACTCTGGCTCAAGACTGAGGTTTGTGTCATTGATCAGAATCTGTAATTTCAGCTTTAATTTACGTGAAGTCACTCCAAAAACTAAAGAGCAACTGATGCATATTCCAGTCAATGGTATTAAAAGTTCTCACGCAGTAGGAACGGGAACACAGGCTGCAAGGGCCACATGTTTCCATTAATCTGCACTTGATTCCCAACAATGATTTGCACAAGTACAAATTCTTAGCTCAATTGAAATATACCAGTGACTGTTATTAGGAAAAATATGTGCTGATCTCATGGAACTAATCTAAGGTTAGCAAGTGCAGAGAATGTGCCGCTGAGCTAGAGATACAAACAAGTCATCTGCAGATTTAAACCCTTGGAGTGCCACAGGCGAGTCCAACTTATTGTAAAAGGTTAAAGCTAAGATATAAAGAGAAGAAAAATCACCCTAACAAGACTGGATATAAAGGCAAAAATTTAAATGTATTCACATAAGTGCAAGAAAAATTGCTAAAATTTCAGTCTATGCTATGCTGAGACCTTGGTGGGGGGCTAATAGAATGCTGCTATAAAATAGATGCAGGAACCAATTTTTGCACTGCTCCTGCCTAACACCTATTTTACTAAGCTATTAAGGCCGAAAATAAAATTCTCCTCTTTATGTCACTTGTGCCAAAGGGCAATGGGAGAATGTATGGGTATTTAGGATTGTTGTGTTCCTCTGGCTCCTTGTTTATGGTCATATACTAACGATGACCAGAGTTAATAATAAAGACATTATTCCATTCTCCTGTGCATGTTACCACATATATGAGGTATATCTAGTATTCAGGCCTTGCCTGTATAAAGTCTTAATGTTGGAAGTGTTGTGTGCTCCAGTTTAAAGTCTTGTTACATACCCATAAGTGGAGGATTATGGTTTCTGTACTAAAATATAAGTACATAAAATCTGTGCTTGCAGATGTATACTTTACCCCTAGGTACCCCAATGGCGCATAGACCAAAATGTTAGCATATTTCTTGTGAATATATATTTTCTAACTTTTGCTTTTCTATTTTTAATTTGGCTTCTGCATCCTTCCTTCCTTAAGTCTCTGGGGCCTTTCAGGTCCTGCCAGAACCTGTCTTTCAATGTGCAGTCTCACAATTGGACCACAAAGGCCACAGAGACAAATGGAAGGAAGTGTATTTCAAATGTAAATGTGACGCCCTTTAGACACATCTTCTACAAGGCTGCCTCATGCATGTGAGGTAACATGATGGAAGTTGAGGGATGGCTTCTCTACTGGACTGCCCACCAAATCAGATCTTCTATTGATCACACAGACAGCCCCATTAAAAGGCAACCTCGAATGTAAGGCAAGGACATTTTTTTTTACTAAAATAAACTTGCCTTATATTTGGGAAAGTATGGTAATAATTCCACCCTTGAAATCCAGTAGTTTCCTGAACTACAATATTCTGGGAAAAGAAAATCACTAATGAGACTTTTGTTAGAAATGTAGATTTTTCACTTTTATTTACAAATTCCCAACATATTCCATGTGAGAGAGCAGGTTGCTGAGTGGTTTGTGAACTGGTTTTATGGATCATTTAACTGGTTCAACTTCAAATCAACACTTTACCACAATTAATCAGCCTATGGAGAAAGTGGCTTTTAATTTGTTTAGCCAGAAGGAGTTACCTGGGAAGCTGTTGGATATGGATATTATATATAAATACATAGATGGCTAGATGAATATGAAAAGTTGCAGCAATTTATGAGTGAGGATGATGTGAGTTGTAGGGCAATAATATACTGGCTCACATGTGTCCCACTTATGTAATACAGTAAGAACAAGGCATTTACGGCTGTATACTAATGCTGGTATTTTGTGAAATGGAATCTCTCCCTTGATCTGTAAACTTGGTGCATCAACAGCAATGTATTAAGCAGAGTTAGCAAGTGAGTGTGTAAACATTACATAATGAAAAGTGCCTTTTGACAGCTGTATGCACTGAAGGAGCAGAGGTGTGTGAAATGCATCATTAAGCAACACATTTCACACTCATCTGCATACCTGGGAACTCTCCAGTTTTGCCCCGGAGACTCCGGATTTCAGACTGAATTACCTGGTCTCCGGGGCAATGTGTGGATCACCGGGTGGGCAGAGTTTAAATAGAAACTCTGCCCACTCGTGCTCCATCCCGCCTGGTTCCCACTCCCCGCCCTCTTGCAGGGTTTTTTTGTTTTTTTGTCCCGCCCCCCCCCTCCGCGACTAAGCCCCGTCCCTTTTATGAAGCGAATCGCGTCATTTTCCTCCCAGGTCAGCACTGACAGGGTTACCCTCAGGGTAGCCCTGTTTCAAAAGTTCCCAGGTATGCTCATCTGTTGCTTAAAGGGATAGTAATACTTCATTTTATCTTTATCTTATTTTGTAGGCATTAAAAAAACATGAAGAACGATATAAGTCTTATCTCTCAAACCTTTATGGTTTAAGAGATATTCACAAGCAAAGTTTCCCCCTCCCGCCCCTTTTTCCAAGTGTAAGCCATCTCTTCTCAGATGTGAATCTGGTTGTAAGACCAGACAAATAAAGCAGGGGACAATCTTCTTTGCATGAAAACAATGAAAGCCCTTCCCCCCTTGACAAGTTTTTCAGCTTTTTCCCTTATCTTAATTGAAGATTGTCACTCTCTGCAGTCTACCTGGGCACCTCCCTTCTGATCTGGCTGAACGGGGGGGGGATACTTTGCTTGTGAATATCTCTTAAACCATAAAGGTTTCAGAGATAACACTTATATCGTTCTTCATGTTTTTTTAATGCCTACAAAATAAAATAAAGATAAAACGAAGTATTACTATCCCTTTAAAGACAGCAAAGCAGCAAAAGAGAGGGTGGGAGCCGCTCTGCCTGTTTGAAATCTTAGGCCACGGCCATAACTCTTTCAACCTTGTTTAGGAATGGAGGCAGGAGAAGATTTGGCGGCAAATGGGAGGGAGGGCAGGAGAAGGAGTGAGCAGGGTGAACAGGAGTGGTCAAAGGGGGGGTTGAAGAGGATTTAATAAAAGGAAGGTCAGGCAGGGGAATGTGAATGGGTGAAAGGGAGGGCTAGTATCACAAAGAGCAGCAGGCAAAGGAGATGTCAGGCATCAACAGAGGAGATGGCAAAAGAGTGGTGGAGCAGGGTCTATGTGACTTGCAAGGAGTTGATTGAGTGGTCAGGCATGCACATGCGCACTGGGGGCCCATGACCAAAGAGGGGCCCTGCCCTGTGGAGTGAACCACCGCCATGAAGAGGCACAAGGACAAGTTGTGCCACAGTGGACTGCAAAGCTTCTCTTCACTGTGTCCGAGAGACTCAATGGAAAGTGTTCCAACCATAAACAGGCAGTTGAGTCCCGCCCAGAGATCAGCTGGCAAGCCAGACAACGCAGCCAGCAATCCCAGCCAGCCTTCAGGCAAAGCCAGCCAACTAGGCCCCAGGCCTATAAGACAGCACTCAGAATTGCCAGCCCTCAAGCCAGTCAACCATCCCTCAAGCTAGCCAACCCTAAGGCAAGGCAACCAGTCCTCAAGTCAGCCAGCTCACATGCAAGGCAGACAGCTGCCCAGAACAACTAGCAGCCCCCTGACAAGTAGCAGCTCCCAGGCCAGCCGACTAGTTCCCAGGCCAATCAGCATACCCTCAGGATCACCAGCCAGTCCTCAGGACAGCCAGTCACCCGGACAGCCAGTCACCAGCCAGACCATAGGCCAACCTGCCAGCCAACAGACCAGCCAACCAGCCAGAAGGCCGGTCAACCCACCCTCAAGACATCCAGTCAGCCCACAGGCAAGCCAGCCCATGGCAAATTCAACCATGCCACCCGTACTGGAGGTACAGGGAGAAAAAAAAAAGAGGCGGGGAAGGGGACAATGTGTGATACCCAGAGCTTTCTAGTATAGTTCCAATTAAATTTTAAGATATGTGGCATCACTTGTGTTACTCCATTTTAATTATAAGCTCTGTGGTACCACTTGTGTTTCTTCATTTTAATTGTAAGCTCTGTGGTATGTAGATCCACTTAATTTGTAATACCTGCGGTACCAACACTGTAGCTCCATTTCAATTGTAAGCTTTGAGGTATTACAATTGAAATGGAGCTACACAGATCTTACAGTTGGAATGGTCTTATGTGGATATTGTAGCTCCAGTTCAATTGTAAGTTCTGTGGTATCACTAGTGTAGCTAATTTTAGATGTAAGCTCTGTGATATCACTTCCCTTTCTTCAAAATATTAATGGAAATGATAAAATTAACAAAAGGGGGTGGGCTGGAGTGATAAAGGGGGGTCATAAATGTGGGTGTGGCATAACTGGGGCAGGGTAAAGAGGGCCCATGACCTCCATATCCATGTAGGCCCTGGGTGCTGTCAGTCTGCCCCTGGCGACTTGTGATGAAAAATGTGTATCAAGGACAGGCTTCTTTTCTGTGTATGTGAGTCTCTATTAATTCGTGATTAGGTGTTGAATGCGGCATCATAACAGTGAAATGATGGGTGAAAGGGAATGGAGTTTAATGAGACAGACAGGCAATGTGACCTGAGAGTGCTAGTACATATATTTTGTTAGTGAAGGGCTTATGTTTTGTCTATGTAAGGCATGGAAAGCACATTCCTGCAGTGACTTGGCCATGAAGGAGCATTAGGCTGTAGTAGGTCCATACAGTGATTTTCATAGGAGTGGGGCTTTTTAGTGAAAAGGCCCACTCATATGGTTCACAGATTAGATTGTGACCTGAAAATGACCAACTATAGATTATGGTTCCAGCGCAAAAATATAGTACACAGATATATTTGTCTGTTGTATGAAGGACTCTTACTTATGTAAGTTCTTCTGTTAACCCTTTAAGATCCAGAGGGGGTACTATTTGAAAGCTATTGTGTCTCACATAAGTTATCCTGTTCAACTACTAGGAGCCAAAAAGGAACCAGTCTATTAATCTCCAGTAATTGGCATATTTTCTTGCTTGACTTTGATATAAGTGAAAATGTAAAGCATTGTGGGACAGGTGTTCCAGAAGTTAAGAAATTACATATAGCAAGTCTGAAATTATTCACTCTTTAAAGACCATGGGTTAAGGATACTGCACACCCTTCTGGTTTTTAAAGAGTTAATGGTGGATGCATAGTTATTGGCAGGTACACATATAGTGACAGTAATGCATAAAACACATTGCTGTTATATTAACCATGCAGGATCTATATTTTGTTGGCTTCACTATTACCCATGGTCATTAAAGCAGAACTATCAAGTCTATATAAGTCACCCCCAATTCATTGTTAGTATACATGAAATAATGAAAATAGGCTAATAAAGTTTGTTAAGTGTCAGCATCATCTGAAATCATAACTTTGTATCATACCTACATGAATAGGAGAGTGTGGCCATCTTGCCGAAGTGGGATCTGTGTTCCTGCGTTATCGTCCCTGCCCTGTACCACACGGTTACAATGCAACTCCCTCATAGGCAAATCCCTGTGAGTGACAGAGACAGGGATGGACAGCACAGGTGCACAGTTCCCACTTCAACAAGATGGCCATACTCATCAATTTATGTATGTTGAATATAATGTTATGATTTCAAATGATGCCGGCTCTTAAACTTTATTAGCCTATTTTCATTATTCCATGGATACTAACAATGAATTGGGGGTGACCTATATTGACACCATAGTTCCGCTTTAAAAGGATAGTAATGTTTCACAAAAACAGCAGATCCAATTAATCTTCATCGTATTTGGGCCACTGAGAGTGTTATTTCAATATTATCGGAGTTGCAGTTCAAGGGTAATTGAATGATAAAGTATCCCCCTCACGCCCCTTTTACCTAGTGTAAGCCACCTCCCCTCAGATGTGAAATCTGGTCTTAAGACCAGACAGCTCACAGCAAGGGACAATCTTCTTACTGTGAACAGGTTATGGCAGGTTTTTCCCTTATGCTCACTAAAGATTGTCCCTCTCTGCGATCCATCCAGACAGTCTTGCTGCTCGGAGATGAGCAGTGTTACATCAGTAAAAGGGGCGGTAGGGGGATACTTTATCATTCAATTACTCTTGAACTACAACTCGGACAGTATTGAAATAACACTCTCCATGGCCCAAATACTATTAAGGTTAATTGGAGCTGCTTTTATTGTGAAACATTAGTATCCTTTTAAAGAGTAAATTGACTGACTACAATTTATAATTAACAACAGACCATTTTAATGTTGGGCACCTTTACAGTGTCTTACTGCTAGTCATAAATGTACTGCCCATGGCATGATGGGTCTTTTAAAGTAGCTATGACTGAAAGAGAAGTACATGAAGGGAAATGCACAATTCACAGTGCTGCTATTGGTATGGATTGAAGCTCTGAAGCTTGTGAATGATAGCAGATGTAGAACAACTATAGTTGTAGAGTCATAGGTTGCCATCTCCTTCTTTAAGTTGGGGTATTTTAATATATAGGCATATCTGGCATCAGCCAGTGGCTTCCTGTTTCTAGGGACATATTGTGGATTCCCAATAGTCTTGTTTTACTGGAAGGAACCGATTGAGTCCTGGGGTCTGATGATCAGGGAGGCTGTTCTAGATACAAAACACACCAATGTGTCGGATTTTCCCACAAATAGAAAGGGAAGAAATGACAGTTTACAAAGGATAAATTATAAGAAGATAGTTGTCCAATCAGCAGCCCTGCTCCCATAGAAGCAGACCTGATGATGATGCTAGGAATGCATTGTGAAGAATAATCTGATTACAAAAAAAACCTATGAGTTTTAAGTGTAGGTAGAACATCCTGTTTGCCCTTTACTGTTCACTCATCCAAAAAAATAAATAAATAAAATAAAACCGTTATGAACACCCAGGCAGGCAAATTACATCAACCAGAGGTTCCTGTTGTGGTTTTATTGAACACTCAGACAATTGGGTAGGTTAAAAAGCTTTATTAGATAGTATAAAGCGCAACAAGGCCCCTCACGGGTCCAAACTTTATTATAACAGTAGCAAGTTTGACACAGGACAGGGCATACAAATAGCAGTACAATACTGGAGGCTTTACCGGCCTTACCGATTACCGAGTAAGGCAGCCTGAAGACAAATGTAATAAGGACTAAGGAGGCTCTACCGGCCCTACCGAATACCGGGTAAGGCAGCCTGTATCTAGAGCAACAAGAAACTGAGGCGGCTCTACCGGCCTTACTGAATACCGGGTAAGGCAGCCTGTATCTGGTGCGACAAGGAACTAAGGAGGCTCTACCGGCCTTACCGAATACCGGGTAAGGCAGCCTGTAATCTGGTGCAACACAGACTGGATAGTGTACGTAACAGAGGCCACAGAGAATCACAGGCTGGCGTAATGGATAGGCAACATTAACTGCTTAGTGACTGGATAGCACTGACTGTGTACTTATCGGAGGCGACAGAGAAGCACAGGATGATGTATAATGGATAGGCAACGTTAACCGCTTAGTGACTGGATAGCACTGACTGGTGCTCGTATTGGAGGCCAAAGAGAAGCACAGGCTGATGTAATGGATAGGCAACGTTAACCGCTTAGTGACTGGATAACACTGACTGGTGTACGTATCGGAGGCCACAGAGAAGCACAGGCAGGGCTTATAATGGATAGGCAACGTTAACCGCTTAGTGACTGGACAGTACAGACCATGTACTTAACGGAGGCCACACTGATACACAGGCATAAAGTAATGGGAGCAGCCAATCTGACAATAGCAGAAACGGCACAAACAGCGTAAGTCAGATAATGCCTGGATCAGTATCAGAGAGCGGTCGTCAGCCCAAGCCAGAATCGGTACACAAGAGCGGTAGTCAGCCAAAGCCTGGATCTGTACACCGGAGTAGCACAGGAACGAGGTCAGACGAAAACCAGATCAAACATGGAACAGGAGCGCAGGAAAAGTAAGGTCAGAGACACAACAAAAGGGCACCGGCCCAATGACAGGAGGGCATATATAAAGCAAACACCAATAAGAGGCAATCAGGCACAAACCCGGAAGTAAGAATGTCGACATAGAATCACGGGCACCGTGATAGTTCCCTCCTATAACCACTTGCACAATATGTAGACCACTTCTTAAACTCCTCAGAAAGAGCATCCTGACATACCATACACCAGTGACTTTTTACTTCAGTTGAGCAAAATATCTCATGATTTGACATATTGTTCCCTGCTGATTATGCATGTTTATAACCTGTATACTGTGATTCAACTGTTACTGGAAATGCCAAGACTATGCCTTACCTTTAACTTCTTAGTACATGTTATGCTAATAGCTTCATATACACATATGAAAAAAACAAAAACAAAAAAAAACAAAAAAAAAAAACAACACATTTTTGGATCCCTACAAAGGCTACATAAATCGGCGATCATTAGATGAAATCTTTATGATTTGGAGTGGGTCTGAGAAAAACCTACAGAACCATTTCTTATCTTTGACCATCAGACTTACAAGAAAATACAGTCGCACAGACTTACAACAACATACAGATGAACTTCAGTTAATTATATTTGAACTGACTGCTTACAGTAGAGAAAATTACACTTGACAAAGTACACTAAACCTAGAGACTCACAGTCCCCATTCTGCATATATTTTCTTATTCAGTAATGTTCCTTATTATCAGGAACAACAGTGATCGTGACAAGTCTAGACAATTGATGGACTTGATGAATAAATTCCAGGCACATGGGTATTCATAGGATAAACCAATTCCAAACTATGAGAAAGAAAACAGATCTGGTCAAAAAGACATTTTCATACCACAAGGTGCTCACGAGAAACTTAAAAATAAAACTTTTCGTCACTCAAATAAGTAACTGTGAGCAAAGGAAATGCATCCATGGTGAATAAATATTTGATTTTACTGGCCACTTACAGCACTCTACATGACAGTTTAAAAAATAAGCAAATGATAAGTACCCTAGGGGTGCTAGCTACAGAGACTTGTTAGTTTAATCTGATTCCATTCATTGCTACTCCAGTGAGCCTTTCATTTGGCTGAAGAGCACTAAGGAAACTGTCCAAATTGCACCACATGCAAAATATATATTAACTGGCTCAAATTTCACCAATCTACAGATAGGTGAGGCTTTTGATATAATATATGGATTATCATGCAACAACTTATTTGTAATTTATCTTATCCAGTGTCCATGTGACAAGATATATATTGCATTAATCACATTCAATGAAAAGATGGTTCATTCACCATCACTTCTGTGGTCTTTGATAGATGCTTTCATTGAGATCTATGTATGCTCCTACACATTCTGTGCTATGACTAAGGGATCACATACTTGGCTTGCAGGAAATTTTTTGCCTCTGTCTGTGCCATCCTGTCCTTCATCCTGGATCTCAAAGGATTCCATCATGGATTTACCACCAGCATATTCCTATATGACCATCTGACCAAGATGTCTCACTTTATTCTTTATAAGAAACTTTCTATGGCCTCTGAAATGGCTTCTCTATTTTTATGTGAAATTGTTCACTCACAGAATCCCAGATACGGTAGTCTCTGTCCAAGGAAAGCAATTTGCATCCACCTTTTGTAAATCATTCAGCTGCTTTACACAATAAGGTTTCTCTTTCAATCTTTCAACAGCCTTTCATCCAGAAAGAAATGGGCAAACCAAACTGACTAACAAATTTCTTACAAGATTGTTGCTTTGTTTTATATCTTACCAACAACAGAATTAAACTGATTTTCTCCCACTAAAAAAAAATATAAAGCGAGATTTTAACCTCTTGGATTCTAGAGATGCCTCCAACTTATTGTTTTCTAAGGCATTAAAATAAAGTTGGTCATATACCACTTTAGTGAACACACAAACAGGACCAAACCATCAAGGAGAAGAGCTGACACTGCACATTGATCTTTGCTTTTTTCTGGCTTTGGAGCTTTTTTTTTTTTTTTTTTTTTTTAAACTTGTTTTTTAATCGTCCACTGACCCTTTCACTGCTGGAGTGTTGGAGAACAGCAGAAAACATTTGAATTCTTCCCCAGTGACTGAAGAACAAGGAGTGATTAACAGATGATGTCAGGGTGCTAAGGTCATTTACTGTGGTAGTGCTATTTTGGTTTGGTGATGAAAGATTGAGATAACTTGTTCAAAGGTGGAAGTCGTATTCACACCCATAGTGATTTCAATAGGACTAAAAAATGAATTGTACATTAAAACAATTTCACATGAACTCCACTGGTAAATTATCTTTAATCATAATATATCCTTAAAGGGCTTTTTGAAACTAGCAACAACAGTGCAGATTACTAGCACTGATATATGAACAATGTCACCCAAACAGAGGCTAACATTGCTGTTGGATAGTGCTGTTTACACAGATGAATATTGCCACGTGTGGGTGCACCCAAAGCAGCATGCTGCATCTTGCCTGCTTGGCAAGATGCAGCATGGATGCTCTGCACAATGGCATAGGGGACCTGCCCCAACCCATAGCAATGGAATTGCCATGTGAGTACAGAAAGTGTAAGTTAACAACACAAGCATTGGAATGTGACAGCATTATGATGTAAGAGCCCTAAGAGAAACATGAAAATTGGTGCCAGCTGCTTAGGTAAACCAGGAGTTAGCAACCTGTGTCACTCCAGCTGCTCTCTGATCTCAACTCCTATCATCTTCACTGGCAGGTTTAGGATAGGGCTGTTGCCCATTTAGTATGTTATTGGCAGTCCAGTAACAATTAGACATGGGTATATTAAGTCAAAGAGCAACATGTACTAGATGGTATTTTTCTTTTCTTGTCAAAAAAGGTGACAACTATAGCTTAGGGGGAGGTGCTTCCTAACAACAGCTGGAGAGTCACAGGCTGTACACATATGACATTGTTCAGTGGCACCTGTTTACTATGGGTCGAGTTTGTTTTTATGCATCCTGCTATCTACTGCAGTTTCTTCTCCCAGCCTGAATCATGGTCTCCTAAGTTAAAGTGGAACTTTGACCCCAAAGTAAATATATCTTATTTGATGCATCTCTTCAAAACTGCTATAAGTTGTTAAATTATTTTTAAAACATTTGCTACTACTGAAGGAAGAGGAGGCTTTCAAAAAAACGACTGACAGGTCCTCGGAGGGAGAGCGATGCCAGTCATGCAACATGTCATCAAAATGGAGGTGGTCTCCCTCTTGCAACTGGAGAACAATTCAGCTACCTTTTTAGCCTTGGGGAATAACTACTCTCAGACAGAGTGCTTTGGGCACATAATGGGGGGTATAAAGTGTTGTGGGGGGAGGGAGTTTGAATATGACAGGTCAACTTTAATACTAGCCTTGTCCAAAAAATATTTCCCATTGGATTGCCTCTTACTGGGAAAAATACTTTCCATAAATGCAGTATTGCAGAGCTTATAACTCGTCATTCGGCTGAATTTGCTAAACTTAAAGAAATTCTGAGGTCACATCCTGGCCTTTTTTGTTTCCCTACAACTCCCAATAGTAATCAAAGGCAAAGCCAATTAATGGAATCTAAAGATGTGAGAGCGGAGAGGGCTCAAAAGTTTGGGGAATATTTTTTTTAATAAATAGAAAATGTAAGTCCAAAAATAAAAACACAGATCTGATTTATTTTCTTCCCTTAAAATGCCAATTATCAATTTTGTCCAAAGAGGTGCTACCACTTTAACCTCTTAAGGACCCATGACGTGCCAGGACCATCCCAAGATTCAAATCACAAAAAAATAGCTCTGTGGTCCTTAAAGGGATAATAATGTTTCACAATAAAAGCAGTTCCAATTAATCTTCATAGTATTTGGGCCATGGACAGTGTTATTTCAGCACTGTCAGAGTTGTAGTTCAAGAGTAATTGAATGATAAAATATCCCCCTCACACCCCTTATACAGAGCAGCAAGTTGATGTCCAGGTGTATCACAGAGGGGGACAATCTTCAATTAGCATAAGGGAAAAACCTGTCAAGGGGGGTAGGGTTTTCATTGTTCTCACAGTAAGAAGAATGTCCCTTGCTGTGAGCCGTCTGGTCTCAAGACCAGATTCCACATCTGATGGGAGGTGGCTTACACTAGGTAAAAGGGGCAGGAGGGGGGAAACTTTTCAATTACTCTTGAACTACAACTCTGACAGTATTGAAATGACACTCTCTATGGCTCAAATACTAAGAAGATTAATTGGAGCTCCTGTTTTTGTGAAACATTACTATCCCGTTAACACCCGCACGCTGGATTGGGGAGTGAATGAATCTGGAATCATGGAGGGTTGATACCCATAATTCACCATGAAAGGGGAGAGCTGGTTAGAAGCTGAGACAGCACTGTTATGAGCAAACTCCACCCAAGGTAGCAGGTCCGATCAGTTGTTCGGATGGTCTGAGATGTAACACCGCAGGAATTGCTCCAAGGCCTGATTACCCCTTTCCACTGCCCCATTTGACTGCGGGTGACAGGCCAAAGAGAAGGAGAGTGGGATACCTAGCTGCACACAGAATGCCCTCCAGAATCTCGAGACAAACGGACTACCCCGGTCGGAAAATATGACTTTGGGAACCCCGTGCAGCTGATAGACCTCTCTGACAAAGACCGTAGCCAACTCTTTAGCGGATGGAAGTTTTTTTGAATGGTATGCAATGAATCATCTTAGAAAATCGGTCAACGACCTTGATGATGACAGTGTTACCATAAGACAAAGGAAGGTTGACAATGAAGTCCATGGCAAGGTGTGACCATGGCTTCTACCCATTGGGTATAGGTTGGAGAAGGCCCACTGGAAGGTGACAGGGTGATTTAGTCTGCTCACAGACTGAACAGGCAGCGACAAAGGCAGCAATATCTTTGCTAAGTTCTGGCACCAGAAGAGACAGGAAACTGACCAAAGAAGCTGGTTCTTTCCAGGATGACCTGCTGACTTTAGTATTATGATAGGTAGAAAGTACATTAGTATGGAGGTTAACAGGTACAAAACAGCGCCCAGGGGGAGTCTCAGCAGATGCATCTACTTGGGCTGCCCGTATTTTCTCTCCAAGGGAAGAAGTTATGCTGGTACGTATGGTTGCCAGTACTTTGTCCTAGGACTAGGAGGACTTCCCTCTTTAGCACCCGAAAACTGTCTGGATAGGGCATCAGCCTGGTCATTTTTGATACCTGGCAGGTACGAGACCACATAATTAAAACGAGACAAGAATAAGGCCCATCTGGCCTACCATGGAGACAAGCGCTTAGCTTCAGACAAGTAGTTAAGGTTTTTATGATCTGTGAGGATTAGTACTGGCATGGAAGGTCCCTCAAGCAAATGCCTCCATTCTTTGAGAGCCAGTATTATCGCCAGAAGCTCACTGTTGCCAATTTCTTAATTGCATTCAGCAGGACTTAGTGTCTTCGAGAAATACCCACAAGGGTACAACTGGCTCTCAGGAGTAGGACGTTGAGACAGGAGGGCGCCTACTGCTGTCTCAGATGCATCAACCTCACGTACCAATGGAAGCTTGGGTTTTGGGTGTGCCAAAATGGGTGCTGCTGCAAAAGCGGCTTTCAATGACTCAAATGCTCTGATGGCCTCCAGGGACCAGTTAGTGGAATCATCATCTTTTTTGGTCATGTTGGTAAGGGGTTTCACCACAGAGGAAAAATTGCGGATAAATTTCCTATAGTAGTGAACCCAAGGAAACATTGGAGAGAGCGGAGACCTACGGGTCCTGGCCATTCGAGAACTGCCGAGAGTTTCTCAGGATCCATAGCAAAACCATCCTCTGAGATTACATAACCCAAGGTGGTGACCTGTTTGTGGTGGAACTCACACTTCTCCAATTTGCAAAACAGGTTATTCTCGCTTAACCTTTGCAGAACTCGGCATACATCTGCGTGGCGGCTTTCCATGGAGGCAGCATAGATCAGAATGTATTCTAGGTACACCACCACGCATTGCTGGAGCATGTACCGGAGGACATCATTTAAGAATTCCTGGAAAACCGCGGGAGCATTGCAGAGACCGAAGGGCATTACGAGGTATTCGTAATGTCAGTTCCTGCTGTTAAACGCAGTTTTCCATTCGTGGCCCTCCTTTACGCTTACCAAATGGTATGCTCCACTCAACCTTGGGCCTTTTTCCTCAAGCGAACAACTCAGTAATAAGTGGAATAGGGTAGGCGTTTTTAATCGTGATACGGTTGAGCCCCCTATAATCAATACAGGGTCTCAGTTCACCACTCTTTCTTCACAAAGAAGAATCCAGCCCCAGCAGGAGAGGAGGACTTGCGGATAAACCCCTGGGACAGCGCATCCACAACATACTCCTCAATGGCCTTATTCCTCGTGACAGAAAGAGGGTAGACTCTACCTCGAGGAGGTATGGCACCCGGTTGTAGTTCAATGGTACAATCGTATGGGTGGAGAGGCAGGAGCTCACCAGCCCGGCCCTTATCGAATACATCACGGAACTCTTGATACTCGTCAGACAGCAAAGAGACTGAGGATGTGGATAGCACCCTCCCCACTTTTACTAGGCATGTCTTAGAACAGTTGGGTGACAATGCCATGACTTCAGCCCTTGCCCAATCGACCGTGGGATTGTGTTTGCGCAACCATGAATAACCCAGGATCCCAGGATAGTGAGGAGAGTGGATCACCTGGAATTGTAAGGTTTCCTGATGGAGAGCCCCTATAGCCACAGACAAAGGAGCGGTTTTGTGGGTTACCTGCGGCGGCTGTAAAGGTCTACCAATCGCCTCGGGGGCAAGTGGAGTGGTACGGAGCTGCAATGGAATGGAGTGCTTCTGGCCGAAGTCACTGTCAACAAAGAGGCCCGCTGCACCAGAGTCAATAAGTGCCTCTGAAGTAATGGAACTTTTGCCCCAAGAAAGCCCAGCGGATATTAGTGGTTTATCAGTATGAATATCCGGGGATGCTGAGATGCCGCCTAAGGTCTGTCCCCTATAAGACCTTAGGTGCGGTTGTCCCGGACATGTGGGACAATTTGCAGTAGATGACCTGCCTTACTGCAGTAAAGGTCCAGGCCCTCCCTCCTCCTCAAGGCCCTTTCCACAACTGAAAGTCGAGTGAACCCAATCTGCAAGGGCTCCACATCGCCTGAGGTTTTGAGACTAGGAGGTGCGGGAGGAGAGGAAGGTACGGGTGGGGACGAAAGGCTCGGAGTTAAATGGATGGGATGCCTCCGCAGGTGCTCCCTAAAAGAAGGTCTCTCACAGATTCGGAAGTCACTCAGAATACAATATGAGACCAGTTCCTCTAAATCACTGGGAAAGTCCCGGGCTGCAATCTCATCTTTAACCGTATCCGAAAGCCCATTAGAGAAAAACAGCCACAAGAGCCTCATTATTCCAACCAACCTTGGCTGCCAGGGTATGAAACTCTATAGCATAATCGAAAACCATCCTAGTACCCTGCTGGACGGACATTAGGTGCTTGGCAGCCAAGGTGGAGCGGCCCGGTATATCAAATACCCTTTTAAAGGATGCCACAAACTCAGGGTAATTGTATACAATAGGTTTCTGCATCTCCCAAAGGGGAGTAGCCCAGGCCAAGACCCTGTCAGAGAGTAAGGAAATCACGAGGCCCACCTTGCTCCTATCAGACAGGAAGGATTGTGGTACCATCTCCAGAGAGATGCCAGCCTGGTTAGAAAACCTCTGCATTGGTTGGGGTCGCCCCCATAATGCTGGGGAAGCGGGGAAGACCCTGTCATACCTCTCGCAACACTGTAATCACCATTGGCAGCCAGAGTGGGAGCAGCAGCAGCTATAGGGTCAGCCTGCGCCGAGAATCGCTGAGGCGGTGGAACCAGATGCTCAGTACGGAGCACCAAAGCATGGAGGGCTGCAGCAAAGTGGTCAATGCGCTGGTCTACCTGGTCAAGCCTGAAAAAAATATTCAGTGGATTGCCTGCTCCTTCTGAATTCATGGTCCTTGTGTACTGTTATGGACCAGGAACCAGATAAGACACATAAGTGTAAAATGCAATACACCTTTATTAATGAAACAAAAACAGAAGCATGAAAAGCATAAAACAAAAGACACGCCAACAAAAACAGAAGCATGATCCAAGAGCATAAACCAAAAGACACGCCAGGGTCAGGAACCAAGACAGGTATTCAGCCGAGCCGGAGTCAGGAAACCAGAAGTCTGCAATGTCAGGAACAAGCCATGGGTCAGAAGCACAGAAGTCAACGAAGTCTGGAACAAGTATATACAAAAAAATATTCTGCTATCGTGAGCGCTCCAAAAATAGCTTGATCAAGTAATAAAAGCAATCTGATACAACACAAGAGGTTATATATAAATATGTTAAATAATGAATACAAAGTAGATTAGATGTTCTTAATGCTCATAACATATAGATGATAATGAAGATGATGTAGTACAAATAAATGGTTAGGTGTTAGTAAGAACACTGGTTCCAGTCCTTATTTGTAGTTCCAATATGTGATGGAAATGAGATGAAATCTTGATGTTAATATGAAATGAAGATGAAATGAGATGGATATACGAATATGGAGATGAAGAAGATAATTCCCTTGAACTGTTCTATGAAAAATGCTGCAATCGAAAACTTATAGAAGAAGCTAAAGAAAAAACTTCCAAACTAAACAGAGCTGATCTCATTAACTACAAACCCAAAACCCAGAAATTCAATAGCTTAATACCATCACTTACCACCACATACAACAGTCAATCTCAACAAATTCATAACATTCTGAAAAAACACTGGCACATACTAATGGAAGATACTATCCTTAAACCTATCATAGGCGATCAACCAAAAATTATCTATAGAAAAAACAGAAATTTAGCAAGCTATGTAGCACCCAGTGATATTCATCTTAAAAACAAACATTCATCATCACACACTTTTATCACCAGGAAAGGAATGTTTAAATGTGGTAGATTAAATTGTAAATGCTGTACACATCTACCTTCAGCAAAAAATACTAATTTTACTTCAACTGTTACTAAGAAAAAATATAATATCAAGGAATATATAACTTGTGCTAGTACATTCATAGTTTATCTCATCACTTGCTCTTGTGGTTTGCAATATGTCGGAAGAACTAAAAGAAAATTAAAAATCAGATTGGCAGAACATCTTTACAACATCCAAAGAGGATTAGAAACTCATTATCCAATCATTGCAGAATTAAACATAATTGTGAACACACAAATCTTACTATTACAGGTATTGAACAGATTAAGGTAGGACATAGAGGAGGGGATAGACTTTTAAAATTAAGACAACGAGAATCCTTTTGGATATATGAGCTAGGCACATTGCACCCAAAGGGTCTCAATGTAGATTTTGATTTTGCATCATTTCTATAAATAAAGCTCATCACCTCATAGGATCCAAATAAAGAAATAACCCCTCCTTATCCCTCCAACTGCAGTATTGATTCTTACGTTTTTTATTATTCTAGTATAGATTTGCCACAAGCTATATCAGTTTCATATATGTGCTGTATAATGTATTTCTGTTGGTCTCACAGTCTCCTCTAAAGCAAACCTGGTATATATTTACAAACACCGAGCGTGACTTTGTTTCCCTTTATGTATCTTTGATGTTGCTTATTTGTTTCGTTTTAAACATAAGTATATACCATCAATTAATGTTGCCTTTCTCCAGCACACAACAAAGTAATAAACTACCAAAAAAACACAGACATACAGTGTTACATACATTTCCCGACATTTTTTTACATTGGCACATCCATCGTTCCACTTCAAATCAATAATTCCCCCAGATATTCTCTCTTGCATAGTCTAGCCGTTCAAGCATTCAAATCACCTTCACATCACCAGATCACTCAACTACACACATCAGGGTCCCAAAAGTTCTTTCTATGTCACCATCACGTCACTTATATGTCTTACATATGTTTCACTTTTATAAGCACCACTACACTTCACTACGTTCACTAAAATTCACATTCTTAAATCACTCACTCGGTTCAATGTCTTCTTTTACATCAACTCATTGGTTATCAGCCATTAAATACACAGGGGAATAATGCCATCCCCCCAAATTACGAGGACAGTTGATAATAATAATCAAAATTGAATGACCATTTCCACATAAATCGGCAACACTAAAAGGTGATAAATACACAACGAGATTTTAGTTTTATTATTAGTTTTATTATTATTCTTATTATCCAATGTCATAGCTGAGTAGTTTTTACAATATTTTGCATGTTAAAATCGTTGGAATACTTTTAACACAAGTTTGGATCATCAAGTTTTAATTTCTCACATTTTTTTATGTATCAACGATTTTAGTTGTTCACAGTAGCATAATATGCATAATGCTAGCTTTTAAACTGAGTTTCTTATGTTGTATGTATCATACATATTTTACCCTTTGAACTTTAGTTAAATCTATTTATAGCAGAGGAAAGAATCGTTCCGTTCTTCCACACGCCTTTGAGAAAGTAGACAGTAAGCCTACGAAAACGTTCGGGCCACCAACACATTACCTATTCCAGGTCCTATCCACGCCCCCTGTGAGCTTCCCCGCTCCGCCCCCATTGTCTCTTCACTCAGAACGCCGAGTGTAACAATTTGTCCGGACACGAGGTCTGATAATAAGTGCCGATAAACGCCACTGGTCTCGACTGGAGAATTTCTATAAAAGATTATCACCACAGAGACATATATACCAGACCCGGTCGGATTCATAAGATATCATCATCCACATTGTACTTTGGGTCGGCAGGAGTTTAGAGTGGACACAGTTCGTCTGGCTATAAGGGACAAGGACCTTTTTATTTTGTTTATTAATAATTTAGAAGTGGGTATTGAAAGTATTGTCTTTATCTTTGCAGAGGATGCCAAGCTGTATAAGGAAATACACACAGAGCTGGATGTTATTTCTCTGCAGAAAGATTTGGATAAATGGAGTGAATGGGAGAAAAAGTGGAAGATCCCATTTAATATTGATAAACATAAGGCTATGCATCTGAGCTGCAGATACACTACATATACACTACATGGAAATCTACTTAAAGAATCATCTTTACAGAAAGATTTAGGCGTACTAATAGATAATCAACTTCATAGTCCTGTGCAGTGCCACTCAGCCACTGCAAGAGCCAATAGCATACTATCCTGTATAAAACTGGGTATAGATGCACAGGACAGAATATAATTCTGCCTCTATATAAATCCTCGATAAGGTCTCATCTGGAATATGGAATATAGTTTCGGGCACCAATTCTTAAAAAATACATTATTGAACAGGAAAAAGTACAGAAGAGTACAATAAAACTGATAAAGGGACTGGAGGATCTAAGTTATAAAGACAGACTAGCCAAACTGGGTTTGTTTACATTACAGAAGAGATAGCTAAGGAGTGATATGATTACCATTTACAAATATATTCATGGTCAATACAAATAACTCTCCAAGGAACTATTTACTCAAAAAGCTGAGCAAAAGACCATTAAGACTAAAGATAAGGGTTTTTTGACTAATACAAACGCAGCAATTATTTTTACAGTAAGGGCAGTAAAGTTATGCAATTATTTGCCTTGGGATGCTGTGTTTGCAGATACTGATATTGCTTTCAAAAAAGTAATGGATACCTTTCTAGTGCAGAACAATATTGAGAATTATGACAGTTGGCTTCAAAGTAGATAGGATGTTGATCAAGGGAAATAAAACCTGCCATGTCAGGAAGGAATTTTTTTTTACCTACTTAGGGCTTAATTAGAAGTGGCTTCAATACTTATTTTTTTGCCTTCTTGTGGATCAACAGGGGTGATATGGCACAGGCTGAACTTGATGAATGCACGTCTTTTTTAGTAGACTTGTGCATGGGAAAAAAAATTCGATAAAATTCGATTTTGGACAATTTTTTTTTCTTATTCGATCGGAAAATTGGACCGGACCTGTTCAACTCAGACAAAATTCGGATGGAATCCAAATTATTCGGCTGAACTCACCATGTTTTTAAAATACAATAAAATCAAAATTAGATAAATAAAAATAAGTGGATAGCCAGGGTCTAAATGAAGATGGTGGAACAGGGTAAGGTGGAGCTTTAGCCTTATGGTACTGTAGATGAAGCATGGATGTAGCTATTCAAAGGAAGACGGAAGACTGAGGATGACTGGTGCAGGGCGGACTCAGGATGACAGCAACACTGTAGATGTAGCCAGCAGCAAACTACAGAACACTGGACCAGGCAGAACTCAGTAGATAAATATACGACTTTTGTTAGAATAGAGTTAGACTACAAAACCGAGGAAGCCTGGAGCAGCAAACTGCAGAACACAGGAGCAGGCAGGCCTCAGTAGATGGATACAGCAACTGAGGAATACTGGTGCGAGGCAGACTCAGGATGACAGCAAAACTGGAGATATAGCCAGCAGTAAACTTTAGAACACTGGAGTAGGCATGACTTAGTAGATGGATACAGCAACTGAGGATGACTGGTGAGAGGCAGATTCAGGATGACAGCAACACAGGAGATGTAGGCTTTTCTAATCTGCATCAAACCTGACAGCAGGGTAACCCAGCTTTGGCAGGTTGACTTTTAAAAAAAGTTATTTGCTCCATGAGCTGGGGGGCCGATTGAGAGCGCTGGGGACTAAGTATATTTCCAGTTACCGAAAATACCCGCTCACTCTGGAAAGTGGTTGGGGGGCAAAAAAGCAACTCCTGGGCTACCAGGGACAAAGTAGGCTACACAGCCCTCTTGTTATCCCAGAAAGTCAAGGTATGTGTATTTGGGGGCAAAGAAGGTTCCGCAAGGTAAGCCTTAACCTCAAACTCAGCACTTTTTCTACTGATTGGGAGCTGTTTGTTTTGTCCGAAGATAATCGCTCCATTGCCTCAGCATATAAAGCAGCAGCTGCTCCACTGGAGCAAGATGACGTGCTACTGGCGCTGCTATGGATAGGTGCCAGAAGACCACCACACCCCTCCAGCTCATCTGCGGAATCTTCTCCTGCCTTGTGTGACTGCATCCTGTTTTTAATTTGCCTCTCACGTACCCTCACTATCAATTGTTCCCTCCAGGCAGTGAGTGAATTGGAAGTAAGTGCCATCTTGCCTATGATTCATGGATCGCACATTGTGGCAAGCATTAACTCGGGACAATTGTCCATGTGCTCTTCCATGCGCCGAGTCAGTTCCTTCTTTAGCTTCGTTAGAAGGGCAGCAATATCAGGAAGTATAGTACCATCAGCACCAGTCAAGCATTCCCTATGGGCAAGGAAATCGTCCAATTTTAAGGAGAAGTGCGTGAAGAGGGGAATAACTTCTGCCAGGCTAGCATTCTCTTTGCTCAACGTTTTCATAAAAGCATGGAAAGGCGTAAGGACTGTCACTACCTGTTCCATCAGGGCCCGGTGACATGACATTGCATGAATTGCCTTTTTCTGCTCCAGGATACGCTCTAGCATATCTAAGGTGGAGTTCCACCTGGTCCCAACATTTTGTTTTAGGCAGTGCTATGGGAGGTCTGCCTTTTTCTGTTCCTGCCTGAGGAGCTGGCTATCTTTGACACTCAGATGGAAGTGGCCAGCAATTTGTCGGCATGAATCCAGAAGTGCTGACAACCTTCCAGTGTTACTGCCATCCTCAAGAGCAGCCTTCACTACTAGATGCAGGATATAAGCTGAGCAGCACACACCGACAAATCTGCCATCCCGGAGAGCCTTGATCATGTTAGCTGCACCATCAGTAACCACAAACCCCATTTGCACCTGTGTGCCTGCCTGCTCCCCTAGCCACTGCGCCACCATGTTCTGCAGTGCTTTGCGAATGTTATCTGAGGTGTGCTGCTGATCCATGCACATGGAGGAAGAAAGAGCGGTGCCCTGCCTGCTTGGCTACTGCACCCGAACTTGTTGCTATCAGTGTGTCTTGCAACACATTGGGCTGCGATCAATGCGCCGTCAAGGACAGGAAGCCATGATGGCCACTCGGAGCACTCCATAAGTCAGTGGTAAAGTGTACTGACTGGCCACCAGCCTTTCCTAGCAGGTCATTCAAAACATCAAAGCACGACCGGTACAGTGAGGGCACTATAGTTCTACTGAATGTGGTGCGGGATGGAATTTTATATCTGGGTTCAATAGCCTCCATAAGTTGCTGGAAGGGCTCCCCATCCACCAAATTAAAAGTAGCACCCCCAATGGCTATTAGCTGTGCAATGAGGCATGTGATTTTCCTGACCTGCTGTCTGCACATCCCTTTGGAATGAAACCCACCAAAATCTTCCAGTGTGGCCTGTACTGATTTTGGGATGGGCTGTGACTGTCTGCTGCTCTTACTAGGACCAGATGTGGCATGATCCCCCCTGCGGCCTACTGGTGATGGATGTGACACTGGTATATGCAGTACTAGTACTGCCACCTTCTGCACTTATCAACAGTTGTTCAGGTGTTGGTTCATCCCGGAGGTGGTCAGATGACCCAACACCGGCCCACGGCTGACTTCCCTATCACACAGTCTACATTTTGCTAGCCGGCCATCACCAAGTGCCACAAAATAGTCCCATGCTTTGGAGCAACGGTGGTGGAGAAGAACAAACAGAGATGACACTTTCTTCATCTTCACCTGCTGGAGCAACCTCACTTTGCTTTTTCTTTCTACATACTGTCACAGAGATACCAGTAGACCTAAAGATGGCAGCAGGGATGTTGGGACTGGGATTGGAGGAGGATTGTGGAGTAACAGTGGTACTGGTGGAGGAGACACTAGCAGCTACTACCTGGCTGGGAGACTCAAATGGAACTGGAGAGGCAGGTGTTGAGTTGTCAATAGAAGACACAAGTGTAACTGGAGAAACAGGAGGAGTACTGTGGGAAGCAGGTGAAAAATTAAGCTCAGGGGAATATTCAAGGTCACTGGAAAAATGAAGCTCAGGGGACAAATCGAGCTTATGAAACTTTGATCCCTCAGATTCTTCTTCTAACTCTTGTAGATTTTGAAATGAAGAAACATCATCATCTGCAGCAGATTTTGTGGAAACGTGCTCAATTCCCTCTTCTGCCTGGTGACTACCGGGAAATGGTAAACTATCTCCCTCAATAATATTTTCTGGAGTAGATATGCTCTCAGTAGTAGTGACAGTGGTGGCAGGAAAAATGTTATCCAAATACCGCAATAATTTCCATTTGGGCTGCTTACACGGACGTTTTCTATAAAAATCCCGCATTGATACTGCCCGCAGTTTCCAACCAGTACTGTTACCAACACTAGGTGTCCCCAGGTTTATACAACTGGCTGTAGTGGAGGTAGTGACTGAACTGCGAGTGGCACTAGTCATTGTGAAGGTGGTTCTGGGGGGGATCATCAACAAACAGCTTACGAGATACAGGTGACGGCTGCTTCGTGTCTTAGAGGAGGACCTGGACCTCTCTACCCTACTAGTAGAGGTAGAACGACCTTCAGTTCCCTTCTTATTTTTATTTTTTGTTTTGAATCCTGACTAGTACTAGTACTCTTCTTTGCCCGCCCGCTGCTGCTAGCTCTTCTTGAAAGCAACATCACTGTGGTGGTGTTAGCGGTTTCTGGGTCACTGCAGCTGGTACCAGGACAAGAAACATCAGGGTGTTCGCTAGGACTCAAATCCATTACAGATAGCTAGGTAGTGTACTATAATAAGTTGATAGTTTTACAACCTGGCCACACAACAACTGTCAAACTGGCTGCGTCACTCTGCAAATGATTCAAACAAAATCCTAAGTTGAATTTTAAAATTTAACACTGGAGCACTGATGATTCTCCCTTGCAGTGACAGTAAGGTAGTTGGCCTCCCAGTCCCTACACAACTCTGAGATTCTGTCACTCTGCAAATTATCCAAACAAAATCCTAAATTGAATTTTAAAATTTAACACTGGAGCACTGATGATTCTCCCTTGCGGTGGCTTCAAGGTAGTTGGCCTAAGTTGAATTTTTGATTTAACACTGGAACACTGAGGATTCTCCCTTGTTGTGGCAGTAAGATAGTAAGTCTCCCAGTCCCTAAACAACTGTGAGATTGTGTTTGTCAGTCTGCAAATTATTCAAACAAATTTTCATTTTTTACACAGGAACAAAAGTTGACTCTCCCTTGCAGTGGCAATAACTGGCACTAATGCTGGCTGCCTGTCTATTCCTATCTGCCTGTCTACACAACAACTGGACAGTCACTCTCTCTATATCTCTATCGGCTTCTTCTCTCTCCCAGCTCCAACAACGCAATAAACATTAACAGGAAATGCAGGAGCTGTCTGTGATGTCATTAGTCCACCCCCATCATGAAATGAAGAAGCTAATTGTTTGGACTAAAGACATCATGAAACAAAGAAGCTAATTGGACTAGAGAGGAAGGGAAAGCAGCACGCGCAGGGAGAACGTCATCCGAATATTGTAACGAAGTTCTGCCCAGTTAGGTTTTGGATTCAGCTTCTAAAAACGAATGGCTCTAAGATTTTTGCCATGTCCAAATGGCTCCAAATCACCCTTATTCTTCCGAAATCCAAATGTGGACGAACCGAATCGCACAAGCCTATTCTTTAGTTATGTTTTCATGTTAACTATGTTACTATGTATGTCGAGTAAGCTGTTTCCTAATCTCCCTCCAAATATGTGACGTTTTTTACTTTAATATTATTATACCTCCTTTACTTCTCTATTCACCCCCCTTTTTTTTTCTTACAGACTTTTATATTTTTTCTTCCACTTGAGATTTAGAATATCTTGTAATGCTCTTCGCTTCTTTTTAACCTTGTAAACTTTAATATCTTCCCCTGACTGCCCATATATCCTGTATTCACATTTTTTGCCTTTACAATACCCTCCACCTTTCCAGACTGGTTTTCTTTAAAGCGATAGCAATGTTTCATAATAAAAGCAGCTCCAATTAATCTTCATAGTATTTGGGCCTTGGAGAGTGTTATTTCAATTCTGTCAGAGTTGTAGTTCAAGAGTAATTGAATGATAAAGTATCTACCTGCCACTCCTTCTACTGATGTAACACTGCTCAGCTTAGAGCAGCAGGGAGTGTCCAAGTAGATTGCAGAGAGGGACAATCTTCAATTAAGATAACGGAAAAAGCTGAAAAACCTGTTAAGGGGGGCAGGGTTTTCATTGTTCTCATAGTAAGAATATTGACCCTTGAATTGAGCTGTCTGGTCTGTGGACTGGATTCCACATCTGAGGAGTGGGGGTTTACACTAGGTAAAAGGGGCGGGAGGGGGAAACTTTATCATCCAATTACTCTTGAACTACAACGCTCACAGTAATGAAATAACACTCTCTATGGCTCAAATACTATGAAGATTAATTGGAGCTGCTGTTTTTGTGAAACATTAATATCCCTTTAATACATTTGTTTACATGACTGATGCAGAATTCAATAGCAGAAAAAAATGTAATGTTTTAGTTGTTTCCATTGTAGCTGCACACCTTAAGGCAATCTCCTGTCTACTAAGAAATTATTTATATGTTCATCCATAAGAGAAATTCTGCCCTTCTAAAATCTTAGCTGTTTGTTTTATAGTGTGGCTTCTCACAGACATTACCAGTATCAACTTCATTTTATGGCGCTAAGGAATTACTCATGTCCCATTTCTGGCAAGTGTACTCCATCACACCTATACAAGCTATTGTATGAAAAACCAAACTCACTATGTTTGATGGAGCCTCCCCCACAACAATAAATTATCTTATCCACATACAAAAGGTACTTTTTTTCTGCACTTCTCAATTTCAGCCAAAGACATTGCTCCCACCAGGATTTATGTGAGTTTGTATAGGACCATACCAGCCTGGTATCGGGATATTATTCCAGGGTCTTAAAACAGGTGTCCTGGATTCTCAGGATGAGCCAATAGACTTGAGGGAGTTAAGATATTGCTGCATGCATGTAATATTACTATATCTGGGTTGCCCCAGCATATTTAGAAATGCTAAAATATTTTCCACAATGCTCCCCACCTCAATCCCCTTGTACCAAACCTCTGGAACTCCATGTATTCCTGCAGCATCTGTAATAGTCATCCCCAGGGACTTGAGGCTGCATATCTCTGCCCAGTACATGAATGAGTGCCTCACAACTTAAAAACGTGTTGTGCAGCCTTCCTTCTTTCTGCAGCGGAGACAAGAGAAATAAGCATTATTATTCATTCCTGCAACTGCCTGATGTATTTACTAAATGTACCTGTCCCAAGCTTCTGTAAAGCCTGTGCTGAATTGCCTTGTGCTGCTGCAAGTTACCACCCGAATGGATTTGTCACATACAGGGAGGGGTCTATTCCAATACAATTTAGGCGTAGTTTGAATTGGTATAGTGACAAGACAGTGCCATCCATATGCCTCAAAAAGGGGCATATAGGATGACACCACCAACCTACTGAGACTATCCTCATCTATGGACCTGTGCACTTCCTTATGGTGCCCCTCTTTCCTCCTGTTCCAACCTTTCAAGATCCTCCTGATTGCAAACTCAGCCACCACATGCACTTAACCCTAAAAAAGAAAGGCTTGATTGCCAACTCCCTGCAACTTTAGCACAAATGCACCCTCCATTTCAAGTTGCTTTCCAGCATTTATTGTCCATTTCCCACATCGGTGCATAAATGTATTTTACTCCATTTAGTTTATGACCATTTTGTTTGTATTTCCCACTAGTGATCCCATTCTCACATTTCCAGTGATGGCGCCTTTTACAACGGCTGGATAGCAGGGCTGACACAGGAAGAATGTGCAGACCATTTTGGCCTGTACATGAAGTATAAGATCATTAGATATTTCACATCATATATACCATTTAGGATATATTTGGTTATCCAAGCAACCCCATTCCCCAAACAGCATCTGTGTACAGATGCAAGGTCTGACTGGTTCTGGGGCTTAACAAGCCATCTTACACCATCATATCCCATAATAATGTCATCCCAATTCTTAAGGTCTTTAAAGGATGATATGAGCCTGATCTTACAAAAAATCCAATTTGAACCGCCTTTGGTAAGCGCCAACCTTTTCCTTCAACACCCAACCAATTGTTGGTACCCTTGTCACAAAATTCAAAATCCCCAACAGTGACCGCCTACGAAATATCTTGCTAGTGCCTATGGCTGATGCCATTGTCTCACTGGCCTTTTGAACCTTGCCCTGTAGAAGCCTGACCAAATGTCTATCTCAGTACCCAAAATAGATAAATATGTGGTAGGATGAATAGGATTGTCCTGGACTATGGGTGCCGCCAGATCCAAAAACACCTCCTTCACTGTTCTTAACCTACAGCATACTTCTGATTCCTATGAATTGACAAAGAGAGTGGACACCTGACTCAACCTCAACTACCCAGTGGAGGAAGTAACTAAAATCCTCAAAAGAAGCACAAGAAATTGAGCACCCTATTGACACTGATCCATATAATAATCACTTGCCCACTTGAAACCTATGTAATTCTAACTGAGTGAACAAAAAGAAGGCTGAAAAAGCAGATTCAACATCAGACTTAACTAGCAGAGACCAAGCTCCTGCATGTTTAATATAATAAAAAAAAAAAGAAGATTTTAGTCTTACATGTAAAATCATTTTCTCTTAATCCATATGACATACAGGTACCATGAGGAGGTGACAGTTCCTCCCTGTGGGTTGGAACAATTCTAGAAGAAGTTGCCTCGACTCAGATCGACCTGATACAAGCCTACTAAGTAGGACAGCACGAAAGAAGAAAGAAAACACCTGTGAGCAGCATACCCAAGAGGACTCCCCCTCCAGCCACAGGAGACCCAGCATGGTCCCTTTCACTGGGTGGGTCAAACTAGAGGACATATAATAATACCTATAGAGATCAGGAACCATAAGACCATCTTTATTTATATAGTGCCTTACCTGTACACAGCGCTTTACAGAAGTTTAAATAGTACAATAAGAAAATAAAGAACTGTGTTAAAAGCAATAGGCCAGAATGCGATCATTGCATTATTTGTAGGGGTAAATGCAGCAAGGGAATCATACGCTGGGAAAGGGGCCCTGCTGTAAGGAGCTTACAATCTAATTAGAATTCATGAAGACATACAGAGACAGTAGGAAGAGGATCATAAGTGCAAGTACAAGGCCTAGTGAATGAAGTGCAGAAGGATTCTGATGTGACCATCGGTGTGCAAAATGAGGATATTGTTACTGAGATGCCTCCTTGAGCAGGGGGGTTTTGAGGAGATGCTTGATCTATTATCACGGTGCCCGTGATTCTATGTGCGACATTCTTACTTCCAGGTTTGTGTTTGGCTGTCTCTTATTGGTGCTAGCTGGCTAGCCCCTCCCAGGGCTAGCCTTTATATACGCCCTCCTGTCACTAGGCCGGTGCCCTTTCGTGGTGTTCCTGACCTTACGTTATTCTGTGCTCCTGTTCCGTGTTGATCTGGTTTCCATCTGACCTTGCTCCTGTTCTGCTCCTGTGTACCGATTCAGGCTTTTGCTGACTACCGCTCTCTGTGTACCGATCCAGGCTTTGCCTGACTACCACTCTCTGTGTACCGATCCCGGCTTTGGCTTACTACCGCTCTCTGTGTACCGATCCAGGCTGTGGCTGACTTTCGCTCTCTGATACTGATCCAGGCATTGACTGACTTATGCTATTTGTGTTGCCCTCGCTATTATTGTCAGTCCTCTAGATTTGTTGCCTCCGGTTCCGCTACTCTCTGCCTGTGTATCAGTGTGGCTTCCGTTACGTACACCCAGCCTGTACTATCCAGTTACTAGCGGTTACCGTTGCCTACCCACTTACGCTCAGCCTGTGACTATCTGTGGCCTCTGTTAAGTACACCCAGTCAGTGCTATCCGGTCACTAAGCGGTTACCGTTACCAGTTCATTACCTACATGCAGCCTGTGATTCCCTGTGGCCTCCGTTAAGTACACCCAGTCAGTGCTATCCGGTCACTAAGCGGTTACCGTTGCCAGTTCAGTACCTACACGCAGCCTGTGATTTCCTGCGGCCTCTGTTACATACACTCAGTCTGTGCTGTCCTGTCTAGCGGTTACCGTTACCAGCTCATTACACTATCTCAGCCTGTGACTCTCTGTGGCCTCCGTTACGTTCTCCCAGTCTGTGCTGTCAGGTCACTAGCGGTTACGTTGTCAGCTCATTTCACTCACTCAGCCTGTGACCCGGTAGAGCCTCCTCAGTTCCTTGTTGCACCAGATATCAGGCTGCCTTACCCGGTATTCGGTAAGGCCGGTAGAGCCTCATCAGTTCCTTGTTGCACTAGATATTAGGCTGCCTTACCCGGTATTCGCTAAGGCCGGTAGAGCCTCCCTATTGTATTGCTCTTTGTATGCCCTGTCCTGTGTCAAACTTTCTTACTGTTGTTTGTAGAGTTTGGACCCGTGAAGGGCTTTGTTGCGCTTTATTTTGCCTAATAAAGCTTTTCTATTTTATCCTACCCAATTGTCTGAGTGTTCAATAAAACTGTGACATTTATAAAGAATCTTCTGCTGTATCCTAGGGTGTTTTCCCAACATAACAAAATGACATAACTTATTCTTAATGCCTATGAAATCCAGTTTAGTTAATTTTGCAAACAAGACTCTGAATAAATATAAAATCCTTGCCACAGATGCAATGTCAGTTGGAACCTCCATCTCAATTATGTCTTTCTCCAATTCCTCACATTCCCAAAGTGCTCAGAAAGATCAGGATGGACAGCAAAACAGATTCTAGTCTCTCCTTATTGGACCAGGAGGGGGTGGTTTGTGGACCCGGATGAGTTTCTCCATTCAGGATCTGCTCCCGGTTCCTCCCAGGAAGGACCTCCTTCTCCAGGGTTACCTTTGGAAAGGGGATGTGGAAAAGCTGGCTTTGATGGCATGGCTGTTAAAGCCCACATTTTGAGGAGAAATTGGTAATTACCTCAGTGGATAAACCCTATGATTCAGGCTCAGATGTCTGTCTCCTCTAATTCCTACCATAGGATATGGTCTATTTTTCATTCCTGGTGTGTGGACAGGTCTCTATCTTCAGATGATTTTGACCTTCTGATGGTTCTCTCCTTTCTCCTTGGCAAAAGTATCATTTTGATTGCACCAATTCTTCCAAATAAAGATAATGGGAGACTTGCCCAAGTAGATAATGAGGAGGCAATTTTGGTCCATAAAACACTATAAAGAATGAATTTCCCCAAAGGACGCTAGCCTGAACAGCTGAGGTGAGGTTCTGGGTCATCTGCAGGTACTGGGTAGGTGGACTGCAGAGGAGTCTCTTCAGTCCAATGTTCTGGAAGTCTGGGAGATCTGTTTCACCCTTGTTTACTAGACCTCTCAGTTGAAGGGGCATACAGCGTGGGTGCAGTCGACATGCCATGGCCTACCTCAACCATCAGGGGTGGACTCGAAGTGCAGCTATGAGTGAGGTACCATTCCGGATTGGGCAGAAGCCCACATTCTGGCCATCTCCGCCTTTCACATTCCATGGGTAGAAAACATGCTGGCAGAGTTTCTAAGTCTCCAAGATGTGGATACAGGAGAATGGGAACTCAATCCAGAAGCTTTCTATCTGATTGTAGGGGTTGCCAACGATAGACCTGATGGCCATGAGGGAAAACAGGAAGGTTCCAAAAGGGGGACCCTCTGGCATTTGCCACAGATGCAATGTCACTTCCACCTGGCTTATGTCTTTCTCCAATTCCTCACATTCCCACAGTGCTCATAAAGATCAGGATGGATGGCATGACCGGTTCTAGTCTCTCCTTATTGGGCCAGGAGGGGTGGTTTGTGGACCTGGTGAGTTTCATCATTCAGGATCTGCTCCAGCTTCCTCCCAGGCAGGACCTCCTTCACCAGCGTTACCTTTGGAAAGGGGATGTAGAAAAGCTGGCTTTAATGGCATGGCTGTTGAAGCCCACAGCTTGAGGAGAAAGTGGTAATTACCTTAGCGGAGAAACCCTATGATTCAGGCTCAGAAATCTGTCTCCTCTAATTCCTACCATAGGGTATGGTCTATTTTTCATTCCTGGTGTATGGACAGTCTCGGTCTTCAGATGATTTTGACCTTCTGATGGTGCTCTCCTTTCTCCAGGATGGCTTGAACAAAGAACTCAGTTTGAGTTTCTTGAAAGCTCAGTTTTTTTTCAGAGATGTATTGCTACTATTCCTAATGTCAATGTGTTTCTTCAGGAGGTCACTCATGTTTTCCATGCCTTCAAAGCTCCCACTCCTCTGTGGGACCTTAATCTGGTTTTGTTTTTTTTCGTCTTGCTACCACTCTCTTGCATCAATTGATGCGCAAGATGGCTTTTTTCCTGGCAGTAGTCTCAGTCCACAGAGTTGCAGATGGTGTCTTGCAAGCTGCCTTTCCTGGTTTTCACAAAGACAAGACAGTGCTTTTAGGTTTGCCCTTAAGGTGCAGTTTGCTTACTCCAGAAGAGCTCCAGGTCTTCTTAATACATTAACCTCATAATGATATGTGCGTGTCTGTCTCACAGGAATGGCAGCATTTTCATCATATTTTAATTGCATCTCCCTGCCTTATGAAGGTATCTGATAATGACAGAAGCAAGGAGCAACATATTTGATATACTGCACTTACTGCTGCTTCATGAATTTTGTCTTACTTTTCTATTAAATAGTATACTACATAAATATCTTCAAATTTTAGTTAATAAGATAATTCTGCCACTGTTTTGGCACATAGAAACAAAACAATAATCAACATTGTCTGGGGGAATATTAATTTGTTCTACAGAAAATTCCCACTACCACCTGTGTTTCTTGGTTCCCTGCAACTCTGGTCTCTGATTACTGGAATTCACAGTGTCATTTAATCTTGTAACTCAACTTGCTTAACAATTACAACCACCAAACCATAACCCTCTACCACCAACTTCTCTAAGCCAGCCAGAGAGGGAAAGAAAGAGAGAAAGAGAGAGAGAGGGAGAAAGAAAAGAAAGAGAGGGGGAAAAAAAGCGAGAAAAAAAAAAAAAAAAAGAGAGAGAGAGAGACCAGCTGCGGACAGGGAAATCATGGGTAAGAAGCCATGGGATGTGACAGGGAGGCTCAAAAAGGGAAAGGCATCGCCTATACTGGGATTACCCAATGAAGATATGGACATGGAGGGCATAGCTGACGGAGCTGCAGATGGTGGGAAAACTTTTATAGGTCCAAAAATACAGGCGCAGAAGGGGAAAGAAGCCTGGGCAGGGCTGCTTGCAAGCAGCCCTCACAAAGGCTTCCAGTATGGTGTAGAGCTTCTGGAATCCACCTCTGCCTTCTCTCAAAAATGGATTGGTGGCTGAATTCTCCACTTGAAGCTCTGTCCACACAGTGACCTATATAAAAGGTAACAAATATGGCTTCCTTTAAAACAATAAAAGCCTACCACTATTTTCCCACTGATAAATAGGAATGTTCCTTCCCCTTCTGCCTTATTGTGACTTCTAGGGTATGCCAAACTTCTGCATCCTAAAGTGTACATGCCCTGCTTCCCTTACTTTCTCCTCCAGCAAGTTAAACACAAACTATAACATAGAAACAAACCTTGCTTCACCAATAATACCAAGTGGGCACCTTGTTAAATAAAGAGACAAGACATTTTTAGGTGGCAAATATAGGTCATGGTTTATTTATCTATCAACTTATATAAACACCCATGGATCCCCTCCCCCCAAATAATGTGGCACTTCATGGGCCACAATGTTTTTGTGTGGGCCGGTACCCACACCCAACTAATGTAACCCCAATGGATGAGGGTCCTGTTCTTTATTGTATCCTCTTGTGGATGAGATGCCTACCTTCAGCTGTATATTAAATAAAGGTACCAGGTCACCTCATTCTACAATGGTGTATTTATTTGCTGGTGGCATGGAATACCAGATAAGAAATTTATTGGGCAGTGGACTAACTAGTTATTGGAGGGTCCTGGAGCAAACATTTTATGGGGCCACCTAACAAATTTTTTATCTCAGGGGCATAACTAGACACTATTGAACTCCAGGGTGAATGGGCAAACTTGAATGCTGGGCCCGGTCACAAATGCACCCCTTGTAGTTATGCCTCCGTACTGGGTCATTGAGGTGAATGTGCAAAATTACCAGTGACTACACTTCAGAGGGGTCACTTAAAATGTTGCACGCAAAAGAGCGTGCAGCATAAAGGCGAACTAGCCATGTCGTCATGATCAAAAGGGCAACATGAGAATCTCGCCCTGCATGAAAACCCGAGATTCTCATGTAGTTGCATTAAATGTCGCTTGACAGCCTGATAGTTCTGGGACCAAATAATTAGCCTTACTTTAATGATTAATGATACTAGAAGTGTTACAAATGTTTAAATGTTAATTTGCAGTCTAAATGAATAATGCAGCTTGAGGTCTATTTCGCCAGGACTCGTGCTTGCTTCCACTGTCAACTGGGCAATACATTTTATGCTGGGCTTGGGTTGAGGTGCCATTTCATGCCGTGACATGAGAATCTCATGCTGTTATGCAGGTTGAGATTTTCATGTCGCCCTTTTAATTAAGACGACATGACTCCACTGTCCTTCCCATGATGCAAGTGGCATTATGAGAAGAATTTTGGAGTAGCTTGTTTAGTAAATTGGTGTTAGGCACGCGTAGGATATAAAAAGCAATCCAAGCACCTGATTTAGCCTGGAATAGTCATTGTGCATTTTCCCCATTAATATAACCTTGCATTAGAAACTCATCTAGCATTCAAAGAGTTAAAGTCCAGTTTAAATCATTGTGAATTTGGGGAATTTAGGTTTGCCCTTAAGGTGCAGTTTGTTTACTCCAGAATAGCTCCAGGTCTTCTTAATACACTAACCTCATAATGATATGTGTGTGTCTGTCTCACAGGAATGGCAGCATTTTCATCATATTTTAATTGCATCTCCCTGCCTTATGAAGGGATCTGTTGATGACAGAGGCAAGGGGCAACATATCTGATACACTGCACTTACTGCTGCTTCATGAATTTTGTCTTACTTTTCTATTAAATTGTATGCTACATAAATCTCTTCTTATTTTAGTTACTAAGATAATTCTGCCACTGTTTTGGCACATAGAAACAAAACAATAATCAAAATTGTCTGGGGGGATATTAATTTGTTCCATAGTAAATTCCCGCCACCACCTGTGTTTCTTGGTTCCCTGCAGCTCTGGCATCTGATTACTGGAATTCACTTGTTCTGCTCAGGAAGGAAAGCGAGACATTCAGCTTTGTTACTCCAGATTCCGGAATGCTACTAAAATTAAATCTTTTTTTCCCGGAAAAGAAATTTCACTTAATCATCTGAGAAAAGGTGATTTATTTTGGCATTCATTTGTAGTTTCCTCCTTTTTACCAGATAGATACTTAACCTCCCCCAAACTCCCTGGCAGTTTCTCTACCCCCGACTGCCTTTGATGCATATTTTAGACAAACATCCCTATGGAGTTCCTGGATGTGTTCTTCTCCCAATTGCCTACTCAGACATTTTCTGGTCTCCATACACACCATGCAGGCGATTCAGACAGATCAATGCTAGGTATGCATCCTGAAGGTCTAGGGACGCCAGATACTCCCCTGGGCACTGTGATGACAGAATGCAGAGATCCCATCCTGAAATGCATAGACCCCCACATATTTGTTAAGACATTTCAGATCCAAGATGGGACAACAGCCGCATACTTCTTCGGAACAACAAACAGGTTGTAATAAAAACCATGAACTGTGCTTTGGGGGAGGTACTGGAATCAGAATCTTTGCCAGCAGTGAACCCACCGTCTCCTGAAACAGCCGTGCCTTGTCCAGATCTTTTGGCACCCTTGACAAAAAGAAATAATATGTTGGAAGGGATCCAAAATCTATGAGGTACCGTTCTGAGATTACCTGCAAAACCCACTGGTCCTCAACCGAGGACTTGGAGGAGTCTTGAAAAAAAGGTGAAGATGCCCCCCTACTGGGACCAGCAGGCCAGGATGCCACGAGTCATGCAGAAGATTGCTCAGACAGCCTTTTGGAGTTGTTCGCTTGGGCTGCCAATGCTGTCTGGCTTGGCAGAGGAGTGCACGTGTAGCCTGCAAACCTTTCCGCCTTTGTGCCTCCATTTGGCAGGGGAAATGAAAAAGACGCAGTTTCCTTACCATATGGAAGTTTGGTGGGCATCTGAGGAAACAAGGTACTTTTGTCCCAGCAGCATCACGGATGATCTGTTACAATTCTGGTCCAAACGGGGACTTGCCCTTAAAGGGCAAGGATACCAGTGACTTCTTGGAAGACTGATCCGCAGAACAAACCTTGCACCACAAAGTGAGTGGCACAGCAACAGAGTCCAGCTTCTTGTCTGTTGGATCCATCAAACCTGCTGCATCTGCCAACGGCAGGGGAACAGATTTAGCCAACCGGGACACTGGGGGTTCCAGGGTTGGAGGAGAGGCCCAGTGCACCAAAGAAGGGTACTACTTAGAGAAACTTTTGGTGATAGACAGCTGCTCTTCTGGGGTCTTCCACTCATCCAGAAGGATCTGTTTAAGAGAGGCATTAGGGGGAAAAATGTTGAAAATTTTAAACCTCTGGAAAACCCCTCATCAATATGTGTCAGACCTGAAGCTTCTCCAAAACTGCTCTAATGAGTCGCTCAGCTGAGGGAAGGGGATCATTCTCATAAGAGTCTATCCGCAAGGCACTGGCCTGGGCCAACCCACTATGGGAGATGGAGAAGCCCATCATCCACAACTTCACGGCATTTGTAGCCTCGTTTTGGAGAGTATTTGACGTTCCTGGGCGTGCTACCTCCGCTGCCAAACGTCTGATGACAATACGGCAGGGCACACTCACTCTAGCGGACTACGCTATTGAGTTCTGCACTCTGGCCGCGGAGGTTGGTTGGAACAATGAAGCCCTAGTTGCTGAATTCTCCCAGGGCTTGTGTGACATGACTGAGGATGAAACGGCAGCCCAGGAACCGCCTGGTTATCTGGAGGGGTTGATCTCAGTCACCATCCTGTTAGATATGAGAGTTCGTGTATCAGTCTCCCTTGGAGGCCTAAAACGAGCCTGTGCTCTTACCTCTGCATACCTTCTGGCCACTTCCTCATTGCTACAGTCATGTTTCAGGCACTGGCACGGACGCCTGTTTATGGGCCTATTCTGCTGGGCCTAATTTGGTCCCGCCTCCTTCTGCTGCTTTATAAACCTTATTGAGGCTAGGACTTGTTGCCCTTTCGTGGTGTTCCTGTGTGCATCCAGTTTGTTCCTCTAATCCTTGCTTGTAGTAGACTAGACATTGTCCTCACATCTATTTCCCCTCTGACTGAGGAAGTGTTCATTATTACTACTAGTATTCTTATTATCTATTGCTCAATAAACTGGTTTAAAGGGATAGTAATAAGTCTCATCTCTCAAACCTTTATGGTTTGAGAGATATTCACAAGCAATCTTTCCCCTCACTGACCAAAAAGGTCAAGTGTGCCATCTAGCTGTCAGATTTGGAATCCGGTCCACGGACCAGCCGTGGCTGTACAGCAGAGCCGAGATCGCGAGATATAAAAAGAACTACTTCATTTGAATAGTTTAAAAGTGTGCCTGGTTTTTAGACCCTTCCAATGAAATCGTTATTTTTATATCTTGCGATCTCGGCTCTGCTGAAGAGTCAGCGGTTGATCTGTGGACCGGATTCCAAATCTGACAGCTAGATGACAGACTTGACCATTTTGGTCAGTGAGGGGAAGTTTGCTTGTGAATATCTCTCAAACCATAAAGGTTTTAGAGATAAGACTTATATCGTTCATGTTTTTTTAATGCCTACAAAATAAAATAAAGCTAAAACAAAGTATTACTATCCCTTTAAATTCACATGTACTGTTTCATGTGTTTCCCTACTGAGCGTCCACAACAGTACGAAAGAGCCATGAGTCCTGAAGGTGCAAGTGAACCATTTCAGAGCATTCTGGCCAGAATGAACTCACAGGATCAGCGGATCGATCAGCTGTTCTTCTCTATACAAACACTATTGAACCGAAACATTTTGGGCAAACCCCTTGCCAACCAGTGGCCTCCCCAGATTTGGCACTGGCGGTACCTTCAACCCTGAAGGTAGTACCAGTAGTGTATTGACTGGTACAGCTCCTTTGCCTCAACGATACAAGGGGGAGCCTACGCTCTGCAAGGGTTCTTGAACCAAGCGGGTATTTTCTTGGAGATGGTACTGGAGGCCTTTGCTAGTGAACGATGCAAGGTCGCACTAGGCCGATCCAGGGCGCTCTCCTTTACCTAGTAGCTCAGCCACCAGCTGGTTGCTTGCAGGTTGCCTCCGCTTGGTGCCTGCTGTTTGCCTCCGGGCAGCTAGTGCAACTTAGTCTCGCTCCTGGGAACTCATCTCTTACACTTACCTGTTGCCTGGCTTAGCACTTACGGTGCTACCTATGCTCTGTGCCTCCTAGTTGCCTTCGGTAAGATGGAGTGCAGCTTGTCTCGCTCCTTGCCTCAGTAGCATGCTCCTATCTGGCTGCATCTATCTAAGCACCTATTTTACTGCCTCGAGTGGTGCTACCAGTTACGCTGTTGGTATCAGTGGTCTATTCACTCTCTGTGCCTCCTCTGGATACGCTCCTGTACTAGTCTTATCATTCCTTCCTGTTGTGGTAGAGCCAAGCCTGGTTCTAAGACTCAGTACCATAGACCTACAGTGGTTCAGTATCAGCTCCTGGGTAGTGGACTAGACACTGTCCTCATGTCTCTCTCCCCTCTGATTGAGGAAGTGTTCATTATTACTACTAGTATTCTGATTATCTATTGCTCAATAAACTGGTTTGAATTCACTTGTGTTGTTTCATGTGTTTCTTTACTGAGAATCCGTGACACCGTGAGAAGCCTTCATTCAAAGAGCAAGGGTGTGAAACTTTACCCTGTTTGGCACCTAGTTTCTCACGCCCACCCTGTCCTCCCTCACCTCCTAATTCTGACCCAGCCGGGGGGGGGCCTATGCAGCTAGGCTTCACACGCCTCTCTGAAGAGGAGGAGGGGCCTTTGCTTATACTGTGGGGAATCTGGCTATTTGTTGCATGCTTGCTCTGTTTGGCCAGGAAAACGCCCGCACCTAGGGTCAAGTAGGGGACAGACCCTGGGTGGAACTTCACAGTCCCCAGAGAGAGTAATGGACAAGCCTATTTTTGAAGTCGTACCATCTTGGGCCGAGTCTTCTGGTGGCTCCAGCACTACTGGACTCAGGGGCCGCAGGGGTTTTTCATTGACACACTATTCCGTTCTTGCCTCGCTTCGTTCCATTGGCCCTTGAGGATATTGACGGCAGACCTCTACAGTCAACACATGTTACTCATGAGACTCATCTCATCTGAGATGAGGGTAAGGGCACTTCTTGTGGAAACACAACAGTTCCAGGTAATAAACCCCCCCATCATGCCATCATTCTGGGGTTTCCCTGGCTGCAGACTCACAACCCTAGAATTGACTGGCAAACCTGTAACATCCTGTCATGGTCATCTCTATGTACGAGGTCTTGCCTCCAGCAGCCTACGAGAATATTGTGTACCTCTACCTTGTTACCTACTGAGTATCAGGCCTACAAAGAGGTATTTAATAAGGTAGAGGCCAGTACATTGCCACCACATAGGCCCTATGATTGTACTGTTGATCTGGTACCAGGGGCCAGACCTCCTAGGGTCCGAGTTTATCCCTTGTAGGTGGAGGAGAACAAGGCTATGTGGAGGAAGCCCTAGCTACAGGCATTATTCAGAAGTCTTCCTCCCCTGCGGGCACAGGCTTCTTTTTCGTTAAGAAAAAAGATGGGGAGCTCAGACCATGTGTTGATTTCAGGGGCCTAAATAAGCTAATGGTAAAGAACACTTTTCCTATACCACTGATCACGGACCTATATGATCGCATCAAAGGCTTGACAATTTTCATGAAACTTGACTTGAGGGCTGCATACAACATGATACGAATAAGAGAGGGCAATGATTGGAAGACAGCGTTTAAACACTCGGAGCGGGCACTATGTGTATTTGGTTATGCTTTTCAGATTGTGCAACGCTCCCGTTGTCTTCCAGGAGTTCATTAATGACACTTTAAAGAGACCTACACCAGAGCTGCGTTGTAGTATATTTGGACAATATACTTATCCATTCTCCTACCTTGGAGACACAGAGCAGATGTAGCCTGGGTTCTACAACTGCTAAGAGAGAACAAGTTATTCTGCAAATTAGAGAAATGTGAATTCCACAAATCCCTGGTGACTTTCTTGGGACACAGAGGATTTCATCCACTGGTCTAGCAATGGATCTGCAAAAACTGTCTGCTGTCTTACAGTGGCCACTTCCCATGGGGCTAAGATCCATACAAAGGTTCCTGAGCTTCACTAATTATTACAGGAAGTTTATACAAAACTTTTCCTCAGTCGGGCATCAACCCTTCAGCCTGGACACCTGAAGCACTTCAGGATTTGAGGACTTGAAGTCTGCCTTTGCGAAGGCCCCGATATTGTCCCACCAGAACCACTCCCTGTCATTTGCTCTGGAGGTGGATGCCTCGGAGTCCAGTGTAGGCGCGTGGCTATCCCAGTGTGCGGGCACTGGTAAACCATTGCTGCCATGCGGCTTTTTCTTTAAGAAGCTGTTGAAGGCTGAGAGTTTATATGATGTAGGTGATCAGGAATTACTTGCCATCATCTTGGCCTTGAAAGAATGGCGTTATCTGCTGGAGGTCACAACTGTTCTGATCCAGATACGGACGGATAAAAAAAAAAAAACTCACATATTTATCGAAGGCTAAGAGGTTGTCTTCAAGTCAGGCCAGATGGGCCCTCTTCCTTTTGAGGTTTAATTTTGTGGTTTCCTACCTTCCTGGTACCAAAATATTAGAGCGGATGCTCTGTCTCGACAATTTGGGCCCGAGTTCCAGGAGGAGTTTCCTCTGGAGCCTGTTATTCCTCCCGATCGCATCTTGGCTACCATAAGCACCAGTATTACATCTCCACTGGGCGATGAGATTTGGGCTGCCCAAGCTTACGCCCTGATGGAAAGACCTAATGGGAGATGTTTTGTGCCAGAATACCTCCGTACCAGACTTCTGGAGACATACCATTCCTCAAAAGGCTGCAGGACATGTTGGTAGAGACCAACTGATATGGTCGATGTCCAGACTCTTCTGGTGACCCAGGAGGGCAGACTGTTCCACGTTTATTTCAGCATGTTCCACTTGTGTGCAGACTAAGACTCCTCGTTACTTGCCGGTCGGCCTCCTGCAGCCCATCCAAAACGGGGAGCGTCCATGGTCTCACTTGTTAATTGACTTTATGGCCAAGTTGTCGATCTCTGAGGGTTACACAGTCATTCTTATGATCGTGGATAGATTTTCAAAGATGGCCCATATCATGCCATTTAAGGGACTCCCCTCCTCCAAGGGGTTGGCCTAGATCTTTGCAAAGAAGGTAGTTCGTCTCCATGGTATACCCAAGGTGGTGGTCTTGGATCATGGGAGCCAGTTAGTGTCACGTTTCTGAAGAGCTTTTTGCTGTCAGATGGGGATCCAGCTCTCGTTCTCCTCAACTTATCACCCACAGTCGAACAGTGCTGCTGAAAGCTCTAATCAGAAGCTGGAACAGTTTCTCCATTGTTTAATTTCTGACCATCATGACAACTGGGCGGAGCTGGCCAGAAACAGTGCAGTTAATTCCTCCTCTCGGAATTCTCCCTTTCTGAATAATTATGGGTTCCAACCTTGTCTCCTGCCTAAGACCTTAGAGGCACAGAACATTCCTGCTCTGGAGGAGCATTTGAGGGCGCTCCGCTCCACATGGGTATGGGTTCAGAGATCCCAGCAGAGTTCCACTATGCGCTATAAGAGACAAAAAGACCGTAGGCGATTACCAGCTCCAGTGTTCCAGATGGGGGAGAGAGTATGTATCACGGTGCCTGTGATCTTCCTCTGTCACTCTTTGCTGTGGTGCGCTCCCATTGACTGAGCTTGTTTGGCCCGCCCATTGTGGCCTTTTTATACCCGGCCTTTGGCACCTGTCATGTGCCCTTTCGTGGTGTTCCTGAGTAGCTGTGTTCCAGTGTTCCTGCTTTCTGTGTACCGACTTGGCCTGTCTGACTACGCTCCTTGATTACAGCTCCGTGATTTGACCCGGCCTGGCTGACGTACCTGCTCCGTGATCTGAACCGGCTCATTGCTGACCCTGCCTGTGTTCCTGCTGTCGCCTGGGCAACATTCTGACTTCCGCTGTGCTGTGGCAGGGCTGACTGAGTCATTGCCTCCTGTGTACTGGGCCTCTCCGTTTACTTAACTGAGCCTGCTGCCTCCGTTACTCTGGGCCTCCATTTACTCTTTCAGAGCACTGTGCCTTCTGTTAACACTTGCAGAGCCGTACCTCCGTTACTCTGAGCCTCCGTTAACACTTGCAGAGAGGTTGTCTCTGTTCCCTGAGCCTCCATTTACACTTGCAGAACAGTTGTCTCCATTCACTGAGCCTCCATTAACACTTGCAGAGCCGTTACCCTGAGCCTTCCGCTACACTTGCAGTGTAGTCAGTCTCTGTTACAGCACCCGTGGGAGTCGCCTTTGGCTCCAATCTGTTTAGCTCTTGCAGTGTATTGGTATCCGTTACTACGCCCGTGGGGGCTATTGGCTCTATTAGCATCAGCACTTGCAGTGTAAATAGTCTCCGTTACAACGCCCACGGGGGCTATTGGCTCTAAGTATCCTCCGCTCTTGCAGTGTAATTTGTCTCCGTTACAATGCCCGTGGGGGCTAGTGGCTCTATTATCCTTAGCTCTTGCAGTGCACTTGCTCTGTTCGTGCACCGATTGGGGTGCTAGTGGCTCTAGCTCATCAGCTCTAGCAGAGTATTTTGGCCTCAGTTCCCTGCTCAGCATTTGCAGTAGTCTCTGCCCTATTCTACTACTGGTGTTTATTCATCTAGCACCACTTACCACTCCTTTACCAACTTATGGGTGTGTCAAACACACCACAACAGCGACTGATTGATTCCTATGTACCCTTCTTAAAAACGCTGATAAACTGAAAACGGGATAGAGAGGAACCATCCACATGTGACAAAAATGCACCCCCGACCGCCGGGCGAACCCCCAAATACCCCCGCACACATGCCACCGGGCACTCTGGCAGCCCTGTAGCAAATAACAAAATCCGGCAACCCTTCCCCACCTGGTCCGTCTTGGACCGCCGCAACACAACTGGTACACACCCGGGGCTCAGAAACACATCGCCATAAGCAAGTCCCGTTGCTTCCCGCCTGTTCCCACTCACTAGTTCCCCGATCCGAAATGCCCCAAAAAAAGGCCAAAGAAAATGCCGCCCGAAACAACAGAGATTCAAAGACAGACGAGCAAATACGAGGCAAAACCGTCAACAAATCCCGCAGAACCTGTAAGGAAACCGGCCGCCTCGAATCCCTGGAAACACGCAACCGCCGCAACCCCTTCAACGCCTGACAAACTAAAAAAGTTCTTGGTCACATCCCGCCAACCCTGCAACTTAAACAAAAAGGCCAAGGCGGACATACGCTGATCCACCGATAACCCCGACCGCCCTTCCTCAGCAAGCCGAGCCACAAACCACAGCAGCACCTCCAGCCGATCATCATCAGAGTCTGCTCCACCCCTGAGTTCCACCAGGGAAAACCAGTCCTGCCAACACCTCCGGTACATGTCCCAGGTCCGTGGAGCCATGGACTGTCTCACAAGGTCACCTACAAGCCATCAAGTGCGTCCCACAGCTGGGCTGGACAACTCTCCCCCACCTCGGCTGCGTCCGGCGCCACCTCCCGGAAGCGGGTGAACTGAAAACGAGACAAAGAATCAGCAATTACATTCAGATGCCCCGGAACGTGCCTCTCCCTACACCAGAGATTAAGCTCTAAGAAGCGAAGAACTGAAGTAACGCCAACACCGGAGGCGACGAAGCAGTCACCGCATTGATGGACTGAACCACCGCCACGTTATCAGAGCAAAAGCAAACTTTCTTATCCCGTAAATCAGCACCCAACAAGAAGACCACCTCCACAATTGGAAACAACTCCAAGAAGGCCAAATTCCGAACCAAGCCCATGCCACTCCAAGCTACCGGCCACTCACCAGCACACCACCCCCCCCGAAAATATGCCCCATAACCGCAGCTCCCCAAAGTGTCGGTGTAAAGTTCCAGATAGTCCGCCCCCACCTGTTCCGATTGAAAAAAAGGACCGCCCATTGTAGCTCGAAAGAAAAGTGTCCCAGTCCCTCAGGTCCTCCCGCATCCCCTTCGTGATCCGCACAAAATGGTGCGGCTGGGAAATACCAGCAGACCCCGCAGCCAGCCGCCAACCACAAACCCGCCCCATAGGAATGATGCGACATGCAAAATTCAACTTACCAATGAGCGACTGAAGTTCACGCAAAGTCACCTTCCTGGCCGCACAAAAACGCGCAATAGTGTCCCTTAGGTCAAGCAACTTGTCAGCCGGCAAGCGTCATTCCATGGCCACCGAATCGATCTTGATGCCCAAGAAATGTAAACATGTATCACGGTGCCCGTGATTGCTGCAGTTCCTTGTCTGTCACCAGTAGGGGGCTTCTATTGGCTGTCTGCAGATAGCCCGCCTCTTATTGCCTATTTAAACCTGGATTGGGCACCCTTTGAGTGCCCTTTCGTGTTGTTTCTGACCTTCTTGCTATCACTATGCCAGTGATAGCTGGGCCTCTGTTCCAGTGTTCCTGAGTTCCTGATCTCGTGTGTTCCGGAGTTCCTGTTCTCTACTGTTCCAGTGTTTCCTGCCTGCTGAGTTGTTCCAGTCCTGGTTCCGGCCTAGTCTCTGGTGTTGCAGTTCCTGCTGAACTTCTTCTCTGTTGTTTCCTGACCTGACTGATCGTTGCTGGTTCCTGTCATCTCATCGCCTGTCTCCTGTATCCTGGCGACCTCCTGCCTGGTCGCGTCGGCGACATTGCTTGTTACTCCAGTGTGCGGTCACTGGTTTGCTCCAAAGCCTATCGGCTATACAATCCTGTGTTGGTCCCAGCGTGCGGACGCTGGTTTGCTCCTAAGCCTTGCGGCTATACAAAACTCACTTGTTACACCAGTGTGCGATCACTGGTTTGCTCCAAAGCCTATCAGCTATACAATCCTGTGTTCGTCCCAGCGTGCGGACGCTGGTTTGCTCCTAAGCCTTGCGGCTATACAAAACTCGCTTGTTACACCAGTGTGCGGTCACTGGTTTGCTCCAAAGCCTATCGGCTATACAATCCTGTGTTGGTCCCAGCGTGCGGACGCTGGTTTGCTCCAAAGCCTTGCAGCTATTCAAACTCGCTTGTTACACCAGTGTGCGGTCACTGGTTTGCTCCAAAGCCTATCGGCTATACAATCCTGTGTTGGTCCCAGTGTGCGGACGCTGGTTTACTCTAAAGCCTATCGGCTATACTATCCTGTGTTGGTCCCAGCGTGCGGACGCTGGTTTGCTCCTAAGCCTTGCGGCTATACAAAACTTGCTTGTTACACCAGTGTGCGGTCACTGGTTTGCTCCAAAGCCTATCGGCTATACAAGTCAGTATTGGTCCCAGCGTGCGGACGCTGGTTTGCTCCAAAGTCTTGCGGCTTTACGATTCCCCTGTTGGTCTCAGTGTGTGTACACTGGGTTGCTTACGATCCTGTCAATTTGCCATTACCATCTGACTGCTGCTACTATCTCTGGGCTGCCCTGCCCGGTATTGGTAAGGCCGGTAGAACCTTTTGCCACATTCCATCTGAGGTTGCCTTACCCGGTATTGGCAGGGCCGGTAGAGCCTACATTGTGAATCTTTTGAGGCTGCCTTGCCCGGTAATTTGGTAAGGCCGGTAGAACCGTTATGCTATTCCATCTGCAGGTTGCCTTACCCGGTATTGGCAAGGCCGGTAGAGCCTAACATTCTGCTTCTTCAGACTGTCCTGTCCGGTATACTGACAGGACCGGTAGAGTCTGCCTTCTGTCTTGTTATATTCTGTATATATCTGTATGTATGTGTTTGCCATCCTACGTTATCAATTTATTATTTCAATAAAATTGATTTTTACCCAAAACTTGTGTCTGAGAGTCATTATAAACCGTGACAACATGTCACTGGCCCCACCGTCTTGTTGGCCGCCAAAGGAACCCCAAAACAGTCTGTCACCCATTGCGTCCGCAGCAAGTACAAACAGTCCCTAGAGCCCCCCGCACAAAAAATCGTCCAAATAGTGGACAATGGCCGTGGAGCCCGCCTCCTCCCAGACCACCCACTCCAAAAAACAGTTGAACATCTTAAAATACGCGCACGACAAAGAACATCCCATCGGGAGGCACAGGTCAACATAGAAACTGCCATCAAAGATACAACCCAACAAATGTTGCGAGTCCGGATGCACCGGCAGCAGACGGAATGCTGATTCAATGTCTGCCTTTGCCAGCAACACTCCTTGCCCAGCACGCCGCACAAGGGCCACCGCCCTATCAAATGATGTATACCTCACCGAGCACAAGGCCGGATCAATGCCATCATTGACCGACTGCCCCGCAGGGTAAGAGCCGGAACCTCCCAACCTCCTTCTTGGGAACCACACCCAAAGGGGAGATCCGCAAATCATCCAATGGCGGGACCGTGAAAGGGCCCACCATCCTGCCCATGGCGGACTTCAAATTGCGCCTCGAAACCCCCCCCCAACCTCCTGAAAGGGAATAAAAAACCAACAGAAAACCCCTCCCGCAATGCGGCCGCCTCAAACACCCAACCGTATCGGTCGAGCCAAGGTACCATCGCTCCGAGCCTCACCGGCGTCACTCCATGTGGAAGAGGACTCCCCCACCTTGGCCCCGGCTTACCTCGACGGAAGCACCTGGACAGCGAGTGAGGCCCACCACAACCGGAACACTCATGTCGGAAGCTGCAGGTCACCCCCCACTTGCATTGGCTGTCATTAAACAGCCAGCAGTATCCCCGCCTCTGCCCGGCCGACGCGCTGCTGGGACCCAACCCGCCGGCACCCCCTGGAAAAAACGACGCCTTCTGGGGACCCATCAGCTTCATCCACAAATGGATGTCCTTATGATCCCACCGCATGCCTGGGTTAGCGGCCTTGCGCTGCCGAAAATGCTCGTCGTACCGCCACCACGCCAACCCCCCATAATCCTTGCACATGCTCCAAATCTCATCCACATAGCAGAAGAGAGCAGAACAGTGCTCCGGAGCCTTCTCCCCCAGCAAGCTCGCGTAAATGCAAAAGGAACGCAACCAATTCCCGAAAGTTTTTGGGATACGCCGATACCGCTTCTTCTCCTCCTCCTCCCGCTTCCTATCCTTGTCCTTATCCTCCCGCACATCTACAAAATCCTCCCTAGGGAGTAAAGAGAAAAGCTCCACGAACTCCCCCTTCCAAATACGCTCCCGCAACTCCGACCGCATATGAGCCCCCAAAGGATCCGTGGAACAAAAATAGGAACCCATCGTTGCAGTATCCGCCAATTGCACCCCGACACCCCGTGGAACCGCGGAGGCCACCGCACCAGAAGGCTGCCCCACCCCTTCCCCAGAGGGCACCCCCCGGGAACCCCAGGCGCAGCACCCGGCTGCTCCACACCCGATGAACCAACAGAAGACGCCGCAGCAACCCACACCCCCCTGGACCCTGAGTGGAACCTGCCACGGCCCTGCCCGCTTCCCAACGCCCGATCAACTGCTTCAACCCCTCAATGAAACCCCCCCACACCGTCCCCAACCGCCCCTCCCCCAGGGGACCCCAAGAAAGAAAGAGAAGACTCACCAGAGACTCCAGCAGAAGAAGGCTGAGCCACACGTCCGGCATCTGGGGCACCCGCAGCGCCGTGCAGTCCTGAGGACCCTGGAACCACCACGACACTCCGAATCCCTCTGCTGAGTTGCACTCTGGGCCCAAGGGGTGACCCCCCAGCCGTGGATTCCTCCAGAATGTCATACCGCACCGCCAACATCTCCTGGTCCACTGGGTCCACGTCAGGCCCAGGACCGTGCGCCTCCTCCTGCACACTCCGCCCAGCCAACGCAGTCCGCCTCCGTCCAACAGGTGAAGAGTTGGGCGACGTCACTGGTCCCGCAAGCAGGGGCCCCCACATGGACGACCTGGAAGAACCCTCACCAGCATCCCCGCCAACGGCATCCCGCGAGGTCGCCACAGGACGGCGACCGTCCTCTGGTCCAGCAAGCAGCTCATCAGTGGCAGGGCTCCCCACAGCGGCAGGCTGCAATACAGCACCCCCTCCATGCTGCCCAGAAGAGGAAGGAACTGGGGTTGAAGACTGGGGCGCCCCCCCAGCCGTGTCACGGGCAGCCCCAAGTGAAGCTCTTTTCCTGGGAGGAGTGGAAGAACAACGCCCCTTCCCACCTGAACCCCCCCCGCCTCGCAAACCCAGAAGGGCTAAGCCTACGAGGTGGACGAGATGCCCTAACAGGCCTGGAGGAACCAGAAGGGGGCCCAACCGGTGACGCTACCATGCGCCGTTTCAGCCAGCCTGCCCCCTTACGCAGAGCCTCCTCACGCATGGCAGAGAGGAGGGCATCTATCTCTGATGCATCCTCCATGGCCAACAACTAAAATACACCCCGGGGGAAACTAACGAGCGGCCGCGCTAGTGACCTAACAACCGCTCGCGTGCCGCTCCAGAATCAAGATGGCCGCGGGACCACAATCCCTTGCGGCTTAAAGATCCTGCACCACGTCACTTCCTGGTCTTCCGGGCCTTGTCATGCCCCCTCCGCCTACTCCGTTCGGCTCCGGTAGGCTCTTTCACAGGGAAATTGAGCATATGTATGCCATTTCATCTGTGCCTTGTTTAGCGCATTGGTCTAAACAACACATAGATGAAAGGATCACCCTGAAAACCCACAGAACAGACTGCTTCACTGTCCTTCTCTTGGTGCAGGGGAGGAAATTTGGTGTAAGTAGCTCAGTAACTTGACATTAGGCAAGCGCATGATTTATAGTAGAATCAGTTTTGTATTTTAACTCCTCTTCCCATTATCACAGCAAAACACGAGAAGCTTGTTAAACTACTTTTTTTATGTATTTATGCGCGTAAGTGATGATATATAGACAAAAATAAAAATCACACATCTGATTAATTTTATCCCCTTAACAGGCTGCTATACTTATCTCAGTTTTGTCCTAGGAGGCACTGTACCTTTAAAGAGGGTTCCTCTGTCTTAGAAGAGTCAGCAGGGCACTGGAAAGAGATCAAAAGTACGGGGGAAAAAAAGCATAACGTTCCTGTAACTGCCCATCCAGCATCCAACTGTGAATACCAAGGACTAAGGGAAATTAAAAGGCCTCCAGCTACAGAGATGTCAGTGAGTGGAAGATTATGGAAATGTAGACAGAGCATTCCTCTGGAAGAGGGCAGAGCATTAGATAATTACCCAATACAAGAACATCATTACATTTGTTTTATAATCCTATTTACATTTAACCGTTCACAATGTATCCAAAAGGCTAAACATTGCCTGTTTCTATTATCTGTCTTTGACTGCCAGAGGCTTGCCTCATTTCTAGTACCTTGGAGGGGAGATATTTTCAGCATTTTGCCATCTGTTTAGGTATGTTTTTCTGTGGGTACATTTCTAATTCTATATACAAAACTACATATTATGGGGGGGTTTTCTGGAGGGCATAAGCTTTTTAATATTGACTCACTTGAAGTACATTTTTATCATGTAAAGCAATAGGTCATAAATAAGACATTAAAAAAATACATATTTTGCTCATATCAAACATTAGGTGTAAATACATTTGTAGCTAAACTTTAAATTACTTTTGAAAGTCCTATATCCCCTGAGAACACAGATATCAAATATGGATAGCTTATTTACATGTATGGTCTGCACATACCCCAAATTAACAGGAGCACAAAAGGGGCTTTTCAACTGAGAACGGACATTCCATTTGCTTCACGGTAAAATAGTTGTAAAACAACTCAACAGGAATATAAAATCATATATTTCCTACAGTATCTAATCAAAAACTTATGGAAAAACAAAATTGAACAATCAAGGCATACTTCCCAAGTGTCTCTCTTTGAGCGGGATAGTCCCTCCTTGAGACTCAAATCCATCTGTCCCTCTTTCCCACCCTTATGTCCTTCTTTTTGGGGAGATCTGACTGTATGGGTGTATAAGTATCACATTGCTCCACAGCAATAAAACTCATTGATGTTTGTATAAATGTCATTATATGTGTTTATAAATTAGTCTGTGTAAATAAAATAATTTGGTGTTGCTCTAGATCATTTATTCGATAACACAAAGATGTCAGTAGGTCATGAAATCACCTAAAATTATTGGTAATGCCCTGCCCTCCAGCCATGTCCCCAGTAACACCCCTAAAACAAGTGTCCATCTTTGCCCATTTCAAATGTTGGGAGATATGATCAGAATATACTCTAAACTCATATTTTACAGTTATATCTAACATATAAAGAAAGTAATAAGGCCCAATTATATCTACAAGACAGAGAGCTTGCCATGACGTGTAATGTGGCTAATGCAGAAACTGCAGTTAAGAGATAAGCTCAGTGAACACATGTGAAGATCATAAAAACAAGACCTCTTGCTAGAGATTTTGCTTGATGGGCTGGAACTGATCAGCAAGAACAACTTGTTAACAAATGCTCAGGAAGCCAATAGGTACAGCATATGTATTATTCAACAGCCACAGCAGTGCATTCATGGGAAAGGCCAGCAGGGCCTTGGCAACTGGACTTCATTGGGAACATTATGCACAAAGACAAAAGTGGACCAGTTCTGAAGTTACCCAAATGCAACATAGGGGAGAGATGCAAATTTTGGGGCAAGCTAACTGCACCGTATGAGACAAATTAAAATTTCTGTTGATTTAAATGGGGCTTTAATGCCTTGATTGCTAGAAATGTCTACATGACCATCTTTCTAGCGATGAACATGTTAAGTGTCCCCATTTAAATCAATGTGCAGATGGGTATTTTTTTTATTTGGCCCCTATGGTGCAGTTTGCTGGCTCTAGAATTGCCCCTCTTCCTGAATGTAGCCCGATGGCCCTAGGCAGTACAATGGCCATTATTAAAAGGGCAGATACTATCCAATAATGTCCCATCAGACCATCTGCTTTCCGAGAGCAGTGTAACATACTTTCATTCAGGATTATCAGTTTTTGGACAACTTTCTCCCAAAATTGTCTTATGGGAACTGTTTTGAGGATGCATAATGCAGCTATGTGCTTTTCACAAAGTTTGCTCCCAAAAAAGAAGATTACAACAGAATAACAGCCCAGTAAAGACCTGAAGTTAAGCACTCACACAAATAATAAACAGACATCTGTTGGGGACATCTGTATTGGAAGAACAATAAAAAGTTACAATAATCTACAGTTCAGTTTTGAATTATTTTTTTAAGGAAAATCACATCAAACATCATCTGCTCTATATCATCAAGCCACAAATGGATTGGCAATTAAGTTTATATAAACATTTCTAATACAGTAGGAAATGAAAGAATTGTTACAGCACAAAACCTATACAACCATTGCTTTTCTATGTGCACACCTGCAGTGACATTTATGGACCACATTCTTCATTTCATTCAGATTTATAGATCTCAAACCTAAGCAGAACATGACATACTATATGGCAGGTACATCAAATTCATATACAGTCCAGGGCCACATACTCAATACACGCACACACACACACACACACACACACACAGGATAAAAGTTCTCTTACACAGAACAAATATGTTCATACAGGCAAGGTTGTTGTTTTGTATAGATACATTAATTGCCACATAAACACTAAATGGGAAACCACTTGGGAGTCCTTGTTAGAGAAAGATGGTACTGATAGACAACAGCCGTGTGCAGTGTGTGATTCAGTCCCTGCAAAAGTCAAGAGGGTACTACCATGTATACGAAGTAGTATAGATACATGGGATGGGAATAAACTTCTACCTTCTTATAAATCCTTTGTAGGGCCTCAATTAAAATATGGAGTTTTGACCACCACATCTTAAAAAGAAAAAAACATTATTGAACTGAAAAAAGTGCAAAGATTGCGGAATTGTTTGCACTGATAAGCTGTGTTTGCACATAACTTTCTAGCGCAGAACAATACTGAGAATTATGACAGCTGATTTTAAAGTTGCTAGGATGCTGATTCAGGGAAATGTCTGACTGCCATTTAGGTCTTAAATGGAACTAGATTCATCAGGGTTTATTTTTGCGGTCCTCTGGATCAACATGGATGATATTGCAAGGGTTGAACATGATGGATGCATGCTTTTTTTTTTTTAGCCTCCTATAATGACAATGATAGTGTACTGCCAATACCTTTGTGGAAGTCACCATACTTCCTTTAGCATCTGCCAACAGCTCAGAATAAAGTGGAACTACCACCCATTGCAATCATAGCCTCAAATAATAACCCATCTGGCAACTAGCTGCTCAGTAGCACTAGTCGCCAGAATTATTACAGTGTTAATGAGAATTATACACTGCTCCCGGACTGACAGGCAGTCCCAGCCTGCTCTAGGAGGCGCTGCTAGAAGCCGCAGGGTACCGGAAGGGACTGACAGTGCTGGTGCACAGACACCACTATGGAAAGATGTCTGCGCTGTTTCCTGCCTGTCAGTCCAGGAGCAATGTATAATTCTCATTAACACTGTAATAATTCTGGTGACTAGTGCTACTGAGCAGCTAGTTGCCAGATGGGTAATTATTCGAGACCATGATTGCAAGGGATGTTAGTTCCACTTTAAGTCCAAATTTCGTTTAGGTCACACTTTAGTTCTTCTCTGAAATTCTGCCTTTGGCCAAAACTCATCACCGTGATGAGATTGCTGTTGTATTTACATTGTCAGTTGGCTAGGGATGATGGGGTATTTAAGATAGTGCCCAACTGCTGAAGGACATCTGGTTGTCTGCCACTAGTCAATTATATACAATATAATAGACCCCCATATGTTCCAAAATAATTTTTTCAAAATTCATTTCCCTGACACTCAAAAAGTATAAAAGGGATAGTAATGTTTCACAATAAAAACTGCTCTAATTAATCTTCATAGTATTTGGGTCATGGAGAGTGTTATTTCAATACTGTCAGTGTTGTAGTTCAAGAATAATTGAATGATAAATTATCCTCCTCTGGCCCCTTTAACTGCTGTAACACTACTCACCTCAGAGAAGCAAGACAGTCCGGATGGATCCCAGAGAGAGACACAATCTTCAGTGATCATAAGGAAAAACCTGTCATGGGGAGCAGGGTTTCCTTATGCTCACAGTAACAAGATTGCCCCTTGCTGTGATCTGTCTGGTCCCAGATTCCACATTTGAGGGGAGGTAGCACACACTAGGTAAAAGGGGCGAGAGGGGGGTATTTTATCATTCAACTACTCTTGATCTACAACTCTGGCAGTATTGAAATAACACACTCCATGGCCCAAATACTAAGAAGATTAATTGGAGCTGCTGTTTTTGTGAAACATTACTATCCCTTTAAGGAAGTTCTGTGTACACCAAACTGGTATGTGCTATGCTGTTGGCCATGTGAGCCCACATTGGCTTCTTGCCCAGCAACAGCATAAATCAGATAAAAGCCAAACCTGCTGAAATGGAATGTCAGATTGCACCGGAGCTGTGGGCAAAGGTCAGAGGAGGTACAAAACACTGGTTCTCTTTTCCTCATAGGCAGAATGCACTACCACTACTTGGCCACATTTTGAACAAGTGACTGTCTGCAAACAAGGATGCTCTGGTGATTGCAGCTGCCTCAGCAGAAAGTGCCTCATCAAACTGGCCCACACCAGCTTTGTATAAGACTATGTTCTGGGTGGACTGAGCCCTTTGAATCAACTTGTGCACATGAAGTCCAATGAGAAACAGTTTCACCAGGCTGGAGGGAGGGGGTTAGTCTTAGTGAAACAATGACAATAAATGTTGTGCCTTACAATGGAAGGCAGCAAGGTAGTCAGTAAGAATCTCCCCTGCTTACCATTGCTAGGACACTGGGAGGACAAATACGTGGTACCTAATTAATGTTAAAGTGAGTGCTTTCACTCACCATCAAGTGAAGTTGTGACTCTGTCAGAGCAAGGGAAGCAAGGCATAAGTGATATCCTTACCCCTCACCTCTTTCTGAAGCAACACTCTTCCTGCCACGTAACCCAGTAGAGTCTTTTTACAGAAGCAGTATGTTAGTAGCAGTAGTGGGTGTAGGCAAGGTAGGCACATGTTCACGCTCCTCAAAATCTGACAACTTAGACAAGTGGCTAATCTGCATAGGTCAGAAATATGGACCTGGATATTGCTAAATTCTACATAAGGCCTCATGATATAAAAGTAAACTCTCAGTATGCCAGACCAGTTGGTAACTGGACTATAGTTCCTATAAACCTCCACAGACCAGCTGAGTATGATGAGAATTGTACTCTAAAAACGGCTGAAAGAAGACTGTAGGTTGTGCACCTCTATCAGTGACATATGTACAATGGCAGCAAACATTTCTCATTATTGGGGAGCTAAAGCTTTTTCTCTCTGATCAGAAAGTGGCAAAAAGAATATGGGGGTGAGGGTTCTGCATAAGTGGAAACCCACCCTCAGACAGCACGTGACCAAGCCCTATATGTACCTGCTCCTCTGTCCATAAGCAAGTGCACTATATCAGATTTTAGTTATCAGATTTTAGTTTTCATGTTTCTGTACATTTGTTTAATCTTCAGGGCATTTAATTATTTCCCTAAAGAAGGCATCCAATAACAAAAACAGATGAAAAAAAGGAAAATGTTATCTCTTAACCCTTTGAGTGCCAGGAGCTTGGGCTGTAGGTCAGGGCCATTTTCAGCATTTTTCGCTATCCATCTGTTTAGGTACGATTCCTGCTGGCAACATCGTGTGACAAGCTAGGACATCAAATATTAAAATGAAAACATTATTTTGCTAAAATCACGCACCATATACATCTATCTCAACATATAACATTTTTGGAAAACAACCATATATTGGAAACAAATGGCACCTTTAAGACTCAGATCCCAATATAAAACACAATAAAAATAGGACTATTGCTGCTATCCTATAATGCTGTCAGTGAACAGAATAAATAAAAGAAATGCAAAACAAGAAACAATAGAAGGAGAGCACTAGAACTTCCATAGATATAAAAAAAATATATATATATTTTATTGTATAAAATAAGACAATGAGATGAGCTAAATGTGAAGGAAATCTCCTCTATATCATAAAAAATTATCTGATATAAACACTATTTGTGGTCAAGGCTTCCAGAGCTAGATAGTGGTAGAAGAAGTGTTGACCCCCTGTGCGTCAGTAAAGCTCAGGGGAAGTACGACGAGGCAAGCCTGTATAAGAGGGCTACCTTATATTGAAGTAGAGAATAAGGGTGGGATTAAGTGAGGGGGGCTCTGCAATGACGCGCCCAGAGGGAGAGGCTGCGACCCGGTATTTATGGGCTTGAAGCCCCTCCCACAAATATAGACTCAGCCTTTAACATATGAATTCACTGTTGTAAGATATATATAAAAAAAAAAAAAAATAGGTAAATGCCACCTGGTTATCAGAGATACAATGTTCCGGAATGATCTGCGATTTGATCAATATCCCAAGGATGTACAGAAAGGTGGTTTGGCGGCAGGTGTCTGATGATCCAAAAAATTAAAGTCTTCTTCAGTCTGTAAGGCTATTTAGTAGAAATATGAGTCCTGCAGTTGGACTACTAAATGCCTAGCGGGCAAGAGAGATTCTGGATGATAGACTCTGTGGTAACATAGCTCCAGCTTCTCTCCCATCCTGTAGACTGGATAGTCAGCGTGGGTCCTGGAATCGGACCTCCAACAACCTCCAGGGGCAGAGGCCTGATAGTTGACAGAGTGTAGCTATATTATGCACTGTGTTGTCTCAGATACGAAATGCGTAGGATTGGGGTCTCCTTTATATCCCATCATCTCATACTGCTTTTGATTCTGGACACACAGTTGTTTACTACAAGGATGGGAGGTGCCCACTAGGCGTTTCATTTTTACATCTTCCAACAGTGAATTCCCTATTCATATATAGTGTTATATCAGACAATTTTTTACGATAAAGAGGAAATCTCCTTCACATTTAGCTCATCTCATGGTTTTATTTTATATAATAAAATAAAAAGGTTTTATATCTATAGAAGCTCTAGTGCTCTACTATTGTTTTTTGTTTGAATATATAACATTTTGTTGCTTGTGAAATTTTCAATTATTTCAAAAAAGCCTGAATCCCCAAGTCCAAAAATACCACATTTTTATAGTTTTAACACATGCAAGGCCTGTACAGACCCCAAGTTCCTCCTCCCACCCACCCCCAGAGGTCTGAATAAAAAGTAATGAACAAAAAAAAAAAAAAAATAATCCTGTGTGTGTTACAGGGGTGTCCAATGAACAGCAAAGCAACGTGTTGGCCCTCCAGGTGGTACACACAAGGTTATTTTTTTTTTTTTAAACTTATCTCAGACCTAGTTGGAGGGGTAATCAGGACCCCTCCTGATGCCCGTCCCCAACTATTGATCTCCCAGCTGATCACGCAGAGAAATCAATTCTGACAATTCAGGACAGCAACATGCTCTCCTGCTTCACTCTTACCAGAGCCATTAGGAGTGGATGGGAATGGGGGAAAGTCTTTTTACATAACCAGTGATCATGTCACTAGTGAAGTGGGGAGGCCTTCTCCAATCCCTCCCACTCCTACCTGGTAGTTCGGGTAGGAGTAACATAGCTGAAGAGGCTGAAATAAGACATGTGTCCATCAAGTCCAGCCCATGCCAAAGCACCCCTGTTGATCCAGAGGAAGGCAAAAAAGAAAATCCCACTGAAGCAATTTCCAATTAAGCGCCTAGTGGGTAAAAAAATGCCTTCCTGGCTCCAAATGGGAGTCAGATAGGTTTTTGATCCAGGGAACCGCCATCTTTTATATCTCTCAATATTGTTCTGTGCTAGATACGTATCCATTGCTTTTTTGAAAGCCGTTACAGTATCTGCAAGCACAACATCCTGAGGCAAAGAATTTCATAGCTTTATCACCCTTACTATAGATAATTCCTGCCTTTTTTTTTTTTTTTTTTTTTTTTTAAGTCGAAAGTGCCTTTCCTCTAGTGTTAGTGGATGACTTCTCAATCATAGCTCATAGTAACATGGTTGATGAGGTTGAAAAAAGACACATGTCCATCAAGTCCAGCCCATGCCAAAAACACCCTTCTGAAGCCATTACCAAATAAGCCCCAGGTGGGTAAAAAAAAATTCATTCCGGACTCCAAAGAGCAGTCAGATAGATCCCTGGATCAGCTCAGCTCAGCGCGTAAATAAGAATACATTTGGACAGTTCTTCCTATTGACCTTGAATATATTTGAAAAGAGTAATTATATCACCCCTTGGATGTCTCTTCTCTAATGTAAGCAAACCCAGTTTGCCTAGTCTCTCTTTGTAACTTAGATCCCTTTGTCAGCTTTGTTGCACTTCTCTGCACTTTTTCCAGTTCAATAATGTCTTTTTTAAGAACTGGTGCCCAAAACTGTACTCCATATTCTAGATGAGGCCTAACCAAGGATTTATATAGAGGCAGAATATTAGCATCCTGTGCATCTATGCCTCTTTTTATGCAGGCCAGTGCTCTATTTGCTCTTGCAGAAGCTGAGAGACTCTTCACACTGCTGTGAAGTCTATCTTCCATCAGTAATCCTGAAGCAGGAGAGCATGTTGCTGTGCTGCGTTGCCAGTATTGGTCTCCCAGTATGATCATCTGGGGGATCAACAGCTAGGGCTGGGATCAGGAGGGGTCTGATGCCCTCCAACAAGGAGGAATAGAAAATTTAAAGGAAAAAAAAAAAAGGGAAGGAGAAATATGTTCGATACGAGCTTGGCCTGCAGGTACATATGGCCTAGCCCATGTCCCACACATGGCTGGCAATCTAGGGGTTATAGGATAACTAATATCTCCTAATAATAACCCACCACTTTCTTTACTATGGTCAGGAAATCATAATAGAGCCTGTATACTTTGCCTTTGCTCAACAGACAATTTCTCTATCAATCCTAGATGCCATGGATGTGGACATGACAGCTGGTAGCAGGCCCACAGGACTACAGACTCTGCTCGCTGCACATAGTAAGCTTAACCTCTCAAAGGAACACCAACAGCTAAAAATGGTCTGCGGTTACATAAACTTTAATACCCTGTACTCCATGGTAGCATCTGTAAAAATTCTCTGTGGCCTGAAATCCAGTTTTACACATGCTCTGAGGGAAAGGTCATTCCTCCCTTTTCCAGGGCTCCAAATACCACAGAAATCTCTAAGTGATTTGTCTGCCAATCAGCAGATATAAGATAGCGGCCTTTCTAAATACATGAGCAGTTGGCATTAATCAGCTGACTTTAGCTCTTGTATATCATAACACTGCGCAAATAAAAGTAAATGCTCACTGAATAGCACAGTCTACACATGCATTAAAAATAAAAGTTGAGGATTATATTTTATTGGTCTAACACAATAAATAATTCATTTTTACCTATGTTACTGTAAATACATGATAGTTAAAGTTATACAAAACATTTTTTTTTTTTAATGATTATTAACTTAAAAAAGATTGGGAACTATTGGCTCAACCCGTTAAGGGCCAGAGGTGTGCACATCCCAATATGAAGGCATATGTTGCACACGTAAAAGGAACACTAACCAGGGGTTTATTACCCTGTAGAAGCAGGGTTGAGCAACCACAAGACTTCTAGTTATTGTTGGAGTACTTATTCATCCTCAGCCTGCTGTTTGCCTTACAATAATAGGGTAATGAAACCTAAAGGCAGAAACTGAATTACATAAAATCTGTTTATTCCATCAATATAGGTCTCAGTCTTCAGTCTTGCTTTGTATTTTGATGTTTAGACTGGCCTATTTAATTTTTAGGGGTTAGTGTTCCTTTAACCCTCTGTGTACCAGCGGTGTGAACAATGCATTAAAGGTGTTAAGTATGCTCATGCACATGGGCGTAGAAACCCAATTTCATGGTCAGCTCAAGCATTCAGGCAGTGGTAGTGCACGTGAGCAAAGGAACAAGTTATCACGGAGTTCACTATACATGGGGGAACGTGTCCCCACTGTAAGCCTGCAAAGGTTGATTCTTGTGATCAGCAAGTCAGCAAATGACAGTGAGAAAAAAAAACAAAAAAAACACACACATGGTGGCTTTGGGGCTGGGGGCATATCAGGTGCACTCTTTTTTTTTTTTTTTTTTTTTTTTTTTTCACTGAGGTCAGAGAGATTATGCATTACCCACCAGCCTTTACCATGTCCGGACATAAGAGTGCCCCATAGTATACCACAGGCCGAAGGCAGACCAGTTTGTATTTTTGCATTAGCAATATATACTTTTTTCCTCCTGATGAAGTGGCACGTGGGCCACGAAACATGTCGAGGATTGCTTTTAGTTTTTTGAATAAATTTTAATATTTTATCGATCTGGTCTGCTATTCTTCTGGATACTCCATACACCAGTCTGTTTGATGCAAGCCTACATAGTTCCGTTGCAGGGAGAACTAGCATCCAAAATCCCCGCTTGCCTTTAAACCGGTTGCATGGAATGGTAGCCAGATACACTTTCCAAGTGAGTACTTATCCTCATTATCTCTCGATATATATGCGGTTTTAGTGAAACGGAATAACTCTCCTTGCACTCTGTTTTTTGTGTCTTTTTTTCCCAAGTCCTGCTAGGAAGTGGTTATTTGGTGAGGACTGGGATATCTGTGTGGAGGCAGATGAATATCTTCCACAAGCCCTTTCTGTCATTGTGATCAAAAGTCCATGACACAATATTTATGTGAGTATGTCTTTATCTATACGTCAGTCGTTGATCTTTTGGATATCTACACTATGAGACTCTCCCCTCTGTTTTTTGTGTTTTTGGTGGTTTTGACACAGCTACCTCTGAACATTCCTTGTTCCAGTTCCTGGTCCAGGCCTGTTCCTGCTTTTCCACGGATCCCACTGTACTCCCATCCTGGATGCACTCCGGCTCAACTGTGGTGGAACAATCTGGTTTCGCGACCAACACCTCTACCCAGCTTTGGCAGCAGCAAGGAAGAACCTGGAATGCTGTCACCATTCCCAAGCCTCACTCCCTAGCAACGCACTCAAGCTACTGAACCAGGGATAGGCCTATGCGGGCTCCTACCCTCCATGCACAGATATCACCTCCCAAACTAAATCTTTTTATTTTATATAGTAACCTGTTTTGAGGCACTGTTAGGGACCAGTTACCAGACAGGACACAAAAATGTAAAATGCAATACACCTTTATTAATGAAACAAAAAACAGGGGCATGATCCAAGGGCATAAACCAAAAGACACGCCAGGGTCAGGAACCAAGACAGGTATTCAGCCGAGCTGGAGTCAGGAAACCGGAACTCTGGGATATCAGGAACAAGCCAAGGGTCAGAAGTACAGAAGTCAGCGAAGTCTGGAACAAGCCAAGGGTCTGGAACACAGCAAACAGGAGAGCAGGAAAATCCACAGCAGCAACAGGTCAGCAAACAAACACAAGGACAATGGGAAGTAAGCCAAGCTGCTATAAATACCCTGGACAGGATGGCAGATAACAATCAGGTGAGTAATCAGAGAGGTCAGCTGATTCAACCTGAGCCAGAAACTCAGAAGACAGCAGCAGTGGATAGCACTAGATTCGCTCAGACAGCAGAATCAATAGGCAGAATGGGAGCAGCTCAGCAAAACCTTGACAGGCACAGTATCAATGACTTTTGTAAAATCAAAGTGTACTACATCAACAGCAATTGTCTTGTCCAAATTACTACTTACCCTTTCATGAAATGAAATTAGTTTGACATGATCTACTCTACATAAAACCATGCTGGCTCATACTAATAATATTGTTGGTCTTCACATAGTTCTGAATGCTGGCCAGTTAGTAACGCTTTTAATATCTTACACACAATGGAAGTCAAGCTCACAGATCTATAATTTCCTGGTTTGGATCTTGCCCCCTTTCTGAACATCAGCTTTCCTCCAATCACAGGGTACTATGCCTAATGAAAGTGAATCAATAAATATTAAAGTATAATTGTCTTGCTATCTGTGAACTAAGCTCCTTAAAGAGATCGTAATTTCCAGAAAAAACTCATATGATGGTTCATAGTAATTTGTTACAATGCATAGCATATTTTAAAATCATGCTACCTTCATATTCTTCTTTAAATTTTATTTAAAAGGTTCCACCTCCCACCCCTTTCAACTATGTCACACAGGGATCCCTCAGATTTGAAAGCCAGTTGTTTGACCAGACGGATCGCATAACGGACAAGATTGTGTCTGTCAGTATATGGAAAACCCTGCCCCATTGACAAAGCGGGCAGGGTTTTCTGTTTACTGACACAATATTGTCCCTCATGGAGATCCGTCTGGACCGGCTTTCAGATCTTCCATGACGTAGTTGAAAGGCATGGGAGGGGGAACTTTCAAAATCAAATTTAAAAATCTGCTATGCATTATAACAAATTACTATGAACAATCGTATGATGAGTTTTTTTTTCTTTAACATTACTACCTCTTTAAGTACTCTTGGGTGTATTCCATCTGGTCCAGGTGCTTTAGTCACCATAACCTTTTCCAGTCTCTTCTGGACTTTGTCCTCAGTAAGCCATGTACGCAATGGAGGAAATTCTGTGGTTTGCCTGTTTGCCCATAGCCTGCCATTGGTGCTTCCATTGTATTTACTGAAGCAAAAAATGTATTCACGGCGTCAGCCATAGCCTTATACTCACTAATCAATTCACCTGTCTCAGCCTTAAGAGGATCAATATAAGCCTTTATCTTGTGGTTATTTGTATAACTCTTTTGCAATACCGCTCTCATTTTCAATATTAGCTAGCCTAATTGCTTGTTTGCAGATTTTATAAAACTCTTTAACTACACAACTTACTGCTGTATTCAGCTCAAAACATGTTCTCACCTTCTGACTCATCTATTCCTTTCAAACGATGGAGTTTAATACATTGTGAAATCCCCCCTGGAATTCTTCTCTTTTTGGGAAAATACTAAACCAAAATAAGATTTAGAAATAGTTTCACAGTCTCATCACCGCATTGCAGCTTTTTGTGGAAGCAAAGGGGTTAAATTAAATGCAGATTCCCATAAGGGTAATAATGCTTCCTTTAATGTGGTAATGGAATGTTTTAGTAGCTAAATTAGTTCCAGTGTTTTTCATCATCTGTGACTAATCCGTTAATTTAAAATTCTTACAATAGGGGGATGTACTAATATGATTCCATGCTAAACAAGACACTGGGATGGATTTCTTAGTGCTACACCTGTTTAATGTCAACATACCAAACTTCTTACACTAAAATGGTTCTCTCTGTGCTACTTATGCCAAGAAGAGGGCAGTGGGTAATTTCTCTCATTCTCGTTTAACAATATGTACTAAAAAACAAATAGAGAAGAGTGGCGTTTTCCTGCGCATGTTATATGCGAGGCATTTGTGGCCTGCTAGCCTTAACCCTTTGAATGCCAGAGGGGGATGCAACGTATTGCAAAGCAATGCACTGCATACTTGCCTGGCACTCAAAGGGTTAAAGTCTTTACAATGGCAGAATGCACCAGTATGCACTAAAGTGATCAAACTCCATTACATACTGCAAAATGCAGGTGCATGAGTAGAAGACAAACATCCCATCACATATTCTTGAACAAAGGGACAGAGACCAAATAGTAATTTAATTGGTACAAAAAAGTAATACAGTTTTACGCTTGAGTTAACCATACTTTGAGTATCATTAGTCTCCCCGGTGAACAACAGACATCCAATAATGGGAAAATAATTATAGCGAGGGGTTGAACTTGTATTAGTATTTTGGATACCCAGCACCACCTGTGACTGACGGGTCTGGCCCACTCTAATTTACATTCACACCACTGCAACAACTAAATCTGATCAACTGGAAGTAGAGAGCAAGCTCACAGCACATCTCTCAAACTGGAAGGTGAACCCAGTGTCTCCAGGTTCCCTCAAACACCCTTCCCACATTCACAAAGATCCCCACTTAACTCCTCTGTTGCACATCAACCACAAAGCATTGTTTTGCAATGCCTTGCCAACTTCCTGGTAACACAGGGGTTAACTGAATAATAAAGAAACTCACCACTACTCCCATTATTGTAACCGGACCTACAATGAACCCCTCCGTTGGCAGATTGACTTGGTAAAAATTGGAAATCAATGTGTTTCACTCACACTGGCAACAGAGGAATTCATTTAATAAAAGAGAAAATAATTCAATTTTATTTAAGGGCAAAATGGTGTTAAATAAACCATAGGTAGATATCATCATCTCCCAGTCCTGATCTCATCAGGATGGAGACTGGCATTAAATAATATTGGGATTAGAGCTGGGTGTATTTTTCGTGTTCACGCTCCCCTTCAAAGCTGGGTTTCTGTGCTGTAGCGTTACAGCAAACTCTGTGTACACTGCTACTGAGGTTGCAACTCCAGTAGCATTGTACACGGAGTTTGCTGTAACGCTACAGCATAGAAACCCAGCTTCAAAGGGGAGCATGAACACGATCCCTGAGGCAGCTGGGAAGTCAAGCGGGACATTCAATCCCGCAGAAAGCGGAAGCGCCCGATTTTGATGGGCTAATATCTGCACTTGTAAGCAATTTAAAAAAAAAAAAAAAAAAAAAAAAAAAAAAAAAAAAGACACCCAGCTCTAATCTTCAGTTAACTATTAAAACTCACTAGAAAAGTTTGACTCTAGGTGATAGTTCCGCGTTAATTCTACAGGGCTACAAAGCATCCAATGGAAATCTGCAGTCCGTGCCGGAGTTCCCAACAGACAAATTCCTACAGCTCCAAATTTCGAGGGGTGCCTAAGCTGTACTGCTAACACCTACATTCTGATAGCGGATGTGGTCAGAGCAATCTCAATGTCCCTGTACCAGTTTTATATCCCTTTACAAGTTATTATTTAACCTCTTGGATGCTAGAGAGATCTCCAATGCACAAAGCAATGTTTGGCTTTGCTTTTTTATAGGCCAAGGGTATTTTCTGTGCCAGAAAATAGTCGGTAGGTCTGGTAATGGAGCCATGTTAGGAACAGGGGTGTGGCCATGGGTGGGGCTAATGGCACCTAGAGTGTCATGCGTAGGGGAGTCTGGGATGTAAATTTGGCCCTGTCTGCAGTGTGTGTTTTTTTATAGTTGTCCTGAAAGAAAGACAGTCATTACCCTTTACATAACAGGTTATTGTGCAACACACTGCAAACCTGTCTGGAATTAAAAGTCCTGGCCAGTCAGCAGTCCCTGAGCACACATTTCAAGGGGAAATTGCTTTGTGGGCTAGTGTGAAATGTAGTGCTTTAAGCCAGAACCATTTGAGTGACAGAGGTGCATGGAATACATTGAACACAGATGAGCGAATAAAAATGACTGAGCCTCTTATTTATTTACCTGTGCTCAAACTGACAGACATTGTCTGGTCTTTCCTATACACGTCCACTGATAGGGAGTGGCCATTAGACTATATGAGGAGAACCAAACATTACAGCATTATTTTAACCCCTTAAGGACCACCAGATTGCGCACCCAGCCGGCACTTAAGGACCACGGACCATTTAGAAACCGATTCAGGGCTCCCCAAATGGCATGCAGCCGCTCGGGGAGCCCTGAATTCCACGACAGTCCTGGTATGTCATGGGTCCTTATCGCTCCCCAACCCATGACATGCCAGGACTGTTAAGGGTCTTTAAGGGGTTAAAGAGGAACACCTGTTTTTGGAGGCATTGCTGGGGGTGTGACTGGTGGGTGAAGCATCAAAATAACCAATATTTTATTTGGTTGCTTCATGACCTATTTAGAACTGAATAAATGATTCAGAACAAAATAAAAGTATGTAATCTGCATAGACTAATTTATAAAAATGTATACTGAAGTTTAACCCCTTAACGTCCAAAGACGTACATGTATGTCTTGGGTCAATGTGCAATAAGGACCAATGATGAAAATGTATGTCATGGATTTCAGGGCACGCCGCTCCGGAAAAAAAAAAAAAATCCTTTGTGGTCCTTAAGTGACAGCCGCACGGGCCAGTCCTTAAGGGGTTAAAGAAACACGGTGAGTTCTATTGTTGTGGAACAATGTAATACATTTCTATACACCACACAGGCTGATCTACTAAAAAGAGACAACAGGGTGGGAAAGAGGGATTTGGGTCTCAAAGAGGGAGATGCACTAAGGCGTGATAATGAGATGATAAAGAAGATGACGTCTCGGGGGAGATGCACTAAAGAGGTGATAAAGTGGTGATGACTTCTCCAGTTCCTGTGTTATTCTGTGGTGCCTATGAACTAAAATTTCTCAAGTGGGAGAAATATTAGTGCATTGGTGCCATAGAACAGCATAGGAATTGGTGAAGTGATATCACTGAAAAAATTTTCTCCACATTATCACCTCTTTATCACACCTTGGTGCATAACCACTCTCCAGTGGTATCACTTCTCCAGTTCCTATGTTATTCTATGGAGCCTACACACTAAGATTTCTCCAACTCTGGACATCTTCATGAATAGGCTCCATAGAATAACATAGGAACTGGATAAGTGATATCACTGGAGAAGTCATGTCTGCTTTATCACACCTTAGTGAGGACTGTCCCTCCTACATAGGAACACTTGGGAGTTATGCTTTTTTAAATAAAGTTTTAACCACTTAATGACTAGGGATCCGAGAAGTGAACTTCTCTTAAGGACCGATTTGAAGTTAGTCGGCACAAGTAACTGATGACGTGTACTGGCGCACTGAACAATGGTCTGGGAGAGACCGCTTTATGCACTGTAAGCACAAAATATGTGATGTGCCAGACATTAAGGGGTTAAACACCACAAGCTGGGACTTATAGCCCAGTTTAGCAAGCAGAGTGTTTTATCTTCCAGGGGCTATTGCACTTTCAGACTACAACATCCAGATTCTCAGTTTAGGTAATGAGTGTAAGGAGTGTGTAGTGACCGTAGAAGCTTTGCAAAGCACTGGAGACCTCTCTAGCATTCAAGGGTGTAAAAGACTTAATTGAACAGTGTTATTTACTTATTTATATCACACTCAGTCTGTAATTTTCAAGGCACTTCTAACAACTTTTAGTTAGTTTATATATAGAAGGCAAAAATGATAGTCTAACAGCGATTCTAATTCTGAATAAGAATTAAGATCATGCTATATATAAAAACTGAAATAAATATACTTTTAATATTCAACAGGTTTTACATTTTTACGGAGAAAATGTGCTACCCTAATTGGATGCCTGCAACACACCAAAATGCCATGGCACCACCCTGGTTGGGAATCATTGTCTTAGAACTTAAGCCTCCATGATAAAATAAAGTGTGTGTGGTGTGTTAAAGGACCATGAACTCCTATTTCCATTGCACCAGAAGACATGATGGGGTCTGCAGGAGAAGCCTCTGAGTGTAGCATCAGGCCCCCCAGGCTGCCTGTAGCCCACCCTTGTTTTAACCCGTTGGAGACTAGAAGACTCTCCAACACACTGCAAAGCATCATTTTGGAGATATCTATAGCATCTAAGAGGTTAACTAGTAAATATATGAATGCAAGGTGTATGTATCTTTATTTATATTGCGTCATACTTACAAAGCTCTCTGCAATAATAGCAGTAATATGACAACATATTAAATAGTAACATTTGTATACTGCAGTTTTTGCATAATAAACTCCCCCCTTCCCCTATGAATTTTAACTTCTGTTAACTCGCTACCCCCAGCTCACTTACCGCCCATCTGGCTGATAGCATTGGAAACACAGGGATGTGTTTGCTGAATCAAGAGGGGGCATGGAGTCCCGTGGAGATAGTGAGGACTAAACAGCCTGTGTCAACAGCCTAATAAGTGAGATAATGTGTGAACCAGACACTCTCTCTCTGTGGGGGACAGGTGCTCCCTGACAATCCACTCCCCTTTCTAACACCTTCCCAAGTTCCTGCATATGGGGAACCTGCAGGCAGATGGACAGTTGCAGCTGGATCAGCCCCTAGGTTAAACAGATTACCAGCTGTGCTAGTCCCTGTGTGAAACGTGCTATCAGGTCTGTGTGCTGCAACAGACATAAATAAAGGAAGGCTGAAGACTAGGACATATTGATGGAATAGGTGTGACCTCTTAGAACTCAAATTCTGTCTCTAGTAGGCTCCCATTACTCTATTATTGAAAAGCCATCAGGCTGAGGATGATGGCAATAGTAGTCCAACAACAACTAGAGGTCTTGATCAACCCAGTTGTAAATTTCTTCAGGGTAAAGTACTCCTGGATATGGTTACTTAAAGTGATAGTAATACTTGAAAACTTAAATTTAATTCAATAGATATTTTAAAAATACATTAATTGTGCCATTTTCGATCTCCCAAACCTTTATGGTTTGGGAGATATCAGTCTGCAAAGTTCCCCCTTCCCTCCCCTTGTGCTGACATCAGCTTTCAAACACATAGACGGAGATCACAGACCATAGACTGTCCTGCGGCTCTTCAGCAGAGCCGTGATCACGGTAGTTACAAAGAAATGCAAGCACACGTTGTAGACTCCGTGTAGACTCTGATCTCCGTCTATGTGTTTGAAAGCTGATGTCAGCACAAGGGGAGGGAAGGGGGAACTTTGCAGACTGATATCTCCCAAACCATAAAGGTTTGGGAGATCGAAAATGGCACAAATAATGTATTTTTAAAATATCTATTGAATTAAATTTAAACGTTTTCAAGTATTACTATCACTTTAAACCCTTACACGGGCAAAGCATTGCTTCATATTGGGATAAGCACCTCTCTGGCCCTTATGGGGTTTAACCAATAGTTCCCAATATTTTTTAAGTTGTGGCGCCTCATTTAAAAATGGTTGATATAACTTTAAGTATCATGTTCATACAGCTAGCATATGTAAAAAAGATTTAAATGTTTCATTACAAAAAATATATCCTGAATTTTTTTTTTCAACCAATGTAGCGTCAGAGGATTCACCTTAAAAATGTCACACTCAAAATAGCGTGCGACTATTGGGTGCATAAAGCATGTTGCGGTGATTAAGAGGGTGACAGGAGAATCTCTACCTGCATAAAAAGTGCAAGATTCTCATGTCGCCGCAATAAACATCACACAATATCATATTTTGCCTTACCCTGATGTTGCTGAGCACTGCTGCCTCTCTGCGCTGATCCGGGCTCTCATTTAACACAGTCACTGCTGTCCCTAAAACTTGGCTGGCTTGCAGAGTGGAGCACTATACCACTGTCTTACCCAGCAATATCAGATTTGCTTTCACCTGATGCCAAAGTTGCTGAGCGCTGCTCCGGGCTGCATAAGAAATATGCATATTTCAGGGCTGTACTGAAATCAAAGTATCTGTGCAGTATGCATTTTTCCTGTGTCCCTGGTTAACCCTTTGAGTGCCAGAGGGGTATACAAAGCATTGTGTTGTGTACCCCCTGGTACTGAAAGGGTTAAAGGTAAGGTCTGATCAGCCTACTCAAGGGGTTAAAGAGAATCTCAAGATGCAAAATGTTACGTGCAGTAGTCACTATAGTGATTATATTACTCATTTTCCTATTTCTCTTTAAAATGCGATTCAGCTTCTAACAAAAACATGCAATATATTTTATACAAGGAAAATACAATGTTTTTCAATAGTGTATTATAAACTCCTACCATGTGAAGGTATACTATAAAGAAGTCCTGTCCAAGTCAAGTCCTCCAAGGCCACCAACAGGCCAGGATGTAAGGATTTCCCTGATTAAGTACAGGTGAGTTAATCAGTGACTCGTTCATTGTGACTAACTCACCTGTGCCTAATCAGAGAAATCCTTACATCCTGGCAGGTCGGTGGCCCTGGAGGGCTGAACCTGGACAGCCCTGATATACCGGACTAAAGTGAACAGCTGCTGTCTCCTAGGAGAAAAGTTAATGCAATCAACGATTTAACCCACCACCTGCCATTTCTAATTTGTCCTGTTTATGGTTTTATAAATAGATGCTAGATGTGTACAAACTGGTAGTCAAAACGTTTGAGTCAAATGTGTATATGCATGTCTTAACCCCTTTGCGTGTCAGATAAGTGAGCAAAGAAAGTTGCACACCTCTTTGGCAATGAGATAATTTGAAAATGAGTGTGAGGGAGACAGGTCGTTTCTTCAACCCTCTGAATGCCAGAGGGGTAAGCACCTAGGGTGACCACATTTCCAATCTGCCATTCCAGGACATGTGGTCACTCTAGAGCACAGCCACTCAGTCTCACTTCTATGCCACAGGCCTCAGCGGGACTCTGCTGCAGCGTGCACTGTTTTCCAAGTTCCTTCCGCCCCCACGTCTGCACTCTGCACTTCAGCCTGCCTCATAGTCACTGCTCAATCACTGAGTCTGTCACTAAAGTGACTGCTCAGGTGCTCACTCTTCTCTTGCTCAGTGCTGCCTCCCTCAATCACACCATCGCACGCCATGCATCAGCGTCAGAGTATCAATTCACATGCACACACAGACCAGCCAGCCAATGAGGAGAGGAATATTGTGCAAATACTCTTCATTGGCTGGTGGTGGTGCGTGCCTGTTGTTCCTTACAGAGTAGGATACCTTTGTGATCACTGAGCTCAAGCTGACCTGGGCACTGCGCAGAAGCAGAACACAGGGCTCACAGAAGAGAAGAACAGGGCTGACCTGACAGAGAGTGACTTCTTTATTGATTCCAGGACTCTTTAGTGTCCTGGGGGGTATTATTCGGAACATGGGACACACCACAAAATTAAGGGACAGTCCCAGGCATTCATGGTCACCCTATAAGCACTGTATTGCAATGCAATGCATACCCCTCTGGCATTCAAAGTAGGCAGATATTTTCGTTGCTAAACAGTGCTATAGCAGCTTCCTTCACACAGAAACAGGTATTTTTAAACTCTCTCTATAGTTTTAAAGCAGTACTTTCATCAACGTTACAGTTAGCCCCAAATCCTTAATATGCTAGCAATATACATATAAATACTTGTAATTTGCAGTATAAGTCCGGCACTAGTAAGAAATAGATCTTTTTGGGCAGACAGGCACCAGCTGGGATCTTTCTGTAGGCGCTCTCTGCGGTGTCACTCCCTTCCGGTGCATTAAGGCACAAGGCTTCCAACTTACCAGTCGTGGAGGTAAAAGGGACGGACAGCACAGACTCAGAGATGCTCTGCAAGATGTCTGCTCTGTTCCCCACTGTCTGCCTGCCGAACCAGTTTTATTTTCCTCTAATGCCGGACTTATGATGCAAATTACAAGTATTTACATGTGTAACACTAACGTATTAATGATTTGGGGCTAACTCTAACGTTGATGAAAGTTCCACTTTAATGGTGTATAGCTAGACATGTGGGCTTCTTTTTTAAATATATTTTAAGATTACCCATGCTGTTTTAAGGTAAGGTAACAGAATCTCACTCAGGGATACATATGAAAATGTCATTCTGCAAAGGAATCTTGAAACCCTACAGTGTGTGCTTTTAACACGTCCTTGATTTAAAGGGAAATGTGGTCATCTTATTTTAAGGTGGCGGTTCTACTTGATACATAAATGTGCTGTGACCAGGGCAGCCATCAGAAATTTTGGGTTCAGTACAAACATAAAAGCCAGGGACCCCCCCCCCCCCAATACTTGGGGAGGGAACAGAAGATTGACAGGCTGCTGTACAGGATTGTTAATGCAGTCTTTCCTGAAGTATGGCCCCGGCTCATTTTTTTAAAAGTGTAAATTTCGCCATAGCATGCTATTACAGTAGGCTGACCAGATCGCATGGAAATAGCCATTTTTCAGTACTTCACTGAAATCATTGCAGTCCAGCAGTATGCATTTTTCCTACGCATCCCTGGTTAAAGATGAGGTATGGTCAGCCTATATTACAGGCTATAGCTATATGAAAATCACCCTGAGGCAAACTTGCATAGTGGTGATAGTTCCCCTTAAAAGGGACCTACCAGGAGATCCTCAAGAATCTCTATGAGCCAGATTGATACAGGGCTCCCCCTGACCACCACCTTGGGATGTGGGGTATCCGTGTCTGACAGGGGATGCATACACATGCACTGTGTGTAACCTCCTGACGGGAGCCCTGGCTGTGACACGCATGTTGGGAACCAATACTTTACACCATGGCCTCGTGCACAAAACAGAATAAGAGCAATTCTGGGATAAACCAGCTGTACTACAGTAGGCTGACCAGATCTCCCCTTTAACCGGGGACACATAGGAAATAGGCATATTTCAATACTTCACTGAAATCAAAGCAGTCTTGCAGTATGCATTTTTCCTGTGTGTCCCTGGTTAAAGGTGAACAGATTAAAATATCCGCTGATTTAAATGGCACTGTTAACCCATTAAATGTTAGAGAAGCAATGCAGTTGAAGCCTCTCTAGCATTAAAGAGGTCGAAATCCCCATTTAAATCAGTGGAAATTTGGTAACTTTCAGCGCTTATACCTTTACAGTTTGAGAGATACGACTTGGCACATTAATATTATCTTTTTAATACCTTCAATATTAGGGTTAGTTAATGTTAGACATTACTAACCCTTTAAAAATTACATATCTTTATGTTGTAGCCCTTAAATAATGAAGAAAAATGCACCCAGCGGCATCTCTCAAACCCTTATGGTTTGAGCGATAACCGCTTACAAAGTTCGCCCCTGCCTGACGTCCTTCCTTAAGGGAAGGTAACTTCCCTGGACCGCTTAAAGGGTTAAAGGGTCTTCTACGTGTGCTTGGTTTGCAAGTACACGTAGAAGACCTTTTAAGTGAAAGATTTCTTTTTCATTAACACAATCTTGGCTCTGCTGCAGAGCCTCTGCCGGTCTGCGGACCGGATTCCAAATCTATCAGCTAGAATGCTGATGTCAGACAGGGCCGAACTTTGTAGGAGGTTATCTCTCAAACCATAAGGGTTTGAAAGATGCCGCTGGGTGCATTTTTCTTCATTAGTTAAGGGCTACAACATAGAGATAAGTAATTTTTAAGTATTACTATTCCTTTAAAAGTTTTTATTCAGATTAGTAATGGATACCTTTGGAGCTCAGAATAATGTTAACAGTTGGTTTTAAAGCAGATACGATGCTGATCAAGGGAAATATCTGACTGCAATTTGGACACATGAAGCAATCTTTTTACCCACTTGGGGTTAACTCTGAGTGCTAGAGAGGTATCCAACGCATTCTCTCTGGCACTCAAAGGGTTCATTGGAAATGGCTTCAGTTGTTTTTTTTTCTGCCTTCCTCTGGAGCCATAATTTGCCCCCGCTCCCACGCAAGCCATCAGCCCTGCAGACACCCATGGATGCCTGTCTTTTTTCAGATTCATCAGCTATGTTCCTATTTGAGTTTTTAACCCCTTAACGACTATCCATGCAGCCACACTGCCGAAAGTTAAGGACCACAGAGCTGGTTTGCAGCTGTGCAGGGCCCCCTGAATTTCATGACCTGCCAAGGCCGTCATGGATCCTTATCACGTGTTTTTACCCTTGACGATCCAGGTCCTTAAGGGGTTAGCCACTCAAATGCTTTAAAGGTTGGAGATCTCACTAGCATTTGAGGAGTTAAAATCCCCATTTAAATCAATGGCAATGTTCATTTATCTCCTATGGTGCAGTTGGTCTGCACCAGAACTGCACCTATTATGTTGTGACAGATAAATATAGACAGACAGGCAGTTATTCTAACAACACAGAAACATACAATTCATTCTTCTTATGTGAACTAAAGAAAAAGCCTGTGTACATGGGTCAAGGTCCGGATAGTGTTAACCCTTTGAGTGCCAGAGGGGTACGCAACGCATTGTAATGCGTTGCGTACCCCTCTGGCACTCAGAGGGTTAAGAGGCCCTACCTTACTGCACCACGAGATGCAGTCTTGCGTCGCCTCACTCACATGATACAATCATGCACAGTAGAGACTGACTGCATTGTGACAGACATCCTAGCGAATTATTATATAGGATAATGAAAAATTCAGTGTATTCAAATTATTTGGAAACAACACACTTCTAATGTATCCTTCAAGAAGAAGTATACTTATATAGGATCAATTGTAACTTAATCTGTTTAACAAAAGGACTTACCTAAATCAAAGTTCTTAATACAGCAATCCAATATATATAGTGTTTGCATTTTGTCTTGATTTTCCTGTATTTTCTGATCTCTGCTTTAGTCTAACTCTAGTTCCCACCTCCTCACAAAAGACAAAAGGCTTCAACTGTCTGAATGAGAAAGTTCTAGAGAGAGCCTCACTAATGATTTTTTTAGAACAGGGCTGTCCAAATTCAATACTCAAGGGCCACCAACAGTACAGGATTTAAGGATTTCCCTGTCCAAATAGAAAACAGCTCAGACACCTGTGTTGGATATTATCACTATCTCCACACAGGCTTATCCAAACAGTTGATCTACCCCCAAGCTCCTCTCAGAAAGATGGCCCATTGGGATGAAACAGAAAAGAAACCACAAGTGGAGCATCTAATAGTTTAAGAAACATAATAGTATATGTAAAAAGTGAGTAATTTATATAGGTGAATGGTCATATTGCAAACCCTCCAACTTGGCTCTGTTTTTTGCAGGTTGACTATACTCTCCTGCTTTAGAAATCTGGATTTAAAGGGATAGTAATGTTTCATAATAAAAGCAGCTCTAATTAACCTTCATAGTATTTGGGCCTCGGAGAGTGTTATTTCAATTCTGTCAGAGTTGCAATTCAAGAGTAATTGAATTATAAAGTATGCCCCTCCTGCCCCTTTTACTGATGTAACACTGCTCAGCTCAGAGCAGCAGGGAGGTGCCCAGGTAGACTGCAGAGAGGGAAAATCTTCAATTAAGATAAGGGAAAAAGCTGAAAAACCTGTCAAGGGGGGCAGGGTTTTCATTGTTCTCACAGTAAAAAGATTGTCCCTGTTATCTGTCTGGTCAAGCATCCAGATTCCACATCTGAGGTGAGCAGTGTTACACTAGGTAAAAGGGGTGGGAGGGGTATAAATTATCATTCAATTACTCTTGAACTACAACTCTGAAAGTATTGAAACAACACTCTCTGCGGCTCAAATGCTGTGAAGATTAATTGGAGCAGCTGTTTTTGTGAAACATTACTATTCCTTTAAGCACAGGTGAGTCAGTCAAAATGAATAAGCCACTGATTAACTCACCTATGCTTAATCAGGGAGATCCTCACATCCTGGCCTGTTGGTGGCCCTTGAAGACTGAACTTGGACAGCCCTGCTTTAGAAAACTGTAAGCAGTTTCTGAAAGATGTCCTTGCACGTTAGTTAGTAGCCTATTCATCATCGGCAGATTGTATCTGGTCCTTATGAAATATGAACACTGCCTGGTTATATAGGAACCACTGCAGTCCTAATGTAAAGGTGGGTATCCTTAGCTGTTAATGGATAACAGTTGCCAGTATCCTCAGCCAGCCAACACAACAGGAATTGTAGTCTAACAGTAGTTAGAGGGTCATGGCAGGTTAAGAAGGATGATGAGATTTGTAGTCTAACATATGCTCATACCTGGGAACTCTCCGGATTTGCCCCGGAGACTCCGGTTCTGACAGAGCTTTACCGGGTCTCCGGGGCAGAGGCAGATTCCTCCGGATGTGGAGAGTTTCTATTGAAACTCTGCCACATCTGCTTTTTCTCCCGTTGTGCCTCCGTCCCCAGCCTTCTGTGTGACACATTTAACCCTCTGAGTGCCAGAGTGGTACGGAATGCATTGCTTTGCAATGCATTCCGTACCACTCTGGCACTCAAAGGGTTAAATCCCCCCAACACTCGAGTTAAGCCCCATCCCTTTTTGACGTGATTAGCGTCATTTTTGTTACCCCCTGCTGACCAGAGGACTACCCTCCGGGTAGCCCTCAACTGAAAGTTCCCAGGTATGCATATGCTGGAGAGTGAAAGATTTCCTATCACTGCTCTAGGGCTGTAATGGTTCATATTTCCCCTGCAGTATGCATCTCTTATATTAACAACTTGTGTGCCAAAGGGTTGTGCAAAGAAATGTGTTCTAAACCTCTCTGGGAACCAGCTAACTGCCACGGTTTAAAGTACTTTTTATTTGTACATAAGCAGTTCTTTATGAAGATCTTTAACCTTTTGAATGCTAGAGGGGTATACAACACATAGCACAATGCGTTGCATAGCCCCTGGCACTCAAAAGGTTAAAAGGTCAGTGAGAACTGGACTGTGAAGAAGTGTCTCCTTATTAATCCTTTGGATAGATGTAGATATACTGGATTGCTGTATCAAGAACTCTGATCTAGGTAAGCCCTTTAGTTAAATAGATTAAGCAGAGGTCTCCAGTGCATTGCTTCACAATATGTTAGAGACACCTCCATCCTACACAGGCTTACAAAAGTTTTTTCTATCACAGACCAATATTTTACAATCACTGTCCTCATAAACAGACTCTTTTGGTCACTGCCTCAGAGACTGTCAGTCAATGATAAATGTGTGCCTCAGGGAGGGAAAGAATTATTTACTCAATATAGTTACCCTAACCTGTCTACATACCCCAAACAAAAGTTTATACAAGCAGGGGTGTCCACAAAAATGTTTCCGGGGGTGCAAAGCCATAATATGACCCCCAGGCTAGACCCTATATTTCTATGAAAGGGGCAAGTGGCCAAGTGTCCCCCTTGCCCCCTCTCCATGTACATAAGAACTGTCCTAAGTCCCTTATTTAAGATGATGTTTGTAATAATTTTCCCTGCTATTCTACTGGCCGGAATGATGACTGAAACAATAACATTGTCAAATGTGTTAGAATGGTCTAGTTTTAAAGAATATGGTACATAGTACAAGCACATCAAACTAAAATCTTTGAGGGCCATATTCTCAACATATCACTCTTAAGGAGGGCTGCAGCCATTATGGCTCTTACCATTCAACCTGTTTAAAATGAAAACCTGCCTCCTTTTTGACTACATATTCTGCAAATGCATAGCATGAAAAGTCAATTTTTTATCCTCTTCCTTATTGTTTTACACTGCTATGTCCCTCAAAGGGGTTCTCTGAATATGTTTCCAGAGCTATAAAATCACTCCATACACTAACAGCTGTATGATGTACTTTACAGTGGAAATTAACAGTACTATCATTATGTTCACCAACTGTGGTAGTAGCACTGCTACAGTGAAAGAGTTAGTTAGAGATGACAAAAGCCACAAAATCCCAACACAATTGCTGTCACCACCTCAACCACCTCTAGTCATGTTCTGAAAACAAAAAAATGATGCAGTTCTTCCAATCCACTTGCTGAGTTCTTAAAAAGAAGTAAAAGTCAACACAAAAATAATCTAGAAGTACATGTGTGGAGTGGCAAACTTGCCAAAATATTAGTGGTTGATGTGTTGCCCTATTAGTTTGTTGAAAAGAATGGTTTAAACTGATGTCATGTTGCCTGCTGAAATATCCCAAGCCACAGTTATTTTTCAAGGATGGTTGTGTCAGAGTTGTACAAGCATGTGTTTAGGGTGGTGGACAAAGGGTTGGAAACATCATATGGCAGGAACATTCACCTGACCACAGATATGTGGACAAGTGGCCATCGCGCAGTCTATATGACTGTCACAGCTCACTGGGTATCCTTCCAAGCAATTGGCAGCAGCACTATGTAGCACTGCCAGTGTTGTCTCTGGAAATGGCACTAGTAAGCTGTAAGGTAGCCCCATACCAATGGCATACCACTTTATGCATGCAGACCTTTGAGAGATAACCCCACAAAGCTGTAGCAATATTAAAGAAACTATAGTAGATCATAAATAAATGTCTCTTGCCCCACTTCATGACAATGACTCAAATTATAATTGTTCTCTTGAGAGAAACAGATATGGTGCATTTATTCTGCTTCACTCATGTACTAAATTGTAATTGTTATTTGACTCCACTCTGGATGTGACACTCAAAGAATTGCTAAATATCGCCCTCAAAATCTGTGCACATTTCCGCCACTACTAGAGTGCTTCCAATGTATTTTATTCCATACAAGAGTGTAACCACCTGCCCCATTAACAGCTTACAATGGAGGTTCATGCCAAATGGAATTCCATACTTTACATGCTGGACCATTTGTATGATCATACAAGGCTATAACAAGTTTAAATGCATTCCAGGAAATTGTTTGGAGGGGGCTTCTTTGTCACCTGATCAATGGCAGCTAATGTGTGATTTAAAGGGGAACTATCACCCTAAATGCCCCCCTCATAATTAGCCATATAGTGATACGCTTACCAATAGTACTATTATCCAGAATAATTACCGCTTTTGTCAGAAATCCTACTTCTGCTGAGACTGACGGCCAGACAACAACACTTTAGAGGCATCTGTGCACCTGTGCCATCAGTCTCTTCTGGTACCTTTAGGTAACATGCAATGCCTCCTAGAGGAGACCGGAACTGACAGCGCAGGCGTGCAGATGTCTGTAAGCAAAGATGTCTGCCCTGTTGCCTGGCCATCAGTCTCAGCACAAGTAGGATTTATGACTAACGCGGTAATTAGTCTGGATATTAGTACTATTGGTAAGATTATCACTGGATGGCTAATTATCGGGGGAGACTTTATCTGGGGTGATCCACTTTAAGTGAGCCTTGGAAAACTTTTGTGGAGGCCATCTTGCTGGTTCATCTTGTAGGTGCAGGAATCAGTGAGATACTTCCACTAATATATTATATTACAGACAAAAATTACATTATGGCTGATAATTCTTACAATAATGAAGTCAACAACATGGTTCAGCTGGTGAATCACATATTGGCATGCTTTAAACAGAATTCTTAGTCTCCATGAAAATAATGTATTCTCATTACATTGTTGGAACTCCACTTTAAACATAAAATGTCTTAGTTTATGTCAAGGCATGAGCAGCAGCAGTACTCCGAGGAATCAGATTCTGTGCAAACATATACCGGAAAATCTCAGGTGTAATATGCACCTGTGTATAATACTAGGAAAAAACACAAGAGAGACACAAGGGTTCACCCTAGTGTAGTATACTCTTAAAACAGGACAATTTCCACCACCAGATTACACCACACTCCGTGGGTACTCACAAGCAAATATGCTATCAATTCACTTATGTGACAGATAGCGTACAAGGCACTTCTGGGTATTAGCCTGACCGTGACTTAGGAACCAATGGATTAGGCTGCACCTCCTCCACTCGTTTTCTCCAAACGGATAAACATGCAACTCAAAAGAAAAAAACAAAAAAGAAACCAGGGGGAAGCCCAATAGCATGATACAGTTTCAATTGTACTATAACTATATCCAATGTAATCACACTCACATTTAAGTATGGTTAACAATCAAAGCTTGTGGGGAAATCGCACCGTTTCTACTCAGTGTTACCTCCCAGACTGCAGCTATTAATCGATCAGTGGTGTGTACATAGTTCTTTCATAGCTCAAAAGAAATGTGAAGATAAAACAGCTCCAGCAAAAATGTTTAATAAAAAAGTATATTAGACAGACTGTTCATTTTTTTTTATGTACAGACTAGCAATGTGGGACGGCGCTGCCCATCAGGATATTTAGGGTATTAATTTTCACATATGGATGCAAGACACACACACAGACACACACGCAAATGCACAATCATGCGCTGAGATGCATAAAGAGTGACACAGTCATACACACATATATGCAATATACAACATGCAGACACATAGAGTGTGATACAGACATGCAACACGCACAATGAGGAACACACAGGCACACACAGAGACACACACAGAAGTGAGTAATAAGGGGGTGACTTATGTGTCATTGTAATGAGTTTGTGTTTGTACTTATGCCTCCACTGTGGCATTCATTCATATAGTTGAAATGCATGTGGTAATTGCACATACTATAGTGGAAGGTGGATCGTGCTGGCTCCTGGGGTGTGAGTGAGTGTGAGTGAGTGTGTGTGTGAGTGAGTGGCATTCATTCATATAGTTGAAATGCATGTGGTAATTGCACATACTGTGGTAGAAGGTGAATCGTGCTGGCTCCCGGCGTGTGAGTGAGTGTGAGTGAGACTATGGTGGAACTTGGATCGTGCTGGCTCCCGGGGTGTGAGTGAGTGTGAGGGAGTGCGTGTGAGTGCGAGAGTGAGTGATTGCTCGTGAGTGATTGCATGTGAGTGATTGAATGTGAGTGATTGCATGTGAGTGATTGCGTGAGTGTTAGTGAATGTGTGTGAGTGTGTGTGATTGAGTGAGAGTGTGCAAGAGGGTGTATGAGAGTGAGTGAGACAGTTTGAGTGTGTGAGTGAGAGTGTGAGTGTGTGTGATTGAGTGAGAGTGTGTGTGATTGAGTGTGTGAGTGAGAGTGTGTGAGTGAGTGTGTGAGAGCGTGAGTGTCGGAGAGTGTGAGTGAGAGAGTGTGAGAGAGAGAGTGTGAGTGTGTTTGAGTATATGTTATTGAGTGTGTGACTGAGAGTGTGTGAGAGTGTGTGTGTGTGATTGAGTGTTATTGTGTGTGATTGAGTGTGTGTGACTGAGTGTGAGTGAATGTGTGAGTGAGAGAGTGTGAGTGTGTGAATTATTGTGAGTGTGTATGGTTGAGTGTGTATGATTGAGTGTGTGTGAGAGTGTGAGTGAGATTGTGAGTGTGTGTGATTGAGTGTGAGTGTGTGTGTGAGTGTGTGTGTGTGTGTTTTTTGTCTGATGTGTTTGTGTCTGTGGTGTAGGAGCGAGTGGCAGACATTTTGTTTTTTCAGTTACTTGGATAGTGGTGGGCGTGCTGGATAGTGGGGGCAGGCCAACTCCCTGCATGATTTAAATCACTCCCCCACTGAATCACCCAATGGGAGCAGTAACTCCTCCTTACTTAACCCACTGAGTGCCAGAGGGGTATGCAACTCATTGCAAAGCGATGCGTTGTGTACCCCTCTGGCACTCAAAGGGTTAAGTTATTGTAACATAGCAATATAACACACGGTGGCTCTTCAGTTGAGGCAGCGTAGCAATATGCTGAGGGAACAAATAGATAGTGGTGTTTGAGGCTTGCCCTCTGTAACATACAGCAAAGCATCTCTCTCCCTTTAAGGAGAAAGGGTGGGAATCAGGAAGCAGGAAGTGGAGGAGTGACAGCTGAAAACAGACAGTTAGTGAGGAGAAAAGAATTAAATAAAAGAGTTCCTATTAAGTCTATCTCTGAGTTTGTATTTTATGGAAACATTACACCCTCATACTGAAACAGAGTGTATGGTGGGTTACAGTTATCTGTGGGAGGTGAAACAGTGTGTTTGTGGGGTCATGATCCTGAGTGAGAGTGTGTGTGGACCAGGAGAAGTTATTGATATCCCCTACTTCAGGAGCGAGTGGCAGCTATATTTTTTTTGTCAGTTGGATAGTGGTGGGCAGGCTGGAGGGGGCGGGCCAACTCCCTGTATGATAAACATGCCCCCATTGAATCACCCAATGGGAGCAGTAAAGTCCCCACTGAATCACCCAATAGGAGTTGTGTCTCCTAATGAGACATAAATTATGTAATGAGGCATTCTGTTCAATGTGTGTTTGTTTTCTGAGGAGACATAAATTATGTTCTATGTGTGAGGTACCAAAAATTATGCAATGAGGCTTATTCTTTTATATATATAGATTATCAAAGTATAATATTAGTAAAGGCTACCGTGTTTCACGGGAACACACTCACTTTCACAAAGCCTGATACAATGCGTATCGGCCAGCAGCCTAAAATGACTTTATAAACAAGCATAGACCAACGTTGATCGGTCCACATACAGACAGGCTTGTACCATGAAAACTATAAACAAACGCCGACTGATCCACATGTAAAAAAAAGCTCATACTGTATTCAGAAACTGAATGAGAGATGATATTTGCAATGGAAATGGCATGTGCAGGATTACGATCTCGATCAAAAAATAGAAATCCAAACATATATTGGCTCTACAACAAAACATCCAAAAGCGAACTGCTTGCCAAAGATTATAATCATTAAGGTATATAAATAAGTAATACACCATAAAAAGCTTATGCAGAAAAATATGTCAGAATGACACAAACACCGCACCCCTGTTTAAAGCAATACAGCATAGATATATACATGTCTAACTGCTCAAAATAATAATAATAATTTGTTTACTTGTCGAAAATTAACCATCCTACGGAGGGGCCACCTCCTCCCGAGGAGAGCAGCATCCACAGTGACACCGATAGGGGCATTTCTTAACCTAGTGTCATGGTGTGCAGGCAAAAGAAGGACAGACATAACTGTATAAAATATATCCAACTTTATTTATCATGTACAGCAATAATAGTATAGCCCACACAACTTCAGACAAGCGAATAGGACCCAAGGTCCCTCCAGAGCTGCACACTGTGCTGTGCACTGCACTACTCAAGATCTCGAGACTAGGGAAGCAGCTCAAGTAGAACAACAGAGAATGACAGAATATGTGTGTCACCACTTGGTCTGCGAATGGAGGCTACAGAGAGCAAAAGCAGACCAGAGTCAGGAGGCACCAAGACTACAGGTCAGACAAGCAGGTAGTGTAGGGAGCGAGTAGGCAGCCAGAGTCACAGGTCAGACAAGCCGGGGACTACACGGAGTGAGAGTAACCAGGTCACTGGTCAGGCAACAGGAGACTATGCTGGATGAGTAGATGCCAGGGCCACTGATCAGGCAAACTGAGGACTACAAGGAGCAAAAGCAACCAGGCCCTCAAGAAAGGCAACCGGAGGCTAACTGAGTGGGTAGTAGCCAGGGCCACTGGTCAGGCAAGCCAGGGTCATACACAGAGCAAGTAGTCAGCCAGAGCCACAGGTCAGAACCGATGTGGGTAGTCAGACAAGCCAGGTCATACACAGAATGAGTAGTCAACCAGAGCCACAGGACAGAACCGATGTGGGTAGTCAAATAGACCTGGGTCATACATGGAGCAAGTAGTCAGCCAGAGCCACGGGTCAGAACCAATGTGGGTAGTCAGACAAGCCGGGGTCATACACAGATCGGATTCTCAGATAAGGCACAGGTCACAACGGAGCACAAGACACAATAGCAGAAACACCATGTAAGGGCAATGTCTCCCAGGCCCAGGGAGGTTTATAAAGGAGCAGAAGGAGGAAGAACCCAATTAGTCCACCCACAATAGGCCCATAAACAGGTGTCCATGCTAGTGCCTTTTACCTGATGTAGCAATGAGGAAGTGCCGGAGGCCATGCTGGCCGGTAGCCATACAGAGGTTATGAAGCACAGGATAGCCCAAGGGAGACTGTAATACCTAGTTAGGGGTGACTGAGTGCATTACATAGGACTTGCCTGATATTGGGGTACTTTGGAGTGGTGGGCTTAAATATATTTTGGACAACCCAACTCCAAGGAAGCAAGTTAATGGGAGCCTGCCTAATGGTGGATTATACAGCCCCTTATTTCAGTAGAAAAAATAAAAACTGTGTCTAAAATCTAAGATCAGTTCAAACTTGCTCCTCTTCTTTTGAGAGGTTGCATGAATCTGGGGGCAGAGATAAAGCTGGAGGAAGATAGGGAAGTCTCCAACTCCAAGGCCCTGCCTTTTTAAGTGCCCTACCTTCTTGAGGAGTGGAACTTTACCCCATGGTTCCTGTGTTCAATATAGGTCTTAAGAGGAAAAGTAATACTTATAGTTTGAGCAGAATATTGCATTATGGAAGATAAAAGGGAGAAGTGTAGGGGCAAAAAACTACTAGAAAACATAGGATTATATCCTGTGCACCAGCAACAACATCACAACAATTTGCAGGACAGTTGGCATCATCACAGAAAACAGTTCAAAGAAAGGATTTGCACAGTTTCTACCATCTACAACAGTTGGAACCAGTGCTACTAATATTGATGAATGATCAAGGTTATTTTGGAATTATACATAATACTGCATATCATTTCTCTACCATTCCTTCCTACTCATCATCATCATATATTATTAACAGGCCTACAGCAGCAATGTGGTGAAGGGAGAAGGACAGGTAGTACACCTATGTTTCTCCCTTCACCACATTGCTGCTGTAGAGCTATTGAGCAGTAACTCATTAGGAAAACCTTTTTAAAAAGTAGGAATTTTTTTTGTAAACCAGCTAATGCCCTTTGTAACTCTTTAAAGGTGTTTACAAAAGGGTTAGCCACTACAATACACTTTTGGAAATATATTTTTATTTAGAGCTGAATTTGGCTAAGTAAACATTCCAAAAATTATAATAGTTATTTACACATGGGTTAGCCTTTACATATTCTTTTTTTCAAAACAGTGAAAAACCTTTATAGAAATTTTTAGCACAGCCTAATATGGCAAGGTAAGCATTGAAAAAATGTTAGGACTATAGCAAAGCAACCCTTCACAAAAATATTAGCAGGTTTACAGCAAGGGAACATTATATGCCACCCAACAGTAACCATATGGTGTTTTCTATCATAGTTCCTGTGGCCTTGTCATCTGAGCTTCATATCACAGGATCAAGCTAGTATATTATCCAACACACCCACAGGTAGAGCTGGTTGGAATGGGACTATGGTGGTGGAGCCAGCACCAGTGATGACAGAGGATGCATCTGGGTGAGAACCTCAATCGCAATAGTCCCTTTCCTCCTCCACCTTCCCTACAATCATGGGTGTTGGAATATTTTCCTTGGTGACAGGGAGGGGCTGTCCAGTTATGATCAAAAACTACAATGTTCAGTGTGTGAAAATGTTGTGAAGAGTGGCAAGGACTGGGATCACACACCTTGGAATATCTGGTCTAATTTAGCATGCTGGCAATGTTAACCATCCCCCCAATAATTCAGGGGGTGTCAGTCACTGTATCAGTCACTGTGTCCCTTGCCATCCTAGAGAAATAACAAGTTACTGGTTGTGATGGGACAGTGGGTGACTAACATTTCCACTGTCAATATAATTGTCCCTGTTAATATGACCTTGGCATATTCTGCAGGGTAGCCAGTGTCCAGATTTTACTTTATAACCTGCAAACTCCTTGCCTCCACCACATTGTACCACAAAATGTGCAAAGTGTTTGGAGACATATTGCCAGATTCAGACATCTGAAGATTCACTGTCTGATGGTGTAACTGGTGGGAAATTTGTCCATGGCAATGCCATTGCTGAGTGAGGAGGACCCTGAGGGAGCTGGGGGGGGGGGAGAAGGAGGGCTAGGATATTGCATTTTAGTACTAGTAGTCCGGACCCTAGGACTAGAAAACAAAGAGCCAGGTGATACAGTTGATGTTCTGGGCTTGCAAGGGCTGCCTTTTTTTTGTAGTTTTTTTCTTTTTTTGGAATCTTCTGGCCCATGTTACTCCTAATGGTATTGGTGGACAGGGGCATTGATAGCAGCACCTGATTTCTTATCTGGGGGCCTGTTTCTCATGTCCTACATGAGTCTCAGAGATGTGCCAAAGTGTAAACCTTCCTTCCCCTTTTTCACACCCTTGTCACAAAGTGTGCACGTTGCAGTTGAGAACAATGACACAGTCCATGCCTCCAATGAAAAGTATTCCCAAACCGTTAACTGCAAAGGGAGGGGGGGTAGAGAAGGATTTTCTTGACTGCCAACCTTCTCCTCAGATGCTGCTTCTGCTGCTGCTGCCTCCTCGGTACTTGAAGTAACAAGTGGAAAGTCCGCCTATTCCATACCAATGCAGGTACTTCCACTATCACAACTACAGTCTGTGGCAGGGATGGTGATGACCTAACATGATGGACAAACCAACCTGATCTTGCTCTAACATTTCAATATGCTGGTGGGACTGGGAGTCATACAATTCAACAGATGGTACTTCAAAAACGATGTCAGAGTTCTGCTAGAAGTAGATTGACAATTACACAGCTAGTGAATGAGGAATAGAGTGCAGAGCTTGGGAGTGATGGCAGTGGCTGGAGGATTCTTGCTGTGGCCTAGGCAACAGATTCTCTGAGTCATGGGATATTGTGGAGGTGATAGAAAAACTGTCTGCTGCTGGTGAGATGTGGAGTCTGTTATTCACAGGGGATGTGGTGGGGGTGACAGAAGCACTATCTGGCAGGCTCTGTTGACTACTAAGACTACTGCAGCTGTTACTGGATTCCACCACATCAGCAGCAGCATTCTTCCAACTCCACCTACTCATTTTGTTACCCACACACACTCACTGCTGCAGTCAACAGTGACAACAGGTGTTCTAGCCATGCTAACTTTTCTACAGCTCTCTCTGTCTCAATTACACCCCACAGAACTCCAGGAAGTTTAATTTTTATAACAGTGGGGTGGGAATTGCCTCTGCCATAGAAAGCTTAGATAGGAACAGCAACATTCTTGTAAGTAGTTCATTGCCAGTAGCAGAAAGGCTGGCAGTTTATTAATTTGCAATCTATGTGTGTGTATTTCCCAGAAAAAAACATCAAATCCTAGATCTGACTTTTCACCTATCTGTCCTAGCCAGTTACCTGAATATAATTCATATTGCCTAGGTCAAGGAGCCACCTATCATTGCTGTGACAAACCTAAAACTCCTGATTTTGTTACCATATCCAATAGCTATTAAATATAAAACCCCTTTTCCCAGACAAACTAACACTCCCAAGTGAGTGTGGGTGGGAATGTCTTGTCATTTGATCTCCCCACAGCAAGAGAGGAGCAAACTAAAATGGATGCTCATTTCCTAATAACACTTTTCCCACCAACCAGTTCCTGTTCCATCTTCCATTTGATTGCAATATACCCATTTATTTAACATTCCCACCAATTCACCATCATTTTCTCCTTTCACCTACTGAATTGACTCCAGACGAACAGGGCCAGATTTTCCATAAGGCAGAGTAGGCATCTGTCTACAAGCGCACCCTATAGAGGGGCGCCTGCCATTTGAATCAATATTTTTTTTTGAAGTGAAGAGGTGTGCCGTGCCGCCCTCCGCATGAGGTCTGTGCCTTCTTTGGCACAGACCTGTAGCTGCTGAGCTCCCCCAGCTCTTTAGTAATGCAGAGCGCTGGGAGATGATGTCATCTCCCAGCGCTCTGCATTACTAAAGAGAAGACCGCGTGGGAGCACCAGGGATGTAGGAAACGAATGGGAGGGGAATGTAAGGCTTAATGTGGAGATGATGGGGGCAATGTGAGGGCAATGTGGAGCTGATGGGGGTAATGTGGAGATTTTGAGCATTGTGGAAATGGCCATTGGGGGGGCGCTTCAGATTTCTGTGCCTACAGGCTCCTGAAATGTTAATCCAGCCCTGCAGACGAATCTTTCACTGCTATGAAAAAGGCATCTGGGAACATTCATATTAATATGTTGTGTGGTGGTTACTGTTGCAACTTATGTGAAGTCCCTATAGGAGGTATAAACATGTACTAGGTTCAATGTTCTGTATTGCAATATTGGTGGTTGAGGCCGCCAGACTTGAAGACCCAGAAATTGACTAACCCTGCTTTAGTCTTTTATTCTCCTTGGATTTGTCATTCTATCATTAGCAAACCAAATAAACAGTTGTGACCTCAGCGAATCTCAGCCACCTATCTGATTAGTTTATTTTTCTAGTTATTACCATAAAAGGGACATGCAAGAAAGATACCAGTCTCAGCAAGTGTAGTTGTCAACTTAGACAGTTTCACAAGATCTCAATATCTGGGAGGCCAAAAGTGCCTATCGCTTTGACTCTAGGGCCTCGATTCAATTTGCCCCGCTAAAACTGTCGTTTGAGCAAAAATGGATACAGAACGATACACACACTGTGTCACCTTCGGTATTCAATTGCCCTACCAAAAGAAGCCACAACAAATGTTGGGACACAGAACCTGACTTGTGGACAAACATTCGTAGTGTGTTTTTTGTTCTCAAAACGCAAGCTAAATAGGGTGAGAAATGGGAACATCAAAGGAAAACAGTTAACGCTCAGTGCTTGACACACTGTCGAGCACCGAACATGAGCACAAACACAGTCACCCATCCAAATACTAATCCTACACTACCACTAAAAATAAAGTGAAAAAATGTTAGCCCTAACACTATCGTAACACCTACAACCCAGAACTGTAATGCTTACCTATCATCCACTGTAAGTCTTCTTCTTACATTGTAGGCATAAAAAATATGAAAAATGATGTAAGGCTTATCTCTCAAACCTTTATGGTTTGAGAGATACACCTTGCTAAAGTTACCTCTTCTTGGCTGTTTGAACGAAGTCAGCGCTCTAGCTGACAGCTGCAGAATCCGGTCATTTGACCGGATGGAGGCTCTTCAGCAGAGCTGAAAATGTGCAAGTTAAACATTAATACTTCTTTGGAACAGTCTACATAGTGTGCCTGGTTTGCAAGCACAGTTTGTAAACAGTTCCAATGAAGTATTAATGTTTAGAACTAGCGTCTTCCCCTCTGCTGAAGAGCCTCCATCCTGTCAAATGACCGGATTCTGCAGCTGTCAGCTAGAGCGCTGACTTCGTTTAAACAGCCAAGAAGAGGTAACTTTAGCACGATATATCTCTCACGATATAAGCACGATATAAGCCTTACATAGCTTTTCATATTTTTTTATGCCTACAATATTAAACGTAAAATGAAGTATTACTATCTCTTTAATCTTCTATCTTTGTTTCCAAAAAATGGCACTGTAATAGAAACAAAAAGGCCAATTATAGATGCCCCTCAAATAAATACCACAATGATATGATGGGCTTAACCCTTAACAGGTAAGATGACAGATAAGCATCACAGTTCTGGGTTAGTTCAGTACTTTGGGCCCCATATCAACACATCCACTGGTCACTTAAGTTTTTTCCAGGTTTTTTTCCCCTAAAATTCCTGCATCAGCAGGTTGAATCATGCGTTAGGGGAAGAGAGTAGATCTAGTTTTTCAGGTGTTGAAGTGGGTCCCTTAATGCATATTCCTGCCTAAAGCATGGAACTACATGTGAGAATCACACTTTTTTTAATGTGTTTCAATGGGCGCTAAATTTTGCTCCCTGTTTTTTTTTCCCACCGTATTTCTTCACAGCATAGGTAACTGAATGGATTACCATGCTTGAAAAAATACTGCCTGCTTTTTTGCCAACATGGACAAATGAATCAAGGCCTAGGAGCTTCTAAGGAGAAAGCTTGTCAAGTGCGTGCTTGATTTGACTGCAGCAAAACATCTGAGTACTGGCTAATGGGGCTCAATCCACCAAGTCTCATGTGCTCAGTCTTAATGCCATTCTGGTGTATGTACTGGTGTAATACTCTGCTAAGATCACTAATAATAATATGGAAATTGGGTGTACAGTGCAATAATATTTCAGTGTAAGGGGTATATTCAAAACATTGCAGAGCAATATGTTTTACATCCCTCTGGCTGTGAAAGGATTAATAATACATTAGGTGGGGCCCCAAGCATCAAGTCTTTTGAAAACCTAACAGGCAATGCTTCTGCTACATCCTATTATCTTTGGTAACAACAGGGATCCCAGGATTGTTGAGCAGTTAGTTTAGAATTCCAGGCTTATCTATGGTTGGTTTTACAGCTCTCATTAAATGATTCAGTGTTGTTTTCTCACAGGGAAATACCAAGTGGGTGTAAAGAGCTGGACTGATAGAGCCATATTTAGCAGTCAGATAATGTGGTCATCCATGCCTCTTAGTTAATCAGAAATTAATCTCTAGCAGACATCTCATTCATATTGCTAACCCCACTTATTTTGAAAAAATAAATGTTAAAGCAAAAGTTTCTTAAAGGAGTATTGTTACAATAACTATGCATTTGTTTGTTGTTTTGTCCCTTTTATATATATATTTTTTTACTAAATCTGCTCCAATGAGGGCAGCTCCTTCCAGCCATTCAGTGAGGTCATAAAATGGACAACCCGAAGCTAGAATGCAAACTTCTACTCTAAGCCACAAACTCCTTGGTCGCATTAGTGCTTCCTATACAGAGGCTCTATGGAGACTTCCATTAAGCAGGACATCAGTCTGTCTTCGTAACGCATCATCTAGGTATCAGGTGTCACTTTCAGACCCCTGCTCTGCTCATCTTTGGTTCTCCATGGATCACAATACACTTCCCAAAAATTTTCTTTTCCCCCTATGGTGCAATACATTTGCTCCCAAATTACTCCACTGTGAACATAAGGCCCACAGTAGCAAGAATATATCCAAAAGACCTCTTTCACATGTGCAAAGTTAGCACAGAATTTTGAACCCTGCACTAATCACAAGTCAATAAAGAACATAAATGCCTATGAGGCTGTTCACACAGGCAATTTTGCTAGGTGTAAAAGCAGCCAAATGCAGAATACTGCAGATCAACTGTGTTCACACAGAGTTGATCGACATGTCCTATGGATCACAGTGCAGATCATTCTCACTAGTGAGATGGATGTTACAATGCTCATCGCAACTTTCAGTAAATCGGCAACACAAGTGGGCATCAGCAACTGATATCACTGATGCAAAGCTAAGCTGCCCATCAGCTATGTCTCTGCCACACACCGCCTAAAATAGGGTCACATGAGGAACGGAGGGATAGTGGAGGCTACAAGCAGGAGCTTTAGGCTGAGCTCCTTCACAGATACATACTACATAGTATCTCTGTTCAGTCAAAAGTGTGAACATAGCCAAATAATGAAGCAGATCAGGTTTCCCTTACAAAACAAAGCTGTAGTAGTTTTAGATTAGGCATCCCAGTTCATAAGATAATTACAGTTCGCAGCAGTGTGTAAAATCCATCCTGATTACCAGTCTAAATTAGCAAGTCTGGTGACCCACATGAGCTACAGTGGGTTATCCCTTTGAGTGCCAGAGGGGTATGGAACGCATTGCTTTGCAATGCGTTCTGTACCCCTCTGGCACTCAAAGGGTTAAAAAGAAATTCAATTCCTTGTGAAATTAAAAATGAAAACTGTATTTTCAGAAGTGTAGGAGAGCACAAAAATGGTTTTGTGTATAAACATGTTATCACTTGGGCACTAGAAGTGTGTGGAATGCATTGCTTCACTCTGAGTTGGAGATGTCTCTATCAGACACACACACACACACACACACACACACACACATAATATGCAACAAACACTCAACTAAAAGCAGTGTTTTGTAAGTAACCTAATTAACCATGCTATGCTAAAGATGTCTCTAATGTATTGCTAACATCCAGGTGTTAATTTAAGATTTATTACATGGGCAATTTTGTTGCATCAACACATGAAAAACAATGATATATATGTGTTGTTGCAACAAAGTTGCTGCAACAAATTCTCCCATGTGATCTAGGCCTCACGGTTGTCATCAAAACAGTGGATTTAGTAAACCAAGTGCTGTGGAATTTGTAAACCTAGATTACCATGGATGTGTGACTTTAAGATAAGTTTAGCTTGTTTGACAGAGCATTATATTTTGCCTTTATGCTGTATTAGCCATTTTCTGTAAAATAAATATTTTTAGAAATTAATCTTTATATTTTGATGCCACAGTGTGGCAATTCAAGCTAATGCCCTGTACAGTGTGCTTATAACTTATGTTTCAGGCCAAACATCTCTCACTGTGTTAGTAGATATCCCCCCAGTATGCTGGTACTGCCTAGATTTATTCATTGTACAGTATGTGTGGTAATATTGGCCTGATACATGTACTAATTAACATAAAGTGCCAGTCTGCAGCACTAAATAACGGTTAATTTCTCATAAACTACCTATGGTACAAACAAATGACGAACAAAGTAAACAGGCAGTTTTTCTTCTTTTTAAATGGGAAACTTCATTAGGAAAATAATTTTGTGCTGAAAACACTGTACAACAGGCATGCCAAACATGTGGCCCGTGGGCCACATGCTGCACACAGATTGAAAATGTGCAGCCTGTAGGCCAGCACTTTAAGAGCTTCTATAGGGAGAAACTTTAAAGGGGAATTATCACCTGTATACATCTTGCTCCCATATGAAAATGGAAGCAAAGAAACCAATAAAAAGTCATGTAATTTATTTTTAATTGCTCTGTTTTTTAAAAAAAAAGTCACAAAAATCCAGCATTCAGCTTGCCTGAGGCACAAGTAGTTGTACTTCCAGCAGTTCCCCCGTGATATTATATGACTGCACACCACCTTCCCTTTTTCCTCCTGTAGTGAGTCTAAACAGCTGCCTGCACACAGAATACACGGTAAACAGCAACGTCCTGCACTGATAAGTGACGGGAGAGCCCTGTCAATCATCTTAAATGGAGGAAAGATGGCTGTGCTCTCTGCTGAACTTTTGGCTTATGGTTTCACCTCCAGTGAAATACCATAGTAGGTGAAACGGGCCTCTTCGATATACTGAATATATAACATATACACTGAACATATAAGTAATTGATTCAGAGGGGATTGTGTTTGGTGACAGTTCCGCTTTCAGTGTCCTGCACCTAAGCAACTAGAGGGTTAAAAGATCCATTCTGATCAATTTGATTTTTTCTCAGTCACTTTAAACCTCTGTACTCCAGTGCTTTGAAATGTGTTGGACACTTCTATGACACTCAGAGTTAACTGATCCACCAGTGTGCCCCCGTAGAAGAGAGAGGGAGAAAAGACAGTGAATGGGTGGTTCTGCAGATACCAGTTGATCAAGGATGGATTGTCAGAAGCATAACATTGTTCCCAACATCTGTAGATTTTATATATATATAATATGTCCAATGAATGAGTATCAAAGCGTAATAACTTTTTTTATTGAACTAACATTCAATTTTCTTTTGAGAGCAACAGCCTCCTTGAAAGCTTACTAAATGTCAAAAATGAAACAATCAAGTTAAATGATTGGCTTAAAGGGATAGTAATAGGCGGAACCAAATGCAGCTCCGATTGATCCTCCTATAAATAGGATCATGTAATGCTTTATTTCAGTATGTTCAATGTCAAAAGGAATTAAATGCTAAAGGATCCTCTTCTCCTGTTACATCTTGTAAGCAACCTCCCCTGAGATGTGGAATCTGGTATCTGGTTGTAGGACCTGACAGTAGCCCAGCGAGGGACAATCTTCATACACAGAGTATAAAGAAAACCCTGCCCCCCTTGATAGAGGAGGGCAGGATTTTCCTTATAGTCAGTGAAGATTGTCCCTCGCTGTGCTTCATCAGGCCAGCTGAAAGAGGCAGTGTCATGTTGGTAAAAGGGGAGGGAGGGTGAATCCTTCAGCATGGAATTACTTTTGAACTACAACACGGAATATATTAAAATAAAGCGTTACATGATCCTTTTTATAGGAGGATCAATCAGCATATGATACAACATCCATGATTTAGCAGCAGGGGTAGACTAACAGCACCCAGGGCCTCTGAGGAAATGGAGGTCATGGGCCCCCTTTTCCTCCACAGTTTTTTCTCCAGCCCACCATCCTAGCCCACCACCATTTGCTAATTTTATAACTGTCTTTAGTGTTGTGAAGTAAGGGCAGGGCTGGTGCAAGGATTTTTGTCACCCTAGACAAAACCTCATTTTGCAGCCCCCTTGGCTCCACCCCTAGTGCCCCACCCATTTAAACCCCACCCACTTACAGGCTGTAAAATAACTAACAGTGCCTAAGCTGAAAATTAACCCTGTGAATGCCAGAGAGATGTACACAGCTCATTGCTTTGCAATGTAACGTAAAGCAATGTGTTGTGTACCTCTCTTTGGATGCTAGCATTCAAAGGGTTAATTTTCAGATTGGGCTATGTAGATTAGGTTATTCATTTTACAGGAGTCTTCAGGGTCCGACTGTCTGGACCAGGGGGCAGAGAGAGGACAAAAATAACCCTAACCCTGGCTTCCTAGCTACACACAGTATAACAGCCTCAGGGAGAGGATAAGAGATGTGATCACATAGACAGTAGAATTTAACTTCTTGCTCCATCAGCAGATATTTTAAAGTACTGTCCATATTAAGCAAGAGTGTATGTGTTCTACCTGGAAATCTTTAGGTCCCAGGAAGAATCTAGGGCTAGGCCCACATGTAAAAAAGCAAACTAGAGTTATTCTGGAGTAAACCAACTGTACCGCAAGGAAAAAATACAAATTCCTATTACATTACATTAAGATTTTCACATTTTGAATCATAGAAAGGCCTCAAGTGCATTGCAATGCATTTGAGACCTCTAGCATTCAAAGGGTTAAAAATAGGATTTTAGTCTTACCTGTTAAATCCTTTTCACTTAGTCCATACAGGTCACTGGTACTCTGGGAGGCGTAAGTCCCCTTTAATAGGCAGGAACAACTATGCAAATGATTTGCAAGGGGCGGAGCCTCCCCTCTTACTTAAGCCACCTTCTGGCCAGAGCCACTTAGATTGATTTGAGACCCTAAAACTGACCTCAGGTAAGCAAAAAGAAAGACTCCTGTGAGCATGCCCCAACGGTCTCCCACTGAATGCCACAGGAGAGCCAAGACTGGTCCCTTGACAGGGTGGGAGACCAGTGACCTGTATGGACTAAGTGAAAAGGATTTAACAGGTAAGACTAAAATCCTATTGTCACTGTCGTCCAATACAGGTCACTGGTACTCTGGGATGTACAAACATTGAGCTGACCCAGAGGCGGGAAGTAAGGCAAGGACCAGGCGCAAGGCCCAAGTCACTAGAACTGCTATGAACCAGTTAATTACATAGCCCAAACTGTAAGTGTCAACGGACACCAACCAAGGGAAACAATCCCTGAACTAACACAGCACACGGAACCAGAGCCAACCGGGCTCAACAGCAAGGAAGCACTAAGGATCACAGAGCGGAAGACCTAAACAGGCAAAACTGCCTCCAGGACCTTCCTACCAAAACTGGCATCAGCCGAAGCCAGTACATCAACTCGATAGTGCTTAGAAAATGTGTGCACAGAGGACCAAGTGGCCGCTCTGCACAGTTGATCAGCAGATGCCTGATTCTTGTAGGCCCAAGAGGCCCCAATAGATCTGGTGGAATGGGCAGTCACCCTGAAGGGAACGTGCTTATTCCTTAACGTATAAGCTTCACGGATGGTAGCCTTAATCCAAGATGCAATAGTTACCTTGGCAGCCGGTCTCCCTGCCCTAGGCCCCTCAGGAATGACGAATAGAGCGTCAGACTTCCTGATAGACTCGGTGCGATGAACATAAAACTTAAGGCAACGCACCACATCCAACAAATGGAGATCTCGTTCCTTGTCAGATGAAGGATTAGGGCAGAAAGAGGGAACCACAATCTCCTGATTGATGTGAAACTCGGACACAACCTTGGGTAAGAATTCCTTGGTAGTGCGAAGCACAGCCTTATCCTTGTGGAACACCAGGTAAGGAGGTTTACAAGACAAAGCCTGTAACTCTGCTACCAGGCGAACTGAAACAATAGCCAAAAGGAAGGCCATCTTCCAAGTCAAGAGACGTAATGGAATGGAAGCCAAGGATTCAAACGGTGGTCGCTGGAGAACTCCCAGCACCAAGTTGAGGTCCCACTGGGGAGCAGGACTCTTGAAGGCAGGTCGAACATGAGTCACACCTTGAAAGAAAACTTTCACATCAGGAAGGATAGCGATCCTTTCCTGGAAAAACACAGACAAGGCAGAAGTCTGAACTTTGAGGGAACTCAGACTGAGCCCCTTATCCACACCGTCCTGCAAGAAGGCCAGGACAGTGGGAAGTTGAAACTCAAGGGATAACATCTTATCAGTGCACCATGCAACGAAGGTTGACCATATGCGATGATAGATCTTGGAGGACACAGGCTTACGAGCACTAAGCATAGTCGATACCACAGAAGGAGAAAATCCTTTCTTTGCTAGAATCGAGGATTCAACCGCCATGCCATCAAATGGAGAGAGTGAACATCCTCCTTCCACAGATAACCCTGGAGAAGTAGGTCCGGACGGGCAGGGAGCGGGATCGGATCCGACACTGACATGGCCATCAACTCCGGATACCAGGACTGGCGAGGCCAGTTTGGAGCGATCAGGATGACAGGACAACGCTCCTGCTTCAACTTCTGGATAACTCTGATCAATAGAGGAAGAGGAGGGAAGATGTAAGCCAGGGAGAAATCCCAAGGGATCGACAAGGCATCCACTGCTAGAGCAAGGGAGTCCCTCAACCGGGAGCAAAACACCGGAACCTTCCTGTTGTGTCTGGTAGCCATCAGGTCCACCACAGGCATCCCCCACCGCTGGGTGAGCATGTGAAACACCTCTGGATGAAGAGCCCATTCTCCGCTGTCGACGGTGTGACGCCTGAGGAAGTCTGCCCTGACGTTGTCCACGCCTGGAATATGAACTGCAGAGATGACAGGCACGTGATCTTCTGCCCAAGACAAAATATCCTTGACCTCCCACCAGGCGGAACCGCTTCTTGTGCCGCCTTGCCTGTTGATGTAAGCCACTGCCGTGGCGTTGTCGGACTCCACTCTGATCGGACGACCGGTCAGTTGAGACTCCCAGTGCCTCAGGGCAAGCCGGACAGCTCGAAGTTCCAGAACATTGATGGAAAGAAGGGATTCCTCCAGACCCCATTTCCCCTGAGCACTGAAGCGACCCCAGACTGCACCCCAGCCCCGAAGGCTGGCATCCGTTGTGACTGTGGTCCAACGAGGAACTAGAAAGGATCTCCCTTTCAGGAGATGAGAGAGATCTAACCACCAGTGCAGACTCGACTCGACATGAGGAGGTAGAGAAACAGACAGATGTTGATGATCTGGATGATTCCTGCACGTCTGGATCACAAATCTCTGAAGTTCCCTGGAGTGGGCCATGGCAAATGGTACTGCTTCGATCGTGGAAACGAACTTCCCCACTAAAGACGACAACTTCGGTACCGGAATTTCGTCCATGTCCAGAATCCCAGCCACTCTGACGGCTATCTGGTGAGCCACATCCTCTGGAAGAAACACCATGCATTGGCGAGTGTCGAACAGGAGACCCAGGAACAGAAGCCTCTGAGATGGAACCAAGTCCGACTTGTCCAGATTCAGGATCCAGCCATGACGGTTCAGAGTGTGCAAGCACTTCTGTAATTGCTGACGGAGAAGCTCCGCTGAGGAGGCTTTCAGTAGGAGATCGTCCATGTATGGGGTCACTCTGATCCCATCCTGATGAAGCACCGCTATCAAGGAGCCTAACACCCTCTGGAAGACCTGAGGGGCTGAAGTCAGCCCAAAGGGGAGCGCTGCAAACTGAAAGTGTCCCCTGTGGCAGGCAATCCTGAGATACCGCCTGCTCTCTGGATGAATAGGGATGTGAAGATAAGCATCCTGAAGGTCCAGGGAGGCAAGGAACTCCCCTGGAGACATTGCTGCAATGACAGAGCGCAGGGACTCCTAGCGGAAGTGGGAAGTCACCACATAGGCATTGAGATCTTTGAGATCCAAAATGGGACGAGCCCCTCCATCCTTTTTGGCTACCACAAACAGTTTGGAATAGAATCCTGAACCTGTGTCCCCCTGAGGAACCGCCTCCAGGACCTCTTTGTCCAAGAGATCCTGAATAGCGTCGTCGAACAGACGCCTTTTTGTAGGTTCCTGAGAAGGACGAGTAAAATGGAACCGAAAAGGAGGAAGGGAGGAGAAAGGGATCCTGTATCCCTCCGACACCACCTGAAGAACCCATGGGTCCGCTACTGACTCCTCCCAAATCCGGCGAAAGATGTGGAGACGTCCACCTACAGCCGGATGCGGACCCGGGTTCGGCGAGTCATGCCGAAGCAGTCTTGGAGGTCTTGGCCTTGGGGGCCACTTTGGGCTTCCAAGACTGTTTGGGCTTGGAGGAGGAGCGCGTAGTGGGAGGACCCGTTTGGGCCGAGGAGCGTGTCTCAGTCTGAAAAGAACGAAAGGACCGATTGCGTTTGGCTGGAAACTTTTTCTTAAAGACTGAGGGTAGAAGAGTACTTTTACCGCCAGTAGCCTCACTGATCATTTCTTTGAGTTCAGACCCAAAAAGCAAATTCCCCTGAAAGGGCAAGGAAAGCAAGGCTTTCTTAGAGGCTGTATCAGCAGACCAAATTTTCAGCCAAAGGGCGCGTCTAGCCACCACAGAAGAAGTGGAGGCCCTCGCCATCATGCGCACAGCATCAAAAGCAGCGTCAGCAACATAGTTCTGAGCTTCAGTGATATTAGCAAGAAGCTGCAACTGTTCAGATACTGGTGCATCCTGGCGAACTGCTTCAGTCAGTCGTTCAGTCCAGGCCACAATGGCTCTATTAACCCATGCCACAGCAAAGGTTGGATGCATGGCAGTGCCAATGGAGGCAAAAATAGATTTAAGAGAAAGCTCTAGCTTTTTATCCGTCCAATCCTGCAGGGCAGAGGCATCAGAGACAGCCAAAGCGGTAGACTTGATAGTCTAGAAACAGGAGCATCCACCTTGGGAGGATGAACCCATTTCGCCAGCTCAGCCTCAGGAAAAGGGTATAGTTTAGCAAACTTTTTAGAGACAGAGGAAGATCTATCAGGATTCTTCCATGCCTCAGAGACCAGACGGGCAAGAGTAGGGTTAGTTGGAAAACAAACAACTGGCTTAGATGGCTTTTTCTGAAAAACATCAGTAGGATCATAAGTGGATTCCTGAGTCAGAGGAAGGTTGAGCGTATTCAGAACCGCTCTGATCAGACCCTCAGCCGAGACTTCAGGGTCACACTCATAGGGGTCCCCAATGGACCTGTTAGATTCAATAACAGTACGTTCCTCAGCATCAGAATCCTGTAAGAGTTCTTCTTCAGAAGAATCAGTTACATCAGGAGCCCCCTGTGGCTTAGGCAGGGAGGTCCTGATGGTAGAGGGGGTCTGCCAGACCTGGAGAGCCCCCTGTATCTGAGAGGGAAAGAGTTGAAGCGTGGATCTGAGATCCCTAGTGGCAGCTTTAAACTCCCTCACCCAAGATGGCTCAATAGCGTGGCTGGAAAGCCCAGGGTTGCTATCTTGACCAGTACAATTAGGGCATAGATCCCCCACATTATCGCTAGACAGCCCAATGTGGCAAGAGGAGCAAAACGCCATGGGGGTAGCAGACCCCCCATCCTCCTTAGACTTGGGTCTAGCCCCTAGCTCCAGTGAAGTAGACATGCTCACAGCGTCAATATACCCCACTAATAACACTATCACCCAGAAAAAGTGTAAAGGATTAAAGTTTCACCCCAGAAATGTCTAAATTCGGACTTATCTGGCCAGCGAAGGGTTAATCTGTTGAGGAGAGAGAAGGCTCGGTCCCTACGTAGTGTACTCGCATAGGAAAAGTACCACAAAATGGCGGCCGTCATGACAGCCAATCAGAAACGAGCGCGAACCAGGCACTCATGGGAAATGTAGTTTTCCCCATAGAAGTACCCTAAACAGTGCCCGAAGCCCCCCTGAACACCCCACATAAATAAAACACAATCCGGATGATAGAGCAGGAGCCTAGCAGTAAAATGAGCCCTCTCTGGAGTTGCTGTGACAAGCGGTTCCAAAGATATGTCCCACACTGTGAATTCCCATAGAGAGTAAAGGAGCCATCGCGTCTGAGCGGGAAAAGCCGCGCTTAAAGGCGCGGAACTCAATTTTTAATAAAGTTTAAGAAAACATTAAAAAGTGCTCAAACAAGAATAAAACACATAAGAAACATAAGTAAACGAATATCCCAAGCTCCAAAACCCAGAGAATATCACAGAAATTGCATAAATCATTAAAAATGCAATAAAAACACCCTATGAGTGCTGGAGTGTATTGAAAACTCCCAAATACAAGCCCATCAAAGGGACACTGTGGGGACAAGTGGACCTTCAGCACTCAATGGGTGACTCACCTTTCTTGCAGGACTTCTGTCTTCAGGTGACCATGATGAATAAGGAATAACCCAGAGGTAAATTCCTCAGTAGGGAAGCTGCTCAACACAAGCTGTTCCCTCTTCAGGGCATAAGGTCCACAGGAATCCCTGGAAGCTGCACCAGCCACTTTAGAGAGGGCAATTCACAGCCATGGTCACCCTCCTAATGGTGGTATTCCATATTTGAAAAAAAATAATAAAACACTAAGATGCATAGATGTTCTTCTACCTGGTGTGCAAGGCACTCCAGGAACAAATCAATCTGAGTGGCTCTGGCCAGAAGGTGGCTTAAGTAAGAGGGGATGCTCCGCCCCTTGCAAATCATTTGCATAGTTGTTCCTGCCTATTAAAGGGGACTTACGCCTCCCAGAGTACCAGTGACCTGTATTGGACGACAGTGAAAGTTCTATTCAAGTTTGTGGGAACTTATAAATGTTCATTTGTCCCCTATGGTGCTTACTCTAGAATAACTCCAGTTTGTTTTTATAAATATGGGCCCTTGGGTCCAGGAATGCCAGTGGGCCAAAGGTGACTACTGTAAGGCCTTGTCTTGGTGGCAGTTGCACCAACCTCTCTCTCTCTGCAATCAGCACTATGACACTGAATTGCTCCTGTCCAGACACAGAGGGAGGCAGCAGGAAAGCATCAGCAGGACCACTAGATCAACATCCCTTCTAATGTCCTCTGTAGCCTTTTACTGCACATTAACACCTTGAGAACCAAAGGGGAGTGGATTGCATTATGGAGCAATGCATTTGCACATTCCTCTGGCACTCAAAGAGTTAAGACTTGATTGATCATAGAAATAGGATGTTAGCGGCACTGCAAATACCCCCAAATCAAACAGCTGCATTATTTCACTAACAGAGATGTTGCCAGCGCATTGGAGACATCTCTAGTATCCAAGGAGTTAAAGAATGTAGGCCCATGTGTATACAAATAAGCTGTAGTTAATGTGGAATAAACCAGCTGCAACTTAAGGAACAAATAAAGATGTCTACATTCCTATGCACTTGAATAGAGTGTTTTTTAACCCCTTGAACACTAGAGAGAGTGCTGCTATGCTTTTCTTTGCAATGCACTGGCTACTTCTCTACCATTCAAGTATCTAACCCTTTGAATCCTAGTGAGGTCTCCAGTGCATTGCAAGTAAAAGTATAGGAGAACACTCAAGCACTCAAGGGGTTAAAAAAAAATCTACTGAAGCCCAATTTCATACCTCCCAAGTGTCCCTCTTTAGGAGGGACAGTCCCTCTTTGAGACCCAAATCTCCCTGTCCCTCTTTCTAGGACATCAGAGTGAGTGATGTATATATTAGTCTATCACATTGCTCCACAGCAATGAAATTCACATAAACGTTTAGTTAATCTTCAGTATATGTGTTTGTAATTGAATCTGTGTAAATAAAATACTTTGGTCTTGCTCTAAATCATTTATTCAGTTACACAAAGAGGTGTTAATAGGTGACAAAGTAACCTAGAAATTCCCCGACCACCAGCCACGCCCCTAGAAATACCACCTAAAACACAAGTGTCCCTCTTTGGCCATTTGAAATGTTGGGAGGTGTGCAATTTAATTTTGTCCCCTATGGTGCAGTTGGTTTTCTCTAAAATAAGTTGTTGGCTTTTATAAATATGGGCCTTTGCACAGAGCACACTAAATGCAGCCATTCAACCACCCAAAGCCACCAGGAAAAGTGTTACAGTTCTCTAAATGTCATAAGATATGTGGATGTTACCTGTTCACTCAGGCCTGCATGAAGGAAAGGGAACCCCGCTCTACAACAACTTAGTGTTGCTGCTTCCCCTGTCAGCTTCCAGTACCACTGCCACACCCTGCTGTAACCTTCCCTCAGTCAGTATCGGCAAAGGAGGGAAAACATGCAGCTAAAATGGCTGTGTACCTATTCCAGCTGCTGCCTTCCTCACACTGCTGTGTGGTTCCTATTTTATGTGATTACAGGAAATCCTAGCACAAACACTGAGAAATAAATATAGTAATATTATAGTGTGCAGACAACCTAGGTGATTGAATGTTTGCAATGAGCCTGCACACAGGCTGATTACTTACTGTACTGCTACCACGTTTCACAGACAGCCCGGTACAGCCCTAGACTCCTAGCACCACCATTACATACAGAACTGCAAGCCATCCAATGAGTGAGAAATATGTTATGACTACTCCTCTTTCATTGGCTGGAGGTGCTACCTAAGGAATCCTATATAATAATTTGCTAGAAAGTTTGTAACGATGCTGTTATGCGCAGTAAAGACTGCTGCGCTTGCTGCAGTCATGAGCAGTAGAGACTGCCCGTGACAAGGCTGATTCAGAGCGGGGCGCTCCAAAGGAGCATCCAGCTCTGTATCAGTCGTGGAGCGGGCAGTCTCTACTGAGCATTACTGCACCGCGACCGGCTGGCACTGTATCAGCCGCGGCGTGGGCAGTCTCTACTGTGCATGACTGCCCCGCGACCGGCTGGCAGTGGCACTGTGGCCCATGTAACGGGCTCTTCAACTAGTACTTAATATAATTTCAACTCAGCCACGCTTCCAGGCCAGTCAGAAGTGAGAATGACCAATGCATGTAGGACTGTGAGAGACAGTTATGTTTGCACTTGCCATTGCCAAATGCCTGCTACACGCACTGTCACTCTGTACCAATATGTCTCCAGCATAATGGTGGCTCTCTCCTTGCAGCAGCCACCGAGGTGCATCCGGCTCTGTGCCCCCAGGGAGATGTGCGCCCTAGGCCGGCGCCTACCTCACCTATAGGTGGTGCCAGCCCTGAGTAAGGGGAGTGATACCACAAAGCTTACATTTTTAAATAGAGCAACAGTATGATACCAGAGAATTTACAATAGATATGGAGCAACACAAGTGATATCGCAGCGCTTACAATTGAAAATTAGCAACCCTAGTAATACCATAGAGATTACAACTGAAATGAAGCTACACAAGTGACACCCCAGAGCTTTTAATTGAAAAGATGTTACACTAGTGATACCACAAACTTACAATAGAAATTGAGCTACATTAGTGTTGTCTACATAACTTATAATTGTAATATAGATATCCTAGTAATACCACAGAGCTTACAATTGAAATGGAGCAACACTTTTGATACCACATAACTTAAAATTGAGAAAGGAGAAACACAAGTGATACCACAGAGTTTACAACTGAAATTTAGCTACCCAATGATACCACAGAGCTTGCAATTGAAATGTAGCAACACTAGTGATACTCCAGAGCTTACAACTGAAATGTAGCTACCTTTGTAATACCACCGATATTCAAATGGTGATTTACTACTGATTCCACAGAGCTTTCAATTAAAAATGTGCTATATTAGTGATACCCAGAACTCACTATTGAATGGAGATAAACTACTGAAACCACAGACCTTACAATTGAAAAGATGATGCTCTAATGAGACCACAGAGCTCACAATAGAAATGAAGCTACGTTAGTGATGCCCCCAGAGCTTACAATTGAAATATAGCTACCCTAGTGATGACACAGAGCTTACAATTCAAATGGAGCTACACTAGTGACAACCCCAGAGCTTACAATTGAAATGTAACTAGCCTAGTAATACCACAGTGGTTACAATTGATAATGGCGAAACACAAGTGATACCACAGAGTTTACCATTGAAATTTAGCTAACCAATGATACCACAGAGCTTACAATTGAAATATAGCAATCCGAGTTCTACCATAGCTCTTACAATTGAAATACGAGTGATAGCTGAAATAACTGAAATTTATGTACCTTTGTAATACCACAGAATGTTCAGTTGAGAAGGTGCTATACTACTGATTCCACAGACCTTTCAATTGAAAAGGTTCTATACTTGTGATACTCAGAGTTCACAATTGAATGGAGCTAAACAAGTGAAACCTCAGAGCTTACAATTTAAGTTTATTTATTTATTATTTATTTATTTATTTTTGTTTCAAAGAGCTTTATTAGATCTAAAACTATAAAAAAAACAATAGTGAGATGAATGAGCAAAACAACATTGGTAAATAGCAGACAAATAGGCTGACAAGAACCTAAGGTTACATGTAAGAAAATACAACAAGACACAGTCAAGGTAATGTCATAGTAACTATAGGGGCTATTAAATCCAACAATCAAGTTACCAATCCAAGAGTCTGTTTGGGCCATATATAAATCTAAAAACAGTGTTCAGCAGGGAATGGCCATAATTGTCAACCACTGAATGGTGGGTGAACCCACAGCTCCAAGGGTTACAACGTGCAAGATTGGGCTGTACAGATTAATAACCTATTAAGAGAAAGAAGAAAGTAGAGGGGTAAAACAGTAGAAGGAGTACAGCTGAAGTTTAGCTACACTAGTAATACCACAGAGCTAAGATTGAAATGGAGCAACACTAGTGATACCACAGAGCTAAGATTGAAATGGAGCAACACTAGTGATACCACAGAGCTTACAGCTGAAATGGAGCTACACTAGTGACACCCCCCAGAGCTTACAAGTGAAATTTAGCTACCCTTGTAATACCAGAGAACTTTCAACTGAAAATGTACTATAATAGTGATACACAGAGATTACAGCTGAAATGGAGCTACACTAGTGCTATCCACAGAGCTTACCATTAAAATGTAGCTACCCTAGTAATGCCACAGAGCGTATAACTGAAATGGAGCTACACAAGTGATACAATACTATTTTACCTCCATTTCAGTTGTAAGTTCTCTGGTATCATTTTCGAAGCTCTAGTTCAATTGTAAGCTCTGTTGTATCACTTATGTTGCTTCATTTCAATTGTAAGCTGTGTTGTACTACCTATGTAGCCCGCATTTAAATAGTAAGCTTTAGTATCACTTAGATTGTTCCCATGCAATTGTAAGGTCTAGGTATACCCCCCCCCCCCCTTTTTCTGCCTACTTCTAGATCGGGCAGCATCTTGAAAATGCCGCCCTCTTACTGCTCTTTCAGGACCTGTGAGGTGCATGCACAGAAGTCCTTGTACAACTGGTTGTACAGTTGTCAGGTCCTAAAACCCAATAGATCAACCAAGCTGCAAACATTGCCACCTGCTAGATACATAGGCTTTGTTGGGCTGCCCACTGACCAGATGCGCAACCTGATTATGATCTAAGCTGGTCCCCCAATTGTTCCACGGTATGGTTGGGCCTCCCAGGCAGCAGGCCCTTAGTTCATGACCAAATACCCAACTGCACAGTTCGCCGCCGTGCAGCAGTTAAAGGGATAGTAATGTTTCACAAAAAAGCAGCTCCAATTAATCTTCATATTATTTGGGCCATGAAGAGTGTTATTTCATTCCGGTCAGATTTGTAGTTCAAGAGTAACTGAATGATAAAGTATCCCCCTCCCGCACCTTTTACCTAGTGTAAGCCACCTACCCACAGATGTGAAATCTTGTCACTTGACCAGATCAGGCAATCTTCTTACTGTGAGCATAAGGAAAACCCTACCCCCCCCCCCCTGACAGGTCTTTTTCTTATGCTCCCTAAAGATTGTCTCACTGTCTGTGATCCATCCGGGCAGTCTTGCTGCTCTGAGGTGAGTATTGTTACATCAGTTAAAGGGGCCGGAGGGGGATACTTTATCATTCAATTATTCTTGAACTACAACACTGACAGTACTGAAATAACACTCTCCATGGCCCAAATACTATGCAGATTAATTGTAGCTGCTTTTATTGTGAAACATTACTATCCCTTTAAATTGTTATTTTATAAGGGTACTAGATTTTGAAGTTCATCATATGAACTGTGTGAACCATAGGAATAAAGTCAAAATTAGAACAATTCCGGGGCAAATTTACATAGAAAACAGAAAAAAATGTACTTAAAGTCACAGTCAACCTGCTGTTAGACTTTACACATTATGCAATTGCATAATATGTAAATTCAGATCGCCTACACATTTTATTATTTTTCTTCACCTTCACCTATTTATTTTACACTTTATGTCCCTGACAAGGAGTTCACCTTACTTATAGCGACTGCGAAAGCAGGAACAGTGTAACAATGTAAAAAAACATAAAGTGTTAAAAAAAACAGTGAAACAAAGTAGAAAAGTTGGCCATTGCTGGAAACAAATAACTCAGTTCTGAGTGTTCATTGTTGCACTATCCCTGCTTTTACAATCCCCAACAGAAAGCTCTCTAGAAATAGAAATTCAGGAAGCTCAATTCCAGGGGCTCTGTTTCACCTACACACAACACAGCAATGTACTAAAGACCTCTCTAGCATTCGGAAGGTTACCATTCTTATTTAAATCAATGGGGATTTGGAGAATTTTAATTGCCCTCTCTTGTGTAGTCAGCTTGCTTTAGATAATATTACTCTTCTTAGATGAATATATACCAAACTGTAAAAAAAAAAAAAAAAAAAAAGACAGAAAAAAGGCTCTTCCATTGCCACAGGATTCCAGAGAAAGAGGCTTCCTTTTTGTTTTGTTTGACATGTTGATAATCAGGCTTCTGTAGCACTGTAAAGATTTTTTTTAATCTTTTTTCCTGAATAAGAATTTCCTCCCCACTTAATAATTCTAGGCGTATGTGCTATTTTCAATAATTTCCTTACAACCATGAACCCTTTACTTCCTGGGTTTTTTTTTTCATAACTCACACCTAATTATTTCCTTCTATCAAGCAAGCCTTTACTTGCCTGCAGCTAATGAAGTTAATACTACATGCATATTCTGAAATAATAGTATTGATGTCATTTATCAGTAAAGAGTTTGATGCAAATTCAGAAAACAAAAAAAATATTTTTTTCAATTAACACTGTGAGAAATAAAAAAAAGGTGTGTAACAATTTGTTTAACAATGCATTACTCCTCTGATCCTCAATTAAAAGCAGATGGAGGTCATGACACAATGCAAAACACTTTAAAGAAAAACTAACATCCGAACATAATCTGGGTTTATATACAATTAAATACCTTGTACTCCATGCTAGCATCTATAAAATGTCTCTGTTTTCTAAGGATTGACATTTAGTCTTACTTATGATCCATTGGAGATTCCATTGATGCATTTTGTAGGGTTCCCTGACTCCCATTAACCCTCTGAGTGCCAGAGAGGTACGCAATGCATTACAAAGCAATGGGTTGTTTACCCCTCTGGTACTCAAAGGGTTAACAAGATAAAGTACCAACCTTTTTTAAAAACAAGAATTGTACATCTGTCATTCCAAACAGCACAAACAAAATCAACCAAATGGTATCTGAATAGGATAGTCTATACATGTATTAAAAAACAAGTTTAGGATTATACTTTAGAGATCTAACCTTAAAGGGATAGTAATGTTTCACAAAAAAAGCAGCTCTGATTAATCTTCATAGTATTTGGACCATGGAGAGTGTTATTTCAATACTGTCAGAGTTGTAGTTCAAGAGTAATTGAATGATAAATTATCCCCCTCCCGCCCCTTTTACCTAATTTAAGCCGCCTTCCCTCAGATGTGGAATCTGGTCTCTAGACTGGACAGGTCGCAACAAGGGACAGTCTTCTTACCGTGAGCATAAGGAAAACCCTGGCCCACTTGACAGGTTTTTCCTTATGCTCACTATGATTGTCCCTTGCTGCAATCCATCTGGGCAGTCTTGCTGTTCTCAATTGAGCAGTGTTACATCAGTAAAAGGGGCAGGAGGAGGAAATTTTTTCATTCAATTACTCTTGAACTATAACTCGGACAGTATTTAAATAACGCTCTCCACAGCCCAAATACTATGAAGATTAATCGGAGCTACTTTTATTGTGAAACATTACTATCCCTTTAAATAATTTTCTCTTTCTTAATAAAAAAAAAGTGGAATAAACTTATTAGCAAAAAGTAGTATTTAGACTTTATCTTTCACACACACACACACACACACACACACACACACACACACACACACACACACACACACATACTTGCATAGAATAAAACTTACGGGATAACCCATTGAAGTTAAGCATATAAAAAGTCAACAAATTAGTATTAACAAATATAACACTGTGCATTATCTCTTTTTCTCCTACTGCCTAAACTTACTTACTCAAACTGAAACCTGCCTCTCTCAGTCTGACTCTGCTTTAGAGACAGCAATCTCTTGTAGTGTTCTCTCTTTCTCTCACACTCCATGAGTTTGAATCATGGCTTTCCATTTTCATCAAACAGCTTTCCTTCTTCTGGGGAACTTCAACTGTCACGTGGATGATCTCTCTATTTGGGGGGCATCCCACTTTCTTTCTCTAACATCTGCATTTGGACTACACCAGTGGACAGATGCTAGTACTCACAAAGATGGTAATTTCCTAGACCTTGAGAGGCTGTGCACTTTCTGATTTTAAAAGGATAGTAATGGTTCACAAAAACAGCAGTTCTAATTAATCTTCATTGTATTTTGGCCATGGAGAGTGTTATTTCAATACTGTGAGAGTTGTAGTTCAAGAGTAATTGAATGATAAAGTTTCCCCCCGCCCCTTTTACCTAGTGTAAGCCGCCTCCCCTCAGATGTGGAATCTGGTCTTGAGGCCAGACAGCTCACAGCAAGGGACAATCTTCTTACTGTGAGTATAAGGAAATCCCTGCCCCCTTGACAGGTTTTTCAGGGTTTTTGCCTTATGCAAACTGAAGATTGTCCCTCTCTGCGATCACCTGAACACCACCTTGCTGCTCTGAGGTGAGCAGTGTTATATCAGCAAAAGGGGCAGGAGTGGGATACTTTATCATTCAATTATTCTTGAACTACAACTCTGACAATATTGAAATAACACTCTCTATGGCTCTTATACTATGAAGATTGATTGGAGCTGCTGTTGTTGGGAAACATTACTAGCACTTTAATGTCTCCCCTCTTCCATTATCTGTTCACCATTTTCTAACATTCAGCACTGCTTGCACATCTTCTGCAATCCCCACTTCCTCTCCCCGCTTCACGCATAACCTCACATCACTTTATCTCACTGCTCTCCAGTCCTCCCTGGCTACAGGACTTTCATCCATTCCCACTAATTCTGACACTAACTTCCTTGTCAAAACCTAAACTAAGTCCTGTCTCCTCTTTGAACCTGCATCCTCCTCTCTCTCTCTGTCTCTCTGACACAACCGTAAAACTAATCCACGGCTGTGGCTTAATAAGGACACCAGCTTCTTCCGCTCCTATACCTGTTCAGCTAAATGACTGTAGAGAATGTCAGGCTCTCTGGCAGACTTCCTCCACTACAAATTCCTCCTTTCTTGCTTTAACTCTGCTCTGTCCCTGGCTGAAAAACAATACTTTTCGCAGATAATTAACACTCATGAATCCAACCCCCAATGACTGTCTACATTCGACTCCTCCATTTGTCTCTCTCACAAACGCTATACAGCCACAAGACTTTGCCGACTTCCTCAAAACCAAGGTACACTCCATCCGGGAAAAGACCCGACCTTGTAAATACCCTCCCTTCTGCTACTCTGGACTCTTTTTCACTAGTCACTGAGGAGGAATTGATTAACCTGCTATACTCTTCTCCTCCACTAAATGGGCACTTGTCCGCTCCCCTCTCTACTCATCCAGTCCCTCTCCCCCACTGTAATCCCTATTCTATTACATAGTTTTAACTCCTCATTTGCCACTGCTAACTTTGCTGAACACTTCAAACATGCCAGAGTAACACCCATCATCAAGAACAATTCCTCTGACAGTACCACACATTCTAGCTGTTGATCAGTTTCTTTCTTGCCTTTTGCATCTAAGCTCTTGGAACACCTAGCCTACTCCCTCCTGCTTGACACACACAACCTGCTCGAACTTTTACAATCTGACTTTCCCACTGCTCACACCACTGAAACTGCTCTCACAAGAGTGATCTTCACATTGTAAAATCACAAGGTCACTATTCAATACTTATCCTGCTTGATCTCTCAGCTGCTTCTGACACTGTTGATCATGCTGTCCTCCAAACTCTTCAATCTCTAGGAATCTGTAACTTACCACTGGACCGATCCTTCTGTGTCTCTTCAGCAAACTCTTCATCCTCTCCTGTCCATCTCTCTGTTGTGTTCCTCAAGGTTCTGTTCTAGGACCGCTTCTGTTCTCTCTTTATACAATAACACTTGGTGAGCTTATTAACTCATTTGAACTCAAATATCACCTCTATGCAGATGACAGCTTTATTTATTTGCACCTTGACTGAACCAACCTGATATTCAATATAAAGTCACAGATTGCATCTTGGCTATCTCAGACTCGATGGATCATAGGCACCTCAAGCTCAATATATCTAAAACGAGCGAATCTTCATGCCATCTAGACCTGGCCAGTAGTGTCCTTCCAGGTGACTGTAAATGGCACTACCATAAATCCAGTATCAGAAGCACGATGTCTAGGGGTGATAATTGACACTGCTCTCTCATTCACTCCTCATATTAACGCCATTGTTAAATCCTGCCTCTTTATATTGCGTAACACAGCTAAAATCTGTCTTTTCTTTTGTTCCTCCACAGCTAATATTCTTACACAAGCACTCATCCTTTCCCGCATAGACTATTGTAACTTTCTTCTCTTTGGCCTTCCTGCCACCCAATTCCATCCTCTTAAATTCATACAGAATACTGTAGCATGAATTACCCTATTGTCACCTAAGTTTGTCCCTGCCCCGCTCCACAAAACTCTCCAATAGCCATACCTGGGAACTTTCAAAATGAGCTGACCCTGAGATTGTGTAAATATTAACCCTTAAATTTCCCACAATATAGATTATCCGCGATATATCCCTCATCTCTGTAATCAAGAGTCGCTCCAATCAGCATTCATGAGCCATTAATATGCAACAACTTATAGATATCACTTCATGAACACACACAAATCAAGCAGGACTTCTCCCTCTGCCTTTCTGGTACAAGTGGCACCAGTTTAGCGACTAAAGAAGTGTTTAACTGGAGCAGAATATATAACAGGTAGCACTGAACTCTCTCACCCTGAGATTTTGGCTCTTCACCCTGAGACCCTGAGATTTGGGCCAAAACCCTGAGAGTTCCCAGGTATGCCAATAGCTGCATATCAAACTACAAATACCTTACAAAATTTTTGCTTTGGTCACTCAAGACCCTTCTCTCCTCTACCCTTTCCTACATTTCCACTCTGATCTTTCACTATACCCCATCCAACCACTTACTATCAACCAATGACAGTCTTTTCTCACCTCCTTTTGTGTCTACAGCCCTATCATGTGTCAAAGCTTTTTCTCTCATTGCTCCTTATCTACAAAATACTCTTCCTCCAACCCTGTGTCACTACACCTCTCTTATGGTCTTCAAGTCATGCTCCTCCTTAACAAACTTTAACATGCTAGGAGACATTCACTTATAAATGATTTACTTTATTTGTGTCCCCAATTATAACAGAACTCTAGCACTGTTTTCAGCACTTGACCCTTATGTATTCTAAATATCACCCATTACCACTTTAGACTGTAAACTTTTCCTTCCAGTGTTTCACTTTGCAAAGCACTTGTAACCTCGTATTGTCTAAACCCTTAATTGTAAAATGTTGCATATACCTGTGACGCTATATAAATAAATATATTAACCCCTTAAGGACCCATGACCATACCTGGGAACTCTCCGGATTTGCCCCGGAGACTCCGGTTCTGACAGAGATTTACCGGGTCTCCGGGGCAGAGGCTGATTCCTCCGGATGTGGGGAGTTTCTATTGAAACTCTACCCACTTAAACTGTTTCTCCCGCCGTTCCTCCGTCCCCAGCCTTCTGTGTGACATTTTTAACCCTTTGAGTGCCAGAGTGGTACGGAATGAATTGCTTTGCAATGCATTCCGTACCACTTTGAAACTCAAAGGGTTAAAAAACAAAAACCCGCTCGCGTCAAGCCCCGCCCCTTTTTGACACGATTAGCGTCATTTTTGTCACCCCTGCTGAACAGAGGACTACCCTCCGGGTAGCCCTCAGCTGGAAGTTCCCAGGTATGCCCATGACGTGCCAGGGCCGTCAGGCGCATTGTGAACCCCGCTGGCACTCAAAGGGTTAAGGACTGGTGATGGTCCTGACAGGTCATGGAATTCTGGGATGGCAGCAAGGCTGCACGCTGCTCTGCCTTCCCCGAATTGAATGAGAAGAAAAAATAGCTCCGTGGTCCATAACAGCCACCCATTGGACGGTCATTAAGGGGTTAATTCATTCAACATTATAGCTTTGAGACTTGTCTCATCATCTTCCTGGTTCTCTTGGCACATTTTGTATCTCCTTTCCAAGATGTAATACTATATAATACATATATAAACAATTAGCAGTTTGGGACAGCGTTGCCCGTAATTTCCCTTTATCCATATATGTATGACCGTAAAGTGAATTTCAAAGTAAATTAAAAACAACCTACAGAATTCTACTTCCGCATTCTGAGATATTTATATTTAAGGGGGCACAATACATCACAGGGGAATACATTACAGGAGAAGATACATTTTATAAAATTTTCTCCCAAATTCTTATCGTACAAAATGTATGAATTCTGTCTGAGAAATACTCCTATAAGTGTCTTTGAGCATTTAAAAAAAAATAAAAAAAATGGGAAACCACAGTAGGTTGCACTACTCGGTGCCTCCAATTACTATAAAATTCAAAATGAGTATTATTCATAGACTAGTTGGAGAGCCCATGTACACGGGCCAAAGTGCCACCCAGCAACAGCCGCTCTGCAGTCATGCACATTAGAGATTGCCTGTGCCGCGGCTAATACCGAGCGGGGTATTCCGAATTCAGACCGTAGTCCTCTCTGTGTACTGAATTCAGAGCCCCGCTCCGTTATCAGCCGCGGCGTGAACAATCTGCAGTGCGCATGACTGCAGCGTGTGCAGCCGTCTCTACTGTTCTACTACTACACAAATTATTATATAGGATTCTCTATAGAGTTGCAACATTAACCCTTTGAGTGCCGTTGGGTATGCAACGCATTGCTTGCATTGCTCTGGCACTCAAAGTGATGGAAGAAGCAAAGTCTGTAGACTTTCACATGGGATCAGAAACTGGTGCCCCATATATCAGTAGGAAGTAGCAATCCTGAAGTCACATCAGGAATAACGTTATGAATCAAGCAGCACATAAAATCTTTTATTGGAAAAATTGATTGCTGAAATCAGAAAAGGCAGAAATGAGATCCCATCCCATTAGACTCTGCCCCAGCCTACAGATCTTCAAAAGCTCCCTGAAAACTTACCTCTTCAAGGAAGCCTATCAACTACCCCCATAACTGTTGTGAACAAGGCCAGCTCAACAACCTATCCAACTTCTGCTCATTCTCATTCCCTTCTAAAATCGCTTCACATAGTCTTGTTCTCCTAAACAGCCCAGCTATTTGCTTGGACCACTGCACTCAAAAGCACTTCTTTGTCCCACCTACTGACCAGCAGTTCATGTGGCAGGAGGAACTTACACCTCATTGCACTTACTCCTTCTGTGTCAAGGAAATCCTCAAATCCTGGCCTGTTAGTGGGCCTGAGGGCATGGGTTGGGAACTGTTTACATAAGCTCACACATAATCTCGCCCAATCACACTGTTGCTCAAACGAGGCCTCACTCTGTTGTTCAAACATTCACATACTTCCCAACATTTCAAATTGCCAAAGAGGGACAATTGTGTTTTAGGGGTGTGGCTGGGGTGTGTGGCCGGTGGGAGGGGCATTAACAAGAATTTTCAGGCTGTTTCATGACCTATTGACACCTCCTTGTGTTACTTAATAAATGACTTATAACAAGACCAAAGTATTTTATTTAAGCACACTAATTTATAAACACATATATTGACATTTAAAGAACAATAATGTGAGTTTTATTGCTGTGGAGCAATGTGATATACTTATATACACACACCACACAATCTGATCTCCTAAAAAGAGGGACATTAGGGTGGGAAAGAGGGACAGTGGGATTTGGGTCTAAAAGAGGGACTGTCACATGTGTGCAGACACACACATGCACACGCATAAGTTCAGTGATGGGAGTGTTGTGTAACAGTACTTTGCAATGCATTGCACACCTTTTTGGACCTGAAAGGGCTAAGCATTAAAAATTCAACAAGCCAGTCATTAAATCAGTCATTGTTTTATTAACTGCATGGGCAATGCCGTGCCAATATTGTTACTGAACTATAAAGGGGGAGATGCACTAATGCATGATAAAGAGGTGATAAAGCAGAGATTAATTATCCAATTATATCAGTTCTCCACATTCTATGTTAGTCTATGAAGCCAATGCACTAAGACTTCTCCAACTTTGGCGATCTTAGTACATATGCTCCAAAGAATAACATAGGAACTGGAGAAGTGATATTGCTGGAGAAGTCTTCTCCACTTTATTACCTCTTTATCACATCCTAGTGCATAACCCCCCAGGTGTCAATTGTTGGACCTCCAGCAGCTGGGTACTACAACAACCATCCTCCCCCACCAGCCACTGGCTGGAGAGGGAGGATGGGACAGACTTCAACAGCTTCAGGTCCAAAGATTCCCTAGCCCTGACTAATGTGACCAGATGACCACATTAATGCAGAATGCTTAACTGCCTATGGTGCAGTTGGTTTGATTCAGAATTGTTTTTTATCTACATCAGATAAATACAAATGTGATTTTTTTTGTGATTTTTATTTTTGCATCTCAGATTTTAATTTCAAATTGAAAAAAATGCATACAATGAAATAGAATGCCATTGTGTTGCTTATAGTGGATATGAAAGTAAACAATCAGTGTGAAAGTAGCAGATGCATAATAAAGGTCAGTGTGAGGATATAAAGGCTGGGTGTGTGAGGGTATAGTACAGAAGGGAGCTCTCATTCAAAAGAGTTGTACTGAAAGACTTTGTATAGAGGAGTTGGGTGGGTGGTGGCCTGTTTTATAGAAACCATTTCAGCAAGAATTTAATTTCAGAAAAAGGAATTGTATATTTTTTTAGAGATTATGCAGAGAGATGTTCATCCCTTGTTATATCCCAAAACTGGGATTTTATCCTGTGAGAGAGGAGGGAAAAAAAGACTGAATAAAATTCCTCACTAAGTACATCATTTCAGTGATAACGTCTTATTCAGTTTGTTGAAGTGTTAAAGTGGTCCTGTCACTCTAGAAGAAGTTTAGTTTTTTACATGGAATTAAAATCTGCCTCTATATTGTAGTCACCAGTAGTATATAATTTCTGAGAAATTAACCTTGATATTTTGATGGCACAAAAGGCAAATGCTAATTTAGTTGTATTTGAGGCCAAACTTCTCACTCGCTGTGCTATTTGCAATGCCCTCAGTGCATGGGCTCTGTGACTAAACAGAATTACACAACCTTTGACTCTACAGCTAAGTGGCTGGTTGGGGATGATGGGAGTTGTAGTCTCCAAAAGCTGGAAACACAAAGATTGCCTACCCCCTGGTCTAGAGTTATTCATAACAGTGTGTGGTATTATTGGACAAAAACAGAAACTAATCAGCATATAGCAAATAAAGACTAATAGCTAAAGAAATGGTATTAGAAACAAATCATTAGCACAGCATATAAGCGTTTACATTAACATTAATGTGTTTGCGTGTTTTTTTTTTTTTTCTTTTTTTTTTGGGGGGGGGCTTAACCCTTAGAGTGCCAAAATGGAGTCCAACTTATTGCAATGTAAATTGTTGGGTGCCCCTCTGATAGTCTAAAAAAGATGCAAAGGGTGAATTGAAACGTTGACCTTAAAGGGATAGTAATATTTCACAAAAACAGCAGCTCTGATTAACCTTCATAGTATTTGAGCCATAGAGAGTGTTATTTCAATACTGTCAGAGTTGTAGATCAAGAGTAAATGAATGATAAAGTATCCCCCTCCCTCCCCTTTTACCTAGTGTAAGCCACCTCCCCTCATGTGTGGAATCTGGTCCACAGACTAGATAGATCAGAGCAAGGGACAATCTTCTTACTGTGAGAACAGTGAAAATCCTGCCCCCCCTTGACAGGTGTTTCCCTTATGCTAATTGAAGATTGTCTCTCTCTGCAAGCCATTTGGACACCACCTTTCTGTTCTGAGGTGAGCAGTGTTACATCAGGGGGATATTTTATCATTCAATTACTCTTGAACTACAACTCTGACAATATTGAAATAACACTCTCCATGGTCCAAATACTATGAAGATTAATCAGAGCTGCTTTTTTGTGAAACATTACTATCCCTTTAAGTAATAAATACTTGTTTGTCTCAAGTTATATTGCTGTGGGTGCTGGTTGATTTGCCATTTTTATATATATATATATATATATATATATATATACATATATATATATAATATAAATGAATATATTTATTTATATTGCACTACAAGCGTAAGAAGAGATTTACAATTTAAGGCTTTAGACAATACAGGGTTACAAGCAGTGGCGTCGCCGGGGGGGCCAGAGGGGGACAGTGCCCCCCTTACATTCTACTGTGCCCCCTTATGTGCCCCCCCAATTTTGTTCACCTCCCAGTGTTGTTTTTTTTTTTTAAATATATCTGCTGGATTGCCGCCCTGTCAGTCTGTGGACTGTGTGTCACATCATGGACGCCGCGAGGGAGCGCTTGGTAGCTTAAATCAGCGCTCCCTCGCAGCGTCCATGATGTGACACACCGTCCACAGACTGACAGGGCGGCAATCCAGCAGATCTCCCGGCGGCAGGCTCTCTAGTAATACAGAGCGCTGGGAGATGACATCATCTCCCAGCGCTCTGCATTAGGGAGTACCGCGCGCGGGTGCTTCTTCTATGTCTGTGGCGGAGGAGGCACAGATTACTTGCCACACCGCTAGACCACCGGGGACTCAAGGTAGGGCATCGTGGAGATGAAGGGGCTTTAAGGGGCATTATGGAGATGAAGGGAACATTACGGAGATGAAGGGGGTATTTTGGAGGAGGCAATGTGGAGATGAAGAGGCATTGTGGAAGGGGCATTGTAGAGATGAAGGGGGCATTGTGGAAGGGAGCAGTGTGGAGATGAAGGGGGCATTGTGGAGATGAAGGGGGCATTGTGGAAGGGAGCAATGGAGAAATGAAGGGGGCATTGTGGAAGGGAGCAATGTGGAGATGAAGGGGGCATTGTGGAAGGGAGCAATGTGGAGATGAAGGGGGCATTGTGGAAGGGGCATTGGAGATGAACGGGGCATTGTGGAAGGGGCAATGTGGAGATGAAGGGGGCACTGTGGAAGGGAGCAATGTGGAGATGAAGGGGGCATTGTGGAAGGGAGCAATGTGGAGATGAAGGGGGTATTGTGGAAGGGGCAATGTGGAGATGAAGGGGGGCATTGTGGAGATGAAGGGAGCATTGTGGAAGGGGCAATGTGGAGATGAAGGGAGCAATGTGGAGATGAAGGGGGCATTGTGGAAGGGGCATTGTGGAGATGAAGGGGGTATTGTGGAGACGGAGGGGGCATTGTGGAGATATGGGGGGCAATGTGTGTATCCTGTTAAGCTTATTTTTTATTGGTTAAAAGGGAAAAAACTGTGGTTAGGCTTGGGCATCATAAAAATATCATCTCTGCACTAACATTATGTTAGTTCAGAAATGAGATTATGATTGCTCAGCCCTAACCAATATGTTTTTTCCCCTTTTTACTTTTTTTAATGGGTGTTTTTTGGGGTGAGGGCAGCATTTTATCCATGGACCCAGGCAGAATAATTCTTTGGGCTGGCCCTGGCTAGACAGCTGGGGTCTCTGACAGATCTGGCAGAATGGGGCAGTGAAAACAGTAAGTCTTTTGATTTTAACCTTAGAGGCATTTAGGATGATGTGTAAAGTGATGTCTATGGACCAGACCCCACCTACAGTCAGGAGAAAGGGGAAAACATGTTGTTCTCTTGGTGTGATGGATGGTAATACTACATACTTTCAGATAGGGAAAATTATTTCCGATTGGCTGGCTGAATATTATGGGATGTGTAGGCCAGCGTACAATACAAAAAGGGGGCGCAAAAAGGGAGATAGAAGCAAAAGGAGGGATTAAGAGACAAAAGGGGGAGATGGAGTCAAGAGTGGGAGAATGAGGCAAGACTGGAAGAAAGATGGAAGAGTGGGGATCAAGAGTGGAGAAAGACTTTCTCCCCCTTGCCTGTTTCTCTTTATTCCATATTTAACTCTTTCTCCCTCTTACCCCTTTATCTTTCTCCCCATTTTGCCTCTTTCTCTCCCCTTTCCTTTTTCTCTTTATCTCCCTTTTTATCCCTTTTGCCTCTTTCTCCCCCTTCTTTCCTCTCTTCTTCCCCTTCTCATTTCAACAAAATGGGTTGGGCTGGGACAGTGGGCAAGAGTAATTGTAGAAATGGGCCACTTGAAGAAATGTGGGACTGGTATCCAGGGCTGGTTGTTATTCCAAGTCTGGCCCTGCTCCCATGTGTATGACTGAATTTTAGGCCTCAGAAAGTAAACTGAGTTTAGCATGGAGCTATTTAACCTACTGAGTTCCACAGGAGTGTCCAGCAGTGTGTTGGGCAAGTACTCTGGCACTCAAAAGGGTTCAGGTTTGAGTGGCAGAGGGTTGAGCAACACAATGCTTCTCAGTGCATTGCATACCCCTCTGACACTCAAGGGGTTAAGTGTATATGACTTCAGAGGTAGTTGAGGGCTATTGTGGAGGGAAAGTGGCTGATGGCTCCTCTGAAATGAGGGTGATGATTATGGTTATTGCATACTCAGTGGGGAGGTTTGATAAGGGATGGGGCTGACTGCCATAACAGGGTCTATAACCGGAAGAGAGACAGTGTGGTGACTGATGGTTATATGATGGCTGAGGGCTGTGCTGTCAGATTTTTGGTGTTAAGGCCCCATATGGGATGTGGTCTGAGGACATGGATGGGGTGAGGATTGCAAAGGACCTAAAGCAGGTTAAAGTGGTGCAATTCTGGGGCAAACCATCTGCACCATAGGGGTAAATGAAAACCCCCAAATCTCCACTGATTTAAATGGAGCTTTTTAACCTCTTGAATGCTAGAGCTATTTCTAATGAATTACATTCAAGGGGTTAAAATCTCCATTTGATCCAAGGGACTGTTTATTGGCCTCTTTTGTGTAGTTGGTTTGCTCCAGAATTGCACCACTTCAGCTTGCTGAATTAGTCTTTAGGGTCACCTTATATTCAGGCCTTTTCTTTTTTCCTTCATGAAAATCTCATGTTTGTGTGGGTGGGTGATTGCCTTATATTCAAGCAAATGCAGGACACACCTCTGGCACTTAAAGAGTTCAGTTGCTTTAGTTTTTGTGACAAGTATGGACAATACCACATCAAAATATACCCCTCAACATCAAATATAACACATGCCATAACAAAACTCCCTAATCATCAATCGTCCCCCCTGCAACATCAAAAGCCCCCATCAACATAACACATCTTCCTGCAAATAAAAAGCACCCATCACATCAAATCACCCAAGTAGTAGCAATAGAAATCCTTACAACTTTAAACACCTCATCAAATAAAATGCCCAGTGGGCTGGGGATCATTTTATACCAGCTATTTTCTTGCACATATTTAAACCAGTAAGCAGCACTGGTCAAAAGGTGCTATCTCTGTTTCACCCTTCCCGTTTCCTTTCTTCTCCCCTTTGCCCTTTCTCTCGCGACCGTTGCTCTCTCTGTTCACCCAGCTGAAATACAGCTCTGTATTGCTCTGGTGGTGGCATAAAAATATGTATTGCTCTGGTGGTGGCATCTAACTGTAGTGCTCTGGGGGTGGTGTATTGCTCTGGTGGTGGCATATAACTCTGTATTGCTTTGGTGGTGGCATCTAACTGTAGTGCTCTGGTTGTGGTGTTTTGCTATGGTGGTGACATAGCTCTGTACCAGTCTACCAATGTTTTCCATTGCTATGGTGTGCGTACACACATAACCAGTGGCCTGAATATCATTATTTTAGGTGTTAAGGCTTTGTTACTGCTCATTAAATTGGCCCCCCATTTTTTCTTCTGGCCCCATGTGTGCCCCCCCTAAGTAGAAATCCTAGAGTCGCCACTGGTTACAAGTGCTTTTTTAGACTGAAAGTTTACAATCTAAAGTATACATATACACACAATAAGGTCCAAAAGTCTAAGTCCACCATCACCAACTGGTTTTATTTGATTGTTTATTAAAAAGTAGTAAAATATTGTAATCAGTTGATACTTGTCATTAAGGAATACATTATTTAACACTGAGACAAATACATTTTTTATCTCTTTGTCAAATCTTTGTGAGATTTTCATTTATATGTATATTTATTTTATTTTGAAAATGTTTTACCAGGAAGAATACATTGAGATTTCTCTCGTTCTCAAGTATGTCCTGGATAGTTTTCAGTAAAAGGTGACATATTTACACAAATAGAAAATCATTATATATATATATATATATATATATATATATATATATATATATATACACACACACACACACATATATTAAAATGTATATCCAGCTACATACTGTTTTTAGATATAAAGAAGCATTTACTTTTAAGGATTTTAAACTGGGAGAAGATCTGATTATATCAGATTATTCCAGGCTTTTGGCGCTCCGAAGGGAGATCGTCCTTCTTCTTTCTTGTCTTGTGGTATACGTAGTGAGTTGTTAGCAGTGGAGTGGAGGTTACAGTTAGTATGGAAAGATGGCGTGAGCAAATTGCTCAGGTAGTCTGGTAGTTTTCCAGAGAAGTGGTTGTATACTAAGCAAGAACCTATAAACTTTACACTTTTGAAGGGTATGTCTTGATTCGAGTGTTAACCAATTTAGTTCTTTAAAGGGATAGTAGTGTTTCATAATAAAAGCAGCTCCAATTAATCTTCATAGTATTTGGGCCATGGAGAGTGTTATTTCAATACTGTCAGAGTTGTAGTTCAAGAGTAATTGAATGATAACGTATCCCCCTCCCGCCCCTTTTACTGATGTAACACTGCTCAGCTCACAGCAGCAGGGTGATGTCCAGGTGAATTGCAGAGAGGGACAATCCTCAATTAACATAAGGAAAAATCTGCAAAACCTGTCAATGGGGGCAGGACTTTCATTGTTCTCACAGTAAGAAGATTGTCCCTTGCTGTGAGCTGTCTGGTCTGTGGACCAGATTCCACATCTGAGGGGAGGTGGCTCACACTAGGTAAAAGGGGCAGGAGGGGGAAACTTTATCATTCAATTACTCTTGAAATACACCTCTGACAGTATTGAAATAACACTCTCCATGGTTCAAATACTATGAAGATTAATTGGAGCTGCTGTTTTTGTGAAACATTACTATCCCTTTAAGCATATCACAGTCATGGGTAGTGTAATTACACTGGAGGATAAAGCAGCACAATTAATTATATAGAGTGTCACATTTACTAAGATGGATTTGTGGCGCTGGATCATATACTACGTCCTCCATAGTCTATGACTGGCAGCAACATCTGTTGTACAATACGTTTTCTCACGAGGGGACTTAAACATGATTTGTTTCTATAGACAGTACTTATTTTGGCCTAAAGTTTGCATTTTAATTTATAAATATGAAGACCAAAAGTGAGGTTGGGTCAAGCCACAAACCAATATATTTGTAGAAGTCCACAGGGACCAATTTACAATTAGACTCTGTTACAATGGATAGGTGGGTATTGCCTAGATTATGTAGTTTGTGCTTTGTACCAAATACCATTTAAGAACACTTTGTTTTTTGCTATCCATCTTTCAATTTCAGAGAAATCATGTTGTAATAAGGCCTCGAGTTGTCCTCTGTCCTCTGCACACATTTGTTCAGAAGATGCTTTGCAAATCTTGGGCAGATCATTTCTAAAAAAGAGAAAATAGAAGAGGGCAAAGAATGGAGCCTTGGGGAACCCCACTTGTTAGTTTGAGCAGAAGGAAGTTTTTGTCAGCAACTGACACATACTGCATTCTGCCTGATAAATAGGATTGGAACCAGTTTACAGAATTATTACCCAATCATGAGCTTTGGAGTTTGCATATAAGAATCTTATGGTGTACTGTGTCAAAGGCCTTTGCAGAAAATCTAGGAAAATGGCTCCAGTAAGTTCACCATTTTCCATGCAAGTCTGGATACCATTAGTTACTTTTAGGAGGGCTGTGATTGTTGAGTGATATGGATGAAAGCCTGTTGAAGCGGGGGTGGAAAAACTAGCCTGTCACTAATACTTATATAGTTGCATAGTTAAATTTCGGTAGGATTTTGGATCATGTGGGGCAGGGCTTAAAATGTGAAGTCCTTTGCTACTAGCCACACCTGAAAAGTTACTTGCCACTGCAAGCCATAGCATACCCACCAGGGCTGAATTTCTACTAGCCAGGGCTAAATTTTCACTCGCCATTGGCTAGTGGCAAGTGGAAATTTCGAGCTCTGATCTGGGGAGTAGGGAAAATGGTCAGTAATTTTATACTATATTTTTATCCCCACTTTTGTGGATAGGCACAACTCTAGCCACCTTCCAGGCTTTGGGCATATACCAGGATGACAAAGAGGCATTAGTTAAAGATGCAATAGGTTGGGCCTTGACCATGGCACTGACCTTTAATAACAATGCTGGTAGTTGGTCAGGGATAGATTGGGTTGAGGAGGTGATCATATATTCGCTTTCATTTACTGGAATGAAATTGAATTAATTAGCATAATTGGACCAGGTAGCAGGTGACAGTGACTGTTCTGTGCACGGTTGAACTTCAGAGTTACCTTTGTTTTGTGTAATCAGGGTGGTGGCACATCCAACAAAGTAGCTGTTGAATACGTTAGCTATTTCTGTGGGACACTGTATTGTTTCTTTGCCTATTGTTATGGTTGATGGGTGAGAATGGTTAGGTGGGTTGTAGATGTTTTTTATAACCTTCCAAAAGTTGGCTGGTTTTGATATGTTACTGTTCACGTTGTCAGTAAAATATTGTGCTTTTGCTAGTTTTGTGCATGTATTTCTCAATTGTCTGTATGTAGTGTGATTATAAGCGGAGCCAGTTTGTTTAAATTTTGTCCATAAGGTATCTCTGAAACTGTATAACTCAATCAAGTCAGCCGAGAGCCAGGGCAGGTAGGCCTCCTAACCCTGATCTTCCTTAGTGGGGCATGGGTATTACAGACCTGTAAGAATTCTGAGTTAAATAAAGTCAATTGCTGAGTATTAGGTATATTCTGCACCATGAGCAATTTCTTCAATCATTTAGGAAGGACTGAAGATTACATTTTCTAAATGATATCATAAGTATGACTTTGGAACATGATTTGACTGATTTTATTTTGCAAACACAGTAAACTAAGGAGTGACCGCTAAGCACATTTGCAGGATGAAAGGATCCAGTCTAGCAGAGTATGGTTGGATGTTTTAAGATTTATGCAAGTAGGGGAGGATATTAGCTGTGATAAGTTCAGTGTTTTAAATAATTAACAAAACTTTTCATTCCTGAAGTCTAGCCAAATAATATTAAAGCCTCCAAGAACCATCAGCTCGCTTTTCTTGTTTTGAGTGGGAATCTCCTTTAGGTGGTGGGCAGTGTCCGGAAGGGACTGTGCTGGGGTATTTGGCTCTCTGTAGATGCCAATAATTATGATTTTTTTTTAGTATGGAAGACAAATATTGCCAGCAATGTATTCATAAGAATCAGAGTTATGAGAGTAATTTAAAAGTGTAAAGTTTTTAGTTTCTTGTATGTATATGATTACACCTCCTCTTTCCACAGTCTTTACTAAAGCAGGAGTATCCTTCTATGGCAACAGCAGCATCAGGTATTTTAGGGCTTAACCAGGACTCAGTGAGAATAGGGATTTTTGGCTTGTATATGTAATACTATGCTTTTATTTCATCCATTTTGGGCAGTATACTGTATATGTTGCAGTGCACAAAAGAGAGACCTTTTTTTAACCCATTAAGGACCCATAATGTGCAAGGACCTTCATGGGTAAACTTCCTATAAGGACCCATGACGTTCCAGGCACGTCATGGGTTAAATGATAGCAGCGTGCCTCGGTGTACACTGCTATCATTCTGCAGAGGCTGAAACTGAGTGCTCCAGAACTGGCTTTTCCAGCTTTTCCATTCACAAAGGCAATGTGTTTTACATATTACCTTTGTGTCTGCTCTGTGCCTCTCTCTTCCTTACTATAAGAGTAAGGAAGAGAGAAGCACAGAGCAGACCCAAAAGCAAACACAAAGAGGCCAAAGTTTGGGGTATTAGCCCCTTCAATTCTGTTGCTGTGGGCAAGATAAATGTAGGTCTCTTTATGACCTACTGACACCACTCTGATAATGTTAAAATAATTATGAAAAAGATCAAATTTTATTTACAAAATTTTAGTATAAAACACAAATAATGAAACCAAATTAAAGTTTATTGTGAGTTTTATTTATGTGGAGCACAGTAATAAACTTATATCCACACCAAACAGTAATGTATAAAAAAAAGGAAAATCTGTAAGGGAAAAAGGGACATGGGGATCTTCATCCCAGAGGGACAGTGCCACCCTACAACTGCACATTTTGTAGGCATGAATGACCGGTCATACATTTCATGCAGTCTCCATAAAAAAATTAACCCCTTGGGCACAAATTATAACAAGAGAACCAATAAAAACTGCATTTTTAACTTTTTATAAATTTTTCTTTATTTTTAATAAATGCTGGGTAATTTCTTCACTGTATAAATAATCTCTACATATTATGTTTCCTTTATTCCCAAAGGAATGTGCAGCACTAAATGTAACATACTTATAATACAGTGGAACCCATAACACTTTGACAACAACAAAAAGAGGAGCTGACTTATCACCCCAGAAATAAGTATCTCTTAATTTGTTTAACCCTATGAGTGCTAGTGGGCATGCAATGCATTGCAAACCCCTCTGGTACTCAAAGGGTTAACAAATTGATTTATCTAGGTAGGTGCACTTCATACAGTAGTCACGTGCATCTATCTATATATTGGTATATCTGCAGTTCCCTGTATATAGTGTTCGCCAATGAAGCCAGCCTCTCTAGATCACAGCTCCACACAGCACACAAGTTGCAATAGATCTGAATGATTGTAGGGACACAAGATGTTATCAAGTTTTATACCAAAAGAACTAGCAGTGGACTATAGCAAACAGCAAATGCAAATAAACATATTAATTAGAAAGTAATGGACGTCTGTTAGAAGAACACCTATCTAGGTAAGTCCTTAAACAAATTAAGAGCAACTTATTTACAGGGTATAGTTCACCTTTAAATGTTTTACCACTACATTAGTGAAGCAAGTTTAGAGCAAAACAATGAATTGGTCACCCCTCTGGTCCTCAAGGGGTTAAGAGTATATGATAATGGCCTCATTTTTAAGGATTAACTACACTTTAACCCTTTGCATACCTTCCATGTGTCCCTTTTTAGGAAGGACAGTCCCTCTTTGAAACCCAAATCCCTGTGTCCTTCTTTCCCATCCTGGTGTCTCTCTTTTTAAGAGATCAGACTGTGTGGTGTGTACATAAGTGTATCACATTGCTCCACAGTAATAAAACCTATATTAACATTTATTAAAGTTTCGGTATATGTGTTTATAAATTAATCTGTATAAATAAAATACATTGGTTGTCTTCTACATCATGTGTTCAGTTACACACAGAGGTGTCAGTAGGTCAAGAAATAAACTAAACATGTTTGGTAATGCCCTGTCCACCAGCCACAACACCAGCTACACCACCTAAATCAGAAGTGTCCCTCTTTGGCCATTTGAAATGTTGGGAGGTATGCCCTTTGTATTCAAGAAATCAGAATGTGTTGAAGATGTCTCTACTATCCAGTCGGTTAATTAGGATTAATATTGCTCACTACAATCTCTGGATTTTAGCATAGTTTCAGAAGGCAGCCTTCGCATGATTCAAAATAATCAGCCATACAATAACTATAGCCTGATAAGCATACCTGGGAACTCTCCGGTTTTGCCCCGGAAACTCTGGATTTCACAGTGAATTACCGGGTCTCTGGGGCAGTCTCTCAATCTCCCGGTGGGCAGGGTTTCAGTAGAAACTCTGCCTACTTGTTCTCCATCCCACCCCGGCTCCTCCCACTTCCCACCCTCTTACCCTCATTCAACATATATTCTGCCCTTTTTTTTCCCGCCTTCCCCGTCGCGACTAAGCCCCACCCTTTTAATTACGCAAATCGCGTCATTTCCCTCCCAGATCGGTGCTGGCAGGGCTACCCTCCAGGTAGCCTTGCCTGTCAAGTTCCCAGGTATGCTGATAAGAGAGGAAAATTACAACAGCTACAGCTACAACAGTGAAGGCCTGGAAGTGATAATGTAAGTGGTGAAAAAGGGCTGCTGGGTCACAAAATGGTATAAGTGAAAACTCTCTGGATCTGCCACAGACTCTCCAGCTTTCAGTGTTAATTAATGGGCGTCCAGGTTAAGAAGTTCTCTAGCTCATTTACTTCCCTGGTAACACACACACGCACAAAACTTTTTAGTACGCCAGGAGCTGGGGTGAAGGTTGTTCCCAGGTTTGTAAGCATCCCAGGCCATGCTACTTTTGCTGGTGATCCTGCATCCCCCATGTCACAGAGATGAGCAAATCCACTCAGGCTGCATTATTTTCCTAAACCAGGAAACTGTTTTAGCTCAGTTGACCCCACAAGAGTCACCCTAACCCTGTCCATGGCCACCCCCCCAAAGATTCAACCCCAATGATACAACCAATCACAGGTTCCGACTGTCCTGCAGGAGTCTCCCACTGCCCCCCTCAACACTTCTCCCACTTTTACCTCTACCATACTTCTATAACTCTCCACCAGTCTCCAACTGCCCCTGTCTTCAAAGGTGTCTCTCCTCATCAACAGGTTTTCCACTGGCCCGCACATGTCATTACCCCTCTACAGGCATCCCACTACCTCCCCCCAAGTGTCTCCTCATCAACCCCCACTGTCCTCTAGGTGTCTCTCCTTGTTAGTGTGTTTACCACTGACCCCAGGTGTTTCTCCACCTCCACATGCCTCCCACAGATTCCCTTGTGTGTTTCTCCTAATTAACAGGTCTCCTCCTGCCCTCCAAGAGTTCCTTCCTCCACAGGTCTGCCACTGCCCCTCAAAACTCCATTAAAGTGTCACTCCCCTTACATAGGTCTCCTACTGCTCCCTCAAGCTCCAAAGCTTGCTTCACTCACACACATCACAAATGATTGGCATTTTCATACATTTTATTTATTTCAACATACTTACTATAAATAAAGGTCAAAGACTAAAGAGTTGATGAAGGCCAAGAGACATACCAAACTCTCTGACTTCCCTAAATATGTGTGAGAGAGAATACGAGGAAGTGCCTGTAGACACCCTTGTATTGATTTCTGTGACTGGCTTACCAGCCCTGCCATGTAAAACAGTATACAACAGTCTGATGCACAAAGTGGTGATGGGAATGTATTTAACCCCTTAAAAGCTAAATGAGATTATATAGCAAATGTTTTAATTTTGCTGATGCTTTCAGCTACTTAATTTCCCCTGTTTACCCCCAGCATCTTAGCTCCCTATACCAGTGGTTCTCAATTCAAGGCACACCTATGATGTAATCTGGAATTATCAGGGCACCCGAAATGTATTTAATGTAACTTGCCACAAGCATAATGAAGGTTATATATACATAAATATACAGTTATCCTTGGGTCTCAATCAGAATGACAAAAATAAACATATCTTGCATAACAATTTCCATAAATATGCATTTGAAGCACAACATTTACATTTTTTCAAAGTCTTCATAGAAAAAGTGCCACCTAAAGTGGGTGTCCATGGCACACCAAAGTACCATGGTACCCTAGCTGAGAACCAATGCCCTAGGTGGTTATCAAGGTAACCAGTATATGGTGGGGTGAGTGTCTTCAGTAATCCACTTCACTCCATGTAGGCAGAGTGTACAGATTCCTTATAAGGTTCAATAGGATACCCCTTCTAATCCTGTAACACACATCAAGCAGGCAGCCCATTCCCTAAGGGCAAGGTGTGAGCCAAACCAGCTGGGTGGAATGCAAGGTTTTAAACTGCTATAATGTCATGTTTTCACTTATTATCTGCTCCTGAGACAGTCGGCCATATGCACAAAAGAACATTGCAGCAATTCTGAACCATTTCTGTAAATGGGGTTTTTAACCCACTGAATGATAGTGAGATCTCTAACACATTTAGAAGCAAAGCTTTGGAGACCTCCCTAGCATTCAATGGGTTAAGAGCCACATTTAATCAATGAGGAGGTTGGAAATTTGTATCTCTCTCCTATGTTGCATTTGGTTTATCCTTAAATTGTTCCTTTCTTGATTTGTGCATAATGCCCAGTGAGACTGATGTATTCTAGGCCAACTGCACACAGGGGACAAGAAAAACTTTACAAATGTCCCACTGATTCAAATAAGGCTTTTAAAGGGACAGTAATGTCCCATAAAAAATGTTTAGAGTTTTGTAGAGATTAAAAAAATAAGCTAAATGTCACAAATCCTACCTCTCAAACCGCTATGGTTTGAGAGATCTCCTCCGCTAAAGTTCCTCTTCTCTTGATGTCAGCTGTATAGCTGACAGAAGGAGATCTGCGTCAGCCGACACGAGGAGGCTCTTTTGCAGAGCCACAATAGCACGATTTAAAAAGAATTACTTCTTTGGAACAGTCTAAAAGTATGCTTGCAAACCAGGCACACTTTGTAGACTGTTCCAAAGTAGTATTTCTTTTTAAATTACACTATTGCGGCTCTGCTGAAGAGCAGCCTGTCTGTCCCCGGACCAGGAACCCCTGCTGTCAGCTTACAGCTGACGTCAGGAGAAGAGGAGGGAGAGGGAACTTTAATGGAGGATATTTCTCAAACCATAGCGGTTTGAGCGAGAGGATTTGTAGAATTTAGTTTTTTTAATTTCTACAAAACTCTAAACATTTTTTATGGCACATTACTATCCCTTTAACTAATCGAATGCTTTGCAGTGTGTTGGCGACCTCTCCAATATTCAAGGGTTAACAAATTCCCTTTGATTTCAATGGATTTTATTTGTCCCCTATAGTTAATGCAACCAGCTATTCCTTACAATGATGCTTATGAAAGTTGCATTCTGCATGACTGCACAGGATTTAGTACACATCGGCACTGTTTTCATGAGTCCTGCATTTAAAGTGACATCTGGTCATCTTACCTATAGTGCATTTGTTTTTTCCTTGAATTACTCCAATTCCTCTTAGCACATTAACCGTATGTGTGGCAAAGAGGTATCCAATATATTGCAACACAATTCTTTGGATACCTCTCTGGCATTCACAGGGTTAGCTTCTCTGTTGGTGTATACACTCTCATTCCTCTCTGGAAACGCAGAGTTGGTACTAGCTACAGATAAGTGGATACCAGGTTCTTACCTTTCAGTTACAATTGATTCTCTGCTCTTGGGATGATTGGTTTTGTCCTTTTGGTGCACACTCTTACTCCCCCCATAACAACACCCCCAATACCTTAAACTCTTGTCTGACAAAGAATATATCCTTTGCCTCTGACATATTAACAAAACAAATATCTAGAAAGGCTTTGGATAGCCTATGACAAGGGTATATAAACTGGTTATGTAACTGTCCTAATCAGGGTATATAAACTGGACAATATACCAATAAGTAAACTGCATGGGTATTATAATTGTGCTGGACACATCCACAATTCAGCAATGTGGAGATGGCCAACATAGCTGAGACACCCCCTCAAAATTAGGTGATTCAATATTGTTGCCTATCCATCTTAATGGGAAATTAAGTCCTGCCTGCACCTCTGCCTAGAGCAGTAGTAATCACATCCCAAAGTTCTTATGGAGAAAGCCAAGTAAAGTAGGTGAAAAGGATTCTGTTTAAACTCAAAGATTTAAATGGAACACTTTTCAGTGCACCTGTTAAAGCAATTCCATATATTTTCAGACCAGTTTGGGCTAGGTTTCATGTGTGAATTTGAGGTGGAAAGCTGTGATTAATGCAGAACAATATTCACGGCTGTATATAGTTCAACCTTCCCATCAAGTTTCAAAGAGTTGTTACATGTGTCCACTCTCTTGCTTCAAGACAAAGCATTAAAGGACTTAATACTCTATTCTAACCCATGGACTTGCGTCAGATGAAGATCAACAGGTGGATTTGTCTCACATTTTTTTTACATCACATCCTGTACTGCAGAGAAAAAAGGTCAATGCATTACATCTTATTCAAACTAGCCTGAAGGAGCTTGCTAGACAGTCACAAAGTTTAAAGGGATACTGTACCCACTAGCAGCCACATACCTCTAAAACATCTGAAATGCTAAAGAGGAACATGTTGTTTTAGGTATTGTTGCTAGGTACAAATAGTGGGGGCATAATATAAATACAAAATGTGAGAAGCTTCTGAGGATGAACAGACAGCATAATGGCCTGTTCTAGGGTTAGTCACCACTCAGAAGCATCACGTTTTAGCTCTCTAGTGCCATTACATAGGAGAAATTTCCACATACATATTAGATTAATCCTGCCCAAAAGGGCAGTCCAGTTCCAAAATGATGGGCAAGTCCCCTCTGCACGGGAACACCAGCTAACCCCCAACGTACATTTTGGCCTTGTTGAGCCTAGTCAGTGAGGTGTAGCTGGATTCCCTAGGCCCTGAGTGATGCTTCTGAGCGGTGACTAGCCGTAGAACAAGTCAATGTGCTGTTTATTTGTCCTCAGAAGACGCTCACATTTTGGGGGCATAACCAATACATTATAGGTTACTTTGTGACTTATTGACAGCTCTTTATGTAACTGAATAAATTATTTAGATCAAGTATTTTACTTACTCAGGCTAATTTATAAACACACTTACTGAAGCTTAAACAAACATTAAAAGGAACATTAACACTTTAATATGAAGGGGTACACTTAAATACCCTATACGTTTCTGATATTTAAAGTGATTTCGACTTATTTCATTATTTGGTGTTTCTTTGATGTGAGTTTTTGTGCTGTGGAGCAATGTGATACACTTAAAGACACACAATACAGTCTGATCTCTTAAAAAGAGGGACACCAGGGTGGGAAAGAGGAACAGAAGGATTTGAGTTTCAAAGAGGTACTGTCCTTCCAAAAAGGACTATTGGAAGGCATATAATCATTTTTAGGCACTGGCTGAGGGGGCTAAGCCCAAGATCTAATGTGCACAAGCCAGTTTGGGGGATGTTATGTGGCTAATCACTTTAATAATGGTGCAACTGTGCTGCAAATGAACTAGCAGTGCATTAGGCTGGCAAAGGCTATGAGTCTTTTAGGAACCTAGAAACTTCCCTGCCCATAGATATACGACTGTCTCAGTTTGATAACCACATGAAGACCAAAGGAGTGTGAAACATATTGCTTTGCGCTTCTTTCAACCTCAAGGGGTTAACAAGAATGAACTAACAAGACAGAATTCCTTCATAGGGCAGTTAAATATACACATCTTGCCCTTGGGGTGATAAACTGTGCAAACACTCAGGGCAACTCATGGGGGCCCCACTTCACTTCCTTACCAGATACCAACCTAGTCACTACACTGGCCGCCAGCCACACTGTTCCTGGGATGCTAGTACCCAAGAATAGGGGAAGAATTTTGAGAGGGTAATGCCAGGTGACTACCTCTGTGCGTCTGGTGTTATTTGTGCACCCAGTCTAATTAAAACATTATAATTGATATTTAACCCCTTGGATGCTAGAGAGGTCTCCAGTGTATTGCAAAGCAATGAGTTACATACATTTCCATCATCCAAGGGATTTAAAATAGTTCATTGCTTGCTTCTTATAAAGGAAGTCCGTACTTGATATGCTTTGCACAATGTAAAATGATTAAGGCACTCAGGGATACAAGGTTTCCTGGAATAGTTTGTTAAGGATTACATTGTTGGCTTTCACCTTTACAATAACAAAGAAGGGAAATTCCCTTTCAGAGCTGCTATTTCAAAACAATTTTTAAATTTCCATAAGCGTAAAAAAAATCCCAAATGCCCAGTGTTACAGAAACACTTACGGAAGATCTACAAACAGAACTCTTTCCTTGAGCTCCAGGAAAAATTTGAATGTTTACGTAAATTGCATCACAGCCCTGAAGCACTAAGGATTTTTAAATAACTGATGTTTAATGCAACACAATTATTCAGCATTTTAACCCCTTGTATGCTACAAAGGTCTCCAAAATATTGTTTACAGGGACAAACCTGTGATTCCCAAAGAGGGGTGTTCAAAAAAAATAAAACCAGAAAAACAATAACAAGCCTAGTCTTTGTTTACTGCATTTGCAACCTGTGGCTCTCTGCCACTTGTTGAAATACAATTCCCATCACCTTCAGCCAGCCAGATGATTGGAGTTGTAGTTCACCAACAACTGAGGATCAAGCACTGAGGGTGTGATGAACTTGACTGATCTTAGTACAGAGGCTCCACAGAAAGACATAGGAATTGGAGAGTTTGTGACACTGGAGAAGTTATCTCTCCTTTATCACACTTTAGTGGGGGGTCTGGGAAATGTAAAACCCTCTCTCAGTTTGCTCTTGAATTGGAGACCTCTTTAAAGGGATAGTAATGTTTCACAATAATAGCAGCTCCAATTAATCTTCATAGTATTTGGGCTGTGGAGAGTGTCATTTCAATATTGTCCAAGTTGTAGTTCAAGAGTAATTGAATGATAAAGTATCTCCCTACCACCCCTTTTACTGATGTAACACTTCTCACCTCAGAGCAGCAAGACTTTCCGTATGGATCTCAGAGAGGGACAATTTTCAGTGAGCATAAAGAAAAAGCTGAAAAACCTGTGAAGAGGGCGAGGTTTTCATTATGCTCACAGTAAGAAGATTGTCCCTTGCTGCGACTTGTCCAGTCAGAGACCAGATTCCACTTCTGAGGGGATGTGGCTTACATTAGGGAAAAGTGGTGGTAGGGGGATACTTTATCATTCAATTACTCTTGAACTACAACTCTGACAGTATTGAAATAACACTCTGCATGGCCCAGATACTGTGAAGATTAATTGGAGCTACTTTTTTGTGAAACATTACTATCCCTTTAACGTAAAAGGCTTAAGTTTCTTGCCACAAAAATAATGTCATAAATAAACATGGAGTGATCAGATGGTAACATGGGGAAGAAAGTTCTAGCTCAAAGTAGAGAAGGAAAGAGTGGAGAGTCCTATCCCCCACCCCCAACAAGCTTATGAATCATCTTGTGCCAGGCATTAATGGGCACGCCCATGGTATCTCAGCTCTCTCCCCTGAGAGGTTAATGTTTCCAGTGCCAGCAGATCTATCTGAATTTCCAGTAGTGGGAGCATGCCTGAGTAATGGAGGTGGCTGAATTCCAGTTTCAAGCCCCAGACTGCACTGTGGTGAGGTATTTTCTGCTGTGTATATATTGTGATAACACAGGCAAGCAGACTTTGGCTCCCCAGGCCAGATATACAGAAAGGGCTGTTTGATTTATTATTTTCTTCAGCCACCTCATAGTCCCCATAAACCAGTGTTTTTCAATGACTGGCCTTAAAGGGATAGTAATAGTTAAGATGTGAAAAAAATATGTTGTAGGGTTTATTCCCCTGAGTAAAGTAAGGGTACTCCCACTGCTGAAATGTGTTTTATTCAAAAGTTATTACAGCACAAAGTTGACATTTTTAGATGCAATATCACAGTGGCCTGAAATTGTACAGTGGTGCTGTTGCTACACCATCCTATGGACAGCTCTGGTCCTGGGACCATAAATCTTCATAGGATGGTGTAACAACAGCTCCACTGTACAATTTCAGGCCACTGTGATATTGCACCTAAAAAATTCAAATTTGTGCTGTAATATGTCTTTAGACATATACATGAAACTCGGATTGCATATGACATATACTGTATACACTATCGTTAGGTCACGTGATGGGGATTGTCATGTGACTCCTTTTGGATAGCGTCTTTGTTTCATTCGTTTTTTATTAGAATCTTTATTTTGATATGAATATAGACGAGTATATGTATGTTCAACTATATTAATATAATAATATATTTTACCATATGGGCAGTGCGAGATAGATCTAATTCGAGTACACATGTTCCTCTGTTTATGTGTGTTGATGCATCATGTGATCGGAGACTATTGTTTCATTGGATTATTTAAATTTGAATGCATGGCTCACGTTTATGATTGGTTCATGTGTACTCGTATCTCACGTGATCTTAGATGGAGATTCCATTGGACCGTTCATGCTTTAAATATTGTAAGCCACACATCGTGATTTATCCCCTGACGAAGCCAAATCGGCGATACGCGTTGGGAGGAGTAACCAGAGGAGGTCCACAGTTGATTCCCATTTTGCTATTTCCTTTACTGTGTGATGAGTATACTTTTTGACACATATCTTTGGTGCTTATTATACTTTTTGCCATCCACTTTTCACACGGTAGGATATTCTTGGTTTAGTGACTACTATACTTATTTACCTATTTTGGGTGTTATTTTATGTATGGATGTCACACCTGGTTTATATTTATTACATAATGGGTTTTTTCAACTGATGTGACCTCCCTGGTTATATGTCTTTTAATTGTTTTTAATATTAGTCATCTGTATTATTGTTTTTGTACTCAATAAATTTTGTCTGTGATATTTTGCATACTCTTGTTGTGAGTGCCTCAATTATAAGACTTTTCTAATTGGGGTTTGCTGTCCTTCTTGGACTTTGAATCTCTATATTGGCGTATGGTAGTATTTTGAGGTCTTGAGAGCACCCCACTATTTTAGTGGTTTACACTTGAGATGTTATGAGTTAGTGCCTTCTACATTTGTTTTAAGTTTACTGTAAGATTTCAGGCCATTGAAATATTGCACCTAGAAAATTACAATAACTTGTGTATAAAAACACCTCTTAGCAGTGGGAATACATTTGTTTTAATCAGGAGGATAAACCCTAAAATATATATATTTTACATATTAAGTGTTACTGTCCCTTTAAGTAGAATGGGTGGCTTCCAGTATAGTTGGTAAGGGAACACAGAGTTCCAGTGCAAGTTCGAATTATTTCCATAAGTAAGCCCCGGTATGTAATTAGTGGCTCTTTCATTCTGACTAGTTAGTCTATTTAAGGAGGGGAAATCTTTAAAACACTCACTGTTAGGGATACTTGGAGACTGTGAGAGAGGTGCACCTCTCCAATCCATCCACTGCTGCCAAACATGCCCTCAGGCAACAATAATTTAGGATTTCCTTGCCTGACAGGTGAGTTACTTAAAATGAAGCGCTGATAAACTCACCAGTTCTCAGGCTGAGAAATGCTAGAATTAGTGGGACAGGTTTCTCTGGCTGATTCTGTACCACAATAAACACTGCCTTATCGGGACAAAGCAAAGGATGAAAGTAAGCCAGGAAACTGAAACAAAAACTGGACAACTTCCTGATCTCCAGTGGTTGGTGGACTACAATTCCCAATATCTGCAGAAGGTGGCCATTGGCTGGCTGAAGATGATGGGAGTTGTAGTCCAGCAAATACAGGATGGCTTATGAATGCCCACCGCTGGCATGAGCAGAACAGCTACAAATTCTCATCACTGACGAAGCTAAAATGTTATCTCTTTCTGTTCATATGGGGGCAGTTTGTCTTTGATTCTAGGCCCACTCAAGTGAGGAGAGATGTGGCTCACATGGCAGTCTGTGCTTATGTGAGTATCTGGGAATGTGTGTGTTATGCATGTAGTGTATACATACATGTGTGTGCTGGCATGTAAGTCTGCATATCTGTGTGTTTGTGATTAAGGCTATGTGTACTAGTATGTTAGTCTATAAACATGCTTATCTGTATATGTGTGTGCACATCTCTATATAGCTATACAAGCAAGGGGATCCAAACAATTACAATTTTAGGACTTTTTGCCATATGACAGTACTTTAGTCACAGACCAAAGATCTCCATAGACAAATATAACAGCAGTAGCATCACAAAATGGACAGTCCATGATAAACATTTATCCAGATGATATGTGATAAATGCAATTATTCTCTGTAATAACATTACAATGAAGGCTTTCCCAGCAGTATGAATGACCCTGTTTTACTAACTATGAAAAGTCCTATAAAATAAATCAAGTTTATGATTTGTTATTTTCACTTTACACATTCATGTGGATAATTTACATACAGAATTAAATAGCTGATGACATGGTCTGTTAGTCTATTGGGTCTATAATGTTCTCAGGCCCGCAATCAGGAAGCTAAAGACAAGCAATTTTGGACCAAACCAAATGCAAGACAGGTGAGAAATAAAAATTATCCTTATTTTAAATGAGACTTCCAACCATCAGAATGCCACAAATGCCTCCAAAGCATTGCTTTGCAATGCACTGAAGATCCCTGTTGATTGCAAGGGCTTAAATCCCTATTTAAATCAATGGGAATGTGGGTGATTTTCATGAGTCCCCTATGGTGGTGTTGGTTTGTTCCAGAATTGCTCCTCTTTAGATTCCTTTCTATGGCCCTAAATTCTAAGTGACTCCACACAAGAATATGGGAACTGAAGGGTTTCATCTAGAAGGAAAGGTTCCATCTTCCATAAAAATGTTACTCCTAAGACTCTAGGGGGTATGCAGTCACTTTCCAGCAAGATGAAGATCTTCGGCTCCTACATAATTGTGTGGAGCCTCTTAATCAAAGTGTCTGAAAACTCTCCTGATAAAGTGACTTCCAAAGAATAGCACAAGAACTGGAGATCCAAACTGAGGAATTATATCACCACCAAGTGAAACCTCCCCCTCCCTACTGTGTCTGTAGAAACTAATTACATCACACTTTGACCAGTGGCAACTGAGCCTCAATGTCATTATTTGATACAATCTTTTCTTAAACTTATTTATTATGTCTGGTCTCACTTATTGGTAGGTACCAACTGGACTTTCTTACTTACTTAAGAGTCTTGAGAATGACTTTATAGTGTATAAATATAATTAAAAAAGGCACAATTCTGAGGCAAAACGACTGCACAAAATATATAACAAAAATGTAAATTGATTTAATCCATTGCAATGCTTTGAAAAACAATATAGAGAGTCCTTACTTAGATCCAACCAGGTTACTTTTATAACCACAGTCATTTTGCCCTCAAATTTCTCCACTTTACTTTTAGCCATCTGAGCGCCAGAGGAGTGTGCACCTTGTCTCTCGATAAATGTAATGGTCTAAACTGCGATATTTTATTGGCCTGTGCGTCAGTGATTCCAATAACCTTGTAAACTATTTATTTCCTCTCCCTGATGCTAACGAAGACGTCAATATCACAGGGGTTAAGCTCTGCAATGCGTTGAATACCTATCTGGCATGCAAATGGTTAAATTTTACGCTACAATCAGTAATTATGAACGTATGACTAATAAGCAAATGTGCAGCTCCTACGTGTCACTCCCTTTGTCATGGCCCCTTATATAAAACAATATTCCCATTATAAAACATATATTAGTGCATTGGAAGTACAAAACAAGACCCCTACATTGCATGAAGCGGTCATTTATCAACTTCCCATCTCAGGCTGAGCAGACATGTGTACGGTTACATGACAGTGCATATTGGCTATGTACCACTAATCACCTCTCTTCCCAGGAGGGGGGCTGCGGCTGCTGGTTAAGACACCAACCTAGCTAAGATGTAACAAGAAACCTGGAAGGGGGCGGGGTGTACACCAGGACCGGCCTCTGATTGGCACAGGCTCACACAGCTCATGGCATACGATTGGCTCAGGACGGTCTATATATACAACGTCCTGAGTTAAAGCTAGCATTAGATGTGCTGGAGCACTGTGCTGTGGAGTGGGAAGATTTTGGATATTCATTTGGAAAAACAAATTGTAGGATTTACTCCCGTATAATAATGAAGGAGAGAAGGAATCCCCAGCCTGCCGTGGTGAGGTGTAAGCTAGTTCTGGTGGGAGATGTGCACTGTGGAAAGACAGCAATGCTGCAAGTGCTGGCCAAGGACTGCTACCCTGAGGTGAGTTATAGCTTGAAGGAAGTACCTTTACTGTCCTGGTGTCGCTGAGCTTTTGGGGTGGCCATCTTATGACACTTCAGTAGTGGTTAGACTAACATTCCAATTTTCTAACGAACATAATGGGAGTTGTAGACCATCCACAGCTGGAGAAACACATGTAGTCCGCCCCTGATAGATAATTACCTCTAGGAATGGTGTATATTGCCCCATGTATTTCCCTAGTCACATTGCCGGGATGCCTATGAACCGGACTGGAACTGCATAATGTTCCCAGATATCCCCCCTCCGCTGGTAGGATGTAGTAGTGCAGGCTGCAGTGTTCTGTCTGAATAAGGTAGGGGTGGGCAGCACGTGGCTTAACGGTGGCTGTTGGACTACAGCTCCCCTCTAACGACCATTTAGCCTTCTGGAGGTATTGGGAGCTGAATCCAAAAGTTGCTGGGGAGACATGCATGTTTCCCACCCCTGGTGTTAGGATGTACCTTGCTGCTTTCGTTATGAGTTAGTTGGAGGAGCCGTGATATTATGTGACCTTCTAAACGTTTACCTAGATCATTACATTACAAAATAGAGTAGTTGTTCCTGAATTACTAAACTTTGATCTTAACCATTTTAATGATAGAGAGCTATCGGGTACCTCTGACACTGAAAGGATTAATACTTATATGGCACAGTGGACCATATTCAAAAAATTCGGAAATTTTGAGGCAAACCAACTACGCGATCGGGGATACATACAAATTGTTCCCAATCCCACTTATTTAAATGGGGACTTTAACCCATGGTGCTAGATACGTCTTCAACACAATGCTTTGCAGTGCAGCTGAGACCTGTCTTAGAGTTTAATTAACCCTCTTGTAATCTTATAAGTGCCAGAAAGGTATCCAATGCACTCTGGCACTCAAAGAGTTAAATTCGTTGGGTTTTGTCACTTCCTGTTGGTTTAGTTCGATTTCCCACATGGCCCTATTTTCTAAAAGGTGGCATGACTACAACCTAAACCCATTCAGTTCCAAAGCAGCAGGTAACACATTTCAGAGAAATTTATTGCACTGAAAAGGCCAGACATGCCCTTGTGGTGAGGTGATTGCCTCGGGATGTGCCGTAGCTTCAAATCTGGTGGGTACACCTTGTTGCTTTTGAGGCTCAAATCAAGGGCTCCCATAATTATCAATTTTAATGGAGATACTTATGCAGTATATATATTAAGTGCTTTAGATACAATGTGGTCTTGAGCAAACAAACCAAGGGGTGTGCAGTGTGTTGGTAGGCAATGTGTTACACACCCTCTTGCACTCAAAATTATTAAATTGATTATCCCTATGCCCCTATCTTGTTAGAGGGGAGCCCATGAACATACTGGGGGACCCATGAGCAAAGTATTGTACTGAATTTGGTATTGTAGGTTTTGGGTTTTTATTTTAAGCTTGCATATTTTGACACTGACAACAAAGGGCTTTTTGTTAACCATGAATAACCCAGTGTCTACAGAAATGTACTGTTAACATTTTTAAGGTTTGCAGATCAATACAATATACTCTTTGGCTAAATACTGTATTTCAGTTGCAAAAATTTGTAGCCCATCGGATTTTACATCTGGTGTCAGAAGTTCCTAGTCTGTTCCTAGTCCTAGTTTTTTTTTCTCCTTTGTCTGCATGTCTGGGTTGTCCCATTGTACAGTGTATTCACCCTGCATGTCAATATCATCTATATATGTTGCAGTGATTTTATTGAGACAGGCGTGCTTGCGTTGGCTGCAGTGGTGTCGGCAAACTATGTTGCGTAGGTGCCCTGTTGTCTTGGACGCAGTTTCCTGTGTTTGTTTGCTGCACTGATGTCCCAGCAAGTCATGTTGCATTAACCCTTTTGAGTGCAAGAGGTGCACAATGTAATATATGCCCCTTTGACATTCAGTAGGGTTAAAGTATGTGTTGGCTGCAGTGTTGTCAGTAAGTCACAGCTATATATGTGTGTCTCTTTGTTTCTAGACCTATGTACCTACAGTATTTGAAAATTACACAGCCAGCCTGGAGACAGAGGAGCAGCGCGTAGAGCTTAGCCTATGGGATACATCAGGTATGTATCATAAACACCACTATTCCCACAGATGGTCTGCAAGTCAGTGATACTGATGTACCAAGAAATTGAGCAATTATTGGGCAAGCCAGCTGTGCCATAGAGTACAAATGACCATTTTCATTGATGTCAGCTGATCTTAACCCCTTGAATTCCAAGAATTTCTTGAGTGCATGACGAAGCAATGCAATGATGACCTCACTAGCATTAAATAGGTTAAAAATCCCATTTCAATCTGTTAGTTATGGATAGTGGCGCATCTGTAAGTACAGCTTCCATGTGTAGGTAGCACAGTGAGGAAAAAATTGGCTTTCTAGGTAGAAAACATAACAAATTTAAAAAAGCAGTAACTTTTTCAGTCATAGATGTAGCCTTTCTTCTGCAGGAAAAAAACTTTTCATTTTATTATACTAAATATAACACAATAAAAAATATGTATTTTAAAATTAATTTGACTGCCAGAGAGGTATCCAGTGCTCTGGAACTCAAAGGGTTGATCAGCAAAGTTAAGGCATTTTAGTCCTAGAGGATGATTTTCCTGTTAACAAGAGTAAACCGGGAATATGTCTTAAATATAGTCTCCTGTAGACCTTGCTAATAAAATCCTTGTGTGCCCTAAGGTTAATGTATATTTAGGTAATAGTTGGTACTGTGTATTTAGCCTCGTTTCCATTTTAAAGGGACACGAACACCAAAACATAAAGGTGTCTGTTATCTGTATTCGAGTACATCTATATCCTGGATCTAAGTTTGTCTGGGAGTCTGTGCTACATGGAGACCCCCACAACCATCTTTTCAATAGGAGATGAAAGACCTCCTCTTCTTTCTGAAGAAGGAAAAAACTGTCATGCTCACAGATGTACCTTCTTCCATATGTCCATACAGCAGCATAGGTCGCATAAGCAGCCTAAAGTAAGTAAACAGAGAGACAGGCATTGTTGCTTTTTTGGCCAATAGCTGTATTCCAGCTTGAGGGGGGGTTCCATCAGCCACACTGAGCCCCTGAAAAACTTCAGGGATACTTATTTCCTTGAATACAGCTAATAGGGAACCTATATCTTTTCGTGTTAGTATCCTTTTAAAGGGATAGTAATACTTTGTTTTATCTTTATTTTATTTTGTAGACATTAAAAAACATGAAGATCGATATAAGTCTTATCTGTCAAACCTTTATGGTTTGAGAGATATTCACAAGCAAAGTTTTCCCTCCCTCCCCTTTTACCTAGTGAAAGCCATCTCTTCTCAGATGTGGAATCCAGTCCATAGACCAGACAGATAACAGCAGGAGACAATCTTCTTCCTATGAGAACAGTGAAAGCCCTGCCCCCCTTGACAAGTTTTTCCGGTTTTTCCCTTATCTTAATTTAAGATTGTCCCTCTCTGCAGTCTACCTGGGCACCTCCCTTCTGATCTGGCTGAACAGTATTACATCAGTAAAAGGGGTGGGAGGGGGATACTTTGTCATTGAATTACTCTTGAACTATAACACTCTCCAAGGTACAAATACTATGATGATTAATTAGAGCTGCTTTTATTATGAAATATTACTATCCCTTTAAATGTGTGCAGCAGCACCGTGTTTTTTTATGCCTGTGACAGGTATAGTCTGTTGTACCTCCACATGTTGGGCTACAATTCCCATCAACCTCTTCCAGACAATTTTGGCAGGCAGTGTCCCATTGGAACACGTTTTAAAGGTCAATAACCCTTTGAGTCATGGAACACAGAATTAGAGGCTTCATTAATCAAGCTAGATAGGTGTAATTCTAGGGCAAACAAATGGCACTATCAGGGAAAATAAAACTACCCCCTAATTCCCTTTTTTAAATTGGGCTTTTAACTTTGTTAATGCTATAGGTCTCTAACACATTGCAAAGTAGTGCCCTGGAGACATTTTCAACATTCAAGGGGTTACATACCCCATTTAATACAGTGGGAATTTTCCTTTCTCCCCATGGTACAATGTATTTGCTGTAGAACTGGCCCTTTTATCTTATTGAATATAACACCATGGGCCCAGTGTCTAACTGTCCACCCATGATTAAAAGCTGGCATGCAGTGATATAAATGGTATTGCTGGTATGTAAAGAAACCATTCACTGAGGCAGTGTTCAGGACTTGATGAGAATAACGGTTCTGCATACACATTATTCTGAATTAACTTTCTATGTGATCATCTGATTCAAGGGCTCTTAATCTTTGGACCACCAGCTGTTGGGGACTGTAGATTCCATCATTCCCAACCAGTGGAGTTGCAGTTACCAACAGCTGGAGGTCCAAAGACTGACTATTATCCCAGCTACTTGTGTGAAATGAGGAAAATGTATCTGTGCCGCATACATCGGCAGTAATTGCAATATGGCCTTTCTGCAAAAGTAAAGGAGTAATTTTGGGCAAGTGAACTGCACCATAGGACATGAGTACAAACTTCAAAATTGCCTATCAATTTCACCTCTTGAATGCAAGCAATGTCTCCAACAGATTACAAAGCAATGTGTTTTAAACTTCTAGCATTCAAGGAGTTAAAAATCATGACTAAACTGGCATTTTTTTCTCATCTTAACTTACCTCAATCACTCCACTCTTCTTATGAGCGTAAGGCCCATAGACTCGGCTCATTATGTAAATAAATGAACCCTATACAAAGTAGTTTGATGGAGAGCCAGATTTAAGCAGGTTTAATTGGTTTAAAAATTTGCATAGTCACGGCAGGGCCTGTGAATCTTTTCCACCTTCCATGGTAAAAACAGATCTCAGGCTGTGTAAGCAAACGTGGCTGCATTGTTTAGCATAGTTGTTCAGACTTCAAAGGAAAATGGGGATTATTAAATCAAATTATATTTTTTCACTTTAAACAGTATTGTAATTGAAGTCCATTGACAGTGAGGGCCAATAAGTTTGGTGAAAGCTGAAAAATATAGTTCCTTTTGCACTTCTTCATGCTGCACAGGGTTTTTTTTTGTTTTGGTTTTTTTTTTTTGCCTAAACAAAACACAAACTGTGGTTATTCTGGAGTAAACCAACCGCACTATAGGTGACAAATACATTCACATGCACTTGAATAGAGTTTTTCAACCCCTTCAATGCTAGAGAGGTCTCCAATGCATTACTTCACAATGCATTGGAGCCCTCTAGCACTAAAGGGGTTAATATCCCAATTTAATGTAATAGGAATATTTATGTGTCCCCTATAGTGCAGTTTGTTTGGCTCAAAATAACCCAGCTTGCTTTTAGAAGTATCGGCCTTATTCATCAAGTTAGATGTACAATTCTGGTGCAATCCAATGCACCATGGAGGCCAGTGAAAATTCCCACTGATGGAAAGTATTCTTTTAAATCTTTGAGTGCTAGATGTCTCCAACACATCACAATGCATTGGAGAGATCTAGCATTCAATGGGTTAAAATCCCCTTTTTAGATATTTTCAGAATTTACACTTTAACCCTGAGGCACAGTTTAGTGTGATGAATAAGGCCTTTATGGTCTTGTTCACAAGAATGAGGAACAAGACTAGAGCAAACCAACTACCCTATAGGGGAGAAATGAATATCTTCCAAACTCTTATTGATTTAAATAGAGATCCCTCGAATGCTAGGTGTCAACACACTGCAGTTAATTTGCTCCAAAATTGCCCCCCATTTTTTTTCAGAAAGCTGAATGATCCCCTGTTGATTTAAACTGGTCTCTTTAACCTATTGAATGCCAGTGGGGTTTACAACACATTTCTTTGAAATGAATCAGAAAACCCTTTGGCACTCAAAGGGTTAATCCTGGGATGCTAGAGAGGTCTCACTATTGGATGTCTTGGAATATTTATTTCCACAACCCCCGGTGCAGGTGGAAAATGGCTTCTTTTTAGCTTCTATAATATGGGGCTTCTGCAGAAAACAAATGGCAACTCTGCATCAAAACTGCACCACAATAAGAATATAAACTTTAAATGTCTTTTAAATCCTTGAATGTTAGAGAGGTCTCCAACACATTATTTTGCAATGTACTGGGGACCTCTAATATATTCAAGGTTTTAAAAAATGCATTAATTGTCCTCCTGTGGTGCAGCTGGCATGCCCCAGAATTGCTCATGTTGCCCTTATATCCACCAAGTAGACTAAGGAGCAGTTTTCCTTGAACACACTTCTGCTGTATAACCAAACCTGGGCAGGAAGTGTGTGAAAAAGAGACTGCTGCAAAACAGCATATAAAGTATTAACTTTTTGCATTCCAGAGAGGTATCCACACATTACAATGTGTTGGATAACTGTTTGGCACACAAAGGGTTGAGTTGTAAAGAAACTTGCATCTAGGTCTGAATATTACAACATGAAGCTCACTAATTTTCTTTATGTAAATGTTGATGCATATCTTAACACCAGGTTATACACAACAGATAATGGGGTTAACACTTGCTGTGATGTGTGCAATTACAATTAATTTAAGGACTTTTACAAAACAGAACAAACCTTTCGAGTTTGTAGTGGAAATCAAGGCATGTTGGCCAGCAGCAAGAGGGGTGTGTCTGTAACCTTGAAAACGGGCTGGTCACACAATGCTTTGTTTTTAACGCTGTTTATGTACAAACCTTTAAATTTGAATTAGAGGGAGTGGAGATTTGTTGGGAAACAATTGCATAAGGGGAATGGGCTAAATGCTTTAACATCCCCCTTTGATTGTTAAAATGGGCGAAGAAAACTGTAATCAAAGGTCTATTGTCTGTCCAGTTTTGCTTGCTGGGGGGTGTTGCTTTGCTGGTCTTTCAGGTCTCTCGTTGCCCTCAAGGACAAACTGGGCTGGAAATCTGTTTAACCTGCCCGGGGCTTTCTCATTATTAACACACCATCAAAGGAAACTTTAAATAGGATCTGTTTTCTGATCACCTTGTTTCTTTACTAGTTTATCCCAATATTGTTTAATTACTTGGCCATACACCTCTCTCCCTTTAATCCTTTATGTGCAAGAGGGCTGTCCAACACTTTTAGAAGCAATGAGTTTGGATACCTTTCTGGCACTAAGTAGCCAGTGGACATACTAGCTTGCTTCTTTGCAAATGTGTAATTTAAATATTAATTATATAATTGAAAAACATATTTGGATATTGCCTAAAGTGTGGAGAAAAAAAATATAATAAATACGGACCATTTAAACTGGTGTGCCACTGTAGGGGGTTAGTGTGCTTCACAGGATTTGGCAATTATACTAGTTACATTCTATGCAGAGTCACCCAGGGTACTGCTGCTGATCAGTGTGGCAAGAATCACAGAGCCAACGCTTGACTGTTTCCTCTAGCTACGCAGTATAATAAAAACCCCAGGGGAAGGGATGCAGCAGGCACCAGCCAGTCCTTGAACAGGAGACCATTAATGCCAGGCAGTTTGCCCTGAGGCAGAGACTGTTTTTTAATATTTGTATTTCCTGTTGAACAACATTGCTGTACACAGTAATTAAGTTGACTTGCCAGTTGACTTCTGACCTGAGGCCTAGTCACTTGATATAGCTGTGCACACACATATAGTGTTCCTGCATGTCCTACTGCCAAATTATGCTACTGGGTTGGCACCTTTTGCTGGAAAAATATGGTCTAGTTCTGGTATTTATTTTACTACTTGTTCAAAGTCCAATATTTACTGGACAGCATGAAAAAATACCACATTAGGTGGCAAGCCAGGAAAGTGTTGCATAATGTTACTACTGAGGTGTGTTCTTTTTAGTTTGTGGCCATTGAGTGGCTATCACCATATTGCTTTCAAAGTTACACTTGTGTTTGAAGCCTTTGGAAAGATGCTGTTCATTTGTACTGGAGTAGGCTTGATCTCATGCATATTGCCTTGCACTTGAGGAGCATTGGTTTAGCATTGAACAGTGCCCCTCTTGTGCCTGAAGAGGAGCACATTTAACTAGTTAACTCTATATTTTATATTGAGCATTGATGTATCCTGCAGCCTTCTGTCCCTCTCCATGATTGGTCTGGCCTTGTTGCTATGGAAACTGTTCTCCAAGTCAGGGAGGGGGTATTTGCTATTCTAAGCACGGAGCTGCTGAGCTGAAACTAGGAGGGGAGGGAGAAGACTTGAAGGGTTTTAGCAGCAGCTCCCCTGCCCAAAAAAGGCTGAGGGTCAGTTTCGTAACCAACTTCTCCAGCCACTGATGTTCAGATAGGCTGCATTACTATGCTCCTTATTCATAAAAGAAATCTGCACTTCTGGTGCAAAGCAAGTGCTCTATGGGACACAAATATCAATTCCCAGAGATCTTAAATAGGGATTTTAACCCCTTGAATGCTCGGTCTCTGCATTCCCCTTGAATGCTCGGTCTCTGCATTACCACAGTGTTTTGGAGACCTAACATTTAAAGAGTTAAAATCCAAATTTAACTCAGTGGTAATTTGTACCCCCCCTTGGTGCAATTTGTTTTGGCCCAGAATTGCTTTGGTGCATAAGGTCCTGTTTATATAAAATGCCTATTTTGCCTTGAGTCTTGGAATAGCTGTGACCTTCACTGGCTGGCTATCTAATGCAGCAAGCCTTGAAGCCTGGGGAGGAGGGAACTATTCTGCATAGTGACTTTCTTTCTAGAGTAGAGGCTAGGCAATCTGCAGTCTTCCAGTTATTGCTGAACTACAATTACTATCATTCTTAACCAGCTGAAGACTGGGAATTGTAGTTCAGCAATAGCTGGAGGTCTGCAAATTATGTAGCCCTTAATCTAAAGGGAAACATCAGAGTGAGCATGCCTTTAGTCAGCCATTGACCTTCTCTGCTGTCCCAAACCACTTACAAGATGGAGAGGCTGCTGCATATCTACAAGGGCAGACCCAATAATGGCCTCCTTAGGGAAACTGCAGTAGCGCAGCAACACGCTCTAGCTGGGCTTAAGTGGTTGTCTGGTCCCTTAAAGGACAAGCCATAAAATCCTAATCTAACTAAAAAGAGTGGCCATGTGCTAAGTTTCTCCTGTAGCTCAGGGGTTAATACTGTTGCATAGCTGATCCCGCTAATGGCCGACTATGATCGGTGACTGGAGCTATGGGACCTGGGACTGATGTTTTTAGCCCCCTTAGAACCAGTGCACTTTCTCGGATCAGATATCTCAGGGTTTTTCTGATTTACTTTTCCTTTAAAGAACATGAATGCTGAAAATACAATTAGTACAGCTAGTTTATCTAAAAATTAATCTTATATCATGAAAATAGAATTGTAGACTTGACTTTTAACACCTGTGCAAATTGTCATGTTAAGTTAGCATTTATTAAATGTGGTTTTAGATTTTAGGCCTTAGAAAAGAGCTATTGTTTACAAATGCTGCATGAAGTACAGGGTAATTAAGTGTGTATAACCCAGTATATTTTTAGGCTTTAGTGTTCCTTTATGTTGTACAAATCTTAAAAGCTGTAACCTTGTGAGGTCCATAGGACTTGTCTACCTTACTTTCATTCTCTACTACTGACAGCCCGAAGGGATTACTTTCCACCCCTACTATTAGAAGACTCATTTAAACATTTGAGTGACGATTATTTGTAAGTTACCACATTGAGTGCTTCGGTGTAATCTATAAACTGTGAGTCAAATGGGCATGAATGCCTACAAACATACTGACATAGCCGTTATACTGGCAGTGGACAACTGTTAGCCCTTCCATCGTCCTCTGAAGAGGCACCGACAGTCCTGCCATAGAATCATTGGCACACTGTGCATTTTGTTTAATATAGTGGTTGCAAGAACTTGCCTACAAGTATTAGGAGAAATGTAGTGACTTGGCATGGGCCTGCAAAAAGTGTGCATGAATTCCTGTCAGTGTGTTGCTATTGGCAATGGCTGCCTCTGTTGGGACACAATCTGTCTGAAGGTACTGCTTTTAAACATAACTACCTATATAATTTCCAAGATTTATTAAGAACTTGAGCAATTTTGGGGAAGAAAACAAACCACCACAAGGGATACATTTTCCAAAATTGCTGGTATTTAACATGTTGCATGGTAGACAGATCTCCTGCAGGCTTCTCTTTAGCTTTATACAGACCACATGCAATGAACTAGGTGCAGTTGTAAAGCATTCTAGCTGCTCCATAGGAAGAAACTACCATTCTCAAAGATTTAAAGGCATTTTATACACTTCAATGTTAGATGGGTCTCCGGTACATTTAAGGGGTTAAAAAAAAGCACAGGTGGCTTGCCCCAGAATAGCTTCTCTTCCTCATTCTGCATAAATCACATTAGTGCAGTGGCATTCGTGCCCCAGAATTGCTCAAGTTCTATGTACCTTCACTCACTGTTTAATGGATGTGAAACACACCATGTTAGCTTTCGTAGCAAATAACCATATATATCTTTCCACTATTCAGGGTCCCCCTATTACGATAATGTGCGACCCCTTTGCTACAGTGACTCTGATGCAGTATTGCTCTGCTTTGACATCAGCCGGCCAGAGAGTCTGGATAGTGCTCTGAAGAAGGTGAGTGCCTCTCAGAGGTTTGCTGTACAATAGATCTAGAATCTGAGTTCCAAGGATTCCTGTGTAACTTAACCATATGAGTGCCAGAAGGGGGCCCAAAGCATTTTTTCATAATTCACTGGCCAAGCCACCCCATGTGGCACTCAAAGGTTGAAATATGTTTGTGGTCTGTAACTTTAACCCTTTGAGTGCTAGAGGGGTATGCAACACATTGCTTTGCAATGCATTGCGTATCCCTCTGGCACTCAAAGGGTTAAAGACCAGAGGGGGACGTGTGCAATGCAATGTTTTGCCTACTCTTGTGGTACTCAAAAGCTTAAAGGCTGAGCCTTTACTCTTTGAGTGCCAATGCTTTGCATACATCTGTGGTACTCAAATGGTTATAGTCTTAAATGCCCAAGCAAAACGTGTGCATGTTAGTCTCATAGGGAAACAGGTATGTATTGTGCATTGTCACAATATGATTTATCTCACACAGTGGAAGTCAGAAGTCACTGACTACTGTCCCAGCACAAGAATACTTCTCATTGGCTGCAAGACAGATCTGCGTACAGACCTCAGCACAATCATGGAGCTGTCTCACCAGAAGCAGGTTCCCGTATCTTATGAGCAGGTGGGTACAAAATACATTTAAATCTATAACAATGTTTATTCTACTCTTTTCACTGCCAGAAAATGCAGACTGGGCTCCTGTCTTAAAACCCACAAATATTAACCCTTTGAGTGCCCCTCTGGCACTCAAAGGGTTAAATTGTAAAATATTTGTCTGTCTGCTCTGCAAACTATAATAACCTACTATGAATTTAGCAACCATAAAGCAAATATGATAAAACTGTAAATATCTGCAATGGTACAGCATGTGATGAACTGAGGGGCAATTCATCAAGGTGCTGCATAGTTACTTGGTGCATTTTACCCTTTTATAAGAAATAATAATTGAGAGCTGCAAATGCTGATTTACATTAGTGGGATACATTATGGTGGATTTAGTGCAAATCTCCTCAGAAAAAGTTGTGCAATGTGTTGGAGACCACCCTAGCATTCAAGTGGTTAAAAATCGGCACGGATTTAAATGGGGTTTTCATTTGTCCCCTATAGTACATTTGGTTTGCTCCACATGATCACCCATAAGTGTGAGGGCCTTATTATTATTATTATTATTGATAGATAATGAAGGTGAGTGGATACTTCACCCCCTTAAACCATTGAGAGATTTCCAACACACAAACTTTGCACTGTCCCGATTGGCTTTCTTTTTAGCACTAGACACAAAACAAGAGTTTCCATTCTGGAGCAATTGAAAATCACATCTGATTCTTAAATGGTGCTTTTCCCCTAGAATGCTAGAGGTCTCAAACACATTGAGGCAATGCACTGTAGATCTCACTAGCATTCAACGTATCACAGGCTTGATTTTTAAGTCAAGGAGTTTATTTGTGCTGTATGATGCAGTTAGTTTGCTCCAGAATGTCTCCTTTTTCTGTGCATATGAATCTCAAACCCTTTGTGTGTCACATGGGTGCTTAGTGCATTGGTTTGCAATGTGTTGCATGCTGTTTATGAAAGGCTGAGTGTCAGAAGGCTGTGCTACACATTCTGCAATGCATTACACACCTCCCTGACACTGAGAGGAAACTGTAATGCTTCATTCTGCTTTAACCATTTGAGTTCCTGAGGCAATGTGTTGTATACCCTTCTGGCACTCAAAGGGTTATATACAAGAGGAGAATATTAAAGGGACACGAACACCAAAAATTAACTTGGGTTATATAATTTGAAATATCTTGTACTTCCAGCTAGCATCTATAAAACAAAATTGTGTATATATGTAAAAATAAAAATATATACATTGTTAGATTCCTAAAATCTAATTCTAAAATTGCATTTTAATGCATATGTAAACTGTCCTATATAGATGCATTTTGGTTATTTTTTTGCACACAGCTAATTGTTAATGTATTTATATTAGTGCCCACTGTGCTACTTAAAAAAAGGCTGATTTCTTATCTCAGGATCATTAAGAGACAATAAAAGTGATCACTTCTGAGATCTCTAAAGATTTGTTATTGTAGTGTGAGCCCTGGAAATAGCAGGAATGGGAGCCCCCAGGGTGCCTATGTAAGACTAGATTTTAGGCCTCAGAAATTAGAATTTCTACAAAGGAAAGCACAGATTACAAGTTATTTAATTGTGTTTAACCCCAGATTATGTTTAGGTGTTAGTGTTTCTTTAACACTGTGTTTCTGCATATGAAGACATTTTAAAAAATATGATTTCATGCTTCTAGGGCTGTACTGCTGCAAAACAGTTAGGAGCAGAGAGCTATCTGGAGTGTTCTGCCTTCACATCAGAGAAAAGCGTGCACAGTATATTCCGCTCGGCATCCTCAGTGTGTCTGACCAAGCACTCTCCACCCAGCCGCAAGAGCCCAGTTAGAAGCTTATCTAAGAGACTGCTAAACTTGCCCAGCCGGTCAGAGATAATTTCTTCCACCTTCAAGAAAGAGAAGGCCAAAAGCTGCTGTCTTATGTAGGGCTGTAATGCCTGCACAGCACACGGACACTTGTATCAAACTCTGGACATTGCCTTGCACTCTATATCACCAGTGGAAGAAACGCAGGATGGGCCTGGGGGTGAGGATTCTGATGTTGGTAGACTCACCCCCAGGGAAGAGCTGGCACAGAGGCAGGAAGAGAGAACCTTTGGAAACTTGTATTTGCACAAAGACTGATTGCACATGAAGGAGGGATTCTAAACCAGAACGGCGAGGGGGCTAAAGAGAAATGGTTTTTAGTGACCACTAAAGCTGCTTTTAATATCCCTTCCCATAACTTGGTTAAGTCCCTGGACTTGCTAGGAAAAAATCATTACAGTGTTAACCATGTGGTACTTGTCCCTGTACTATATTGTATAGGTAGCAGTTGCAGGAGAGGCCACTATGTAATGTGACCTCCTCCCTGCGCTGTGAGGACTGTAAATTATTATTTTTTAATCAGCGTTAAATCTGTATGTGCTTGATCTGTGATACTAAATTTATTTATTGAAAATATATGGGAGAAATTACATTTGACGTGTGTCTTTTGCTGCTTCCTGGTTAACTAGGATTATTTTTTTCTGACAGAACCCATTTTCTCTACAAGATGCATGTACTTCTATCATCTCTTGATAGCTATTAATCTGCTCTAACTAAATATATTAACCGTTTAAAGACCAAAGGGTTGTGCAACATGCATTGCACTCCCCTCTGGCCCTTTAATGGGTTAAATGGTATGTCATTTTTAAGAAAAATATCACTATGTTGTAACATCATGTTCTCCTGGAGATGGAAATATGTTTGAGTTCACATATTGCAAATGCAAATCTTTGAAGGCAGCTTTTAGACCCATGAAGGGCCATATGTACCAAAGAAAACAACTACTGATTTTTAAATGAGAATTTTAACCCCTTAAATGCTAGCATTCAAGCGCTTAAAATACCTAATTAAATCAGTAGGAATTTTTGGAATTTCAATTTTATCCCCATAGTGCAATTGATTTACCCTAGAATTAATGTATACTTTTGAACTCACTGCCCTTGATCTGCCATAACCTTTAGCTGCAATTCAATCCTTAAGTCACAAATGACTTCAAACCAACTGTCCTACAGGATTTTTGTTACAAACAAACTCTGTGGCAAACTATGTGCACTTTTGAGGACACGTAATAATTTCCATCGATATTTAAAACCATGCAGCCAGAGTGGTACCCAATGTACTGAAAAGAAATGCATTGTACTCTACTCCAATCTTTAACCCTTCAAAGGGTTAAAGAATCAATTTCTCCCTTATTGTACAGGTGGCTTGCGCCAGAATTACAGCTCCTTAACATGTAGAATGCAAGCAGGTGGCACATTAGCATTTAATTTATTTACACATTTTAACTTTGTTAGAGTACTGCCCATATGACACTGCAGATTATTAAAATTATCAGTTATAGTATAACTGTCAATGTCACTGATATTTATCATGTCACCAGTGATGCCAATAATGTCGTAGTTTGCTATGTCATATATTATTCCATCAGTATGTCATTGACAATATTATTTATGATGTTATCAGCAAAGCACATGGGAGTTAAAGGAATAGTAATGTTTCAAAATAAATACAACTCTGATTTATTCTTTATAGTTTTTTGGGCCGCATAGAACATTATTATCATTCTCTGCAATGCGTAGTTCCAGAGTAATCGAATTTTAAAGTATCCCCCTCCCGCCCCTTTTTACTTATTGCAAAGCCACCTCCCCTCAGATGTGGAATCTGGTCATTGGATAGGACTGCTGTCAGAGAGGGACAATCTTTTGGCTGTGAGCATAAGGAAAACCCTGCCCCCTTGACGAAGGAGGGCAGGTTTTTCCAATGTTCACGGGAGATTGCCCCTCACTGCGATCCATCTGGATGGTGTTTTTGTGCATCTTTATGTAGGTAAAAGTGACGGGAGAGGGACACTTTATATTTCAATTACTCTGGAGCTACACATCATAGAGAATGATGATAATGCTCTACAAGGCCCCAAACTATAATGAATAAAAGGAGCTGCATTTATTTTGAAACTTTACTGTTGCTTTACATTGGAAGTGGTTAAAGGGATAGTAATACTTCGTTTTAACTTTATTTTATTTTGTAGGCATTAAAAAAACATGAAGAATGATATAAGTCTTATCTCTCAAACCTTTATGGTTTATGAGATATTCACAAGCAAAGTTCCCCTCCCCGCCCCTTTTTCCTAGTGTAAGCCATCTCTTCTCAGATGTGAGTCTGGTTGTATGACAGGACAGATAACAGAAGGGGACAATTTTCTTTGTATGAAAACAATGAAAGCCCTTCCCCCCTTGACAAGTTTTTCAGCTTTTTCCATTATCTTAATTGAAGATTGTCCCTCTCTGCAGTCTACCTGGGCATCTCCCTTCTGATCTGGTTGAAGAGGGGGGGATACTTTGTTTGTGAATATCTCTTAAACCATAAAGGTTTCAGAGATAAAACTTATATCATTCTTCATGTTTTTTTAATGCCTACAAAATAAAATAAAGTTAAAATGAAGTATTACTATCCCTTTAAGATGTATTTCCCTGCTTTTATGAGTTTGAGTGAGAACTTAGCTGTGGATTGACCCAATTTTTTTTGCTATTAAATTTCCATAATTTTATTCATATTTTTACACTGAGAGGGTCAAGGTCCACCTATAGCTAAGCAAGCCCTGTGATCACAATTCCATATTCCACTCAGGGTGAGGATCAGGACAGACAGTCTTCTATGGCTGATGAACTAAAAAGAACTGGAGCAATTCTGAAGAAAATCAAGTGTACTAGTAATAAACCCCCAAATTCCCAATACTTTAAATTTAGATTTTTTTTTTTACTTTTGATTTAATATTCATAGAAGAAATTAAAAAATGCAGCAGTGGCAAGGATGAATATGTGGACAAGCTTGAAACAGGATCCAGATACAACTGTGCTGTAACTAAAGGAGCAGAGTCCACTCAGTTATGAAAGTCTCTGTTGCCCAGCTAGGTGTCAGTTCCAGGGACTGGGATACCCCTCTGGTTGGGAGACACTATCTGGACGTTATGGCCACATTCACTACGCATGCGAAAGTGCAAGAGTTCCGATAGTCCATAAAAATGAGTCATCAAATTTTATGTTACAAGCCACATCCATAGAGTGATCTGTTTGGCCAGGACAGCAGGGCCCCTACTGTCATCTCTACATCAATCCATGCTCAACAACTAGAAGAGGCCCCCCCAGCAGAGTCTAGCTTCATTTAAACCTAACCATAACTCACCACCACCAGAAGCTCCCAAGGGATGCTACAGAGGTTCCATAATCAATGACAATGGTCAGTTCCCTACTATGGCATATTTGGTTTGCTCCAGAATTGCAACTGCTGAGCTACATGAGTAAGGTTCATAGAGACACAGAAAATCAAGCTAAGGAACTGCAATTCTTCAGCAAATCAACTGCACAATAGGAAAAAAATAAAAGGGGAAGGAGATACATGAATCTGGGTTGCGTGTTGCTGGCACCAGAGATGGTAAATAGCTTTTAGGGGAAGGTAAATGGTTTGAGGGGACGGTAAATTGGTTGGGGTTGAAGGATACTAGCACAAGACATGGTAGAGAGCTTTGAGGGAAATGTAAATGGAGAGCTGTTGAAGGATGCTTGAGGGGAAGGTAAATGGGTAGAGGTGAAGGATGCTGGTAACGGAGACAATAGGTTTTTGGAGAAGTTAAATGGGTGGTAGGGGGATGCTAGTACCAGTGATGAATAATGGGTAATTTGTTAGCACAGATGGGGGGTGGGGTTACCTAGGATAAGGGTGAAATGTTTTTGGAACTAGAGATGGTGATGAGAGAAGTTAACCCATTGAGGACAAGATTGTTGAAAATGGGATTGCCAAGATCAAAGGAAGGGTTGTGGAAAAAAGGAAAAAATGAGGCTGAGAATAAGTAAAAAAAAAAAAAAGTATGAATGAGCAAAGAATGAGGTGAGGCATTGGAGGTAAGAAAGCATAAGAGAACCGAAATATGCTGGTGGAGGACAACATTCTCCTCCTGACTGGCTGAAATGCAATTCTATTTCCTCCCCACTTTTGAGTCCGCTCTGGCCAAAATGATGGGCCAAATATAACATATATGGGGCTCCTTGAGGTTTGAGTTGCTCCAACTTCAACCAGCTCAACAGGCCCTTTTTACCTATGGACCATGATGCTTTGAACCAGCAGTTGTTCCACCCCTAGTCTCCTCAGCCCTTTCACAGAGGTTTTCTCAGCCAGACTTCCCAGTACTTACTATCATTGATCTGCCCCACCAGCCCACTCCAGAGCTGCAATCAGCAATTGCATAGCCAAGTTCTCTGTGTTCTTACTGATCTGTATCTTCACAATACCTCAGCAGGGAAGATAAGTGCTAGAGAGTACCAGGGAGTTCTGAGAAGATCTCTCCAACATCACTGCAAAAAGCAGGTGCACCCCTGGCATCGCCAGTGACATTATGAGGTACACATGAATCCCTAAATTTGGGTATAAACATGGAGTTACCACATGTATGAGGTTTACACTTTGGGTGCCAGAAAAGTGTGAAACACATTGCAAAGCAATTAGTTGTTCACTTCTCTGGCACTCGGTGTGTTAATGTAATCCCCCACCAGTTGGAGGATATTAGGTAGTGTTACAGGGAGAGAGGGAGGGTGCAATCCCCATTGGTCCCCAAAATAGCAGGGGGGTAAAGCACACCTTCTCCTGTCAAAGAAATGAATTGGAAGTGTTGAATTGCTGAGCACTTGGCACAGACCAGTGAGAATCTCCCACAAGCTAGTTTCTTACCCTCCCCTCTTACAATTGAATTTACCCATCAATGGGCTTGTCTGCATCCCTGTGTCCTATCAGCCCATCTGACTCTCCCTTCCCTCCACCTGAGTTGATTTGTGAATGGGGCTGTCTATCTGTCACTCTTCACATCTCTGAGTAATGGTGGAATTTGTAGAGTGGCAGCATTGGAGGGCCTCAAATAGCCCAATACTGGTCTCTACTGTGTTCCAAATACATTATGATACACAAAACCATATGGCTAGCACTAGTGAGGTATAGACTCAAGGTGTTATAAACCCATTGGTTGGGTGCACTCTGAGATAAGTAATGAACTACTAAGACACACATGAGAGAAACTCCCCCCAAAAAGACAATCTCATAAAAGAGACACACCACCCTGAACAGACCAATACAAATAAAGTTAATTCAATACAAAGACAAATATGAAGTAGCAAAATTAAAAACAAAACATACAATGAGGGAGATACGTATAGCCATATGAATAATAAAGTACAGCCAACTGGTACACAGAAAATAATGGCTGACGGAAAACCATGAATAGCTCCTACTGTGATCTGAATAAGGTGTACAGAGCATGTAGAGTAATCCACAAGAATATCAATTAAAGTAACATAGTAATTTAGGTTGAAAAAAGACGCGTCCATCTAGTTCAACCCTTTACCTATTCCTGTTTGCCATCGTCGATCCAAAATAAGGCAAAAAAAACAAACAATACAGCTATTTCAAATTCTGCCCCGAAGGGGGGGGGGGATTCCCTCCTGATTCCAAACGGCAATCAGATTTCTCCCTTGATCAACAAGCCCTAAGTAAAATATTAATCCTAATACTAACGTACATAGCCCTCTATGTTATGCTCTTTTAAATAAGTATCCAGGCCCTTTTTAAAGTGCTAGTGACAAAGCAATCAAAAGTATTAATACTTTACCAAGAAGTACAAATTTCACAGTGGGAGTAGGCACCCTAAGTATCAACCCTCATGTCAACTGTCCAACCCAATGCTTATCGACACAAATGGCTTCGTCAGGGGCTGGGACTTGATATTTAAAGTTTCAATTGACCAATGGTCATGGTTATCAAAAATCACATGACATGATCCTCGAATGACTCAGGCAGGAGAGAAGGTTGGAACTCATAATTTATCAGAAAGGGATAATTCCAAGAAGAGGAATTAACTGCACAGTTTCTGGCCAGCTCCGCCCACAGTAACAAGTTCACCCAGTTGTCATGATGGCCAGAAATGAAACAACGGAGAAACTGTTCCAGCGCCTGATTAGACCTTTCAGCAGCGCCATTCGACTGTGGGTGGTAAGCTGAGGAAAACAAGAGCTGGATCCCCATCTGACAGCAAAAAAGCTCTCCAGAAACGTTACACAAACTGGCTCCTGCGATCGGAAACCACCACCTTGGGTATACTGTGGAGATGAACAACCTACTTCGCAAAGATCTCAGCCAACTCCTTGGAGTAGGGGAGTCCCTTAAGAGCCACAAAATGGGCCATCTTGGAAAATCTATCCACGATCATAAGAATGACCATGTAACCCTCAGAGATCGGCAATTCAACCATACAGTTAATTGACAATGAGACCATGGATGCTCCCTGTTTGGGATGGGCTGCAGGAGGACGACCGGCAGGTAGCAAGGAGTCTTAGTCCGCGCACAAGTGGTACATGGTGAAACAAACTCGTAACAGTCTGCCCTCACTAGAGTAGGTCTCTTAAAACATCATTAATGAATTCTTGGAAGACAGCAGAAGCGTTGCACAATCCGAAAGGAATAACCAAATACTCATAGTATCCGCTCCAAGTGTTAAACGCTGTCTTCCATTCATTGCCCTCTCTTATTTGTACCAAGTTGGATGCGGCCCTCAAGTGAAGTTTCGTGAAAATTGTCGAGCCTTTGATATGATCAAATAGCTCCATGATCAATGGTATAGGATAAGCGTTCTTTACCATTAGCTTATTTAGGCCCCTGAAATCAATACATGGTCTGAGCTCCCCAACCTTTTGAATGCCAGAAGGGTATCGAATGCGCTGGAAAGCAATGTGTTAGCTATCCCTCTGACATTCAGAGGGTTCTAATGGAGCTTGACAAATAAAGGCAACTTCAGGCACAATCCAGAAACATATACAGATATACTGGATTGCTGTTTGAAGAACTCCTCCCTAGGTAAGACATTCTATTAAACAAATAAAATCAACTTATTCCTATAGGCGTAGTTTCCCCCTAAAGAGCAACTCAGAACCTCTACGCAGGTTTCAATAGTACATAAGCAATTGTGATTTTCTTTAATGCTACTTTAGTAATGATTTGATGCTGGATTCAGGCTGCCTGTGAAGCAGTAAGGGACTGGCAGCCTACAGGGAAGGGATCTGTTCACACTGTGCACCAGCCTGTCCCTCAGTGATGTCAAAATCTCTGGCTGGTGCAAACTGGAGATATGACTTATAAACTACTAAAATACTGTTTTAAACAGGGGCTACACTACTGCACGTTTTTGTGGAGATATAGTCATGTTGTAGGTTCTTGTGGAAATTCAGTTTCCCCTTCTTTAGGAAATTCCCAAACCTACTATTCTTTATTAAGTAATTGAAGGATGACTGTCAGACAAACATGGCTTTAAAGCCTATCTTCGAGCTTCTTCTAACTCCCATGCTGCCATTGCCCTGCGTAACCTCACCTCCCAGCCAATCAGCATCTAGTGGAGAGGTCACATATGAGTGTAATGTCACCCCTCCAATCTAACATAGTAACATAGTAAATTAGGTTGAATAAAGACACAAGTCCATCAAGTTCGACCTTCTCCTCATACCCCAGTAATTTTATAGATTTCCTGCTACCAATTAAGTTAGTCTTTATCAGACCTTCCTGATCTGCCTACTGATAAACAGTATAACTCTGTATGTTCCCTTTTGAAAGAAATGTATCTAATCTTCTCTTAAATGTATCCATTGTATCTACCATGACCACCTACTTGGGCAATGAATTCCACAATTTAACAGAATTTACCGTAAAAAAACCCTTCCTCTGCTGAAGTTTAAACCTCCTTTCCTCTAATCTCAAGGGGTGTCCCCTGGTCACCTGATCAGGCCTTGGAATAAATAGCTCACCGCAGAGATCCTTGTATTGACCTCTCATATACTTGTACAATGTGATAAGGTCTCCTCTTGGTCATCTTTTCTCTAGAGTAAATAAACCAATATTTATTTTTTCTCTGTTCAATCATTGGCTGGATAGAAGGTGATGTGACATTATGCGCTGTTTTGTTTGTTTGTTTTATTTATTAATATAAAAGTACTCATCGCTATTACAAGTCTTCCCATAAGTGGGTGCTTCCATCTTAAAATTATTTGTCCTCCTTATCAATTTATTTCACAGTTGTAAAGCACAAGGTATAAGCAGTGTTAATATATACAATTTATAAGACTAAAAGTTACAGCACAATGTTTTGGATACCTTTTTGGCACTCCAAGGGTTAAAAGAGACTAGTTTGCAGCAACATCAAAAATTAAAATAAGTTTATGGAGAAGGGTGAGTGGCAAAAAAAAAAAAAGAAAAAACTTATACACACAAAGGAAATGCTATGCACTGAAAAATAATAAAGTCCATGAGTGCACAGCATTTCCTTTGTATACATCACATATTACTATTGCACCCAGCAAGCAACATTCCTTGAAGCGTGAGTGCCAATCATTGGATGTATTATATTTATATATATATATATATATATATATATATATATAGATATATAGATAGATATATATATACACACACACACACATATATATGTGTGTGTGTATTAAAGGCGATGAATGTGCAACAAAGCCACTGAATCAGGAAATAAACATTTTTTTCTTTAAAACAAAACTGTTGTGTGGCAAGAACGGTGTGCAGTACAAATGAATAAAAATTCCTTAGTGAAACTGGTGTATGACAAGCTTAAAAATAAAATAATTTAACCCTTTGAGTGCTAATGTGTACACCTTGGCATTCAAATGGTTAAGGACACTAGTGTGCAAACATGGAGATATTACATTAAGTGAATAAGTTATTCACTTGGTGAACAATGTATTCATCTGCTTGGAGAGCAGATTGTTTAATACACTGTTCTTTGCCTTATTTGATATACTGATTTTTGCCTCTATGTTTTGTTAATATGCAGGAATAATTCATATAAAGTATATTTCTTTGTGATAGGCATCATGTACTTTACATAAATGTATACTAGACCAAGAAATACACTATAAAACATAGGTGGGCAACATGAGGCCCTCCAGCTTCTGCCAGAGTACAGTGCCCACCATTCTGAATAATGGGAGTTAAACTTTGACAGTTGCTGGAGGGCCGCACATTGCCCATCCCTGCTATAAAATCAGGATAAATATTAATTTATCATATGCCCACTATACATATATACCAACAGTTTCTCACCTCATATAAAAGGGATATATGACAGTTAACACCTATTGTACAGAAACAGGATATACCATTGGCTTGTACTTGTAGTCACTTACTGAGATGTATGTGAGTGACATCATGTAGGTTAATTCCCAGCATCTCTGTTATTTGTTATTTCATAAGAGTTGGCCTTTGTCACTCTTGTGATACACCGGCTTCTAATGTATTGTATAATAAAGGATACAGCTTATCTCTCATTCTCTTTGAAGTTATATTTTCCTATTAATGTTCTACGATCTAAGAGAAAACAGTAGTGAATGAACAAAAATCCAGGTGACAAGTAAATAACACCTTTCTGAGGTTCATGTTCTAAAACAACAGGAACATTCTGGAGCAAAGCAACTGCACCACTGGGGACAAGTAAAATTTCCACTGATTCAAATGAGGCTTTGCCCCAGAACTGTTCCAGATGTCTCTATTCAGTCCCTCATTCTGTAGCCCCCTGCCTGCCGGGGGACACTGTGCAGCCCAGGTTCATCTGCTGGTCTGCTCCAAAGGGAGCGGATCTGCCTACAGATTACTATCCCGAGTGATAGTTGACCTTTAAAGGGAGAGTAAACCTTCATTTGGACTTGTTATTATGCAAGTGTATAAAATGTAAAACCTTTACTTTTTATATTTTTTCTTTCTTCACCTCTTGTGTACACTCTTAATGTCCCTAATAGTAAGTTTCCTGGTCAGCCGATATCAAAGTAGGACAGTGCTACAATGTATCTTGTTTATATTGTAGCACTATACCTTCTTTCTCAGTCCCTGGCAGAAAGCTCCCTGGAAACAGATCCAGGGAGCTCAATGTCAGGGACATAAAACTATTAAAAAAATAGATGAAGAGAAAAATATAAAAAGTATAAGCAATTTGACGTACATATTATGCATTTGCAGATTAACCAAAGTCAAAATAAAGAGTTGCTATCCCTTTAATGAACTGAGCACCAATATGATAGAAATTTCTCTAGCATTCAGGAGGTTAATTCTAACATACTGAGGGTTCAATACTATATCTACTGGCAAAAAAAAAATCACCAAATGAGAAACCCACTAGTGTACCGCAGCTATCCTATAGCTGGACCAGTACATGGATCAATCAGCGTTGGTAGCCAAATCCACTCTGCGGCCAAACGCTTGTTGCAGATTTTTGTTCCCACAACTTACGCTAAATAACATGAGTTGTGGGAACATCAAAGGAAAATAGCAAAATCTTGTTGTTTGACACAGTGTCAAACAATGAGTGAGGTGAAACCACAGTCAACCTCCCCCACCTCTGAAACACTAACCCTACACTACCCTACAGTTAATCAATACCAACCCTAACACTATCTTAACACCCAGAACTGTAACACTTACCTGTCATCCACTGTCCGTCTTTTTCTTTAATCTTGTCTTCCATCTTCTTCTTTCTTTCATCTTCCCTCTTCTCTTCTGTTTTCTAATCTTCTTCTTCCAAAATCTGTTTTTGAAAATGAAAAAAAGTCCAATGAAAGATGCATCCAAAAAATATGCCCCAAACATATGCTTGTCTTAACCCTTTAGACCCTCTTTAGGAGGGACAGTCCGTCTTTGAGACCCAAATCCCTTGGTCCCTCTTTCCTACCATGGTGTCCCTCTGTTTAGGAGATCAGACTGTGTAATCTGTATATATAGAAAATTCTAAGCGGTTTCTGGCTTGCGGTCCGCCCCACCCCCACCCCATGGCAGTATGTGGGAGGAGACTGGTCGCATGCAGCAAATCAGGGGCATCAATTTTCACAGGAGTGGGTGGGGACGAACTCAAGCCTCCTTCCCATCCTTTGAAAATCACTGCAGTGACATTCGAACGTTTTTATAATTGTATCACATTGCTCCACAGCAATAAAACTCACATTAATTTTTGTTTAACCCCTTAAGGACCCATGACGGTCCATCATGGCTTAAATGATAGCAGCGTGCCTCCAAGCACGCTGCTATCATTAATTCCAGGCTGAGACTGAGCGCTCCGAGACCAGGGCATTCAGTCTCAGCCCTTCTTTCTTCTACCGGTTCATGCAATCGCTGTATCAGCGATCACATGTACCGGCATTCTGAGACAGAGGTAAGCACACAACGCATGCTTACCTCTGTGTGTCTCCTCTTTTTCTGTCTCCCTTGATATCAAAGTAAGGGAGACAGAAATAGACGAGAGACACCTAGTGGTAAAAAAAAAAAAAACAGCAGCTAGGGGTATTAACTCCTTCACTGCTGGCGCAGGAGGCTGGCTAAATGCAGGTCAATTTTTGACCTGCAATTATACACTTTTTTTTTTTTTTTTAATAAAAAAAAACACAACACACTTTTTTTTTTTACAAAAAAATTTTTTTATTTAAAAAAAAATATATATATATAACTAAACAATATTGCAAGTGTGATTGTTGTGGAGCCATGTAATACACTTATATACACCACCAAATGCCTGGTATAAAAAAGTGTCAAAATTGGGTGGGAAAAAGGGACATGGGGATTTTCACCCAGGGGGGACAGTGGCCACTTTAAACTGCGCATTTTGTAGGTATGACTGACCGGTCATACTTTTCATGCAGTCTCCATAAAATTGTAACCCTTTGTGGCCAATTGATCCCAAGAGAAAAATCAAAAATTGTTTTTTTTACTTTTTTTTATTTTTTTTTTAAATTTTCATGAAGTAAATGGTGGGTTATCTATATAAGTGGGGTATCAAAAGAAAGCCCTATTTGTGCGTAGAAAAACAGTATATAATTTATGGGGGTGGAATAAAAGACTTAGAGGGAAAACACTGTTGAACAAAGACATAGTCAAAAAGGTCAGAATTGCTTCGGTCCTTAAGGGAAAATGACCTCAGATTTTCCCGGTCCTTAAGGGGTTAAACTTCAGTTATATTCATGTATTAGTCTGTGTAAATAAATAGAAGAAGTAAATAAAACTTACTGGATTTATAAATGTAATTCCATTTTTTTCCAGTTGTCATAATGAAATATGTTTCTTCTCTTATCATTCAAGCTATAGCAGTTTTACTCTATTCCTTCCCTTTTCCCCCACTTTTCTATATTATATTCTAGAGAGGGACTCTTTTGCTGGGCCACTGGACAGTAACATTTTTTTATTTTATTTTTTATTTCCTGTTACTGGTATTAAATATAATTGTTAATGTATTATATTACATTTTTTATATTTTAATTGGCCCATTATATATTGGTTTATTTTCATTTAGCATTTAATTTTATATTTTTTTGTTTTATGTTTTATATTTCATTTAATTTTACTGTTTTTCATTGAATATTGTTAACTATGTTATAGTAATGTGTTATGCTTTATTGTGTGCACTGATGGGCCACTTACTGCGACCCACCCATGCCCATTGGGGGGAGGTCATACACTGACATCAATAGAGAGAGAGCACACGTGATATTGGAAATTCACCATCACCTCTGCCCACTTTTCTCCACTGGCTCCCACTGCCTTCGAAACTACAAATTAGCAAAATGGAAGAGATTTCAGGAATAGGAGTTGTGGCATAAGCTGAATGTGTTCCAATTAAGAGGAGATCCCCTGCCTACATATCACATATCATGAGCATATCATAGATATTTTTTGCACAGTATCTGCCTTTTCTTGATATACATCATTCCCAGTGATATCACATTTTTTATGGTAGCATTTTAATATATATAGTCTACCATATATTGATTGTTATATATTTTTAGCTCTGTTTGTATTGCATTGCTTATGATAGTAAAGATTATTTGATCTTGAGCGCCCTCCTTTGTTCCTTGTTTTATCAAAGCATTTTAATATATATAGTCTACCATATATTGATTGTTATATATTTTTAGCTCTGTTTGTATTGCATTGCTTATGATAGTAAAGATTATTTGATCTTGAGCGCCCTCCTTTGTTCCTTGTTTTATCAATTTTTCATCTTTTGGTCTTTCTGACTATTGAACCCGTAGGATTGTAGCTGATCTCCATCTTATATATGTTACCCTACTACTAATACCCAGCACCATTTATCCTTTCAGCTTTGTTTCAGTTTTTTGTAATATACACATATATACATTTCTCTGCCGTCCAATATAGGTTACTAGTGACTTTGGGTAGGCGACTGCCCTTTTAAGTAGGCAGGAACAATTCTTGAAGCGAATGCTGGGTGGAGCCTACCTCCTCTCCTTACCTGCATCTAGCCACCCTTCTCCAGAAAGATTTGTTCCTTGATGAAGATACAGGCAAGAGAACAGTTCTGCTATAGTTTTAGCTTATTTTTTGTTTTCTATTAGATATGGAATACCACCATTAGGCGTATTACCATCACTGACATTCCCTAGTGGATAGCTCAGTTTCCAGGCACTATGGTGGACCTCTTAGCCCTGGGGAGAAAATCTTGTTTGGCAAGTTCTCTCCTCAGGAGTTGCCCACTGAGGCTTCTTCTTGATACATGGTAATCTGAAGATAGAAGACCTGCTAAAACGGTGACCAGCCTTTTGAGTGCTGAGGTCCACTTGTCCCACATTTCCTCTCTGCACAGATGCATACTCCTGCACTCATTGGGTTTATCTGTATGTCTGTTGAGGGTTTGGAGCAAAGTTTCTGTGGTAAATTTAACCCTTTGTCTGACAGTTGGCATCCTTTTTGGGGGGGTTTCACACATTTCCCTTCTGGGTATAATGTGTAGTTGTCTTTTAACATGCTTTCTGGTGTTTTTACAACTTTTTTTTACCTCACTGTAAATTATTGTAAATTTGAGTTCCATGTCGTGCTTTACCGCATAGACGCCATGCTCCATTCACCTCTTTGGGACATATCTCTGCAACTGCTCAACATGACGACTTCAGAGATGGCTTGTTTTGTTTGTCTGCCCTTGCTCTATCACCCGGACAAACTTCTGTGTGTTTTGGGGGGCTCAGGGGGCTTCGGGCACTGTTGGGGTACTTTTTTTAGGGAAAACTACATTTCCCATGAGCGCTTGCTTCGCTCTCTAGTTTCTGATTGGCTCCTGTTGCGGCAGCCATTTTCTGCTTTCCCTTCACGATTATCCTATGTAGGACTTGGATTCTCCTCAGCAGATTAACCCTTCGCCTGCCAGATAAGTGTAAATTAGCAATTTCTGGGGTGAAAATTTAATCTTTAACACTGTATTATTATACTTGGTATGTTTTGACACTGTGAGAATGTCAACTCCCTTGGAACTTGGGGCTAGGCCTAAGACTAAGAATACTAGGGTGTCTGTGTCCCCCATTGCGCACTGCTCCTCATGTCAGTCAGGGTTGCCTAGAGAGTACTCAGGTTATTATGCCCAGCATGCGCTGTCGCCCCTGCGTTTTCCCCAGGGACCTCCAGCTATGCACAAGAGCCAGTTTGGATGCAAGAGTTTAAGGCCACTACTAGAGACCTAAGGTCTACCTTACTACACCTTCCATCCCAATTACCGGGGATTTTCCATGCTTGGTAACCCCCTACTCCTGTCAGGTCTTCCCTACCTAAGCCGCAGGGCGTTCCTGATATCTGTGATTCCTCTGAAGAGGACCTCCTAGTAGATTTTGATGAGGGGGAATGTTCTGCGGTGGTCTCTTCCCAGTTCTTTGGGGACCCCTTTGAGGCTGACCCTGATCCCTGTGTTGAGGGCCTGATCAGGGAGGTGTTAAACACCCTAAACATTCCCTTGGTTCCATAGGCTCGTGTGGACCCATCTGATGTGTTCCAGGAGCCTAAGAAGCAGTCTACCTGTTTTCCACCTAACCCCACTCTTGACCATCTGGTGTCTGATGAGTGGAAAACTCCTGACAGAAAACCTCCTGTTTCTAAAAAGTTTGCTAAACTGTACCCTTTTTCTGATGCGGCATAAGCTCAATTGGCTCATCCACCTAAGGTGGACGCGCCTGTCTACAGACTTTCTATGTCCACTGCTTTCCCTGTGGCAGGCACTTCTGCCCTTAAAGACTACCATGATTATGGATGCCAGCCTCTCTGACTGGGGAGCAGTCCTGGGTGACAGCAATGCCCAGGGTCAGTGGTCTCTGGAGGAGTCTCTCCTTCCAATCAATGTGTTGGAGCTTCGGACGATATTTCATGCTCTTCGCCACTGGACGCGTCATCTGGAGGGATGCCAAGTCAGAGTCCAGTCCGACAACGACATGGCTGTGGCTTACATCCAGGGGCGGACTGACCATCCGCCGCCACTTCCAGAGCTGCTGAGCAGCTCTCCTACAACGGCCACCGGCGCGCCGTTCTAGTAATACAGAGAGCTGGGAGATGACATCATCTCCCAGCCTCTGCATTACTAGAGGTGCGCGGGACATTGCTGTGGTAAGCCACGTCGCTAGACCACCAGGGACTGCAGGTAGGGGCATGGTGGAGATGAAGCGGGGTATTGTGGAGATGAAGGAGCAATGTGGAGACGGGTGCATTGTGGAGATGGGGGCTTTGAGGAAGGGGCAATGTGGAGATGAAGGGGGTATTGTGGAAGGGGGCATTTTGGAGATGAAGGGGGTATTGTGGAAGGGGGCATTGTGGAGATGAAGGGGGTATTGTGGAAGGGGGCATTGTGGAGATGAAGGGGGGGTTGTGGAAGGGGCCATTGTGGAGATGAAGGGGGTATTGTGGAAGGAGGCATTGTGGAGATGAAGGGGGGGTTGTGGAAGGGGGCATTGTGGAGATGAAGGGGGCATTGTGGAGATGAAGGGGGCAATATTGTGGAGATGAGATCAAGGGGGCATTGTGGAGAGAAGGGAGCATTGTGGAGAGAAGGGGGCATTGTGGAGATGAAGGGGGCAATGTGGAGAGAAGGGGGCATTGTGGAGATGAGATCAAGGGGGCATTGTGGAGAGAAGGGGGCATTGTGGAGATGAAGGGGGCAATGTGGAGAGAAGGGGGCATTGTGGAGATGAGATCAAGGGGGCATTGTGGAGAGAAGGGGGCATTGTGGAGATGAAGGGGGCAATGTGGAGAGAAGGGGGCATTGTGGAGATGAGATCAAGGGGGCATTGTGGAGATGAGTTCAAGGGGGCATTGTGGAGAGAAGGGGGCATTGTGGAGAGGAGATCAAGGGGGCAATGTGGAGAGAAGGGGGCATTGTGGAGATGAGATCAAGGGGGCATTGTGGAGATGAAGGGGGGATTGTGGAAGGGGCAATGTGGAGATATAGGGGGCAATGTGGAGATATAGGGGGCATTGTGGAGAGAAGGGGGCATTGTGGAGATGAGATCAAGGGGGCATTGTGGAGAGAAGGGGGCATTGTGGAGATGAGATGAAGGGGGCAATGTGGAGATAGGGGGCATTGTGGAGATGAGATGAAGGGGGCAATGTGGAGATAGGGGGCATTGTGGAGATGAGATGAAGGGGGCAATGTGGAGATAGGGGGCATTGTGGCAATGAGATCAAGGGGGCATTGTGGAGAGAAGGGGGCATTGTGGCGATGAGATCAAGGGGGCATTGTGGAGGTGGAAGGGGCATTGTGGAGATTTCTGCAGGGGGCCCAGACCTCTTTTTGGACCAGGGGCCCTGGGTCCTGTCAGTCCGCCCCTGCTTACATCAACAAGCAAGGTGGTACAACAAGTCTTGCTGTCTGGTTGGAGGTCAAAGCTATTTTAACCCGGGAAGAGGAACATGTTCCTGCTATATCCGCAGTTCATATTCCCAGCGTAGACAACATGCGGCAGACTTCCTAAGTTGACACACCATGGACAGCGGAGAGTGGGAACTGAACCAAGAAGTGTTCAACCTCATTGTTCAGAAATGGGGACTTCCTTGCATCGATCTGATGGCAACAAGGCATAATCGGAAGGTTCCGCTGTTCTGCTCTCGCTGGAGGGACCCTCTACCTCTGGAAGTGGACGCCATGTCGATCCCTTGGCACTTCTCTCTGGCGTACATCTTTCCTCCCATTCCCATGCTGCACAGGGTGTTATGGAAACTGTGTATGGAGGGCTCTCCAGTTGTTCTGATTGCTCCGTACTGGCCTCGTTAAGCTTGGTTTCCATATCTTCTGGATCTCTCCGTGGCGGAGCCCTTTCGGCTTCCCCGTCATCCGAATCTCCTTCTGCAGAGGTACTTCTGGAAGGAGGATGTGGACCATCTGTGTTTGACAGCGTGGAAATTGAATCCTCAATTTCCTGAATTTTTCCTGAATTTTTCTTCAGGTGTGGTGGCCACTATGCTTAGTACCCGCAAGCCTGTTTCTTCTAAGGCTTACCATAGAGTCTGGTCCACCTTTCTCTCTTGGTGCGCTGATAAGGATCTTTCCCAGGAATTTGATGTTCCAACGATCTGTCCTTTCTGCAGGACGGAGTGGATAAGGGTCTCAGTCTGAGTTCCCTTAAGGGTCAGACTTCTGCACTCTCTGTCTTTTTTCAGAGATACATCGCTATCCTTCCTGATGTCAAGGTTTTCTTTCAGGGCATTGCTCATATTCGTCCTGCATTTAAGATCCCTACTCCTCAGTGGGATCTTAACTTGGTTTTGGGCGTCGTTCAGCACCCTCCATTTAAATCCTTGGCTACTATTCCTCTATGCATGCTGACTTGTAAAATGGCTTTTCTCCTGGAGATTGTGTCTGTTCGCCGTGTCACGGAGTTGCATGCCCTGTCTTGTGAACTTCCTTTTTTGGTGTTTCACAAAGACAAGGTGGTTCTTCGCACTTCTCAGGAGTTCCTTCTGAAGGTGGTCTCTGAATTCCACATTAATCAGGAGATCATGGTGCCTTCCTTCTGCCCTGACCCTACATCTGACAAGGAAAGGGATCTTCACTTGTTGGATGTGGTGCGATGTCTCAAGTTCTATGTGCACAGCACGGAGTCTATTCGCCAGTCTGTTGCCCTGTTTGTCATTCCTGATGGTCCCAGGACAGGGAGACCTGCATCCAAGGTGACCATAGCGTCATGGATTAAGTCTACTATTCGTAAGGCTTTTGAACTGCGGAAGAAGCCTGTTCCCTTTAGGGTTTTGGCTCATTCCACTAGATCCATTGGGGTATCTTAGCCTTACAAGAATCAAGCCTCAGCTGAACAGTTGTGGAAGGCTGCCCCTTGGTCATCTGTGCACACCTTTTCTAAGCACTACTGCGTTGACATGCTGGAGTCGGCTGATGCCAGTTTGGGATGGAAGATCCTAGAGGCTGTTTTGCCTGTCTAGGTTCCCCTTTTGTCTCTTCAGTACTCCTTCACTTTTGAGCCCAGTTGGCTGGAGTTGTGTGCTGTGCTACGTTCCTGGTGTGGTTATGCACCAGCTTTGTGTCCATTGACACTTCTTTGTTATTGTTTGGCTGTATATGATCTGATGGTTCATATAGGCTCTGGTGACTTTGGGGGGCTCTGCACCTGGTCCTTGCCTTATTTCCTACCTCTGGGAAACTCAATGGTTGGACATCCCAGAGTTACCAATAACCTATATTGCACGACAGGGAAAAGAGAATTTTAGTTTTACCTGTTAAATCCTTTTCTCTTAGTCCATATAGGTTACTGGTCTCCCACCCTGTCAATGGACCATGCTTGGCTTTCCTGTGACTGAACTTGGGAGTCCTTTCGGGTTCATGCTCACAGGAGTCTTCTTTTCCCTTCTTACTACGTAGTCACTAGTTAGTGTCTCAAATCGTTCTGGAGAGGTGTGGCTAGATGCAGCTAAGGAGAGGAGGTAGGCTCCACCCAGCATTCTCTTCAAGAATTGTTCCTGCCTACTTAAAGGGGTGGTTGCCTACCCAAACTTACCATTAACCTATATGGACTACGAGAAAAGGATTTAACAGGTAAGACTAAAATCCTCTTATACCCCCACTGAGGGGTCCATTCAGCAGTCCACCTTCATTCAATATTGGATCATTCCTTAGCTGATGCATCAATTAAGAACACCCTATGATATTCAGCCACTTCTGACCAAGCCATCATTTTTCCCCTTCTCATTTTATTACGATATTGCACACCTTAAACCCCTGTACGACTGGCCGCGTGGCAGGCAGTTAAGGACCACAGAGCTTTTTTTTTTGTTGTTGTTGCTAAATGGATCCTGGAGTCCCCAAACGATGTGCAACTGCACCGAGACTCCTGAATTCCATGACGTAAGTTTACCTGTGATGGCCCTGGCACATCATGAGTACTTAAAGCGGACGTACCACCTTGAAAACACTTTATCTTCAATAACTCCCCATCTGGCGACTAGCGCTACTACGCTACTAAGCAGAATTATGACCTTGTTCAAAATAAATATGCATTCTTACTGAGCTGACAGCATGGAGCGTGGACATCTTGCTATAGTGACATCAGTGTGCCTGATCTGTCAGTCCCCTTTGAAGTCGGCCGGCTCCTAGCAATGCCTCCTAGACCCGGCTGGGACTGACAGCGCAGGCACGCGGACATTACTATGGCAAGGTGTCCGTACTCAGTGCTTGTGTCAGCCCGGTAAGAATGCATATTTCTTTTGAATAAGGTCATAATTCTGGCAACTAGCACTACTAAGCAACTAGTCGCCAGGTGGGGAGTTATTGAAGACAAAGTGTTTTCAAGGTGGTAGCTCCGCTTTAAGAGGTTAAGCATCAAGTCTGTTTCCTCTCATCGGGTCGCAGCAGGATTCTAGTTAGGCTAGTCTCCTACATCTCTGCCATCTTCAAATGTCCCAACCTCCTGTCCACCTAGGCAGACCCCTCAGCTGTCGATCACATCTTGGCCAGTGAGTGTCACATTCCCACTTGTCATTCCCACTTCTATTGGTTGTCGTTAACCTTGTTTCCATTGGCTATTGGGAGGAATGGGTCCGGTTATCGAGCTAGTACTGCGTTGTTTATCCTGTTGTTTGAGCTCCTGTGCATTACCTCATCTTGTTGTGACCTCCCTCTTTACTGCTGATTTGGCTTCTGCTACTGATCCTCTGCTACTACCTGGCTTCCCTGGCCATTCGACTGTCTGCTCCATTGGACTGATCCTTGGCTACACCCTGGCTTGCCTGACCATCCGACTGGCTGCTTTATCGGACTGATCCTAAGTTACGCCCCGTCTTTCCTGACCATCCGACTGCCTTCTGCTTCTGAACCTGCTTCCTGCTTGACATGGTGTGAAGTGGCCTGCCTGACCAGTCAACTGTTTCTCTCTTTCGACCCTTGGTTGAAGCAGCTTCACCTGTTTTCCTCCTGTTGATAGTATTTGATTTCTTCCTCCCTCCGACTCTAGGAGTAGCCATCTGCCTGGTTCTGACCCAGTTATATTGTTGATCCTCAACTTCTTTCGACTATCCGATGAAGAGACTTTCTGAGTCTGCTCGACCTCCTTTTCCTGGGTCTGTCGAGGAGATAGGAAAGACTTGTCCAACTACTTTTTCCGCCCGACTGATCCAGTTACTGCATTAGTCTGACTCAGTGTCTGGCTATTTCGCAGTTGCTTCAGTTGGCAGAGATCCTGATACTCTGGATTGACTTACAGAACTCAGTCAGACCTTGTCTAGTACTGCCTGGCATTCTCCTATTGATCTCCTATCTACTCCTACGGGCAGGAGGTCCTCCTTCTGAGTGCGAGATTACCTTAGTGAATCCCTTTCTTCTAGTTCTACAGAAGAAAGAACAGTGATAGCAGCAACAAAACTTCCTAAGATTCCCTTACCAGAGAAGTATGCAGGGAAGCCGGAGATTGCAGAGGTTTTTTCAGTCAATGCTTGCTATATTTTAGAACTTGTCAGCAGTCCTTTAGCACTGATGAAGAAAATGTGACCTTTATTATTTCATTACTCAAGGATAAGGCTCTGGCATGGGTATCCCCATTGGTCAGACAAGATTCCCCCTTATTATCTAATGCTGAAGACTTCATCAAGAATTTCAAAAAGGTATTTGCTATTCCAGGGAGAAAATCCTTAGCAGAAGCAGCATTATTGCAATTTCCCTCAGGCAATATGCCATTGAATTTAGAACTTTGGCATATGAAACCGACTGGAGTTCTGGGGCACACAAAGCAGCATCCAGAATGGGACTTAATGAACAATTAAAGGATGCCTTTACATGCCGTATTACACTGGAGGATCTGGGAGGTTTGATTGCCGAAAACTGAACTAGACCAGAGAATGCGGGAGAGATGGATGGAAAAAGAGCATTCAAGCCAAGGGGTAGTACCTCGCTCTTGGAATCAATACCAAGCCATGCCTGACATAGCTTGTTAGAACAACCAGAGGAATCCATGAATTTGGGGAACATGAACCGGCATAAATTATCAGAAGAAGAGAAAATGAGAAGGCGTTCGATAGGTTTATGCTTGTACTGTGGTCTGATAGGCCACCTAATCTGACAATACACTTCCCAGCCAGGAAATGTCCAGCCTTAGAGATGGGGAGGGGATCGCTAAGGCCCTGTATTAATTCTTCACTCCCTCTCACCCCATTGCGGTTAATGTTGCTGGTGCAGATACTATGGGGTTCTGTTAGGACATCCACTTTGGTCTTTGTGGATTCCGGAGCTACCTGAATATTCATTGACACGGACTGGGCCAAGGCCCATGGTATCCAATTACAGGCCAAAGCCTCTCCTCTCTTATTCTCCTGAATTGACGGAAGCCCTCTCGGTTCGGGGTTCATAATGCTCCAAACTACAGTCCTACTATGGGATGGTTACACAAAGAACATTTAGCATTTGATGCTATTGAATCTACCAAGAATCCAATAATATAAGGATAACTGTGTTTGAGACTTCACAATCAGTTCTGGACTGGTCTACAGGTCAAATTGCAGTATGGAGTCAGCCACGATTCTTTTCATGTTTGAACCTGCAGTGGAAGCAAGGATTTCATGAGGCTTCCTTAGGAGCAACCTGTACTCAGTCAGAGACCAACCTACCTCTGCAGTACCATGAATTTGCAGATGTATTCTCCAAATCCCAGGCTGAAGTACTTCCTCCTCATCCTCCCTGTGATTGCAGCATTGTATTAGTTCCTGGCTCGACTCCTCCATGTAGTAAATCGTATTTACTATCTCCCGCAGAAACATAAGCAATGGCAGAATACATTCACGAGAATTTAAGCAAGGAATTCATCCATCAATCTCTCCGATTGGAGCAGGATTCTTCTTCATATCCAAAAAAAATGTCTCCTTATGGCCCTGTATTGACCACAGAGGATTGAATAAAATAATGGTTAAGAACCGTTACCCTCTCCAACTCATTGCTGAGTTTTTTGAGCTCCTCCAAGGAGCCACATTCTTCACCAGATTGGACCTGCGAGGAGCATATAATCTGATTCACATCAAAGAAGGGGACGAATGGAAGACAGCATTTAATACTAAATCTGGACATTATTTTCCATTCAGATTATGTAATGCTCCTGCAGTATTCCAGACCTTCATGAATAACATTTTTCAAAATCCATTGTCCTCCTTCATGATTGTCTAGTTAGATGACATCCTGATCTACTCACCCAACCTTTCTCTCCACAGAACGCATGTCCATACAGTCCTAAATCGTGTAAGAGAAAACAAGTTTTTGCTAAGTTGGATATTTGTGAGTTTGAACAACCCCATTTGACCTTTTTGGCATATGTCATATCCAACATGGGGTAGAGATGGACACAGAAAAAGTTAAAGCCATCACTCAGTGGCCGTTACCCAGAGACATCAGACCTATACAATACTTCATCGGCTTTGCAAATAATTATTGGAAATGTATCCTAAACTTTTCAAGAATTATCAAACTTACTAAATCTGGTGAGAATCCGCAAGTATGGCCGAAAGAAGCTTTAACAGCGTTTGACATTCTGAAGAATGCATTCTCATCAGCCCCCATACTATACTTTCCCTGTCCCCTACTTCCATTAGCTATTGAAGTGGTTGCTTTGCAGGTAGAAGCAGGAGCTGTTCTATCCCAGGAAGAATTGGCATCCCTGTTCCTATTTTTCCAAATGGTTTTCCTTGGGCTGAATCAAATTAAGATGTTGGGAGCATAAATCTACTGGCTATTAAACTTGCTTTGGAGGAATGGCAACATTTATTGGAAGGGTCAGCTCACCCATTCTTAATCTTAACTGACCACAACAATTTACTATTCTTAGAAGCAGTTAAATGCCTGAATCCCAGACAAGCCAAATGGGATCATCATTCGATCTCACTTCATCATTTTCTATCGTGCTGGGTCAAAAAATATCAAGGCAGAAGCCTTGTCACATCAATTTGATCCGTGTCCAGAATCACCCCCAGAACATATATGGAAACCTGACTATTTTATTTCTACTCTATCCGCCAAGACTCTTCAGCAGATCAGAAAGCCCAAGGTACTCCAGATCTACGCCAATCTACTGCCACCACATTTGTGCCACCTCACTTCAGATTAGAAATATTACAATGGCATCATCCTCCTTTGACAGGAGATCCTGGAGTAAGTAAGACAGTGGAGTTAATCGTTAATCTCAGCCAGTTCTGGTGGCCCTCCATCCGACTGGATGTAACGTCATTTGTCACAGTATATTCTATGTGTGCCAGATTTAAGACTGCTCACCAAGCTCCAGCTGGATTTCTACTACCTCTTCCACTTCCTTCTAAACCATGGACCCATATTGCTATGGATTTTATTGTAGACTTACCCGTATCCAAAAATTGCACTACCATACTACTGATGGTAGATCGATTTTCAAAACTGGCCCATTTCATTCCACTCCTCAGATTACCATCTGCAATATAATTAGCCTCCATATCGAAGGCATGTCCAACTATGTTCACCACTCTGATACAGCCAGTTATCGCATTGATCCAGGGATTCTCCTATTGATCTCCTGTCTACTCCTACGAGTGGGAGGTCCTCCTTCTGAGTGCGAGATTACCTTTGTGAATCCTGAGGTTGCCTATCCTGCCAACTGGCTTCTCGGGCCAGCATCTTTATCCATAGCCTAGGCCGCGGTAAAGGCATACTCAGGTTCGCCTATGCTCCCCAGCATAACTCCCCATTCTGCTCTCCCAAGCTTCTAGTAGTGTCGAACTTGTGGGAGCGGAGTCAGACCCTGAAGGTGAGCTATACCAGGGGTTCATCATCGTTGCCTTCTCTCCCCCTACCTTTTTCATCCAATTTGGCAGCACTTCTCAGCATATTCTCTTAACCACTGCTCATTATCTCTGTCACAGCTTCCAACTCCAACCCACTCTCGAGATCAGCTCCTTTACCCCATGAAGACTTACACCAGCACAGACAGCACCATTCTATGCATCATCAACGGTGGCCAAGGTGCCATCGCTCATACCTTCAAACTTTTGCCAATCCACCCATCTCTATGGCATCTGCATGACTCAAATGGGGGAACTTCTACTATTTTCCAGGCAGTTTTGACATTTGTTGCCAAGATTAGCCTCATGAACTTAACACCTTTGCAGAAAACCTTATCTGGTTACTTTTGTGTCTCTTATTGCCCATTGGCTATTACCTCAGTGACCACAACCCCCAGCCTTTCCAGACTCCTGTCTCTCTTCACAGATCTCAATATTCTTTTAGCACACAAAAAATTCTAGTAGTCCCTCTTCCTCCATAGATTTCTTTGGCATCCATCTCTGCTCCATTACCATGAAAATAAGCTTCCCTAGAGATCAAGCCTACATTCAGAAGCTCTTCAACCCTTTCTCTACCTACAGTCCTGTGCCAATCTTGTACTGCATTCCCTACCTGGCTACGTAAGCTATTCCATTAGGTTCATTACAATAGGCAAACCTTTCATATCTCATCTACGACTTCCGTTCCAGACTCAAATCATTGTCATCCACTAGATCCTACTTAGCCATGTGGGTACATTTAATCAAGCACTATGGCCACACCATCCTTCCACATCTTCCTTTCCCATACTCCCCTCAAGTGTTCTCAGTCCCATCTTCCTATCACAGTTTTGCAGCCATTTGTGGAATGCATGTAATGCATGATTCACAGAACCCTGGCCATGGGAAGCACTGAAAACTGCAAATTTTCAATTACTTCCCTGTATGTATTCTAGCCATCATAGCTGCAGCTAGACTATGGCACCTGTCATGGTCAGATTTTCCAGTCACGTTCTATACTAACAATCAAACCACTCCAAACATCATGATCAACACTAGATCATCCTTCCCCAGCATGAAGATTTTCATACAAATTGTTCTGGATCCTCCCACCAGCCAGCCCTCATTACTCAAACCCACCCACATTCAACAGTCTCATCTTACCCTAATTCATCATCTTTATATCGCTCACATATCATCCCATAAGCTCTGTGCTCAACACCAAGAGGACATAGATAAAGCCTGATATATTTTCATCTACTTCATCAATGAATAAACCAACCCATTGCCTCTAAGAAAGCAACCCCTGCTCATATCATTCAGGAACCAGGCTTTTAGCTATCTTCCTGCTGTGCCAGGTTCATTCCCGATTCACAGCACTCATTCTCTTCTCACACTTGTTATTTAGTTCTGAACATTTAGCACTTATCCATACCTCTTTGCAGAGGCCAAAGGAATCTCTACTTCGTTACCTCTTTCCACAGAGGCAGAAAAAAAAACCCCAGAACAGAAAGGATCAGTTTCTTCCCTACTTATTCCACTGTGGCAGAAGGATTAGTTATCATTTTCCTTTTTTCAAAAAGGATCAAAGGCTTCCTTACCTCTTCTCAGACACTTAAAGTTCCTTTCCTCTTTCTCAGAGGCCGAAGGATCAGTTACTCACTTAAATCTCTCTCAGAGACTGAAGGATTTGTTACTTCCCTACCTCTTCTGGAGAGGCCAGGGTTTAACCACTTCCTTACCTTTTAATCAAAGGTCAAAGTTTTAAGGACTACCATACCTCTTTGCAGAGGCCAAATGATTAGACGTTCCTTACCTATTTCTAGAGACCGAAGGACTTGTCCACTTCAGTCCCCCTTTCACAGTTGCAGCAGGCATAGTCTGCATCTTTATCTCTTTACTGAGACAGAAGGATTATTTAATTCCCATACACCGTTCACTGAGGCAAATGGTCTATGCTACCACTCCATCCTCTATTCGTATGTTCCATTTGTTTTATTTCACAGATTCTTATATAGTAGGCCAATGCTTTAATCTATTTTCACTTTAGATTCCTGATCCCAGTCACAGTTCGTTTAGCTCTCTCCTCCCTGTCTAGTCAACTGGAATGCTATGTTTCACACTTATATTATTCAGTTATAAATACAAGAAATAAATGAGTATTCTATTCCTCTTGGCTTTGACCTCTAATCAGGCTTACTGCTTTAAGCCGTCCTGATCGAACCTGGGTTTCTCCACAATGCATCACACCTTGTTATGACTACTAATTATTGCTACTCATGCTGTAAGCCCTGACCACAAGCAGAGGCGTAACTAGAAGCCACCGGGCCCTGGTGCAAGAATTGCCATGGGCCCCCCTGACCACATTGGCCCCCTCATCCACACTGGCCACCTCCACATTGCCCCCCAATCTCCACATTGCCCCTTCATCTCCACAATGCCCCTGTCATGGTTTGTTAAGACTCTCAGAAGTAAGGTTTAGGTAAAAACATAACTTTATTGAAAGGTTAAAGGCAATCCCATAGGGTTTTCATACACATACAAACAATACATAGAAGATAATGACAATAGCAAATAGGTTCTACCGGCCTTGCCAATATACCGGGCAAAGCAACCCAGGAGAGTCTGGAACAAGAGGCTCTACCAGCCCTGCTGATATACCGGGCTGGGCAGCCTAACGGGATATCAGTGTAGTAGGCTCTACCGGCCTTGCCAATACCGGGTAAGGCAACCCTAAGATGGAATAGTAAGCGGTTCTACCGGCCTTACCAATATACCAGGCAAGGCAGCATGACGAAATACCAATGAGTAGGCTCTACCGGCCTTGCCAAATATACCGGGCAAGGCAGCCTGACGGAATGCCAATGAGTAGGCTCTACCGACCTTGCCAATACCGGGTAAGGCAACCTTAAAGTGGCAAAGTGAAAGGTTCTACCGGCCTTACCAATATACCGGGCAAGGCAGCCCAAGGGAAGGTGACAACCACAGTGACCTAATGACTGTCAGATGGTAATGACAGTAATATGGAAGATAGCAGCTACCAGGTCAAGTGGTTTCACTGTAATCAGAAACTCTCATGCCCATATACTGTAGGAATCAATGCTGTTTAGGACTGGACAGCGCACTCAAAACCATCAAGTACCTGACTGCAAGTCAGGGAGTAAACCAGCGCCCTACGTTAGGAACATACAGGCAGAATGAGAGCCGCAAGGCTTAGTGGAGCAAACCAGCGTCCGCACGCTGGGACCAACAGACTGTAATGTGAGCCGCAAGGCTAATGGAGCAAACCAGCGTCCGCACGCTGGGACCAACAGACTGAATGTGAGCCGCAAGGCTAATAGAGCAAACCAGCGCCCGCATGCTGGGACCAACAGACTGTGATGTGAGCCGCAAGGCTAATGGAGCTAACCAGCGTCCGCACGCTGGGACCAACAGACTGTAATGTGAGCCGCAAGGCTAATGGAGCAAACCAGCGTCCGCACGCTGGGACCAACAGACTGTAGTGTGAGCCGCAAGGCTAATGGAGCAAACCAGCGTCCGCACGCTGGGACTAACAGACTGTAGTGTGAGCCGCAAGGCTAATGGAGCAAACCAGCGTCCGCACGCTGGGACCAACAGACTGTAATGTGAGCCGCAAGGCTAATGGAGCAAACCAGCGTCTGCACTCTGGGACCAACTGGCAGTAATGTGAGCCGCAAGGCTAATGGAGCAAACCAGCGTCTGCACTCTGGAACCAACAGGCAGAATACAAGCTGTAAGGCTTAGTGAAGCAAACCAGCGTCCGCACGCTGGGACCAACAGGCAGTAAATATCGCCGAAGCGAATGAAGAACAATGTCGCCACAGATGCAGGAACTGGAAGCCGGAAACAACAGGAACCAGCAGAGAAGATCAACCGGATCAAGCGCGGCAAAGCAGACTGGCAGCAGGAACATCAGCTACTGATGAGAACAACCGGAACCGGACTGGAACTGGCATAGCAGGCAAGAACTCAGGAACAGGTAGACTCAGGAACTCAGCAACAGGCCCAATCAGCTACTGTAGTAAGGAGGAAGTGGATGCTGTCAAAGACACCATGAAAGGGCAACCAAAGGGTGCCCAGACTGAGTTTAAAAAGGCAATGTGAGGCGGCTGAAGGCAGACAGCCAATGGGAGCCCCCTACAGGTGATAGACACTGAATTGCAGCAATCACGGGCACCGTGATAGCCCCCCCTTCATCTCCACAATGCCCCCCCTTCATCTCCACATTGCCCCTTCCACAATGCCCTCTTCATCTCCACATTGCCCCTTCCACAATGCCCCCTTCATCTCTACAATGCCCCTTCCACAATGCCCCCATCTCCACTTCATCTCCACATTGCCCCTTCATCTCCACATTGCCCCTTCCACAATGCCCCCTTCATCTCCACAATGCCCCCATCTCCAATTCATCTCCACATTTCCCCTTCCACAATGCCCCCATCTTCACATTGCCCCTTCATCTCCACATTTCCCCTTCATCTCCACATTGCCCCTTCTGCAATACCCCTGGCCATACCTCCAGTCCCTGGTGGTCTAGTGGCATGGCTTGACAGATCTGTGCCTCCTTCGGCACAGATCTCTAGAACTAAAGCTCCCGTGTGGCGCTCTAGTAATGCAGAGGCTGGGAGATGATGTCATCTCCCAGCGCTCTGTATTACTAGAGCAGCGCGCTGAGTGGGAGATCAGCTAAGCGACTGCGGGCAAGGGGGTTGCAGGGGGCGGGCGAGAGGGTCACAGGGGGCGGCCGGGCCCCTGGCGTGAGTCCAGGGACCCGGTCGCAGGTGCGACCCCTGTGACCCCTATTGTTACGCCACTGACCACAAGTGTAAGGCTCTGCCTGTATTTGTGAGAGGGACTGTAAGTGTATAAATACTCAACGACAGCCCTCTCCTTCAAGCATGTCTCTCCAGAAGCCCCTCCCTATTCCCTCAATTATTATTCCTTCCATTTAAGGTGAGCCCTCTAATCAAGCTTACTGCTTCAAGTCACCCTAGGATCTGGTCAAACCTAGGTTTCTCCACAATGCATCACACCTTGTTATGACACTACTAATTATCTCTTCTCTTGCTGTAAGCCCCAACCACAATTTCATAGAGGATTAAAAGGTGTCTATATGCATACATGGAGATGTCCCTGTCTGAACACATATATAAGCAGAGCTTCTTGTTCTTCTTTCGGGAAGGAATGACACCAGGGGTTTATGCACTAAGGCAGGATAAAGAGATGATAAAGCAGAGATGACTTCTCCTATGTTATTCTATGGCGCCTATGTACTAAGATCTCCAAAACTTGAGAAATCTTAGTGCGTGGGAACCTTAGAATAACCTAGGATTTGGAGAAGTGGTATCACTGGAGAAGTCATCTTCACTTTATCACCTCTTTAACCCCTTAGCACGCGGCCAGCACTTAACGCCCGCTGAACATTTTTTTTTAAAACGATTTCCGGGACGTACATGTACGTCCTATGTCCACCTGGGACATCCGCTCGGGATGTACATGTACTCCCTCGGGCGGTAAGGGGTTAACACCCCTTAGTGCATCTCTTCCCTGTTTATAGACTAAAGATGTAGTTAATAGGTGTAGCTCATATAGTAGGTATCCTTTCACCATGAGACCCTGAGATTTAGGTGAAAACCCTACATCTATGGATCAAACCCTGATATTTCCTAGGTATGCCTATATGTTGTGCTAACCATTTTTAGTAATATAGTTTTTGAGAAATTAACTTTTATCTGTTAGTGAGACAGAATGTCACTTTATGCCAGTTAGTTTATGTATTGGGCCAATATTACTACACTGAGGCGAATGTACGGTGCAGTTGTTACAAGTGATCTATGAGTAAGCATAATTAATACACAAAATTCTCAAACAATTCTGACATGATAAACAGTATACATGTAAAGGAACATTTAGGCTATAGTGACCACAATATGGTATCTTTTGAAATGTGAGAAACCCAATAGCAAGAGTTTAACTAAAACATTCAATTTAAAAAAGGCTAATTTTACACATCTAAAAGCAGTATTAAAGGATATTCAGTGGGACGTAATCTTCAAAGATAAAACTGCACAAGAATCATGGAATTTGTTTAAATGCTCTTAGACAAAGGTTTGCAGGGAAATGAGAAATAAGAAACAACCTTATAAAGTATTTAAGTAAGATAGGTCAGATGCATCATTTAAAAAATATAAAGAATGTAATAAAATCTGACATAAGCAATTAGGCTAGCTAAAACTGAAAATGAGAAAAGTATTGCAAAAGAGAGCAAGGAAAATCATAAACAATTCGACAAGTATATTAGTAACAAAATATTGTTATTAATATATTTTTGATATTGGTTCTCTTTAGGCTGAGACAGGTGAATTGATTAGTGAGGATAAGGCTATGGCTGTCACCCAAAATACATTCTTTGTCTCTGTATATACAAAGGAAGTAACAATGACAGGCTATGAGCAAATAGACAAAACCACATCATTTCCTCCATCATGTACATTGCTTACTGAGGACAAAGTCCAAAAGAGACTGAAAAAATGTATGGTGAATAAAGCACCTGGACCTGATGGTATACACCCAAGGGTACTTAAGGAACTTCGTTCAGTAATAGCAAGACCATTATACTTAATATTTATTGATTCACTTTCATCAGGCACAGTGCCCTGTGATTGGAGGAAAGCTGATGTAGTTCCATTGCTCAAAAAGGGGCAAGATCCAAACCAGGAAATTATAGACCTGTGAACTTGACTTCCATTGTGGGTAAGATATTAGAAGGGTTACTAACTGATGGTATTCAGGATTATGTGATGACAAGCAATATTATTTGTAGGAGTCAGCATGGGTTTTTGAATAATAGATCATGTCAGACTAATTTACTTCCTTTTTATGAAAGGGTAAATAGTACTTTGGACAAGGGATTTGCCGTTGATGTAGTATACTTGGATTTTGCAAAAGCCTTTGATACAGAGTGTCACAATAGGTTACTGGGAGGTGATATCTGTACATGGATTGAGAACTGGCTAAATGATAGATGGCAGAGAGTTGTAAATGGAACCTTTTCAAATTGGTCTAAAGTTGTAAGTGGGAATCCACAGGGTTGAGTCCTGGGCCCAATGCTTTTTAATTTATTAATGATCTAGAAGTAGGAATTTAAAGTAGTGTCTCAATCTTTGCTTATGACACTAAGCTGTGTAAGGATATATGTACAGGGCTGGACATTTTTTCTTTGCAGAATGCTTTAGATAAACTGAATGGGCAGAAAAGTGAAAGATGAATTTAAAGGGATAGTAATACTTAAAATGTAAAAAAAAATATGTTGTAGGGTTTATCCCCCTGAGTAAAACAAGAGTACTCCCACTGCTGAAAGGTGTTTCATTCATAAGTTATTAATTTTCAAAGTTGAATTTTTTTAGGTGTAATATCACAGTGGCCTGAAATTGTACAGTGGCGCTGTTGCTACACCATCCTATGGAGATTTATGGTCACCTGACCAAAGCTGTCCATAGGATCATGTAGCAACAGCGCCACTGTACAATTTCAGGCCACTGTGATATTGCACCTAAAAAATTCAACTTTGAAAATTAATAACTTTTGAATGAAACATCTTTCAGCAGTGGGAGTGCCCTTGTTTTACTCAGGGGGATAAACCCTACAACATATTTTTTTTTACATTTTAAGTATTACTATCCCTTTAATGTAGCTAAATGTAAAGTTATGCATTTGGTCTGTAGAAACAAACATGCTATATTTAGACTAAATGGGAAAGTTGGGGAATCTTCATTAGGAAAATATTTAGGAGTACTGATAGAAGGTAGACTTCACAGCAGTGTGCAGAGTCACTCAGCTGCTGCAAGAGCAAATATGGTACTAGCCTGCATAAACAGATGCATAGATACACAGGATGCTAATATAATTTTACCTCTATATAAATCCTTGGTTAAACCTCATCTAGAATATGAAATACAGTTTTGGGCACCAGTTCTAAAAACAGACATTATTGAACTGAAAAAAGTGCAGAGACATGCAACAAAACTGATACAGAGATTGGAGGATCTGAGTTACAAAGAGAGACTAGCCAAACTGGGTTTGTTTAAATTAGAGAAGAGACGTCTAAGGGGTGATATGATTTCCATGTAGAAATATATTCAAGGTCAATACAAAGAACTACCCAAGTAATTATTTGAGCAAAGATCCTAGCTAAGAACAAGACTTTATTCCCTAAGACTAGAGGAAAGGTGCTTTCAACTAAAATAAAGGCAGTGTTTTTTACAGTAAGGGTGGTAAAGCTATGGAATTCTTTGCCTTGGAATGTTGTGCTTGTAGATACTGTAACTGCTTTAAAAAATGAATGGATACCTATCTCGCACAGAAAAATATTAAGAATTATGTAATTTGGCTTCAATGCAGATAGCTTGTTGATCCAGGGAAATATCTGACTGTCATTTGGAGTCAGGAAGCAATTTTTTTACCCACTTGGGGCTTAATTTGAAAAGACTTTAATCATTTTTTTTGTTTTCCTTCTTCTGGATCAACAGGGATGATATAGCGTGGGCTGGGCTTGATGGACACAGGCTTTTTTCAGCCTTATCAACTATGTTACTATGTATGTTATTAAGTTAGCTAGCTATAAGAGCAATCCTGTTTTGATGAGACATGGCAGTACATTTGAATATATTTACATGAAAACAGTGCATTTTGTACTTTAAAAGGGTTAGTATCCGGCAGTATGGATATACATCAGGGTTTATTCTGCTGACTAAAACAAGGGTATCCATCTGATGCGAGATGCTTGATTCAAAAGTTATTTTAGCTGCAATTTGTATTGTTTGGTAGAACTTCCATGGCCACAAATGTTATGGTGGTTGCTACAACAGTTTATAACAGCTATAGTCAGTGACAACAACCTTCCATAGGTTGCTATAGCAACAGTGCCACTGCAAAATTTCAAGTACTGTACCCAGAAAAGGTGAGTATTGTATAATATGTTTTCCATATTATGAGATACTGTTCCTTTACAGTTAATGAACTCATTGGATGCTAGATATATGTCCAGTATGTTGGAGATGTCTCTAGCAACTAATATATTGTATACATATTTTGGACTAATAGCAAGTCAAATTTCCTCTCCCCCCGCCCTTACATTTAGTTAGTATGTATTTGTGCAGTGCTATATCAGAAACTGTCATTATGATGCAAATCCTTACAGCCAACCCCTGAGTCTAGTTTAGAGGCTCTGACATATCTGGGCTGAACTGAGTTGCCACTGGGCAGCTGTCAGATCCCATTAAGCACACAGCAAGGATGGAGAAAGGTTAACACTCTTGGTTCCTGAAGCTGAGAAATACAGTATGTTAAATATATACTAATGCTAATATCCAACTTCCTATATGTGAATGTTGCAATATTTCTATACCTTGATGGAATATACAATATTAAATGTGTATATGCTGGAGAGGTTATGTCTCTGGCAGTCCTTACTTCCTGGTTTATTTCAGTACTACAATGCACAAATTCCCTTCCTAACCTGGAAGTGTGGAGGACAAAGGGTACAGTGTCATATATTTTAATTTGTACCTGGGTATAGGAAATGTGTGTGTCCAGGAGTGATTTCATTAACTCTTCATACTCTTGGAAGCTTTATAGGTCACTGATGTATTGCACCGAATTTCTCTGGCAGTAGTTCTAGTGAATAAGTTGTTGCATACACAGTTCTTCCTGATGTACAAAATGTTTAGCCCTTTGACTGCCAGAGAGGTATCCAACTCATTATGTTGCAATGCTGATATCGCTGACACTCAAAAGTTTAAACATGTTGTAATTTTAACCCTTTAAGGACCAGAGGGATACACAATGCATTGCTAGGCAATGTGTTGCACCTACCTCGGATTTTTAAAGGATTAAAAGGATCATACACAATTTATTTATTATGTAGTCCAGAGATGGGTAACCTTTGCCTCTACCATTGTTGTTTGGCTTCTGCTCCTATCATCCTCATCTGGTCAGCAGCAGGCTGAAGCTGGTGGGAGTTGAGTTCCAACAGAAGTGGCAGATGCAAAATGTCCGCCAACAATATAGACAATATAATTTACTTAATGAAGTGTAGGAAACAAAAGTAGAGGGAAACCAGCAAGACTAATAGACACATAAATGTGGCCACTAGTGCAGTATTGTCAGATAGTTGCTAAAGAGCATTTTGCTTTGAGCGGTACCATCAATTAAACTATCTAGTGCTAGTCTACTGCAGGCTACTTAATGAACACCTCCAGTCCTGTTTGATAATTACACTGTTTGCTCCTTCAGATCTCACTATACAGTGCCAGAGTTGTTAATAGGTCAGCAAATGGCTTTGTGAGTCTTTAGCAACCAACAGGTAAAAAAAGGGTGCCTTACACAGACAGTGATTAACCATTTGATACAATCGCTATTGTTTGTTTCATAAAGCATTTGTCCATGTGGAAATAAGCATGTTGTATACCCTAAAGGAACCTTAGTTCCTTAGAAATGTACCTTTTTAAGTGTCATATTTCACCTTGTTTTGGAGATGAACCAATATTCAGGGTCGTGACTAATAAGAAGTTGTCATGTTGCCAGGCCAGAGCACAACACAGAATAATTCTAGCAATAAGAGTAAACAACAGGACAGCCATGTTGAACTGTGAATAAGTATCAGTGCTTTTGTTATTATTTGAATTATTATCCTTTGTAAATACATAACATTCTTGGAAACAGTGTATTTAGGGCCTTTATTTATTAGGATAAATAGTGCAATTATGGAGCAAACCAACTGCACTGTACAAGGGGAAATAAATATTCAGAAAATTTCTATTGATTTAAATGGGGCTTTTAAACCATTGAATGTTCCAGCATCTCTGACATTCAAGGGGTTAAAAGCCCCATTTATATCAGTGGGAGTTTTCATTTCCCCCTATGATGCAGTTGATTTCATCCAGATTTGCACCTATTTATCTTGATGAATAAGGACCTTGGGGCTAGATTCTATTGCAGGTGCTAAATGTTAACACACATTTTATCAAACATTTTCCTGTTGAAATCTATGGGGAAAACCGGAGATAAAAGAGTGATAAAAATAGCACCTGTAATAGAATCCAGTCCTTAGTCTCATACTAACTACAATATAGGGGACAAATGAAAATAATAATAAAAAAATATCCCTTTGATTTTAATGGGGCTTTTAAGCACTTCCATTGCTAGAGGTCTCCGATGCTTTATTCACAATGATCACAAGGAATGAAACGCCCCATTTAGATCCATAGAAAACTGCTGGAATTTTTCTTTGTTCATTATGGAGCAGTTATTTTGCTCCATAATAGCTCCACTTTATTTGTTCATATACTCCAATGTATTACTTATGAATGTTATCCTATTCCAAAGCTCCCCCCATCCCCAGTGCTTACAGCCTTGAAAAAGCTCACATTTTAAAGTTAGATTGATTCTAAAATACAGTTAGAAAATTCATGGACATAAATGCTGTACCCTCCATAAATATATATGTAAATATTCCATAACTTAACCCTTTGAGTTCCAGTGGGGTGTCCAATGCATTTCATTATAATGTGTTGAACACTCGTCTGGCACCTAAAGAGTTAAACTTCCATAAGTTGTTTTTCAAGAAGCTGGGGGACAAAACTGTCCTTTCCACTCTTTACTTCCTGATGTGTATTGCATAGTATTGTGCTAACTCCTGACCAGAGAGCGAGGAGTGCTTAATCCAACCTGTTGAAAAACAGCACAAGGAACTTTAGATACCTTAACTTCAATAAAGATATGTACATATACTTTTCATGCAAAAACAGTGTATTTTAGCAGGGTTGTCCCAAGCATTACTTTGCAAAGTGTTGGACACATCTCTGGCACTCAAAGGGTTAATCCAATGGATGTTGGAGAAATCTCCAAAAGGTTAATTAAACAATACACATTACATTATTTGTGTTGCATAATGATGGCATAATCCATGTGATGAATTGATAACATTACCCAGATTGGGACATTAGCCATAGCATAAATACATGGAATTAAAATGGATTAAAAGCCATGCTCATTACAGCTTGCAGATGCTAAAGCCAAATGCTTTTAAAGAAATGCCCTAGTCAATCCTCATAGTGCATAACTTGCATTTTGTTAGGGTCAGTCTTTGGAATGGAATTAGTCACTGAAGAGGAAGCCCTTTGAAGTAATGAGTGGGCTGCATGCCTCCTGGAAATAAAGGTGTTAATTAGCTGCCTTTGTACTGTAGCTGCATTGCCCTTAAGTGGATAACCTTCGCGCAAATATTCACAGGCAGTAGGGAAGTGCTTTGCTAAAACAACATTATGTTGTGTATTATACCCCAGGTATAGACCTGGTTATGGGTAACTCCAAACCAATGGGATTTGATGGTTCTTAATCAGGGTTGGGGGATTTGATGCCACCCAGTTCACATTGGACTACTCTTGTAGTAGGGTGAGAATGATGGGAACTGTAGTTCAACATCTGTACAGTAGCAAATTGTCTACCCCCTTCTAGATCACAATAAAATGGTAATTTCCTTTACACATCTGAGAAGGCAAAGAAATGTATTCATGCTGGAACCAGGTATTAACCCTTTCAGTGTTTGCAATGTGTTGCGTACCCCTCTGGCACTGAAAGGGTTAAAGCGATAGTAACGTCAGAAAAAAAGTATTAACTATATGGTATATACAATTAAAAGAGAGTACTTGCACTTATTGTATCGCTCAAACCGTTATGGTTTGAGAGATATAGGAAAATAAAGTTCCCTGGTCCCTCCCCCTTCTGCTTGACGAGCAGTAAAGTTGTCAGAAGCAGATGTGGCTCTTCAGCAGCGCCGATATAATGATATCTAAAGATAAATACTTAATTTGGAACGGTGTACAATGTGTGCCTGGCTTGCAAGCACACTTTGTAGACCGTTCCAATGAAGTATTTATTTCTAAATTGCATGATTTCAGCTCTGCTGAAGAGCCTCTGTCTGGTCAAATGACTGGAATCTGCAGCTGTCAGCTAGATGGCAGACTTGAGTAAAACAGCCAGGAAAAGGTAACTTTAGCAAGTTATATCTCTCAAACCATAAATGTTTGAGAGATAAGACTTACATTGATGTTAATCTTTTTTTATTGTCTACAATATTAAATCAACTTAAAATTAACCATTAATATCCCTTTAAACAAATAAATAATTATTACACATACACAAAGAACACTCAATTGAACATAACATTTGACAGAAAAAAAAGTTGATCACATGCACAAAGGTGCCTTGATCACACAAACTATTAGACAAAATAAACGTTTGTTACTCTGCATAAAGTTTCTCAATCTAAAGAGACCTTTGTCAGAAATTAAATGTCAAAAGATTAAAAAAAAAGGTTGATTGCGCAAATTACTTGGAAAAAATAATAGAAATTCTAGGACAAAACAAAATCCTTCAATGCAATTTTGTGTCACTCAAGTGACTGAAAGTATGTCAATTCCAGTTTCTGTTTGGGAACATTAACTTCCTGACCCCACAGTGATTTGTTCTTATTGATACATGCTAAATACCCAACAAAGCATAGGGTTATGGAGTAAGTTTTTTCTGAATTATAACCTTAATTTCCTTACTTTTGATTGCTTGGGTGAGAATTATAATATTGCATTTAACATTTTTTATGCTACTGTTCTTGTTTGAAGCTGCCACTGTGCATCCAAAATAACACTAAATTTATCATACATGCTTATAACTACCCAGAAGTGCAAGCACATGATTTGATGCCAATGTATAAGAGCAGAACATGAGTTGCACTGATGGATTTTTTACATCTCCCCAGAACCTCTAAAACAGCTAAGGATTAAAAATGACATTAATTATTTTTTTCTGTTCATATTTATTTATTTATCCACAAAAAATCTCAGTTATACAAAATTCAATCTACATGGGAGATGATGTCACAGAAAATCTGGGCGGAGGATGAATGGAAGCATATGATTTTACGTATTCATAAAAGTAGCCTGAATATGAACCTCACTGAACAGTCTTACAAGCTGCTCCATCTTTTTCATTTGGTCCAGGCTAAACTAGCTTGAATGTACCGAGATGCTTCAGATCTGTGTTTCTGGGGATGTAAGGAAGTTGGCACATTTCTAAATAAATGGCAGACGTGTCCCAGGGTTGCAATAATTTGGAACAAGATAAATAAGTTCATTTCACAAATGTTGCATACAAAAGTTGAATTTAAGAGCTATGAGGCGTTATTTTGACAAAAGACTGAACTAGCAAACAAAGCTCAAGACAAACTAATTACAAGAATATGTCTAGCCACCCGAACTTCCCTTGGCTCACAGTTTAAAAATATTAGATATCTCTTGGAAGAACGTTTTGGATAAAATCAATTTTGTTTGCAGAAATGAATATCTAAGCTCCATCAGACTGGGCAACTTTGAACATTTTCTTCAGATATGGTCCCCTTGACTGGATAGCAGCTATGGTTCTGATAGTAAACTCCTTTTCAAAGTATAAAAACAGCGTAGTCATTCTTAACTCTATTTATTAATAGTTGATTTGCTCCTTCTCTTCCTGGTACACTTCTGATCCTTGTTATGTATTTATAGTAATGTTGTTAAAGGGTTAGTAATGTTTTTTTTTAATAAAATCTAATATTGTAGACTAGTTGAAAAGCCCGTTACACAGGCCACAGTGCCACTGCCATCCGGTTGCGGGGCAGTCATGCGCAGTAGAGACTGCCCGTACCGTGGCTGATCTGTATCAGCCGCGGCGCGGGCAGTCTCTACTGCGCATGACTGCAGCATGCATAGCAGTCTCTACTGCGCATGACTTTGTCGTTACACACGTTTTAGCGAATTATTATATAGGATATTACAAAATTAAAATAACTGATGAATTAAAGACGGGACGTCTCTCATACCTTTATAGTTTGTGAGATATAAGGCTTTAACGTTCCCGCCCTCCCTCCCCTTTCACTGACGTGAGCTGTAAAGCTAACAGGAGATCCTGGTCCTGTGAGAAGCCGGAGGCTCTTCAGCAGAGTCGAAATACTTCATCTGGAGGTTAAAAGCCCAATTTTATTTAACAGGACAAATTTTATTTAACAGATCAAATTTATATTTGTCCCCAAAAGTGCACTTGGTTTGCCCCAGAATGTCTCCACTTTTGTCGGCTTTTCCTGTTTGGAAAACAAGACTACCGCAACTGCTTCTCGATGCTTCATTCAAAAAGTTATTACAGAGCAAACTCGTTTTCTGATACTCTGAGTTTAACATTTCATATGTCCATTCCATTTGCAACCAAAGGAGAGTTCTAGTCCCTGACGCTTAGTTTCAGTTGTAAAAACTTTAGAATGAAACATTGGACATCAGTAGGCGTACCCTGTTTTTACTCAAATCGAAAAGCCCTAAAAATTAATGTTATTAATATTTTTGAAAGGGTTTGTAATGTTGTAAAAAATCTACATCACTGAGTCTTCTTTATAAAATAAGAAACACATTGTGCTATTTCAAACCTCTTGTTTGTAGTTCAAAAGTTATGAAGTGGAGAAGGATCCCCCGCCCACCCCTTCTGTCCGCCTTCCACTGGAGCTCTAATTCATGTGACCCAACTGCTGCATCAAGGAACAAACTTCAGTATGTAAGTATAAGAAAAACCCTGCCCTCCTGGATGAAGGAGGGCAGGATTTTCCTTTGCTTACTGAAGTTTGTCCCTCGCCGCATCCATCCAGACCTGTATGAGCCAGAAGGGGTGGGCGGGAGATTCTTCCCCACTTCGTAACTTTTGAACTACAAACAAGAGGTCTGAAATAGCGCAATGTGTTTCTTAATTCATAAAGAAGACTCAGCGATGTCGTTTTTTTACATTACAATCCCTTTAAATAACAACAATTTTATTGCAATGAGGTAGTATAGCTGTTATTGTAAATGTTTATTGACCTTGTCTAGAGTATCTCATTAATATTTTGTGTGAAAGAAGGGTGTTAAATTGCTTTGAAGTGCGTTCAATGAAATAGATGATTTACTATGGATTTAGTGAGAGTCAACAACTGTAAAGCACTTTCCACATGGGAGACTTTTTGCTGGTGATTCTACTGTTGCTCTGAATCACATCAGAATGTTGCTGAGATGTTACAGAGATGATCTGGCAGGAATTTTTTTCCTCGTCACAAGTTTTCTGAATATAAACAACAGCATAAACATCACTACTACAAATTTGTAGGTATAGTTAGCCCACTAGCCAGTATTTTCCAGCAGGCTGGTAAGCAGTGCATTTTCAGCCAATTATACATTTTGGAGTGAAAGAGGAAGGCTGGCATTTTTTTCCCTAATAAAGGCAGCAACTTTAACTGTTGATTGGAGGTATCAAGATGTTGTGTCAGCCTGTAACCATGCCATAAACTTGCCATAGTAAATATCCTCATAAGATGCAATGGGAGAAATGTATTAAAAAACTTTAGGGTTATACTGTTTATTAGTAGGCAGATCAGGAAGGTCTGAAAAAGACTAACTTATTTGGTAGCAGGATAGCTATACAGTTCTCATGTCACCAGGGTATGAGGCAAAGGCTGAACTTGATGGACTTGTGTCTTTATGCAACCTCATTTACTCTGTTACTATGTAAGAACAGGTTATACCTGGCATTAACCATTTGAGTGCCAGAGGGGTACAGAACGCAATGGCACTCAAAAGGTTAAGATTTATTCACTAAAAGTGCCTTTGTGTTTGGTGCAATCAGCACATCCTATATAATAATTCGCTAAATGTATGTTTGTTAGAAGCTGTCATGCACAGTACAGACTGCCCATGGCGCGGCTGATAACGGAGCAGGGCGCTCTGAATTCAGACCGTAGTCGGTGCGCAGAGAGGACTCCGAATTCAGACCGTAGTCTCCAATAATTGCTAAAATGTAACAAATGCTATATTTGGGATGGTTGCCACCTAGCCAATACTTTCCTGGTAGGCCTGTAAAAACTGGACTTGAAGACAGTAATATAATACCAGCAACAATTTTTACATAAAATTGTCATGCATATTTTTAGATAGGATTGCAACTACTAGACTTGTCATCTTCTATATACATGTTGTCAGTGACTGCCCCCTCTTCACATTTGTTTACACATAGTGCAACTTGATTGCAATGTCAGATATTCAGTTAATTTGTACCTACATGCAAAGCTTTCCGTGTTCTGTGTTCTGCATGTCATGGGTTGGTGTAGAATGTTACACTACACTGGTTCTGACAGTGTTTCGTGCAACGACAGAACACTGCACTGGAGATACTCCGAATGGCAGGACAGCACACTGTGGATATTCTGAATAGCACAATAGTGCACTGTAGATGTTCTGAAGAGCAGAAAAATGCACTGTGGATACTTAGAAGTGCAGAACAGTACACTGTCTATATTCAAAATGGAAGAACATTACACAGTATTTTGACAGAATGGCAGAACAGTAAGGAGAATTCTGACTGTATTTTGTGGAACAGCACTGTGAACATTATGAATGACAGGACAGTGCACTGTGTATATTATGAAGGGCACAATAAAGCACTGTTTATATTTTAGATGGCAGAGCATTGTACTGCTGTCATTCTGAATGACAGAAGAGTGCATGGTATATATTTTGAAGGGAACAGTAGTAGAGCACTTTTATATTTTGGATGGCAGAACATTGCACTGCAGTTATTCTGAATGGAAGAAGAGTGCACTGTGTGTATTCTGAAGGGCACGATTGAGCACTGTTGATATTCTGAAGGGCAGAACATTTGCACTGTGGATACTCACAACAGCACAACAGTGGGATGCTGGTAGTATAAACAGAAGAACAGTACATTGCGGGTATTCTTAACAACAGAACATTGCACTGTAGATATTATGAACAGCAGGACAATGCACTGTGGATATTCATAATGACAAAGTACACTGCAGATATTCTGAACAAGAGAACAGTGCTCTGTGTCTATTGTGAACAGCGGAATATTAAACCATGGCTATCGTTAACAGCAGAACAGTACACTTTGGATAATCTAAATTGCAGAACAATACACTGATTTTATTATAAACTGCAGAGTAGTACACAGTGGATATTCAGGAAGGCAGAATAGTAATACTGCTCTGTGGACATTCTGAACAGTAAAACAATGCTCTGTGGACATTCCGAAAACACAGTGTACATTCTGAAACGTAAAAAAGTGATGGTATTAAAAACTAGTACTTGCAAGACAGGGAAGGCTATAATCAGGGTGAAGCCAATTTCCTGGCTCAGCTCAACTCGTCCTTTGACAGGATGTCTGTAATCTCGGGCTGAATCCCAGTGAGAGACTCAGGAGAAGAGCTCTATCAGTTTGCATCTCTTTGCCAACACCTTCTGGAGATCCTGAGCTGTGTAAAGAGGTTAGTGATAGACAGCTCATCGGATATGACATCACATCTGGAGTGTTGTCTATCACTAAGCACTTCATGCAACACAAGACAGTCCTGCAAAGAGATCTGTGCTGAATGATCTCTGCTTTCTCAGAACTGTTGATAACTAGACCACCAGGAAAAAGGTTTCCCTTCCTAGTGAAAAGTATGCACATGGGAGGGGGCTTTAATTTTTCTAGACTGAGATGGGAGAGGTGCAGACTAAACAGAAAAAAAAAAGAAAAGAGAAGGGTGGAATGAAATAATGCTGAGGATGTGGGTAGAGTTGGGATGGGGTGTGAAAAAAGACAAAGCTGGGTAGAAGGATACAAAAAGCAAGTGTGAGTCTTAAAGTATCATAAAGTATTTTTTTTTTTTTGCCTTCCTCTGGATAAACAGGGGTGATTTAGCATGGGCTGAATTTGATGGATGCTTGTCTTTTTTCAATGTTATTATGTTACAATGATTTTAAAACTTATGTTGGCTGCGCTGCTTATGTTTCTGACAGGTGGAACCAAAAACACCCTACCTGACAGTGAAATGGTTTCATCCTTTACAGGACAGTTGTAGTTTGCCTTGGCAACTGCTCCTCTTTCTGTATGAAGAGCAGTGTGCAGAGATACTATTTCTGTGGGTTGAACATATACCAGGGGAAGAAATCCATCACATATTTTCAGCACAAAATTGAGACAGTGCTTTACCTCAGCAGATTGTATATAAATGGATACTCATGTTAAAAAATCATGCACAAATGTCACTGATGCAGAAAGATCCAGAAACTCGACAACTTCCGCCACATAGTAAAACACTGAACAAGTATGTGCCATGATACTGGATAATTGATGGGTAACTATCGATGAAGTGGTGCATTATCTGAACATCAGTCATGATTCTGCTCATGAAATCATTCACAACAATGACCAATAGTGAAACAAGTGATTCATGTTTAACTTATGAGTTAAGCAAAATAATTTTTTCTAGGCTTGTGAATCAATTTATTATGAACTAGTTGAACAGCCCGTTACACGGGCCACAGTGCCTCTGGCAGCCGGTCGCGGGGCAGTCACACGCAGTGGAGACTGCCCGCGCCTCGGCTGAATCAGAGCTGGACGCTCCTTCGGAGCGCCCAGCTCTGTATCAGCCGCGGCGCGGGCAGTCTCCACTGCGTGTGACTGCTGCACGCGCAGCAGTGTCTACTGCGCATGTCGGGCGTTACACACAACTTGGCGAATTATTATATAGGATGTTGACAAAGAAGGGGAGTATATAGAAATATGACACTACTGTAATACTCTTTGTAATTACATTATATGAAAATAAATTAATTGCAGATATTTTTCTGACTCATCCTAATATATGTTGTCTTGCTTCAATGTATGCATGCATGTATCTTTATTTATAGAGCCATACCTGTACATACCTGTACACAGAGGTTTACTTTACTGAAAAGTAATAGTACAATACAAAAAACCATATAGGACAGGAATAAGAGCATCACTCTAAAGCACTATCATTGCTTTGTTAGCAGGGGGAAAGTGCAACAAAGGGAATCATACATTGAGAAGGGGACCCTGCCCCAATTCCTTATTAATTAAGGGAACATTAACACCTAAAAATAAAATTGGATTATATAATTTTAAATGTCATGTACTTCCAGTTATCATTTGTCAAATTTAGTTATTTTATGTTAGATACCTAAAATCTAATCCATAACTTGCATTTTGCTGACACATATATAGACACATTTTGGCTAATTGTTCATTCAGACATAATACCATTAATCTATTGAGATTAGCACTAACTGTTCTTCTATTCAGAAAGGCTGGTACATTATCCCAGTCCATTTAAAGGCAATACAGAACAGCCCCTTCTTGGGTTCCCATTCAAGACTACTGTCCTGGAAAAGACAGGAATGGGAGCCTCTACAGATCATATGCAAGACTAGATTTTAGACCACAGAAAATAAAAAGATATTTTTTTACAGAGGACACCATGGTATTTAGGTGTATATAACCCATAAAAATTTTTTGGTGTTAATGTTTTTTAACCCTTTCAGTGCCAGAGGGGTATGGAACGCATTGCAAAGCAATGCGTTCCGCACCCCTCTGGCACTGAAAGGGTTAATGTTTATACAGTGGAGCAGTGTAACATGGACATTCTGAATATAGAACAGTGCACTGTGGACATTCTGAATATAGAACAGTGTACCATGGACATTCTGAATATAGAACAGTGTACTGTGGACATTCTGATTCTGAATACAGAACAGTGCAATGTGGACATTCTGAATATAGAACAGTGAAATGTGGATAGTGTGAATATAGAACAGTGCAATGTGGACATTCTGAATATAGATCAGTGTCCCATGGGCATTCTGAATATAACATTGCACTGTGTACATTCTGAATACTGATCAGTGCACCGTGGATATTCCGACTCTGAATACAGAACAGTGCAATGTGGACATTCTGAATATAGAGCAGTGTACCATGGACATTCTGAAAATAGAATAGTGCACTGTGAACATTCTGAATACAGAAGAGTGCAATGTGGATATTGTGAATATAGAACAGTGCACTGTGGACATTCTGAATATAGAACAGTGCAATGTGGACATTCTGAATATAGAGCAGTGTACCATGGACAATCTGAATAATCAACAGTGCACTGTGTACATTCTGAAAAAACAGCAGTGTATTGTGGACATTCTGAATATAGAGCAGTGTACCATGGACATTCTGAACACAGAACAGTGCAATGCGGACATTCTTTATATAGAGCAGTGTAATGTGGACAATCTGAATATAGAGCAGCGTACCATGGACAATCTGAATATAAAACAGTGTACTGTGGACTTTCTGAATACAGAACAGTGCAATGCAGACATTATGAATATAGAGCAATGTAATGTGGACATTCTGAATATAGAACAGTGTTCCATGGACATTCTGAATGTAGAACAGTGCACTGTAGACTTTCTGTATAAAGAGCAGTGTAATGTGGACATTCTGAATATAGAGCAGTGTACCATGGACAATTTGAATACAGAACAGTGCACTGTGAACATTCTGAATACACAGCAGTGTACCATGGACATTCTGAATATAGAACAGTGCACTGTGGACATTCTGAATATAGAGCAGTGTACCATGGACATTCCGAACACAGAACAGTGCAATGCTGACATTCTGAATATAGAGCAGTGTACCATGGACATTCTGAATATAGAACAGTGCACTGTGGACATTCTGAATATTGAGCAGTGTACCATGGACAATCTGAATACACAACAGTGTACTGAGTACATTCTGAACACAGAGCAGTGCAATGTGTACATTCTGAACATAGAGCAGTGTATTGTGGACATTCTGAATATAGAACAGTGTACCATGGACATTCTGAACACAGAACAGTGCAATGCGGACATTCTTTATATAGAGCAGTGTAATGTGGACATTCTTTATATAGAGCAGCGTACCATGAATAATCTGAATATAGAACAGTGTACTGTGGACTTTCTGAATACAGAACAGTGCAATGCGGACATTATGAATATTGAGCAGTGTAATGTGGGTATTCTGAATATAGAACAGTGTTCCATGGACATTCTGAATGTAGAACAGTGCACTGTGGACTTTCTGTATAAAGAGCAGTGTAATGTGGACATTCTGAATATAGAGCAGTGTACCATGGACAATTTGAATACAGAACAGTGCACTGTGAACATTCTGAATATACAGCAGTGTACCATGGACATTCTGAATATAGAACAGTGCACTGTGGACATTCTGAATATAGAGCAGTGTACCATGGACATTCCGAACACAGAACAGTGCAATGCTGACATTCTGAATATAGAACAGTGTACCTTGGACATTCTGAATATAGAACAGTGCACTGTGGACATTCTGAATATTGAGCAGTGTACCATGGACAATCTGAATACACAACAGTGTACTGCGTACATTCTGAACACAGAGCAGTGCACTGTGTACATTCTGAACATAGAGCAGTGTATTGTGGACATTCTAAATATAGAACAGTGTACTATGGACATTCTGAACACAGAACAGTGCAATGCGGACATTCTTTATATAGAGCAGTGTAATGTGGACAATCTTTATATAGAGCAGCGTACCATGAATAATCTGAATATAGAACAGTGTACTGTGGACTTTCTGAATACAGAACAGTGCAATGCGGACATTATGAATATAGAGCAGTGTAATGTGGACATTCTGAATATAGAACAGTGTTCCATGGACATTCTGAATATAGAACAGTGCACTGTGGACATTCTGAATATAGAGTAGTGTACCATGGACAATCTGAATACACAACAGTGCACTGTGTACATTCTGAATATAGAGCAGTGCACTGTGTACATTCTGAACATAGAGCAGTGTATTGTGGACATTCTGAATATAGAGCAGTGTACCATGGACATTCTGAACACAGAACAGTGCAATGCGGACATTCTTTATATAGAGCAGTGTAATGTGGACATTCTGACTATAGAGCAGTGTACCATGGACAGTGCACTGTGGACATTCTGAATATAGAGCAGAGTAAAATGGACATTCTGAATATAGAACAGTGCACTGTGGACAATCTGAATATAGAGCAGTGTACCATAGACATTCTGAATATAGAACAGTGCACTGTGGACAATCTGAATATAGAGCAGTGTACCATAGACATTCTGAATATAAAGCAGTGTACCATGGACATTCCGAACACATAACAGTGCAATGCGGACATTCTGAATATAGAGCATTGTACCATGGACATTCTTAATATAGAACAGTGCACTGTAAACATTCTGAATATAGAGCAGTGTAATATGGACATTCTGAAGATTCATGCTAAGTAATGTTTGCCATTTGCCAAGTGGAAATGTCATTGGTAATGAAATTAAGTCGTTTTAGTAGATAACCATACTGTGCACCAGAAGTCGTATATAAATTCCTAAATGTGTCCAGATCTGTATAAAGTATATTGGCGTGACAAAAGCAGGGAGAACATGGCCATCTTGGTGAAGCTGTTTGACTCTGCCTGCACCACCTCTCCCTGTCTCTGTCGATTACCAATGGAAAGACAGCTCTTATTCTTTTTTTTTTTTTTTTTATGGTATGTGCGAGTGTAAGGAGAGCATGGAAATAAAACGTTGATATGATGGGTAAGCCAAAGGAAGGATTAGACAGCAAGGTGGGGAGTGACACAGGAACCATACGGTACAGCTTGTAACCTCTTCAATACAGCTTACCTCTCACGGCTCAAGGAAGGTACAGTTTCATTTTAAGATTTCGCCCTTTAAAAAGCATTTTTTTTAAAAATCATATGAAATCTTCAATACAACTTGATATGCCTCTAGCACTGAATGGGTTAAAAGCCACATTTAAATCATTGGGAAATTTGGTAAGTTTTATTTATTTCCTATGGAACACTTGGTTTGCCCCAGAATTACTTGTTTCTAACATTTTTTACAGTACAGTGGGTGTTGTTTTGGTCCAATTGTATTCTATATAGACAGGCAATATAAGCAGCCATATGCAGTTCATTATGTTTGAATGTGATGCAGAGGGACCATTTACACATGCTGGTAAGGCTGAAGATCATGCTAGGAAGACTACAAAAAAGGAGATCCCATGTCCCTAAAGTCTTGTTAAAATACACTTAAAAGGAGATTAAAACTCATGTAAAGGAAAATGCCAAATAATGGGCTTATTCACCTATTGTTTCTGTCGGACTGAGTCATTAAGATTTAAATCCCACAGCAATTTGATTTTGACACTCACTGACCCCGGGTGGGAGGGGGGGGGAGAAGATTCTAAAGTCCCCACCCAACTTGTGATTAGGGAGGTGCATTTGGCATGCAACAGAATTGTTCCTCTGTAGCTTTCTGAAAAAGGCTTTAGAGGTGTAACTACAGGGGGTGCAGAAGGTGCATTTGCCCAGCATCCGAGGGGGCCCACATGCTCTGCACTATAATGGACAGTTTCCTATCATGGCTATGACCATAGACATCAATACAAATGGCTCCTGCCAACCAATAAGGTAGGAACAGCACTAGTGAGCCCCATTATCATTTCTTTGACCCTTTGCGTAACAGACCATGTGGTCCATATTTCTGACACTTTCTAAGGGCCTTATTCAAGAGGTTAAATTTTGGAGCAAACCACCTGAACCATGGGGGAGATGAAAAAGCACAATCTGTTGGAGATCTCGCGATTAACCCTTTGAGTCCCAGATGGGTATACCTGAGAGTTACAATATGATCTGTAACTACAGATGGGAGAGGAGATAGATTGCTCATTGTATTACAGTCTGCTCGCTATTATTACATCAATTGAAGACCATCATAAAGTGGACAATCTGGAGGTTGCTTTCTATGTACCTTATGGACTAATTCATTGTGCTCTATATATCTAGCACTTATTACAGAGGACTTACACACATGATTTTTTTCTTACAACTATTTAATATTTATTTTTTGGACAAAAATATTTTTTTACTGCTCATGAGGAGGACTCTTTATATTATTCTTTTTTCTACATTTTTTGCTTAACCTGTCCACTAACAGGTTATAGGGTTGTAGCTGCTGGTATTATTTTTATCACATACTCTTGGGTTTGGGGGAATTTGGCGCCAGCCTATTCTGTATTTTAGATTTTATATATATATATATATATATATATATATAGATATATATAGATATATATATAGTTTTTTAATTATTATTTTATTTATTTTAACCCTTTGAGTGCCAGAGGGTTATATAAATTTATATACACCAGCATTAAGTACACAATATTTAAAGGTATATCAATCCATTACATTTTTAGGAGTTAGTGTAAGCAGTACTAACACCAAAAACTGAAATAGATTGATATAACTTTAAATATCACATACATACAGTTAGCATATGCAGAGATTATTATTCATATATTACCATATAACAGGTTATACCTTTCATGCCATATAAAGACACTATGGTGTAGTTATTCCTTACTCTTAGTACAAGTTCACCTTACCCCTGATATTATTTATGTGGTCTCAGAATTCATTACAGAATATAGTGAGTACAATAAAGAAAGGGGGTGAGAGTTTCAAATATACTTAAATAGGTGTATATATTTATAGTCCTGTGCTGAAATGGTGACAAGCTGATCTCTGCCCCCTTGCTGCCCCAGGGTGGTCGCTCAGTGAACCAGGAACCACTTAGAACTATATATATAGATAGGGATGGGTGAAAGTTTTTGCCTCAAAAGAGAAGCAGGAGAAAAATGGCAATTTCTGCCTAGCGGTAAATTTTTCTCAAAAAGTGCCATTTTGTACTTTTTTCACCTAGATCATTGTACTGAAATCAATACAATACAAGCCCTGAGAATGTATTTTCTTTTTTTTGCAGGACTTAGGCATGTGTTAAACACAAGCCCAGAGAAAAAGTTAGTTTGCATGCCTCATGCTTTCCAAAAACAAGCCATGAAACAAAAAATTATGCCCTAATGGCCTAGAGCTAGCAGTTCATGATTGTGTTTTTTGTGCTGGAAAATGCTACTGGTGACATTCCGACATTTGCTACAGCTGTAATTGCTGCTGCTGCTGAGTTGTCTAAGTAGCAGGAGGATTAGACTGCTCAAAGGACTAGAATCACAGCAGTGATATGAGACAGACAATGGTACGATGATGGTCCAATTGCCACTAGCTCCAGTGATGCAGCAGAGGAAGCAGCAGCAGCACAACTAGCCCCAACAACTTCAGGTGTATCTAGAGAAAAGAAGTTTGCCAATAATTCTTCTACTCCTGCACCTCCTCTAAAATCATGGGTGTGTTGGAATACTAATTTTTACCTTGTTAGAAGGAAGGAACTGTGCCTTTCATCAGCAACTGCAATGTGTACAGTGCATGTAAGGAAACATTGTGAAATAGGGAAAGGAATGGGAACAATGGACACATCTGCACTGCTGTGAAACAACTGGCAAAACTGCATCAAAACACCTTGACACCTGGGACCCTTGCTCTTCTCAATCTGCACTGCGTCCCTGTCACGGTTTGTTAAGACTCTCAGACGCAAAGTTAGGTAAAAACACAACTTTATTGAAAAGTTTAAGACAATCCCATAGGGTATCATACACATTAATACATATACGTTGCGATGACAGGAAAAGCCATAATAATAGCGATGCAGGCTCTACCGGCCCTGCCAATATACCGGGCAAGGCAGCCAGAAGTTGGTATAAGGAATAGATAGGCTCTACTGGCCCTGCCAATATACCGGGCAAGGCAGCCAGGGGATTAGTACATGGAGAATTTAGTAGGCTCTACCGGCCTTGCCAATATACCGGGCAAGGCAGCCTGGACTGGCATATATCACAGTGCCTGTGATTATTTCTGTCACTCTCATCTGTGGCAGACTGTGATTTGTTCACTTGGTTTGGCCCGCCCCTTGGTGACCTTTTTATACCTGACTCTTACATCTGTCAGATGCCCTTTCGTGGTGTTTCTGAGCCAGACTTACTGTTGCTGTGTTCCAGTATCCGATTCCTGTGTACCGACTTTGGCCTGTTCTGACTACTCTCCAGTGTTCCTGATTGTGTATGACCCGGCCTGTCTGAGAATCTTCTACGTGCTACGACCCGGCTTGTCTGAGAATCCTCTACGTGCTACGACCCGGCTTGTCAGAGAACCCTCTACGTGCTACGATCCGGCTGGCCGACTTCCTGCTTCAAGATCATCGCGGCCTGCTTGGTTGGTGTCGCCGCCGCGACATTCTGAATCCTGCATCGCTGTGCCAATCGAGTGTGACCATTACCCTCCCAGCTAACCCATCCATCAGTGCAGAGTCCCTTGCTGACTTGCGCAAGCTGTGCCTCTTCTACCGAGCCTATACACGCTGCAGAGCTAAGCTACCATACCGAGCCTGGGAGATTCAAACGTACCTTTTAACCCTTGCACTGCCACTGCTCTCTGACCGGACCTCCTTTCTAAATACAGAGCCGTTGCCTTGTAAGTCTACTGCTGCTGAGTTGGCCGCTACTTGGACGGCGACTCCCGATTACGCTTGCAGAGTAGTCTATCCTGTTAGGCCGGTTGGGCATCTTTGGCTCTTGGTCTCACGGTTATCAACGGAGGTGTCCGGTGCGGCTATAGGTGGCAAGGTTAGGCTCCAAGCTCTTGCTAGATCCGTAGGTAAACGCCCGTGGGGGCTATTGGCTCGTTTTGTGCTCACATTGGTCTCCGGTTATACGCCCGTGGGGGCTAAAACGCCAGCTTCGCATCTCAGGCTAGTCTCGATCACGCCCGTGGGGGCTACATACTCTCGCACTTGCAGGCTCAGTGGTCTATTGACGAACGCCCGTGGGGGCTATTTTGGGTTACTGTGCTGCTATCACTCATATTGGTCACTGAACATCTACGACCCATCTTTATATGAACTCTGTGCTGTGCACATTTGCTCACTTGATCAATACACCACACGGGCGTGCCAAACCCCACAGCTGAGACTGACAATTTACTCTCATTCACCCTTTAGGGGCCAGTTCCCTACTCGCTGTTCCTATGTTGGGTGCCTTCTATCCATATTATTAAAGCTATGTGTACTGTGTTATAGATTGCAATTGTTGCTGTCAACTGTAGAGGGCGATCATTTGTATTTATTTTCTTTCAATAAAAGATTGTTTTATTTTACCTACTGGTCTGAGTGTCAAAACAAACCGTTACAGTACGAAAGGGCCATGACCTCAGACAGTAAGGGTGAAAGTAACACACAAAACATCCATTGGGGAATGGATGTCCATGAGCAACGCTTAGATCAATTGGCACTGGCTCTACAAACCCTACTTGAGCGTACGGTACACCTAGACAAGCCTAATCCGAATCCGGTGGTCTCCCCAGTCTTGACATCGGACAATCCGCCTCTAGCTCCTCCTACTTGTGTCACAGGCTTAACGGCTACGGCGCCGTTACCATTGAGATATGATGGCGAACCTTCCCTATGCAGGGGCTTTATTAATCAGTTAGAGATTTATTTGGAATTATCGCCCCAAGCTTTTCTTAACGACCGAAGCAAGGTCGGATTCATGATATCGCTACTAACAGGCAAAGCTTTGGCTTGGGCAAACCCCTTGTGGGAAAGTGCCAGACCTTGCACGCTGAACTTTAATGAGTTCGTAAAGAAGTTCCGCCGTGTATTTGAGGTTCCGGGCAGAGTGGCCTCCGCTGCCAAAAGGCTAATGGAGATACAGCAGGGCGAACATACATTGGGCAGTTATGCGATAGAATTCCGGACCCTGGCAGCGGAGGTGGGCTGGAACGATGAGGCATTATTGGCAGCTTTTGCTAAAGGGCTCTCCGAAACAATTAAAGACGAAATAGCTGCCCGAGATGTACCTAGTGACCTGGATGAATTCATTGATTATGTAATGCTCATTGACTCTCGTATCCAGGAAAGACGGTTGGCACGAAGGGCAACCTCCAGAAAACATGGGCAGGACAGCTCCTTTGACCCACCCTCTCCACCCTTTCCTACTGAGCGTCCAGGAGAGGCAGCAGAGCCAATGCAGCTGGGTTTTACTAGACTCTCCAAAGAAGAGAGGTTTTTTCGTAAAAGGCAAGGCCTATGTCTATATTGTGGCAAACAGGGGCACCTTTTGCGCAATTGTCCTGTGAGGCCGGGAAACGCACGCACCTAGGGTACCTTGGGGGACAGGCCCTAGGTGGTGTACAACAGTCCCTAGATTCTAACATTGCTAAACTCACCATACAGGTGACGTTCTTTTGGGCCGATAAGGGCGCAGAAACCTTGGCACTGGTGGACTCTGGAGCAGCCGGGTACTTTATGGACCAATCTTTTGCGGCTTTGCACAATATTCCTCTATGCAAAAAAGAATCTCCATTGGCAGTAGAGGCCATTGATGGCAGACCATTGGAACCCGCCTTTATTACAATGGAGACCATTCCTATTTCTATGTCAGTTGGGGCACTCCACAAGGAGGAGCGCTCTTGGATTGACCAGAAGGACCTCCATGCGCCCAGACTTGTGCGCAATTTCCACTCCAAATACCCTCAGAAACCTAAGCCTCCAGCTGGGAGAGGGGGTCTTTGAGAGGGGGGTACTATCACAGTGCCTGTGATTATTTCTGTCACTCTCATCTGTGACAGACTGTGATTTGTTCACTTAGTTTGGCCCGCCCCTTGGTGACCTTTTTATACCTGACTCTTACATCTGTCAGATGCCCTTTCGTGGTGTTTCTGAGCCAGACTTGCTGTTGCTGTGTTCCAGTATCCGATTCCTGTGTACCGACTTTGGCCTGTTCTGACTACTCTCCAGTGTTCCTGATTGTGTATGACCCGGCCTGTCTGAGAATCTTCTACGTGCTACGACCCAGCTTGTCTGAGAATCCTCTACGTGCTACGACCCGGCTTGTCAGAGAACCCTCTACGTGCTACAATCCGGCTGGCCGACTTCCTGCTTCAAGATCATCGCGGCCTGCTTGGTTGGTGTCGCTGCCGCGACATTCTGAATCCTGCATCGCTGTGCCAATCGAGTGTGACCATTACCCTCCCGGCTAACCCATCCATCAGTGCAGAGTCCCTTGCTGACTTGCGTAAGCTGTGCCTCTTCTACCGAGCCTATACACGCTGCAGAGCTAAGCTACCATACCGAGCCTGGGAGATTCAAACGTACCTTTTAACCCTTGCACTGCCGCTGCTCTCTGACCGGACCTCCTTTCTAAATACAGAGCCGTTGCCTTGTAAGTCTACTGCTGCTGAGTTGGCCGCTACTTGGACGGCGACTCCCGATTACACTTGCAGAGTAGTCTATCCTGTTAGGCCGGTTGGGCATCTTTGGCTCTTGGTCTCACGGTTATCAACGGAGGTGTCCGGTGTGGCTATAGGTGGCAAGGTTAGGCTCCATGCTCTTGCTAGATCCGTAGTTAAACGCCCGTGGGGGCTATTGGCTCGTTTTGTGCTCACATTGGTCTCCGGTTATACGCCCGTGGGGGCTAAAACGACAGCTTCGCATCTCAGGCTGGTCTCGATCACGCCCGTGGGGGCTACATACTCTCGTACTTGCAGGCTCAGTACCCGCGTACTGGAGAACCAACGTAACTGCCTAGGACTTGACAGCTATTACCAGCATAGAGAGAACCAGTACCCGCGTACTGGGGACACACAACTCTCGTACAATAGCAGCCGGATGGCTGTGGAGTAAACCAGTACCCACGTACTGGGGATACAATACTGTTGTGCAATAGATGCCGGATGGCAGTGGAGCAAACCAGTAACCACGTACTGGGAACCAAATCACATAGATGCAACAGCAGCCTGGAGGCTGTGGAGCGAACCAGTACCCGTGTACTGGATAAACCAACAAGAGTAGAAATGTTGCCAAGGCGACCAAGGAGCAATAGCAGACTTCAGGCGAACTGGATGTGGCACTCGGCAGGTGAAACTCCAGACGGTCAACCGGATCAGGAACGGCAGCGAGACTGGCAGCAGAAAAACAGCGACACCACGGCAACTCCAACCGGATCAGGAAAGGAAACAGGAACCACTGGAACTAGAGCTCAGGAACTAGACGATCTCAGGTAGCAGGAACATAGCGAGGGGCCCAGGAAGCTCAGGAACATAATGAGATGCGAGCAGCATAGAGACAACAAGAAAGGGCAACCAAAGGGTGCCCAGGCTCAGTCTAAATAGGCAATGCAGGGCGGGCTGAAGGCAGACAGCCAATGGGGAGCCCCCTACAGGTAACTGACACAAAAAGGCAGCAATCACAGGCACCGTGATAGTACCCCCCTCTCAAAGACCCCCTCTCCTAGAAGAGGGTCTAGGTTTCTGAGGGTATTTAGAATGAAAAATTCGCAGTAACTTGGGCGCATGAAGGTCCTTACTATCCACCCAGGATCGTTCTTCAGGACCATAACCTTTCCAATGCACCAAATACTGCACCTTTCCTCTAAGCCTGCGGGAATCAATGATACTCTGAACTTCATACTCCTCCTGACCTTCAACCTCAATAGGCCCTGGCACCACAGGGTTAGTGGTATAACGGTTGCATACGAGAGGCTTGAGGAGAGATACATGGAAGACATTATGAATACGCATGGACGCAGGGATGTCCAAAGCATACGAAACAGGGTTGATTTTGCGAAGGACCAATGAATCGAGGAGCCAACTTATTAGATGGGACTTGAAGCTTAAGATTCCTGGAGGAAAGCCACACTCTGTCCCCAACCTGAAAGGAAAACGCTGGCAGTCTTCTGCGATTAGCATGGCGCTAATGGCGCTGAAATGATTGACCAAGTGCCCTCTGAACCTATGCCCATGTGGAGCGGAGTTGCTTGATATGCTCATCCAGAGCTGGAATCTGTTGTGCCTGAAAGGAATCTGGGAGCAAACAGGGCTGAAACCCATAATTAATCAGAAACGGAGAGCTCCCGGATGAACAGTTCCTGGCGAACTCTGCCCAGGGCAACAGGTCGGCCCAATTGTCATGATGGTCAGTGGTGAAACAGCGCAAGAACTGCTCCAATCCTTGATTGGCACACTCAGCGGCCCCATTGGTCTGGGGATGGTAGGCGGAGGATAATTGTATGCCCATCTGTTCACAAAATGCCCTCCAAAATCTGGACACGAACTGGCTCCCCCGGTCGGACACCAGCTCTCTGTGCACTCCACGCAACCGAAACACCTCTCTAGCGAATACCACCTCTAATTCTTTCGCAGAGGGAAGGCCACGGAGGGGCACAAAATGAGCCATTTTAGAAAACCTGTCCACCACCATAAGTATAAAGGAATACCCTTTACACACTGGAAATTCTCCCATAAAATCAATGGAAACGTGGGACCAGGGGAGTTCACCATTAGGTACTGGCTGAAGCAGGCCCACCGGGAGGTGTCTAGGGGTCTTGGCACGGGCACAAGTGGCACAGGCATTCGTAAAATCAGCACAATCTGCCCTCATAGAAGGCCACCAAAAAACTTGAGAGAGGGACCACAACAATTGGTCTCTGCCAATATGTCCAGCAGCTTTAGAGGAATGGTATGTCTCTAGTAATTGAGTGCGGAATGGCACATCAACAAAACACTTGCCCGCTGGGATTTCAGGGGGAGCAGCGGCCTGGGAGGCCAAAATCTCTTCCCCTAGTGGTGATACGGATGTCATTGATAAGCTCCTGGAATACGGCAGGAGCACTGCATAACCCAAATGGCATAACTAAATATTCATAATGCCCAGACCTAGTATTGAATGCCATTTTCCACTCATCACCGGCCTTGATTCTGATCAAATTGTATGCGGCCCTTTCGTACTGTAACAGTTATTCAGACTCTGAGACCAGAGGTAAAAAATAAAACACAGTTTTATTGAGAACAAATGATGAACACGGCCCCCTAAGGGCAGAAATAGGTAATTGCCTGTAACTGCAGGCAGTATGGTAATATAGCAGACACAGTATGGGTAAGGAGCAATACTGTACAAACAATGGAACAGAGTAAAGCAAGGGTTAAGTCCAATGCAATAATCAGTCTCTGATATGGTGTGTAAGATAACGCCCAGTAGGGGATAAGAGCAGCCAGAGACTGCAGTGCAAGGTGGAAGCACCTGGTAGTGAGTCCAAACAGTAGTCCTCAAGGAATGGCGATTTGCAAGACCAACCACTTATGCTAGAGCCACTAAATACAAGAGCCAAAGGCACTCTGCCGTGCGTAATCGGATAGCCACACTGCGTGAGCTGAATGGGATCAGAGCCAATGGCACTTGCGGTGCTGAATGGGTTAATGACACTGCTTGAGCTGAATGGAACCTGAGCCAGCAGCACCCCTTGGTGCATCAACGGATGCCCACACTGCCAGAGCTGAACGGGACCAGAGCCAGTAGCACCCTGTGGTGGGTAAACGGATTCCCCAACACTGCTTAGAGCTGAGTAGGACCAGAGCCAGTAGCATCCTTCCGGTGCATTAACAGATCGTGTGAATGGCAAGAGCACTAGGTAGACAGTAACGGAAATCACCACGGCTCTGCAAGTGTAATGGACAGGCTCAGTAAGGATGGCAATGAGCTCAGCAAGTGTTAATGGAGAGGCTCGGTATCTGAGGCAACAAGCTCTGCAAGGGTTAATGGACAGGCTCAGTAACGGAGGCAACAAGCTCAGCGAGAGTTAACGGATAGCTCAGTATCTGAGGCAACAAGTACTGCAAGTGTCAGCGAGCAGGCTCGGTAGCGGAGGCAACAGGCTCAGCAGGTGTTAACGGACGGCCCTTAATCTGAGGCAACAAGCACTGCAAGTGTTAATGGACAGGCTCGGTAATGGAGGCAACAAGCTCAGCAAGTGGGATGTCAGCAAAAGAGGAACAAGTCTGACAGTTCACAATGTTGCCAAGCGACATAGACAAAGTCTCACTGGAGCCGGATCACAGGAAACTGGATCCAAGCAGGAAAGTCAGCCAGGCCGGGTCATACACGGAGCAGGAGCGTCAGAGAAGCCGGATCAATCACGGAGCAGGAACGTCAGCCAGGCCGGGTCATACACGGAGCAGGAGCATCAGACAAGCCAGATCAATCACGGAGCAGGAACATCAGCCAGGCCGGGTCATACACGGAGCAGGAGCATCAGACAATCTGGATCAATCACGGAGCAGGAACGTCAGCCAGGCCGGGTCATACACAGAGCAGGAACCAGGAGAATAGTCACACAAGCCGAATCGATACACAGGAACACAGCAACGGAAGCACTGGTACTGGAACACCACGAAAGGGCACCTGATAGGTTCCAAAGGCTCGGTATAAAAAGGCCATATTGGACAGTCATAACAGGTACTACCAATAGGAACACACCACAGCAGAGAGTGACAGGTAATCACGGGAACTGTGATATAGGTGCAAGTAACTTTCTACGGTATGCTGTACCCGAACCCAAGAGGAATGGAGCACTCTCAAATGCTCATCCAGAGCCGGAATCTCCTGTGCCTGAAAGTCCTCGGGAAGGACAGAGGGTTGAAACCCATAGCTGATCAAGAACAGAGAACTCTGTGAGAAAGAATTCATGGCACAGTTCTGGGCAAACTCTGCCCAAGGTAACAGGTTAGCCCAATTGTTGTGGTGGTCAGATAAATAGCAGGCTTGGTTAGACCATTCAGCCACACTGTTAGACTGAGGGTGATATGCAGAGGAGAATGCTAGCTGGATCCATATCTGGGCGCAAAAGCATCTCCACAACCGAGACACGAACTGGCTACCTCTGTCCGAAACAATAACCCTGGGTATGCCATGAAGCCGAAAGACCTCCTTAGCGAATACCACAGTCAACTCCTGCGCACATGGTAGGCTTTTAAGTGGTACAAAGTGAGCCACCTTAGAAGATGACCGTGAAGCCGGGAGATACCGGCAGATCAACCATAAAATCTATGGACAGATGAGACCAGGGACGTTCCCTATTGTCCACAGGTTGAAAGCGACTGACAAGCAAGTGTCGAGGCGATTTATTCTGAGCACAAGTAGTGCAAGCTGCAGTGAAAGCAGCACAATCTGATCGAAGACTTGGCCACCAGAACAATCTAGACAAAGACCAGATCAGTTGGTCTTGACCAATGTGACCAGAGATTTTGGAAGTATAGTAAGTCTCAAGCAGTTTAATGCGCAACTGAGCGGGAACAAAGCACTTCCCGCAAGGTTTTTCCGCCAGAGAGGATGTTTGGGCAGCCAATATTTCCTCTCCAAGAGGAGACATAATGCATGTACAGATAGTGGCCAGAATCCAATCAGCCAGAATAATCTGTGTGGCCAGTAACTCTCTGTCCTCAATCTGATATACCATCTGAGCTTTAGATAGTTTTCTAGAAAAGTAGCCACAAAGGTGTAAGGCCTACCCCGGAGCTGACCGCTGAGAAAGGAGGGAGCCTACTCCAATCTCGGATGCATCAACCAGGGTAAAGGGCAGGGTGGGATTCGGGTGTACCAAAATAGGAGCCGCTGCAAATGCTGCCTTGACTTCCTCAAAGGCGAGCAGCGCACTGGGAGACCACTCAGTAACCTTGGCCCCTTTACGGGCCATATCCGTGATAGGCTTGACAATAGTAGAAACATTTTTTATAAACTGCCGATAGTAATTAGCAAAGCCCAAAAACGTTTGAATAGATTTAAGCCCCACCGGGAGAGGCCATTGCAACACTGCGGATAATTTCTGGGGGTCCATGGCTAACACAGATGAAGAAATAATGTACCCCAGAAAGGTCACCTGAGGTTTGTCAGCGTCATCTGCAGGCGCGAGGCTTCAAGCATGCAGCAGACCTCTGTTTTATGTGCCATGCTTCCTGTAGTCTCCTCCTACCTACTTCCTTCCTCTGAGCTGCTCCTTCTACCTACGTCCTGAGGAGGGGTTTAAAGGGCAGTCTGAGTCCTGACTCAGTTGCCCTTGCATTGTTGTTCATAACAGTTCTATTACCTTGGGCTCTGTGTATGACCTGGCTAGTCTTCCATCCAACCTGTTGCTGACCTGTGGCTCTGTCTGACTATTCTTTTGTCTATCCCTATACTGGACACCCAAACTGGTGCAGACTTGTGGCTCTGGCGGACTACTTGAACTGTGTATGACCTGGCTTCTCTGACTACTCCCTCTGGTGCTGACTTGTGGCTCTGACTATTCTTACATTTGTTCCTTTGTACCTAGCAGACACTCAATCTAGTGCGAACTGGGGCTCTGGTAGACTAGCTCCGATACTGACTGCAGGCGTGAGTCAGTTATCCATTTCCTTATACTGACTGCAGGCGTGGGTCAGTTATCCATTTCCTTATACTGACTGCAGGCGTAGGTCAGTTATCCATTTCCTTATACTGACTGCAGGCGTGAGTCAGATAACGCACTATACTGACTGCAGGCTGAGTCAGTATTCTTGCTCGTCAGATCAAGATCCAGTGTTCCTGTTCCTGCTCCTGTTCCTGCTCCTGGTTCCTACAGAGACTACCAGTGGCTGAGACCTAGTCTCCAGCAGAGTGGTCAAGTTTGGCAGCCTACTATTCCTGATAGCAGTGCTCTCTGGCTTGTACCCTCTGCTTAGTGTGATCTACTTTTCTATTATTAATACATTTTGCATTTAACTATACCGTACTGACTCCTGAACGTTATTGGTGTTACCGTGACACAGACAAGCCAGGTCATACAAAAAGATCAGGAGCAAGTAGAGAACTGTACTGCACAACAACGTAAGGGTAACTGGATGAGAATCCAGTTCCCTTTAAGCCCTTAACGACCCATGACGTACATGAATGTCATGAGGTTGCAGTCCCTAAAGGACCAAGGACGTACATGTACGTCATGGAATTCCGGACTCCCTGCGCGGCTGCACACTGTTCAGGGAGTCCGGAATCAGATTCTAAAAAAAAATGCCCTGTGGTCCTTAAGTGACCGCCGTGTGTGTGCGCGGCCGGTCCTTAAGGGGTTACATACAAGGCGCCAGGAAGTAGACAGGAGGAGCCAGACCAGACCCAAATGATAAGAAGGTAGCCTGCATCAGATATGCCTCTTTGTGCCCGCAATTGACGCATCTCGCGTGCGATGCGGCTTACGCCTGAACCCCCGCTGCATCAATTGGAGCACCTGAGTCATCTAGCACGAGGACACGGCCGTCCACTACTGCTGCCAAGCGTGCCCAGACCCAGTTCACACAGTGAAGTGTGGGATGACGCAGAAGCATCATACAGAGCGATACAACTCCAGCGCCAGCTGAAACAGTGACGCTGGGTATAGGTAAGCTGTGACAGCAGCTTTATTTCATTCCCAGATCCAAAGATAAATGAGCAGGCTGTGATCACACCTGATTTCCCATAGCAGCTCATCTTAGCAGCATGTGCAGTTAGATTTAGGGTCCTTGGTCTCGCCCTGGCAACTCAGCAACAGGAATTACAGCAGCAGCAAACTCTACAATATCACTGCTAGTTGGGGTGGGGGTGGTGATGCTCATCCCCATTTACATCTGCCTCCCATTCCTTTTCACTTTCAGATAAAAAGGCGCTCATTCTCTCCTCCACAAGAGCTGATCCACCATCACCCTCACTCTCATCACTACCACCGCTAGCCTCTTGTTGCTGTATGGGAGCGGGACCAGTTGTTGATGTCAAGAGTGACAGAGGGTCTCCTACTGTCCCATTTGCCATCTCTTCAAGGGAAGAAGGCACACTGGCAGCAGTAGCAGCAGACACAGGTAGCTGATGTATGCTGCTTCTCATACTGCTAGTCACTTCTGCCTTCTTCAAAACAATTCACCAGAGGGACAGTGCTGGGGGAATGGGAATTGTATGTTCAGGGGTATGTGGGCTCCCATGACCGCTATTCTGGCTGCTGACTTCCTTTTCCGTCTAAGCAGCAGCATCAGGGTCCATCCAGCTAGTTCCAGCAGCTGATCCACCACCTCCACCCTCACCCCCACCAGTCTCTAGCTGCTGTGTGGTAGTGGGACTTGGGGATGACAAGTGTGCCTTAGGATCCCCTGCTGACATCTCCTCCTTCAACTCATAAGAAGGCACACTGACAGGCAGCTGACCTGTGCTGCTCAAAACAGCTACCCAGTTCTGAATTCTTCACTAATTTCCCCCCAGATGCCATGTGACATTATTGGGGAATTGGGCATCATTGGGTCTGAGGAATGTAGGCTTCAGTCCCTTTCGCACTTGTGGTGACTCTCTCCTCCTCTCCTCTGTCACTGGGTGCTTCAGGGTCATGCCAGCTTCTCTTTTTTATTACTGCTGCTCATAGTGATAGTCAGCATTATGAGCCTGTAATAATCTTATTTTGCTGTATAATTTGCTTTAACCCGTTGAGTGCCAGAGTTGTACGTAATGCATTGCAAAAAATTCGTTGCGTACCCCTCTGGCATTCAAAGGGTTAAATATCGAAAAAAAAATGTACCCTCTCTCTCTCTATTTCCTAAAATGTAAGGTTTTTATAGTATATGGGCAGGAAGTTTCTCCCCATTGAAAGGCATAGGCGAAACATGTAACTGTTTTCACTAAATATTTTTGGGTCTAAGAGAAACTGAGAAAAATGTAATGGTCTCACTATGGGCAAAATTTATTGTGAAAAAGCGGAGAGCCACATGGTTTACGCACATTATCTCACAACAACAAAACAGGACTTTTGCCATTCCTTATGTTCACAATCAGCTTAAATATTTTTGACATATAGTGTATGATATTAGCAAAATAAGTAATTCTTTAAAATTTTTGTGCACTTATGACATCATAGCTTTTTGCACAATGTATAATTTACTTCCCCTGAGGCACCATAGAAAAGCTGAATTTGTTCTGAAAAAAAAAGAACAAAAAAGTAATATATAGTTTTTCCATATTGAACTAGATAGTCACCACCAGGAATCATACCTAAACAGATGGCTAGCAAAATCTTGAAAAAGTGCCTGGTCTCCTTGTTGAACAAAATTCCCCAAACCTCCGACGCTCTTAGGGTTAGGCATGCAGAAGTATAAAAAGAGGTTTGATTAGCACATTGCAGAGTAGGATGGAGATGTTCTATAAACAAAAAGTATGATAAGGCTTACTAGACAAGCTTAGACAATTGTAAAGCAATGCATTGCACACCCCTCTGATATTCAAAGGGTTAAGTTTGTAAAAAACACATGATAGCCCATTAATAGTTTAGTGAATATGTCCTTGCTAAGAATAAACATTTATATGCAACACAATGTGTAAATGACCTTTGTACAAACATTGCTACTAGAAAAACAGTATTTTAAACATTTATGCATTTAACTATTGCATACCCAATACTTAAAGGGATAGTAATGTTTCACAATAACAGCAGCTCCAATTAATCTTCATGATATTTGAGCCATGGAGAGTATTATTTCACTACTGTCAGAGTAGTAGTTCAAGAGTAATTGAATGATAAAGTATCCTCCTCCCGCCCCTTTTACCTAGTGTAACACTACTCACCTCAGATGTGGAATCTAGTCCTAGGACCAGACAGCTCAAAGCAAGGGACAATCTTCTTACTGTGAGAATAAGGAAAATCATGCCCCCCTTGACAGGTTTTCCCTTATCTTAAAGGGATAGTAACACTTCATTTTAACTTTATTTTATTTTGTAGGCATTAAAAAAACATGAAGAATGATATAAGTCTTATCTCTCAAACCTTTATGGTTTATGAGATATTCACAAGCAAAGTTTCCCCTCCTGCCCCTTTTTCCTAATGTAAGCCATCTCTTCTCAGATGTGAATCTGGTTGTAAGACAGACAGATAACAGAAGGGGACAATTTTCTTTGTATGAAAACAATGAAAGCCCTTCCCCCCTTGACAAATTTTTCAGCTTTTTCCCTTATCTTAATTGAAGATTGTCCCTCTCTGCAGTCTACCTGGGCACTTCCCTTCTGATCTGGTTGAACAGGGGGGGATACTTTGTTTGTGAATATCTCTTAAACCATAAAGGTTTGAGAGATAAGACTTATATCATTCTTCATGTTTTTTTTAATGCCTACAAAATAAAATAAAGTTAAAACAAAGTATTACTATCCCTTTAATTGAAGATTGTCCCTCTCTGAGATCCACCTTGCTGCTCTGAGATGAGCAATGTTACATCAGTAAAAGGGGCGGGAGGGGAATACTTTATCATTCAACTAATCTTGAACCAGTGCCGGACGGATTATGGGCAAGGTACACTCGGCACCTGCCTAGGGCCCGGTCATGTTGGAGGGGCCCGCTTTCCAGAGCCGAACTGGTTGGAAAAAATTTTCACCACTGGTATAAGCCTGTATCCTCTGCCCCATGCAACATCGTACCAGCACAAAAAACAGCAGACGAGCAATTAGGTCAAACATTACATTTAACCATTTGAGTGCCAGAGATGTATCCAGTGCATCTCTAGCACTCAAACTCAACTCAAGCACTCAACTCTCTAGCACTCAAAGGGTTAAATGAGAAATGACAGCAGGCTCTAGCAGCACCACTCACATCATACACGGTGCTGCGAGGTCATGTGGGATCGCACAGTTGCGCTGAAGTCAGAACTGGTTTTGGCACTCTGAAGTAGTTTTGCTGCTCTGGGCACTCCTGCCTCATGCGGACATGCTTCTGTGCAGTCAGGTGAGTGAACACTAGCGGCACAACAGGTTTAGACATTTACTGTTTGGCTGAGTTGTTCATTGTTTTTATCCTCCAAGATCAGGGAATGGTTTGGGCTGCTTTTATTGAAAGGGCACACTAAACCAATCGGTGAGAGGATAAGCTCTACACTGTCTCTGTGCTGGATAATTACCACAAGGGGGCATATCAATGTGAGCAAGGCAGCAGGATGGTTAACTGGGAAGAGAAGAGAGATGTAGGTGGCTCTAATATGCAAGATCACCATCTTCAGGAATATAAAGGAAAGTGTTTGGTAGCAGGGAAGAAGGGCTCCAGTATTAAGAGGCAGGCGAGTGAACATAACTCTCTACACTACATGAGGAATCACTGGCTTAACCCTTTAATGACCAGGGGGTGTGCAACACATTGATTTGCAGTGTGTTATACTTCCCTCTGGTCCTTAAGGGGTTAAGTATGTCTCACTGAACCCTATTACTCTTATCTGATGGCCCCCCAGGTAGCCTTATATATCAGTTATTAGCCTTGCACCACCTTACTCAAAGTAATCCACCTATCCTCATCCATTAAACTCTGATTGACATATGAGTATGCAGTCTAGAACAGTGTGTTGCACAAAATATTTGGAACCCAGTGGGTCAATAAATTACTACAGTTATAACTTTTACCAAAACCATAGTGTAGTACTTTCCTATGGTAGTTTTGTATTTAGTATTATCATAACCCTAACATTACCATGTTGATACTGCCAATAACAAAGTTGTTTGTTTATAAAGGGGGGTGGGAAATGTGAGGCCCTCCAACTGGTTCCAGACTACAACTGCCATAATTCTTAGCCAGCCAAAGACTGTTGGGGAATGGTGGGACTTGTAGTGGGGCAGTAGCTGGTGGGCTTTGCGTTGCTCCCCACTGGCATAAAGTTATGTATTCATATACACACACAAATATAAATTCCAACTGATTTAAAATGGGTATTTTGACTCCTTGAGAGCCAGAGGTGCCTGTTTTCAAGTGCATTGTTCTGCAATTGTAATGCATTGGACACTCCTCTGGCACTGAAAGGATTAACCCCATGAATGTTTTGCTGTACATGCATAAGCATTGGAGATTTCTAGAGTATTCAAAGGGGTCAAATACCTATTTAAATGAATGGAAATGTGTCTTTGTCTATGTCCAAGATTTTGTATATATGTTTACAGCTGTGACCTTAGGGACTTAACTCTTTAAATGCTGGTGAAATAAGTTGCAGACCTCTATAGTAATCAAGGGTTTAAATGTATTGGAATTTTGTATTTGTTCCCTATTGTTCACTTGTATTGCAGTGTGCCAGTTTTCTTTTGTACATATGGCCCACTCTGTAGAATAGTCTGTCAAAATGTGTATCCTGTCCAACACTGGAGATTACGTACTAAGGAGAGATGGAGCAATTCTGGGGCAAACCAACTGTAGTATGGAATGTCCAATGCATTGTTTTGCAATGCTTCTGTCCTTTCTGGCATCCAAGGGTTTAAAGCATTAAGTTTTATATTTTATTAAGTTCATACTAGTACCTCTACCTACCAGAACAATGGGCAAACCAAGATTTGTGGCAGTGGTAGGGTGAGGGTGGCACAAGCTGGGGAGGGATCCCAATTTAGGATTCTGCCTAGGGCCCTATGGAGTCTTAATCCGGCTCTGTCTTGAACTACAACTCTGTCAGTATTGAAATAACACTCTTAATGGCTCAAATACTATGAAGATTAATATGAGTTACCATAATGGTGAAACATTACTATCCCTTTATTTATATTGATTATAAACTGTATTGATTGATAATGGATCCATAAAGTATAATCCTAAACTTGCTATCTATTGCATGTTTAAATTGTGCTGTTAGACATTTGTATGTGTGTATATTTTTATTTATATGGAGGCACACAGTGTATGCAATGTATACAATACAATAATAATATAAATAAATGGGAATAAAATAAGTGTCACAGTCATAGAAAAAATAACAGGACAGCGGTCCCTGCCCCAAGGAGCTTACAGTCTAAATGGGTAATAGGAGACCGACAACAGGGTATGAGGGAGTCGAGTGCTGTGAGTTGAAGTGCTGAGTTCGCATGCTGCTAGTGCTCCAGAAGGTAGGATTTCAGGGAAGACTTAAAAACAGAGGGCTATTGTTCTAGATGTAGAGAGAGAGGTATGGCGTTCCATTGGTAGGGAGCGGAAAGTGAAAAAGGTTTGAGACAGGAGAGGGCATAGGGTATGGGTGGGGTAACAAGAAGAGCGTTGTGTGCTGAGCGAAGGAACATAAGAGGAGAGGAGAAAAGAGATGTAAGTGGTGACAGCAGTGTGAAGAGCATTAAAGGTAATAAGAAAGATTTTGTAAGTGATACATTGCTGAATAGGGAGCCATGTCAGATGTCTAAGAATGATGTGAGCAGGTTCTGTTCTTGGGGAGAGTGTTCTGATTCGTGCAGCTGAGCTTAAGAAAGATTGCATAGGGGAAAGATGGGAAGCCGAGAGGCCAGTTAGTATGACACTGCAATAGTCTAAGCGGGACAGTATGAGGGCATGCACAAGAGTTTTATTAGTTTTTTGGGAGAGGAACGGGCGTATTTTAGTGATGTTGCTAAGGAAGACGCAACAAGTTCTAGCCATGGTGTTAATTTATTTAATGTTTTGTGCTGATTGCATTGAGCAATATGACTAAAGTCAGTTAAAGAGACAGTAATGTCCCATAAAAAATGTTTAGCGTTTTGTAGAGATTAGAAAAATTAGCTAAATGGCACAAATCCTATCTCTCAAACCGATATGGTTTGAGAGATATCCTTCGTTAAAGTTCCCTATAACTACTTTTCTCCTGACGTCAGCTGAAGCTGACAGCAGGAGTTCCTAGTCCGGGGATTGACAAGTGACTCTTCAGCAGAGCTGCACTAGCGAGATTTAAAAAGAAATACTTCTTTGGAACGGTCTACATAGTGTGCCTGGTTTGCAAGCACATGTTTTAGACCGTTCCAGAGAAGTAATTATTTTTAAATTGCGCTATTGCGGCTCTGGTGAAGAGCCTACTCGTTTCGGTTGATATGGATCTCCTTCTGTCAACTTTACAGCTGACATCAGGAATAGAGGGACTTTAGCGGAGGGTATCTCTCAAACCATAGAGGTTTGAGAGTTAGGATTTGTGGCATTTAGCTTATTTTTTAATCTCTTTAATAAACTCTAAACATTTTTTTGGGCCATTACTGTCCCTTTAATTGATTGTGATTAGTGTCTTATCACTTGTATTCAAAAAAGGTCATTATCTTGTCTCAGCCAATTCACAGATTATTCTGGGCAATCGATCAGAGCCCTGGAAAGCGCAGGAATGCCTGCTTCTTCAGAACATATATAAGTACATTTTAGGCCTCAGAAAACAAATATAGAATTTTTACAGATGCTAGAATGAAGTACAGGGTATTTAAACCCCAGATGATTATTTAGGTATTCATGTTCCTTTAACCTCTTCTTGCTTTTAAAGTGATAGTAACGTTTCACAAAAACAGAAGCTCCAATTAATCTTCATAGTATTTGAGCCACAGAGAGTGTTATTTCATTACTGTGAGTGTTGTAGTTGTAATTGAATGGTAAAGTTCCCCCCCCACCACCCTTTTTACCTAGTGTAAGCCCCCACTCCTCAGATGTGGAATCCAGTCCATAGACCAGACAGCTCACATCAAGGGTCAAGATGCTTACTGTGAGAACAATGAAAACCCTGTCCCCCTTGACAAGTTTTTCAGCTTTTTCCCTTATCTTAAAGAGATAGTAATACTTAAAATGTAAAAAAAATACATGTTGTAGGGTTTATACCCCTGAGTAAAACAAGGGTACTCCCACTGCTGAGAGATATTTTATTAAACAATTATAACAGCTCAAACTTGACTTTTTTAGGTGCAATATCACAGTGGCCTGAAAATTTACAGAGGTGCCGCTGATACACCATCCTATGGACTGCTCTGGTCCGTAGACCATACATCTCCATAGGATGGTGTAACAACAGTGCCACTGTAAATTTTCAGGCCACTGTGATATTGCACTTAAAAAATTCAAGTTTGAGCTGTTATAATTTTTTAATAAAATATCTCTCAGCAGTGGAAGTACCCTTGTTTTATTCAAGGACATAAACCCTACAACATATATTTTTTTACATCTTAAGTATTACTATCCCCTTAACTTGAAGATTGTCCCTCTCTGCAATCTACCAGGACACTCCCTGTGCTGTAAGCTGAGCAGTGTTACATCATTAGAAAGGGTGGGAGGGGGATACTTTATCATTCAATTACTCTTGAACTACAACTCTGACAGAATTGAAATAACACTCTCCAAGGCCCAAATACTATGAAGACTAATTAGAGCTGCTTTTATTATGAAACATTACTATCCCTTTAACACTTTGAAAGAATCTCCTGAGAGAATTCTCCTCTAGGGCCAAGTAATTGCAGTGACAGGTTTCATATAACTGACTGGGGCTTTCATTTCTATCAAGAAGGGTTTTACAGCCTTTCACATTATCACAGAAAATCTGTGCTGTGGGTGTTTTTATAGAGATGTAACTAATCGCTCTTGTGATACGAATGGAGCCCTGGGTCATTGTTCTCCATGCTCTGTTTTTTTGTTTGCCAAGTCATTATAATGTTATCATTAAGCAAACAATGTAGATACAAGATAAATTAGTGACAATATCAGGTCACATCCAGATAATGGGTAATGTGTGACTATTTCGTGAAATTCAAATAAGTAAATAGATTCAACTCATAATAATTTAATTCCTTCTAAGGAAGCTACATTGGTCCATATTTATAAAAGCAAACCGGATTCTGGAGTAACCTAATTGCACCATAGCGGACAAATAAAAATTCCTAATTTCCATGCACTTCAATAGAGCTTTTTAACACCTTGAATGCTTCACAATGCATTGGAGACCTCTCTAGTATTCAAGGGGTTAAAATATCAATATATTTTAATAGGAATTTTTGTTTGTCTCCTATGGTGCAGTTGGTTTAATCCAGAATAACTTAATTTTGCTTTTATAAATATGGACCATTGTTCCTTAAAGGTATAGTAGTGTTTCGCAAAAATAGCAGCTCCAATTAATCTTCATAGTATTTGGACCCTGGAGAGTGTTATTTCAATACTGTCAGAGTTGTAGTTCAATAGTAATTGAATGATAAAGTATCCCCCTCCCACCCCTTTTACCTAGTGTAAGCCATGTCCTGTCAGGTGTGGAATCTGGTCTTGGGACCAGACAGCTCACAACAAGGGACAATCTTCTTACTGTGAACATTAGGAAAACCCTATCCCCCTTGACAAGTTTTTCCTTATGCTCACTGAAGATTGTCCATCTCTACAATCCATCTGGACAGTCTTGCTACTCTGAGGTGAGCAGTGTTACATCAGTAAAAGGGACCGGAGGGGGATATTTTATCATTCAATTACTCTTGAACTACAACTCTGACAGTATTGAAATAACACTGTCCATGGCCCAAATATTTTGAAGATTAATTGGAGCTGGTTTTATTGTGAAACATTACTATCAGTCACCTGACACATAGATGGCAATAATACTTACATTGGCTCAGTTTTTCCATTGTTATTCCACTATAGTGCTGAATGTCTTGGAGATACTTTGGGCAATATATATCACTATTCTTAGTGACAAGGAAATTATTTCTGAAACAACTGTTTGCAACACAAGGAAAAAATATTTTGTATATATATATTGAGTTCATCACACAACTAGTTCTGATTTTCTGTGTGAAGGAGTGTGGTATGCTTACTTAAATTAACCCTTTGATTGCCAGGTGGGTGTTCACAACATTTCTGTAATCAAGCAATTATATTTTTGCACTATATATTAATGACATGGAGCTACCTCATATATAGATTGACGTGTCTTAGTCTAGAACAAAAAAATGGCAAGACTTGATTATAAAATGGCTTATTTCTTAACTATTTGCATTGCATTAAAATGAAATTAGTGAAATAAACAGTTACATTGTGTGAGGATAACCCACTTCTTACTACTGTGTTATCGTCACTACTGCCAGTGGCAGGATCGCTGTTAAATTTTGCCATGGGCTCCAGTCCCAGATCTTTTTTGAACCTAGCAATACCCCTGCTGCTCTAAAATCACCTTTGTATACAATGCCAATGCCTGCAACATTCATAGTAACATAGTAGATAAGGCTGAAAAAAGACATGCGTCCATCAAGTCCAGCCCATGCCAGTAACACCCCTGTTGATCCAGAGGAAGGCAACAAAAAAGCCCTCTGGAGCATTTTCCAATGTAGTCCCAAGTGTGTGTGTTTGTGTGGGGGGAATTATTCCTTCCTGACTCCAACTGGTAGTCAGATAGTTCCCCGGATCAATATCCTATTGGCTTTGAAGCTATCTGTCATAATTGTCAATATTGTTCTGTGCTAGATAGGCATCCATTGCTTTTTTGAATGCAGTTGCATTATCTGCAAGCACAACATCCCGAGGCAAATAATTCCATAGCCTTACCGCCCTTACTGTAAAGAATCCCTGTCTATGTTTTAGTCGAAAGCAGCTTTCCTCAAGTCTTAATGGATGACCTCTTGTTCTTAGCTCAGTTCTTTGCATAAATAATTCATTGGATAGTTCTTTGTATTGACATTGAATGTATTTGTAAATGGTAATCATATCACCCCTTAGACGTCTCTTCTCTAATGTAAACAAACCCAGTTTGGCCAGATATTGCTTATACATTAGGGTAGTAGTTTGGCCTACCTTCAGCAAATCATTATAAACCTATTCTCTCCCGAGTAGTCCATTTCATCTGAAGGAAGATTTAAGCTCCTGAGACATACACAACAATATAGAAATTGTTTCTAAGTGCTTATATGTCTTTCTTGCAAGTCAACCATGTATCTTTCTAGCCCACTAAATCTCCCATAAGCTTTCATCCAGAATGCTATTACCAGGTTTCATGGACTGACCTGAGAAAATACCATGTGTAATGACTACTGACATCTGTGAGGTGATTTGGAAAAGGTGCATCTAGCATGTTTCGAGGATCTGTCTTGTGGGATCAGGCAGCGCAGAAAAGAAGACACAGACATTAAAGCAGTGGTACTCAATAGTAAGAATGCTAGATGGTGGGGACTACAGCTTCCATCATCTCCACAGTCAACATCTGGATGGGGATGATGGGAACTGTAGTCCGCAATAGCTGGGAAGCAAACAGTTGACTCCTTTTGCTTTAAAGGAAGGAACCCCAACAGGTCAGTCCTGTTCACACCTGTTGAGGATGTATGTAAAAGTGTTGGTATCGTGTAAATACAGGAGGGTTAATGACAACGCTCTTCTTTTTATTTGGCTGTAGTTTCCTGTACAGCAGGTGTTAATTAGGAAATGTATCAATAACCCACTTCCTCTCACTTTAAACTGTTTTTTTTAGTTTCAGAGTTGACTATACTCACAACCACTGCATCCATATGCTCACAAGATTCCAAGAGACAGTAGGAGTTAGAATCTTCTTATGTCTTGACCAGTACTAAGAATTAGTGTAATTTTGGAGCATATCAACTGCACAACAGGGGACAAAACATTCCCAAAAGTGCCACTGGTTTAAATGGGGCTTTTAACCCCTTAGATGCAAGACCGATCTCCAACACAATAGGGGAGATTCACTAAGCGGTGAATTCCTCTGTTATTCTATGGAGCAAAATTCACTATATGTCTTCAACTTTGGAGATCTTAGTGAATAGGCTCCACAGAATAACATAGGAACATCCTGTTCTCTAAATATTTCATTATATATGGTTTAGTCTCATCATCATCAAAGACTTAGGTACTGTAATTTGCATGAAAATAAGGCACTTTTTTGTTTTTTTTATGCACTTTAGAATTAAAAAGGACCTTTCCTTATATTTGAGGTTGCCCTTTTCAGGTTGTCCACCAGATCAGTGGAATATCGAGCCAGTGGGCAGCATACCTCCCAAGTGGACCTCTGTAGGAGGGACAGTACCTCTTTTAGACCTAAATCCATTTGTCCCTCTTTTCCACAGTGATGTCCCTCTTTTTAGGAGATCATATTGCTTGGTGTGTATATAAGTGTATCATATTGCTCTACATCAATATAACTTCAATTATTTTTGTTTAAACATCAGTATACGTGTTTATAAATTAGTCTGTGTAAAGAAAATAAGTTAGTCTTTTTATAAGTAATTTATTAGGTTACACAAGGAGGATATGGATGTGGATGAAATGAGTTAATAAAGTGAGGGAGGGAAAGGAGGGTCAGATAAGAAGATTAACTGATGAAGGGAGGATGAAAGAAATCAAATAAGGGACAGACACACACAGGTTCCATTATATTCAGTGTTTTTATGTATTTCAGGAACCTAATAGCAAAAGTTGGGGGATTGTCTTATGTTCAGGATTGTCTTATATTCAAGTAAATATGGTACTACTTTCAATACCTACTTCAAGATCAGTAGTAAACTAATACAAATGCTTGGGGCCCAGAACGTAACCCAGACACTCGCCTTACAATTTTAGACCACTTAAAATCAAATGCTAGTTGACACCCAAACTTAAAGGGATAGTAATACTTCATTTTAACTTTATTTTATTTTGTAGGCATTAAAAAAACATGAAGAATGATATAAGTCTTATGTCTCAAACCTTTATGGTTTAAGAGATATTCACAAGCAAAGTTTCCCCTCCCGCCCCTTTTACCTAGTGTAAGCCATCTCTTCTCAGATGTGAATCTAGTTGTAAGACCAGACAGATAACAGAAGGGGACATTCTTCTTACAATGAAAACAATGAAAGCCCTTCCCCCCTTGACAAGTTTTTCAGCTTTTTCCCTTATCTTAATTGAAGATTGTCCCTCTCTGCAGTCTACCTGGGCACCTCCCTTCTGATCTGACTAAACGGGGGGGGGGGGGGATACTTTGCTTGTGAATATCTCTTAAACCATAAAGGTTTGAGAGATAAGACTTATATCATTCTTCATGTTTTTTTAATGCCTACAAAATAAAATAAAGATAAAATGACGTATTACTATCCCTTTAAGAAAACATTACCAGTTAAAACAGTATCTGATTATTATTACCCATCTTACTAGGCAATTGTAACTGATAATTATTTAATCTTAGAGGGTTTAGGCTACTGGGCTCATTACAAGATAAATATTACAGAAAATCAGCTGCACTGTGAAATGTTACAACAAATCTACTGTTAATTACAGACAAACATACAGACACACGCACACATTCTGCCACCCCCACCTTATTCCACTGTCCACTGTTAGCCACAGAACCACTCAAACACTTTCTGCCACCCCAATCTTGTTCCACTGACCACATCACACATACACTGTCTACTATCCCAGCCTTGTTCACTTGTACACCATTACCAGGACTGATGGACTGAAGGTAAGGGATATGGCCATGGGCGTGGCGAAATGCACCTAATGTTCCTTTCTAAGGAGCTTCAGACAAGTAATTCCATTAGGAAAGCACATGGAGGGATGGTATCACGGTGCCCGTGATTTGCTTGCCTGGATTCCTGTCCGGTGGTTTGGGACTGGAGCTGCATCCTCTGGTCTGCTTCTGTCTGTGGATGATCGTCTCTGACATCGCGCTCACTATTTTGTAGCTTCCTGCCTGTGTGGCCGAATGTGCTCCGCCTTCCACAGAGCACATTCGGCCTTATAATCTGTCGGCGAACTGGGTTTAATCGCCCTTTTGTGGTGTTTCTTTGCGTATTCCAGTGTAGCTTGTTTGACCCTTGCTTGGCTTCCGATATCTCCTGGTGCTCAATCCTTGGCTTGTCTGACTATCTGTTCCGGTTTTGATTTTGGCTCTGTCTGACTATCTGATCCGTGTATGACTCTGGCTTGTCCGACTACGCACTCTTTGATGACCTAGGCTGTGGCTGACTACCTGATCCTGTTCCTGGCTGTGGCTTGTGTGACTTATGCTCATACCTGGGAACTCTCCGGATTTGCCCCGGAGACTCCGGTTCTGACAGAGCTTTACCGGGTCTCCGGGGCAGAGGCAGATTCCTCCGGATGTGGAGAGTTTCTATTGAAACTCTGCCACATCTGTTTTTTCTCACGTTGTGCCTCCGTCCCCAGCCTTCTGTGTGATAAATTTAACCCTCTGAGTGCCAGATTGGTACGGAATGCATTGCTTTGCAATGCATTCCGTACCACTGTGGCACTCAAAGGGTTAACACTCGAGCTAAGCCCCGCCCCTTTTGACGCGATTAGCGTCATTTTTGTTACCCCCTGCTGAACAGAGGACTACCCTCCGGGTAGCCCTCACCTGAAAGTTCCCAGGTATGCTTATGCTCCGTGCTACTCCCCGCTCCTGTCTAACTACCACTTGTCTCCAGGTATAGCAGTAGACACACTCTACCTATCCGGTACAACAGCTACCTCGCTGATAGTGTTGTCTGTTATCTCTCGATCCATTGCCTCTTTGTACACTACCATATGCTATTCTTTGCTGTCTCTGCCTAGTACTCGCTCTGAGTTCTGCACTGCGCTATTGCAACTACATCTCTGGTAGTCTGCTAGTGAGCCTCCACTCTGTGGCCTCCGCTCTGTACTACTCCGGTACTATAGCTGCCCAAACTGTTGTTTGACATCCTTCTCTGGAGGTTGTCCGGGTACGCTCCGTTACTGATCCCTGGTGTTCTAGGTTCCTGTCTGTCGGTTAGAGCCAAGTCTGGTTCTGTACCCTTTATATCTACTGTACCGATTTCATTTCAGTGAGCAGTGGGTAGTGCATTAGACACTGTCCTTACGCCTGTCTCCCCACGGTTGAAGAAGTGTTCGCTCCTATTATTATTATCATTATTATTATTATTATTTGCTTCAATAAACTGGTTAAATTCACTTGTACTGTGTCGTGTGTTTATTTGCCTAAGTTACCATGACAGTACGAAATAGCCATGAGTACTGAAAGTACAAGTGAAGCAGTTCAGAGCATTCTAGCCTGAATGGACTCACAAGATCAGCGGATCAATCAGTTATCCTTTGCTATGCAAACCCTATTAAACCATACTGCACACCTTGGGCAAACTCCTCATGGACAGGTGGCCTCCCCAGATTTGGCACCAGTAGTACCTCCGAACCCGGCATGCAGTACCAGTCGAGGGTTGTCAGGTACCGCTCCCCTTCCTCAGCAATAAGAGGGGGAGTCCACTCTATGACCAGGGTTTTTGAACCAGGTGGACATTTTTCTGGAAGTGGTACCACATGCCTTTCCAAGTGACCGAAGCAAGGTCAGGTTGGTGATCTCCCTGTTGTCTGGCAAGGCTCTAGCCTGGGCTCATCCATTATGGGAGACAAGGAAGACTATTGTGGATAACTTCTCAGAATTTGTGGAGGAAATCTGCAGAGTTTTTGATGTTCTGGCCAGAGCAGCATCTGCAGCAAAACGACTAATGACCATACGTCAGGGCAAATGCACGGTGGCCGACTTTGCTATTGAATTTCGCACCTAAGTTGCAGAGATAGGCTGGAACAATGAGGCATTAGTAGCAGCATTTACACAGGATCTGTGCGACACTATTAAAGATGAGACAGCAGCCTGTGTGCTGCCAGGAGACCTGAACGAACTAATTTCCTTTGCAATTCTAATTGACACCAGGCTCAGAGAGAGGCCTGCGTTCAGAAGCCAGGGGCAGTAAATGAAAAATAGACTGGCACCCATCTTTTTGATCCCACCCTGTTCTCCCTCACCTCTCATACCTACTGGTTCTGTGACTGGCAGGGTTGAACCTATGCAATCGGGCTTTACGTGCCTCTCAGGGAAGAAGAGGGAATTTAGAAGGAGAGAGGGCCTTTGTCTTTACTGTGGAAAGGCAGGACACCTGCTACGCTCCTGCCCTAACCGGCCAGGAAATGCTCGTACCTAGGGTCATGTCAGGGGCAAACCCTAGGTGGAGTATCGCAGCCCCCAGATTCCCAGTCTGGGAAACCTATTCTTGAAGTAGTAGCGTCCTGGTCCACATTCTGTATCACTGCTCAGGCCTTGGTGGATTTGGGGAGCTGCTGGATTCTTCATTGTTGCCTCCCTCTTCTCCACTGGCTAATGAAGCAATTAATGGTAGACCTTTACAGCTGTCACATGTCACTCATGAGATGGTTCCGGTGTCCCTAAGGGTAGGGGTGCTCCACGTGGAGACCCTACAATTTCAGATCATAAAGTCGCCACACTATGCGGTCATCCTGGGGTTCCCCTGGCTACAGATGCACAATCCTAGGATAGACTGGCAGACGTGCGACATCGTGTCATGGTACCCCCATTGTGCTGAGGCGTGTCTACAACACCCTACCAGAATACTATGTACCTCTCCCTTATTACCTACAGTGTACCAATCGTTCAAGGAGGTATTCAACAAGGTAGAGGCTAGTACATTGCCAGCACACAGAAAGTACGACTGTACTATTGATTTAATCCCAGGAGCAATACCTCCTAGAGGACGAGTTTATCCCCTGTCTATGGCAGAGAATTGTGCTTTGGAGGAGTATCTGTCTGATGCCCTGGCCAGAGGGATCATTCGCAAGTCCTCCTCACCTGCTGGTGCAAGATTCTTTTTTGTAAAAAATAAGGATGGGTAATTGAGACCATGTATTGACTACAGAGGTCTAAATAAATTGATGGTGAAAAACGCATTGATCACCGAACTGTTCGATCGAATTAAGGGCTCGAAACTGTTCACCAAACTTGATCTAAGAGCGGCCTATAATCTTGTGAGAATAAGGGAGGGGCATGAGAAGAAATCCGCATTTAACACTCGCAGCCGACATTATGAATATCTGGTAATGCCTTTTAGGTTGTGTAATGCTCCAGCAGTATTCCAAGAATTTATCAATGATGTTTTAAGATCTACTGCAGAGGTGTGTAGTAATATACCTGGATGATATTCTTATCCACTTACCTACCATAGAAGCACATCTTACAAGAGAACAAATTATTCTATAAGCTGAAAAAGTGCGAGTTCCACAAGTCTGAGGTCACATTTCTGGGATATGTGATTTCCTCTGCAGGATTGGCCATGGATCCACTTAAGTTGTCCGCATTTCTGTAGTGGCCCCGTCCGGTAGGACTGAAAGCCATACAGAGGATTCTGGGTTTCACAAACTATTATAGGAAATTCATTAAGAATTTTTCCTCAGTGGTGAAGCCACTCACTGATATGACACTGCGCCATTGCAACTACATCTCTGGTAGTCTGCTAGTGAGCCTCCACTCAGTGGCCTCCGTTCTGCCCTACTCTGGTACTATAGCTGCCCAAGCTGTTGTCTGACATCCTTCTCTGGAGGTTGTCCGGGTACGCTCCATTACTGATCCCTGACATTCCAGGTCCCTATCTGTTGGTTAGAGCCAAGTCTGGTTCTGTACCCTTTATATCTACTGTACCGATTTCAGTTCAGTGTCAGCTTTTGGGTAGTGGACTAGACACTGTCCTTACTCCTCTCTCCCCACGGTTGAGGAAGAGTTTGATCCTATTATTATTATCATTATTATTTGCTTCTGTAAACTGGTTAAATTCACTTGTACTGTGTCGTGTGTTTATTTGCCTAAGTTACCATGACAGATGAATGGAGGAAAGAGAATAATGGGGGTTAGAGGAGAGGTACAGAGGGAGGGAGAAGAGGAATTTATAGACAAGAAGGGAGAATGGTAGAGAGGAAGGGAGTGAAAAGAAGGAGAGAGAAAGGGGGGTGAATGAGGGAGGAAAGACAAAGAATAGCAAGGGGAAGAAAGACCAAATTGAAACAAGGAGGGAAAAACTGGAAAGAGGGGAAGTTGAATGGAGTAGCTGGAAAGAGGAAGGGTGGGAGAAGCTGGAAAATTGGGAGAGGAGATGCTGGAAAAGGGTGGGGACCTGGAAAGATGGAGGCAAAGTTGGATTGGGGAGAAGCTAAAGGAGGGAGTGGAGGGAGGAAAGAACTGGAAAGAGGGAAAGTCAGGGCTGGAGTTAGTAGTTTTAAACAGAGAAGGAGGGAGGAAGTAAGTGAAATAGGGAGGAAGGGATAGAAGGTGGGAGAAGCTTGGAAGAGGGAGGAATAAACTGGAAAGAAGGAAGGATGGATAAAGGCATTGTAAAGAGGAAGTGAGAAGTTAGAAAAAGGGAGAGAAAGTGGGATGGAGGGAGAAGTTGGAAAGAACCACAGTCGGTGGAATGTAGGGAGAAGCTGGAAGGTGGGAAAATGTATGGAGGTAGTATCTGGAAAAAGGGAGGGATGGATGGGGAGATTAGACCAGCCTTGTACATCTGTCCCATAGGTAGTCACAGAATCATGCATACAATATCTGGCACTCCAGTCTTGTACCTCTGTTCCCTGGTAGTCACAGATCTGCAAATGCACTGTCTGATACCACAGCCTTATTCTACTGTCTGTTTGTAGTCACAGAGCCACATGACACCCCAACCTCATTAAACTGGTAATCACAGGCCACACATACATACAGTCCTTGTTCCGCTGTCCACTGGTAGTCCCAGGACCACATATACATTGTCTGACACCCCAGTCTTGCTTCGCTGTCCACTGGAAATGACAGGGAAAAACAAAAACAAATTATCTGACAACACAGCCTTGTTCCACTGGAATTCACAGACCCACACATACACTAACTGACACTCATATATATTATATATCTATTTATGAAGCGTATTCAGTGTGACAGCGGCATTCACTAAAGCATATACAACTATCAAACATTGGTGCACATCCCCTTGAAAGAACACAGGGTATACTTAGCTGCAGCAAACAGCACGAGATAGCACACAGGATTAAGATTCTACGTATAACCCCATATATCTATGTAAACAACTCTGCTGTAGACAGAACTCACTAGAGTTTAGGTACACTTGATATTTACAATTTACACTATGTTAACCCTTTTAAGGCACACATGGTAAGAAATACATTATTTTTCAATGCATTATGCCCCCCCCAGTTAATCCTTAAAGGGATAGTAATACTTCGTTTTAACTTTATTTTATTTTGTAGGCATTAAAAACACATGAAGAACGATATAAGTCTTATCTCTCAAACCTTTATGGTTTAAGAGATATTCACAAACAAATTATCCCCCCCCTGTTCAACCAGATCAGAAAGGAGGTGCCCAGGTAGACTGCAGAGAGGGACAATCTTCAATTAAGATAAGGGAAAAAGCTGAAAAACTTGTCAAGGGGGGAAGGGCTTTCATTGTTTTCATACAAAGAAAATTGTCCCCTTCTGTTATCTGTCTGGTCATACAACCAGATTCACATCTGAGAAGAGATGGCTTACACTAGGTAAAAGGGGTAGGAGGGGAAACTTTGCTTGTGAATATCTCATAAACCATAAAGGTTTGAGAGATAAGACATATCATTCTTCATGTTTTTTTAATGCCTACAAAATAAAATAAAGTGAAAACGAAGTATTACTATCCCTTTAATTGGTAATGGATATCATGTCCATAAAGACAGACAGGTTGCATTCTTGCAGTACTTGTGGACCCAAGACTCCTACAACAGAAGGCTTCCTAAGAAGACTTTAGTGGGAGGAGTTTAGTTCCCTTAGTTAATGTTGGGTTTAGTTCCCTTAGTTAACCGATTCTTAGTAGTGAATTTTCTGGTAAGTGGGTATTTATTATGAGGTTTGGGCACTTTTCAATGTGCTAGGAACCTTTGTAGCACCCAAGGTATTAAAATATTTGTGTGTTAGCATTTCATTATGATTTTAAATTAAAGGGTTCAGCCACAGAAAAAGAGCAACTGCCTTACATTGGAAAGTCCAGGGAATTGCTAGGTTGGTGGTTCTCAACCAGGGTGCAGTGGCATTTTGGCATACCTTGGACTTCAGCTTCGGTTGTCACTTTTTTCTAAATGTTGTATTTCAGTTGTATGGTGATTGTGATGCACAATATGCTCATTCTGACTGGGAGACATAAAAATAACTAAATATTTATGTATTTGTCTTTTCATTATGCCCTTGGCAAATTATCTATAAAATATTAGGGGTGTCCTGAAAATTCCAGACTGTGTGATAGGGTGAGCTACGTAAAGCTGAGAAATGCTACTAGGTGTTGGCTGAGAGCCCTAAAGCCGGGGTTCAAGGTTAAAATCTCAGAGCTTGTTCTTAGGTTGGGAAGGAAATGGTATTAATCTCTTCCTAGTAATGGTGCAATTTGGATACACAGTGCACTAATAGTGCATTAGGCTGGCCCATGCCCCATGTTTCTTGGAAACCTGGCAACCCCCCTGAAAAACTCTCATGAGCAGAGGCTCTCCAACAATTGTACTGGTTTGTTTATGTACATCTATATCTGAAAACTGTGCTTGAAAATGAGGCTCCATAGAATATCAAGAGATATTTTACTCGCTGGAGAATGTTCTCGCCTTTTAGTGACTCTCCCCCACTGTGTACACAATGCCTCACAATGCTGCATTTATAGAGTCATTGAAAATAAAGAATGAGACCCAGGAATGTTAGGGGTATGTAGTGTGCTAACGGACCCACCCTTTTCTATTTGATATTCACAAGTATCACCATTAACTTCTTAACATTTCTTACTTCAAAAGAAACCCCGGGCTCTACATGGAATTGTCATCCAGCATCATTTGAATGAGTGGGAATCCTGTTAGACCCTTGAATGCTAAGAAGTTTCAGACACATGTAAAATAGTGTAATGTTGTTGGTTAAAAAAAAAAAAAAAAAGCAAATAAAATTCTTATAGTTTTCAATAATATTATTTTTTTTACTTGCATGGAGAACCCTGTTTTAGCTAATAGCGGGTTTGGTGATGATTTAATGCAAAACTTTCCCCACAGAGCCCCATCAAATCTTTATGACCGGGTGATATTTTCTAGAAACAATGGTGCCAAATCAATTCATTCTGTAATAGTGTACTGCCTTACTGGAGGCATGTAATGGTGTATTGGCCTGCTTGTGCCATGTAATGGTGAACTGCCTCACTGGTGGTAGAGAATGTCATGTGACTCTGCTGGTGACGTGTAACATACCCTGCTGGTAGCATGTGATGGAGTAGTGCCCTGTAATGTTGTATGAACCTGCTGCATATAACAATACATTGCTCTCCTAGAGGCATGTAATGATGCATTGCACTGGAAGTGGTATATAATGATGTATTGCTTTGCTGGTGACATGTAATGGTATATTACCCTGTTGGGGGTATTTAATAGTATAATGCCCTGATGGCAGCATGTAATGGTGTATTGTCCTGCTGGTAGCATGTAGTTCTCTATTATCCTGCTGGTAGCATGTAATGGCGTATTACCTTTCTGGTGGCATCTAATAGTGTATTGTCCTGCTGACATCATGTAATGGTGTATTGCCTTGCTGGTAGCATTTACTACTGTATTGTCCTGCTGACATCATGTAATGGTGTACTGCCTTTCTGGTGGCATGTAATAGTGTATTGTCCAGATGACATCATGTAATAGTGTACTGCCTTGCTGGTGGCATGCAACAGTGTAATGGTGGTGCATAGCCTTGCTGTTGGTATGTAATAGGTTACTGTCCTGATAACATCATGTAAGGCATACTGCCTTTCTGGTGGCATGTAATAGTGTATTGTCCTGCTGACATCATGTAATGGTGCATTGCCTTGCTGGTGGCATGTAATAGCATATTGTCCTGATGACATCATGTAATAGTCTACTGCCTTGCTGGTGGCATGCAACAGTGTATTGTCCTGCTGGCCTCATATAATGGTATATTGCCTTGTTGGTGGCATGTAATAATGTATTGTCCTGCTGACATCATCAAATGATGTACAGCCTTGCTGGTGGCATGTAATAATGTATTGTCCTGTTGACATCATATAACAGTGTATTGTCTTGCTGGTGGCATGTAACAGTATACTGTCCTGCTGACATCTTGTAATGGCATATTGACTTGCTGGTGGCATGCAATCTTGTATGACCATGCTGGTGGCATGTAATGGTTTATTACTCTTATACATGTATTTAGAAATGTAAGAAAAATAAAAGTAGAAAACAAAAGGAAATCAAGCAAGGATAAGTAATTGAAAACACAATTTTATGCAACTGGCTCAGTTATGAAATAGAACACTTCCTAAGGATGTATTTAAACATAAATAGAATTAAAAAAAAATTAATGATAGTTTTCCTTTAATCAGGGTGACTAAACCCACAGCCATTGATTAGAACCTAATGGGAGAGATAATGTGGGACCATTAGCACTGTTAGTGGAAGATCAGTCTCTCTGTGAGAGCCAGGAAAGAGGGAGTGAAAAGACAACACAACCAGTGATGCAGATGAGGCTTTTCTTGGGCTGTTTTGTATGCAGTTTTTTCAAACAATGACTGTGGTCAAGAAATCAATTGTCACAAGCCATTGTTAATGTAAATTGGGTCTATCAAACAGTTTAAACCTCACAAAATAAGAGTCAGTCTTCCTTGTTACAAGATTGTTTTATTTCTAATTCAATAGGAGAAAACTGTTTCTTTATCTAAGGCAATGTCTGAGTTCGCTCACTATGCTTTAACACACTGCTACCATTTGTTACTTATTTGTCTTGAACAAACGCTGAAGGAACTCCTTGGACCTTATATATAAAGGCAAAGTGCACTAATTCTGAGACAAACCAGCTGCTGCATAGAGAACAAATTAACATTCACATTGATTTAAATAGGAGTTTTTTATAGAGATTTTTATTGGGTTTTGACTTCATAGCATTATAAACAACAATTTCACGCATAACAAAACATATTTCACATTATGCTCAAAATAAAAATATGACAAAACATGTTTGTGAATCATAAATACAATAGGTCAGAGAATCTGTAACAGAAGACTCATTAAGTATGAAGAAACCAAGGATAAGAGAGAGTATTTATTGAAGATAAGAAAGAGGGAAGAAGAAGAATAACTGAAAGGATTAGGAGCAGAAAAAGTAAAGAGAGAAGACAGAAAGAGTAAGGAGGAAGAAAGAGAGAAAGAAAAGTGGCAGTATAGAGCTAGAAGGCATCTTCTTGCTGGCCAAGGAATTTTTAAAGATTACAGCGCTTAACAACTTTCTTTTTACTACCAAAACATTGATCAATGCCCAGACAGATAGTCCATCCAAGTTTGCCAAATGTCTAAAAAGCTTTGGGGGTCACTTTTGAATTTACTAGTTCATTTTTCCACCAGCCACACTCTCTATACTTCGCTCCCTAGCATCTCGACCTAGAAATACCAAGAACCTTCGCATGTCTACCATAGACGGCCCTAACAGAATGCTAGAGATAAATCCTAGGGATGAATGTTAAAGATGAGTCCTAGGGCTCGATCCAGTCGTCCTCAGTAAAACTGTTGGTAAGACAAAAATGGACACCGAACGGCACACACAGTGTTACCATAGGAATCCAATTGCCCTACCAACAGGAACCATAATGAACGCTGGCCCACAGAACACAAATTGTGGCTTAATATTTGTTGTGTGTTTTTTGGTCTCAAAACTCAAATTAAATAGCGTGAGAAATGGGAACATCAAAGGAAACCAGCACATGCTATGTGTTTAACACACTGTCAAAACACTGAGCGTGTGTGATGTTGTCAGGTGCAGGTTTTGTCTCCATTAGCTAGTGATGTTGTACAGGTGAGCTTGGGTTGCTTTGGGATTGACAGGTGCATGTCTTGTGTTGTGTGTACATATGTGTTGTTGTGTGTTAACCCCCGTTGTTCTGGGTATGGTGTGTGGGACTGTGTTGGGTTGCATTGTCAACTGCTTGTCCCCGGGCGGGTTGATAGGTTTTTGTTATTTGTCAGGGACTTGTTTATATGGCATGCCCATTTTTTTTGCTATGCAGGGTTAAATTTTGCCATTGCTGTGCTTGTGGCATGTGCTGAGTGTTGTGTGAGCTGATATTTCCCTGTTTTCTTTTGCCCAACTGTGTTTTTTTTCTCCATTGTGTGCTGTATAGTGATGATCGAGCACCCCAATGCTCGGGTGTTCGGGTGCTCTGGCCGAGCACCCCCGGAGGCTCGAGTGCTCGGCCGAGCACCCGAGCCCCATTGAAGTCAATGGGAGGACTCGAGCATTACACCAGGCACCCCCTGCTCTGATGAGGGGAGGGTGCCTGGTCCATAGGAAAAGGGCAGAAAATGATGGAAACACCACAGAAATGGTTCAGGGACAGCATAGGGAGGATGTCTGGATGCACATTGCCCCTTCCTCAATGCCCCCTTCATCTCCACACTGCCCCTTCATCTCCACAATGCCCCCTTCATCTCCACAATGCCCCTTCCACACTGCCCCTTCATCTCCACACTGCCCCTTCATCACCACATTGCCCCTTCCACAATGCCCCCTTCATCTCCACAATGTCCCCTTCATCTCCACACTGCCCCTTCCACAATTGCCCCTTCATCTCCACAATGCCCCCCTTCATCTCCACCATGCCCCTTCCACAATGCCCCTTCCATCTCCACACTGCCCCTTCCATCTCCACACTGCCCCTTCATCTCCACACTGCCCCTTCCACAATGCCACCTTCTCCACACTGCCCCTTCCATCTCCACACTGCCGCTTCCACACTGCCCCTTCCATCTCCACAATGCCCCCTTCATCTCCATCTCCACGATGCCCCTTCCACAATGCCCCTTCCACAATGCCCCCTTCATCTCCGCAATGCCCCTTCCACAATGCCCTCTTCATCTCCGCAATGCCCCCATCTTCACTTCACCTCCACATTGCACCTTCATCTTCACATTTCCCCTGGTGGTCTAGTGGTGTACTTGACAGATCTGTGCCTCCTTCGGCACAGATCTCTTTGACTGAAGCTCCTGGCGCCGCTGTAGTAATGCAGAGGCTGGGAGATGATGTAATCTCCCAGCGCTCTGTATTACTAGAGCGGCGAGATGAGTGAGAGATCAGGTAAGCTGCGGGCGTGGGGGTTGAATCTCCCGGCCAAATGAGGGGGGCCCGGAAAGCCTCATTCAAGTTGAATGAGGCTTTCCGGGCCCCCCTCATTTGGCCGGGCCCTAGGCAGGCGCCTTGTGCGGGGAGGAGACCCGAACATGGCGGGCGAGCACATGCGGTACTCGTACGAGTACCGCCATGTGCCGAGCAGAGCGATGCTCGAGCCAAACCGAGCTTCGGCCGAGCATGCTCGCTCATCACTAGTGCTGTACAGCCAGAAAAACTGCTTTTGTAGAATTGAATGGTTTCTGGGTGGAGCTGTTCAATTGTTCTCAATGGGCAAAATCTTAATGTCCGTTGTGATTTTAAAACTGCCATTAGCTGTTTATAAGCTAATTGAATGACTAATTGAATGGCTTACCGTACTTAAAAAACTGCCGTTGGCTGTTTTTGTGGCTTCGGAGGTAATTGACTAGAGGCCTTAAATTCAAAATTTTAAATCTATTTTTCTCTTGGCCCCAGGGCTCTCCCATACTACTAAAAAACTTAGGTAAAAGTTGGCACTATGTTAGCGGTAAAATAAATCAGGAGACTGATAGAGTAAAAGTGATACCTTTATTGACTAAGTGGCTCTAGGATGCAAGCTTTCAAGGCAACTTAGGTCTTTTCTTCAGGCATATGAAGGCTGAATACAAAATACATGACGGATTATACACTCACGTAAATTGTTTTTACATTTAAATTCCACTAGATGTGAATTCCTTTTCATCATTGTCTTACCATAGGTGTATAACTTGTGATGAATTTTGTATTCAGCCTTCATTCTAATTATGCCTGAAGAAGTTGTCTTAGTTATGACAGTGACATCTTATTCCTGACAGCATGAAAAAAGGAAAATCTCATCCCTAATTTGTCTTGAAAGCTTGCATCCCTTATTTGCTTTTACAATATTGGTGTTTTCCTACAATGGTATTATATAAGTGCAGTGTTCTTTTGTAGGGAAACTCATGGTTAAAACAACTGAACCACATGGCAAATAAATATTCTTATTGATTTAAACTGGGCTTTTTAATCCCTTTTATGATAAAGGTCTCCAGTGCATTGGTCTACTCTGGATTTCAGCTCTGAGTAAGTGCATTGGTTTTAAGGGGTCTTGAGACATCAGTTCCAGCTCCCACAGTGCCAATCAATGATCAGAGGCAGACATTGGAGGCTGTTTTTCCTCAGTCTGCAGAATACAGCATAGTATCAGTGATGCATATGGGTAAGTATTAACCCCTGAGTTATCAAAGCAACCAGTGGCGTAACAGAGCTCGCAACATTCTAATTGCTGAGGTCTGTGCCTTCTCCGGCACAGGACTCCAGCAGCTGATCTCTCTCCGGCACTCTAGTAATGCAGAGCGCTGGGAGTAATGCAGCACTCTGCATTACTGAAGAGAGGGCCACGCGGGAGCTCCACCTCGGCACAGACCTCTCCTGCCATGCCACTGGACCACCAGGGAGGTAGGAGATGAGCAATGTGGGGGAAATGTGGAGACAATTTGGAGATGGGGGCAATGTGGAGACTGGGGGCAATGTGGAGATGGGGAGGCAATGTGGACTCAATGTGGAGATCGGGGACAATGTGGAGGTAGCTAGTGGAGATGGCCAATGGAGGAGCCAATGTGGTTGGGGGGGCAGTGTCATCAGGAGGGGCATGGCAATTCTTGTACCAGGGCCCTGTGGCTTCTAGTTACGCCTCTGAAAGCAACTTAGAGTTAGTCAGAGACACATGGTAAAACTTTTAGTTAGGGGGTTTAAAATTTACTTTTACTTTTATTTGTTTATCAGAAGATAGGTGCCCTTCAAATAGAATTCAGTTCTTTCTATATACTGTTTTTATTTGCATTTGATATCTGTTTTAGTCTACTGCTAGTTGTTTTATTATACAATCTGATAGCAAAGCATGTGCCTTATGAATAATTTAGTCTATTGGAGCCTATTGTTTGCTGTGAGGAGTTGTGATGTAGAGACAGGACTGTTTCTAGGGTAGAGCATAAAGTGCAACTGCCCAGCATGCCATGCAGCAGGAGGTGCCCTTCCCAGGAACAGTGGTATTTGATTGATTCAGGGGGCTCTGCTTTCAGAGTGAATATCTAAGTTCTTTATGAGATGTTTAGGGCTTAGTGAAATGGATTGCTCACTTGTGCAGCAGATTTGTACAACTGGTGAGAAAAAGCTTCACTTTTTGAGGCAGGTTCTTATGGAATATAAATGGCACTAGAGTAATTCTGGGGTAAACTAACTGCACCATAGGGGAGAAGACAACAAGACGGCAGAGCTACACGGATCCACCACGCAATCAAGCCAATACGAAACGGATTTAAAAATCCAAATTTTATTCATACAAAAACAATAAAATTGGTTCTGGAGAGTCAACGTTCAGAAGATCAAAACACTGCACACACGCCTCGTGTGGATTTTTAAATCCGTTTCTTATTGGCCTGATTGCATGGCGGATCCGTGTAGCGCTCCCATCCTGTTGCCTTCTCGTCTGTTGAAGTCTTCGCTGAGGCTGTTGGGGGCAGCACCGGATCTGCAAGGCTGCAGTGCCTGGGTAAGTTTATCATTTACGTTTCTACCTGATATATTGTAGCAACCATGGTTTAAATTTTAGTTCATGCGCCATAGGGGAGAAAAAATATGACTATTCATGTAAATGGAGCTTTTAACCCTTTAATATTAGAGAGGACTCAAACACACTGAAAATCAGTGCTTTTGGAGACTTCTTTTGCATTGAAGGATGTAATAGACACATCTAAACCAAGGAGAATTTGGGAAACATAAATTGTCCCCATAATGCTGTTGGTTTTCTCCTGAAATGCTCCATTTCTACTTAGTGTATGAGCCTCACTGTCTGAGATTCCAGCCATGTTCCATTGTCCACTGGCAGTCACATCTTACCGCACATCCCAGCCTCGTCCCACTGGTTGTCACAGAACCACATATATACTGTCTGAAATGCCAGTCTTGCTCCTTTGTCCACTTGTAGTCACCGAACCACACATACACTCTATGACACCCCAGCCTTATTACACTCATAGTCACAGAACCACACATACATTGTCTGACACCCTAGACCTTTCCCCTGGCCACTGGTAGTCACAAAACCATACACAAATTGTCTAACACCCCAGCTTTCTTCCACTGTCCCACTGGTAGCCACAGAACTACACGTATACTGTCCTACACTCCCAGAGGCGTAACTAGAAGCCTCCAGGCCCTGGTGCAAGAAGCGCCATGGGCCCCCCCTCGACTACATTGGCCCTCTCCAAAATGCCCCCATCTCCTACCTCACTGGAGTGGCAGGAGCCCGGAGAGGTGTATTCATCTCCCGCGCGGTCCTCTTCAGTAATGCATAGCGCTGGGAGATGATGTCATCTCCCAGCGCTCTGCATTATTGCAGTGACAAACGGAGATCGCGGGCGCCAGTGTGGCAGAGATGGAGATCAAGACTTTGGGTGAAGTAAGAGGAGTGGCAGAGACATGTGTGGAGAAAGAAGGAGTGAAGGTAGAGAATGGAGAAAGAGGGACTGGAGATAGAAAGGATAGAGAAAGGAAGAGTTAGAAAGGAGGGAAGTAGACAAGTGAAAGAACAGGACAGTGCACTGAGTTCAGAGACTCTCCTGTCTGAAGATATTTCAGTGAGAGAAGCAGTCTTACATGTTAAATGCTTGAGGGAAGCAGATGACAGAGCTTTGAAAGCAGAGGACTGGTGTGCTTCCAGGGCAAGATTCCAGTCCCATGAAGGAGCAGGATCCCCGTAAAAGAGAAGTGTACGAGTTACCCCCTGAAGAAACACTTGAATGTCAGGAATCCCCACAAGTGACCTCTTGAAAAGCACAGATAAAGGAGAAACTTGAACCTTACTGGATCTGACTCTCAGTCCTTTTTCAAGACCAGCTTGCAAAAACTCCATAAGGAGATGGGGGTTTGAAGCAGAAAGGACCAATGTCATGTTTGTTGACAAAAGGCAAACTAGATGCCCCAGTTCAGATGGTAGATTTTGGCAGACAGGGTTGCAGCATAGTTGGATTACTGAGCCACTCAGCTTCTTGTGCTTCAAACTTTCAGCCTCGAGTTCTAAAAAGTTAAGGCAAGATTGGTCCCGCCTGGGTAATGAACGGGACTTTTGGATAGATAGTCCGGCATCAGAGGAAGCCTCCAAGGCTCTTCTACTGACATGTCAAGGAGATGATGGAACCAAGTTCCTCTAGGCCAGAATGGAGCGACGAGCCGACTCTGAAACCTATTGCTTCTGATTTTGGAACCGTGGCAACCCTGGTAACTGGAGGAAAGGCAGGCACCAGACTGTACTGCCAGGGAACTGTCAAGGCATCTGCTGTCACTGCCTTGGGGTCCCTTACCCAGAAGCACAAAGTTGGTGGTTTTGCATTGAGACAGGAGGCCACCAGGTCTTGAAGAAAGTTTTCCTATTTCAACTCCCCGTCATCTGGATTAACGGTTTATCTACTGAGATAGTCCACCTCCCACGTGTTTAGAAGGATGACGGAGTTGTATTCATTGAGGGCTAAATCATGACGCCAGTGTCCAAACAGCTTCTTTTAATCCAATAAAAAAGGATTGATTCAGCCAGAAAATTACACATGGTCAGAGGCGTAAGTAGAAGCCTCCGGGCCCTGGTGCAAGAAGCGACATGGGCCCCCCCTCGACTACATTGGCCCTCTCCAAAATGCCCCCATCTCCTACCTCACTGGAGTGGCAGGAGCCCGGAGAGGTGTATTCATCTCCCGTGCGGTCCTCTTCAGTAATGCATAGCGCTGGGAGATGATGTCATCTCCCTGTGCTGTGTATTATTGCAGTGTCAGACGGAGATCGCGGGCGCCAGGCAGAGGGTTTGCAGGGGGCGGCCGGGCCCCCTGGAGCGACAGGCCCAGTCGCGGGTGCGACCCCTGTGACCCCTATAGTTACGCCACTGTACACTCCAGCATTGTTCCATTGCTAGTTACAGAATTACTCCTACTATCTGACACTACAGCCTAATTGCACTCACTAATTGTAGTCAGAAAAACACACATACATTGTCTGACTCCGGAGCTTTGTTGCACTGTTCACTGTAAGGGTGCAATCCTATATAATAATTCGCTAAATCGTGTGTAACGTCCGACATGCGCAGTAGACACTGCTGCGCGTGCGGCAGTCATGCGCAGTAGAGACTGCCCGCGCCGCGGCTGTTACAGAACTGGGTGCTCCGAAGGAGCGTCCTGCTCTGTATCAGCCGCGGCGCGGGCAGTCTCTACTGCACATGACTGCCCCGCGACCAGCTGCCAGAGGCTCTGTGGCCCGTGTAACGGGCTGTTCAACTAGTTTTTTAATATTTCATTAATTAAATATTTTATGGATTCTTGATTTGACTACTCTATACAGTTGTCGTTATAATAAGCATGCGCTGAGAGAATTCGAAACTGAGAATGTGAATACCTGCATATCTGCATGCATGTAACCGTGCACTGCCATGTGCCTGAGTATAACTTTACTGCACTGAAGGGGATGATTATTTAATATTATAAAATATGAACTAACTGAATATTTTTAATAGCATATTCAAATTATTTGATTTTTTTGTTGCAACCCTGTTCACTGGCGGTCACTGAACCACACATGCACTGTGACACCTGTCTTGTTCCACACGTAGTCCCAAACCACATATACAATGCCTGATACCACAGCCATGTTCTATTGTGACACCTCAGCCTTGTTCCACACGTAGTCCCAAACCACATATACAATGCCTGATACCACAGCCATGTTCTATTGTGACACCTCAGCCTTGTTCCACAGGTAGACACAAAACCACATATACAATGGCTGATACCCCAGCCTTGTTCTACTGTCTGTCATCACTTAAATGTTTTCCTTTCCTTTGTCTCTCATATAAAGCAGTAATATCCTGCAGATTTCAAGTAATGGTGCAATATATGTATAATATATAGGAGAATCATGAGTCCATACCACACACACCTAGGGAGTCAGTAAAAAGGAGTTATTCAAATTCCAGCAAACTGCAACCAAAGACTATAAATGTGTGTGGGAGGTGATTTTGTCAGGATTGGAAAGGGAGGTTGTAACGGAAACCTATGTCCTCATGCTGAATAATCCGTTATGCTGGGTTTCTCCCTTCTGAGGTTGGCTACGAAGGGGTAGCCGTGCCGGTAGTTCTCCAGAGCTTCCTCCAAGAATGGGGGTCAAAAGAAGCCCCTTTAGACCATTCTTGCACAGAGAGACAGGATGCCTTCTTGTTCCAGAACGAACACACTTTATTGTGAAAAACCCAGCTCTTTTAAGAAGTGACAAACAATACACAATGGGGTTGAATACAAAGCACACAATGGGAGACAATATTGGCTGGCCCAAATACAGATAAAATACAATAGTGACATAAACATAGGGACAAAGGGACGGTGCACAGCAAAAAGCAACTTTACACAATTCAATTCTGCCGCTCCAATACCTAGCCAATAGTAATTGGAGTGACAGAGGGCATTTGACCAATCAGGACTGCCTATTGGAAAATTTGGCCTTGAACTCTGAAGATATTTTTTCCCTATAGGTGTGTGACACATGATGCATAGTTACAAAGTAAAGAGCAGGCATTGAGAGCCATATTGCCTAGAAATTACTCTTTGTAGAAGCAGACTACAATAGAGATCGTTATACAGGAAACAGCAGGTATAATGAAAAAATATATAGATACATCTGACTGCTGTTTGAAAGACAACTACATATGAGTTAAGCAAATTAAGAGCCACTAACTGCTAGGCCATAGTTCCCATTAAAGGGATAGTAATACTTCGTTTTAACTTTATTTTATTTTGTAGGCATTAAAAAAACATGAATAATGATATAAGTCTTATCTCTCAAACCTTTATGGTTTATGAGATATTCACAAGCAAAGTTTCCCCCTCCCGCCCCTTTTACCTAGTGTAAGCAATCTCTTCTCAGATGTGAATCTGGTTGTAAGACCAGACAGATAACAGCAGGGGACAAACTTCTTTGTATGAAAACAATGAAATCCCTGCCCCCCTTGACAATCTTTTCAGGTTTTTCCCTTATCTTAATTGAAGATTGTCCCTCTCTGCAGTCTACCTGGGCACCTCCCTTCTGCTCTAGCTGAACAGTGTGACATCAGTAAAAGGGGCGGGAGGGGGACACTTTGTCATTGAATTACTCTGGAACTACAACTCTGACAGAATTGAAATAACACTCTCCAAAGTCCAAATACTATGATGATTAATTAGAGCTGCTTTTATTATGAAACATTACTATCCCTTTAAATACTGTAATGGCATTAAAGACAAGCATGCCAAGATGGTTCTCAAACTGTGTTCTGTGAAACACTGCGGTTCCCTGAAGTAGCTCAACAGGGCTGAATGAAACAAACTTCAGAAATATCTCATGGGAACAATACACTTACTTGGTAGCACTTATCTGATAATATTTAATCTAATAATTTACCATTACATTATTATGTCTAACCAACTTCAGACACATTTAATACAATTTTAGATTAACCCCTTGAATTTGAAAGAGGTCTCTAACACATTGCTTTGCAGTCTCTAGAATTCAAGGGGTTGAACGTTTTCATTGTTAGGATTCATGAGATTAGAATGTCACAGAGGTATCCAAAGCTTTACAACACAATGTGTTTGATACCTATCTGGGACGCAGAGGGCTAAACTAAAAGGTTGCTTTACAGCTAAAAGTTTGAGAATGACTGGTTTATGCTATTATATGTAATCCATAGCTAAACTAATTGCCTGCTTTACTTTATGCTACATTACTTACCCAGGCCTAGTTTACTTTGCAGATAAGTGTTTATCATTGGTTTTATCTAAAAATTCCCATTGAGGTCTATGAGGAAATTTACAGAAACATCCTTGATACATTTATGGACTGCATGGAATCCAGGCCTTATTCTGAACCTTACCACCTGAAAACAACTAACCTCCTCCCCCTTACATATTATCAAAAGATCAAAACTGACCTGTGAATGGACTTCCATTGAATATACTGAGCAGGGTAAACCTGATAAAGTTGCTGGTCCTACCTAAGGTGATCCATGTCCTTCAGGCTTCCCCAGTGTTCCTGCCTAAGAAATTATGTAAGCAACTCAATCACATTTCTGGAAATATTTTCTGGGGCAATAGAATTTGTATACTTAGAATTGAAAAACAACAGAGACCAGCGGGTGAGGTAGGGTAGGGACTCACTAATTTTTTCCAATACTTTCTGGTGGCTCACCAGCAGTACAAACGGGAGTAGCACAGTGATGCTCCTAGACATCCGGTTATTAAGCTACAATATTATTAAGTTACACATTTGCATACCTGGGAACTTCCAGTTGAGGGCTACCCGGAGGGTAGTCCTCTGTTCACCAGGGGGGTGACAAAAATGACGCTAATTGCGTCAAAAAGGGGCGGGGCTTGCCGCGAGTGAGGAGGGGATTAACCCTTTGAGTGCCAGAGTGGTACGGAATGCATTGCAAAGCAATGCATTCCTTACCACTCTGGCACTCAGAGGGTTAAAGGTGTCACACAGAAGGCTGGGGACTGAGGAACAGCGGGAGAAAAAGCGGATGTGGCAGACTTTCAATAGAAACTCTGCCACATCCGGAGGAATCAGCCCCTGCCCCGGAGACCCGGTAAAATTCTGTCAGAACCGGAGTCTCCGGGGCAAATCCGGAGAGTTCCCAGGTATGCACATTTGTTAATGGAAACATTATACTGATATTATAACTTGTATCCCACTGATGGAATTGTACTAGAAGATCTGGCAGTAGATCAGGAGTATGGTTGGCCATGGTGGTCTCTCTCTGGCAGCCCACTGTGGGATAACAGATGTGTACCCGGGTTGCTTTGCTTGGACAGTAGGCCCCTGTGCTCTTGTTCTAGATTTTTTGGGTTACTCTGAAATTCCCCTTCATTCCTTGCTGTGCTCCATTCCTTCTTCACATCAATTATTATATATCTATATAAAATATATATTAACTATGGTGTTCTAGCACTGTGAGTTTTTTAGTTTGTTTTGCAAACATTTTCTCTTTCTCATTGTAGCTGCTTCTCACTATGTTTCCTGTCACTTCAAGGGACAGTAAATTAAAATGTAAAAAAAATATATGCTGTAGGGTTTATCCCTCTGAGTAAAACAAGGGTACTCCCACTGCTGAAAGGTGTTTTATTCAAATGTTATTACAGCTCAAAGTTGAATTTGTTAGGTGCAATATCAGAGTGGCCTGAATTTGTACGGTGGCACTGTTGCTACACGATCCATGGACAGCTCTGGTCCCGGGTTGGACCTATACATAACACTGGTGGTATTCCAGTCCTTTTGGGTCCTTGCTAATGCACCCATTGAGACTGCTTCCTGCTTGATAACAAGGGAGTCTAACCTACTGGGATACTAGATGCCTTATTTTATATTTTAAGTGTTTTAAGTTGGCTTCCTAACGTGTTTTTTTAAACATTATTTCATTAGGAGAATATTTTAAATGCAAATATTTTTAATGGCAACATACAGTCATGGCCAAAGTTTTGAGAATAACACAAATATTCATTTTTACAAAGTCTGTGCCTCAGTTTAGATGATTATAATTTGCATATACTCCAGAATGTTACAAAGAGTGATCAGATGAATTACAATCAATTGCAAAGTCCCTCTTTGCCATGAAAATGAACTTAAACCCAAAAAAACATTTCCACTGCATTTCAGCCCTGCACCAGCAGCTGACATCATGTCAGTGATTCTCTAGTTAACGCAGGTGGGAGTGTTGACGTGGACAAGGCTGGAGATCACTCTGTTATGCTGATTGAGTTAGAATAACAGACCGGAAGCTTTAAAAGGCGGGTGGTGCTTGAAATTATTGTTCTTCCTCTGTTAACCATGGTTACCTGCAAGGAAATACGTGCTGTCATCATTGCTTTGCACAAAAAGGGCTTCACAGGCAAGGATATTGCTGCTAGTAAGATTGCACCTAAATCAACCATTTATCGGATCATCAAGGACTTCAAGGAGAGAGTTCCAATTGTTGTGAAGAATGCGTCATGGAGTCCAAGAAAGTCCAGCAAGTGCCAGGACCGTCTCTTAAAGTTGATTCTGCTGCGGGATCGGGGCACCACTAATGCAGAGCTTGCTCAGGAATGGCAGCAGGCAGGTGTGAGTGCATCTGCACACACAGTGAGTCGAAGACTTTTGGAGGATGGCCTGGTGTCAAGAAGGGCAGCAAACAAGCCACTTCTCTCCAGGAAAAACATCAGGGACAGACTTATATTCTGCAAAAGGTACAGAGATTGGACTGCTGAGGACTGGGGTAAAGTCATTTTCTCTGATGAATCCCCTTTCCGATTGTTTGGGGCATCCAGAAAAAGGATTATATGGAGAAGACAAGGTGAGCGCTACCGTCAGTCCTGGGGTAAAGTCATTTTCTCTGATGAATCCCCTTTCCGATTGTTTGGGGCATCCAGAAAAAGGATTATATGGAGAAGACAAGGTGAGCGCTACCATCAGTCCTGTGTCATGCCAACAGTAAAGCATCATGAGACCATTCATGTGTGGGGTTGCTTCTCAGCCAAGGGAGTGGGCTCACTCACAATTTTGCCTATGAACACAACTATGAATAAAGAAAGGTACCAAAACATCCTTCAAGAGCAACTTCTCCCAACCATCCAAAAACAGTTTGGTGATGAACAATGACTTTTCCAGCATGATGACATAAGGCAAAAGTGATAACTAAGTGGGTCCATGGCCAGGAAACTCCCCAGACCTTAATTCCATTAAGAACTTGTGGTCAATCCTCAAGAGGTGGATAGACAAACAAAAACCTACAAATTCTGACAAACACCAAGCATTGATTATGCAAGAATGGGCTGCCATCAGTCAGGATGTGGCCCAGAAGTTAAAGGGATAGTATATTTTGTTTTATCTATATTTTATGTTGTAGGCATTAAAAAAACATGAAGAACGATATAAGTCTTATCTCTCAAACCTTTATGGTTTGACAGATATTCACAAGCAAAGTTTCCCCTCTCGCCCCTTTTACCTAGTGTAAGCCATCTCTTCTCAGATGTGGAATGCAGTCCATAGACCAGACAGATAACAGCAAGGGACAATATTCTTCCTATCAGAACAATGAAAGCCCTGCCACCTTTGACAAGCTTTTCAGATTTTTCCCTTATCTTAATTGAAGATTGTCCCTCTCTGCAGTCTACCTGGGCACCTCCCTTCTGCTCTGGCTGAGCAGTGTTACATCAGTAAAAGGGGCGGGAGGGGGACACTTTGTCATTGAATTACTCTTGAACTTTAACTCTGACAGTATTGAAATAACACTCTCCATAGTTCAAATACTATGATGATTAATTAGAGCTGCTTTTATTATGAAACATTACTATCCCTTTAATTGACAGCATGCCTGGGCAGATTGCAGAGGTCTTGAAAAAGAATGGTCAACACTGCAAATATTGACTCTTTGCATATGTAGTTGTCAATAAAAGTGTCAGCGCCTGAACAACGGTTGGTGCCCAGATGCAGGAACCCTCGGTATTGGATGCTGCTGGACGAAGGGGACAAGAGAATTAGCGTAGTCGCGGTCACAAAGCCAAAGGTCAGAAGCGGAGAAGACGGGATAGTCGTGGTCACGGTAGCCAATGGTTTGGAGAGGAGTAAGCAGAGTGGTCGAGGTCACGGTAGCCAATGGTCAGGAACGGAGAAATCAGAATAGTAGGGGTCACAAGCCTAGGTCAGTAGCACAGAAACTGCAGTAGAACTTGGCTGAAGGGTATGGGGCTATTACAAGCAAGCCCTGAGCGAAGGGATGCCCAGGGTTTAAGTAGAGGTGCTGTGGTTAGCCTACCTGTCCTCTGATTGGTCAGCGGTGCGCCCCCAGCCATGTCCTCCCCCCCGGCCCGAACCGCTAACACACATGCTGGAGCCACTAGGCATATCCAGGCGCGGCGCACGACCGGACCGGAGGGGAACACCGCAGGAAATCCGCACACACCGCAGGCGCACTGAGGCGGAGGACCTGGAGCGAGCCAGGACAGGGGGTAAGCACCTGACAAAAAGCCTCTGACACTTATGAAATGCTTGTAATTATACTTCAGTATATCAGAGTAACATCTGACAATAATATCTAAGAATACTGAAGCAGCAAACTTTGTGAAGACCGGTACTTGTGTCATTCTCAAAACTTTTGGCCACGACTGTATATAGGCTGGGACTTGCTCTAAATGGGGTACATAGTAACATAGTAACATAGTTGATGAGGCTGAAAAAAGATATGTGTCCATCAAGTCCAGCCCATGCCAAAAACACCCCTGTTGATCCAGAAAAAGGCAAAAAAAACCCTCTGAAGCAATTTCTAATTTAGTCCCAAGTGGGTAAAAAAAAATTCTTCCTGACTCCAAATGGCAGTCAGATATTTCCCTGGATCAACATCCTATCTGCTATGAAGCCATCTGTCATAATTTTCAATATATTTCTGTGGATAGGCATCCATTGCTTTTTTGAAAGCAGTTGCATTATCTGCAAGTACAACGTGCCAAGGCAAAGAATGCCATAGCTTTACCGCCCTTACTGTAAAGAATCCCTGCCTTTGTTTTAGCTGGAAGCGCCTTTCCTCTAATCTTAAGGGATGACCTCTTGTTCTTAGCTCAGCTCTTCGCGTAAATAATTCATTGGCTAGTTCTTTGTATTGACCTTGAATGTATTTGTAAAAGGTAATCATATCACCCCTTAGACATCTCTTCTCTAATGTAAACAACCCCAGTTTGGCTAGTCTCTCTTTATAACTCATATCCTCCAATCCCTTTATCATTTTTGTTGCACATATCTGCACCTTTTCCATTTCAACAATGTCTTGTTTAAGAACTGGCGCCCAAAATTATACTCCATATTCTAGATGAGGCCTAACCAAGGATTTATACAGAGGCAGCATAATATTAGCATCCCTTGCATCTACACCTCTTTTTATGCAGGCTAGTACCCTATTTGCTTTTGCAGCAGCTGAGTGACTGCACACTGCTGTGAAGTCTGTCTATCAGCACTCCTAAATCTTTCTCTAATGAGGATTCCCCAAGTTGTTTCCCATTTAGAGTATATGTAGCAAGTTTGTTTCTACAGCCCAAATGCATAAACTTACATTTATCTACAATAAATGTCATCTGCCAGTTTTCTGCCCATTCACTCAGTTTATCTAAATCCTTCTGCAGAGAAAAAACATCCAGCTCTGTACGTATTTCCTTACATAGCTTAGTGTCATCAGCAAAGATTGAGATGCTACTTTCAATTCCCACTTCTAGATCATTAATAAACAAATTAAAATGCATTGGGCCCAGGATTGAACCCTACGGAACCCCACTTATAACTTTAGACCGATTTGAAAAGATTCCATTTACAACAACTCTCTGCAATCTATCATTTAACTAGTTCTCAATCCATGTACAGATAACACCGTCCAAACCTAAGTCTTTTAATTTATGCAGTAACCTGCTGTGAGGCACTGTATCAAAGGCTTTTGCAAAATCCAAGTATAATACATCTACAGCAATTCCCCTGTCCAAATTACTACTTACTCTTTCATAAAATGCAAGTAAAGACATGATCTATTCTTCATGAAACCATGCTGATTCTTACTAATAATATTGTTTGTCTTCGCATAGTTCTGAATAGTGTCAGTTAGTAAACCTTCTAGTTTCTTACCCACTATGGAAGGCACGCTCACAGGTCTATAATTTCCCGGTTTGGATCTTGCTCCCTTTTTAAACAATGGAACTACATCAGCTTTCCTCCAATCACAGGGCACTATGCCTGTTGAAAGTGAATCAATAAATATTAAGTATAATGGTCTTGCTATTACTGAACTAAGTTCCTTAAGTACACTTGGGTGTATACCGCCAGGTCCAGGTGCTTTATTCTTTATTATTTTGGACCTTGTCCTCAGTAAGCCATGTAAATAGTGGAAATTCCGTTGTTTTGTCAGTTTGCCGATAGCCCTTCATTGCTGCTTCCTTTGTATATACTGAAGCAAAGAACGTATTTAGGGTGTCAGCCATAGCCTTATCCTCACTAATCAATTCACCTGTCTCAGTCCTAAGATGACCAATATCAACCTTAACTTTTTTTGTTATTAATATACTTGTAGAACTGTTTAGGGTTTTTCTTGCTCTTATTAGCAATCTTTCTCTAATTTTCAATTTTAGCTAGCTTAATTGCTTGTTTGCAGATTTTATTACAGTCTATATTTTTTAAATTATGCATCTGACCTGTTTGACTTAAACACTTTAAAAGCCTGTTTTTTATTTCTCATTTCTCTACAGGCCTCATTATTAAGCCACATTGGTTTCCCTTTACTCCTCTTGTGCTTATTTCCCAATGGTATATATTGACGTGTATATTTGTCTAAGAACATTTTAAATATATTCCATGATTCTTGTGCATTTTTAGCTTTGAAAATTACATCCCACTGAATATCCTTTAATACTTCTTTTAGCTTTGAAAAATTAGCCTTTTTAAAATTGAATGTTTTAGCTCCTTAATGACAGGGTTGTTGTTTTTTTCCATTATAGCGAATTACTTCCTGGACTTACCAGGTAAGTCGTCTGTCACTAAGGGGTTAGTTAAACCCATGCTATTGGGTTTCTCATAACAAATTTCAAAGGATACCATATTATGATCACTGCTACCCAAATGTTCTCTTACTTGTACATTGTTTATTGTGCCGGAATTGTTTGAGAGCACTAGGTCAAGCAAGGCCTATTTTTTTAGTTGGCTCCTCTACTAGTTGGGACATAAAATTATCATTTATCATACTTGGGGCTGGGGAGTCAGGTTTACCTAGGTGGCGAAGCATGTAAGCGATCAATACTAGGCACCTGGAAGTCACTCACTGCCTTCATTCCCTCCTTTCTCAAATCCACATTCTCCATACTTCTGGGATGAATGGGAGGACCATAAAGGCTAGCTTGTATCAGCATGATGGCACTAGTGGTTCCTCAAAATCCTCCAACTTAACTTGAAAGTTTTGGCATTTAGGAGGAAGGGAAGGAAGTCAGGAAGTTCCTTCCAAGTCCCCAGCCAAGGGTATAACTACAAAGAGTACTGAGGGGGCAGATTGCTGGGGGCAAACATCGAAGTGAGCACCATCTGCCCCAACAGTTTCCATGTATCTTATGAAAATACATTTATGATAGGTGGTCCAAAAAATGTTTGCAACAGGGCCTTCCAATTATACCACTGTTCCCGAAATGGGTCGCTTATAGAGATCAGACATGCGATCAATACAGTGGAGGCATCAGGAGAGTCTTGATGCCTCCTAAAAAGGTCTATTTTTTTTTCCTAAATTATGGGAGAGAGAGGAATTTCCAGGCAATACATTATATAGGCTTGGCCATGAGTCTAAAGACATCTTTGGACATTTCAGGCAACAGAGGCCTCAATCCAAGGAATGTCCCTTGAAAACAACGACGTCTGGTAACCCTTTCTCCAGCCCTTAGTCTGACATCCCTCACTTAAGGGATAGTAATACTTAAAATGTAAAAAAAAATATGTTGTAGGATTTATCCCCTGAGTAAAACAAGGGTACTCCCACTGCTTTAGGTGCAATATCACAGTGGCCTGAAATTGTACAGTGGCGCTGTTGCTACACCATCCTTTGGACAGCTCTGGTCCCGGGACCATAAACCTCTATAGGATGGTGTAGCAACAGTGCCACTGTACAATTTTAGGCCATTGTGATATTGCACCTAAAAAATTCAATTTTGAGCTGTTATAATTTTTTAATAACATATCTCTCAGCAGTGGGAGTACCCTTGTTTTACTCAGGGGGATAAACCCTACAACATATTTTTTGTATATTTTAAGTAATAATAATAATAATAATAATCATTTATTTATATAGCGCACACAGATTATGCAGCGCTTTACACTCATATTGGTTCCTGTCCCCATTGGGGCTCACAATCTAAATTCACCTATCAGTATGTTTTTTGGAGTGTGGGAGGAAACCGGAGTACCTGGAGGAAACCCACGCAAACACAGTGAGAACATACAAACTCATTGCAGATGTTGTCCTTGGTGGGATTTGAACCCAGGACCCCAGCGCTGCAAGGCAACAGTGCTAACCACTGAGCCACTATGCTACCCACTGTCCCTTTAGTGGTATCTGGTGCAGAAGTCATTGCCTCCATCTGTGGCTGCCACTACCTTAGAAACATTGAAATCACATTATTGAGGCTCCTGGCTCCTTCCCAGAGTACTCCAACAGGAAACTGACAGGAAACTTAATGGTCCTTCTTGGGAGCTCAGTAATCCAGATTCCCATGCACACTATGAGTGCCAGAAGGATATCAGAGGGATGCCACTTGATGTTCTGCCCAACCCATCTAGCAAGCAAAGGGTTAATCCAAACATTTCTGAGGATATCAAGAGGATGTATTAAGAAAGCTTGAGAGGAGCAATTCTAGGGCAAATCAACTGCAACATAGAGGACAAATAAAAATCTTCAAGTATTTAAAGTGGAAATGTCACCCTATATAAAGTCCCCTCACAATAATTAAGCATAAGCTTCTTAACAGTGATATTATCAAGAGCAAGTACCACAATCTGAAGTAATCCTACTTTTTCTGAGACTGAAGGCCAGGCTTCTTGCTTTAGAGCTGTCTGCGCGCCTGCACCGTCAGTCCCTTCCTGTTACCTTAAAGTACCATGCAATGCCTCCTAGAGGAGACCGGAACGGACAGCACAGGCGTCTCTAAGATAAGATGTCTGCGTGCAAGCCTGGATGCTGGACTCAGAAGAAAAAGGATTACTTCAGAACGTGGTACTTGTGCCCGATAATAGCACTGTTAAGAAGCTAATCGCCACATGCCTAAGGGGATATATATAGGGTGATAGTCCCGCTTTAAATGGCAGGTTTGACCCCTTGAATGCTAGAAGCCCTGAGGCCCATTTAAACCCATGGGAATTTGCTGAATTTTCATTTGCCCCATAGAGTAATTGGTATGCTTCAGAATTCTTCCACTTTATCTTTCTGAATTCAGCCCAAGGTTCCCAGTGCTAAAGGGATCTGTGTAACCAGTGAAACAGCAGCTCTGCTCAATTGACATCATGAACCCCCTCCCGTACAGTGCAGTTGAGCAGGATCTTCTCAAAGGACTATAAAAAGCTCTGTTATTAGTATGGATAAATGTGCTGAAATTAGGTCTCTGAGAAGTGCCTATGTGTTCATAAAAACCTGAATTATGATTATTTTTTTTTTATATGCATAGTTCTGCTGCTTTGTATATGTGTGTGTGCAGCAGGAAATGTGTTAATGTCTGCTGCTGGTTCTTGTTATACAAAAGGATAAAGGAGGCAATGACACTGGCAAGTGCGTTTTGATATGATTCATTGGGAAGGACAGAAATCAGCATCTTGAAGTGAACAGTTGGAGATGCAGCTCACAGCTCTTAGGACTCCTCCTAGTGGTAACTTAAGAAAAAGCAGCTCACTACAATCACAAACTATAGGCAAAATATAGAATGCTTTTAGATATTTATTATTTATTTATAGTAGGGGTTAGCAAACTGTATGGCTGCCTCTCCCTTCCCCCCGGGGGACCCAAATTATTGCCTGGGGTGCCCTGCAATTTGATAGATCCTATCTAAATTTACAATATGTCCAGGGGCACCAAAACATTTTGACAATACTAAGGGGGACTCAGTCTTAAAAGTCTGACCACCCCTGAATTAGAGTTCTTCCATGGACATTGTACAACGCTACGATAGAAAAATGCTTGAAATCAGAAAAACTGGGACTTTCTGCTCAGAAATTTCTATTTTCTGTAAGTGAAATATGCATAATGTATTTCTGTATACACCAGTTATTATATTCTTGTAATATCCAGTTTATAGACTGATTATGCTAGTTTATTTACCCCTTTTCTAGTCAGATTATTTAACCACATGAAAGCTAGTATCTGAGGCGCTAAGACAGGTAGGCAATGTGAGGCCCTCCAGCTGTTGCTGGACTACAATTCTCATCATCTTCTAGTAGCCAGACTTTTATATTGCTCCACGTGTACTGCTATATGCACAAACATTGTAATATCTATGTGGAAACTCCAGTGTTTCCCCCTGAAATTTTGGGGAAAATGTCCAATTTCATTCTGTGAAAATTCACGCTTATAGAACCCCCCCATAATGTCCTTTTCACTAGCCCAAGATATTTTCCAGTGGAACTTTGCCAATTAGCTTATGTGTTTGTTTGTGTATGTGTGGTAGTCAGTGGGACAAGAATGGTGGGACAAGGTTGGGGGTCAATATGTGTGGTTCTATGGTTACCGCCTACCAGTGCAGTAGGACAAGGCTGGGGATCAGTATTTGTGTATCTCTGGCTACCAGTGTAGTAGGATGAAGCTAGGGGTCAATATATGTGGTTCTATGGCTACCGTGGAATAAGGCTGGGGGGTTAGTATGTGTGGTTCTTTAGCTAGTAGTGTACTGAAAAAGCCTGGAGTTCAGTATGAGTGGTTCTATACAAAATTAGGGACAAGGCTGGGGGGAAGAGGTTGTATGTGTAGTTCTTTGGCTACCATGGGACAAGGCTGGGGACCACAGTAGTGGTTGTCAACATGGGGCACTCCAGATACTGCCAGACTACAATTCCCATCATTTGGAACAATGGGAGTTGTAGTTTGACAGCAGCTGTAGGGCCTGGCTTCCAGACAATGTGACAAGGCTGTGTGGTCAGTATGTGTGGTTCTGTGTCTACAGTGTGAAAAGGATGGGGGGAGGGGGTTTAGTGTGTGTATGGTCCCATGGCTATTGGTGCTGTGAATGAAACAAGGCTGGGGGTCAGTATATATATGGTCCTACTGGAGTCAGTATGTGTGGGTCTATGGCTACTGTAGGACAAGGTTGGGGATCCATATGTGTGGTTCTATAGCTACCTTGTGACAAGGCTGGCAGGTCATTATGTGTGTTTCTACAGCTACCATGGGACAAAGCTGGGAGTTTAATATGTGCAGTTCTATGTCTAGGTTTTGAAAAGTCTGGGGGTTGAGATGGAAAAAAGACAAAAAACTGCACTTTGATGGAATTCCCATAAGACACAAAAAGTTAAGTTTTTCTCACTTTTCTTATTTTTGTGGGAGGGCAAACGTTTTTGCCCATCCCCTAGATATATGTTAATCTAATTTACCTTATAAATAAAAGTTAAAACCATCAACAAATATACCCTTAGTCTGGATGGCACCATGGATGACATTTGTACACATTACCCTTGTGAATATCACTATGTGATGGGTATATGTGTAACGCATACTGCTTTGCATAAACTTATTGCTTGAACACATTTCCATCATGTAGTGATATTCACAAGTGTCATGCTATGTATAACAGATGAGAGTTTGTGCCGTGTTAGCCGTAGAAATAAGGGAGGCAAATATAATCAAGTTGATACCTTTATTGGCTATCTAAGCATATTACGATGCAAGCTTTAAAGACCTCTTAGGTCTCTTCCACAGGCATGATATTCAAATAAATATGAAAACATCTCTCTAATATACAAGTACACATTGCATTGTTTAGAATGGAAATCAGATAAGAAAGCTCAGTCCAAAGCCAGGTTCTTTGTTCAGTCAAATGGTAGAGGCGTGATGAAAATTGCAGTCTTCCTCTGAGGAGTCCTCTGTTGATGAGTGTTGCTCCAAGCTCTCTCTCTCTCTGCGTGCAGACTGACAGAGCAGGGCACATAGAGAGACAGTCTTGAGAGAGAGAGAGAGAGCCAGGAGCAGCACTCATCAACATATGGGGCTGCTGCCCTATCCTGGCGACAAGAGCTTGCAACCATTTAAAAGTGAGATGCTTGCTATAAGATAAAGATCAGTATTACGAAATAAGTCTGTCATTTGTAGCTTCAGAAAAGTGCAGCTTAAGTTGGAATGTCTCTGGAAATATGGGCAGCAGGCACCACTCAGTTTGGAGATCTTCTCCTTACATGGGGCATGACTGAGGTAAGAAAGCAGCAACTGGATGCACACATGACGGAGAGAGAGCCTGGAGCAGCGCTGGAAGTGATGGTGTATTTTGCCTTTCCCTTCTACTCAGCACACTACATTGTGGCATTTGATAGAGCAACCTGACAATCTCATGCTTTCATGCAGTGCGAGATTCTCAGGTTGCCAATTTTATCCTGGCAACATGGTTAATGCGAACCATGGTGAAACTGGGAGTTTGGTATGGGTATCTTGTCCATGGTGTAAATGTGTGCACGGGTTTCACACCTCCTTTGTAGACAGGGAGATGTGCCATTTTAGCATAGAGCTTAGCAAGGATTAAGTTTTTTTTTTTCATTTTCTTGGTTTCAAAGGTTGTGGGAATAATTTTGTAGTTCAAAAATTAAAGAAAGGATACTGTAAGGGTGTGGATGTGCAGGACAAAAAGCAGCCAATATCAGTTCCTTTACTGATTTGATTCAAATATTGCCTGCTGTCTGTAAGGACATTTTTGACTGTACAGCTTTTAAAGCTGTTTTTCTGTTGCCCTTTTTTGGGGCACTTAGATTTAATGAAATTGTATCCAAGAGTAGGGTAGTTGATAGCACATTACTTTATCAGCATGTTAGGTTAATGGAAGGCTTGGTTTCAGTTTTCATACAGAGATCCAAAACTGACCAGGAGGGTAAAGGCACGTGGTTATATTTAAAGGATTGAGTGAATCACAGATGAGTCCTGTGGGAGTAATAGCAGATTTTATCCACGTCAGACCACAGTTTCTAGATATCAATTTAACAGCATATTTTCATATTGAGAATGTTAGGTTTGGATGGGTATAAATATAGCGCTACAGCACCCATGAACCACTGAGCTAGGTAAGAACTCCCTCTGCAATAGCATGACATTTCCAGATCAATACTGAAACATGTCACTATTTTATGAAATAAATCATAGTATAACTTTTCAATTATGTCCAGCACATTAATAGTGGCGGAAACAGACTAAGCTGCAATATCCACCTAGAAACAGCTTTAACAAACACTGGATAGTCGCGGTTGAACCAAAACTCTAATAATTTATCTACACATGCTCCGCCTTAAGTGTAAACGTTGCATCATGGGAATTGTAGTCTTTCTCTGGAAACGCTTCCTCTACGTCTAGACGTATTATTTTCCCAGCATGCTGCAAGACAGCGTTAGAAAGATGGCGGCTTAGGTGCGACGGAACTGAAACGTAAGATACTGAACTAACTGATGCACTGGCGAGGTAGGAGAGTAAAATAGAGCAGAGGGATGTTGTTAAGTGAGAGATCTGAAGGATCCACCGGCTTTTCCGTACATACAGGGTTGTTATGTATAGATAATGGTGCGGCATAAGGATTCGAAATGATCTTATGTTTAGGATTTTGTGGGTGTATATTAAAGTCGTGGTTCTGCGTATGTAAGAAGATATTGTGCGTACAAAATTTTACTTTACCCCGCTTTTATAGTTTGTGGATGTTAGTATACCTGTGGGTGCTTGTGTGAGAATGATGTGTAAACACGAGAGAGTGCATGTCTGGGGTTGCTGCGTAAACACAGGGAAATGCATATATTGGGGTGTCGCGTAAACACTGGGGAAATGCATGTCTGGGGGTGTAGCGTAAACACTAGGGAAATGCATGTGTGGGGGTGTAGCGTAAACACTAGGGAAATGCATGTCTGGGGGTGTAGCGTAAACACTAGGGAAATGCATGTCTGGGGGTGTAGCGTAAACACTAGGGAAATGCATGTCTGGGGGTGTAGCGTAAACACTAGGGAAATGCATGTCTGGGGGTGTAGCGTAAACACTAGGGAAATGCATGTCTGGGGGTGTAGCGTAAACACTAGGGAAATGCATGTCTGGGGGTGTAGCGTAAACACTGGGGAAATGCATGTCTGGGGGTGTAGCGTAAACACTGGGGAAATGAATGTCCATACCTGGGAACTCTCAGGGTTTGACCCAGATCTCAGCGTGAAGGGCCAAATTCTCAGGGTGAGAGAGGTCTGTGTCACCTACTTTATGAATGTCCTCAATTAAATGTTTCCTTAGCCTCTAAACTGGTGCCATTAGTACCAGAAAGACAGTGGGAGATGTCTTGCTTGTGTTCAGACAGTGAGTTATCCAAACTGTTAAAGGTCCCTCTCACACGGACTGGAGCACCTCTGTGTTAGAGCAAGCAGGCACATATCGCATAAAATCTGCATTATGGGAAGCTTTAAGGGTTAATATTTCAAAGATCTCAAGGTGAACTCATCTTGAAAGTTCCCAGGTATGTGCATGTCTGGGGGTGCCGCGTAAACACTGGGGAAATGCATGTCCGGGGGTGCCGCGTAAACACTGGGGAAATGCATGCCTGCATATTTTTTTTTTTTTTTTTTTCTAATTGCAAATAAGAACGCCTAACACAGCATAGGTGATTTTGAAATATCTCTTAAAATATTCAGTTATATGGTGTCAGGTCCACCTTAATTGCTTTTTTGAAGTGTGTGTGTTTTCTAACCTGTAAATATTGTGATCCAGTGATGGACCCTGCATGCATCTAACAGCATGCTCTTCTGTTCAGATGGCAGGGGAACTGACCGAAAAGAGAGACCGTGATGGCTCTCCATCTAAGGAGCGAAAGCGATCACGTTCTAGATCTGGTGAGAGAGAACGTGATAGGAAATCCTCACCATCAAAGGACAGGAAGAGGCATCGTTCTCGGGAAAGGAGGAGATCTCGTAGCCGTTCCCGTTCACGCTCCAAATCCAATGAAAGGTAGGGGTCTCTTAATAAGCAGCCTGAGAAGGATTAATGAATAGAAATGTTTTTTGTTTTGTTTGTGTCCCCCCCCCCCCCCCTATATAACATTGGATGGACAAGACACTTTTATTCATGAAATCTTCTCTTGCCCCCCCGTTTGGTGTATGTCATTGGCAATTTTCCAGACCCAGTCTTGGCTGTGTTTTGTGAAAATACACGGTTTATTTTGGTCTTGAAGCGATTCAAGCTAATGGTGCTTCTTCTGACTGTTAGGGATAGAAGACAGAAAGATAGAAAGAAGGAGCGGGAAAGGGAGAAGGATCCTCACCGAAGAGACAAGGAAAGAAAAAGATCAAGGTAAAGTCTTCAGTTACCAGAAGTTATGTCTGTGTTTCCAATTTATCATGCAACCTGGTGACAATATATGCTTTTGTTTATTCAGGAGTTTGTCTCCCAGCCGAGGGAAAGAAATCAAATTGAAGAAGGAGATTAAGAAAGAAGGGGAGGAGGAGATCCAAACTGACAAGAAGTCAAAAGTAAGTTAACTTTCTAGGTCCCTTGTCTCTCTAAAGTGGAAGTTGACAACTTGAGGCCCTCAGTTATTGAGGTCTACAACTCTCACCATCACCAGTCTGTTAACAGCTGACTGGGATAATAAGAATTATAGTCCTCAACAGCTTAAGGACCCCAGGGTGGTGCCCAACCCAGCTCTGAAGTATCTGCCATTGCAGGACCTTTTGGAAATTAATGTTTGTGTTCAAGATAAAGAGGAGGAGTCTGACCATTTGCTCTATTGGGGAGAACTAAAAATTCCCATTGATTTAAATGGGGAGTGTAACCTCTTGAATGCTAGAAGGGTCCCAGTTTTAATCTAAGAACATTTCTCATCCTCCCCAATTATGCTCATCACTCATCTCTCTTCCCCTCGCCCCAGTTATTACCCCAATCATCCATTTTTCTCCCAACTTCCCAGCATTTAACTCTCACTCCATCCAACTGGATGCCAGAGTGGTCTTTAGCTCATTGTTCCCATGGATAAGAAGAAGAAAAAAAAAAGCCCTAGCACCCAAGGGATTTCAAAATTGCTTTGTATTGAACAAACTGACTTGATCAATACTTATTCAATTAAATTACATGATATAAAGACTGTAGCCAGTTGTATACTCTCCTTTTTTTTCTTTTTTCTTTTTTTTTTTCTTTTTTCTTAATGCTATGGCATAATTCCTGTTTCCTGTGTGCTTCAGATACAGCCTCTATCACTTGAAGAGCTCTTGGCCAAGAAGAAAAAAGAGGAGGAGGCAGAGTCTAAGGTAGGAAAGGATATGATTCTTTCTGTGCCAGGTTCTAAACCGTGGGTGTCCAATATGCAGCCCATGTGCCAAATGTGCCCCTCCTGATATTTTAAACTAAAAACATTTTTTTACCTAATTAGCTAGCACACATTAACTAGTAGGGCACTAGGCTACAGAACAGTTTGAGCCTATAATTGCACTTTTATATGAATGAAGCAGATTACATTTTGTTTTGCGCTGCTTTTGTATTACTGCTAAGCAGAGGTTGAACATCTACACATGTGGTGTCCTTTCTGTTATAAAAAGCACCTGTCCTGTCTTGTTTCCAAATGTGTTGTTAAAGGTTGAAGGTAAATCCTTTAACTTCATATTTGGCTTGAAAATCCAATTAAAAGTTTCTCCCTCCTGTCCCTTTTCAGAATGTCATTCTGTCTTCCCTCAGATCTGAAAGCAGGTCACTTGACAGGACCGATCGCAGTTAGAGACAATATTGTGTGTCAGTATAAGGAAAAACCCTGTCCCTTTACACGAAGGAGAGCAGGTTTTTCCTTATGCTGACACAATATTGTCCCTCATTGAGATCCGTCCGGACCGGCACAGATATTCAGAAAGACTGTTATATTATTTTGGTCCATTTATTGACAATTACGTCAAGATTGCTTTGGTACTTGGAGCCTTGGAAAAGGCAGGAATGGCATCTCTCTCAGAGCTTATGAAAGACTAAAGGCTTGAACTAGAGAAGGCATAGAGATATTAGCATGAAGTACAGGTTGTATGTTTATGCAACCCCCAATTCATTTTTGGATGTTACTGCAACTCATTTAAAGGAACACTATCTCATTATAGGTAAAGGACCACTATAAAAATGAAACTTCTCATTTAACTGTCTTAAGTATTCCATGCTAATATCACTTTAATAGGTTTTGCCTATTCATTACAAATTAAAAGTCTATTTTTTTTTCATAATTTTTTTTTTTTTTTTTCCCAAAATGTACCGTTTTTTTGAAAGAGGACTTACCACCTTTCCAGGTTTTGTTACCCTCAGGGGGAGCTTCCATCTTGAAAGAATTTGCATGATTATTCCTTCTTATCAATTTATTCCGTCCATCAGGTAGAAACAGGTAGGTTTTAGCAGCCTAGTAAGGTATGGAAAGGAGATTTTGTGTATTCATGCTTTATCTAACCAAATCAGAACAAAGCTCTGCTAACTTAGATTCCCAAACTACTAAACTGAATATCTGGGAAACTATTAACATATTTATACAATATAAAGCAGACTTTCTAAGCAATTTAGATACATGTAATAAAGCTAATGGCTGTATATGTAACATATTTAACTGAACCTCCTCTGATTTTTCTTTCTCTAGTTATAGTTTTTCTGCATGTTGCCTATTTCAGCTCCTAGCTGTAATTTTTGTGACTGAAATGGACTGGGAAGCTCTGTCAATCCACTCTGTTTGACACCAGGGGGAGTTTCACTAAGTAGTGATAAAGAGGTGATAAAGTGGAGATGACTTCTCCAGTGTTGACAATTGTCCACTTCCTATGTTATTCTATAGAGCCTATTCACTAAGATCTCCAAAGCTGAAGAAATCTTAGTGAATAGGCTCCATAGAATAACATAGGACATGGAGAAGAGATAAACTGGAGGTCATCGCCACTTTCTCACCTCTTTATCACCGCTTAGTGAATCTCTCCCTAGGTATTCAGTCATTGTGAGCTGGAAAATAATGAATGACCGCAAGATAATGTCTACAACATTTTCTCAGTCTCTCTCTAGTTCTGTGTAAGTTTAATTCCTTCACTGGCACTTAAAACTGCAGATAAACATTTGTTCTTCCTTGTTAGAGACCAACAGATCAATGTTTAACCTGTCTGTTCCCTGCTACAGACATGCAGTGCAGTAATGAACCCTTTCCCAGCTAGAGACATGCCTATTGGTGAAAAGATCCCACCTTGTCTGCAAGTTGACACACTAAGGGGAATGTACAACTAAACCTCTGAAAGGATTGTTTCTGTGCAATGTCTTCCTAACAACCATGTACAAAATTTTATACAAAAAAGAATTGCCACTTTGTGACCCTTGCCCCAAATGTTGGGCAGTGTATGAATCCAAAGGAGTTTTGGGGCTTTGTTTCTCTGAGCCCTGTTTCACACCAAGTACTAACAGTGAGCAGAGCTAACAATGGCAAAATCATTCTTAAGGTTGATATATGGTTGGCCTTAAAGTAACAATATTGGATGGAAAAAAAAAATGCTGCTCCGATTAAGCTGCATATGCCATGGGCCAGGTAGAGTGGTATTTCAATATTTTCAGATTTGTAGTTCAAGAGTAATTCAATTCTAAAGGATCCCCCTCCCACCCCCTTTCACCTACATCACTCTGCCTCACTAAGCTGATCAGATAGAGTACAGTGAGGGACAATCTTCACTGAGCATAAGGAAAATCATGCCCTCCTCCTTCAAGGGTGGTCAGGGTTTTTCCCATGTACTCAGTGTATGGAGTTTGTGCCTCTCTGTGAGTTGTCTGGTCTCAGGACCGGATTCCACAACTGAGGGAAGGCGGCTAAGGGCTGGTAAAAGGGGTGGGAGGGGAATCCTTTAGAATTTAATTACTCTTCAAATACAAATCTGAAAGTATTGAAATAACGCACTACTTGGCCCACGGCATATGAAGCTTAATCGGAGAAGCATTTTTTTTTTTTTTTTTTTTTCATCAATTACTATCCCTTTAAGGGATTGTTCATTTTAAAGTTGTGTTCTGACTGAGTTGTGTGCACTAGTATATGTTTGTAAATAAACACAGGTGCATATTCTGTATTTGTGAGCCCATGCATAAGCACAGCAGCTGAGCTGCCTCTCTCCTCTCTAAACTACAAAGATACATAGACGCAACCACAAAGCTTGAAATTTTGTTTATCTAGTGATGGCTAGAAGTGTGTGTGAGACTTCTTTAGACAGTGAGACATGGTCTGCCTTGGAGAACTACAGTATCTGCCCTCTCACTAAAATGCTATACATTAACCCAGTGTTTCTCAACTCCTGTCCTCAGGACCCACTAACAGGCCAGGACTTAGGGATTTCTCTGCTAGAGCACAGGTGTGTTGATCAGAGGCTCATTTACATTGATTAACTCACCTGTGCTCTAACAAGGAAATCATCAAATCCTGGCCTTTTAGTGGGTCCTGAGGACTGGAGTTGAGAACCACTGCATTAACCTGATATTTAAAGGAATAGTAATGTCAGAAAAAAGTATTAACTATATGGTAGATACAATTAAAAGAGAGTACTTGCACTTATCCGTATCTCTCAAAGAGATATAGGAAAATAAAGTTCTCTGCTCCCTCCCCTTTCTTCTTGACGTGCTGTAAAGCTGTCAGAAGCAGATTCTGGTCACTTGACTGGATGCAGCTCTTCAGGAGCGCCGATACAACACTGTCTAAAGATAAATACTTCATTGGAATGGTCTACAAGGTGTGCTTGCAAACCAGGCACATGTTGTAGACCTTTCTGATTAAGTATTTATTTTTAGGTATCGCTATGTCGGCACTGCTGAATAGCCGCTGTCTGATCCAGGAACCAGAATCTGCTTCTGACAGTATTACAGCTTGTCAAGCAGAAAGGGGAGGGAGCAGAGAGCTTTATTTTCCTATATCTCTCAAGCCATAATGGTTTGAGAGATACAAATAAGTGAAAGTACTCTCATTTAGTTGTATCTACCATATAGTTAATACTTTTTTCTGACATTACTATCCCAGCAGAAGGGCTAGTCAAGTAGGTGCACCAAGAGGCAGAGTTAGAGAAATGCATTCTCACGTAAAATGAACTGGAGATGATTGAATTGGCTCCCTACACTGACAGGAGTCTCTGGCTTTTGGGGACAGCTGACTTAAGACTCCATTTGCTGTACAAGGAGTTTTCACTGCTGTCAGATCTCCTCATCCCTTTAAATATATATGGTGCTCAGACTTGTTGGACCTGTTACCTACACAGCTTTTAGTCTTATTAAATGTATGTATTTAAACTGCCTATACCTTGTGCTCACCCCACCCCCATCGGTTAATAGTTTTGAGATTTTTGATTTAGTATTTGGGAAGTCTAATTTCAGCAGGCTTTATTCTCTGTCTTATTAAGATAAAGCTTCTCAATTACTTGGTCACCAGTCCAAAAAAGCACCCCTCTCTCATCTTCCTAGGCTGCTAAAATATATTGGTTTCCACCAGAGAGGTGGAATAAATCATAAGTCGGTATAATCGCGCATATCCTTTCAAGACGGAAGCTCCGACTGAGGGAAGGACTTGGAAGAGTGGTATAAATTGTGTATGTAGTGTTGTGGTCCTTAATGGGTTAAGTGAATAATCAGACATTTATTGAACATGGTTTTTTTCCATATTCCTTTTTGTGGAGAATATAAAAGTAATACAGTCACACAGAAAATCGTACAAAGTACATAATCACTTGGAAAGTCATACAAACAATAATGCTGTAGTGCACATGAGTTAGGCAATATAAAATAAGTTGAGATTGCAAAGTCTGATACACTGCTACAACATCAACAAAATCACGCACACAAAATAACAAGGGGGGGTGCTGAAGGAAGTGCAAAGATGAGGGCGGTGGGGAAGAAAATTATTCAATGAGTAGTACCATAGAAGTGGAGCCATGGGGTTTGCACCTTTCAGATTGTAGGAGGTCTCCAGTGTGGTCCACGCTAGGTGCTCCATAACCATCACATTAGTCAATATAATAAGCCAATCAAGTTTGGTGGTTGGGGTGAGATTTGCTTCCATTTGGCCTGGAAGCACATTTTAACTGTAGTGAGATGGTGAAAATAAAGTTTAATTTCGTTCCCCTCTGTTAGTTCGCGTATTTAATGCTTTTCCTACCCTGATTTCCACCCAACCTCTCATCACTCAGGCTTTTGTTATTGTCCTTCCCAAGGAGGGTGAAGGACCCTAATCTGACCAACTATAGACCAATCTCGCTGCTGAACGTGGATGTCAAACTGTCTCTTGCAGCCAGGCTTAAGCTGGTTCTCCCTTCTCTGGTCCATTTTGAACCAGGTGGGGTTCATACTGGGACGAGAATGTAGGGATAACACATCAAGCTGCTCAGCTTGATTCACTACGCCCATTCCTCCCACACTCCAACACTTCTGGTGGAAGGTGATGTTGAGAAAGTGTTCAGTTGCATGGACTGGGGTTTTTGGAGCTTTTTGGTTACGACCCATGTTCTGGGAACTCATTTTGACCCTCTATAGCAACTCTTCTGCTAGACTCAGAATCAATTTGTCCTCTCAGACCCATTCTTGCTTAAGAATGGCACTAGGCAGGAGTGCCCCCTTTTGCATTATGGAGACCCCTGGCACATAGATGCAACAATCAAATATCTGGGATAACTGGGTGACACAGAACATAAACTTTCACTACTTGTGGATGATCTCCTCTGTGGTTTCCTGCCCTGAGACCACTCACCCAGTATTGGTCCAGGAATTGGATAATTTTGGTCTGGTGTCTCATTTTAAACCGAACTGCTCGAAGATTGAACTTCTAAATGTTAATGTCCTGGCATCGTTCATTCCTACCATCAGGTGTATTTCGCTGTTTTCTTGGGCTGAAGGAAGTGTCAAACACCTGGGAATACATGTCACGCCTTCGAACTCTGACCTATTTAAGGCAAATTTCATGCCCCTGGTTAACCGTTTTCTCCATTCTTTCAACATGGGACTTCCTATTTCTATCTTGGGTGGGACAGATAAACCTTCTTAAGATGATTGTGATATCTAAAATATTTTACTTGATGCAGGCTCTTCCCATTCAACTGCCTCAGTCTTTTCTCAAGACTCTACAGTAGAAGTTCAATGAGTTTGTCTGGAAGTGCAAGCCTCCCAGATTACAACTATCCTTTGTGTGTAGGGCGAAGTCTCAGGGTATGCCCAACATCCATTTTTAACTGCCCCTGCGGTTCGGTTATCATCCATCTGGCACTGGTTCCATTCAGAGGGTTCCAAGTGCGTGGTGGTGGTGAGTGTTTGGGACATCTTTGGAATCCAGGGGTTGAAAGGGGGGGGGGGGTCTAAGTAACTCATTGCCTCATGTAAAATGGTCATTTGACTATAAACCGCTCCAACAGAGTGAAGATATTTGTATCACAGGGAGACTTCATAATTCGTCACTTAAGAAGTTAAAGGACAACTGTGCCCTATTAATACATTTAACACACTGATTTACCTAGGAAGGTACATTTTTTTTACAACAGTTCTGTCTGTCCTTCAATTATATCTGCAGTTTTATGTATATAGTGATCTCTACTGAAGTCTGTCTGTAAAGCACATCTCCTCACAACAGTGGGTTGCAATAGACTTGAATGAATCATAAGGGACCCTAGCTGTACCAGATTGAAATAACTAGCAGTGGAGTAAATCACAGATCAAAACAGTAAGTAGAAACAACTAACTGCTGTCTCTTCGTGTTAAGAGACCCTTATTCTTAGGGTATAATTCTCCTTTAAAATAAAAATAAAAAAATTCAATTTTCTGTTGTAGTCACCAGGTGGTGCTGTTCCAGTCACGTTACACAACGCTATAGTCTGACTGATGTTCTTCATAGAATACATTCTAAGAAGAAGAAAAAACATTGCCCTTTGAACACCAGTTGCACTGTTGCTATCAGCTTGATTAAACAGGTGTGAGCTGTAGTACCCTAGTTTTTATCAGTAGGAAGGCACTAGCACAGTATTTTTTCATAAAAAATGTTTACTGCTTCTTTAACCCTATAGGCGGGAATAAGAGGATTTAATAATAAGAGGTACAGAGCGAAGATGGCGAGTGGGAGTTCGTTTGGAAACAAGAGGTGAAATGTGTGGGAGGGCGGGGGCAGTTTTAGTAAGGGCTCTATAGGTTAACTCCAGTATTGTTAATGTAATTCTAAATGCTAACATGATCCGGTGTAGGAATTGCAGTGAGGAGAGGTATTAGACGAGTTATGTCTGAGGTAGATTAGCTTGGCAGCAAAATTAATTTTATCAGTGTAATGGCATTCAAGAAGGTTTTAAACCAAGAACTAGAACTGGTTAGCAGCCTACCACCTCCAGTATCTACCATCGTGGAACATTCTTGCTGTTCCACTGTGTATAGTATGTTGCTATCAATATTCATTTCCCCGTGTACATTTTGTGTTGGTTTTATTGTACTGAGTTTAATTTCAATGTTTTGCAGCCAAAATTCCTCTCCAAAGCGGAGAGGGAGGCAGAGGCCCTGAAACGCAGACAAATGGAGGTTGAGGAGCGACAGAAGTTACTGGATGATGAGCGGAAAAAGAGGAAACAGTTCCAGGATATTGGCAGGAGGATGCTTGGTATGCTTCAGTGCACTATTGTGTCAGGGCACCTTGGGAAAAAGTGTCAAGAGGGAGAAAAAAACCCCAACAAAACTCTTGTGTAAGAAAAAGCTCTCCAGTAAATACCTGCAGATTGTAAATCTTTTCCCCTTATGTTTATCCCGTTTTTCACGTCTAAGGCCCTGCTTTTATAGTGTAAATATTTACTGCCATAGGTTTCTCATAAAATACATTAACAAACAGATTAACAGCCATGGACTTACATAGGGCACTATAAAGGATTCCTACTATGTAAATATTTCCCTTAAAGGGATAGTAATACTTAAAATGTAAAAAAAAAAAATATATATATATATATGCTGTAGGGTCTATTCCCCCTAAGTAAAACAAGAGTACTCCCACTGCTGAAATGTTTCATTCAAAAGTTATGAAAGCTCAAACATTACTTTTTTTACGTGCAGTATCACAGTGACCTGAAATTGTACAGTGGCACTGTTGCTAAACCATCCTATGGACAGCTCTGGTCATTTGACCATAAATCTCAATAGGATGGTGTAGCAACAGCGCCACTGTAAAATTTCAGGACACTGATACTGCACCTTAAAAATTCAAGTTTGAGCTGTAATAACTTTTGAATAAAACACCTCTTAGCAGAGTGATAAACCCTACAACATATTTTTTTACATTTTAAGTATTACTGTCCCTTTAAATTAAAGTCACTTGTTATGTAAAGATAGTTCTCCTTTAAGAACATTCTCCATTTAGAACCATAATACTGCATGTTAGTTCTCAGAACACACCAGCAGCTGAGGTTTCAGTAGATCCCTGCTAGATCAGAGATTTAATTAGTGGCTCAGTTATTAGGATTCATCCCCCTATGCTTAAGTAGGGATATCCTGAAAACACACATCACAGTGGTGCTCCATGAGTTCTATAGCTGAGAATCGCTGATTTAGAAGCTAAAATAAACATATTTATACGTTTTGGGACACGCTTAATCTTCCCTGGAAGGTCTCTTATTTGCATTTCTGATTAGTGTCTCAGGGGACTGAGCCATTTTCTTTGACTGTATGCTACATTGTGCTATTTGATAAATATGTAGCATAATGTGATCTCATGAAGTATTAACTATGTGAATAGAACTAGTGAAATGCTATAAGTATACTGTTAATATATTGTTCTTATTTCTGTATTCTGTCCTTTCTTATTTACCAGAGGATCCACAGGAAAGGGAGCGACGAGAGCGCAGGGAGAGGATAGAACGGGAGAACAATGGTAATGAGGATGACGAGGGAAGGATCAAAGTACGCGAGGAGAAAGACAAAACTAAAGAACTTCAGGCAATTAAGGTAAGGTGTTTTTTGTTTTAAAATCGCATTAAACCCATTGGAAGCTAAAGTTGTCTCCAAAAGCACTGCTAGCATCCAAGAGATGTAAGTGGACATGCCAACCGAAGATAAATTTAGGTGACTATAAACTGTGCTGGACACTTATCTATAAAGAGAAATTAACCTTTATTTATTGGCGACACAATTTAGCATTAAAGAAATAGTAAAAAAATATATATATATTTATATTTCTCCTGAATAAAACACACTCCTGCTAATAAATAAATACAACCACAGAACTGTATATATATATATATATATAGACACGGCACTCACAGGGTCTTGTTTGGTTGCAAATAAATCACATTTATTGAAATCGATGTTTCGGCTGTGTAAAACCGCCTTTGTCATCTTGACGTCTCTACAACCACAGAACTGTATGTATCTTTTCTTATGGTCAACTGAACAGAGCTGTCCATAGGGTGTACATCACACAACAGCACCACTGTGACGAGATGTATGGACACCTGATGTAGATCATCCCTATAACCACAGTGTAATATCAGAGAGTAGGGTCTACACACAGGGCTTCAGTTGACAAGCAGATAACTGTAGACTTCATGGTGGATGAGTTCATAAAACAGGCTGGACTTCATTGTAGTTGATACCTTTTTTTTTTTTTTTTTTTTATCTGTTTGAGATTTTGTGGCAGTACAAAACAGGATATGAAATACAGGGAAGATAGATGAGAAAAGTGCCATTTGGCAAATAAGCCGGTGCAAGGGTACCATATCACTTCAAACATAAACTACATGATGTTTGCTTGGCAGATGTCTAACAGCATGGAGAGTTTATGAAAGACTAAAGGAACGATCAGAGAGGATAAGAACCTGAAGAGAACTTTGTTACAGAGCCCAGATGATTAGAGGGTTTGGGGGGGAAAGTGGGTAGTCAACTACACTACCGGTCAAAAGTTTAGAACACCTCAATTTTTGCTACTTTTAATTTATTGACATATAACTTGGCAAAAACATGTCAACATTGGGTATTTCTAAACTCAAGACAAATATATTATAATTTATTTAGCATTTTTTTTTTTTTTTTTTTTTCGTTTGTAGATGTGAGATTTTTTTGTGTAAAAAAACAAAAAAAAATCCTTTTTGTTACTTTTTCATCATATTTTATACATTTTTTTTTTTTAATTGTAAATTATGATATGATGAAAAAAATCTTTAAAAAGCCAATTTTATGACAAGAAAAACAGTATATAATATATGTGGGTACATTAAATAAGAGGAAAATTACAACTAAACACAAACACAGTAGAAGTGTTTAAAACAGCCATTGTTCAGAAAGACACAGTAACACGTAATATGTAAAATAAATAAAAATTATATATACACACACACACACACACACACACACACACACACACACACACACACACACACACACACACACACACACACACACACACACACACACACACACACTAGTTGAAGAGCCTGTGTACACGGGCCACAGTGCCACCTAGCAACCGCAGTCTTGCATATTAGAGACTACATGCGCCGCGGTGCGGGCAATCTGTAGTCTGCATGACAGCTTCTGATTAACAATTTAGTGAATTATTATATAGTATATGGGAGCTAAACGTATGGAGGAGTCATTTAGGGTTAGAGGACACAGAGGAGATGAGCTATAATGCATCGGAGGGAGTAGAGTAGTTTGAGCGCAGCATGAATTTCTAGTGCAGGAAGAAATCTAATAGAGCGCTAATTCTTCCAAAATCACTCTGCAGTTCCGGAATACTGTTTGGAGGCATTGGGACTGTTTTCTGTCCCATGGCTGTGGCATGGGCATTTTGAGGCAGCATAGGGTGGCAGGAGCAGCTTAGTCAAGCAATGCTTTGAGAGTGGAGTGATAGTGTGAATTGGCCAGGTTTGGGCAAGACTGGAAGGATATGGTAGAGAGAAGAAGTTGAAGAGAAGTGGAGAGTTGTAAGTCAATGGAGTTTTGGATTATGCATGTGCGGTTGTGCTCTAAATAGTGAAAGAAACATGAAGTAGGGTTAAGCTGGAGGGGAGCGAGGGTAGCGAGCAAGAGGTGTTCTGACGACTGTTACCCCAGTTTCAACTCCCAGCACTGGGAGTAACTTTATTTTACTCAGCAGGTAAAGGCATATAACATTCTCCACTGCGCTTTTTATTATTATGTACTTGTGAAATTTTTAATTAAAGATGTTCAAAAGACTTTCCACTCTGTCAATTCCTGTCTTTATAATTATGGAAATAAATGTTCTGTGTTTTAAAGAATCCATGATAACTATGTAATTTAAGGCAAAGGCCACTTGGAGCTCAAAAATTGCATATATTTATAATACATTTAATTATTTATACTGTAAACCTATATTTAAGGATATTGGAAAAATATGGATTTTATTAACCATGTACCTCTGCAGGAGCGCTATCTGGGAGGTATAAAGAAGAGGAGACGAACACGGCATTTGAATGACAGAAAATTTGTTTTTGAATGGGATGCATCTGAAGACACTTCAATCGATTATAATCCACTGTAAGTAAAACCCCCTCATGCAGGTGACTTGATATCTATTATTCTGTTCCCTCTAGATCAGTGTCCACCTCTAGGGCACCAAGATGGACATGGACTTTTGTTTTACAATATCACATGGAAATGTTTTTTTTTTTTTTTTTTCTCTGTCGTCCAATACAGGTTTCTGGTAACGTTGGGTTAAGTAGGCAGGAACAATTCTAGAAATGACTGCTGGGGGTGGAGCCTACCTTCCCTCCTTGGCTGCAGCTAGCCAACCAGCTCCAGAAAGATTTGTTCCTTGGTGAAGACACAGGCAAGAAAACAGTTCTGCTATAGTTTTAGCAAATTTTTTTTTTTGTTAGATATGGAATACCACCATTAGGTGGATTACCATAACAGACAATGCCCTTAGATGTGGTTAGCTCAGTATCCAGGTGCTTTTTGTGGACCTTGAGCCCTGAGGGGGAAAATCTTGATTCCAAGTGCTTACCCAGGAGTTGCCCACTGAGGTTACTTCTTACTACATGGTAATCTGAAGACAGAAGATCTGCAGGAAAGGTGAGCAACCCTTTGAGTGCTGCAGGTCTGCTTGTCCCACGGTACCCCGCCGCACAGGGGTTATTCCTGGGAGTTCTTATTGCACATTCCTGCAGTCACTGGATCTTTCTGTTATGTCTGTCAGTGTTTGGAGCAACTTTATGTGGTATATTAACCCTTTAACTTCTGGTTGGCATCTTTGTGGGTGGTTATTGGCACTTTCCCTTCCCAGTGTTTTCTGGGTCTGATTACATGTTCTAGTGATGTTTCATGTATTTTTATTTCTCAGTTCTAACTTTGAAAAAATTGAGTTCCAGACGCGCTTTACCTCATAGACTCCATTGCTCCATTCACTTCTATGGTACTGTACAGTTTGGGACATCTCTGCAACCGCTCAACGTAGTGACCTCAGAGATGGCTCATTTTAATTGTCTGACCTTGCTCTATCATCTGGTTCACATTGCAAGTGTGTTGGGGGCTCAGGGGGCTTAGGGCACTGTTGGGGAACTTTTTATGGGAAAACTACATTTCCCATGAATGCTTGCTTTGCACTAGTTTCTGATTGGCTCCCTCTGCGGCAGCCATTTTGTGAGCTTTACAGAACAAGTATTCTACGCAGGGCTTGAAATCTCCTTCTCTCCTCTGCAGATTAACCCATCGCCTGCCAGGTAAGTGTATGTTAGCGATTTCTGGGGTCAAATTTTAATCTTACACACTGTAAATTGGGTGATTAATTATTCTGAACGTTATTGACATTGTGAAAATGTCTACTTCGTTGGAGCTTGGGGCCAGACCTAAGAATAAGGACACTGGGATCTCTGTATCCCCCGTTGCGCATTGCTCCTCATGTCATACAGGGTTGCCTAGACAATTCTCAGGTCATTTATGCCCAGCATGTTCAGATGTCCCTGAGTCTATCCCAGGGACCTCCAGCCATGGCAGACCCCTTCCTCAGTCAGATCTTCCCTGCCCAAACCGCAAGGAGTACCTGACGTTTCAGATTCCTCTGAAGAGGAACTGTTGGTGGATTCAGATGTTGAGGAATGTTCTGCTGTGGGCTTTCAATTTTTTTGGGGATCCTTTTGAGGTTGATCCAGAACCCTCGGCTGAGGGCCTGATCAGGGCAGTCTTAAACACGCTAAACATTCCCCCAGTTCAGGAGGTTTCCTCAGATCCCTCTGATGTATTCCAGGAGCCTATAAAGCCCCATTCTTGTTTTCCACCTAACCCCACTCTTAACCGCCTAGTGGCTGATGAGTGGAAATTTCCGGACAGAAAGCCGCCTGTCTCCAAGAAGTTTGCTAAGCTTTACCCCTTTTCTGAGGCTGCACTTGCTTAATGGGTTCATCCCCCTAAGGTGAGCGCTCCTGTCTCAAGGCTATCTAAGTCTACTGCCTTGCCAGTTTCTGATGCGTCCTCTCTGAAGGACTGGACTGACAAGAAGCTTGAGGTTTTTCTCAAGTCCATTTTTGCCACTGCTGGTACTGCCATGCGTCCAGCATTTGCTGCAGCATGGGTTAACCGGGCCATTGCGGTCTGGACTGAACAACTCACCCTAGCTGTATGTCTGGGCGATTCATCTTCAGATATGTTGCGGCTTCTTGCCAAAATATCTGAGGCCCAGCACTATGTTTCTGCTGCCTTATTTGATGCTGTCAGTCTGGTGGCAAGGGTTTCCACCATGTCTGTGGTTGCCATACGAGCTCTTTGGCTCAAGATCTGGGCTGCTGACACCGCTTCTAAGAGAGCCTTGCTGTCCTTGCCCTTTCAGGGTACATCCTTATTTGGGCCAGATCTGGGCCAGGATCTGATTAGTGAGGCCACTGGGGGTAAGAGTACTCATCTGCCCTTGGTCCACAAAAAGAAACCTCTTAAGCGTAACAGGTTTTTTCGTCCCTTTCAGACTGACACGTCCGGTGAACCAGGCGGTTCCCTCAGCTCCACATGCCTCCTCCAAGCCCATACAGCAATGGAAACCCAAGGTCTCCTCCAAGCCCAAGGCTTCCAAAACTTCTCTGGCATGACTCGCCGAAGCCGGGTCCCCATTTAGCTGTGGGTGGTTGTCTTCGTCACTATCATAGCATTTGGGAGGATTCAGTGGTGGACCCGTGGGTTTTACAAGTAGTGGCGGAAGGGTACAGGATCCGTTTCGCTCCTCTTCCTCACTTTCGCTTTTTCCCCTCTCATACACCCCAGGACGTGGAAAAACTATGTCTCTTCTACGGCACTATCCAGTCCTTTCTGGACAAGGATGTTAGAGGTCAAGGCTATTTTGTCCTGGGCAGAAGAACATGCTCCTGCCATATCCGCAGTGCACATTCCAAGCGTAGACAGCATCATGGCGGACTACCTCAGTCGACACACAGTGGACAGCGGAGAGTGGGAACTGCATCCAGAGGTGTTCAACCTCATTGCTCAGAAGGGGGGTCTTCCTTGCATCGACCTGATGGCGACAAGACACAACCGGAAGGTTCCAAGGTTCTGCTGTCGCTGGAGGGATCCTCTAGCTTTGGCAGTGGATACCATGTACATTCCTTGGTTATTTCCTGTGGCTTACATCTTCGCTCCCCTTCCTATGTTACACAGGGTGTTACGGAAATTGAGACTGCAGCAATGTACAGTCATTCTGGTTGGTCCATACTGGCCTCGACAAGTTTGGTTTCTGGAGCTTCTGGATCTGTCAGTGGTGGAGCCGTTCCGACTCCCCTCCCGTCTGGATCTTCTCCTCCAGGGTTACCTGAGGAAAGAGGATGTTCATTGTCTAGCTTTGATGGCTTGGAGATTGAATCCTCGATATTGAAGAAAGGTTTTTCTTCTGGTGTGGTGGCTACCATGCTTAGTGTTCGCAAGCCAGGCTCCTCAAAGGCCTACCATCGTGTCTGGTCGACCTTTCTATCTTGGTGTGCTGATAGAGACTTGTCTCAGGAATTTGATCTGCCCACGGTCCTGGCCGCCTTGGAGGATGGTGTGGATAAGGGCCTCAGTTTGAGTTTCCTTAAAGTTCAGACTTATGCTCTCTGTTTTTTTTTTTTCAGTGGCGCAGTGCAATCCTTCCTGATGTCAAGGTGTTTTTCCAGGGCGTTGCTCATATTTGCCCTGTCTTTAAGGATCCTGCTCCTCAGTGGGATCTTAATCTGGTTCTGGGTGTCCTTCAGCTCCCTCCCTTTGAGGCCTTGGCTTCTATTCCTCTACGCCTTTTGACATGGAAAATGGCCTTCCTCCTGGCGATTGTCTGTTCGCCGTGTCACGGAGTTGCATGCTCTGTCCTGTAGACCACCATTTTTGGTGTTTCACAAGGACAAGGCAGTGCTTTGGACCTCTCAGGAGTTCCTCCCCGAGGTGGTTTCGGAGTTCCATATCAATCAGGAGATTGTGGTGCCCTCTTTCTGCCCTGACCCCACCTCTGACAAGGAGAGGGATCTCCACTTGTTAGACGTGGTGTGTTGTCTCAAGTTTTATGTACGTTGCACTGAGTCTATCAAGCAATCAGATGTGCTGTTTGTCATTCCTGAGGGTCCCAGGGCAGGAAGACCTGCATCCAAAGTGACTATCGCTTCTTGGATCAAGTCAACTATTCGTAAGGCTTATGAGTTGAGGAAGAAGCCTGTCCCTTTCAGGGTCACAGCTCATTCTACTCTATCTGTTGGGGCCTCTTGGGCTTACAAGAATCAGGCCTCTGCTGATCAGTTGTTCAAGGCTACCACTTGGTCGTCTGTGCACACCTTTTCGAAGCACTACTGTGTTTTGCCTGTTCGCTTTTGAGCCCCGTTGGCTCTAGTTCAGTGTACTGTGTAACAGTTTGGGGTGTTGTTACCCCTGTTCAATGTCTGTTGACACTTTATTGTTGGGCTATTTCTGATCTGATGATTCATATACGCGCTGGTGACTTTGTGGGCCTTGCGCCTGGTCCTTGCCTTACTTCCCACCTCTGGGAAACACAATGGTTGCACATTCCAAAGTTACCAGTAACCTGTATTGGACGACAGAGAAAAGAGGATTTTAGTCTTACCTGTTAAATCCTTTTCTCTTAGTCCATACAGGTTACTGGTCTCCCACCCTGTCAAGGGACCATGCTTGGCTCTCCTGTGGCAGACCGTGGGGGGTCCTTTGGGGTCACGCTCACAGGAGTCTTCTTTGCTTCCACTATCTAGTCCTAGTTAGTGTCTCAAATCTTTCTGGAACTGGTTGGCTAGCTGCAACCAAGGAGGGAAGGTAGGCTGCACTCCCTGCAGTCATTTCTAGAATTGTTTCTGCCTACTTAAAGGGGTGGATCGCCTACCCAAAGTTACCAGTAACTTGTATGGACTAAGAGAAAAGGATTTAACAGGTAAGACTAAAATCCTCTTATTTTCTTGCAGTATTGTAGCAAAGTGTTTTTTTTTTTTTTTTTTTTTTAACCCTTCTTCTCTTTCCAAGCGCCCTTTCTTTCAATAACATCAGCAATTCAAGTGATTCAATTGAAATGCAAACTACAGATCTGTAGGTGCATTAAAGTAATGTTTGTAGAAGGTTACATCGATGTGAAAAGTGCTTTGATAGCCTCCCATGTGAAAGTTTCTTTCTCTGCAACAATATTGCCTGTTTGAAAGAGGCCTAAGTTTACCATATTTAACTTGGACGACATATTGTACACCCTTTTTTCACACACGGTGTATAAGGGTATCTGCTGAAGCACAGATGGCATAATCCTTCATTTTGATTTACCCACTTGCGCCAATCAGAGTTTCAAAACAGACCTCCTGGGTGCACATTGAGGAAGAAAGTTGGATACCCATGTTTTAGATTAATTTAAAAGGCAACTAACATGAAAAGAAAACATAAAAAAAAAGAAATGGCCCGATCGCTGTTATTCCGACCTCCAGGAGCATCTCCATTGATTGGTGATATAGCATACCCACCTACACAGCAGTAGAAATGATGCTGCATCTGGCAACATCAGATTTTGTAGGAGGTGGGACAAGAAGTCTGGCATAGACCTGTACAATTAATGCTTCTTCTCCCAGAGGTGGAAATAGAAGTGAAGACTACGCTTATGTTTAGTGTTAGTTGTTTTTATAGAGGGCTAGTGTAACAAGCAAAGTCCAATTTATGTGGCATGTGTTTCCATGGATTAAGTGGACCAAATGATACCAAGTTAACGAATGCAGCTAGATTAATCATGATGTTCAGCCTGTTTACTATGATATATTGCTGTTTTATGGATCCCACAGAATTACAATCTAGGTTTCTTTGTTCATTTGTGTTATGTAGTACCTGTGCCTGATGCGGGATTTTGTCTTTACTTCTTAGCTAATTAGGTTTTGTAACTGAAGTCGTTTTGCTTTTTTCCAAGGTACAAGGAACGACACCATGTTCAGCTCCTGGGGCGTGGCTTCATTGCGGGTATAGACCTTAAACAACAGAAACGCGAGCAGTCAAGGTTTTATGGTGACCTCATGGAAAAGAGGCGGACCCTGGAGGAGAAGGAGCAGGAAGAGTAAGTGACTTTTGCACAGAGATGACTGTATAATGTGCTGCTGTTTCTTCTAGTTTACACGTCTGAGAATTCAATATTTATTTGTTTTCATCAACCCTTTGAGTGTCAGGGTATGCAACGCATTGCTTTGCAATGCATTACATACCCCTCTGGCACTCAAATGGGTAACTGTCATAATATAGATACTAATATTTTTATTATATTAACTTAGATGATAGGGACATCTCCATCAAACTGCTGATGCGTAGTATTCGGATATATCCTTTATAGCTAAAATGAGCAGTTCTCTTGTTTCCTGTTCTACAACACATCTCTCTGTACTCCACAAGGCATCTCCCCTTGTGTCTGCTCTCCAGGGTACTGCAACACACATAAATATTGTCCAACTTCGATGGACCGTTCTAGTTAACAAGGTAACTGAGTCTGACAGCTTTTATTCAAGGAGGCAGCCCAACATAGGGGAGGTGTTAGGAGGCTCTCTGAGACTCTATGACAGGGCCAGTTGACTCCTGTTCCCCAAAGAGTACCGTGGACAAATCTGTCCACTACCCTGGAATCATTAGAGATTTTTGTCCATTATATAGCTTTGCTAATGTCAATATCTGTAAAAGTTAGTGATTTAGTTAAAAACTTATTTTTGACATAACAAAGAATCCTATATGATCACATTTTGTAATCGCACCTAAAATGTATAACTGCATGTATATGAATAGAAGTATCAATGTGTCGTAGATTCAAAAATAGGTTACAAATGCAATTGTGACTAACTTGTTCAAACTTATGAACCAAAATAGTGACGAACATAAGATTAGAGACTCTGGAGACAGATCAAACTGAACTTCCTAAAAAGCAACCCTTAGCAAGATTTGTAGCAAATATATTTTAAGAAATAAGAGACAAAATATAGAACATACAAAATGATTTGTAGCACCTATAAATGATGGGCAATGTAGTATTTTTGCAATAATATACTTCGTGGGCGTCTAATGTTCGGCCCATGGGCCAGATGTGGGCTGCCTGACCCTGGGGTTTGGCCCACCTGAGAGGTATATTAAAAAAGAAGAATGATTAACTAGAACACATGAACTAGTTGGTTGGTAAGGCCAGTACCATACAGTACAAGAACAGTTATTTGTTAAATATCAGTTTTGTAATTTACTTTATCAATAAATCCAATTTTTTTGAATAGCCAACAATAAAAAAATGAATGCAGCCCTCACACACATGGCTGGCTGATCACGTGGCCCACAACTGAAATGAATAGTGACACTGTTGACACATGTAGATTTCCCAATCCCAAATGGGGTTTTACTTACAAACTGCATGTCTTTATAGGAATGCTACTTATAGACGTCTCACAATTGCTATCAGAGAACTTTTTATTCCAGTAATTTGTGAACTTTTAGAGACCCATTAACACACAAACCCCATCGTTTTCACCAAGTGTAATCTGATTTTTCATTAAAATGTTGAAGTCATTTATCTCCAAATATCAAACATGTATCCTGACAACTAACTCCAGAATAAGATGGAGCACTGTGCACTAGTCATGGCTTGTTTACACAAACCAGCTGCACCATAAGTGGGGAATAAACAGTCCCCAGATTCCCATTCATTTAAAGGGATAGTAATGTTTCATAAGAAAAGCAGCTCTAATCATCATAGTATTTGGGCCTTGGAGAGTGTTATTTCAATTCTATCAGAGTTGTAGTTCAAGAGTAATTGAATGATAAAGTATCCCCCTCCCGCCCCTTTTACTGATGTAACACTTTTCAGCCAAAGCAGAAGGGAGGTGCCCAGGTAGACTGCAGAGAGGGACAAACTTCAATTAAGATAAGGGAAAACCTGAGAAACATGTCAATGGGGGCAGAGTTTTCATTGTTCTCACAGTAAGAAGATTGTCCCTTGCTGTTATCTGTCTGGTCTAAACCATATTCCACATCTGAGGTGAGCAGTGTTACACTAGGTAAAAGGTGTCAGGAGGGGGATACTTTATCATTCAATTACTCTTGAACTACAACTCTGAGTATTGAAATAACACTCTCTGTGGCTCAGATACTATGATGAATAACTGGAGTTGCTGTTTTTGTGAAACATTACTATCCCTTTAAATGGGGCTTTTAACACTAATGCTGGAAATCTCAAATGCACTGCAGACATCTCTGGTATTTGAAGGGTTAATATTCCTAGTTAAATTAGTGGGTATTTTCATTTGTACCTTATGGTGCTGGTTGGCTTATCCCAGAATTGCACTTCCTTAGCTTGGTGAATAGGGCTCATGAAGCCTTTTCAACCGTTTGAGTGCCAGAAGAGTATCCAACCCTCTGGCACTCAAAGGGTTAAATGGTTTCCCTAGAACTTCCAGCCAGTCTAATGTAATAGATCTAAAGCGTCTCTGATTTTGTTTTGTACAGGGTGAGACTGCGCAAACTGCGGAAGAAGGAAGCCAAGCAGCGCTGGGATGATAGGCACTGGTCTCAGAAGAAGCTAGATGAAATGACAGACAGAGACTGGCGTATCTTTAGGGAAGACTACAGCATTACCACTAAAGGTGGCAAGATCCCCAACCCCATCCGCTCCTGGATTGATTCTTCTCTTCCCCCACATATCCTAGAAGTTATTGACAAGTGTGGATACAAGGTGTGTTATTTTTCTGATGTTATCTACCCTTACATGGTAGACATTTGGAAATGTCTGTAGTATGCAAGGGGTTAATAATTTGTGGAGCACCTGCTGTTTATTTTATGAGTTGGGCTTTAAAGCTGTTGGACTACAACTCCCATCCTCTTTAGTCATTCGTTGGCTGGCTTGGGGTGATGGGAGATGTACTCCAACAGCTGGGCAGGATTCCCACACCGGTGCTCTGATAAGGGGACAAATGAAAACTCCAAAGAGTCCCATTGATTTAAATGGACTTGTATAAGCTTGAATTCTAGAGAGGTCTTCAATGCGTTGCAAAGCAGTACATCGGACACTTAGCATTTGGAGTTTTAAAAGCCCCATTTAAAGGGTTCGTAATGTCTAACATTAACTAACCCTAATATTGAAAGTATTCAAAAGATAATCTTACTGTGCCAAGTTGTATCTCTCAGACCTTTATGGTTTGAGAGATCTAAGTGCTTAAAGTTCCCCACTCTTGCTGATGAACTGTAAAGCTGTCGGCAGTGAGTAGTGCAACTCGGCGGCTCTTCAGCAGAGCTGAATGAGCGATATCGAAAAAACTTTACTTCACTGGAACGGTCTACAAAGCGTGCTTGGTTTGCAAGGACATTTTGCAGACCATTCAACTGAAGAGCCGTCGGCTGGTCTGGGACCGGGATCTCGTGAAGTCGGCTACATGCTGGAAAACGGGAGGGAGGGGGAACTTTCAGCGCTTATATCTCTCAAACCATAAAGGAGAGAGATTTCCAACTTGTCTTTCGAATACCTTCACAGACAGGTGTGACGTTTAACAGCCTTGACTATTTATGCCGCCATATGCATTCATTCCCAAGTCCCCATTGTTTTAATGCTTGCGGTATCATTGAAGGGGTGACATCTCTATCTAAGTCAATAGTAATTTAAGTTAATAGTAATTTTCATTTGCCCCAAAAATTGTCCACTATTTCTTCATACATGTGTCCTTTTATGCTGTAAATTTTTAACTTGTTTCCAAATTGTGTATGTATATAGGAACCAACACCAATCCAGCGACAAGCCATCCCTATTGGTCTACAAAACCGTGACATTATCGGTGTGGCTGAAACTGGAAGTGGTAAGACTGCTGCCTTCCTCATTCCCCTGTTGGTCTGGATCACAACCCTGCCAAAGATTGATAGGTGAGAGAACATGCCATATCAGTAAATTTTATTTTAGTTCCTGTTGAAATATATGGGAACAGTGGGATAAAATTTCCTCCACTAGAGGGCAGGGTGCCTTTAGAAAAGACACAACTGAAGTAACAGGAAGGATGGGGAGTAGTAAGCAGTTGTCTCTTTTCTTGAAGTGCCCTGTCTCCTAATGGAGGAATGTTTAATCTACAAGTGGTGTCCTCCAATGGATTAGATGAGAAGGATTTAAACAACATTTCCTATGTACCTACAGTATCTGAATTTTTAACTAGTAAGTTCAGTGGTCTGATAGTGACAACTATGTTTTTCAGTGACTTTAATGTGATTATTGGATTGCTGTCTCAGCCACTTGTTTTTTTTCTGACTCCTGTACAATTTGTCCTTATAGGATTGAAGAGTCTGACCAGGGACCTTATGCCATCATTCTGGCTCCAACAAGAGAGTTGGCCCAGCAGATCGAAGAAGAGACTATCAAGTTCGGAAAGCCATTGGGAATCCGTACAGTGGCTGTTATTGGAGGTATCTCTCGTGAGGATCAGGGATTCCGCTTGAGAATGGGCTGCGAGGTAACCTAAGCAATGTCTTCTGCCTTCTGTATAATACGGTTTAGTTTTAAGAGTCACAAAGACAGGGCTGCAATAATGGAAGAATTAAATACACTGCATGCACAGTTATTAGGCAAGTTATATTTTTGAGGATTAATTTTATTTTTGAACAACTACGGTGTTCTCCTTAAATCCAAAATGTTAAGAAACTTTAAATCTGAATATTTAAGAAAGTAAAAGTGAGGTTTTGGCTTTCTTAGGAGAATATCTATGTGTGCACAAGTATTGGGCAACTATTAGTGTGCAGAATTATTATGCAACTAAATGAAAAACGATAATTTTCCCATGGTACATGTTTATTTTCAACTATTAAAGTGAGAATACTAAACAAACAACTCAAAATTTACAAATAAACATTTGTGACATTTACAAGAAAACATCAGTAACCAATATAGCCACCCTTCTTTTCAATGACCGTCATAATCCTTCCATTCATGGAGTCTGTCAGTTTCTTGATCTGTTGATGATCAACTTTTTGTGCAGCAGCAACCACAGCCTCCCAGATACTGTTCGGAGAGGTGTACTGTTTTCCTCCAGCGTAAATCTGCCGTTTAAGAAGGGCCCAAAAGTTCTCAATAGGGTTTAGGTCAGGTGAGGAAGGGGGCTATGTCATTATTTTATCATCTTTAAGGCCTTTACTGGATAGCCATGCAGTGGAGTACATCGATGCATGCAATGGAGCATTGTCCTGCATAAAAATCATGGTCTTCTTGAAATATGCAGACTTTTTCCTGTACCACTGCTTGAAGAAATTGTCTTCTAAAAACTGGCAGTAGGTTTGGGAGTTGAGTTTGAGTCCATCTTCAACCCGAAAAGGTCCAACTAGCTCATCTTTGATAATACCAGCCCATACCAGTACCCCTCCTCCACCTTGCTGGTATCTGAGTCAAAGTGGAGCTCTGTGCCTATTACTGATCCAGCCACGGTCCCATCCATCTGGACCGTCAAGAGTCACTCTCATCTCATTAGTCCATAAAACCTTTGGAAAATCTGTCTTCAGATATTTCTTTGCCCAGTCTTGATGTTTCAGCATATGTGTCTTGTTCAGTGGTTCTCAGGTTTCAGCCTCCCTTACCGTGGCCATGTCTCTGAGCACTGAACACCTAGTACTTCTGGACACTCCAGGTAGGTTGCAGTTCTGGAATATGACAACACTGGAAGATAATTGTTTCCTGGTAACTTCATGTTTGATTCTTCTCAAATCTCTGGCAGTTAATTTGCTCCTTTTTTTTTTTTTTTTTCCTTAACATGTTTCTTGTGACTCTATTGACTATTTGCAACAAAACGTTTGGTTCTGTGATCACAACCCAATATCTTAGCAATTTCAAGAGTGCTGCATCCCTCTGAAATACCTTTTACAATTTTTGACTTTTCAGAGTCAGTTATATCTTTCTGCCCATTTTGTCTGAGGAAATGAAGCTGCCTAATAATTATGCACACCTTGACATAGGGTCTCCCTCACACCCTCTCTCATTACACAAATACACATCACCTTATATGCTTAAATACAATAAGCATTCAAGTTTAAACAGCTTGGAGTTGGAAAATATGCATAAAAATGATGATATGGTCAAAATACCCACTTGCCTAATAATTGTGCACGCAGTGTTTAGCTTGGCATCACAGTGATACATAGTTACTTTTGAACAATCGCATTAAAATAAGTCTGCTCTTATTGGAACAGATTTAGTTAACAAGTAGGTTCTACAGTGTATAACTTTTTTTTTTTTTTATTCAGCCTCTTTGAAGGTCAGAAATGTCTTAGAAGCAAGTTTGAGACTTGTAGTGTCAAGCTTGTCCTGCAGAGGTTGCACATGCTGCCTTCAAAGGAATGGAGTCTGTTTTCCCTGTCAGGTCTTATAGTGGGCATTGGGGTGCAAGTGAAACATTCCTCAAAAGAACCAAAGAGGGAGCAGCAAGAGTTGTGTTTTCTGACTTCCAAAGCACCTGCTACAAACCTCATACGAGCTTCACAGTGTAGCACCTGGCAAATCACGGTCTGCTGTCATTATAAGCATGGTCACATTCTGGGGCTGGCAGTATATCTCTATTATTTTTGTGTTTGGAAAAACTAGGATAACATGAAAACTTTAGCTGCTGAAATGTTTGTTCTCATAAGTACAATATGTTTATAGCCCTTACCCATAAATATCCATAAGTCATTTCCCTGGATAAAACAGTTATAGGATAACTTGAGTGTTTGGCTATTTATCTGTATTTCAGAACCATATTAAAACTTTGTTTAAGTTAAATAAACATTACGTAAACAATAGACCACCCTTCTTGCACATCGTTGCATCGTGCGTGTGTATAGAAAGTGGCTTTACTGCCAGTATTGTGTACTGCCTCTGCTTTGCTTTCCTTACTTTGTTACTCTGTAGAATACTACTAGTTTGTTGGCCACTTACAAATTGCTGTTTTGTTGTTCTTCTGAAAGATTGTGATTGCCACTCCTGGGCGTCTGATAGATGTACTAGAAAACCGATACTTGGTCCTGAGTCGCTGTACATATGTGGTACTTGATGAGGCTGACCGTATGATTGATATGGGTTTCGAGCCAGATGTGCAGAAGATTCTGGAGCATATGCCAGTCACCAACCAGAAACCTGATACCGATGAGGCTGAAGATCCAGAGAAAATGATTGCCAACTTTGAGTCCGGAAAGCACAAGTACAGACAAGTGAGTTTGTGGAAATCTAACCTTAAAAAACTGTTTGATTTATAAAGGTTCAATATCTGTCAAGGCTTCAGGCTCTGGATTTATACAAGTTCAGCAATAGCCTTAAACAGCTGTCACTATAGTATAGTTTTGTGACTTTTTTTTTTTTTCCCCTCCTCCCTCACAGACTGTCATGTTTACAGCGACCATGCCACCAGCTGTAGAGCGGCTAGCAAGAAGCTACCTACGGCGCCCAGCTGTGGTGTACATTGGCTCAGCTGGCAAACCTCATGAGAGAGTTGAACAGAAGGTGTTCCTCATGTCTGAAGGGGAGAAAAGGTGAGCCTGACTGGTGTGCACAGTCATTGTGAAATACTGGTTTAGAAAGATTATTATTATATCCTGAAGGGCTCCCTAGCGGTGAGGATATGGCCAAGATGGGCAAAAAAAAAGTCTCAAGAAAAGTATTGTATTTGATAATATGGCTCACAGATTAAAGAAATATCCCTCATAACCTGCTATTTTTAATGTCATCCATCTTTACATCATCCTTGTAACATAACATTTTCTCTTTGCTTGTATTTATTTTAGGAAGAAGTTGCTCAACATCCTGGAGAAAGGCTTTGATCCACCAATCATTATCTTTGTCAACCAGAAGAAGGGTTGTGATGTGCTGGCAAAATCACTGGAGAAGATGGGGGTATGTGCATTGATCTTAATTACTTATGCACCTTTTGAGGCACAAACATTGTTTCGTTGTAGTGGAGAAAATTCAGCACCGGGGGCCATTACAAGCCAACTTAGCGAGCACTGCTTGATCAAGGAGGATTTACCCACCCTATGTTCTGATAAACAAATCTGGCCTGGATATTAGCTGATCATCGTTTGTCCTGGTGTCCTCTTATAGCCTTATGTGTACTTCTCAGCACACTGTTTAATTCTAGATCACATGGAGTTTATTAAACTTTAGGAAAGGCATTAATCTCATGGATGCTAAAAACTTCTCCAAAGCATTATGAAACAGTGTGTTTGAATCCTCTTGTGTTAAAGGTGTGCAACAATCATGTTAAAAATGGGATATAGTAACAGTAGAAATGTTTTTTTTAACATGAGACAAAGGAAGTATAAGGGCCATACATTGTTACATTACCCATCACATATACAGCAGTGGTTATTTCTCCACGTCCCTAACCCATTGCTTTATCCTTCACAGTACAACGCTTGTACTCTCCATGGTGGCAAAGGACAGGAGCAGAGAGAGTTCGCTTTGTCTAACCTTAAGGCTGGAGCCAAGGATATCCTGGTAGCCACAGATGTGGCTGGAAGAGGTATTGATATTCAGGATGTCTCCATGGTTGTGAACTACGATATGGCCAAAAACATTGAAGGTGAGTTGCAGTGTGCTATATTTATGCACAGTGTTATATTTAGATTGTACAACTTTAATTATACTTAATTTACAACAGCAGAAAAGCAGCAAGACTTGAATTTTTATTTCAGATGACTTAAAAGTAATATAAGAAAGCAGTGGGGACAGCCAGCAGGGTACTTGGGGTGTATCTGCATCATGATGGGGGTCCTGTTGATGCAGCTTATAGATCAATAGTAAGAACTCCTTGGAGTATGTTAAGAATAAGACCGTTAAACTGTACAACCCATCCACTAGCATTTTTTATGTATATTCACCCTTTCTCTGACTCTTAAAAATTTGTCAGGCTCATTGGATTATATACATGTAGGAATGCCAGTTTCCATACAGGGCAGGGGTAGTAAATTGTTGTACCCCCAGAATTTCAACAATACAACTCCTATCCTCCCCCAACAGCCAATGGCTGATTGGGGAGGATGTGAGTTGTAGTTCGCAACAGCTGACTGGCAGTGGGTAACAGTGTAATTTCTCTAACATGCAGCTGTTTGAGGAGACCATGGAGTAAAGATCCCTCCACTAGGGCGCAGGACAATTAAGAATAAATATACAGCTATGTATTATTTTAAAAAGCATTTCATAACTGGGGTTATTTTATATCTTGGGAAGTTACAATGAGTCTGTGTTTGTTATATTCTGAAGTCTTGAAATTATCTCTGTAGATTTGTGTGCATATTTGTTTCTAAACATCTGTATTTATGAGCAATAACACACCAATGAAGGCAAATGACTGGATTCTTGCTTCAGTGTGTTGTAGCCGTTTGGGACACACACCGAGCCAGTAAACCAATAAAAAAAAAGTTGCTGTATTCTGTAAACTATTAGTTAAAATTTCTGCTCACATCATTACAGTAGATGTGGTCCATGTGCATCTCTCCAGCTGTTGTTGGACTACAACTCCCATTATCCTAAGCTGTCAGCTGCTGGAGAGACACAAGAAGCCCCCCTACCCCTGCATTAGTGGGCTTCTGCCTTACTCAAAAATGAAGAGAGAAACCATTTTAGAACAAACTATAACAGCACCATTGTTGAGGAGAAAAAATTAAAAGTTTACTTTACATTCTTTTAATTTGTTTTGTAAGATGCAGTTTTCCTTCTTTTCCATTGAAAGGGATAGTAATGTTTCACAGCAGCTTCAACTAATCTTCATAATATTTGGGTCATGGAAAGTGTTTTCAATACTGTCCGAGTTGCAGTTAAAGAGTAATTGAATTAAAGTATCCCCCTCCTGCCCCTTTTACTGATGTAATACTGCTCATCTCAAAGCAGCAAGACTGTCTGGATGGATCGCAGAGAAGGACTCTGTTCAATGAGCATAAGGAAAAACTTGAAAAACCTGTCAAGAGGGGCAGGGTTTTCCTTTTGCTCACAGTAAGAAGATTGTCTCTTGCTGTGAGCTGTCTGGTCCCAGGACCAGATTCCACATCTGAGGGGAGGTGGCTTACACCAGGTAAAAGGGGCGGGAGGGTGGATACTTCATCTTTCAATTAATCTTGAATACGACTCTGACAGTATTGAAACAACGATCTCCATGCCCCCCCCCCCCCCCCAAGGGAAAAAAAAAAAAAAGACTTGTCACCTTTCCAAGTTTGCCCTCTGAGTTTCCACCTTGAATGGATTTTGTTGGTTATTCCTCCTTGACAGTTTGTCTTCCACCCCCTCCCCACGCCTGTGTGGAAATAGATAGGTTTTAGGAGCCCAAGAAGGTAAACAGAGGTGACTTTCTGGACACGGGACTAATTTAATATGCAGCTTTATCTGCTGGTATTAGATTCCCCAGCTACTAAGTCAATCTGTATAACTGTTAGCTTGTTTGGAAAACAAAAAGCAGAAATTTTACTCAGTTTACCTCCTTAACGACTGCTTTGATTGTTGGTGCGCTGGCACACGTGACTGATACATGTACTGGCATGCTGGACGGGGGTCTGAGAGAGACTGCTGTGCCAGGACTGTCACTGGTACATCAGGGGAAAAACAGTGATTTTCCTGGCACAACACTGGTCATTAAGGCACTGACAGCAATCAAAACGGTCCCTAACCCCTTAACGACTACGTGACGTGGTATGACATACTTTTTACTTACAGTGCTCTACCGGGAGCGCTGTAAGTAAAAACGGTGCCTAAAATTGATCGCTCCAAGACCGGAGCGATCTCTCTTAGGCCTCCAAGCGGCGCGCCGGTACGCGTAACAGGTCACGTGTACCGGCGCGTCGGCAAAGATCAAAGCGGTCCTTAAGGGAAGGTAACTTCCCTGGACCGCTGGTACTTAAGGGGTTAATAACCGTCTGGCAGTTAAGGACAACTGGGCTTTTTTTTTTCCATGACGTGCCAGGACCGTCATGGGTTCTTATGGCAAGTTTACCCATGACTGTCATGTCATGGGTCCTTAACCCCTTAAGGACCGGCACGCACGCACACGGCCAGCACTTAAGGACGAAGGAGCATTTTTTAAAAAAATATATTTATTTTTTAATCCAATTCAGGGCTCGACGAAAGGCATGTAGCTACTCTGAGAGCCCTGAAATCGTTGACGTACATGTACATCCTGCGTCGTTAAGGGAAGGTCACTTCCCTGAACTGCTGGTTATTAAGGGATTAAATAGACACCCAGGTTTTAGTCTTATTAAATGTAACAGGTCCACATTAAAGAGGAACAATTCTGGGACAAAGCAACTACATCATCATTCACAAATGCTCCATTGATTTAAATGGGTTTTTTTTACCTCCTGAATGTTTGAGGTCTCCACTGCATTGCAAAGCAATGTGTGGAGACCTCTCTAGCATTTAAGGGATTAAAAGCCTGGTTTAAATTAATGGGAAATGTTGTCGGTCAACATTTGCTCCAGAATTGATTTTAGTCATCAAGTTAGATTTGCAGTTTTGCATCAAACCAACAGTACAGGAAATTAAAATTCCTATTGATTTAAATGGAGCTTTTTAAACCCTGTGAACTTAAGCGCAGTCTCCAATACACTGGGGAACTCTCCCATTCAATGGCTGTAAAAGGCCCCTCAGCAGAATTTTAATGTCAGCGATGTGGTGCAGTTGACTCCCTCCAGCATTGCTCAGCTTTTCCTTTGTGTGCGGACATTGTGCTGACATGTTCACCTCTCTCTCCCTAGATTATATCCATCGTATTGGAAGAACCGGCAGAGCCGGTAAGAGCGGTGTGGCTATCACTTTCCTGACCAAAGAAGATTCCTCTGTGTTCTATGATCTCAAGCAGGCCATCCTGGAAAGTCCAGTGTCATCCTGTCCACCTGAGCTGGCCAACCACCCTGATGCGCAGCACAAACCAGGCACCATACTTACTAAGAAGAGGAGAGAGGAAACCATCTTTGCTTGAGCGCTCACCTCTGGCTGTCAAGTGTAGGGAGGTGTATTCTAGACATTGCTCTTGTTGGGAACGTGGCACCGTACCAGCTTTGTAAATCTCTTTCTGTATTTAGAAAGATGTACTTGAAACAAGCGCCATTGGATTGGGAGAAAAACTGCATTGGAGACGTGTTCATATGGGAGTTGGAATACATATTTTGCCATAAATGTTTTTTCAAAAGTGAAATCCAGGACACTTTGGCAAATTCTGGACAAAATTCCCCAAACTACCATTGATTTATAGGGGGCTTTTAACCCTTTGACTGTTAGAGGTCTCAATGCAATGGAAACATCTCTAGCATTCAAGGGGTTAAAAGCCCAATTTAAATCAACAGGAATTTTAATTTGTCCTCTTAGGTGCAGTTAGTTTGCCCCCATTGATTTCTATGGGGCTATCAATGCTAATTCTAGAGAGGTCGCTAACACATTGGACACGTCACTAACATTCATGTCTACAGTCCTCATTAAATCAATGGCAGTTTTGTTCCCTATGGGGCAGTTGGTCTAATCCAGAAATGCTCCTTGTTAGCATCCTGGATAAGTCTTTTTCATAGCTTGGCTGAATGGAAAATGGAGGGTAACTTTTTTCTAGTAATGATCTGAGAGCGTTTTATGGTATATAAACTGTATATATCTCCTGTGTTCATCATGAATCATCCAAGCACAGTATCCATGTTTTCCTGTAGTGTGCATCAGTCTACCCACTCACCACTCAAAACTGCCCCATAGAGTTACTGTTTGAGCAGTCTTCATTTGGTTAAATAAACCTTTGTATAAGGGTTATATTCTAATATAATCACAGCACTACTGTAGTGTTGTATTAGTGTGTCTCTGATCTGAGATGCAGCTGATGTTACGGCCCCTGAGGGGAACTCCTGGGGCGGTTATGTTACCACACTGATGGCCAGATCTGCTATGTGGTGTGAGGGGAACCGTGCACCACAAACATCACTGAAAATGTATGGGCATTATGTAAAAGGCAAAGTGGAGCATTTCTGGGGCAAACCAACTACATTATAGGGGATAAATGAAAAATCTTGTTGATTTAAATGGAACTTGTAACCCTTTGAATGTGATAGGTCTCCAAAGCATTGCAAAGATTGGTCTGTGCCAGATATATTATGTTAGAAAACCCCTATCTTACATTCAGCATCATTTGCCTTCTCTTGACCCTATGAGTGCCAGAGAGGTATCCACTGGAAAATTTCTGGCACTCAAAGGGGGACTGTGCCCTAGGAATAAGCAGCTCTTACTTTGTGTAACTGGAGGACTTTGCATGTGTATGGACTCTTCATACAGTAGTCTGGTGTGTGTGGTATTTTTCCCATTTGGTTTCTCTTGTAGTCCACTGCTGTTTCAGTTTACTAACTGATAAAGGAAATTGACCCTTACTAGCCATTCAGGTCTCTTGAAGACCATTGTTGTGAGTTGTGCGCTACAGGCAGATTCACTATATACAGGAAACTGCAGATACAATGCACCAAAAACATTTGACATACCTCACTGCTGTACGAGTGTCAAATGGGTATCCAACTAAAATAAAGGTTATCAATTGATCTAAGTTAAAGGGTCAGTAATGATCGTTTTTAACTTTATTTAATTTTGTAGGTGTTACAAAAATAAAGTATTTGTAGAAAGTGCCATCTCTCAAACCCTTACGCTTTGAGAAATATTCTCTGATAAAGTTCCCCCCTCCCTCCCCTTCTCCTGACATCTGTGCTGACAGCAGTAGATCCTGGTTCGTGGACCAGCCGGCGCCTCTGCAGTAGAGCCAAAATCACATTCTTTAAAAAGAATTGTTTAATTGGAACAGTCTACAAAGTGTGCCTGGTTTGCAAGCACACTTTGTAGACTGTTCCGTTGAAGTAGTTCTTTTTAAATAACACGATTTCAGCTCTGCTGAAGAGCCTCCTTGAGTTGGCCAAGGGGGAAACTTTAGCGGTGAATATCTCTCAAACTGTAAGGGTTAGAGAGATGGCATTTTCTCCAAATACTTTATTTTTGTAACCTCTACAGTATTAAATAAAGTTGTATATAGGCATTATTGACCCTTCTAATATGTTAAACATTGTAAGAGTCAATTTTTCCTGCTGTCATTTTCTCCTTTAAACTCATTAGATGATGATGACCTCTCCAACAAAATATGAAGTAATCGTGTTGGAGGCATGTTACATCAAAGTGGGTTACTGTTTTTTATTATTCATTAAGTGCTACATATCACCTCTTTCCCATGTCCTCTCAGTACTTTGAGTGGAACACACCTGTCAGTACCGTGGTGTATATGGATGAACATTGTGGTACAGTACATGCCATTTATCAGACGTGTGAAAGCAATAGGGCAGGTTTATAAAGAAATAAGCTGACCAGTTCTGAGGCAAACCATCTGCACCACAGAGTACAAAAAAAATCCCCCTTTGTTTAAATGGTGCTTTTAACCCTTTGGATACTAGGTCACCGATGCATCATGAAGCCCCAGATTGTTCCACTTTAAGCCTCAATAAATCATTACTCAAATTGCTTGAGTATACGTGTTATCTCAAACACTAGAGGGCGTATTTATCAACAGCAGAACTCACTTTGGTGCCACCAATACAAAGCACTGAATGCTTGAAATAAGAGATGTGGATTTTTCAGGGAGCTAGAAGTTCCAAAATATTTTGGTACCACCGCCCTCGTTCATTAGATCCACCACTGGTATTTATAAAGACAAATCTAGAGCAAAACAATTAGACCGTATTGTTCAACAATTCCATTTGGAATTGACATTGATAAATGTTGCAATTGGTTTGTTCCAAACTTTCTAAAAGTTTGCATTGATAAAAATGACCCTGATGTTCTTATTCTTCAAGATACATAGGTACAATGTTGTGGCAAATAAACGGCATGATGGGGGGATGAACATTCTATAAATGGCCATTGATTGAAATGTTGCTTTTAACTCCGTAAAGGCTACAGAGGTTCTCCTGCACACTGTGAAACAATGCTTTGGAGAATGTTCTAGCATTCAAGCACTAAAAGCCTCATTTAAATCAGTTTGTGTCCCCTTAAAGCAGAGCTGTCCAAGTTCAGTCCTCTGAGGCTGCCACCAACAGGCCAGCATATAAGGATTTCCCTAATTGAGCCACTGATTAATTCCTCTGTGCTTAGTCATTTTGACTGACCCGCCTGTGCTTAATCAGGGAAATCCTTACATCCTGGCCTGTTGGTCCTTGAGGACTGAACTTGGACAGCTCTGCCCTAAAGGAAGTTGTTTTGCCCTGGAATTGTACCTCTGTAGCATGATGGATCTTCCCCTAAATGTTTTAATAGTTGATCTTTTGAAATCAACAAGTGTTTGCAAGTAGATTTTTCTGCTGTTTGAGATGCTCCTCAACAAGTAATGAGATATCTGTAGTTGTAAATACATTTTGTTGAAATTTATATTTTATATATGTTTTATTTCCATCAAAAAGTTCTGCCAATTTGAATTAAACATCTAGTACAGATGTAACAATTGTTAAGATATATTTTAAGAGACTGATGCAACATGTTTCTCTCATTTTTCCAGTAACACATTAGGCTACTTGTTCATTATCTCTCACACACACACTCCAAAAACAAGCCAAAGGAGACAGGAGATGACAGGCAAACATGAAAAGATCTTTATTCTTTAGAAATCACATACAAGTAATCTGTAATCCCTGTAAACTAGATTAATATAGTTTTTAATACTGAGCGGAGTGTCATTGGTACAGGTTTGAACTGGGAGTCAGCAGAACGGCCCTAAAGCGGGAGTTGGCATCAGCAGTCAGCTGTTTTCAGACTGCAATGGTTGTATGAGGATGTTAAGAGTTGTAGTTCAACAGCTGCTGAATGTCCACTTTTACCAACCACTGTGTCAAACACTTTTTTTTTTTTTTTTGTATCTCCAGTCATTTACTTTAAACCATATATAATGCCAATTCATGTTGCCCAGAACTGCGGTCCCCGCCAGCTCGGAGCATTCAACTACCCCAGTGCCAGAGTGCTCTGTAACAAGTTCTACAGTAAAGGCTGATTCCACAACTCTGACTTGAAATATCTTAAAATAACATATATATTTTATATTTTAAATGTAATTTGCTCTGAACATCTGTTACTAGTACAGAGTCAAATTCAGCTCATTATTGCCATTGCTTTTTGTTCCTTTCTCCCTCTTTATTTTGCCTTTACTAAACTCATCAGGCTTTGTGTTAAAAATATGTGGAGTAATTCTGGGGTAAACCAACTTCCCGTTGATTTAAATAAAGCTTTTAATCCAGTTGTTACCAAGATAGTCTTGGCTCAGTGTGCACACAGCATACTGCGCATCTACACCAATATCCCACTCACTAGTGCACAATCCACTCAATACTGCTGTCTTCCAGCTACTTTACAATATGCAAGAACGAATGGAGTGGCATAGGCTGATTTCCTCATCCTGATTTGCAGGGCCATGAGCACCACACGTCTGAAATAGTGGGGAATTTGGCCAGCCCTAGGTGCCTAAATTCATTCTTGCATATGCTTTGCAATGTTTTGTAGAGCCTTCTAGAATGCAACAGCTTAAGAAACCAATTTAATCAGAGGGAATTTTTATTTCTTCCCTATAGTGGGTGTAGATTTGCCCACATATTAATCATGTTTCTTTCCAGCATAAGGTGAATTGGGTTCTAGTTATAAAGTCAAAATGGTGCAATTCTGTGGCAAACATACTGCTTCATACACATTTTTGTAATGTCTATTGATTAAAAGGGATAGTAATGTGTGGATAGTAAGGTAGTTTATTTTGTATACTTTTTTTTTATAATGTGTACCTTTCTGATTGTCCATAACGTTGTAGTCTTCATGTTATTTTATTTTAAAGTGACCCCCTTCAGACCCTTTTCCATACTGACTTCCCTCAGCGCAGCAAGCCAGTCCAGATGGATCACCTTGCCCTCCTTTGTCAAGTGTAAGGGGGGGGGATTTCCTTATACTGGTAGACACAATTTTGTCCCTCATTGCAATCTGTTCGATCAAGCAACTGACTTTCAGACTGGAGGGGAACACTTTAACCCCTTAAGGACCGTCTGTGTGAACACGATGTGGTCACTTAAGGACCAGGGACCAATTTTTTTTCTCTTCCGAATCTGATTCTGGACTCCCTAAACAGCATGCAGCCGTGCGGGGAGCCCGGAATTCCATGACTGTTCAGAACTGTCATCGGTCCTTACGGGGTTAAAATAAAATACTACAGTGTTATGGACACTTGGAAATGTACACTTCATTATAAATAAAAGTATATTGAGTACTCAACCTTGCCTTAATATCCACATATTACTATTTCTTGAAGTGGGGCTTTTAAAGGGATTGTAATGTCCCAAAAAACGTATCTTCTAAATGGTAGCTGCAATAAAAAAACATTTAATGTGCTTAAAGGGGAACTACCACCCCGCAAAAACCTAACCTGTATTAATTCTGCATCTGGCGACTAGCTGCTTAGTAGCGCTAGTCGCCAGAAATATTACCCGGTTCTGAAGATTTCGCCCTTTTTCTGACTGTCGCTGGAACAGGAAGCACGGACATCTCGTCCCAGTGACGTCCGTGCGCCTGCGCTGTCGGTCCCTTTTGAGCCGACCGCTGTACAGCGGACGTCATGAGATCCTGCTTCCAGGACCAGATGGCGGCTCTTCAGGAGCGCTGTCATCGAGCTATCTAAGTATAATTACTTAATCGGAATGGTCTACAACTTGTGCTTGCAAGCCAGGCACACGTTGTAGACCATACCGATGAAGTAATTATACTGGGATATCCCGATGACAGCGCTCCTGAAGAGCCACCTACAGTCGGGTGACCGGATTCTGCCTCTGACAGCTTTACAGCTCATCAGGCAGAAAGGGGAGGGAACGGAGGTCTTTATTTTCTTATATCTCAAACCTTAACGGTCTGAGAGAGAGGATTAAGCACATTAAGTGTTTCTTTTATTGCAGCTACCATTTAGAGGATACTTTTTTGGGGACTTTACTATCCCTTTAAGCCTTTGAATGCTAGAGCGATCCGCAATGCATAAAGAAGACCTCTAGCATTTAAGCAAATAAAATGTTCTGTGGATTTAATTAGGGCTTTTATTTCCCCCCCTGTGCTGCAGTTGGTTTTGCTCCTGAAGTGCTCCACTGCTCTGTGGAATACATGCCTGTTGTCCTATTATTAGCATGTGGTACTTTGCTGTTAATTCTTAGGAGTAGTTTTCTAAACAGAAAAGCAATGCAGCCACACATGTAATGGCTTCTGGAGAATGGAATCATCCAAATAACTTCTTGAGGGCCAAAGGGGTGGTCAGTGCATTGCAAATCAACACATTGGTCTTTGGTCCTTTATGGGTAAATGGTCATCACATCACCTTGAATCATAACACTAGCCACCCTCTGTTTATTTTCTTATTTAGAATTAGAGGTAACCACAACCAATCTTAGTAGAGATTATAAAACCTCTGTAGTGATTATGCTGCTCTAGGTGTTTACTATTACAGCCTGCTGGGAAGAGGAACTGCAGATATTGGACTGGTTTTCTACTTGTAAGGTTATGCTTTTCTAAAATGTGTACCAATGGACCAAATTCCTTCCATGCACCTAGATTAGGATTGGAAATGTTTGGCTTTCCAAAGGTTGAGGCTTACAAATCCTCATCCCCAGTAGTTCCCAATCTTCATTTCTAGAGGGCCAAAACAGTGCATGTTTTTTGGGATATCCTTTCAAAATCACTGAGCAAGTGATTAATAAATGTGCAAAAGCAGCTATACCATAAAAAGTCACCATCTTGACCCATTGGGTTAAACTCCTGAGTCACCACAGATGTATCTAAATAAACCGCTAGCCTGCAAAGCTCCCTGTGTGCATAACCGCACATGCACAGTAGAGGCTGTAGGAAAGAAGCAGTCATGTGCAGCAGAGGCTGGCCAAATGCAATGTTCCGGAGTGGGGCAATCCAACTGTCACTGCCTGTCTCTGCTCCGGGACAGCAGCGGGGTCACTGGGTGGCACTCTAGCCTGTGTAGACGGGCTTTCATACTAGTTGGTATAGATTATGGGTTAGCGTGTGATACATTTAACATGTTCTACTTTTCCTGTGCTCCTCTCATGACTAAAGCAGGGAGCAAAGGATTTAAATGAGAATAAGGGATAAGTCGTTGAATTATTTTCATATAGGAAATTGCATGTTATAAATATATGAATATCTGTTTTAATTGTAAACGGGGGGGGGGAGTATAGGCCTTTTTCCTGCTGACTATGGATCCCGTAGTGATAGCAACTGCAATACCTGGTAACCAGAATAGAAAACTGCAGTTTAAAAAAAAAAAAATAAATAAAAAAAAAAATAAACAAAAAATAACTTTTAAATAAAGTCTTCCAGCAGTGGGACCATCCTTATATTACCCAGGAGGTAGATCCATTACACTGTGCTGGAGTTTTAGTTGATTTCAATGGCTCTGTAATTGGAAACATAGACTAATCCAGTTCATTTTCTATTTCAAATGATACCAAGTTCCTCATATTCCAATCTGACTTCACGTCGTACCAGCAATAATGCCAATAAGCTTCTCACAAAACTAGACTCTCTGGAGCCCAAATTTTTTTTTTTTTTTTTTTGCTAGTCGTATAAAATTCATAGCCTTTTCATGAAGATTTAAAATCCTTCCATCTAGTCGTGTTTTGTGAATTTGCCTGATGCGATACCCATGTTTCCCAAACCTACCCATGAACGACTAACAGGCCAGGCCTTAAGGACCTTTCAGCTGGGCACAGGTGAGTGAACCAGGCAGTGAAATCCTTACACACTGTCACATATTGAAGCAGAGGAACTAAGAAAAGAGGCAAACCAACTCCAACATGGTGCACAGATAAACATTCCCATTTATTTAAATTTGGCTTAAAGCCTCTGAATACCAGAGAGGACTCTATTATAGTGAATAATAATAATAAAAAAAAAAAAAATCCCATTGATATAAATGGGGCTTTTAATCCCTTGAACATTTGACACATCTCTAATTAATGGATTAAAACATCCATTTAAATAAATGACAGTTTATAGTTGTCCCTATGATGCAGCTGTTTTGCTCCAGAATTACCAGTCTTCATATTGTTCATCTCACAATTCCTCCTGTCTTCTACACCGAGCATGTTCTGGGGACCAGGAAATGGAGTGCAGCTGCTTAGTGAAGACAATAAATGCACTAAATAGAGGTTCAAAAACTGAATCTCTACGCTTCCCTCGGCTCTTATTACTTTCAGCTTCCCATTCGTTCTGTTAGACATTTATTGAGCTGGTGAAATGTTTGCATTCTCCTTACTGTGGACAATTTCATCTCGATCATGGATGATCTATAGCAACTTAGATGAGCACACCTGGGACTTAAAAAAAACAAAACAAAAAAAAAAAAAAAAAACCACAAAATGCACTGGAATGGTCTCTAGAATCAAGTGGGGTTATGTTCATTCATATGGTGCCAAAGAATTGCTCAAATTTTGTTTAGGCACATGCCCTAAAGGGTTTCACTTGACATTATAATCATTCCCCAAGCAGCAATAGTACATTTATTAAATATTTCTATGTGTAAGGACTTTTGCCAAGATGTTGAGAAATGTCCTTACCAGACTGACTGTGGGGCCTGCGCCTATTGAAAAGATTTGAGCAATTCTCTGGTTAAACAGTGGTGCCATCTGGATAAAAATGATCCCTTGGATTCTAGAAAGATTTTTTAGTACATTCCTTCACAAAGTTCTGGAACATCAGGGGGTCAAAAGCCCCATTAAATCACTGGGACTTTTTATGTCTAGCAAATGGTTCAGTTGCCCCGAATTTCTCCACGCATATGCCCCTTTGTGTTTTATTGTTTGTTTTTGTATGAAGGCCAGAATGGATGGGTGATATTCAGGGAGCTAAAGAGAACAAACCAATTACACATTTGGAGACTAATATAATTTTTCAAAATTGATTAGTTTAAATGGGGCTTTTAACCCAGAATGCTTGAGAAGGTCTCCAAAGCAAAAGAAATGTGTTGATAACTTCTCTAGCAGTCATGCTCTATTTAAATCAATGGGAAGTTTCATTTATCCATATGGTGCAGCTGCTTTGCCCCAGAATTGGATCTCTTTATGTTCTAGATACCAAGTTGATCCAAGCATACCTTCAGTGTAGAGAGCTGTGTTTGTCTCCATCCCTTGTTTAGTGGACCTTGCCTTAGCCTACTGCATCCTCCTCCTCCATAGATGTAGACAGCTTTCAAATATCCTGACAGATTCCACCTTCTGTATACTTGGAGTGGATTTTAGGAAGTTACGTTATTCCTTCATTAAAACTATTATTTTAAAGGGAATTGGCATCACTGTAATGTCAAACCTCTAATTTCACTCCAGCACAGTAGTCATGCTGCTCAGAGCTGTTTACAGGAGGAAAGAAATGACTGTGTTAGTAATAACAGATGAAAGGGAGGAATCATCTGCCAAATTACAGTTCTGCTTTACAAATAAACACTTGGGGTGGCAATTAGGAACGTGTTACAGACCTCTGTGGCACAGTAGGTGTTAAAAGCTGTAAACCCTGAATTCCTGTTACATTGATTAGCTTTTTCCTCTTCTACAAAATAGATAAAGAACTGCACCAACATTATATACATTTTTTTAAAAAGAAATGTCTTACAATTAATTTAAAAAAGAAATAGCTTTTTTTTTTTCTTCCCAAAGTTGAAGTGTAAACACAGGACCACTATTTTACAGGTTTTACCAATTGAGTGCCAGAGAGATATCCAATTCTGAGTTGCAATGCTTTAGATGCCTCTCTGGCACTCAAAGGGTTTAAGGGTAGTAATATTTTATTAATAAAGTGTACAGATATTCTACCCTTGCTGAGAAAAATAGGGCTGACACCCACACTTATGATACAATTCATTCAAAAGTCATTACAGCTCAGAGTCTGTTGCCTGTTCACCAGTTCTGCTGAAACTATAGATGGCCAAAGAGGCCTTCAGGCTGGGAACAAACGTTCTCCATAGACCCCAGCAGAAAATGCAATTTTGTTGTCTGGTCACCAGATAAGAGCTGCAACAATTAGCAAATGAAGCACATCTCAACAGGAAAAGCCCCATAACATATATTTTAGAGAAAAAAAAATTAAAACATTACTAGTAAATTAACAGTAGAGAATACCAAAGGAAAAAGTCTAGAAATTTGCTATTGTTGCGTGCAGACTCTGATACATAAGTGCAATGTATGTATTTCTCACTATCTCATAGTGTGCAAACTTTCAAAACATTCAGACATGCCATAAAAAGGGTAGATTTCTACAATGGTGACAGACAGAAACAGCTAAGGGCAACACAGTGTTAATCAGTGTACATATCCTGCTAATGAATGGCAGCTCATTGATTCGTTCCCTCTGGTTAGCTTATGCAACAACGGTTCAGTACAGGTTGTCTTATCATACAGAGCATCTAATGTTCTGCCAGTGATAAATGTACATAACAAAACATTTGCTACAATAGAAAAGATGCATTTTGCGAAGCTGTTTCAGCTTCTTACAGAGACCCTTAACCCTTACACTGTGGCTTCTCATAGTAAATGATAGGAACACATACTACTACTGGCCACAAGTGGAAACTGCATTTTAATGACAAAAAAACAAAACAAAAAAAAAACAAACATGTTTGCACTGATATATGTTTGTCTGAAGGATCTCAGAGCAGCAGGAAACAAACCCTGTAGCATATTTTCCCCCCTATTTAAAAATAAATAATAGTTGCAGATGGGCAAGCAATGTGTTTCTATGCTATGTGTTGCTTACTGCTCTGGACTGCAAAGGATTAATAAACACGATTGAGAAAGTGATCTGAAAAACTGATATGCTACATGGAAAGGTTTTCAGAAGGAAACTGATTAAAGCAGCATTAGTTTGTTTGATCTAATGAGTATAACCACACACATACATACAGTGTCATGAGAAACTGCCAGAATGGAACCAAGAGGGATGAGAACACAAAGTGGGTTGGAGCCCTTTTGCTAGATGCACATGAAATATTCCATAAACATATAAACTGGAAGATCATAAGTTTCAAGAGATCATAGTACATCATCTTAAATGCTTCAGTGCTAGACATCAGAACACAATTTTTAAAGGAACAGCAATACTCGGTATGGTTTATTTATTTATATATTACATTATAGCAGGGTTTATCCTGAAATGTAAAACAAGGGTACAGAAAGGGTGTGAAATTTGGTGGTTGCATTATTGCTACAGCAGACTATGGGCAGCTATTGCCAGTGGAATAACCATCCATACGCTTCTGCTGCAACAGCGCCACTGAAAAATGTTAGAGCATGGAGGTGTTGCACATAAGATATTTTCCATATTGTGAGATACCATCCCTTTGACATTGGGCAGAAGTAAATCTAATTTAAAAAAAAAAACATGCCAGCTACACTTCCTACCCTAATCCATTTTCTATTGATTCCTTCGTTTCTGAGATTGTTAATGCAGTAGAAAGACTATGGGCTCCATTCCCCCAGGTGCAAAAAAAAAACAAAAAAAAAACCTGCCAGCATTTTTTTCAAGCACAATAAGCGTTACCAGCGCTAGGAAAAAATACCGGCAACCCCCCCTCCACACCTCTGGGCGATAACTTTATTGCACATTTGACCCCTTAAAAACACATTACAAAACATCAGAATTTTCAATTCGATTGAATGTGTTAACAGTATGAGGAGTTAAGCGACCCACTTTAATGGGTGTTAGTCTGAACCCAGTTTTTTGTGAGCAGAGTCCCTTAACACATCTTCAAACAGCTGACGGAGGAATTGAAGTTGCAAAAAAGTGAAAAAACAAGCCTATGTCACCAGTGGATGTATTGATATGGAGACCTAAGCCCCATATCAATACATCCAAAGCAATCCCAAAATGTGTGAAATGTTAGTAGAATTAACTCTATGAGTGCCAGTGGGGTATACTTACCCCACTGGCACTCAGAGGGTTAATCCAGCTAAGTTTAAAAACATGCCCTGACAAACCCTTACCAGTAATCCTGATGTCCAGCCTATTCTTCAGCACCCTGGTCGGCTACTGTCTGTTTTCTTCTGTCATCTTCCATCATCTCCCCCCCCTCAATCTTTTGTCTTCTTCTCTTCCTTGTTTAACTCATGTTCCTGTAAAAAGAAAGAAAAAAAGGAACATTACATTTGTGTCACAAAAACAACTTGGACATATGTGCACAGTTTAAACAATGCACATATATCCAAGTTGAAATAGTAGATGCCCCAAAATCCTAATATCCAATAGTTTTAGCTTAAAACAGCACCTACCAGACAATCAGCTTCTAGCAGGGGATTGATGTGTAAGCACACATCCCATCCAATGGATGGGAGACATTTTGAACATAGATTGGCCATATAAAAGGGAGTCTCTGTTCAAAATTTCCCTCACACTGGAATGGGCATCGGCCCGTAAGATACCAAGGGGGGAGGGGTCTGTCTTTTCCTCGTTCTGCCGCTGTTGCCGGCGGTGGAAACCAAATATAAGGGTTTGTTTGTTTTTTCCAGACGGCATTAATTTTTTGCTTGATTTGGAATATTTCTCTGGAAATCTGACATTTCTGTTTTAAGAGGAAACTATTGGATATCAGGATTTTGTTTGGGGGCATCTACTATTTCAAATTGGAAATATATGCATTGTTCAACCCTTTGAGTGCCAGAGTGGTATGCAACATTTTGCTCTGGAATGTGTTGTGACACCCTCTGGCACTCAAAGGGTTAAACTATGCACATATGTCCAAATTGTGTTTTTTTGCACAAATTTAATGTTTCTTTTTTTTCTTTCTTTTTACAGGAACGTGAGTGAAACAAGGAAAGAAGAAGAAAATAATACAGAAGAAAAGACAACAGATGGAGAGAGAGAGAGAGAGGAAAAAAAGAAGATGGAAGATGACAGGTAAATGTTACACAGATTTGGGTGTTGGACTAGTGTAGGGTTAGTGTTTGGGAGGGTGACTGAATGTTTAGCGATCGTTAGCCACTTTTCCTTTGATGTTCTGTATACTCATGCTATTTAGTGAGTTTTGGGAACTAAAAAACACACGATGGACATCTGGCCAAAAGTCAGATTCTATGGCCCAACGTCCATTGTGGTTTTAGTTGGTGGGGGAATTGAATACCGACTCAATCAATTATTGCTTTAGAGCCTTATGTTCAAAAGAAAACAGAAGTAAATTGGGAACAAACCAACTGTGCCATAGGGGAGACATAAAAATTCACATTTAAATGTTGCTTCTCAACGTGTTGAAGACTTCTACCATTCAAGAGGTTAAAAGACAAATTTCAGTGAACGGGAATTGCGGGGATTGTATTTGTCCCATTTGCCCCAGAATTGAACAACTGAGTTCCAGAGAGGTATTCAATGCATTGCGCACTGGCACTCAAAGGGTAATTATCTGCCTTTGACCGCATGGGTGACATCACACAAGCAGAATTCTATGTGAATTACTGTGCTCCATTCACTGAAGGTGAGACATTGACAAAGTACACTTTTTTTCCTCTCCACTGGGAAGGTTTTAATGGATTTATTGAGGGGTGATTAAAGAGCGCTCTAGAAAACATTCAAAATAAACAGAGGTATGTTCTCTTTTGGGATCAATCGCTTCCATTTTCCAACAGTTAATTAGAGCTGGTCTTTAATATTATCACATCAAACTAGTAGATGCCTAATGCGATTCTATAGACATGATTAGGTTTTGTGATTGTATGGTTTTATGTACTTTAGAACGAGCAAGTGATTCCATTTTTCCCCCTCCTGTACTTTTGCTGCAACGGACGATTAAAAGCAGAAAAACACCTCCAAATTATAAATCCGTTTTACCTTAAAGGGATCGTCATGTCTCTTTAAAAGACTTCCGCCTAATCTTCTGTATATTAATAGTAACATATTGCGCTATGTCTCAGATCTTTTGTGTAGTTCAAAACTTATTCAGCACTAAAGATCCCCTGCCTGCCCCTTCTGGCCGCCTCCCTCTGAATCTCAAATCTGGTTGTGCGACTCAACGGCTGCAGCGAGGGACAAACTTCAGTAATTAGGTATAAGGGAAATCCTGCCCCCTTTCCCCTCGCTGCAGCCATCCGGCCCAGACTGCAGCTTCAGTGTGACATGGGGAGAAGGGGCGGGTGGGGGATCTTTAGCGCTGAATAACTTTTGAACTACACAACAGTAAGATCTGAGACGTAGTGCAATCAGTTACTATTAATATGCAGAAGACTCGGCGAAAGATTTGTAAAGAGACATTACAATCTCTTTAATCTGGGCAGAAAAATACTAATGACAACTATGAATCAGTTTTTTGTTGCTTCATTCTCCAAAGTTAGCCTTTAATTAAAACCGGATATCTGTCCCTGGGCAATGGATTGTACAACTTTCTGGTCTTTGGGTTAATATTATCATGTGCAGTACCGCTACCAAATGTCATGTCCTCATCCATGCATATGGCACCAGGGGCGGTTATGCACTAAGGTGTGATAAAAAGGCAATCCGAATATTCTGTTTTGTAGCAGGTGACATTTTAATATTCAATAGAATTTGCATTGAAAGGCCAGAATGGCCATCCCTGCTCTGTAATCCAATTGATATGCATGGGAGAGTTGCACTAAAGATCTGACATGAACAGTACTTGTGTCTCCCATTAACCCCTTGACTGCCAGAGGGGTACCCAACACATTGTATACCTCTCTAGTACTCAAAGGGTTAATTTCACTGTTTACTCAATCCATTCTGATGAATATTAACACCATGGCTGCTAGAGATGTCATCAGTGCACTGCAAAGAAATGTGCTGGAAATTCTCTAATGCTCAGGAGGTTAATGGAGCACCAGATCAGTCAGCATCGTGTGAAGTAACGGTTTTCTATAGATTTTTTGGTGCAGACATGTTTTCCCTGTACAACTAGGTTCTCACAACAAGGCCTCAATATATGTAAGGGTGCTAAGGTTTAGCATTCCTGAGGTAGAGACACTAAGATGAGAGGTCAGTGCAGAGTTCCTCTCCTATGAGTGCATATCCTACCTTATTTACCATTTGTGCAAATAGGAATGGACAAGGATGATGTACTAAGAACAGGAGCAATGCCATGACAACTGCTCCTTAGGATACAAACATAACCAACATTCCCACAGATTTAAATCAAGCTTTTGAACTCTTGAATGACATGAATTTTTCTCGGTTTAAAAGTCCCATTTAAATCAACAGAGGGGGATGTGCACTAAGGTTGGATCTTATGGCAAAGTGTATATGGAGATGTGAAGAGATCACTTGCCACATGCACTACAAATTAGGCATGTAATGAGAGAGGGAGAGACTGTGATTATTAGCATAAGATGTTGGTGTAAAGGAGGCAATGTTTTGGGGAGGGCAGAGGAAGAGGCTGAATAATCAGACTTCAGCACCAAGAACAGCAGTGGTTCTCTCCCTTAAGATGCTTCCTGTCTGCTTTGAATGGAGCAGCCAAGTGGCTTCTCATAAACACAACAAATCCCCTTGATTAATCATGAGTGCCACAGGGATGTGCCATGCCTTGCTATGCTAAGTGTTGCATGCCCCACTGGCACTCAAAGGGTAAAGGGATGGCTGTTGCCATGGCTGTGCATGCATAACAAACTATAGGAAGATCCCAGCTTCACCATCTCAGTTTGGTGAATTTGAGACTGAACTCCAACAGCACAGACAGTAATCGGAGCTTAGTGCATGTGGCGAAGTGCATGGTTACAGATCAACAAACACAGGAATATGACAATGGCTCATTAATCATTTCAGTAAGCAAATGAGCCATTGTCAAAGTAATCCACGTATTTGTGTAGGATCACAGGGATGTGATGACATCTTAGAGCACATGTCAAGATGTAATCAATACAAATATGCTACCATATCACCATCCTGGCACCTTAGTGCATCTCCCCCCAGGAATTTCGTTTGCTGCAGTTGGTTTGTTCCAGGACTGCACCAAATTTCCTTTTCCTCCATTACTTCCACTATTTGTTTTTCCTCCATAAAACATCTCAGTAGACCTTTTTAACACTACGAGTGCCAGAGGGCTGACAGACACTATGCATTGCAGAACCCTCTGTCAATCACAAAAAAGGGGTTAATATGGCTCCTTAAATTCATTAACACCATGAAAAAAATGATCTGCATTCATGGACCATTTATTTAAATGGGAAGACAATGCACTTTTTTTGTTTTTCATCTAATGAAGAAGCAGTTCTTCTAGTGAATACAGTCCCATATGGTATATAGCTACTGAGTGGTGCTAATCTCCAGTGTGGAACAGCTCATACTCAGGGATTAATTAACATACCTTGATATATAATACCGTCCAACACCTGTACATCTGGTTAATGGCCAGGCTAATAACTGCACGTGACCTGTTGATGACATTGCAGCAGATGAGCTAGAAAAAGCGTGGGCAACCACATCCAAATTCTAGTTCACAGGTAGGTAACCTTTAGCTATCCAGCTGTTTGGAATTACAACTCCTATCATCTTCCATGCAGCCAATGTCTGCAGACCCAAGGGTCACCTACCTCTGCTTTAGAGAGATCCTGCACTAGTCACCTAACAATTTACTAGTTACTATGAACTAAGATGTGTCCAGAAGTGGGACTACTATTAGCTGCCTGAGGAGGATGGAAGCTGTAGTTCGACAATAGGAGGGCCACTGTTGTCCACCTATGCATTAGTTCTTCATAACAAAACAGAAAACATGAATCATAGAAAGAGGCGTCTCTTCATGGATAATGAAGTGTAGCAGATGTGAATAAAAGAAAATCAGAACTGGTGGTGGTGGAGAGAGGGTTCTTCTATGTGAAAAAAGGGCTGGTCTGCATGGTCATATAAAGGCCCATTTGACATCATATAACAAGGCTTGAGCACTGGACCTGGTAACCACAAACACCTTGCTACTGCACATTTCCAGTGTACCCCTATGAAATACACCTCATTTTCAGCCGATCAGTAGGGATGTATGTATATCTTTATATGGCGCCACACAGTGTACGCAGCGCTTTACAACCTAGTATGTTACAATAAATGGGGTTAAAATAAGTGTCACAGTAATAGAAACAATAGGAGATTGGTCCCTGATGTTTGTTTTTACTCTTGGAAGAAAGGGAAAATAGGTGAACCCTTCTGAGATCTACCTATACAGCATGGGGGCACTAATGGCCATATACATAAAGAAAAAGAGGAATTCTGGAGCAAACCAACTCCCCAGATGTGACAAATTTAACCCTTTGAATGCCACAGGGGGTATGGAATGCATTACAAAGCATTCCATATCCCTCTGGCACTCAAAGGGATAAATGTTCATAATTCCTGTGTAATTAAACTGTTTTATTTCCTTGAATGCTATGTAGAGCTCCAGCACCATTCAAGGTGTTAAAGCCCTATTTAAAAAAAAAAGTAATTTTCATTTGATTTGCTCCTTGTTCTTCTTATGCAAAAGTACTATTAGTTACTACTTGAACAGCCCATGTACATGGGCCACAGTGCCAGGCAGCAACGGCCACGGTGCAGTCATGTGCAGTAGAGCGTCTGTACTGCTCATGACAGCTTCTGACAAACATACATTAGCGAATTATTATATAGGATTTATCTATTCTGCATTCTCTAGCAGAAAGCTTTTTTACCCTCTCAGTGCCAAAGGTGAAGGCAAGCCATTGGGAAAGAATGTGTTCCACAAACTTTTGGACTTCCAAGGGTTGATTTACTTTTATTCATATTCCCATGTGGGAGTGTTTGTGGTATGAATGTACATGTTGGGGTGCTGTAGAGGTGGAATTACTGCACCCCTTTCAATCGGAGACACTGAATCAGAGGTGTGCAAACAGTGACCTTGTAGCTGTTGTACTACAATTCCCATCCTCCTAAGCCTGATGCTAGTTGCAGTCTAATGATAATTAGAAAGCCATTATTACACCCGTCACAGACATTCTATCTCTGATATACAGTAATATAAGGCTAGCAAATTAACCCTTTAAAATGGAACTGTCACTTTGTAAAAAAATAGATGACTTTTAAAGATTTTTTAAAATCACTTATTTTATGTAATCCATTTTTTATTTTGTTTTAAGCAAATCAACTAGTACTAGCCAGCAGGAAGTGGCAGTTGGTAATGTAGAGCAGTGTGGAATATTAGTATCTGGCACAGACACCTGGTAGATTTGCACTAACTTACAAATGCATAATACTATATATCTTATAAACTATTGCTTTAAACATAAAAAACCTAACATGACTAGAGATTATTTTGAAAGATCTTTCAAAATCAAATATTTGTTACAAAATGACAGATGCACTTTACGTGCAGTTTGAATAGCAAATAGATAATTACAGGAATAATTTGTTAAACTTTTAATCAACTTTGTTGTGCCCCGAGGAGTGGGAGGGGTGGATATATGAGGAATCGTGATTAAAGAGGATTGAACCTTGGTACCATTTTTTATAGGACTATATCACTGTACATACCAACTAGTAAACAACTAAACATCATATGACATTTTTTCTTGCACGATTGTTGCTTTTAAACAGGAATGCAAATGAACCACCACCTATTATGTTCTTACATGCATTTTATGATTAGGTGATACAGGAAGCATACTGACAAAAAACATTGGTAAGTGTCCTATGCAGGCAATTTTCGTCAAAGTTAGCATCCTCTTAATGTAAATAGCTGAAGTGTTATATGGAAAATAAAAAGGTTCAACTTGCCCTTTATGATAAGTAAATACTTCTTGCAACTAAAAAAAAAAAAACTCTCTGTCTAAAATAAAGACATGTTTAACCCTTTGAGTGAAGGAGGAGTACACAACACATTGCAAAGCAATGCGTTGCATACACCTCTGGCACTCAAAGAGTTAAGGACCTTATACACAAATGAAGAAGCAATTCTGTGACAAACTAAACCAAGTGCACACTAGTGAACAGATTCCCATAGATTTAAAATGGGATTTTAACCCCTAAAAAAGCAAAAGCAATGTGTTGGAGACTTATCTAGCATTCAAGGGGTTAAAAGTCCCATTTATGTCAATAGGAATTTGGGAGAGTTTTATATGGTTTGCTTTAGAACTGCTCCATGTCTAAGATTTCAATTCAAATTCATCCAGAAATTGTTGGGGAGCGAATGATGCACCATGGTGAACCCCTACATTCAGAAAAAAAGTGAAGTAATTCTGGGGCAAACCAACTATACCATAGGGGAGAAATGAAAAAATTCTGCTTTCTATAAATGTGGATTTTAACACCTTGAATGCTACATTGTTTCCAATGTGTTGCAAACTAATGTACTTGAAACCTCTGCAGCAATCAAGGTCTCGTTAATGAAAGTGAATTTTGGGAGATTTTATTTGTCCCCTCCATTGCAGCTGGTTTGCTCCTGAATTCCATAGAGCTCCAGTCTATAACATGACCAGCGCTCCATGCCTTGGTATCATTATTGCTTTCTGTTTGTTCTATCACTCACAATACTACTGACACAGTTCTTCCGATCAGCACAAAAATATTTCACCTCCATCCAGATTCTCAGAACAAGCCCTTATTGCTCAGTTCTGTGGTAAATAATTCAGATCCCTTAGAATCTGGACTACAGATACCTGCAAATTGACCCTCAGACACATGTATGATCTCCTCTTAAAGGGGAAGTAACACCTGCTAATAATAACCTCTCACTTGCCTTACCGTGGCCAGAAAATCTTATTGGTCCCTGTAAATTCTACCCATGTGTCTTTGTACAAGACACAACATCTTCAATAAGTTCAGGATGTCACATCCAATTGCCCATGGAGGTGGATATAACAGCTGTTAGCAGGACTACAGGTCATAACCTTTCCCTACTGCACATGGTAATTTTAAATATTTAAGGACCAAAGGGGTGTGTATGTAACACACTGCAATGTTTAGGGCACACCTCTGGTCCTTAACCCTTTCAGTGCCAGAGGGGTATGCAACGCCTCTCTGGCACTGGAAGGGTTAACCCCTTAAGGGCCGGTTATGGTCCTGGCACGTTATGGAAATATGGGATGGCAGCACGGCTGCATGCCATTCTGCCATCACAGAATTAAATTCGCAAAAAATCTCATTGTTCCTTAACGGCCACCCATGTGCCAGATCAGGTCGTTGTTAAGGGGTTAAAGTGTGAAAGTGGACCTATCGGCTTGATTCAAGTTTGCATATTTGATAACTGCATTAAAAACTGCCTGTCATGTTAGCCAAAAAAAAAAACAGCAAACGTACAGTTAAGGAGATATTCATACTTGGTACCATACACAAATGTATGCTAATTGTGGTACCTATGCAGTACCAGTAATGTTTCATATGCCAATTAAGCATTTTCAAAGATGTTTCATATTCAAATGAATATTTTAGGGAACTTCATATGCTAATTAAGGTGTTCAGTGACATTTTATATGTTAATTAAGGTTTTCAGTGATATTCCATTTGCTAATGAATGAATATTTTGGTGAGTTTTCATATGCTAATTAAGGTTTTCAGTGACATTTCATATGATAATGAAGCAATGTACTGTACTAGAAGACTCACTTTTTCGAGAAAAAAAAAAAGAAGTATAAATGTTTCCTAAACTATACACCTGCTGGACTTTTGACTAGGGAGTTTTGAATGTTTTCATATACATAATATAAAAAAATATATCAAAGTGACTGTTCCACTTTAATTCATCATTATGACTGCTTTAAACAAATTATCAGCAGATGTCATGTTGGCCTCTATGCGTTGCTTACCCCTCTGCCACTCAAAGGGATAATATATCACACCTTTTCCTTCCACATGGATTGCAATTGGCATCGGAGATTCCATGAGCAGGGCAGATTATCAATGACTGCATGTCATACATTCTGGTGGATACATTTCGTAACAGATCTTTTTTCTTATTCATTGACATAACACTGTCTACCATGAATAAGAAGTGCCCCAGATGTTGTTCCTTTATCGATTTGTATTTCCTGGCTATAATAATCAGGGCTGTTATTATTAAGAGGTGTTTCAGAATTATGATTTGTCCTTTGTTCTGCAGTTGGTTTACTCAGAATTACTCCTCTTTAGCTTACTGAATACTGACATTAGATTGGTAAACTAAGTGCTGGATACAGACATACCACCCTTTTTCAGTGGAGCAGTGTGTGTGCTTTTCATGGGCCTCTGGTTGTGAGGCAAACTATTGTCCTTACATCCCTTGGAAGGTATAGAGGTCTCCAATACAAAGTAATGTATTGGAGACAGCACTAGTGTCTAAGTGGTTGAAGTATTTTGGTACTGCTCTATATTGTAAAAAGCATTTTTTTTTCTCCAAGTAACAGAAACTGCCTAATGCTATTCAAGTAGTTTATTTATTGTTGAGATGGGGCTGCTGAACACAGAATGTACTGCACCTCTTCTCTTAAAGCAGGTCTGGTTTAGCTTAGTCACATGTTGTCAGTACACAGTCTGGGTATGTTTACAAGGGAATCCACACTGATATGAAGTTGGGGATGACAGACCTAAATTGGAGATATACAGGACAGTGCATCTGTACTTTTTGTTGTTCTGATGAAGGTGTATTATATATATATATATATATATATATATATATATATGTATATATATATATATATATATATATATATATATATATATATATATATATATTTTTTTTTTTTTTTTTTTTTTTTACACTGATGCATGTTAAATTTACTATCCTGCTACACTGTTGTGCAGAGCTTCTCTTTTACTGCATATTGAGGGGCAGAGACAAAAGTCACCAGCACTGGCACAATTTAATTTCATCTCAACATTGTGCAGAAGCAGTGTCCTCCATTGCAGTAGTATATAGACTTTAGTATCTGACAACCCCTGTGCTTCTACTTGGGAATGCAATATAGAGCTTTCACACAACTGGGTTATGGGGTACAACTGTATCACTGAGTACACTGATCTCTACTGGCAAGCCTTGGAAAGCAGGTGAGACTGACATAAGCAAATAAAAAACTCAATCTGAGGCCAATTCTTACCTTGGCAGACTGCACTAGCATTCTTCAAGCATGTAGGCTATTTGCTGGATTGAACTGTAAACAAAGTGAATATGTATGTTGTGGGAGTGAGAGAAGGTGTCTGTAGAACGTTCCCAATTTGCGTAGCGCACAACCGACAAATATGACTATTACCAGCTTTAGTGATCTTTAAGAATTGTTGACTGTATTTAGCACCATGCTGCCTTTGATTGTTAACCTACTGAGATCCAGAGGAGTGCCCAAAACAAAGCAAAGGAATACTCTACCCACCACTCTGGTTCTCATAGGGTTAGACAAATAGGTTGCCTTGACTGTTTTTACCCATTTTTGCAACACGGTGTCACTTGGTGCTGCAGATGTGAAACTACATATAAATATAAACTACCATCTCTTCCCTGTATTGCAGCCAGTAGGTACCAAATCACATGGTAAATTGTAACGTGGCTGCTTTATGGTTTATCCGCAGTGCAATTATGCCTTGGGAGCTACCCTGGAATCGACTCAGTGGTGTTGCCTCCTGGCATGCTCTGCCATGCAGGAGGAGTGTGTGAATGTGTGTAGGACGGGTGTGTACAGAGGGATCCCTCTCAGTAGCTGTCCTTGGGCCAGGGACGGTTGCGCTGCCAGTTCCTGTCATTGTGGTTCTGTTCAGAATCACGCTCCAGGAGCCGATCCTGGGAGTCGTGCCCATTGGTGCTGTTCAGTCCACTGTTGTGGTGCCGGTGGGGTTGGTAAAGGTCAGGGTAGGCATCGGAGTATTCATCTTCCAGGTGGCGGGAACTTCTCTGTGATGAGGCTGTCCATGTTTTCCGTGAGGTTTCACTTGCCTCGTCTGACTGCATTAAGCTGTCACGCTCTAAGGGTGAATGTTCACTGGCTCGATCTGAAAGAAGCTGCTGGTTCTGTATACGGAAGCGAAGAGATGGAAATGTCAGACACGGGAGCAGTCCCATACTGTCTCAAGCTTAGTCTCACATGTCACCCCCACCTCACATATAAGATTCAGAGCCATCAATCACTTTATGAAATTAATCCACTTCACAAAACTCAGACTGGCATCTTAACAAACGTCTAGCTCACACAGTGAATTAGACAGTGTTCCTGAATGGGAATGACACTGGACTCAAAAGTTGTACATTTGCCACCACTCCTTCCTGTTCGCTTCCAAACAAAATCATTGTGATTTCTGCTGTTGAAATAGCCATATAACAGCCAAGATACATACATATTTAATTTGATTAATCTTTTCTTTACAGTAAGTTCTAGCAGTTTATACCATTTGCTAGAGCCAACTGTGAGGAAGCAGGAGCATCCTCCACAAGCCCTAATGTCACTTGGCACTACAGTGTGCAACTACAGTAATGAATATTCTGAGTAAGTGGCCACTTGGCATTAACTTGGGCATCCCCTTTGTTCTGTATCTTCCTATTCAATTTGTTAGAATTTTTAGTCAATACATTTTCTAAAGCAGTTGTACATTACAAAAAGGCTTAATATAAACAAAATACAGCCAGGAGCCAAATCAGATACAGTGGAAAAACTTCAGAATATACCATGGCTGCTTTGAATTTTTTTTATATTTTTATTTCTGCAAATACAACTACATTATTTCAGATCGCTCTGGTTCTCTCTCAATGCCAAATCCAGAATGTAACAATCAAAAATGGTGTCAAGACATATCTTAGTCATAGGAAACCACGTGATGGACTAGCTCAGCAATACACACATACACTACCGGTCTAAAGTTTTAGGACACCTCAATTTTTTCTACTGTTAGTTATTGACATATAACTTGACAAAAACATTAGAAAAACATGTCAACATTGGGTTTTACAGGAAATTTGATGAAAATAATGGTATCTTTAGAAATCCCATCTCATGGCAAGAAAAACAGTATATAATATATGTGGGTATATTAAATGAGTAAGAGGAAAGTTACAGCTAAACATAAACACAGTAGAAGTGTTAAAACAGCCACTGTCCTTCTGGCCCATGGCTGTTTTAACACTTCTGGACCATGGCTGTTTTAACACTTCTGGACCATGGCTGTTTTAAAACTTCTACTCTGTTTATGTTTAGCTGCAACTTTCCTCTTACTCATTTAATACACCCACATATATTATATACTGTTTTTCTTACCATAAGATGGGCTTTCTATAGATACCATTATTTTCATCAAATTTCCTGTAAAACAATTTATAAAATATGATGAAACAAATGTAACAAATGCACTTTTTTTTTTTTTTTTTTTTTTTTTTTTAACTTTGGCACTAAAAATCTTTTACACATCTACAAACGCTAAAATAAAAACCTGCTAAATAGGTTATAGTATTTGTCTTCAGTTTAGAAATACCCAATGTTGACATGTTTTTCTAATGTTTTGTCAAGTTATATGGCAATAACTAAAAGAAGCAAAAATTGAGGTGTTCTCAAACTTTTGACCGCTAGTGTATATACACGCACAAATATGTGTTACTAAACTAATCTATCACATATTTTTCGATGACATTTCATTTCCATTAGCTTTCTACTCGAGATGTCAAGGTTTCTATGTTGCAAGATGGTAAGCTGGATGTGTACATTTACTATATTTCAAGATTAAACTTTCTTCTTCCAGTACGTAATTTCTCATGGTAGCCATATTGTCATGCTACTACAGGAAGGGGGATTGTGTGATGTTTTCCATTACAATGTGCACCCGACTACAGCAAGGACCAGAGTGGTCTGAAATGTTGCACTTGAGCAGTGTTGTCATGTTTGTAGGCTTTTTAATTGCTGAAAAGCACATAAGAGTCCATAGTGAATAAGCTAAAGAGGTGCAGTTCTGAAGCAAACCAACTGCAGCATAGGAGACAAAAACATTTTCCAAAAATTCTCATTGATCTAAATGGGCCTCTTCATCCCTTTAACAACCCTTTGCATGCCAGAAAGGTATCCAGTGCATTGCTTTGCAATGCATTTAATAACCATCTGGCACACATAGGGTTCATTCTAGAAAGGTCTCCAATGCATTGTGAGGCAATGACCTTGAGGCCTCTGTAGCATTCTATGGGCTTTAAGCTCAATTTACATCATAGTAAATATTAATCTCTCCCCTATGGTGTAGCTGCTTTGCTCCAGAATTGCACCTCCTTAGCTTACTGAATACGACCCTATGGTGTGATGAGGATTTTTGTCATTGTACATATGTTTCATCATATTTTTTAACATTAGACACGGCTAAATAATAACTAGATGGTTGATTCAACAACACATTGAGCAAGGATGACCAAGCTGTAGCTCTCCAGCTGTTGTTGGACTACAGATCCAATCACTGGCTAGCTGAGGATTATGGGATTCAGGGGTGAAACTACAGGAGGTGCAGAGCCAGGGCCCAGCATCCAAGGGGCCAATCTGTCCCATGGCCAAAGGTTTTAGTTCTTCCTCTGTGAAAAGATTTTTCTATTGGAGGACCAAAACATTTTTGCACTGGAGCCCTCAAATGACTAGTTATGCCACTGGGATTTGTAGTCCAAAAGCTGGAGAGCAGCAAGTTGCTCACACCTGGAATTGCCATTGTTTCCTTTATTATGCAGTGAAAATTATACGAGCAAAAGTTAAAATTCTGCCCATTCAGGTTACTCTCTTTGCTCTACCTGTAAGCCAGGGATGGCAGTGGGTGGAGTCATGAGATTCGGACTGGTGTGTGGGTGAAGGGGATGATGTGTTGCCCTCCAATAAACCTCCATGTACTCTGCAAGGTGCTCACAGGCATCTTCCAGCTGGTTCTCATCCAATATCACATCAAACATTTCCTAGACAGAAGAAAGAAATCATTCATGATTGGAGGAGCTGTCAGATTACAGTCAATAGGCCTGTGTCAGTGGATAAGGGCCTGAAGAGGGATGTGAACGGAAGATAAAGCACTGTACTTATATATGATGGCTATATTGTAGCACAATACATACAACTTCTCAATTGACTTCCTCATCTAGTCTTATTACCTAAATCTAATATTACTCTCAAGTTATTTCTACAGCTGGTGTAAAAGCTGTTTACAAGAGGCATCTGCAGACTCTGCTACTCAAGGAGTTAAATCAGTGGTTCCCAACAGATGTACTGCAACACATTTATGTGTTAGGGCACATTTTACTTGCAGAATCCTCCATGCTCTGGTTGAATGGCCTCTTTTTAAATGACGTAAATCTGATGAATGGTCCCTTTAATTCATGAGGACATTGTCGCCTTAGAAGCCATTTGGCCTGCATACAGGCCTTCAGGAATAACAAATGGAAAATCTGACTTGCGAAATAATTCAGTGTGAGGAACATAGTATTTGAGAAACTTAACTACAACCAAAAAGTGCATGTCAAGGCCTCAATTTGACTGTTCATGGCAAAGAGAATGAAGCACAATCTCCTGATTAATATGGAAATCAGAAACCACCTTGGGAAGAAAGCCAAAGTGAGTACACAGAACCAGCATATCAGGAAAGGAGCCTTACGAAACAAAGCCTGCAATTCAGCCACTCACCAGACAGAAACAATCACTAAAAGAAGCACACAGTCTTAAGGGTCAAGAAACAAAGAGAAACAAAAAACAGTTTCTAAAAGATCCCTCTAAGCATTCCGACAGCCAAGATCAGATCCCATGGAAGTCTGGAACCCTAAAGATGGAGTAAGAACATGCCACCCCTGAGCAAAGGTCTAAACATCTGGTAACCGAGCTCTTCCATAATACAACAGATAGCGCCATCAAGGTTCAGATCTTGGCCCTATGTCAAAGCTCCTTATAGAGGCCATCCGGTAGAAAGACCAAAACCACTGGAAGGTGAAAAGGATGTGGACGTGAACCGTATCATTCACATCAACTGAATAAGAAAGACCAGACCCTATAGTACATTTTGGATGAAACTAATTTAAGGACTTTAAATGTAGTGGCAATTACTGACTCAGAGAAGCCCTTATTTCTCATAATATCTACTTTTAAAGCCAAGCCATCAAGGATAACCTCGCTATGTCTGGATGAAAAGCAGACCCTAAGACAGAAGTACTGGAAGAAGATAGAGACACCATGGCTCATCTCCCACCTGGGTCATCAGATCTATGAATCAAGCCCTGCAAGGCCAGTGGTGAGCAACCAGGATGATTTGTGCTCAGTCCATTTTTTCTTTCTTAATACCCTAGGAATCAAGGGAAAAGGAGGATAACACATAGACAGGGGGTACAACAATATGGAATCACCATCGCATCCACTGCTAAGGCCTGTGGGTCCCTGAACCTGGACCAAAACTGGTGAACCTTGGGATTCACTCAGAACGCCAAAAGATCCACCCCTGGAAGAACCAACTTCCAAACTATGGAGCTGAAAATTGATTGTTTTCATTCCCATTACCTGGAGTCCAGATGCTGTCATCTGAGATAGTACTCGGATATTTTTTTATATACACTTAAATATCACGGACACCATAGATTATTTTGTTCTATGTGGCCAAGAACCTAGTATTACATATGCTCATTAAAACCCTTTCACTGCTCCAAATGATTGTCAATTAGTCCACAAATACCCAACAAATACCAAATTTATTATACTTCTCTCGTTTAACCCCTTGGATTCTAGAGCTGTCTGAGTCCTATCTAACCACCAAAGATTTAGTATAGGAAATTGGTCCTGTAGAGCAGAGTATCAAAACAATTGAAGGCATTTGCAGCACTCAAGGAATTAAAGGAACAACAGCATCTAAACATGAACATGGGATCATGCACAATTAATCCCTTGAGTGCCAGAGGGGAAATGTAATGGACAGTAGTGCGTTGCTCAGCCCTCTGGCACGAAAAAAGGCTTTAATATTACTAAGCTCCATGCCAAATTCAGAAAAATGTCTCTTTTTGTTTTCTGAGGCCTAAAATCCAGTCTAACACACATGCTCTCAGGGGACAGCAGCCATACTCCCTTCCCACTCCACCCTTTCCATTGCTACAAGTAAATGGCATCATAGCAGTGCAAGGGGCTAACCCAATGCAAAATACATATTACACTTTTCTGTATTCACTCTTGGGTCCCATCTCTAAGGAGTTAATACAGAAAAGTGCAATTTTACACATTAACACCTTCATGCAGACCAGTTGAAGGTATCTGCAGCACGCAATGAGTTAAAGGAATAACAGTATCTAAATATGAACTAAATGCATTGCATACCCTTCTGGCACTCAAAGGGTTAATCCCTTGAGTGCCAGAGGGTCAAGCAATGCACTGTAAAGTTATTTGCATGAATATTTGTGTTCTTAAGTGAGTTGTTCCCACGACTGCCCATCCCTAGCCAGCTTTTACCATAGTTGTCAATGTCACCTTTTGTCATAAATTAACCCCAAATGGGGGTACAACGTGCATTGCTTTTCAAATTGTTGAGCTCCACTCAGATCCTCAAGAGGTTAATCAAGCATGAGAATTGCAAAGCAATGTATGTTGTACACCCATTTGTCTTTAAGACAAAAGATGAATTTGACTACTAGGTGGGTTTACAGCTGACCAGGAATGGGTAGTCATTATATGATTCTGCATCCCTGGCCAGCTTAACCCTTACTGAGTTACAGAGGGGTACCCAGCCCATCACATGGACTTGATAACTTTCTGGCATTCAAAGGGAGTTAGTAATGTCTTATATAAATAAAAAGTAATATTGTAGATAATCAAAAATTAAATATATAGGTGCTGACACTGTGGTCTATTATAACTCGATGAGGATATTATCTATATCTGTATCACTTTATTGTGCAGTGAGATACTGGCCTCAGTATGGTGAAGTACTCCTACCTCATTTATGATATCACTGAAGGCAATTTGGTCTGCTTATGATTAGCACGGAATACATAAAGTGATTTAAATGTTTATGCCAGGATGTACTCACCTGCGAGTGACCAAAACTTTCAGCCTCACTTATATTGTGTAATTTGGCAAGTTAACAGCAAAAATCAGACCTGTTCAGTTAGAGCTGTGATTGAGTTATCAGCCTCAAATTGTGGCATGGTCAGATTCCCGGAGGTTGGTGTTGGTGTATAATTCGACAACACGTGACTCAAAAATAAGATGGAATTGATGGCTCGGTGGGTCAGCTTGCTCCACTTTGAGTGTGATATGGACTTGGATAAGTCCATGACTGAGATCAATTAAATATGATAAGCTTCAGTCAGAAAATTTTGTACTTTAGAGGTAGGAGAAGTTGCAGACTTATTGGACTGCAACTACCTTCATCTTGATTAGGACTATCTATCTTAAATGTGTCGGTATGTTTCATTATCTTATCCAAATCCATATCACACTCCAAGAGGAGTAAGTAGGCCTTTTCAGCCTAATTGCAAATTAATCACTGAGGCTAGCTGCTTAAAATACGAGGTCCAAGAAACAGTATCCATTTAAGACCCATACTCATTTTGCCCTAATGTCTCCATAATCATTAGGATCTGTTTCCGAATTTAAATAAAAGGTGTGATCAGGCAGTTCGTAATTGCTATAAGCATAGTCACCCATCACAGAAATATCGATCATAGTGTAACTGCATCCAACGTGCAGCCCAATGCAATTTTTTAACCTAATTAACTAGCACACATGAACTATTAGGCCATAAAGACCTAATCCTCTACTTGCCAGTACCATAAAGTTCAAGAATAGAGGTCCGACCTGTTTTTTGAATAGCTGACGGGTTAGAATTCACCATTATTAACAAAAAAAAAAAAATGTGGCCCTCATACTTATGGGTTTCTGATCATATGGTCAGATGGACGGATACCCCTTCCATAGTGTATTATCCAAGAATTAAATGAGTATTCTCTCTCTCTCTCTCTCTTATATATATATATATATATATATATATATATATATATATAGAGAGAGAGAGAGAGAGAGAGAGAGAGAGAGAGAGAGAGAGAGAGAGAGAGAGAGAGAGAGAGAGAGAGAGAGAGAGAGAGAGAGAGAGAGAGAGAGAGAGAGAGAGAGAGCAGGACTCAAAATTTCCACTAGCCAATGGCGAGTGACAATTTAGCCCTGGCGATTAGAAATTCAGCCCTGGTGGGTATGATTTGGCTTGCAGTGGCGAGTAACTTTTCTGGTCTGGCTAGTAGAAAAGGACTTAAAATTATAAGCCCTGTATATAGTGTCCATGCAACAGAACGCACTGACAAAACAGTGCCCAGAATCCATATGATAGAAGGCTAATGCCAGCCAGACCATGTATAGAGTTACTAAAGGAGTAAGCTGATATTAAAATCCACAATGAAGCAACACGGCTTAGGGTCATCAGAGAGACACACACACACACACATAGATATAATGGGGATGTAACTTACTCCTTTCTTTCATTGAATTCATGAAATTAGGGAGCTGTGATCTATGCACAGTCTCACCTTAGTAGAAGAATCCATTTTGACAATACTTGCATTATTGTCAGTTGGTCAGCTTATAAAAGTTAATTAGTACTGGTCGTAAGGGACTGTCAAGTATGAGGGAAAGCAGTGTAGCATGTTACTATCTATAGCTATATCTCATAACCTATTGTTTTAAATAAAAAACTACTAACGTAGGTAATTTTGAAGGCCATTTTAAAATAGCCTATTTGTTACAAATTGACAGTTCCACTTTAAGTAAAGAAAAATGTTGTTATGCATTTTAGTCCAAATCACATATGCTAAGCATCAATCAGCATAATTTGGTATTTTACATTCAAATGCTGATTCGGGAAAAAATTAATGCAGATGCTCATTTTCTCAATCAGCATAATCAATTGACCTACTTTGTATCGGTCACGTGGTAGAATGGAATCTTATATTGCTATGGAGCAGTGACTCTCAAACTAAGTTCCCTGAAGGGGTTCCAGGGAACAAATGTAAGCATTATTGAATAGGAAAGCACGACTGAGATGGCAGACAGTGCATATATGGCTCTGTGATTAATAGTGCACAGTGGAACAAGGCTGTAGTACCAGTATATATGTCTAAAAGGTCTAAAGGTTGGGTTATCGATTCTATGCTAGTCACTGCCACATGGGTAGGCCATGATGCATGTACTGTACAATGATGTTGGTACTGCTGGCTTCAAGAACACAAAACACATGGCTTTCAGGTACTGGCTCACAATGTTAGAGAGCAGCTTGTGAGGATTGTCCTCTCAGGAAGATGGTACTGCCCAGCAACTTCACAACAGAGAGCACAACAGCTAACTTTCAGTAAGTTCATGAAAGGCCAATGACCTAGTGTCACAGTACCTTGTAGTGTCGTTGCTTCTGGCGATGCTTACAATGACGCTCCAGCGTCATTTCTACGAGCAGTTGGATTCATCAATGCTAGATGCGTCATCTGCAGACGCGAGGCTTCAGCAGGCCTCTGTTTTATGTGTTTGAGGCCTGTAGTCTCCTCCTACCTACTTCCTCCCTCTGAGCTGCTCCTCCTACCTACTTCTCGAGGAGGGGTTTAAAGGGGAGACTGATTCCTGACTCAGTTACCCTTACGTTGTTGTTCTGAGCAGTTCATTATCTTGTATTCCTGATTCCTGTGTATGATCCGGCTTGTCTGTCCATCCATTCTGGTGTTGACCTGTGGCTCTGTCTGACTATTCTCCTTGTGCGCTCCGATTTGGCTCAGATATCCTTTCTGGTGCAAACCTCTGGCTCTGGCTGACTACCCGCTCCATGTATAACCTAGGCTTGTCTGACTACCCACTCTGGTGTTGACCTGAGACTCTGTCCACTGAGCATCCAGCATACCATCGCTTCAGTGGATATCCTATCTGGTGCAAACCTGTGGCTCTGGCTGACTACCCGCTCCGTGTATGACCTAGGCTTGTCTGACTACCCACTCTGGTGTTGACCTGGGGCTCTGTCCACTGCGCATCCAGCATTCTATCACTTCAGTGGATATCCTATCTGGTGCAAACCTGTGGCTCTGGCTGACTACCCGCTCCGTGTATGACCTTGGCTCATCTAGCTATCCTATCTGGTACTTACTAGAAGGCCCTGTCTGCTCGCTCCGTGTGTTGGTTCCGTTCCTCAGACATCCTTCCTAGTACTTACATGGGGCTCTAGCAGACTCCTAGCTACTGACTGCAGGCTTGAGTCAGTAGCTTCCGCGTTGCATTTGATATAGACTCTGCTCCTAGACCGACTGCAGGTTGAGTCAGTGCTATATCTGGGCGTTACTGTACCTCGAGATTCCAGTAGGCTGAAGCCTTGTCTCTGACAGTTTGGTGGAGACATGTCACGGTTTTTGAAGACTCTCAGACTTAAGGGCTGGTAAAATAACTTAACTTTATTAAAAGTTAAAGGCAGTCCCCGTAGGGTAAACATACATAACAATACAACAGTAAAAGAACATACAATAGGTTCTACCGGCCTTGCCTAAATACCGGGCAAGGCAACCCAAGTGACAGTTATAATGTCAGGCTCTACCGGCCTTGCCTATACCGGGTAAGGCAACCTTGAGATGACTTATACCGGTTCTACCGGCCTTACCAATACCGGGCAAGGCAGCCCAATGGAATGCTGAATGTAGGCTCTACCGGCCCTGCAAATACCGGGTAAGGCAACCTTAAAGATGGTGAATTACAAGGTTCTACCGACCTTACCAATACCGGGAAGGGCAGCCCAAAGGAGTACTGTAGTAGGCTCTACCGGCCCTGCCAATACCGGGTGAGGCAACCTACAGGATGGTATCGTCAAGGTTCTACCGGCCTCACCAATACCGGGCAGGGCAGCCGGAGCGAGTAGACCAGCTGTCAGGTGACTAAGGCAGCAGAGAGCATAAGTATAGAGGTCTTACTCAGCAGAAGTCTATTGCCAGGGATAATCAGACAACTGCAAGGAAGTGGACAGCGACTGACCACAGTACAGGATGTTCAGGAGCAAACCAACGTCCGCACGTTGGGACTAATGGTAAATAGCGCCACCAGGTTTAATGGAGCAAACCAGCGTGCGGACGCTGGAACCCACAATGTATATCGCAACCAGGTTTAGTGGAGCAAACCAGCGTCCGCACGCTGGAACCAACAATGTATATCACAACCAGGTTTAGTGGAGCAAACCAGCGTCCGCACGCTGGAGCCAACAAAGTATCTCGCAACCAGTTTAGTGGAGTAAACCAGCGTCCGCACGCTGGGACCAACAATGTATATCGCAACCAGGTTTAGTGGAGTAAACCAGCGTCCGCACGCTGAAACCAACAATGTGTATCGCAACCAGGTTTAGTGGAGTAAACCAGCGTCCGCACGCTGGAACCAACAATGTATATTGCAACCAGGTTTAGTGGAGTAAACCAGCGTCCGCACGCTGGAACCAACAATGTATATTGCAACCAGGTTTAGTAAACCAGCGTCCGCACGCTGGAACCAACAATGTGTATGCAATAGCGAGAAGAACAATGTCGCCGAAGCGACAGCTGGAGCGCGAGACTCAGGAACTCGTACAGGTTAACCCGCACAGTGCTGGAGCACAGGAACCCCGGAATACAGGCACACAGGAACGCTGGAACACCGGAACGTTAGCATACAGGAACACTGGAGCACCGGAACATTAACGTACAGGAACACTGGAACACCGGAACGTAGCATACAGGAACACTGGAAACAGGCCCATAGATCTGACAAGCAGGTCAGGCAGAGTGGAGTCAGAAACACCACGAAAGGGCAACCTGGAAGTGCTCAACCTGGGTTTAAAAAGGCTGTGTGAGGAGGGCTAATGACAGACAGCCAATCACGAATACTCAGCAAGTGACAGACACAGAGCTGCACGAATCACGGGCACCGTGATAAGACACTGGGAGACTGCTATTCCTGATACAGTAATCGCCTCTTCGATCACCCACTGTGTATATTTATATATATATATTGCATTACTGTTATTATTCTCAAAATAAAGGTTATCTTAACTATACAGTCTGACTCCTGGTTTTGCTTGCCTACCGTAACACCTGGTCATTTAAATCTGGTTTTACATGAGTAGCAAAGCAATACCCTATTACATGCCACCAGCAGGGCATTACACCATTTCATGTCACAGGCAGGGCAGTACATTACTACAGAATTAGGTGACCTGCACCTTCATTTGGGGAAAAATACCCCAGAGAGCCAACAGCACATTTTTGCTGACCCAAAACCATTCAACATTCTTATACAAGCAATCAGTCCCCAGACGAGATGGCCATACCAAGTCCTACCACTACTGTCATTGCACAATACTCGTAGATGAGAATGGTGCAGTGTCTGATTCCACTGGAGGAGTAAAGGAGATCCATGGTCTTTACTGACAAGTACCAATTCTACCTAGGATGTCTCAAGGGCTGGACAATACTCTGGAGAAGTGCTAATCAATAATATGTGGAGGTGTGTACTGTCCAATGCCACTGCAGCTCCAGATATAATAGTGTGGTAAGGAATCACACACCACAAGTACATATTCTGGGCACTCTCACAGCCCATTGGTATATAAATTGGGTTATACAACCTATCAACAGACTACTTCTATTGCCACAGGCAATGTCCACCTACACAATGAACATGTTACCATGGAAACCCTTCAAGGATTTAACGCACTGCTGTTGCCCTGAACATTCTCCAGACTTGCACAAAGAATGAGAAGACGGAGGCACAAAATACACTGCCCCCAAATACCAAATTATAAATGAATGTATATATACAAACAGTATAGAAGAAAGTCCAGTTGATGAGTCACATAATAACATAACAATGTATTTGTAAAATTACTAAATATATGTATATGCCAATAAAATACATTCAAAGCATTTTGGGATTCAAAAGGTCCCTTCATCAGGAAAATATTACAAATTAATTAGGTTACTCCACTGATGTGGATAGCAGATCCTGTGTTTCCTGATTTCATCTGGGTATCACCGAGCAGGGTGGGTTATAATACCCTGCTAGTTCTACACCGGTTGTTTGACTCACCAACTGGGTTTTCTTCTATACTGTGAGTATGTATATCAACTTGTTTATCATTTTGGTATTTTGGAACATTGTATTCTGTGCCTCCCTCTCGTTTCTCTTCGTTTGTGAAGGACTGCTTTGGATCAATTCAAATAACTGACCATCTTATTGAGGTTATGCCTCTTCCTTTAGCCACCTGTATTTACTCCCATGGAAAAGTAATTGGAGAAGACAGATGACACTTTGCACTCTTACCGGAGGGCACTGCACCAGCTTGTCAGCCGCCAGCATCTGGACATTGAGGTGCTTGACTTGGGATTTCCCTCTGGATTTTATTAGTCTCTGCAGCACCTGAAAAGTACATCCACACACACATACATAAGAGGATATGAATGGAGATAAAAAGCTGGATCAATACACAAACACAATACACTGCATTGCTTGAGAGGGCTACATTTTGTTTCTGGAATCCATCAAAAGAGCAGTAAATCTTTGTTTAACAAAATATATATATATATATATATATATATATATATATATATATATATATATATATATATATATATATGTGTGTGTGTGTTAAAGAGAGTAAAATAAGGGGCTACCAGTGCCCTTGATACTTTTCATTCAAAAGTTATCACAGCTCAAGTTTTCATCTTTTTAAGCATTTTTTTATTTTATAATGCATTCAGTTGATAAGCTTGAATCACTGACTATGGCTATTAAGTAATGGGAACAGTGTCACCTGGTGACCATAAAAGAAAACAGGTGTGAGCTGTTCTAACATTTGAATAAAAAAAATCTCCCAGAAGTAAGTGTACCCTTGTATTACTCTTAAGGAAAATAATTACTATATTGTCTCATCCAAAATGTTAGAAATAGACATACAGAGGTATTAAATAGTACAATCAACTGTGGAGAAAAGAAGGATCAGAGGGCCCTGCTCCTAAGAGCTTACAGTCTAGAGGAAGGTAGGTTGGACACGGAAGGAGTAAGTGCTATCGGGTGTAAGTGCCTCCTCCCACATGAACTGCCAGTCAGTGGGTAGGAGTGAGAAGTGCTGTTGGGTGCAGTGGTCCAGGGAAGGGGTGATTCTTGGTGAAAGTTTATGGATGTAGTTGATAGGCTTCCCTTAAGAGGTGAGTTTTCAGGGAGCGTCTGAAGATCTGAAGGCTGGGGGAGAGTCTGACTGGGCGAGGGAGGGAATTCCAGAGCTCAGGTGCAGCACAGGAGAAGTCCTGTAGGCGGGAGTGGGAGGATGTGATAAGAGCTGTGGAGAGCAGAAGGTCGTGTGCAGAGCGAAGATGGAGAGAGGGAGTGTATTTGGAAATGAGAGATGAGATATAGGGGGGTGAGGTGTTAGTGAGGGCTATATAAGTTAGCACCAGAATTTTGCTTAATTCTATATGCTAATGAGAGCCAGCGTAGGGATTGACAGAGGGGTTTGGTGTCAAAGAAGCGATGAGTGAGGTAGATTAGTCTTGCAGCAGAGTTCATTATGGACTGTAGTGGGGTTAGTCAGTTGAGAGGAAGGCCAATTAGTAATGAGTTACAGTAGTCAAGACGGGACATGATGAGTGTTTGGATTAGAATTTTGGTAGTGTCTTGTGTGAGAAAGGGTTGGATTCTAGAGATGTTGCGGAGGTGGAGGCGGCATGATTTGGAGATTGACTGGATGTGAGAAATGAAGGATATGGCAGAGTCAAATGTGACCCCCAGGCATCGAGCTGTAGGGGTTGGAGTGATCGTAGCATTGTTAATGGAGAGGGTAATATCTGGGTTGAGGCTGGTTGAGGAGCGGGGGAAGATAATTAGTTCAGTTTTACCAAGGTTAAGTTTGATTTGATGGGAGGACATCCAGGAAGACACAGCAGACAGTCAGATACTCGGGACAGGAGGGAAGGGGAGAGGTCAGGGGAGGAAAGATATATTTGAGTATCATCAGCATAGAGATGATTGTAAAACCCAAAGGAGTTTATTAGTTTTCCAAGGGATGCAGTGTAGATTGAGAAGAGCAAGGGTCCCAGGACTGATCCTTGAGGCACTCCAACAGACAATGGGAGGGGTGGAGAAGTGGAGCCGGAGTAGGAAACACTGAATGAGCGGTTGCAGAGGTAAGATGAAAACCAGGAGAGTGCAGTGTCACAGAGACCTAGGGAGTGGAGGTCTTGGAGGAGGAGTGTGTTATCTACTGTGTCAAAGGCGGCTGATAGGTCCAAGAGAATAAGTATGGAGTAGTGGCCTTTTGACTTGGCAGAAAGCAAATCATTGGCCACTTTGGTGAGGGCAGTCTCAGTGGAGTGATGAGGGCGGAATTCAGATTGCAAGGGATCTAGCAGGGAATGGGAGCAGAGGAATTTAGTGAGACAGTTATATGCGAGATGCTCAAGGAGCTTGGAGGCGAACGGGAGTAGAGAAATTGGCCGGTAATTTGACAGAGAGTTTGGGTCCAGGGAGGGTTTCTTTAGGATGGGTGTGATGAGTGCATGTTTGAAAGAGGATGGGAAGGTTCCAGTTGACAGAGAGAGGTTGAATAAGTGAGAAGGATTGGAGTTAGTAGAGGGGAAAGTTCTTGAGTGAGTTGAGACAGGATGGGGTCGAGAGGGCATGTGGTTATGTTTGAGCGAGTGAGGAGAAGAGAAACTTCATCCTCGGTGACAGGTGAGAAAGAGCTTAGAGTGTATATGGGAGAGGTGACAGGGCTGGGCTGGGTGTGTGAGTGATGGTATCTATCAAGTCTGATAAAAAGAGGCATTTTGGGTTAGTGGAAAGATTAGAAATTAGAAAAGAAAAGTATGACTGGCCAAGGTGAGGGCAGAGCTATATGAACAGAGAATGAAGGTTTTTCATAGAGGGTAAATAAACATTTCCACTGATTTTAATGAGGCTTTTAATGCCTTGAATGCTAGAGTGACTCCAAAGGCAAAAACCTCTCTATTCAAGAGGTTAATGAAGCACTGAACGTTTTAAAGAAAATTGTTATAGGGCTTTTCCTGGTGAGTTAAACAAGGATAATCCTTCTTTTGGCAGCTGCTTTATTCAAAAGTTATAATTGTTGAAACTCTCACTAAGTGGTGAAGCTGTTACTATTACATTCTGTAGAGAATTTACCACACTCCCATGTCAGTCTATACTGTTGTCAGTGGCTCATCTCTCACAAAGAATGCAACACAATACACTAAGGTGGATAGAGTAATCTGTCACCAGAAACATGCATACTGAACAGTAGGTACTCGGGTTTGGCATATTGCCAACAGGGCAGAGGGGCTGGAAAGGATCCAGCTGTCTTGGTACTTACTGCTACCAATGACAAAGTTGGATGAATATGGAGGTACCAAAAATATTTCAGGGATTTAGGGTGCAAGTTCAAGGCAAGGAACTCAAGATTAATGTTTTTCTGAAATACTACCAGCGCCATGTGCCACTGCAGGTAGGCAGAGGGAGATCAGGGAGCTTAATGCATGGCTTACGTATAGGAAAGCCATGGAAGGAGGGTTTGGGATTTTTAGAGCACTTAGCTGAGTTTGCTTTTGGGTACAATCTGTATGGTAAGGATGGATTGCTCCTAAATGGTAAGGGAACTGCCGTGCTAGGAGACAGAATGCTTAGAAGATTTGGAGGAGCTTTTAAACTAGGAAAAGGGGGGGAGGTGCTGCTAACAGAAATGGGGAAGATAGTATATACAGGAACTGTGCACAAGTAAAGGATCATGGTGGAAAAGGGGTGAGGATAAATGTAGCTAAGAAGAAGAAACACCTATTAAATGAGGATGAAGAAAAAAGGTAAGTAGTGGGTAAAATACGCAATGACAACAAAATTAATTGTATGTTGGTGAATGTAAGAATTATGGTAGGTAAAATGGAAGAACTGGAATTTCTGGTGGTTAATGAGCATTTGGACATAATTGGTATAACCTGAAACATGGTGGGATGATGCACATGATCGGGGTATACATTTGGAAGGCTATTCCCTGTTTTGGAGAGACAGGATTAATAGACAAGGGAGAAGTGTGTGCTTATATTTGAAACCAGATTAAAATCCAACTTTAAGGGGAGATATTTGCAAGGAAACTGGATATAATGTGGAGTCCTTGTGGGTAGAAATTGAAGCTAACTGTGGTGTAAGAGGTTAAAAAGGTGCTGGTGGGTATATGCTACAAACCACCAAATACTTATGAGAATGTTGAGGCCCAGCTGTTATTACAGATGAGAAAAGCTGCACATCTTGGGCATTCTATAATTATGGGAGAATTTACCTATCCAGATATAAACTGGATACATGAGACCTGTCAGAGTGCTAAGGGAAGCAGGTTTGTGAGCATGCTTAAGGATAACTACATGCCACAAATGGTGGAAGTTCCAACGAGAAAAGAGGATTTTAGTCTTACCTGTTAAATCCTTTTCTCTTAGTCCATACAACATACAGGTACCATGGGGAGGCGACAGCTCCTCCCTGTAGGCTGGAACAAAAAAAAGTTGTGGGTGTAGATTCTCCTTCCTCCTTATCAGGCTATCCCACTAGCCCCACCCCAGATAGACTTGTGACAAGCCTACTAAGTAGGACAGCAGGAAAAAAGAAAGGAAAGACTCCTGTGAGTAAGCGACCCAAGCGGACTCCCATGTTCAGCAAAGTGAGACCAAGCTTGGCTCCTGTTACTGGGAGGGAGAGCTGTACGTCATATGGACTAAGAGAAAAGGATTTAACTGGTAAGACTAAAATCCTCTTTTCTCTGTCGTCCAATATGACATACAGGTACCATGGGTATGTACCAACATTGAGCTCCCAGGACGGGAAGATAAGGAAGGGACCAAATGCTGGTCCCCATGATATCTGAGTTCCCACGGACTACAGGACATAGAACAGCCCAAACTAAACTGTCAATGGACATTGAATTAACAATTGCACAGCACACGAGAACAAAAGCCAACCAGGCTCAAACAGTTAAAGAATGGTAAGGCACAGGAATGTAAAGGTTCTATACAGGCAAAACTGCCTCCAGGACCTGCTAGCCAAAGCTGGCTTTAGCTGAAGCTAGAACATTAATACAATAGTGCTTTGCAAAGGTGTGCACAGACGACCAAGTGGCTGCTTTGCACAGTTGTTCAGCAGAAGCTTGATTCTTGTAGGCCCAGGAGGCCCCAACAGACCTGGTGGAGTGTGGCATTATGCAGAAAAATAACAGGTTTCTTTCTGAACTCATAAGCCTTGTGAATGGCCGACTTAATCCAAGATGCGATAGTGACTTTGGACGCAGCCATCCCTGCCCTGGGACCCTCAGGGATGACGAATAAGGCATCAGTTTTATGGATAGACTCAGTACGGTGCACCTAGAACTTAAGGCAGCATACCACATTTAACAAGTGGAGATCCCTCTCCTTGTCAGATTTGGGGTTAGGGCAAAAGGAAGGTAAAACAATCTCCTTATTGATGTGGAACTCAGAGACACCTTAGGAAGGAATTCCTGGAGGTACGGTGAACAGCCTTATCCTTGTGAAACCCAGGAAAGGGTCTTTGCAGGACAAGGCCTGCAATACAGCAACTCTGCTGACAGAGACCACGGCCAGAAGAAAGGCCACCTTCCATGTCAGAAAGCTCAGAGGAATGGTAGCCAAGGACTCAAAGGGAGACCACTGCAAGACTCCCAAAACCAAATTAATGTCCCACTGAGGAGTGGGAGGCTTATAGGCAGGGAAGGCACCCTTAAAGAAGACCTTGACATCTGGAAGAATGGCAATGCATCTCTGGAAAAAGACAGAGAGAGCTGATGTCTGAACCTTCAAGGAGCTAAGACTGAGCCCTTTATTCACACCATCCTGTAAAAAGGACAGGATTACTGGGAGATTAAACTCTTGTGAAAACAGGTCCCTATCAAGAAACCAAGAATGAAAAATAGACCAAACCCTATGACAGGCTTTGGAAGAAACCAGTTTTCTGGCCTGTATCATAGTGGCAACTACCTCAGAAGAAAAACTTTTTCTCCTTAGGATGGAGGCTTCAACAGCCATGCCGTCAAAGCCATCCACTCCACATCCTCCTTCCAGAGATAACCCTGAAGGAGGAGATCCGGTCTGAGTAGCAGCGGAAACTGATCCAAAGGGAGAGAGTCACTGGTTCTGGGAACCAGGGCTTCTTGGCCCAATAGGGGGCAATCAAAATGACCACTGAACCTTCCATCCGAATCTGCTGCAGAACCCTGGGAATGAGATGAATTGGAGGGAAAATGTAAGCCAGATGAAAGCTCCGGGGGATAGCCAGGGCATCCATAGCAAAGGCTAGAGGGTCCCTCCAAGAGTTGAACTTTCCTGTTTTACCTGGTGGCCATCAGGTCTATCTGAGGAAGACCACACCACTGCAACAGCAGTTCGAAAACGTCTGGATGGAGCTCCCACTTGCCTGGGTCCACCCATTGGAGGCTGAGATAGTCCACCAGGACGTTGTCTAAGCCAGGAATGTGCACAGCGGAAATGGCCAGAATGTGATATTCTCTTGAGGATATTCTCTTTTCCAAGAGAGCCTGAACTGCCTTGTTGAAAAGATGCAGCTTTTCTAGGCCCACAGGAGTTCTCCACTGGAAGAATCTGTAGGGAGGAAGAGATCTGAAGGGTATCCTGTACCCCTCCAAGACCACTTGCAAAACCACTGATCCGCAACAAAGGCTGCTTTCCGGGGTTGGTGGTTGGGCATGGGGTGCTGACTTGAGACACGCTTAGATTCGGACTCTGAACTTTGTTTTGGTGGGGATAAAAAAAGACGCTGTTTTCTCACCAGGTTAGGGTGCTTGGAGACCTGAGGCAAGAAAGTGATCTTGCCACCGATGGCCTCACTGATGATCTGTTTCCTTTCGGGCCCAAAAAGAGACGTGTCCTGAAACGGAAGAGAAATCAGTGACTTCTTAGATGACAGGTCCGCAGACCAGATATTAAGCCACAAGGTGCGTCTGGCAGCAACAGAGAAGGAAGAAGCCTTAGCTGCAAGTTTCACCACATCAAAAAGAGAGTCAGTAATATAAATCAAAGCCTCAAATATATTTCCCAAGACGGCTAATATTTCCTCCTTAGGGGCCTCTTTACTGATGGCCTCAGTAAGTTGCTCATCCCGGATATCAGTAGCTCTGGAAACCCAAAGGAAAGCTAACGCAGACTGCAAGGCAGCACCAATGACAGCAAAGTCAGATGTCAGGATAGCCTCTAGCTTCCTATCAGTAATATCTTTTAATGCCGTGGAATCCGCCAAGGGCAGTGCAGCAGATTTAGAAAGTCTAGAGATGGGGGTGATCAACCTGAGGAGGTGTGGCCCACTGAGCCAAAGCTGCTTCTGAGAAGGGGTACAGCCTGGAAAATCTCTCGATTTTGGCACACACAGGTTTATTTTTTTTCAATACATTTTCAGACATCACTTGGGGGGGCCTAAGGACCCTTGATGATGCTCCCCTTGATACGGTTAGATTACACTATCATGTAAGCAATCAGTAATGGCGACTGGAAGGCAATCACCGCCTTCTTATCCTCTCCTAGTCAAGTTGGTATTCCCAAAATTTTTCTGGAATGGAAGACCCAAGGAACCTGCCATAATCATAGCTGGTTTCACAGATGATGAGAGTGGGCCTTCCTTCTCCTCCCTCTTAACCTGGAAGTTTAGCAAATGCCTGATAGAAAGGGAGGGAAGGAAAGAAGTATCTTCCAGCTGCCATTACTGGTAGCTTACACAGCCGTCTAAGCAATCAATACCAGGGGTGTGTTATTACGAAGCTCCTGATACTCTTCAGAGGAGGTTGGATTAAAACCCTACATTGATTTAAAGCTACAGAGAGGGAGTGTAACCATATTCCTGGCACAGGCTTGGCACAATACTGGTTAAAAGGTTAATTTAAACTGGTTCAGTATGAAAATGTCACCCACTTTTGGATGACCAACTAAACGGGGAATTAAACATGTCACTGGCATGTAAAGGGTGACATAAGAATTTTGATGCAGGCGAGATTCTCATGTTGCAGGCTTAAGAGTCGCTCATTTGAACACCCGCATCAAAAGGGCCGCGTCGTTATAAACATGCCATCAAGGCAGAACACTGGGTGAAAACAGCCAGCTGTCCGAGGATATTACTCCTGCTCTCCTTCCCCTCAGTGTCCATGGCTCATAATAATAATAATCATAATAATAATCATAATAATAATAATAATAATAATCATAATAATAATAATAATAATAATAATCATAATAATAATAAAAATATAATTGTGGCTCCTTCCAATCTGTGAGACTGTGTTGCTCTTCCAGTCTATGGACAGTGGGCAGAGATTTGTTGGTAGCTTTTGTTGTGGGCTGGCACGCCCCAAGCGAGCAGAGATCTTCTGTGTCCATAGTGATACCGCAACCAGGAATGTCAGTGGATGCAGGTGAATGTTCTCCCGAGGGTATGTTTATGACAGTGTAGCCCTTTTGATGCGTGCTCTCAAATATCACGGTGCCCGTGATTGCCTCCAGTGGGTAATTGCTGTAACAGCGACATTGTTACTTCCTGGCTGTCACTCTATGCGAGTTGCTGTTCTTATAGGTCACTGTGCTTGTGATGTCATCTCTCCGCCCACCTGCCAGGCCTTCTAAACCTCAGCATTTCCTATTACCTTTGCCCTTTCGTGATGTACCTGAGCCTAGTGCTGTGTTGGTCCATTGCTGTTCCTGTGTATTACTCCTGCTCCGTCTGACTACCCGTTCCGGCTCTGACTCCTGGCTACGTCTGACTACTCGATCCGGCTCCGACCACTGGCAACGTCTGACTACACGATCCGGCTCTGACCTCTGGCTTTGGCTGACTACCCGTTCCAGTTCTGATCCCTGGCTGCCTTCGGTTACTCTCCCTCTGTTGCGCTCCGGTTGCGATTACCAGCCTCGGCTACCTAGCCTTGGCTATTGGGATCCTTGCTACCTGTGCCTACCTGCTTCTATTCTTGCTACGTCTAGTAGCATTTGTCGGTCAGTCCGTTTACTGACGTGGAGGTTCCGGTTTGTGTGCTGCCTTACCTAGCCCTCAGTGCCGTTTACTTTGCATTTGGCATACCCTAGCGTTAGGGTATAGTTGTGCTTCATTTTCCTGCCGACTCAGATTGTGGTAGTGCTATGCACTTATCACAGTGCCTGTGATTCCTGTCACTCTCTGTTGTGGATGTCACTGATTTGCTGACTGAGTTTGACCCGCCTCCTGATGACCTTTTTATACCTGGCTTATCTTATGTCAGTTGCCCTTTCGTGGTGTTCCTGAGCCAGTGTGCTTTTGCTGTGTTTCTGTATTCTGAGTTCCTGTGTACCGATTCGGCTTGTCCTGACCATTCTCCAGTGTTCCTGCCTGTGCATGACCCGGCTCGTCTGCGGACCACCCTTGGATCCTGACCCGGCTAGTTTGACGTTCCTGCCTGTGTATGACCCGGCTCGTCTACGGACCACCCTTGGATCCTGACCCGGCTAGTTTGACGTCCCTGCCTGTGTATGACCCGGTCCGGCTGACTTCCTGCTCTGAAGATCGACTTCCAGCTTGTTCCAGTGACCTGCGTTCCAGTTGTCGCCGCCGCGACATTTTCCTGTCTCTGATGCCCACGAGTGTGCCATTGCCTAGCCTGGTGATTCCTTCGATAGTGCTGTGCCTCGTTCTAGTGCAGAGCTGTGTGTATTCTGTGGGCCTTCCTCTCCTTGCAGAGCCTGAGCGTAGCATTGAAGCCTCGAGTAACGTTACAGAGCCTTGCAGTAGCGCTGAAGCCTCAAGTAAACGTGCATTTTAACTCTTGCAGTGCTGCCTCTTATTCAAACTCTCTATCTCCTGTGCGAGCCTTGTTACAAGTGATACTGCTGCTGAGTTGGCCACTCTCCGTCGGCAACTCTAGTCTAACGTTGCAGAGTGTTCACAAAGCTTGGGCCGTTTGGGCGCGTACAGGCTCTCCGGTGTTGGTTACCGACGAGATCATATACCCAGAGTGTTGGCAGAAAGGCTTCAGTGTTGGCTATCCGGTACTACGCCCCCGGGGGCTAGGGGCTCTGGCTCTAGTATTACTGCATTCGATTACGCCTGAGGAGGCTATTAGCTCTTGCATTGCAGGCCGGTTTCCATACAGCCCCAAGGGGCTAATCGCACTTGCACATACTTAAGCAGTTCCTGTAGCTACGCCCGTGGGGGCTAAGTTGTTACCCAGTCTGCTTATCATCTACCACCTTGGCAAGGCAACTCGTTCCTCAGCACCTGATGAACTTCGTCTGTACAGCACAGTCTATTTAACATCAAGGGCGTGTCAAACTTCCACATCTGAGACTGAGTATAATTTGGACTTTAACCCCTTTGGGGTCCATATCATCCTAGGGCATACTGACTTGCATTTATGTCCTTATTACTATTTTCATTGTATTATCTCAGTTTACATTATCTGTGTTTTACCTACCGCCTCTAGGGGGCGTAAGTGTCATCATTCACTTTAATAAAGTGTGTTTTATTTTCACTTATTGGTCTGAGTGTCTTAAAAACCGTAACAGCACTGTCCTCCCTTCTGTCCGTGAAGGTTCCTAGGGCCATTCTGAGACTAGAGACACCTGCCTAGTGAAGGGTTGAGGAAGTGTCTTGCACTGTCCTCACCTGGCCTCGTGGAGGTGGTGGAGTTAAAGTTATTACTGTGTGCTCCAGTGCCTGGACCTACTAGCTGCCGTTGCCTGAGTTACTCTATCGTCTGGGTACAGACGTGGGCCTATCACACTAGCCTAGTGAAGGGTGAGGAAAGTGAGTTCACTGTTCCTCCCTGGCCTTGTGAAAGTGTGTTACTCATTGCTGCCAACTATCGTGTCACTCATTGCTGCCACCATTGTGTTACTCATTGCTGCCAACTATTGTATCACTCATTGCTGCCACTGTGTGTCATTCATTACTGCCACTACTGTGTCATCCTTCCTAGTCACTCCGTGACATCAAATGAGTGACAATTAAGCCCGTGACATGAGAATCTCACCCTTTTGATTTGGATGAGATTCTCATGTCGCCCTTTTAATGGCGGTGACATGTTTAATGTACAGTTTTGTTAGTTACCCAATAGTGGGCGGCATTTGAAAAGGATACCATTTAAACAATGGGAATCTGGGGGATTTTTATTTGTCTCCTATGGTATAGTTGGATTGCTCCAGAATTGTTCCAGTGTAGTACAGCAGCCTCAGTGGAGCAGACTCAGTAAAATAGCATTTTTGCCATTTGTTGAATAAATGCACAAATTTTCCAGTGGAGCTTCACTGGCGCTGGCCTCTAACATCAGTGGTTGCACTTTATTGAGTGCACTCCAACCTTTAAGATAGGTACTGCATACCAGTAGACAGTTTCCACCATCTTTAGGAAACAAGCCATGTGTACCAGCACCATAGCACATTCAGGCAGATGGCATATATTCACTCCATTTCTTCTATGCCTTGTTTACTGCATAGCTTTAAACGAAGCATAGAGGAAAGTAACTCTCAAAAAGGGAAAAAGACTGCCCCATGGTCCTAATTTAGCACAGAATAACCACAGTACATTCACCCCCAATACGTTCTTAGTTTTAACCCCTTAAACACTAATGATGTTCCTGGCACGCCATGAGTAAAATGATTCAGCACACCTCAGGGGAGGACCATGACGGGGAACCTGTAACTGACTGCTCCAGGACTGAAGAAGTCAATTTCAGCTTTTCCCCGGTGGCTCCGCACATAGGATCTCTGCTACAGCCATCACATGTGCTGGTGGTAAACAAAGTAAACATTGCCTTGTTGTCAATGTTCTACACGTCTCTCTTCCACACTGTGATCATAAGGAAGAGAGAAGCACAGAACGGAGCTCCCAGTGCCTCAAATGACCAAGCATTAGGCACTTTTGTGGTACAGGGAGCAGGTTTGGGTGGGGGAGGGAGTTAAAAAAATATAAATTATATAATGTGAGTTTTATTACCGTGGAGCAATGTGTGACACTTATCTACACACCACACAGTCTGATAGCATAAAAGAGGGACACCAGGGAGGGAAAGAGGGTCATAAGGATTTTCACCTCTGAGGATCAGTACCCCCTAAGCAGGGACATTTGGGAGGTATGAGTGAATATGCATACCTTTTATCGAAAATACTACTTATGCTTAAAAAAACAGTATATTGTTTGTGAGGGTGGACTAAATGAATTACAGGAAAAATATGGCTGAACAAGAATACTATAAAGGCCAAAATTGCCTAGTCCTCTAGTGTAAAAAAGGCCTGTACCTTAAGGGGTTAAAATATTGTTGCAGTGCTTACATTATGGTACAAGCATTGTAGTGTAGGAAGGAGTGTAGCTAAAACAAGCCTGTTGAAAAACAGCATTGACAATTTCACTCATCAAATTCAATGAAGATATAGAAATGTTTCTTTTCATATATGTCCTTGAATGTCACAACACATGCTCTCATATCAGAGTAATTTTAAAAAAGTGATGGGAACAAAGAATTAATGAGAATTTGTAATAAATGTGAATTTAATGAATCCCCTCAAAAAGCCATATCTGCCTCTTGTTGGCTCACCTTAGGGGAGGAAACTTTGACATAGACAATGATGGGAGCCAGGGAAGTTTTCATCAGTTGAGCGGGATGATTGATTGTATCGGCATCTAGTATGACCAGCTGGAGAGTCTTGGCCAGCTCAAAGATTCGCTCAATCTCACTCTGCACCTCAGCTGAAATATGTTAAAAAGAGACAGAAATTAACCAAACTAGATAATACAACAAACCCTATAGTTAGAGGTGCCCTGCAGCTCCACTCCTTCTACTGTATTTGAGCTTTTCAAAATAGTTTCTCAACATTATAAAAGCTAGTGAAGCTCAATACTATTGTCAGGAGCTCTCACTATACTACACTGTTAATTAAAACACTGGAGCAGATGTACTAAGTAAAAGTGGTGAAATTCCAGGGCAAACAAACTGCTCCACAGGTAACAAATAAAAATCCCATTGATTTAAATGCAGCTAGTTCCCAAAATTATTGCCTTAAATGGGGCATTAACCCCTTGAATGCTGGAGAGGTCTCCAATGTATTTCTTTGCAATGTGTTGACCTCTTACAATCAAAGGGTTAGATGCCCCACTTAAGGCAATCGTTTTGGGAACTTTTATTTATTCCCCACGGTGCCGTTGGTCTGTTCCTGAACGGTGCCATTTTTCTTAGTACATCTGCCCCAGTGTCCTGTGAGATTGGAAAGAGTTGCTGAAAATGTAAGAATTCTATGACTGACATATTTCATCACTTGGATACTAGAAACATCTCCAACGCATTCCTAAGCAACACACTGGAGATGACTGAAGGGGTTAACCCTCTGAGTGCCAGACAGGCGCACAACACATTGTATTGCACATCCCTCTGGCACTCAAAGGGTTAAAAAACAAATGTGGTATCTTTCCATATGCTGTTTCTTTAATCCCAGAAGTCACAGAGTAGGCTGAGGCATCATGGAGAACCTGGCTGACCTGTTGACGTCTGATTTTATGTACAGCCCAAGGAGAACATATACAGAGCTCAACCAGGTCTTTATTTCTGGGACTTCTCTAACACTACATTTTTCTACACAGCAAACTCACTGGCCCCAAATTTGGAGGTGAGAAGGAAGTGTACACAGACAGGGTAATCACCATGGGCAATAGGCACAAAAAAGTGGAATTCTGGCAAAACCATAGGGATCACACACAGTACCGTAAATCAATAGCTATTTTTATTTGTGTGTGTGACCCCCCTTCCCATAAAACTGTCAGGGATTTTACAATTTATTAGATGCTATAGACTCCCCTAAAATGCCAGTGCAAGGGGGGCCTAAAATGTTTTGACAACAAGGAGAAGATCCAGTCTTAGACATTTGAGTGCCAGAGGGGTATCCAATGTATTTGAAGCAATACATTTGATACCCCTCTGGCACTCAAATGGTTAAAATTTTGACAAGCCTTACCCTAAGATGCAGCTGGTTTGCTCCAGAACTGCTCCAGCTCATCTTGGTACATCACCTTTAGAGACATACAGAAGCTCTTCTTCTGACTACTGTAGAGTGACCTATTCAGCATTCAAAAGGTTACCCTTTTGAGTGTCAGAGGGGTATGCAACCATACCTGGGAACTTCATCCTCTTTAGACCCTGGAGAGGGCTCATGTGCTGTGATCAGGGGAATGTAAATGAAGTGACTCATATCATACAGGGGGACAGGGCTGAGTCAGGTGGGCAGGGCTTATCATCTTTTTGTCATAAACTGGGTGATAAGTTGTCAGAACAGGGTGGAAAGGAGGAGAAATGAGCTGGATGTGGGCAGAGTTTCAGAGGAAACTCACCAATGCCAGAGAATCAGCCTCTGTCCTTGAAGATCCAGGGCAGATCCACAGAGTTCCCATTGAATAGAGCCCAGTGTTTTTTGTGAAATTTGTGAGATTCAACACAGAATATAAATGACTCAATGTTTGCAGTAAATGAACCATGCTCTTCATGTACAAAGATTCAGTTTCACAGACATGGAAATTGATGCAGTTATATTTCTTTTTAACCCCTTGAGGACCAGAGAGTTGTGCTTTACCCTCTCCCCCCCAACCCCAGTCTTCAAGAGGTTATATATCAATTTAAGGAGGGTGGTTATGGTCTCACCAATGCTTGAGCGGGTGCTGGAGCGCTCGATGATGGCTCTCTTGCCTGGATTGTTGAGAACAGAGCGCTTAGCCAGAGACAAGTCAGCTGTCACTCGAGTGATGGAGATCCTGCAAATCACATGGTGGTAACAAGGCGTGAGACATTCTGCATAACTTCTGTACATAGTTTTATATTTTTCAAACTCATTTGATATAGACAAATGTAATATTATGAACAACTGCTGTGGGTTTTCTATTAAACCATTAAAGTGGACTTGTTATATTAGCCTTTTATTTGTAACATAAATATTACAAACAATGAGCAATGTGAATGAACCTTTATTTATTGATGGTACAGTGTGCACTTTATGCCAAGTAGTTTCTGTGCTTAATCATTAGTCTGACACACTGCTAAGAATGAATCTAGGCAGAGCACACACATACTAGGGGCATTTCTGACAGCACCAGCGAATGATAAGTTTGACCTCAAAAATAACCAGTTAGCATACTTTGCAGGGAACATATAAAGTGTCACAAGGTGCCACCAAAATAGTTCATTTTTAAAAAACAAATTTGCTTTACATAAAAGTGGCTAGTACCACATATAGACAGATTTGAATTATCTGTCAAACAAATCAAACTTGCCCAATTTAAGCACCACAGGGGGATTTACATGTAATCATCTCTCACATATATTAATACACTAGAGAGGCTGAGTCATCAGTTGGAAACCCCTAAGCATCTCACAGGGACTGAGTGACATCAGCAGCTGTTTCCACTAGTGTACACTTCAACACAGGATGAATCACAGACTGGTGTTAGGTAAGTTCCAGTATTATACAACATATGTAAGAAAAGAACTGTAAAATCCTCAAGGGTGCATTTTGTTTGACAAATCAGTTTGCCAATACGGATGTAGTGCCAAATTCTTCTTACATAGTGGGCTGACATTTTTTTTTTACTTATGAATATTGAGAAGAAGAAGCAGACCACTGCCAAGTCAGCACACCTGAGCAGTTTTACCTCCCTTCTCTGATGGCTTTGAATGTGCTGTACAGTACATTCAACTTCTTACTATGTTGACCCTTTGAATGCCAAAGGGGTTTCCAAGGCATTGTAATGCAATACACCCCTCTGGCACTGAAAGGATTAATGGGGCCCAACTGTGTGGGTGGATAATGCACCTCCCCACAGCACTTTAGTTTTCCAGTCTCAGCTGTGCAGTTGGGCTGTATATCCATTCACATTTCACCTTCCATTCCCTGATAGACCCAGATGTATGATTGGATTATACACCTCTCCATATCACCTCCACTTTCCATTCCATGATGGACTAAGCTGTGTGATAGCAGCATATACCAATCCATAGCATTTCCCCTCACATTCCAGTACTGTCCCGGGCTGTGTAACTGCACTATATACCACCCCACAGAACATTCCCCTTTCATTTCATGATGGTCCAGCTGTGTGATTGGATCATTCACCCCCCCTAAAGAACTTTCCCCTGATAGTCCTAGCTGTGTGGTTGGACAATACATACACCAACCTACAGCACTTCCCCCTTCCATTCCATGATAGGCCAAGCTGTACTGCTGAACCATAAACTGTCTCAGAGATTTTCCGACTTACATACCATGTCTTGACCATAGACCTCCTCATAGTACTTCCACCTTGCATTAAATGATGGGTCCTGCTGTGCAGCTGAACAATACATTTCCTAACTGTACTTCCCGCTTCGATTCCATGTTGGTTGAACCATACACCTCCCCATATCCCTTCCATCTTCCATTCCATAATAGGCCCAGCTGTGTGGTTGGACCATACATACTACATACATCATACTCTAGCAAAGCAATACAGACTCAACTTTGGTATTGGACTCTACACATCCCCATTGTGGAATTCTTTGCCCAAGGATGTAGTAATGGCAGATTCAATGGATATATTTAAGAGAAGATTAGATGCATTTCTTTCAAGAGAGAACATACAGGGTTATAATGTGTATTAGTAGGTAAAATATGAAGTTCCAGTGAATAGTCTAATATTCATTTGGTAGCAGGTAGCAATATAATTCTAATTTTTCTGGGTTTTACAAAGGTTGAACTTGGTGGACTTTTTTCAACCTAATTTACTATGTTATTTCTCCTTTCCACTACCTGGTAGACCCACTTGTGTGACTGTTTCATACCCATCACCATAGCAGTTTACACTTCCAATCATGATGAAACAGTCTATGTTACTTGGCCATACACCGCCCCATAGCAGTTTTCCTTCCACACTCTGACTGTCCCATTTGTGTGGATGGACCATGACCTCACCATACCATTTCTTCCTTCCATTCCCTGATAGACCAAACAGTGTGAATGGATCATTGATCACCTCACTCCATTTCCAACTTCTACTCTCCCATGGAGTCAGCTGTGTGTTTTGATCATGCATACACCTGCCCACAGACCTTCCACCTTCCATTCCCTATTAGACCCAGCTGTGTGGTCGGATAATTCACCTATCCATCGCATTTTCACCTTCCATTTCCAGCTGTGTAGTTAGACTGTACTACATCCTGTGGTACTTACAATTTTTGCATTGCATTGTATTTCTATTTTCATATGTATTAATGCTTTGGTTATGGGGGGGGGGGGGGTCAAAGCAATGAGTTGGACACCTGTCTAGCACTCAAAGGATTAATATTGCTCTCTACTGTATAGGCTTCCCAATATATTGGTGTATTATAAATAAAGGTTAATATTTATAGTTCATATTGCTGCAGAATATAGATTCCATGGTGAACAGAGAGACATTAAAGGAATGTCAGTGATTTAGTCTGTACCAATTACTGGTCCTCTAAATTAATTAAGTGAATCCATAACTGCACTGAATGCTGATAAGCAACTTGCTAGATATTTAATCAGTCACAAATATATAATATATTAAGCCTTCCTTTTAGACACACACAAAATAATCATTTATATCTATACCACAGTAGCAACTGAGCAACATGGTTATTAGAACAGCTTAGAAATTATTGCAAAAAATTATCTTATTAATAACAGTGCATTTGGTATCAATTAATGCTTTAACCACTTAACGAAGTGACATGCCAGGATTGTCATGCATTTCTGTCTCTTAAGGACAGGTGATAATCCTGGCATGTCTCAGCGTAACTGTAATCATGTCAGTGAGGCTGTAACTGACTGCCTTTCCTCTATGGCTCTGCACATGTGATCTCTGCTACATGACAAAGGCACTGTAAATATACATTCCTTTTGTCAGTGATATCTGCCTCTCTTCCTCACTGAGATTGTGAGGAAGAGAAAGGCAGAGAACATAGCTCGCAGTGTCTCAAATGGCCAAAGATGAGGCAATTTTAAAGTACTGAGAATAGGACAAGCAGGTTACTGAATAAATAAGTTAGAGTGTGCTCAAAATATATTGAAGTTTAAACAAACATTAATGTGAGTTGTATTTGTGTGAAGCAATGTGATGCACATAATTATATACACACAGCACAGTCTGATCACCAAAAAGATGGACACCTGGGAGAGAAAGAGGGACATGGAGATTTTCATGTCAGAGGGACAGTAACCCCCTAAAAAGAGTCAGTTGGGAGTTATGAACAAATATTCATACCTTTTATCCTGTTAAAAATGAACCAAATGAGCACACATTATCACAGGTAAACCTATACATTTTTTTTTCAAATTGCCCACTTTTTTATATTAATATCAAATTAAATGGAGGGTTAGCCATATAAATGTAGCATAAAAAAGCCCAACTTATCCTTAAAAATGGTATATAATTTGTTTTGGTGGACTAAGTGAATTAGAGGGAAAATACAGATGAACAAAGGCATACTAAGAAGGCCAAAAAGCCCTTTTTACTAAGGGGTTAAAGAGCAATAAACTTGTTTATGAAAATCTAAATGTTATAGGGATTTTCCTGCTGAATAAAAACAATTAGTATCATGTAACCCAGTTTCGTTTTTGGTGTTAATGTCACTTTAAATGACAACAGATTCATACAGGCAATGTAATGTCAAACTGTTGACCTAGGCTGTTTACCCTCCCTAAACATATACTAAAGAATACCTGGATGTCAAACCTATATATGGGATATATCAAAGTAACCAAGACATACTAGACATGGACTTGCACTTAGTTATCATCTGAAAATTCCCAATGTCATTGTTGGCATCACGCTTGATTAATTAGATTAGATTAGAGTGGTTGCAATGACAACAAAACACCTCTTCCTATTGGTCCAAACATATAGAGTGATGTCAATGTTGCCACACTCATCAGTTGAGTATGACCATGTCAATGATAACACAAAGTAAACTTCTCAGTCCATGTGGCATCACTTACAATTGTAGAATAAAACAGGGTTACTCATTTTGATTATAATAAAACATATGGAGGTCTTTATATTTGCTTAAACTTGTATTTACCCTTTCAGGGTCTACACCTGGTAATCAAGGTGATAGTCAGTATTACAAACGTAATGCAATTATTTATACGCTGATACCTGCCTGGAAGAGATACACTAAAGTTTGACAAGTTGGCAATTACTTTCTTTAGTGATGCAATGCAAACATTTTGCCTCAGTGAATAATGCATACTTCATATGCCCCTTTAAGAAGGGACAGTCCCTCTATGAGACCCATATCTTTCTGTCCTTCTTTACTATGCTGGTGCCCCTCTTTTCAAGAGATCAGAGTATGTAGTGTAGTGTATAAAAGTGCATCACATTGCTCAACAGCAATAATTTCAATTACTGTTTGTTTAAACATTGGCATATGTGTTTATAAGTTAGTCAGTGTAAATAACATCCTTTGGTTTTGTTCTAAATAAAGTTACATATAGAGCTGTCAATATGTCAAGTAATCTAAAAATTCTCACCAGTCACATCCCACCAACACCAAACACTGGCCATTTGGAATGTTGACAGGTATGACCCCCATATGCACTAAAAATAATGATATCAAGGGTAGCAGTTGAGACATTGGTCATTATAATATGATGATGGCTTAAATCAAGCCAAACATGTCATAACTGTAGTCTACAGTCAGGTTAATAGTGCGTGTGATGTCAAACTACACAATAGAAGTTGATTTCAGGCTTCTCCATAGCAGTCTAATAATAAACTTAATTATTCCAGTCTTATGTGAGATTTCACATTAGTTAGCTATAGAGAAGTTTGAAATACGCTAATATATATGAAGAACTTTGAATACCCGTCAGTGGAGCAATGTGAAATGGGGCAATTACAATGAAGCCAGTTACACAAATGTGCTAAAGACACGTGAGGTGGTGGTTAAAGGGTTAACGCATATGCATTTTTTTTAAACACAACTTTCACTGGATATTATTTTTTTAATTAAACAGATTTTAAAGAAGAAAGAAGAGAAGGAAGATGACAGAAGACAGACGATTCAAGAAGACAGACAGTAGCTAACCAAGGTGCTGGGGATCCCGCTGGACACCAGGATTACAGGTCAGTTTTTTTTTTTTTTTTTTCAGGGGAGGTGTTATCTCTACAGAGATTAACCTTGTGAGTGCCAGTGGGGTATGCAATGCTGTGCAATGCATTGTATACTCCACTGGCACTCATAGGGTTAATCTTAATCTTTTTTTGTTTTTAAGCACAAGTATATGTTGGAAACCAGTTTTCTAACACACACCAGTGCTTTTCACCTCACGTTCGGGTGCTCTGAGTCTCCTTTTCGAATGTAATAGAATGCCAAAAATCAACTTATTTACGTGCTGTTCAATGGGCGCAAATTTTGTGCCGTTAGACATTTTTACATGGCAGTAGTTTTTGACAGTGCAGTTAATAAAATACCAAACTATGCTGTGAAACCCACTGTCACCAGTTTTTTTTTTTTTTTTTAAATCAACGTGGGCAATAGAATTGAGACCTTGGAGTCACAAGAAACAGAAAGAATTGATGATGTGTCTTAGGCCTTGTAGGACAGGCTGGTAAACCCTACACCAGTTACTACACCTGTCTGAGGAGGTGGTGGAGATTCCTGAATAAGTCTTGGTGCCAAATGCACTAAACAAATGATATGCAAGCCTTGCAAGAGCTATCTGTACCATAGTTAAAGAGTAAATCTAGTCAGACTGAACTAAGCTGTTGTTTTTTTTGTTTGTTTTTTTTTAAGTAGGATTTGGTGAATTGCTTCATAGATTCTGTTCCAGATAAATACAGCCAATTACAACTACAACTATGCATGATACCATTTAGTTAAAGTTGAATTTATTTTATCTATTTTTACATTTTAAGATTTGGATTTGGTTTGGCATGTAGACAAATCTGTGTTACAAGATCCCATATGTGGTCAAACTCTCACACACAAAAAACCCCAGACTATATTCAGAGGAATCCTATTACCAAGTGTATTTCTTTTACACTTGTGTATAGCAATTTCTTTCAGAACAGTAGTTCTCAACATTACTCCTCGAAGCACACCAGCGGTGCAGTATTTCTGGTAGCTGTGCTTAAAGACATAGTAATCCCGCCCTATAGATGAATATCTGATTATTCCTTATACTTTTTAATAATGCTCTGTACCTTTCGCAATTTCCAATTCTGTGTAGTTTTATTGTAATTATATTTTAAAGTTTCCCCCTTCTGCCATTTTTCCTGATGTCAATCTTCTTCCCTCAGATCTGAAAGCCGGTTGCTGGATCGGACAGATCACAATGAGGGACAGTATTCTCTGTGTCTGTAGAAAGAAAACCCCTCCCCCTTGATGAAGCGGGATCAGAGTTTTCCTTATGCTGACACAATATTGTCCATCGTTGCGATCTGCACAGACTGGCTTTCTGATCCGGAAGGAAGAAGAGTGATGTTGGGAAAAGGGACGGAGGGGGAAACTGTAAAATATAATTACAGTAAAACTACACAAATATGGACATTGCGAAAGGTACAGAGAATTATTAAAAAGTATAAGGAATAATCTGATATTAATTTATAGCGAGACATTACTCTCTCTAAGCCTTAGATTGCCAGAGAGGTATCCAATGCATTGATTGCAACACAATGCGTTGGATACCTCTCTGGAACTCAAAGGGTTAACACAGGTGTATAATCAGTGGCTCAGTCACTGTGATTGATCCACCTGTGATATCTTGAAAACCTGACATGTTGTGTGCCTTGAATCCAGGACAGTGACAGTAGGGGGCATATGTGTAAGGGACAAAAGTGGTGCAGTACTGGGGCAAAATAAATGCACTATAAGAAACAAAATTCCCCTAAATGTCCTCTGATTTTAATGGGGCATTTTAACCACTTAAATGCTTGAGAGGTCTGGCAATGTGTTGGAAACCACTTTACCATTAAAGGGGTTAAAGAGGAACAATCATCAAACTTAAAGGGATAGTAATACTTTGTTTTAACTTTATTTTATTTTGTAGACATTAAAAAACATGAAGAATGATATAAGTCTGATCTCTCAAACCTTTATGGTTTAAGAGATATTCACAAACAAAGTATCCCCCCCTGTTCAACCAGATCAGAAGGGAGGTGCCCAGGTAGACTGCAGAGAGGGACAATATTCAATTAAGATAATGGAAAAACCTGAAAAACTTGTCAAGGGGGGAAGGGCTTTCATTGTTTTCATACAAAGAAAATTGTCCCCTTCTGTTATCTGTCTGGTCTTACAACCAGATTCACATTTGAGAAGAGATGGCTTACACTAGGTAAAAGGGGCAGGAGGGGAACTTTGCTTGTGAATATCTCATAAACCATAAAGGTTTGAGAGATAAGACTTATATCATTCTTCATGCTTTTTTAATGCCTACAAAATAAAGTTAAAACGAAGTATTACTATCCCTTTAAATTGCCCCCAAAATCCTTAATACCTTAGCAATAAACATACACATGATTTTATTTTGCTGAATAAGCCTGGCATTAATGAGAAACATAACTCGTTCGGAAGACAGCAGCAGGGATCTTGCAGTAGGTGCTCTCTGCACTTGCGCCCTCAGTCCCTTCCAGTGCCTTAAGGTACCAAGGAATTCAACTCACCAATCCTGGAGGTGAATGGGACAGTCAGTGCAGACTCAGAGATGCCTTTTGCAAGTCTGTGCTGTTGCCCACTGCTGCCTTCCGAACGACTTCTATTTTTTACTAATGCCGGACTTATTCAGCAAAATAAAAGTATGGATATGCATATCGATATGGTAATAAGGATTTGGGGGGCAATTTAAGCTTGATGACAGTTCTGTTTATTTTTTCTCTTACAGTGATGTTGGTTTGGTCCAGAATTGCTCCACTTTTATCGTTACACGCACACATGGCCCTAGCAGTGCAAAAAGACATGGTAATGTATCTTTCCATCCATGGCTACCTCACCTGCCATCAAATCTGTGCTTCAAGAAGTCAAAGAGAGCCTTCTGCATCATGTCAGTCACCTGAGATCACAGAACAGGGAGACATAAAAAAGAGACAGAAAACAGCACAGTGTGAAAGAACAGAATTTCTTTAGGATCATGTGAGAGGTATAGCAGATTGGTAGATACTAATGCAACCCCAAGCAACACAGATGATTAACTTCCCATGATCAAAAACTAACATCTATTCTAAACAGAAAAGCTATTGATTTTATTGATTGAGGCTCTGCTGAAGCCTATGGGAGCATTGATCAGTCAGGCTGATCCCAAATTACTGAGAGGTTTTGGACACATCAGGTCTACAACAGTACTAATACTTGTGATGCCTGCTGCAGACTGCGGCTACCACTTGGCTCTAGATATGCTTGTCCAGTCCAAGTCTGGAAATGTGTCCTTTCCTCAATATGAGATGAAGTTTATTTCCTTTACTGGATTAGAATATAAAGTAGAATTGTCACTTTGCAGTAAATGGTACTTTTGATAGAGCTTTCAAAATCACCTATATATATTACACATTTTTATTTATAAAAATAGTTTAGAAGATATATAACTTTAAATGTATCAATTAATGCAAATCTGCCAGTCATGCCTGCCAAATATTACCAACTGACACTTCTTGCCAGCCAGTTAATTTGCTTAAAGGGATAGTAATACTTAATATGTAAAAAAATATATATTGTAGTTTTTATCCCCCTGAGTAAAAAAGGGTACTCTCACTGCTGAAAGGTGCTTTATTCAAAAGTTATTAAAGCTCAAAGTTGAAATTTTTAGGTGCAATATCACAGTGGCCTGAAATTGTACAGTGGCGCTGTTGTTACAACATCCAGCTCTGGTTCGTAGATCATAAATCTCCACCTTTCAGTAGTGGGAGTACTCTTGTTTTATTCAGGGGGATAAACCCTACAACATTTTTTTTTACATTTTAAGTATTAGTATCCCTTTAAAGGGTTACATGAAAATAAACAGAGCTCAGATTGCTCTACATTGTTTTTTCAGCATGTAGATCGACATGTCAATAGTATGCGATTTGTAGTTCAAGAGTAATTTCATTATAAAGGATCCCCCTCCAGCCCTTTTACCCACGTAATGCTGATCTCCAATCAGTCCAGGTGGAGTGCAGTGAGGGAATAAACATAAGAGAAAATCTGCCCTCCTATGTCAAGGCAGGAGGCAGGGGTTTCCTTCATCTCAGTGAATAAAGATTGTCCCTCATTGCCAGCTGTCCAGTCCAGTGACTGGATTCCACAACTGAGGGGACCTGTTAAGGATAGGAAAAGGAGCAGCTGGGGAATCCTTTAAAATGAAATTACTCTTGAACTACAAATCGCATACTATTGACATACCACTCTACATGCTGAAAAAAACTAGGTAGCGCAATCGGAGCTCCATTCATTTTCATATCTTACTATCCCTTTAATCTCTTAATCAACTATCAAACAAAATATCATAAATTATTGTTTGAATTAAAAAAAACAGCTAACAGAAAAATGTGATTTGGAAGCTTTTCCCAAATAACCTATTTAATAAGAACTGATAGTTCCACTTTATAGAAGCACTATACCCTAGGAAAAAGTAGCTCTCTCTTTAACAAAAGGACTTACGTATGCAGGTATGCATCATGTAGTAGTCAGTTATATCTATTTACTAGTTTTTGGCATTTAAAACACTGCATTCTATAACTGAACAGATACATTTTACTTCTGTGTCTAGTCCAGTGTTCCCTCCAAGGTGAGCGACCCAGCACTGATGAGTCTAAAGAGCAGGTCTCCGTCTATCTCGCGCTCTATCTCTGCCCATGATTCTATAATAATCATTCCTTGGCTCTAGGCAGCCCCGCCCCAGATTCAGAATGGTTTTGGATACATTCTTAAGGTAGTAGAATATGACCATTCAGTTATAGACTGCATGTGCTTAAGAAATAAAAACAAAACAGGAGCAACAAACTGCCATGCTAATACAACAAACTGCCCACTTGGCTAGCACTCAAAGGATTAAATACTGAACACTTCCAACAGGTGTCAGTAATGGTTTACATAATTACCACTGCAAATTAATATGCATTTAATGGAAACTATACCTGTTGAATAAGTGACTCTTTGTTTAGAACAGGGTTTTCAAGTTCAATCCTCAAGGGCCACCAACAGGCCAGGATTTAAACCCTTAACGTCTTGGGGTAGGATTACCCTTAAGGACAGCATAGACTCCATTCAGAGACCCGGTACACGAGCGATCACATGTACCGGCTCACTGAAAGAAAGGATGAAACTGACTGTCCCCTTGAATGCTAGAGAGGTCTCCCATGCATCATGTTCAAGAGGTTAAAGCCATATTTAGGTAACTGGAAACTTTCGACACGTAAATTTGTAATTGTTCACTAGGGTGCAGTTGGTTTGCCCCAGAATGACTCCACTTTTCTTTGTGTTGGAAGCCTGCTGTAGACTATTGCTGCAGACTTTAATTTCACAATTTGATCATCTACTTTCAGGGCTCTGCAGAACAGGTGAAGCTTTAGAGTTACTTTTTTGCTTTAGGTTTTATCAAACACAGTACTTATGTCTGTTGTGCAATGTGAGAAGATATCAACTAATTGCAAACATCAAATGGAGATTTAAAAGGTATGGTTCTCCTTTAACGGTTTTAGTACATATCATTAGGGTTAAAAATAATGTTAAGATGCTGTCAGGGGCTGCATAAAGTCCTGCACTGCCATGAAATGCAGTGAAGGAGTTAATTGAGTTGATTCAGACCATTTATAGTGCCAATTTTAAAATCTGGCCATCATCTGTAGCTCAGAAAATTGAGAGTTTAGTGCCAGCCCTACCCACTTCATTTTCTATTTGGCAGCAAAGGACACAGAGACAAGAAGATGTAACAGAATTATTAAATAACTACTCATCTGGTTGAGCTGTCAAGAGGTTAACTATGTCTGCTTGGTGATGATGTGTAAATCTGGAATCTGATCCCACTTTAGCATAGCTCATGCTCAGCCATGGTCAACTGAAAACCTGAAAGTATCCGTATTTCATAGATTTATCCACAGATGCAATAAAGAGAGAAGGGACAGTAAAGCATATATACGTTGTGAACTATTGCTCTGGGAGTGACAGGGCTGAATTTTCCAATAGGCAGAGTAGGCAACTGCTTAGAGCTCCAAATTTTGAGAAGCGCCTCAGCTGTTCTGACCACACCCAAATCCTGAATTGTAGGTGTGGCCAGGGCAATCTCAGTGTCCATGCACCAGTTTTATACCCTTTTAACAAGCTATTATTTAACTCCTTGGAGATCCCTTTAGCAACCAAGGGATTAAAGCGGAGCTATCACTTCAACTAAAGTGCCACCCAAATAATTATTCATATAGCGATATGCATACCAATAATTGTAAGATCATGAATAAGTCCAGCATTATTGAGAAATCCATCTTCTTCAGAGAAAGACGGGCAGGTATCAGCTCAGACATCTTGCCTTTTCTGCATCTGTGAGCCTGAGATTTGTACCTTAAGGTACAGGAAGTGACTGACGGCACAGGTACACAGATGCCGGTACAGCAAGAAGCCTGCCCATCAGTCTCTGGACAAGGCAGATTTCTCAATAATGCCAGACTTATTCAGGATAATACAACTATTGGTATGCATATTGCTATATGTATATTTATTTGGAGGCAATTTAGAGTGATAGTTCCACTTTAATGCTTTTATTTTGTCCTTGCTTTTTACAGGCCAAGAGTCTGGGGGTGGGACCATGTGAGGAACAGAGGTGTGGTCATGGGTGGAGCTAAGAGCACCATCTCAACACATCATACCAATAAACAGAATCAGCTATTTGTATCTCTGTTACAGTGTTGGGGAATTCTTGTTGGGGGGGGGCGGTTTAGGAGTAATGAGTCAAAGGATTTCACAGTGTGCAACGTCACTCAAGTGCTGCAAGAGCCAATACTGTACCATCACATCTAAAAAGCGGTGTAGATGCAAGGATTTATAAATCTTCATTAGTAATATGGGGTACAGTTCTTAAAAAATCATTAAAAAAAGTACAGAGATGTGCAACAAAAATGATTGTGGAATGGGAAGATTTTAGTTATAAAGACAGAGAGACTAGCCAAATTAGAAAAGTGACATGGGACCATGTGAGGAACAGGGGTGTGGTCATGGGTGGAGCTAAGGGCACCTACTGTGCCTTGCCTAGGGGCACCTTAGATGTAAATCCAGCCCTTGGGGGACTGAGCTAACGTTGGTGGGTTCTTAACCGAAAACTCTGCTGTTGCAGTGTGCCCAAGCACAGAATAAGAAAACTACCAGAAAATTAATAAAATCAGTCATGCTAAGCATGATGATGGTTTACTTTGCCATGGTAACATTGGTTTCAACTCAACACAGCATACCAGTAAACAGTACCAGCTATTTTTATCTCTTTGTTAAATGTTGGATAATAGCTACTTGGGGAATTCTTGATGGGGGAAGATTTAGGAGTAATGATAGTCAATGGATTTCACAGTGTACAATGTCACTCAGCTGCTGCAAGAGCCAATAATGTACTATCACATATAAAATGCAGTGTGGATGCAAGGAATACAGAGATGTGCAAGAAAACTTATAATGGAATGGAAAGATTTTAGTTCTAAAGACAGAGAGAGACTAGACAAATTAGAGAAGAGACATCTAAGAGAGGATATGATTACCATTTACAGATATATTCAAGGCTAATACAATGAGCTCCCCGGGGAAGTATTTACTCAGAGAGCATAGAAAAAAAACAATGAGTCCTCCATTATGACAAGCGAAAAGGTGCTTTAGAACAAAACAAAGGGATTTTTTACAGTAAGGGTAGTAAGGTTGTGGAATTATTTGCTTCAGGAAACTGTGTTTGCAGATACTATAGATGCTTTGAATAAAGTATATGCACCTTTCTACCTCAGAAAAATTATGACAGATGGTTTCAGTACTGATAGGATGTTATTCCAGGGAACTGACTCAAAATGGCACCGTTACAAATTTTGTCAAACACACATGAGATTTAAGTGGTGTGTTTCCAGGTGCACTATCAACTAGGTTATTGCTAGGCTGTACTATCTCCTTTAAAATTGCTTTTCCTATTCTGAATGAGTAAACGTTTGCATTGCATTCACCTCTAGCACTAAAAAGGGTTAAGACTACTTTTTTATTTTGAACATAGGGTCCTGAATTGTGCTACCGGTTTGTGTACATATTCTTTTCTTCCAGAGAAAAATGTTAAAACTATTAATTAGTTAATAGTGACTTTCAAAGCACAGTTCAGGCCTGGAGTTCACATTCTTTAACCCTTTGAGTGCCAGAGAGGTATGTAACGTATTGCTCTGCATTGCGTACCTCTCTGGCACTCAAGGGGTTAATGCAGAAAATAAGGATTCTAAGAACTGAGCAGGGTGGTTTGTATAATCGTGTTTTACTAAAGGCCCACACTTTCTTATCCTGGTCACAGATTATTACTTCGCACAGAGTCAATGGAAAGGAAGAAGCAAATCTGAGTCAGCACGTGTCTTTAACATCCAATTACTTATTGAGCTATGGAGAAAGCTGGAGCTGACTAAGTGGTAAATGATATATGGACTTCAATTAGGAAATGAGCAAGATGATAGCAATTTTTTTCCTTTGGACGTTACAAAGCAGTTCCTTCTTATGGATCATTTTAACCATATACATTACACTATGGAGTTTATTTAAAATAATAATCTACATAATCAGGAAAAGCTAATAGTTTGGGATAATTCTTCAGTGATCCATTAAATTAAAGAGTAAGATATTACAAACAGCACATAAAATGTAAAGAATATTTGCAAAATGTTAGGCTACGCCTACATTAGGCCTTATTAATGAAGCTGAAAAAGTACAATTCTGGAGCAAACCACCACTTGGTTAGAATCAAAATTCAGCAAATTTCTCTTTGCATGTTTAACCTCTTGAATGCTAGAGATCTTTGGTGCCTTGGTCCCACGATGATCCAGGTGGCCATCAGCCAATGATATCTGCATAATGCTCACATGGTACGGCCATCAGTGACACACCCTCTGTGATGGGATTGCCAAGGGAACGCAGGAGAAAGGTGAGGTCAGAACACTGGAGATGGAAACGTAGCAGGAGGCTGCTGTTTTCCTCTCATATGAAAGAGCCCATAAATAGAAAATATAAGAACTTGCATTTCTAGGATCCATAAGAAAGAAAGAATTCAGCTATGAAAGTAATTCACCTTTTGAGGGCAAGAATAGACACCTTTCTGGCACTCCAAAGGTTAAGCCCAGGTTAATTTTGGGTTTCATTCCCTTCAAATGTTACATGCGGATTGTGACACATGAAATGAACGAGCAAAAAAAAATTTTTTTATATCAGGGCATCGACAAGTCACCTCAGTTACATATTTTTCAGTGTACAGTCACTCTTGCGTCTCTGTAAGACACAGGCATTATCGTTGTCACTTGAGGGTGACTGATTTAAATCCTAAACCGTAGGGACCTGCTGGACCCTGGATCACTAATAGTTATCAGATTTTTTCATCTACCTGTGTTTTGTTGGTAATTCCAGGGACAATAATATTATTAGGTCCCCATAGTCCCTGGTGTATAATTTCCAATTTAACCAGTGAAGTCAATAGAATGAGTTATGGAGGGCAGAAGGGGCAGCATTCCCCTGAAAGTCCATTAAGATGGCAGACAGCCCTGCCTTCTTTCCTTGCTGCTGGATTGTTGGCTGCCTTTCCACCCTTCTCACCTGCACAACCTTTTGGTGGAGGAGTTTGGGGATGGGGGAAGGGTGGCCAGTGGCCATGGGGAAAGGGGGTTGGCCTATGGGGTGGATGGGTGATGGGAGTGGAGGTGAAGTATGTGTATATAAGAACTAACAGTACTTTTTTGTTTTTCAGGAAGAAGATGCAGCGTTTCAGAAGAAATCTAGGACCCCCAACGCGCTTCAGGAATGATCCAGTAGAGGAGCGTCCAAAGAAGAAACCCAGGTCTTCTGGAACAAAGGAAGTTTTGTTCCAATCGCAAGCAGTCCTCCGTTACCTCCTGCTTCTCCTGTTCTTTTCTCTGGCTTTGTCTGTCACCCCTCTTCCCCCTTCCTGGCTCTATACCTTCCTCTCCTGCTCCCTTTCCTACTAATGTATCTTTTTCTCCTCCTTCCCTTCTCCCCTGACCCTGACCCTTGTTCCCGCTTGTCTCCCGATGCTTGGGATAGGTTTGGGGGAGGAGGGATGGATTCCCCTGCTAATGGCACACCGCCAGGTGCCAGGTGGTGGTGTGCGAGGACGTGGGGAAGCTCTGGATTCCTCTTCCATGGCCATGTCCCAGAAGGGCATCAATTCCGGTCAGTGTGAGGCCAGCTGGCAGGAACTTCCGCCAGGCAGCATTTGTGGGGGAATATTGTTCGGAAGGGTATGAGGGGCAGGGACAGGAAGTTGGTGAGGTTTCTCACTGGCAGGGAGGAGGTGTGCTCTCTGCGGTCCCTCTCCAGGGCATGGGGGTGGTGTTTTTTTTTTATTGGGGTCTTCTTTGGGGCAGGAGCACCTACAGGAGCTCTTCTGGGCTGCACCAGGGCAGGCTCCCCCTCTTTTTCTCCTTCTTTCTGTTCCTGGGGCCACTTTGTCCAGGGGAGGATTTGGGGTTTTCTGCTGCCAGGGCTTCTCTAGGGCCCAGCCACAGTTTGGATAGGAGGGATCCCTTGCCCCTTTATGCACCATGGTTCTTCCTCTGCACCCTTGAGGTCTGGGTGGAGGGGGGAAATTGGTGGTGCTGTTCCTTGGGTTCATTTACATTCTGCTTCCTGGGCACAGAGCGGCAAGGGCAAGGCACCAAAGTCATCTGGGGACAAGGGGCCCAAGAAGTATCCACAGCAAGGTTAAAAGCAGAGGAGGCAGGAGCAGTGGGAGCTGAGTTCGGCGACTGAGAATGCGCAGCTGTCTGGTGAGTACACTTCCGTATTGTGTGCTTCAGTGGTGGGGTTGCGCAGACTCAGGGGAGTCTAGCTCAGGCTTGGACTCTGACTCAGATTCTGATTCCATGGAATCCAAATGTGACTCAGATAACAATGCCAACAGAAATGTTAATGCCAATAGAAAAAGTTGTGGGTCTGGTCAAGAATTGTTTAAAGAGGCCAGAAGGCAGACCTCCGGGTAAGAAAAGCAGGCGCAAAGGCAGTAAAGATGTGTGTAAGCGAGTGAAGTTTGCAGGTCCTGGGGGCACGACCATGTGTGCACTTTCCAATCTATATGGTCACATTCCCAAAAAGATCCACAAGTGCATTCTCCCGGGGAAGTTTGTTGATGTATTTACGCTGACGAGGCAGGCAGTAGACTGCAGGGATGATAGGGGTAAAGGCAAGAATGGGAGTGACAGACCTAAGCATAATATGGACTGGGTGAGAGGATTATTTTAGTTTAGTTCTTTTTACTTGTCATGTCACACAGAAGAGGCAATGAAAGTGATGAGTTACATGGACTTGATAACAGATACGCATGTAGCTTATGGGGGGAACAGCCTGGTTGGAATATGGCCGGGCTTTCCATCGTAAGATGATGGACAAGGAGGACATGACCTTTGGAAGTAGGGATATGGATTTGTGGTCAGGGATGATAGTGCAAGCATGGGGGGCGGGTCCAGCAAGCATGCAGAAGGCTCCGCTACAGGGGTTTAAGAGAAGGGACCAGTGTTTTGCTTACAACGAGGGGGCATGCAAGCGGGGCTGTGCGTGTAGGTGTAGGCATGCATGCACAAACTGTCGGGCATGCATGCACAAAGGGAGGGGCACCCTGCGAGCGGGTGCACCAAGGAGCAAGGTTGGGAAGGAGCATTGCAGCCCTTTTGGGAGGGGGCTGGGAAAGGCCCAGTCACCCATAGCTATGGAGCAGCTAAGGGAGGCCCTGGTGGGTTATCCTCTTAGGCAGGAGGCACAGTTTGTGCTGGAGGGGTTTTGGTTTGGTTTTAAGATCCCAGTTCAGGGGGGAGGTTTTGCAGGCGGGGAAGCTGCGGAATTTGAAGTCAGCACAGGAATATCCGCAAGTGGTGAGGACAAGTTGGAGAAGGAATTGATAGCAGGTAGGATGGCAGGCCCCTTTGCTTCTCCACCACTGCGTATATCATTGTATCCCCATTGGGGGTGGTGCCAAAGAGGGATCCAGGGAAGTTTTGGTTGATTCAGCACTTGTCCTATCCAGAGGGTCATTCAGTGACTGACGTAATAGATGAGACACAGTGCTCAGTGCAGTACCAATCTTTTGAGCAGTCGTTGCAGCTGGTCATCATGGCGGAGCCAGGGGCCCTTATGGCCAAGTTGGACATATAATCTGCATTTTGCCTTTTACCTTTACACCAGGATAGTTTCCGGTACATGGGGTGCTGGTTTCAGGGGAACTATTATGTGTATAGATGTTTGCCAATGGGGTTTTCCATATCTTGTGCACTTTATGAAATGTTCAGTTCCTTTTTGCTTTGGGTGGTGGAGTTGATACCAGGGTGTCATGGATTTGAAGACTCTCAGACTTAAGGTTTGGTAAAATAACTTAACTTTATTAAAAGTTAAAGGCAGTCCCCGTAGGGTAAACATACATAACAATACAACAGTAATATAACATATAATAGGTTCTACCGGCCTTGCCTAAATACCGGGCAAGGCAACCCAAGTGACAGTTTTAATGACAGGCTCTACCGGCCTTGCCTATAATGGGTAAGGCAACCGTGAGATGACATATACCGGTTCTACCGGCCTTACCAATACCGGGCAAGGCAGCCCCCACTGAATGCTGAATGTAGGCTCTACCGGCCCTGCCAATACCGGGTAAGGCAACCTTAAAGATGGTGAATTACAAGGTTCTACCGGCCTTACCAATACCGGGCAGGGCAGCCCAAAGGAGTACTGGAGTAGGCTCTACCGGCCCTGCCAATACCGGGTGAGGCAACCTACAGGATGGTATCGTCAAGGTTCTACCGGCCTCACCAATACCGGGCAGGGTAGCCTGAGCGAGTAGACCAGCTGTCAGGTGACTAAGACAGCATAGAGCATAAGTATAGAGGTCTTACTCAGCAGGAGTCTATTGCCAGGGATACTCAGACAACTGCAAGGAAGTGGACAGCGACTGACCACAGTACTGTATGTTCAGGAGCAAACCAACGTCCGCACGTTGGGACTAATGGTAATAGAGCCACCAGGTTTAATGGAGCAAACCAGCGACCGCACGCTGGAACCAACAATGTATATCGCAACCAGGTTTAGTGGAGTAAACCTGCGTCCGCACGCTGGGACCAACAACGTATATTGCAACCAGGTTTAGTGGAGTAAACCAGCGTCCGCACGCCGGAGCCAATAATGTATCTCGCAACCAGTTTAGTGGAGTAAACCAGCGTCCGCACGCTGGGACCAAAAATGTATATAGCAACCAGGTTTAGTGGAGTAAACCAGCGTCCGCACGCTGGGACCAAAAATGTATTTCGCAACCAGGCTTAGTGGAGTAAACCAGCGTCCGCACGCTGGGACCAACAATGTATATCGCAACCAGGTTTAGTGGAGTAAACCAGCGTCCGCACGCTGGGACCAACAAGGTATATCGCAACCAGGTTTAGTGGAGTAAACCAGCATCCGCACGCTGGGACCAACAATGTATATTGCAACCAGGTTTAGTGGAGTAAACCAACAAAGTATGATCAGCAGCGAGAAGAACAATGTCGCCAGAGCGACGGCTGGAGCCGGAGATTCAGGAACACAGTAAGATTAACCCGCGAGGTGCTGGAACACTGGAACTCAGTAGAAAGTAACTATATTTCAGCAACAGTTGAAAGAATCATAAGAGTTAAAACACCTCAATAGGTGTCGGTGCCAAGTGGATAATAATAGTATTGGAGAAAAAGGGAAAAAGGAAACCACTCTCAATGGCACTCAAAATTTAACTTCTGGAGAAAAAGGGAAAAAGGAAACCACTCTCAATGGCACTCAAAATTTAACTTCTATTATATTCAAAGACCCTTTGATAATAGGGCAATTATTAGATTAAAAACATATCTTTATTGGTATCCATTAAAAACCAAGAAGGAAAAAGAAAACGAAAGAAAATAAAAACATGAAAGAGAGAGGGAAATGTGGTATGTTGGACTTGACTCAGACCTAATAAAGTTCAAATAATTATTATCAAGGTCAACTTTCTAACCCTGACTTGTCGATGCAAACGGACAGAATTATCCAGAGCACAGAGCAGACTAATCGTTCATAAGCCCTTAGATATCATGAAATCTAGAAACTCATTCATAAAGATCAATAACTGATACTAAACAAATGCAGATACTAATTCTGTTCTTAAACATAACCCTTAACCTACGTAGGATAGCTTCATTAAAGCTGATCTGATTCAGCTATCAAAGCAAAGGGATTGTGTGTTAACCCTTTAGCTGCCGCTATGTTACTAGCTAAATAATAATGTTGAAAAAACGTAAACTCTTATCCGATCTCAACATGAGCTAGAAAATTCTCTCCTATAGTATCTAATTACACAATACAATATGTATTCTTATGTATCAAATAAGAATGACTATCAAGGAATATTCCATGTCTGTTCGGTTACATCGAAAATCAATAGATCTTGAACTAATAATTGGTCTCTCTACTACTGTCCAAACTATTCTCACACATCCCCCCTCTCTCTCTTTACAAACAGCCTAACGCGTTTCGTCCGGTAGAACCGGACTTCATCAGAGGCAAACGTTTGCCTCTGATGAAGTCCGGTTCTACCGGACGAAACGCGTTAGGCTGTTTGTAAAGAGAGAGAGGGGGGATGTGTGAGAATAGTTTGGACAGTAGTAGAGAGACCAATTATTAGTTCAAGATCTATTGATTTTCGATGTAACCGAACAGACATGGAATATTCCTTGATAGTCATTCTTATTTGATACATAAGAATACATATTGTATTGTGTAATTAGATACTATAGGAGAGAATTTTCTAGCTCATGTTGAGATCGGATAAGAGTTTACGTTTTTTCAACATTATTATTTAGCTAGTAACATAGCGGCAGCTAAAGGGTTAACACACAATCCCTTTGCTTTGATAGCTGAATCAGATCAGCTTTAATGAAGCTATCCTACGTAGGTTAAGGGTTATGTTTAAGAACAGAATTAGTATCTGCATTTGTTTAGTATCAGTTATTGATCTTTATGAATGAGTTTCTAGATTTCATGATATCTAAGGGCTTATGAACGATTAGTCTGCTCTGTGCTCTGGATAATTCTGTCCGTTTGCATCGACAAGTCAGGGTTAGAAAGTTGACCTTGATAATAATTATTTGAACTTTATTAGGTCTGAGTCAAGTCCAACATACCACATTTCCCTCTCTCTTTCATGTTTTTATTTTCTTTCGTTTTCTTTTTCCTTCTTGGTTTTTAATGGATACCAATAAAGATATGTTTTTAATCTAATAATTGCCCTATTATCAAAGGGTCTTTGAATATAATAGAAGTTAAATTTTGAGTGCCATTGAGAGTGGTTTCCTTTTTCCCTTTTTCTCCAATACTGGAACTCAGTAGGATTAACCCGCGAGGTGCTAGAACACAGGAACACTGGAACTCTGGAACACAGGAACTCTAGCATACAGGAACACTGGAACACAGGATCAGCAAGTACAGCAGGAAGAGCAGAAACAGGCCCAGAAGCCTGACAAGCCGCTCAGGCAGAGTGGAGTCAGAAACACCACGAAAGGGCAACCTGGAAGTGCTCAGCCTGGGTTTAAAAAGGCTGTGTGAGGAGGGCTAATCACAGACAGCCAATCATGATACTCAGCAAGTGACTGACACTGAACAGCACCAATCACGGGCACCGTAATAGTACCCCCCTTTCAAAGACCCCCCTCTCCCAGAGTAGGGTCTAGGCTTCTGAGGGTATTTGGCATGAAATATTCGTAGTAACTTGGGTGCATGAAGGTCCTTACTGTCTACCCAGGAACGATCCTCAGGACCATAACCTTTCCAATGCACCAGATACTGTACCCCTCCTCTACCTCTGCGGGAATCAATAATGTTTTGTACTTCATACTCCTCCTGCCCCTCGACTTCAACAGGACCTGGCCTCACAGGTGTGGTAGTATAACGGTTACAAACCAGAGGTTTAAGGAGAGACACATGGAATACATTATCAATGCGCATAGAAGCAGGTAATTCCAAGGCATAGGAAACAGGGTTAATTTTGCGAATGATCTTGTACAGACAAGTGAACCGAGGTGCCAGCTTATTAGATGGGACCTTGTGCTTTAGATTCTAGGAGGACAGCCATACTCTATCCCCGACTTGGAAGGAAACCTTCTGCGATTGGCATGACGCTGATGTCGCTGAAAAGACTGGCCCAATGCCCTCTGAACTTGTGCCCATGTGGAACGGAGTTGCTCTATATGCTCATCCAGAGCTGGAATCTGCTGTGATTGAAAGGAATACGGGAGCAGACAGGGTTGGAACCCATAATTGATCAAAAACGGAGAGCTCCCAGAGGAAGAATTAACTGCGCAGTTCCTGGCGAACTCTGCCCAAGGCAACAAGTCGGCCCAATTATCATGATGGTCAGTCACAAAACATTGCAGAAACTGTTCCAATCCTTGATTGGCCCTCTCAACGGCCCCGTTAGTCTGGGGATGATATGCCGAGGAAAATTATAGCTTTACACCCATCTGTTCGCAAAATGCCCTCCAGAATCTGGACACAACTGGCTCCCCCTGTCAGATACCAGCACCCTGGGTACTCCATGTAACCGAAATACTTCTCGAGCGAATACCATTGCCAGTTCTTTGACCGAAGGAAGGCCACGGAGGGGTACGAAGTGTGCCATTTTAGAGAACCTGTCTACCACCATCAATATGAAGGAGTACCCTCTAGACCTGGGCAATTCTCCCATAAAGTCGATAGAGACGTGAGACCAAGGGCGTTCACCATTAGGCACCGGCTGAAGCAAGCCCACAGGGAGATGTCTAGGGGTTTTGGCACGGGCACAGGTGGCACAGGCATTCGTAAAATTGGCACAATCTGCTCTCATAGAAGGCCACCAAAATAGATGAGAGAGAGACCAGAACAATTGATCCCTACCAATATGTCCCGCAGCCTTAGAGGAGTGGTACGTCTGAAGTAATCGAGTACGGAATGGCTCAGCGACAAAACATTTGCCCACTGGAGTCTCATGAGGAGCAGAGGCTTGGGATGCCAAAATCTCCTCCCCTAGTGGTGAAGTAATACTAGTACGAATTGTAGCCAATATTCAGTCGGGTTGAATGATAGGAGCTGGTACCTCTTCTCTGTCAAGCTCTGCTTCAAATTGTCTAGACAGAGCATCAGCCCTAACATTCTTTGATCCCGGCAGGTATGATACAACGAAATTGAATCGGGATAGAAACAGTGCCCATCTGGCCTGGCGAGAAGACAATCTCTTGGCCTCAGAAAGATACCTCAGATTCTTGTGATCAGTTAGAATCAAAACGGGTTTTTTTGAGAACGAGGATAATGGCCAGTAATTCTCGGTCACCAATCTCGTAATGACTTTGAGCACTAGTCAGTTTTTTTTAGAAGAATCCACAGGGTCTGAGTGTACCGCCTTTAACCTGTCGCTGAGAGAGCACCGCCCCGACCCCAATATCTGAGGCATCAACTTCCAAAGTAAAGGGGAGTATTGGATTAGGGTGGGACAACACAGGCGCTTCAGCAAAGGCTACCTTCAACTTCTCAAAGGCCTCTTCAGCAGCCACCGGCCAGAGGGATGGGTTAGCGCCCTTGTGCGTGAGGTCAGACAGAGGTTTCACGATAGAGGAGAAGTTTTTAATAAACTTCCTGTAATAATTGGCGAAGCCCAGAAATCGTTGGATGGCTTTGAGGCTCTTGGCTTTAGGCCATTGTAAGACTGTCGTCAATTTCTCTTTATCCATGGCAATGCCGTCTTTGCCAATTATAAACCCCAGAAACGGTACACTGGTTTTGTGGAACTCGCATTTCTCCAGTTTACAGAATAATTTATTTTTTCGTAAGCGCAGCAAGACTTCAGACACATCCTTGATGTGTTGTGACAGGTCTTTGGAGTGGATAAGTATGTCGTCAAGATAGACTACAACACAAGATTGTAACATATCTCTAAGAACGTCATTGATCAGTTCTTGAAATACTGCAGGAGCATTACATAGACCAAATGGCATGACTAGGTATTCATAATGCCCAGATCTCGTATTGAAGGCAGTCTTCCACTCATCACCGGCTCTGATACGTATCAAATTGTAGGCTGCCCTTAGGTCCAATTTGGTGAAAATCGAGGACCCTTAAGTCTATCAAACAGCTCAGTGATGAGTGGTATTGGGTAGGCATTTTTTGCCATCAGCTTATTCAGCCCACGATAGTCTATGCAAGGTCGCAGTTCGCCACTTTTTTTCTTAACAAAAAAGAACCCGGCACCGGCCGGAGAAGTAGATTTCCTTATGATCCCTCTACTGAGGGCATCTGCTATGTATTCCTCCATAGCTTGGTTCTCCTCACAAGACAATGGATACATGCGTCCCCTCGGTGGTACTGCTCCAGGACTCAGTTCTATGCGACAATCGTATGGTCTGTGCTGAGGTAGGGTGCCAGCCTCTCCCTTACTGAAAACGTCGCTAAACTGCTGGTAGGCATCAGGTAGTGAAGGGGAGGTGCACAAGACCTTAACAGGATGGGTAACGCACTTATCCATACAGAACTGAGACCAAGCAGCAATCTCACATTTCTGCCAATCAAATTGTGGGTTGTGCAACTGTAACCAAGGAAAGCCCAAAATCACGGCATGGTGAGGAGAATTAATCAATTGGAACTGCTGCTCTTCCTTGTGAAGAGCCCCAATAGTCATGGACAAGGGCATTGTTTCAAAAGTAACTTGGGCGGGTTCCAAAGGTCTGCCATCAATTGCTTCAATAGCAAGAGGGGTTTCTCTCTGAATCCGTGGTACCCCATGCAATTCAGCAAAGGTATTGTCCATAAAATACCCAGCTGCACCAGAATCAACCAAGGCCAAAACCTCAACCGAGCATTGTGCCCATGACAATACCACCTGTATGGTGGGTTTAAGTGTGTCCAACAATGGGGACGATTGGACACCACCTAGGGCCTGTCCCCCAAGGTACCCTAGGTGTGTTCGTTTCACGGACGTACCGGACAAGATCTTAACAGGTGACCATCTTTACCGCAGTACAGACATAATCCTTGTGTCTTGCGATACCTTCTCTGCTCCTTAGTTAACCTAGTGAAACCCACCTGCATAGGTTCACTTGGTTCCGAAATAGGTTCACTAGGTTTGGATGCAGAGGGAGGGTTGGGTGGGCAAAATATGCTACTGGACCCATTATTCTTTAACCGTACTCGTCGCTCTCTGGCAGTTAATCTTTCACGTATTCTGGAGTCAATTAGAATCACATATTCGATATAATCGTCTAGGTCACTAGGTAACTCTTTTGCTGCAATCTCTCTTTAATCTGGTCACTCAATCCTTGAGCAAAGGCTGCCAACAGGGCCTCATTATTCCACCCTACCTCTGCTGACAAGGTGCGGAATTCAATGGCATAATCGCCAACCGTGCGCCTGCCCTGTTATATCTCCATGAGACGTTTAGCAGCAGAGGTAGTTCTACCAGGAGGCTCAAATACTCTCCGAAAGGATTGCACAAAATCACAGAAATTCTTTGTGCAAGGTTTAGCGTTTTCCCAAAGTGGGCTGCGATCACTAGGAAATGCGTGTGCCGTCAATTCCATAAATATTTCAAGTTGATTAATAAACTCTCTGCATAATTGAGGGTCCCCGTCATATCTCAGCGGCAAGGGTGCAGAAGCCGTTAACCCTTTGACTGCTGCCCCTGAGGGCTTAGACTCATTCTCCGGTGTCGGAATTGGCGGGACCACCGGGTTAGCACCGTACTTATCCGCAAGTACCGTGCGTTCAAGAATAGTTTGGATAGCAACCGCTAGCTGATCCAAACGTTGCTCGTGCATATCCATCCTCCAATGGATATTCTGTGCGTTACCGTCACTCTTAGTGTCTGAGGTCATGGCCCTTTCGTACTGTCACGGATTTGAAGACTCTCAGACTCAAGGTTTGGTAAAATAACTTAACTTTATTAAAAGTTAAAGGCAGTCCCTGTAGGGTAAACATACATAACAATACAACAGTAATATAACATATAATAGGTTCTACCGGCCTTGCCTAAATACCGGGTAAGGCAACCCAAGTGACAGTTTCAATGACAGGCTCTACCGGCCTTGCCTATACCGGGTAAGGCAACCGTGAGATGACATATACCGGTTCTACCGGCCTTACCAATACCGGGCAAGGCAGCCCCCACGGAATGCTGAATGTAGGCTCTACCGGCCCTGCCAATACCGGGTAAGGCAACCTTAAAGATGGTGAATTACAAGGTTCTACCGGCCTTACCAATACCGGGCAGGGCAGCCCAAAGGAGTACTGGAGTAGGCTCTACCAGCCCTGCCAATACCGGGTGAGGCAACCTACAGGATGGTATCGTCAAGGTTCTACCGGCCTCACCAATACCGGGCAGGGCAGCCTGAGCGAGTAGACCAGCTGTCAGGTGACCAAGACAGCATAGAGCATAAGTATAGAGGTCTTACTCAGCAGGAGTCTATTGCCAGGGATACTCAGACAACTGCAAGGAAGTGGACAGCGACTGACCACAGTACTGTATGTTCAGGAGCAAACCAACGTCCGCACGTTGGGACTAATGGTAATAGCGCCACCAGGTTTAATGGAGCAAACCAGCGACCGCACGCTGGAACCAACAATGTATATCGCAACCAGGTTTAGTGGAGTAAACCAGCATCCGCACGCTGGGACCAACAACGTATATCGCAACCAGGTTTAGTGGAGCAAACCAGCGTCCGCACGCTGGAGCCAATAATGTATCTCGCAACCAGTTTACTGGAGTAAACCAGCGTCCGCACGCTGGGACCAACAATGTATATAGCAACCAGGTTTAGTGGAGTAAACCGGCGTCCGCACGCTGGGAACAACAATGTATATCGCCACCAGGTTTAGTGGAGTAACCCAGCGTCCGCACGCTGAGACCAACAATGTATATTGCAACCAGGTTAGTGAAGTAAACCAGCGTCCGCACGCTGAGACCAACAATGTATATTGCAACCAGGTTTAGTAGAGTAAACCAGCGTCCGCACGCTGGGACCAACAATGTATATCGCAACCAGGTTTAGTGGAGTAAACCAGCGTCCGCACGCTGGGACCAACAAGGTATATCGCAACCAGGTTTAGTGGAGTAAACCAGCGTCCGCACGCTGGGACCAACAAGGTATATCGCAACCAGGTTTAGTGGAGTAAACCAACAAAGTATAATCAGCAGCGAGAAGAACAATGTCGCCAGAGCGACGGCTGGAGCCGGAGATTCAGGAACACAGTAAGATTAACCCGCGAGGTGCTGGAACACAGGAACACTGGAACTTAGTAGGATTAACCCGCGAGGTGCTGGAACACAGGAACACTGGAACTCTGGAACACAGGAACTCTAGCATACAGGAACACTGGAACACAGGATCAGCAAGTACAGCAGGAACAGCAGAAACAGGCCCAGAAGCCTGACAAGCAGGTCAGGCAGAGTGGAGTCAGAAACACCACGAAAGGGCAACCTGGAAGTGCTCAGTCTGGGTTTAAAAAGGCTGTGTGAGGAGGGCTAATCACAGACAGCCAATCATGATACTCAGCAAGTGACTGACACTGAACAGCACCAATCACAGACACCGTGATACAGGGTCTGTGGCCAACTACCTAGATGATTTTATGTTTGTGGGGCCCAGGGGCTCCGATGCATGTGGGGAGTCATTGGGTATACAGGTGGAGGAAGACAAGACAGGCCCACAACAAGGTTCACATTTTTGGACATCGAGATTGACTCAGTGGACAAACTGTTGAGGTTGCCGCATGAAAAGGTATGGGTGGCGAGGGAGCAAGTCCAGGGAGTGCTAGGGGCAGCTAAACTCCAGTTGAGGGCATTGCAGTGGCTGCTGGGAACGCTCAGTCTCGCAAATAGGGCCATTCCCATGGGGAAGGTGTTCAGCAGACGGATAGAGCAGGTGACCGTGGGCATCAGGCAACCTTTTCATTGGGTTAGGGTGACTAGGCAGCTGAAGGAGGACTTAACGGTTTCAGAAACCTTTTTGAAGAATTTCAATGGCGTGAGACGTCTAACGGGGAGCTGGAGATGGATGCCGCTGGCAGTGTTGGCTTTGGAGCGTGCTTTAGCAGGGAGTGGTGCATGGGGGTCTGGCCCGCAAGTTGGTAGGAAGGGGGCTTGACTAAAAACTTGACATTACTGAAGATATTTCTGATAGTGGTAACATCGGAATTGTGTTAAGGGCAATTTGCTAATCGCAGCATTTTGTTCTGGACTGATAACATGAGTGTAGTCCACGCCATCAATAATCTGTTATTGCACTCCCAGCCAGTTTTCAGCTTGTTGTGGTACTTGATACTGTTGCGCATGGTTGGAGAATGGGGTAGTGGACGCATTGTCCAGAAGTAAGTGGGAAGTGTTTCCCTGTCTTATGCCCCATTTTAATCCTGTTGGTTGCTCCACCGGGGGAGGCCCCCAGGTGAAATAAGGCAATTGGAGAGATGGAAGTCAGCCTTGTATAAAAGGTATGTGCTGCCGACCAAGGGGCTGTGAAGGAAGTGTGACTACTGTAACTTGTCTAACTTATGTTCTTTTTTTTCTTTCTTTAAGCAGTTTGGAATGCGGGAGTAAAGCTATCATTCTAGGGCATTCGTATGTGTTTTCGGTGGAGAGACAAGCAGTGGAGAGGGATGGTAGCAAACAGCTAGGAATCCAGCAGGAACACTTGAAGGTCAATTGGCTAGGTAAAAGTGGCCTAAAATGGGGGCAAGTGTGGATCTGTGGTTGGAATAAGTGGCATAATGGGGGGTTCCCAGATTGTAGTCATTCATACTGGGGGGATGACTTGGTCGAAGTGAATGCGGTGGATCTGATCCACAGGATTAAGGAGACTTGCCAGCAGATTGTACACTCCTGTTCTGGTGTTCAGGCTCATCTGGTCAGAGACTGCGCCCAGGCTGTCTGGGCGGGGGCGATGTTGCCTTCTGCTATAGACAGGGCTCAGCGGAAGGTGAACCTTGCAATTGATAGATTCTTGCCTTCCTATGGGAGTCACATCATTAGGCATGAACAGATTTCAATATCGGTAGAGGGCTTGTACCGGGGAGATGGTGTGCACCTAGGGAGATTAGGGTTGGATTTGTTTAATGACACACTAGGCATTGCCCTAGGGGGGTAGTATAGGGTCACAACCGAAGGGTTGGCCATAGAGGGTTCCCAATAGAGGCCCTTCTGTCGGGGGCAGCATGCGGGATCCCCAGGCCAACTCAGTGTGGGTTATTCTGAGGAGGTACAGTTTCCAGAGGGCCTGGCTGACTGCGGGCCTGGTCCTGCCCACTGAAGCTTACGGTTGTGCGTGGGGGACTGGCTGTACGGAGGCCCCCAAATACAGGGCGGGGTAACCCCATGAGGCACTGAGGAGAGAGGAGGGTTTGCAGAGGTGTGGACTAGCAATCACAGCCCCTCACGGTGGGTGTCCATACCGGGGGGGGGGGTTTAAGGGTAGACCAAGAGAGCCAGAGAGGCCCTTACATACCCCCTGGTGGTCGGCAGAGGGCTGGTGCATGGGTGCCTGGGCTGCCAGTGAGCTGGACAAGGGTCCATGCTGGTTAATGGCCTGGGGGTCCTGCATTACAAGGGGGGGGAGGGTTCTCCGAGGGTGAATAGGTCAATCCCAATTTAATAAAGCTGTGACCCCTTTATTTCCACCATATGCAGTTGTAAGTGTGTTTATTTCGTGTTCTTGTTTTTTTATTGCAGGTAAGGTTTGGGGGTGGTGTTGGTGTTGGGGGGGAAAGTGCATGCGGTGCATTGGCATCTTATATATAAGGCTGCCCGAATACAGTAGCTGGTACTCACACATTTCCTTTTAAACACAGGATTTCTTGATTATCACATTACTGTGTTTAATATTTTATGGATTCTCAGTGAGTGAATATGTAAATCCATTTTCTATGTTAACAAGTGGGGCTCTGTAACCATTCATCAAGTGGCATATATTTTATATTAACTTATTTTATTTCAGTTATAATAAAAGTTATATTTTATATATTTTTTTCCAACATAATACTCTGTTACTACTAGTCTTATGTAAACTTCGAATCATTATGTGACCTCATAACATCTATTGAATTTAAAGTGTTTTGACAGTATGTCAGTTTTTTATTTTCAAAAATACATCCTCAGTTACATTTTGCCATTACAGAAATGAGTTTAGTGAGTAAGAAACCCCAAATTCACACAATATAATCTTGTTTTATTTATGTTACAAGAAAAAGCATATTGTACAGAAATGCAGATAATATACTGAGTCTGCAGATATCTGCAAAGTGACTGGCTCTTTCACTTGTGTGTTATCTAGGTCAGACTCCTGCATCAAAATATATTACATCACATTAGCCAATGGACCAACAAATGTGAATAGAAAACCAGTGGAGTCCATAGAGCTAAACCATAGAGACCTATGCTTCAGTGACCAGCACTGTATAGAGATACAGGTAAAATCTTAGAATACCCACAAGTACAATAAGAAGTAAGTACCCGCTTCCATTTAGGACAGCTATTTAAATCTCTACCATTAACAGGATCTGGAAATGTGTTGATATGAATCTATAGAACCTTCTAGTTTGCATAATTCAAACAAAAATTAATACACAGTGAGTGTAAGATGACACAAAAGAGTTTACGGGAAAAAAATCACATTACTACCCTCATTTGGTGTGTGTGTGTGTGTGTGTGTGTGTGTGTGTGTGTGTGTGTGTGTGTGTGTGTGTGTGTGTGCGCGCGCGCGCGCCAGTGATGGGGAAGATCCTGCGTATACTTTATGCACCATACAGACCCCTCACTGATATAAAGCTAACCCAGCACCATCATAAAGAAATGGGTATATTTATGTTAGAAAATAGGCACCTAAGATAGAACAATAGCACTATACAAAAATGTATTAAAGGCAAATACCAACAAACTGTTAATTCCAAAGTAGAGGTGATACAAACCTACTCCATATGCCAGGTTTAAATTATGACAATAGAAGTAACGCAGGGATAGGCAACTTACAGCTGTTGTTCGACTTTTGACTCCCATCACCCTCAGTCTCATAGTCTAACAATATCTTTGTTTCCTACTACATGGTTTATCATGAACACCCCTCCTCCCTTCCCTGTCAGGCATTCACAGTCTTCATTGTGGCTGTGTGGGCAGACCTCACATGAGACAAGCCTAAGGGGAGGCAGATGTAGGATTGATGCCCATATTATTTGAGCAGGGAAAGGGAACTCTTACAGATATTTCCATGGCCCGCTGCATGGCAGGTTTAACATACTGAAAAGCAGTGCTGAGCATGCCTGGTTCTGGGCAAGGCGCCGAAACTGGGCACAGAGCCATGCAACAAGTCTGTGCCACTGTGTCTGGCAACAAGTTATACTCCCACACTGCAGAGGCTGCTAGGGTAGTCACCACCAATAGAAACTTTCCCTGCCTTGCAAATTGTTGGAAAAGTCGCTAGCATTCAAGGTATTAAAACCATAGAAATTGGTTTGCCCCATAATTTCCTCATTATGCTGCCCAGGTTATACAGCTGTGTTCATCTTGGACATTTATTGTGTACTACATACATTTATGAGGCAATTATTGTCTAACTAAGCAGATTTAGGATACAAGCTTTCAGGACCTCTTAGGGCTCTTCCTCAGGCATGTTATCATAGATTCCAGTAAAACCTGGAAAACAGGTGAATGCATGACACTATCTTGGGAAGAAACTCCTCAGAGGTACAAAGTACCACCTTATCCTGATGGAATACCAGGAAGGGAGGCTTACAAGACCAGGCTTGTAACTCAGTGACCCGCTGCACAGAGAAAACCATCTTGTGTGTCAATTGGCACAAAGAGATGGAGGCAAGAGGCTTGAAAAGCGTCCTCTGCAAAACACCTGGAACAAGGATAAGACTTTATGGGGCGAGTGGTATTCTTGAAGGAAGGGAAGGCTGAGCACCCATTGAAGAAACACCTTGACATCTGTGATGACAGCAATGCAGAAAGTACAGAAAGTGCTGAGATCTGAACCTTAAGGGAGCTCAAGCTTAGCCCTTTGTTCATACCATCCTGGAGTAAAGACAAAACCAAGGGAAGGTCAAAAACATGCAGCTATATGTTCGTCTCTACACACCACTTATGAAAAATAGACCATACCCTATGGTATGCTTTGGAAGAGAATAGCTTCTGGGTCTGGATCATGGTGGATATAACCTCTGTGGAAAATCCCTTCCACTTCAGGATGTTGGCTTCAGAAGCCATGCTGTAAAAGCAAGTTTCTCCACATCCTTGTACCACAGGTGACCCTGGAACGAATCCTAACAGAGAGACTGACCAACCACAACAAGAAGCAATCAGAAACACATAAGAGAGATGAAATCTCCATGGAATAGATACTGCAGCCATTGAAAAGGCCAGAGGATCCCTCATTAGAGCAGAACGTTGGAACCTTCTTGTTCTCCCTGGTTTCCATGTGGTCTATTGCTGGTGCACCCCACTGCTGGAAAGCAGTTTCATGGATCTACATCTTGATGACTTATTAAAGCCACTTATTACATTTTCAACCCTTGGAATGTGAACGGCCGAGATGGCCAAACATGGACCTCTAACCAACAGAGGGGACTCTTCACTTCCTTCCAGGCTGCCTCGCTACGAGTTCATCCCTGGTGACTGATGCATGCCATGGCTGTGACAGAATACTCTCATATGGGCTACACTTGCCCTGGACACGGAGGTGACCCAGGACAGCTCCCCTTCCCACAGGCTTGCATCATTGGTGACCAGGGCCCACTCCCATGCAACCACTACTGAAGATCTCCCCCTAGCTTCTGGAGAGAGAGAGAGAGAGAGAGAGAGAGAGAGAGACATCTGCTGAAGAATGTTCCTCTGCCTGTGGAACTCAAAGTATGGGACAGCATCCAGGGTCCGCACTATCCAGCCCGACAAGCTCATGAAATCTTTGATCATGGCTGAGGACGACTCCAGTGCCAGACATACATCCTGAGACAGAAGCAGAATCTTCTCCTCCAGGAGGAAGACTTTTCCTGACTAGTTTCCAACCTCATAACCAGGAAAACCAGAAACTGGGAAGGAATTGGAGAGTACTTCTGCAAATTCAGAATCCACCCATGGTAGACTAGAATGAGGGTGCAGTCCTGAACAACATGAATGAAGAGCTCCTCTGAAGTAGCCTTGATGTGGAAATCATTCAGATATGGCATCAGAGAGATGCCCTTGTGCGTAGATGAAGTCTGCCAGGACCACCATGATATTTGTGAAGATGTGTGGTGCCAAAGTCAGGCCAAACAGCAGAGCCATGAACTGGTAATAACTGGAACCGAAAGCAAAGTGTAGGTAGCATTGGCTGTCTGTGAATCGGGATGTGCAAATATGTATCCTGAAGATCCAGAGAGGTCAGATACTCTCCTGGACACGTCACCTCAAATGACAGAATGCAAAGATTCCCTCTTGAAGCACGTAGCAACCACATGTTGTGGCATTTGAGGTCCAAAATGGGCAGGCAAGCGCTGCCTTCTTTGAAACCACAAACAGGTTGCAATAGTAACCTGAAGAGCACTCAGAGACAGGGACTGGCATCAGAACCTGTTTTTCCAGCAGGGAGGACACAGCTTCCTGGAACTTTTAACAAAAAGAACCAATATGGAGGAAGGGATTTGCAATCTATGCAGTAATCTTCTGAGATTATGCACAAAACCCACTGGTCAGTTACTGAGGCAAAAAAGGCAGAGAAAGCCCCCTATAGGCAAAAATGGACCAGGAGTCAGTGATTCAAGCAGATCTGTCAGACTTAGCCTTTGATGCTGAGTGATTGGACTGCAAGGCTTGCCTGGGTTTTGCTGCGGGGGTGCTTCAGAGCTCTGCGGCCTCTGTGCACCTGTCTGCATCCTTCATCACCTTAGCAGAAATTCTGGCAGTGTCAAAAATTGCCTCAGAAACATAAGTATTGGCCTCTTTGATGTTAACCATCAGAACCAAAAAGTCTTCATTGAGAGACAAGAAGACAGAGTCCTCTTTGAGCATTGTAGCTTAAACGGTTGCAGAGATATGTCCTATAGAAGTTAATGGAGCAAAGATGGAGGTAGGCAGACTTTCGTTCCTAAAAGGCCAATTGTACTAATATAGATCTAAAAATAAAAGTTGTCAAAAGACAGAAAATCCCCAAGGAACATCTGGGGAAGTTAAAAAGAAAAAAAAAATACAAGTATTGGTAGGGTGAAAATACCGCCCCCCAAGATACTCAGACAGAGTGAAAGAAGAGAAAAAAAAATCAGCCATCCTCACGCCAAAGTCATCTGAGAGGAAACATACAGATAAGAAAGATAACCATAATGAGTGCCAAGAGCCTACCAAATCAGCCCATGTATGGAGAAGCAACACAGTTATGGACATGAAGTGGACCAAGGCACTCAAAGGGTTACCCACCAGTCTTCTGTCTTCAGGCCACCATCTTAGAGAGAAACCAGAGTCTCAAGAGACCTTGTCATAAGGGAAAACTTGGCAGCAAGATTCCCTCGATGGGACTAAATGGGTCCACAAAAGCACCTGTGGTCAGTCCACTCCAGGGAAGCCCCATGATGGTAATCCGCCTAGTGGAGGATTATACAACCCCACATCTAATAGGAAAATAATAAAAAACCTAAAGAAAATTAAGAGGATGGCCATGCCATCCAGTTCCTAGCAGGACACATGAATTCTGGGAGTTAGTGGGCGGGGTGGGTTTGAACTGGTGGAGGAGGATAGAGTCTCCACCCCCAAAGACCCTGTCTTTTGTGATGTGCCCTGCCCTCCTGGAGGAGGGGCTCAATGCCATTGTACCTGTGTTTCATATTGGAAGTACAACAAAAAAAAAGTTACTAATAGGGAGACCAAAAGTTACTAGTCCAAACTGTGACAAATATAATCTTTTTTTACTAGTCTACTGTATTTTTGTGCTAGACAAAAGCTAGTGTAAATGTCCATCCCTGGTTATATTATTCACAATAGATGTGTTTTCCCCTATACAATCTGTAGACATCTACCACCTTTATTTGTACCTCATATCCTTTTAGGGAAGGACCAACAAGAACCACGGGCCGCATAGAGGGAACCACATCATATGGAGCAACGTGCTCTGCCTGCAAAGAAATACAAACACTGAATGAACATTAACACACAGTGCAACTCAAGTTTTACAACTGAACAAAATATATTGTACTTTTAAATGACAATTATGTATTTTATAATACACAGGGACACAAAGGAAAATGTGGAGCAATTCCAGGTCAAATACAAAATGGCCAAATTTCCACTGACTTAAAAGGGGGCTTATAACACTTTAATAAAATAACTAGTATTCATATAGTGCCTTTCTCCCAGTGGGACTCAAAGCGCTTTCAGCATACGCTCTTGGAATTAACCAAATCGGCAGCTGAAATAACAGATGTTATTATTACCCAATCAATGGTACTCATTTATCAACCTCGGAAGGATGAAGGGCTAAGTTGACCCTGCTGGGATTCAAACCTGCAATCTTGCGGTTTGAACAGGCTCCATAGTCAGGGACTTTAACACTGAGCTATCTCACCAGCTATCTTTAAAATCATTAGAGGTCTTTTAATGTACTGTCAAGCAATGTATCGGAGACTTCCTCCTGCACATAAGGAGTTTAAAGCCTCATTTAACCCATTAATCCACAGCGACTTGAAATGCATTGCTTCCTGATGGGGATTTGAGAAAATTGCATGTGGTCCCTATGCTGCAGATGGTTTGCCTAAATGTTTCATATCCCTATATATGTCTTCGGAATGGTTGGCCATAAAACAAACACATACACACGATACACTGCAAGTGTGACAGCATCCAATTAATTTGGGCCTGTACCCTTAAGAAAAATTTAGTTGCTTTTTTTTTTTTTTTTTTTTTTTTTTTTTTACAGATAATTCAAACAGTCTTTCTGTTGTACTAGCAATTTTCTGTAAAATAAATCTTTTTGGAGAAATTAATCGTTAAGTTAGGTGGCACATTTTGGCACTTTATGGAAATTCCTGAAATGTATGCTAACTAGCTATGTTTGATGCCAAGCGTATTGCTTGCTGTGTTGTTAGAAATGTCAGCACTGCATGGTTTCTTCCTAGATTAATTCTTAGCACAGTTGTGGTAATATTTTATGAGGACAGAAATTAATTAGCACAAAATGCCTAATTGTGCCACTAACAAATGAAGGTTAATTTCTCAAAAATTCTTTATGTTACAAAGAAATGACAAATACAGCATACAGACAGTTTTAAAATCTCTTTCAAATGAACTAAACTTGTCTTAGGATGCTAGGTTCACTTCAAGACTGGTCTGCAGAGGTAGATAAAATGTAAAGAGAAAAATCTACACAAAATGACCAAATGCAAAAGGAACAAGCCTCCTAGCACCAGAGCAGCCCCAGGAATAATAGGATAACATACCAACATTTAACTTTTTCAAAAGATTAACTTGCATTTCATTAGTGCGGAGCAGGACACAGGAACAAAATAGGACTGTGTTTATGTGTATAAATGTATGTAAGTGTATGTGTGTGTGTGTGTGTGTGTGTGTGTGTGTGTATATGTGTCTGTATGGATAAGTGTGTGCATATGGATGTCTAAGTGTATATAGGTGTATATGTATAAGTCTGTGTACATGCATGGATGTAGTACTATGTGTGGGTTTGTGTGTGTACATGGATATAGAAGTGTATGTATGTGTGTGTGCCCATTGATTTATGCGTGTCTATGTGTGTGTCCATAGAGTTTTGCTTGTGTGTGTGTGTGTTTGCATATGGATGTAGAAGAATGTGTGTGCGAGTATGTATGTGTCTGTGTGCATCTATAAAAACAAAGGGGTGAGAATGTTAATAAGAGGCCCATTCACAGAGCTTCCCATCCACCATTAGCAACCTCCCCATCCTCATAGCTTGTATCCCCACTGCTTGCTGTAGGTCATCATCTCCCCACCACCAGCCACCATACAATCTGCACACTTAAACTCCCTGTCAGCTATAGTACATCTCCCACCTCCTGCAGGGAATTTTTGTGGGAGGAGGTATTGAAAAGTCATCAGGGCACCAAGGACACCCCCTAGAAACTACCTTGGCCAATTAAATATATATCCAGAGGCCAATCATGCAGCTTTCTCTCTCTCTCCACTCTGCTCTTGCTCTCAGGCCACAGGGAACACGTGACTGCTCACTTCCTGAAGCAGACAGCCACATTGTAAACCATGCTAAAGTTAGTTTTTAGTAAGTGGATGTGGGTAAATTTAGTGGAAACTGATTGTGTGGAAAAGCCCAGAAATTGTGCTTATCCTAAGCATTCTGTGTTAGTTGGGACCTATGGGAATGGATGCCCAAGGCATAAACACTATACAAAGAAAAAGAGTAGAACTATAAACTCAACATACCTTACCATCAGAACCAGTAAACAGTAGAATATTAACAAAAAGTGGACACAGAACCTCCTACTTTTGTTAACCCATATAATTTGCACTTTTTAATTACCAGTCTGCTATTCTTTATGAGCAATTCTAAAGCAAACCAACTGCACCACAGGGGACACAAATATCCTCTGATAAAAGTAAGGATTGTAACCCCTTGAAAGCTAGATAATTTTCCAACACAATGAGAAGCAATGCATTGGAGAACTCTCTAGCATTCATGGATTAAAGCCCTATATACTGTAAATCAAAAATGTTAAACCCCCCCCCCCCATGGTCCAGTTGGTTCCTGACGTTATTGCTCATCTTTCCTTGAATGTCCCTATACATTTTGGGCTATAGACACAAAAATGATTTAAATGAAGTTTTGTTCCTACAGATGTGTCCAATAAATTGCTTCACAATGCACTGGTAATCACATTATAATTCAGGGGTTAAAACCCCATTTAAATCAAAGGGGATTCTGCAAAGTTTAATTTATCCAATGTGGTGAAGGTGGTTTGCCCCAGAATTGCTCCAGTTCTTCCTGGTACATCAGTATCAGTGATTATACAGCTCTGCCTTCCTGAATCCACTTTTATTACTGTACTTTGGAGGTCAGTTGATAGACACGTTACACTGGGGCCAAGCTGGTCTGTCTGACCACACGCACATACCCTGAACACACACACATACCCTGAACACATACACTGAACACACGCATATACCCTGAACACACACACATACCCTGAACACACGCCCATACCCTGAACACATGTACACACCCTGAACACATGTACATACCCTGAACACATACAATGAACACACACACATACCCTGAACACATTCACTGAACACACACACACATACCCTGAACACACACACATACCCTGAATGCATATACTGAACACACGCACATACACTGAACACACACACTGAACACACACACTGAACACACGCACACACATACCCTAAACACATACACATACCCTGAATGCATATACTGAACACACGCACATACCCATAACACATACAATGAACACACGCAAACACACAAATACCCTGAACACATACACTGAACACACGCATATACCCTGAACACACACACATACCCTGAACACACGCCCATACCCTGAACACATGTACACACCCTGAACACATGTACATACCCTGAACACATACAATGAACACACACACATACCCTGAACACATTCACTGAACACACACACACATACCCTGAACACACACACATACCCTGAATGCATATACTGAACACACGCACATACCCTGAACACATACACTGAACACACACACTGAACACACGCACACACATACCCTAAACACATACACATACCCTGAATGCATATACTGAACACACGCACATACCCATAACACATACAATGAACACACGCAAACACACACATACCCTAAACACATACACTGAACACACGCAAACACACATACCCTAAACACATACACAGAACACACGCAAACACACACATACCCTAAACACATACACTGAACACATGCACATACACTGAACACATACGCTGAACACACGCACATACCCTGAACACATACACTAAACACACGCACATACCCTGAACACATACACTAAACACACGCACATATCTGAACACACGCACATACCCTGAACACATACACTGAACACACGCACATACCTGAACACACGCACATACCCTGAACACACGCACATACCCTGAACACACGCACATACCCTGAACACAAACACATATCCTGAACACATACACTGAACACAGGCACATACCCTGAACACACACACGCATACCCTGACCACATACACTGAACACACACACGCATACCCTGACCACATACACTGAACACACACATACCCTGAACACACGCACATACCCTGAACACAAACACACATCCTGAACACAAACACATATCCTGAGCACAAACACACATCCTGAACACAAACACACATCCTGAACACAAACACACATCCTGAACACAAACACACATCCTGAACACAAACACACATCCTGAGCACAAACACATATCCTGAGCACAAACACATATCCTAAACACATACACTGAACACAGGCACATACCCTGAACACATGCACATACCCTGAACACATACACACACATTATCACGCTGCCCATGATCTGCCTCCTGTTGCCTTACCTGTCATATTCCCCCTTGTGGATTTGCAGCAGCATGGCTGGTCGCTACCTGCCTGCTGGCCTCTCTGTCTGCAGACGTGCGTCATTATGTCATGCTCACTATTTTGTACTCGTGGCACTAACTGGCCGATGGATGTCCCGCCTCCCCGGTAGGCTTTATATGCGGCCTTGAAACCTAACTTCACTACCCTTTCATGGTGTACCAGAGCATTGCCTGGTGTTCTGCTTTCTGTTGTGACCCATGCTAGGCTGCTGAATCCGATCCGTGTATGACCCCTGGCTTGTCTGACTACCCGATTCATGCCTGAATTTTAGCCTTGTCCAACTACTCGATCCGTGCTCGATCCTTGGCTCTGTCTGACTACCTGATCCGTGTATGACCACTGGCCTGGCTGACTACCCGCTCCGTGCATATACCGTGGCTTGTCTGACTACCCGATCCGTGTATGATCTTGGCCTTGTCTGACTCCGCTTATGTATGTACCTTGGGCCTGACTGACGTGCTCCGTGCAGGTACTTGGGCCTGGTCTTTGCATCACTGTGTTGCCCCAGTTTAGTCTGCTGTCTTTAGGCCTTGCCAGCACTCTAGTCTTACCGAGGGTACTTGCCTTGGACCCTAGCATTCTAGGGCATATATGTATTTGCTGCTTAGGACTATATGCTGCTTAGTGCTACTACCTCTTAGCCAACCTCTCCCCATCTCAGGTAGGCTGTGAGAACTGTAGGCCAAGTTCTCTCCCTTTCTGCTGCTCCTGGTTCCAGTAGTGCAGGCTATGTTCAGTATCAGCTCAAAGGTAGTGGACTGTAGCACTGTCCTCACGCCTGACCTCGGGGAGGGTTGGGAAAGTGCTTATTTGTATATATCTTTTAATATAGTGGTGTTGATCCTACTGTCCCTGTCCAACAGGGCCGGACTGGGAATAAAAACCAGCCCTGGAAAAAATTGCTGACCAGCCCCATAGCATTGCGTCATTATACTAGTCCCATAGCATAATGGCATTTTTTTCTTGTTTATAAAAGGGGAAAACACGCATTTTAAAAGACATCTGAATGCTACCAGAACAATAGAGATTTATTTATTTATATATATATATGGTTGACAGTGGCACACACTGAAATTTAAAATAAATCATATAACACTTTGTAGTATGGCAGTGCACGTCCCATAAAGGTAAATATAAAAATGTACTCAGCCTAGGGTATCCCCAACAGCAGTTGGTATCCCCAACAGCTGTTCCTCTCTGCTGTTGGGGATACCCTAGGCTGAGTACATTTATATATATATATATATATATATATATATATATATATATATATATATATATATATACACACATACACACCACCTCTTGACTCTCGATTCCCCTCTTTTTCCTCTTTCTCCCACTCTTCATTCCCACCTTTTGTTTCGTTCTCCCCTCTTGACTCTAGTCCCCACCTTTTGCCTTTTTCTCTTCCTTTTGATCCCCCTTTCACCCCTTCCTTGACTCTTGATCCCACATTTTGCCTAGCTCCCCTTCTTGCCTCTTTCTCCCCCTCCTGATCCCCCCTTCTTTTGCCTCTTGGTCCCTCCCTCCTTTTGCCTCTTGATTGCCCCTCATTTCACCTCATGATCCCCCCTCCATTTGCCTCTTTTTTCCCCACTCTTGACCCCCCTCTGCCTCTTTCCTCCTCTTGTCAAGTTGCCTCTCTTTACCCCTCTTGATTTTTCTTTCGCCATTCTCCTCCTCTTGATCCCTCTCTTGCCTTAATCCAGCCTTGACTCTTGTCTTCATCCCCCTTTTGCCTTTTTCTCTCCCTCTTGCCTCTCTCCCCCTTTCCTGATTCACCCCTTTTGCCTCTCTCCCCCTTGTACTTCTCTCTCTCTCCCCCTTTTGCCTCTCTCCCCCATGTACTTCTCTCTCTCTCCCCCTTTTGCCTCTCTCCCCCATGTACTTCTCTCTCTCTCCCCCATGTACTTCTCTCTCTCCCCCATGTACTTCTCTCTCTCCCCATGTACTTCTCTCTCTCCCCATGTACTTCTCTCTCTCCCCATGTACTTCTCTCTCTCTCCCCCTTTTGCCTCTTTCTCCCCCATGTACTTCTCTCTCTCTCCCCCTTTTGCCTCTTTCTCCCCCATGTACTTCTCTCTCTCTCCCCCTTTTGCCTCTTTCTCCCCCATGTACTTCTCTCTCTCCCCCTTTTGCCTCTTTCTCCCCCATGTACTTCTCTCTCTCTCCCCCTTTTGCCTCTTTCTCCCCCATGTACTTCTCTCTCTCCCCCTTTTGCCTCTTTCTCCCCCATGTACTTCTCTCTCTCTCCCCCTTTTGCCTCTTTCTCCCCCATGTACTTCTCTCTCTCTCTCCCCCTTTTGCCTCTTTCTCCCCCATGTACTTCTCTCTCTCTCTCCCCCTTTTGCCTCTTTCTCCCCATGTACTTCTCTCTCTCCCTTTTGCCTCTTTCACCCCCATGTACTTCACTCTCGCTCCCCCTTGTGCCTCTTTCACCCCCATGTACTTCACTGTACCCCTTGTGCCTCTTTCACCCCCATGTACTTCACTCTCTCCCCTTGTGCCTCTTTCACCCCCATGTACTTCTCTCTCCCCTTGTGCCTCTCTCCCCCATGTACTTCTCTCTCCCCTTGTGCCTCTCTCCCCCATGTACTTCTCTCTTTCTCTCCCCCTTGTGCCTCTCTCACTCTCTCTCCCGTACCTCTTTTTCACTTTCCTGCACTGCCGACATCCGGAGCGCAACCACTCCAAACGCGGAGACGCCGCGTGGAGTGTGCAGGGGTTTTCTTCCTCTGTCTGGGCGCCAGTTTTAAACTGGCCTCAGAACAGAGGAAGAAAATACCTGCACGTTCCACGCGGCGTCTCCGCATTTTGAGTGGTTGCGCTCCGGATGTCGGCAGTGCAGGAAAGTGAAAAAGAGGTACGGGAGAGAGAGAGAGAGAGGCACAAGGGGGAGAGAAAGAGAGAAGTACATGGGGGAGAGAGGCACAAGGGGAGAGAGAAGTACATGGGGGAGAGAGGCACAAGGGGGAGAGAAAGAGAGAAGTACATGGGGGAGAGAGGCACAAGGGGAGAGAGAATAATTATAGAAGAAGCCCTCGGCCGGCCCCTGGGAAGCCCAGTGCTGGCGGCCTACCGGGATTTTTCCCGGTATCCCGGCAGGCCAGTCCGGCCCTGCTGTCCAAGTCTTTATTTGTCTGAGTAACCGTGACACATATACACTGAACACACACACCCTCTACACACACACACACACCCTGAACACATACACACACACACTGAACACATACACACTGAACACACATACACTGAACAAACACACACACACATAAGCTGAACACATACACTGAACACACGCACATACCCTGAACACACAAGCACACATACACTGAACAAAAACACACGCACATACCCTGAACACATAAACTGAACACACGCACATACCCTGAACACATAAACTGAACACACGCACATACCCTGAATACACACATGCACACACTAAACACACACACGCCCTAAACACCCACACACACATATACACTGACTCATTCCTGCTCCACAGAACAGAAGAGAGCACTTAAAACTGTTCTTTTCTTCTGGTCCCTAATACACACATACAGAGAACACACACAAACATACACTGAACACACACGCACACACACACAAAACATAGAACTATTCTTCTCTTTGATACCTAATACAGTTCATCAGAGGCACACAGGGCCATAACTACAAAGCTAAAGTGGAGCAATTCTGGAGAAAACCAACTGCACCATACGATACAAATGAAAATATGCACTGACAGAAATGGTGGTTACTAACCACTTAATGTCAAATAACATGCCAGGCCCGTCACAAGTTTTGGTCCTTTAAGGACCAGTGATGGTCCTGGTACACCATGAGTTAAATGATGAATGATGGTTCGTCGTGATCATGCCAGGAGGCTGAAACAGGATCAGTCCGTTTCAGCCTTTCCATCTGCGAGCCAGTACCTGTGATCGCTCAATGAATGAAATGACTCTGGCCTTGCATGTAAACCTCCCTGGACCTTAAGCAGTTATTCCCTAAAATACTAGAGAGGTTTTTAATGTATTGCAAAGCAATGCACTGGAGACCTCACTGGCATTCAAGGCCTAAATAAACACTTAAAACAATAGAAATGTTTTGTTGACCTCTGTAGTGCAGACGGATTGCTATAAAATTGCTCCACTTTAGAATCTGGCATATTACAGATGGGCCCCAGCTTGCAAATATCTACTGTATAATCATCAGGATACCCAAGAGCAGTTAGTAAATAAGTGAGTACTGCCTCTGCTGTTAGTGTCTCACAGGGTATTGCTGAGAACACAGGGCTACTTAGGATGCCAAATTCTGTCTGCCCTGCCCCTGGGATCCTGGCTCTTACATCCATGGTTGCATCATATTGATGCTTATTGTATTCTTTTCTGTTGTAGACAAGAGGCCCACAGTGCTAGATAATTCTAACAACAACAAATTTGTAACCACTAGGATGCATCCAAGGGTTAAAGGGGAAATGTATTCTCAGACAAATGCCTTTTAATGTGTTTATCAGAAGGATTACATAGATATGTGTCATTCAAACAGCACTAGTGATTACCATTTACTGTTTTTATTTTCAAATGATCTGTTATAGTCTACTGCTTCAGAAGGATTATATAAATATGTGTGATTCAAACAGCATCAGTTATTTTCATATGATCTCTGTTATAGTTTACTGCTAGTTGTTTTAGTCTACAGTCAGACTAGTGTACCTTAGTGTTCCTTTAGAGTGTTTCAGGTCTATTGACTCCCTACTGATTGTTGTGAGGGTAGGTGACCTAGAGGCAGGCTTTAATAGAGATCACTCTATGCATGAAACTGCAGCTGTAATGCAAAAAAAATATAGAAAGATACATCTGATGGCTGTATGAAGGATTCCTACCTAGGTAAATTAATGAGGCTGATGTGCTAAGAATAGTTTGAGGAACAGTCCCAATGAGTTAGACCAGGGGTTTTCAAAGAATTTGTTCTTGTGGCTGCCAATGCGGCCACAACAATGTTCTGGTGGCCTCACTGCGGCCACAGCAATATTGTGGTGGCCATGCTATGATATTACATGTGCAAAAGGTACTATAATGGGATTAAGACATACAAAAATTGCATATAAAGATGTGCAACAACAACAATAAGTTTAAATCATACTACAATTTCAACAGAAAAAGTCTGCTAAGGTCTTGAACAGTGGATGTTTTGTCATAGACTTTCCAACATACAGGCATAGCAGTGACAGCATGTCAGAGAGGATGTACAGTCATAGAGAGGGAGTCTCCATCCTCTCTGTCATGCTATCTTTTCCACCTGACATCTCATCAGCATCTCTGATGCTTTGTCTTACTCTCTCTGACTCTCCATCTTCTCCGACATGCTACACCTTCTACCGGACACCCCACCACCTCTCTGTTGCCTTGTCTTCTTCTCTCTTTGACTCTCCATCCTATCTCACATGCCAACCCTGCTTTGCCTGTGTGTTGGGAAGAATATGATTGAGCATCCATTGTTCAAGACCTTAGCAGACTTCTCCTTTTTGAGATTCATGAGCTTGGATTCCACATTTGATACAAATGTCCTTCTGCTGAATTATGATGATTTTGTGTCACTGAGAAGCAGCATTATTTCACAATAAATAAATAAATATCTTGAATCGCACTGAGGCTGAAGTAATTTTAGAGTAAACCATCTGCCCCATAGGTGACAGAAAACAAGTCCCATTGATTTAAATGTTTTTTAAACCCTGTAATGCTAAAGAGGTTTACAATGCATTGGAGACATTTAGCAATCAAGGGGTTAAATGCCAAATTTAAGTTGTCACATCATTCCGGCCGATAGGCCAGTGAGGGTTGTAGTGTGTGTGTGTGTGTGTGTGTTGCACTCATTTGTATTGTGTTTTTTTTTTTTTATCTGTTCACCCCTTGAGTGCCAGAGGGATATGCAACGCATTGCTTTGTAATGTGTAAGACACCTCTCTGGCACACAAATGATTGAATGAGAGTTACAATAGACATCAAAAACCTACACTGTCATGGAGCTCCGTGTGTTCCTTATCACAGGAACAGCTACAGACTCCTCCGTTCTGGATATCCCTGCGTTCCTTATCACAGGAACAGCTACAGACTCCTCCGTTCTGGATATCCCTGCGTTCCTTATCACAGGAACAGCTACAGACTCCTCCGTTCTGGATATCCCTGTGTTCCTTATCACAGGAACAGCTACAGACTCCTCCGTTCTGGATATCCCTGCGTTCCTTATCACAGGAACAGCTACAGACTCCTCCGTTCTGGATATCCCTGCGTTCCTTATCACAAGAACAGCTACAGACTCCTCCGTTGTGGATATCCCTGCGTTCCTTATTCACAGGAACAGCTACAGACTCCTCCATTCTGGATATCTCTGTGTTCCTTATTCACAGGAACAGCTACAGACTCCTCCATTCTGGATATCCCTGCGTTCCTTATCACAGGAACAGCTACAGATTCCTCCATTCTGGATATCCCTGCGTTCCTTATCACAGGAACAGCTACAGACTCCTCCATTCTGAATATGCCTGCTTTCCTTATCACAGGAACAGCTACAGACTCCTCCATTCTGGATATCCCTGCGTTCCTTATCACAGGAACAGCTACAGACTCCTCCATTCTGGATATCCCTGCGTTCCTTATCACAGGAACAGCTACAGACTCCTCCATTCTGGATATCCCTGCGTTCCTTATCACAGGAACAGCTACAGACTCCTCCATTCTGGATATCCCTGCGTTCCTTATCACAGGAACAGCTACAGACTCCTCCATTCTGAATATGCCTGCGTTCCTTATCACAGGAACAGCTACAGACTCCTCCATTCTGGATAACCCTGTGTTCCTTATCACAGGAACAGCTACAGACTCCTCCATTCTGGATATCCCTGCGTTCCTTATCACAGGAACAGCTACAGACTCCTCCATTCTGGATATCCCTGCGTACCTTATCACAGGAACAGCTACAGACTCCTCCATTCTGGATATCCCTGCGTTCCTTATCACAGGAACAGCTACAGACTCCTCCATTCTGGATATCCCTGCGTTCCTTATTCACAGGAACAGCTACAGACTCCTCCATTCTGGATATCCCTGCGTTCCTTATTCACAGGAACAGCTACAGACTCCTCCATTCTGGATATCCCTGCGTTCCTTATCACAGGAACAGCTACAGACTCCTTCATTCTGGATACCCCTGCGTTCCTTATTCACAGGAACAGCTACAGACTCCTCCATTCTGGATACCCCTGCGTTCCTTATCACAGGAACAGCTACAGACTCCTCCATTCTGGATACCCCTGCGTTCCTTATCACAGGAACAGCTACAGACTCCTCCATTCTGGATACCCCTGCGTTCCTTATCACAGGAACAGCTACAGACTCCTCCATTCTGGATACCCCTGCGTTCCTTATTCACAGGAACAGCTACAGACTCCTCCATTCTGGATATCCCTGCGTTCCTTATTCACAGGAACAGCTACAGACTCCTCCATTCTGGATATCCCTGCGTTCCTTATCATAGGAACAGCTACAGAGTCCTCCATTCTGGATACCCCTGCGTTCCTTATCACAGGAACAGCTACAGACTCCTCCATTCTGGATATCCCTGCGTTCCTTATCACAGGAACAGCTACAGACTCCTCCATTCTGGATATCCCTGCGTTCCTTATCACAGGAACAGCTACAGACTCCTCCATTCTGGATACCCCTGCGTTCCTTATTCACAGGAACAGCTACAGACTCCTCCATTCTGGATATCCCTGCGTTCCTTATCACAGGAACAGCTACAGACTCCTCCATTCTGGATATCCCTGCGTTCCTTATTCACAGGAACAGCTACAGACTCCTCCATTCTGGATATCCCTGCGTTACTTATTCACAGGAACAGCTACAGACTCCTCCATTCTGGATATCCCTGCGTTCCTTATTCACAGGAACAGCTACAGACTCCTCCATTCTGGATATCCCTGCGTTCCTTATTCACAGGAACAGCTACAGACTCCTCCATTCTGAATATCTCTGCACCAGCAATTTATGATGTTGTGTGTGCGCTCTCTCTTATTTTTGGTGCCCTTTGCCCAAAGTCAAGGTTTTTCATGGACAGGGAAACCAAAGTAAAAGCACATGGAACATGTTATAAATCACAGACCCTGCCAGATGTGAAAGAAGCCATCTGTTAACCCTTTCTATCATGAGTAAAGCATGGAGTCAGCACATCTCAAATGAAAACATTGAGTTCCATGCTAAATATTTAAGGGAGAAAAAAACTGTTTTAAAAGACCAAAACTCTTCCCTAGCTGAGCGCACTCAGAAGATCTCACCTGCCTCACTTGTGCACTCAGTCACACTCCCACCTTCAGGCACAGCCACAGGCAGCAGGACCAGTTCTAATCTATATCCCTCTGAGTGCTAGAAGAATATGCAATGCACTGCAAATCCTCTGGCACTCAAAGGGTTAATATGCATGTCAATAGAAAGCTCAGAGGAGCACAACAGCACAAACTACACACTCCTGCAAATGTGAGTGTGTACTAAGTAGCTGGAATTGTTGAGCAGCCCACTGAAAACACTCCTCATGAAGAAGGTGAGCAAACTACCAGGAAAATGAGTTACAGCTGTTTTTTTTTTTTTTTTTTTTTGAGTGAAGGAGTCTCTGTAAAGCAATGTGAAGTGTGTGTTTGCTGCTGCTCAGCGATTACTGCACAGTGAGAGCCAGACCACATGTTCTTCCATTGTGCACTTAACTGGTCAGAAAGTGACTTGAGCATGATAAGGCACACACATCGGCTCTCCCTGTACAATAAGTACTGATCAGCATGGAGAAGCATGCAGAAGTGAAAACTTTCATGATGCATACACACAGATCCACAAGAGGAAAGGTATATATACACATCCACCCCTCTCGTACCTGATTATTTGGGCTACTTGGGCAGACAATGTTTTTTCCAGGGCACTGCTCCCTCTGCAAGACACCCCAGTGGCAGTACCTGGAGCACTTCCTGTGACAGCAACATGCAGATGACAGCTGTACCCAAACCGCTGGCACCTCCCAATGCTCCTTCTAAGTGTGCTCTGTTTGTCTCTGCAAAGAGGCAACCCGCTCTGCTGCCAACCTCATCGATGATCAGGCACCAACTAAGTTCTGGGCTGGCTGTGCTCACTTACACCTTCCCACAACTTTACTGCAAGTGGGAGATGAAGTGAAGCCGAGGTCCTCCTGCCCAGCCTGCCCCTGCTTCCACCTCCAGCCCTTCTGCTTGCTGTCCTCTCAGGCATGCATTGCGATGAAGATGCTGGGGCACGCTAAACAAGGATTGGCTGGCTGAGGCAACCTCAAGCGGGAAGCCTCAGCCAGTCAGAATTGTACTTTTTATTTTTTAAATGGCAGCAACCATAATGGCCGTGCGGGGCTTTCGCCACCATTTCTGCAATTCTCACAGTGGCCGCACAAAAATTGTCTGGTGGCCGCATACGGCCACGGTGGCCGCACTTAAGACGCATTAAATGCCACTTAATTCTAGGGCAATTTCCCTTTAAACAGCCAACCCTTGAAAATGTAGATATTTATTGAAGGGGCCAAAACATGTTCTTTCTTATGTCAACAGCCACATTACTTACTTTATGGGGAACCTTATTATATGTATTAACGAGATCTGTATCCTTCCTGATAAATGGCAGGTTTATGACCAGGGAGTATACAGGTACAGATCTTGGTGCCTTTCGGTTCCCCAAGGAAGCCCAAAAACACCCTACTGTTGAAAGACCTACTTAAAGGGATAGTAATGTTTCACAAAAACAGCAGCTCCAATTAATCTTCATGGTATTTGAGCTATAGAGAGCTTTATTTCAATACTGTCAGAGTTGTAGTTCAAGAGTAATTGAATGATAAAGTATCCCCCTCCCGTCCTTTTACCTAGTGTAACATTGCTTACCTCAGATGTGGAATCAGGTTGCTTGACGAGACAGATAACAGCAGGGGACAATCTTCTTACTGTGAGAACGAAAACCCTGCCCCCCTTGACAGGTTTTTGAGCTTTTTCCCTTATCTTAATTGAAGTTTGTCCCTCTCTGCAATCTACCTGGGCACCTCCCTGCTGCTCTGAGCTGAGCAGTGTTACATCAGTAAAAGGGGTGGGAAGGGAATACTTTATCATTCAATTACTCTTGAACTACAACTCTGACATAATTGCAATAACACTCTCCAAGGCCCAAATACTATGATGATTAATTAGAGCTGCTTTTATTATGAAACATTACTATCCCTTTAAATCCAGATTTCTAAAGCAGGAGAGTATAGTCAACCTGCAAACAACAGAGCCAAGTTGGAGGGTTTGCAATATGACCATTCACCTATATAAATTACTCACTTTTTACATATACTATTATGTTTCTTAAATTATTAGATGCCCCACTTGTGGTTTCTTTTCTGTTTCATCCCAATGGGCCATCTTTCTGAGAGGAGCTTGGGGGTAGATCAACTGTTTGGATAAGCCTGTGTGGAGATAGTGATACTATCCAACACAGGTGTCTGAGCTGTTTTCTATTTGGACAGCCACTGATACATGCAAATGTATCTAGTTTGTTGTTATTAATCTGTGACAATATTATCTTACGTGTACCTCCAGATCTTCTGTTTTCTTATTTTTACATAAATAAAAACATTTTATGGCAACTGGACACAACAAATAATGAAAAACAATTACCCCATCTTGTGAGCAAAATATAATTTTTGCAAAATGAATACAAAATAGAAAAAAATATTCCACCAAACGAATTAATTAAAAAGCTATGCAACACTAGATAGCCTCTCTGATCCTGATGGTCGCTTTCTCATGGTAAAGGGACAATTATTTTCCACTAAAATCACTTTGGCCAACGCTTACTTCCCCAGTGACAAACATACTGCATTCCTCTCCTCACTCTTAGACAAAATAGATGATTTCTGTGAAGAGGTACTATTCCTGGGTGGAGACTTGAATTTTCCTCTAAACCCCCAGCTGGATTGCAATCCACCTCTGTTGGCCCATACAGTGCACGCGATCCAGAAATTCAATACTGTACTGGCCTCTTGTCACTTACAGGACGTTTGGAGACTGGAGCGTCCAACAGACAGAGACTACATCTTCTTCTCACATCCATACAACAAATACTCACGCATAGACCCTTTCCTCTCCGACCAGTATAACCTACAGCTTGTGCAATGGGCTTCAGCAGACAGACACTAATTACTGATCAATTATTTGATTTAGCTCTCATTACTTATGTCACACTCATTACAAGCTTCTATAAATAAAAGTACACACACACACACACACACAGAGTTAGTAACAGGTGAGAGGGAATACACAGTATTTGATTACCTATTACAGAGTTATTGCTAGGTACTGTTTTAGGGGTTTAAAGCCCCAGGTCTCATGATTAAAGTGGAACTTTCACTTTGTATAAAGTTGCTCTACAATAATTAAGGATATGGCGACTAGCTTCATAATACTTCTGTTACCCCTCAGAAGTGGCAGATTCAGTCCTTCATCTTCAGAGACTGAAAACCAGGCATCAGTGCAGACATCTTGTTTGCGTGCCTGTGCTGTCAGTCCTGGTCTCCTCTAAGAAGCATTGCACTGTGCCATAAGGTAACCGGAAGGGACTGATGGTGCAGACTGCACTAACCTGGCCGTCACTCTCCAAAAATTAAGGATTACTTTAGAATCCGCCACTTCTAAGAGGTAATAGAAGTATTATGAAGCTAGTCGCCATATGCTTAGTTATTGCAGGGAGACTTTATACAAAGTGAAAGTTCCACTTTAACCCCTTAAGGACCAGAGGGAAGCACAACACTTTGCAAAACATTGCGTTGCACACCCCTCTGATCCTCAAGGGGTTAAAGCCCAGATCTTGTTGACAACTTGTTCATGTATTTGTGCCAATCTCCTTTGGAGTATTGACGAAACTGAACGTTAAGCCCGGACCCTTCTGGGGAAAGCCTTCTCAAAAAAAAAAAAGTGTTTGCCTTATTTAAGATACACAACAATGCAAGGCAATGAACTGCACAGTTCTCTAGCACTTGAAGAGAGGTGAGAAGCAAGCGATGCAATGCATTTCTCACTCCCTGACACTCAAACGGTTAAATATATTGAATGCATTTAATGCCATACGCCTGGTGATGATATATCTTCCCTTCTGTGCCCGACACTCTTTGCACAAACTTGCCAACATTCAAAAACACTTCCTTTTTCCCTAGGCAGTCACATGACTGAACCTCACTAGTGGTCCATAGTGCCCTTTAGTGCAATGCCAGTAGAAATCCTAATAAACCAGACTTAAAACGGAACTTTCACATTCATTTAACTATCCCTAGGTTGGAAGATATACTTATAATAATGCTTTGTGTATATATATTAATCCCCTGCTATCCACCTATGTTATTAAACTGTACCGTATAAGTTAGCTGCAAGACCAGGAGAGCGGAGCCATCTTTCCTAAAAAGTAATACAGCGCATGCGTCAGCTCTCCCTGTGTCTTGTCAGTCACAGCAGAAGAGACGGCCCCTAAATTTTTTTTTGTTTGTCGAGTGTGACGCGTGCTTGTACGCGAACCGCATGCAACTTAATGTGTATGCGGCCAGTTCGTCCACATTGCACGCTCACACAGGACCAGAAACTCCAGTGTGCACAGCATCTGTCTCCCAGCGCTCTCAGAGGTATGTGAATGCAAACTTGTAATTGATTTAGAACATGACAGTAGCAGGAACATTAAACTTACCAACCTGTTATACTGTGGCAGCCGGCAGCCTAAGCCCCTGGATATTAAAATTTATTTGACATAGAAATGTTAACCTCACAGACAAGACCTGAACACACACGATTCAAGGAGCGCGCCAGGTCACATGCTTTAGAAAGGCTTGACGTAGGATTCAGGGGCTGGACGGACAATTCACTGCCAAGCCCTGTGGGAGTGTCTTCTGTACCATACGGTGCATGATGGTACAGCTCTAAAAGGACATTACATCACCAGGCAAACTATCCATGTCACTGTTGCTGAATTTATAAAGAATTTTACATGAAAAGAAACACATCAATATACACAGGGGACACAAAGGAAGGGATGAAGCCATGAACATAAAGAGGTGAACGTTCCGCTTTAAAACTTCACTTCTACAACACAGTATTCTTTACTCCCATTTAAAACCCATACGGAATTATATAAATAAGCAATATTAACATAAGGAGAAGCTCCAGAATCTACTGATCTTTGAACAACAAGCAAAAACAATACTGGGTAAAAATTCTGTTTTAAAACCACGGACAAATGCATGGAAAAATGAGTCCAGGGACCTTAAACTGTCCCTGAAAATCAAAGACAGTTGGGACATAAGTATGCAAAGCAGCTTGTTTACTCACTGCAATTGGATGATCACATTTGCATGCTGAACTATTATATTACTGGAGAAATTATATGCACCAGATTGCAATACTGTATATAAACCAGCTAATCTGCATTAAAGGAGCAGTACATTTTTGTATGAAAAAATATTTATTGCATGGTGTTTCATGTTGAGTACAGTACTTCCACTGCTGAGAGATGCATATTTCCAGAGTTATTACAGTTTAAACCTGTGTTTTTTTACATTACCAGTGCCCTCTACTGGTCAAATTCTAATTCGTTTTTCAGTTCCATTCTAATGGAGACTAAAGTCGGTGACTTACAGTTCTGCATAGAATGTGATAGAAACTGCTGAGTCGTTTCCTGTCAGTTAGAACTATCAGGAAATATACACAGTAAATTCACTTCCTGGTTATTTGAAGTGTTACAATCCTATATAATAATTCGCTAAATGTGCTAGGGGCATTAGTAGCAGAAAAAGGGAAGTAGTCATGCCACTCTACAGATCTCTAGTTAGACCTCACCTAGAATATTGTGTACAGTACTGGAGACCCCATCTCCAGAAGGATATTGATACTCTAGAGAAAATTCAAAGAAGGGCTACTAAAATGGTGACTGGTCTACAGGAAAAGAAATATCAGGATAGACTAAAGGATCTGAATATGTATAGCTTGGAGGAGAGAAGAGAGAGAGGGGATATGATAGAAACATTCAAATACATGAAGGGATTCAACAAAGTACAGGATGGAAGTATATTTCAAAAGAGTAAAAACGTTAGGACAAGAGGCCATAGTCTAAAACTAGAGGGACACAGGTTTAGATGTAATGTAAGAAAGTTTTACTTCACTAAGAGCGTAGTAGACAAGTGGAATAGCCTACCAGCAGAAGTGGTAGATGTCAATACAGTGACAGAATTTAAGCATGCATGGGATAGGCATAAGGCAGTCCTTAACATAAGAAAAGACCAAGGACCAAAAAAGGTTTGAGGTTTTTACAGTAGGAAATTGGGCAGACTAGATGGGCCGAATGGTTCTTATCTGCCGTCAAATTCTATGTTTCTATGTTTGTCAGAAGCCATCACGTGCAGTAGAGACGGCTGCGCAAGCTGCAGTCCTGCGCACTACAGACTGCTCACGCCACGGCTGATAACAGAGCGGGGCTCCGAATTCAGACCATAGTCAGTGCGCAGAGAGGACTACGGTCTGAATTCAGAGCGCCCAGCTTCGTATAAGCTGCAGTGCGGGCAGTCTCTACTGTGCATGACTGCACCGCGGCCGTTGCTGGATGGCACTGTGGACTGTGTACACAGGCGCTTCAACTAGTGTTTGAATAAAACACCTGATATCAGTGAGAGTGACCTTATTTTACGCCTCAGGAAAAGTCCTATAACATGTAGGTTTTCATAAAAAAAGCTTACTGCTCCTTTAATTGCCAGACAGCGAGGGGAAGAGACATCACCACAAGGAGGACTGGAATCAAAATGAAACATCTAACATCTTTAAAAATTAACCAATTACCAAGCATCTTCATGTAGATTAAAATAGAGTCTTATGTTAAAAAAAAATATCTGGATCAATTCTGGGGCAAAAATTTAATTCTCACATTTCTGATTAATGTAAATTAGTTTTTTTTTTACCCCTTGGATGCTAGGAAGGACTCAAACTCATTGGGCCATATGTTCAAAGACGTAGCGAAATAGCTTTTGTCGTTTGTAACAACTTTTCAAAGTACACTGTCGTTCGGCTCATTAATATTTTCAGAGAGTGTCAGTTGTGATCGGAAATATGTTGTTTGTTCTGACTGAAATTGTCGTATGTAAAGACAAAAAAATGTCTTAACTAAAGACAAAAATGTCCTAACTAAAAACAAAAATTCTCACATTCAGTCGTTCACATTGCCTGCACTTGTTTCTTAAAGGGATAGTAATACTTAAAATGTAAAAAAAATATGTTGTAGGGTTTATCCCCCTGAGTAAAACAAGAGTACTCCCACTGCTGAAAGGTGTTTCATTCAAAAGTTATTAATTTTCAAAGTTGAATATTTTAGGTGCAATATCACAGTGGCCTGAAATTGTACAGTGGCGCTGTTGCTACACGATCCTATGGACAGCTCTGGTCCCGGGACCATAAATCTCCATAGGATGGTGTAGCAACAGCACCACTGTACAATTTCAGGCCACTGTGATATTGCACCTAAAAATTCAACTTTGAAAATTAATAACTTTTGAATGAAACACCTTTCAGCAGTGGGAGTACAATTACATATTTTTGTCTTTCATAAAATATTTTTTGTCGTTATCCCTTTGAATATCCGGCCCATTTTAAATCAAAGCAAAGTGCTGGAGAGTTAGAAGCCCCATTTATATGAAAGTGAATTTCTCTTTCTTCACTGTGGTGCAGCTTTAGACCAGTTTTCTTTTGAACATAAGGCTATTATAACTTAAAACAAGATCAGTACTTACTGCCTACAAAAGCAGATTTATTATTTCATCTAAGTGTGTATTACACCATTCAGTAACTGAAATAGCAAGTCTCAAAATAATTGGTGCCAGTGAAAGTCACCCCAAAATAAAGTTTTCACTGCTTCCAGAAGAAAGGGTATTAGTTTCATATATGTCATTACCAGGGTTAAACCTTTCACTAAAGACTTATATGTATGGTCACACAGGAAACTATATCACTGAAACCAAATCGCAATGACTGGTCAACCACAATAAATATAGTCTTGCTCTGTATGGAGTTTTTCTGTGAATGACTGGCAACTGTGGTTATTGAAATATACAGTGCCTACATGTTAAGGGGCAAGTAATAAATAAATAAAACCAATTTTACTAGTTATTCACCGCAATTTCCTCATCTGGGAGTGGCAGCATTAGAAATATACAGCCCTCCATGTGCAGGTCATACACAGGCTTCTTATCCCACCTCCTGCAAGTGACGAATTAGCCAGTGGCAGCTTAATTCCTATTGGCCACTCAGGTGGGTGTTATCAGATTAGATAACATCTTCATTTCCTGGATGAAAAAGCCTAAGCTAACTATTAAAAGCCTGAGATGAAATAAAACACACATATATGTGATAAATAAAGACCATTGTTTGGTTTGAAACATCAAGAAATAAATCAGCACTGGATAGAATGAACAATTAGCCCCGTGAGTGTGGTTCATTCCTATTGCTCTTTTATATCCCGTTACTTCAGAGACTAGCACCTAGGCATGTTTCCTCATTTTCTCTAGTGAGTGCTCCATTGACTGACTGTTTGTGTGTGTGTGTGTGTGTATATATATGTATATATATATATATATATATATATATATAAAAGAGATAGCCTGATTGCATTATTTATGGTTCCTCACACAAAGAACATAATTTATGTCTCCTCAGAAAACACACACACATTGAACAGAATGCCTCATTACATAATTTATGTCTCATTAGGAGACACAACTACCATTGGGTGATTCAATGGGGACGTTACTGCTCCCATTGCATGATTCAATGGGGGCATGGTTATCATACAGGGAGTTGGCCCGCCCCCTCCAGCCCACCCACCACTATCCAACTGAAATTGTGGCCTGAAATTGTATAGTGGCGCTGTTGCTACACGATCCTATGGACAGCTCTGGTCCCGGGACCATAAATCTCCATAGGACGGTGTAGCAACAGCGCCACTGTACAATTTCAGGCCACTGTGATATTGCACCTAAAACATTCAAATTTGAAAATTAATAACTTTTGAATGAAACACCTTTCAGCAGTGGGAGTACTCAGGGGGATAAACCCTGCAATATATTTTTTTTTACATTTTAAGTATTACTATCCCTTTAATTGATCCACTTGTTCTGAAGCAAAGATACCCTGAAAACAGGGTTATAGATCAATGGGAAACTTCACACATTAGGGGTATTAAGATTCAAGATAAGAAATACAAAGTAGAAATTTATACTGTTAACAGATCCACTCACTTCACTCCCTCATGTCATTCATGCTATTGATCAACACTTTCTAATCTCTAAGATCAACTTTGTTAAATCGAGAGAAAAAAACAAAAGAAAAAACAGTGCTAACTCACCTTAGTGCATAATTATATATGTTTAAATTTGTATAATACTTTTTAATTATTTATTTTCCATGAAGTGCCATTGATAAAATTGGTGTTACTGAAGTGTACAGCAAGGAATGAGAGGGTTCTCCAGTCTCCCAAACATCAGGCCAAAGCCCAAAGTCCAAACAAAGAACAGACAATAAACCTGCGCTCCTCTAAATGTGAATAGTGTGCCCTGTATTAGGCATATGTTATAATATTGTGACTAAATTTGAGGCATTAGTGCCTACATTTGTGGCCCAAAAACGAGGTTTAAGCTTACCAACCTCGCCAAGGTTCCTCAAGTGTGGCAAGTCCTACTCTAAACACTTGAAGTCCCTATCTAAAAATAAATAAAAATAAAATTAAAATTGAAAAGACCCCTGATGAAATGTGGTAGCAACTCATAGAGCAGGGAGACCCTTTTTACTTTCTTTTTGTACGCATGAAGGTCCCCATGTATGCAATTAAAAACAAATGACAAACAATATTTAAAAAAGTGTAAGAGAAGACTTGCCCTGTATGCCTGCATAGAGTGGACACCCAAAAGGAACTGAAACTCTATCAACCCTTATATACAGCTTGTGACCACTCCCACAGACCACATGAGGAAAAATCAGTTGGAAACAAATGCAAAAGCCATACATAAGCCATAGATAAATCGGAAGCCTTCTTCTACAAACTTTCTCCCCTACAATCAAAACTATTGAACTCATCTTTTATCTAGATGTACACGGGTGTGCAGATAACTCGAGATTCTTCAGTTATATGAACAGAATTTTAGAACTCTTGACCAAACTGTGAAAAAAGATTTGGAGGCTTGGGAGCAGTATAGCATCTTGTGGATTGGTCAAATCCCTGGCAATGAGCCAATTATGGAGAATGTTTTAACTGTTTTAATTACTTCTTGTCCCCATAGACCAAATTAACATTTGATTGCTTCAGAAACCTATTGATTACTTTATTTGGAATAATAAATTGCCAGAAAAATGACTATATGTCCCAGCCTTTCAAGGTGGTTTGGGTTTCCCAAGCTTTCTAGAATATTATAACTCTACCCAGAAAGTATAAATCTAAGCTTGGCACACCGATATAGGTGCAAAACGCTTGACTGATTTGGAGAATTATTTTCTATCTTATCTTATCTAGGTTCCAAAACCACATAGAACTCCTCTTCATATGTCCTGTCCTTCTAAAATAATCTTCCTCCAGATATGGAACATACTGGGAGTTAAGAAGAAGACTCTTCTCTCGAATACTTCTCACTGACTCCTTAACTTAGGAACTCCCTAGTAGAACACGGATCTCACACCACAGGAATTTAGCTGCCTGAAAAACGGTAATATTTCCAGATATAAAGATCCTTATCTTTGTAGATATTAGTGGAAATGCACATTTCCTGTCCTGTGCCTTCTTTCAATTTCTCACTGTCCAAAGCTTTACAAGACTACCAGAAAGGGAGTCACCGACTACCGGAGTCCAGAAAGGGAGTCACAGACTACAGGAGTCCTGAAAGGGAGTCACCAACTACCGGAGTCCAGAAAGGGAATCACCAACTACCAAAGTCCAGACAGGGAGTCACCTCCAAGTGCATAGTTATGAAAGAGGATGTTCAGAAAATTATTCTTCTAGGGTCCTTATTTCCAGTATCTATGTCACCTTAATTTAACACTTCCAGTGATAGAACATTTCCATATATAGTTACCCGGGAGACTGATCCTGGCTTCCAGCTGTATCTCAATGTGTGGAGAGACATCTGGAAAGCCATTTACAAGCTTTCTACTTTTGTGACCTTTAAAGAGCATACTTTCAAAACTCTCATGAGGTAGAACATCATCATGTCTAGGTTTATGAAATGTCTAGAAAACAATCTTCTGATTGGTGGAAGAGTTGATCAAAAAAGGGCTCCTACTTTCACTTTTGGTGGTCTGGCCCCAAGTTGGCCCCCTTCTGGACTCAGATGCATTCTTATACCTCCAAATATTTCAGACTTAGCTTTCCGAAAGACAGCCCTCATTGAGCAATGGATTCAGCCCATTAGACCAACTTTACTTCAGATGAAGCACAAATTAGAGATAATTGCAAAATGGATACATTAAACTCTTCCCTTAGGGCTACACAGAAACAGCTTTTCATAATCTGGGAACCCTGGGTTTACTGCAGAGAGCATTTCATCATATTCTTCTTCAGTGCACAGCCTTCACTTTTACCCTCCCTTTTACTTTCCACTTCCTTCTCCCCCTTCTCTCCATCTATTCCCTTTCTCCTTCCTCCTTTTACCAGTGTTTGATAATCATTTGATTTACATTGTGCTGTATGTTTTTATGGCTGTTATATGTTCCTTCCCACCCCTCTTTTTTCTGTTCCCTTACTGAAACTTTAACCACATGGCTGCAAAACATTTTCACCTCTAGAGTACTTAGCATATTTTGACACTCATGTTACAGTTTACAGTCAAAGGAAACATTTTACTGTAGAAAAGGAGAAGGTAGAGACAAACAAGGGGCGCCCCCTGTGCATATCAGTCTATTGGAAAACGTAGCCACCACCAAACACCCAAAGGTGTACACTCACAAGTGGTTTATGTTGGAAACGGCTTACACCGGAGGAACAACAAAGGCAAATGGAGATTATTAACTGTCCTCAGATGCAGCTCACGCCTCCAAAGGAGAATGGTGAAGGAAGGTGAAATCTAGGCTGCTCTCTTCAAATACACTCGCTCTCCCACAGCGGCAATGGATCATACAATCAGAAAAAAAGGGAGAAAAGAGCGCCACAATAGATTAGTAGGTTTTAGCACTTGTGCACAGTAATAATAAGAAATACACTCACATGTCAGATATGTCAGGACTCTGTTATCAAAGCCAGCTGACAAAAAAAGCTTATGGAGAATGTGACCCGTCTCTGTTAAGGTAACTCACGGAATCACCATAGTGTAGTTCAAGTGCCAGAATGGACCAGGTGGAGGCTTTATTCACATGGACAGCAGAAGTTTATTAAAATAAATTAAAATATAATTAACATAGTTTTAAAAAAGCTTTCTGTGCTTCAAAAAAGTGATGCTCTAGCTGAAAAAATTAGTTCACGTTACAGCCATTTATTTTAATTAGATTTTAATCTATTTTAATAAACTTCTACTGTCCTGATATAGCTTACATGTGAGTGTATTTCTTATTATTACTGAGCACACGTGTTAGAACCTACTACACTATTGTGGCGCTCTTTTATCCCTTTTCTTTCCATTTTATGAAAGGAAAAAATGTTGTCACTTTCCTGTGAACAAACCACACGTCATACACTGATTTTATTTATGTATTGTTTTAGCAGACCCTGCACTTTCAAAGGTTATCATTGGTGTATGGCTACCCCTTAACATGATCAAAAAAATCCCTGAATGCAAAACAGAGGTGAATGACAACTGCCACTGAGTGTATTTTTCTATGTTCTACTAACAAATGTTTATGGTTCTAACTTTATTATTAACTCATCTTCATAGACCACCAGAATTCATAGTTTTATGCATAGGTCTGCCTGTAAAAATTAGCAAATTAGAAAATTCTCTTTTTTTCATTTTGCACCATTATACAATACAGGCACAAAATAAAGCGAAATAAACCATGTAACCCAATATGCCACATAGATTTTAAAAATATACAAAATTCCCGTTTCGGGGACTGGTTACTTAAATTTCTACCCTAAACAGGTTTGTTATGAAATCAGCAGAAGATGGCACTATAGCTAAACAAAACAAAAAATATCACGCTCTTTCAAATTTCCTGAAATCCCTGAAAACCATGGACTACCACATTAGATTAAAGGGATAGTAATGTTTCATAATAAAATCAGCTCTAATTAATCATCATAGTATTTGGACTTTGGAGAGTGTTATTTCAATTCTGTCAGAGTTGTAGTTCCAGAGTAATTCAATGACAAAGTGTCCCCCTCCATCCCCTTTTACTGATGTAACACTGCTCAGCCAGATCAGAAGCGAGGTGCCCAGGTAGACTGCAGAGAGGGACAATCTTCAATTAAGATAAGGGAAAAACCTGAAAAGCTTGTCAAGGGGGGCAGGGTTTTCATTGTTTTCATATAAAGAAGATTGTCCCCTGCTGTTTTCATATAAAGAAGATTGTCCCCTGCTGTTATCTGTCTGGTCTATGGACTGCATTCTACATCTGAGAAGAGATGGCTTACCCTAGGTAAAAGGGGCGGGGAGGGGAAACTTTGCTTGTGAATATCTCTTAAACTATAAAGGTTTGAGAGATAAGACTTATATCATTCTTCATGTTTTTTTATTGCCTACAAAATAAAATAAAGTTAAAACGAAGTATTACTATCCCTTTAAGTAGCTAGAGCCTTTCTGAGTAAAATGGCACCCTATTGGCATGAACTTACATACCATACGGGGTACCAGCAATATTAAACTGCACGGATCAAAGTCTGTCAGTTTTTTTGCTTTTTTAGGACATAACTGCACTTAAAGGAGCAGTACACTTTTTTTTTTAATGAAAACACATTTTATAGAGCATTTTCCTGCTGAATAAAACAAGGGTACTCTCATCACTGTCAGATGTTTTATTCAAAATTTATAGCAGTTCAAATAATCAGGAAGTGAATTTACTGAGGTTTAATTCCTGATAGTTCTAACTCTGGAAATATAAATCTCTCAGCAGTGGGAGTACCCTTATTTTACTCAATAGGAAAATCCCAACAATATAGATTTTTTTATAAAAAAAAGTTTACTGCTCCTTTAAATGATTGTAACAACTACAGACAAGAAGAAAGGCTAGCTAAAGCATATAATTTTGGAAAGAAGACAACTTCTGGCATCAAATAAGTGGGAAAAGGCCTTCCTATCGCTAGCCCGGTATGCACAAATGTTCTATAGGAAAAAAAAAATTAGAAAATGTATTTCTATCCCATCATAGGTATTGAAATATTTAAAAACTATGACACTTCCTACTGTATTCATTAGCAGCTCCTCTCCCAAGAAAAACAGCACCGCACTGATAGGATCTGATATATGATAGGGGTGGCAGAAGAACAAAACTAACTCAACCAAAATCTGTCATTTTTTTTGCATTCTTCAAGTATGTTCTGCCAGTACTAAATGGCTGTAACAACTGGAGATATGAAGGAAAGGTAGACAAAGCATGCCATTTTTAAAAGAACCCAACTCACTGCATGAAATGACTGGTAATTTTCCATTCTACCCCTAGCCCTTTGAGCCCAACTTTTTCAGAAGATGGTATAAAAGAAAAAAATGTTTATTTTTTTAAACATTTCCACCAATTCAAAGATACTACACTTTTTGAAATCCACGGAATTGTAGTCAGCACCTACTGTCAGCCTGAGAAAAAATGGTACAATATTCATATGGTTTGACATAATGTAGGGGGTACCAGAGGCATTAAACCACAACTATCGTTTTTATTTTCTATTATTACCTGCATGCAGTTAAATGGTAATAACAATAACAAATATGGTATAAAGGTAGAAAAGACATACTATTTTGAAAACTATACAACCGTACACATCAAATGAGGCATAACTTGTCTTTTTACTCCCTATCCCTAGGCTGGTAGGAAAATAAGTTCTTTTTGTGGGGGGTTTTTAGCACTTCAAAGATGCTAAAATCTTAAAATCTATGAGAGCTACGAAATATCCTAATGAAGTCAGTACCTATTGCAAGCCCTAAGACAATTTATACCACACTAGTATGATTTGACATACTGTAGTGGTACCAGGAGCACTAAACTAAACCTATCATTTTTATTTTCTATTATTACATGCCTGTGCTAAAATGTAACATAAAAGACAAAGGAGCGCTCATAGCGTGTAATTGTTGCAATCAAATAGAAACCTCCACTGAAGCACCAGGGTACTCACAATACATACTGTATGTCCATTAAAAATGGACACTCAGGACAAATGGAGGATTCAGGCTGCCTGCACTCTAACAATCAACACAGATCTGCTGCTCTCCAACACAGGGCATCATGGAACCCTCCCTCAAAAATAAGATGCATAAAAAACAAAGTTGGGGTTCTGACAACTAAAGAACAGTGTTGTCAGGCTTGCATCGCAGGTCCTCTCTATAGTCTCTGGAGACTTTATGGTTCCCTTAGCCGCTTCCTGCAGCCTCTCTTTGGAGCCAAAATTCCGGCTTGGGCTTTTAAATAGATTGCAATTATAGCATTCTGCACTGTAGCCTATCCTTGCTGCTATTCTTAGTACGCCAAGCCCGTGCTAGTATTCTGGAATCCTTGTATCCAGTTGCTGATGCAGCCAGTCCCTGACCCTTCTCAGCCTGCTGATTTTGTGCTCTGTTGCCAGTTGTTGATGACCCTGCCTGTACCTGACCATTCTCCTACCTGCTGATTTGGAACCCTGCTGACAGTTAGTTGCTGACCCTGCCTGTTCCAGACCATTCTCCTGCTTGCTGATTTTGATACCTTGTTGCAAGTCTGTTGCTGACCCTGCCTGTACCTGGACTCTGTTCTACTACTGTTGGTGAGTCTCCTACTCATTTACTTTATTTTTGGAAATATCCTCCCTGGGGTTGGTAGCGTTAGTCCTTGCTGTGGTGGCTTATCCGGTGGGGGGTCATCTGGCTTCACGGCAGCAACTTTACATGACCCAGGCCGCAGCACAGCCCACCACAGGGGGCCTACGTCAGCAAGCACCAAACTCTAGCGCTGCTCTCAAGCCTTCACCCTACCAACCCTTGTTGGAGGAGCTTAACTTCACCTCATTATCTAACGCAGCTAGGGTTTTGCCAGTAGTACACCTAGTATTGTGACAAATGTGTAATATAGTAAGGTGGTTAAAATGCCAATTACATTTAAAAGTAGACCAGCTTCCAGTGTTAAACTGGCATAATCACTTGCGGGTACATGAACCCACCCTGCTCAAGGTAAACACATCACAGGAAATCTCCTTTGAATGGTATTGTTGAAAAGAAGCACTCAGTCAGTCAATGTAGGACAAAAGTGTTCAATTATTTAAAACCAATTAAAATCAATCAAATAGGATCCACTAGGTTTGACACATTTCAGAGCAACAACACTCTCTCTTCATGAACCAAAATTCATTAATTGGGTTCCTGATGAAAGAGCATTGCTGCTCTGAAACACACCAAACTTAGTGGAGCCTGTTTGATGGCTTTCAATTTTTTCCTGAAATAAACTACCTGAGCAAAATAAATTATAGCCCTCAAGCCGGTGGAGGAGCAAAACAAAAAATTCACTTGCCATTTTACCCCTAACCATGTGTGCAGAAATGATTCCAGAAGGCATTGTTTTACATTTCCACCTCTTCAAGAAAGCACTTAAATGTTTCAAAGCTATGGCATTTCCGTCTGCATTCATTAGCTACTGCTATTCCATGTAAAATGTCAACCATTGGCATGAGCTGACATACTGTGAGGGGTGCCAGAAGGACACAACTATACCAAAAACAATCATTAGTTTTTACTGAATTTTGCAATCAAAAAAGTAAAGCATACCATTTACAAAGCAGTGGCAATTGACGGGTCACTTAAATTTTTACCCCTGGGCTAGTGTGCATAGCTATTTCTAGAACCTGGTGTTATAGGAAAAAGCATATACGTTTTCTACTTGTGTAAAGATACTAAACTCTTTAAACACCATTGAATTTTCTACTGTATCCAGTACCTTGTGCAAGCTGGTACCCTATTTGTATGGACTGACATACTGTATAGGATGCTAAGAGCACTAAAGTACAAGTACCTGTTTCCTTTTTTGAAACTGGCTACCTATACTAAAATGCTGATAACATTAGGTATATGTAGGAAAGGTATGCAAAGCAATCCATTTTGGAAAGCTGAAATTCACTACCATCAAATGAGGGGTTGTGTGACTTTCTATCCTTAGGTTGATGTGTACAAATATTTCCATAGGGTGGAGCTATAGGAAAAAATATATACTTTTTAAGTTACAGGTCCACCAATTCAAAGATACTACTTTGAAAACCATGGCATTTTCTACTGTATTCAATACCTGCTACCTGACCAAGAAAAACTGTACCCAATCTGTATGGACTGACATATAATATGGGGTGCCAGGAGCACTAACCTTCACTTGCCAGTTTTTCCTTTTTTGAATTTACCTGCCTCCATTAAAATGGTTATAAATAAGCTTTACAGATCTAAATACAAGGTATTCATTTTGGAAAGCAAACAACAAGCTGTATGAATTGGATGATTACTTGCTTTTTTACCCTTGGCTAGTGTGCATAACCATTTCAAGAAAATTGTACTTTAGGAGAAAACATATATTGTTTTACTCTTCAAAGATACTCAAATCTTTCACTATGGAAAATCCTAATGTATTCACTGCCTAGTGCAAGTTAGTAGAAAATTATACCCCACTGGTATGAGTTGACATACTTCAGGGGTACCAGGAGCACAACTATTAGTAGAATAAGACTGGGGATGCAAACATTGTGTGTGTGGCTCAATAGCTACCAGTGGGACAGTGGAACAAAGCTGGGGTGTAAGAAAGTATATGTGTGCTTCTGTGGCTACCAGTGGACGGTGGAGCAAGGCTCAACCACACAGAAAGTATATTTGTGGTTCTGCAGCCAGCACTGGGACATGGCTGGTGAAGAAGACACAGTATGTGTGGTTCTGTGGCTACCAATGGAACAAGATTGGGAAGCAGACATTGTATGTGTAATTCTGTGGCTACCAATGAAATGCCTGAATATTGCAGGGGAAGCAGACAGTGTATGTGTAGTTATTTGACTACCATTGAGCAGTAGAGCAAGGCCAGGATGCCAGACAGTGTATGTATGGTTCTGCGGCTACCAGTGGGAGAAGGCTGGGATGTCACACAGTCTATGTGCTCTTCTTTGACTACAAGTAGACACTGTAACAAGTCTGGTGAAATAGAGAGTATGGTGAGTACCAAAACATCTACTGTCAGTATGTTTCCAGCACTGCTGATGAGCACCTTACAAATTGACACCCTGTTTTGTCTTATGGGAAGTCTGGCTTTGTTTTTCCTACACTTTCATGAATGGGGGAAACTGTTCTGCCATTAAGGCTCAAAGAGACATAAAGTACATCTAGACTGAACAGAAGAGGTAACTTACCTGTTTTTGCTTCTGTTTAGCTTTGGGGGAAGAGAATAACATAGATTGGTACTGAGAATTAAGAAGTTGAAATACTTGAAATACAGCTTAGAAAAGAAAAAATCTTCTTATAACATGTTTATCCCAGTGGATGCTCCAATTCAATGTGAACACGTGTCTTTGTTATTCTGTTGAGCCTACTTTATAATTTAGAGTGATCTTAGTGCATAGGTTCCACAGAACAACATTGGAACTGGAAAATTTTTATCAATCCTAGTGCATCTCCCCCGTGTTTTGTTATTACCCGTCACTAACAGATTAAAGCCTTGGATGCTAAACTCATTGCTCACTCCACTGGCAAAGGGTTAATATGTGAAATCAGGCAGTCAATCAAATCCACATCCATCTATAAAGAACAAATTTCTTGGTCTGAACACAAACAATAGCAGACAGATATATCACAGTGCGGGTTGATATTGTTAGTTTCATGATTATTTCATCTTCACAATGGGTTGTAATTAGTAATTCAGATGAGCTATGACAGCAGTGTAATAGGGAAAAATTGCCTTTTTGTAACAAAAGGCAAGGAATGTCTGGCCTGTTTTGAATATGCTGATAAAGCATGCTAGGGAATAAGTTAGAACCTTATCAATAAAGGATGATAATAATGACTGTAATACAAAGGCCAAATAAATAGTCTCGATGATTACTCAATGTACTAGAACATTGCTTCATGATGCTTCCACTAGCCAATCAGCAGCTAGATGTAGGGGTCCCATATTGCACATGAGTGACACCTTTCTCTTAGCCTCTGAATTGCTGAAAGGAAATGGTTAGTTACTCCAGAGAATGAAGGATGCCGTGCGTGTGTGTGTGTTTTTAGCACTGCAGCGTCGTAAGTGGCAGCAGTTTTTAGGGGTTTATTTCATTTCTTTAATTATTTCTTAAACAGGGATGTGCATATGGACCCCATATATATATATATATATATATATATATATATATATATATATATATATATATATATATATATATTTTTTTTTTTTTTTTTTTTAATTATTATTTATTTATTTTTATTTTTTTTTTCACAATTTCCATCTGGATCTCACCAGAATGGTGATATGGTGAAACATATCACCACATTGTAAGGGCCATTTTGACCTTTACATTTTAAATTATGAACACCTCTTTTACCAATGCAGTTTATTGTAGAAGCACAGGCAATGGGGGTTAGTGATACATCTAGATGGGGTGGCTTTTTCTTTTTGAATATTGCTATAAATTGCTACAGTCCAACAATGGAATGTTTAAATTAAGTTAGCAGGGATGGGGAAAGGGTACTTAGGGGACACTGGGGATTAGACAAGGGACTGGACAGACTATTGCCCCCAGCTTCCCATACCTGACCATTCCCAAAGTATGTCCTGCCACTTCCCTTGGGCTTCTTGAGCCTTGCTTTAGAATCACTTTGAGCATTTCTCAGCGTTGTTTTTTTTAAAGTCTATTTGTCAGTCAGATTCTATCAGAAAATACCTGCCGATGTGTCAAATAGCCCATTGGTAGATTTTCTTTTCTGCTTGAATGGTATGTAGGCTATATATATATATATAAATACTTGTAGTTACCATGCATAGAGGCTGTCAATTCATACATCTTCCAGCTTGCCTATACTATACTCGCAGCCTGAGTGACTCCAGGGAGTGGCCCTTCTGAGATTTTTATAAAACTATTTTTTGCCATAAAGACTTAATCCTACCATACAGTTCAAGAATAGACGTCTGTTAAATATCAGTATTGTCACCGACTTCATCAATATCATCAATATTTTTGAATAGCTGACAGGCTATAATTCAACATCGTTATCAATAAAACATTTCTGTCCCTCACACTTATTACTGATCATGAGGCCCAAGAATGAAAATATGTGGGCACCCCAATTTATACAAACATTTGAAGTGACGTTTCCCCTTGGCAGTCACATGACATTGGTAATAGTGGTCCATAGTACAGTATAGTGTAAATTTCCGACAGAACAGATTTAGGCCATATTCATAAAATCCAAAGTATTTATTTATTTGGCCCATACTGGGTTAATTGTTTCACTTTTAATTTTGTGCTTATAGCCCTTAAGGCTGTATGCACAAATAAAAATTGGATGAATTGTGGAGAAAAATAAACATTCCCATTGATTTAAATGGGGTTTTTAACTCAGACTGCTAGAGAAGTCTCCAGTACTTTGCCATTCAATGCATGTAAATAAATAATAGTAACACATTAAGAAGTTCATAGTCTAGTAGCATATAATGGGGAACACATAGTGCACATAAAGTATGGAGCTAAAATGTTTAATCCAGGGACATATTCTGGGACAGCAGGTTCCATGGACATAAGCCAAAGCCAGACAATGTCCCTGGACAACTGACAGTTACTCTCTATTGATAAAGGCAGTAGAGGGGTGGCTCTATTTTTTTCTACTGATCTGCAGGCTATGTGTGTTTGATACAAAATAGATGAACAGACTTGGTTTTGAACTATTTTTCACAAAGTACAAGATTCATTTCTTTACTGATCACCAAAATTGTAGGAAGATACCTGCTAAATAACAAACTTTCAAAAAACATTATTTAGCTGTTTTACAAATTTCACATAAAAGGGCAATAATGAAGGCCACAAGAGGCTCATCCTCCCCAAAATAAACAACTACATCAATAGATTAACCCCTTAAGGACCATTGCCGTGCCAGGACCGTCACGGTGGTCCTGCACTTAAGGACCAATGACGGTCCTGGCACAGCATGGAGTTCAGGGCTCCCGTCGCGGCTGCACGCCTCTCCGGAAGTCCTGAACCGGAAGCGCTAATAAAAAAAAAATGCCCTGTGGTCCGCGCGTGTCGGCCGCGCGTGCCGGTCCTTAAGAGGTTAAGGAGCATTCACCAGATACAATATTATTATCAGCCTCCCCAAAAACAAACACCTATGCTGCTGGGTGACATACAATCTAAACAGACCTATAAAACCTTTTGTGGCAATTGTAAACTGACATATTAACATTTGTTTCCCATATGCCTTTGCATTTAACTTCTTCAAAGATTCCTATTTTTAAGTAAAGTTTAAGATTTCTTTCTATTTTTTTCCAATTGTTCAGTGCACCCACCACTTAAAAAAAAAAGGATTTTAGTCTTACCTGTTAAATCCTTCTCTCTTAGTCCATATAGCTTACAGGTAACTCTGGGAAATCGACTGCCCCCTTAAGTAGGCAGGAACAATTCTTGGAAAGAAGCGCTGGGTGGAGCCTTCCTTCCCTCCTTAGCTGGTCACCAGCCAATCCCCAACCAGTTAGATTTCAGATGCTAATTACTGACTAGGTAGCAAGAAGGAAAAAATAAGACTCCTGTGAGCATGAACCTGAAGGAACTCCCACGTTCAGTCACAGGAGAACCAAGAATGGTCCGTTGACAGGGTGGGAGACCTGTAAGCTATATGGACTAAGGGAAAAGGATTTAACAGGTAAGACTAAAATCCTCTTTTCTCTGTTGTCCAATATAGCTTACAGGTAACTCTGAGATGTACCAACATTGAGTTTCCCAGTGGCGGCAAAGAAGGCAAGAACCAGGTGCAGGTCCCCAAAGTCACCAGAGCTCATATGGACTAATCAGATCAGGACAGCCCTAAACAAGAAAAGTGTCAACGGACAGTAAACTGGAATAAAAACACACCGGTAACTGTAACACAGCACAATGATCTACAGCCAACCAGGCCCAACAGTCAAAGATTACTGAGACGTAAGGAGTAAAGTTCTAAACAGGCAAGGCTGTCTCCAGAGCTTTCCTACCAAGGCTGACTTCAGCCGAAGCCAGCACATCAACACGATAGTGTTTAGAGAAAGTGTGCACAGATGACCAAGTGCCCACCTTGCACAACTGATCAGCAGAGGCCTGATTTTTGTAGGCCCAAGAGGCCCCAAACAGACCTGGTGGAATGAGCCGTTATACGAAAAAGAACAGGCTTCTTCCTGAATTCGTAGGTCTTACGAATGGCAGACTTGATCCAGGAGGCAATAGTCACTTTGGATGCAGGCTTACCAGCCCTGGGACCCTCAGGAAAGAAGATTTGCGTGTCAGTCTGACGAGCGGATTCAGTGCGGTGCACATAGAACTTAAGGCAGCGCACCACATCTAACAAGTGAAGATCTCTATCACGGTGCCCGTTAGCCATCACCTGTGGCATACCTGCCTTTCCCCGCTTGTGACTTGGAAGCAGTGTGTCTGGTCGCTACCTGGCTATGGACTTCCTGTTTGCATACGCGCGTCAGTACAGCTTGCTTGCCATTTTCTAGACTCGGCCTAATTGGCCAATTCATGTCCCGCCTCTCCGGTACGCCTTATATGCAGCTTTCAGACCTAGCTTCAGTGCCCATTTGTGGTGTATATGAGTATTACTTGTATTCTGCTTCTTATTGTGACCCATTCTTGGCTGCTGATTCCGATTCGTGAACGACCCTTGGCTCTGTCTGACTACCCGAACCGTGCCTGAACCTCTGGCCTTGTCTGACTACCCGATCCGTGTTCAATCCCTGGCTCCATCTGACTACCCGATCCGTGTATGACTTCTGGACTGGCTGACTCCACTTGTATTTTCCTTGAGTCTGGCTCGCTCTCTGTGCAGCACTCTGGGCCTGGTCTCTGCAACCATACTATCCGGTCTGTCTCTACCAATAGGCTTTGTAGCGCTCTGGTCTTACCGGAATCCTGCTTGGACCCTAGCGTCCTAGGGTGTTGTGTCCGATTGCTGAGGATCCATATCAGGTGGCTCCCAGAACCTTAGGCTAGATTCTATTCCTTGCTCCTGGTTACAGTATTTCAGGCTAAGTTCAGTGTCAGCCCTGGTTAGTGGACTGCAGCACTGTCTCCACGCCTGACCCCGGGAAGGGTTGGGGAAGTGCTTATTTGCTATTCTATAATTATATCCTTTAATAAAGTGGTGTTGATCTTAACTGTACCTGTTAGAGTCTCTTTGTCTAAGCTACCGTGACAATCTGTCTCCTTGTCAGATTTAGAGTCTGGACAAAATGAAGGCACAACAATCTCCTGATTGATGTGGAACTCAGAAAACACCTTAGGAAGAAATTCCTGGGAGGTGAGAAGAACCGCCTTGTCCTTGTGAAACACCAAGAAAGGCTTTGCAGGACAAAGCTTGCAGCTTGGCAACCCTGCGAACAGAGACAATTGCCAATAGGAAAGCCATTTTCCAAGTCAGAAGACAAAGAGGAAAAGTGGCCAAGGATTCAAAAGGAGGGCGCTGTAAGATGCCCAGCACCAAATAAAGATCCTCCTGAGGGGCGGGACTGTTAAAGGCAGGGCAAGCATGAGCAAGCCCTGAAAGAAAATCTTGACATCCGGAAGGATGGCAATGTGCTTCTGGAAAAAGATAGAGAGCGCAGAAGTTTGAACCTTCAAGGAATTCAGGCTGAGGCCCTAGTCCACACTGTCCAGTAAAAAGGACAGGACAGTAGGGAGGTTGAACTCTTGTGAGGACAGATCCTTATCCACACACCAAGAGTGGAAAATAGACCAGATTCTGTGGTACGCCTTAGAGGAAACAGGCTTCTTAGCACAAAGCATAGTAGCTATGACCGCTGAAAAAAGAAAACCCTTTCTTTCTCAATATTGAGGATTCAACCAACGGTCCACATCCTCCTTCCCCAGATAACCCTCTAGGAGGAGATCCGGTCTGTGGGGAAGATAGGCCCACCAGGTCTGGAAACTAGGGTTGCCGGGGTCAGTACGGTGCGATTAGAATGATTGGAGTTTGTTCCAACTGCAACTTCCTCAATACCCTGAGAATCAGGGGAATGCGAGGAAAGATGTAAACCAGAGGAAATAGCCACGCAGTCGACATGGCATCCGCTGCAAGAGCCAGAGGATCCCCCCAGTGGGAACAAAACGATGGAACCTTCCTGTTGTGTCCGGTCGTCATCAGGTCGATCCAGGGGCGTTCCCATTTCTGGGAGATGAGGTCGAACACCTCCTGGTGGAGTTCCCACTCTCCACTGTCTACCATGTGTCGACTTAAGAAGTCGGCTAGGACGTTGTCTACTCCGGGAATATGAACTGCAGATATGGCAGGAACATGTTCTTCTGCCCAGATTAAGATGGCCTTAACCCTCCAACAAAGCTACGAGGCTTCTTGTTCCACCTTGCTTGTTGATGTAAGCCACAGCCGTGGTATTGTAGGACTGGACACGAACTGGACAGCCTTCTAGATGTGAGGACCAGTATCTGAGAGCATGAAACATTGCCTGAAGTTCCAGAATGTTGATGGGTAGGAGAGACTTCTCAGTTGACCCAGGATTGCCCCCCAGCCGGATAGGCTGGCATCTGTTGTCACTGTGGTGCAGAATGATACCAGGAAGGGCCTGTCCTTTGTCAGGTTGGAGAGGTCTTGCCACTAAGAGAGACTTGGCTCCACATGTAAGGGTAGAGAAACCTACAGCCTCAGGAGATCTGTGTTGCCTTTGCAAACCTGGATCATGAACCTCTGAAGTTCCCTGGTGTGAGCCATCACAAACAGCACCACCTCTATGGTGGATATCAACTTCCCCACTAGCGAGGTCAACTTCTTGGCTGGAATGGAGTCATAAGCCAGGACTGAGGATACCTTGTAGGTGATCTGGTGAACCACTTTGTCCGTTTCAGGTAGTCGAACAGAAGACCTAGGAAGACCAGTCTCTGAGATGGAACCAGGTCCGACTTGTCCATGTTAAGGATCCACGCATGATGGGTGAGAGTGTTGATACAGTCCTGGATCTGTTGAAGGAGTTCCGGAGACGGGGCCTTCAAGAGCAAGTTGTCCATGTACAGAGTAACTCTAATGCCATCTTTGTGCATGACAGAAATTAGCACACCCAGGATACGAGTGAATACTTGGGGAGCTGTGGTCAGACCGAAGGGGAGAGTAGAAAACTGGAAGAGCCCTCTGTCACAAGAAAACCTGAAGTACTGACAGCTCTCCGGATGGTTGGATATGTGCAGAAAGGCATCCTGGAGGTCCAAAGAAGCCAGAAATTCCCCAGGGCACATTGCCAAGATCACTGATCTTAAGGACTCTTGGTGATAACGAGTCTTGACTACGAAGGAATTGAGATTCTTGAGGTCCAGGATAGGACGGCAGCTGCCATACTTCTTGGAGACTACAAACAGGTTGTAATAGAAACTGGAACAGATTTCCAGGTCTGGAACCAGTTCCAGAACTTCCTTGTCCAGTAGAGTCTGGATAGCACCACTGAAAAGATGACGCTTCTCCAATCCCTGAGGATTGTGAGAAGGGAAGAACCCGAAAGGAGGAAGAGAGCTGTAGGGAATCCTGTACCACTCTGAAATCACCTGTAAAACCCATGGATCCACCATGGTGTCTGTCCAGACACTTAGAAAATGATGCAGTCGGCCACCCACTGGCGGGTGGGATCCGGGGTTCGGCGAGTCATAGAGAAGAAGGTTTGGTGGTCTTGGGTTTGGTGGAGGACTGTTTGGGCTACCACTGCTGTTTGGGCTTGGAGGAGGAATGCGGAGCCTGGGGAACCGTTGGGGCCAAGGAACGCGCCTCAGTCTGGAAGGAACGAAAAAGACGGTGCCGTCGGACCTGAGGTTTCTTCTTGGGAACCAAAGGCACAGAGTGCTCTTGCCCCCAGTAGCCTCACTGATGAGGCTCTTCAGAACCGGCCCAACTAAGGAAGTGCCCAAGAAGGGCAGAGAAATCAAGGATTTCTCGAAAATGGTATCCGCAGACCAGATATTAAGCCAGAGGGCATGTCTGGCTGCTACGGATATAGCTGAAACCCTAGCTTCCAGCCTAATGGCATCAAAGATAGCTTCAGTAATATAATGCTGAGAATAATGCAAAGAATTGGGAGCAAATTCAGAGAATTCACCCTCATCTAAGTCCACCAACAATTCCTCCTCAGAGGAGTCTGACACATCAGGTACGGCCAGTGGTTTGGGCACTGAAGACCTGAATAATGCAGGGGGGTTTCCAAGCGTTGGAAGTAGTCTTTAACTCTTGCATCCAAGGTGGATCTACAACATGGCTCGAGGGTCCTGGCGGAGAGGCAGGGGCCACAGCGTATGAAGGGCATAAATGACCTGCGTATTCTCTAGGAAGCCCTGATTGACATGAGGAGCAATGTGCAATGGGGGTCACAGACACCCCAGTATCCTTAGTCTTAGGTCTAGTCCCAGGTCCCAACGGGTCTGACACGCTAACAGGATATAAAGTGTATGATAGTATAAGGAATAATCCAAATACTGTGTCTGAGATTAAATTTTCACCCCAGAATTGCACTTAACTGGCAGGTGAAGGGTTAATCTGCTGAGAAGAAAGGAAGAGTCCAAGCCCTGTGTAGGATACTCGTGAGGGGAAAGCCAGAAAATGGTGTCCACTCAACAGCCAATCAGAAAATAGCCCGCGACGTGGGCACGCATGGGAAATGTAGTTTACCTTCAAGTACCCTTAAAACAGTGCCTGAAGCCCCCTGAGCCCCGCAAGACGCAGAAAGTAAACCGGATGACAGGACAAGGGTAGAGAAGTAGAATGAGACGTCTCTGAACTCGCTATGTGGAGAGGATACAGAGATATGTCCCAATAAGTAAAAGTCCCATAGAGGTGAACAGAGCATGGCATCTAGGCGCTAAATAACAGAATTTAAAATAAAGTGAGTCCAAAGGTTGGAAACACCTAGAAATCACCAGATTAAGGCTAAATAACACTAAGCCCAAAGGGAAAAGTGTAATAAAACCCTTAAAAGTGCTCAGTTTGGCAAACGAGGGGTTAAATTACCACAGAAACCCAAGTGCTCCAGAAACCCAATGGACAAACATATAAACCCAATGAGTGCAGGAGCACATAATAGGAACTCCAAAAGGATACCCCTGTGTTGAGCGGAAGCGTAGGACAATGGACCTCAGCACTCAAAGGGTTGCTCAACTTTTTTGTAGGTCTTCTGTCTTCAGACTACGATTGCTAAAGAAGAAGCCTCAGTGTGCTTCTCCTAGGGAAAAAACAAAGCACGCAAGAGATGGAAGGTCCACAAACAGCGCTAGTAACTGAGCAATCCGCTACTGGGAAGTTAGTAATGGTAATCCGCCTAATGGGAGATTTCTACACCCCATAACTAACAGAAAACAATAAATATAACTAAAAACTAAGAAGAACTGTTCTCTTGCCTTTCCTGTTCAAGGAACAAACCTAACTGGTTGGGGATTGGCTGGTTACCAGCTAAGGAGGGAAGGAAGGGTCCACCCTGCACTTCTTTCCTGCCTACTTAAGGGGGAGGTTGCCTTCCCAGAGTTACCTGTAAACTATATTGACGACAGAGAAAATAAAATTAAAAAAACCCACTGCTTAAATGTAATTGGAGATTAACACTTTCTATAAAAGTTGAACCATAGTTTTTTCTTTTTGATTAGAGGACCTTATTTCAGAAAACCATGTGACTTGCATATACTTCCTAATCAACAACAGCTGGTAACATATAAAGCACTATTGTCCTTCATTGTGAACAGACATTATATTGTTTATATCAGTGCAGTAAGATACAATTTTCAAAGATTTACTAAAGTGAGAAAGATAAGAATAATAAAAACAGTAAAAAACAAAACAAAGCAGGCATTTATATAGACTAAACCGGTGAGTGTTTATTTTGTCTCTAGGCATACAATATGTGAGAGGCTTCTGTAGACGAACAAATAGCACAATGGCCTGTTTTTCGGCTAATCACTGCTCAGAAGCATTTGGAGATCTTAATGTATAGACTCTATAGAATAACATAGGAACTGGAGAAGTGAAATCACTGGAGAAGTCATCTCCTTTTTATCACCTCTTTATCACAGCTTAGTGCATAACCATGGTTCTTTTATACAGATTTCTATTTCTAAGCAATTTAATACACTGATATTTCATTCTTCTTAATGCTGCAAAGCATGTCAGTGTACAATAAAATAAATATCCATTATACAACAACCTCTTACCTATAGATGGAGGAGGCGATCGCCGATTCCCTGAGACCATATCTCCCAAACCAGAGGTGTTGCCAGACCTCCTGAAAAATAAAAGTATTATTATCATCATTAGTGGAAATCGAGTTAACTGAACATATAAAAAAGATGGCCACATTTAACCCTTTGAGTGCCATGGAGGTATCCAATACATTGTGTTGAAATGCATTGGATACTGTCTGGAACTTAAAGGCTTAAATGTGCTCTGACAAAACATAGATTTTGTCTTTGAGGGCAGATAAGAATTAAGTGTTTAACCCAACCCATATTCCTATAATGAAAGTACAAAATCTTATATACTTCTGTCTATCCCAATCATTTTTGAATTCCCTGACCATCCCTATCACCTCTCCTGGAAGGCTGAATCTTATCACCTTTTCTTTACAGTGGTACTTAGGCACATTACTTCTGAGTATTCCACCCTCTATCCCTCTTTTGCTAACTTATGCGTATTAAGTTGCTTGAATCCATCCTGGTACCCTTTATCATGAAGGCCCAGCACCATATTAATAGAAACCTTACCTTGCTTTCTGCTCCTGTTTCAGTCTAATGGCCTCTAGCCTTTGGGGGCTTGGGATAAAGGCAATGTCCCCCCCTTCTTTTACTAGCCTCCCTATCCACCAGTCATTGTTGTATTTCTGGAAAAGAGGCAAGGAAGCAATGTACAATCACCACAATACCTTTTCAATTTGTAGATTTAATTTAAAAATGACACATTTTAATTAATAGGCACATTCTTTCCTAAGATTGCACTGCATCTATTGTAATACAAAATGGCGTATGTTTAAATATAAAATTGGAGAAATTCTGTGGCAATTTAGATGTATCATTAAGACGAAATTAACATCTCCATTGATTAAAATTGCAGTTTTAATATCTGGATGCCAGAGAGGTTCAAAGCAATGTGCTGGAAACCTTCCTAGCACTGAAGAGGTTAATTTGATTTTAATAAAAATTGCAGTTGTTTTGTCCCAGAATTACTTTATATAAATGCCACAGAGTGCATGAACACAAAGCATCCAGATTCAGGGGGGGTGCTGTTGTATGCAGAGTATCCAGCATTACTCACAGAAGGCAGAAGGGCCCCATACATTTTCACAGTGCAACTGTGGGCTCAGACAGTGAAATGCACATAGAATAGGAAGAAGGGGTTCTTAGTTTGCTTAGAGGGGCAGTAACAACTCTTAATAATAACCCTCATACACACTTGACCTTACTAAGGCAAAAAAAATCCTAATGGTCCCTTTAATTTTTCCCCTTGTCCAAAAGATACCATTTTCAGTCCGTCCTTTATGTCATCTCTGTGAAAGAGGATGTGACATTTGCTTGCACAATTTTTTCAAACCAAAGCAGGCTGCATGCATGAGCCTACTAAATCAATGCACACTCCCATGGTCCTTCAAGAGTTAGGATTACCATATGCAGCGAGCAGAGGTTTTGAAGCTTTGGTCCTATAAGCAACTGTCATGTCCTCCTCCATGGGCATGATATCCAGATGTGACTGAATGGGTTATCTCTTGGATCAAAGAGCAAGGAAAAAAATATAGAAAGGCCATTAGGATTTTCTGGCCATACTAAACTTAGTGTGCGGGAGGTACTATTAAGAGGTGTTACTTCCCCTTTAAACTGAAGGACTAACCTAGATAGGAAGGAATCCTTCATATAGCTGTCAGGCATATCTGAATGAATAAGCATCTTTATTTGTATAGCACAGCAAGTCTACACAGCATTTACAGTTTAACCCTTTGAGTGTCAGAGGGGTGGGCAACACATTGCTTTACAATGTGTTGCACATCCCTCTAGCACTCAAAGGGTTAAGAGAATAGATTGTGCATCAAGAATTACAATTTCATGTAATGCGAGGTGCATGCCCCCACAGAGCCTCTGTGTTTGGTTTGAGGGCACAACACACTGGGTCTGTGGGGACTGCGCACCTAACCCAGGGGTTTGTGGCTGAGAGGCACATTTTGCAGCCTCTCAGAGCAGCCCCAGGCTTTATTTTACTACATCTGCTTCCAAACTTAGTAAAATGTGATAATTGCCCTTTAAAGTGTATAAAAACATCACAGACTTCCACAAAAAAAGAAAAATCAATCCTAACTATTCTACTGCTCCATGTTCCCAGTGCCAGCGCCTGGGGACTTTGGGGTAGTTCCTTTTATCTCTGTGCTTCGAATACCAAGTCATCAGTGGAAATGAAGGGAGTCTGCATTTCCATTACGCCTTTGGAAGTAAGGTACTACATTAAATCATTAATCTGAGACATTAAAATGCCCATAAACTGCACGCAGGTACATCTCTCACTTAATTACCCATTATTCTGATCATATCATATACTAAATCTTCAAGAAAAATAGATGTTTATTTGTTCTGATTGTATATTTCATTCTGGAAAACAGCACTCAGTGGTATATAACTGTACAGATAGCACTGTGACAGACAGCCTGATGGGATTCCATCTTGTAACAGAGAACATTTTTCTACAGTCAATGCATGGATGTTAATGGTAAAGTTTATCTTTTCTGGAAACATTTTATGTGAGAGGTTCATTAAAGAGGAAGTCACATTTTAATCTTTTAGGACCAGAAGGCATGTGCAATGCACTACTTCACAATGTGAAGTGCTTAAAGGGTTTAGCTTTTTGTCTATATACTATAATACATCTGTCAGTGAATTCCAGTTTAAAGTGGAACTTTCACCTTAACCCCTTAAGGACCCATGACATGCAAGGACCATCATGGATAAACTTGCATTAAGGACCCATGACAAGCCAGGACGGTCATGGATAAACTTACATTAAGGACCCATGACAAGCCAGGACGGTCATGGATAAACTAACATTAAGGACCCATGACGGTCCTGGCACTTCATGGAATTCACAGGAGGGACAAGATCCACTTTAAAAGTGCTTTAAAATCACCTGTTAACCCCTTTGATGCTACACTCCTGTTGCGGTTCGGGTGATCCAGGGCGAGCCGAGACCCGAACCAGCTGCAGCTGGAGTGTAGCATCAAAGGGGTTAACAGGTGATTTTAAAGCACTTTTAATGTGGATCTTGTTCCTCCTGTGGGGCTGTGTGCTGGAACCTCCTCCACTGGAACTCTTCTCTCCCAGCACCAGCAGGGGAGACAAATACTCACCATACTATTGAAATGTTGCCTTCTATTTGGTGACCCTTAAGCATGCAACATCAGAATGTCGCCCCTTTGATGTGGGTGACAATTTGATGTCACCCTTTTGATGGTCTGAAATAGAGGGTGATATTTCAATAAGATCCCCTTTTACACTTACTAAAGCTCAATCCATGCACAAGAAGAATTACAGCTACACACTCAAAGACAGATGTCTCTGTGTGAGTGAATTGCCAGGTATGTTACCATGGCAACTGCTTAATTAAGAAGGTCACTTTACTTTCCTTTGAGCAGGCTGATGGGTAAGAAATGGGTAAGAGAGGGAATTTATAAACTAAATAAATCTGAAACTGCTGAGTGTTAAAGAGTATGACTAACTTCAATCACATTCTTTAATACTGGACAGTGTAATAAATGAAAAAAAAACACAGTACCATTGTCTTCTGTTTAAGTTTGCATGCCACCATCCCTTATATTATATTATTCCAACTTTGATATATGCTCTTACCTCCTTGATATGCAGAAAATCTTTGGCTTCGAAATTGATGGCAGTCCCCTGAACAGGGCACTCCTCATCCAGTGCTCCACAGTAACTGACATTGGTTCGTACAGCAAATGCTACTGGCTTGAGCTGTGGAAAGACAGAGCCTTTGGGAAAAGTCGTATAAAAAATAGAGATACTGTGCCTATTTTTATCAGGCCCTATGTGATAAATGCAGAGGAAAATACAACTTAGGCAAACATTCTCCAGGAGTTTGGGTAAGTTTGTCGATGTTAATTTAATGGGATATATATATATATATATATATATATATATATATATATATATATATATATATAATGAACTTATGAAAAATGTATTAGATTGACAACATAATGTAACCTCTGAAAAAAAGTACTTATTTCCTTATTTCACCCAGATCATTCCTCTTATTTATTACTAAGGGCCATAACTTCAAAAGAAGAATAAATTGTGCAATTATGAGGCACACAAACTGCACCACATGGGGCTTGTAACTCCTTGAATGTTAAAGATATCCATATTATCCTTGCAGCTACCTAAATTGAGGAAGTATAGGAAGCGTAACACACATAATAATGAGCAGTGACATCATTTCTGTACTTGACAAGAGAATGGACATGAAGTCATAGCAAACTTTTATGGACAAAATGGATGCTCCCAGTACTGAATGTTTCACAACTATACCCACCCATAAATGTCTCTTTCTAAAGAAGCTGCAGAGCAGAGGCTAATATTGTCACATAAACAGTCTTTTCAAAATCTGAGATAAACTAGTATAAAAGCCCGTGTGCATGGGCCAAGGTCTGGTTGATGTTAACCAGCACAGTACCCCTCTGGCACTCAAAGGGTAAAGAGACCGGTCCTGCTCTGCGTACTGCAGACTCCTTAGTGGCACATCGTGATTTACAAATGTTAAAATAGCTTTCTATTTTTGCACGTGAGGGTCAACATTTGAATGAACTCCTAGGAGTTCTTTGTGTGCTAAAGAAGAATAAAATCAATGTAACAATCCTCTGCATGACAGATATCTTTACTGCTGTCCCTTCTTCTGCAGTGGACCTGCTTTTGCTATCAGGAGTTACATGAAAAAAGAACAATGAAAATATACAGAGTATCTATAGTCTGTATGTGATAACGATATTCCCCTAGGGTCTTCTCGACATTACATGGTTGATGGCTGTCCAGAAGACATAACCTACTTAAGGGCTGAATTCTATTGCAGGAGATCCATTTATCTCTGATTTTATCTCCAAATGTATGCCTGGACATCAACAGTATGCTTTGGGAGATAAAAAGCAGGAATAACTTTTTCTCAAGATATAGAATCCAGAGATGATCTGCCTAAGAAATTAAGGGTCTTTGTTACTGAAAGCAGATTTTTTTTTTTTAAAGCGGTACACCTTTTAATGAAACATAGAAGGGTTTTCCTGCGGAGTAAAACAATGGTAATTTTGTTGCTGGGAGATTACTAGATTATTAACCCTTTGACTGCCAGAGGTCACAACGAGCTGCATACCCCTCTGGTACGCAAAGAGTTACTGGTCAAATTTTTATGGAGCAATATATTGCTCATCCCCCTTTGGTCCTTAAAGGGTTAATTGTTATAGCTTAGAAGATGAGGTGTGCAGGAAATACCAAACAAGCCAAACACTACAGAACACCAAAGGCACACTGAGGCCGATGTACTAAAACAAAACCGGAGCAATACTTGGGTAAACCAACTACACCACTGGGGACAAATAAACATTCACACTGATTTAAATGGGACTTTTAAAACACCATTAATACCAGAGAATTCTTCAACACATTGCGAGAATGGGGATTGGGGGAATTTTTTGTGTCCCTTATGGTGCAGCTAATTTACTTCAGAATTCCTCACTACTGTCTGTTGGTAACGCCAGAACACAGACTGTTTATAACTTTTCACTGATAAAGACATTGCCCCTGCAGTGTCTCTTCTACATATTACTTTAGTTAAGCATGGAAACAATTATAGCCATTTCACATAAAGTGTTGTCTCTAATCTTATTTTACCTCTAATCTTATATTCTTATCTATATATTTATATAGTTTGCTAGGATGCATTGCTCCCTGTGTGCGTAACAAGCACATATAAAGGAAGACTTATGTGTGTCACAGAAACCCAGAGGACTCAGGAGTCAGAACGTAAATATAAATCACCTTTATTAAGGCACAGAACAAGGTAAAGGATGAGACAATAGGAACAGGCAGATAGGCACACACTACTATCAGGAATAGTAGGCAGCCTAGACTGGACCAAACTGCTGAGACTAGGCCGGAGCCACTGGAAGTCTCTACAGAAGCTAAGACTGGAGCAGGAACAGGAACCCCTTGGATCTTCACCACTGGAACTCGAACTGAAACAGGAACCGGATCTGCCATGGGGGGTCTTCTACTGGAAAAAGGACTGGAACTAGATGGGAGACACTGACCAGTGACAACTGAAAACACTAACACACGCCTGCTGTCAGTCTAGTAGGAGGAAAGCTGACTCACGCCTGCAGTCAACTTAGCTAGGAGCTGATCACTGACTCACGCCTGCAGTCAGGACCACTGAGGTCTAATACCGGACTCACGCTTTCAGTCGGTATAGGAGAAAGTGTACCAGAGCCCCAGGTCTGTGCCAGCTGGATGTCCGCAGGAGGGAGGCACAACTGAGACAAGCCGGACAGAGCCAACGGGCAGCACCAGATGGGATGGTCAGACAAGCCTGGTCATACACGGAGGGATTAGTCAGCCAGAGCTGCAGGTTTGCACCAGATTGGATGTCAGACAAGCCAAGGGTCATACACGGAGCGGATAGTCAGACAGAGCCACAGGTCAACACCAGATCATGTAGTCAGACAAACCAGGTAATACACAGAGCACAATGAACCACAACTGCATTGGAACACCACAAAAGGGCAACTGAAGTGGTGTCCAGGCGGTTTATATACTAATTTCTCCACCCCCAAGAGGTGGAGCAAATAATGTGATGTCCCTTTAAGAACCGGGTCACATCATCACCAGGGAATCCCTGTGATGCACGCCCGAACTCCGATGCAGCTGGAGCCGCCAGAGGGAGCATCAAAGAGGCCGGTCGCCTGGATGAACACCAGGCCGCACTGGTACTCCCAACAGACGCGGTAACCCGCGAGGATGGAGACTGACTGCCCACAGGGTCTGGCGGCCGGCTCGAAGGTAAGCAACTGCTTACAGTACACCCCCCTCAACGCCCCCTCCCCTGCGGGAGTGGTCGAGGTTTAGAAGGAAAACGAGAGTGAAATCTCCGTATGAGAACAGGAGCATGCATATCAGTGGACGAGACCCAAGAACGCTCTTCGGGGCCATAACCCCTCCAGTGTACAAAGTATTGTAATCTACCCCGTACCCTGCTGGAGTCGAGAATGCTCTGTACTTCATACTCCTCGTGATCTGCAACTCTCACAGGAGCCGGGCGTACAGGAGCTGAGGTATACCGGTTGCAGACCAAGGGTTTCAATAAGGAGACATGGAATACATTATAAATTTGCCTATTGGCTGGCAGTTCCAGGGCATAAGCGACAGGATTTATACTACGCAAGACATGGGAGGAGCCAATTTTTTACAAGGTACTTGTAGGTTCATGTTTTGTGTGGATAGCCAGACTCTCTCCCCCACCTGAAACACCGGTGCTGGTAGCCGTATACGATCGGCCTGACTCTTCTGCTGCTGAGTGGACCATTGCAAGGTTCTCTGCACCCGTACCCATGTGGAACGGAGTTCCCTTAAATGCTCCTCTAGAGCTGAAATATTCTGTGCCTCAAATGACTCAGGAAGCATTGAAGGCAGGAAGCCATAGTTAATCATGAACGGAGAAGTCTGAGTCGAAGAGTTCATGATAATTCTAGGCAAACTCCGCCCAAGGTAACAGGCTTGCCCAATAATTGTGGTGGTCCGAGATATAGCAGCGCAAGAACTGTTCCAAGGCCTGGTTTGATCTCTCAGCCGCACCATTAGACTGTGGGTGATAGGCGGAGGAGAAAGAGGGTTGGATATCCAATTGCGCACAAAAGGCTCTCCAAAATCGAGACACAAGCTGGCTACCCCTGTCCGACACAATTACTTTTGGCACCCCATGGAGCTGAAAGACCTCCTTGGGAAGATCTTTGCCAATTGCTGAGTGGTAGGCAATTCTTTGAGCGGTACAAAATGAGCCAATTTCAAAAAATGGTCTACAATCATCAGAATGACTGTGCAGCCCTCAGAAACCAGTAATTCTACCATAAAATCAATGGAAATGTGCGACCATGGATGCTCCCCATTAGGCACTGGAAGAAGGAGGCCCACTGGAAGGTTCCTAGGAGTCTTGGTAGTTGCACAAGTCTGGCAAGCTGCTAAGAAAGCAGACACATCTGTATGGATACCAGGTCATCAAAACAGTCGGGATACAGACCAGAGCAACTGATTTCTTCCAATGTGCCCTGCAGCTTTGGAAGAGTGATAAGTTTCAAATAATTTTGCCCTTAAGCCTTCAGGCACTAAGCATCTCCCATGCGGTTTCTAGGCCGGGGCAGTCCCTTGGGCAGCCAAAATCTCTGTCCCCAAGGGAGATGTAATACTGGTGCAAATAGTCTCAAGGATATGATCCGGAGGGATCACAGGCATGGGATCGCAATCCTCTTCAGACAAGACCCCGAACTGACGGGACAGAGCATCAGCCCCCACATTCTTGATACCCGACAGATATGAAACTACGAAATTAAAGCGGAATAAAAACAAAGCCCACCTAGCCGGTCTGGGGGACAGGTGTTTAGCCTCAGATAGGTACGTCAAGTTCTTGTGGTCTGTGAGAATTAGAATAGGCACAGAAGTACCTTCGAGTAAATGCCGCCATTCACGAAGTGCCAGAATAATGGCTAACAGCTTGCGGTCACCAATGTCATACAGAGTCTTAGGCTTTGAAAGCTTGTGGGAGAAGAAGCTACACGGCATAAGTGGCACCTCTGGAGAAGACCGCTGAGACAGGAGGGCGCCTACTCCCGACTCAGATGCGTCAACCTCCAAGGTAAAAGGCAATTTAGGATTCGGATGCCGTAGTACTGGTGCAACGGAAAATGCAGCCTTTAAGCGTTCAAAAGCCTGTAAAGCCTTCGGGGACCACTCAGAAGCATTAGCACCCTTGTGCGTCATGTCCGTAAGAGGTTTGTCAATTGTAGAGAACTGACTTATAAATTCCCTGTCGTAATTAGCGAACCCCAGGAAACGCTGAATCGCTTTGAGTCCCATGGGAAGGGGCCATTGAAGTACTGCCGAAAGCTTCCTGGGGTCCATAGCCAGCCCGGAGGAGGAGATCACATAGCCCAGAAAAGTTACTTGTGACTGATGAAACTCACACTTTTCTAGTTTACAGAAAAGATTGTTGGCCCTTAGAGTGACAACACCTTCGCAACATCCTTTCGGTATTGTTTCAAATTCGGGGAGTGGATGAGGATGTCATCTAGGTAGATGACCACGCAACTCATCAAAAGGTTCCTCAAAACATCCTTAATGAACTCCTGGAAGACAGCAGGAGCATTACAAAGACCAAAGGGCATTACCAAGTATTCGTAATGCCCGCTCCTGCTGTTAAACGCTGTCTTCCATTCATCACCCTTACGGATACGCACCATATTATAAGCTGCTCGAAGGTTGACCTTGGTAAAGACCATTGAACCTCGCAACCGGTCAAACAACTCCGTGATCAGAGGTATAGGATATGCGTTCTTGACCATGAGTTTGTTAAGACCTCGAAAATCAATACATGGCCTCAACTTGCCATTCTTCTTCTTAACAAAGAAGAACCCTGCCCCAGCCAGGGATGAGGATTTCCGAATAATCCCTCTAGCGAGAGCATCGGCCACGTACTCCTCCATAGCCTGATTCTCCGCCACGTAGAGAGGGTATACGCGACCCCTTGGAGGAACAGCCCCTGGCACCAAGTCAATCGAGCAGTCATACGGCCTATGAGGAGATAAAGTTGTGGCCTGTATCTTGTTGAATACAACACGGGAGGCTTGATACTCCTCAGGTAAAGTGGAGGAGGAGGTGGAGGAGGAGGAAGCCATGCCCACTATTCTGATAGGACGCGTACAATACGGAGACCAAGACAAAATGTCGCAACTACGCCAGTCCATTCTGGGGTTATGTTTTTGGAGCCATGGAAACCCCAGAATGACCGCATAATGTGGAGAGTTTATGACTTGGAACTGGAGTATCTCATGATGGAAGGCTCCAACCAACAGGGATACCGGAACGGTCTCATGAGTAACCTGAGGCGGTTGTAGAGGTCTACCGTCAATAGCCTCAATCAACAATGGAGATGCCCGTGGTAATAAAGGGATAGCATGTTTCTCCACAAACCCGTTATCAATTAAATGCCCCGCTGCCCCTGAATCGATTAAAGCCAGGGTAGATACAGAAGAATTCGCCCAAGATAGGATAACTTCCAGAGTAGGCTTCTCCTGGAAATCTCCTGGGGACTGAGCCACCCCACCTAGAGTCTGTCCCCTACGTGACTCTAGGTGCGCCCGTTTCCCGGACGTATGGGACAAGCACGCAACAAGTGTATAGCTTTACCGCAATATAGGCAAAGCCCCACCTGTCTACGGTAAGCTCTTTCTTGAGCAGAAAGCCGGGTGAATCCCAACTGCATGGGTTCTCCCCCTCCTAGATCGGAACCAGAAGGCATGGGAGGAGAGGGAGTAATGGGTGGGCAACTGAAATTTGGAGCCAAATGTGCCGGAGGCCTCCTTATGCGTTCTTTAAATGAGGGTCTCTCCCTGATACGGGTGTCGATCAATATGGTAAATGAAATCAGTTGGTTTAAGTCAGAAGGCAACTCTCTGGCCCGATCTCATCTTTAATGACATCACTTAGTCCCTGAGAGAAGGCGGCTACCAGTGCCTCGTAATTCCAGCCTACCTCTGCTGCCAATGTGCGAAACTGAATCACATACTCGGCCACCGTACGACTGCCCTACGGTGGATAGACATAAGATGTTTGGTAGAAGAGGCAGAGCGGGCGGGTACGTCAAACACCCTTTTGAATGCAGACACAAACTCAGAAAAATTGTAAATGATGGGTTTATCATTCTCCCAAAGTGGATTCGCCCATGCCAAAGCCTTGCCTGACAAAAGTGAGACCAATAGTCCAACTTTACTGCGCTCATTGGCGAACGCTTGTGGTACCATCTCCATATAAATGCCCAATTGGTTTAGGAACCCACGACACAGCTCTGGGTCCCCCCATACCGCTCAGGAAGAGGAGCTCGACAGGAAAAACCCCTGATCATGCCTGCATCAGGGGCTGCTTGTACTACCGGTGCCGTATTAACAGAGGAGGCCACCGGTTGTCTGACAGGACGGTCAAGATGAGCAGTGCAGTTCAGCAGTGTTTGCAAAGCCATCGTAATCTTATCAATATGTTGCTCCTGAGCCTCAACCCTGCTTAGTAAGTGCTGGACAGAAGGTTTACCAGTACCGTCCGTAGACATGGCCCTTTCGTACTGTCACAGAAACCCAGTGGACTCAGGGGTCAGAACGTAATTATAAATCACCTTTATTAAGGCACAGAACAAGGTAAAGGATGAGACAATAGGAACAGGCAGAAGGTCGGCAGATAGGCACACACTACTATCAGGAATAGTAGGCAGCCTAGACCGGACCAAACTGCTGAGACTAGGCCGGAGCCACTGGAAGTCTCTACGGAAACTAAGACTGGAGCAGGAACAGGAACCCCTCAGATCTTCACCACTGGAACTCGAACTGAAACAGGAACCGGATCCGCCACAGAGGGTCTTCTACTGGAACAAGGACTGGAACTAGATGGGACACTGACCAGTGAAAACTGAAAACACTGCCTGCTGTCAGTCTAGTAGGAGGAAAGCTGACTCACGCCTGCAGTCAACTTAGCTAGGAGCTGATCACTGACTCACGCCTGCAGTCAGGACCACTGAGGTCTAATACCGGACTCACGCTTGCAGTTGGTATAGGAGAAAGTCTACCAGAGCCCCAGGTCTGTGCCAGCTGGATGTCCGCAGGAGGGAGGCACAACTGAGACAAGCCGGACAGAGCCAACGGGCAGCACCAGATGGGATGGTCAGACAAGCCTGGTCAAACACAGAGGGATTAGTCAGCCAGAGCTGCAGGTTTGCACCAGATTGGATGTCAGACAAACCAAGGGTCATACACGGAGCGGATAGTCAGACAGAGCCACAGGTCAACACCAGATTGGTTAGTCAGACAAGCCTAGGGTCATACACAGAGCTGTTAGTCAGCCAGAGACGCAGGTTTGCACCAGATTGGATGTCAGACAAGCCAAGGGTCATACACGGAGCGGACAGAGCCACAGATCAACACCAGATCAGGTAGTCAGACAAACCAGGTAATACACAGAGCACACTTAACCACAACTGCACTGGAGCACCACTAAAGGGCAACTGAAGTGGTGTCCAGGCAGTTTATATACTAATTTCTCCACCCCCAAGAGGTGGAGCAAATAATGTGATGTCCCTTTAAGAACCGGGTCACGACGTAACCAGGGAATTCCTGTGACGCGCTCCCCAGCTCCAATGCGACTGGAGCCACCAGGCGGAGCAGCAAGGAGGCCGGTCGCCAGGATGAACACCAGGGCGCACCTGTACACTCACTCACACCTCGGAAGCCAGCACGATCCACCTTCCACCACAGTATGTGCAATCACCACATGCATTTCAACTATATGAATGAATGCCACAGTGGAGGCATAAGTACAAACACAAACTCATTACAATGACACATAAGTCACCCCCTTATGACTCACTTCTGTGTGTGTGTGTCTCTGTGTGTGCCTGTGTGTTCCTCACTGTGTGTGTTGCATGTCTGTATCACACTCTATGTGACTGCATGTTGTGCATTGAATGTATGTGTGTATGACTGTGTCGCTCTTTATGCATCTCAGTGCATGTGTGTGCATTTGCGTGTGTGTGTCTGTGTGTGTTTGTCTTGCATCCATGTGTGTGCATTAATTCCCTATACATCCTGACGGGCAGCGCCGTCCCACATTGCTAGCTTATATATATATATATATATATATATATATATACACACAATACACATATGCAACACACATACACACACACACACACACACAATAAATACAATACATGCACCACACAATAAGCACAATATACAATACACACCCACACAATGCATACATACACTCAACTCGCACACAATGTACACAATACAGACAATGCACACAATGTATACAAAACACACACAAACAATACATATAGACACACTCACACACAATACGCACGTAATGCAAAATGCAATACGCACAATACAAAACACTATACGCACAATGCCAAACTGTACAAAAAATGCTATACTCAAAACACTATGCATAAAAAGCACAACAATACGCAGTCTGCAAATTGTTGTATGCAAAACTCTGTATGCAGTAAGCAAAACACTATACATAAAACACAATTCGCTATACACAGTAAGCAAAGCACTATACACAAAACCCAATACGCTGTATGCAATACTTTACACACAATAATCAAAACACTATATACAATACGCTATACACAAAACATAAAACATTACGCTATACAAAATATGTAAAAAACAAACAATTTGTAAAATGCTATACACAATACACAAAGCAAGAAGAAAACGCTATACACAATAAAATATATACAAAACGCAGTACACTATAAGCAAAATGCAAAACTCATGCTCACACAAACGCTCACACACATGCTCATACACACACACACACACACACACTAAAGCTCACTGACTGAGAGTTGTGCAACGCAGTGCTCAGCAATGCATTGCACACTATTTGGAGGTGAAAGGGCTAAGCACTGAAATTTCAACAAGCCTGTCATTAAAAATATTGCCTCCTTTCTGGATTTGCATGGATGTTAGGGGAAAATACTTCTACATGTAAATTCACCCTATTAGTGCCAGACAGGTATCCAGTGCATTGGGTTGCAATGCGGTCAATAACACACATAATGGCTACTTCCTGTTCAGGATGTCGTCTGTAGTGTCAGTCTTCATAACATACTTCCTTTATAAAAAAATCTATGTTTATTTAGTCATACATACAACTACAAAGGACTCAAATTTTTTTTTTAATTTGTCATATTAACCACATGGGTAAAGCCGTGCCAATAATTAATAAAAGAAGGGGAATGGTAAAAATAAGATGGTCTTAAAGGGGATCTATTACCCCTTTACAACTTTGTGTAAATATTTTTCTTATATAGCGAAAATGCTTTAAAGTTTATTCTTTTTTTTTTTAACTGCTTGTTTGCTGAAATTAGAAGAATAAATACAGCACAGCACCTACTTCCGCATAGACTGCTCTTTCCGAAGTTTGCCGCACTGCCTCTGCTCCCTTCCCACTACCCAGCCTCTTCCGATGATGGAGGCTGTCTGTCTGTAAGCTGGAGCGCTCTGATTGACAGAGATCAATTTCTGGCTAATGAGAGCGCTCCAGCTTATAGACAGACAGCCACCATCATTGGAGGAGGCTGGCTAGATAAAGGCAGAACGGCAGGGTGCGGCAAAGATCAGGTAACCGTAGCCTGCCCGGAAGAAGGTGCGGGACTGTATTTATTCTACTCATTTTTAAAAACAAACAAACAAAAAAATGAATAAACTTTAAAGCATATTCGCTATATAAGAAAACTATTTACATAAAATTGAAAAAGGGTGATAGATGCCCTTTAACTTAAAATGAACAGTTCAAAAATGAGTGTGTTAGACACCACTCAACATTTACAGAAATATGCATTTCTTAGGTTGCAGTTTGCCTCTTAACAAGCAAGAAGCCTCTGATGTTTTGTTTAGTTCAACAGTTAAATCAGACTGCTCTCTGATTTGTGCATTCGTCTGCATAATCCATTTCTTTTGTAGTACTGATTTATGAAAAAATAACATTTATATGGTGAGTGGCATCTGAGTTCACTCCACTTGTTGGCAAAGATAAAATGCTAATTAGAAAATCAAGAGTTCTATGAACTTTCTCACAGCCCTAGTTATATTAAAGGGACAGTAATGTCCCATAAAAATAGTTTCTAATTTTGCTTAAAATAATAAACTAAGTGCAACAAACCTTATCTCTCATACCGCTATGGTTTGAGAGATATAGACATTGAAGGTTCCCCTCTCCCTCCCCTTCTCCTGATATCAGCTGTGAAGCTGACAGCAGAAGATTCAAGTCATACAACTCGAGGAGGCTCTGCAGCAGAGCCGATATCACATTATTTAAAAATCATCACTTCATTGGAAAGGTCTACAAAGTGTGCTTGGTTTGCAAGCACACTTTGCAGACCTTTCCAATGAAGTAATTATTTTTAAGTAACGTGATTCCGGCTCTGCTGCAGAGCTGCAGGCTGGTCCCCGGACTGGGATCTCCTGCTTTCAGCAAGACGTTGACGTCAGGAGAAGGGGACGGAGGGGGAGCTTTCAATGCCTATATCTCTCAAACCATAGCGGTGTGAGAGATAGGGTTTGTTGCACTTAGTTTATTATTTTAAGCACTACAAAACTAGAAACTATTTTACTGGGACATTAGTGTCCCTTTAAAATTCACTCATTAATTAAAGAGTGACTTATTTTTATGCCTGACTATACTTCTATAAAAAGACTGGAGACATTTGGTAACAAAAAACACCATGTGCTCTAAGGTACAAATGTAAACACATGTTTTATTTCATCCCTTAAGGACTACGTGACGTGGTATGACTGTCATGGTCCTTATACCCTTAAGGACCAGTGACGGTCATAGCACGTCACGTACTTTTTACTTACAGCGTTCTACCGGGAGCGCTGTAAGTAAAAACGGGGCCTAAAGCTGACTGCTCCAAGACCGGAGCAATCTCTCTTAGGCCTCCAAGCAGCGCGCCGGTACGCATAACAGGTCACGCGTACCGGCGTGTCTGCAAAGATCAAAGCGGTCCTTAAGGGAACGTAACTTCCCTGGACCGCTGGTACTTAAGGGGTTAAACATGCAGACATTAGAACTAAAATATAAAAAAAGGAGATTGTGTGCCAGAGGGGCGCTCAGAGGATTGCTCTGCAATGCTCTGAACACCCCTCTGATAGGAAAACAGTAACACCTCAGTATATTCTTTATTTTTTATAAAGGTCTACATTTTTTTTAGTATTGTAGAGTATTTCACGAATTTCCCAGTACTTTATCAATACTATGTCAGTAAGGTAACTTTGGCTCTTCAGCTGTTGAGAACTACTACTTTCATCCTCCCCAACCAGCCACTGGCTAGTTGGGAATGATTAGACTTGTAGTCTAAAATACCTGGGGAGGGGTGGTTATGCGCTAAGGTGTGATAATAATATCGCTTCTCCAGTTCATGTGTTAGTCTATGGAGCCAATAACTGGGGAGAGGTGGTTATGCGCTAAGGTGTGATAATAATATCGCTTCTCCAGTTCATGTGTTAGTCTATTGAGCCAACATACTAAACTATCCCTCAATTGAGAAATCTTAGCTCATAAGTGCCATATAATAACATAGGAACTAGATATCTGATCTCCCTGGAGAAGTTATTTCCTCTTCATCACACTTTCCTGCATGCTAGTGAGATAGCTCAGTGGTAAATTCCCTGACTATGGAGCCTGTTCAAACCTCAAGGTTGTTCGAATCCCGGCAGGGTCAACTCAGCCCTTCATCCTTCCGAGGTTGATAAATGAGTACCATTGTTTGGGTATAATAATATCTATTATTTCATCTGCCGATTTGGTTAATTCCAAGAGCCTGCACTGAAAGCGCTTGGAGTCCCACTGAAAGAAATGCGCTATATAAATACTAGTAGTTATTATTATAACCCCCCCAGGAAAGCCAAAAGTTTGGTTACGCTGCATTATACTACATTTGGTGTACATAGAGAAATCGTACCCTGGCCCTCTCAAGTTGTTGCTGAGCCTGCCTCTCCACCTCGCGGCGGGCAGTCTCCCGGTCCTCCTCCAGGGACACGTCGGAGTCTAACGATGGACGGCTTGTGTATGAATCAGCTGAACCCTGCAACAGAAAACAAGTCCAGAGCTCATACACTGCGTATGCGTGATGTCCATTATCCAAGTACACACTATTAATAACAAGCAGGGCTGGAAATGACTATGTTCATCATATACAGTTACTGTGTCAGTAAAATGCGCATTTATGTTTGTTTGCGATTTGGGGTGTATTCAATAAACAAAAGAGGTACAATTCTGGAGCAAACTAATGGCATCATAGGGAACAAATTAAAATTCCCCAAATTCCAATTTATTCAAAAGATAGAAATTACAATATCTGATTACTTAAATGGGGGCTTTTAACCCCGTTAATGTTAGAGAGTTACCAATGCATTGAGAAGGAGTGTGTTGGAGATCTCTTTAGGATTCAAAGATTTAAATGCCACATTTAATCTTTTGAGTGCCAGAGGGGTGAGAATTGTGTTGCGTACCTCTATGGCACTCAGAGGGTTAAATTGTTTGGTATTTTGGTTTCTCCCCTACCCTGCATTTTGTCTGCACCAGAATTGCACCACTTCAGCTTAAAGGGATAGTAATGGCTGCTTTTAACAAAGTTTAATATTGTAGATATTAAAAAAAAAAAAAATGCATGTCCGGTCTCACAAACATGTATAGTGTGAGAGATACACGCTTCTAAAGTTCCCCCTTCTCTCCCCTTTCACAGACTTCAGTGATCTAGCTGACAGCATGAGATTCTGGTCGTGCTACCGGACGGTGACTCTTCAGCAGAGCCGAAATAGCGTTATCTACAAAGAAATACTTCATTGGAACGTTCTAAAAAGTATGCCTAGTTAGCAAGCACACTTTGTAGTTTGTTCCAATGAAGTATTTCTTTATAGATAACGCTATTTCGGCTCTGCTGAAGAGTCACTGTCCGGTAGCACGACCAGAATCTCATGCTGTCAGCTGGAGTACTGAAGTCTGTGAAAGGGGAGGGAAGGGGAACTTTAGAAGCGTATATCTCTCAGAGACTGGACTCACATCATTTATTTTTTTTATATTTACAATATTAAACTTTGTTAAAAGCAGCCATTATTATCCCTTTAATGAACATGGCACTTTATTAATACAGTGGCCGAGAGAAAAGCAAATATTTGCATACATCAGCACATATTTATTTTAACTTCCTATTGTTTTTAAACCAGTCACTGAGTACATTTTTACTTAGTCATATGATGGACTTCATAAGAGTATTGCTGTATAGCAGATATAATGTGGATATTTAGGACTTTATAATGTGAGGGGAAAAGCACTGGGGGAAAAAAAGTACTTATTTGACTGCAAGGTGTTAAATGGCAGGAAGAGAAGAAAGACTAGCCTCTGCATATCACATGCAATAGAAAAAGAAAGATAGCTGCCAATGAACCATCCCTGTCCACCCTACAAAGCCCAGGACACAAGGGATTCTGGGGGTTGTAGTTTGCAAGGCACGTTAGGCAAATGGTGGCTCTCCAGCCATTCAATAACAGCGCTCTCTCAAACTTTAAAGAGAGTCCCTGGGGAGACTATCTGAAAAAGAAGGTCATCAGATTTGATATGAGCCCACTCTGACCCCCGCATCCCTGTAAATAACTATGTGAAACAAAGATGGCTGCCGTGAGGCATGGCTATGCCAAATTCTAGAAAGCACAAAAAAATAGAGAAATAAAGTAAAAATAAATACAAATCCAGAGAAACAGTAGAAAAACTAAAGAGGTCAAATAAATCTACTCAAAAAAGAGGAGAAAAGTCCAAAAAAATCGACAGAATGGAGGATTATACCATCCCATATGACTCTGAAAAAAATCAGAAAGAAGTCTAAGAAAACAATGTCTTCACACCGTTTCTTGAGGCAGATCGCTTGAAACTGGGAATAGTTGGTGAGGGTAAAGTGGAGGGAAGAGGGGAGTACCCTGCCCTCCAGGAGGAGGGAACTTTCCTTTCATGGTTCTTGTGTTCCACATTGGACAACAGAAAAAACAATACTGAATTTGAATACTTGTTACCAGAATACTTTTGGGAGTATTCATCCATTAATATCGCACCTGGATCTTAATGGAAGCCCCTACACATAAGAAAAGACTTCTCTCTCTTCATGCAGATTTATTTTTATATACAGTCATCCAGTATCTTTTTAAAAGGTTGCACGCAAAAGAGCGAGCGAGCACATTACACATTAACCATGACACCATGATAAAAATGGCGACATGAGAGTCTCGCACTGCATGACAGCACGAGATTCTCATGTCGCCTACTGAACAGTCTCATATCTTATTTATGTAGACAAAATAGAAAGAATAACCCTCTCTTCCTTTACTTTGTGACCTGGCCTACCCACCCTGCTTTCTTGTCTTACCGGCTTCTGACCCGGATAAATTGTGACCCACTATTTTTCTACAGTATCCACTTCACGACCCAGCCTGACCCTGCTTACTTGTCTGCCAGTAGCCATGATTCTCAGCCCGCAGAGGAGGCAACTCTGGAGGTGGGTCAGAACCAGGACGCAAACAGAACCAGAGCGACAAAGCAGGATCGGCAGACAAGTAAGAAGGGTCAGGCCGGGTTGTCAAGTGGATACTGAAGAGAGGTAGTGCGTAAATGACAGTAGCACAACTGTCTGTATGATCATCATGCAGACTCCCTTGTCAGTGAATGTATTAACTAAGCTGATGACTTAATGTGTTTGTTTATTGCTATGGAATACGGAGTAATGACCTTTCCCGGCTTTAGAGCGGATGCTTGTTAGCACTTTGCTTGCAATGCACTGGATACCTCTGGCACTCTGGTTAAAAGAAGGAAATTATATACAATCCAGAAGTGGAATAATGTATCTGCACTGTACTGCTAGATGAAAACTGCTTACACTAATAGTGTATAATATAATTTGCAATGGTGCACATATTTTCAGCATTCTGCAAGAACAAGGAAATTAAAAGCTTCATGCAAAGGTTTCAGTTCAGGACTGGAATATCAGATTTGTATTTCTTACATAGGCTATTGGTAACGCTCACTGGAAGTGTAAATTTGTGGTATACTTTGTGATTTGTATATTGACCCTCTGAGTGCTGGTAACAAGTCCAATGACATGTGTTGGACACCTCTCTGGTACTCATAGGGTTAATACTAAAGATATCTGAAGTCAGAGTCAAATATATAACTGCTATTGCAGTTGGTATGTTCCAGAATTGCACCTCTTTAGTTTGAAGAATAAGGTTCAAAATTGTGGATGCCGCACTGATCCAGTTTTTTACTTCTGTATTTCTGCTGCCTCTCTGGATTGGCTTAGTGGTCCAAACGCTGCCTCAGCTGGGGATTTAATGAGAATAATCCATACCAGCGATTGTGCAAACTGTGTTGTTAACAAAGAACACCTAATATGTAAAAAAAATAAAATACTTAGTATACTTTATCCTACTGAGTAAAACAAGTATACTCTCACTGCTAAGAGATGTTATATTCAAAAGTTACTGCAGCGCAAATGTGATTTTTTTAGGTGCAGTATCTCAATTGCCTGAAATGTTACCATTGCTCTGTAAACTGATCAGCGCTGTTCATTAGTTGGTGTAGCAAAAGCACCACTGCAAATTTTCAGGCCACTTAGATACTGCATCTAAAAAAATTCAAGTCTGAACTGTAGTAAATGTTGAATATATATATATATATATATATAGATAGATATATATTTTTTTTTTTTACATAAAGGATGATGGTCCTGACATGCCTCAGGGCGTGTTGTTATTGTGACAGGAAGGCTGTTGCTGACTGCTCCAGGATTGGAGGAGTCAGTTTCAGCCAATGGAGTTGTGCACATGTGATCACTGCTACAGTGCATGTGCAAGTGGGGCCATAAAACAAAGGCAATGTTTGCAAACATTGCCTTTGTCACTCTTTTCTGCCTTCCTTCTACTCACTCTGATCCTGAGGCAGAGCAAGACAAAGGACATTTAAGTGTTGTGCAGTCCATGTAATAAAATTACTTTTCTCCCCCTCTGATCACTGTAGTTTACAGTGATAAAATGTAGCAGATCAGCATTTAATGATCTGTACTCTTATTTTGTCACTTTGTTCTTTTTTAAACATGTTTTAATGAAGTTGTTTGAAATTATTAACTAATATAGTTTGGGTGGGTAGCTGTGTGGGAAATATGGTAGGATTAGGGTTTACGTGGTTTACTCATAATTCATATTTAATTTTTAAAATGTCAAACCACACTACAAAATGCAGTACAACCTCTGAGTAATTATGAATTTTTTGTTCCAAGATGCACCTGGTACTACAGCAGTGTCTCTAGAACCGAGAACTGGTGCAGCACAAATTCTTTAAAAAAAAAAAAAAAAATCCACAGAAATGGTGCAGAGTGTGCTACACCGATGGGAAATGGAGGGATACTACATTCCATCGTACTGATTTCCCTTCACAACTTGGGCTCTGGGTTGGCAACTGCCACACAGATGCAATTTCCTAATGATACAACAGCTGACATTTTATTATGTGGCCACTTTTTTGTATATTTTTCAGAATACATCTCTTCTTAGATTTAACAATATAAAAAATATAATGTGAAGCATCCTAAGTTTTTAATCATTCTTGATTACTGGTGGGTTTAAGAAATTTTTTTGTTAGAAAACTTCATGGTTTTTCTTTAAATCTGTAGACGTGCCATATCTGTTTACATGCAGGCAATGCCAAACAAAAGGCCCAAAGCCACAGCATCCAGTGATATAACCAACACTTAAATTTGACTTATACATTCCCACAACTGTTGACAAACTTATGTGATATTTTCATAAAGTGGAACATTAGCAGAATCTACTTTGCGATTATTTTTGGCAACCAAATATTTTTGGATAGGAAATCCATCAAAAAAGGAGTAGATTTTTTTTCTTACTGCAGTTTTTGAAAGGGATTTGGACTAGTATAAAGTGGCTACAGGAAAAGTGACAAAGTGCCCCTTGAATGAAACCCTGGGTTGACTACTTTTCAAAAACATATACTTTTCTGGGCATAATTGCCCCAAATGACACAAGGCACCAATAAAGCAATCGGTAAAAAATCCATGACAGACAATGGATATGTGCATATACCTAATTTGGCCTATTAGCTTCCACAAAACAAGACAAACCTATGAATGTGAGACATTTCCATACTCAGAAGATGTAGCTTTGTTTTACATCTACAAATATTACGTGCTTGAAATCTACAGCAACATTGTAATGTGTTAAACATGCAAAAAAATATATATATATATATTACCGCACATTTGGCACAGATTTTAAATGAATAGCTGTATGAAAATCTCCCAAATTCTCCTGGAGAATTGCCCTATTTTGTCTGCTTTTCAAAAACATCTACTTTTGTGGTTATTTTTGGGTTCTGAAACTGTTAAAGGGATAGTAATACTTAAAATGTAAAAAATATACGTTGTAGGGTTTATCCCCCTTAGTAAAACAAGGGCACTCCCACTGCTGAGAGATATTTTATTAAAAAATTATAACAGCTCATACTTTAATTTTTAGGTGCAATATCATAGTGGCCTGAAAATTTACAGTGGTGCTGTTGCTACACCATCCTATGGACTGCTCTGGTCCGTAAACCATAAATCTCCATAGGATGGCGTAAGAACGGTGCCACTGTAAATTTCCAGGCCACTGTGATATTGCACCTAAAAAAATTCAAGTTTGAGCTGTTATAATTTTTTAATAAAAAATCTCTCAGCAGTGGGAGTACCCGTGTTTTATTCAGGGACATAAACCCTACAACATATATTTTTTTTACATCTTAAGTATTACTATCCCTTTAACTAAGTCATGATCCTTGCATGCCAAGTTTTGAAAATGTACAGCTTGGAAATAGTTGTGTTTACCTCTGTAAATGTGAAAAATATTAACATTCTAGGCATCTGGGTACTCTACTTCCAAAGACAGGACAAGTAAATTAATATATTTGGGGGTATTTTTTTCAGATGCATTAATTGTGTATAAATCATCACAGGAAAATCTAAGAAAAATATGGTTGTTGGTTTTTTCATTTTTGTTTACTGTTTTTTTTATATTATAATCAAACTAAATTATGGGTTATACATACAAATAGGTTATCAAAAGAATGCCCTATTTATCCTTAAAAAACACTACATAATTTGTGTGGGTGTACTAAAGACATACTAAAAAGGACAAAATTACTTGTCCTCTAAAGTGAAAAAAAGCCATTCACCAAGGGGTTAAATATGTGAAACCCATGCATTATATTTAAAACATGGATGCATTTTATTAAAAGCAGAGAGTGTTTCTTTTACAGTGTACACTATGTGCAATTGTTCACTTCATCAGATCCCTAAAGGAGTACAGTGCAGGTCTTTATATCTGGTAAAAATATTCTGCATTTTATAGCCCCAAGTCGTCCAAAAGAGCTGGCAATGACAAACTCAGATATTGCTATGATGGTACCCATTCAAGGAAATTACAAATGTAGTAAAAGACGCTGGGCCGCATGTCAGTATATGTGCCATCGAGTGCAGACATTTGAGGACAAGCATGGAAATAAGAAATACTCTACACAACTGTCAATATAATGTGTTACATATTGCAACTGAATGATGCTGGTCTCTCTCAATAAAATAGAGCACCTGACACAAGATGTTAGTAGCAGTAACAGCAGGGCCTTTGTTTGTGACCCATCTCTTACAGCCAGGGTCCTTCATATTGCCACGGACCCCAGGCAGTAGCCTAGGTTGCCATAATGGATGATCCGGCTATGGATCAAAAATTCTGGACCAAACCAACTGCATTGTGTTGGGGGAGGGGTTAAAGTCTTTACTGCCTTTATATTTGGATTCTAACCCTTACATTGCAGATAACTCTCCACTGTATTGTTAAGCAATGTTTTGGAAACCTTTCTAGCATTCAAGGGGTTAATAGTCCAGTGTAAAATAAAGGGGAGTTATGGGAATTTTTATTTGCTCCCTTTGGTATGGATGATATGCTCCAGAATTACTCATCTTCTGCTTTCTGCATAAGACCCGTACAGGGATGCCAACTATAAATATGAGTATATTACTGGCAGTCAACAAAATATTTTTCAAACTGGAGTTGTCAGTAAAAAAAAAAAAAACGTCAGAAGAAATACTGAAAATAGCACAAAACAAAGACAGAATGTATTCTGTATTTCTTACTGCTTTATTATGTTATTTATTATAAATGCAGTGAGGTTTGTGTATTGTCAAGCAATGCATTGTAAACGCATCTGATCCTTAAAGGGTAAATTAATTAAGTAGACTTTATATTCCACTTTGTCTGTTCGGGAAATGGTTGTGTTATATCAGAGGAACTGTGGGTAGAGTAATATGGAGGGGCATGAAAATGTCAGTAAATGTTTTTTAATATTGTCATTAAAAAAATATTTCCAGGGGTTGGCAATACTGGCCCTAGAGAGTATCCACAAGCAGTGGTATAACTAGTCATTGGTCGGACCCAGTGCAAACTGTGACTAGAACCTATTAGGCATTGGGTCTGATGGGCCACGTTAGGTGCTTATATCACAGCTGTACCCTCTTCACCCCTGTAGTTATATACACACTTTGCATCTCATATTCATCCCACCTCTAATTTTGAGTACAATATACATATTGTATATTTGTGCTTCTTTCTGTAATTCAATATATTTTATCAGATAAACCGTTAAGGATCAGAGGGGGGAAGGGTGTCCAACACTTTACTTCCCAATGCATTTCCTTAAGGGGTTAAAGAAATGTCCATAATTATAAAATAAAACTGCAGTTACTGCAGTATATATCTATCACCAGGAGACAAAGGCTGACAATGTGGTTAGAAGCATACAGATTTTTGTACTCAACCAGTATAATAAGTGTTAGCCTGTGTTATAGAGGCGATTATGAGATTTTTCATTCTCGTTCTATATTTGCACTACAAATATCTAGTGGTTCTCTGCTGTGAATGCCCTTGGTGACCGTTCAGAATCCAATAATATTCACGTCTGAATGCCTGGGAGAAGTCCTTCCTTTTTCTGCTTGAAGCATTATTGAGTTTCTGTTCTGCCGCTCCCTTATGGGATCTATTAAGCACAGAATCTGTAATCCCTGCAGCATAAAATATTGGAGTCTCTGCATTCCAGTGTTTTGCCACGTTTAAGGGAGAATGAATACCTCCTATAACGACCCCCACTTACCTTACTATGGCAGAATAATCCTAATTGAAGAATTTTTGGTTTGTTCCTTTGTTCAAGACATAACATCTCCAATCAGTTTTAGATGTCATGGCTGACATGACAGCTGCTTGGAGGACCAAAGGACCCTCTGCTCACTTCATATGGTAATCTTATCCCTATAAAATGGACCTGCCACCTTAAGATGTTTAGTTAAATTTACCGATAAGTAAAACCTGCCAATATTTTGTATTAGATATTACTTTAAAATATATAACGTTTTTGATAAATTTAACTTTATTTGTTAATGGTGTATTGTGGCACTTTATGCAAAATAGTTTATGTGCTGGACCAATGCCACCACACTTTTCTGTGTCTGAATCTAGACAGACTCCACACACTGGCTCATTTCCATACCTGGGAACCTTCTTATCAATGGTCCCTGGAGAAAAATACAGGGCTTGTGATGTTCCACGTACACTATTTATACCATAATGTGGGTGGGGTTTAACTGGGTTACACAGACTTGGCAGGTTGATAGACAGGGTTTGCACTTAAATTTGGGGGTAAGTGGAAGAACTTTAATAGGTGGGGAAGTGGGCAGTACAGGTGAGAAGTCTGACTGAACTCACAAAGCTGGAGAAGCAGTCTCTGGCCTTGGAGACCCAGTAATTCATTGTGAAAACCATAGCGTCCTGGGCAGGGAGGAGCAAGGAGAAGGCAAGATCACTAGGCATATCCTCATTGAGATCCCACCTCAATGACATCCACAGATCTGACTTGGAGGCTTATCGCAACAACTATTAGCAGCAGCTAGGATCAAAAGTGGATGCGGCTGAGAGGGACATAATAGATCTGTTGATGTCGCAGGGAGTGGAATAACGTTTTCCTCAGTAACACTAGCATACATGTCTAATACTATTGCTGTATAAATGGAAACCATGGAGGAGGATTTGTGAAGGTGAAATATATTATTTAGGGATTTTAGCTGCGGCACTTAAGCATATTTAGGTGTTTTAGGGAAGGTATACTCAGTAAGGAATCATCCTCCTTCATGAACATCACATTGTTCTATGTTGTCCCTAAACTGCATAAGGATAGGCAACTGACTGAGGGAGTCTGTGCCTATGTAGATAACATTTTAAGACCCTTTTTAGGAGCACTCCCCATCACTGGAAGATATGAATGTATTCCGGGGATGGCATTTTTGGTGGTAGAGGCAATGGCACTGGCACTAATATGCACATAATCCCAAAATACTGTGGTAACATGAACACTGTCCATCCGCTCTTCAAGGAGTGGCTTCACTGCAAGTGAGATGGTTACAGCATACTGGCAGCATAATTATGTTGTAAGCCAAAATGATAACCCTAGCAAACAGAACAGTGTGTGGCTCGAACTTATTCGTAGTGCTGTGGAAACCCTTATTTGCCCACCAGCAATAGTGCAGTCAGAGCAGGTTTTCAGTGCAGCTGACTATATAGTTAATGACCATAGAACACAACTATCCAGGAGCAATGTTGTAGACATACATTTTTAAAAATGCACCAGCATATAATACCATAAGTACCAGAAGTGGAAAAAAAACAGCAAGACAGAGAAATAGCCGACACGTAGTGATGGATGTGGTAGCAGCACTGAAGAAGAGAAGGGATTTGCACAGTTGTACCTTCTATGTCAGTTGTGATCAGTGCTATATAATTGATAAATAATTGACTAATAATGTGATATTATATTGGAATCATTTGCATATAATTTGTTTAGCATCCAATGATATTCTTCATCATCAAGATATATTCACCAACACCATCCACATCTATCACATTAAATTATCTTTATGATGTTAAATTATGTTTATTATAAATTAATGTCAAACGTACTATGCATGTTGTTTATGAATATAACTAAAATTACACAATCAATAGAAAATCCCTTATTTCTCAGAATACTGGCTTTAAGAGCCAAGCTGTCAAAGCTAACTTCTCCACCTCTCAGTGACACACAGGACCTGGGTCAAGAGGACTAGAGGGAGTGGAAGATGAATTAGCTCAGCAATTGGCAGATTGAAAAGATCCAAGATCCACAACCAGCATTATCAGAAAGGAGAAATCAGGACTACATGCATACACTACACCCTGACCTCCCATGTACTTTGTGTTTCCTCCTTTTCCTCTGATCCCCAATCACCAAGGGAAACTGCCTGTCATGCCCCTCTAGCCCTTACCTCTGAGCTCCATCCTTCCACCACTTCTGTGAACCTCCCGGATGCTCCACGATCACGGAGTAGCCCAAAGTCGCAGCCTAAAGTAGCAGCGTCTACCCGCGATCAATGTAGCGCGGTAGGCCAAAGCCACGACCTAAAGTTAAGGGAGCCCCCAGGGAAGACATTCAGAGACCATCACTTAGTGTTGTACACCTGTAGCTGCCCACCAATAAAGTGCCTCCAAGGCAGTAGTGAGGCAGGTGCTGTAGTGACACTCTCCTCTGGTGGCCAATCCAGTGAGAGGTTTGTCCAGCAGAGGGGAGGGGTTAAGACCTGCAGCACTATAAGAAACCCTAAGGCTGTGTCCACTTTGCTCCAGTGTTCCAGAGCTTTGGTTCCTGTATGCTCTAAGCCTCTAGTTCTCAATAACTCTTTGCTTGCCTTGCTGCAGACCCTTTGCTTCATTATCCGGTACCTGACCTTTGGCTTCCCTGCTGGACTACCCTGCCTGCCTGTTTCCTGACCTTTGCCTGATCCACCGATATTGCCTTATTGCTGCCTGTCCTGATCTTTTGGACTATTTCTGACTTTGATTCTGTTTAACCCTTGCACTCCCCTGTTGCCATTCCTACCAAGGTGTTCTGCCTGTCTACCTCTGTGGACCACATGGTAAGTGTGTCTGGCAAGAGATAGAATTCCCTGCTCCTACGCTCTAACCAACCAATCCTGACAATACACTGGAGCCACCTATGGAGCTGACAAGGATGGTTGATGCTATTGCGTCTCTAACTCAGCAACTCACCACGTTATCCCACACGGTACAAGGCATACAAGAAAACCAAGCTGCCTTACAGGCCCAACTTCAAGCAATTCCGGTTCCACCTCCAGCTATGTATCAACCACCTCCAGTGCATGAAGTGGTATCTTCCAGTATTGATGCTGCTGCTGCTTCAGAACCACATGTTAAACTTCCTGCTTGTTTCTCCAGTGATCGTAGCATGTAATGGTCATTCATCACTTCTTGTGAACTGTTGTTTGTCCTTAAACCCAGGACATATGCCACAGACTTTATTAAAGTTCGTACTGCCATATCACTACTCACAGACGCCCCTCTGTTATGGGCGCATTCACCTGCTATGTGCTAATAGCCCTGTTCTAGACTCTTGGACTGCCTTTTGTCATGCAATGGGTGCTTTGTATGATGACCCCCATAAGAGAGTTACTGCAGAGGCCCCTATGAGATCTCTATGACAAAGAAGTCGCCCTGTGGAGGACTACGTCTCAGAATTCCGGAGGGTAGCAGTAGAGATTGAATGGAATGAACCAGCCTTGTGTGACCAATTCTGCTTGGGCCTTTCTGATTCATTAAAGGATGAGTTGGCCTGAACTGGCATTCCTGACTCACTGGATGAGATGGTTGTCCTGGTAACCCAGATAGATCGGAGACTCCGGGAAAGGCGTATGGAACGAACAACCACCAACCTTCCTCTTCGTTCAGCCTCTACACCGCGTCCTCTTTAACCTGTTTCTTCTACTCCTGGTACCAATACAAAAGAGTCCATGAAATTGGGTGCTACCCGTGGCCCACTCACAGAGATTGAAAATAATAGGAGAAGACTCATAAACCTCTGTCTTTATTGCGGGGGTTATGGTCATCAAGCCTGTCTCTGCTCTGAATTAGCAGCTAGAGGTAAGCCAGATCCAGTTGAATACCCGCTACTCCTTGGTGGAATGGCTCCTCACTTATCTCTTCTTGTCTCCCTACAGTGGATGCATAAAAAGATTCCACAAGATGCTATTATTGACTCTGGGGCCAGCAACGGTTTCTTGGACTACAAGTTAGCCCAAAGACTGAATATACCAACACAACCCAAGGAGAGTCCAGATCCCCCACACCTTTGTGTATTCCTGTAATGTTGTTGATGGGTGAGCCAACATCTGAGACACATGCAGTGACAACATCTGAACCTTGCCTGCTGGCGGAAAGACCCATCCCTGAAGAAAGACAAGAACCTGTGAACCAACCAGAGAAGATTTATTGAAATATCACCCATCTGTGATGCTTCAGAATGGACACACACATTTAAAGATGACATTTAAAGATGATGCAAGGCCTTTGCCAGTGGAGCATTTAATAAAAGATCATCCAGATAGGGAATAAGGGAAATCCAAAAGTGGGCAGATAAAGCTGCAATAAACTTTGTGAAAACTCACAAAGGGAATTCAAGTTCAGAAAGGAGGTTGAAAAACTGAAAATGACAGTCTTGAAAGACTAAGCAAAGGAAAATATGATGATTTGTGGAAACGGTGATATGCGAAGATAAGAGTCTTATGTCCAGGAAGGCTAAAAACTAATTTGGATGCAGATGTGATGAGAGAGTGAAAAGACTGCAACTGGAACCATTGTGCATGAACAAAGACTCTTTAAAGGGATAGTAATGTTTCATAATAAAAGCAGCTCTAATTAATAATCATAGTATTTGGACTTTGGAGAGTGTTATTTCAATTCTGTCAGAGTTGTAGTTCAAGAGTAATTCAATGACAAAGTATCCTCCTCCCGCCACTTTTACTGATGTAACACTGTTCAGCCAGATCAGAAGGGAGGTGCCCAGGTAGACTGCAGAGAGGGACAATCTTCAATTAAGATAAGGGAAAAACCTGAAAAACTTGTCAAGGGAGGCAGGGCTTTCATTGTTCTCATGGGAAGAAGATTGTCCCCTTCTGTTATCTGTCTGGTCTATGGACTGGATTCCACATCTGAGAAGAAATGATTTACACTAGGTAAAAGGGGCGGGAGGGGAAACTTTGCTTGTGAATATCTCTCAAACCATAAAGGTTTGAGAGATAAGACATATCGTTCTTCATGTTTTTTTAATGCTTACAAGATAAAACGAAGTATTACTATCCATTTAAGTCCAGGATAGTACAGCCTGAACAGCTGCCATCCTTTTTGGGGACTATGAAAAGGTTGGAATAAAATCCATTGAATCTCTCCTGCAGGGGAACAAGCACCAAAATCTGCTTATCCACAAAGAAAGAAACTGTTTCTAGGAATAATAGACCGCACACCATGAGGGACCCTGGCCATGAAGAAGGACTGAGGAGGAAGAGATTTTAAATCTATGTGAAAACCATCCAAAGTCACCCATAACACCCACTGGTCCACTATGGAGAGTGTCCATGTACTGTGAGAGAGATACCGATATCCTCCAATAGCCTGAGGCGGACCAGACCTCTGCAATGGAGGACTTTTGGATAGATTTGGGGGAATGGCACACCGGGCTCACAGAGAGAGTGGAAATCATGGGCTCATACTGACACCGGCAGGGGTAATGAAAGCCATGTGTGTTCCATGGAAAGTAGGAATGCTTAGAGGTAACAGGAGGCAACAGAGCACTCTTACCCCCTTAAGCATGGCTAATTACTTGTTAGCTCCTAAAGCCTGGTTCGGGAAGCGGATATTGATCTTGGTGTGTCTTGGGAGAAAGACCAGCAATCCGGGTAAGGCTGTGTGTAGTAAAAATATGATAACCCAAAAGGGGCTCTGCCGGTGCGTCTCCCCTATTCCCTAAAGTAAGAGAGAGTGGAAGACCTCCACAGGAATAGTGACCCCTGGTCAGACCAAAGAGGCCCAATGGTCTGAACTGATAAAGTAGAGCTGTCTGGTACTGCCTGTAGGTTAATAGCCTGAGAGAAGCCCCAAGGGCTAACAGCTAAAACCAGAGAGCTGAGAGAGGCAACCCAGCTCTGGCCACAAGGGCTGTGAGAGAAACAGCCAGAAAGCTTAGCCAAATCTGTAGCAGCCACTGCAGGGCTGAGGGTAAGGACCCAGGAGCTGGGGCTCGATGATCTGGCACTGAGCCAGGCCTGCTCTCAGCGACCACAGAGGATCAAGGTGCTGCTGAAAATAAAGAGACAGAAAGCAGCATGTGCCCGAGAAAGACAAACACTACCCGGCCGTCTAACTACGGCAGAGATGGGTAGCTGACAACAGGGCTAAAAGGGAGCAGCCGGATAGGCTGGAAGTGGAGCAGCCAACAAGGAGCCGGAAGGTGGGGAGAGCTCTGGCCCTTAGACGCTGGCCGTCTAACTACAGTGGCGACAGGGCCCTATACAGAGCATCCCAGAAAAGGTACCACGATGTCCTCTAAAAGTACCGAAGCTCTTTGCTAAATGTAGGGTACTCACAGGGTGATACGGAGGCACCAGCTAAGTCAGGAAGTCAGTGATGTAGCAGGCAGTACACGGACGGAAGATAGGAGTCAGAGGCAGACCAGGTCAGCAACCGGAGGACACGGCAGACGGAACCTGAGGGCAAAAACAAGCGGGTAGTCGGAGAAGAAGCCAGGATCGAATAACCAGGTAATCAGACAGCACGGTACCAAGGAAGATCCAGTAGAATAGTCAGGCAACGGAATTCAGGTCATACACAGTTAGGATGCAGAAAATACTAGCCAAATCACAAAAAGAGTTTGAAAAACAGGCATCAGAGAAGGGACGTGATGCCTCTAAATAGGGTCCATAACCAATATGGTGGGAGCAAGGTCAGAAGGTCAAGAGTAGGTGGTAACATTACTTTTTCCAATTCTGGGCCAAACAACTGCTTGCCAAAAATGGAAGACAGACTAGAAATGTCTTCGCTGACTGGTCTGTAGACCAAATCTTCAACCAAAGGGTATTCTGCTCTACAGCAGAAAGTGCTAGGAACTTGCCAAGTAACCTGGAAGAGTCAAATTCAGCCTCAACAAACTGTGCATTGGCAACAAAGATCTTAGAAACAGAAATAACAATATCGCCTTTTGGAGCATCTGAATGGACTGCCCTTGACAGCTGCTCACAACACACAGACATGGCCTCAGTCACCCGTGCCAAAAGAAAAACTGGGTGTAAGGTGTCCCATTAGGCAGAAAAATTTACCTTAAAAAGAAAATTCAACCATTTATCCACCTGATCTTTAAATGCAGCTGCCTCCACAACAAGCAATGCTGTGTTATTAGAAAGGTGAAAAATAGGAGATTCAACTGCTGGGTAGTCATCTGCTGTAGCAAGAGAATGAATCTGAAGCCCCAAAAATGTTAAGGGCCTCCAGAACCACCTGAATAAGACCCTCTACACATGACCCAGGGTCTTTTTCAATTGAATCCATGGGATAAAGGAGGAAGGAATATCCTCCTCCTCCTCAGTTTCCCTCCCTGCACAGAATCCACTTCTATAAGGATGAAGTCCCCCTTTCAAAAGGGATAAACTGCATTTTGAGTGAAACAAGTGGAACATGTAGTCTCTGTTCCAAGGCTCAAGACCCCCTTTAGCAGATGTGCGAATACTAGCCACAGTGGAAATAACAGGATTTTAGTCTTAACTGTTAAATCCTTTTCTCTTAGTCCATACAGGTTACTGGTAACTTTGGGTAGGCGATCAGCCCCTTTAATAGGCAGGAACAATTCTGAGAAGTGACTGCTGGGTGAAGCCTACCTCCTCTCCTTAGCTTGCAGCTAGCAAATGCCCAACCAGTAAGATTTGCAGACTAACTATTGACTAGGAAGTAAGAAGGTAAAGGAAGACTCCAGTGAGCATGAACCCAAAATGATCCCCACGTTCTGCAGCAAGAGTGCCAAGCATGGTCCCTTGACAAGGTGCAAGACCAGTAACCTGTATGGACTAAGAGAAAAGGATTTAACAGGTAAGACTAAAATCCTATTTTCTCTGTCGTCCAATACAGGTTACTGGTAACTTTGGTATGTCCAACCATTAAGTTCCCCAGGGCGGGAAGAAAGGCAAGGACCAGGCGTAGGCCCCCAAAGTCACCAGAGCACCAATTAACCTACAGATCATGAAGAGCTCATCATAACCGTAAAAGTGTCAATGGACACTGAACAGGGGTAAAAACAAACCCCAAAAACTGTTGCACAGCACACGAACTAGAGCCAACAGGGCTTAAAAGTGAAAGAGTACTTAGAACCAAGGAAATCCTAGACAGGCAAGGCTGCCTCCAGGATCTTCCTACCAATGCTGGCATCAGCCGATGCCAGCACATCCACACGATAGTGGTTAGAAAAGGTGAGCACAGATGACCAAGTGGCCGCCTTGCACAACTGATCAGCTGAGGCCTAGTTCTTGTAGGCCCAAGAAGCCCCACTAGACCTCGTAGAATGAGCCGTGACCCTGAAGGGAACAGGCTTCTCCCGAAGTTTGTAAGCCTTATGAATCGTGGACTTGATCCAAGAAGCAATGGTAACCTTGGAAGCAGGCTTCCCTGCCCTAGGACCCTCAGGAATGACAAACAGAGCATCAGACTGCCTCAAGGACTCAGTGCGATGTACATAGAACTTGAGACAAAGCACAACATCCAACAGATGAAGATCCCTCTCTTTGTCAGAAGTAGGGTTAGGACAGAAGGAAGGAATCACAATCTGCTGATTGATGAGGAACTCGGACACAACCTTCGGAAGAAAATCTTGGGAGGTGCGAAGCACCTACCTTGTCCTTGTGGAAAACCAGAAAGGGTGGTTTACAAGACAGTGCATGCAGCTCCGCAACTCGGCGAAAAGAAACAATCACCAGGAGAAAGGCCATCTTCCACATCAGCAGACAGAGGAATGGTAGCCAAAGACTCAAAGGGAGGACGCTGGAGTACTCCCAAGACCAGGTTAAGATCCCACTGAGGAGCAGGGGACCTGAACACCGGACGGGTATGAGCAACCCCCTGGAAGAAAACCTTGACATCAGAAATGATAGCAAGACGCCTCTGAAAACGTACAGAGAGTGCAGAAGTCTTAACCTTCAGAGAACTCAGACTGAGACCCTTATCCACACCATCCTGTAGGAAGGAAAGAACTGTAGGAAGTTCAAAATCCTGAGACAGGTCTCTGTCAGCACACCAAGCCAGGAAGGTAGACCAAACCCGATGATAGGCCTTAGATGAGACAGGCTAGCGAGCACTAAGCATAGTAGCCACCAACCCTGAAGAAAATCCTTTCTTCTTCAAAATTGAGGATTCAATCTCCATGCCATCAAAGCCAGACGATGAACATCTTCTTTCCAGAGGTAACCCTGTAGAAGAAGATCTGGACGGGGAGGAAGTGGAAGAGGTTCCGCCACAGAGAGATCCAGAAGATCCGGAAACCAAGCTTGTCGTGGTCAGTACGGAGCAATCAGAATAACTGGGCAGCGCTCCAGTCGCAGCTTCTGAAGAACTCTGGTCAACAGAGAAACAGGAGGGAAGATGTAAGCCAGAGGAAACGTCCACGGAATCGATAAGGCGTCCACTGCCAGAGCCATGGGATCTGCCCAGCCAGAGCAGAAGTTTGGAACCTTCCTGTTGTGTCTGGTTGCCATCAGGTCGATGCATGGTAGACCCCAATGCTGGATGATGAGGTTGAACACCTCTGGATGCAACTCCCACTCTCCGCTGTCCACTGTGTGCCAACTTAGGAAGTCTGCCAGGATGTTGTCTATGCCAGGAATATGAACTTCAGAAATGGCAGGGATATGCTCCTCTGCCCAAGATAAAATAGCCTTGACCTCTAGCCAAGCTGCGAGACTTCTTGTGCCGCCTTACTTGTTGATGTAGGCTACTGGCATTGTCCGACTGTACCCTAACCGGGCAATCCTCCAGTTGCTGTGTCCAGTGATGTAGGACATGAAATATCGCCTGAAGCTCCAAGACATTGATGGGAAGAAGAGATTCCTCCTGAGACCACTGGCCCTGAACACTCAAGTCCCCCAGCACCGCTCCCCATCCGGAGAGGCTGGCATCCGTCGTGACTGTGGTCCAGGAAAGGTCTGCCTTTCAGGAGATTTTTCAGGTCGAGCCACCACGAGAGACTCTGCTCCACTTGAAGAGGGAGAGACAGGGATCTTTCCAGTAGATCTGGATGGCCCTTGGAGGCCAGGATCAAAAACCTCTGAAGTTCCCTGGTGTCAGCCATGGCAAACGGAACTGCTTCTATGGTGGAAATGAACTTCCCCACCAAGGAGGCCAGCTTCTTGGCTGGGACCGGATCCTGAGACAGGATAGCTTGGACCTTCAGTGATATCTGGTGAGCCACTTGGTCTGTCAGAAAGACCATCCCCCTCTGAGTGTCAAAAAGGAGGCCCAGAAAGACCATCTTCTGACAAGGAACAAAGTCTGACTTGTCCAAGTTGATTATCCACCCGTGATGGGAGAGAGCATGAATGCAGTCCTGTACCTTCTGGTGAAGGAGATCTGGAGATGAGGCCTTCAGGAGGAGGTCGTCCATATATGGAGTTACTCTGATGCCGTTCTGATGTAGGACGGAGATCAAGACTCCCAGGACCCTGTTGAAATCTTGCTGAGCCGTGGTCATGCCAAAGTGGAGGGCAGAGAACTGGAAATGCCCTCAGTCGCAGGCAAAGCGAAGATACGGCCGACTCTCTGAATAAATGGGGATGTGCAAATAGGCATCTTGAAGATCCAGAGAGGTCATAAATACCCCAGGAGACATGGAAGCTATCAATGTGCATAGAGACTCCTGGCGGTACTGGGATCTGACCACAAAGGAGTTGAGGTTCTTCAGATCCAAGGTGGGACGACAGCCCCCATCCTTTTTGGAAACCACAAAGAGGTTGGAGTAGAATCCCAAGCCCCTCTCCTGAGGGGGAACTGGCTCCAGGACCGCCTTGTCCAGAAGGGCCTGTATAGCTTCTTCGAAATGGCGCCTCTTTTCTGCTCCCACGGGAGAACGGGAAACAAAGGTCCTTGGAGGAGGAAGGGAGGTGAAGGGAATCCTGTATCCCGAGGCCACCACCTGTAAGACCTATGGGTCCATCACAGAGGCCTGCCAAGCTGAGAGGTAGTGGCGTAGGCAGCCACCTATCTGTGGGTGAGGACCTGGGTTCGGTGAGTAATGCAGGAGGAGGTTTGGAAGCCTTGGGCTTCGTGGAGGACTTGGCAATCCATTGCTGCTTAGGCTTGGAGGAGGAGCGTGGAGCCTGAGGAACCATCTGGGTCGCTTGCCGCAAGTCTGCTTGAAAGGAATGAAAAAAACGATTCCTTTTAACAGGTGCCTTCTTCCTTAGGACCACTGGGAGGTGAGAACTTTTCACTCCAGTGGCCTCATTGATGAGATCCTTAAGTTCAGGCCCAAACAGGGAAGAACCCTGAAAAGGCAAGGACAGGACAGCCTTCTTAGAGGCCATGTCAGCTGACCAGATCTTAAGCCAAAGAGCCTGTCTGGCTACCACAGACATGGTAGATGCCCTGGATACCATACATACAGCATCAAACAAGGCAGCAGAGACATAATGCTGAGCCTCAGCAATGCTAGCGAGAAGACGCAATATGTCAAAAGTAGTGGCTCTCTGACGGACAGCAGAATTGAGCTGTTCAGTCCAAACAGCTACAGCCCTATTAACCCATGCAGCGGCAAAGGTAGGGCTAAGGACAGAGCCTGCAGTTGCAAAAGTAGCCTTGAGAGAAGTCTCAAACTGCTTGTCAGTCCAGTCTTTGAGAGCAGAAGCGCCAGCCACGGGCAAGGCATTTGATTTAGAAAGCCCGGACACTGGGGCATTCACTTTAGGGGTATAAACCCACTGAGTAAGGGCCGTTTCAGAAAACGGATAAAGTTTAGCAAACTTTTTAGACACAGAAGGTTTCTTGTCTGGAAATTTCCACTCCTCTGATACCAAGCGGTCAAGGGTGGGATTGGGTGGAAAGCAGGCATGGGGCCTAACAGGCTCCAAGAAAACATCAGAGGGGTCAGAAGACACCTCCTGCACCAAAGGAATGTTCAGGGTGGACAACACAGCCCTGATCAGGCCCTCAGCTGCGGGAATGGGGTCCGCCTCGAAAGGGTCCCCAAAAAACTGAGATGAAGTAACAGCTAAACACTCATCATCAGAATCCACCAATAATTCCTCCTCAGAGGAATCAGACACATCAGGTACACCCGGTGGTTTAGGCAGGGAAGATCTGATGGGGGCAGGGGTCTGCAACGAAGTGAAGACCCCCTGTAAAGTGAATGGAAGTAATTGTAAGGTGGACCGGAGGTCCCTGGTAGTAGCCTTAAACTCTTGCATCCATATCGGCTCTAGTGCATGGCTGGAGGCCCAAGCAGAAGATTTAGGGGAAGCAGAGCATGCTGGGCAAATATGACCTGAGTATTATCTAGGTAACCCTGATTGACATGAGGAGCAGTGGGGGACACAGACACCCCAGTATCCTTAGTTTTAGGTTTAGCCCCAAGATCTAACGGAGTAGACATTCTCACAGAGTCAAAAAGGTCAAAACACCCACAATTAAAGCATGTATGATAATTAATGCACCCCAGAAACACTAAATTAAGGCTTATCTGGTAGGCAAAGGGTTAAACTGCGGAGGAGAGAAGGAGAGTCCAAGCCCTGCGTAGGATACTCGATCTGCGAATACACAAAATGGCTGCAGCGTCGGGAGCCAATCGGAAATGAGCGAGCGAAGCAGGCACTCATGGGAAATGTAGTTTTTCTGACATAGTACCCCAACAGTGCCCAAAGCCCCCTAAAGCCCCCAACATCCCCAGAATGTTGGCCGGATGACAGAGCAAGGGAAAACCCACAAATTGAGCCATCTCTTACCACGCTACGTGGAGCGGATGCAGAGATATGTACCAAACTGTAAAGTCCCATAGAACTGAATGGAGCATGGAGTCTATGCGGTTAACGCGTGCCTTAAAGGCGTGGAACAGAAATTTAATAAGGTGAATTCCAAAATGTAAAACTACTCAAAAGCCCACTAGAATAAAACAGTAGACCCAATAAACACTGGTCCCACTAGGGAAAGTGTCCATAGACCCCTCAAAATGTGCTAACCAGAAACAAAAGGGTTAAGTTATCATAGAAACTTGCTCCAAACACCTCACAGACATACAAAATAAACCCAATGAGTGCATGAATATGTAATAGGAACTCCAATAGAGACCTCTGTGTGGAGGGGAAGCATGGGACATGTGGACCTCAGCACTGAAAGGGTGCTCACCTTTTTTAGCAGGTCTTCTGTCTTCATATTACCATATATCAAGAAGAAGCCTTGGTGTACAACTCCTGGGGAAAGAACTTGCAGCCAAGATTCCCCATGACTTAGATCCACAAAAGCACCTGGTAAACTGAGCTATCCACATTTGGGTGATGGGAATTGTCAGTGATGGTAATCCACCTAATGGTGGTATTCCATCTTTAACAGAAAATAATAAAAAGCTGAAACTATAGCAGAACTGTTCTCTTGCTTGTGTCTTGACCAAGGAACAAATCTTACTGGTTGGGGATTGGCTAGCTGCAAGCTAAGGAGAGAAGGTAGGCTCTACCCAGCAGTCACTTCTCAGAACTGTTCCTGCCTATTAAAGGGGCTAATCTCCTACCCAAAGTAACCTGAATTGGACGACAGAGAAAAGTGTTTTAGCCCATGCAGGCTCCTTATCAGGAGAAAATGGGCCTGGGATTGGCTGCTCAGAGATGACAAAGCAAGAGGGACAGAATACATCAGTAAAATCCCTGGGTATACTAGTCTGACATGGGGAACATGGTGTTACTGGGGAAAATACTGAAGCCCTGGTGGTCTTACACTTCTCCATATGTTGTCAGTCTCCTATGAAATAGCGACTAAAGGAAAGGAGACTGGCTAAATTGAAAGCTTTCCCCAAACAGACCCCAGTCCTGTAAAGGTCTACCCCAGGTCCATATTTATCCTGGAGGAACAGGGAATAGGAGCCTGCCTACTGGGGGATTGAACAGCCCCATATAAGTTAGAACAATAAAAAAGCAAGCCTAGAGAATATTTGCCCTGACTGAGTTCTACCAGGGCTCATTCAAGACAGATCATGATTGGTAAAGTGGAGCAGAGAGGAAATCTCAACCTCTCTTTTAGCAAGTGCACTGCCTCCTGGTAGAAGATACTTTACCCCATGGTTCCTGTGTTCCACAAACAAACAAAACAGGACTTGACTTCCAGAACTGATTGAAGATGTTATAACATAAACAAAAAGCAAAAAAGGGCTATTAGGATAGTCCAACCATAGTAAGGTAGGTGGGAGACATTACTTCTTCTTTAACCTTTTGGGTACTCGAGTGGTATACATAGCATTGTGAAGCAATGAGCTGCACACCCTCTGTGGCACTTAAAGATGCTATGGATAAAAATGAATAGTGACTGCTTTATTTGTAGAGGGAAAAATCTCCTACTAACATTTTTATAAAACATATGTGGACCCCAAGGATTCCTTGAAAAAGTTCGAGGGGTTCCCCAGAGCAAATTTCAGTATTGACAGACAATGGAACAATGCTGGGCATATGTGGGTCTGTGACCACCAGTGGACATGTGAAAAACAAACAATTTCCTGTTAACAGTCACCTGAAATTGTTGCCTAATGGTTTACTCTTAAATTAAAATTAGCACCTCCAAATAATAATCTTTCTGTACCTTACTATCCTTACAGTCCCATCAAATTTTCTCTTGCTCCTTGGTTCCAGAGATAACACCTTCCATCAGTCCTGAATGGCATGTCCATGGAGTGTAAACTAAAGCAGAAAAGCAAAATAGAACCATGCACACCATCTGATGGTATGCTTAGTTCTGCAGGGTTCTTTTTTGCTTGTCTGCTTTCGTTTACTTTCTGTTTACCCTATCAGCACCTATCAGTCACTGCTTTGGTTTCTTCTTCTATATAAATTTAGTTGTATAGTGTGCATAGGGTTGTTTCTCTTTGGCATGTCCATGGAGGTGGGCATAACAGTTACTGGAAGGACCAGAGGACCTCAAACTCTGCTCAATGTAATGGTAATCTTAACACTTTAAGAAACAGTGAGATGTGCAACACATCACTTTGCTATGCACTGCACATCCTCCTGATCCTTAAAAAAAAATAGGGTTAAGAATTTGAATGCCAGAGGGGTATGCAATGCATTGTGTACCTCTCTGGCACTCACAGGGTTAAGTATGCTCATGCACTCATGCCTGATTCAGTGTGACAAAACTTCCCTCAACTGTTATGTCTGCCTCCACGATATCCAAGTCCGACTGAACGAAGAAGTAAGGGCAATATTCATAGGGATCAATAGGATTTTCTAGCCATACAAAAATAGCTGGGAATTATTATCTAAAAGTGTATGTTAACCCCTTACATACTAGAGAGAGCTACAGTGTGTGGCAAAGACATGCACTGAAGATCTCTCTAGCATTCTGTGTGTAATCAAGGGTGTCAGCATGGACACATTTTGAGAACCATTGCTTTATAGCTTTCCTTCCTATCCACAGATATTTATGCAGTAAAAATTATCTGGCAGTCAGCAGATTCATCTTAATTAATAATCTTAAAAGCCTTCCTACTTCAGCATAGAAAAGACGAGAACATATCTTTTTACAGAGCTGGTCTGTATCCACTGCATTGTTTTCTTGCTGAAGATCCATAATCTGGATCAAATGAGAGCTACACTGTTGTAAGTCCCTCCTCTGTCGCCTACAACCATTCCTCCTGATGTAATGGGCTCTCTGGGGGATTGCAAGTCTGCCTCTGCAACGGGCTGGGAATAACAGGCAAACACTTTTGCAGCTATTAACTATGAGTGATAAACGAGCAAATGTCAAAATAAACTCATAAAGCAGCATGTGTATGTCAGCTAATTACACTGTGGCTCGGCCTCATCCTTGTATTTGCAATCACAGAAGGATAGAAAAAAGACTTTCACCCCATGAGAAACAAATGGCCCAACAGCAAAGAGAGAATGGGCCATCCCAACTGAAAAGGGAATGAAGCAGAGGTGACCCCTCCTCTTCCTCAGCTAGTGATAGGACAGATAGTAAAGTGGGTTGATTTAGGTGGGACTAAGCATATTCAAGTAGGCCCCTGAAGGACCTACAGTTTTCAACATTTGTGTGGGGCTGGGGTTTTCATCTAACAGTTTTTGTTTTTAAGGTTGCATTAAAGACATAGTAATACTTAAAATTTAAAAAAAAAATATGTTGTAGGGTTTATCCCCCTGAGTAAAACAAGGGTACTCCCACTGCTGAAAGGTGTTTTATTCAAATGTTATTACAGCTCAAAGTTGAATTTTTAGGTGCAATATCACAGTGGCCTGAAATTGTACAGTGACACAGTTGCTATACTATCTTACGGAAAGCTCTGGTCCTGGGACCATAAATCTCCATAGGATGGTGTAGCAACAGCGCCACTGTACTATTTCAGGCCACAGTAATATTGCACCTAAAAGATTTAATTTTTAGCTGTAATAACTTTTGAATAAAACACCTTTCAGCAGTGGAAGTACCTTTGTTTTACTCAGGGGGATAAACCCTACAATTGTTTTTTTTTTTACATTTTAAGTATTACTATGCCTTTATAGCTGCTTGTGCCAAGTTTAGGCAGTAGGACAGTCAAACATTTTTGGTCATTCCTGTCCTCTTCTCCTTGCTTATCATCTTGTGGAAAAACAAGACGGAGGAAATTGTGTATTTTTATGTGATTTTCCAATGCTATGAGGCAGGCATACTAGTGTGTTTTCTTGTATGTGCTACAGCAACCGTACGCTGTATTGCATACCCTATAGTGCAGTCATTGGGATTGAAGGCTAATGCCAGTGGAAATTTGCTGGTATTTTAACCCCTTTTTCCTGGGAGATATGCATTAAGGCATGGGAGGAGGGTATATTTTATATATGAGGAGGCTAATAAAAGTTTATTAGTGTGCAATTTATTAGTGTGCAATTTAACAAATAGTGCCAGAGGGCCTCAGTCCTGGCAGGTCCAACCTAGCCATTCCAATACTGAATTTCATATTTGACAAGAACAGCACTGATTGCCATATCAGAGTGTTCAAGGCTGCTAACACTAGCATCTAGACAAGTGATGCACAACTTGAGGCTTTTTCACTGTTTAGGACTACAATTACCATCATCTAACCAGCCGCTGACAGAGGATGATGGGAATTGTAGTCCTGAACAGTTAGAGTACACTAGCTTAGAACACGCGATATCTAGATTATATAAAACCACTTCCTTTGGATTGGTTTTTGAATCTTTAAGAGTTCTACATAATCCAGTTTTAGTAGCTGGATGTAAGGGAGTTGCTTAGTTTACAAAAGATCCTGGGATTGGTACAATCTAATGCATTATTAGAGCACTGTACAGCCCAAATGGACCATTACTAGTAGGGAAATTAGCACCATTACATGCTTGGAATAAGAGTCAATGCTTTAAAGGGCTACTAATGGTTCACAATAAAAACAGCTCCAATTAATCTTCATAGTATTTGGGCCATGGAGAGTGTTATTTTAATATTGTCAGAGTTGTAGTTCAAGAGCAATTGAATGATAAAATATTCCCCTCCTGCCACTTTTACTGATAGAACACTGCTCACCTCAGAGCAGCTATACTGTCCAGATGGAACGCAGAGAGGGATAATCTTCAGTGAGCATAAGGAAACACCTGTCAAGGGGAGCAGAGTTTTTCTTATGCTCACAGTAAGAAGATTGCTCACTTGACTGTACAGATCTCAGCAAGGAACATCTGAGGGGAAGTGGTTTAGACTAGGTAAAAGGGACAAGAGGGGGATAATTTATCATTTAATTTCTCTTGAACTACAACTCTGACAGTATTGAAATAACACTTTCCATGGCACAAATACTATGAAAATTAAAGTGGAACTTTCAGAAAATAGATGTCTTACTGTAAAAAAATAAGTGTCTAAAGGAATCCGTCCCGTTTCGGGACTGACGGGCAGGTTAGTGCGGTCTGTGAGCCTGCGTGTCAGTCCCTTCCGGTGACCATATGGTGCAAAGCAGCCTACTCTATGGAGACCGGGACAAACTGTGCATGTGCACAGACAAGATGTCTGCGCTCTAGCCTTAGTTCCGGTCTCCAAACGGGACGGATTCCTTTAGACACACGTATTTTTTTATGGTAAAGACATCTGTTTTCAAGGTAGTCTTATCTGAAAGTTCTGCTTTAATTGGAGGTGCTGTTTTTGTGAAACATTACCATCCCTTTAGAATGAGAACAGATGCATTACTCCTGGTAGCTGGGTTAACTGAAAATGCAAATACATAGGAAAGCAACAAAAGAAGCTTTAACTCTGTTTCCTCAGGTTGCTCTCCAGCAGTTCCTGGACTAAAGCTACCGTCATGCTCTGAGGTGTTGGGAGTTACAGTTCTTCCACAGTTGGCAAGCCTCATTATGCCAGACACTGGACTATTTATTCTTGAATAGATATATTGATCAGGAGGGATAAGCATTTGTTCAAGAGCTACACATTGGTAACAATCCCTTTGGGACATTGTGTTCTCAATAACAGTCATATCTCAACATTTGACTGGATAAACAATTCTAATTTTAAGAGATATATGATAATAATGGAATAATATTGATAGGTATTTGTTCTGGGTTTGTTATGGTGTCATGTGGTGTGGAGTGGTGAGTGAAGTGTGTTGAATAGCAGTTGGGAAATAGGTAAAATGGGAACAGATTAGTGTGTAGGCAGTAGGTGAATCATTACAATCTAACTACTACAATGAGATATGGGTAATTAGCAGTAAATATTGTTTGATAGGCAAAAATCACAGCTTTATTCATCCAGCCCACTCAGCTACATTACTCTATAAAGATGTTCTCTTACTACAGTGATGTCAGCAACAGAATGGCTCGGACTACCTCACAGAGAGAGGGACTATGAGGCTCTGTGGAGAAAGGTAGTACATATATATATCTATATATATATATATACTCGATTGTTGTATCGTGAAAATCACGATATCCAAAGCAGACACACAACGATCTTTTTTTAAAAAAGCTTATTTTATTACTGCATAAAAATAAAAAATGTCGACGTTTCGACCCACACACGGGTCTTTGTCAAGACAACAGATCTGTTGTCTTGACAAAGACCCGTGTGTGGGTCGAAACGTCGACATTTTTTATTTTTATGCAGTAATAAAATAAGCTTTTTTTAAAAAAAGACTGTTGTGTGCCTGCTTTGGATATCGTGATTTTCACGATACAACAATCGAGTATCTGTTTAATTTTTGGCAGTAGCACCGGGGCAATAACTATTCTTGTGGAGTGCCCATCTTTATATATATATATATATATATATATATATATATATATATATATATATATATATATCAAGGCACAGCACAGAATACCTAGGCAGGGCAAATGGTTCCGCAAGGGCCTCATGCAACCCTCAGAGGCTTTCCATGTGGATACCATAATTTCGTCTTGTTCAGTGAAAACACCACATACACTTTTATTTTAACCATTTTTCCCATTAAAATTACATTTCTCCCTTTATACTTTCATTGTTCCACTTTTATCTGCTACCCTCAAAGGGACACTTAACCATTTACTGCTAGTGAGTCTAACAAATAGTTAGATTCAGTGTGTATCTCTTTTGAGAAGTCAGAGACCACATATATGGCCCTTGGGGTAAAACAATGTGTTGGAGGCTTCTATAGTATTCAGTGGGTTAAACACATGACTTAAATCAATGCAAATATTAATTTCTCCCCTATGGGGAAGTTGGTTTGTCACAGAATCACCCCTTTTCTTTTGTACATGTAAGCCAGTGTGTATCCAATGATTAAATCCTTGGGGCAAGATTTTCAGAAAGTGGTGGTGACTGAAATTGTCTGTAATCAGATAAAAAAAGTTCTTACACCATGGTACGTCAATTCTCAGACATGTTTTCGCCATTTTTTGTATCCAATTCCGCCATCTCCATCTAAGGGAAAAAGCCATCTTAAAAGTGTGGTTTAATCTACTGTCATATTGTAAGGTATTTTCGTAAGAAAATATTAGTTGCAACATCACTTTTTTGTCTGATTAACGTCTTTTCCAGACAAAAAAAATTACCTACACTTGAAGAAGACAAATTAATGTACTATTAGCAGGAGTGAGAAACAATTTGTCATGTCAAAACCAAAAAAAATATTTGCTTCTTTTACATTTTTAGTTCATCAAGATCTTCTGTCATTTATAATTCTTAAAGTGTTAGTAATGTCTAAAAAAAACTTTTTTGCATTTAGAAGAGCTTAACAAGCTGATCTAAATGCAAAAAAACGTATCTCTCAAACCTCTATGGTTTAAGAGATACGGGCGTTTAAAGTTTGATTTCTCCTACTGACAGCTATAAAGCTGTACTTCTGATTTACTTCTGAAAATATTGTCCTTATTTTACCACCAACTCACAATGTGCCATTATTTCATTATGAGGACTTTTGAACACCTCACCCTTGGTCTCCAGTAGTGTTGAAGCCATGAGATTAGGAAGCAGAGAGAGCTTCAACACTGCAAAATAATCTTAAACATTCTGCCCTTCCAAAGAAGTGTTCTCTGTATTAGTTTATTCATCTTCACGTAGTTCAGTGGATCTGCTGTTGTAGGATAAGCAGCAGTAATACAACATGTATTTTCTGCACATCCTATATGAAATATGAAACTCCATATATCACAATAACAGGCACAGAGCGTTCTGATTCATAATTTAGTAGTTGTATTGGGAAGCTATGGGACTAAAACTGCTCACCAGCATAAAGAAAATGCTTTTTTTTGTTCTACTGCCAAATATATATCTTCCTTCCAAGTCTTAAATATGCACTTTTTTTTAAATATATCTTAGCAAAAAGGAGAACGCTTTATAAAATTAACAAACAAATAAAAAAAAAATACTTTGAAAAGTCAAATACCTTCATTCATTGCATATATTAATGTATAATAATGTCTGAGATGTGACAGGGGAACCTGAATCATGCAAATGTGTAAGTATACATAACTACGTACACTAGAAGTGGGATACCAGTGGCCTCTAGCTGTTGGTGGATTACAGTGGGAGATATAGACAACAGTAGCTGAAGGGATCCAGGTTGCCCACCTCTGATATACATTAACCCTGTGAGGCCCAGAGGGAAATCCAATACATTTTTTCACAATGCTTTGGATATCCTTCTGGACCTCAGAGGAGTAACTGGGGGATGTATAAACATGATGGTAGGACAATGATTGCAGATAAAACAGCACAGATATAAGCTGTGAAATGTATTACTGCATTTCTACCATACACTTCAAATTCGTTAAAAGTTTTAGCAAAATGAAATGTTAACCCTTTGAATGCCAGAGGGGTACAGAACACATTGCAAAGCAATGCAAAGGGTTAAGATGGCCAAGCTGTGTATAATAAAAAGGTGCAAATTGCACCAAATGTTATAGTAAATGTACACTAAAATTCTATGGCACTGCAGCACGGTCTGCTTGGCACAGTACAGCTAATGAATAAAGGTGACTGCATCTTTTTTATACATTCACACTGACACGTTCACTGGAAGGTGACTTTTTTTTTTTCTTTTGAAGGCAGAGTGAGACTGATGTATTAAAAAGAAAGAGAGCAATTCTGGGGCAAACCACAGAGGAAAAGATACAAATTCCCTTTGGTCTAAATGAGGTTTATAACCCCTTGAATGCCAGAGAAGTCTCCAATGCATTGTGAAACAATGGTTTGGAGGTCTCTCTAGCATTCAAGGATTTTAAAATCCTCATTTAAATCAATGGCCGTGTGGGTAATCTGTATTTGTCCTTTATAGTTTGCCCCGGAATAACCAAATTCTTCTCAACCCTTTGAGTGTCAGAGGGATACTCAATTCATTGCATAGGAATGCATTGCATACCCCTCTGGCACTCAAAAGGTTAATACATCAGGCTCATTCTGTCTGCAGAAAAGCCAAAAAGTCAGTTAATCCTTTGCGGTCCAGCAGGGTATCCAAAGAATTGTGGGACAATGCATTGGATGCCTGTCTGGGCCTCACAGGGTTAATGTATGTCAGGGGTGGGCAATCTACATCTCCCACTGTAATCCAAGAGGACTCTGGTTCCCCATTTCTGATGTACAGATTTATGTATACTTACACATAACTGAGGCTCCCTGTCACATTCCAGACACTGGTATTATACATTGTATATGAAATATATAAAAGAAGGAAATGAGCTTGGGTATCAACTGGCAAGTTTGTTTCCCCAAGGGAGATACCTGAAGGAGATGCAATAAGGTGAAAGGTAAAGAGGAGATGACCTTTCCAGCGTGATAACCTTCCTGTTATTCTATGGAACCAATCCACTGGGGCTCTCCAGCTGTTGTGTCTTCATCTCCAGTCAGACAATGGCTAGAGGACATCAGATTCCCAATCACTGAATCTGTCAAGTTTGGTAGGCATAGTCCATATAGAATAACACTGCAATCAGATAATGTATCATACTGGAGAAGTTATTGGCCCTTTTTCAAGATGTGTGTGATGGGGCCCACCTAAGGTAATTTTCACAAAGTAAGAGAGGAGCAATTCTGAAGCAAACCAACCACACAGATTTCCAAGGATTTAAATGGGGATTTTAACCCCCCGAATGCTAGAAAGGTAGCCAAAGCATTGGTTCACTAGCCATTAAAATCCCCATTTAAAACAATGATAAGTTTTATATCTTTTTCTAATGGAACAGTTAGTTTATTCCAATTTGTCTTTGTACATAATAAACCTAATCTGTCATTGGAGTGCCCTACAGCCCAATAGGGAGAACAGCAGAATGGTACGAATGTACAAATTCTCCCTGGCGTTAGCCACTAATGCCAGTGGCTGCACTTCAGTGCCAGAATAGGACTTTAGTGCCAGCAAGCCAGCTCCATAGCATGCCCAGGGAATTGGCATATACTCACATAGTTTCCTCTACTCCTTTCTTAGTACACTGACCTCAAAAAGTTGTAAGGAGAGCACCTCCCCCCCCTCGGCCAAAAGCCCACGCAAGCTGCGTTTACGGGAAGATTTGTGACGTACATAGCTTGGTAAATTGACATTAGGTAGGAGAAGGGACAGAACATCAATTCCAGAGCCTGTAATTAAGCTGAATAGATGTTATCCATTCACCACAGAATTAACCACCCACAGGCCTGCAACAATATTATTATTATTACCACCCTTTATTTATTAAAGGGGACTTATCCCTATAGGAATCAGTGGATTTAATAGGAGGAATATACAAATCTTCTGGTGCAGCTCATTTTCTGTGCGAGGAGGTCCTACTCATGTGCTTGACTTAGGGATGTATATTGCAGTGTATATACAATCTTCTGTCATTAAGACTTATGTCAGTAAACTCTGAATGCCTCTTATGTAGCATGCACAGGAGAATGTCATAAAGTTACTCTATCACTACTGTGCCTTATTAGTATATAGTCATAAACAAGACACATTGCCCTCCCATTAGAGCAAGCAGCGTTCAGAGGACCTTTTTTGATATATGAAGCTTAGTAAATTGGTGTTAGGCAGGTGTAGGACTAAGAAACCAGATCCAGCAACTAGTGGGAAAGCATTTTAATACATCTCCTTAATGTTTTTGACAAAGACACTTACCTAGGTATGTGTTCATACAGCAGGCAGGTATATCTACCTACACCTTTTCTGCATAATATCTGCAGTTGCCTGTATTTTTTGGACACTATTTTAGGTCTGTATTTAGTTTTCACCTCCACGCAATAAACAATAGACTTTATCAGACAGAATGAGATCAGCCATAAACAGAGAGCCCTGCCTGTGATTCAAAAGGACCACAAAAGCCTTCTCAAGGCAGTAGTCACCTGGGAACTCTCCAGATCTGCCCTGAAGACACCGGTTTCCAGACAGAATTACTGGGTCTCCAGGAACAGAGGCTGATTCTACAGCGATGGTGATTTTCTTCTCCTTCCCACCCTGTTCCTCACACTTCACACCCACTTTTCTCCTTTCCAACCCTGTTCTGCCCATTTCCCACCCACTTTTCTCCAACTTTAAGATACACAGCCGAGTAAGCCCTACCCACGGATAAGACCCACCCCTTTTATGGAGCAAATCTTGTCACGTTGATATCCCCTGTCCGGCAGCACATGAGCCCTCTCCGGAGGCTCAAAGATAAGAAGTTGCCAGGTATGGTAGTAATATGTCCCTGTTCAGTTACAGACTACAGTTCAAGAGCAAAAAAAACAGTAAGACTGCTTTCATAGGTAAACAACATGCAGTCACTTTCTTCAGTAGATGGACTTACTAGAAAGACTACGAGGAATGACTTATTAAACCTTTAGGTGCTAGATGTCTCCAGTGACTTGCAATGTGTTGAAGAAACATCTAGCATCCAATGGGTTAATCTTGTTCATGTCTATTGAAGATTGCATACAATGAGAAAGACTGTGACAGACATGCTAAATAGGAATTGGCTTGTTAGCCTTTGGACCCCAAATGGAACTGCATGGGAAGCTTCCTCAGATTAACAAGAAGGGATGGGGGTAGGAATGTCCAAATAACAATTTGTATCATAATCTGGGGTGATGCTTAATCAGGGTTAGTAGGATTGTTAGGTGAAAAGGAAGATAGTGCCCTGAAAATTGGTGAGAAGTGGGTGGAATGGGGTGGGAGTAGGCTGAGCAGGCAGTGGAGTGGGCAGGGTCAGCAGGGAACCTCACAAAGCCAGAGAATTATCCTCCTCAACCCCCCCACCAAAAAAGTTAATCAACCCTTTGAGTGCATTGGGGTGTCCAAAGCATCATATACCCCTCTGGTACTCAAAGAGGTAACTGGAAATCAGAGTCCCTGGAGCAAATGGGCCCTGAATGCTTGTGATGAGTATCTCTATGTCACCTAAGTAGTAACTTTGGTGGTGTTGGATGTACTTCATGTTCTAGGGCTGTAAAGACAATTAACATTGTAAAAAAGGAAGGAGATGCATGTGGCTTGAAGCAGAGGCAGTTCCTGCATGGAAATCAAGGAGTAATGATTAAGTGGGAAGCTGTGCCCCTAGCGTGCATTATCATGGCCCAATTTCCATTTTCCTAGAGAATATTGGGCTTTCAGACTGCACAAGCAATCCCTGGAAAGTGCCTTTTTATTAATGTAGATGTGTAATTTAGACGTGTTACTATTCACTTGGCATAAACCAAACAGCAGAAACAGAACTGTGACAGGAATGGAAATCTGGGTAGACAAAAGTAGTCAATATAATAAATAGAACAAGAACTCTGGGGGAATGCATGAATCTGAGTTTATACATTACATCATGTGACTGTAGCTGTGCTTATGTACAAACACCACAGTGCCTACTGCCTCACACAACACCACCAGCTGTAGGACTTCAATGTAAGCAAACCTGAACTCCTCCCCTACAGCATACACAGGAAAAGGAAGACTGTTCAGATTATTTCTTCTGAGCATTGTGAGTTCATGGCATTAAACAAGGAGAGTGATAAAGAGGTAATAATGCAGAGATTACTACTCCAGTGATATCAATTCTCCAGTTCCTATGTTATTCTATGGAGCCAGTGCACTAAAATCTCCATCTTTGGAACAGGGTAAGTGATATCACTGGAGAAGTCATCTCAGTTTTATCACCTCTTTATTACTCCTTAATGCATAACCCCCAAGATGTAGAGCAATGCTGAGCAACCTGAGACTCTCTAGATGTTAAGGACTACTGAATCACCAACATTCTGGGTCAGCCATTGGTTGGCCAGGGACAATGGTAAATGCAGTCCTCAATAGCTGGTGGGCCTCAGATAGACCATCCATGGAATAGAAGAATGTCACAAATACCCAGATTCTCCCCACTGCCCTCTCCTTGACTCCAGAGGCATAAAGAGGGCAATTCTCCTAATGAATAGTTTAATAGACAGGCATTGGGCAGGTGCAGCATGAAAACTACACTAGGTGCAGGATCACATTTGTACATTCCCCTGTCTATATAAGGAGGAGTAAAGAAATGCATAATATTTCAGGCACAAAGAAAGGCACTGACTGATCTGTTACATTAAAGAGAAGAAGGAAGAGGGTTTGAAATGCTGATAACCAGAGTAAGTTCTAGGAAAAATGAAACAGAACAAAAAAGTGTGAACTGCTCGCTGAGAATGAACAAAAGCTTTATTTGCTTGTTATCATACCTGGGAACCATCTTATTCATGGCCTCAGGACAAATGCACAGGGCTGGGGATGGGCATGTCCATATGACACAATTCATGTTATAATGTGGGAGGGCCTTAATCATGGTGAGATGGCAGTGTCCATATTATAATGTGGGAGGGGCTTAATCTGGGTGAGATCCAGTTGGAGAGTTTAGAGATGGGATCTACTTTAACTGGGTGGGGAATTGGGAGTGGACAGAACAGGAGTTTAAAGTAGGCGGGGTTCCCACTGAACTCACAAAGTCAGAAAATGAGCATCTGTCCCCTGTAACTCTGTCTGAAAACCGGAGTCTCTGGGACAGATCTGCAGAGTTCCCAGGTATCCTTGTTCTAGTCTCCACTTAGTTTAGCTTTCTAGTTTCATTATACAGGAGAAAGTTCAACATGCAAGTTAGACTATTTGTAACCAAAAGGGTGTTCCAGTTCACAAATGATAGGCAAGTCCCCTCTTCATAGGAATATCAGACAACCCTAAATGTTTCAATCTACAATAGTGGCCAAAAGTTTTGAGAATGACACAAGTATTGGTCTTCACAAGGTTTGCTGCTTCAGTGTTTGTAGATATTATTGTCAGATTTTACTATGGTATACTGAAGTATAATCAATGTTTGGTGTTAGAATTTGTGGGTTTTTGTTTGTCCACCTGCCTCTTGAAGATTGACCACAAGTTCTCAATGGTACTAAGGTCTGGGGAGTTTCCAAGCCATGGCCCAAAAATGTGATGTTTTGTTCCCCAAGCCACTTAGTTATCACTTTTGCCTTATGGCAAGGTGCTCCATCATGCTGGAAAAGGCATTGTTAGTCATCAAACTGTTCTTGGGTGCTTGGAAGAAGTTGCTTTTGAAGGATGTGTTGGTACCATTCTTTATTTATGGCTGTGTTCTTAGGCAAAACTGTGAGTGAGCCCACTCCCTTGGCTGAGAATGAATGGTCTCAGGATGCTTTACTGTTGGCATGACACAGGACTGATGGTAGCGCTCACCTTGTCTTCTCCAGATAATCCTTTTTCCGGATGCCCCAAACAATTGGAAAGGGGATTCATCAGAGAAAATGACTTTACTCCAGTCCTCAACAATCCAATCCCTGTACCTTTTGCAGGATATCAATCTGTCCCTGATGTTTTTCCTGAGAAGTAGCTTGTTTGCTGCCCTTCTTGACTGTCACGGATTTGAAGACTCTCAGACTTAAGGTTTGTTAAAATAACTTAACTTTATTAAAAGTTAAAGGCAGTCCCCGTAGGGTAAACATATATAACAATACAACAGTAATATAACATATAATAGGTTCTACCGGCGTTGCCTAAATACCGGACAAGGCAACCCAAGTGACAGTTTAATGACAGGCTCTACCGACCTTGCCTATACCGGGTAAGGCAACCGTGAGATGACATATACCGGTTCTACCGGCCTTACCAGTACCGGGCAAGGCAGCCCCCACGGAATGCTGAATGTAGGCTCTACCGGCCCTGCCAATACCGGGTAAGGCAACCTTAAAGATGGTGAATTACAAGGTTCTACCGGCCTTACCAATACCGGGCAGGGCAGCCCAAAGGAGTACTGGAGTAGGCTCTACCGGCCCTGCCAATACCGGGTGAGGCAACCTACAGGATGGTATCGTCAAGGTTCTACCGGCCTCACCAATACCGGGCAGGGCAGCCTGAGCGAGTAGACCAGCTGTCAGGTGACTAAGACAGCATAGAGCATAAGTATAGAGGTCTTACTCAGCAGGAGTCTATTGCCAGGGATACTCAGACAACTGCAAGGAAGTGGACAGCGACTGACCACAGTACTGGATGTTCAGGAGCAAACCAACGTCCGCACGTTGGGACTAATGGTAATAGCGCCACCAGGTTTAATGGAGCAAACCAGCGACCACACACTGGAACCAACAATGTATATCGCAACCAGGTTTAGTGGAATAAACCAGCGTCCGCACGCTGGGACCAACAATGTATATAGCAACCAGGTTTAGTGGAGTAAACCAGCGTCCGCACGCTGGGACCAAAAATGTATATCGCAACCAGGCTTAGTGGAGTAAACCAGCGTCGGCACGCTGGGACCAACAATGTATATCGCCACCAGGCTTAGTGGAGTAAACCAGCGTCCGCACGCTGGGACCAACAATGTATATCGCCACCAGGTTTAGGGGAGTAACCCAGCGTCCGCACGCTGAGACCAACAATGTATATCGCAACCAGGTTTAGTGGAGTAAACCAGCGTCCGCACGCTGGGACCAACAATGTATATTGCAACCAGGTTTAGTGGAGTAAACCAACAAAGTATGATCAGCAGCTAGAAGAACAATGTCGCCCGAGCAACGGCTGGAGCCGGAGATTCAGGAACACAGTAAGATTATCCCGCGAGGTGCTGGAACACAGGAACACTGGAACTCAGTAAGATTAACCCGCGAGGTGCTGGAACACAGGAACACTGGAACTCTGGAACACAGGAACACTAGCATACAGGAACACTGGAACACAGGATCAGCAAGTACAGCAGGAACAGGCCCAGAAGCCTGACAAGCAGGTCAGGCAGAGTGGAGTCAGAAACACCACGAAAGGGCAACCTGGAAGTGCTCAGCCTGGGTTTAAAAAGGCTGTGTGAGGAGGGCTAATCACAGACAGTCAATCATGATACTCAGCAAGTGACTGACACTGAACAGCACCAATCACAGGCACCGTGATAGTACCCCCCTTTCAAAGACCCCCTCTCCTAGAGTAGGGTCTAGGCTTCTGAGGGTATTTGGCATGAAATATTCATAGTAACTTGGGTGCATGAAGGTCCTTACTGTCTACCCAGGAACGATCCTCAGGACCATAACCTTTCCAATGCACCAGATACTGTACCCCTCCTCTACCTCTGCGGGAATCAATAATGTTTTGTACTTCATACTCCTCCTGCCCCTCGACTTCAACAGGACCTGGCCTCACAGGTGTGGTAGTATAACGGTTACAAACCAGAGGTTTAAGGAGAGACACATGGAATACATTATGAATGCGCATAGAAGCAGGTATTTCCAAGGCACAGGAAACAGGGTTAATTTTGCGAATGATCTTGTACGGACCAATGAACCGAGGTGCCAGCTTATTAGATGGGACCTTGAGCTTTAGATTCTTGGAGGACAGCCATACTCTATCCCCAACTCGGAAGGAAACCGCTGGAAGCCTTCTGCGATTGGCATGACGCTGATGTCGCTGAAAAGACTGGCCCAATGCCCTCTGAACTTGTGCCCATGTGGAACAGAGTTGCTCTATATGCTCATCCAGAGCTGGAATCTGCTGTGATTGAAAGGAATCCGGGAGCAGACAGGGTTGGAACCCATAATTGATCAAAAACGGAGATCTCCCGGAGGAAGAATTAACTGCGCAGTTCCTGGCGAACTCTGCCCAAGGCAACAAGTCGGCCCAATTTTCATGATGGTCAGTCACAAAACATCGCAGAAACTGTTCCAATCCTTGATTGGCCCTCTCAGCGGCCCCGTTAGTCTGGGGATGATATGCCGAGGAAAATGAGAGCTGTATGCCCATCTGTTCGCAAAATGCCCTCCGGAATCTGGACACAAACTGGCTCCCCCTGTCAGGCACCAGCACCCTGGGTACTCCATGTAACCGAAATACTTCTCGAGCGAATACCATTGCCAGTTCCTTGGCCGAAGGAAGGCCACGGAGGGGTACGAAGTGTGCCATTTTAGAGAACCTGTCTACCACCATCAATATGAAGGAGTACCCTCTAGACCTGGGCAATTCTCCCATAAAGTCGATAGAGACGTGAGACCAAGGGCGTTCACCATTAGGCACCGGCTGAAGCAAGCCCACAGGGAGATGTCTAGGGGTTTTGGCACGGGCACAGGTGGCACAGGCATTCGTAAAATTGGCACAATCTGCTCTCATAGAAGGCCACCAAAATAGCTGAGAGAGAGACCAGAACAATTGATCCCTACCAATATGTCCCGCAGCCTTTGAGGAGTGGTAAGTCTCAAGTAATCGAGTATGGAATGGCTGAGCGACAAAACATTTGCCCACTGGAGTCTCATGAGGAGCAGAGGCTTGGGATGCCAAAATCTCCTCCCCTAGTGGTGAAGTAATACTAGTATGTATGGTAGCCAATATTCGATCGGGTTGAATGATAGGGGCTGGTACCTCTTCTCTGTCAACCTCTGCTTCAAATTGTCTAGACAGAGCATCAGCCCTAACATTCTTTGATCCCGGCAGGTATGATACAACGAAATTGAATCGGGATAGAAACAGTGCCCATCTGACCTGGCGAGAAGACAATCTCTTGGCCTCAGAAAGATACGTCAGATTCTTGTGATCAGTTAGAATCAAAACGGGGTTTTTTGTGCCTTCAAGTAAATGACGCCATTCTTTGAGAGCAAGGATAATGGCCAGTAATTCTCGATCACCAATCTCGTAATGACTCTGAGCACTAGTCAGTTTTTTTGAGAAGAATCCACAGGGTCTGAGTGTACCACCTTTAACCTGTCGCTGAGAGAGCACCGCCCCGAGCCCAATATCTGAGGCATCAACTTCCAAAGTAAATGGGAGTATTGGATTAGGGTGGGACAACACAGGCACTTCAGCAAAGGCTACCTTCAACTTCTCAAAGGCCTCTTCAGCAGCCACCGGCCAGAGGGATGGGTTAGCGCCCTTGTGCGCGAGGTCAGACAGAGGTTTCACGATAGAGGAGAAGTTTTTAATAAACTTCCTGTAATAATTGGCGAAGCCCAGAAATCGTTGGATGGCTTTGAGGCTCTTGGGTTTAGGCCATTGTAAGACTGTCGTCAATTTCTCTTTATCCATGGCAATGCCGTCTTTGCCAATTATAAACCCCAGAAACGGTACACTGGTTTTGTGGAACTCGCATTTCTCCAGTTTACAGAATAATTTATTTTTTCGTAAGCGCAGCAAGACTTCAGACACATCCTTGATGTGTTGTGACAGGTCTTTGGAGTGGATAAGTATGTCATCAAGATAGACTACAACACAAGATTGTAACATATCTCTAAGAACGTCATTGATCAGTTTTTGAAATACTGCAGGAGCATTACATAGACCAAATGGCATGACTAGGTATTCATAATGCCCAGATCTCGTATTGAAGGCAGTTTTCCACTCATCACCGGCTCTGATACGTATCAAATTGTAGGCTGCCCTTAGGTCCAATTTGGTGAAAATCGAGGACCCCTTAAATATATCAAACAGCTCGGTGATGAGTGGTATTGGGTAGGCATTTTTTGCCATCAGCTTATTCAGCCCACGATAGTCTATGCAAGGTCGCCACTTTTTTTCTTAACAAAAAAGAACCCGGCACCGGCCGGAGAAGTAGATTTCCTTATGATCCCTCTACTGAGGGCATCTGCTATGTATTCCTCCATAGCTTGGTTCTCCTTACAAGACAATGGATACATGCATCCCCTCTGTGGTACTGCTCCAGGACTCAGTTCTATGCGACAATCGTATGGTCTGTGCTGAGGTAGGGTGCCAGCCTCTCCCTTACTGAAAACGTCGCTAAACTGCTGGTAGGCATCAGGTAGTGAAGGGGAGGTGCACAAGACCTTAACAGGATGGGTAACGCACTTATCCATACAGAACTGAGAACAAGCAGCAATCTCACATTTCTGCCAATCAAATTGTGGGTTCTGCAACTGTAACCAAGGAAAGCCCAAAATCACGGCATGGTGAGGAGAATTAATCAATTGGAACTGCTGCTCTTCCTTGTGAAGAGCCCCAATAGTCATGGACAAGGGCATCGTTTCAAAAGTAACTTGGGCGGGTTCCAAAGGTCTGCCATCAATTGCTTCAATAGCAAGAGGGGTTTCTCTCTGAATCCGTGGTACCCCATGCAATTCAGCAAAGGTATTGTCCATAAAATATCCAGCTGCACCAGAATCAACCAAGGCCAAAACCTCAACCGAGCGTTGTGCCCATGACAATACCACCTGTATGGTGGGTTTAAGTGTGTCCAACAATGGGGACGATTGGACACCACCTAGGGCCTGTCCCCCAAGGTACCCTAGGTGTGTTCGTTTCCCGGACGTACCGGACAAGGTCTTAACAGGTGACCATCTTTACCGCAGTACAGACATAATCCTTGTGTCTTGCGATACCTTCTCTGCTCCTTAGTTAACCTAGTGAAACCCACCTGCATAGGTTCACTTGGTTCCGAAATAGGTTCACTAGGTTTGGATACAGAGGGAGGGTTGGGTGGGCAAAATATGCTACTGGACCCATTATTCTTTAACTGTACTCGTCGCTCTCTGGCGGTTAATCTTTCACGTATTCTGGAGTCAATTAGAATCACGTATTCGATATAATCGTCTAGGTCAGTAGGTAACTCTTTTGCTGCAATCTCATCTTTAATCTGGTCACTCAATCCTTGAGGCTGCCAACAGGGCCTCATTATTCCACCCTACCTCTGCTGCCAAGGTGCGGAATTCAATGGCATAATCGCCAACCGTGCGCCTGCCCTGTTGTATCTCCATGAGACGTTTAGCAGCAGAGGTAGTTCTACCAGGAGGCTCAAATACTCTCCGAAAGGATTGCACAAAATCACAGAAGTTCTTTGTGCAAGGTTTAGCGTTTTCCCAAAGTGGGTTGGCCCAGGCCAATGCTCTACCAGTCAGCAGGGATATCATGAACCCAACCTTGCTGCGATCACTAGGAAATGCGTGTGCCGTCAATTCCATAAATATTTCAAGTTGATTAATAAACCCTCTGCATAATTTAGGGTCCCCGTCATATCTCAGCGGCAAGGGTGCAGAAGCCGTTAACCCTTTGACTGCGGCCCCTGAGGGCTTAGACTCATTCTCCGGTGTCGGAATTGGCGGGACCACCGGGTTAGCACCGGACTTATCCGCAAGTACCATGCGTTTAAGAATAGTTTGGATAGCAACCGCTAGCTGATCCAAACGTTGCTCGTGCATATCCATCCTCCAATGGATATTCTGTGTGTTACCGTCACTCTTAGTGTCTGAGGTCATGGCCCTTTCATACTGTCATGGATTTGAAGACTCTCAGACTTAAGGTTTGTTAAAATAACTTAACTTTATTAAAAGTTAAAGGCAGTCCCCGTAGGGTAAACATATATAACAATACAACAGTAATATAACATATAATAGGTTCTACCGGCCTTGCCTAAATACCGGACAAGGCAACCCAAGTGACAGTTTAATGACAGGCTCTACCGACCTTGCCTATACCGGGTAAGGCAACCGTGAGATGACATATACCGGTTCTACCGGCCTTACCAATACCGGGCAAGGCAGCCCCCACAGAATGCTGAATGTAGGCTCTACCGGCCCTGCCAATACCGGGTAAGGCAACCTTAAAGATGGTGAATTACAAGGTTCTACCGGCCTTACCAATACCGGGCAGGGCAGCCCAAAGGAGCACTAGAGTAGGCTCTACCGGCCCTGCCAATACCGGGTGAGGCAACCTACAGGATGGTATCGTCAAGGTTCTACTGGCCTCACCAATACCGGGCAGGGCAGCCTGAGCGAGTAGACCAGCTGTCAGGTGACTAAGACAGCATAGAGCATAAGTATAGAGGTCTTACTCAGCAGGAGTCTATTGCCAGGGATACTCAGACAACTGCAAGGAAGTGGACAGCAACTGACCACAGTACTGGATGTTCAGGAGCAAACCAACGTCCGCACGTTGGGACTAATGGTAATAGCGCCACCAGGTTTAATGGAGCAAACCAGCGACCACACGCTGGAACCAACAATGTATATCGCAACCAGGTTTAGTGGAGTAAACCAGCGTCCGCACGCGGGGACCAACAACATATATCGCAACCAGGTTTAGTGGAGCAAACCAGCGTCCGCACGCTGGAGCCAATAATGTATTTCGCAACCAGTTTAGTGGAATAAACCAGCGTCCGCACGCTGGGACCAACAATGTATATAGCAACCAGGTTTAGTGGAGTAAACCAGCGTCCGCACGCTGGGACCAACAATGTATATCGCAACCAGGCTTAGTGGAGTAAACCAGCGTCCGCACGCTGGGACCACAATGTATATCGCCACCAGGCTTAGTGGAGTAAACCAGCGTCCGCATGCTGGGACCAACAATGTATATCGCCACCAGGTTTAGTGGAGTAACCCAGCGTCCGCATGCTGAGACCAACATGTATATCGCAACCAGGTTTAGTGGAATAAACCAGCGTCCGCACGCTGGGACCAGCAATGTATATCGCAACCAGGTTTAGTGGAGTAAACCAACAAAGTATGATCAGCAGCGAGAAGAACAATGTCGCCAGAGCGACGGCTGGAGCCGGAGATTCAGGAACACAGTAAGATTATCCCGCGAGGTCCTGGAACACAGGAACACTGGAACTCAGTAAGATTAACCCGCGAGGTGCTGGAACACAGGAACACTGGAACACAGGAACACTAGCATACAGGAACACTGGAACACAGGATCAGCAAGTACAGCAGGAACAGGCCCAGAAGCCTGACAAGCAGGTCAGGCAGAGTGGAGTCAGAAACACCACGAAAGGGCAACCTGGAAGTGCTCAGCCTGGGTTTAAAAAGGCTGTGTGAGGAGGGCTAATCACAGACAGTCAGTCATGATACTCAGCAAGTGACTGACACTGAACAGCACCAATCACGGGCACCGTGATATTGACATCAGGCCATCCTCCAAAATTCTTCACTTCACTGTGCATGCAGATGCACTCACACCTGCCTGCTGCCATTCCTAAGCAAGCTCTGCACCGGTGGTGCCCCGATCCTGCAGCTGAATCAACTTTAGGAGACGGTCCTGACACTTACTGAACTTTCTTGGGCGCCCTGACACATTCTTCACAACAATTGAACCTCTCTCCTTGAAGTTCTTGATGATCCGATAAATGTTTGATTTAGGTGCAATCTTACTAGCAGCAATATCCTTGCCTGTGAAGCCTTTTTTTGTGAAAAGCAATGATAGCATGTATTTCCTTGCAGGTAACCATGGTTAACAGAGAAAGAACAATGATTTCAAGCACCAGCCTCCTTTTAAAGCTTCCGGTCTGTTATTCTAACTCAATCAACATAACAGAGTGATCTCCAGCCTTGTCCACGTCAACACTCTCACCTGTGTTAAGGAGAGAATCACCGATATGATGCCAGCCGGTCCTTTTGGGGCAGGGCTGAAATGCAGTAGAAATGTTTTTTGGGATTAAGTTCATTTTCATGGCACAGATGGAATTTGCAATTGATTGAAATTCATCTGATCACTCTTCATAACATTCTGGAGTATATGCAAATTGCAATCATCTAAACTATGGCAGCAGACTTTGTGAAAATTAATATTTGTGTCATTCTCAAAACTTGCAGTGAGATACTGCTAGTTTTCCTAGGCACTTGGAGCAAGGGGTCCACATCTGTATTAATCTACTTTATGCTTAAAGGGATAGTAACATTTTATTTAAAAAATATATACTGTAGAGTATATCCTCCTGAGTAAAACAAGGGTACTCCCACTGCTGATAGATGTTTTATTTAAACGTTCACACTTTAATTTGTTATGTTTAGTATCTCAATGTCCTTATATTTTACAGTTGCACTGTTGCTACATCATCCTATGGAGGTTTATGGTAAACTGACCAAAGCCATCCATAGAGTTGTGTAGCAACAGCGCCACTGTAAAATTTCAGGCCATTGAGATATTGCACCTAAAATAATCTTGGGTTTCAGCTGCATTAACTTGTGAATAAAACACATCTTAGCACTGGGAGTACCCTTGTTTTACTCACAAGGGTAAACCGTACAATTAAGTGGTACTATCACTTTAAAGTAGAACAGACTTAACACCTTGGATGTAAAATATTAAGGCTGATTTAAGAAGAAATTAATAATTCTGGAGTAAACCAAATGAACCATAGGGGAGAATTACAAAATTCCCCAAATTCTTATTGAATTAAAAGGGGTGTTTAACCCCTTGAATACTAGGGAGGTCTCCAAAACATTGTAAACTCTGTGAAGCTCTGCAGTGTAGTTCTCTCTACCATACAGGGGATACAGGAGTTATCCTCTTGAGTGCCAGGGAAGTGAGCAATACATTGATCTACAATGCATTGCTCAGCCCACTGGCACTCAAAGGGTTAAACTGATGGTGAAGGAGAAATTTCAAAAGAAGGTAGACATATCTATGGAAGTAACGCAATTTTCATTGTGGTTATCAACAAATCAAGTGACAGGACTGAGCTAATTGCTGTCGTAATATGGAAGATGTGACAGGCTTCCCAGGAACCTGTCAGGGACACACTTCTAGTAAATTCCTACAGTCGTGCATTATTTGTTGATGAGGATGTATAAATAAATGATTCAAGACACACTTAGTAGAATACACTTTTGTTTTATTTTTGTGTGTACTAGATAATATGTATGTAGGTATATAAAGAAGATTTATATGTGTACTAACGTAAAAGCCTGTGTACACGGGCCAAGGTCCGGGTAATGTTAACGCTTTGAGTGCCAGAGGGGTATGCAACGCATTGCAAACCCCTCTGGCACTCAAAGGGTTAAGCGGCCGCTACCTCACTGCTCCACGCGATGCAGTCTGGCGTCTCCTCACTCACGAGATGCAATCAGAGAGACTGCCTGAATCCTAGCGAATTATTATATAGGATATATATTATTTTTGTATGTATATTGATTTCAATAAAAAGTCCCAACTGAATATTTTTTACAGAATTCAGCTCATTGTACACAAATCTTTCTCATACACATACTTGTGACGAGTAAAGGAGTTTTATAGTTGCATTTTAACTTTGCTTATTTTAGTAATATATATTAAGGATGAAGCCCATAGGCTGGCCCAAATCTACATTCCAGGGGGGAGATGCACTAAAGGTCAAAGAGGACTCAGGATGACAATGTCCTGTTGCATCGGTATCGAAGGCACATCGACAGTATGCACTAACGTGTCTTTCACATCATATACCTGTCAATCTGACAATAATCTGCCCACATCAACATCAATCCAACATGCTTTCAAAAAAAAAAAAAAAAAAAAAAAAAAGTTTACAAGTTTTCACTTATCACATCCTCAGTGGCCTATTTCCATATGGAAATGCATGATAATGAACCATTATTGTATTCATGTGGATGTGTTTATATGTTATTGTGGCTATTTACCACATGCACTAAGGTCTGGTAGCTGCCTCTTCTGTCTGAGGTCACAGTCTCAATTTCGCCCACTTGAGGTTGGGATCTCCCTATAGTTGCCTATGCAGTAACAGCCCTCAATCAATCATAAGCTTGGAGGGTTGTCGAACTGCTGGCCCTCCCTTACACATCACTAGCAGTAGACAACCCTGAAGTCTGAGAGCATTATCTCTGCTTCCCCACTGGTCAGTAGGGGAGTAGAGAGGATCCTTTTAACACCATGAAACGCATCACTCGCTAAACCTTTGAGTGCCATAGTCATACCCTCAAACTTTCATTTGTGGAGTCCCAGAGGGGGCATCTCTGATGCCACTGGGGTGTATAATTGCAGCAAATTGCTGAAAAAAGGGGAGGGGTTTATCTGTGAGTGGGGGTGGGGCTTTTGGGGGCATCACACAAGTAGGTGGGAAGTGGGAGGAACTGGGTGGGACGGAGAAGAAGTGGGCAGAGTTTTAAAGAAAACTCCCCACATCGGGAGAATCAGCTTCTGCCCCGGAGACCCGGTAATGCACTCTCAGAACCAGAGAGTCTCTTGGGCAAATTCAAAGAGTTCCCAAGTATGGTCATGGGGATGAGCACTGTACACCCCTTTGGCACTCAAAAGGTTAGAAAAGTAAACCCACCAGTACACAATCAACCCCTCAGCTCTGTGTCATTTTTCACAGTCAAATTTTAAATGCACTCCCATTATTAAACAAAATGGAATTCAACCCCTTGGCTAGTAGAGATGTAATATCTACAATTTAGTTATCAGTTGTGTTATAGGTGAATGTACAAAGTGAGTTTGTCATGATTTCAGGCACATTTAGAGCAAACTCTACCTTATGCCAAGTGTATAAGAGTTTTGTAGGAATTTATAGACAATTAGCCTCACACCGTCATATATATATATTTTTTAATTTATTATTTGCCATTGAAAAGTATGTTTATAAGAAAATGTACCTGTGGATCTGAGGCTAGTGAACAAGACTTGAGTCCAGGCAATGTCCATGGGGATCTGTGGCTACGAGCTGCCCCTCAGCCATGTTCCCTTGCCCACTGGTAACCACAGAACCCCATGTAAACTGCCTAGTCCCCAGACTTCTTCCTTTGCCCACTGGTAGCTGCAGATCCCCATTTACACTGTTTGACCTCCCCTCCCCAGTCTTGTTCTCTTGTCTGCTGGTAGCCACAAATCCCCATGGACCCTGCCTGGGCAAGGGAATAAGGCTGGTGGTGTCAGTCAGTATGTGGGCCTAACATACAATGGCGATTTTCCTCATTCTGACCCTCAATGCTGATGTTTCCCATTCTGATCCACAATGGTGATGTTCGACATGTTGCCACAATGCTTATGTTCCCCATTCTGGCACACATTTTACAATATACAGCATTAGCATGAGAGCGACCTCTCCTGATGTCCCCCTGGCATTGATCACCTATTCAATAGGATGCGTGATCAAAGAGGCAACCAGTAAGGTGATTTCCACCTTGCTCTATCTTCTTTTCTTCAAGCTGGAGCACTACTAATGTCCAGATTGAGTAGGAGGATCCTCAAGGCCCACTTGCATTGTGTGTCTTGAGGATCCTTCTTCTCAGTATGGGCATTAGTAGAATGCCGAGTTGAAGAGGACGAGGTAGAGACCCTTCCTGATCATCACATTGATCAATGCCAGGGAGACATCAGGAGGAGTCCAAATGCCTCCAGCGAAGTCTGATTTTCTTTAAAAAATGGTGCATAGTACAGGGTTAAGAGATCCTGCACTATGTGCATTTTTTATACATACACACGATTGCTCGCACGCTAATGGGAGCAATTGCATATATTGTAAAATGTGTGCCAAAACTGGGAACATAAGCACTGCGCCACCATGTCGAACATAAGGATCCTCTCCACTTCCCTACTGACCAAGTGGGGAAGCAAAGAGAACTCTCTCTGATTTCAGGGTTGTCTACTGCTGGTGATGTGTAAGGGAGGGCATCCCTTCATCACTAGCAGTTCGACAACCTGTGTGCTAATGGGTAACTTCTCCTCACATCCCTACATTTCAGTGCATTTGGCGATGAGTTTCTACCTCAAAAAGGTGAAGTGCTTTACACATATCAACAAAATTATATCACCACAGCATTGACCTTTAGCACATCTTGGCCCTGTTGTCCCTATGCAAGGTACCCTAGGTGTCATTGGCGCCACCCATTGTCACACCCCATTTCTCACTTGACCCCCAACCAAGTCTGATGACACATAAAACTCCCTTAGTCTATTAACATGCAAGAATGGGGAAGAAAAAAAAAAAAAAAAAAAAGCTAACCTCCTGGAAACTAAAAACCTCTCCATTGCATTGCTTTGCGGTGCATTAGAGACTACACTAGCATTCAAGAGGCTCAGAAATAGCCAAGAAAGGGGTATTTAAAATCCAAAATGTTTGTGTGGCTAACATAGCTGGGACAACCCTCAATATCTGGTGCGCGTATAATGCAAAATGTACTTTTGGGGTTTGCTGGTTTTCTCATGCAGGAGATATTGTCCTTGTTTTTGGGGCCAAACTGTTCTTGTGGGCAGTGTCAGGACTCATGAGCACGTGGATATTCTCTTTAAAGACAAGTGATTGAGTCCACAGAACAAGTTGCATTGGTCATTCTTACCAAGTGCACAACACACCTCACAATATATTAATATATTGAACCTGCTGGTGCTGTTCTTCCTTCCTCTTTCTTCTATAGAATCAGCTTTTGTCTTCTTCCAGTTTCAGTGATATGAGTTATGTCTATCTACAGTCTGTTAAAAGAGTCTGAGACTCAACTTAAAAAAACCATAAAAGGCAGATGGGGTGTCTGCTTGAATGTAATTGGTGTTCAGTGCTAAAATTGTGACACTCGTATGCACAGCTCTTATACGGATACAGTTACATTTTACACTCTGGGCTGTATTCAGTAAATTAAAGAGGTGCAGTTCTGGAGATGGCCAACTGTACATTAGGCATACATGAGGACTTCATGCTCTTGAGCCCCTGGAGAGGGCTCATGTGCTGTAACAAGGGTTTTTTAAATGACGCAATTTGCAGTATAAAGCAGTCAGGACTTAATAGGGTGGGAGGGGTTTGTCATAATTTTACTATAAAGTGACCAGGAAGTAGGTGGGAAATGGGCAGAACAGGACAGGAAGGAGGAGAATTGGGTGGGAAGAGGGCGGAACAGGATGAGAAGGAAGAGAAGTGGGCAGAGTTTCACAGGAAACTCACCATCATTGGACAATCAGCCTCTGTCCCCGGAGATCTGGTAATTAACTCTAAAAACTGGAGTCTCCGGGGCAGATCCAGAGTGTTCTCAGGTATGACCATAGGGACAAAATAAAAATTCTCCTAATTCCCATTGATTTAAATAGGGCTTTTAAGCCTGAGAATGCTAGAGAGGTTTGAACTCATTACTATTAATGCTATGGAAAACTCTCTAGCATTCAATGGGTTAAAAGTGTAATTTAAATAATTGGGGATTTTTATTTCTCCCCTATAGTGTGCACTGCTTTATTTCATGTCTTTCAAAGTAGAAGAATGAGAAAACCTGAAATTTTAGGCAAGTACACAGAATAAAATAAAAATAAAGCCTATTATTGCTTTAACCCCTTAAATCAAGAGTCCAAACATTTTACCTCAAGATCCCAACTGAGAAAAGAACAATGAACCGAGGGCCAGATACTACTACAAGCAGGCTCCAAGGCACAGAATGGGAGATTAAACAGCCTGTTGGATGAAATTCATAGCTACAACGAGATAACCTATTTTCTGCTACATAAACTTACATACACAGCATTACATTATTGTCTCATTACACAAGGACAGGAACGTATTGCAGTCTAGTACGTAGGGATGGGCAATGTGAGGACCTCTAACTGCTGCCACACTACAACTCCCATCGTTCCTACGAATGATGAGAGTTGCTGTTTGCCAGCAGCTGGAGAGCATCATGTTGCAACCACTTGTCCAGTATAACATAAGACCTCATTAAATGTTTAATTGGGGGGGGCTAGCTTATCCAGTAAATAACCCTAGGTCCTTAGTTTTAATTTGGACTTTCTGCCTTAAAGGAGCAGTAAACTTTTAGTTATGAAAAAACATATATTGTAGGGAATTTCCTACTGACTGCTGACAGATGCGTATTTCCAAAGTTATTACAGCTTGAACCCATGTTTATTTATATTAGCAGTGCCCTCTAGTGACCACATACTAATTTGTTCTCCTGTTACACTCTAATGGAGAGGAAAGTCAGTGACTTGCAGTTCTCCACAGAATGTGATAGAAACTGCCAAGTCACTTGCTGTCAGTTAGAACATTTAGGAAGTGAATGCCTAGTAAATTCACTTCCTGATGATTTGAACTGTTATATCATTTGAAAAAAACAACTGACAGCAGTGGGAGTGACCTTTTTTACTCAAAAGGAAAAGCTTTATAACATGCATATTTTCATAAAACGAGGTTTACTGCTCCTTTAAATGCAAGAGAAGTCTCCAGTGCACTTCTTTGTAATGAGTTGGAAATGTCTCTAGCATGCAAGTGGTTAAGGAAAGAATATCTTCTAGACTGTAATGATACATTCTAGTTTAGGGATTGGTCTGAAGGAAAGTTAATCAATGAGTAAAAGGTATGCCAGTGTATATGTGGATGGATGAATATGTGGTTTTTAGGAAAATACACCAACATGTGGGTGAATGTACATTCAAAGCCACAGCAACCAGATCCCATCTCACCCAGAATCTTGCTCCTTCACACCCAATGTGAACCAGCTGCAACAGTACTCTCTAGTGGCTTACACACAGCAAAAGTATAAGGAATACTTGGGAAACAAAATCACCTGCAGACACAGATCAATTATTTAAAGTGGACCTGTTACTTGAAAAAAAGATTCCTATTAATCCTATATTATAATTCGCTAGGATGTTTGTCAGAAGCCGTTGTGAGCAGTAAAGACGGCTGTGCGCGCTGCAGTCATGAGCAGTACAGACTGCCCATGCCGCGGCTGATACAGAGCGGGGTGCTCCAAATTCAGACCGGAGTCCTCTCTGAGCACCGATGCACAGAGAGGACCATGGTCTGAATTTGGAGCAACCTGCTGCGTAGCAGCCGCAGCGTGTTTGGGCAGTCAGTACTGCGCATGACTGCAGTGCCGCCAGTGTTGGCCTGTGTACACGGGCTTTAAAACTAGTCAAGCAATATTTTGCCAAGACGTATATTTTATGATCACAGCAAGGTACATGGGCATCTGTGTGTGTGTGTTTGTGGGGGGTACCCCACTTGGATAAACATAAGGTCTAGGCGGGTTGGCCTGGGGGGGCCATATTAAGGTTCTCCCCCTTGGAAAAAAGTCTATGGATGCCCATGGAAAGGTAAGTGGGGGATATTAGGTCTTAGTGGTCCTTTAAGGAAATGATAGATGACAAATGCAGAACATAAAATATATTACTGTAAAGAACATTTCTATCAGAGCAATGAATTGTAAATATGTGTAAATGTCCTTGCTACTATCCCCATGAGCAACACGTTAATTTTACCGTATCTGTGCATTTGATTTATTGGTGGAACTAGCACTCATTTTCCTTTAGCCCCACTATTATAAACATCCCCATTGCTTTGTACAATAAGTAGTATTATAATCTAGTTAGAAGTCAGTGGGGGATTCTTTGTACTCTGCAACAGGTTTATAACAACATTTCAGCATTTACTCACAATCAAATCAATTGAATTTATAAGCTGTATAATCTTACAGAGTGCAGAATATTTCTGTAGAAAATCTCGTATAAAATGTTGTTAAAACATGTTTTGCAAGGTCCATGTCTAGATTATCCAAGTACAATAAGGAAGACAAAACGACAATGAAATTCAAAATAAAAAGAAAGGTCAGGTAAGATAAACTTATCACTGAATATAAAGCTCATTACTTTCCCTGTTGAGAACAACCATTCCGGAGGTGCTCAATTACATTGTTTTGCACTCCATTATGCCATTACAGTGAAAAAGATAACAACATCTATAACAGTCCATCCCCAAAATCTCAGGTAAATTTCCTCTGCACAGTTGTACTTTTCAGTCCTCTATGGGTCTTGTCATTAAGATGCAGCTGTTATCACTAGTAAGGGAGTGAAAGACAGTCAATGAATGTAATTTCAGATATAAAAAGTATGATGGGCTTATTGCATCTCTATTTGTATTATGAAAACCATTGGAGACTGGTCTGTCTAACAGCTATAGTCCAGACAAGGTCTTCTTGCTCCCAGTCCCAAAGGCAGGCCCAATATCCGGGATAAAAGCAAACAAGGCTCATAGAAGGATGAAACATACATCCAGGGTATGCTGGCGGAAGAAATCTGCCTGACATTTTGAGTCTAGACTGTCTTTAGGGCAGGGTCAGAATGATATGAAAAGGGATATTTTTTCATCTGTAATGGCATAATGAAGATTATAAAAATCTGATTGAGCTGACCCAAGCAGTTGTCACTGATAGAAAAATCAAGTTTAAATTGTTTTCAATAATACTCTTACACACCAAAGAAAAGAAAGAGGGGGCAAATCCTAAAATGAGCTTGAGAGAAAGTTACATTAAAGGAAATGTTCTGAATATTTAACTTGGACTGCAAATATCTCCCCTATGATATGTTTAAGGAAGAGAAGAGTTGTAGGAACATCAACCAGCAGAAAAATAGGATCACAATTTATGGTTATAGATGGTGAACTCTCAAGAGTCATATTCCCATCCAGTCCTATATGTGGATTAGTCGGTTAACAATAAAATAAGGTAATTCTCAGCTGTACAACTAGTTACTAGAAAAGGGATTCTAATGAACACAGTGGTCTGAATGCTGATGGTGTGAACATAGGGTACAGTGGGTAGAACAAAACAGCAGATACGGTATGGCAATCTCTAATGCGTGTTCGGACAATTTGAATTGCTTAAGGACATAGAGGCAGTGGTATTTCACATGGGGATTTTAGATTAATTTCAAGCAGATACCCTAGTGCCGGTAGTCAGCAACAGAACTTCAATTAATAATGCAGTACAGGTAAATGGAAATAGGAAGGGTGGTGGCTGAGTTCAACCTTAGAGTGCCAGAAGAGTAACCAAGGCACTGTTAAGCAATGTGCTGTGCAGGCCAATGGCTCTCAAAGGCTTAAGAATTCCTTACACAATGTTTTTTGTGGAATTTGTGCAACAGTATCCTAAACCTCATTTCATAGGGCAATATTGGTAGTAAAGCAGCAAGGCAGATCACTATTATGGATTTCACAATGAACTACTCTACCAGCTCTGTCCAACAGATTCAGCACTTCATATGCCAAACGTGGGCAACTGTGATTCCAGTCATCCTCAGCCAGCCAAAGCTTGGCTGATGATGTTTGGTGTTGCAGTCCCTCTGGCTTGATCTGTTAGCTTGAACCCTTTGGATGCCACAAACAACTAAAATGCATTGCAAAGCAATAAAGGGTAAACAGAGCTAGCGTGTTAGGAAGCAGTACACTTCCTTATCCCTTCATTGTGCACCCCAACTGTCAGTGGAGAGTCTAGTACATGAGGATCTTGGTGCAGAAGAATGTTTGAGTCCTCCATTAGGTGGTAAGGAGGCTGGATGCAGGTACAAAGACAATTCCAATAATAACTAGTATTATTTTTATATTTTATATTGCATTAGCCTTAAAGATGTATGTATAAGTAAAGTATAATTCAATTGGGTTTGGTAATCTGCTGGCATAGGGCAAACAACTGGTTGCAGTTAACTCCTTAAGGTCCAGAAGGTTGGGTAAGAAATTTGTGTGAAGACAAAAGTAGGGAATGTAAATAGGTCCTTTAACCACTTGGTCACAATCCCTTAAATGCCAGATAACAGTCCAACACATTGCTTTGCAATGTGTCCTAAACCTCTCTAGCATTCAATAAATTAAAAGCTACATTTAATCAATGGGAGTTTGGGGATTTTTTTATTTATGATACAGTCATTAGTCCTAGAATTGGTCCATTTTTCACTTTGTAGATATATATGGCCCCCAAACACTCGGATACAGAAAACAGCTTAGTTGTGGTTATGGTTTGCTGGTTATCTCAGGATAAAGTCATGAATCTGGGGGAGACAGCACATTAGTGCACTGAGATTTCCACTGCTGCAGTCAGTATGTGCTGCGTAAGGAGAAATGCACTCTGTGTATGATGCCCATGGGCAAAGTGTTTAGCAAAAGCATAGCAACTGTGAGAGCTAAAGTGCTCTGGCAAAGGAACTGTAAGCTGACTGTGGTTTGGGATTTATTTTCAGGAATATAATGGGATCAACTGGAATTGGCTAATGATAAACTGGATAGGTTTTTGAAAACAAACAAAAGGGCTTAGATTATGTATACATTTTCAAGGTTTCTTTAACTCTTTGAGTGCCAGAGGGGTACCCTTCTGGCACGCAAAGGGTCAACCCCTTGAATGTGAAATAAGTCTTTACCATGGATTAGACAGGCTTCAAGCATCCAAGGAGCTACAATGTAACAATAAATTAACTTTAATTTAAAAATATACACCTAGAAATTTGAAAAATCATGAAAAATACAATTCTAAATAAGGGCTCCCATGTGAACTTACCCTGAAAGAAGCTGATTCTAGGGCAACCTGCCAGCACCATAGGGGAAACAGAAAGATTTGCATTGATTTAAGTGGGGCTTTACCCTCAGTGCATTCCTTTTTCCCAGTTAACTCAAAAGAAGTTTTTATTTGTCTTACAGATTATCAATAAAACAGCATATTTAAGGACCAGAGAACCTATGGGGTTGCGTACCCCTCTGGCACCCAAAGGGTTAAAGACCACATTGACAGCATTCAGCTGTCAGCACTCATGACCGATCATGTGTGCCAGAGAGCCAAACAGGAGTCTGATAGTGACAGCACTGTAAGCACCAAATACATGACGTGTCAGGACCGTCACCAGTCCTTTAAGCAAGGAAACAGGGACGGTCCTGACACCTCACTGGTCCTTTAAGGAATAGGAATACTTAAAATGTAAAAATGTGGCGCTGTTACTACACCATCCTATAGACAGCTCTGGCCAGTTGACCATAAATCTCCATAGGATGGAGTAGCAACAGCGCCACTGTACAATTTCAGGCCACTGTGATACTGCACCTAACAAAATAAAGTTGGAGCTGTAATATCTTTTGAATAAAACATATTTCAGAGGTGGGAGTATCCTTGTTTTACTCACAGGGATAAACACTATAACACATATTTTTTTACATATTGAGTATTATAGTCCCTTTAAGGGGTTCAAATAAAAATAATGAAAAACTTCCTCAATAAAGTGGTTAGATAGATGCAATACCAATTCCTTTCTTTTAATGAACTTTAACACCTTAATAACCTTCCATTTACCTTGGTATGGACAGAAAATCCTAATGACCCATAAGAAGTTTGCCTTTGCACCTTTGTTTAAGAGATGCCATCTTCAATCAGTCCTGGATGTCCATGAAGGTAGACAAGACAGTTGCTAGCAAGACCAAAGGACTGCAAATTTGCTCATTGTGCATTGCAATCTCATGCAGGCTCATGCACACTGCTAGGCACTGCAAGGCTCCCCTAGTTCCATCCCACCCAGTAGGAGTGGACAGGATTGAAAAATCCTGGCTGGGAGATCAGTAGCTGGGGGGCATCAGGAGGAGTCCTATTGCCCCACCAAAAGGTCTGATTTTTTCTTTTAACAGCTGGTAGAGGAAGCATGCGAGGCAAGTTCCACATTTCCTTCTATGGAGGCTTCACTGCATGCACTCTGTAACCCGACAGTAAAACTGCTAAGTCTTACAGTTAAATTCAACCACTGGTTCTGCTATTGAGCCACAATTGTCAGCTCCCTGACCCTGGCTCAGCTGACTAGCCCCAGTTAAAATGGCAGGTCTGTTATAAATTAAATGGATTTTCCTAAAAATAAAAAGAGTGATAAAGAGATATATGACAAAACACTCAATTACACATTATAGGATGTTCCATGGAGCCTGTATTCTAAAGTGTATATGATTTCTGCAGCTTGAAAAAGAGACTTCACAGAATAGTATAGGAACAGGCCGTAACACGGACTGGCTAGACCTGGAGACAGACCCACTGGAAAGCAGTGAAACACCGGACACTGACCAGAGAATTTGGCTTTGAGTCTGAGCATAGCAGAAGAAATGCAATTGGTGGCACAAACCAAGGTTGCTGGTATAAACCCAGTAGTGAATTCAAGGGTATTCAGCATTTCATTTACCTGTAGAGTAGTTGGATGATCAGCAAAGGTTCCGCAAAGCAGTATTGGAAACTAGGCAAGATAGCAGATGCACCAAAAATCCCCAAATATACGAGTTGTGCTTCACAAAAAGTAGATATCACCTAGAAAATATAAAATAATGTTCCAAAGCTAATGTACGTCCACCAGTGGTGGAAACCATTTTGTTATTGATCCAAAAGAAAAGTTTCCACTAATCCATTTGCAGACCAAACCTCACAGAAACAACAAAAGGAGGGGACAATAATGTGCCACTTAGGGGTAGTAATTTCTTAAAGGGTTAGTAATGGCCGAAAAAAGTTTATTCTATATGGTAGATTTTACAAAAATAAAATATTTGGAGAAAGTCCGACTTCTCAAACCTTTAAGGTTTGAAAGATATTCTCCGCTAAAGTTCCCCCCTCCCTCCCCTTCTCCTGACATCAACGATCTAATGACAGCAGGAGATCCTGATCCTGGGGCCAGCCGGCAGCTCTGCAGCAGAGCCACAATAGTGATATGGAAAAAGAATTACTTCATTGGAAAGTGTACAATGTGTGGTTGGTTTGCAAGTACATTTTGTAGACCGTTCCAATGAAGTAATTATTTTCCCGTATCGCCATTGAGGCTCTGCTGAAGAGCCTCCTTGTGTCGGCCGACACAGATCTCCTTCTGTCAGCTTTACAGCTGATATCAGGAGAAGGGGAACTTTAGCGGTGGATATCTCTCAAACCATAAAGGTTTGAGAGATAGGACTTTCTCCAAAAACTTTATTTTTGTAAAATCTACCACACAGAATTAACTTTTTTTGAGCACTACTAATCCTTTAAGTGCCAGAGAGGTATCCAACACATTGCAACACAATGCATGGGATACCTCTCTGGCACTGAAAAGGTTAAGTACTTCACATTTCCCATCCTCCAGATAGAACAATTTAGAGAGGCTATCTATCCATCTCCAAGGGAAATTGGCCTGCACTGGAATAACCCCAAGCCTGACCAATACAGGAGATGGACCTTCGCTCCATAAAGCTCACTCCTCCAAAAAGATTTATCTCTTTGATGTGGCTGAACTTCTCTGATTTTCTTAATCATCACCAGGAGTGTCATCCAATCAAATAAATTAAGGAATATTTCTTAGTAGAAATATAACACATGCACTGGCTGATGTCTCAACAACTGGATTTCAGAAATTAGAGTAGAAGGAAAAAAATGTCACAAGATTCCTCGCCAGGACAGATAGGGATCAGAGTCCTCATATTGGATAGCTTTTATTCTCTGGATAGGCTTCCCTCACTTTAGTGTGTCTCCTCCATATGTGCAGGTTCTGTGGATGTTTCCTGGCCTAGAGGAACATCCTTTCATTGTTGATTAGGTATATTAAAAGAACTACTTCAGAGTGAAAGCAAGAACTGAAAGGCAAATTGTCTTTTTAAAGTTTTACTTTATGCAAAAATAAACAGTGCACAGTGCTTCTTATATTATTTGATATAATCTATTTTTTAATAAAATGCCAGTTAATTCTCTCTCTCTTTTCTCTCTTTACAATGAATGGGATGGCTATAAACAAAATAATCAACCTGAGAAAAGAAATACATTTTAATAGACAGTCCTCCACACATCGTTAAAATATTGATTCAACGTTTTTGTTGTTGCATCGGCCAACATCCCACCAAGTTCCATATTCAGAATACATCAAAGAAACTCTATGGATGTTTCATGGACTAGAAGATATTCCTTTTTTGGCAATTTTGTATATAAAAAGAACTACATATTTGAGTGAAAACCAGAACTGAAAGGCAAATACTCCCGTTTTACTTTAGGCACAAATAAACAATGCACAGTTCTTCTTATATTATTTGCTCTAATCTATTTTTTATAAATTGCCAGAATATTCATTCTCTATTTACAATGCAGGGGATGATTATAATTTAAATAACCAGCCTCAGAAAATAAAAACTAGACAAATTGTGATAGCAGGGCCTCCGCACACACTGTTAAAATATCGATTCAGCTTTTTTTTTTTTTTTTGCATAGCCCAACTTCCTGCCAAGTTCCAGAATACATGAAAGGGAGGCTTATAATGTCTCTTGTATAGGAAGTCCCACTGCAAAACACCACAGGAGAATGTGACACCCTCCCGCTAGTCTAATATGAATTATTTCTTAATGACTGAGCACCATTCTAAGAGTTGAGATTATTACTCCTCTGTAGCAATGTAGGACCTAATTAGAGCGTAAGTGATTTGCTGAATAAAACACTTTTATTATTATTATGTTGATCTAGGCTTTTTTTCCAGATCAACTGTTAGTGCAAGGGCATGTTGACAAACACATTGATGCTAGAAATGTGCATTATTATATACATTTTGGCACAGAAAATGCATTTCCTTACATGAGGTGAGTGAGCATGCAAACTTGGAGGAAAACCACAGATGAATCAGACTAAAGAGAACAGCCAAGGGATAGCGGGTGACATTTCAATACAATGCCAAGGATACCAGCCCTTGATTACCTTATAATCCATGAATTCAACACCAAATTTAACCCCCTGAATGTCAGAATTGCATTGTTCATTAATTTGTATAATCCATGTCAAACTAAACTCATACCCATGGGCACAGAACAATGAAGGCTAAAGGTGGTTGATTCTACCCAACATAATTGTCTGCCTTTTCATGATTAGAGCTGTGAGCCAGTATTTAAAAGCTTTCCCAAGAGGGCTTTCATTTGGTGGCTAAATTGCTTGGGACAGGGTAATACACTAACATATTATAAACAAAGTGTAAGAGAAAGAGTGGCATGATGTGCTTTGCTTCTTCCTCCCATAGGCTACAAGTGCTGAAACTACTATCTCCCCGGCACGGAGTACAGCAGTCAGGAAGGAAACTCGGTCCACCTGTCTTGTATTGATCAACTAAAAACAGCATGGGCCTGTCTTATCCAGGCAAATCTAACCAGTCTAATTAAATATAAAGCATGAAGTGAGAAAAATGTGGCTACTCAGTGAGTACTGCAGTACAACTGCCATCATCCAAAGCCAGTAGTAGTTGGCTGGCTGATTATGCATGTTGTACCTATCTACAAAAGTGGTGATACAAATGTGGTAGCAAATTTCAAATCAATATCCTTATTCTCCACACAGTGGCATAACTATAGGGGTCGCACCTGCGACCGGGCCCGTGCACTCCAGGGGCCCGATGTAATGGTTTGTTTGACACACAGACACAGTAGGTTTGGATAAAACACAGTTATATTAAGCAATTAGGAATACAATAACCCTCACAGGTCCTGTAGTATATTCTCAATATAATACAGACACAAGACAGGTTACATATATATATGCCCACACAGGTCCAGTATAAATAACACGTTATACTGACACAGGTCAGGCCGATCTTGAAAGAGTCCCAGTGTATCGGTACTGCATGGGTTAATAGCAGTCAGCAAGTGTAAACAGTCCCATGTGTGGTAAGGCCTGTTAAGAATCTCACATAGGATAGAGCGCTTAAATACGAGTAACGCCCAACAATAAGTTAGCAGGTAAGGGTGAACTGCCTGAGCAGTAACGGAGGCTGAGCAACATAGAGCACTGCCAGAGCAGTAACGGAGACTAGGCCACGTGAACACTGCCGTAGCAGTAACGGAGACTGAGTGACGTGGACACTGCCGTAGCAGTAACGGAGACCAGGCAACTAGAGCACTGCCGTAGAAGTAACGGAGACCAAGCCCTTGGATACGGTCGTGGCAATAACGGACTCTGAGCCACAGGAACACTGCCGTAGCAGTAACGGAGACTAGGCCACTTGCACTCTGCCGTAGCAGTAAACGGAGACTAAGCAACTGGAGACTGCCGTGGCAGTAATGGAGACTGAGCAACTGAGCTCTGCCATGACAGTAACGGAATGAGCAACTGGGCAACTCGCCCTGAGGAGGCCACCAACCGGGAGTGGATGCAATTACAAGCCAATAGGAATGTCGCCGGGACGACACAGAGGCAACTGAGACCAAACTGCACAGCTGTCACAGACAGCGAGAAAGGATCACCGCCCTCAACTGGAGGCCGGGCTGGTGCACCCGGAGCACGAACATCAGCCAAGCCGGGTCGGTACACGGAGCAGGAACGTCAGCCAAGCCGGGTTGGTTCACGGAGCAGGAACGTCAGCCAAGCCGGGTCGGTACACGGAGCAGGAACGTCAGCCAAGCCGGGTTGGTACACGGAGCAGGAACATCAGCCAAGCCGGGTCGGTTCACGGAGCAGGAACGTCAGCCAAGCCGGGTCGGTACACAGGAGCAGAGAAGCAGAATGGTCAGGCAGTCTGGGTCGGCTACAAGCAGGAGACGAGATGCAGAGTAGTCAGGCAGGCCGGGTTGACACACTGAGAGCAAGTGAAATCAGGAACAAGCGCTGGTACTGGAACACCATGAAAGGGCACTGGAGAGGTGCCAGAACCCAGTATTTAAAGGCCATACTGGGCGGGACAAGCACAGTATAGCCAATAGGAGTAGAGCAGGAGTATAGACTGTCAGAATGTCTATAGCATGGATACCGTGATAGTACCCCCCTCTCAAAGACCCCCTCTCCTAGAAGAGGGACCTGGTTTCTGTGGATATTAAGAGTGAAAATTGCGCAGCAATCTAGGAGCACGAAGATCATTCTGATCAACCCAGGAACATTCCTCAGGGCCATAGCCCTTCCAATGGGCCAAATATTGCAATTTTCCTCTAAATCTGCATGAATCCATGATGCTTTGGACCTCATACTCTTCCTGACCCTGAACCTCCACAGGACCGGCTAGTGTAACGGTTGCATACCAGAGGTTTCAGCAGGGATACATGGAACACATTGTGAATGCGCATAGATGCTGGGAGATCCAAGGCATACGCAACAGGGTTAACTTTGCGGATCACCCTGAAGGGACCAATGAACCGGGGAGCCAACTTATTAGACGGAACTTGCAACTTAAGGTTTCTGGAGGCATACCCTGTCCCCAACCTGAAAGGAGACCGCTGGCAGCCATCTATGGTTAGCGTGGCACTGATGACGTTGGAACGACTGACTGAGGGCCCTCTGAACCTGTGTCCAAGTGGAGAGGAGTTGCTCGATGTGCTCGTCCAGAGCTGGAATCTGCTGTGACTGTAATGAGTCCGGTAGCAAACATGGCTGAAACCCGTAGTTGATGAGAAACGGGGCGCTCCCGGACGATGAATTAACCACACAGTTCCTGGCGAACTCTGCCCATGGCAACAGGTCTGCCCAATTATAGTGATGATCGGACACAAAACAGCGCAGGAACTGCTCCAATCCTTAATTGGCATTCTCATCAGCTCCATTGGTCTGGGGATGGTAGGCAGATGAAAAGGACAGCTGAATGCCCATCTGGTTACAAAATGCTCTCCAAAATCTGGATACAAATTGACTCCCACGGTCAGACACCAGAACTCTCGATACCTCATGCAACCAGAATACCTCTTTAGCAAAGACAACTGCCAGCTCCTGGGCTGAGGGAAGGCCAGGAAGGGGCATTGTTACGGTTTTCTGACACACAGACCAGGATGTAACGTAAAATACAATTTATTGCAATAAAAATGAACAACACTGCCCCTAGGGGCTAGTAAAGTTAAGAACAGGCAATATGAACAGAGGATGGAGTAAACTACAAACAGTAGTGCATAGAGGGTTAAGTGGAGCAACTGGTAAGGCTCAGGCTAGATTGGCCAACGCCCAGGGGATATATAGCAGTCTATGGTAACAGTCTTTAAATGTAGATCAGGAACTCAGGAAAAGCGCTGTAACACTCTTGAAGCATAAACAGGATGAGCCCCTGCTGCTCTAAGCTGAGCCCGTACCACCACAGTGGGCTTATGAGGATTGCAACTGCCAAATTGATGTAACCAGAATAGGAATCGCCCTGAATGAGTATCGAGTAACCCTGCGTCTGCCACTGAAGTATGCCAGCCCTTGGGAGGGCACAGTAGAACGGAATTGCCCAAGCTATGAAGAGCCGATGCACAGAGTAGTGCAGTTGGGATAAAACACTTTGAGCGAATGAGGTACTGCCCAGACACCCACAAGGTGTGACCCAGAATCCTTGTTGCAAGAGCGAATGGACTACAGTGTCAACCAGCGTGATCACGATGCTCACCGGGCATCGAACAGGCGGAGCTCTGCAAGGACTGGTATAGCGTAAAGCGGAGGCTCAAATGTGTTAAGGCTCAGAGAATCACCGGAGCTTGGCAGTGAATCAAATGGCATGTAATCGGAGGCTACCGGCAGTGCAAGGGTTAATCTGGTACATTTGAAATGCTCAACAAGAACAAGGCAGGCAACCTCGGCTGCAGCGTAATGAGCTAGGAAACAGAGAACAGTCAGAATGTCGCCAGCGCGACCGGAGTACACAGGAGCAGCAACCGGACAGGAGCAGTAACCGGACAGGAACAGTAGCCAGAACCGGATGACTGAGTCGCGGGAACACCACCGGAGAGTGGAGCAGTCACGGAGCAGGATCAGGAGCCAGAACCGGGTCAAATCACGGAGCGGAGTCGTCAGCCAGAGCCGGGTCGGATCACGGTGCAGGGTCGTCAGCCAGAGCCGGGTCAGTTCACGGTGCAGGAGCAGAAGGAGAGTCAGACTAGCCGGGTCGGTACACAGGAGACACTGGAGATCAATAACAAGGCGCAGCAACACAACACCACGAAAGGGCAATTGACAAGTGCCCAAGCCTCAGTATATAAAGGCACATCCTGGACGGGCCAATCAGACTCCTCCAATGCAAATGTATACCTACAAAGATTGACAGGGAATCACGGGGACCGTGATAGTACCCCCCTCTCAAAGACCCCCTCCCCTGCCAGAGGGTCTAGGTTTATGGGGATATTTAGAGTGAAAGTTGCGCATCAGTCGTGGAGCATGAAGATCCGTATGATTTACCCAAGACCGCTCCTCAGGCCCATAACCTTTCCAGTGGACCAAGTATTGCAACTTGCCTCTAAATCTCCTGGAGTCAATTATGCTCTGAATTTCGTATTCCTTTTGGCCTTGTACATTCACCGGCCCAGGAACCACCGGCGTGGTAGTATAACGGTTGCACACCAAGGGCTTAAGAAGGGACACATGAAACACATTATGAATACGCATAGCCCTGGGGAGCTCCAATGCGTATGCCACGGGGGTTGACCTTGCGAATGATCTTAAAGGGACCAATGAACCGGGGAGCCAGTTTGTTTGAAGGTACTTGCAGGTTAAGATTCCTAGAGGAGAGCAATACCCTGTCCCCAACCTGGTAGGAGACCGCTGGAAGGCGTCTGCGATTAGCATGACGCTGATGTCTCAGGAAGGACTGACTGAGGGACCGTTGTACCTGTGCCCAAGTGGAACGGAGCTGCTCCATGTGCTCATCCAGAGCCGGAATCCGTTGGGACTGAAATGAGTCCGGGAGTAGGCAGGGTTGGAACCCATAATTAACTAGGAACGGAGAACTCCCAGACGATGAATTAACCGCACAGTTCCTGGCGAACTCCGCCCATGGCAACAGGTCGGACCAGTTATCATGATGATCAGTTACGAAGCAGCACAAATACTGCTCAAGTCCCTGATTGGCACGCTCAGCGGCCCCATTGGTCTGGGGATGGTAGGCAGAGGAAAATGACAATTGAATGCCCATCTGGGCACAGAATGCCCTCCAGAATCTAGACACAAACTGGCTTCCCCGATCAGACACTATAACACTAGGAACCCCGTGCAAGCGGAATACCTCCCTGGCGAAAATTACTGCCAATTCCTGGGCCGATGGGAGACCAGAGAGGGGCACGAAATGAGCCATTTTGGAGAACCTATCTACCACCATCAGAATGAAAGTGTAGCCCTTAGACAAAGGCAGCTCTCCCAAGAAATCGATGGATATATGGGACCAGGGATGGTCGCCATTGGGTACTGGCTGGAGTAACCCCACGGGGAGATGTCTGGGAGTTTTAGCAAGGGCACAGATAGCACAGGCAGCGGTAAATACGAAGCAATCTGCTCTCAGAGAAGGCCACCAGAATGTTCGTGCCAATGACCAAACCAACTGATCCCTGCCAATGTGCCCGGCCGCCTTAGATGAGTGATAGGTCTCGAGTAACTGGGTGCGAAATGGTTCGTCCACAAAACATCTGCCAACTGGGGTTTCAGGAGGTGCCCGTGCTTGTGAAGCCAAGATTTGCTCCCCCAGTGGTGAAGTGATGTTGGTACGAATAGTGGCCAGGATCTTATCTGGCTGAATTATAGGCACTGGCGCTTCATCCCTCTCAATGTCTGTGCAGAATTGTCTGGAAAGAGCATCTGCTCTAATGTTTTTGGACCCCGGCAAGTAGGAGACTATGAAATTAAATCTTGACAAGAAGAGAGCCCAACGTGCCTGGCGAGAAGACAGCCTTTTCGCCTCAGACAAGTAAATTAGATTTTTATGGTCAGTGAGAATTAAGACAGGGGTCCTAGTGCCTTCCAGGAGATGTCGCCATTCTTTCAAAGCCAAGATGATAGCCAACAATTCCCTATCACCAATTTCATAATGGCTTTGGGCACTAGACAGTTTTTTGGAAAAAAATCCGCATGGTCTCAGGTTACCTCCCTCCCTGGGTCGTTGGGAGAGAACTGCCCCTACCCCAACCTCGGAGGCATCAACTTCCAGGGTAAAAGGCAGAGTAGGATTAGGATGGCACAGAATAGGGGCAGATGCGAATGTCTGCTTGAGAGTAACAAAGGCCTGTTCAGCTGCCTCAGACCATTGAGAGGGATTTGCGCCCTTATGCGTTAAGTCAGAGAGAGGTTTAGTAATCGTAGAAAAGTTCTGAATGAATTTTCTGTAATAGTTGGCAAAGCCCAGGAATCTTTGAATAGCTTTTAGCCCCTTGGGTCGTGGCCAGTTAAGGACTGCAGCCAACTTCTCTTGGTCCATAGCTATGCCATCTCTAGAAATCACGAAACCCAAAAAGGGTACTTGAGAACAGTGAAATTCACATTTTTCGAGTTTACAGAACAATTTGTTCTTGCGTAATCGAAGCAATACCTCAGAAACATCCTGTATATGCTGGGATAAATTAGCTGAGTGGATCAAAATATCGTCCAGATATACCACTACACAGGACTGTAACATATCGCGGAAGATATCGTTGATGAACTCTTGGAATACGGCAGGTGCATTACATAATCCGAATGGCATGACTAGGTATTCGTAGTGCCCTGACCTTGTATTGAAGGCTGTCTTCCACTCATCACCGGCCTTGATCCTTATTAAATTGTAGGCAGCTCGTAAATCGAGTTTAGTAAAAATAGAGGAGCCTTTCAGCCTATCAAATAATTCTGTGATGAGTGGAATGGGGTAAGCATTTTTGGACATGATCTTATTGAGCCCACGGTAATCAATACAAGGTTGAAACTCGCCATTTTTCTTTTTCACAAAAAAGAACCCTGCACCTGCCGGAGAGGATGATTTGCGAATAATCCCTCTTTTGAGAGCATCCTCAATGTATTCCTCCATTGCCTTAGTCTCATCACATGACAATGGGTACATCCTACCCCTCGGTGGAACCACTCCCTGGGGCAAATCAATAGCGCAATCACATAGCCGATGCTGCGGCAGAGCGCTAGCCTCTCCTTTACTGAAAACGTCGCTGAACTTGCTGTATTCAGCTGGCAGAGAAGGGGAGGTACACAGAATCTTAACGGGCCGAGATAGACAATGATTTGTGCAGTATTCTGACCATGCTTTGATTTCACATGTCTGCCAGTCAAACTGGGGATTGTGCACTGACAACCAAGGGAACCCCAGAATGACCGCATGATGGGGTGAACAGATAATCTGAAAACGAACTTCCTCCTTATGGAGGGCCCCCACAGTCATAGTGAGGAGAGTAGTCTCCATTGTGATGAGTGCTGGTTCAAGAGGTCTGCCATCAATAGCCTCAATGGCTAACGGAGTATCTCTTTCAGACAGAGAAATATTATGTCTTTCAGCAAATGCCTGGTCCATGAAATAGCCAGCAGCACCAGAATCTACCAGGGCAAGTGCTTCCACAACCTGGTCGCCTAGCAGAAAACTCACAGGTATAGTGGGTTTCAAGGAGCAAGGATCTGAGGACGACTGTACACCACCTAGGGCCTGTCCCCCAAGGTACCCTAGGTGCGTGCGTTTCCCGGCCTCACCGGACAGGTGCGCAACAAATGCCCACTTTTGCCACAATATAGGCATAATCCTTGTCTTTTACGATAAGCCCTCTCCTCCTTAGTCAGTCTAGTAAAACCAATCTGCATAGGTTCCCCAGTATCAGGTACACGGACCGGAGGAATGGGAGGAGAGGGTGGGTTAAACAATCTCTCATGCCCATGGATTTTGGAAGTTGCCCTCTTAGTCAAGCGCCTCTCGCGCATACGAGTATCAATGAGTATCACATATTCGATGTACTCATCCAGATCGGTAGGTACCTCCCTGGCAGCAATTTCATCTTTGATAGCATCCGAGAGCCCTTGGGCAAATGCTGCCAGGAGTGCCTCATTATTCCATGCCACCTCTGCAGCTAGAATCCGAAATTCTATAGCATATTCGGCTGCAGTCTGATCGCCCATTTGCATTGACAACAGTTTTTTTGCCGCGGACGTAGCTCGCCCAGGTACCTCAAAAACTCTACGGAACTGTTTAACAAATTCGTTAAAGCACAAAGTGCAAGGCTTAGCCTGTTCCCATAACAGATTTGCCCATGCCAGGGCTTTGCCAGTTAATAGGGATACCATGAACCCCACCTTACTACGGTCACTCGGAAAGGCATGAGGTGTAAGTTCGAGGAAGATCTCTAGCTGATTAAGGAAACCCCTGCACAGAGTAGGTTCACCATCGTATCTTACTGGTAACGGCGCCGCCGCCGTTAGACTTTTCTGCGGGACCAAGCATTGACCAGAACTAGTATCCGGTGTCATGACTGGGGGGACCACCGGATTTTGATTCGGCTTATCAAGATGTACCGTACGTTCAAGCAAGGTCTGCATGGCCAGTGCCAACTGATCTAGGCGTTGCTCGTGAACATCCATCCTCCAGTGGAGGTTCTGTGTATTACCGTCACTCTTCCCGTCTGAGGTCATGGCCCTTTCGTACTGTTACGGTTTTCTGACACACAGACCAGGATGTAACGTAAAATAAAATTTATTGCAATAAAAATGAACAACACTGCCCCTAGGGGCTAGTAAAGTTAAGAACAGGCAATATGAACAGAGGATGGAGTAAACTACAAACAGTAGTGCATAGAGGGTTAAGTGGAGCAACTGGTAAGGCTCAGGCTAGATTGGCCAACGCCCAGGGGATATATAGCAGTCTATGGTAACAGTCTTTAAATGTAGATCAGGAACTCAGGAAAAGCGCTGTAACACTCTTGAAGCATAAACAGGATGAGCCCCTGCTGCTCTAAGCTGAGCCCGTACCACCACAGTGGGCTTATGAGGATTGCAACTGCCAAATTGATGTAACCAGAATAGGAATCGCCCTGAATGAGTATCGAGTAACCCTGCGTCTGCCACTGAAGTATGCCAGCCCTTGGGAGGGCACAGTAGAACGGAATTGCCCAAGCTATGAAGAGCCGATGCACAGAGTAGTGCAGTTGGGATAAAACACTTTGAGCGAATGAGGTACTGCCCAGACACCCACAAGGTGTGACCCAGAATCCTTGTTGCAAGAGCGAATGGACTACAGTGTCAACCAGCGTGATCACGATGCTCACCAGGCATCGAACAGGCAGAGCTCTGAAAGGACTGGTATAGCGTAAAGCGGAGGCTCAAATGTGTTAAGGCTCAGAGAATCACCGGAGCTTGGCAATGAATCAAATGGCATGTAATCGGAGGCTACCGGCAGTGCAAGGGTTAATCTGGTACATTTGAAATGCTCAACGAGAACAAGGCAGGCAACCTCGGCTGCAGCGTAATGAGCTAGGAAACAGAGAACAGTCAGAATGTCGCCAGCGCGACCGGAGTACACAGGAGCAGCAACCGGACAGGAGCAGTAACCGGACAGGAACAGTAGCCAGAACCGGATGACTGAGTCGCGGGAACACCACCGGAGAGTGGAGCAGTCACGGAGCAGGATCAGGAGCCAGAACCGGGTCGAATCACGGAGCGGAGTCGTCAGCCAGAGCCGGGTCGGATCACGGTGCAGGGTCGTCAGCCAGAGCCGGGTCAGTTCACGGTGCAGGGTCGTCAGCCAGAGCCGGGTCAGTTCACGGTGCAGGAGCAGAAGGAGAGTCAGACTAGCCGGGTCGGTACACAGGAGACACTGGAGATCAATAACAAGGCGCAGCAACACAACACCACGAAAGGGCAATTGACAAGTGCCCAAGCCTCAGTATATAAAGGCACATCCTGGGCGGGCCAATCAGACTCCTCCAATGCAAATGTATACCTACAGAGATTGACAGGGAATCACGGGGACCGTGATAGGCATGAAGTGAGCCATCTTAGAGAATCTATCAACCACCATAAGTATGAAAGAATAACCCCTGGACACAGGCAGCTCTCCCAAGAAATCAATGGATACGTGGGACCAAGGTCGTTCAACATTCGGTACTGGTTGAGTAAGCCCACTGGGAGGTGTCTAGGAGTTTTGGCACGAGCACAGGTGGTACAGGCTGCCGTGAATGTGGAGCAGTCGGCCCATAGGGAAGGCCACCAAAATAATTGTGAGAGAGACCAAATTAATTGATCCCTCCAAATATGCCCAGCAGCCTTAGATGAATGGTATGTTTCAAGCAAGCGGGTACAAAATGGCTCCTCCACAAAACACTTGCCCACTGGGGTATCTGGGGGCGCCGTAGCCTGGGTAGCCAGAATCTCCTCCCCCAGTGGCGAAGTGATGCTAGTATGTAGGGTAGCCAGGATGCGATCAGGCTGAATGATGGGTACGGGGACCTCATCCTTCTCCAGCTCTGGCCCAAGTTGCCTAGACAGGGCATCAGCCCTAACATTCTTGGAGCCCGGCAAGTAGGATACGATAAAGTTAAAACGAGATAGAAACAGGGCCCATCTGGTCTGACGTGAGGACAATCTTTTAGCTTCTGAGAGATAAGTCAAATTTTTGTGGTCTGTTAGAATTAACACAGGAGTTCTCGTACCTTCCAGCAGGTGACGCCATTCTTTCACAGCGAGAATGATAGCCAGCCAGGAGTTCTCTGTCCCCAATCTCATAGTGACTCTGGGCACTAGACAGTTTTTTTGAGAAGAACTCACATGGTCTCAGAGTACCCCTGGCAACCGAACACTGTGACAGTACTGCCCCTACCCCATTCTCAGAGCCATCAGCCTCCAACGTGAATGGAAGGGAAGGGTTGGGGTGGGACAGTACAGGAGCAGATGTGAAAGCGGACTTTAATGTCTCAAAAGCATGATCAGCTGCCTCAGATCATTGGGATGGTGTTACAGCTTACCTTGACTTCAGCATCACTTTCAGGTGCAAGGCTTCTAGCATTCTGCAGGCCTCTGTTTTATCTGTTTGCTTACTGTAGTCTCCGCCTACCAACTTCCTACTTCCTCCCTCTGAGCTGCTTCTCCTACTTCCTGTGGAGGGGTTTAAAGGGCAGACTGAGGCCTGACTCAGATGCCCTTGCGTTGTTTTTCAAAGCAGATCTGTTGCATTGGGCTCCGTGTATGACCTGGCTAGTCTTCCATCCATTCTGGTGCTGACCTATGGCTTTGTCTGACTATTCTTTTACCTAACCCTTAATAGTGGACATCCAATCTGGTGCAGACTTGTGGCTCTGGATGACTAGCTGATCTGTGTATGACCCGGCTTGTCTGATTACCCCTTCTGGTGCTGACTGGTGGCTCTGTCTGACTATTCTTTCGTCTTTTCCCTTGGTGATCAGACACCCAATATAGTGCGGGCCTGGGGATCTGGTAGACTCGCATATCTGACTGCAGGCTGAGTCAGACCCTATTCCTCTTTGGATCAAGATCCTGGGCTCCTGTTCCTGGTTCCAGCCGAGACTTCCAGTGGCTAAGGCCTAGTCTCCAGCACAGTGGTTTACTTATTATTTCTGATAGCAGGCTTGCTGGCTATTACCCTGTGCTTATTCTTATTATACCCGCTGTATGTCATTTGTTAATAAACTGCATTAACTATACCGTACTGACTCCTGAACTTCTCTGGGTAACCGTGACAGATGGGTTAGCACCCATGTGCATAAGGTCAGACAGAGGTTTAACAATAGTGGAAAATTTTTGGATAGACTTCCTGTAATAATTAGCAAACCCAAGAAAGCGCTGAATAGCTGTTAACCCTTTGGGTCGTGGCCATTGTAATACCGCTACAAGTTTCTCCTGATCCATGGCAATACCATCCTTAGAATTCACGAAGCCCAAAAAAGGCACCATAGACCTGTGAAACTCATTTCTCCATTTTACAAAATAGTTTGTTCTTGCGTAATCTGAGCAAGACTTCAGACACATCCTTGATGTGCTGAGACAGGCTTGACGAGTGTATAAGTATGTCATCTAGGTAGACTACTACGCAGGACTGTAGCATATCGCGGAGGATATCATTAATAAATTCTTGAAATTCAGCGGGTGCATTACAAAGGCCAAAAGGCATGACTAGATATTCATAATACCCCGATCTGGTATTAAATGCCATTTTCCACTTGTCCCCAGCTCTTATTCTGATCAGGTTATAGGCAGCCCATAGATCTAATTTAGTGAAAATGGAAGAACCTTTTAACCTGTCGAATAGTTCGGTAATGAGTGGAATGGGGTAGGCATTCTTGGACATTAGTTTATTCAGTCCCCGGTAATCAATACAAGGCCTCAACTCGCCATTCTTCTTTTTGACAAAAAAGAAACCAGCTCCTGCAGGCGAGGTAGATTTTCTAATAATCCCTCTTTTAAGGGCATCGTCAATATATTCCTCCATAGCCTGATTCTCCTCGCACGACAGCGGGTACGTGAGGCCTCTAGGAGGCACAGCGCCAGGAGGCAAATCAATAGCGCAATCGTATGCCCTATGCTGAGGCAAAGTGCTAGCCTCTCCCTAACTGAAAACGTCACTGAATTGGTGATATTCGGCTGGCACGGAGGAAGAGGTACACAAAATCTTAATTGGATGAGTCACACAATGCTCCATACAGTACTCGGACCAAGACGTGATCTCACAAGTCTGCCAGTCAAACTGGGGATTATGCAAATGTAACCATGGAAACCCCAGAATGACCGAATGATGAGAAGAATGGATAATCTGAAACCGCTGTTCCTCTGTGTGGAGAGCCCCAATAGCCATAGATAGCGGAATAGTTTCCATAGTTATCTGAGCCGGTTCTAACGGACTGCCATCAATGGCCTCAATGGCTAAGGGAGATTCCCTCTTGACCAACGGAATCTGATGTAACGCAGCAAATGAACTGTCCACAAAGTATCCGACCGCGCCGGAATCAACCAGGGCCAGAACCTCCACCGAATGTTCTGCCCAGGAAAATGCCACCTGGATCATGGGTTTCTGCATAATAGGGTCTAGGGACTGCTGAACACCACCTAGGGTCTGTCCCCCAATGTACCCTAGGTGCGTTCGTTTCCCGGACGTACAGGACAGGTACGTAATAGGTGCCCAGCCTTGCCACAGTACAGACATAACCCCTGCCTCCTGCGGTGTGCCCGTTCTTCCTTAGATAGTTTAGTGAACCCAAGCTGCATTGGTTCACAGGTCTCCTGTGTTCGTTCAGGAGGCATGGGAGGCGGGGGAGGCATGGGTGGGACCAAAAAACTGGTTTGCCCAACATTCTTGGGCCGTAGCTTGCGGTCTTTATCCATAAGTCTCTCATGGATACGAGAATCAATCAAAATAGCGAAATCAATGTATTCGTCCAAATCACTAGGCACTTCTCCAGCTGCCGTCTCATCCTTAATACGGTCAGCAAGTCCCTGAGCAAAGGCTGCCACCAGCGCGTCGTTGTTCCAACCTACCTCTGCCGCCAATGTACGGAATTCAATGGCATAATCACCCACAGTACAATTGCCCTGTTGTATCTCTAACAATCATTTGGCAGCAGAGGCAGCTCTACCAGGAACTTCAAATACTCTCCGAAAGGTACGCACAAACTCCCTGAAGTTCCTGGTGCATGGTTTAGATTTCTCCCACAGGGGGTTGGCTCCTGCCCGTCAATAGAGATATCATGAGCCCCACCTTACTGCGGTCATTAGTAAAGGCGTGAGGGGTTAGTTCCAGAAAAATCTCCAACTGATTATTAAACCCCCTGGACAGAGTGGGTTCACCATCGTATCTGAGCGGTAATGGAGCTGATGCGGTTAACCCTTTAACCGAGGCCACAGGTGTCATGGATTGAGTCTCCGGTGTCGAAACTGAGGGGACCACCGGACTCTAAACTGGTTTACCGAGATGCTCCGTGCGCTCAAGAATAGTTTGTATGGCCAGTGCCAACTGGTCCAAACGCTGCTCATGTACATCCATCCTCCAATGGATGTTCTGTGCACTTCCCTCACCTACTGTCTGAGGTCATGGCCCTTTCGTATTGTAACGGTTTGTTTGACACACAGATACAGTAGGTTTGGATATAACACAGTTTTATTAAGCAATTAGGAATACAATAACACTCACAGGTCTTGTAGTATATTCTCAATATAATACAAACACAAGACAGGTTACATATATATATATGCCAACACAGGTCCAGTATAAATATAGAGTCCATAACATGTTATACTGACACAGGTCAGGCAGATCTTGAAAGAGTTCCAGTGTATCGGTACTGCATGGGTTAATAGCAGTCAGCAAGCGTAAACAGTCCCATGTGTGGTAAGGCCTGTTAAGAAGCTCACCTAGGATAGAGAGCTTAAATATGAGTAACGCCCAATAATAAGTTAGCAGGTAATGGTGAACTGCCTGAGCAGTAACGGAGGCTGAGCAACATAGAGCACTGCCGGAGCAGTAATGGAGACTAGGCCACGTGAACACTACTGTAGCAGTAACAGAGGCTGAGTGACATGGACACTGCCGTAGCAGTAAGGGATACCAGGCAACTAGAGCACTGCCGTAGCAGTAACGGAGACCAAGCCCTTGGATACGGACTCTGAGCCACAGGAACACTGCCGTAGCAGTAATGGAGACTAGGCCACTTGCACTGTGCCGTAGCAGTAAATGGAGATTAGGCCACTTGCACTCTGCTGTAGCAGTAACGGAGACTAAGCAACTGGAGACTGCCGTGGCAGTAATGGAGATTGAGCAACTGAGCACTGCCGTGACAGTAACGGAATGAGCAACTGGGCAACTTGCCCTGAGGAGGCCACCAACCGGGAGCGGATAGAATGACAAGCCAATAGGAATGTCGCCGGGGCGACACAAAGGCAACCGAGACCAAACTGCACAGCTGTCACAGACAGCGAGAAAGGATCACCGCCCTCAACCGGAGGCTGGGCTGGTGCACCTGGAGCAGGAACATCAGCCAAGCCGGGTCGGTACACTGAGCAGGAACGTCAGCCAAGCCGGGTCGGCACACGGAGCAGGAACGTCAGCCAAGCCGGGTTGGTACACGGAGCAGGAACGTCAGCCAAGCCGGGTCGGTTCACGGAGCAGGAACATCAGCCAAGCCGGGTCGGTACACAGGAGCGGAGAAGCAGAATGGTCAGGCAGTCTGGGTCGGTTCACAAGCAGGAGACGAGATGCAGAGTAGTCAGGCAGGCCGGGTCGATACACTGAGAGCAACTGAAATCAGGAACAAGCTCTGGTACTGGAACACCACGAAAGGGCACCGGAGAGGTGCCAGAACCCAGTATTTAAAGGCCATACTGGGCGGGACAAGCACAGTATAGCCAATAGGAGTAGAGCAGGAGTATAGTCTGACAGAATGTCGCTGACAGAGCACCGGCACCGTGATACCCAGCCTCCCCCTGCGACCCCTCCGCCTGGCGCCCGCACTCTCCTGCCAGCACTCTAGTAATGCAGATCGCTGGGAGATTACATCATCTCCCAGGGCTTTGCATTACTAAGTAGACCGTGCAGGAGCTCCAGGTAGGAGATGGGAGCATTTTGGAGGGGGTCAATGTGGTCAAGGGGCCAATGTGGTGGGAGGGGCACCATTGTGGTGTGGGGTGGCCCGTGGCACTTCTTGTACCAGGGCCCAGAGGCTTCTAGTTACGCCTCTGTCTCCATATTATCTAAAGTCATGTGTCCACAAAAATGTGTCCACACTCGACAATTTGAGCATTAAAGAATGTCCTGATTTTTTCACAAGGCTTCAGTCTGGCTTTCCATCACTCTGGTACAGGCTAATCATTATCTCCTCTGTCCGTAAGACTTTGTTCTTCTGTGCCTACACCCTGGATAGGGTTCTTGATCTGTTGAAAATGGATTTTTCTTCAGAATTGCTAGCATTTTTCACTACAGTGGTCTTCTGTGTTCTACCAGGTCATTTATTAGTGCTGAGCTCACCTGTGAGTTCTTGCTTCTTAATGTACCACCACACAGTTGATTTTGACACAACTAATGTTTTGGCTATATTTTTGATCATTTTATGCTGTTTTTTCACCTAATAATAGCCTACTTTCCTGGCATTGACACTTCTTTGCTCCTCATGTTGAGAGACATCACCAGTACAAATCCAAATGCCACATCTAGAATCACCTCTAGATCATTTGTTAGCAGAAGCTAAGGATGCAACAAAATAAACCTGGCCAAGGAACAAAACAGCCAATTGTCCAATTTATTTTGGTACTATACAGATCATGGTTTATGAATGCAAATACTTTCAAATTAAAGCTTGCAGTATGCACTTACTCCTCTTAGTCAATATTTCATTTAAAAAACAATATGCTGGAGTACAGAGCCAAAACAAATGCTTCTGGATTGCACTGCATAGCCAGTGGCCCACCTATCCCATTGAATACAACTGAATTATTGTCTGGGTGCTATAGAGGAAACCAATTGAATGACTAAAGAACAGCATGTAACATATAAATGCTGAACAGTATTATTGGAGAAAAAATTATAGCCAAAATGATAGCCCACAATATTTAAAGTTAATTTAGCCTAATTTATTTTAAAGTGTGATTTTCCTTTAACATCATTTAGGCTAGAGAGGTATCCAAGACTTTAATATACAGTGCTTCGGAGACGTCTCTAGTTGCCCCAGGGTTAACATATAGCAGACATAATTCCATCATGGGAAATAAATGCATTGCCCCAAAGAGTATGAACAGAATCAAGAGTCACATGGCTAATTATCTGCATTAGGAAGTAATCTGAGCACAATGACAAGATTTTCTGTCTGTCACTCGTGCAGAACAGATTGTTCCAATGCTGGCATTTATTTTGTCCATATGCAGCATCTCAGCCTAAAGTGGTCTTGGTAACCGAATGTTTATATTAATAAAGAGCCCAAGGCAATCTCAGAGGCTCTGGTAATTGGCTCCACACAATGCCGACTGTGCTATAACGACAGCTGCGTGGGAAGGCAGAGGGAGACTAGACACAGAATCTTTAATTAAGGAATTGCACGCTTAGATTTGCAAACGTCAGCTTCAATCCATAATTTTTTAAATTCTATTTAGTAACGTATTGTCCACCAAGAATTGGATAAACATTTGTGGGGACCTGCTTGATTACATCTGTTTCCTCTTGACTAGTTGGTTAACAACTCTTGCAGCAGCTGAGGTACTCTGCACACTGCTCAGAAGTCTATCATATATCAGTACTCCTAAATCTTTCTCTAATGAGGATTCCCCAAGTTGTTTCCCATTTAGAGTATATGTAGCATGTTTGTTTCTACAGCTCAAATGCATAACCTTATATTTATCTACATTAAATGTCATCTGACACTTTTCTGCACATTCACTCACAGTTTATCTAAATCCTTCTGCAGAGAAAGAACATCCAGCTGTGTATGTGTTTCTTTGCACTGCTTGGTGTCATTCATAAATTAAAAAGCATTTGGCCCAGGATTGAACCCTGTGGCACCCCACTTACATCTTTAGACCAACTTGAAAAGGTTCTATTTACAACCTCAACCATCTATCATTTAACCAGTACGCAATCCAAGTACAGATATCTGTTGATACACCAGTGATACTTTTTGTACATTCTCAGAACTTAATTGACGAATTTGGCCTTAAAGGGGAATGATCATCCCTAAACAAGTTTGCCTCAGTGTGCCCTTCATATCGCGATAACCTGTAATAGTTGTTTTTTGTTTTCTATACAATGCATGTTATGGCAAAAATGTAATTTTTAAAAATGAGCTGGGACCTTACTTCAGGACAGACTGAGGTCACAGCTCTGTACCGCAGCCTGTCAATCTTCATCTGTTCCCTCCCCAACTATTGTCACGTTCCAACCTCCTCCAGTGATGGAGGATTTCTCCATGTAAGCTGGTTGGAACACGACAATACTTGGGGAGGGAACAGACGAAGACTGACAGGCTGCGGCAGAGAGCTGTAACCACAGTCTGTCCTGAAGTAAGGGCCTGGCTCATTTTTAAAAATGTAAATTTGCCATAGCCTGCATTGTAAAAAAAAACAAAAAAAAAAACAGCTATTACAGGTTATCGCTATAAGATCACATTGAAGTAAACTTGTATAGAGGTGATAGTTCCCTTTAATCTAAGTTAGGCGATGACAATTCCAGAGCTTAATGAGTTCCCTGACGCTTCAAACCTCTCAAGATATTGTGATTACACTCAACAGCCATGGGTTCCTCCAATCAGCTGACTGAGGATCACAAATTAACGATAGCTGACTCTTACAAAGCAGGGGAAGTCTATAAAAGTATGCAACACTACACTTTAGACTAGCCAGTAGCATTCTGGATCCAAGTGCTGTGGTCTGATGAAGTTAAAGGGATAGTAACACTTAATATGTAAAAAAAAAAAAAAAAAAAAAATAATTGTGTATATATATATATATATATATATATATATATATATATATAGTAGGATTTATCCTCCGAAGTAAAAGAAGGGTTCTCGCACTGCTGAGATGTGCTGTATTCAAACATTTTTGTTGCAGTATCTCAGTGGCATAAAGATTCATGGAGCTGAAACCAGGCCAAACAACAGAGCTATGAATTGTAAATGATTGGAACTGAAAGTGAAACATAGGTAGCGTTACAGTCCAGGTGTATCATGACATGTAGGTACACATCCTGAAGATCCAGGAAGGCCCAGTACTTTCCCAGGCACCTTGCTAAAATGACAGAATGCAAAGATTCCACCTTGAAGTGCACAGCGACCACAAACTTCTTGAAGCACTTGAAGTCCAGAATGGGTGACAGTTGGCATCCTTCAGAAATACAAACAGGTTGGAATAGAAACCAGAAGATGCTTGGGGGCTGGGATTGGCACCAACACCTATCTTTCCAGCAGAGAGTCCACAGCCTCTTGGAACAGTCTTGGCTTGTCTGGATCCTTCGGAACCTTTGACAAAAAGAACTGATATGGAGGAAGGGATATGAAATCTATGCAGTACCCTTCTGATATTACCCACAAAACCCACTGGTCCATCAAGGAGGAGACAGCCCCGTACAGGCAACAATGGACCAGGATCCCGCGGGTTATGCAGAGGTCGGTTTGTGAGACTTATCCTTTGAAGCTAATCACTTGCACGGTCAGGCTTGTCTGGGTTTCTCGGTGGGTCGCCTTTGAGAAGTTTGCGAGCTTTGCACCATCTGCTCCCCCATATTGGCAGGGGGGACAAAAATATGAGCCATCTTCACCAGTAAAGAATGCTTGGAGGAGACCTAAGGCAACAAAGTGCTCTTACCATCTGTAGAGTATACTGGTTTTATTTTTAACATGTGTATATATATATATATATATATATATATATATATATATATATATATATATATATATATTGATCCCAGAGTACCTGTACAGGTGCAGGCTTAATCCCTGTGGCTACATACCGGTTGTGCTTCAACAAACCGGTGGCACACTCAGTGTATGTTCGTTCATTTTATATATATATATATATATATATGTACTGTGCACATACACAAACATGTATTTGTTAAAAAATGTGCCCTGTTTGCTGTTTCTTGTCTCCCACCCATGTTTCCTTCTTCTTTTGGAGGTTATCATACGGGGAGCAGCTGATCAGATTTGTATCTGTATGGTGGGCAGTATAATATCCCCCACTCATCCTTATAGCCACTAAGAATCTGGAAGTGGCTATTTGTAAATGCAAACGAAATATCGTATCCTATTGAATTTCATGACCTGAAAAACAGGACCTCCTTATGGGGTCCAGGACCAGAATAGCTGTTTGGGCCCTCAATCTTTTCAATGTGTCACCCTACTGTTTGATCCTACCCACTACTGTCCCTTTAGTGTCATTAAACAGCTATATACATGCTTAACACTTCTGTATTGCTGTTCAACATTATTATCCTATGTCCATGTAACTATCACACATGTATTTATGTCACAAGCTCAAACTTACTCCACCAGAGTGTGATCAACCCCTTGAGTGCCAGTGGGATACCCAACTCTTGGAAAAGCTGACTTGAACACCCCTTTGGCATGCAAAGGGTTAAAACAGGGATACAGAAGCAGATATGTTGTTTGTAATTTTCAAAGCTCTGCATGCCACTGGCTCAAACTGACACAATGCTAATGTAATAAAGGAGAGCTCCCTACACAGACGAGGAGATGAGCCAAAATAATAGTTTTTAAGAGTTGCTGGTGGCTGCAGCTTTAATATTCACTTTGCCCTTGGCATGCTGCATATGAATGTGCAGTACTATTGCATGAGGAGCATTTTTAAGATGCAGTGCGGCAACAGCGTAGTGAGTTTAACCCTTTGAGTGCCAGAGGAGTATGCAACACATTGCTTTGCAATGCATTGAGTACCCCTCTGATATTCAAAAGATTAATGGCCCAGCAATATACAATACGCTTCTTCTGCCTATGTCTCACTGGTTTTATCACTACAGGGACAAAGTTTAGGTCCATTATTAACCCTAGGATTGCCAGATGCTAAATGCATATTAGAATAAATGTAGGTGATTTGCTTATCACTGCCACAACCACAAATATTTCTTCGGTGTACGCTCAGAACCAGCCCTCAGACAGCTCCTCCTAGAGCAGACCTAGGCACTCTGTACTATATTTCTTTGCCTCCATGAGCATGACATCAGCCAGCCCATCATTATCCAATGAAACACTGAGACACAGCCTGTAGGCAGCATCCAGTGTTTCTATTGGATATGAATGAAATCAGTAAATTATAGACTTCCAAGCTGTGCAGCCCGCGCTGCCCAACATGAAGTCTATTAAAAATAGTAATTTTCATTCATTGATCATATCGGCTCTGCTGCTTGGCTTGCCTGCATTTGGTCTTTATTATTGAACTGCATGCTGGCAAATGTGACGTCCGACCCTTGTGACACTGACAAACACTGATTTATTTTTGACAGTGCACCACATCCACTGGCCCACTACAGTCACTGACACCGCGACCCGGGGGGCAATTGCACCCCTGCCCCCAGGCCAGCCCGCCCCTGCCTGTAGAAGATGATCCGGACAGGAGGGAAGCCGAACAGGTTCCGCCATGGAGAGATCCAGAAGCTCCGAAAACCAAGCCTGCCAAGGCCAGTACAGAGCAATCAGAATGACTGGGCAGCGCTCCAGTCGCAGTTTCCGTATCACCCTGTGCAACAGGGGAATGGGAGGAAAGATGTATGCCAGAGGGAAATTCCATGGGATCGACAAGGCATCCACTGCTACAGCCAGGGGGATCTAGTAGAACATTGGAACCTTCCTGTTGTGTCTTATTGCCATCATGTTGATGCACGGAAGACTCCACAACTGGACAACGAGGCCGAAAGCCTCTTGATGCAGTTCCCACTCTCTGCTGTCCACTGTGTGACGACTGAGGAAGTCTGCCAGAACGTTGTCCCTGCGGAAATGGCAGGGACATGCTCCTCTGCCCAGGACAGAATAGCCTTGACCTCTAGCCAAGCCGCGAGACTTCTTGTGCCGCCTTGCTTGTTGAGGTAGGCTACCGTTGTGGCGTTATCAGACTATACCCTGACCGGGCAATCCTCCAGCTGAGGAAGCTCCAGGACATTGATGGGAAGGAGAGATTCCTCCTGGGACCACCAGCCCTGAGCATTCAAGTGCCCCAGGACCACTCCCCATCAGGCTGGCATCTGTCATCACTGTTGTCCAGAATGGCACCAGGAAGGGCCTGCCTTTCAGGAGATTATTCAGGTTGAGCCACCATGAGAGGCTCAGCTCCATGTGAAGAGGGAGAGATAGGGACCTCTCCAAGAGATCTGGTCGACCCCTGCATGCCAGGATTAGAAAACCTCTGAAGTTCCCTGGTATGAGCCATGGCAAACGGAACCGCTTCTATGTTGGAAATGAACTTCCCCACCAGGGATGACAACCTCTTGGCTGGAACCAGATCCTGAGACAGGACAGCTTGGACCTTCAGTGCTATCTGATGAGCCACTTCGTCTGTGAGAAACACCATCCCTCTCTGGGTGTCGAAAAGGAGGCCCAGAAACACCATCCTCTGTGAAGGCTTGTCCAGATTGATGATCCACCCGTGACGGGACAGAGCATGAATGCAATCCTGCACCTGCTGATGAAGGAGTTCTGGAGAAGATGCCTTCAGAAGGAGGTCGTCCATGTACGGGGTAACTCTGATGCCGTCCCAATGGAGGACGGAAATCAATGCTCCCAGGACTCTGTTGAAGACTTGAGGAGCCGTGGTCAGGCCAAAGGGGAGGACTGAAAACTAGAAATGCCCTCAATTGCATGCAAAGCGAAGATATTGCTGCCTCTCTGGATGAATGGTGATGTGCAAATAAGCATCCTGAAGATCCAGCGAGGACAGAAATTCCCCAGGGGACATGGCAGCGATTACCGTGCAAAGTGACTCCTGGCGATATGGGGACCTGACCACAAAGGAGTTGAGATCCTTCAAATCCAAAATGGTACGGCATCCACCATCCTTCTTGGAAATCACAAAGAGGTTGGAGTAGAACCCCAACCCCTATTCCTGAGGAAGAACAGGTTCCAAGACCCACTCGTCCAGAAGGGCCTGAATGGCTCCCTTGAATAGGCGGTGCTTTTCTGCTCCCAGAGGAGAGCGAGAAGGGTCCGCCACAGAGGCCTCCCAAGCCGAAAGGTAGTGGTGTAAGCGGCCACCTACCTGCGGGTGGGGACCCGGTCTCGGCGAGTCATGCAGAAGAAGGTATGGAAACCTTGGGCTTAGCAGAGGACTTGGACTTCCATTGCTGCATAGGCTTGGATGCGGAGCCTGAGGCACCGTCTGGGTCGCCTGGCGTGAGTCAGCCTGAAAGGGATGACAAAAGCCTATTCCTTTTGACAGGCGCCTTCTTCCTCTGTACCACTGGCAGGTGAGTACTCTTCCCTGCAGTGGCTTCACTGATCAGTTCCTTGAGATCAGGCCCAAACAGTGAGGTGCCCTGAAAGGGCAAGGACATTAGAGCCCTCTTGGAGGCCGTATCAGCAGACTAGATCTTGAGCCAAAGAGCACGTCTGGCTACCACAGTGTAACGGTTTTATGGACACTCAGACACCTTAGGTTTAGGTAAAAATGCAATTTTATTAAAGAACCACAGTACCAGAATAACCCTCATGGGTCCAGTATGTATGAAGACAGAACACTACTGACACAGGTCAGGTTACAGTTATAAGTACCCACACAGGTCCAGTATATACAAAATACAATACAGTACTGACACAGGTCAGGCACAGTTTGTGTGAATCCAAACTAAGTAAGATAAATGAGGTTACTATTAGGCCGGGAAGACAGACAGGCCCTAAAGGGCACCCAAAGGGTGCTCACCTTTTTCAGCAGATCTTCTGTCTTCAGATTACCATATATCAAGAAGAAGCCTCAGTGGGCAACTCCTGGGGAAAGAACTTGCAGTCAAGATTTTCCCCCCAGGGCTTAGGTCCACAAAAGCACCTGGTAAACGGAGTTATCCACATTTGGGTGATGGGAATTGTCAGTGATGGTAATCTGCCTAATGGTGGTTTCCCATATCTAACAGAAAATAATAAAAAATAAAACTATAGCAGAACTGTTCTCTTGCCTTGTATCTTGACCAAGGAACAAATCTTACTGGAAAGGAATTGGCTAGCTGCAAGCTAAGGAGAGGAGGTAGGCTCCACCCAGCAATCACTTCTCAGAATTGTTCCTGCCTACTTAAAGGGGTAGATCACCTACCCAAAGTTACCAGTAACCTGTATTGGACGACAGAGAAAGTATTATTTACACAGGCTAACTTAAAGGGATAGTAATACTTCGTTTTAACTTTATTTTATTTTGTAGGCATTAAAAAAACATGAAGAGTGATATAAGTCTTATCTCTCAAACCTTTATGGTTTATGAGATATTCACAAGCAAAGTTTCCCCCTCCCTCCCCTTTTACCTAGTGTAAGCAATCTCTTCTCAGATGTGGAATGCAGTCTGTAGACCAGACAGATAACAGAAGGGGACACTCTTATTCCTATGAAAACAATGAAATCCCTGCCCCCTTGACAAGCTTTTCAGGTTTTTCCCTTATCTTAATTGAAGATTGTCCCTCTCTGCAGTCTACCTGGGCACCTCCCTTCTGCTCTAGCTGAACAGTGTGACATCAGTAAAAGGGGCGGGAGAGGGACACTTTGTCACTGAATTACTCTTGAACTACAACTCTGACAGAATTTAAATAACACTCTCCATAGTCCAAATACTATGATGATTAATTAGAGCTGCTTTTATTATGAAACATTACTATCCCTTTAAAAACAAATATACTGAAGTTTAAGCAAACATTAATGTGAGTTTTATTTCTGTGGAGTAATGTGATACACATAAATACACATACCACACAGTCTGATCTCCTAAATAGAGGAACACCAGTATGGAAAAGAGGGATAGAGAGATTTGAGTCTCAAAGAGGGACACTTGGAATTTATGTTTTACATTAAGCAAATAGTAACTGTGCTTTACAATTTGCAGAAATATGTCAAGTTTATGTTTGTTTGTTGCAGAGGCTGTGTTAAGTTCACTAAGAAAAGTAAAAAAAAATGTAATTTGGCCATGGGTGCCCAAACCTTTGCATACAATGCTACGTTTGTATGTATATATAATTCTATTTATGCGGTGCCACACAATGTACACAGTGCCTTCAAAAAGATCTTATGTTTATAAAACTGGCATTTTTATAAATACAAAATTTAGGGTTATATTAAGTGTCAAAGTCTTAGAAGCAATATGAAGGAGGTCCCTGCCCTAAGGAGTTTACAGTCCAATTGAGTAATAAGAGACAAGTAGCAAGGTATGAGAGTGTCAAGTGATGTGAATTACAGTGCTGATATTGTCAACAGCCAGTGCATAATGCTAGTGCTCCAAATGACGTTCTAGTTGTAGGGGGAGAGGTACGGCATTCCAGAAGTAAGGAGCAGAAAACTAAACAAATTGGTGCCAGGAGAGGACAGTAGGTATGGATGGTGTGTGCTGAGCAGAGGAGGTGAACTCGAATATAAGTAGAGATTAGAGAAGAAATGTAAGTGGGGCAGCTGAGTTGTTTTCAAGGTAAGAAGGACTGTGTAGGAAATGTGGTTCTTAATTTGGAGCCTTGGGAACGATCTAAGAAGAACCTGGCCAAGTGCAGTTTTGAGAGAGAAAGAGTGTGGTGATTTGCACAGCTAGGTTTAGAACAGATTACACAGGGGAGAGATGCGAAAGCAGGAAGGCCATTTAGAAATAGGCTACAATGGACCAAGCGGATAGAAGGAGGACATGCACTAGCACTACATAGTTGCCTGGGAGAAGAATGAGTGGAATTATGCAATATTATGAAGACACTACATATCCAAACCAAGGAGTTAATGTGAGTGGAGAAGGTGAGTGAATTATCAAATACGTCTCCTCAGCAGCTTCCTGAGCCTAATGGATGAGTGTCACCTGTGATGGTGAAACTGTGTTTGGGCCAGATCTGGGAGGGAAAATTATGTTCAGTTTTTGACATATTTATCATACGACAGCGGTGATCCAGGAAGAAATGGAGAAGAGGCGGTCTGAAATCTGCAAATAAATTTTGTATTGTAACTTATGGTCTGTATCTATTTAGTTACATGTTTCAGATTGCCACGTGGATGCTAAAGCAAAGCAATGCTTAGGGAGAAATCTTAAGCATCCATATGGTTAAACACAGTCTATGACAATTTCTTCACCGTGATATATGATACATTAATTTAGTGCACTGCTGCACCAATTTTCCCTGGGATCCTTATATTGCAGCTGCTCTGAAGAGATGCCATCCACATCAATTTTCTTTTAGTTTGTCTGTAAATCTGAAATGGAATACTTACACTGAAAATTAAAGCAACAGTACAACTCATAACAATAACCCCCCACTTTCTCTATGGACTGAAAATCCTAATGCCCATTATACATTTTGCCCTTGCTCCTTGGCTCAAGATATAATATCTACAATCTGTCCTGGCAAGACTTTCTGAACCTCAAATTTCACCTCAGGATCATCCTTTAATTTTACAAAAGAAGCAGGCAAAGTGCATGAGCCCACATAACATTACCTTGTACAGTGGGCAGAGTCTGCCTTTAACTAGTCCTGCTAGTAAATGTCATGTCCTAACTAGGACTGATGGAAGATATCTTCTTCAGAAAGGTGGGAGTGCAAAATTCATACATATATGATCACTGGCAGACAACAGGATAAGATGAAATCCCACTAAGGCCCATTTTATAAACCCATTGCACTGCACAGCCATCTTAGTATCTCACCAGTCACATTCTGTCAAACTTTATGTCCACACCTTTAAAGTGTAACACTTTATAATGGCTTGGATTATTTTAAAAGTACTTTCAAATCATCTATATTTATGTTAGCCATTTTTTATTTAAAAATTACAGTTTATGATACATTTAGATTTAGTTATTTGCCAGTTTATGCAGATTAGCAACTACTCCATTGTAGGAACTGGCAGTTGGAATGGAAAATGAAACGTTAGTATCTGACACATCAGGCTGTGCCAACCAGTACTACTTAATCACCATAAACTGATAAATAAATAAAGTTAAATAATTCCTAATCTATAGTCCATAGTTTTAAATAAACAATGGCTAGCATATATAAAATTTTATTTTGAAACCTCTTTCAAAATCACCCAAGTCATTAAGTGTTAGTCTCCCTTTAACAAGCAAACTTGTAATGCACTCTGTCATTAGATATATGTTGTAAGGTACCAATATATGAAAAGGAAAGAGGCATGCTGCAACTTGGATGCGTTCTGTTCTAAATGCACCAATGTTGCAACATACTGCATTCTTGTTTTCTGAGTGTGAATAATCAAATGAATAATCATATGAATCAAATGAATAATAAAGTGTGAATAATCAAATGAACAGCAACAAAGGGATCAATGGAACAATATCCTGTGGTTTTTTTAATGCAGTAATATTGCCTCCCATGCTTACTCAGCCTAAAACCCAGAATATTCCTCTATTATATTTGTATTAGGATCAGATGCACATTCTCTTCTAATGCACCTGCATATCTCCCTGTCATTCACTTCCACAGCATAAGACACCAGCTCTACTGTATCGCCAGGAGGTAGGCAACCCTTGGCTCCCCAGCTGTTGGAGACTACAACTTCCATCATCTCCAACCAGTTAGTGGTTGGAAACAAAGCTTTGCTTACCCCTCAAAGGATTCATGGAACCAAGGATTCAGGGTTGGCAGATTGGGCTACTGTCAGTGTCTGGCAAACTTTTCTGTTGCTTTGGATTGATGTAGATTTACAACAATGAATGCTAAAGTTTGTCATTCCCAGGAAGAATAAGAAGTGATGTTAATTTTGGTTGCTTGTTCCGAGAGGAACAACACAGATAAAGCCAGCCTAGGGCTATATTTTATTGCAGGTGTTAATGTTAACACCCGTTTTATCAAACATTTTCCTATAGAAGTATATGGGGAAAACTGGAGATAAAAGCAGTGATAAAATGAGCACCTGTAATAGAATCTAGCCCCTAGAATCTACGCATGAATTCCAGTCACCTGCAGCCGCAGCCATCACTAATCTGTACTGCAGTGATTTCTAAAGAACCCCTTAGAATTTCTACATTTATTGGACTGTGCAAAAACAATGCCTGCAATTGTTGGTGATAGTAACCCCCCCACCACCGAATAAAGCAATGGAAAATTATGAAAGACAATGCATTTTATTTTACTACTGATTTTGTTTTTTTAATTCTCCCTCCCTCAACTGCGCTGAAATCTCTTTAGTATCCAAAGAGTTAATGTGTTTATTTTCTATAACCCTTTGAATGCAAGAGGCAAGTCACACACATTGCTCTCCAATGTGCTGAACAGCCTTCTGGCACTTACAAGGTTAACCCTTTGAGTGTCAGATGGGTACGCAATGCATTGTGTGGCCCTCAAGGGGTTAATACAATTACCAGATCATCCCTTTAAACCTGAAGGCATATGAAAATGCATACTGTAGTGATTACTACTCAGCCGCAGTGGTTGCCATGGAGCAGGCATTTTTCATATGTATTCAGTTTTAAAGGGATGATCTGGCAACTCTATTAATAGATCTGTAAAGAACCAACATTTGTGATTCACTGTAATATTAAGTACTAAACCAAAATGAACCCCAAAATAAGACATCTGTCATAACTCCTAACACAAGCCAGTCTGAAGCATTAGCGCAGGGTGTAATTAGGAAGCTCCTGGCTGTGGGATGGGAAAGGCATAAACATTGAGTGCTATTTATTATTCATACGATCCTGCTGAAAACTGCTCACATTAGAGCACACCACATCCTCATCTCCCAGTGAGCTCCCAGCCCTCCACCACTGCCACGCTCAGCCCTCACCTAAAGAAAAGAGCTGACAGCTAAATGTCTCCTGCTCTTTCATCTCATCCTTTTCCTTCCTTATTAGACGATAATTGCATTAACCATTTCCTTTCCCCTTACAAAACTACTGATACGCAGCATTAGTCCCTACCAACGAAGCAGAGCGTTGTTCAGGCCTATATCTTCTATCTCTCATTTATTTTTAGGCTAAGGTCACACTGGCAATTTTTTTTGATGTGCTGAATTTGCATAGAAAAGAACATAAAAAAAATTGTATACGATTTGAATGTGATTATCTTGAATCTTTCAATACATGCTGAACTGCATGATTCTCTATTTTTCTACCAGTAATGCTTTTCTTCACCTTCAAAATCACAGCGTCAACACTGTACAGTAATCACATTCACATGCGATATTTGTAGTGATACCACAGAAATACAATACAAATCACATGTACCTGAGGTAATGTATTGTTGGGCCGAAAGATGCAGCATGCCAGTGTATTTCAGCATTGTGAACTTTCCCATAAGACACAAAAATGCCAATTTCATGTGTTTTTATCATGCATTTGAATAATTGAGATTCACTCATGATGATGAACTAGGCCTATAGCAGTTTGATTGCATTCCACTGAGTTAAACGGGACTTTTAACCTCTTGAGTGCTAGACTGGTCTCCAAAGCAATTTAAATAAATGAAATGTTTTATTTGTCCCCTATGGAGCAGCTGGTTTGTTCCAAAATTGTTCTATTTGCTTTTATACATATGGGCCAGTCATACCTTCAGAAAAAGGCTGTGCTTACATTAAAGATAAGACTTTTTAATAAAAATATGTGCTTAGAAAAGAAAATCTTAACCTCCAATAAAGTGTCCATACTACAGGCAGTGGGACTTCATCTCAGTGTCAGTAGCACTATGGTAAAGTGAAACTGGGAGCAGAAACAGGCAATTTTATGGTGAGGTTAAGCATGTGACTATACTGCAGCCACTAGTCATGCAGATAGTTTGGCTTGGCCTCTTCGGAAGCCAATATTTAGGCTTCAGTACATGGGGCTGTATTCTCACACCCCAAACCCAAACATTAATTCCAACTGATAACCATACAAATTACACATACACAAAGATAATGGTGGTAAGGTTGCAGCTTTTATTAATTTAAACCAACAAAATACCCATAACCCTCTTCAGCCATAAAAGCCTGATAAGTCACCAAATTGAAACGTTATGTCCTGCCCTAAAAGCCAGGAACTAACCATTAGCTCTTAATGAATTTACACAGCAACACTCCTGCTGCGATGAACTCTCTTTTTTTTTTTTTTAAGTAGATTAAAATGAAAAATCCAATAAAGGGGGGGCTGACAGAGCTTATGATGTACTTGAAGCTGAGGGTACTGAGGTACGGTGCCTGTATTTATACCCATTTTCCCACCCCAATGTTAGCCTAGCGCAAGGCAAATCCCTCAGCACCAACTGCAGCACTGGGTGGGAGAGGATGCTAAAAATAGGCTCTTGTTGCAACAACTATCTATTCCCTATGAAAACACTAAACTTAATACCTAAATAACACCTTCCCTGGTGATCCTCAGCCCTATGGGTCACAATCCAAAATTGAGTTGCTCCCATCATGACATCAGCCAGGGGTGTCAGAAGCTCCCATGTGTACATTGTTAAAGCTGTACAAAGTGCAACCCTGTGAAACATATCCCCAATGCTGCTGTTAACATGGACAACTTCAGCCTCATGTAACAAACCACAAAACAATGTTCTGCAGATTAGATAAGCGCATGAAAAGAGCACATACAGTTTTCCACACACCTGATCTAGAAGGTGGGCTACGGACAACGTTGGAAGCTGTAATTTTGCTTAGAACCTCCAATAACTGGCCAATCCATGTGGTCATTGGCCTATAATATATGGCCAATGTCCAGGTTGGCTGGCTTTATGATGCCAGGCCCTATACATATAAAGACTGCCAGAGAAATAGAGGACATCTGAGGTAAGTAAACATGGGCGCTTGGTATTTACTAAAACAGAGAGTATTAGGGTGACCACATGTTCCGGAATGCTCGGGACTGTCCTTTAATTGAGGTGTGTGTTCCGCTTCTCCAGTCACCCCACCACCAGGACAATAAAGAGTCCCGGAATGAAGCAAAGCCACCCAGTCTCTGTCACTCAGCCGAGTCAGCCCTATTCTGCTACTGCCAGCCCAGTCACAGCCCACCTACAGCAACACATTACATGTACCACCACCAGCCACTGAAAGAGGCTCATTGGCTAACTGGTCTGTACATGTGAGAGCCGCTGCAACGCATGAACGCATGCCATTATCATAGATATTGCTGTGAATGTCTGGGAGCAGTCACAAAGGAACGGAACAGGAGGATTGGAATAGCACAAACTCCAGTGAGACTGAGTGAGTCCCGCCGGTGCCGACTCAGATTAATGGACTGAGCAAGTCTTTAAGAAAAACATTACTGCTATACACACATAGTTATTATAATAATAAGCATTCACTTTTGGGCAACTGCAACTTGTGCAATTGTTGCTTCTGTGTTGAGTAACAGTGCAAGAAAAGGGTTCATTTAATTCAATTTTTTCTGTTTTTGAAGGATGGATATTTTTTCTGTTAGTTTCCTACATGCTGATATTTTTTTAACCCTGAGTGCCAGAGGGGTATGCAACACATTGTGAAGTAATGCACTGTGTACCCCCTCTGACACTGGCACTCTATACTCCTAACTATATAAATACACTGATATAATAATAAGCATACCCTTTTAGGCAAACTTAGGTCATATAAATATTTCATACTCTCTCAAAGCTGTGAGCTGTCCTTTTTAGTCCTGCACCCCCACACAGCAGTCACTCTGACCATTTACAAGAGCTGAAATAGTTGCAATAGCATGGCGGCTAATAATCTGACCTGTATAAACCAGGCTCTGCTAACTGCTCTCAATTATTATTTTATTGAAACTCAGATTGGTAAACCATACCATTTTATAACATAGATTGGCAGAGTATGAGCATAACAGAATGGGACAACTCCCCAACACAGAACAGGAAATATAACATTCTTCCAGACAGTCTGATACCTCCAGCCCACAGCTGCAGCTCATATGTGTTAACCCTTGCTGCCTCATAGAAAGCCCCTAAGCACCATTATGGTCTCAGAGAGCTGAAGCACCACACATGCAAGTAACCCTTGCTGTTTTTGTAGCAGACAGCAAGGGTTAACAGCAGGTGTGCTACAGTAGCTTTCTAGGAGACAGCAAGGGTTAACCGCACATGTGCTGTAGCTGGCATGGGAGCTATGAATGTGTGAGGATGGAGGTGTTCAAGTACCAGGACATGGTCAAGCAGTGCTCTGGGATAGAGATGTCAAATTTTGCCTGTCCACTGTGCATAGTATTGGAAAATCGATCTATAAGCAGTTTGCTAAAGTCTCTTTTCGTGGGAAGGTGGCAAAGCCCACAGACAGACACAAAGATATTTAACAACTACACAACTGTGTGACAGGGTCTCAAAGATCAGTGAAGACTGGCTAGGGGCATAAGGTGAGGAAATCCAGGTTACACAGTGTAATTATACTGGGAATGGACTTTTCAGGTCTGATACGGTAAGAACATCATACATCTAGGGGCATCTAAGGGGCTATGCACTAAAGAATGCTAAATATATGATAAAGTGGAGTTAACGTCTCCAGCGATATCACTTCTCCAGTTCCTATGTTATTCTATGGAGCCTATGCACTAAGATCTCCAAAATTGGACAAACTTTGTGCATTGGTTCCATAGAATAAAATAGGAACTGGAGAAGTGATATCACTGGAGAAGTCACTTGTACTCTATCACCATCCTATGACACTTTAGTGCATCTCTAAAGACCTAAAGACCAATAATAAGCATGTACAAATATTGGGGAAAATTAAGAATAAGAAGGACTGAGGGAAAAATTAGTCAATTTAACTTTTTGTCAGTTGACAAAACTTGTGACTCTTCAGCTTTTGTTGGACTAAAGCTCTCATCTTCTTACAGTCAATTTTTTACTGCAACCCAACAGATCAGTGATTCAACTTCAGTCCCCAGAACACACCAACAGGCCAGTTTTTAAAGGAGAACTAACCTAAGCCTAAAGGCCCCTATGAATTTTGTACGTGTGCTTTTATAGTACTCAATATTTTTATTGGAATGCAAAATGATCATCAATAACAAAATACAATCAAGCATATCGAGCATGACATAGTTTCAGAGTAGAACAGATTCCAAATAATACAATAACAAAGATCATCCTCTATCAACAATTACACGATTAAACCGGTTCCAACCGGTAAAATTACGCACAGAAAAGTCAGAAGAGCTGACTACAAGGCTGTAATGCTACCGTGAAAGAGAAAAGGACAAGAAGTCCAGAGAGATGAAAATAGAAAAGGTAGAAAAGAAAAAAAAAGGGGAAGGTAGAAAGGATTATCAACGTCAGATGGGGTCAGCCACTAGGGAAATTCCTACTTCAGCACCACGTCCGTGCATAGCAATGGACACTATTGGTCATTGGTCACTAATGGTCATGGTCATTGGTCATTGGTCAATGGCTCCCAGGGGACCAAGCCAGGGCCCAAAGGTAGATTGAAAAATCTCCATTGTGCCCGTGGAGTAAGCATACATACGCTCCATGTTCAACACTGCCATCGCTCTTATTTTCCATTCCAATAAAGTAGGCGAGCAGGAGGTTCTCCAGTGCTGGGGAATGCACATCCTAGCCGTTGTAACCAGAAGTATCCAACTCCGGAAGGCTTGTCTCGAACCAAGCCGCCCCTGGATCGTCTCGGGAAGGATACCTAGCAACAAAACTTCCGGTGTAAAGGGGAGAACCAAGCCTGAAATGGAAGTCACCAGGTCATACACAGACTTCCAAAATCCATGAATCAAATCGCAGGACCACCAGATATGTAGAAGGGAGCCTTCCTGTAGGTCACACCTCCAGCATAAACCTTTGCCCCCATCCCTAAATTTAGCCAACAAGACTGGCGTTCTATACCACCGAGTTAGCAACTTATAATTCGTTTCCCTACATTGTATACTTGGGACATACTGTTTAGAAAAAGCTATGGCCCGTCTCCACTGCCCCTCAGTAAAAGAGACTGCCAAATCTTTTTCCCATGCAGACTTAAATTTACAGCACAGTGTAGACTGCGGATCAACTAACACAGTATATAGACAGGACAGTCCCCTGCGCAGTTCCCCTTGAGCAATGACAATTTTCTCAAAAGTCGTAAGCTGGCGAGGGTTATATGTTCGAAACTTGGAAGTTGAAAATAAGTGCTTAATTTGTAAATAATGCCAAAATTCCGAGCTGGGTAATCCATATTCTCTGCACAACTCCGTGAAGGAAGGGACACCACTCTCTCCCCACAAGTGATCCAGGTCAACCAGACCCACCTCCTGCCATCTAGAAAATGCCGAATATTCAACACCTGGAGCAAAATCCGGGTTACCTACAATCGCGTATAGAGGCGAAGGATGTGGAGACAAAGAATATGCTGTATTGCAGTGGGTCCAGGAGTCAAACAGGTGAGACAGGACAGGATGTGATCGAACAACAGGTACTCGAGAGCCAGTCACAGACCACAGCAACTGACTAACAGAGAGGGGCCGGACCATAGCCCGCAACATAAAAGCCCAATCCTTCGAACTATATGAACCACATAGATCAAGAAGAGTAACCAGTGTAGCAGCCCTCCAATACCTAAGCACATCTGGGGCCCCCAGACCACCCTCCCCAATCTTCCTAGATAGAACTCCTAAATTAAGTCTGGATGGCTTATTCTGCCAAATGAAAGCCAGAATCAAACGTTGAAGAGATCTAACATGAGCCCGAGGTAGGCGCAACGGGAGAGATCTAAACAAGTACAATATTTTCGGAAGTATCACCATCTTAGACAAATTAACCCGTGCAGTCCAAGATAGAAAGATAGATCCCCAGGAAGCTATATCAGAGCGTAATGTTTCTTCCAGCTTAGCAAGATTAATCCCCATCAAGGTCTTAAGGGTCGGAGATAGATCCCTAAGTATTTCAGATGGTTCTGTTTCCAAACGTACGGAAACAATCGAATCAATTCCTCCCTAAGGTACGGAGAAATATGTAACGGTAGAATCTCGGATTTGTCAAAATTAATTTTCATACCCGAGAGAGCGCCATAAGAGGTGAGGATAGATGACAGGGCTTCCAGTGAAGCTTTAGGATTGGACAGAGTGGCTAGAATGTCATCAGCAAAACAGGACAATCTAATTTCCCGACCACCACAACAAATACCGCTAATCTGAGAAGAGGACCTGATCTGGGCCAATAAGGGCTCAAGAGATAGTACAAAGATGAGTGGGGATAAGGGACAGCCCTGCCGTGTGCCGTTCCGTATAGGAAATACCGCAGAAAACACTCCATTCGCAACAACCTGAGCTGAGGGGTTGGAGTATAACGAGAGGATGGCAGTCAAAAAGTTATGTCCCAGTCCTATCCATTTTAGTACCGCTTCCATAAAACTCCATGTGACCCTGTCGAAGGCCTTCTCCGCATCCAATGATGATAATAATAAGGAGGGGGCCCTCGACAGATTAGCAGCATGAATTAGACATATAGAGCGAATCAAATTATCCCTTGTTTCTCTACCAGGGATAAATCCAGCTTGATCAGGTGCTATGAGCGTCGGCAACAGAGGGCGTAGTCTATTAGCCAAAATCTTCGCAAATAGTTTCAAATCATTATTTAACAATGATATGGGCCTGTAACTACTACACTGAGTGGGGTCTTTACCAGGTTTAGGGATAACTGATACATAAGCCAATAAAGACTGTTGTGACCAAGGAACTCCAGACATCACGCTGTTAAATACCTGCTGTAACCGAGGGAGCAATAAGTCCTGAAAAGATTTATAATAAAGTATGGATAAACCATCAGGTCCCGGACTCTTACCTAGGGGAGTCGAAGTCAATGCCAATTTAATTTCCTCAATCGTAATGGGGAGTTCTAGATTCCGAACCTCCTCCGGAGATAGACGCGGGAGATTCGAAGCCTCCAAGAAGGAGGCAAGTACCTCCGCTCCAGGTGTGTGTCGGCCAGTGGCGCTCCTCTCCAAATTATACAATTTCGTATAATAGGCGCCAAAAGCTTCAGCTATCTGAGTATAATCGCGTGTCTGAGACGTTGGAGAAGTCTGGATACATGGAATATGGGAAAGACCCCTATCCCTCTTAATGAGCCTAGCCAGAGTTTTCCCACATTTACTCCCATGCAAATAATTCTGATAACGGTACCACATATGGGATTTAATCGTCCGAGCTTTAAGAATAGCACTCAATTCTGCTCTCTTGTTCACTAGCTTATCATATAGGGGAGGTGAGGGTGTAGATTTATGAGCCGTCTCTAAATGCTGAATCTCACCTAATAACCCTAACACCGCCTGATCCTTCAGCCTCTTCTGCCAGCTACCAAGAGAAATAAACGACCCCCTAATGTAGCACTTATGTGCTTCCCATACTACAGGAGTAGGTATTGAACCACCTCCATTAATATCAAAGAAATCTTCCAAATCCTTTGTCACTCTGGACCTGACCTCAGCTAGTGCCAACAATGCTTCATTAAGTCTCCATCGTCTCGCAGGTTTAGACATACCAGAAAAAGTGAGGGACACACTGACCGGGGCATGGTCCGAAATATGTATAGGAGCAATATTGGCGTCCCGTACCATTGGAAGACAGAACTGGCTAATATATAGGTGATCAATCCTGGAGTATGAGCCATGAGGAGCTGAAAAAAAGGTATAATCTCTAACGGTGGGATGTAGACAACGCCACACATCCACTAACTGCAGGGACAGAAGAAGTCTAGATAATCCCGAAGAAATGAGCCGCGCAGTCCTCCCTCTCCCTTTAGAGTAATCTAAGGAGGCATCCATACCAGCATTAAAGTCTCCACCCAACACAATAACACCTACACTAAAGGATTCCAACTGACGACATATTTCCCTATAAAATGACAATTGTCCAGTATTAGGGGCATAAACATTAGCTAGAGTAACCTGGGTACCAGCAATAGTGCCCTTCAAAAATAGAAAGCGGCCATTTGCATCCTCCAAAACACCTGAACACTGCCAAGGCACTGCCCTGCCTACCAAAATAGCCACCCCCTTCTGTTTCTCATCGCAAGAGGCAGTCCAGACAGAAGGATATTGCTTAGAGACAAGTTTAGGATGTGCATTCCGTTTTAAATGAGTCTCTTGTAAGAAAGCGATATCAGTTTTAGAGCGGACAAGTTCCCTGAGAACCATTGACCTTTTCTCAGGGCTGTTATAACCCCTAATATTGTGGGTGGTAACCCGCAAAGCCGGACTAGCCATAATCCAACATGTAAATAGACAGCCCCAAAGCAGTGACCACCCCATACCATTTGTACATATGAACGGACCTAAAAGGAAAAAAAGAAAGCATAGAGAAAAGGAAGAAGAGAAAAGAGGAGACAGAAGGAAAGAATAAAGCCATAAAGAACAAGAGAGTAAGAAGCAGAAAGAGAAAACAATCAGAAAAAGCCGCTATGCGAGCCTCAGGGGCTACATAGAGCCCACGACTCACATGTCTATGTAGTGTGGCAAGGATCCATAGATCCAATAAGCACTGTACAAAACTTACAGGAAATAGCATCAGGAGGGGAAAGAGGTCAAAAGTAATCCCCCCTGACCCACTAATCCCAGTATGTACCTTTAAACAAAACCCCCATAAACAGAGTCATATTATAAACCCCAAAACATCCAATATTATCACTGAAAGTCTGGTTACATGAAACAAGAGAGCAAAATGCATAGTGCGATGCCGAGTCGGACCGACAGGTCAATCGTAACCAAGAATTCTTGGGAAATCCAAAAGAGCAGTCGATCCAAGTTGGGATCACCCACACATAAAAGTAAGAAGCCACCCAAGTAGCTCCGGTTCCATCTCCCCCATACCACAGGCCTCATCAGAAGGCAGGAGAGGAAAAGCTCACCATGGCGGAGACCTGTCAGGACTCCAAACATCCCACAACCCTGCACAAACAGGACCCCGTGGGAGGTGGAATCCCCAAAACACTTCAACACGTATAAACCCCCTCAACTAGTCCTACACCACCTCCAACCAGTAATGTCCCGGGCCTTGGAAGATCCGTGACACCACGGGTTAACCAAACATACCCGGATCCCCCCCCAGTGCCAAAGCTCAACCAGCTCAAAATAAAATACCTGGTGCATTTATACAATATTGTAGAATAGGGAACAGTACACAGTAATATAAAGGGCCAAGTCTAATGCTGGACTCGGGGTGGGGAAGGCGCTTAGCACCTTCCCCCAACCGAGTGCAGACGACCCCGTAATGATTGGTGTGAGGCTGACAAAATGTCGCCCCATCTGCATCATACATATAACAGGCAGAGAGTACATTAACAAAGTCTCCATAGTAGCAAATGATGTCCAACAAACTCCAGGGGTATCACAGAGTTCCATGAACAATACGGTCCGGCAAGCCCTGGGTCAGAAATCGGGTAAGGAGTTCCACAAAAGTAGCGTGAGGTAAGAAAAGAGAGGTGCCATACGACCTTAATGAACCGCATCCACTGGGCCCTGTACCCGAGGCTGGATCTCCGCCTTCCTCTTGCTGCGCGACTGCTCTGCCACCAAATGCCAATGCCACCGCTGGTTAGACGCCAATGCTGGGCGAGGTGTTGCGACCATTTCATCCGCTGCCGGGACCTGAATACCCAATGCTGCACAGAAATCCGGGGTATCCTCCAACGACCGAAGGACTGCTGAACGTCCATCGTGTTGAGCCAGCAAAGAAAAGGGAAATCCCCATTTATATTTAATTCCCAAGGAGCGTAGGTGGGTGGTCACCGGTTTCAGCTGCCTTCGCAGGAACAGGGTATATGGAGAGATATCTTGGAATAATTGTATATCAACACCAGCGTACCTTACAGAGTCTAAGTTTCTACAGGCTTCCACAATATCAGATTTATCTTTAAAATAGTGTAGGCGGCAAATTACATCTCTTGGTGCGTCACCAGGTAAGCCCCTAGGCCTCAAGGCCCTGTGAGCTCTGTCGATAACAATAGTAGTAGGATCCGGGCGGTGCAGAATTTGGGCAAACAGGGACTGCAAAAAGGAAGGTAAGTCTTGAGCTGGCGTCGATTCAGGAACCTGCTTCACCCGCAAGTTATTGCGTCTCCCTCGGTTATCCAAATCATCAATCCGGTATTGAAGTTGCGCAATAGTGTCGCGTTGTTCCAAACAGGTCTGCTCCAGATTTTGGAAACGGTCTGCAAGTTCTGTTTGTGATTCCTCAACCAAGTCCACTCTAGTGGAAAGAGATTGTACATCCTTTTTAAACTCAGCTAACTCCTCTCGAAGTGCCGCAGTAATACCATCTGCGATAACTTTCATGTCCTCCTTTGTCGGAAGGGCTGCCAGGGCATCAGCAGGAAGCACCAGTGGGGCAGGAGCAACGCCACCCTCCATCGCCGCCATATCTTTAGTCTGTAGCGGGTGTGGAGCGGTCTCCAAGGTCTGGTCCGGAACTGTGAAGTAGTGCGTCACTGTGTTACCCCGACGTTTCTGAGCGCCAGATTTCTTCTTTGGGGGCATTTGAGGGAGCAAATCAGCACCCTTGCCTGCCAGACATATGATCTAGGGGTTAAATGTAAAATAAAATCGGGGAATTACTCCATATACTGGGTCAGGGCTCAGGAGCTAAGGGATCAAGCGACCATCTTCGTCCACGGCTAGCCACGCCCCCTCCTTTGTACGTGTGCTTTTATTGAACAGATAACATGTTCAATCATTCCTGTATGACCAATTTCAGTCCTCAAGGGTCCTCTCCAGGCCAGGATTTAAACATTTCCCTGTTTAAGCACAGGTAAGATAATCAGTGACTCGTTCATTTTAACTGACTCACCTGTGCTTAATCAGGGAAATCCTTAAATTCTGGCCTGTTGGTGACCCTTGTGAACTGAACTGAACTTGGACAGCCCTGCTGTATGTCATGTCCATTGAGACAACAGTTGCTAGCAGGACTACATGTTCTCTTCCATAGACCTGACATCCAATCCTAATTGAAGATATTACCTCCTGAACAAAAGACACAAGGGTAACATTCATATGGACCTCCTGGATTTTCTGCACATAAGTGGGTATTATTATTAGGACCTGTTAGCTCTCATTTAATCTGTGCCAGGACCGTCAAACAATTCCATCCTTTGAGGATGGATGATGGTCCTTGTATGTCATGGGTAAAATCACAGAATGCCTCAGGGTGCATTGTGATCTTTACAGGGAGGCTGTAACGGACTGCTCGAGGACAGGAGTAGGCAGATCCAGCAGTTTCCTGGTGCTTGGCACATGTTTGATGCTACAGTGATCACATGTACAAGTGGAGCTTCATGACAAAGGCAATGTATGTAAACATTCCTTTGTCAGTGTTCTCTGCCTCTCTCCTCCTTACTGTGATTGTGGAAAAGGGAGAAATTCTGGGAGAAGGATTGGTGGTGAAATCTTTAAAAAAGAAAAATAGTCAATGACAGATTACCCCTTTTTGTTTAACCCCTTAACTATATGTGACATCCAGGACAGTTGCGACTGTCTGGAGGTTTAAGACAGATGATGGTCCTGGCACGTCACAGAAGTTTGTGATAGCAGCACTTGATCAAAGATCACGTAAATGAAAAAATAAATAAATGTGCCCTGGTCCTCCAGAGCACCCTACCTCCAGACCTTGCTTTCCTTAAGGACAGACCACATACACACGCGGCCAGCACTTAAGGAACAGTCTTTTTTTTTTTAGAATCTGAATCAGGGATTCTCGACCAGCAAGCAGCCACGCGGAGAGCCCTGAAATCCATGATTGTCCTGGCACGTCATGGGTCCTTAGCGCATGTTGGTTCCTTGATGTGCCAGGTTCTTAAGGGGTTATGGGGTTAACGGAATAAATTATTTAGTGCAAGACCAAAGTACTTTATTTACACAGATTGTTTTATAAACACTCATACTGTAGTTAAAACAAACATTTATGTGAGTTTTATTGCTGTGAAGCAATGTGATGCATTTATATACACACCACACAGTCTGATCTAGTAAAAGAGTGGCACCAGGGAGGGAATGAGGAACATAGGGATTTTCCTCTTAGAGAGACAGCACCCCCTTAAAAAGGGACACATTTGTTCATACCTGTTATCCAGTTCCTGTTAAAAATGAACTAATCAAGCACAAATTATCATAGGAATAATATCATTATCAAATTAAATTATGGGTTATAGATATTAATGTGCCATCATAAGAAAGCCCTACTTATCCTTAACAATGATATATAATTTGTGTATATAAAATGACCAAAATGGTTCTTGTCCTCTTGTGTAAAAATGCCCTCATCACCAAGGGGTTCAGGAGATCACTGATTAACCCTTTGAGTGCCAGAGGGGTACGGAATGCAGTGCTTTGCAATGCATTCCGTATCCCCTCTTGCACTCAAAGGGTTAAGAACAAGTAGATTTTCTTTTTTTTTTTTTAATTATATAGTGGCGCACCGAACTACATGCCAAGATTAAGAAATCAGGATTCTAGTTGCCCTCTCAGCAACAAGCCCTTATCAGTTTAACCCTTTCAGTGCCTTGCAGTGCATCGTAGACTTCTAGAACATTCAAGGAGTTAAATGGCATTTATGTCAACTAAGACTTTTAGAATTTTTATTTCCTAAAGTGCACATGATTTGCACCAGAATTGCATGACTTTTCCCTAGGACATTAGCCTCAGTGAGACGGGCACTACATTAGTTATAGTCTAGTTATAGCACACTCAGAAGTTTTTTCCTTTGCTTGCCAGAGGATTAAGCAGCACCCATTGCAATGTCAGCTGTCTGTAACATATATAAAATAATCATACACCTGCTATTCTGCCAGCAGTTATTTCATATTTCATGTAATGTTGCAAGCATATGTGCAGCTGAAGAACATCAATGCACATGCACTGGATTCAGTATAGATGAACTGGTGGAAAACACAAGCAGTGGGGGTGCTACAACATAAGAAGAATAAGTAGCTGCTTAGGCCCCCACTTGGTCAGAGGGCCCCACATTGCTTATACAGTACTGCTGCCACATATAAACAAAGTCAGATGGCAATGTCTACTCTTATTAGAAATACTGACGCAGGAATAAAGAGGGGCCCCATGCGAATTATTTGCTTAGAGCCCCCACAATCCCTTGGAGAAATCTTAGTGTATTGGCTCCATAGAATAATATAGGACTTGGGGAGAGATACACAAAATCGTGATAAAGAGGTGATAAAGCGGAGAGGGCTTCTCCAGTGATATCACTTCTCCAGTTCCTATGTTATTCTGTAAAGCCAATGCACTAAGATTTCTCCAACCTGTGTACCCCTCTGGCACTCAAAGGGTTAAATCCTGCCTTGTTGTGGTCCTTGAGGACTGAACTTAGACATCTCTAGATTTTAAGTTCTCTAATTTTACCTTGTTACTATCCACTATTATTGTTACCATCTCTCTCTCTCTCTCTCTCTCTCTATATATATATATATATATATATATATATATATATATATATATATGTTTCTGTTTTTCTGTCGGGGGGTGGCGCACAGCTCTGATTGCATACTTGAGTACTACCAGGTAGGAGAGGGCAGGATTGGGAAACACTTTCATGACAATGAGGGAGGCTTTCCCTCATTAACAAGAAAGGGTTTCCCAATCACTCCCAGGTAGGATGGAATCAGAGTAGCCCTCTTTCTCCCCTGTATCACCTCTATTGATCTCCCAGCCAAACTTGCTGGGACATCAGTAGGTGGGGGGGGGGCATCAGGAGGGATCCTGATGCCCCAGAATAAGGTCTGCCTTTGAGTGCCACAGAGGTATCCAGCACATTGGATATAGCTCTGGTACTCAAAGAGTTAAAATAAAGTTACATGGGTTCACCACATGGGGGAAGCCAGGCAACAACTGCTAGTTTATTTATAAAACACTGTACAGTACCCCTATTTCCTGTTCTAGACAATAGTGCCATGTAGCATCCATGGATTTATTATGTATTAAAGTAAATTGTCCAATAATCATGCTAATTTACACATAATTGTTGGTAAGTAGAATATTCACTTTTACATTTCTGACATCACTAATTGTAAAACTAGATAAATCCCTTGAGGACTAGAGAGGTGTGCATTAAGATGCAGGGTTGCTGAACTACTGGTGATGTGTGATGGATGCCCTCCCTTATACATCTCCAGCAGTTTGACAACTCTGGAGTCTGAGTACATACAGTTTAGAAAAAGTGAGGAAACAGGCGAACGTAGCAGTGAAGTCAAGCGAGGCCTCACCAACCTAACTGGGACTCAAGGTGTCTGCCAGATTAGCAATATAGTGCACAGTTAACTGGTAGCTGCAAGAGCTCTGTATAATAGGATTAGTTTAAATATGAACACCTCCCCCAACGGAGGACCCAGGAGAGGGTAGCCCTTTTCACATTAGGAGGGACAGTCCCTCTTACCAAATCCCCCTGTCCCTCTTTTTAGGACATCAGAGTGAGTAGTGTGTGCATATTAGCATACCTGGGAACTTTCCGGATTTGCCCCGGAGACTCCGGTTCTGACAGAGCTTTACCGGGTCTCCGGGGCAGAGGCTGATTCCTCCGGATGTGGAGAGTTTCTATTGAAACTCTGCCACATGTGCTTTTTCTCCCGTTGTGCCTCCGTCCCCAGCCTTCTGTGTGACACATTTAACCCTCTGAGTGCCAGAGTGGTACGGAATGCATTGCTTTGCAATGCATTCCGTACCACTCTGGCACTCAAAGGGTTAAATCCCCCCAACACTCGAGTTAAGCCCCGCCCCTTTTTGACGCGATTATCGTAATTTTTGTTACCCCCTGCTGAACAGAGGACTACCCTCCGGGTAGCCCTCAACTGAAAGTTCCCAGGTATGCATATTAGTCTATCACATTGCTCCACAACAATAAAACTCACATACATGTTTAGTTAATGTTCAGTATATATGTTTGTAAATGAATCCGTTTAAATAAAATACTTTGGTCTTTCTGTAAATCTTTTATTCAGTTACACAAAGATGTGTCAATAGGTCACAAAGCAACCTAAAAATTCTCATTAATGCCCCACCCAACAGCCTCACACCCAGAAACATTGCCTAAATCACAAGTGTCCCTCTTCGGCCATTTGAAATGTTGGGAGGTATGCTTTAGGTCCCCAGCAATTAACATGGGATGTTCTCTTCCTGCAATAGACAACAATGTAGATAGGGAGGAGATATGATATAGGAGACAGCACACTTAATAAGGGTGTAATAACAGATGACCCTCTATTTCAACAGCATGTTCTCTATGATGCTGTTTGATTGTTTAGTAAAGATGCAGAAAATCTCCTCTGTCTACGAAACTACATGATTTACACACAACCTCTACTGCATTAAGTAAAAGAATATTTAAAAACAATGGTTTAATTTAACATTAAATAACGTTTTATTTGTTGAACATTTCTTTTTAAAGGGATAGTAATACTTCGTTTTATCTTTATTTTATTTTGTAGGCATAAAAAAAACATGAAGAACGATATAAGTCTTATCTCTCAAACCTTTATGGTTTAAGAGATATTCACAAGCAAAGTACCCCCCCCCCCCCCGTTCAGCCAGGTCAGAAGGGAGGTGCCCAGGTAGACTGCAGAGAGGGACAATCTCCAATTAAGACAAGGGAAAAAGCTGAAAAACTTGTCAAGGGGGGAAGGGCTTTCATTCTATTCATACAAAGAGGATTGTCCCCTGCTGTTATCTGTCTCGTCTTACAACCAGATTCACATCTGAGAAGAGATGGCTTACACTAGGAAAAAGGGGCGGGAGGGGGAAACTTTGCTTGTGAATATCTCTTAAACCATAAAGGTTTGAGAGATAAGACTTATATCATTCTTTATGTTTTTTTTAATGCCTACAAAATAAAATAAAGTTAAAACGAAGTATTACTATCCCTTTAAGAGGTTCTCAAACTTCTAGCTGCAATTAGAACAAGTATGGGTTTCTGAAACCCTTTAAAGGAACACCAGTGGCGACGCTAGGATTTCTACTTGGGGGGGGCACACATGGGGCCAGAAGAAAATATGGAGGGCCAATTTAATGAGCAGTAACAAAGTCTTTACACCTAAAATAATGACATTCAGGCCACTGGGTATGTGTGTACGCACACCATAGCAATGGAAAACATTGGTAGACTGGTAAAATATTGATTTATTTTCCTAGCAATTGTTAAAGCTCTAGCATGATGCATCTCATCACTGGTCCATTTGTACTCCTGTTTTAATCAACTTCAGATATGCCACCACCAGAGCAATACAGAGTTATATGCCACCACCCGTGCAATACAGATTTACATGCCACCACTACAGCACTGCAGTTAGATGCCAACACTAAAGTATTAGTTATGTCACCACTAGAGCAATACAGTTATATGTCACAAAAGCAATACACTACCACCAGAGCATTAGTTAGATGCTACCACCAGAGGAATAAAGTTATGTCACCAGAACAGCAATAAGGTTATATGCCTTTTTCCCTAATTTTGACTTCTGAGCCCACCTTTTGCCTTTTTCTCTCATTTTTTACTCTTGTGCACCCATTCTGCTTGTCTCTCCCTTTTGCCTCTTGACCCCCCTTTTTTCCTCATTTTCTCCCTTTTGACTCTTGATTCTCCCCTCCCCTTTTGCTGCTTTCGCCTCCACTTGGCTCGTCTTGATCCCCCTTTTACCTCTGTCTCCTCATCTAGTTTTGACCCATCCCCCTTTGCCCCATTTTCCCCCTCTTGCCTCTTTCTGTGAGGAGGGCTAAATCTGGTGAAGTCCTCCTTAAGACTTGCAGTGCCTCCCTGTGATGTGGTGTCCTTTCAGGCAGAACAGGGCCATGCAGAGGCAACCGTCTCAGAGTTCTCCTCTTTAGGCACATGGATGGCAATGCAGGACTCCATCTCCCTCCGATTCCTCACTCCCTGGACAAGCAGACCTCCATGACAGACAACGTGAAAACTTATAGCGGACTGGTTACTGGCTTGCGCCAGTAAAACAAGTTAGAGAAGAGGCTCAGTGGTCTCACCTTCTAACTAAACAAAATGATTTTGGCCTTGAACAAACATTCCTCCTAGTAATAGGGTGTTTTTTTATAGCCATGTCCTGGTGCCTCCCTCCCCCTCCCCCCCCTTTCTTTTTTCTGAATTCTTATGTTCTTTTGTCCTTTTTATTTGATGCCATCATAGAATGTTGTTTAAAGTATCCTAGTTAGCAAATATGTATTGATACATGAAATCCATGAACCCATGACAAACAATTAGAAATATATCTATCTTCAGTTTCAAATCTCATATTAAATGTAACAGTTTAGCCCATTGATAGACTATCAGTGGTCTAAACTGATACTTTGAATATGAGATTTGCCACTGAAGATATATATCTAATTGTTTGTCATGGGTTCATGGATCAATGATAGATAACTATAGGTTATTATAATGTGACCCTCACCCGTGACTGGTCACTGGCTGCTCAAATTGCTGCTGACTGCTGACCCAGGCCAGCAGGCCCGGACTGGGACAAAAAATAGGCCCCCGGCGTTTAAAGCTGAGCAGCCCATTTCTATTTTTTGAGCAGCCCATTGGGGGGATGGCGTTCGCTAGTTTTTTTTTTTTTTTTTAATGCCCAGACTGGCCCCCGGACCCAGGGCCGGTGCAAGGATTTATGTATACACAGGGCGAAGGTGCATTTTGATGCCCCCACCCCCCTCTGACCCGGACACAATCCCCTGCCCCCGCCCACATTCACCTCCACACTGCTCACACCATCCTCCTCCTCACCTCCACATTGCTCCCTTCATCTCCACAATGCCCCCTTCCACAATTCTCCCTTCATCTCCACAATGCCCCCTTCCACAATGCTCCCTTCATCTCCACAATGCCTCCTTCCACTCTACAATGCCCCCTTCATCTCCACAATGCCCCCTTCCACAATGCTCCCTTCATCTCCACAATGCCCCTTCCACAATGCCCCCTTCATCTCCACAATGCCCCTTACACAATGCCCCTTACACAATGCCCCCTTCCACTCCAAAATGCCCCCTTCCACAATGCCCCCTTCATCTCCACATTGCCCCTTCATCTCCACAATGCCCCCTTCATCTCCACAATGCCCCCTTAATCTCCATAATGCCCCCTTCCACAATGCTCCCTTCATCTCAACAATGTCCCCTTCCACTCCACAATGCCCCCTTCATCTCCACATTGCCCCTTCATCCCCACAATGCCCCCTTAATCTCCATAATGCCCCCTTCCACAATGCCCCCTTCATCTCCACAATGTCCCCTTACACTCCACAATGCCCCCTTAATCTCCATAATGCCCCCTTCCACAATGCTCCCTTCATCTCAACAATGCCCCCTTCATCTCCACATTGCCCCCTTCCACAATGCTCCCTTCATCTCCACAATGCCCTCTTCCACTCCACAATGCCCCTTCCACAATGCTCCCTTCATCTGCACAATGCCCCCTTCATCTCCACAATGCCCCTTCCACAATGCTCCCTTCATCTCCACAATGCCCCCTTCCACTCCACAATGCCCCTTACACAATGCCCCCTTCATCTCCACAATGCCCCTTCCACTCCACAATGCCCCTTACACAATGCCCCTTTCATCTCCACAACGCCCCCTTCCACTCCACAATGCCCCCTTCATCTCCACAACGCCCCCTTCCACAATGCTCCCTTCATCTCCACAATGCCCCCTTCCACTCCACAATGCCCCCTTCATCTCCAAAACACCCCCTTCAACAACTCCCCTTCATCTCCGCATTGCCCCTTCATCAATGCCCCTTCATCTCCACATTGCCCGTTCGTCTCCACACTGCCCCTTGATCCCCTACTTCAACTCAGTCTATGGTGATCTAGCGGCAACGCGGCGGGCCATTTAAGTGATCTGTGCCTCCTTGGGCACAGAGCTGAATCTCCCACTTGCGGTTCGCAGTAATGCAGAGCGCTTGGAGATGATGTCATCTCCGAGTGCTCTGTATTACTACAACAGAGACTGGGTCGCCGGACCGGCACAGACAGTGCTCCAGCATCTCGGTGCTTATCTGCCTCTGTTCATTTGGGCTGCCCGCATGAATAGAGGCAAGAGCCCGAATGAAAAACACAGCAAGGCCTGAGAGAGCAGGAGGAGATGCAAAAAAAAAAAAAAAAAAAGCTAAAGCACTGGGAGGTGAAAAAAAATCGGGGGGGGGGGGGGGGCACAGTAGAATGTAGGGGGAGCACTGGCCCCCTCTGCCCCCCCCCCCGGTGACGCCACTGAGGAACACTATAACCTACACTGATCTGTGTTTAAATTAACTGTACTCCATGATGGCATCGGAAAAAATGTATATTAGTTTACTGATGGCTAAAGTTTAGTTTACATATAATACATGGAAGCATACATTCCTGCTTTTTCCAGGGGTCTTTGACTTCCATTACCATAGCAATATTGATAGGTCTCGCAAAAGTGATAGTGCTGTATTGTCTGTAAATGGGCAGGGATAATGTTGCTAGATGCAAGAACTGTAATTACCAATCAATCATTACAAACAGCAAAAATAAAATTAACCAGATGTTGTCTGTATAGTACAGTCAATATATGAAAAAAACTTTGAGGATTAGGTTTTATGGATCTGACATAATATTATGTTGCCACTAACAGGCCAGGACTTAGGAATTTCCCTGTTAGAACACAAATGTGTTGATCAGAGGTTCAGTCATATTGGTTAACTCACCTGTGCTCTTAAAAGGAAATTGTAAAATCTTGGCCTGTTAATAGCCACTGAGGGCATGGGTTGAGAACCACTGTTATAGATGCTAGCCAGGAACACAGTACTTAAAATTATATAATTCAATTTCATTTTATAATAAAATACATATAAAAACATTTACTCAACCACTGCAGCTTTACTCAAATTCTTGTATTTCATTTTGCATTACCATACTCTTGTCTCATATGAATAGATAGTACCCACATTATGCTAATTTTATTAGACTGATAAATGTAAGGAGAGAACAAAGAGTGTTTGGTAAGATTAAAAATTATTAAGGACTTAGTGAAAATTAAAAAAGTTAATTAATATTTTTGGCAAGAACACAGTAAGTATACTTTTCACTTTATATTAGTAGCAAGAGAGCAATTTAAGTCGAGGACATTGTAATGATTTTTTTCAGACATTCAGAGACCTTTTCGTTTTATAGATTTTACAATGTAGTTCCTAGCTAGGTTTCAGTCTTGAACGCCACTACCTAAAAATGCCCTTTTCCCAGCTCTAATGGTCTATGCTTTACTGGTATAAAGCTGCTGTATAAATGATATAACATATTTAACTAACAGAAATGTACATTTCTGTAACATAAAAGCACAAAACACGAGTGATGAACGAAGCAGAACTTTAGCCATTTTGGCACCAACCAACTGTACTATAGGGAACAAATAAAAATTACCATATGTTCAGATGATTTAAATGGGGCTTTTAAGATCCCTATAAATAAATAGGATTTTTATTTTGTCCTCTCCGATGCAGTCTATTTGCTTTAGTTTTTCTTGCTAAATTAGCTTCAGTATTTTATAACTGTAAACCTAGCATACTTCTGCTTGTTTTATACACACACACACACACACAAAGAAACGAGAGTGCTCCCAATGTAAATAACATTTAATAAAAATAATATACATATAAATATACATAAATAGAATTGACAACATATTCAGGATAAGGTACCAGAGATTATTGACAATTGTCCTAATGTAAAAATTTGGATCCTGGAAATGTAATGGTAATAAAAATCTGTATAGTACCAAAATTCAATAAAAATAGGATTTTAGTGTTCTTACCTGTTAAATCCTTTTCTCTATAGTCATAAGGAACACAGGTACCATGAGGTTATGTCCCTCCTCTGTAGGGCAGGACACATTTCAAAAGACAGAGTCATGTAGGTGGAGACTCCCAGTCACTCCTCCAGCTTAAACCCTCCCCTCACCTATAGCTCCCAGTATGAATGTGACCAAAGCCAACACTAACAAAGCAAGCGAGAGAAGAAGGAAATCTCCTATGAGAACAAAGACTCTATGAGGACTCCCAAGTGCAGAAGGCGAGACCAACAAAGGTCCCTTTTGCTGGGTGGGAGACCTGTGTTCCATATGGATTACAGAGAAAAGGATTTAACAAGAAACCTAAAATCCTGTTTTCTCTTACATCCAATATGGAACACAGGTACCATGGGGATATACCAACACAAAGCTCCCAGAGGTGGGAAAAACAAGGAGAAAGGACCTCATTCTTGTCCCCATGATACCGGAGTTCCCTAGGACTATCCAGAATCTGAATAGCCAACACAGAAAAAAGTGTCAACGGACACTGAACTTACAACAGCAAACAAGAACAAGTGGTTCAAACAGCTTATAAACAGTAAGGCAACCACGTGTACAGGTCTCTAGACAGGCAGAGCTGCCTGCAGAACCTTCTACCCAAGCCTGGCTTCAGCCGAAGCCAGAACATCAACATGGTAGTGCTTAGCAAAGGTGTGCAAAGAGGACCAAGTTGCTGACTTCAACAACTGCTCAGCCTAGGTCTGATTCTTGTAGACCCAGGAGGCCCGCCAGAACTAACGGAATGTGCTGTGACCTTAATGGGAACATGTTTCTTTCTGAGCTCATATGCATGGTGTATGGTAGCCTTAATCCAAGAGGCCACAGTGACCTTCGATGCAGCTTGACCTGCCCTGGGACACTCAGGAATAATAAACAGAGCCAGTCTTATGAAAAAGCTCAGTGCAGCACCCAGAAAATTTAAGGCACTGCACCACATACAACAATTGGAGATCCTTCTCCTTGTCAGACTTAGGGTCAGGACAAAATGAAGGCACAATAATCTCCTGACTGATGTGGAACTCAGAAACCACTTTAGGAAGAAATTCCAGAGAGGTTCAAAGTACAACCTTGTCCTTCTGAAATACCAGGAAAGGTGGTTTGCAAAACAAGGACTTCAACTCAGAAACTCTGCGGACAGAGACTGCTGCCAAAATAAAAGCCATCTTAAGTGTCAACTGAAGCAGAGGAATGGAAGAAAGGAGCTCAAAAGGAAGCTTCTGCAAAAAGCCCAGAACCAAGTTAAGGTCCCACAGAGGAGTAGGAGCCTTAAAGGCAGGGAATGCATGACCCACCCCATGAAGGAACACCTTTACACCTGGAATGGTGGCAATATGTCTCTGAAAGAACACAGAAAGAGCTGAAATTTGAATCTTTAAGGAGCTCAGGCCGAGACCCTTATTTACTCTACCTTGGAGAAAGGATAACTCCAAAGGAAGGTCAAACTCCTGTGAGGACACAGACTTGTTCACTCACCGAGAATGAAAGAGAGACTATACCCTATGGTAGGCCTTGGAAAAGACAGGCTTATGGGCCTGAATCATAGTGGAAATGACCTCCATAGAGAACCATGCCGGTCTGGGAGGGAGGTGGAGCAGGTCCTGAATGGACTGACTAGGTCCACAAACCATGCCCTCCTGGTCCAATAAAGAGTGACCAGTATGACCATTTCACCTTCTATCCTGATCTTCTAGAGTACCCTGGGTATGAAAGGAATTGGAGGAAACATATAAGTGAGGTGGAAGGTCCACAAAATTGACAGTGCATCTGTGGCAAAGGCCAGAGGATGTCCCTTCCGGGAACAGAAGGTCAGAACCTTCCTGTTTTCCATGGTGGCCATGAGATCTATTGTTGACACTCCTCACTGAAGCACAGTGGCACAGAGGCAACAAGGTGTTCTTGCCCACAATAGCACCACTAAACTTCAGCTCATGACCGACCAGGAACTTTCCCTGAAAAGGTAAGGAAGCCAGTGACTTCTTGGAAGACTGATCTGCAGACCAAATCTCAAACCACAAAATACATCACGCACCAACAGAAAAGGCTGAGAAAAGTGTTAGCTTACTTAATGGTCGGCAAAATAACCAACAAATCCTCCTTAGAAACACTGGCACGTACAGCCTTCATTAGCTGTTCACTCCACATGACAACAGCCCTGTTAACCCAGGAAGAGGCAAAGACAGGTCACAATGCTGCTCCAGTGGCTGCAAAATTGGCCCTGAGAATAAAATCCAGTTTCTTATCCACTAAATCCTTCAGACCTGCTGCATCTGCCAAAGGCAGGGCAGTAGCTTTAGTTAATCTGAAAACTGTGGGGACCCACTGCGCCATAGCTGCCTCTGAAAAGGGATACTGCTTAGAGAACCTTTTGATGATAGCCACTTGTCCAGGGTCTTCCACTCATGCAGAAAGATCTGGTCAAGAGTGGAATTAGGGGGAAGAATGTTGAAGATTTGTTACTCCTCTAGAAGACATCTGTAGAGAAAGAAAGACTCTACATCAGAGTTGTCAGAGACCTGAAGCATCTCCAAAACAGCTCTGAGGACTCCCTCAGCTGAGGGAAGGGGGTTACTCTCATAAGAGTCCCCATAGGAGTAGGAAGAGCTCATATTCCTCCTCTCATCCTACCCCTTCTAATAATTCCTCCTCTGAGGAAACCTCTAGAACCTGTGGAACACTCTAAAAGATAGGAGTAACATATTTAAAGCTAATGGGGGGTTTCAAAGATTGGAGGACCACGTGAAGGGAGAAATGGAATTTGGCTCACAGAGGACAGCATTGTTTTTACCCAAACTGGCTCTTGGTCAGTGCTGAAGGGCCCTGGTGTAGTAGTAGGGGGCCACAGTACAAGAGTAGCATACTCTATATGGAGCCCCATTTGATATGAGGAACCAGGGCTCAAAATTTCCAGTCGCCACTAGCCAATGGCGAGTGAAAATTTATCCTTGGCGAGTAGAAATTCAGCCCTGGTGGGTATGTTATGACTTGCAGTGACGAGTAACTTTTCAGGTCTGGCTAGCAGCAAAGGACCTAAAATTATAAGCCCTGTGAGGAACAATAAGCAAGGCGGGGTAAGGGATGCCTCTGTGTCTTTAGTGTTAGCTTTACTTCCATTTCCTGTAGAATCTGACATCCTGACAGGAAAAGTGTCTCACTAGTTAAAACAACCAGCAATAATTTCCCAGACTAGTAAATCAACCAAGAAAGCCCAGAAAATTACTTATCTGGCAGGCAAAGGGTTAATCTGGAGAAGGAAAGCCAGGAGAGCCTGCCTCTGCAAAGGAGAAGTAAGAGTAGTAAAATGGTGACTGCAAACCTGGCAGCGAATCGAAAGAGCCTGCAAAACAGGTATTCTGGGAAATATAGTCTTCTCTTTTGCTGTTGCCTAGCCTTGGAATTGCCATAGTGTTATAACATAAACTGATTATTTAATCATATTATTATATACTCACATTAAGTTGTTACCAGATACTTGTTATCAAGGATACTGGCTTGCTAGCTTACGGGGAATTATCCCGTCTCTGTTCAGGTATGCAGCTCATGAACGGATTAAAAGCACTGGAGGCGGCTCGAATAATCCAAATATAAAATACAATTTATTTAAAATTATAAGATACACAGGTAATTAACGCTTATGCGTTTAGCGGCTAAACAAACGCCTCTTTAATCAAAGCAAAACATTTTTTTAACCTAATGTAACAATAAAACATTTACAAAGAAAGACTTTTTGTTTGTATATGTTTTATTGTTACATCAATACTAGCAAGCCAGTATCCTTGATAACAAGTATCTGGCAACAACTTAATGTGAGTATATAATAATATGATTAACTAATCAGTTTATATTATAATGCTATTGCACTATTGGCACTCCTTCTGTGTTTTGTATTCTGGGATCTTCTATGCCGCTTGGGAGAGCGTGTTAGAGGTTGAGCAGCCGTCAAAGATATTGTGACTGGAGACAGTTGATTCTCCAGTGATTGAAGTTGGATTGGGAGTATGTCTTCTCCAACATACTAATTTTGTGAGTGAACTTCCATTTGGTGACTTTGGTGGTGGAATCAATATTTTATTGATTGATATACACAGGGGATCCCCGTTATTTCTCCCCTCCTTTCTTCTGTTGATTGGAATTGCCATGGGCTCCCAAGACACAAACCAGATGAAGGGGCATGAGGAGACAAGAAGAAAAAGCCCACACTGACTTCTGTATGTCAAATAGGTACAGAGATATGTCCCAGTGATATAAGCCCATAGAAGTCAATGGAGCAAAGATGGCTGTGGTGCAGGGAACCCATTCTTTGTCAGACAATTGGACAAAGTTACCCAACTACCCAGCAGACCATGTGGTTGCACCCAAAAGACAGTCCACTAAAGGGACATATCAAAGAAAAGCTCCCAACCTGGTAAGAACAGCAGGGAAGGGGTTAACTTTGCCAAGTGCAGCCAGAGCCAGATTAAGACTCTATGGGCCCTAGGCAGGATCCCAAACTGAGGCCTCCCCCCTCCTGCCGCAGTCGTTTCTGGATTTGCCCTTCTGGATATGCCTACATTTGGCATATTTAAAGTAAGGACACACTCATACCAGCCTTTTTTACTTTCTTATGATCATTAACTGCATACGGCACTATAGTGGACTCTAATGTACATGCATTTGTTACATTACAACTTCAAGTTTAGATCCATTCAAAATTTATTTATATATATCGATTTCACATGAACTGTGATTGCATTTAGTATTATACACTAGGTGGTCCACGCTAAATGCATTTCATTCTTTGTAGTTTAATACATTTATGTCCTACTCAGACTCAGCAAGCGTTCTCATGCTCCAGTTGCTCCCACTCGTTACCAGCCCAGCAGCGCACAAGTGGGATGGAGTACAGTTTTTGTCCGGAGCCCGTGTGCTTCCTGTGAGAGTGCCAGGACTCTGGACATGCAGGGAGGGAAGTAGCAGCACAATTAATGGCTTGGCTGGAGGCCCCCCAAGTGACCAGGCCCTAGGCAGGCACCAAGGTAGCCTTGCCCATGATCCAGCTCTGAGTGCATCCATCCTTGCTCCAGAACTCAGGGGATGTACATAAAATAATAAAGATACCCAACATGAGTGCAGGAGCCCAAAGGCTTGGAGAAGACCTTTGTACAAAGGTATAAGCTAAGGACAGTGTGGACCAAGGCACTCACAGGGTTACTCACGTCTTCTTCAGGATACCATTGTGAAAGTAACCAGAGCCACAGCGGGACACTGCTGGGAGGGAAAACTTGGCCTGCAAGATTCCCTCCACAGGGCTGCGAGGATCCACACAGCACCTGTCACTGGTCAGTCGATTCCAGGAGAAGCCCAGTAATGGTAACCCGTCTAATGGTGGAATTTTGACAGCCCCATATCTAATAGAAAAATAATAATAAAAGCTAAAAACTAAGAGTGTCTCTGCTCCATCCATTCACTACAGAGGACACATTCATACTGGGAGCTATAAGCGAGGGGAGGGATTAAGCTAGAGGAGTGGCTGGGAGTCTCCTCCTTTAAGATTCTGTCTTTTGAAATGTGTCTTGCCCTCCAGAGGAGAGACTCAACCCAATGGTACCTGTGTACCATATAAGATGTAAGAAAAAAACCTGTTTGATGTTTTTAATGTTAGTCAGCTAAATTTGATGTTATATTCTTGGACTGAAGTGGAGTCTTTTCACTTTCATGTTGTTGCTGGCAACTGATTGGATCAGCTTATTCCTTACTGCTGCACAACTAACTATATCGAAGAGTCCTTCTTAATTCATACTGTGTATTGGGGTTTGCCTATTGTCACCTCACTGTGGTATTGTATATGTTGTACTAGCCATTTTTATGTAATACAGATAGTTTTGAAGAAATTAATCTTTATGTTTTAGTGATACAGTGTGGCATTTTATGATAATTCCCTGCACAGCTTGATAATTAGTGTATTTGAGGCCAAAAATATCACTAACTGTGCTATCAGATGAGATCCCAGTGTGTGGCTCTGTCTAGATTCACTCATAACACAGTGTTTGTGTGTGTGTGGTAAGATTGTCCCTGCACAGAGACTAATTAGTGCTACCAAGAAATAATAGTTCATTTCTCAAAAATATTTCTGTTACAAAGTAATTGCTACTATAACATATAGTCTGTTTTAATCCTCTTTAAATATCCTATATAATAATTCGCTAAAACGTGTGTAACGCTGCGTCATGCTGCAGTCAAGCGCAGTAGAGATTGCCCGCGCCGCGGCTGATACAGCTCTGTATCAGCTGTGGCGCGGGCAGTCTCTACTGCGCATGACTACCCCGCAACCGGGTGGCAGTGGTACTGTGGGCCGTGTAACGGGCTCTTCAACTAGTAACTAAATAAATAACATGCACTTAGAGAATACAATTCTATAGCAAACCGACACTTATAAAAGGCTTTGTATACTTAAAATCATCATTCAAAACTGCTTGTGTTATGTTAGCTAAAAGACCAATAGATGCACATTTTAAAACCCTTAAAGAACGCCCAATCCAGAGTGCAGGCGGCTGTTGAGGACACCAGAGCCTTTTTTTTTTTTGCTCACTGGATTCTGGGAAGGCAGAGCAGTGTGCAACCTTGTTGCCATCCCAGAATTCCATGAGTGACAGGACTGTCATCTGTCCTTAAATGTCGGAACCAGAGTGATAGTCCTGGCACATCAATGGTTGCTAAGGGGTGAAAATATACGGATACCTTTACTTCAGAAAAAGTGAAAGTAGAAGTCTCTATCAGCTAATTAGTATAAATGATAAACTGTTGCCACACTCAGAAAGCTCACCATACAGCAATGAAAGTATGAATATCTCCTGCCTCCTACTCTTATGCCTAACATGATACATAAACAGTTTTTAAAGCTGATGTATCACCTTACAAAAAGGTATTACCATCCGATTTGTGATTAAAAGTTATTTTAGGAAAGTTGTTTTATTTTTTTTAAATCTTACTATATGTAGATATAATGCCTCTTCTGTGCTGTGCACTTCCGCATTATGTGCGCAGCACAGATCTTCAGCACATCCTATTTCTCCTCCTTCCCAGCTGCCCCAGGGAGCGCGTTCATGCTTCCCTACTGTGTGCTGTGAACAGCTCGTAGCATCACAGCAAACTGGGATTAGCATTATACTGAGGTTGCAACCTCAGTATAATGCTAATCTCTGCTTGCTGTAATGCATGACAAGAATTACTCCTCTTTAGTGTGTTGATTATGGTCCTTAGTATCTTCTAAACTAAGTGAGGTCGTCTAGCTGTTGCTGGACTATTTGCATGCCAAGAACTAACTTCCTTCCAAGAGTGGCCTAAGGAAGAAGGGACTTTAAATCCAACCACAACTGGAGGGCATCACATTGTCCACCCCCGCTCAAAACAAATGCTTTTTACTGAAGATTACACAAACACCTATAGGATAGGCACATGTGCCATTAAACATTTAACAAAGCTGTTATGACTTTGTGATGTTTTCCCTATAAGTCAGGCTAATCTGATCTTCTGTTTCCATGCTTAGGAGAGTTTCCATAGCAATAGATGACATGAATTCAATCACTGTGTTTCTACTCTCTGTCTGTGGACATTATCAGCCTTGATGGTATAATCTGGCAACAAAAAGAACATTTTTACATTACATAAGTTCATAGGGGTCTTCTAAAAACTATATCTCCTTGTACTGTTTGACCTGGTAGTCTACCTTGAATAAATGCGACTCCAGATAATTCTAGACATATACTCAGGGCTGTTTTAAAACCTTGGGGGAGAAGCACTACCGTGTAGTAAAGAGATGATAAAGCAGATATAAAACAGATGTGACTTCTCCAAGTCCTATGTTACTCTATGGAGTCAATGCACTAAGATTTCTCTAGAATAACATAGGAAATGGTGAAGTAAGAAGTTATCTCTGGTTTACCACCTCTTTATCAAGCCTTAGTGCATAACCCACCTTCTGTGGCTCATGGCATAATTGTATAAGAAAGCCCATCTATACATAGGAATCAGCATTTTATTAGTGATCAATGTTTGTGTCCCTATAGGACCTCAAGACAAACTAGACATGTGCAAAATACCTCTGCTGCCACCACAAAAGGCTCCAAACAACATCAGTGATGTCACAATCATGCAGTCAGGGACCAGACAGCAGGGGATGACTCACCTCTGAGTTGATATATTTACATTATTCGTAATAAATTATATAAAGAATGTACGTGCAAATAAGAAACACAAATTCTAATAGTATGTACTCCAAGGAACCAAAATCCTGCATTATATTAATATATGAGTAAAAATTATAAGCAGGTGAAGGTTAAATAGACAATGAAACATATAACACATTCCTTAAGTGGGGAAAACCAAAGGGGCACGACCATGAGACAAAATGTGGTATCTGGCACATTGCACAGCCTGTTACAGTCAGAAAGAAGGTCCCACATTTGGGATACCTATGTCACTGTGTGAATGAGATGAATCAGGATTGTAAAAGAGGGGAAATATAATGGGGTAGACAGGGGACTAAGAGGCTGAATACGCACAGTCGATTGTGTACATTTTTTACTCATCTTTTTGGCCAAGAAAGAGCAAAGAGAGAAAAAAAATGGTAGAAACATAAAGTCCCCGTTGAGATATATGGTTTAAGACAGTCTCATGTGGAATATAGAAGTATAGGGAACTCCAACAGGATGGGCAAGCTCCGTGAGAAAAAAAGTTTACTGGTACATTGTAAAGCCTGCTCTACTGCGAACTGAGAGGTAGAAAAAGAGGATATAGTTCCTTGTGGGGAATACTAGTATCTGTATGTTACAATAATGGATAAGAGGCCAATACTTGAGTGTGAAGGAGAAGAAATAAAATAACAGCTACCAGTTATGTGTCCCACTATTGATACTGTTAGCAAAATAGAACCCCTTGTGGAATTGGGTGTCACACAGGAAAGTGAGATAGGTGTGAAAAGAAAATACACGGTCTCTGGCGCTTTGCCAACCCTGCTATACTTGGTGCTCAATCATTGAAAGGGATATTGTGCTTTATTAAGCATGCCGATACTTGTATATGATAATGAATGTCACTAATTTAAAGGGGAACTATCACCCTATATGTTTGTCTAATAAGTTACTAAATAGAACGACTAACTTGAATACTTGCTTCATTTTTTTTTTTTAATTGTTGTTTTAAACATTTAATTTTAGCCAAACCACGAACTAAAAAACAAAACAAAAAAACAAGTATTCAAGATAGTCGCGCTATTTAGTTAGTTATTAGTTACTTATTAGCCAAACTTGTGTAGGGTTGATAGCTCCCCTTTAAGGGACCTACCTTGAGAGGCAATGAGGTGCTTAAAGGGGTAGACTTGCCCTTAGAGTAACACTCCTTCTGTCACATCTAATTACAGAATTTATAAACATGTATTGTAATCTTAAGACAGTGATAAGCACAAATGTGTATTCTAATGATAAAAGTGATCTAAGCAAACAGTTAAATATGATGATGACCCAGTGTCCAAATCCTATATAATAATTCGCTAAATTGTGTGTAACGCCTGACATGCGCAGTAGACACAGCTGCGCTGCAGCAGTCATGCGCAGTAGAGACTGCCCGCACCGCGGCTGACACAGAGCTGGGCGCTCCGAAGGAGCGTCCAGCTCTGTATCAGCCGCGGCGCGGGTAGTCTCCACTGCGCGTGACTGCCCCGCAACCGGCTGCCAGAGGCACTGTGGCCCGTGTAACGGGCTGTTCAACTAGTATAAGTAAAACTATTAAGTAAATGATTTAGAGTGCACAAAGTCAACATCTCACAGAAACTCAAAACTAATGAGGGGCTATATACTGAAAGGCATATTGTATCCTTGAAAAGGCTGAGATTGGTTGAAAGAGAAAATCATGCCACACTGACTGCCAAGGATGTAAAAGAAGCAGCTCTATCCTGGGAGGAAAATATAATTAAGTTCAACAGAAAAGGGAAAAAATCAATGATACCGGTGATGCTGCCAGGAGAAACAGAGGTATCTCAAAGGCTGACAAAGTGCAGATAGTGGAGATCAGGCTGATATTTTGTACAAAGTGGATCCAAATAGTCGCAGAATGATGAACATATAGCACCAAATCCTAGTGTGAGAAGGGTGTTTCAATAGCAACACCCATAGTTAAGCGGGATTTCTGCCCACCCTCTCCAGGAGATGTGAACATCAATAATGATGTACTCTATAGATGGGACAAGAGATTCAACACCTACCAGTGTAGAGTATAAGGTCTACTATTCCATCAATAAAAAGAAGTGTAGTTTGCTTCCTCATTTAAACCACTGGGGCTAAAGTGTTCATTCTATGAATCTATTTTTCCTCTAATTGGATTAACTTGCATCCCCCTGTCTCCACCTAAAGGACATTTAGGTTGATTTTCTATACACTATTTTAAGTTAGATCAGCTATGGTAAGATTGGCCTCAATATAATGTTTCGCTGCCAGTTTTGTCACTCTTTTTGGTTGAAAAGGCCTCCCGAACAACAGTGCACTGGTTAGACATCTTTTTTCTTAGTTTGGTAATAGTTGTCCCAATGTACATAAGGCTGTAATGGCAGCAGATTAAATAAATACATAAGTGGTTGTGCACATAAGCTTATATTTCATTGGAATAGTTTTCCTAGTATGTGGATGTTTAAAAGATGATCCTGTGAGGACATTGCATATTCCAGCGCATTTGAAGAATCCAGTTTTATCCTTAGCAATCCATGCTTGTATAGCAATGGATTGGGTTGGTTTTGACTAACATGTCAAGTTGCATCCACTTCTATCAGGTGAAAGATACCGGCAATGTGTTGTTCAAGGAGATAATTTCCCAATGAATACAGTGTGTTTGACTATTTCTCTGTGTGGAGAAAAGTGATATGTTAGATTTTATTGCTGATAAACTCAGTGGAAATAATATAGTTAATATTGTAATGAAATGAATATTGCAATCCACAATAATTACTTTATTTTGTAATCCATAAGGTAAAATTCAACAAATAGCAACACACCTCAGTCAAATTAATTTATAAACAAATTATGAAAAGATGAATGAGTAGGGAAATAAATGTGTATATGAATAAATTAATCTAGACAAAAAGTACTTATCCAATATAATAAGAATGATGGTAAATAACTTACAGATAAATTAAACAGAACACATATATTGCCATGATCTGGGAGGAGATCCGTACAAAGAACAGTATTTGAAATGTAGAAGGCAGTATACACCCTGTAGAATAGGCAACATGTGGATCTAATGGGGTATAAACCAAGAATTATAAGTGGTTATTGTGAGAAAGAATGGGCTCTTTTCAAAGCAACTTGGGGAGCATTCCTGTTGTACCCCCTTGCTAATAATCTCTCTAACAGTTCCTGAGTTTGGGTAATTTTCAGTTCTCTGCTGGAATGGTTTCTGATGATTTGTAGGAACTGGGAGTAAGGTACCCCATTTTTAGTGTGAATGGGATGGGAAGTATGATATTTTAATAATGCATTACGGTCAGTTGATTTATAGAAGTTGCTGGTCCCTAGAGAGTTAGCTGTCCAAAAGATGGTTAGGTCAAAGAAATTCACCTGTAATGAATCAACACACCACCTGAATTTGCCTGGGCTGTCAAGGGCATTCAAGGAAAGTGCAAATTGTTTAAAAGCTGCCAAGTCCCCATGCCAGATTATAAATACATCATCGATGTAACAAAAGTAAAACTGAATGTGAAATGTATATAGTGGAGTGCTTCATAATCAGCAACGTAAAGATTGGCAAAAGTGGGTGCTACATTTGATCCCTCTGAAGTTCTTGAGATTTATAGTTAGAAATCACTTTCAAATCTAAAGTAATTGAGTGTAAAACATCAAGTCTAAAAGTTCTACAAGGAATTCAGTGGGTGGACAGTTGGTGATGGTGGGTGGGTGAATTAACCAGTCCTTGAGTGTCAATTTGTATTCCCTCCTGGGTTGGGATGATAGTTTATAGTGACATGACATCCATGGTAGCTAGTAGAGAGTTGTCTCTAAGGATCCCCAGTTGTTGTATTTTGTTAATAAAGTCAGTATAGTCTTTATTATAGGAAGGAAGCGTTTCTACAATTTGCAGATAGTAATCTAGATATTGGGCCATGGGTTGCAATTAGGAACATCTGGATGAGACAATGGGACAACTTGGTGGATTATTAAGATCCTTATGGATTTTAGATTATGCGTAAAAGATGGGACACATGACTCATCAAACCAACTATAGGCCAATGATGTTTTTAGAGTGTTATCAATTATATGTTGATGTCTGAAACTGGGATCTGTAAGCTTTTTTATATACTGTGGCATTGTTCAGTTGTGTCAGAATCTCAGATTGATAGTGTGCATAATCCAGGTTCATGACCACGCCACCTTTTCTGTAGTGTGAATTACTATAGTAGGATTATTGGATAAGCATTTAATAACTTCCCTTTCTAAACATGTGACGTTGCTTTGTATTGACTTATGAGTATATATACATAGTTTATTATTGAGTATTTGTGAGTGCATCCCTCAGCACAATCAATACTCTCACCAATAGTCATGTAACTCAAATCTCAGCCACCATAAGGCTGCAGGCAGACACTCACTATGCCATACTCTAAGCTCCACAAGGTCTTCACAGCCCTCTCAAACCACCTACATATACTACTTCATGCTCACCCTATGTGAAAACATGATCTTGCATCCTGTTAAACATAAGGAGTTATGTGGGTGTACTGACCCAGTGACATCACCACAACATGGCAAAATGCACCAAAACAGGGGTCCACGTCCTAAATAATTAGGTAAGCTCCAGAAGATGCAAAGAAAAAGGGACCCAAGCTTCAAAAAGAAAGGAAAGGGTTGTGCCTTGTGGAAACCACACCCCCACAAATCCCAAGCCCCTGGGCGTACACTTGATACACCTAGATATTAAAACTTCCCTGCTTATACTAGCAATTAATATTGAAAGAATTACAATGTGATACTTTATCAAAAGCAAGGAATCTCTTTATAAAGTGTGACATATCAGGATTAGAAAAATAATTTAAACCCCACTGCTTAGAATGTTTATTATGCAGTAAAATGGAAATATCTGGGGTACAAAATTTGGAAAATATATTACCTCATTGCACAATATTTTTGCATGGAAATAGAACTGATGTTAAATGAGAACCAATTTATATTCCATGAATTCTTAAACTCCTTTTAGGATTCTTTCATGTGGTCAACAGAACGGTCACAGTTTACTGCAACTGTTCTCTCGTCTCTCTCCTGCAGTCCACTGTCAATCCAGAACACAGAAGGGCTGTGTTGTCTGGTTAGTTCACATGAGCACCAGTTATTACTACTAACCTGCATCCACATAGGTCAGCCATTCCTTAGAAGTTGTGATAAGGATAGCAACCTCCTTTTCAGCTTGTGTTAAAGTTCTGCCTGTGGACCACAGGCTACCAGCAGACTTTGCTTACTGCTTACTGAGGGAATTCAGAACCTCTGCAGCATGCTGGACTTTGGTGCACTCCAGTAGGAAATAACTACCTTTTTGAAAGGCACCATAGGACAGAATGTTACCTTTCATCCCAGGCGAAAGATCCTGCTTGGCAGCTTTTCCTTAAATATCTACTAGCCATTCCTTACAGTAGCCACCTTAAATTGAATTTTGCATATTTGAGAACTTAATTCAAAATTGGCTATTTATAATGTTCGCCATAAGGCCAGCAGATATATAGTTTATGAGATACTTGAGTGACTGTAGAAATCTGGCAGAGCAGCATAACTGATGTTAACTTCCAATAAACTTACACAATTTCCTCTGCACCTTGTTAATACATGCCAGTAAGCAATGAGCAAAAATTTAATTGACTGCCCCATTGTCCTCTCCTAGCCAAGCAGCTTAGTATATTGGTGTTAGCCAGTTGTGGGCTAAAAACAATCAATTCCTGCTCCTGTTTTACCATGGAATCATATTCATACATTCACACCATTAATACTGTTATGACTCCTTAGGGCAGTGTTTCTCAACCTTTTTTGCTCGGGGCACCCCTAACACATAATCTTGAACATTCGGGGCACCCCTAATATATTTAATGTAATTTATCAAGGGCATAATGAAGGGTACAATACACAAATATACAGTTATTATTAGGTCTTATAATCATAGTAACAAAACTAAACATATTGTACATACTAATTTCTATAAATCTTTATTTAGAGGTTCATTTTTGTTAGTCTTTATAGAAAACACGGGGCACCCTAAATTGATGTCCGCGGCACACCAAAGTGCCACGGCACCCTGGTTGAGAATCACTGCCTTAGGGTCTTTTGTTCAAAAGAAAAAAGGAGAAATTCTGAGGCAAACCATCTACCTTAAAGGGGTACCAATTCTTTTCCTCTACCTTACGATTTAGAGATAAAGAGAAACACGAGGATGCTAACAATAAGAACAAACATGTGTCTGCCTATGCTATGAAGGCTAAAACAGTTATATAATTACAAATAAGAGGTTTAAAGTGGTCAAGTAAAGAAGGTAATTAGTGGTATTTATTGAGTTCAGTTAGCATCAGGCAGTGTTCTTTATCACTATATGTGTGTTTAACCCCAGAAGCATCAAACAGTTATATGCATTGCCCCTTCATGACCGATAATAGGGTTTGCTACATAGCTGTGTGTTTGAGTCTGTAGGCGCTGATGATACTGATGATCTTCACAATCACCACTTATAATTCTTGGTATACACTCTCCCGTTAGGCCCATGTGTTGCCTATGCTACTGCCTGCTACAGTTCAAATATTGTTCTTTGTATGGCTCTCCCCTTTGGTCATTGCAATATATATGTGATTTGTGTGTAATTTATGTGGAAGTCATTTACCATATTCATCTTTTATTGGAGGATTCATATTGTATTGGTTAAGTAATTTTTGTCTACATTCATTTATTCATCTACATATTTATTTCACTACTCATTAATTCATCTTTTCATAATTTCCTCCTATAAATCAATATGAGATCTGTTGCTATTCACTGAATTAAACCTTATGGATTACAAAATTAACTAATTATTGTGGATTGCAATATTAATTACATTAAAATATGAACTGCATTATTTCCACTAAGTTTATCATCTATAAAAACTAACATCACATTTTTAGTTTATGATCATAAAATGACAGATATATTTAAAGTTATATACCATATCGTTATCCATCTCGTAATGCTGCAACATTTCATGGTTTATTTCTATTTTATTAGACATTTTGTTATTTATTTATTTTACATATACATCTATAGTGTTTAGGATTATTGCCTTATTAATGTATAGAGTAGTAGAAGTGTAACCAACAGCTGTCTTGATACAGATGTTACATAGTTACATAGTAATTTAGGTTGAAAAAAGACTTGCGTCCATCCAGTTCAACCCTTTTCCTATTCCTGTTTACCATCGCTGACCCAAAAGAAGGCATCTGACTCCAAATGACAATCATATTTCTCCCTGGATCAACAAGCCCTAACTAAATATTAATCCCAATACTAACGTGCATAGCCCTCTATATTATGCTCTTTTAAATAAGTATCCAGGCCCCTTTTAAAGGCATCTAATGTATTTGATAGCACCACCTCCTCCGGAAGTGCATTCCATACCTTTATTGTCCTTACTGTAAAGAAACCCTTCCGCTGTTGTAGATTAAATCTCCTTTCCTCAAGTCTAAGCAGGTGGCCCCTTGTCCTGTGTACTGTTCTGTTAATGAACAGGTCTTTTGAAAGCCCTTTATATGGGCCTTGAACATATTTATATAGTGTTATCATATCCCCTCTAAGACGCAGTTTCTCTAGTGTGTACAGAGTAATATTTATTTTGCTGTACTTTCATTTCACCAGGCTCTAAAGTTTTTGCTCTCTCAAATTACATTTCCATTCCAATTCCTCTCTATATATCTGGTGATTGTTGTTCTATAAGAAATTAATAAACAGGAAACTGCCTGCTGCTACAAAGTAGTAATGAGGTGTGACAAGCACAAACTCTGTTTAATATTTTGGAAAGGTGTCCTCACAGGTCTGCTTAGTTATATTTGATTCCCAAATGCCACTGAAGAGAAACAAATGTTCATATGCATGTCAGTCAAGTCCCAACCACAGAAGGTTAAGCTCCACAACGTGAGGCAGATCTTCTCTGCTCTAGAGAAGCAGCAAAACCCCACATCTTTAGTGGGTCTTGCCAGTGGAGTGCACTAGGCACATAGAGAGGGCTCATGTCTTGGATACCCTTATACTTATGGATACTACAAAAGAAGAGGGGTGACATGAGCACACTGAGAACGAAGAAAATTTTGCTCTTGGAGATGATGCCCCTTAGGTCTTTTCAGTCACATTTTCCACTCACATTTGCCACTGCAGAGAAGAAATTTGCATATTCATATCAGTCTGGTGCTGCCCACAGACAGTCCATTGCCTAAACGACAGGGAGATTTTTTCTGCATGAAAAAAATAGCAACACCCTATCCATATGTTTGGGCCTTGTCAGCAAAATACAGCAGATTCCCTCTAAGAATATAGAGAGAAAGAGTCCCTATCTAGGACACCCTTATACTAAGGGAGACTACAAATACAAGATGTGGGACAAGCGAACACTGAAAATGAATAAAAAGTAGTAGTTTATTCTTGCGGATGATCCCATGTGCCATTGTAGAGAAGAAATGTCATATTCATATCAGTCTGGTGCCGCCCACAGATGATCCAGTGCTGAAATGTCAGGCAAACCTTCTCTGCACTACAGAAACAGCAATATACTTTTTTCAACTCCTATTCACTGTTTCTGAAACTAAATGCAGCCTTCTGGTGGACCTGAGGGAGAGATGCGTGTTCTTTTTGGTGAATCTGGATTTAAAGGATGTGTTGGCAACCACAGATAAATGGCATAAGTAGTAAAAATCATATTTTATTGTTGTACTATCACGGTGCCCATGTTATTGCTGGCGACATTGTTACTATGCTTCTTCCTGAGTCAGTCTTATTGGCTACATGGTGTTGCTCCACCCAGTAAATACCTTTATATACTGCGCCCGGTCACTTCTGCAGGGCCCTTTCGTGGTGTTTCCGTTACCAGCGCTTGTTCCAGAATTCGTGTGTTTCCTGTGTATGACCCGGACTGCCTGACTACTCTGCCTGAATCGTTCCTGCCCTGTGTACCAACCTGGATTGGCTGACGTTCCTTCTCTGTGTACTGACCCGGCCCGGCTAACGTTCCTGCTTTGTGTACCAACCCGGATTGGCTGACGTTCTTGCTCTGTGTACCGACCCGGCCCGGCTGACTTCCTGCTCTGTGTACCAACCCGGTTTGGCTGACGTTCCTGCTCTGTGTACCAACCCAGCCTTGTTCCTACCCATCCGGTATCCGGTTGTGGGCCATACCGCAGTCTCTCTCTCTGTCTAAGGACAGATCCTCTGTTGCTTCCGTTGCTGCTCAGGTAGCCAGTTACTGTAAACCGATCAGTATTGTGCCTTGTGATCTCATCCTGTGTCACGCGTCTCACTGTAGCACTACTGTACGCTTGACCTATACTGCCCTAGCTGAGGTTGGTCTCCTGGGCGCCTCACTCTTTCTCCATCTGGTACTCGATTCTAGGTCTGAGTGTTCGTTAACCCCTTGTGGGTTGGTGCCTGGCACATTGGGTACAGCTTTAGCAGTCACTGATTGGCGTTACTCCGTGCCTCCCTGGCAGTTCTCCTCTGGCAGCTCCGGTAGTCTGTCGTTGTCCAGGTCCTTCGTTGCTTTTGCTGCCTTGGTCGCCATTTTGTCACTCTCTGCGTAGAGAGTATATTAAGGGCCTTTGCGCTATTAGGGCCTACCCGTCCTCCCAGCCTAATAGTAATCATTATCTGTATCTTTTTGGACTCACACGAATTGTGCCTGACCTGTGTCAGTATAGTATTGAATATATATACTGGACCTGTGTGGGTACTGATAACTAAACCTGTCCTGTGTCAGTACAGTATTGAATTGTGTGTGTGTATTATATATATATATATACATACACACACATACACTGAACCTGTGTGAGTATTCTGTACTACTACCTGTCCTGTGTCAGTAATATACTGTTGCATACATACTGGACCCGCGAGGGTTATTCATTTACGGTTTTCTTTAATAAAATTGCATTTTACGCTAACCTTCTGTGTCTGAGTGTCAATAAAACCGTTACATGTACCACATATGCTCTATTTCTGAGGCAGCCAAGCCTCTAAATCCACTGACTTGTCATATAACTTCTCATCACATAGTTCTGACTGAGATCTATAAGGCACCCCCCCCACACCAGACACAAGAGTTTGAATTGTTTAATTGTTTGCCCCTGCAGGACTGAGAAAGGCTGCAAAGAATTAACAATAGCCCCTTCCAGTGATTATAACCAACAAATGAGGAAAAGAAAAAAACAGACATTGCTATTATTTATTTATAAGAGGGATTTTTGTGTGCATACACACACATCCATTTCCCATAATCAATGTGGAATACAGGAACCATGAGTTAAAGTATCCTCCCACTGGAGGCCAGGGCATGGGCAGCAGAGGCTCCCTCCCTACCAGACAAGCTCAGTTTTAAAGGTATAGCAAAGATCAAAACACGAAGTGACATATGGACCAAGAGAAAAGTATTTATCGATAAGTTCACTAAAATTCCCTTTTCTCTTTCGTCCACTGTGAAACACAGGAACCATGGGGATATAGCAATGCTATCCTCCAAGATTCCAGGAAGGGAGAGAGAACTCCCCCTCCCCCCCCAAACAAAACAAAACAGTCAACTGGAGCAACAATGTTCCTCCGGTATAAATCTACACATACACACCAAACCAAGTAACAGAAAAAAGGTTATTGGAAGAAAAGACAAAGAGGACATTTATACAGACACAACTTCCTGAATGACCTTCCATCCAAAATAGGCTTTAGCCAAAGCCAGAACACAGACTCAGTAGTGTTTAACAAACATGGAAAGAGACAACCACATTGCAGCCTTACACAACTGCTCTGCAGAAGCCTTATTCTTATAGGCCCAGGAAGCCCCCACCACTCTAGTAGAATGAGTAGTGACCCTAAAGGGCACAGTTCTTTTTGTAAGGATGCAGGCCTGATGAATGGTTGCCTTTATCCAGAAAGCCATCACTACCTTAGACACAGCTTGGCCCACATGAGGGCCTTCAGGAATGACAAACAGTGAGTCCGATTTTTGGAAAGCCTCTGTGCAATGACCATAGTACATCAAGCACCTAACTACATCCAATCAGTGAAAATTCTGATTCCCTCTGTTAGCTGGAGTCAGCCAAAGAGAGGGAAGCTATACAATATATAAGGTACAAGATGGCGCTGAGATAATATATTTCTCTAAAACAGATCCAGCTGCTCTTGTCCACTGTGACTGAGGAGCAATAAGTTACAACTTAAAAAACAAACTACAAAGTGAAAAATAGTGGAAGAAAGCTCTTGGATCTATTATATTTAAAACTATATACTCTCTATATTAATAACTAATGGCACTAAGATAGTAAAAAATGTTATTTATTAATAATATATATGTCTCAATCAAAGGCAATATCACAGCAAATATTATGCATAAAATTACTGTCTAAATGAAACAATGAGCCAGAAATGTAATCTTGTTAGACAATGATTAAATGTCCTTCATATAGAATAATAGGGGCATTAGTAGCAGAAAAAGGGAAGAGGTAATGTCACTCTACAGATCTCTAGTTAGACCTCACCTAGAATATTGTGTACAGTACTGGAGACCCCATCTCCAGAAGGATATAGATACTCTAGAGAAAATTCAGAGAAGGGCTACTAAAATGGTGACTGGCTTACAGGAAAAGACATATCAGGATAGAATAAAGGATCTAAACATGTATAGCTTAGAGGAGAGAAGAGAGAGAGGGGATATGATAGAAAAATTCAAATACATGAATACAACAAAGTGCAGGATGGAAGTACATTTCAAAGGAGTAAAAATGTTAGGACAAGAGGCCATAGTCTACAACTGGAGGGACACTGGTTTAGACGTAATGGAAGAAAGTTTTACTTCACTGAGAGGGTAGTAGATAAGTGGAATAGTCTACCAGCAGAAGTGGTAGAAGTTAATACAGTGACAGAATTTAAGCATGCATGGGATAGGCATAAGGCTGTCCTGAACATAAGAAAAGACCAAGGTTTGAGGTTTTTTACAGTAGGAAAATGGCAGACTAGATGGGCCGAATGGTTCTTATCTGCCGTCAAATTCTGTTTCTTTAATATATAACTCAAAGATGTGACCCCTCCAAAATGGTGTGCAAACAGTTTCACTGTTGCAAAAGGAAAGAGTTATTTTTGTCCCCTCTTTCGTAATGGCAATATGGATATAAAAATAGGGGTATCTGTTGGTATTTGATCAACAAGCCAGTTCCTCTTGATATAAAATATGGCAAACAGCTGAATATATGGTATGTGATTGTCTCCAGACTTTATTTTGTATGGATACGGGCAGGATATTTCTCCTTTCCGCTTTAACTCACTGTGTGGATACAAGCAGGATGTTTTATCTCCCGATGTTTTGCTTCATGTGTTTGAGGCCTTTGATATTACCTCTCCATTGTCTTTCCACTCTTTCCAAGCGGGCAGGATCTTTTTCTTCCCCCGACTGTCAAGCAGGTACAACAAAGTTTTCTTTCTCCTGTTTCCAAAGTGGTCAGGCAGCTGTATAATTATATGCTCCTCACTAAGCACTGGAACTGGCTGTTTTCTTTGTATGGGGATTTTACAAGCAACAAAGTTTCTATATCAGATTGATGCTGGTATTATTATAAAGCTAGGACTCAATGTCTATTTCTGGTTTAAATCACAATTCTGACGCGTTTCGTGCTAACTTGGAGAGGGAAGAACAATTTCCTAGTTAATGTGAAACTTTCAAACAACCTTAAAGGGATAGTAACACTTCGTTTTAACTTTATTTTATTTTGTAGGCATTAAAAAAAACATGAAGAATGATATAAGTCTTATCTCTCAAACCTTTATGGTTTATGAGATATTCACAAGCAAAGTTCCCCTCCCCGCCCCTTTTTCCTAGTGTAAGCCATCTCATCTCAGATGTCAGTCTGGTTGTATGACAGTACAGATAACAGAAGGGGACAATCTTCTTTGTATTAAAACAATGAAAGCCCTTCCCCCCCTTGACAAGTTTTTCAGCTTTTTCCATTATCTTAATTGAAGATTGTCCCTCTCTGCAGTCTACCTGGGCATCTCCCTTCTTATCTGGCTGAACAGGGGGGGGATACTTTGTTTGTGAATATCTCTTAAACCATAAAGGTTTCAGAGATAAGACTTATATCATTCTTCATGTTTTTTTAATGCCTACAAAATAAAATAAAGTTAAAATGAAGTATTACTATCCCTTTAAGGAGAAACCCTACAGGAGTTTGCAAAACTGCCCTATCAAAATGAAAAATCAGAAAGGGGGGTTTAAAGGACAAAGCCTGCAGTTTGGCCACACACACACACAAGAGAGACAATAATAAGCAGCTCAAAAGGTGTCTTCTGGAGCCTCTGAAAAAGCACAGGTAAAGCAGAAATCGGGACCATGATAGATTATGTTTTTACTGAAGCCCATCTTAAAGAAAAGCCAAGAGCTGGATGATAAAAAAAGATGCAGCCATGACCCCTGGTGTTTGCACCACTAGTAAAACAAGGTCCATCCTTTGATGAATTTGGCTTTCAAGTCTTCATCATAGCAGAGATGACAAAATCAGAAAAACCTTTCTTTCTAAGAATGCTGGCTAAAAAAATAAAAAGCCAACTTTTTCATTTCTTGTTGGCAAAGAGGACCCCGACTCAGGTGATTGGGAAGGAGTGAAAGACAAATCGGCTCAGCAACTAATAAACTGAGGAGATTGAATAAGCACGTCCGGTAACACAAGGAAGTGGTGATCAGGATTACATACACCCACCTCATCCCGACCTTCCTTAAAACCCTGGGGAAATAGTGGAAAAGGAGGAAACATATATACACCAGGGAAAAATGCCATGGAATTTTGCATCAACTGAGAAAGCGAGAGGTCCACAGCTGGGAGACCCCACAGTCGAACTAAGGAGTCACTCATCGTCTGGTTGAGTTTTCAATACCCGGGATCCAGATGCTGACAATCTGCCACAAAATTATCCATTGCTGGAAAGTGGATGGCTGAGAGTGCCGGCACATGAGCTTCCACCCAAGAGTACTTCTGACAACTTGGTTGCACTCCTGGTCCCTCCTTGGCGGCTGACATAAGTCAATGATGTTGCATTTTTGGAATGAATCCGCACTGGCAGACCCTGGAGAAACTGGGACCAATGAGGCAGAGTCAGGCGAATTGCCTGGAGTGCCAACATATTGATGGACAGAAGGCTCTCACTCTTGGACCAAAGGCACTGAGCCATGTCCTATAGCTCCCCCGCCTGTCAGGCTGGCATCTTTTGTGACTACTGCCCAGTTCAGGGTGACCAGTGGGTGACCCCGTATCTGATGGGACACCTGTAGCCACCAATGAAGATCCAAATTCATCAGCCTGGAGAGAGACATTCTCAAAGCTTACCTTGGTTTCAGCGGCCGTTCATGCCGAGTGGATTATGAGGGAAGATGACAGCGGTTGGATGCATCAGAGCAAGATGCGTCATCTGCAGGTGCGAGGCTTCAGAGTGTAGCAGGCCTCTGTTTTATGCCATGCTTCCTGTAGTCTTCTCCTACCTACTTCCTTCTTCTGAGCCTGCTCCTCCTACCTACTTCCTGAGGAGGGGTTTAAAGGGCAGTCTGAGTCCTGACTCAGTTGCCCTTGCGTTGTTGTACAAAGCAGTTCTGTGTCCTTGGGCTCTGTGTATGACCTGGCTTGTCTGACCACACAATCTGGTGCTGACCTGTGGGGCTCTGTCTGACTATTCTCCTGCCTTATCCTTATAGTGGACACCCAATCTGGTACAGACCCGTGGCTCTGTCTGACTACCTGAACTGTGTATGACCTGGCTTGTCTGACTACCTTCTCTGGTGCTGATCTGTGGCTCTGTCTGACTATTCTCTTGTTTGTCCCTTGTAGCTAGCAGACACCCACTCTGGTGAGGACCTGGGGCTCTAGTAGACTAGCTATTTACTGACTGCAGGCGTGGGTCTAGCATCCGCTTTTTCCATACTGACTGCAGGCGAGAGTCAGTTATCCTCTGCTACATTGTCAGGTAGCTCCTCACTACGTCGGATCAAGATCCTGTGTTCCTGGTTCCAGCAGAGACTACCAGTGGCTGAGGCCTAGTCTCCAGCAGTGTGGCAATCTGGGCAGCCTACTATTCCTGATAGCAGTGCTTGCTGGCTTAGGACCCTCTGCTTGTTCTTGCGATATTAGTATTGTATACTACCTTACTTATATTTTAATAAGTTGCATTTTACTATACTGTACTGACTCCTGAATATCTCTGGTGAACCGTGACAGACATGACGCAGGAGAGATGACACTGGTGTTTGGATATATTCCTGAGAATCTCCAACTTCAGTTACTGAGAGTGGAATTTGACAAAAGGGACTACCTTCAAGGCCAGAAACTCCACACCTTCATATACTACCTCACATCATCACTGATGGGCAAAGTAAGGTCAGAGACAACTGCTGAGACAACAACTGAATCTTTTCTTCCAGTGGAAAGTTCCCTCAAAAGTGTTGATTCTCGTGGTAAGAAAGACCAGAACCTGGGACATAAACAGAGAGGATTTCTTGAAACTGATCACCTAACCACACTACTCTCAATTTGAAGGCACAGAGTCTTCTCTGAGGGAGCCTTTAGTAGAAGTTCATTGAAAAAGGCAATAAGAAAAATCCCCCGAGAATGAATGGGTTTGAAAACCCATGGAGTATACACCAGGCCAAAAGGAAGAGTGATGAATAGAAAAGTAGGGTCTCTTATGATCTGCATGGATGGGAATATGCAGATAAGTATCCTTTATATCTAGGGAAGCTTGATAATGGCAAGACAGTTGATGTAGTATATCTAGACTTTGCAAAGGCATTTGATACAGTGCCACACAGAAGGCTGGGGTATAAAATAAGGAAATCGGGGCTAGGAGATGACCTTTGCAATTGGATACAAAACTGGTTGAAGGATAGAGAACAGTGTGTGGTTGTAAATGGACAATTTTCCAATACAGTTAAAGCGGAGAGTGGAGTACCTCAGGGTTCAGTATTAGGTCAGCTGCTGTTTAACATGTTTATAAACGACCTGGAAATAGATATAGATATCAATATTTGCAGATTACACCAAATTATGCAGGGTAATTAATTCAGAACAGGATAATTGCTCTCTACAGAGGGATTTATATAAAATGGCAGATTGGGCAAACAAATGGAATATGAAGTTTAATGTGGGGAAGTGTAAAGTCATGCATTTGGGAGGAAATAATCCCAAGGCTACTTATGAACTTAATGGAATCATTTTAGGGGACTCGTTGCTAGAGAAAGACCTGGGTATCATTGTCTACAAACTTGGAAACAGTGACCAGTGTCAGACAGCAGTAGCAAAGGGAAACAAAATCCTGTCTTGCATAAAAAGAGGTATTGAAGCAAGAGTGGATAACATCATTTTGCCATTGTACAAACCTCTGGTAAGACCTCACCTTGAGTATGCAGTGCTGTTTTGGGCACCAGTTCTGAAAAAGGATATACTATAATTAGAGAGGGTACATCGAAGAGCAACAAAATTAATTAAGGGAATGGAGGACTTGATGTATGAGGAACTTGGTTTATTTACTCTAGAGAAAAGACAACTAAGAGGAGACCTTATCACGTTGTACAAATATATGGGAGGTCAATACAAGGATCTCTGTGGTGAGCTATTTATTCCAAGGCCTGATCAGGTGACACCCCTTGAGATTAGAGGAAAGGAGGTTTAGACTTTGGCAGAGGAAGGATTTTTTACAGTAAGGCCTGTTAAATTGTGGAATTCTTTGCCCAAGGAGGTGGTTATGGCAGATCCAATGGATACATTCAACAGGAGATTAGATACATTTCTTTCAAAAGGGAACATACAGGGTTATACTGTTTATTAGTAGGCAGATCAGGAAGGTCTGAAAAAGACTAACTTATTTGGTAGCAGGATAGCTATACAGTTCTCATGTCACTAGGGTATGAGGCAAAGGTTGAACTTCATGGACTTGTGTCTTTATTCAACCTAATTTACTATGTTACTATGTTACATAGCAAAGACTCAATATTGAACAGAGATGTATGAACAAAGCAGTTTAGACACTTTAGATCCACAATAAGGTGGTGGTTGTCGCTGGGATAGCTGCCAAGATCAACATGTACATGTAAAAATAAACAGCTTCGTAGTAAATTGCAAGAAACCCTGGAGATAAAGCAGAGACAAAGAAGAAGGGATTTCAAATCAAAGCAAAACCCACATCACTCATCAATCACCTAGAAAGTCCATGCACTGTGAAAGAGACAACCTCCTAATTGCCTGAGGTGGGCCAAACCCCTGCGAGTCATGCAAAGGTAGGTTTGTGGGTGGACATCTTGCCTTCCCAGGCCTCTTTGTATTTTGGGAAGGGTGAGTCTGGGTCGCTGCAGGAGAGAATGCTCTGGGCCCAAACCCATATTGATGGAGGTAACAAAAGCCACATATCTTCTGGGAAGAAACAGAAAGCTTGGGGGTGGGGGATAACCTGAGGCAACAGAGCATACTTGTTCCCAGAAGGTTGGCTGATAACCTTTCTGGGCCAAACAGTTGCTTGCCTACAAATGAAAGAGAGACTAAAGACTAAAACAGAGGCTACAACAGAGAGAGCTAAGAATTTCCCAGTTAGCCTTACAGAGTCAAATGCAGCTTCAGTAAGATATGCATTTGCCTCCAGGATCCTAGAAATGGCAAGAATAATATCCTCTGTTGGCGCTTCCACATGGATTGTGCATAAGAGTTGCCCCTTCCAAACAGCAAGGGTGCTATTAACCCAAGCAATAGCGATAGTTGAGCGTAACCCAGCACCAGAAGATATAAAAATTCACCTTAAAAAGGGAATTCATACACTTATTTACTTGGTCCTTAAGAGTCTCTGCATGTGCAAGTAGCAATGCTGTAAGCTTAGAAAGGTGAGAATTAGGAGAGTCAGCTGAGTGAGGGGTAGCCAATTGCTTCAGCTCATCAGTAGAGAAGGGATATAAGAAAGAAAGCTGTGTCTTGAATCACCTGGTCAAAGGAATGGTGAGGAAAGAAAAATGCAGCATCCCTCGTGTCTCTTAAAAGTATTTGGGGATGAAGAAGTCGAGTCAGAGGCCCCAGAGACCTTAAAAGTCTCCAAAACTGCTCTAATAAGACCCTCAACAGGTGACTCAGGGTCTTCCTCAAAAGAATCCCCCAGATGTCATTGAGGAATCAAATTTGTCTTAATCAATTTCCCCATATCCATCTGAAGAATCCCATCTGCCAGAGGGAAGAAAATAATGTTTTTTTTGGAGCAGAACAGGATGGTCCTGATTCCAAGTCTCAAAGACCCCCTTGATAGAGGAAGGAATATCAGTCACAAAAGGAATAAGGTCCATAACCCATGCAGGATACTGTCATGAAGAACAGGGACCCAGAAGTTGCTGAGTAAGGGCCACAGAACTAGAAGAACATAATGTGCCAGTTAAGTCCCCAGGAAAAAGAGTCTGACATGAGGAGGAAAAGGTTAATGAGGGTATCCCTGGTGGTCTTAGACTTTCTTATGACTCCCTTATATTCAGACATTCTCAGAAGACCACATATACTATGTTTCAGGAAGATTTCAGCCCTCAGTTAGTTGAAACAAGCAGGTGCCTCCTGGGTGGCCCGTGGAAGAAGAAAGGCAGTGGAAAGGCACAGTACCTCCACTCATAAGGCCTCATGGGAAACTTAGTCATCCCTCCAAAAATCCAAACTGTGCAACTGCTGTCCAGCTGTAGTTACCATTCACTGCCTCTGCAAAGAGGGGGACCCCTCCTGAGCACCGGAGCCCACTCCTGAGCTGCAGAAAATCAGATGCCCCATCCAATAGGGACGCCACACATGCCTGTTCTTAAAGGCACCATGGCCCTCAAAGTGAATAAAATATAATAGTGAAGGGAAAAAATTAAAAGACAGAAATCAAGTAATATAAATGTATGAGACTACCCCATTATGGGGAGAGAGGGGCAACAGGACTGTACAGAGTGCCAAACTAGCCAAATCACCACAGACCTCAGAATGTGGCTTCTAGACAAACACAGAGGAACACTCATAGGACCTGTGCATTCTGATACATGGAATCCTCTTCAGCCTTCATGCTCATATATTACAAAAGAGAAAGAGGAAGATGGTTAAGCGTGAAAGCCATCCTCTAGCCCCCTCTGGGTACCTAAGCTTCTGCACCCTGGTCTGTATCAAGAGAGGCACAAAAGAAGCCTACTAAATGGGGAATTGAACAGCCCTATGTAATTTAAGAAAAGAACAAAGGCTAGATAAGAGAATCTGATCCATTCTCTACTGAGGTCACTTTTAAAACAGAGCATGCTTAGTGGGGTAAAGTGGAGTAGGAAGGGAGTCTCTGCTTCCAGAGAACTTTTTTTTTGGAAGTGCCCTGCCCTTCAGTGGGAGGGCACTTTACCCCATACTCCCTGTGTTCCACAGTAGACAAAAGAAACCACACATTTTTGAAGTGGTTTAATTAAGTAATTAATTATGGAATTGGATTTATAAGCACTGCAAAAAAATAAATTAATATATATCAGAGCATGTATATTTCCTTAGGGCCATATACACAAACAGAAAAGTGGAGCCACTCTAGGGCAAAATGTATGACAGAGTGCATGTACAAACTTTAATTCATGTAAAAGGGTCTTTTATTCCCTCTTATTTAGCATTCAAGGGGATAAAAGCCACATTTACATCAATGGGAACTGTGGGAATTTTATTGATCCCTTATGGTATCGTTGGTTTGTTCCAAAATGACAGCAGTTTTCTTTTGAACATAAGAAAATATATCATCCAGGCAGTAGCAATTCTGTAAACAAGCTTATTAACTGGATATTCATACACTATTTGCAATAAATCTAATACTGTAGATAAATTGTTACACAAAATATGGAGGTTATATATGCTTTTTTTTTGTTTAGTTGTTTTTTAATTATTTAAAACAGGGCTGTCCCAGTTCAGTCCTCAAGGGCCACCGACCCACCAGGATGTAAGGATTTCTTTGATTAAGCACAGGTGAGTTAGTCAAAATGAATGAGCCACTGATTAATTCACCTGTGCTTAACCAGGGAAATCCTTACATCCTGGCCTGTTGGACAGCCCTGATATAAAATAAACACAGCATTACAAGTTAGGTTTGCAATATCATGGTAAATATGCACAATTCAGATATAGAAGTATAAGTGAAGATCGCCTGGCAAAACAGTTCATCGAAGGTCGACTATCCTAAAAGTTAGCGACACAGCAATTTAGCAAACCATGAATAATTATTTCTCCAAGAATGCCATAAGGAGAAAATGAGGTAAAAGGTTAAGATCAGAAGAGGGGAAAGACCAGTGGAGCGAGAAGAGGTAACTAGGACCAGGCACAAGCAAGGAGCCCAGGAGGAGACAGAAACAGCTGAGGGGGAAAAGAGGGGCAATATAAAGGAGGAATTAAAAGAAAGAGGGAAAGAGTGTGCAAGACCACCAGCTGCCCATCCCCCAGCCACGGTATGTATGTAAAGAGAAATCACCTAACAACAGGTCCAGATGAGCGGGGAGTGGTGTCCTAGTGTGACGAAGCAATGAGTTTCCTGGTGTAACCAAATGCATGTGTAAGGGGCCTTTGCTGAGAACTGGGTAGAGTTAAGATGAAAGATTGCTACAGAGAGAACAACGTCCTGCCATCCATCTCCTTATTCTGAACTGCTATACCATAATGAAGTTTAGTGAAGTGATGGCGTTTCATCATCCTTGAGTGAGGAGTGCTGTGAATTGGTCCACAAAGACAAGGTACCCTTAAGCACAGTCATTAGAACAATCTCTAACAATTGGATGGCAATTTTTGTGGTATGTTTGGCAAAGTTGTAGATACCAAGGGGAAATAAGGCATCAGAGGTATGTAGAGGGATGTGAAAAGAGGACATAATGCACTGCAACGTGTCTTGCCAAAAGTCATAGACAGGAAGACAAAAATAGAGCATGTGCAGTAGAGAGGCATCAGGGGAGGAACACTTGGGGCAGGGCTCAGACTCAAAAATGCCTATGATTTTAGCCATGTGCGGGGGAAGGTATGATCTATGTAATAAAAGTTAAGACAAGTCATGAAAGTATGAAGCCGGGGAGCTAGACAGTCGTCTCTGGAAGCAGATCAGTGTGTCAGTATGTCATCAGTTGTCACTGAGGGCATGTCCGCAACCTACCTGCCCAGGCCCCAAATAGATTTATTGTAGTCTATTGGATCTATCAGATACTTATATATAGAAGATGTATTGTATCTACAGACTTAAGCTCCTTTTAAGAGGTTGTCGAATGGATTACTACTCAGGTGGGCCTGTAATGTCAGAAGAAGAGAGTGTAGGTAGTGTTTGGCCTGTAATTAGGCAAATAGGTGCCATGAAGGAAGATGGTATATAGCTTGGAGCTCCGAAAAAGCATAAATAGACAAGGTCTGAGGGTCTACTAGATATCCCACATTGGTCAATCCCTTAGCCACCAAAAAATGGAATATGGCGTTCAAACAACCATGCTGAAAGGACAGATTATTAGTAAGAGCAAGAAAAGAACAGATTTGTTTAAACCTGAACAAGAGCTGTCAAGCCTCCTGCCAGGTGAGGATAGTGCTCATTATTAAAGGATTGGATTGGCAGCACAGGGGAATCTGAGAACTGTTAGCATGAAGGGGAAATGAGGTATCAAACCCTGGTCAGGAATGGCAGGGAGAGCCGAATGTGAGTTGCTGATGTAAAGCCAGAGATCAGCAAATGTGGAAAGCTTATGTTCCACAGTGCCCACTCAAATACCTTGGAAAGAGGGCAAAGTCTTCAAGTGTCGGAGGAGAGAATCCAAAGCTAAATTAAAAAGCAGAAAGAAAAGTGGGCATCCCTGTCTAGTACCCCTACGCAGAGCAAACAGTGGGGAGTTATAATTATTGGTGGTAATCATTAGAGTGATATACTTAAGGAATTACAGACCGAAATGCTGGTAGCGTAATGTACGAAAAAGATGGGGCCAGTGGATTTTATCAGAAGCTTTTTCTGCATCGAGGATGATTAATAGGTTATGAATACATGGGATGGTGGTAGATTTATGGTGGTTGTAACTGTCGTACGGACATTAACTACCCAGAAAGAAGCCCGTTTGCTCCTCTCCGATATTATTATTATTATTGGCCATGATTTTGCAAAAGAGCTTAACCCCTTAGTGACAGACGACTTACCTGGTAAGTCCAGGAAGTCATTCGCTATAATAGAAAAAAAACCCTGTCATTAAGGGGTTAAAGTTGGTGTTGAGAAGAGAAATAAGGTGGTATGACAAGACTAGTGACAGGTCCTTATGTGGCTTGGGAAGGGCAATTAAAGAGGTGGAAATGAGATCTTTAACCCTTTGAGTGACAGAGGGGCACGAAACGCATTGCTTTGCAATGCGTTGCATACTACTCTGGCACTCAAAGAGTTAAGTATTTTGCAAAATTCAACAGGCAGGCCATTCGGAGATGGTGATTTACCGACATTGAGTTGGGACAATGTGTGGGTTACCTCTTCCAAGGTGACAGTGCTATCTAAGAATCCCTGCTGACTGGGAGTCAGTTTAGGAAGGTTGCCCTCTTCAAGGAAGGCTGCACCATGCTCAGGGTTGTATATTTTCTGTTGACAGAGGGCCTTATAGAAGTCCATGAAAGCAGTATTTATGTTTTTGGTATCAGTCAGTAGGTTAGAGGAAATGTCATGAAGGTTAGAGGAAATCCCTATGGGGTCTTTAGCATCTCTAACTAGGTGAGAAAGTAGTCTGCCCTGTTTGTTTGCAGAGTAAAAGCAAGTAGCTGGGCATCTGTCATTAGAGAATTGGGCTGTTGCTAGTAGAATATAATGGTATACAGATTTTGCACCTAGATATTTATGTCTGATGGTAGGGGTAGGTCGTCTGGTATGCAACTTATATGCTTTTAGTGAGAGAGCACTGCACTACCATGTGTTTAGAAAGGAAGTACGGAGGTGTGGAACATAATATGATCCCGTAACACTGCCTTTACAGTTTTCCAATAAAGGAGTGGAGAGTCCCTGTGTTGTGCATTGTGACTTTCAAATTCATGCCAGGCTAAAACAAGTTGTCTAAAATCCTCTGAATTATATAAGTATGCAAGCCTCCTCCAGTTGAAAGAGGCATGCAGAGGTGGCTTAAATGATAATGTTAAGGAGACGGGGCATCATGTGATATGATTATATCACAAATTTGGCGGTCGTGAACACAGGATATCAGAGTGGGATTGCACAGAAAATAGTTGATTCTGTTAAAAAGGTCATGGCATGAGAGTAATAGCTAAACTCTGTCCCTGGGGTGTAATATGCTCCATCCGTCCGCGAGGGAGATGGAGTCTTGGAAAAAGGCAGTAGGATGAGTGGCTGGCCTGGGGGGTAGAACTATTGCATTTTAAAGTGGATTTATCACTTTGATTTTATTTTTTTTACATATTTGAAAACTTCAGTCAGAACTGGCTATGTGATAAATTAACCAAAAGTCCAGCAGATGTATAGTTTAGAAACTCTTCTCACTTCCATTTCTGTGAAAACTGAAAGTCTTCTGGAGAAGCACAGTGCTTAATTTGCATGTGAACCATCAATGAAAAACTTCATTAGTATATTAATTAGTATAGGAAACATCACCAAAAAGGCTTCATTAATGAAATGTCACTGAAAAGCTTAATTTGCGTATGAAACATTACTGGTACTGCAAGGGTACCACAATTTGCATACAATTGCATATGCTACCAGTTATTAATATTTCCTTAACCCTTTGAGTGCCAGAGAGGTACGCAACAAGTACCCCTCTGGCACACAAAGGGTTAACTCTACATTTGCTAGTCTTTTGGCTAACTTGACACATAGATGGTTTTTAATGACTTTTTCAAATATGCAAACTTGAATCAAGATGACAGGTCCACTTTAATAAGGTCTATTTTTCTCAGTTTTGCAGTAGCAACAACAATCTCCAATAACCACCTGTTAAAACATATTTATCATCTCATAAAAACTGATTACACCTCTAAGCTCTTCTAGGGCTGAAAGGTTAATCGAAGTACAGTGAAAATGACCTTCAAACACTCTGGAAGAAGTATAATGTATAGTGATTACACGATCACAACCTATTTAATCAAAGTTATAGAAGTATGATGCAATCTTCTGTTCATATCTCATTAGTAGTACTAGATGATGGGAAGCAGTGAACTCAAAACAACATCTATCTAACACCAATATATAGATATTTAGGACATTCAGCGGAAGGCAAAGTATATTCAAAAAGGGTACATCATTAAAAACCATGTACCTGGTCAGATTTCCCATTAGGAAAACTAGGCATTTGGCAAGTTTTAAGTGGAGCCTCAGCTGTTCTGGCCACATCCACATTCTGAGTTGTGGGTATAGACAGAGCAATCCTATTGCTTCTGGTTTATGGTAGCCATTTTACTTACCAGTTTATATACTCTTTTACTGGTTATTATTTAACCCTTATATGTTAAAGGGATAGTAATACTTGAAAATAATTTTATTTTATATTGTAGCCCTTAAAAAAACATGAAAAATGACAGAAGTCTTATCTCCCAAACCTTTATGGTTTGGGAGATATTCGTATGTAAAATATAGTAAAGTTCTCTTTTCCTGGCTGTTTCAGCCAAGTCTGCCATCTAGTGGACAGATTTGGAATTCGGTCCACAGAGCAACCAGCAGCTCTTTAGCAGTGCCGAGATCACAATCTTTGAAAATAATTACTTAATTGGAACTGTGTACAAAGTGTGCCTGGCTTGAAAGCATACTTTGTAGACCATTCCAATTAAGAAATTCTTTTTAAAGATCATGATCTCAGAACTTCTGGAGAGGCACTGCCGGTGGACCGGATTCAAAATCTGAAGGGTGGAGCAATGACATCACTCCAGGGGAAACTTTACTTCTGAATATCTGCCAAACCATAAAGGTTTGGGAGATAATACTTATATCATTTTTCATGGTTTTTTAAGGGCTACAATATAAAATAAACTTATTTTCAGGTATTACTATCCCTTTAAGAGTTCTCCATCATACTGTAAAGCAATACTTTGGGACTCTCTCCATCAACCAGGGGGTTAAAGTATTTTGGTGCGTTTATACTCATGATTAACTGAATGTAAAAAGCAGATTAGTGAAAGTACCTTTAAAGGGACAATGAAAAGAGCTTAAATCAGTCAGTATTTTTTTTTTAGTTTACTTTTGTAATAAAATTCTAAAATTTTTCAACATACAAGGTAACTGATAAAACCAAATTCTGGCTAGTAAAAACATTTAAACACTAATCATTTTCAGGCTATAATGTTCATTTAAAATAGGCTGACCAGAATTCATAGTTAAAAAATACCTACTGCAGGACTGCCCTGAAAAGTTCACCCTTGACATATGATTACTTCCTATCTGTCCCAGGTTAAAGGTGCGATCTTGTCAGCTTACTTTAAAGACCAATTGTTACTATAAACGAAGTCTGTGCTGTCCTTGTGTTGCATATGATAGCGAGTTTGGTCTCACAGGCCTACCCAAAAGAAGTCTTGATGGCTTTATTAAGGTGAGTGTGCCCAAGAATTACAGGCTTAAGCATCACCTGAAAACATGTTGATTCCTATGGACATAACAGGCAGATGTTCATGCTATCTATGAAAGATTATTGGAGGCTGAGATGAGCTGCAATAGGTAACTCCAAAAGCTATTTGAAGGTAAAACATTAATCATAATTCAAACATTATATTGGTGGGGATAAAATGTTATGGGTAGCATAAGGATATAGCGAATACACTTAAGGGAAGAATAGAGATAAACAGTGGGTAAAAGGATTATCTCATTAAAACACACTCAGAGCAGTAGGCCCAGTATGCGACTGACTTGCGTGAGGAGCAGCAAAGGAAGAGGAAGCTGTGATGCAGGACTGAACTTATATATCCTGAGGTTGTCTCTGATTGGTTGTTCAGTTTTTATATGTTTTTTCATTTGCTGCTGTGAGGATCAGTAAAGTTAGATATGCAAAATATGAGCCTCCTGACGTGCCATAAAATTCAAACATTATATGTGTATTTGTGGGTGGGGGGCAGATTTTATTTTCCTATTGCTCTGTACTACTTTGTACAAATATTTGCACTCAATGGGATACCACTTATGTGAGGTTATGTTTTATTTATTTATGGTGACTATTTGTCTCATTTGTATATGCTTGAAAGCACCCTGTTTACATATATACTTGTTGTTTGCTTCTCTATATGTGGACTGATCTTTTGCAGATCAAATGGGAGTTGTTCATGTGCATTGAACAGTACAATATCTCCCATGTGCTTCTCTGCTGGTTTCCATTCTTTACATGCAAGTATAGCATTATATTTATTAGATAATTTTTCGCTCTAAGAATGTCATTACCCTGTGAATGGCTTTCTCCTTGCTGTTTCTGTGGCATAACATAATTCAGCCCCTGCTAACTTGCTAAATGTTCTGCGGAAGATGATGGGAGATGTAATCTAAAATCAGATGGAGAGTAACGGATTCCCCATCTTTGACCTAGAACAACAATTGCAGACCTGTCCTCAGGACAGGAAGCATTAACAGGCCAAAGTTTCAAAGGAAACTTTGCTTACTGGAATAATAACATTTGTTTTACCTCTAGGTTTATGTTTTTATTGACCTAATTACTGCAATTTGAGCTCCCGCCCTCTGATAGTCAAAGAGTTAATTAAAGGGATAGTAATGTCAGAAAAAAGTATTAACTATATGGTAGATACAATTAAAAGAGGGTACTTGCACTTATTCGTATCCCTCAAACCATTATGGTTTGAGAGATATAGGAAAATAAAGTTCTCTGGTCCCTCCCCTTTCTGCTTGACGAGCTGTAAAGCTGTCAGAAGCAGATTCTGGTCGCTTGACCAGATGCGTCCCTTCAGCAGCGCCGATATAACAATATCTAAAGACAAATACTTAATTTAGAATGGTCTACAACGTGTTCCTGGTTTGCAAGCACACTTTGTAGACTGTTCCAATGAAGTATTTATTTCTAAATAGCGTGATTTCAGCTTTGCTGAAAAGCCTCTGTCTGGTCAAATGATTGGAATCTGCAGCTGTCAGCTAGATGGCAGACTTGAATGAAACAGCCAGGAAAAGGTAACTTTAGCAAGTTATATCTCTCAAACCATAAAGGTTTGAAAGATAAGACTTACATCGATGTTAACCTTTTTTTAATGTCTATAATATTAAATCAACTTATAATTAACCATTACTATCCCTTTAAGTATGGAAGTGACTCTGTTATTGTCCCGTTCACAGAACAGTCTGAGATGTATAGATAGTGAAGTCTTAACTTTTAATATATTCCATCAAAATTTTATGTTTCAGTCTGTTATGTGACTTTCACCAAGTCCCTGATGAAAGTCACATAACAGACTGAAATGTCGGATTTTGATGGAATATATTAAAAGTTAAAAGTTTTATATTGATTTATGGTGTGTTCCCGACTTCACAATCTATACATGTTTATTATATATAAGTTGGAGGCACCCCAAAAATGAATATACAGTGTGTGCGGCAATTTAAATTGTAGTTGGACAACACAGTCTGAGAGCCTTATACAGAAAAGATAATCAATTCCATGGCAAAACCAACTTTACCACAGAGAACAAATGAAACTTCCCCTTGATTTACATGGGACATATAACTACTTAAATGCTAGAATGGTCTTAATCGCATTGCGAAGCAATGTATTAGAGGAATCTTCAACATTCAAGGATTAAAACCCTCATTTAAGTGGAACTGTCACTGTGCAACAAATGGATGATTCTGAAAGAGCTTTCTAAAGCACCTATATTTATGATGGCCATTTTTGTAATTGAAAACAATCATTTATTAGATATTTAGCTTTATTTATTTCTCTGGTAATGGAAATCTGCCACGCATGCTTGCCAGATACTAATATTCCATACTGCTCTACATTACCAACTGCCACTCTCTGCCAGCCAGTACTAGTTGCTTTGTCTAAACTGATAAAAACTAAAATATGTCATAAACTACTCTTTGAAATAAAAAAAGGCTAACACAAATATAAATGCCTTTAAAAGATCTTTCAAATTTACATATTTTTCTTTACAAACTAACAGTTCCACTTTAAATCAGTGAGCATTTTCGGAATACTTATTTTCCCCCCTATGGTGAAGATGGTTTTGTGCATAAGGCCCTGAATTTGTATTTCATGCCTGCAGGCACCTGTAATAATGTTGCCACTAGTGATAGATTTTGTAGCAATTTCCTTCACAAATAATGAGACAAAAAACATCTGAAAGATAAATGAGCTATTCACCTGTGTCCCACATGTATCGTAATACTAACAAAAGGCAGGCTTGGAACTGAACTGTAGGAAAAAGATAAATACAAGGGGGATAACTGCACAGCACAAACATCACTAACATCATGCGGCCAATTCTCATTTTCATTAGTTTCACTGATTTCTATTTCTACAGCTCAGGTGAATTACAGACATAAAACTAAGGTTGTGTATATGAAGTACGTGGGGTCAGAGCCAAAAATGAATGAATGTAATTTATTTAGTTACTGCATATTTTTTTCAGGCCCAATAATGATTAAACAATTCTGCTTAAAGGGGATCTCTCACTCCTATACAAGTTAGGCTTATTAGGTAGAGTATATAGCGATAATGTTTAAAACGTTATTATTTTTTTTTTTAAATGCTATTTGGGCTAAAATTATTGCTTACAGAGTGCCCTGCACCCTAATTCCGCATACAATGCCCTTGCCGTAGTTTGCAGCTCTGCCATTGCTCCCTTCCCACTACCCAGCCTCCTCCGATGACAGAGGCTTTCTGTCTGTAAACTGGAGCAATCTCATTGGCAGAGATCAATATCTAGCCAATGAGACCCCACATCACCTCCAAGTGATCCATGTGAACGATCTGCATGATCTTGAGTACCGTAACATCCCTGCATTCTGCATGTTTGCAAGGAAGTTGCAAATATACCACATATATAGAAAATCCCTTGCCAGAATAGGACTACACTGTGGGTTCGTGCACTGCTTTCAAAACATGCTTAGGATCGGGCTGAACTTCCTATCAAATGGCTGACGCTCACCAGTAGACTGGCAAGCGATTAACCCCTTAAAGACCAACAAGCATGGCCAGCATTTAAGTACAACTGGGATATCACACAGATATGTGCAGGCACAGTACAGCAATTGTGCTAGAAGCTGATCCACCAGCCTTCTGAATGTGTTAGCACAGGCAGATTGGGGTGATAAATGCAGACTTGTGATGGACTTTCTCTGACAGGGTTATTTGCCAGTACCCCTTGCCTAGATGAAGGGTAGATACATATCAGGTCCTGGTGAGCTGGTCTAACAAATTATCAATGCATGGCATGGACGATGCATCAATAAGTGTATGGTCTCAGATGTTGGTAGTCCACCCAGAACTTGGTGAATCGTTCTTAGGCACCAGGATTACCAGGGAGGCGCATGGACTAATCAGTGATACCCTGTTCAAGTATCTCCTCAATCTTTCCCATTGGAGAAGTGAATGCCTGGGCTTCTTGATTGGTGAGTTGCTAACTGTGTCAACCCTGGGCAGGAAGTGAAAAACACCAGTCCTTCTCTCACTATAGTCCTTTAACATGTTAACGTGCAGTCTTCTGTCTCTGCTAGCCTGGTGTCAAGGCAATAAAATAGGTATTGTCAGATAGTTTCATGACCACCTCAAATAGCCCATTCCAAGTACACTGAAACTTAGTCTGGAGATTAGACACCAACACTAATCCCACTCAATACTCCTTAGCACCAGATGTTCAATCATACCATCTTTTGCTTGGTCTGGGCCACTTGAATATTTGCCCTTGTTAGCTGTTCCAAACAGTTAGCTGTTCCAACCAGTCACAGAGTATACAAAAATATTGTATCACATGGATTCCTTCTATTCTATTACTGAATGTACAAGAACTTGAAAGGTGAGAAGCTGGCAGACTCCTGTGGAACCTTCCAGTATAAAAACAGGAGGTACCGCAGGTAGTCCCAATCAAATTCTGTGAAGGTTCGTAACATCCTATTTAGGGTGCAGTTGGACTGTTAAAACAGTTTTAAAACTCAAGACACGGCAGATCTGTGGTAGTTCCAGCACTAGGTCAGACATGAGTTGTGCTTCCTGATCAGATAAGATGTCACTAGAGAACTCAACCCTGGTGAGTAAAGTCACAGATGTATATGCCACTGCTTTTGGATACTTGGTAGCATAGTATATCACAGTGCGGATTTACCTCTGCCCCATTAGGCTGGGTCTGGCAAGTGGCCAAACAATATCCACTTCTACCCTGTTGAAAGGCTCATCAATCACCTGGAGGATTTGCAAGGTGTTCATTAATGTCAGCCAGTTGACCTCACTCGCTGGCTGACATCATAGATATGACATAACTCTTCTCTGTCTCTGTGCTCACGATAGAAGATCCTGTAATAGTACACTCCTGGTGATTCTTGAGGACTAAGACTAAGAATCAGAAGAGAAATGTACTAATTGATTACATTTAAAACCAGCTACCAGAACAGAATTCTTCGGCCTACACCTGCCTAGCACCAATTTACTGTACTACTTCCATCTACAATTCTGCCATTTGCACAAAAGGAGGGGTTGTGAGGAAATGAGATATTTTGGTATGTATATATCCTCTGCTCCATTTTATTACTAATAAAAATGCACAGGTAAAAATATTGTACATTTACATAATTTCCAAGCACATGCTATTTGGAGGCATTCAGTGTTTGCTAGTTGCTTTACAGAGGAGGAGTATGCACTTAAGTATTCATGCATTCTAGTGCATGTCACAAAATTTAGCCACTAGATTTGGAGGCTAGTGCCAGTACAGATACGATGGCAGATTTGCATACCTTTTCCATTGCTAAGGAGGACAATCAAAAAAAAAGCAGACAGTCTTAGCCACCAAAAAATGATAATGCCTTTTCACCTCTACCTGATGCTTCTACAGCTCCCAGGATGGAGAGGGGAGGGGCCTTTCCCCCAGATAATAATCTCAGAGATTATGAATGCATCCCATGAATATTATGTAACAGCCTCTTTCATTGTTGTTAGGTAATATTATTGGAAGATGGCCAGGGCCGATCTATTTGCATTGTTTCCATAATTTAACATACGGTACTTTGCAGCAGAGTTGTCAGTTATTGGACCTTTATCTATTTAGGGATGATGGGAGTTGGAGACAGAAAAAACTGGAGGTCCAACTACTGCTATAAAGTATGAACAATGGAGAAATAGCTACCTTAGAAAAGAGGTAGGAAAATCTTGGCTATCCAGCTATTGTTAAATTAGAACTCCCTTCAGTCACATGGTGGGAGCTGCAGTCCAGCAAAAATGATAAGTCCAAAAGATGTTTACAGCTGCATACAGCAATAACACTATAATATAAATTAGCTGCATATTTAGTAAAAGTCCAGGAGAGGACAGCATTCAGGTACTGCTATGTCATATAATGTCTCCCAGCATTCAGGTATTGCTATGTCATATAATGTCTCTTCACACAGTCAGAAGAGATTATGGGGGCCTTATTCACAAAAGAGAAGAAGAGCAATTCTGCACTAAAGGGTAGAAATAACAATTTTCCCCAAACTCTGCTCTAAATGGGACTTTTAACTCCTTGAACGAAATGAATTGGAGACCCCCTAGCATTCTAGGGGTTAAAAACACCACTAAATCAATGGCAAGTCCTATTTCTCCCCAATGTTTCAGTTGGTTTGCTCCAAACATGCTCCTCTTTCATTTTGTGAATTGACCCGTCAGATCTTTAGTATTTAGGGATATCTTAAAACAAATACAATATTTTTCTGAGATGTGTTGCTTCAGGGACTGATAATACACAGATTATTTACCACAGTGAGAGAGAAAAATAATTAGAGTAGTTACTGCTTTGTAAATACCTCATTGTGTTGCCAATTTAGAGACGCAGTGCTAGAATGAAACAGACTGGTGTATTCACAAATGGAGGAGTCAATGCAGATAACTTTGTGTAGTTTTGTTTATGTGAAATTAAATAACATCTCCTGGTCTGCTACTAACACCAAGACGTGAATGTGTCAGATGCGCTCCGAGCTACCTACAGTTTCTTTTTTTTTTTTTTTTAGCTTTCACTCTTATTAAAACAACAAGAAAGCAATGCAGAATTCTGCGCCCACACTATGGAGGACATTTACTAAGGAGGCAGTTGCTCAATGATTTATTAACATGTTTTGATTTAGAATTTGCTACGTTTCTCCTCCACCTACCATGCCACATGACATTTTCTACATATGTTTTATAGACTGACCGTAATGCAATTACACCAAGGAAATGGTGGCAGACAAATTAGGGGCAAAAGGTGGTCTTAAACTTGCAGCAAAATTTTAAATCTTTATTATACTGGCTGTGGAAAAGAGATCTTATTTTAGCCATGATCCCAGATGTTGTTATAATCGTTTTTTTGGTGCACTTAATGCAGACAAGTTATTTTTATGTACAAAAATCTTTATACATACATGCAGCCAATTTTATATTAAACTAGTGACAGATATAATATATGTTTGAACTACTTTTCTACATCTCCCCATAGGGCCTTATGCAGAGATCAAAATATGAGCAATTCTTGAAATAAACCACTAATTTAAATACGGTTTCTAATGCCTTAAAAGCAAGAGAAGTCTCAAGTGCATTGCAAAGCAAAATGCATTGGAGACCTCTCATATTTAAAGGCTTAAAAGCCCCATTTAAGCAAAGCCAAATGTGCTGGAGACATCTCTACCATTCAGAACGTTAAAAGCCCCAATTAAATCAGTGGGAAGCTTAGTCTCCTATGGTAAAACTTGATTTCTCGAAAATTGCTCCACTTCTCTTTTGTGCATAATGACCGAAATGTACAGATTTTGAACATAAAAACCTTTTCACCTATTTTCCTTCATGTCATAACATGAGAAAATTTGTAAATAACAGAAAATTGTATAGTATGGGAAATTTCTCAGACAGCTCTTTTTCTCTGAACAGTTTATTCACTGTGTACATATAAATGCAAGTTGGGTTGTCCTACAGAGAGGATAGTTTTATACTACAATGGAAAAAGGACCTAAGAATCATAATTTCTTCTGACTTTGGACAGAAAAGTGAATGCATCAGTCAATCACAGCAGTCCTGAACAGCAAGATGAAAGATAAAATGGTCAGAATGATCAATGTAAATTTCAGTGTTGATATTTCTATTATGTTTCCATGCAGATGAAAGATGTGAGCACTGAAGAAGATAAGGGGAATACAGTACATGGCCAATATATAAAATACATGAGGGTACAAAACAGAATAAAGTAGATGAGCTACCATTGTTTGCCCCAGGTTTAAGGCCACTGGACAAGCAACCAGAAAGAATCTGCCTCAAGAAAGTGTCACATATACCCCACAAAATGCACTCTTACTAAGGGCCGTATGTTCAGAAGAAAAGTGGAGGAGTTCTGAGGTAAACTATTTGCACTTTAGGGAAGAACTAAAAATGACCATTGATTTAAATGAGGAGTTTAACCCCTTGAATGCTAGATACGTCTCCAATGCATTGCTTTGTGAGACCTATCTACCACTCAAGTTTTTAAAATCCTCATTTAAATCAATGGGCATTTTTAGAAATTTTAGTTCTCCCCTGCAGTGCAATTGGTTTGCCCCAGAATGCCTCTACTTTTCTTTTGAACATACGGCCCTTAAACTCATTCAATAATTTAACTTTAAAGGCTTTATGTTTAAATGATGTAATTCTGGAGCAAACCAACTACACTAGGATAGAATAATAGAGCTTTTTACTCCCTGCATACTAAAGAATTCTCCAGTGTATTGCTTCTAATGCTTTAGAGATATCTCTAGCATTCAAAGGGTTAGCCCCATTTATATTGATGGTGATATGAGGAATTTTTACTTTCCCCAATCATACAGTTGGTTTGCCCCTGAATAACAGTATTTTTCTTTTGCACCTCAGTTCCTAAATGTAACAATAATGTTCTAACCAGCTTACTTCTTTTATGCTTAGAGCAAATATACCGCCATTTCCCCCCCCAGGACTCAGGGCAAAAGTGCTTCTATGATGTCCTCAATGATCACTTCCAGGGGATCCATTTTTGATGCCACTGGTGTCACCCAAGGCACAACTGACCGAAAGTCTAAAAACAAACAGAACTGGGTGAGCCAATTAAGGCATCTTTCATACAACTGTGACAATGCTGTTTCCCACGTATCTTCATTCATATCTAATCAGAACACAGGAGGGACATGTCTGACAGCAGGCGCACAGGAGAGCCAGCTAATATTAGCTGTGCCCAACATACCTTCCTCTAGACTGTAAGCTCTCACGAGCAGGGCCTTTGATCTTTTTGCTCTCCATAATAGATTTGTACTATTTAATATCTCTGTATGTCTATTCCCTATTATACAGCGTGGGGAATAAGTTGGCACTATATAAAGAATAATAATAATAATAATAATAATGTTTATTGGAGGTTATGATGAGCAAAGCAAACTACATCTATGTTTGTGTATAATGTCTGTGATCAGCCCCACAGGCTGCAGAGCAGACCTTGTTTACTGCAACTTTACAGCATTCCTGAGGGAACACAATAAAACTGTAGAGCGCTGCAGTTGTGTCCCACGAACTAACAGTCACTGTGTGAAAGGCACCATTCTCTAGCATGTTACTTGTTACCATGGGTAGCATTGCTGTGTTGGTATTGCCCATGTGAAAGGAGCCTAAAAATTGTGAGACACCAGTGAGGGAGTGCTTGCAAATAGATGTATAAAACCTAAAATGAATATCTAGGAGCCAGTAGTGAAATATTAGAAGTCAGTGAATGCATGCATCAATATACATGAATATAAATACCCCCAACATTAAGGAAAAAGAGAAATGTTAAAAGCTAAAAGTTCCTGGGCTTTTAATGGGTCTTGTTGATTTCAAAGAGTGTAAATTGCAAAGAGATCATTTGCATTCAGTGCTTAGTTTATTGAATTGTATTCAGTGCTTAGTTTATTGAATTGTAAGTGGTTTTCCCCATTGGTTCTGTAGCGAACCAGCAATAGAGAAATCTTCATGTGGTAAACATACAGAACACAACTGAGACAGTATAAAAAGATACATATAAACTGCCAAACCCCTGTAAGGGAAACATTCCTCAAATGTGGAAGGGGGTACATTATAGTAACTGAAGCAAGATGTGAGAAAAGGGCAGTCTGAACAAGTGTCATTTGTGGCATAGTGAAACGGCTGGTCATTCATTTACTAGGCAGCTGAGAAAGCAGTGTATCAGATCCACTAATGTAAATATTGATTAAAAAAAGCCATCGGGTATTTATCAGTGATATAGGGTGTTATGTATAAAAGAAAAGTGGAGCAATTCTGGGGCAACCCAACTTCACCACAGGGAAAAATTACCCCAAATTATCAGGTATACTATGCACATGTGCATAATATGCAGGTGTAGATTATACCCAAGATTTTAGGGGAAAACAAAAGTGCCTATGAATAATACGCACCCTTGTCTTCCCTCCCTGTACCCACCCAAAACAAATTATTTTCTTGTCTGCTTCCCTCCCTCCACCTCAATATGCTCCCAACTTCCCCTCCTTCTATTCACCCCCTCCAGAGGCATCTCGGATATCTGCGCAACGGGCTGTATGCTTGCATTTTTACTGTGAGGACCTATGTTATTTCAAGATAATGGTAGTGCCACTGCAGACCTGAAGGTCCTTGCAAGGCACTGCCATAGATCCAATGCATAGACTTATGTTCACTGAAACTACAGTAGTGCCCAGAAAGGACCTTCAGGTCCTCAAAGGGCACTACCAATACCCATACAATTTATTAAAACTTTAAAACAATAAAAAGATGGAGGAGATTTTAAAGGTACAAGAGTCAATTATCAAAAACCTTTTAACTAATTTGCATCTAGTAACAAAAATGCTGGTATTTATGAAAGTAGAGTAAAAGATGCAAACTGTAATTTGGAGGAGGACATTCTGGTAAGATCTTATATTTAAGGACATTGTCAAATACCCCCACAATAATTTACAATAATGAAAAAGATGATGGAAATTAGGAACAGTTTAAATATTAAAAAAAAAATAGAATAAATGCCAACTCTACTGTTAATAGATATCCAGATAAAACGTGGTACAGTGCACTCACAAGAGAGTGACATAAAGACGATACTTTTAATGGCTAACCGAGGACATAGAAAGTGCAATCTTTTAGGACACTAATGCACCATTTTCAGGCATAGACCAAATATGTCCAAAATAGAAAAACTGTGCAATAAAAATGAGGATGACACAACTATCATTGTAAGACCCACTGAAAAAGTAGGCAGTATTGTATTGATGGCTTTACTGAGGTATTTACAAATGTGTTTTATTCTGTTAAAAAAAAAAAAAAAAAAAAAAAAAGTACATATAACCACGGACCTCACTGATGAGTATTATGGGGTTTTAAAGGAAGTTTTAGCTAAAGTGAAAGAAATAGGGATCCTGTCACATGCAGAACTTGTTTGGAAGTCAATCACTGACTGCTGGTCTTTTATGACGTACCAAAGGACCGTTGGATGCTCCTGCCAGGCCAACAGCATCTGGGATTAGCTTCCTAACAGCAAACTTGTCTAAATATGTTGATCAATTTGTGTAATTAGAACGCAAAGATTTGCCTTCACATATTAAAGAAAACACTGAAGTAATTACTATGTATTAGCTACTATAAAGTGGCAAAAATAATTTATTTTGTGCACGCTAGATGTGTCTTCATTGCATACCATTATAGATTCAACTAAAAGGATGGATTGTGGGGAACTATTTTTTGAAGAAATCCAACAATCTTCTCCAAGAACAGATTTACTGTATTTTTGAAGTAATCTTCAATGTGTGGGTGCTATGAGTTGGAGACTTTTCAAGCAACCAAGATTTTAAAAGTGTTGATTGTTAGGATTCCATGGGACTCAATGTACTTTTGTAGCATAAAACTCACAAGAGTTGAACTTTTAATGGCTAACTGAGGACATAGATTAGAATATAAGCTCCTTGGGGCAGGGTCCTTTTTCTGTTTGATGCACTTTCCCCAGCAAACTTTAGCCTGAGGCTTTTAACCCAGTTTTGTATCATAACATTACAACTTCTGTAAAGCGTAGTGTATATGTATGGAGCTTTATAGATAAAGATATTTACATACATACATACATAGAAAGCGCAAGCTTTCAGGACCTGAAGGTCTCTTCTTCAATCATGGGTTAAAACTAAAGCTGGAATAGCACTGAATTTATATTTACAGAGTGTTACATAAATTTGAAACAAATTATATGCGTGGGGGGGAGCTTTATTTGTGAACCCATGAATGAAGAAGGGACCTTAGGGCCATTGAATCCCGTCTACTGGCGAACACAGTTCCAACTTTTTCCTGGATTAGAATTCCATGGACATTTTATATAAAATGAAAGGTTTCCACCATTTCAAAAAGTTTCAGCACTGCTGCATTATGTATTCAAAACAAACATGATGAATACAATGTGTATGTGTGTGTGGGGGGGGGGGGGGAAGGCTGGAAAGAACCTCACATTAGAACTGAATGTGAAAGGAAATTATTTCACAGCTCTGATGAAATCATCCATTGGGGAAACACACGTGCAACCAGTTTTTACACATGGGAGTGTATTTACTATGGGTTACTTTTAAATGGTTGCATGCAAAAGAGCATGAGACCACATGACCCATTAACCATGCCGCCTGGATAAAAATGTCGACATGAGAATCTCACAATGCATGACGGAGCAAAATTCTCATGTCGGGTAGCTAAATGTCGCATCTTGCCAGCCTGATTTGCTCCATTAATAACATGTGATTGTCCCTGAATGGCATCTCTGCCAAAGTAACGATTAAGAAAGGGGAGGATTACATGTGTGGTGCCACGGACACTGTGCCTCACATTAATCCTCTGACTGCCACTGGGAACAGCTAATAATACATGAATACAGTAGAAGCTCAGAATACCCTGTACTTCCTCTCATTGCAATGCACAACACCACAATAATGTTAACATGTAAAAGTGCAATCTAAGACCTACGACACGTCAGTAAATAGAACACTGGACATACCTGGTACTACCTCATATCAGAACGCTCTGAGCCATACACAATAAGTCAGTAAACTTAACACCAGGTAGTTAAATGTGGCGTCTTGCTGAGCGCTGCCCCAGCTTACAGCAAAGGTTTTTAACTAAGTGTACAATTGACCTGGTACGCGCTCATCCACATGCAAGTCCAGGTTTATGGTGCTGTAGGCAGAGGGTGTTCATGCGCTCTCAATATATATAACGTGAGGAAAGATAACATTCATAACCATTAAATACATCAGTATACAGATATTTTTACTTAGCCACTGCCCATGCTGCTGTCCAACTCACTCCGTGCAGGACATATAATCCACCTGCTCCGTGGCTGCACGAATATGTCCTGCACGGAGTGAGTTGGACAGCAGTATGGAAAGTGGCTATGTAACAATTACTTCTGTATACTGATGTATTTAATGGTTATGAATGTTATTTTCCCTTCGTGAGGAACCACAATCAATGCAAGCCAATGTGTGAGGAAATATCTGGCACTAATTGGGTTAATGTCTGAATGATCCACTCACTCAGTGGCTGCACTATGTGGTGGAATAAAGACAATGAACTAACCATATTTTATTTCACATGATAGATTCACTTTAATAGGGCAAATCAGGTGCTCAACAAGATGCAACATTTAACTACCCGACATGAGAATCTCACGCTGTCATGCAGTGAGAGATTCTCATGTCGACATTTTTATCCAGGCGACATGGTTAATGGGTCATGTGGTCGCACACTTTGCGACCTTTTAAAAGGATACCTTTACTGTGACCCAAATTGTTAATTTACAAGCAAGAAAGGAGGTGAGTGGATTGTTTTCTGATCTCATATTTATGTGATCTTTGTTGATAGTATTATGTCCATTACAATGCATTTTCACAGATTTTAACTTGTGTCTTGATATGATTCATAATCCCATTATAATCTATGGAATTTGCTTTTAACTAGAAGTCTGGTAGGAATAGAAGCAATGCGTAAGATATGTATATTTTTGTTCATTTGCCCAGTTCAAACTCCCACTCATTTTGTAATTCTGACTAGCATACACAATTTGTTTCACAAGAGAATAAGGGAAATCTGCTGTTTCTATGTTAGAGATGCAAAATAAGCAGCTGATTTTGTGTCTTAGTAAAACCAGCCATTGACTGTGCAAGATCTGCAACTTTTATTTTAGAAAATAACTGTGTGTGGCACAATTCAAATGGATAAAAGAACAAACAAGAACAAAGAATAAGTATGACTTTTAAAGGGGCAGTAAAATGGGTATCCTATTGAAATGTAGCCCTCTATTTGGCGACCACTAAAAAGGTGCATTCATAATGTCACCTGCATCAACAAGGTGACATCAGAATGTTGTCCCCATCAAAAGGGAGACATTCTGATGTCTCACGCTTAAGGGTCGCCAAATATGGGTGACATTTCAATAAGACACCATCTCACTCTACACTGCATGCGTCTGAGCACCATCAATATGACAATTAATAATAATCGGCAATATAAATTCTATGTTACAAGTAACAAATTATAGCTTTTTAGTTGGTGTAAATTCTTAGATTCATCAGAATGTCCCCCTTTTGATGCGGGCAACATTCTGATGTTGCCCTTTTGATGCAGGTGACATTATAATCTCGCCTTTTTCATGATCGCCAAATAGAGGAAGACATTTCAATAGTAAACCAGTAAAATGTATATAGGAAGTGGCCTATAGGAAACTGTCTAACAGTTCCCATAGAGTAGAATGCTCCATTTCACTCATGGCTAGCTCTGCAAATCTTCATCATCTGAAGGGCTAGGTGATCTCAACTCCTCGCTTAGGGGAGATTTTTTCCTTTCCATAAACAGCTGACAGATTCACAGATATAGGGCTTCTGTGGGGATGATATTAATGTTGCCATCTCTCTGATAGGTGTCGAATGAATAACTGACCTCATTCAGCCCTGCAGATCACTGAGATCTGCTGAGTGATTCATGAGAGAAAGAGAGCATTTTAAAGTTATGGGAACTCAGATAGCCTTATTTAGGTACAAGGACACTTCATATCTTCATGCCCTTTTAATGACCATTGTGTTAAAAGTATATGCACAGTGAAACAAGTTCGCTATGAGACAGACATTCACTTAATGTAAGACCCTATGTTCAAACTAAAACTGTGGTAATTCTGAAACAAACAGACTGCACCACAGGGAAAATACTTATTACCATAATTCCCATTGATATAAATGGGGCTTTTTAACCTTACTAGAAAAGTCTCCAACATATTGCAAAGCAAAGCACTGAAGACCAGTCTAGCAATCAAGTGATTAAAAGCCCCACGTCCATCAACTGGAATATGCAATTTTTTCCCATAGTGCAATTAGTTTACTCCAGCATTGCACCTTTTTTTTTCCAACATTGCTCCCCAGTGTTATACAATCCCTTTGGCAATCAGAGCATTACTACAATCTATTTTTTTTTTTTTTTTTTGTAAATCAAAGTTTATTAATTTTTGAGTAATAGAAAAGGGAGAAGGGGGTACAGAAATCAGAAAAAGGGGGGGGGGGGACAGGGGACAAGAATAATAAAGCACATCGGCATCCAATAAGGAATAACAGAAAAAAATACGATACATGAGATATAAATACAAGTTGAAGACTGCAATCGCAACAGAATCTCAGAGAGAATGAGATAAGAATGGAGAGAGAAAAAAAAAGGGGGGGATAACAGCAGGACGAGATCCTGGGCAAAAGAATAGGCCTTCAAGAGCGCGATTCATCTGCGGGTCCTCCAAAAAGTGCATCCAAGCCGACCAGGTACCGTGATAGCAGTCCCACTGACCATCTGACCTCATGACAAGCTCCTCCAAAGAGCGAATGCTTTCTACCCGCGAGACCCACTCGTAAATAGACGGAGGGGAGGTCTTGCCCCAGTGCAACGGGATCAGTGATTTAGTTGCGTTCAGTAAGTGTTTGATAACCGATCTTTTGTAAGTGGAAACCGGAACAGTTGTATGGTGAAGTAAATAGGCAGCAGGAAGGAAGGGAGGAGGGACATCTATGAAAGTAGGTAAGATAGAATGAATGCGCGACCAAAAGGGGGATATGAGGGGGCAATCCCACCAAATGTGAAGCAGGGTGCCAGGGGCAGAACCACAACGCCAACAAGTGTCAGGCGTAGTACGGGAGAAGGTGTGAAGCATGACCGGGGTACGGTACCAGTGGGCAAGCAACTTGTAGGACATCTCTTGGATCCTAGTGTTCAAGGAACACTTGTGTGTCAGGAGAAAAATCTTCTCCCACTGCCGTTCACTCAGCGACACCTGAAGAGCCGTTTCCCACTTCCCAACGTAAGCCGGAAGGGAGGAATCCAGCTGGTTGAGAAGCAGGCGATATAAAAGAGAAATGCCATGTGAGGGAAGAGCCGTACCATGACAAAGGGCTTCAAAAGGCGAGACATTCCGAGACAAGTTGTGTTTCTGAGGCAAAGAACAGAAAAAATACCCTAACTGGGTGTAGTGGAAGCGATCTAGAGCCGTAGGAGTTCGATCAGGTAAGAGATCAGTCAGGGATCGCAGCTTGTTATCGGGGGACAGAAAGTCAACAAAAGCGCTCTGTCCATTCAGGGACGTATTGAGAAAAGAACCAGGGTTCTGGCCTGGGGGAAAGTCAGGCTTGTGTCGAATGGGGGTAAGAGGAGAAGGATATGTGGTAAGATGACAAACTCTAGAGGCGGCATGAAAGACCCAAATCGTAGCAGATGTCAGTGGATGAGCAGCTGAGAGTTGGCTAGCATGGTGAGGTTGAATCCAAGGAAGCAAATGTAGTGGAACAGAGGACTCAGCAGCTTCAATATCTATCCACGATTTATGAGGGGGTTTATAGATCCACTCAAGGAGACGAAGGAGGTGAGATGCCCGATAGTATGTCTGGGGGCACTGTAGGGCAAGGCCGCCACGCAATCTTGAATGCGTCAAGAGCTCAAACCGAATTCTCGGTTTCCTGCCAGCCCAAACGATCTTCAAAATCATAGAGCGAAAAGAAGTAAAAAAGGCCACCGGAATTTTAATTGGTAGGGTTTGGAAAAGATACAACAAACGCGGGGGCACGTTCATCTTCAAGGTGTTTATTCTACCCGTCCATGAGACATGTAATGGAGTCCAGGTCTCAAAGTCTCGTATCAAGGCTGTCAGGAATGGGGGAAACATTGTACAATCTATTTTTTAGCACCATCAGCATATATAGCTATTCAAAATAGAAACACTAGTCCATAGGAATTGGTGACTATTAGGAACACGAGTTCCTGCCCTGAAGGGCTAACTATTATCTGCAGTCCAGAAGACTGACAACTGTGAAGGCATTAAACAAAATCACTCAGTAGAATACATGTAGGTTAATCAGTGGCTTTGTCATTATGCCAGATCCTTCAAAGATTAAGCAAGGATATTCTTGCTAGAGGGGCAACGCAAGATCTGCAACACACTAAACCCTTACAACAGAAGTTGACGCAGACAAGTAAATATGATGTTGATCTCTCAAACCTAGGAGTGGAAGGTTTGCACACTTGACTTTCTGCAATTGGTTTGTAGCATATTTAATTAAGCAAACAATAAAAGCTAAATGTTTGGTGCTTAGATCATATTTGTAATGTGAACCTGACAAATGTGGTCTGCCAACAGGAACACTGAACCGCATTCACAATGTAAGGAGGTGCAATTCTTGTTAAAACAAAGGATGAGGGGGAAAGTGGATTCCACTATGCATTCAATTGCTTTTTAAAGGGATAGTAATCTTTATTTTATTTTGTAGGCATTAAAAAAACACGAAGAACGATATAAGTCTTATCTCTCAAACCTTTATGGTCTTATGGTCACAAGCAAAGTTTCCCCTCCCGCCCCTTTTACCTAGTGTAAGCCATCTCTTCTCAGATGTGGAATCTAGTTGTAAGACCAGACAGATAACAGAAGGGGACAGTCTTCTTCCTGTGACAACAGTGAAGGCCCTGCCTCCCTTGACAAGTTTTTCAGGTTTTTCCCTGATCTTAATTGAAGATTGTCCCTCTCTGCAGTCTACCTGGGCACCTCCCTTCTGATCTGGCTGAACAGTATTACATCAGTAAAAAGGGCGGGAGGGGATACTTTGTCATTGAATTACTCTTGAACTACAACTCTGACAGAACTGAAATAACACTATCCAAAGTCCAAATACTATGATGATTAATTAGAGCTGCTTTTATTATGAAACAATACTATCCCTTTAAAGGGACCATAATGTCCCATAAAAAAATCATCTACTTTTATAGAGCTTAAAAAAATAAACTATGTCCCACAAATCCTATCTCTCAAACTGCACACTTTGTAGACCTTTCCAGTGAAGTAATTTTGGCTCTGCTGAAGAACCTCCTTGAGTTGTATAACTTGAATATCCTGCTGTCATATTTACAGCTGACATCAGGAGAAGGGGAGGGAGAGGGGGACTTTCAGTGCAAATATCTCTGAAACCATAGCGGTTTGAGAGATAGGGTTTGTGGCACATAGTTTATTTTTTTAAGCTCTACAAAAGTAGAAGATTTTTTTTTTATGGAACATTACTGTCCCTTTAATTAGCTGGAAACTGTGTTGGCTATCTCCCAAAATTGCACATCTTTAGGTTGATCCTCTTTTAAATACTTATACCATCTTTTCTAAAGAAATGTTCTTGCTCTAGTCATTTTCTCTCATTGCTCCATATTTTCCTGCCATCTAAATCTAAAATAGGAAGGTACAGATCCATCAGAACTGCTCACTTTCAGCACTGGGATATTGGCTGCCATTTTGTGCACCTGTACTGCGGGGTATGCACTATGGTGCATGACCTCATTGGTGCATACTGATCCACACAATCCACTGTCTTAACCCTTTGAGTGCCAGAGGGGTATGCAACGCATTGCAAAGCAATGTGTTGTGTACCACTCTGGCACTCAAAGGGTTAAGTACAAACAAGTCTCCTGCACAAATGGAGTAAGGTCCTTTGGGCCTTGTAAGTACATTGTACTAAATAAGACACAGGAAAAAGAATGCCTCAAATGACACATAGTCTTCCCCACTGCCTATCTCCTGAGCAATCAGCTCTAAAAGGGGAATTTTCAGTGAAAATAGCTTAGTAAATCGGCACTAGGCAGGCAGAGCACTAAGAAATCAGTTCCAGCTCCTAGTGTAGCATAGAACTGTACTAGCACATCCCCTTGAGTGGAATTAATACAAACTTATCATCCAGTTTCTCTCATGTAACCCTCTATTTTTAACCCCTGTAACAGGGCTACTGCACTCATAAGTGACCTGCATCCAAATTCAATGTTGCTACTAATTTACTAATTCACACTGACCTCTTTGTGTTTTCTGCAGTTCAGCACCCTTGTCTGCTACACTATCTACAATGACTGGTCTCCATAACACAGCTTTGACACAATTTTTATTGAGAATCTTCCTCTAGAAGCATAAAGTACAGACACTGAAAATATGGAAGTTCATCGTGACATCAAATAGCAGGCAAGTGTGATGTCTGAGGAAACCATACAAAGATCGGCATAACAATGAAAGACAAAAATAAATAAAATTAATATATTAAAGGGTATTATAAAAGGCTCATAATTATGCAATAATGCATTTTAATAGGCATATACAATAAACATCAATAACCAAACAGGCATAAAAAATACTGACCACGTGCTTGGCTTTTCGTGGAATACGCTTTTTATCCCTTTAATATTGTTATAAATCTAGTCTTTAGTCACTGCACACCTCTATTGTTGTTGAAAGAATGTGGGACCGGACACAGACTTCAACACAGATCACTGTATACAGGAAACTGCAGATAAAGTGCAACAAATATATAATGGATATATAGGAATGCTGTATGAAAGACACCTATCTAGGCAAGTCAAAAGTTTTCTCGGAAAGGAACAAAGTGTAGAGGGAAGGGAAGCGTGTCATGGGGAGGGTTGATCCAGATGGTAGAGTGTGTGATACTGGAGGAGTAATAAAAAGCATTTATTAAGGGGTTGGTGACAGGAAGTGGACTGCTGTAAGGGGAAGAGAGGACAAGGAGAAGCACCCTCCCTCCCTATTACGGTGTGTTTGGTCGTTTGTCACAGCTGGGCAGGTAGTCCTTGCCTTGTTTACAGAGATCAATAACTTATGTGGTAAAGTTATGTGGAGCTTTCCTCAGGTAGAAGCCCTATGTGAGTTTGCCCGGGACCTAGTTCGTGGGTGGTGATTTTATGCATTGAAGTTAAGGTGGATGGCCAATGGGGTAATATCATGGGGGTCAGCTGTAAGAGCTGAAGAATGTTGGGTTCAGCTATAAGTGCTGAAGAATGTTGGGTTCAGCTGTTAGTGCTGAGTAATGTTGGGTTCAGCTGTTAGTGCTGAGTAATGTTGGGTTCAGCTGTAAGTGCTGAAGAATGTTAATTATTACTATTAATAGTTGAAGAGGCCATTTACACAGGCCGCAGTGCCGTCCAGCAACCTCGGCTGGTGGCCTGGATCCTATGTCACTTGCTGTGGTGCAGTCATGCGCAGTAGAGGAAGGAAGATGCGCAGAGAGGACTCTGGTCTGAATTCAGGGCGCCCCACTCAGTATCAGCCGTGGCACGCGCAGGATCTACTGCGCATGATTGCAGCATGCTCAGCTGTCTCTACTGCACATGACAGCTTCTGACAAACATCATAAGTGAATTATTATATAGGATGGTTAAATAATAATGTGATTGGAAGTATTTAAATAAGGCTGTGGCCTGTTATCCCCAAGAGATGTGTTTGTGTTTATTTGAGGGATCATGCCCTCTCCTTATGATATGTGTTCAACAAGAACCACTTAAGTTATGGTTCCCCCTTAAAACTCTGCAATAACTCTACAATCATACCTATTGCTTATGGATCATCTACCACTCCTTACTCTCCTTTCTTCCCAATAAACATTTATTTAAAGTACATCTCCTACCTGATAACATGTTTTTATTTTTACAGCATTGCATCAAGTCTTCACTACAGAAAGTCCTACTGGTCACTATGAATCAATTCTGTGTGGACTAGTTCATCAGAATTACTCTTTCATTAGTAATGGATTTCAGGTCAGTGGAAGCTGACAAGATTCTTTTTGCATGGCTCAGTACCTCAAACTCCATCTTCTTAGGAAGGAAGACTTTTTAGGGTCCTGAAGTCCTGCAACAGACAGCCATGCCCCCCTCAGCAGACATTATATGCAGTACTAATTGTAGAATATATTTAAAGGGATAGTTATATAAAAAATAAATGTACATCCAATTGTTCAATTTAATTTTCTGTCTCCTAATTTTTAGCTGTTGGGCCATGTTTCACTGTGTGCAGCAGCCATTTTCAATGGGGTTTTGTTTGCAATATGTAGTTTATGAGACAGCGCTACCACTGAAACAGGACAAGAATGTTTTCAACCTTAGGCTACAAAGGGATTATGAGGGGGTAGTGGTGGCCCCTTGAGTAACATTATTAAATAGAAAGATAGATGAACTGAGGCTACTGCTCTTCTCTCTGATACTTTTCTGTTACTCATGCTATAAAAACTTTCCCAGAGCCCTAACCAATCTTTGGAACTCATTACCACATCCCATCAGTCTCTCTCCCAGCTTTATAACAATAAATGGCACAAAAAGAAATAAACATTTTATATAAACCAATCCATACTTATTATACCTAGGGCCAATTTACATCTCTGGTGCCCCTCGTCATGACATTCTAGGCGCCCTTAGCGTCATCCATGACCATACGCCCGTTTCTTAACTACCCCACCTCCAGTCTAGTCCTCTGTATCCTGGCAGGGAAAATAGCCTTGGCCAATAAGTAAGGGAAAAAAAAAAAAAAAAAAAACTTTAACCCTTTGAGTGCCAGAGGTGTATGCAATGTGTTGCTTACCACTTTGATACTCAAAGGGTTAACCCTTGGATGCTAGAGAGATCTCCAGTGCATTTCTTTGTAATGGTTGGGGATCTCTCTAGCATCCAACTGGTTAAATAATAGCCTGTAAAGGAGTATAAAATTGGTACAGGGACACTGAGATTGCTTTGGCCACACCCACAACTCAGAATGTAGGTGTGGCCAGCACAGCTGAGGCACCCTCTCAAAATTTGGAGCTCTAAACAGTTGTCTATTCTGCCAATTGGCAAATTCAGCCCTAATTATAACCAATTCTGGGTTCCTGAAGCATAGAAACTGGGCCAACCCTATCAATTCTCCCTTATCTGGTGGATCAATCCTACAAGTCTCTGAATCTTCCAAACTTCTTCAGGTGTAGACTAGCCTTAAAGTTGATCCAATCTATTTGCCTACACCAGCTCACATGACAATTTTTTTTTTTATTCTATCTTTATTGAGATACAAAGAGAGAATATAAAGAGGCTTTAAATACATGTGGGTAATTGGCAACAGAGTAAGACAAAAAGCAAAGCAAATAAGGCCCCTAGAGACACATTGTAGTGGAGTCAATAGATATGCCTGAGCAGTATTGATTAATGCGTTAGGAAGAAAATAAAAAAGAATAAATTACAAATAAAAATCTAAGCAACAAAGTGGCCTGTACTGCCCTTCCTGCCAGATGAAACACTCAATAAAAGCTGTATTACACATGAGTATTCCCCCACTTATCCCTCCAGTTATGCAGTTTCAGAGCACTGAATTGGACATGCTAGAATAGATACCATTGGATGACAACTGCCATCTTCTAGAGCCAGAGGAGGATGATAGAAGCTGATGTGTAGCAGTAGTTGTAAGGCCTCGCATTGCTAAACCCTGTACTAGAACATATGAATGAAACACAGAAAACTGAGAAAGGGAAGTTTATGCAAGTCACATATAAGTGTACCAGTTTAGAACCCTTAAAGCTCTCTGAGCATGATACTAAGCTCCAATAGCATTTTCTGTCTGCTTTAAGAGCAGCATGTATCCCATGTTTTGTGTCCCACTTGCTGTAAAGCAGAGTTGCCAGTGGAAACCGCATTCCTATTGGCTGTACAGATTGATGACATATCACAGCAGCCATTAGGAACAGCTAGCTGTCTAAAGCTCATAGTACCAGTGAGGAAGCCCTGGAGGGAACTGTACATTGAAGGGCTGAATGTTTTTCATGATGTTACACTTTGCAATAGGAATAGCAGCTGTTATTGTGATATTAGTTGCCCTATAAGAAAAAAGATGGTGAATATGAAATAATGTTTTATACACAATTGTTATTACATGATTATACAAAGATAATTGTAATAATAAGAGAACTATTTCTAGGTGCTAATCTAAATGGCCACTCAAGGAGTAGGCAGTGAAGGAGTGTGGGCTTTTGCTTTGTTCTAATGTGCAGGCTAAGAGGAAATAGAACTCATCCTTTTTATGTCTGCACTGAGGGTGGTATAAATGGTTATGCACCTACCAGGGCTGTCTGTAGAAAATGGCATCTATAGTAGATTGTGTGTGAGAGGAGTTGTGAGCTACTATCTATTAAGACTCCAATATGCAGACATAGGAGCTTGTTTAGAGTGCTTATATATGTGTGCACAATAATCATTCGTTCCATGTTGTGTACATCTTGCTTCCTGACTCTGGCCTGTGCAGACAAGGAGACTAACCATCTTCATATTCTGCCCAATATCCATGGAATTCATCACCATGTGAGAGGACCAGACCAAGATTTCCATTTCTTAGCCTTAAATGGATAGAATCTCTTTATTTGGACTTCACATATCATGTTAATGCACAATATGTGAAGTTAAATTGTCTGTACTTTTTATTTTAATTTTCATCTTCACCCATTTTATTTTATACTTTTATGTTCCCAACTTTAATCTCCCTGGAACTGTTTCCAGAGAGCTTTCTGTCAGGGACTGTGAAATCAGGGATAGGGATCAAATGCAGAAAAGATACAATGTACAAAATCTGGTATACAGCACACAACACACAGAACACTCAGTGCTGCAGTGTATCACTGTACTGCTTTGATGGTCGACTGACCCAAGGAACTTACTGTCAGGGACAAAAAATGAAGAAAAAACCCATAAAAACAGGAGAAGATGAAAATTAACTTACACTGCAAACACTTAATTCCAAACACAATATATGCCAGTAAGCACAGAGCCCTACATGATGCTTTATATAAAGAGTCTAATAAAAACATTACCTTTTTTCCATTTGTTTGACAAGCATTTAAGACACAAGAAAATGCCTTAGCTCAGCTTGCAAGTCAATAAAGGGTAACTCTCTTGGGGACTAGAGGGGCATTTCATTGACGTAAGCACTGGTCTTTCCTCCTTTGCAAATGTCACTCTGTACATCAGGGAGGAGCAATGTGTGGCTCTCTAGCTGCTGTAGGACAGCAACTCCCATCATCCTCATCCAGCCAATGTTGATGGGATTTGTAGTTCAGTGGCTGGAGAGTCACATGTTACTCCCACTTGCTGTTGCTGATGTGCTACGAAAAATTGGGCATATATGCACTAAGGTGGAGGTGTCTTAAGTTTTTTCAGTCATAGGCCACATGATCAGAGAGCCATAAGTGGGACAGCCACGTTATTTTTATTTATTGATAATGACGGTGAATAAAAGTCTTCAACTATTCAACATATGGAGTTATTTCTTTATTGATCAAGTTAATGACTGCTGAAATTTAACAGGCATCTATTCTTGAATTTACTATACTGGCACCCTGGGGTCATATGGGCCGCATTTGGCCCATGGGCCGCATGTTGGACACCCATGCACTAAGGTGCAATAAAGAGGAGGTAACTTCTCCAATGTAATAAACGCCCCAATTACTATGCTGTTCTAAGGAGCCCATGCACTAACACAGTGCTGGGCAACAGGAGGCCCTCCAGTTACTACCAAACTAAAGCTCCCATTATCCTCTCTTGCTGTTGGCTAGTTGGGGCTGATTGGCAGCAGCTGGAGGGCCTCATGTTTCACACCCCTACTAACATATCTAAACTTGGAGCAACTGTACTGTATTGACTCCATAGTTTGACATGGAAACGGGAGAGTTTATCAAACCTTTATCATTCCTTATTGTCCTGAGGGAGATTCACTAAGCAGTGATAAACTGGAGAAGTCATCTACACTTTATCACTTCTCCAGTTCCTATGTTATTCAATGGAGCCAATGCACTAAGATTTCTTCAACTTTGGAGATCTTAGTGAATAGGCTCCATAGAATAACATAGGAAGTGAAGAAGTGATAAACTGGAGAAGTCATCTACACTTAATCGCCTGTATTATCACTGCTTAATCTCCCCCCATGGAGTGATTCCAGAGCAAACCAATTGCACTAGTGGTAACAAATAAAAATACCCTATTGGTTTCAATGGGCTTTTAACACCCAGAATGTTAGAAAGGTCAGGAACCTCTCTAGCATTGAAATGGTTAAAAACTCATGGAAATCAGTGGCAATGTTTTTATTTCTTTCCTATGGTGCAGGTGGTTTGCCTCACAATTACTCAATTCATCACAGCATATCCGCTTTCTTGTACTGGCAACACTTCCAACTACTCCGATGGTTGTGATAGTGTAATGCAGTACCTGGGAGTGGCACCTCTACATTCTACATCTCGGTATCTGTAAAAAGAGAATTCTATTTGCATTGTAATAGCTTTGCAATTTCCATAATTTTCCATAATTATAAGCATGGATATCAATCACAGGTAGTTCTGTTGGCACAAGAAATCTAATAAAAGCATTACGGTAATCAAATCTATAGTGAAAAATTAACAAAAATATATATAACTGACAGTACAGGAAGGGAAATAACTAGGCCCTGGTGAATGTGAGACCTCCCCCTCCAGTTTGTATGACATAAGCACACAGACACACTCTGATGGAACAGGGCACAACGTTATCAAGCACAAGTGCCTCCACGATGGTGAATAGGTTCTGAATTTCTGAACACATCTTAATAATTTGTACCAAAGCCTAATAAATAATTGAAATCTGAATAATTTGGGCCACAGCCAAACAGAAATTGAATCTATATAGCACTGAGGAGACACATGTGCTTTGCAACACGGTGCTCTCTTCCATTATTGTGTCATATTATATATAAACTCCAGCCTCTCTATCCTTCAGTCTTCTTCCTTACCCATTTTTCCCTTCTCTTTCCTTCAGTCTTTTTCACCTCTCACCCTTTTTTCACCCTCTCTCTGCTTTCATCGTCACCCTTCTCACCCTTTTCCCCCTCATCCCCTAGAGCTCTTTTCATTCCTTCTCTCAATAAGTCCCCCTTTCTTCTCTCCCATTCCTCTCCTTCCCATAGTTTTTTATCACCTCTGTAACCAATTACCCATTTTCTCCATCAGCTCCTTCCTTTCTTCTCAGTCTACCTGTTGAGCTTTCCCCAGTATTTCTCCTGTTTCTCCAATACTTGTATCCCTCAGTCCCCCCAATCAGTGTCTCTCCTCTTTCAATTACTCGCCTCCTCTAGTCATTTTGACCTCTTCTCCCCAAGTCTTCACATTTTTCTCCATCAGCTTCTTTCTCTCCCCCAGTCCCCCTCCTTCTCCCCCACCAGTAACCTCCCTCCCCTTTCAATCAGTATGGTATCCCTCAGTCCACCCTATATGGACCACCCCCTTTTTTATCCCCTCTGTCTACTTTGGGGTAAAATGCATTCCGGAAGCTCCCGCCCACTTGCCTACTTTTTCTGGTCAGCCAGTATTTGCAGATGAAATCTGTGACTCCACTGGCTCAGAGCTCTAGATCAGCTCTCCATTGCATTCCCCGTATGGCTTGAGGATACTGAGAGCCAGGATATGACATCATATCACAGAACTATATATCATTAAGCCATGCTTAGATTGTAAGCTCTACGGGGCAGGGACCTTGCATATGTATACTCATCTGGTGTTCCCCTTATGAGTGTCTATATAAGCACTTAATTACTGCACTTATTGTACCTCTTCTATACTAAATATAAACTGTAAAGTGCTAAGTACACATGTTGGCGCTATATAAATAAGTATATACATACATGCAGGGGCACAAGTGTGAGCTAATTTAGAGGTCTGTGCCAAATGACATCATATCCCGGAGCACTACATTGGGAGTAAAGGAGTGGTAATATAGAAGTCTGTACCTGAGGAGGCACAGTGCTCAGTGCGCCTATTAGAAGAGATTGTCTAATCTACCCAATGCCTCTTGCTACTGGTCACCTGGGATGACAGGCCTGGGAGCAGCTGGACCCTCTCACTTTGCTTTGCTCTCTATAAATTACAGGGATAGATGTATTAATCGTATTCTTTAACTCTAAGGATACTTGAGACGTCTGCAGAGCACTGCTTCTCAATGCACAGAATGTCGCTGTCATCCAAGGGGTTAACACATACAAAAAAAGAGTAAAAACAAAAGATGCTCCTAGTGTAGTATCTTCTTATTCAAATGAACGATCAACATAACACCACCAATGAGAAACTACTCACATACTTTAATGCTGGAACAACACTCTTGTGTGAACCAGCCAAAAGGCATAAGGAAAAGAAACACTGATCCATTAAACAGTATCAACGGATCTTCTCCTGCACCACTGTACACAGCTTCTCAACCGAAACCTCTCCACCCACAGAGCAAGATACATGGAACAAAAGCAAAAGAGGCGTGCCAATAGTGCCTTATCAAACAATATAATATGAAAAACAAAAATCTATATCATACTCACATTTCATGGTGGCTGTAATAGAACATATGTTTATACACAGATAACATGCAGAGAATATACACCAGTGTTCCCAAAAGTATGTAGAGATCACAACAGAAACTGCTCTGCATTTATTAAAAATAAATAAAAACACATTTTATCACATTACGCGTTTCACAGCTAACAATGCTTTATCAATTGTGTAATCCAGCAAAGAAACAAATAAACAAAAGCAGCATTGTTAGCTGAGAAACGCATAATGTGATACCAATGTGATTTTAACCCTTTGAGTGCCAGAGAGTGCTTTGCAATGCGTTCCGTACCCCTCTGGCACTCAAAGGGTTAATAAATGACGATATATTATTATTATTCTTTTTTTTTTTTTTTAACATCTATCTTGATCTCTACATGCTTTTGGGAACGCTGCTACAGTGAGCCTGAGCAGAGATGGGTATATATTCTGTGCATGACTGCTAGTTTTGTATAGACATATGTTCTATTACAGCCATCATCAAATGTGAGTGTGATTTACATTTTCATATAATATTGTTTAGTAAGGCACTACTGGCACCCCACTGTTGTCCCTTTTCCTTTTGATCCAAGGGGATAAGCTAGAGGTGCAATTTGGTCCTCGAAGGCAACATGGATATCAGTGCAACGCCTGCACGAAAGCACCCTGTACTTTCTCTGCACTATACTAACATCGTTTTTTTATTTAGCCTGTGATTAGTAGCAAAGGAGTTAAATCCATGAGGCTGGTGGACTAAGAACTGAAATAATTCTGAGGCAAACCAACTATACCATAATTGATTTAAATGGGCCTTTCAACCCACTGAATTTCGGAAGGGTCTCTAACACATTGCTTTGCAATGCATTGGAAACCTGTCTAGCATTCAAAGGGTCAAAAGTCCCATTTACATCATGTTGCACAATGATATCTAGTGACGTATAATGAATGCCCCCCGGTATAGCTGCATTAGAGCAGAGCACAAGTACTCTTATTGCAGTGCCGCTGAATGGCAGAATGGACTGTGGTCACCCTAGTTCAGGGGTGCCAAAGTTTAGTTCTCAAGATCTACCAACAATCCAGGATTTAAGGATATCCCTGCTTCAAGACAGGATGATCAGCCAAAATGAATGGGCTACTGATTAGCCCACCTGTGCTTAATCAGGGATAGCCTTAAAGGGACAGTAATGTCCCATAAAAAAATTTGTATTTTGTAGTGTTTAAAAAAATAAATTATATGGCACAAATCCTATCTCTCAAACCTCTATGGTTTGAGAGGTATTCGCATGTAAAGTTCCCCGCTCCCTCCCCTTCTCCGGACGTCAACGTCTAGCTGACAGCAGGTGATCCCGGTCCTGGGACCAGCCGGAAGCTCTTCAGCAGAGCCGAAATCGTGACATTGGAAAATAATTACTTAACTGGAAAGCTCTACAAAGCGTGCCTGGTTTGCAAGCACACTTTGTAGACCATTCCAATGAAGTGGTTGTTTTCCAATATCGCTATTGCAACTCTGCTGAAGAGCCTCCTCATGCCGGCTGACACGGATCTCCTGCTTTACAGCTGACATCAGGAGAAGGAAAATTTTACATGCTAATATCTCTCAAACCATAAAAGTTTGAGAGATAGGATTTGTGCCATATAATTTATTTTTTTAAACGCTACAAAACAATACATTTTTTTATGGCACATTACTGTCCCTTTAATTCCTGGCCTGTTGGTAGCTTTTGATACCCTCTGCAATGCACTGCTTTCCAATGTATTGCAAATTGGAAACCTTTCTAACATTCAAGTGATTAAAGCCTCATTTAAATTAATGGCTATATCTATTTGTCCCCATGTAGTTGGATTGCCCCAGAATTGCTTCAAGTTTTCTAAGCACATCAGATTCACTGTGTGAAGCACCTTTAACTCATTCACACATAAGTACGTTCCATGTCGTCATGAAAAAGGTGGTCCTTAACATCTAGAGTCCTGGGAACTAACATTTCCATAAGGACAACGTTGATGTTTCCGACGTGCCGGTACACGTGACCTGTGACGCGTACCAGCATACCGCACTGGGGACTGAGAGACACCATTCCACTATTGGAGAGGTCAATTTCACTCCCCGTTTTTACTTACAGCACTTCCGGAAGAGTGCTGTAAGTAAAATGTACGGGACGTGCTATGTCCGTCACCGGTCCTTAACACAAAACATGCGTGAAGGTCACAGCATGGCACACAGACATTAAGGTGTTAAGGATCACTATGAAGACATGGAATGTCCTGCATTAACTATAGCGCTAATTGCCGTTACACACTGGTCCCTACAGCAGAGACTGCCACTGAGGCAGTCTTCCAGGAATCAAATGCAACCCTTGTTGGTCATGTGATCACTACATTGGACATTCATTTCATAACAGAGATAACAGCAAAGTTAGGGTATGAGGGGCAATATTTATAAAAAGTGTTCTTGTATGTTTTTGTGAACGGATCCTTAACCCCTTCAGGACTGGCCGTGAATGCACGTGGCCGGCACTTTAGGACCACGGACCTTTTTTTTTTTGCGATGCTGGTTCAGGGCTCCCCGAAGAGCGTGCAGCCACACAGGGAGTACTGAAATCTAGAAAATTCTAATGCCCTCTTTGAATTTTGCCTTTCTACTTTTGTTCAAGAGATTTGACAGTTGCTACAAGGAACACAGAACATCAGGCTGTGCTCACTGCACATGGTAATCTTAAGAAGATTCTTGCACTCTGCCTACTTCAGTCTGAAAGAACTGCCAGTAACTGGAATGTCTGCCTCCATAGACATACTGGATGTTATGTCTATGGAGGTAGACATGCCAGTTGCTGGCAGTTCTTTCAGACTGAAGTAGTCAGAGTGTAAAAGCCTTCATAAGATTACCATGTGCAGTGAGAACAGCCTGATGTTCTGTGTTCCTTCTAGCAACTGTCAAATCTCTTGAACAAAAGCAGAAAGGCAAAATTCAAAGAGGGCATTAGAATTTTCTAGACCTGGTAAGATAAGTCGGGGGGGGGGGGGACTATTGTTAGGAGGTGTTTATTCTCCTTTAAAAGCCAGACAATACGCATTAATCAGAATGGAATGGAATTAATACCTATGGTATTACATAAAGTAACAATTAACACCTGAAAAAAAATATCTTAATCAGACGTAGGCAACTAGCAGAATACCAGCAGCTACTGGATGCAGCTCCCTTTATCCTCAGTCAGCCAATGCCTGGGCAAGGATGATGGGATTAGTAGTCTAACAGAAAGTAGATGGCTGCCAGGTGACGGACCTAGCTTCTACCAGAAAAATGGTTACATGCTGTGGTCAGTAAACGCTCATTAGCAGGTCCCCAGCACCTCATTTCAGCTGAAGATCAAGGTTTGTCAGTTTGTATATATAGATTCTTTTCAGCACTGCAGAACCTTATAAACCTTATGTACTAAGAAACTGGAATATTTCTGGAGCAATCCAACTGCACTACAAGGGGAAAACAACTCAAATTCCAATTGATTTTAATTGGGCTTTTAACCTCTTAGATCCTAGACAGGTCTCTATCACATTGCAATGGGAATTTTTATTTCTCCCCTACAGTGAGGCTGTTTTTCCAAAGATTTAACCAAATTCTTCCTAGTTCATCAGCCACTGAGGGTAACTAGATCAGGGTGGGCAACCTGTGGCCACCCAGCTGTTGGAGTCTATACTGTCCATCATCTTCTGCTGGCCAGTGGTGAACTGAGGAAGGAGTTGTAGTTTAACAACAGCAACAGGTTCCCACACTTCACCTAGGTGTGATACAAATTCATTCTTCAAATTTGCCTAGACAGTTTTTCTGCAGATGGGATATACTAAATATAAAGTTGTGCTTTGACTGGACAGACCACATTTAGGTTAGCCCAGAGATGGACAACAGGTGGCCCCGGGGCCTCATGGAGACCTGCGAGACTTCTCCTGTGGCCCTCAGCTTGTTCGCGGCTACAGTGGGATAAGGAGGTCATTTCTCTCATCTCACACATCAGATTTTCACATCAGAAAGACACACATCCCTTTTCTTTTGCCTAACATCATACTTCCCTTCACACACATAAGGCATGTTTTTAACTTCTTGGGTGCTATAGAAATCTTTAATGCATTGAGAAACAATATACTGAGTGTATCTGCTTTTTTCAACCCGTATTTAGAATCTTTAGTCCTTTGGGAGACTCGAGGACCACATATTTGGCCTCTGGAGTAAATCTCTTTTGTCTTTGTGTGTATTATTCCAAAGAAAAGAAGACTGCGTCTTCAGTGAGCAGATGGGGAGAAGGGTGTGAGCAGCTCTATGCCACACACTTATAAACACGCTGTAATGTCTGTACAGATACCAGCTCTTATGATGGGCAAGATCCCCTAGAGACATACTCTTCACCTCCCCATTGACACTGGCTCAGTTCAGGCAAGAGACAAAACAATGTGAATAGGATTAACCCTATCAACTACCAAATCCTCCCATATTACTGGCCTTTTAGCGGTGAAGGGATTGACCCCTTGAATGCTGAAAATACCTCCAATGCAATGAATCCAAGGTGTAAACTCGGGGACTAAACACACACGGTACAAAAACATATGTGTAAGTATTCAGGCCACAAGCACTGATGGATGTACACACCTCAGTGCACAACAATCCGCTGTTCCCCACACAAGTCTTACAAGGTGCAATTCATGTAAGAGGCACAGTTCTGGAGCAAACCAACTGCACCACAGGGAAGAAATTAAAGTCCCCACTGATTTAAATTGATATTTTAACCTCTTCAATAAGAAGCAATGAGTTAGAGACCTCTCGCTTTCAATTGGTTAAAGGCATAATTTAAATACATGGGAATTTGGGACATTTTTACTTTTTCTCCTGTGATAATACTGGGTTGCTAAACAATTGCATCTGCTTAAATTATTGAACTGCACCAGTACATTCCTATGCAGAAAGCAAAAGCTGAGCAATTCTGGAACAAACCAACAGCGCCACATGGAACACAAAAATACCCCCGCTGATTTAAATAGCTCTTTTAACCCTTTAAATTGTGTTGGAGACCCGTTTGCATTCAAGGGATTCAAATACCCATTATAACCCTCTTAGTGCCAGAGGGGTATGCATCGCATTGCTTTGTAATGCGCTGAGTACCCCTCTGGCACTCTAAGGGTTAATCAATGTGAATTTGTGTTCCCCTTCCCATGGTGCATTTGGTATGACCCAACATTGCTCATCTTTTTCTTTCTGCATAAGGCCTCTAATATTAACTGTATCAGGTACATCTTTTTCACTTTCCATTTTTTATTAGACTTATATCCTAATAATTTGCTAGAATGTTTGTTAGAAGCCGTCATGCACAATAGAGACTGCCCGAACACACAGAATGCTGGGAGTTCTGTGCTGCGAGCATTCTGTGCTTTTGGGCAGTCTCTACAGTGCATGACTGCGTTGGCTGCAGGACGCAGAGCAGGACCGGCCTCTTTACCCTTTGAGTGCCAGAGGGGTACCCCTCTGGCACTCAAAGGGTTAACATCACCTGGACCTTGGCCCGTGTACACGGACTTTTACACTACTAAGAAGTTATACAACAGGATTCATACCAGCTGATGCATATATCCACAAGGCCCAGAAAGATCTTTGATCTGGGTAAAGATGGCTGTAAATCTTGTTTTCTAAGAAGACCAGGGTTAACAAGTGCAGTACTTATGAATTGCGATATCAGGGTATGGCAACATGAAGCCCTCCAGCTGCTGAGGTCAACTCCCATCATCCTCTTACAGCCAGTAGTCAGCAGTGGATAGTGGGAATTGTAGTCTTCAACAACTGGCAGGCCTCACATTGCCCATCCCAGTGCTATAAGGATGTATTTTAATATATTGCATCCCTGAAGTGTAGTCAGTTTTATGTTTATTTCAAATGTGTGTATCTTTTACAGACGAGCAAGGCTGATGTACTGGTGAGAACTAGAGCAATTCTGGGGAAAACCATCTGCACGGATGGGGACAAATAAATATTGCCATGGATTTAAATAGGACTTTTAACCCATTGAAAACTAGGGAGATCTCAAAGTCATTCCTTTGCAATGTGTTGGAAGACCTCTATCATTCAATGTATTATAAATGTTAAAAGTCCCTATTGTGCAATGGTTTACTCTACAAACCTTATACTATGTATTAACCCTTTGCGTACCCCTCTGGCAGTCAAAGAGTTAAGAAGGCAAAGGGGAAAAAACAACATTTTCTCACCTAAAATATAATTTGCAATAGTTTAAAAAAAATCCAGTTGCCACTAAAACATTTCCATTGTCTCGAGTATTTAAAAGGCTTAAAAGCTTTAACTCTTTCAGTGCTAGAGGGGTACACAACACATTGTGTTGCGTACCCCTCTGGCACTGAAAGGGTCAATGAAAAGTTTATGGCATTTACATGTGACAGCTTTTCATAAGGGGACAAGTGCAATGAATAACTCTCTAGCACTTAAAAGGGGCTAAATCCAGAGACCTCAACCTATCTAGCGCTCAGATGTCTGCAGTCTCCTGCACCACAATACCATGTGAGACTGAAATGTTACTTTACTGAAACAGACTGCAATTTATGGATTAAGATACAATCTACATTCTATAGACCAACAATTGAGTGCCTACTAGTGAGCAACATATAGCTCTGCAAAGCTCTGCTAACCCACTGACACTCCATGGGATTAACATCATTTAACCCTCATAGTGGCAGAAAAGTAATGCATCACATAACCATTTTCTGCTCACCCACTTTGCATTTAAGGGTTCAGGTAGTCTGACTATTGCTTCACTATTTGTGTAATTGCCAAGTCAATAAAAACCCAAAACCTTCCGTCTGTCTCGTTACCACCAAGTGGACCATGAAGATCTAATAATTAACACATTCATTCCCAAAGAATAATTCAGTGGAAACCATATTGTTTTGCTAGCTTTTTAAACAAGTTAATCAGAAACCTTAGCTGGACCTGTAAAATAAATAATGGTCTCTTTTCCATTTGCTACTAAGGAAAGAATAGAAGGGAAAAGTATGAGCAAGCAGATCAACTGTGGAACACGCTTTCTAGATTGTTCAATAACCTAAGGACTAGGTACAGTTGTGGAGCAAACCAACTGCACCACAGGGAGACAATAAAAATTCCCCAAATTCCCACTGTTTAAATGTGGATTTAACCCTCTGAATGCTAGAGAGGTACCCAACACATTGTGAAGCAATGCACTGGAAACCGCTCTGACATTCAAAAGGGTAAAAATGCCAATTTAAATCAATGGTAATTGTCATGTCTCCCCATCACACAGTTGTTTTGCTCCAGAACTGCAACTCTGTAGTTTATTAAATTGCTCCAAAGAAGTGCTAAAGAAAACATAGACCATTAAAGCCTTTTAGATTCTTCCTGCATAACTCTCACTTACCACCTCAGAGTCTTCAAATCCATGGAGATACAGGTCGTCATACATAGGGATTCCAATAAATGGGGGGAAAGGCAAGGCAACTGTGGAATTAGATCCAAGCAGGAGATATTCACTGGCCTATAAGATCTGATAAAGAAGGGGGGGTGGACAGAGGTGAGAGCTAACAGAATTGCTTGTTTGGTTTTTTTTGGTCCCACCCTATATGGTGAAATAAGGAAGCCAGGATGATTCTCTTAGGCTAGCAATCAAGCAAGGGAACAATAAGCAGCCACCCACCATCCCTTCCCCGTCACACACACATACACACTCACGGAGGGATGGCTCCTCTGATTGGCAGAAGCACGTCCCTGGAGCATGAGGCTTTACAGCTGGAAGGCTGATGCAGGCAGCAGATAAGCACCTGCCCACAGATATTGCTAGAGCTACTGAAACACACAGAAAAGATGAGAGCCAGGGAAAAGCAGACACAACGTGGTTTACATGTACAATTCTTCATTCCTTAGTAATTGTAGAAATGCACAGGCTGTAAATTGCAGGGGAAATGGTTCTCTCAGTTAAATTCAGGGGTAATAAACAGTTATAAACAGGCTTATAAATGCAAGGGTTGGAAACCTGCAGTCATTCAGCTGTTATTGAAAAACAATTCTCATCATCCTCAGCCACCCAACAAACAGATGAGGAAGATGGGAGTTGCAGTATAAACAGCTGGGTGGCCACATGCTGCCCATCTCTGCATAGATGCTTTGGAATACAAAGGGTTAAGAAACAGAGTTTTGTGCATATATAACTAGGGGGGTGTATGAAATGCTTAGCGTCATGGTGAAATACACCAGGCACAGGCAAACAGTGGCTCCTCAGTTTAGCAAATAATCACAGGTTATTTAGTAAAGCTGAACTTTCAGTTACTAATAAGTCGCCCTACAATTATTAAACATACGGCGACTAGCATCATAATAAATATATTACCTCTGTAAAGTGCCACACGCTAAAGAAATCTTTCATCTAAGGTGACTGAAGGCCAGGTTATTGCAGTCTGCACTCCTGCGCCTTCAGTACTTCCGGTTACCATGTGGCACGCTGCAATGCTTCTTACAGGAGACTAGGACTGACAGCACAGGCGTGCAGACAAGATGGCTGCACTGATGCCTGGCTTCTGGTCTCCTAAGATGAAAGATTTCTTTAGAATGTGGCACTTTACTGAGGTAATACATGTATTAGGATGCTAGTCGCCATATGTTTAATAATTGAAGGGCGACTTATTAGTAACTGAAAGTTCCGCTTACACCACGCAATTAGCCAGAGATGGGGTCTATTCACAAAGCTAAAGAGGAGCTATTCTAGAACAATTCAACTGCACCGAGGGGAGAAATAAAAATTGTGAGAATATTATCAGAGCTTAACCCATTAATTCAAGAGAGGTCTCCAAAGCACTGCGTATTATGAGGGATCAAATCTCCCATTGCTTTGCAATGCGTTGCGTACCCCTCTGGCACTCAAAGGGTTAAGTAAAAGGGAATTTGTTTTCATTTGTCACCTATGGTACAGCTGGTTTGCTCGAGAACTGCTTCACTTTAGCTTCCGGAATATGTCTTCATGTACTAAACGTGCACAATACAACTGCCTTATTTACCAATGTGTGACTAATCCATAGTACTGGCTGCATCCATGTGGGAAAAAAGCAGATTCAGGGCCATATTCACAAAAAATATGCCCAATGGTTTAAATGGGGGTTTAACCCTCTGAAAGCTAAACAGATCTCCAAAGCAGAGTCCCTTTAAGTCAATGGGAATTTGGGTGAATTTTAACTTATCACCAAAGCAGAACTGCTAGATCATTCTTTTATAATAGAAAACATGAAAAATTCCTACTGCCATGATTCAAATGTAGCCCTGCAGCATGCATTTTTCAAATGTCCTGTTTTAAAGGGATGATGTAACAGCCCTACCTCTATAGTGCATCTAGTTTGTCTCAGGGTTGCGCCTTTTTCTTTGAACATTTGACCCTTAGTGCATTTTGTTTCCATTTAATAAGGACCATTTATCTGGTGTTTTACAATACAGACATTGAAGAAGCAATGGAAATTGTGACAGTGTCAAGATTATACTGATGTAATGAATGTGACTTTTGACCCACCAAAGCAGAGACAGGTATTCAGATTGACTACATAAACTGCATATGCATCCTTAAAGTCCACCAAAGGGCCAGACACTATGGATAAAAATTCCAAACGGGTTGAAGAAAGTAGAACAAACCCTTGGTTGCTAAAGACATTGACAAATCAAGGGAGTTGGGCTGACAGATGCCTACAACTCCTCTAAACCCTGTAAGTGTGTCCATATTGACAAGTGTCCCTGAATGACTGCTACAATCCTTAGGCACATTTCACAAGGCAACATTGTTGCAATAACAGCAGCACGGTATGGGTTGTGAATCACTGGGGGAGGGGATAAAGAGGTGATGACTTCTCCAGTTTATCACTTCTCCAGTTCCTATGTTATTCTATGGAGCCTATTCACTAAGATTTCTTCAGCTCTGGAGATCTTAGTGAATAGGCTCCATAAAATAACATGAGAACTGAAGAAGTCATCACTACTTTAGCACCACTTTATCACCTCTTTATCACCACTTAGTGAATCTCCCCCCTTGTGTCCCATGGGGCATTTCACACAGGCAACATGAGCTGCAGTTGTAGCTGAGAGGTGTAGCATACTGCAGAGTTTCGCTGCAATGAAACAACACCACTACAAATGTTCAGTATAGGGTTTAATAGAATCGCTTTGAAATCTCGCGACTATCACAAATAGCTGCTTTTTCCAGAGATTTTGTCACTTCTACTTATAGTAAGAGAATTTAGTACAACGTATCAACATTTTCAGTTAGTACAAAAAAGTTGGGCTACAAAGTCATATATGTGAAAAGTCCTTAAAGCAAAACTTCAGTCTCATCCAAAGAGTTCAACAGCACTTTGATTGGGGACTTCAATAGGGATTTACTTGCAAACAGTGCGATCATCTGCCTCAGAGCAAATCAACGAAGATAATTATGTATAAATAAAATCAAACTGCTAGCATTAACCTTTTGAGTCCAGAGGGTTGCACAACGCATGGAGTTGCAATGCATTGCGCCCCCCCCCGGCACTCAAAGGGTTAATGAAACATTATGCAGCTGTTTAATATAAATCTGCTTAAAAAGATTCAATATTTCCAAAGTAATTCTAACCTTGGGGAAGAGTTAGGACTGCCCTGTTTTCAAGTCTAAACTCAACTGAAATCACAGATATTATGGCTGCACAGTTTTGCCCCTAAAGTTCAAGTTTGGCTCTTCAGTCTAAGAAGCCAATTTTAAAACTCAGAACAGGCTGATGAATGAATATACCTGAGAAAAAAAAAAACTTAAGACGTCAGCCCCAATTCCAAGAAACCCTGCAAGCTTGGTTCAAACAGATTCAGCAAGAAGAAGAAAAAAAATTACAGGATCAGAAGTCCATTAATATACATTTATGCCATCACAAAATAAAATTAGACAGGGCAACAGTAGAATCTAACAAACATATTTCCTTGAAATGTGGCACCAATAGATGTTGTGGAGGCTTTACATTTCATTCTTGATTACCAGTGGTTATCACATTCCCATGATACAGAACTTTCTTTTTATGGATCATTTACAGTGTATCTTTTTTCAGTAAAGTATGTGAAGCGTGCTTGAGTGACGAAAGAAGAAGATCAAATTAGTAGAAAGAAGCCCCTCAAAAAACAGAATTACGCCAGTCGATCATGCTAGAAGAAAGCTCAATACAGCAAAAGCTTACATGACAAAAAAATGTTGATCATGTGTTTAAAACATGCTAGATTTATCACATTACATAGCAAAGAAGTTTGGCAAGCGGAACACATTCAATAGAAGAAAATATCAAATATAAAAAACACACTCAAAAGGATGACCATATTACAAGACAAAAAATATGTAAATTAAACGAAGACAAAAACTTACAACAAAGCTGACATTACATTTCTCATTCAAGAGTACTAGAAGTGGTGCTAAAGTTTAATTTAACAAACCCCTTGTAACTTGGTCTCATAGATTACATATTAAATACCCAACAAAGCACAGTGGGATTGTTAAATTAAAGTTGTCTTCTGTTCAACACTTATGATAGCACGAGTGAGAATTTTAGTGTCAGTTTAAAGATTTACCCATTTAGTATATTACTGATTCCCAAACTGGAGGGCTCTCTCTTGGGAGAGGCTTTGTTTCAGCACCAAACCTCCACATTGCTACGCAACAAAAGGATCCATGGTTATAAGCTTAGGAAAGGTTGGTTCAATGAACAGTTGTGAATAGCACCATCTGCTGTTTGTATCTGTGATAAGTGTAAATTTGACAGGGAGCTTATTATTGCTTTTGTAGAAATGTCTACAGAAAAAGAAAATAGCTGACTAATTAATTGGTTTCTACAAAATATATTAGAAAAGAACATGTACATGTATTAATTAAATATGTGTGCAAAGGGAAGAGGCATCGAGGTTGGATGAAAACCAAAAGGGCGGGGTGTTGTGAAATAGTTTTGGAACCACTGCTATATATTTTGCATATAGAATAGCTCTGTACCAAACATGTTTGCCTTTGCACTGATACATATGAACCATTGTGAATTAACCACTAAGGTGCCAAAGACCTCTAGAAAACACTGAATGGAGTTGGATCCCTCTAGCACCAAGGAGTTAGCAGTGTCTGGCACTCAAGTGCTTAAGCAACGACACAATTCTTAACACAACCGAGAGGCTGATGTAGTTAGAAGAAAAATACATTTTGGTCTAAACCAATTGCACCACAGGGGACTAATGTATCATTGATTTAAATTGATTTAAAGTGTTTCATTTTAGAGAGGTCTCTAATGAATTACCTCAAAACATGCTGCAGTCCTCTCTAAGTTTCAGGGTGTTATAAAGCCCCATATTTCTCCCTAGGGTACACATGGTTTACTCCAGAATTACTCTATTTTTCTTAGTAAATCAGCTTTACCGTAAAGGTTTATTTTTATTTATTTATACATTCATTGATACAAATGAGATATACAATGAATTCTATATATTGGGTATATTAGGCCCTATTTATCAAGCTCTAGTGGTGCAAATGTGGAAGAAACCAGCTGCCCTATAGGAGGAAAATGACAATTCCTACTTAAATCAATGGACATATTGGAACTAGTTTTTTGTTCCCTGTGATGAAGCTGGTTTCATAACCGCACCTCTGTAAGCTTGGTGAATAGGCCCATTATGCAATCAATGTACCGAGAAGTGCAATGAACCCAAAAGCCTGTGGTCTCTATTGATATTTCTGCCTGCAGACGTTTACGATATTACCTAATAAAGTGATGTTGCCGGTTTGTTGTGTATCACTGAAAAAACAGCCTCCTGGCTAATTTTACAGTTTTATAAATGTCCCCCATTAACATCGTAAAGGCAAGAGACCTCTCCAGTATTTAAGGGGGTTAAATGTCACACCAATCAAAATAACATTTTTGTCCCCAAAGGTGCAGCTGGTTAACATCAGAATTGCTCCACATTCTCTTCATACATGAGACAGGAGGAAAGTGTAAATACAGTTCTGTGATACTATAAGCTCTAGAACAGATTTATGTGTTGCTCTGGCCTAACATCTATGTACATAAGGATTTACACCAAAAATTATTCTCTTTGTTCTGCTTGCGCCTCTCTATCACATACATACATACACACACACTTCTGTCATTCAAATGGTCCTTCTTGCACTTAAATGGTTCACAGGTTGTTGGTGCAACATTCGAATGGTTAATGGTGTTAACACAGTGTCCTCCGTTACCAACAGGGAAATTGTTATTGGTGATACCCCTCACACACACACAATCCCCTTAATACAGAAATGGTTCATGGCATGAACCCTCACTTTTTCTGGCACTGAAATGGTTAATGCCCCCCCTTGCAAACACCCCACCCCCATTCTGGCAGTGAAATGCTTAATTGTGATACCTCTCACACACAGCCTCCTTCTGGCACATGGTGCAAATCTCTTTTTCACCCCTTCTGGCAATTAAATGATTAAAGGCACAACGCTCTTCAGGAACTAAAATGGGTGTGACATCCAATGCACACTCCAGTTGTGGCACTGAAATGGTTAATGGTGCAACACCACCCTCCATTCTGAATCTCAGAATTAATAGTGCTACACCCAATGCTCTCACCTCCTGTTCTGGCACTAAAGTGGTTAATGGCACAAACCCCTTCTAGCACTCAAATAGTGAATGGTAGCACTCCTTCCTCTGGCACTGCAGTGATGGGGTGGACTCCACTGATCAACCAGTGGAGCTTGTCTGCCATAGCAACCCACTCTGGTGATCAGCTGGTACTTTATTGCCCCAGGTAAGCTTTTTCATGTATTCTGAGCACTGACTAGAACAGAACCAGGTTAGCCTCTTCATTGCAGAAGCGGCTGATGTTAGGAAAAGGGTATGTGGGAGGAAATAAAACCAAGATTTCTTTAAAAGTTCTTTAATGTTATAGAAAGCATCAATGTATTTTGAATATTATATATTGCATACCCCTCTGGTGCTCAAGGTGTTAATTAGTAAGTGTGGTTTTGGAAATGATAATGGAATTGCATTGTATGATTAAAGCAGAACTTTCAGATAATAGACAGTCGCCATGCATTCATTGAACGCATGGCGACTAGCTTGAAAATAGATGTCTTACCGTAAACAAATACATGTCTAAAGGAATCCGTTCCGTTTCGGGACTGACGGGCAGGTTAGTGCGGTCAGTGAGCCTGCGTGTCAGTCCCTTCCGGTGACCATATGGTGCAAAGCAGTCTACTCTATGGAGACCGGGACTGACGGTGCATGCGCACAGACAAGATGTCTGCACTCTAGCCTCAGTTCCGGTCTCCAAATTGGATGGATTCCTTTAGACACCTGTATTTTTTTATGGTAAGACATCTATTTTCAAGCTAGTCGCCATGCATTTAATGATTGCATGGTGACTTGCTATTATCTGAAAGTTCCGCTTTAAAGCTGACCTATCACCTTAAAATGTTTACATATTTGAAAACGTTACTCAAAACTGCCTATGTGTCATGTTTACCAAAAGTCCAGAAGATATATACCACTTAAGGTACCATGAAATGCCTCCTATAGGAGACCAGGACTGATGGTGCAGACTTCTGTAAGCAAAGATGTCTGCGCTGTTGAATAACAGCCACTGTTGGCTGAGGTAGGATTTTTGACTAATGCTGTCTTTATTCTACATAACAGTATGATTGTTTAAGCTTATCTCTAGATGCCTAATTAGGTGGGGTGGGCTTTATTTAGGGTGATAGTTCCCCTTTAAATGACATTTTCAGAATTGCAAACTGGAATCAAGGTGACAGGCTCACTTTAACCTCTTGGGTTAGTATGTAGTTTCACAATGTGTTGTTGATGTCTTCAGCAAACACGCAGTTAAACTTTAAAGTGTAACATCCCCTTTCCTCTCAAAGCATAAAGGGTCAGTAACAAATTTCCCCTCATTTAAGGTGTTAGCTGGCTATGTAGACCACTAACCCAAATTGACTGATAAATAAGTCCTGCAATAAGGGAAGGGGCAGTAGCGATGGACATTGGGGGAGATGCACTACGGCAGGATAAAGAGGTGATAAAGTGGAGATGATTTCTCCATTCAAATCACTTCTCCAAGTCCTATATTACTCTATGGGGCCAATGCACATCTCTGCTTTTTATCACACCTTTGTGCATAACCCCCACTGTGTAATAACATATAAATTAAATGTTACTGTTGTCTTAACATGGAGGTGGAAAAATCTCCATTGTGCACACTGACATTCACATTCAAATCATTCTGCATTTTCCTTTCAGAAGCCTGTACTTGCACTTATTATCCTCCTGCTGCTGTCTCTGTACCATCATGATTAATAATTAGATTGTAAGCTCTTTGGGGTATAATCCTCTTCCCAGTGTATAATTCTCTTTGTGGCACTTTTCCTCTGCTAATAATGCAATGATCTCACTTGAGTCTGAAGCTCTTATCCCTGTCCTGCATTATTTTTGTACTGTACCTTTTCTGTAAAGAGTTTTGTACATATATTGTGCTATATAAAGATACAGTCTTACATCCATATATACACTTCACCCCAGTCCTGCTATAAGGCAAGGGGGAGTAGGGATTGGACAGTGTATCCTTTCAAGCTAAATAACATGCACAAATTAAATGTTATTGTTGTCTTAAACCTTACGTGCAAAAATCACAGGAGCCTGGGATCCTAAAATTCGGGGAGATATTTCATATACATTTATACACATGCACCTTTTTCCCTGACAATTTCAAGATCCTAGCTGGCTCCTAAAATTCTCTTTGGCTTTCCGCATTTTCTGTTATTGCTACTGCTGCCTTAAATGACTATTGGTACTTATTCAATAGGTAAAAACATAGCTGGTGTGCACTGCATCACCACTGGTTCTGTCAACCACTTTACATGTCTGATTTCACTATGGGCCACTGAATTCCTAATTCTAAGTGATATAGCACCATCTACTGTCCATCTAGGAACATCAGTTTGATGTACTGTGATTTGATTCTACCTGCAATGCTACCCAGGGCAGTAATCCCTGGCAAATTGTGAACTGAGGCTCCCAAATATATAAATATTTTGTATGTTTTTGAAGGCCTCCTTTTCTTCCCTTCTTATTTGTGGGACAGAAGTCACAGAATAGCCACACTCCTTGACCATATGACGGCACGATTAAATTGGTTCTTTCTTGTAAAACAGACTTTTAGGATGCACCAGGTAAATGCCGGATACATTAAAATGCTGCTGATGTTGTTATGAATGCCCTATAAAGGAAGGAGAAATATGGAGATATAGTGTTATTACCGCTTGGTGTTTTGTCTTATTTCTACATCTAAAGCTCACTATTCTCTAAAAAAAAAAGACAAGTTCCAAACTATCAATTTAGGACCATGTCTCATTCATTGAGTCATAACTTTTATTGAGTATGCTTAAAATAATATATTATACTTCTTACGTTTCAATAAAGTGATTAAAAATACCAGAGTTCACTGCTGTGTGACCCCAGTAATTTAAAGGTACACTCTGGATCAGTGGTTCTCAATCTTTTTTTGTTTGGGGCACCCCTAACACGTAATCTAGAAAATTCGGGGCACCCCTAACATATTTAATGTACTTTTTCAAGGGCATAAGAAGGGTACAATAGATAAATATACAGTTATTATTATGTTTTATAATCATAATAACAAAACTAAATATATTGTGCTTAACAATTTCTATAAATCTTTATTTAAAAGTCCATTTTTGTTAGTCTTCATAGAAAACTTGGGGCACCCTAAGTTGATATCCGTGGCACACCAAAGTGCCACGGCACCCTGGTTGAGAATCACTGCTCTGGATGCATTATATTAACTACTGTGATGCTTATAGTAAAAAAAAAAAACATTTGCAAGCAGAGAATCAGTTGTATGACTTCCATTACCAAGGTTCAAACATGAATGCTTGTGTGGATAGTTGTATTTGAGAAAGGGAGCTGTCAGTTGTTACAGAGTTTAGTCTGTAGCAAAGAGATTTTGGCAATTGTCTGGTTACTGCTCAATCTAACTCTATATGTATAATGACTGATACAAATTTTTCAAGATATATGTGTTATTATTGTTAACATCAATTAACTTTAATTTTGCATCAAACGACTCAGTTAGTGATTGGGATCAAAGCACTTCTCTGTGCCTGTGAGTGAATGTTCAAGTTCTTCTTGTCAGCACCTATTAGTCTATACCTGCTCTTATTTTTGTGCAATATCACAGATATTGTTGAGTAATTGGATTAACTCCTTTATGGTGTACATGTTACAACTCCTTCTGGAACACTTATATTTATAAGTAGCCTGGTACTGCAAGTGGATCATTTCCTTTCATATAACTGTACCTTATTCTACATACGGAGTGTGCTCACCATTTCTTAGTCTCTGAGCTTTTAGCCCATGATTTGCTATTTATGATAGATACAGATTGCAGGGTAAATCCATGTCAATGTGCTACAGAGCCATATGAATATTTAATAGCGTTACAAATTACCATAGTCACTCAATGAATGATTATCGATGGTATTGAAATACAATATCCAATTTTCCCCTGACGAAGCCGCAGTAGTGCCGAAACATGCTGGGCCATAAGGGAATATTAAAGAGCTTGCCTACCCCATGTTATTGAACTTTAACACCAGGAATTATAGTCAGCCTAGTCAGTCTTAAAATGCGGTACTCCTGAAAAGGTTTTCTGCGAGGGATCTAGTATAAGGGCCCTCTGCAGAGTTCCAATACACATGGTAACAAGCCATTCAATATTCTTAGAGTGATAAGTGAGATACTATTTTCATAACAAAACACTGGTTCTTGTCCTAAGTTAAAGAAATTGGCTGCACACTACAAACAAGTGCGGGTAGCACGAAAAGCATTAGGCTGTCAATGTGCTTTTTTTCTATGGCTGTTAAGTGCCATTTGTCAATCTGATAAGACTGTCTTATATGTTTTTAAACCTTTTTTGAAATAAAGAGCCTTTTTTTCACAAATGAACCGTTGATTTCACGATGGCTGCTGGACGCTGAGCAGGTCCATGTATGCGTTCCCTTCCAGTGTCGCACTATAAACAATAGGCCTGAGAAGCCGAATGCTAAATGAGTCAATCCATGTGGACTTGAACTACAAAATGTTTGCTACTAGTCTGCTTCATGCACTATCTAGATGTGTCTCTATGATAAGGGAAGTTGCAAATATTAGTAACAATTATATTTAATACATGCAATGAATAAGAACTTTAATTTGATAAAGCACATTAAAGTGAAATATATAGTGCATATATATTTCAGACATGAGGTACAATTAAAATTTAATAATTTATGCTACATATTTTCCTGATATTATGAATGAACATACTTTTCATCTCTTTATTCGTGCACAGTGGGAAATGTACTTGTTACATCCTATGATGCTCTGTGTGTACAAAGATATTGCTTTTATATACAGTTCTGCATTCTTCATATGTTATTTCACTTTTTAGTTTTTACTCCCTTTTTGTTTGCCCTTGCATGTGACACCCAATGTTACATAATTACGGAGGTTGAAAAGTTTAGTCTTTGCTATATCTCCATGGTTTAGCCTTTACAAATCCTCCACTGCTGATCAAGTAGAAGGGAAGGAAAACCCTCACGGAAGCCATTTCCAATTATGCACCAGAAGCACTCTAAAAAGCAATCTGATATGACCCTGGATCAGCATCTTATCTGTTTAAAAAATGGCATAAATATCTACAATGTACTAAGGTAAAAAATGATACAATACTTTTCTGGAAGTTTCTAAACTATCTTCCAGCCCAACTCCCCAAGGAACACAATTCCACTTTGTTACTGCCATTGCTGTAAAAAAAAAAAAAAAAAAAAAAAAATCTATTTTCTCTTTCCTCCACTGTGGAACACAGGGACCATGGAGATATACCAAAGCTATCCTCCAAGACTCCAAGGAGGGAGAAAGAAAAAATGCTTAGCACACAAACCAACAGAGATAAACTGGATCATCATGAACCTCAGGTGTCAACTCACGCCTACACACTAAACCAGGGGTGTCCGTGTTTTTTCAATCACAATCAGAAAGCCATAAGTGTGAGGACTGCATAATTTATTTATTTTTTTTATTGATGAATGGTGAATTATAGCCCATCAGCTATTCAAAAATATGGATTTTATTTATTCCTCACGTTTATGACAATACTGGTGTTTAACAGTCATCTCTAGCTATGTACAGTACTGGCAGACAGGTGTTTAGGTCTTACTGGCTTACTAGTTAATGTGTGCTAGTTAATTATGTCGATTTATTTTTTTTTTTTAATCTCAGACTGGCTGCACCCTGGGGTAAGGCGGGCTGCATTTGGCCCACAGGGTTTGGTAGGATGCCCATGCACTAAGCCAACTAACAAAAAAGTTGAATTTCAAGTATCTGTGTCCACATAGTGAAGCTCCTGCTCCAGTCTATTAAATGGAGTTGGACAAAGAGAAGGAAGAACAATTTTCTGGTTAATGTGAAACATGGTGATAACCTTGCGGGGAAACCCTACAGTAGTTTGAAAAACCTCCTTATCAGAATGAAAAAACAGAAAGGGGGATTTACAGGACAAAGACTCTGGTAATAAAACAGGAACAGAATCCGGAAAGACTGGGTCAGCGCGAACCACCCCTTGCACAAATGTTTGCACAACTGGCAATAAGGCAATGCACCTAAGACAAAGCATAGATCTGAAATCTGGACATTGATTGAACTTGGACTAAGTCTTTTCTGAATCACCACTTGTAAATTAATCATATATAATCCATGATACGCTTTGGATGAGGCCAGCTTTCAGGCTTTCATCAAAATAGCGTTGACAAGATTAGCAAAACCTTTCTTTCAACTCTAGGAGTTAGAGGAAAAGGAGTAAACACATATGCCAGGGAAAACGGTCATGGAATGCCCATCACATTGACTGAGAGATCAAGAGAGTTCCAGGACCTGAAATAAAATAGGGAAACCTTGCAGTTCACCAGAGATGCCATTAGAACCAAATCTAGGGGGGACCCCACTGGCAAACTATGGAGTTAAATACCATCTGGTTGAGTCCCCAGAGTCTGATGGCTTTGAAAGTCTGTCACAATGTTGTCTACCCCTGGAATGTGAAAGCCTGAGACAGAAAGCAAATGAACTTCCACTGAAGTGAGAATCAACCAAACTTCTGACCATGCTGAGCTCCTGGTCCCCCAATGGCAGCTTACATAAGTCACCACTGTTGCACTGTAGGTGTCAGTGCCAGAAGGGAACTCTATTGCGTGGTGTTGCTAGGCAGGCCCTGGTAGGCTTACCCATCTTTCTGTGGATGTCAGGTGATGTTGCGATGTAGCATCATGGAATCAGCACCATTCCCCTTATATACAGTGCCGTTGCTCTGATCCAGTGCTCAGTTGTCTTAGAGCTTTGCTGTGTTCACATTGTTTTCATCAATTTCTGGTATTGACCTTTGTTTGGATTCTGCTTCCGTGCTGCCTGCTACTAACCTATGTCTGGACCAGGACTCTGCTACTGTTCTGCATGCCCCTGTCCTCTGCTACTGTGATGCCTGCCCCTGACACACACACATATATATATATATATATATATATATATATATATATATATATATATATATATATATATATTTATTTATTTATTTTTTACTTTTTTTTTTTCATTGGGCCTTCTTCATGCCTGCATTAGGTTCCAGACCTGCCCTTATATTGTTACTGGGGATTGTAGTTTTAGAATATAACTGAGCTGCCTGCTTATTCTCAGTCTGGTTTCCTCCTATTCTAAGTGGGGTTTCGCATTCCCCAAGTACTCAGGATATCATGGTATGACTGAATCAACACTGCCAGACCATGGAGAAACAGTGACCAATGCAGCCGAGCAAGGCAAATTGCCAGCAACTTCAGCATGTTGATGGACAGAAGTCTTTTTTTCTTAGATCAAAGCCTCTGAGCTATCAGAGATCAAAATTCCTGAGTATTTCCAGGTGCAGCTCCAGAGTGTGGAACTGTGGCAAAGGGATCTGCCTCCAAGACAGGGACCACATCAGGGGCGGATTGTGGTGCAGTACCAGCCCGGGGGATTTTTTTAATTTAACTGGCCCACTAGCTGGTATTTTAATCTGTATGCATTTATTAAAATTCCTCAAATGCCGGGGGGGGGGGGGGGGGTTACACAGTGCACCCCTCTGGCACTCAAAGGGTTAAATACAATTGTTTTTCCACACTGTCCTCCTGCTCCAGCCTATTACTCCCCCGCACGCACATACACACCACTTTTCTAAAGACGCATAAATGCTTATCTATTAACCCCTTAACCTACTGTATACAATAAATTATCAGTTATAAACCCCTTGTATGCCAGAGAGGTGTACAGTAATGTGTTCTGCAATTAACCCATTGAATGTCTCATAGGTGCACAACACATTGAACAGTAATGTGTACCTCAATGAGTAACCCTTTGTGTGCTAAAAAGGCATAATTCATCAACTAACACCTTTATTCACCTTTGTGGTACAAAAGGGGTCAGTTACTGATGAATTATGCCTCTCTAGTATGCAAGGGGTTAATCGGTGAGGTACTGCACATATGAGGAATCCAGTGGGTTAATAACAGAATATTGCTGTAATCCTCTCTGGAATGCAAAGGGTTAATAACTGATGATCAATACTTCCCTAAAGAATACAGGGGTTTAAAGGGTTAAAGATGATAAACTAAGCCTCACTAGGAATGTGTACAGTTAAGGAGAATTAAGAGCATACCAGTTTAAACTGCTAGGCATTTGGGACTCAGAAGCTCTGCTTGCTAACCATGCACTGCACAGGACACACATTGCAGGCAGAGCAGGGCCGGCTAAGTCAGCCTTGGGGGCGGGACAATTACAGAGCACAGGACCCGGTCTTCACTGCTGCATCGCTCCGGTGAGTTGTCCCTCACATCTACAGAGCTGTGGACTGGAGAGGTGAGATCACATGATCTCCCTACGGGCCCATGACTGGGCGGCTCACCGGGGGATGCCTGATCCCCCGATAGGACAATCCGCCCCTGGACCACATACCCCAGCACCTTCATGTACTTCCACTCCGTTGCAGACAGGTGGGCTAAGGCTCGTGATGCCTGAAGAGACAATGACTGAAATTTGTCCTTCAGCAGAAAGACCATTCCCCAAAGACTGTTGAATCTTATGCCAATAAAGTCTATAATTTGGGACAGAACCATGGAGGGTTTTTTGTAATTTATCACCCAAACGTGCTGCTCCAGTATTCCATTATGGACACACAATTCTGAATATGAATGCACAGAGCCTCCTCTGATTAAGCTTTCAGTCAAAGGAAGTAGATAGGCATAGCACCTCCTTCAGCCTGTTTGAACAGCACAGTGGCTCTCCAACCGCGACGACAGTTTGCCACTGTGGAGGTGGAGGGTCCCCTTAGGGTGTCCCCCCTCATAGTAGGTGGGGGTTGACTAGAGCTGACAGAAAGATGAGCTACAGTGCCAAACTAGCTAAATGACTGTAGACTTCTGAATGTGGCTACTAAACAGATAGACATACATAGGGATATAATCACCTGTGCAATCTGATAACTGGAATCATATACAGTCTTTAGGCTCCTATAGAGGAAGGGAAAGAGGAAACTGTTCAGGCTTCTATACAAGAAGCGCGAAAGGGGAAAATAGCCAAGTGTGAAAGCCATCCTATAACAGACTCAGGTCCCTTAAATGTCGCCACCCCGGTTCATATCCATCAAGGAGGCATAGGGATAGAAGCAGCCTAATGGGGGATTGAACAGTGTCATGAAGGTTAGGAAAACAAAGAAATGCTAGCTAGGAGAATCTCTGCCCTAACCATCTCCTTTGAGGTCACTTTCAAAATTGAGCATGACTGGTGGGGGTAAAGTGTAACAGGGAATGAGTCTCCTTCTGCAGAGAGCTCTTTTTATGAAAGTGACTTGCCCTCCTGTGATAGGATACTGTACCCCCATGGTTCCTGTGATCTACAATGGACAGAACGGTATTTGCAAAATCCAAGTATGCTACATCAACAGCAACACCCTTGCCCATGTTACTATTTATCTACGTAGATGTGTTTGATTGGATGTGTAGATGTTCAAAGCAATGGTCTAGCTGCATGTGTGAATATCTGCACAATAGACCCTTAAGGCATTGTGCAGACTCTCCACGTTGAAACTTCCCTGTGAACATCACAGACCCCAGTCATGCTGCAGCATGGTTTTCTGGGCTGCTACATGCATAGCAATAGTCACCCATAAGAAGAACCCCATAAGAAGCAATGCTAAGATAGAAATACTTGTAGATCCATTATCTTACAATTAGAAAGTATTTGTAACTGGGTATCTACAAATAGAAATTTGAATGGGAAGCCTGAAATGAATATGGACAACATCTGTGTAAATTAACCATTGATGCCAAGTCTCAAGATATCAGTTCAGTACAATGAAATTAAGCACCTGACTTAAAGGGCATGTTTAACCCCTTTACAACTTTGCCTAAATCATTTTGTTATCTACTGTAAATAATGAAAAGTGTATACATTTTAAGCTGCATCGCTCTCATTGGCAGAGATCGATTTCTGGCCAATGAGAGCACTCCAGCTTACAGACAGAAAGCCTCTGTCATCGGAGGAGGCTGGATAGAAGAGACAGACTGTGGTACAAATCCGTTAAACACAGTCTGCCCGGAAATAGGTACAGAACTGAATTTATTCTTTTAATTTCTCCAAACAAGCAGATCTTTTAAAAAAAATGTATACACTTTTCATTATTTACAGTAGATAACAAAACGATTTAGGCAGAGTTGTAAAGAGGTTTAACATCCCCTTTAATTGTCATAATGCTGTATGAGGTAGTTTACCGAGATGACTATCACACAGCTTTGAAAGACGTGCATCTTGCTATATCTTTCCTCTGACCGTGTTAATACAAAAACATAAATGTAGAATGTTTCAACAGAATTACAATTCATTTTGCACATTCTAGAAAGGTCTGTGTACTTTTGTAGCAATGTATTGCTCACCCTTTCATCCTCAAGGACTAAAAGGGACATTAACTTCCCATACATTACCTGCTTTAGCATTAAAGCACACACATTTTGTACTATCACAAAAAATAGTTTATATTTTACTTGTTGGTCTGGCTGCTTGTGCAGCAGTTCGTGGAAGCATTGAGTGAACTGTGAGTGCTTAGGAGGCAGGTGGAAGGCTGCCGTGCACTCAGTGTGCTAGACCTGCCCCGAGTGATGTCAAAAGCCACTGCACTACTGAGTAGTGGTGTGAGATTGCAACTGACTTTAACTCTGTCTGAATGTAGTGTTAGGCTGAGACAGCCTTTCCCCAGGCTAAAACTTCATTCAAAACAGGCTAGAAGACATAACAGGGTTTCTTGGAGATGGGGAAGCTGAACTCACTCACCCCCAACATGTTGCAGAGGCTTCCTTCAACACCAATCTAGGTACATACTCTTTAAGCACACAATAAGTCACACACCACGGTGTTACCTAGCAACCATTTATGTCTTCTAACCTGGTAGCTGATGCAGTCTGCATTGTTAATGGTTTCAAAGGGTGCATTGTAACCTATTTTTGTTAGATAGTGCACTATCAGAGTGTCACCTCATCTGAGTAAATGTAGCCTGAAAGTGCTGCTTGACATCCAGGACAACAGTTCACTGCTGTGAGACAGAATTGTAAAAGTGGATATGATAATGGGGTAGATAGAATGGGAGATAACTTTCAAGAAGAACAAATCCAGCCAGATTATGAAAAAGACACAGATGAAGTACTTCAAATATTCAGGAGCACTTTCAGTTTGAGATATACTGATAAATCCCTTATGTATTCAATTTCCACATTTGTTTCAGTAGGTACAGGACAAAAATGTCAAATCAAAGGACAATGTTGGATCTGCTGTGTCAGATTTTGTGATGAAATTGCCTGAAAGGAATCACAGAATTTGACAGAAACCAAGCGGTCATATTCAGATTTGCATTCCCAGCACTGAGTTCCAAACGTACTTGCTGTATATCTGTCTTTATCTCCTCATCCTACTTTGATATCTCAATGAGTACATGAAGAAGACAACTGATCTCTGGGTACTGCACACAGTGTCATGCATGGCCTTGGGTTTATATTCAGGAAGCTAAAGATGGGCTTTTCTACAGAAAACCATAGAGGGAAATAAAAGCGCTCATCAATTTTAACACATTGAATGCTAGCGAGGTCTCTAACTCATGATGTTGGACACCTCTCTAGCATTCAAGGGTTAAAAGCACCACTCAAATAAAATGGAATTATTATTTTTCTGGTATCCTGCACTTGTGGTCGTATTTTATAAAGAAAACGTTCCCAAAATATCCATTTATTAAAGTGGAGGCTTTTAACCCCTTGAATACGAGAAAGGTCTCCAACGTATTGTTTCACAATAAGTTTTTAATGCTTAAAAAAAAAAAAAAAAAAAATTGACTTAACCCTTTAAGTGCCAGAGGGGTACACACACATTGCAATGTGTTGCATACCCCTGTGGCACTCAGAGGGTTAAATGGATTTTTTTTGGTACTCCCCTGTACAGTTATTGGTTTGCCCCAGAATTACTCAAGAATGCTTTTCAAAATAAGTCCTAACATGCAGTGTTGTCTAGGTACCTACCAAATAATGGAAACAGGAAATGAGCTCTACAATAGGGTGCAGTGTAATGTTCTGTAATGCTTTGGACACTGCTACGTCTTACAGCAGTGATTCTCCATCTTTTTTTGTTCAGGGCACCCCTAACATGTAATCTTGAACATTCGGAGCATCCCTAACATATTTAATGTACTTTATCAAGGGCACAATACATAAATATACAGTATTATTAGGTCTTATAATCATAATACCATAACTAAACATATTGTGCATAACAATTTCTCTAAATCCTTATTTAAAAATCCATTTTTGTTAGTCTTTATAGAAAATACAGGGCACCCTAAGTTGATATTCGCGGCACAGCAAAGTGCCACGACACCCTGGTTGAGAATCACTGTCTTACAGGAAGAAAAGAAATGAATTCCAGATTCCATAAGTTGGTTAATACGCAATGCATTGCTCTGCATTGTGTTGCATACTCCTCTGACACTCAAAGGGTTATGTCTGGTTCTGTGCCCCATGCACACTGAGTCCCCATTTGAAGTATAAAAATAAGTTATTATAGGATATTAATGCAAGAGAGGTTTCCAGTGCATTTCTTCACATTCAGAGGGGTTAAATACCAGTTTTTATTCCCTCTGGTACAACTATTTTTCAAAGATATGCAAAGAACGCTGCACCATACAATCAGACAAAACCTGGTGAATTAAATTCAGCAAATGTTTATTCTGAAAAGCATAAATACGTAACGTATCCAAATAACTCACTACCTCAGGTGACTGGTTGTAGACTACAATATCATCACCACATTCCATGTGAACATTGTTTAATCATCTTTGCATATCTTTGATAGTTTTTTGACTTGGGAAAGTCTTTTGTTTGCATTGCACATCTTACCAGGCCTATCCACACAAATCAGCACCCCTTACTGTTATTTATAAACCATGGTTTCCTAGAGCCGCTTAATGTGTTTTTTTTATGTTTTTCAAAGTATTATTGTTCCTATTTGTGGATTATTGACACAACGTTGGTAAATCCCCACGTTAAATGGGTTTGTGAGCCTCACAAGTTTTGTAAACTGACACACAGTATGTGCTATGGTGAGTTCACCCAATCAGGTGAGCACATGTTTAATAGGCTTGTTGGAATTGTGATTTACAGTATTACGCTGTGGCACCTGCTTATTCCGTCATCTCTTCTTAACAGGCAACTATCATGCTAAATTGAAAAACTATATGTTGCAATATTTAAAACTACGTTTTAATTTTCTGGAGTTCTGAAATTATTATTTATGAAATTTTTTTTGATAGCATTTCTCATGAACCCATGCTGGTTTTTCCAGGCTCTCTGGGAACAGACCGAGTCAAATGTCGGTAGAACTAGACGGTCTATTCTATGCATGTGTGGCCTTAACACTTTGAGTGCCAGAGGGGTACGCAACACATTGCGGAGCAATGCGTTGCGTACCCCTCTGGCACTCAAAGGGTTAAACACACCTCCAACCAATTAGTGAGTATAGTTCCTGCTTGGCTGTAGATGGTGTGTATTATTTGTGTTGTGGTGCACAGAAAATGTGAGGTAAACCTGTCTTTTTTTTTTTTTAACAGATAATAAACATTTCTGTATCACCCCTCCCACCCTTTCGGTTAATATGTTTGGTGCAATAAAGCTGTGGCTCTCCAGCTTTAGTGGAATACAACTCATGGATGATGGGGGGTTTATTCCAAAAGCAGTTGGATGGTCACACATGCATATGTTCATTCTCACAAGCACATATTCAAAAGTTCATTTGCACACATACACATTCATACACTTAAACCTCTGTACACATTCATATGTGCACACATTTATATGGGAAGCATTTACATATTTTCACATTCTAGTGAACACACATTTGTAAGTGAGAGTTGGGTAGTGTGGAGTAAAGCAACATTGGTGGTTGAAATAATCCAGTTTATATTGGTAGAATAGATCTTGCAATGAGTTTTTACAGAGGAAGATGAAGGGAAGGGACCTCTGTTAGAAAAAGGAAATAGCAAGACATGGGAAGCATGCATGTTTACAGAGGAAGAAATTCTACTTCAACTCTCTAAGGTAAAAATAGATAAATCGATGGGAGCAGATGGGATACGTCCAAAGTTATTAAAAGAACTTAAAAATGTTCTGGTAAAACCTTTAACATAATTAATCAATCAATCAGTCACTATCGACAAGAGTAGTTCCAGAAGATTGTTAGGTAGTAAATGTAGTACTGCTTCACAAAAAAGGTAGCAGGGAAGAGTCTGGTAACTACAAACCAGTAGGTCTTACATCAGCAGTGGGAAAATTAATGGAAACTATGTTAACCCCTTCAGTGCCAGAGGCTTGGGCCATTGCCTGTACCCTGCAGGCCAGACACTTTTTCAGCATTTTTGCTATCCTTCCGTTTAGGCTTGATTTCCTCTGGGGATTTTTAGTTAAATATGGAAAACTATATATTGTTTTTTTCAGAACGAATTGAGCTTTCTTGTGGTACCTTACATGAAGAGAATTTTACATCGTGCAAAAAGCTATGATGTCATAATGACAAAAAAAAGTGAAAATTTACTCATTTTGCTAAAATCACATACTATGTATCAAAAACATTTACCTTGATTGAAAAAGTTTTAATTATTTGAAAAAGCCCCAAGTCCCCAGCGTAAAAAAATACCAAATTTGTATAGTTTTACCTACGTCCATGGCTAGCGTAGAACCCTAATCACCAGCAGCGCAAAATGACATTTTCAACTTTATAAACTAAAATGCGCATTCTAGGGTTTTTGTGGTAAATCTACCCTAAAACAGTAGAATAACTATATAAAACTATATATTTCTGGAAAGTAGACAACCTACTGCATCTAATGAGGGGTGACTTTCCTTGTTACCCCAAGCCCGGTGTGCACAAATGCCTCCAGAAGATGGCGCTAATGAAAAAAAAGGCATTTTCTTACATTTCTGCCCCTTCAAATGTACTAAAATGTGTGAAAACCATGGCATTTCCAACTGTATTCATTAGCTAGAGCTCTTAGGAGAAAAATGACACCCCATTGGTATGAGTTCACCTACCTCAGGGGGTGCTACAACTACAAAACTATACCTATTGCAACCTCTAATTTTTCTAACATTTTCTCAAACATTACTTGTCTGTACAAAAATGGTTATAACAATTACAGAAGTGAAGAAAGGCTACACAAACCATACCATTTTGAAAAGAAGACACCCTGCCGCATCTAATGATGGGTGACTTGCCTTGTTACCCAAAGCCTGGAGTGCACAAATGCCTCCAGAAGGTGACGCTAATGAAAAAAAAGGCATTTTCTTACATTTCTGCCCCTTCAAATGTACTGAAATTTGTGAAAACCATGGCATTTCCAACTGTATTCATTAGCTAGTGCTCTTAGGAGAAAAATTACACCCCATTGGTATGAGTTCACCTACCTCAGGGGGTGCTACAAGTACAAAATGACACCTATTGCAACCTCTAATTTTTCTAACATTTTCTCAAACATTACTTGTCTGTACAAAAATGGTTATAACAACTAGAGAAGTGAAGAAAGGCTACACAAACTATACCATTTTGGAAAGAAGACAACCTGCCGCATCTAATGAGGGTTGAATTTCCTTATTACCCCAAGCCTATTGTGCCCAAATGCTTCCAGAAGGTGGCACTTTAGGAAAAAATGGCATTTTCTTACATTTCTGCTCCTTCATCTGTATGGAAATCTGTGAAAACCATGGAATTTCCAACTGTATTCATTAGCTAGTGCCCTTAGGAGAAAAATGACACCCAATTGGAATGAGTCGACCTACCTTAGGGGTGCCAGAAGCACATAACTACACCTCCCTGTTTGCTTCTTCGAAAATGGCTGCTTGTACTAAAATGTTCATAACTGTTAGAGACATGAAGGAAAGGTATAAAAGGTATACCATTTTGGAAAGTAGACATTCTCCCGCATCAAGTGAGGGGTCACTTGCCTTTCTACCCCCTGGGCTGAAGTGCACAAATATTTCCAAAAGGTGGCACTATGGGAATAAATACATGTTTTGTTTACATTTCCACCACTTCAAAGATACTAAAATCTTTGAAAACCACAACATTTCCTGCTGTATTCAGTACCTGATACCAACATGAGAAAAATGGTAGCCTATTTGTGTGGGTTAACATACAATATGTGGGTGCTAGGAACATGTACGTAAACCTGACACTTTTGTTTTTTAAATTATCTGCTTGCGCTAAAATGGTTATAACCATAACAGATATGCAGGAAAGGTAGAGAAACAATGCCATTTTGGAAAGAAAACAACCTGCCGCATCTAATGAGGGGTCACTTGCCTTCTTACCCAAAGGCTGGTATGCACAAATGCTTCCAGGAGGTGGCGCTAATGAAAAAAAAAGGCATTTTCTTACATTTCTGCCCCTTCAAATGTATGGCGCTCTGTAAAAACCTTGGAATTTTCAACTGCATTCCTTAGCTAGTGCTCTTAGGAGTCAAACGACACCCCATTGGTATGAGTTGACCTACCTTAGGGGGTGCTAGAAGTAGAAAACTACGCCTTCTACAACCTCTGATGTTTCTAACAGTTTCTCAAACCTGACTTGCCTGTACGAAAATGGCTATAACGCCTTCAGAATTGAAGAAAAGGTAGATAAACCATACCATTTTGGAAAGAAGACATCCTGCCGCATCTAATAAGGGGTCACTTGCCTTCTTACCCCAATACTGGTGTGCATAAATGTTTCCAGAAAGAGGCGCTAATGAAAAAAAAAGGCATTTTTTTACATTTCTGCCCCTTCAAATGTATGAAGCTCTGTGAAAACCATGGAATTTTTTGCATTTGTTTGCTAGTGCTCTTAGGAGTCAAACGACACCCCATTGGTATGAGCTGAACTACCTTAGGGGGTGCTAGAAGTAGAAAACTACACCAACTACAAACTCTGATGGTTCAATCATTATCTGAAACCTGACTTGCCTGTACGAAAATGGCTAGAACACCTTCACAATTGAAGAAAAGGTAGATAAACCATTTTGGAAAGAAGACAACCTGCCGCATCTAATGAGGGGTCATTTGCCTTTTTACCCCTAAGTTAGTTGGCACAACTATTTTCAGAATGTGGTGCTACAGGAAAGAAAAACAAACATTTGTTTTACACATCAGTCACTTCAAAGATACTAAAATGGTTCAATGGCGTGGGATTTCCTAGGAGGACTTCTTGCCAGCCAAAAAAAAATGGTACCCCACTGCTCTGGGTTGACATACCAATTTACGCTACAGGAGCGTAGCTACCAGTGAAACAGAAATGGGAAAGCAAACAGTGTATGTGTGATTTTATGGCTAACAGATGAAAGAAGCTAGGACGTCAGCCGGTGTACGTGCGGACCTGTGACTACAAGTCTAACAAAATGTGTGAGAGGGTGAGGGATTAGGCAGTGTCTGTGGATATGAGCAGAGGAGCAAGGATGGTGGTGATGGTGGGGCAGTGTCTGATAGTGTGTATGGGAGATCTCTGACTACCATTGTGCACTGTATGTCCCCTCATACAAAGCACTGCGTTGGACCCCCTTCCTGTTGCACGTGCATTTTTTTGGGCTTTTCCCCCCAATATTTTTGTGTAGACCTCGTTGGGGGCATCAGAACCCATACAATGAGGTCTAAATAAAAAATAAAGGGGGAACAAATCCTTTATGTGCCACAGTGGTGTCCAGCACACAAAGGGTTAATTTTATCGTTACTTTGTATTCAGATGGCCGCCAAACAAGCTCTGATCACAAAGTAATGATAAAAAGTCCTGTGTGTACCACAGGAAGGGGGTCTGCATTGAACCCCCCTCCCAGTGGCACACACAGGGTTAATTTTTGATTTAATTTTTTTTTTATTATATACCTCATTGAGGGGCATCAGGACCCCCTGATCCCTCCCCAATGAGGTCTTAGTAAAAAAAAAAATATATGTCCACAAACAGAGCATCCAGCACATTGCATCCTTGTGGCACTCAGAGGGTTAATTTTTTTTTTTTTTATCATTACTTTGTAATCAGAGCTTGTTGGGGGCCATTAGGACCAATCCTGATGACCCCCCAACAATCTCTGATAACAAAGTAATGATAAAAGCCCTGTGTGTGCCGCAGAAGGGGGGCTGCATTGGCCCCCCCTGTGGCACACACAGGGTTAATTTTTTTTTTTTTTTTATTTACTTTTTTTTATTATAGACCTCATTGAGGGGTATCAGGACCCCCCTGATCCCCCCAATGAGGTCTTACCAAATAAAAAAAAAGAAATAAAAATAAATGTCCCTGTGAGTGCCACAGGGGTATCCAGAGCAATCCTGATGGCCCCCCAACAATCTCTGGTAACAAAGTAATGATAAAAGCCCTGTGTGTGCCACGGGGGGGGGGTCCAATGCACCCCGCATTGGACCCCCCCCCCGTGGCACACACAGGGTTACATTTTTTTTAATATATTTTTTTTAATTATAGACCTCATTGAGGGGCATCAGGACCCCCCCTGATCCCCCCAATGAGGTCTTTAGAAAAAAAAAAAAAATACCCCCCAAAGGAAGTGACCCTGTGAGTGCCACAGGGGTCTCCAGCACATTGCAAAGCAACGTGCTGGGGACCCTATGGCACTCACAGGGTTACTTTTATTATTTTTATTTATTTTTTTTTAACTCTTCAGACCTCGTGGGGGACATCAGGACCCCTCCTGGTGTCCCCTCAGTCATTGATCTCCCAGCCGATAGGCTGGGAGATCAATGAGGCGACCGCAGGAGAGCAAAAGCTCTCCTGCCCTTCTCTCCTACCACCAGTAGGAGTGGGCGGGACCGGGGAAACTTCCCTAACGTCATCGGTGACCATGTCACCGATGACATTGGGAGGTCCCGCCCACTCCTACCCGGAAGTTCGGGTAGGAGAGAGGGGGAAGGAGAAACTCCGTTTCTCCTTTGTGTTTATTGATCTCCCAGCACGATCGGCTGGGAGATCAATAACTGGGGAGGCATGAGGAGTGATCCTCATGCCTCCCCACGAGTGCCACGCTGTTTTTTTTTTTTTAACTGCGGCCACTGCATGCCGGTTATACCGGCTCATGCAGTGACCGCATTTCACTCTTACGCCGTACGAGGTACAGCTGTGTCCACTCGTACGGCGTAAGTGCTTTGCACTCTAGGGGTTAAAGGAAAGAATTGTTAAATATCTGAATTTAAATGGCTTGCAAGATCCCAAACAACATGGGTTTACAGCAGGGAGACCTTGTCAAACTAACCTCATATGTTTTTTGTTGACTGGGTAACTAAAATAATAGCAGGGAGCAGTAGATTTAGCTTATCTAGATTTCCGTATAGCATTTGACACTGTCCCTCATAGAAGACTCATTAATAAATTGCAGTGTTTGGGTCTGGACGTAAAAATAGTTAAATGGATGAGGCAATGGCTGAATGCCAGTAGACAGAGGGTGGTAGTCAATGAAGAACATTCAGATGAAGGGAGTGTTACTAGTGGGGTACCTCAGGGATCTGTCCTGGGGCCCATTCTTTTTAATATTTTTATTAGTGTTATTGCAAAAAGTCTTCTAGGTAAGGTAATGTTTTTATGCAGATGATACAAAGATCTAAAACAGGATAGACATTACTGGGGTAATAAGGCAGATTACAAATGATTTAGGTAAATTAGAAGAATAGACAAGTGTGGCAGCTGCAGATTAATGTTGATAAATGTAAAATAATGCACTTGGGATGTAAAAATCCAAAAGAAAAATATACTATCAAGAGTACTGTGCTGTCAGCGACAACAGAGGAAAAGGATTTAGGAGTAATTATGTCTAATGAATTAAAGGTAGGCAGGTAATGTAACAAAGTGGTGGTGAATGCTGAGTGCTGGGTTGTATAGCTAGGAGCATAAGAAGCAGAAAAAGGAAAGTGGTCATGCCACTCTACAGATCTCTGGTTAGACCTCACCTAGTACTGGAGACACCATCTCCAGAAGGATATAGCTACTCTAGAGTAAATTCAGAGAAGGGCTACTACAATCGTGACTGGTTTACAGGAAAAGAAATGTCAGGATAGACTAAAGGATCTGAACATGTATAGCTTGGAGGAGAGAAGAGAGAGAGGGGATATGATTGTTAAATCCCTTCATGTATTTGAATGTTTCAAAGGGAAGGAGGAAAGTACATTTCAAAGAAGTAAAAATGTTGGGACAAGAGGCCATAGTCTAAAACTAGAGGGACACAGGTTTAGACATAAAGTAAGAAAGTTTTACTTAACTGAGAAGGTAGTAGATAAGTGGAATAGCCTACCAGCAAAAGTGATAGAAGTTTATACAGTGACAGAATTTAAGCATGCATGGGATAGTCGTAAGGCTGTCCTGAACATAAGACAAGACAAACTAAGGTTTGACGTTTTTACAGTAGGAAAATAGGCAGACTAGATGGGCCGCATGGTTCTTATCTGCAGTCAAATTCTATGTTTATCTACTGGAAAGGATGTAGCTGAGAAGTACAGGAATGACTTGTAGAGTGACACCCAGCCAAACCAGAAGTCATGGCCTCTTTAGAAGATAAGCAATAAGGCTGAAGCATCAATGGAAGTTTCTTGCATAAGACTTGAAACTCGCAGAGCCTCTAGGCCACAGTTCATCCCACTCAACACTGCAGCTCCAGGTGGGCTGGACTGGAAGTCAAACCATTACCCGGCCAAGCTAGCGAGGCACCAGAAACCAGTGCCTATCTGGAGATCCTTCTGTAACTACCCTGGACACCTCATACCTCAGTATTTCAACTTAGCCTCATGAACCCAAAATTGATCAGTGCTTACAAATCCTGTGCTCTATATGGTCAATCAGGCTACCCAACCCTGAGAGCAATTGCCACCATCACTGCTCTGGAGACACTCCAGCCTGGCACTTGCAGCTAGTATATACTGAGGGCCAATGGGCCACTGAATTTCAGGATTCATGGGCATTTATAACTGTGGTGCAGTGGCACTGGGTTCTGGACGCATGCACAGGACCACTAGAATTTGCCTATACCACCGCATCAAGCACTTCAAAAAAATCACAGACAGAATGTAAGTTCAATTAAATTCACAATTTGCATCAAACTTTGTGTATAGTGATATATTACAATTCAAAATATCACTAAGAACCCTCATAAAGAATAATAAAGAGATAAACTGACACAAGTAATATCAAATAAAATAAAACCCAATCTGTGAATAAAGTATTAGACACAATTGTATATATAATTGCAAAGGATATATTAAATTGGTATACGTTAGCTCTATAATCAGTTTTTTGCAGGTACTCAGGATACCAGTACTTTTTGCCATGTATATAAATAAATCATTTTTGTTTCTTCACTTGTTTGTGGAACTGCAGCTTTTCCCATGGGCTGTTGGGCACACCCTCCACACATACATACAGACCAAGAATAGAGAAGAAAAAAACAGGACAGAGCAACACTCCTCTAAGTGCTACCAGAATTATTCTTTATTAGAATAAAGATATCCCCCTTTCCATTCCCCTCTGAGTGAATACTCATAGAGATGCTACTTCCGCCTCTAGGTGACGGGCCTCGACTGGATCTGACTTCCAGGCCTGGTTGGTTGTCCACGTCTGCTGTTGTCTCTCCTCGTAATATTCCTTACCTCTCCTCCATGTTTGAATCACAGATTTTTCCACTCCAATTCAGTTGATTTGATATCGTTTGGGATATGGATATTGAGCAATATAAGGGGTAACATGAGGTTGGGTGTATTGCTGAGCTGAGGAGGGTATCGGGTACCACAATGTGGTGTCCACAGAGTGACATTGATGCCACCAAGGCAAAAATACAGAAACTTGCTTTCAATCTGTGTTTGCTTGCAGTGAGTGAGTGGGAGATCAAAACAAAGTAGCCTCTCTGTTTAGGAGTATTCACTCAGAGGGGAATGGAAAGGGGAATAACTTTTTTCTAATGAAATATAATCCTGGTAGCACATAGAGGAGTGTTGTGCTGTCCCATTCTTCTTCTCTCATCTGGAATTTGCAGCTGGGGAAGGACTGTAGAGGTAATGGACAACTTTCACAAGGACATTATTTTGGGGAATAATCTCGAACCAGTAGATTGTTATGTTGCAGTAGTAATCAGAAGCCAGTGAATCCACAGTAGAACTACTTGGAAGCATCCGGCATCTACTGCAAACACCAGGGCGTCCACTGCAGTAAGTAATCAAGTACTTCATACTTAATGGTCCATACAAGTTAGATGGACTCTCACTCCCCTTTTCTGAATCCCCAACACTCCCCTAGACTATCCCAGCTAAGTAGATTCCCCACCAGGGATCCAGGGCTCTGTTCCCGATGAAACCCAACTTTACATAGCCAAGTATGTCTTATTTCCCTTGGGATAATAAAGCATTCCAAGCAGCCCTACTGCCTGACTAGACCCTTTTGGTGTGAGGTTGAAGGTAGAAACAGGGGAAGTAGAGAAAGATGGGGACAGAATAGTGTGGGTAACATGCTGCAATAACAGATGATGATCCAGAGATGCAGTAGCATTCCCAGATGGCTGCTTACCAGTTCATAGTACCGTAGGTCCATAGGGCAATCCTACTGCATTTAGAAAATTAAATACCATAGGTATCAGGGCATTGTAATAATGGAGACACAGCTGATCCAGAGCTTTTACTGGTGCAAGGCCTCCAAGGAGATATCCAGTTGCTGCCTCCCCGTGACTGCTGCCAGAGAATGATAATGATGAAGGACACCCAGTCAACTCTCTAGCTCTCCACTGCATTCCTTGCCATTGTGGATGAGACTTTCAGGAGGGTCACCATAGATATTATAGGCAAGAAATATTTTCTAACATATACCCCGACGCAGTAACCTTATCCTTCATCTCAGCCACAAAGATAGTCAATTCTCTAGTATCTACCCCTCAGCTTCTGATCTTTGTTGGCGGTGTGGATCTGGGGTGGGAGACATGTTACATACTTGGTGGTCCTGCCCGGGTTTACATCCTTACTGGAAGATGGTTTTTCAGTTGTTGTCAGATTCTATATTGGTTCCTTTCTCGATTTCCCCAGAAACGGTACTACTTCATGTCTTTCCGCTTTGATTATCTCGTCTGTATATACTGTCGGGTCAGATATTGATAGCGGCGAAGTCTCTCCTGGCACAATCTTGGAAATCATCAGACGTTCCCTCTCATGAAGCTCTGTGTCACCTTGTTACTCATAATTTGCGAATGGAACAACTGCACTATGCTACCACTTTCCAAATGGATCTATACAATTCTGTTTGGTCTTCGTGGGACCGGGGCAATCGTGTGCTAACTTATGGAGGCTTCTCAAGTTGGGTCCAGTTCAGTCTGGCTCTAATGATACTCCCTTCCCTTCCCGTTTTTTTCCTACCCTCCCTTTGTATCTTCCCAGTCCTTGTTTGTTGGTATGTTTCCCCCTTCTCTCTAGCTCTTCTTTCCTCTTTTTTTTCTCCTTCTACATTGTAGATGATTACAATATTTTAATGTAATTCACCCAAGGTACATATATTTTTAACCTTTGTGTATGTGGCTCTACCTGACCATGTTGTACCATGTATACTAACATATGCAATGTTGTAAAATATGAAAACTCTATTTCAATAAACTTTTATTACAAAAAAACAAACAAACACTTGACCGCTGTATGACCATCGCATACCCAGGTAAGTTTTCTGTTCAGGAGATTAATAATTACTTATTCTTAGAGTATACTTCTCCTTTATAGGGCATTTATCACATTTTACTAAGCCGGCTTCTATGAAAGTAGACCTAATAAAAGTCCCAAGGTTAAAATGTGCAGCAACAAAATAACTCTTGTCAGTCATGGGGGGGGGGGGGGTCAGAAAACAGAATGCCTGGGCTGGCACTCAACCAGGAATATGTGCATAGCTGGGAACTCTACGGAACTGCCCCGGAGACTTCGGTTTAGTCTTCTAATTACTGGGGCAGAGGATGATTCTCTGGGTGTGGGGAGTTTTAAATAAAACTCTACCCACTTCTGTGTCTTCGATGTATGCTACTTGCACTCCAGCCAAATTCCCCTCCTTCCCAGGCTATTTTTCAGAGGTTTTTTTGAAACCCCGCCCCCCGCGATTGAGCCTGATCCTTTTCTGACACAAATCACATCATACATCTCCCCCAGCGGCACCAGGGGACTGCCCTCTGGGTAGTCCACATTGAAAAGTTCCCAGGTATGAATATGTGGCTCTCCCTCTCAATGGTTCTGCAAGACATAGTTCAAAACAAGGGCACTGGTAGGTGCTGTCTGAGGGGACTAAATGCCCAGGTCTCATGCCCATGGTCTTGTTACCAGCTTGGGATATGTAATGGTGCTAATTCTCCTATTTGAAATGGTGCAATTGGGATGCACAATACAATAAACATGTATTAGGCTGCCCTAAGTCTCTTGGGAAACTAGCAACTCAACTCCACTGCTTACACAATGATTGGTCAAGGAGCTCTCTCTGCTTTTGTTGGACTACAAATGGTTAGGATTGAAATTCAATATCTGGGCAGCCACATGTTACCTACCCTCATTAGGTCATTATGAATCTATCTTTTTATGTGGTAAAATATAAATCAAACAAGCTTAACTGGTTTAGTAGGCACATGATGTAGAACAGGGACAGGCAATCTGGGCCTCTCCAGCTATTTCAGACTAAAATTTCCATCATCCCTATCCAGTCAACAGTTGGCTGGGAGGTGTTGTCTTCAACAGCTGGAGGGACTCAGGTTGTCCTGCCCTGGCACAGCAAATTAATTATAGGAAAAACAACGGTGCCTTGGTAATATGTCAATGTTAAATGTTTTGTTAAAGGATACTAAGATGAAGTTGTTATCAGGTAGGACCCATACCATCTATGGCCACAGACAGAAAGGCATATAGCTAATATTACCTAAAATTTGTCATCATGAACTGCTTTGCTTTTATTCATGACTGTCTGGGTGTGGGTAGGTTCCTGTCTGCAAAAAACTACAGACTAAAGTAACTTCAAAATTTGAAACAATCAGGAACAATCAGGTCATTAATTCCTTGGTTGCTAAAGAAACACAAAGGAATTGACTGCACCTTCATAAATTTGCAGTTTGTTTTTGACTGTTCTTGTTTTGTTTTGTTTTTTAGCACACTTGCAATTTCTAAATCTACCAGGTCCAGGAATACAATTTTACAGAGTATTAGTGGTGGCATTTCCAATCAATGTGGCACGGCTGTGTCATTGCTTAATAAGCAACATTTCTGCATCTGCTAACGTAATTCACATGTCAAAAACATTTACATTAATCATAATCAAATGTCAGTACCTCCAAAAACACATTAATATTTTATGAACATATGGAATACCAAAGCACAACTTATTAAACATTTGCAATGCTCTATTTTGGTTAACTCCTTTAACCCTTTGAGTGCCAGTGGTGTCCAACATATTGCTGTCACTCAATGGGTTAAGGATCCTCTGACATGGGCTTTTGAAGTCAGCAAATGCATATATATCCAAATGCTGTGTAGGCACACTGTTGGAAGAAGGTCAGAAGAAGAAGCTACAGCTGAAGAAGGGAGTGGATGTCATCAGTGTGGCCGGCTTGTAGCTGTTACATGAAAAGGATAACTTGAATAGAAGGTAGTCACTCTAAATGTCAGTGAGATATTACAGACAGTCCCTAATGCATAGCTCAAGTATCTTTACTTTGGATTGGTTGAGACAATTCATCATTCAAGAAAATATACAATCTATATAAACTAAATTTTATTTAAAAAAATGAGCAGCTAAACATAGAATATTATCAAAACACATAAGCCCTCTCTAGGGGCTCAAGTTCCCAAGTATAATAAGGCATGGGACCAAACATACTTATTAAATGATCACTAAAGCCAAAAAACATATTGCTCTAATGTAAAAAATCATACATAGGTATATGTCAGTGTCTTTATGCCTTGTTAGAAATCAGGACCTATTTGTGCAAAGGCAAAAGTGTAAAATCTTGGGCAAACCATTGCTTTGCAATGCAATTAAAACATCTAAAGCATTCAAAGGGTTAAAACCAATATATAAAGATGCTAGAATTATTTCTTATTCCTTAGTGTGAAGTTGGTTTACCATAGAATTGGTTTTGGTCTCAGCTGTCATACTGCACGTGCTCTTTTCAACAGGTCACAGCACAGTATGGTCTCCTGTCCAGAAGATAAAAGCATATCTCCCACGTGTCCCTCTTTAGGAAGTAAAGTCCCTCTTGGGATCAAATCCATTTGTCCCTCTTTTCTACTATGGTGTCCCTCTGTTTAGGAGATCAGACCGGTGTGTGTGTGTATATAAGTGTAGCACATTGCTCCACAGAAATAATATTCATATAATATTTGTTTAAACTTCAATATATCCTATATAATAATTTGCTAGGATGTTTGTCAGAAGCCGTCATGCGCAGTAGAGACTGCCCAAATGCACAGAATGCTAGGAGCACAGAATGCTGGGAGAGAGTGCCCTTTGAGCAATGTGTTGCATACCCCTCTGGCACTCAAAGGGTTAACATCACCTGGACCTTGGTCTGTGTACACAGGCTTTTACACTAGTCTTTTTATAAATTACCCTGTGCAAATAAAATGCTTTGGTCTTGTTGTAAATTATTTATTCAGTTGCACAAAATGTTGTCAATTGGACAGGAAATAACTTGGTAATGTCCTGCCTATGAGTCACCCCCCAGCAAACCCATCTATAACAGAAGGGTCCCTCTTTGGCCATTTGAAGTCTTGGGAGGTATGTTAAAATGCACATAAAATTGCTTCCCCGTTTCTAACAAACCACATGACATCCAATATAATAAAATAGGCCTTATGTATCAAGTAAGTATGTAGCAATTCTGAAGCAAATTAACCCTTTGAGTGACAGAGGGGTACTCAACGCATTGCTTTGCTGGCAAACTGTGCTCAGTGCATGTATGTTTAAACGGTATGAGTTCCTTTTCCCCACTAAAGTTGTGTTGCACCTAGCATCCTCACAACAGTTGAAAGCAAAGTACGTACCTTGCCAATCACCCAGTTTGTCTGTGATTTTTGAGGGGTTGGGTAATGCCAGCACCTAGTCCACTTTCCTTCAGCCCTATAATTAAAGGACCTAAACTAGGACAAACTTCCTCCTTGCTCAAACTCTCTTTTGCATCTGCGTATGTACACAGGAATGTGCAGTTGCAATACAGGGATTGAACAGAGAGACATTGGGAGAGATGCACTAAAGGTCCATGAGGGTTCATAATGGTGATATCCTGTCGAATCAGTGGTGAAGACAAATCGACAGTATGCATTAAAGTGTCTTCGACATCATATTCCCATCAATCCGGCAAAAATCTGCCCACATAGACATCTGTCCAACATGTCTTTGACATGAATTTAAACTTGTCACATCGACAGTGGCCTATTTCTAAATGAAAATGCAGCATAATGAGTCATTTCTATATGGAAATGCAGGATAATGAGCCATTATGTATTCATATGGTTCTGTTTATATGTTAATGTGATTGTTCATCACATGCACTATGGTCCGATAGCTGCCACTGCTGTCAAGAGTTCGAAGTCCCAACTTCGCCTTCTTGAGGCTGGTGATACTGGGATCTCCCTGTAGCTTTCTATCCAGTTACAGCCCCAGATCAATCATACGCATGAAGGGCTGTTGAACTGCTGGAAATGTGGCAAGGATGCTGTCCCTCACACATCACCAGCAGTAGACAACCCTGAAGTCTGAGAGCATTCTCTCTGCTTCCCCACTTGTTCAGTAGGCAGTAGAGAGGATCCTTTCAGCACCATGAACAGCATCACTCCCTTAACCCTTTGATTGCCATATGCATGTGTACTGCACATCCCTGTGACACTCAGAGGGTTAGAAAAGCACACCAACCAGTACACAATCATCCCAACAGCTCTGTACTGTTTTTCATAGTCATATTTGTTGTGCACTCCCAAGGGAACAAGGCTGAGGTCAAGAAGGGTCTATGGGGATTTGTGGCTCCCAGCTGTCCCTCAGCCTTGTTCCCTTGCCCACTGGTAGCTATAGAACCCAATGTAAACTGCCTGGCCTCCAGACCTGCTCCATTTCCCACTGGTAGCCACATATTCACATTTACATTGTCTGATCCCCCACCCTTTTTACCTTGCCCAGCCAATGGCCATGGGGATTTTGCCAGTAGGCAAGGGAATAAGGCCAGGGGGATCATAGAGTGTAAATAGGGATCTGTGGCTACCAGTAGGCAAGGGAACAAGGCTGGGGGGGGGGGTCAGACATTGTAAATGTGATCTGTGGCTACCAGTAGACAATGGACACTGCATGTCCCCCCCGCCTTGTTCTCTTGAGAGAACACAACAAATATAACTAAGAAATATGACACAGAGCTGAGGAGACCGTTATGTACTGATTGGCGTACTTTTCTAACCCGTTGAGTGCCACAGGGGTGTGCAATGCCTATGGCACTCAAAGGGTAAAGGGAGTGATGTTGTTGGTGGTGCTGAAGGGATCCTCTTGACTCTCTACTGACCAAGTAGAGAGAATGCTCTACAAGTTCAGAGTTGTCTACTGCTAGTGATGTGTAAGGGAGGGCATCCCTTCCACATTGCCAGCAGTTCAACAATCCTGTATGCCAATAGGGAACGTCTCATCCCCTCCCTTTGAATCCCTAAATTCTAGGGCATATTGCGATGTGTGTCTACATCGAAAAGCCAAAGTGCTTTACACACATTGAAAAAATCATATCACCACAGCATTGACCTTGCATATCCCCCACAAGGAGTTAAAGCAGACCCATCATCTTCATAATATTGCCCCCCAATACATTACTAATATAGCGATAGGCAAAGGCATACTTGTACTATGTTGAATAAATCAGTGTTATTGAAGTAATCCAGCTTCTTCTGCAGGCATCCAGGGCACAGAGCTTACAAGAGAAGCTCTGTTTGCCTCCGCAGGCAGCAACTTCCATTACCTTAAAGGGATAGTAATACTTCATTTTAACTTTATTTTATTTTGTAGGCATTAAAAAAACATGAAGAATGATATAAGTCTTATCTCTGAAACCTTTATGGTTTAAGAGATATTCACAAACAAAGTATCCCCCCCCCTGTTCAACCATATCAGAAGGGAGATGCCCAGGTAGACTGCAGAGAGGGACAATCTTCAATTAAGATAATGGAAAAAGCTGATAAACTTGTCAAGGGGGGAAGGGCTTTCATTGTTTTCATACAAAGAAAATTGTCCCCTTCTGTTATCTGTACTGTCATACAACCAGACTCACATCTGAGAAGAGATGTCTTACACTAGGAAAAAGGGGCGGGGAGGGGAACTTTGCTTGTGAATATCTCATAAACCATAAAGGTTTGAGAGATAAGACTTATATCATTCTTCATGTTTTTTTAATGCCTACAAAATAAAATAAAGTTAAAACGAAGTGTTACTATCCCTTTAAGGTAACCAATGAACGTCCACACCAGTCTGGGCAGGGCACGGGACAGACAGAGCAGAATCTGAGGTAACTTTCCTCTAAGGTGTCTGTGCTGTTGTCCGCTGAATGCCTGCAGAAGGTGGTGGATTACCTCAATAAGGCAGATTTATCCAGCATAATACAAGCATGCCTTTGCCTATCGCTATATTAGTAACTAGTTTTAAAGCCCGTATACATGTGCCAACACTGGCGGCACTGCAGTCATGCACAATACTGACTGCCCAAATGCTCTGCAGCTGATACGGAGTGGGGAGCTCCGAATTCAGACCATAGGTGCGCAGAGAGGACTCTGGTCTGAATTCGGAGCGCCCTTTGCTCCATATCAGCTGTGGCACAGGCAGTCTGTACTGTGCTTGAATGCAGCGCGCGCAGCCGTCTCTTCTGCGCATGGCAGCTTCTGACAAACATATTTAGCGAATTATAATATAGGATGTATTGGTGGGCAATATTATGAAGATGATAGTTCTGCTTTAAAACACCCATTTTAAACAATGGGAGTTTGTCAAATAATTTTTTGTCCCTTACAGAGCACTTGATGTGCTCAAGAATATCACCAATTTGGCTTCATACATAAAATCCAGTGAGCAGTATGTATGAATATGGAGTGGTGCAATTTGTGGCAAAACAACTTGATCACAGCGGACAAATAAAAATTCCAGTTGATTTAATGTAACAATTAAAGGGGAACTATCACCCCAACTTAAGGCCACCCCACCTAGTTAGGCATCTAGCAATAAGCTTAGTAATCAAAGTTTAAAGTAGGTGCCTGCACCGTCAGTCCCGGTCTCCTCTAGGAGGTATTGCATGGTACCTTAAGGTACCAGAAGGGAATGACAGCGCAGGTGCGCAGATGACTCTAGAGCGCTGTTGCCTGGCCGTCAGTGTCGGCTGAGGAAGGATTTCTGACTAACACGGTCTTTATTCTGTATTCTGCATTACAGTTTGATTGTTAAGCTTACTGCTATATGCCTAATAAGGTGGGGTGGACTTTAGTTCGGGTGATAATTCCCTTTTAAACCCTTTAGTGATAAAGAACTCTCCAAAGCATTGGCATGCAATGCATTAGACATGATTTAAATCAATGGGAATCTAGGAAAGGTGTGTGTCCCCCGTATGGTGAAGGTGATTTAGCCCAAAAATACACCACTCCATATTTATTCATATAGCCCATTGGGTGGGCAGATGCATAAAAGTGGTGCAGACATACATCGGTCACTAGTTTTACAGAAAACTTGCCTGCACATATGTATAAAGGCGTTTGCCCTTGTTTGTGCAATGTGTTCTATAACAGTTTTAACCCTTTGGTAACAAGGGCTTTTTTTACACTAGAGAACAAGAGCTGTTTTGGCCTTTTAGTATGCGTTTCTTCAAACTGTATTTTCCTTCTAATTCATTTAGTGCACCCACACAAATTACATACTATTTAAGGATAAGTGTTGCTTTCTTTTGATTTCTTTATATGTATAACCCATCATTTAATTCAACAGTATAAAAAAGTGAAAAAAACAAACAAAAAAAAACATTTTTAAAGGGTTTACATTGATGATTTGTGCTCAGTTAGTGAATTTTTTAACTGGATCAAATATATGAGCATTCATTCATCGCACTTTTTAGGGGGTACTGTTCCTCTGGGATGAAACCTAGTCCCACTTTCCCACCCTGGTGTCCATCTTTTAGGTGATCAGATTGTGTGGTGTGTGTATGTGTATAATATTTCTCCACAGCAATAAAACTCAGTTTGTTTAAACTTCAGTATATGTGGTAAGAACTTTCTGTGTCAATAAAATACTTTGGTCTTGCTCTAAATCACTTTCTCAGTTACACAATGAGTGGTGAATACGTCATGCACTTTTTTTTTTCTTTGGCCATTTGAGGTACTGGGAGCTCTGTTTTCTGCTTCTCTCTTCCTCTCAATCACAGTGAGGAGGAAAGAGGCAGAGAACAGCTACAAAAAGGAAGGTTTAGATACACTGCCTTTGTAATGTGGCTCAACAGGCACATATGACTGCAGTCACAGTCTGTTAAAGCCTCCCAGAAATGATAGCAGACTGCCCTGAGGCTCGTTACACTCATTAGCCTATGATGTGCCAGTTTACTTTTGAAAGGTCGCATGCGACTGCCCGCTGATCCTCTTGAATCTGTTGCTTAAAGAAAGAAATCACCAGTATGAGCCAGAGACGCAGCACTATTTACATTAATATGAATATTGCTTTGCATCTCTCTCTGGGGAAAAAAGCACTCTGCAGTTAAGCAATCAGCATGTGTGTCTCTGGCAGGGAAGGAGTTAAGTAATCCGCATTACCTGCTGTAGAGATGGAACAAACTTCAGGGTGACCAGTCTTCCGCTCCCAAAATCTCACTCTATATAACCCCTAATGAAGACATTTCAGTACTCAACATGTGAATCTCTCGCTGTTATGCAGTGCAAGATTCTCTTGTCGACATTTTTATTACGGCGACATGGTAGCTCTTTTGCGTGCAACTTTTCAAAAGGTTACCGACGTGCCAGGGCTGTCATCCATCCCCAAAGGATGGATTTCTGTGACAGTCCTGACACATCACTGTGGGAGTGGCTAAAATAATTTTGTCACAAAATATGTTTATAAGCAGTTGTATTTTCTGTCAGCTTTAAGACCACTTTTTGTCCCTAATTTATCCACCACCAACTCCTTGGCATAATCTCAAGATACATTACATGGCCAAAATCTATGGACAACCCTTCTAATTAGTGGATTTGGCTGTTTCAGCCACACCCATTGCTGACAGGAGTATAAAATTAATCACATAGCCATGCAATGTCCATAGCAAGCACTGGCAGTAGAATGGCCCATACTGCAGTGATCAGTGACTTTCAAGGTGGTACCATCATAGGCTGTCACCTTTCCAACAAGTCAGTTCAAATGTCTGCCTTGCTAGAGGTGCCCAGGCCAACTGTAAGTGAAGTTATTGTGAAGCAGAAAAATCAAAGAGCAAAAACACTTCAGCCGCAAAGTGGTAGGCCACACAAGCTCATATATAATGGGACTGACAAGTGCTCATGCACTTAAAGACATAAAAAGCATCTGTCCTCATTTGCAACACCCACTAACACATTCCAAACTGCCTCTGAAATCAACATCAGCATGAGAACTGTTCATAAGGTGCTTCATGAAAAGATTTTTCCATGGCTGAGTAGTTCCCCTCCTTATACCAGTATCTGCCTGGTGAACACTATCTGACACCCCAGCCTTGTTCCACTGTCCAATAGTAGTCACACATACCCACTCATACAATGAGGCCCCAGCACACTGTCTGACAGTCCAGCCTTGTTCCACTGCTGAATAGCAGTCATAGAACCACTCATACACTGACACTCCAGTACACTGTGTAACATCTCAGCTTTTTGCACTTGCCAGGTGCAGTCACAGAACCACACATACACTGACACCCCAGCTTTGTTCTACTGCCCACTGGTAGTTATAGAGCCATACACATACAGTCTGACATCTGAGGCTTGTTCTGCTGTCCACCGGTAGTCACAGAGCCACACATATGCTGACATCCCAGTCTTGTTCTAATGTCCGCTGGTATAGTCAGAATCTCACATACACGGTCTAATATCCCAGGTTTGAGCCACTGGAAATCATCATTATATAGAAAAATAGGTTTTGAGTTATGTAGCTGTAGATTATGCTAATCAAGGCATGTAGTGCATGTACTTCCTGTCTTAGCTCTACATTTTCCCTACTCACTGCCACTTAACCCTTTCAGTGCTAAGGTAGGCTGGCAATTCTTTTTAATGCTCTTTAACCTCAATCATACTATATTTTGCTCCTAACACGTGGGCAGGACATATTCAGATCATAGGTGAAGGTGAGAGAATATATCATTCCAATCTTCTAACAAGGATGAAGGGCATTATAGCACATAAGTCAAGTGATGTTGATTCCGATGAACTCAACAGAACTGGCAAGCCAGCTACACCACGTGGAACAAATAGAAATCACCATCTATAAATGCTCTGACCTCTCTAGCATTCAAAAGATAAAAAGACAGATTGAAATAATTTTTTTTATTACATGTTATCCATGGTAGAGATTCCTTGCTATAGAATTCCTCCAGTTCAAGTTAATACATCAGCCTCAATAAGTGTGTGGAGTCAGGCTGTAATATTTCTGGCTGTGAAAATCCCTGTTGTTAATAATGGTGAAATCTATGCACTGCCATATCGTTGTATGTGTGTATGTAAGGGTTTAAAGCAAAGTAGTGCAAATTTTACAGAATTAGAATCCTTTATCTGAGCTGTTTTGGAAATATGCACCAAAGATGGGGCTCACGGACAAGTTATCAAGTCATTTAACACTTTCAGAGCAAGAGAAATGTGTAACACATTGGGAGCAATACGATGCACATATCTCAGGCACTCAACCGGTTAAAATCATGCAAGCAGCATTTTACAGAGCCATCTAACAACTGCTCATCCACAGTCAGTCATGCTTGATAATCTTCCTCTCTCTATCAACCTTGCACCCTGACTGAATTATCTACATTTACTGGGTCCCTGCCTCTCTCAGGTCCTCCATTATCGCCTTTCAATGTACATTACTCTGACCTGATGCAGATTCACATTTGACAGGGAACATATAATAAAATAATAAACACACACATGCTATTCCACCCAATAAGCCCACTTGATCCATTTTTAATTGCTATTTTATTTTCTTATATTTCACATTCTTGTTAATATGTTTTAACCCTTTTCTTTTTTTAATATACATATTAACCCCCCAATACCATCTAAAGCTGTAAGTGTTCTGCGGCTTGTTTTCACAGTGAAAGATTTCAAGAAATCCACTGTTTTTGATATAATACCATCCATTACATTTTGTTTTTCAATTTTTTACTCTGAATATTTTTTTTTTTTTCTAATTTTGAAACATAATATTGCTAATGCAAAAACCACCAAATTGCCTATGTCCAGTGTATTTAGTTTGTTTATTGTTATGGTCAATCCTTATAAGACCCTTTCTGTTGCCTTAGCTTCCTTGTGGCATTTTGATGCTATTCCTTCTGCTCCCCTGCTTCATTTTTGTGCTTCATTAAAAGACCCTTTTTTCTCAGAAAAGCACTAAGGATGATATGGCTCATTGCACATCCCAAAAAGGGTGCTGTGTTCTTCAGATAAAATACCCTTGTACAAATCAACCCCAACCTTCCCTTCGAGGCAGTGAAGAAAGACAAATGGTTACCTCGTTCAGAAGAAATGTAGCACTGGAGTCAGAAAAAGACATAGAAGGGGCATTTATAGCCCAAAGCTGCACTCTCAAAATCTCTTTTTTACAGCAAAAGCAGACTTTGCATCCTCTGTTGATGTACTGTGTTCAGTGCAAGCTGTCTTCCTCTCCATCACACACACAATTTCCCTCCTTCCCTCCCTTTCTTCCAATTACTCCTCCTTCCATTTCTCCAATTTCAGTTCCACATTTCAGTGCTGAAGTGTGGCTGAATTAATGGATTCATGGATGTCTAAGAGCCAAATAATAGTATTAATGGCTTATGGCAACAAACCGGGAAAACTCTGCTGTATTTTCAGAGGTTCAAAATGGATTTTATATTGTGATTGTACGGAGCACAGCCTTTGGCACATAGCTTGTCTTTCCTCATTCTGTAATGCCACTCAAAAACACCAGTAATTTTCATTGCCACAAGATTTAACGTAACCTTGATTGATGGCCTTATAATTCACTTGTTGTCATGACTTGTTTTAGTGTGGGAATAGGCTGCTTCTTCTTACAATATATTGTACACAAAACCTATGTAGACCAGAACTACCTGTCCTGAGAACCCTTACTCTAGACTTGTTTAACTCTTTTCGAACCAGAGGCAGGATATTGTAAAGCAATATGATTCAGATCCCTACAACAATAAAAGGGTGGAACAAAGTATGTTGAACTAATTTTTTTTTCTATAAAGACATGATAACATAGTAGTGGATATAGAGAATATGTAATATCATTGATAAACATTGCAATTGTATAATATAATTTCATGGACAAAGTTAGCAAAAGTAGATGTAAAATCTTGTCAAACACTGCATGCAGCACCTGGCCTTCCTTGCCCTCTATTCATGCTTAAGTCTACCCTCAGTATCTCAGGATGAAGCTGCTGTGCTCCCCTCTTCTTATCACGGCACTGCCTTCTCACTTGACCCTATTCCATCACAGCTTCATCATTATCTCTTCTAGTATAACCCCAACAATTAGCAACTAATGTGTCTATAAATCAGACATGTCAAACTAAAATACAGTAGAGGGATGCATACTCAACATATTTCTCCAAGAAGGGCCATGACACTTGCTGGGAGGATCAGTGTGTGGATAGATAGATAGATAGATAGATAGATAGATAGATAGATAGATAGATAGATAGATAGATAGATAGATAGAAGTGGCCCCATTCCAGATAATAATCTCATTTGCCAGGGTGCAAGTAACGAATATTTAATAAAATATTGAGTAATGAACAGCACACACTGGACTTCTTGAAGATGGCAAAGAAAGACCAAAAATGCTGTGTTTATTGTAGCCAACGTTTCGGTGCTCCACCTGCACCTTTATCAAGACAAACATAACAGTGCATAAATACTACATTAAATACATACAACCTAAGGCATCAGAATAACGTCATACATCAATACCCTACATTTCCCCAATGTTGTGAAAATAAAACCACATTATACATAAAGTATGTGAATTCCAGCCACTGAAAATCCATCATAAATATACACAAACACTGATCATAAATTATGTTCTGTGGTGCAAGAATATAGAAATGTGTAAAAGTGCAGGAATACAAATGAAAATAGCAATGAAAAGGTCATACAAAGTCCTATAAATTGCATATTAATAAAGAAAGGTATTTCTAATCGGAGGGCACAGGGTTACTGGATGAAAACAAGTAGTTCCCAAAGTGGTTCCCCAAAATGAGTGCAAATGACCCAGTTATCAAAAGTGTATCACTCTCGACACCTCTAGGAAACATAATAGTTCAATCAAAGGCAGTTACTGTGAGCGATTTCATGAATGGCTGCCTAATGAAAAACGGGGCCACCCAGGAACTACCAGATAATTGTGGATAACCGGTCAAAAGGGACAGCAACATAAAAGAAATACATGCAAATACTCATAGACATGGCATCAAGGATAGAGCAGGCAAGAAGCAGCTGTGGGGTGCAATGTGGTGCAGAGCCGAAAGACTCAGCAATACCACATCGCACTACATTGCATAATGTAAGGACAAAAAAGCAAGCAGGACAAGCTCTCGGAGGCCAAGTGAGGACAAAGCACGGCTACCAAACAGTTTGAAAAGGTGTGAGGCACAGCCTTGTGCATCACACAGTCACATTGTGCAGCATATGAGAATGGATAAAACAGAATATAATGGGCAAGAATGAAAATAATAGATAAAGATAATAAAAAATTAATTAGTAAAACACACAGAGGGATATCAAGCAATGTGAGCACATGTGAAGTAAAACGTCCCAGCGACACACCGCTGCATTGTACAGCACCGAAAAAAGAAAATCTAGCATAATTGTTTACATAAAAAGGCTCTTGGTGTGCATAAATATATTAACCATTGAGTGCACCAATAAATCATATAAGAGAAGTAAAATCTAACAACCACTAAAGGCAACTAAAAAGTGATGACGGCATAGTGCATGAGAGTCAGACCGAGACAGAGAACTCCAGTCCGACACCCCACACTAGTGAACCATGAAGAAAAGAGAATTTTAGTCTTACCTGTTAAATCCTTTTCTCTTAGTCCATACAGGTTATTGGTAACTCTGGGAGGCATCCGCCCCTTCAAGTAGGCAAGAACATTATCTAAATGTATGCAGGGGGTAGAGCCTCCCTTCCCTTCCAGGCTGCAGCCCAGCCAGCTATCTCCAGAATTGTTTGAGACAGTAACTATTAACTAGATAGTAGAAGGGAAGAAGACTCCTGTGAGCATGCCCCGAAGGACTCCCACATACTGCCACAGGAGAGCCAAGCATGGTCCCTTGACAGGGTGGGAGACCAGTAACCTGTATGGACTAAGAGAAAAGGATTTAACAGGTAAGACCAAAATCCTCTTTTCTCTGTCGTCCAATACAGGTTACTGGTAACTCTGGGATTTCCAACCATTGAGTTTCCCAGAGGCGGGAAGAAGGCAAGGACCAGGCGCAAGGCCCTCAAAGTCACCAGAATCTCTATGAACCAACCGGTCAGAGAGCCTAATAAAACTGAAGTGTCAACAGACACCAAACAGGGGTATAAACACCCCAGGAATTGTGACACAGCACACGGAACTAGAGCCAACAGGGCTCAACAGTAAAGGAAGCACCAAGCACCTAAGGAGAAGATCCTAGACAGGCAAGACTGCCTCCAGGACCATCCCCCCCACCACCAAAGTTGGCATCAGACGAAGTCATCACATCAATACCGTGGTGCGTCGCAAAGATGTGCACAGAGGACCAAGTGGCCGCCCTGCACAACTGATCGGCAGATGCCTCATTCTTATAGATCCAAGAGGCCCCAATGGACCTGGTGGAATGAGCAGTGACCCAAAAGGGAACATGCTCATTCCTCAACTCCTAGAATCTACGAAAAGTGGACTTGATCCAGGATGCAATAGTCACTTTGGATGCAGGTCTTCCTGCCCTAGGACCCTCTGGAATGACAAACAGAGCGTCATACTTCCTGACAGATTCAGTGCGATGGACAAAAAACTTGAGACAACTCACCACAACCAACAAGTGGAGAGATCTCTCCTTGTCAGAGGAGGGATTAGGGCAGAAAGAGTGCACCACAATCTCCTGATTGATGTGAAACTCGGAGACCACCTTAGGCAAGAACTCCGTACAGGTGCGAAGCACCACCTCATTCTTATGAAACACCAGATAAGGTGATTTACAGGATACAGCTTGCAACTCTGCAACGCGGCGAAAAGATACAATCGCCAGAAGAAAGGCCATTTTCCACGCCAAGAGACGTAGAGGAATAGTAGCCAAAGACTCAAAGGGAGGACGTTGGAGAACTCCCAAGACCAAATCAAGGTCCCACTGAGGAGCTGGGTTCTGAAAGGCAGGACGTACATGAGCAACGCCCTGGAAGAAAACCTTGACATCAGGAAGAATAGCAATGCGTTTCTGGAAAAAGACAGAAAGCACCGAAGTCTGAACCTTAAGAGAACTCAGACTGAGTCCCTGAGACAGAATTCATGTCAACACACCAATACACAAATGTCGACCAGACACGGTGATAGATTTTGGAAGAAACAGGCTTACGGGCACTAAGCATAGTAGACACCACAGCAGAAGAAAACCCTTTCTTCCTTAAAATCGAGGATTCAACCTCCAGGCCGTCAAATTGAACCGATGAACGTCTTCTTTCCACAGATAACCTTGTAGAAGAAGATCTTGACGAGAGAGGAGCTGAAATGGCTCCGCCACAGATAGGGCCAGAAGCTCCGGATACCAAGATTGACGAGGCCAATCCGGAGCAATCAGAATTACTGGACAACGTTCCAATTTCAATTTCTGTAACACCCTTATTAACATTGGGAGAGGAGGAAGATGTAGGCCAGAGAGAATGTCCAAGGAATGGATAGTGCATCGGCACCAGTGCTAGAGAGTCTCTCCACTGAGAGCAAAACGCCAGAACCGTCCTGTTGTGTCTCGTTGCCCTCAGATCCACTTGGGGCATTCCCCATCTCTGAACTAGGAGATGGGGGCAATTTGATGGGCTACCTCGTCTGGAAGAATCATCATGCTCCTCTGAGTATCAAACAGAAGACCCGGGAAGATTAGTTGCTAGGATGGGACAAGATCCAACTCGTCCAAGTTGACAATCCAACCATGATGGGTGAGGACTTGAATGCAGGTCTGAACCTGCTAATGAAGAAGGTCCACAGAGGAGGCTTTCAGAGGCAAGTCGTCCATGTAGTGAGTCACTCTGATGCCATCCCGATAGAGAACGGATATCAAGGTCCCCAGAACTCATTGGAAAAGCTGAGGGGTCATCGTCAGACCACTGGAAGAGCTGAGAACTGAAAATGACCCCTGTCGCAGGCAAACCGCAAGTACCGCCTGCTCTCCTGATGAAGTGGGATGCACAAATAAGCATCCTGAAGATCCAGAGAAGCCAAGAACTCCCCCAGAGACACTGCAGTGATCACTGTGCGCAGAGACTCCTGACGATAGTGAGCCCTGATCACAAAAGAGTTTAGATCTGCCAGATCCAAAATAGGGTGGCATCAGCCGTCCTTTTTTTTTTTTTTTTAAGTCACCACAAAGAGGTTCGAGTACCCCTGTCCGAAGGAGGCACTGGCTCCAGGACATATTAGTCCAGAAGAGCCTGAACAGCGCCTTTGAACAGACAGCATTTCGCGATGTCCTGAGGAGAACGAGAAAGATGAAAGCGAAAAGGAGGAAAAGAAAAGAAAGGGATCTTGTATCCCTCTGTCACCACCTGTAAAAACCGACGGGTCCGATACAGAATCCTCCCTCGGTGAGTCATGCTGAAGCAGTCCTGGGGGCCTTGGGCTTGGAAGCAGCCTTGGGCTTTCATAGTTACTTTGGCTTGGAGGAGGGACGCAGAGCTGATGGAACCGCCTGGTTCATCGAACACGTCACAGTCTGAAAGGAACGAAAGGATAGTTTACATTTAAACGGTAACTTCGTCTTAAAGACCAAGGGTATAAGTGAACTCTTACCCCCAGTGGCCTCGCTAATTAGTTCCTTAAGATTAGGCCCAAACAAGGAAGTACCCTGAAAAGGCAGAGAAAGTAAGACTTTTTTGGAAGCAGTGTCAGCAGACCAAATCTTGAGCCAAAGTGCACGCCTGGCCACCACAGAAGTAGTAGAAGCCCTTGCCATCATGCGGATGGCATCAAACGCAGCAGCAGAGACATAGTGTTGCGCTTCAGAGATAAAGCTTAGCAAATTTAAAGGGATAAAGCTTAGCAAATTTCCTGGACACAAAAGCAGACTTGTCCAGGTTTTACCACGCATCAGAACCCAAATGGTCAAGAGTGGGGTTAGGAGGAAAATAAGTAAGGGGCTTAGCAAGCTCCTGAAAACATCAGAGGGATCAGAAGGGACCTCCTGAACCAAGGGAATGTTGAGTATGGTTAATACAGCCCTGATCAGACCCTCAGTAGAGGTTTCAGGATCAGCTTCAAATGGGTCCCCAAGAGACCTGGAAGATTCCAAAATAGTACCAACCTCAACATCCGAATCTTGCAACAATTCTTCCTCAGAAGAATCTGACACATCAGGTGCTCCCTGCAGTTGAGGCAGGGAAGAACTGATAGTAGAGGGGGATCTGCCGTAACTGAAGTGCCCCCTGTATCTGGGATGGAAAGAGCTGTAAAGTGGACCTAAGGTCCCTAGTCGCAGCCTTAAACTCTTGCACCCAAGCTGGCTCAATAGCATGGCTGGAAGTCCCTGTGTTGCTGTCAGGAACTTCAGAACCTGCTGGGCATAGATGACCAGAGAACTCTCTAGGTAGCCCTGCGTGATAGGAGGAGCAATGCACAATGGAGGATACTGATACCCCAGCCTCCTTAGTCTTAGGTCTAGCCCCAAGCTCCAGCGGTATAGACATTTACACAGTGTCATAATAACCAACTGTACAGTAACTCACCCAACTGTAGTGTGTAAGATTAATATTTCACCCCAGAAACGCTAAATATAGACTTATCTGGCAGACGAAGGGTTAATCTGCAGAGGAGAAAAGGAGAGTCCAAGCCCTGTGTAGGATACTCATTGAGAAAAGTTCCCAAAATGGCTACCACGACGGGAGCCAATAAGAAAATAGGTGCGAATCAAGCGGTTATGGGAAATGTAGTTTTTCCCAAAAAGTACCCCAAAACAGTGGCCGAAGCCCCCCAAGCCTCCAACACACGAACTATAAACCGGATGATAGAGCAAGGGTAGACAATTAAAATGAGCCCACTCTGAATTTAAACTAAAAGTTAAAAACATGAAAAACATACAGGGAACGTGTGCATACTGAGAAAACACTAACCCAATAAGGAAATGTCAGAAAACCCCCCAAAACATGGCAAACCAGCAGACAAAGGGTTAAGTTACCACATAAACTTGCTCCAAAAACCCAACAGACATACACATATATACCCAATGAGTGCAGGAGTGCGCAATGAGGACTCCCAAATACAAGCCCAGCAAAGGGGCAATGTGGTACAAGTGGACCTGTAGCTCACCTCTCCTGCAGATCTTCTGTCTTCAGATTACCATGCAGCAAGAAATTACCTCAGTGAGTAATTTCTGGAGAAGCACTTGTACCCAAGATTTCCCTTCCTCCCCCCCCTCAGTGCTTAAGGTCCTCCAAAAAGCACCTGGATACTGTGCTAGCCACATTGGATGGCATTTGTCAGTCATGGTAACCCGCCTAATGGTGGTCTTCCATACCTGACAGAAAAATAAAAAAGACTAAATCTAAAGACGAATGTTCTCCACCTGGTGTTGTCGCACCAAAGGAACAAACAATTCTGGAGATAGCTGACTGGGATGCAGCCTGGGAGGGAAGGGAGGCTCCACCCCCTGCATACATTTAGAGAATGTTCCGGCCTACTTAAAGGGGCGGATGCCTCCCAGAGTTACCAGTAACCTGTATAGGACGACAGAGAAAAAAAAATACAGTCAAGGACCAAAGAATAAAATGAAAAAAAAAAAAAAAATAGTAGTAAAATAAATATACCCACAGGGTGGGGTGCAATGGGTCAAACAGGACACGCGGTGATATAAAAAATATCTGCGGATCTCTTAAGTCCAACACAACCCCATTATAAGGGACCCCTTACACTAAGAATAATGCTTATCACTTCGAAATAAAAAATGTGCAACGTAAAGTAACTGAAAATGGACCGTAGGGCACCGTTGCCCAGGTCCTGCAAAGGAATGCCAGTTAATGAAAGTAGACATCATTGTCTAGAATGTAAAAGTATTAAGAACAAAACCCTCTTTACACCAGGTGTGGAAATCATGCCCTTGGCAGTCCAAAGTATATTAGGGTTAAATACCAGTCCACCAGGTTAGTAGGAAGGGTTGGTCATCCATATCATATGGGATCCTCAAGTTCATGCTATCCAATACATATTCCAAATGGTAGAGGATGCCGCAGGCAGGTACTTAATCCAAAGTATTATATGGGCAAGACAGCCAGACAAATAGAGAGCGTTGGTCACCCATGTAATTTGGAATCCACAATTTCACGCTGCTGTAGAAACTTTTTTTTTTTAGAAGGAGACATAAAAGCTTGAGTCAGTGCCTTTGGCCAACCCATCGTTGTAAGCTCCCGCTAGGGGGTCACTAGGTGTGATCATCAAATATAACAACTTAATCTAAGTGTTTCATTCAGGCCATAGGGTTTCAGGGTGTTTAATCGATATATCCATTGGGCTTCTCTCCTCAGGAGCCATTTCCCAAGGTCACCTTCCCTGGCTGAAATAGGTTCTTGGTCTATAGTCATGCACTTAAGTGCTGAAATAGGGTTTTTAGCCTCCAGAAAATGTCTTGCCACTGGTTTATCTCTCAGTACTTGAAGCTGAGCCAGTCTAAGTGAGGAAAGGTGGTTATTCATCCTCTCAGTAAAAGAGGTGGTGGTCTTGCCAATGTATAAGATAGGATTTTAGTCTTACCGGTTAAATCCTTTTCTCTTAGTCCATATGGAACACAGGTACCATGTGGGGTTGAGCTTCTCCAATTGGAGGCAGAAAACATCCAAAAAGATAAGGTCTTGTGGGTGGAGACTCTCCTCTCTCTACAGGCCAACTTCTTCCCATCCCCGTTTACTGTATGATGTGAGAGAACCACACCAAGTAGGGACAGCGAGAGAAAAAGAAGAAAGCTCTAGTGAGATTAAGACCCTAGAAGGACTCCTACAACCAGCCAGGCGAGGTCAATAGAGGTCCCTTTCTCTGGGTGGGAGGCCTGTGTTCCATGTGGACTAAGAAAATAGGATATAACAGGTTAGATTTAAAATCCTATTTTCTTTGTCGTCCAATATTGAACACAGGTGCCATGAGGATGTAGCGGCAGTAGGCTCCCAGAGGTGAGAAGAAGGAGAAAGGACCCAAAGCCTGTTGCCATGACACTGGATTTCCCTAGGACTATCCAGAATCGGAAAAACCCAAACACAAACTGTCAGTGTACACTAAAAAGGTTGCATACATGAACCAGAGCCAACCGGGCTCAAACAGTTTAACAAAAGATCCTTAGACATAACTGCCTGAAGGACCTTCCTGCCAAAGCTGGCTTCGGCCAAAGCCAGAATGTCCACATGATAGTGTTTGGCAAAGGTGTGAAAGGAGGACCAAATCGCAGCCTTGCTTAGCCGTGGACAGATTCTTGTAGGCCCAGGAGGCCCCAACAGACCTGGAGGATTGTGATGTAACTCTGAAGGGAATGGTTTCTTCTCGAGTTTGTAAGCCTTACGAATGGTAGACTTAATCCAAGAGGCAATAGTGACCTTGGAAGCAGTCTGACCCTCAGGAATGACAAATAAGGAACCTGTCTTATGAAAGGACTCTGTGCTATGCACATAGAACTTAAAGGGATAGTAATGTCTGAAAATAACTTTATTTTATATTGTAGCCCTAAAAAAATCATGAAAAATGATATAAGTCTTATCTCCCAAACCTTTATGGTTTGGAAGATATTCACAAGTAAAATAAAGTATTGTTCACTTTTCCTTGCTGTTTCAGCCAAGTCTGCCATCTAGTGGACAGATTTGGAATTCGTCCACATAGCAACCAGCAGCTCTTTAGCAGTGCCGAGATCACGATCTTTTTGAAAAGAACTGCTTAACTGGAACGATCTACAAAGTGTGCCTGGCTTGAAAGCACACTTTGTAGACCATTCCAATTAAGAAATTCTTTTTAAAGACCATGATCTCAGCACTTCTGGAGAGGCACTGCTGGTCGTGCGACCGGATCCCAAATCTGAAGGGTGGAGCAATGATGTCACTCCAGGGGAAACTTTACTTGTGAATATCTTCCAAACCATAAAGGTTTGGGAGATAAGACTTATATCATTTTTCATGATTTTTTTAGGGCTACAATATAAAATAAAGTTATTTTCAGACATTACTATCCCTTTAAGGCACTGCACCACATCCAACAGGTGGAGATCCATTTCTTTGTCAGACTTGGGGTCTGGACAAAATGAAGGCACAACAATTTCCTGATTGATGTGGAACTCAGAGACCACCTTAGAAAGAAAGTCCTAAGGGGCCGAAATAACAGCCTTGTCCTTGTGAAAGACCAATAAAGGCAGCTTGCAAGACAGCCTGTAATTCAGCAACCCTGTGGGCTGAAACCACAGCCATAATAAAAGCATTTTCCTTGTAAAAAGACACAAGAGAATGGTTGCAAGGGAGGAATGGTCAAAGGGAGGAAGCTGCAAAACTCCGAGAACCAAATAAAAGGTGCCACGGAGGCATGGGAGCCTTGTAGGCAGGGAAAGCATGAGCGACACCCTGAATGAACGCCTTGACATCTCAAAGAGTGGCAATACGCCTCTGGAAAACACAGTAAGGGAAGAAATCTGGACCCTTAAGGAACACAAGCTGAGTCCTTTGTTGACCCCACCCTGAAGAAAGGGCCGAACCAACAAATGGTCAAAATCCTGTGAAGATAGTTCCCTGTCCATACAACAAGAATGAAAAATGGACCAAACCCTATGGTAGGCCTTAGAGGACACAGGCTTCCTTGCCTGGATCATAGTAGAAATTACCTCAGAGAGAGAAACCCTTTCTCTTCAAGATGTGGATTCAACAGCCATGCCTTCAAAGCCAGCTTTTCCATATCCTCTTTCCAAAGGTAGCCCTGAAGGAGGAGATCTGGTCTGGATGGCAGTGGAAATGGATCCTGAATGGAAAGATTCACCAGTTCCGCAAACCACACCCTCATGGTCCAGTAAGGAGCGACAAGAACCAAAGTAGCATCGTCCATCCTGATTTTCCTGAGTATCGTGGGAAGGAGAGGAATCAGAGGAAATACATAATCGAGGTGGAAATGTGACAGAATCATCATCACATCTGTGGAAAAGGCCAGAGGATCCCCCCCCAACGGGCACAAAATACCAGAACCTTCCTGTTGTCCCTTGTGGTCATTAGATCTATCTGTGGTAATACCCCCTGTAGCACATTCAGGTTGAACTCTTCCAGATGGAGTTCCCACTCTCCCGGATCTACATCGTGGCACCTTAGAAAGTCTGCCAGAAACTTTTCAACCCCTGGAATGTGAACTACGGAGATGGACAGAACGTGGGCTTCTGTCCAGCCCAAAATGTACTTCACCCTGTACCAGGCGGTGGCACTTCAAGTGTCCCACTGACGGTTTATGTAAGCCATGGCCGTAGTGTTGTCTGACTGGGCACTTACTGGATGGCCCTTTAACTGAGAGGTCAAGTACACCAGAGTATTACAGACTGCCTTGAGCTCCAGAACAAAGATGGATTGAAGAGATTCCTCTGCAGTCCACCTGCCCTGGATCCCCAGGTGACCCAGAACTGCACCCCAGATGCTCAGGCTGTGTTAGGCTCATACCTCGATACTGGAACCAGGACAGGGGCCTCTGTTTTGCGCCCCAGTTGTTGTGGCGGGTCTCTGGCAGTTCTTCTCACCAGGCCTGTTGCTTGTGGTCCCTGTGTCCCCTGTGTGGGTCAGCTTCTCGCATCCACATCACAGGCCAGCTGGAAAAGTGGCTGGAAGGGCGCCGCATAGCGGGCATGTCTTAATGAACGTATCACATGCAGAGGAGGCGGGGGCTGCAGGGACTGGCCAACCAGAAGAGGTACTTGGAATGCAGCACCTCTGTTTAAACCCTGGGTGAACCTCTGCACAGGGCTTGTATGTATTAGCCCTTTAGCCTTGTTACTGTGTGGATCTTTAACATTTTATCAATTATGTTTTCAAACAGCTACTCGATCAATCTGTAATCACTTACCTGGGCGATATTCTGATATTTTCATCTGGGCTTCTGCTGCATTGTTCCCATGTCTGCAGAGTTCTAACCTGTCTGAAGGAACACTCCTTATACGCCAAACAAACAAAATAAAAAGAAGAAACAATCCTATGCTAAGCCATAAAGATTAACAAGGAATTATGAAGCCTGTGTAAAGTATATATTATACCTATGTGTTAATTTATAACAGGGGTGTTATTGGCATGGGCTGGACTTGATGGACGCATGTCTTTTTTCAGCCTTATCTACTACGTTACTATGTTACTATGAAACCAGTTAGGGTTTTGTCGCATAATTTGCCCAAACTAGGTATTCTCCTAGTTTAGGGATTTGGAGTCTCTGCTCTTTCCTTGTTGCTCCTCATAGCATATTCACTGGGTGTCTTAATTTCATTTATATTATTCTAGCAAAGTGGGACAGTGTTGCCTGTCATTATAATAAGAACTGCATTATGATTTATTATTTTGACTAAGTGTAATAAAAATGTGACGTGTTTGCATTTTCATCTGTGTTTGTGAGAATGTGCATGTGGAAGTTAGGTCATTGCTGCCATTTTCACTGTATTAACCCTTTGAGTATCAGAGGGAATGCGCCATACTGCAAAGCAGTGTGCTGCATACAAATCTGGCACTCAGAGGGTTAAATGTCAATCCTCTACAGGACAGTGGATAAGTTTAACTTCCGGTGTGCTCCCAGTAATGGAGTAGCCACCGTGTTGCTCTCGAATCTGGCCAGTGATACTGTACTTGCCTGTGAGTAACTGTAAGAGTCCCACCACGAAAGGAATGTAAATTGGCAGGGAGACACAATGTACCTAACCTATGCCTGGTTAATAAAAATAACAGTAAGCTAAACTCCTGGCAGTGCAAGAAGATAAACGGACTAACTGCCTACACTTTTACTGAGATCTATCACAGATCACTGAGGAAGTGAATAGGCTTGCTGTCACATGTAACAATGCACTGTTACACAGACGCACAGAAGTGGGTCCTGGAGTCTGCGTAAGAGTGTACAATTCTATGTGCGTGAGAGCAATGGACCGCAATAGCATAGGGTAGGGAGCCAATTGTAACAGCTCTGTACACGGGCAGTATTTTGTGGCCGTCACTCTACTGAACATGAAGTAGGAGTACTGTTGATGGCACTCCCACTCAGGCACTTTAAAAAGCTGCCACCAACCATAAATGAAAGGCAGGGAAAGAAAAAAAAAAAAGACATAGGTAAGCTACAACTTGTTTCCCCACCGAACTACATTACTTTTGTGGTGGGACTCTTACAGTTACTCACAGTCAAGTACAGTATCACTGGGCAGATTGAAGAGCAACATGGTGGCTACTCCATGACAGGATGCACAATGGAAGTGAAACTTATCCACTGTACTGTAGAGGATTCACATTTAACTCTATGAGTGCCAGTGGTATACAACACACTGCTTTGTAGTTGCATGCCACTCTGACACTGAAAGGGTTAATGCAGTGAAAATAGCATACAAACACGTCACACTTTTATTACATTTACTCAAAATAATTCATCATAATTCAGTCCTCATTATAATGACGGGCAATGCCGTCCCACTTTGCTAGCAATTAATAAAAGAGATAAGTAATATTCTTATGTAACGTAAGTACAGTTTATTTGACAATAAATGGTAGATTGGTTTTGTTTGCCATGAATGAACATGCTTTGAGGCTCAGATTCAGTATCATATATGACTAGAGGCAATATAAGTAATTATATTAACAGTACAACCCTTATAAGAAAGGGGCCACTTTATGCATGGGTGGAGGTACTACCTTTGCTCTTGGTGCAGAGAATACAATAGAAGAATAAAAGTCAATATAAAGAACGTAGAACAAAACCTACATATGTGGCAACCGGTAGTTCCCCAGCTGCTAATGAATTAGATTTACCAGTCAATATGGGTTGGGGTAGGCAAGCCTGTGGTTCTCCAGATGTTGCTGGACTATAATGACCCACTCATTTTAATATAGATCAGGGAATTTAACCGATGACCCCACCAGCTATTGCAGAACTACAGCTCACATTCCCCTGAGACCGCATTTGGCAGGTAGAGGATCCTGGTTGTGTATGTGCCTAGGTTCAACAATGGATGGGCTTTGTTCCTCTATATATGGGGTTTGTCATAACATTCGGGGAATCCTGTTTTCAGGCCCAAGTCACCGATACTGTGAATTCCTTTTGCAGGCCTGCTACGTGATCCTTCCGGACTTGAGATTTATTAATCTGCCTGGCTGGCGCAGTCCATGCTAGAGGAGGAGTCATGCTACTATCCTCTTCCTTCATCCCCTACCGTTCCCCTGACACATTTCTACCCCTCCACGTAAATTCTCCTCCCCTTCTAGCCCAGGCAGCTGGTCGTGCGATCAAGTGTTAAATGTACATTCAGACTTAACCCTTTGAGTGCTACATAGGTGTTTATCAAGAAATGTGCATTGGGGAAGAATATGGCATTCATAGGGTTAAGTGTCAAGGTACAATTAACTGGTTTCATGTGTTTCAGTGCATTTAAAGAGAAATGCAATATGTAGCCTAATATTTTACCTCTTTCAACAGCAGCTCACTGTGCTTTCATCCAGCAGTGAGTGTCAGTCATTCTCTCCCCTGTGTAAGCTCGTAGCGCTCATCAGCACCTCCCTGCCATCTATAAAATAAACTGTGACTGAAGAAGCCAAAGGAGTCTCACCCATCACAGTCCAGCTTCTCTCTTCAGCATCACGCCATTGTGATCTTGGTGGGGTCTGTGCTACAAAATGATATTAATGCTTCATGCCGATCCCCCTTAGGTGAAGGTGAAGTATATAGACAGCAGGGAGGCATTGATGAGTGGTACAAACTTAAACAGGAGAGAGATTGACTGACACCTCCCCCCTCAACCTGGCTACTCACTTATACAGGAGCTCACTACCGAAAGAAATCGTAGTGAGCGGCTGCTGAGAGAGGTAAAATGTTATGCTACTGATCGCTATTGTATTGCGCCACAGCCTACTCATCATTTTTATGTGGTGACACTGCAGCTTGCGAGTGGTTTATAGAAAACAGTGCTGTTTGCATCAAAAGCAGAATGTGGTGGTGGCTTATATTTTAGACATCGAGAGGGTAGAGTCAGACAGTTTTTTGGTTTTGCTGAACGGATAGTGAGCGGTGTGGAAAATTACGTGGCTGTGTGTATGTTGTACTGAGGTAGTGTATGGGAGATATGCAAAGTTTCTCCTAGCTGCCTCCCCAGGGTGTGTATGTTTAGCTCAGGCAGCGTGGAGGAGATCTGCATATGTACTCTTAGCTGCCGCCCCGGGGTGTGTGTATTATAATTTAGTGTGTAATATTGGGCTCAGGCAGTGTGGAGGACATATGCAAATCTCCTCCTTGCTGCCTCCCTGGGGAGTTTGTGGTCACGTGACCACTTCTTCTTTTATAGTATAGATAAGAGGATTTTAGTCTTACCTGTTAAATCCTTTTCTCTTAGTCCATACAGGTTACTGGTAACTCTGGGAGGTGATTCTCCCCTTAGTAGGCAGGAAAAATTATCAAAGTGTATGCAGGGGGTGGAGCCCCCCTTCCCTCCTTGGCTGCAGCTAGCCAATCAGCTCCAGAAAGATTTGAGACACTAAGTATGACTAGACAGTAGAAGGGAAGAAGACTCCTGTGAGCATGACCCCGAAGGACTCCCACATGTATATTTATGGTATGTAAGCGCTGTGAGTTTTTCTTTCATTTTTTTTATGTAAATTCTCTTTCTACTCATCCTAGCTGCTTTTTTTCACCATATCTAATTTTTATATAACTTTAATTCACTTAATTTTACTGCAATAGAAGATATATAATTCAAGTGCACTTAAAGTTCACATATGTTTTTAAAAGTATAGTATGTAGCCATATGCTTATTAGCTTACCTCCTTGGGAGTCCCTTGAGTTATGAATACAGGTATCATGTGGTTTGCAGTGGTCGGTGGGTAGACCTATATAAAGAGGCTGGTACAGTGTTCAGTCCTTTTGGATCCCCACCCACCTGCTACAAATCTTTCCTGTTTGAAAGAGAGCCAGTCTTATCAGAAAAATAATAGAGATTTCTGAGAGGTGGATTGGGTGATTTTAACCAGGTTTTTAATCAGGTAACTAGTCACTTGTCTATACATTGCCACAAAACAACGTTATCAAAATTTTTAACAGTAATTTGATATTTATATATATTGGATTGGACTCGGGTACTTTGGCATGGTAAGCGAGCTTAAACATACTTTTGACAAATTATGCAACAAAACCTTAATTGGTTTGAAATATATTAACGCATAGGTATAATATATACATTACACAGGGTTTATAATTTCTAGATAATCTGTATGGATTACAGCAGGACTGATTTTTTTCTTCTGCTTTTGCACTAGGCTTTCTTTTAATTTTGGATTTTGGAGAATCCCCTCTTTACTTGCAGCTTCTCATATCTTACTTATACACTTGGCATCTTACTTTCATAATATACAAAAAATATATACAAATTATATATAAATTGGTGAGATGCACTCACTGTAAAATCAAAACTTAGACCTGGGTGCTCATCAAAAAATCATGAATACATACAGTTTAAAGAGGAAAGATGGCACTCACAAGAGCATTTTGCACATGAATCACTCCTGGCTGTCTTTCCTCTCTGAACTGCATACATATGCAGAAATATAAGAAATGGGCAGCACCCGTGGGTCTTTTTAATATACTTTAAATATGCAACAAAGAAAATATTTTCTCACTCTGCCACCTCTCCACTGTGTTTTAAAGTTTATCATTGGCCAAATTTTTTTATTTTTTTTTTTTGGTCTCCTTTATCATAGTATATTGACTCAGCTCTGGATGTGAGAGGCGCCGGAGTTCTCATAACCCATACACATACTCATACCCGCAGACCTCTATGCAGTGGCACTCAGCTGCAGCGGGGTTTGAGCGACAGACAGGGTTCTCAATGAGACATCCAACACGTCCACACTGCATCTCAACATCCCACAGGTTGTTTTATGTATACAGTGATAGTGTTTCTTTACACGTATAATTCATTACATAAATATAGTCTTCATCATTATAGCTTTTGTTATAAAAGCAATTTTTTTTACTCACTGATTCTATTATATCGGTTATGCACAAGCCATAGTCTGAAGCTTTGTGTGACCAATGGGAGACGTTTACTCAGCATCCACCAATGGTGGATGTCTGAGTGATGACGTCACCAACCACATGAGCAAAGCCAGAACAGCATGGAGCATAAAGCATGAGGTGAGATGGATTTTACTTGTCCTGAGAAAGTTCTTTTTGCCTATTTATCACATTAAAGTATATTAAAAAGACTCACAGGTGCTGCTCATTTCAGGGATTGTGCACCTCGGCCATAGTACTACTACAGAGAGAGTGCTTTCCACCGTCTTGGATTTTATTTTAGATTTTTTATATTTATATATATCTAGATCTATCTATCTATCTATACATATATACACACACACACACACACACTATATATATATATATATATATATATATATATATATATAAATATATATATACACACACACACACACACACACACACACACACACACACATATTTTATATATTATATGTATGTATGTATGTATCTTTATTTATATGGCGCCACACAGTGTACGCAGCGCCTTACAATAGACATATGTTACAATAAATAAGAGGGGATGAAATAAGTGCGACATTCATAGAAACAATGGGAGAGAATTCCCTGCCCCAAGGAGCTTACAGTCTAAATGGATAAAGGGAGACATACAATGGGGTAAGAGGGTGTTAACTGCTGAGATTACAAGTGCTGAGTTATATATATATATATATATATACATATACACACACACACACAGAAGTCTGCATATCTGTCACACACATACACATTCAGGAAATAAGGAGGATTCATTCAAATCCCCTCTATACTGCCTGTCCACGAGATGCAAGAAGGCATAATTTTGACAGGAGTGGCCACCCCTGTCAAAATCTATGCAAGGAGTTGGCCCGCCCTCAACACGACCTACTCAATTCAGAAAGTAATAACACACACACACAATGCCATCACCCAGAACACTCCTATGGCCAGCAGCTACTCCTGTCTTCACACAGGAGAAGAAACTGCTGCAGGATGTGTTGGAGACCCCAAACAAACCTGAAGCAAGACACACATCAGTCTGATACTCAAAGGGTTAGCCACTCAAAGGGTTACCCACACACAGGCCACTACCACCTCTAATGGTGCTCCTGGATGAATGCCTCCATTTGCCTGACCCCAACCCTCTGTGTGTCAAAAAAACATCTTCTGTGCATACAGATGACACTATAATCAATGGTTGAAATTAAAATGTATCTCAACTAGAAGCAGTATTACAGCCTGATTTCTCTGAAAGATGGATAGCAAAGAACAAACTGTTCTTAGACACTGACAAAATGGTCACAATGGTATTTGGTACAAAGCACAAACTGCATAATCTCTGCAATTCCCAGCTATCCACTGTAATATAGTCTAATCATAACTTGGCCCCGGTGGACTGCTACAAATATATTGGTATGTGGATTGACCCCAACCTCACTTCTGGTCTTCATATCATAAATTAACACCCAAATGTTACCCCCAAATAGGTGCTCTTTTTAGAACCAAATCTTATTTATGTCCCCTGGTGAGAAAACGGATTGTTCAACAGATGTTAATGCCAGTCATAGACTATGGAGATGTGGCATATGCTCCTGTGCCATACTGTTAAACTTGACACTCTGTATAACTCATTATGCAGCTTTATCTTCCAATGTAATTACAATTCCCATCTCTGCGATACGTTTAAGGAACTAAATTGGCTAACACTCAAATCTAGACGTGCCCTTCACCTTTCTTGCTTAGTATACAACCACTTCTCTGGAAAACTACCAGACTACCTGAGCAGTATGCTCCCTACTAACTATAACCAATGCTCCACTGCTAACAACTCAAGAAAGAAGCCTTCTCCTTCAGAGCTCTGAAAGTCTGGAATAACCTACCTGAAAAATACAGATCTTCTCCCAGTCTAAAATACTTAAAAATAACTGCTTCTTGTTATCTTAAAACAATATGTACCTGTATTTAAATTTTTAATATGTATGTATGTTTATGTGTGTATATAGAATATTTCTCTGTGTGTGCAAATATGCAACTCTTTACTGTAAACTTTCCAGGACACACTTGAAAATGAAAGAACTCTCAATGTATTCTTCCTGGTAAACCCTTTTCTAAATAAATAGCCAGTGTATTGCACTGCAATGCATTAGATTCCTCTCTGACACTTAAAGGGTTAAAACCCAAACAATAGTCAAATATTCCTTCTCCATGGTGGTATATCCCCCTTCTCTGTACATCTGTAGCCCAATTCCGTTTAATACCTTTAAACATTATTAAAAATGCCCATTAATTGTTTAAAGCGGAACTTTCATGATCCAAAGTATCAGTGTGTGTTTTTTACCCTTATGTCACTTAGGTGATGTTACCCATTATCCTTACTAATGTAGCATTTAAAGTCATGCGGTTTCAAGCAATAGAACACTGCAATGTTTGTTATGTTGTGTGTGAGAGGCAGCGCTCTAAAAATGCATGCCTGTCAATCTTTTTTTTTTTTGTTTAATATTTCTTTATTAAGTTTTGATAGTTTTACAACAAGGTAATAACATAGGGAGGCAATAAGGGAAATATAGGTATCTGAACAAAGGGGAAGGGAAAAGAGTGAGAGAGAAAAAAAAAAAAAAAAAAACTAGTAAAGAGATGAAGGAGGAATTAGAGTAAGAGAATATGAAAGAAACAAGGAGAGAAAAGCAGACTGATGGCAAATGGGACAGAATGTGTGGAGATAAAGTAGAGTGAGACAGGAAAAGATGCAAGAGGGTATGGATGGGATGGGGAGAAATAGAAATGGAAAAAGCAAGTAGGGTAGAATACGATGAAAAGAAAGAAGAGAAAAGATGACAGGATGGAAGGATGAGTGGATGAATGAAAGGATGGATGGATGGATGAGCGCCCAATCAGTCACACCCCCCGACTCCAGAGAAAGAGAAAGGCATGCTCAGGTACTGGCGTCTGCAAGTGTAAATCGGAAAGCTTCACTCTCCAGGAACTCAGACCAACGGAGCCATCTGGTGTCATGGGTCAGACCCTTGCCCTCCGCTGTAAGAAGTAGGCCCTCCGCTGAACGTATAGCCTCAACCGAAGACACCCAATCCTGAAAAGAGGGGGCATAGGTACGCTTCCAGTATCTGGGGATCACCACCTTTGCAGCATTTATCAGACGCACCGTGAGAGAGCGGGTGTACGAATGCACTGGATGAGGGGTGTGATGTAGTAGGAGTGCCAAGGGATCATCTGGAAGCCCTGGATCTGTCACCTCATGAATCGTGTCTATAACCACCGTCCAAAAAGTCCGGATCTTAGGGCAAGACCAAAAGATGTGCAAAAAATCCCCCATATCCGATTTACATCTCCAACATCTGGCCGAGACAGACGGAAAACATTTATGTAGCACAGCCGGAACCCTATACCATCTGGTTAAAAGTTTATAGGCATTTTCCTGAATATGAGCAGATCGTGAACAGGTATGCGTGAGTAGCGCTATTTTGGACCATTGTAAGTCTGTGAGAACATGATTACAATCACGTTCCCAACATCTAACAAAATAAGGTTTAGCTACTGAGACCGTCGAGAGAAGAATTCTGTGCATGGTAGAGACCAGTTTCCCAGGCACCGTAGCTTTAAGGCAAAGGGTTTCCAAGGAAGTCTGTGGGCAAGATTGCACAGAAACACGTAATTGAGAGGTAATAAAGTGAGTCAGTTGTGTATAGAAGTAAGGGAGGGATGGATGGCAAGGCCTGCCGTCTAAAAGGCGGTGTAAGGGCTGAAGTCGGATGCCATCAGTGCCACAGCTCTCAACCACATCCCCCAACCTGGGGTGTCGGACAGTGTCCAAAAGCAGCCGCCTCAGTGGGTTCCCAGTCAGCCCGGGGGGAAAATCATTATGTGTGAGGGATAACAATGGGGAAGGGTGGCCGACTAATCCCGGTGTGGAGGAAAGACGTCTCCATAATCGTAAAGTATTTAGGGCCGTTGGGTGAGTGCGGTCCGTACATAAGCCAGGGCCGCCAGGCACCCAGGCCGCCACCGGAGAGGGCACTGCAAGGAACGCCTGCTCCAGACGGACCCACTGCTTTTCAGAAGGAATCGTCCACTCGAGAACTCTCGAAAGAGTAACTGCGTGATGATAGTTTTCCATGTCCGGGAGACCCAAGCCCCCAAACTCCCTGCGGCGGGTGAGGTACATGTATCCCAGCCTCCTACCCCCAGAGCCCCATATAAAACTCAACAGGAGTCTCCGGATATCACGGAAAAAGGAACGGGGGATATAGATAGGCAACGTTTGTAAAATGTACAAATAACGCGGCAAAATGTTCATTTTGATCACCGCTATCTTTCCGAACCAGGAGAGACGAACCTTAGACCATCTGTCCAAATCAGCTTTCAGTGTCGCCCGAAGCGGAGTATAGTTAGCTTCAAATAGGGAGGCGGGGTCAGAAGTAAGATGGACTCCTAAATATTTAACACGGTCTGAGGACCATCGAAATGGAAATGTAGACCGAAGAGTTACTACAGTAGGGGCATCCAAGGAAATATTCAGTGCAATTGACTTAGTCATATTTATTTTGAAATTAGAGATATTACTGTATGCCGTAAATTCTCGGATCAGAGCAGGTAAAGAGATTAGAGGTTGTGTTAAAATAAATAGTAGATCGTCTGCAAAAGCAGAAACCTTGTACGAGTGGGTCAAAACAGTGAGGCCATGGATAGAGTCGTTGGAACGGATGGCGTTAAGAAATGGTTCCAGAGCTAGGACGAAGAGGAGGTGAGATAGGGGACATCCCTGCCTGGTACCATTCGACAAGGTAAACGGCTGCGACAAAGTTCCGTTAATCCTAACACGAGCAGTAGGTGCAGAGTATAAAGAACAGATCCAACTAAGCATCTGGGTCCCAAGGCCAATGTGTCGCAAGACCTGTCCCAGAAAAGGCCAGCTCACTCTGTCGAATGCCTTCTCGGCATCGGTAGACAGGAGCAGCGCCGGAATCCCCCTGGCTCTCGCCGAGTGAATTAGATTGATGGCCTTCATAGTGTTGTCCCGGGCCTCGCGGCCCGGCACGAACCCCGCCTGGTCCGAGTGAATCAGCTGTGGGAGAACCCCCCGGAGGCGGATACTCAATATCTTAGTAAAGAGTTTTAAATCAGTGTTCAAAAGAGAGATGGGACGATAGCTGGAACAAAGTTCCGGATCCTTGTCAGGTTTCAGAATTACTGTAATTATAGCATCAAGAGAATGTGTAGCGAAAGCGCCCCCCGGCTGGAGGGAGTTAAGGGCATGTAGAAGTTGAGGCAGCAGAACTTCTTGAAAGGTCTTGTAGTACGTTAAAGTAAGACCGTCGGGCCCTGGACTCTTACCCGAAGGGGAGGACCGCAGGGCAAGCTGTAGTTCCCCAAGAGTGATTGGGGCCTCCAATGAGGCTACAACTTCACTGGTAAGTTTCTGAGGCATAAATCGGTCAAGGTACTCAGAGATCTCCGGAACCACGTCACATAATGTAGGGGCAGATGGGTGTCGTTCAATATTATAGAGATCGTGGTAATAAGAACGAAAAGATTCCGCTATCTCCTCTGTGAGGTGCACCAGGGAGTGTGAAGTAGAACGAATTTTACAAATAAAGGATTGTTGCTGCCGACGTCTAAGCGCCCTGGCGAGAGGTCTGCCAGGTTTATTCCCATGAGCATAATAAAAGCTACGAGTCAACTGACACGCCCGCAATCTCTGGGCGTTACAAAGCGTCGCCAATTCAGCTCGCAGCTTCGTTAGATCCTGGTAAAGCTCCGGAGAAAGGTTCAGTTTGTGTCGAAGTTCGATGTCTGAAATCTGTTGTAGAAGCGTCATCGTCCGCGCCGCTCTGCGCCGTTTCTGATAAGATCCCAGACTAATTAAATGACCCCGAATAACCGCCTTATGGGCCTCCCAGGTGACCTGCGGGGAGACCTCCTGCGAAGTGTTTTCCGTAAAATAGACTTCCAGAATCTTTTGAAGCCTAGCGCGCTCTGAGAGATCAGCCAACAGAGCCCCGTTCAATCACCAGGAAGTCCGTCGACACGGGACAGAAGGAATCTTAAGGCGCATAGACACTAATGCGTGGTCGCTCCATGTGATAGAACCGATTCTGGTCGATTGTAGACAATGAAGATGCCTGTGAGATAGAAAAAGATAGTCAATTCTAGAGTACCGGGTATGTGGCGGAGAGAAAAAGGTATAGTCCCGATCGGTCGGATGTTGAATCCTCCAGACATCTGCCAGCTGTAGTCTATGTAGGGCTGCTTTCACAACCTTGATCTTGGTGAATTTGACCGCAGATGACCCCGACGAGGAATCCATCAGGGGATTCAACGTCAAGTTAAAATCTCCTCCCAGTATCACCATACCCTCCGCAAAGGACTCCAAGTCCCTCAGCACAGAACAAAGTAACAGATGTTGGTCCCTATTAGGAGCGTATATGTTAGCTATTGTAATTTTCTCCGAGCCTAGGGTGCCTTTCAAAAAGAGTGCCCGACCATCATGGTCCGTCCATGTATCGGAGACCACCAGAGGTAGAGTTTGAGCCAGAAAAATAGCTACACCCTTAGATTTTTGAAAAGGGGAATGGGAATAGTATGCCACCGGAAAAAAGGGATTGGAGCAAGCAGGTGCCCGATCCCTGCGAAAGTGAGTCTCCTGTACGAGCCCAACATCGGCTCCACTAGTGCGCAGATCACGAAAAAGTCTAGATCTCTTCTCAGGAGAGTTCAGCCCCTTAGCGTTGATAGAAATCACCTGCAACGCATAGTCACCCATCTTCGGTGAGGGAGACGCAGCTGTTGTCACACCTGTTGCCATCAATCAGAGAAAGGGGAAGCAACCAAACGGGCGCCCGGAAATAGAGGGTAAGACAAGAGAGAAAGAGAGAAGGAAGAGAAAAGCAAAGGGGAGAAAAGAAAAAAAAAAAGGGGGGGGAGGGGAAGAGGAGGGAGGGAAGTACCAGGAGCGGAATAAGGGTAAGGGTAAATAAACCCTGGTCCACCTGTGTGTCAAAGAGATGCGAGGGCCTCAAAGTAGAGGTCACAGCACGCACCCCTGAAAATACAGAGACACAGATGTGGCTGTGGAACGAAGGAGTGGGGATGCAGAAGTGCCAAGGGTAGCTTTCTCCAATACCTCCACCCCGTGTGCATTCAGTATATAACGAGTTCCAAAAACAAGCTTAGCAAACAACTATAAAGAAGATAACTTTGTTGACATATATCGCAATGGGAATAGAAATATAAACAATATAAATAATGGTAGTAGACAGAAGATCACTGTATATATGGCAATAACTTCCGACATATCGTTAGGAAATAAGGAGAAAAGAAAAAAAAAAAAAAAAAAATAACACCCAACCCAGATCATGCTGGGCAGACCGGGGAGGCCCATCCACGGCATGCCAGGAATGGATGGCCCACGGGCGACCCCAATAGGTACACACGAGGCCCCCACCCGTACACACCGCGAAGCCCCCCCAGCCGCTCCAACACAAACCGAAGCCGAGATACAAATCAGAAGGAGGGGCCGATCAACCCCACCAAGGAAATCACTTCAATAATCATAAGAGTGCGGTAAATAGAACTGGGGAGATTGGGGATATAGGGGTCTCCCCCCACCAGCTGAACAAAGTCGAGCATCCGGCAGCACGTGAACCACAGCAGGCCCCGACGGAGGGCCCACGCGCCGCCCCTAGGGGCGCTCACGCCGGCTCCCCCCCCCGGACCAACCGCGGGCACGCACCCACATCTCCGGCCCAAACTCAACCTCAACCAGAATAAGCGGGGAGGAACCACGTGGGGAGTCCTCAGTGAATAAATTACATTACACAGTAAACTATACAATCCCCACAAAAGGTCGTGAGCAAAGATAGAGACGAACCACCGTGGGACCAGATGGAGGTGTCAAAAAAAAAAAAAAAAAAAAAAAAAAAAAAAAGGGGGGGATCGCCATATAGGCATCTAGAGAGACATCCATCCGGTCCGACAATGAGCCCGTGCGACAACCCCGCTCCGCGTAAGCTGTCACCATTACATCCATTAAGTGCCAATATAATAAAGTAAAAGAGCGAGAGGGGCCCCCCCAACCCCATACAAGACGTAATGCATGATCCCAGGTTCCCCACGGCGGGACCGGACGGAGGGGCCGAGAACAGTCGCATTGACGCACTCAGAGCCATCCGTCCGAACCGGCCATGAGCATACATATAAGACAGATAAATAAAGTAACATAAAAGAACATAAGTATATAAAAAGGGATAAAATAAATAAAAAAAATTAAAAAAAAAAAACCTGAGTAACTCCCAATAAAGGCGACTCCTCAAGAGTAGCCAGGGAACAAGTGGTTGGAAGTTCAACAGTCCACTACATGAACCAGTCCCATCTTGATACAGGGTACTCAGGATGCCGGAGGGGGCATCCACTGTGAGTAGTGATACGTAGTTCAGATACAGAGTTCAACCAGGCAAGGCCAAGAACCATTAGGTAAGCCTGACACCCGAAGAGTAGGGTGTAACAGTCCCCAAGTTACAGAGTCTCCGGATGACACCGAGTCAAGGGTCCACCATGTCTCCAGCTCCAGCTGATCTTGTTCTGGGCGTTGAGGCCTGCGGCGTCTCCTACGCTGCGGTCTGCGGGTCCACGGGAGACCCTGCAAGGCCAGCATCTGTAAAGATGATTCTCCATCTACGAAGGCCTGCCAATCCTTCATATCCGGGGCCTCCAGTTGGAGAGAGGCACAAAAGTCCTGAACATCCCCTGGGTGCTTGACAGTGAAGGTAGAAGTGTCACGTCTCACAGAAATCGACAGGGGGTAGCCCCACCGGTAAGAGATGTCGGCTCTCCGGAGAACATCCGTCAAAGGTTTGAGGAGTTTCCGCATCTGAAGGGTAGCCCAGGACACGTCTGGGAGGACCTGGATAGTAGAGCCCCCGAATTCCAAAGTGCGTCGTCTGCGCACCTCGCGTAATATATCCTCTTTCAAACTGTAAGAGTGTAGGCAACAGATAATGTCTCTGGGAGAGCCTCCCGCCAGATCTTTAGGGCGTAAGGCTCTATGGGCTTGGTCAAGCTCCAAAGTCGCCGAGGAATCTCGGCCCAGAATATAGTTAAATAGATCCACCACCCGTTGGCGTACATCCTCCGCTCCCTCCTGCTCCGGCAGTCCCCGGATCCTCAGGTTGCTGCGTCTTCCACGGTTATCTAGGTCAATAATGTGGTAAGCCAGTTGAGAAGATACCCGGGATTGCGTGTTGCATCTGCGATCAAGAGTTTGTAGCGAGACGCGCAGGGCCGCCTGTTCTTGTTCTAGCGTTAGCAATCGGGAACCATGTTGTTTGAGGTCCTCCCTTATTTCCGACAGCTCATCTCGGACCGCTGAGCGTACATGGTCCACTACCGATGCGATGTCCTTTTTCACCTGGTGAGTAAATGTCTCGAAGTCCGCCTTCGTGATAGACCCGGGAGTGGGACAGAGAGGCTCGTGTATTTGAGAGGACCTGTCATCATCAATCTCCCCCTCCGACGAGTCTGGCGTCCGGCAGCTAGCAGGCGGACTAGGCGCCATCTTGTCAGGTCCCGGTTGTCTCGTCGGTAACGGGGTAAAGAAAGAATTCAGAGGTTGTGGCCCCGGTCCCGGGTCCCTGGACGTACTAGGGGTCTTGGTGGTCTTTCTAGTCGCCTTTCCCATTGCAGCATGTTTGCTGGTAGTTTAATGCACACGGGGCAGGAGCTAGCCTAGCATGCGACTATCTCCATCGAGCGCTCGCTCCGCCCCCCCATGCCTGTCAATCTTCTCCTAAGCACCATCCCCATTCTTGAGGATCATGACTCATGCGCATCCATATAATAAACGTTCACATACACACATATACCACTTGCCAGCAGCAATAAAAAGACAGACAAGCGGCCAGGAGAGAGCAGCTGAGTGCGCTCTGGAAGCTGTTTGCACCCTTGAGAAGTGGCACACAACATGCAAATTAGTTGGCGGCCCTGAGGGAGTCAGACCAGTGCCATGGAGGGTTACTTCTCTAATGTCTTCGGCAAGCGTATTGCCGGTCACAGTGAGAAAACATCACAGGGTACAAAGTAATCTGAAAATCTTCATTTAAATACAGTTTAAAGAATAAAATACAGATAATTGTTGATAGAGATCAGGCAAACACATTAAGACTAAGTTTTTATAATGCATCATTATAAGAATAAGTATACCTAGTTACTATCTGTTATGTTTCCACTGACGGGCAGCGCTCCCCCTCTGAGGAGCTACCAAAGTTTCTCCCAAAGCCTGCCTCTTCAATTGCATTCCGCGAGCACAGCTCTCAATATGATCAATATGTTGTTTAAGTTATGAGAATCGTGATCAGGGATAATGAACCATTTTAATCGCTAAATCTGAGCATTGTAAAGAAAAGTGATAACAATCAGCATACTGGACAGGTGAAATGAATACACTGTAGTCCTTGGAGAGTGTAGACCTTTTGGTAAAACTGTATAAAACATCCTCTGTAACTGAGCATTAAAACTTATGGTTATGCTTTCCTCTTGTCCCAGATAAAGAAATCCTAAGGGTACTAACCATTGTCATATAAAAGGTTTTGCATTGCATGGTCTGGGATTATTTGCTTTTCTCGCAGCCATCTAAAATATTCACTACCCAATGTCAAATATGCATGGCTGCATAGAAAGAAGGCTGTTTAGCCCTTTTTTTTTTTTTTTTTTTTTTTGTGTGTGTGAGAAACCTGGTAATGACAAAATAAGGTTACCAAGAGGGAGCTTTTCCTGGTTGCTACAAAAAGACCCCCCCCCCCAATATATGTATAGCTACAGGGTCAGCCTGCAGAGTCCAGCCATGGTTACTGTGCTATGAATTAGCCTTATGTGACCAGAGAGACAGTCACTTGGCAAATTGCTGACAAAAGCCAATCAGATTGAGGCTGGTAGGGACAGTGGAGGTGGAAATAAAGTTAACTCTTACAATATGTGCTAGATTACCCTTTGAGTGCCAATATGATTAAAGAAGGCGCAGTTGCAAGAATTTTAAGAAGAATTAATGATCAAGGGGATAAGCTGGGAAGGGTGGTAGATTGAGAAATGTGGATACAGGCCATAAAGAGGTGCGGTACAGCCTTACCAACCTGAGCTTGCAGATGACATTGCCAGTTACATTTATTAAAATGTTTTTCTATTAACCTAGTGCATTTAAAGATAATAATAATAATTAAACAACTTATAGGCAGTTGTAATAGACACAGCTTTTAAGATGATTATTATTTGGGGCGAAAGTCCCTCTCTAAATCTGGGGAAACAGAGTGGACACAACTGTCTGGACATAGAACTGCCAGGAAAAAGTCCAGGGCAGTCAGTAGAGGAGATGAGCTGAGGACAGCCTTCAACTGAGTCATGAGGGTCTCACAGGTGGATGTCCATACTGCTCTGCTGGGTTGATTCTTCTGGGACAGGTCCCTCAAAGTTTTAGCAAGGGTATTAAAAATTGGAAACACATGTTCTATAATAACCACATGCTCCCAAAAAATATCATTACATACCTGATTTTAGTTTGAGGAGTGGGCCAGTTCGGAATGGCTTCAATCTTGGCTGGTGTGGGACACATTTTTCCAATCCCCATCCTATATCACAGTACTAAACCTCTGCCAAACCCAGATAGTATTTGTTGGGATGAATTATCAGGATGGCCTCCTGTATCTGATCTACCACTTTAGAGATATGTTTTAGGTTCTCCTCCCAGCTAGCAATGTACCCCAAGAGATCATGTAGATATGCACAGGCATAGTGCTGCAGCTTTGCCAGCACCCAGTCTACAAGTTGCTGGAAGGTGGTTGGTGTTCATCCAAAATGGCATCACAAGGAACATGTACAAGCTAAATGGGGTGATGAATGCAGACTTGGGTTTTGCTTATACAGAGTATCTTCCAGTATCCCTTGCTCAGACCAAGAGTAGACACATACAGAACACCCACCAGTTGATCCCATAGATCATGTACACGGAAAATACAGTATGAGTCCATAAAGCTGTTGTGATTCAATCGTTAGTAGTCCACACAAAACCTTATTTCTTGGGAAGCAGCACTACCAGGGAAGTCCAGGCACTACTTGGTGGTTAAATGATCCACAGAGCAAGAATGTAATCTATTTCTGCCCACATGGCTTGCGCCACTGAGGCCAAGACTGGATAGGGAGGCATCCGTGTAGGATTTTCTACCTGTGCACTACTAAAACGGTCAGTCTCAGGAGGGGTGGAAAGCAGCCTAAGTTGGACTTCCAACAGCTTAGTTCCTGCTTTTGATTCCGGTCCAACTGTGGGTATATATCTATGTCCCCTAACCACCCCTGCTCCCTTGGAGCTAGCTAGAAAGTCAGGAATATCCCCTTGTTCTGCCTCTTGCCCAGGCAGGTATCAGATGGCCATTACTGTGGAGACTCAATCTCGTTACCATTTTAAGTTGTTTACATGAATGCTTTTCAGACCATTCCTACCAGAGTAGGTGACTATCACATAACTGGTGTTGAATAACTTGGGTACCACCTTGAATGGTCCATTCCAGGTGGCCTGGAACTTATCCTGAGGGTTCGTTCCAGCACCAACACATTTTGCCCCTTGATGAATTCCCTGGCTCTTGCATTACAGTCATACAGGGCTTTTTGCTTAGTCTGAGCCAAGCGGAGATACCTGCAAGCTAGGTCAGTTATCTTCTCCAACCAGTCCATGAATTGCAACACATATTGTACTACTGAGGCCCCTTGATCCTGGAGATCCCATGTTCAGTACTCCCTTATAAGGCATAATGGTCCTTTCATCTTTCCCCAATACAATATCTAAAAAGGTGAGAAACTGTTCCTGTGGCACCTCCCTGTACTTGAACAGGAGCTGTGGCATATACTGTAACCACTTTACCTTGGTTTCTACAAATTTTGTCAGCATTCTTTTCATGGTATTGTTAAAGCCCTCACATAAAACAGTGGCCTGTGGATATGGGGTAGTCCCCAAACTTTTAATCTAGCAGTACTGCCACAAAATCTGTAGTGCCTCAGACATGTATTGTGTTCCCTGATCTGATAAAATCTCCCAGGAACTCTATTCTGGTGAAAATGGCGATCAGGGCCTTCCCTACTTTGGGGATGAAATGGAGGACAACACCACCTCTTTGGGATGCCGCTACCCCTCGGAATGACTCTTCCATGATTAGCAAGGCTTGTAGAGGAGCACGAATGTGCCAACTGGCTGACCCCAGACTCCACAGGCATTAAACATCTGGAAATCTTCAGATGCTGATCTGGCGGCCTCAGGCCAAAAACATTCTGCATCAACTGTTTATATACTGGGTAACTGTTATGGTTGGCAAGCAAGACAAGGAGTCAGAAGGTATAGTTAAAATCACCATTATTAAAATAATAGGTAGTAATGCAAATAGCAGAATAACGAGAGTACGCAGAGGGTGACGGAAAAGGCCACATACTCTATCAGAAATAGGAGTCTGCCAATGGGTCAACCACAACTGCTGGAGACTAGACAGAAGCCAATTGGTAGTCTCAATGGTAGTAAAAGGAGTACGAGGTATGACCCAAAGTCTCCCGTCAGGTAGCTACAACAGAGAACACTGACTCACGCCTGCAGTCAGGTAGGAAGAACTCGTCTCCAAAAAGGGATCGCAACAATGGAGACAATGACCAACGGCTGCAGTCAGTAAGGCCGGAGTTTGCCAGAGCCCCAGGGCTGCACCAGGATAGATGTCTGTGGGAAACAGGCAACACAGCCGAACAGACAGACAGAGCCACCGGTCAGCACTAGATAGGATAGTCAGACAAGCCAGGGGATACACTGAGCGCATAGTCAGCTACAGACACAGGTCTGCACCAGATAGGATGTCCAATAATAGTAGGCAACACTGGGAGAATAGTTGGACACAGTCCCAGGTCAGCACCAGGTTGGATAGTCAGACAAGCCAGGGTCATACATGGAGCTGGTAGTCAGCCAGATCCACATGTCTGCACCAGATTGGATGTCTATAGCCAAAAGAGCGCACAGGTAGAATGGTCAGACAGAGCCACAGGTCAGCACTAGAATGGATAGTCAGACAAGCCGGGTCATAATCAGGATACAGGAACAACAAGAACTAGAACTGCACTGAACAACAACGTAAGGGTAACTGGATGAAGGCCCAGTTCCCCTTAAAAAGGCAGCCAGGAAATAGATAGGTGAAGCTACCAGGCCAACTCGTATAAGACAGGGACTAGAGCCTACTGCAACCTCAAGCCTGAAATTGACGCACGGGAACGCGGTGCGTCACTTTCCAACTCTCACAGTGTCATACCTGCATCCATGCGCCTGACAGTGACACATGGCTCCGAGATGCTCCCAACCTCTGTTCCATGCCTGCGTCAATCCCCTGAGCAGATCAGCTTTGCATGAGGACATGGGCAGCCACTGAAGACGCCCAGCGTGCCCAGACCCAGTCCCCACAGTAGTACATGGGATGATGCCGCGGCGACATTTCAGGCTATCATATACCTGCATCAAACCACAAGGCATCGCTGGATCTAAGGTAACTGTGACAGTAACCCCCTCCTCAAAGGCCCATCCTCCGAGGGTCGGAGTTTGTTAGGAAACTGGGCATGAAATTTGTGCACCAACACAGGAGAGTGCACATCATTGGCAGGTATCCAGGAGCGCTCCTCTGGACCACAACCTTTCCAGTGAATCAAATACTGAAGGCGCCCTCCGACCCATCTGGAGTCCAGAATGCTCTGTACCACAAGTTTCTCATGATTGCCAACCTTGACCGTGACTGGCTGAACCGAACCGGTCATATAGCAGTTACACACCGGAGGTTTAAGCAAGGAGATGTGGAACACATTATGAATGTGCATAGAAGCAGGAAGCTCCAAAGCATACGCCACAGAGTTAACTCTGCGCAACACATGGAATGGACCAACAAGTTGAGAAGCCAGCTTATTACAAGGTACCTGGAATTTAAGATGTCGGGATGACAACCACACCCCTCTTACCCACCTGGAAGGTAGGTGCTGGCGAACATCTATGGTCAGCCTGCCGTTTCTGCCGCTGCATGGAACCATGTAGGGTATGCTCTACCCGAACCCAAGAGCAATGGAGCGCCCTCAAATGCTTGTCAAGGGCCGGAATCTCCTGTGCCTGAAACACCTCCGAGTACAGAGGGTTGAAACCCATTATTAATCAGGTATGGGGAACTCTGGGAGGAAGAGTTCATGGCACAATTCCGGGCAAACTCCGTCCAAGGTTAACAGGGTAGCCAAATTATCATGGTGATCAGAGATATAGCAACAGGGAAATTGTTCTAGGGCCTGGTTAGACCGTTCAGCCACACTGTTGGATTGCAGGTGATACGCGGAGGAGAATGCCAACTGGATCCCCATTTGAGCACAAAAGCATCTCCAGAACCTAGACATGAACTGGCTACCTCTGTCCGAGACAATCACCCCGAGTATGCCATGGAGTCGAAAGACCTCTTTAGTGAACACCACTGCCAATTCCTGCGTGGAAGGTAGGCCTTTAAGTGGTACAAAACAAGCCATCTTACAAAATGTACCTACAATCATCAGCATGACTGTGAAACCGGAGGATGCCGGCAGATCAACCATAAAATCTATAAACAGATGGGACCAAGGAGGTTCTCCATTGGCCACAAGTTGAAGGAGACCGACAGGCAAACGTCGAGGTGATTTATTTTGAGCACATGTGGTGCATGCTGCGGTAAAAGCAGTGCAATCTGAACGAAGGCTCAGCCACCAAAACATTCTAGACAAGGACCAAATCAATTGGTGCAGCCCAATATGCCCAGCAATTTTGGAGGCATGGTAAGTCTCAAGCAGTTTCAAGCGCAATTGAGCGGGGACAAAGCATTTCCCACTAGGTTTATCTGCCGGAGCTGATGTCTGAGCAGCCAATATTTGTTTTCCCAAGGGAGAAGTAATACATGTACGTATCGTGGCCAGAATTCGATAAGCTGGAATAATCGGTGTGGGAGGAACCTCCTCCTTGGAGAACTTGCAAAATTGATGTGATAGTGCACCTGCCTTCACATTCTTAGAGCCCGGAAGATACAAAACCACGTAATTGAACCTGGATAGGAACAGTGTCCATCTAGCTTGACAGGGTGACAATTGTTTAGCCTCAGACAAGTAAGTGAGAGTCTAATGATCAGTAAGAATCAATATTGGGGAACTGGCACCTTCCAAGTGATGTTGCCATTCTTTAAATGCTAATATTATGGTCAATAATTCTCTGTCCCCAAACTGATAAACCATCTCCACCTTAGAGTTTTTTTGAGAAATAGCCACAAGGGAGTAAGGCCTCCCCTGAAGCCAAGCGTTGAGAAAGGAGGGAGCCTACTCCAATCTCAGAGGCATCTACTTCAAGGGTAAAGGGCAGGGTGGATTCAGATGCACCAAGATAGGAGCTGCTGTGAATGATGCCTTGAGTTTCTCAAAAGCTAGCATTCTGTGACCTTAGCACCTTTATGAGTCATATTGGTGATAGGTTTGACAATAGTCGAAAATGTTTTAATAAACTTCCGATAATAATTAGAGAATCTCAGGAATTTTTGGATAGACTTAAGTCCCTCAGGACGAGGCCATTGTAATACTGCGGACAACTTCTGGGGGTCCATGGTCAACCCAGATGAGGAAATAATGTACCCCAGAAAGGTCACCTGAGGTTTGTGACATTCACATTTCTCTAACTTGCAAAACAGGTTGTTTTCTCTCAATAATCTTAGGACTTTGGATACATCCGACCCAGGAGACGACAATGTATAAGAATGAATGAGGATGTCATCCAGATAATCCACAATGCAACTTTGTAATAGGTCTCTCAGAACATCATTGACAAATTCCTGGAAGACAGCAGGAGCTTTGCAAAGACCAAAGGGCATTACAAGGTATTCATAATGCCCTCTCCGGGTGTTAAAGGCTGTCTTCCATTCGTGGCCCTCCTTCATTCTGACCAAATTGTAAGCCACCCTCAAATCCAGTTTTGTAAATATTTTGGAACCTTTGAGACGGTCAAAAAGTTCCGTAATCAGAGGTATCGGATAAGCGTTCTTAACCATCTATTTATTCAAGCCACGGAAATTGATGCATGGACGCAGCTGTTCGTCTCTCTTTTTGACAAAAAAAAAAAAAAAATCCAGCACCAGCAGGGGATGTGGATTTGCGAATGATGCCTTCTCCAGACCATCGGCAAAATAGTCCTCCATAGCCTTGTTTTCCTCTACAGACAGCAGATATATATGGCCCCTAGGAGGGGTAGTACCAGGTAGGAAGTCTATTGAACAATCATAAGGCCTGTGAGGAGGTAATGCTCCAGCCTGGACTTTATTTAACACATCATTGAACTGAGAATAGGCCTCCAGTAGGCCAGAAGACTTGGCACACATCAGTCTAATGGGAAGTGATAGACAGGACTCATCACAGTGTGAACCCCAAGACAATATTTCACACGTACGCCAGTCAATCCTAGGGTTATGTGGCTGCAACTACGGCATAGTGAGGAGAGTTGATAGAGACATTGTCCCTCCCTCCTCCGAAAGGCCCTCTCCTCCACAGAGAGCAGCGTGGCCACAACCTGCATCGGTTTACAGGGTTGGAACCAGGAGGCATGGGAAGTTAGGGAGGACTGGGTGGGCAAGTTAAGTGAGAGGACCTTCTGGCAGGATGACTCCCCGCAGGCGCTCCTTAAACGAGGGTCTCTCCCAGACCCGAGTGTCAATCTATATGATAAATGATATCACATCATCCAAACCCTTAGGTAAAACACAGCAATCTCATCCTTCACATAGGCACAAAGCCCTTGGGAAAAGGCAGCTACGAGAGCCTAATTGTTCCAACCCACCTCGGCTGCCAGGGTGCTGAACTCAATAGTGTACTCCGCCACAGTACGACTGCCCTGGCGGATGGTCATTAGATGTTTAGAAGCTGAGGTCTCGTGACCAGGCACATCAAAAACACGTTTTAAGGAGGCCATGGATTCATTAAAGTTATATATTATAGATTTGTCCGTCTCCCAAAAAGGATTTGCCCAAGCCAAAGCCTTTCCAGAAAGGAGGGAAATCATTAGGCCAACCCCACTGCATTCACTAGGGAAGGCATACGGAAAAATTTCGAGGTAAATGTCCAGTTGGTTATGAAATCCACGACAGAGCTCAGGCTCTGGGTAACATGGTCAAAGACCATGCACTTTAAGGATGATGGAGGATGTGCATGTTCAAGCCATTGGTTTGTCTCTATTATTCTCTGCAATTGCTTTAATGATCATGGCTCTATAATTAGCAATGCTTTCTTTAAAGGTAGTCAAAGTGAGACCAACATATAATTTATTGCATTGACATCTTATGAAGTAAATCACAAAAGTGCTAGTGCAGGTCAGTCTAGATTTAATTTTGACTATTGATCCATCATGTGGGTTGATGAATTGGTCTCCAGTTATCACAGATCTGCAGGTAATGCAATCCAGGCATTTATAGCATCCTGTTTTTGCTTGCCCCATCCAAGTTGTTTTCTTCTTTGTGTAACTCTGGATTGGATCCGATTTGGCCAATAGGTCCTTCAGGCTGGAACCTTTCTTATAACTAAATAATGGAGGTGTGTACAGTATTTTGGGTAGTGACTTATCCGTGGCAAGAACATCCCAGTATTTATGGCAAGCTTGAGTGATCTGACTATGTGCTGTGGTATAGGTGAAAGGAAAAAACATTTTATTCATTTTAGTGTTACGTATTTTAGGAGTAAACAGTTCATCTTGACTAAATTGTAGAGCTGTTTGTAGATGTACATCAAGTTCTTGTTTATGCTATCCCCGTGCCAAAAGTCTTTCAGTCAATTCCACTAGTTGTGATAAAGCTGTGTTTCTATCACTATTATTCCACAAGATTCTAATATTTTGCGAATAAGGTCAAACTTTTCTTGGTATGTTCAGGATGATAACTCTTGCAGTGTAATAAAGTGTTACAGTCTGTGGGTTTGTGGAAATTAGTAGACTGGATAGTACCATCAATTTTACGTATTGTGATGTCCAAGAGGTCTACAGTATTCAGATCTGCTTTAATAGTTAATCTTATGGTATTTGGTAAATGGTTCAGATTTTGTACAAATGTCTCCAATTTGGTCATGGTACCATTCCATAATAGGAATATGTCATCAAGGAATCGAAAGTATTTTACAATCTTGTTACTATAGTCATGTAAAATATATTACTGTTCATATTTATGCATAAAAATATTTGCATATGCTGGTGAAACATTACTGCTCAGTTTAGTTCCAGAGATTTGTCTATAGCAGTGGTTCTCAACTCCTGTCCTCAGTACCCACTATCAGGCCAGGATTTGATGATTTCCTTGTTAGAGCACAGGTGAGTTAATCAATGTGAATGAGCCTCTGATCACTACACCTGTGCTCTAGCAGAGAAGTCCTGGCCTGTTAGTGGGTCCTGAGGACAGGAGTTGAGAAACACTGGTCTATAGTATTTATGTTCAAATATAAAAAAGTTTAATGTTAGACATAATTGTAGTAAATCCAATAGAAAGGTGTCCTGAGGCCTGTTAGAAGAGGGGTTATTCTGCAACATATCCTGTACTGCTTGTATACCTTCGTGAAGGGGGATTACTGTATATAAGCTCCCAACGTCCATTGTCACCAGAATGGTAGTGTCATGAATATGTGTTAGATCCTTAAGTTTTAATAAAAAATTACTAGTATCCCTAATGTAACTAGGTATCAAAGGTAATAATGGTTGTAGATAATAATCAACTAGACATGCCAATGGTTGTAACAGTGACCCTCTCACTGATATAATTTGTCATCCAGGAGGTTGAATATTGTTCTTATGTATCTTGGGTAAGGTGTATATAGCACAGGTGTAACAGGGTGAGAAGTCATAAGATATTTAGATATTGGAATATCAATCTGTGTAATCTGGCTTGATTGATTACTATGTCAATTATCTTTTTATCAGATAGAGTTGGGTCTTTGTCCAAAGGTTTGTAAGTGGTGTTCTCAGAAAGTTGAGTCATTATGTCTCCTTGGTAGTATTCATAGTCCAACAAGACTATTTAGCCACCTTTATCTGCTGGTCTTATAATTATGTCAGGATTTTGTGACAATATTATTCAAAGCTTTACAATTTAAAGACCACCCTTTATTTCTCCATCCGTTGATGCAATGAAGCACTACCTAGTGGAAGCTCATCTACCTCGGCTCCCGGCGGAGTCGTGCTCCCTTCTAGACTCCCAGTTTACTGAGGATGAGACCTCTAAATCAATTGACTCCCTACCTGCCGGTAAATCCCCAGGCCCATATGGGTTCTCACAGGCATATTATAAGACATATAAGCAGTTATAAGTGCCGATTATTACTTCGGCTTTTCAGGCTCTACCCGTCAATATTGCTAATCATCCAACATTCACAGAAGCCCATATTTCCATTATCGCTAAACCCGGCAAAAACCCCTCACACTGTGAAAACTATAGGCCTATCTCCCTGTTAAACCTAGATCTGAAACTTTATGCCAAAGTCCTGGCTGAATGCCTCAAGCCCTTCTTAAGCTCTTTAATCCACCTAGACCAGGTGGGTTTCACCCCCCTTAGAGAGGCTAGGGACAACACTAGGAAACTCATTAACCTACTCCATTTTGTCTTTATCACAAAGACTCCTTCTCTTTTCCTCACTACGGATGCAGAGAAGGCTTTTGATAGAATAGACTGGGTCTTTCTATCACAGACGTTGGAAGCTTTCGTACTAGGCCCTCTATTTCAGGAACGTATCCTCGCACTGTACACCAATCCCACTGCTAGAGTTGGGGTGAATGGTAGCCTTTCGGACCCCTTCACCATAACGAATGGCACACGGCAGGGATGTCCCCTATCTCCGCTTTTATTCATTTTGGTGATGGGACATTTTGCACATCATATACGCTTGAATCATGCAATTGCAGGTATCAAGGTTGGAGGAAATTAATTTAATTTATCCCTGTTTGCCGACGATGTACTCTTAACGGCCACATCCCCGGAATGCTCTATCCCGGAATTTCTGGCTGAATGTTCTGCATTCTCTACATTTTCCAATTTTAAAATCAACATGTCTAAGTCTGAAGCTTTACCTATTTGGATTCCTGATTCTGCATCTTGCTACTTTTTGCTCATCATTCCCATTTCATTGGCCCCCTTCTAACATTAAATATTTGGGTACTAATCTACCTGCATGGACGCTCTTTACGCTGCCAATTTCCCCCCTCTTTTAGCTGCTATACATCGTGATTTGAACTCCTGGGGGCACCTATACATGTCTTGGGTTGGTCGCATTCAGGTCATGAAAATGATGATTCTCCTGCAGATACTATACTTGTTCCAGACTATTCCTATACGGTTACCTCTGCAATTTTTTCTAGACTTGGATCGGATGATCTCTCAATTTGTGTGGCGCTCTAGAAGATCTAGACTGGGCATTCAGACATTATCTAGATGTACCACTATGGGAGGGCTGGGTATGCCTAATTTTTGTCTTTAACATCATGCAACTCTGTTATCCTCGATCCCTGATTGGATCCTACATGGAGCCCACAAACCATGAGTCGCCCTGGAGCACTCATTTCCAAACTTGGAAGATCCCCTAGTGCATTTCTTCGGCCCTAGTGCGTTGATATCTTCTCGTCCTCCTCATCCAATTATCTCTTAGGTTTTACTGGTGGGAGACAAATATGCTCGCTCCGGGTCGTTAGTGCCGGAACACACTTCTTTTAAACGAATCTTCTCTCGGAAGCATTCACCACATTATTTATTGGCCAGTCAATGCCCACTTTGGTCTTCTTCTCGGGACTTATCCATTAGGGATCTCTTGAAGGATGGGGTGCCAGTGGAATTTGCGGACCTTAGCTCCTCGCTTTCACTCCCACCTCAAGAAATTTGGAGATACCTCCAGGTAAAACATTATATTGATACACCGCTTCAGCGACAGTCCTCCTCCAGACCCTTAACACGTTTTGAGGCACTCCTCCAGCAGAGGCATCCAGCAGGGAGGTTTTTGGGTAAAATCTATAGGCTTTTACTGTCGGATTCTACGACCACTAATCCATCATACACAAGATTATGGGAGAGGGAATTGGATTGCTCTATATCTCCTTGCGAGTGGTGCAGTATATGGCGTGTTACAGCGACTTCTTCTATTTCCTCTCAGCCGCTGGAAGTCAATTACAAATTTCTCTGTCGGTGGTATCTCACCCCAGCTAGATTTGAAGGTCATGTACCCCTCTAGCTTCTCCACATGTTGGAGATGTAGCGTCCCTTGTGGTTCGATGATCCATATCTGGTGGGACTGCCCTCGTATTCAACCCTACTGGGTGGAATGTCAAGCACTCATTGAGTCAATTCTTGGAGTTACTTTATCTAGAGACCCGAAACAACTCTTACTGTTCAGTGGCCTTCCGCCTTTGCCTAAACTTGAACACTATCTTTTACTGATGCTACTTACCTCTGCAAAAGCGATGATACCACTGAAGTGGAAATCTCCTGATCCCCCTTCAGTGCTGTGCTGGAAACTTAAAGTGGTGGAGCAGGCCGCATTCACACGTTTAGCTCTGTTGCATAGAGGGTATGACATCAGCTCTATCTGGTCCACTATGGATAAGTGGTTTGTGTAGTGTGGGTGGTGGATTTACTCCCATGGGTCACCCCTTCCCCTCTAGTTCTTCCTCTCCTTTTACCTCAGTTTCTTCCTTAGACTCTAACCTCTTTCTCTGCCTGGGGGAATACATTCTCTGTTTTATCGCCCCCTCTGTGCCTTTATATCCACACCTTTTACTGAGCCTCCTTTTGAAATTGATCCTTCACTGCTTATGAGTGCATCTCTGTATTTTTGGCTGTTAATATAAGCTGGTGGATTTTGCCTACATCCCATTTTCCTGATTACTGTTTTCGGAAATATTGATCTTCTGCTGTTCACTAATATGTTTGAATTGTTTTGTATGCTCTGCGATATCTTCTGTATGTTTTACCTACAAACTTTATAAAATATAATTCAAACAAAAAATGAACTGCTTACTTCTAAAGTCTTGCCATAAATACTGGGATGTTCTTGCCATGGATAAGTCAACTACCCAAAATACTGCACACACCTCCATTATTTAGTTATAAGAAAGATTGAAGCCTAAAGGACCTATTGGTCAAATCGCATCCAGTCCAGAGTTACACAAAGAAGAAAACAACTTGGATGGGGCAAGCAAAAACAGGATGCTATAAATGCCTGGATTGCATTACCTGCAGATCTATGATAACTGGAGACCAATTCATCGACCCACATGATGGATCAATAGTCAAAATTAAATATAGACTGACCTGCACTAGCACTTTTGTGATTTACTTCAGAAGATGTCCATGCAATAAATTATATGTCACTTCGACTAACTTTAAAGAACACATTGCTAATCATAGCCGCGATCATTAAAGCAATTGCAGAGAAAAATAGCAATAAACCAGTGGCTCGACACTGGCTTGAACATGCACACCCTCCATCATCCTTAAAGTGCATGGCCTTTGACCATGTTTCCGTGTTACCCAGAGGTGGTGATCGCATCAAAAATCTTCATCCAACTGAGTTTAAATGGATCAAAAAACTCAATTCAATGACACCGATAGGACTGTTAAAAGTAATATTTGGCATATCACTTAGTACCACAGAGATTTTTTGCTAGCATTGGATGAATTCATGATGGGGTTGAACCACCCCTGTCCTGATTCAATTCCTTTACTGTTACACACCAATAACCACAAACCCGTGGATTACAAATTTTTCACTCCCAAGATGCAAAGAACCGACTAAGGAGTTGAGTCGTGCCGGATGACACTAATTATATCAGTCATGGCTTGCCTTATTATATATATTATATATTACAAATTCATACTTTGATAATCTCCCATTAATCTCCCATCAGAAGATGAGGCAACATTTGTGAATGGAATCAAAATACTCCTATTGTGATGGTGAGATTGTCTTACTGTAACGGTTTGTTTGACTCACAATCACAGAGTTAAGATAAAAACACAGTTTTATTGAAATCAATAATGCATAAAGAACCCTCACAGGTCCTGTAGTATATAACATATAGTACAGACACACGACAGGTTACTTATGCCCACACAGGTCCAGCATGTATATATAGAAGGCAAAATGTTATGCTGACACTGGTCAAGCAATGCAGGATACAGTTTCCAGTAATGCAGGAGTTAATGTTCACAGACTAGGAGAACAGTACAAAGAGTTTGGGCGACCAGCTGCATCAGGAGACGCCACAATTAGAGTCCACAATATACAGGCCACTGAAAGCTACCGGTGCTAAAACGAAGGCAACAATAGCAACCGGTTTTGACAAGGAGGAGTGCAACCAATGGTAGATATACCGTTGCAATAATGGAGACAGCACTTGCAACCGGGTAAACAGAGTGGAGAGAACCAGTGCACTATACCAGTGCAATCACGGAGGCAACACTTGCAACTGGGTTTGGTAGAGCGGAGCGAACCAGTGCACTATACTAGTGCAATAACGGAGGCAACACAGCAACCGGTTAAACAGAGAGGAGCGAACCAGTGCACTATACTGGTGCAATCACGGAGGCAACACAGCAACCAGTTAAACAGAGTGGAGCGAACCAGTGCACTATACCAGTGCAATCACGGAGGCAACACAGCAACCAGTTAAACAGAGTGGAGCGAACCAGTGCACTGTACCGATGCAATCACGGAGGCAACACAGCAACCGGGTAGGTCTGGGACTAGGCCAGAAGCGCTCTGCGTAAAGGGAGACAGGCCAGCCTGATATACTGGGATGCCAGCAGAAAGGCAACAGAGTCAGAATGTCGCTGAGGTGACTAGTACACAATGGGCACTGCCAAGTCAGGATCCAGGAGCAGGAACGTCCGCCAGGCCAGGTCAGGACACAGGAGCAGGAACGTCAGCCAATCCAGGTCGGTACACAGGAGCAGGAACGTCAGTCAATCCGGGTCGGTACACAGGAGCAGGAACATCAGCCAATCCGGGTCGGTACACAGGAGCAGGAACGTCAGCCAATCCGGGTTGGTACACAGAAGCAGGAACGTCAGCCAGGCTGGGTCGGTACACAGAAGCAGGAACGTCAGCCAGGCCGGGTCGGTACACAGGAAACAATCACTGGAGAGTAGTCAGGCAATCCGGGTCGGTACACAGGCGCAGGAACAGAAGAGTAGTCAGGCAAGCCAAGTCGATACACTGGAACCACAGTACAAACGTAGAACAGGCACAGGAACACCACGACAGGGCAGCCATAAGGTGCAGGAGCCCAGTATATAAAGGCAATAGTGGGCTGGCTAAACACAGGGCAACCAATGAGGGCCTCCTACAGGATAACTGACAGGAAAGGAATCATGGGCACCATGATACTTACTTCTTCAAACTAACGGGTAAGAAGACGACAGATGGTATGTGATATTTAAGCCATTTTCTTTCTAATACACTTTGTTTCCATTGGACCAATGAGTGAGATATTATTTTGGACTGACTAATAATGTTTTTTGATCTTCACATGCGTTTACACATTACGCATTACGAATGCTACAATGTACTAAGTAACCTACGATATCTTTATTATATATGCTTTAAATGGCAATTTTGAACTACTTATGAGTCTATATAACTCTAACTGATAACATTCATGTGATATGCATCATTAGTCTGTATTAGCTAGCGGCACTTTGTACCGCTACCTGTCCTGTGTCAGTAATATACTGTTGCATACATACTGGACCCGCGAGGGTTATTCTATTATGGATTTCTTCAATAAAATTACATTTTACCTAAACTTTCCGTGTCTGAGTGTCCATAAAACCGTTACAGTACGAAAGGGCCATAACCTCGCACGGTACAGTTGAAGGCAATGCACAAAGTATCCATTAGAGGATGGATTTACACGAGCAGCGTTTGGACCAGTTGGCTTTAGCCATACAAACAATATTAGAGCGCACCGCTCACCTTGATAAACCAGTACAAGCCTCGGTGGTCTCCCTCGTTACGACACCGGGAGCTCAATCCTTGACGCAAGCCAGCTCGAATAGAGGGTTAACTGCCACCGCTCCATTACCTCTAAGATATGATGGTTAACCCACCTTGTGCAGAGGGTTCATTAACCAATTGGAGATTTTTCTGGAGTTAACTCCTCAAGCTTTTCCTAGTGACCGAAGCAAGGTGCCAACGGGCCGAGTACTGACATGGGCCAATCCCTTGTGGGAGTCGGCCAAACCTTGTACTAAGAAATTCAGGGAGTTCTTACGGGCATTTTGTAGAGTGTTTGAAGTCCCAGGAAGAGCTGCCAAAAGATTAATGGAGATCCAGCAAGGGTCTTGTACGGTCTTGTACTGTTGCTGACTACGCTATTGAATTTCGTACACTGGCAGCAGAGGTAGGCTGGAACAATGAGGCACTGGTGGCAGCTTTTGCTTAGGGACTGTGTGATCGTATTGAGGACGAGACGGCAGCCAGAGACTTTCCAAACGATCTGGACGAATTCATTGATTTTTGCCATACTAATTGACTCCCGCCTAAGACAGCGAATGGCGGCCAAGGACCGTATGCAGTGGGCCAGAAATTTGGAACAGGCAAATCTAAGTTTCCCACCCATGCCTCCTGAGAGTAATCAAGAGAATAGTGAACCTATGCAGTTAGGTTTCGCTAAACTAACCAAGGGGGAACGGGCTCATCGCCGCAGACAGGGCCTCTGCCTATACTGTGGCCAAGCTGGGCATTTACTACATACCTGTCCTCTACGGCCGGGAAACGGACGCACCTAGGGTACCTTGGGGGACAGGCCCTAGATGGAGTTCAGAAGTCTCTAGATCCGGTGAATCAGAAACCCACCATCCAGGCTGTAATTTCTTGGGCTGATATCTCAGTGGAGGTTCTGGCCCTGGTGGACTCCGGTGCAGCTGGATATTTTATGACAATTAATTTGCTGCGTTACACAAGACTCCACTGGTTGAAAGGGAATCTCCATTGGCCATCGAAGCCATCGATGGCAGACCGTTGGTACCAGCTCATATTACTATGGAAACTATACCACTGTCCATGCATATTGGGGCGCTCCACACGGAAAAACAATGTTTGCAGATTATCCAATCTCCTCACCATGCTGTCATCCTGGGGTTTCCATGGTTACATTTGCACAACCCTAGGTTTGATTGGCAAACTTGTGAGATAACGGCCTGGTCTGAATACTGTATAAAACATTGTGTTTCTCACCCTGCCAGGATCATGTGTACCTCTCCCTCTGTGCCAGCTGAATACCGTCAGTTCAGCAAAGTTTTTAGTAAGGGGGAGGCTAGCACTTTGCCGCAGAACAGGGCCTACGATTGCGCTATTGATCTGCCTTCTGGCGTCATTCCTCCTCAGGGTCGGACGTACCCGTTGTCATGCGAGGAGAATCGAGCCATGGAGGAATACATTTCAGATGCCCTGGCAAGGGGTATTATCAGAAAGTCATTCTCGCCCGTGGGGGCTGGTTTCTTCTTTGTCAAAAAGAAAAGTGGTGAGTTACATCCTTGCATCGATTATCGTGGATTGAATAAACTCAGGTCTAAAAACTCCTACCCGATACCACTTGTCACAGAACTGTTCGATAGGTTGAAGGGCTCTTCCATTTTCACGAACTTAGACTTACAATTTAATCAGAATAAGAGCCGGTGACAAGTGGAAAACGGCATTCAATACCAGATCTGGACACTATGAATACCTAGTAATGTCTTTTGGGCTATGTAATGCTCCCGCAGTGTTCCAGGAGTTTATCAGTGACATCCTCCGTGACATGCTCCAGTCTTGTGTAGTAGTTTATCTCGATGATCTACTCATTCATTCGTCCAACTTGTCGCACCACATCAAGGATGTGACCGCAGTTTTGCTTAGACTCCGTGAGAACAAACTTTACTGCAAGATTGAGAAATGCGAGTTCCACAAGTCCATGGTGCCTTTTCTGGGCTTTGTGATCTCTAAAGATGGCACTGCAATGGACAAAGAGAAGCTCGCAGCAGTCCTTCAATGGCCACATCCCAAGGGGCTCAAGGTTATCCAATGCTTTCTTGGCTTTGCCAACTATTATAGAAAATTCATTAATGACTTTTCCCATGATTGTAAAGCCACTGTCCGACCTCACACACAAGGGTGCTAACCCCTCCCAATGGTCTCAGGAAGCTGAACAAGCCTTTGTGACTCTGAAATACGCATTTGCTTCTGCTCCTGTACTGTCCCACCCCAACCCCTCCCTTCCATTTACCTTGGAGGTTGATACCTCTGAAACTGGGGTCGGGGCAGTATTGTCACAGCGCTTGGAACCAGGGAGTATGCTAAAACCTTGTGGCTTTTTCTCAAAGAAATTGTCTAGTGCTCAGAGTAATTACGAAATTGGGGACAGAGAACTCTTGGCGATTATTCTAGCACTTAAAGAATGGTGTCACCTGCTTGAAGGTACTAGAACTCCGGTGTTGATCTTGACAGATCAAAAAAACCTAACCTACTTTTCTGAGGCGAACAGATTGTCCTCTCGACAGGCCAGATGGGCCTTGTTTTTGTCCCGTTTTAATTTTATTGTACCCTACCTGCCCAGTTCCAAGAATGTTAGGGCAGATGCCCTATCCAGGCAATTTGGTCCAGAGACAGAAAAAGATGAGACTCCGGTACCCATTATTCAGCCAGATTGCATTTTGGCTACCCTTCGGACCAGCATCACTTCGCCACTGGGGGAGGAGATTCTTGCTACCCAGTCTGCCGCACCTCCTGATACCCCAGTGGGCAAATGTTTTGTAGCTAAGCCTTTCCGTACCAGTCTACTCGAAACCTATCATGCATCTTGAGCAGCAGGGCATGTTGGCAGGGACCAATTGATCTGTTCCCTTTCCCAGTTATTCTGGTGGCCTTCCTTATATGTGGATTGTACCACTTTCACGGCAGCATGCACTACTTTTGCCTGTGCCAAGTCCCCTAGGCATCTCCCTGTTGGCTTGCTTCAACCAGTGCAGAATGGTGAGCGTCCTTGGCCCCATGTTTCTATTGATTTCTTGGGAGAATTGCCAGTGTCTAGGGGGTATTCATTTATTCTGATGGTGGTCAACAGATTTTCTAAGATGGCACACTTTGTGCCTCTTACTGGCCTTGCCTCTGCCCAGGAGTTGGCTGTTGTCTTTGCCAGAGAAGTGTTTCGGTTGCATGGCGCACCCAGGGTGCTGGTGTCAGACCGAGGGAGCCAATTTGTGTCCAGGTTTTGGAGGGCATTCTGTGATCAGATGGGCATACAGTTATGCTTTTCTTCTGCCTACCATCCCCAGATGAACGGGGCCGCCGAGCGTGCCAATCAAGGATTGGAACAATTTCTATGCTGTTTCGTGTCCGATCATCATGATATTTGGGCCGACCTGTTGCCGTGGGCAGAGTTCACCAGGAATTGTGTGGTTACTTCATCGTCCGGGAGCTCCCAGTTTCTCATCAATTATGGGTTCCAGCCATGTTTGCTCCCGGACTCATTCCAGACGCAGCAAATTCCAGCTCTGGAGGAGCATAATCGAGCAACTCCGCTCCGGCACAGGTGCAAAGGGCCCTCAGTGCTTCGTTCCAGTTATCAGTGTCACGCTAATCGCAGACTGTTGCCTGGCGGTCTTCTTCCAGGTTGGGGACAGGGTATGGCTATCCTCCAGAAATCTCAATTTGCAAGTCCTATGTAATAAATTGGCTCCTCGGTTTGTCGGTCCCTTTAAGGTTATCTGCAAAGCTAACCCTGTCTCATATGCCTTGGATCTTTCAGCATCCATGCGGACTCACAACGTGTTCCACGTATCCCTTCTGAAGCCACTGGTATGCAAACGTTATACTACCACTCCTGCGGTCCCTGGTCCTATTCAGGTGCAAGGTCAGGATGAGTATGAAGTTCGAAGTATTATTGACTCCCAACGGTTCAGAGGGAGAGTGCAGTATTGGCGAACGCAGTGTTGCTTCACCCAGTGATAACCCTTAAATAATGAGCCCTGTCACTTTAGCAGTGCCCTTTCGTGGTGTTTCCGTTACCAGCGCTTGCTCCAGAATTCGTGTGTTTCCTGTGTATGACCCGGACTGCCTGACTACTCTGCCTGTAGCGTTACTGCTCTGTGTACCGACCCGGCCTGGCTGACGTTCCTGCTCTGTGTACCGACCCGGATTGGCTGACGTTCCTGCTCTGTGTACCGACCAGGCCTGGCTGACGTTCCTTCTCTGTGTACTGACCCAGATTGGCTGACATTCCTGCTCTGTGTACCGACCCAGCCTGGCTGACATTACTGCTCTGTGTACCAATCCGGTCCTGATTACTACCCATGCAGTATCCTTTTGTGGGCCATACTCCAGTCTCTCTCTGTCCACGGACAGATCCTCTGGCTGCCAGTTACTGTGACCCTATCAGTATTGTGCCTCGTGATACGACATCCGGTGTTGTGTGTCCCCCGGTAGTACCACGGTACGCTTGACCTATACTTCTCTAGCTGAGGTTGGTCTTTCCTGGGCACCTCAAGCTTTCTCCATACTGAGTATCAATTCTAGGACTGAGCGTTCGTTAACCCCTTGTGGGTTGGTGCCTGGCACATTGGGTATAGCCATTGCAGTCGCCGATTGGCGTTACTCCGTGCCTCCGTGGCAGTCCTCCTTGGCAGCTCCGGTAGTCTGTCATTTGTCCAGGTCCTTCTTTGCTGTTGCTGCCATTGTGTCACTCTCTGCGTAGAGAGTGTATTAAGTTAAGGGCCATTGTACTATTAGGGCCTACCCATCCTCCCGGCCTAATAGTAAACACTATCTATATTTCATTTGGACTCACAAGAATTGTACCGGACCTGTGTCAGTATAGTATTGCATATATATATATATATATATATATATATATATATATATATATACACACACACACTAGCAATATGTGACAGCGTCGCCCGTCATTGTAATAGGGTATGTGTTATGTAGCATTTTTTGTTTGAAATATTGTAGGTGGCATGTTGAAGGTATTTTGTAAGAATTTTTTGTGTTTGTTTGTATTGTACATTTCATTTAGCTGTATTGACTGATTTTTTTTGTGTAGTCTGTGAAGCAGAAAGAATCATGTTGCACACATACATAGACACACACAGATACAGTGACTTATACAGACATTGATCATACATACACACGTACATACATGTGTACACACACACACAAACACACACATACAGATATTATTATGGTCCTGTAAGTGCCAGAGGAGTAGGTAAGGCATTGCTCATTGTGTTGCTTAATCCTCTGGCACTGAAAGGGTTAACCAGCTGTCCCAGTATGTAGCGAGAGTCATGGAGTCCACAGTCCCTGAAGTGGACTCTGTACATGCACACTCAGAGGCTGCCAAACAACCGTCAGCCCGGCTTCCTGGCCAGGAAGACACCTCCTGCCCCAGGACTTGGCCAAGAGCGTTACTAGGGACGTAGCCTGGGCACTGAGAGCGGGAACTGAGGAGGGATGGTGTGTGTTGTTGGAGCAGCTATAGTGTGGCATGTATATTTTTTGTGTCAGGGTACTTACACAATGCAGGTGTGTGACAACGGGCAGCGAGCGGCGGTGAAGAAGCTTGTGTGTAAGAGTGTGTACTACAGAGTGGACCCAGCATGGTCTGTCTTCAGCCCCTCATCCACGGGTAATAGCCGCATCCAGCTGCTGCTTGTAGAGAGCTCCTTGAAGGGCTGCATGACCGGGCTGTTGCGGGGTGGAGTGTTGTGCTTCATGAAGGGGAAACATGAAGGATTTGGTACTGGGCCTGCCTGCCTCCGAGCTACATGAAGCAGCTGGGCTTCCTGCAGCAGAAGCACATTGTGCACCAGGAGCCAAAAGCATTGTTGTGTTGCGGATACCAGAAATGAAGGTACACTGGAGCCGATCCGGCCCTCTCTTTGTTGGATCAACTCATTGTGTGCCTCAGGTTGGTGGAGGGACCCCTGGGGAGTGTGTGTGTGTGTGTGTGTGTGTGTGATTTTTTTGTGTGTGTGTGTGGCTTGTGTGTGTGTGTGTGTGCGTGTGTGTGGCTTGTGTGTGAGTCTGTGGTGTAGGAGCAAGTGGCTGCCATTTTGTTTTTTCAGTCACTTGGATAGTGGTGGGCTGGCTGGATAGTGGGGGCAGGCCAACTGCCTGAATGATTTAAATCACTCCTCCATTGACTCACCCAATGGGAACAGTAACTCCTTACTTAAGCTGAGGTAATATAGCAATATAAACACACAGTGGCTCTTCAGTTGAGGCAACGTAGCAATATGCTGAGGGATCAAATATAAAGTGGTGTTTGAGGCTTGCCCTCTGTAACATACAGCAAAGCATCTCTCTCCCTTTAAGGAGAAAGGGCAGGAAGCAGGAAGTGGAGGAGTTACAGTTGAAAACGGACAGTGAGGTGACGGAAGAGATGAAAAAAGTTAACCCTTTGAGTGCCACAGGAGTACGCAACGCATTGCAAAGCAATGCGTTGCGTACCCCTCTGGCACTGAAAGGGTTAAATAAGAGTTGCTATTAAGTTTATCCCTGAGTATGTATGTTATGGAAACATTACACCCTCGTACTGAAACAGAGTGTATGGAGGGTTACAATTATCTGTGGGAGGTGAAACAGTGTGTATGGAGGGTTACAATTATCTGTGGGAGGTGACACAGCGTGTATGGAGGGTTACAGTTATCTGTGGGAGGTGACACAATGTGTTTGTGGGGTAATGATCCTGAGTGAGTGTGTGTGTGGACCAGGAGAAGTTATTGATATCCCCTACTTCATGAGCAAGTGGCAGCTATATTTTTTTTTGTCAGTTGGATAGTGGTGGGAGGGCTGGAGGGGGCGGGCCAACTCCCTGTATGATAAACACGCCCCCATTGAATCACCCAATGGGAGCAGTAATGTCCCCATTGAATCACCCAATGGGAGTTGTGTCTCCTAATGTGACATAAATTATGTAATGAGGCATTCTGTTCAATGTGTGTTTGTTTTCTGAGGAGACAAATTATGTTCTGTGTGTGAGGTACCATAAATTATGCAATGAGGCTTATTATTTTATATATATACTAGCAATGTGGGACGGCGTTGCCCGTCAGGATATCTAGGGAATTAATGCACATGTATGGATGCAAGATAAACACACGTAAATGCATACGCATGCACTGAGATGCATAAAGAGCGACAAAGTCATACACACATACATACAATGCACAACATGCAGACACACAGAGTGTGATACAGACATGTAACACACACAGAAGTGAGTCATAAGGGGGTGACTTATCTGTCATTGTAATGGTTTTGTGTGTTTGTACTTAAGCCTCCACTGTAGCATTCATTCATATAGTTGAAATGCATGTGGTAATTGCACATACTATGGTAGAAGGTGGATCGTGCTGGCTCCCGGGGTGTGAGTGAGTGAGTGGCATTCATTCATGTAGCTGAAATGCATGTGGTAATTATACTATGATAGAAGGTGGATCGTGATGGCTCCCGGGGTGTGAGTGAGACTATGGTGGAAGGTGAATGGTGCTGGCTCCTGGGGTGTGAGTAAGTGAGTGCGTGTGAGTACGAGAGTGAGTGATTGCGTGACTGTGAGAGAGTGTGGGAGAGAGAGAGAGTGTGTGAATTATTGTGAGTGTGTGTGATTGAGTGTGTGTGAGAGTGTGAGTGATAGTATGAGTGTGTGTGTGTGTTTTTTTTTGTCTGATATGTTTGTGTCTGTAGTGTAGGAGCGAGTTACTTGGATAGTGGTGGGCGGGCTGGATAGTGGGGGCAGGCCAACTCCCTGCATGATTTAAATCACTCCACCATTGAATCACCCAATGGAAGCAGTAACTCGTCCTTACTTAACCCTTTGAGTGCCAGAGGGGTACGCAACGCATTGCAAAGCTGGCACTCAAAGGGTTAAGTAATGGTAACATAGCAATATAACACACGGTGACTCCAGGGACAGCCCTAACATGGCGGCACTTTGACTGGGGCGGCAATTTCCCGCCCACTGTATGTCAGCCAGCCGCTAGGTCTGTGTCCACACGGCACAGGACAAAGAGTTTTGACTCCCTCCTGCGAGCGGCACGCCTGCTGTGACAGTAATTAATGTGGATCAGCCTCAGTCTGTTAGCCTGACTGAGGCTGAGCCAGACTAATCACTGTCACAGCAGGCTTGCTTGGCAGGGTGTCTCCTGGAAAAAAAAAAAAAAAAAAAAAAGCTTGCCGGCAGAGGTGCTGACTTAACAGCCACTCTGCAGGCGGGCTGTCAGCTTGCGCATAGACATCCTCCCATGTTGCCTCTCTCGCTCCTCGAGCTGTACTGAGGTCAGAGCGTCGGGAGCCACGTGACCTGCCGCGCTCAGACATCAGACCACGTGGGGAGTGCGAGAGGCAGCATGGGAGGATCAAGCTGCCTGCCATTAGACACCAGGGAGCTGGACAACTGTGGGTGCTGGAGGGGGTAAGTCCTGGGTGGGCAATGGGGCATGTCCTGAGGTGCTGGGTAAGTCCTGGGTGGGCATGTCCTGGGGTGCTGGGATACGTCCTATGTGGGCAATGGGGCATGTCCTGTGGTAAGTTCTGGGTGGGCATTGGGGCATGTTCTGGGGTGCTGGGGTAAGTTCTGGATGGGTAATGGGGCATGTCCTGGGGTGCTGGGGTACGTCCTGGGTGGGCAATGGGGCATGTCCTGGGGTGCTGGGGTACGTCCTGGGTAGGCAATGGGACATGTCCTGGGGTGCTGGGGTAAGCCCTGGGTGGGCATGTGCTGGGGTACATTCTGGGTGGGCAATGGGGCATGTGCTGAGGTAAGTCCTGGGTAGGCATTGGGGCATGTCCTGGGGTGCTGGGGTAAGTCCTGGGTGGGCAATGGGGCATGTCCTGGGGTGCTGAGGTAAGTCCTGGGTGAGCATTGGGGCATGTTCTGGGGTGCTGGGGTATGTCATGTGTGGGCAATGGGGCATGTCCTTGGGTTCTGGGGTAAGTCTCGAGTGGGCAATGGGGCATGTTCTGGGGTGCTGGGGTAAGTACTGGATGGGCAATGGGGCATGTCCTGAGGTTCTGGGGTAAGTCCTGAGTGGGCAATGGGGCATGTTTTGGGGTGCTGAGGTAAGTCCTGGGTCAGCAATATGGGTGCTGGGGCATGTTTTAATGGGCATCTCGCTGTGGCATATTTAATGGGCAAACTGGTTGTGGCATATGGAGGGAGAAGAGAGACAGACAGAGGTTGGAAGAGGAGAGAGACAGACAGACATGGAGGAGAGAAAGACAAAAGAGGAGACGATACATGGCAAAGAGACACATGGGGAGAGGAGAGACATGTATGACATGGTGAAGAGAGAGACAGACATGGGTGGGATGGAGGGAGGGAGAGAGAGACAGACATGCAGGCGGGCTGTCAGCTTGCGCATGGACATCCTCCCATGTTGCCTCTCTCGCTCCCCGAACTGTACTGAGGTCAGAGCGTCGGGAGCCACGTGACCTGCCGCGCTCAGACATCAGACCACGTGGGAAGTGCGAGAGGCAGCATGGGAGGATCAAGCTGCCTGCCATTAGACACCAGGGAGCTGGACAACTGTGGGTGCTGGAGGGGGTAAGTCCTGGGTGGGCAATGGGGCATGTCCTGAGGTGCTGGGTAAGTCCTGGGTGGGCATGTCCTGGGGTGCTGGGATACGTCCTAGGTGGGCAATGGGGCATGTCCTGTGGTAAGTCCTGGGTGGGCATTGGGGCATGTTCTGGGGTGCTGGGGTCAGTTCTGGATGGGCAATGGGGCATGTCCTGGGGTGCTGGGGTACATCCTGGGTGGGCAATGGGGCATGTCCTGGGGTGCTGGGGTAAGTCCTGGGTAGGCAATGGGACATGTCCTGGGGTGCTGGGGTAAGCCCTGGGTGGGCATGTGCTGGGGTAAATTCTGGGTGGGCAATGGGGCAAAAGAGGAGACGATACATGGCAAAGAGACACATGGGGAGAGGAGAGACATGTATGACATGATGAAGAGAGAGACAGACATGGGTGGGATGGAGGGAGGGAGAGAGACAGACATGGGTGGGATGGAGGGAGAGAGAGAGAGAGAGATATGGGTGGCATGGAGAGAGAGAGAGAGACATGGGTGGCATGGAGGGAGAGAGAGAGACATGGGTGGCATGGAGGGAGAGAGAGAGACATGGGTGGCATGGAGGGAGAGAGAGAGACATGGGTGGCATGGAGGGAAAGAGAGGCATGGGTGGCATGGAGGGAGAGAGAGACATAGGTGGCATGGAGGGAGGAAGAGAGAGAGATATGGGTGGCATGGAGAGAGAGAAAGGCATTGGTGGAATGGAGGGAGGGAGAGAGAGAGACATGGGTGGCATGGAGGGAGGGAGAGACATGGGTGGCATGGAGGGAGGGAGAGAGAGAGACATGGGTGGCATAGAGGGAGGGAGAGAGAGAGAAAGACATGGATGGCATGGAGAGAGAGAAAGAGAGAGAGACATGGGTGGCATGGAGGGAGAGAGAGAAATGGGTGGCATGGAGGGAGAGAGAGAGAGAGAGACAGACATGGGTGGCATGGAGAAGAGAGAGAGACATGGATGGCATGGAGGGAGGAAGAGAGAGAGACATGGGTGGCATGGAGGGAGGGAGAGAGAGAGACATGGGTGACATGGAGGGAGAGACATGGGGGAGACAGACAGATGGTATTTCATAACTGTCCATTTTTTTTTTACATCTGCAGCAGAGTTAGATAGCAATCTTTCACACAGGACACCACTTTAACAATTTCATAACCAGGGATGTCTACTCCTGTACGGTTAGATTTTATAACCCTTTGAGTACAGCAGCAGAAAATTCTAACCCTTTGAGTACAGGAGCAGACATCCCTGGTTATGAAAGTGTTAAAGTGGTGTCCTATGTGAAAGATTGCTATCTAACACTGCTGCAATTGCAAAAAAAAAAATGGACAGTTTTAAAATATCATCTAAAATGTGCAGTTCTTCCATTTGTCTTCACATTATACTAACTGCACAGGGAATGTAACCAGGGGAGTTGGTTGGCTTTGAAAGACCTGGGGCTTAACCCTTAGTGTGCCAGAGGGGTATGCAGCGCATTGCAATGAACTGCATACCCCTGCATTCAAAGGGTTAAATTTGCTTAGAACAGCCATATGGGCGTGTTTTGGTGGGTGTAGTTTGGGGGGGCAGCATTTCATCCTTGGACCCAGGCAGCACAATGTGTTGGGCCGGCCCTGGGTGGCTCTTCAGTTGAGGCAGCGTAGCAATATGCTGAGGGAACAAATAGAAAGTGGTGTTTGAGGCTTGCCCTCTGTAACATACAGCAAAGCATCTCTCTCCCTTTAAGGAGAAAGGGTGGGAATCAGGAAGCAGGAAGTGGAGGAGTGACAGTTGAAAACAGTTAGTGAGGTGACTGAAGAGATGAAAAGCGTTAAATAAAAGAGTTGCTATTAAGTTTATCCCTGAGTGTTTGTATTTTATGGAAACATTACACCCTCCTACTGAAACAGAGTGTATGGAGGGCTACTGTATGATAAACATGCCCCCATTGAATCACCGAATGGGAGCAGTAAAGTCCCCATTGAATCACCCAATGGGAGTTGTGTCTCCTAATGAGACATAAATTATGTAATGAGACATTCTGTTCAATGAGAGTTTCTTTTCTGAGGAGACATAAATTATGTTCTGTGTGTGGGGTACCATAAATTATGCAATGAGGCTTATTCTTTTATATATATATAGATATATAGATATAGATATATATATATATAGATATATATATATATATATATATATATATACACTGGACCTGTGTGGGTATTTTGTACTGCTACCTGTCCTGTATCAGTAATATACTGTTGAATACATACTAGACCCACGAGGGTTATTCTATTACGGGTTTCTTCAATAAAATTGCATTTTACCTAAACCTTCCGTGTCCGAGTGTCCATAAAACCGTTACAGGAAAGTCCAGTAATGGTAACCCACCTAATGTGGGAATTTTAACAGCCCCATATCTATCAGAAAATAATAAAAAATAAAAGTGTCGCTGGTCATGTTTTCACCTCAGAGGACACATCATAACTGGAGTATTTAGCGTGTGTGTGTGGGGGGGGGGTTTGAGCTGGAGAAGTGGCTGGGACTCTGTATTTTTTTAAGATGTGTCCTGTCCTCCAAAGAGGGACTAAACCCCTATGGTACCTGTGTCCCATATTGGATGTAAGATAAATCAGCATATAGTGCTCCCAGACCAATAGCCTCAGTCCAATGGCCTCATAGCACACCAGCTCTGAAAACCCTTTCATCCTTATCAACTATGAATCTCAGGTGAACACTCACACGCTCTGTGTGGAAGCTGTTTCTTAGAACAATATTGAGGAGAGTTCATACAACTTGGATGGTAAATTATACTTTCTATACAGATGTCCTTTTTCTTTTATGTCGCAACAGTATCCTCACTGTTGATTCTCAGCGCGGTGACGGCATTCCTGGGGAGAAGAAGCGGAAGCAAGAGAGCTCACTAGAGGCATATCCCGTGAGAGCACGTAACTGACAGTGACAATCTCTGTATCTGTATTCAATCCTCAAACATATGGCAGACCTTACTGTCCTTTTTATCAAGGGCCTCAATGAGCCCTTGAGAAAGCAGGCAGTAAGGTCCTGTCACGGTTTTGAAGAACACTCAGACAAACACTGTAAGGTTAAAATAGCTTTATTGAAAATAAAGAAAACAGAATAATGACAGGATGCTTTCCCAATCCACACAAGCCCAGATGGTGAGAATACCGTGGTACTCCCCACAACTATCACAGGTCAGGCGGGTAACCGTATAGCAGAATAGGGCACAAGGCACCGACAACAGGAACCCTAGAAGCTAGGGATAAACAAAGGCAACTGATCCACTGATACCGACAGCAGGACCTGGTAAGCAGGTAGCACGGAGGCAGCAGACCTACTGGAATCGACAATAGGAGCCCTAGAACACTAGGGTAGGATGGAGGCCACAGACCCACTGATACTGACAATCGGAGCCCAAGTACGTTAGGGTAAATCGGAGGCAACAGACCCACTGGTACTGACAATAGGAGCCCAGTACGCTAGGGTAGAATGGAGGCAACAGGCCCACTCGTATACTACTGCTGGATCTGAGCACACTAGGGCTACGGAGGTGTGGTGCAGGCAGGGTGAGAGAACCGGCCCTAGGACTATAGGGTAGTAGCGATGTTCGCGACTAGAGTGGTAATGTGCCCAGGGAATAGACCTATCACAATCAACCAGGGAGGAAGCGCAGCCAGTGACAGTGGAAGTCCCATCAAAGCACTTCAGTAGCAGAAACGAGTAACACAGCCTGGCAAGAGACAGCACGGAAGCCGGTACTCCGCACGTCAAATACCACCACGGAAGCGGTAGTCAGCCAGTCCAGTCAGCAACGGAAGCAGGTTCTCAGCCAGTCCAGTACAGCAACGAAAGCGGGTTCTCAGCCAGTCCAGTCAGCAACGGAAGCAGGTTCTCATCCAGTCCAGTTCAGCAACGAAAGTGGGATACAAATCAGGAGTGTCGTCAGGCAGGCCGGGTCATACACAAAATGAGGAACTGCAAAACTAGTGCTAGGTTCCGGTACACCACGAAAGGGCACCCAACTAATGACATGACAAGGTATAAAAGGCCTAACCCTGGGTGAAGTCAGGCCCCAGGACCAATAAGAATCCCACATAGGGAAACAGGAAGCAGTAATGTCGCCATCCTGCAACAGGAATCACTGGCACCGCGATACATGTGGGGATTGGATACGGATAAAGAGACCGACACCGTCAGTTACACGCTGTCACGGGACATGCCTCTAGTGAGCTCTCTTGCTTCCACTTCTGCTGCCCCAGGGATACCATCACCGCAAGGAGAATCAACATAGAGGATACTGCTGCAACCTAAAACAAAAACCTATCATTAGCTCTTTTCCTTTAAAGTTCCCATTATTCACTCAGACATTTTGCCCACAAGTCCCTTTCTGTGGCCTCACGTCCGTTTCAGCTGGTAGGGCAATTGAATATCAACGGCCATCATTATCTGTAGACATTTTTGCTCTACCCTGTTTTAATAAGGAAAATTTAATCAAGCCCTCCTATAAGCACATATTTATTTTTTGTACAGGTTTAACCCACCGGGTACTAGAGATATGACCGAAGCAATGGAGACATCTCTATCATCCAAGGGGTTAATAAACTTGAACATATGGCATCTTGCATGAATGAGAAAAACTGAAGGAATTTACCAAAAATCTATTTTCCATTGTACAAAACTGTAGATCTCATTTGCAGAGACAGTATTTCTATTCCTTCCCAAAAATCAATTGGAATTAAAAATTCATATTCCCTTTAATGCATCCAATACTACCAGTAAAGACTACCCCTTGTATCACTAGACCTCCAACTTTGTACAAATAAATGTTTATAACACGTAAAAGCTTTCTTGACTGCAGAATCCCTGGGTAATACACTCCATTTGCACCAATTCCCAGAAAAGGTCAGTTTTAGAGATGATGTCAGTGTTAGATTTAGGTTACATTACATGGAGCACAGGAGACCAGTGCTGAACACTGCTGACTCCCTCACATCTAACAGATTGTACACTAGACAGAAAAACATGCAATGCTTACAGCTCTGTCACACAGCTAGTGCGGGGGAGCAGTTCCAGCTCAACCAATGCTTTCTCAAAGCACTATGGAAGTTGTTGACCATTCGTTCTGATAATGCAGATACCAAGTTATGTTCAACCAGTTTTACTGTCCTGGAGGGCCACCTACAGAATGGTAAGGGCATTAACCTCTTAATTGACACTGATCTGCAGCATACTGCAAAAGATTCACTGACAAGTGATGAAATGTAACTTTAACTAGAGTAATGCATTTCAGGTTCCCTTCACAGCAAAGTAATTAACAGATCAATAGCTTCACTCCCAGGCTAACCATAAAAACATCCTTAAAACAAGGCAACATCCTTTGTTTCTGATGTGTAAATAATGAATGTGCACTTCTAAGGGCAGTACATTTAACTGAAAAGTGGAGGAATTTGGGGTAAATCAACTTCACCATAGGGGAAAATAAAAACTTCTCATTTATATAAATGGAGCTTGAATGTTGATAGGTTGCAGTGCATTTGGAGGCATCTGTAGCTTTCAAGGGGTTAAAAGTCTCAGTTAAATCCACAGGGATTTTAGGATTTAATGCATTGCAAACCCCTCTGCTGCTCAAAGGGTTGTCTCCCTCATGGCACATTTGGACTGTGACAAAATTGCTCCACATTTCATTCTAACATATGGCCCTTCAACTATTACACTAGCTTTAGTCCACTGTTTAATTCATATATTTAAAGGGATATTATTCTGTTACTTTGACTTTACGTATACTGCAAGTGCATAATAACATCAAAATGCCTATTTTTTGTTTTTTAATCTTCCCATATTTTGTTTACACTATTAAGTCTTGGAGTCCAGAGAGCTTTGAGGACATTAGACCAGCAAAGTAGGACAGTGATACAATATAACAACCTCCCTAAAGCACTGAGTTCTTATTTACTATTTTTACATTTTACCTTTGTCACATTGTATCACCACTCCCAATGTCACAGTTTCTGACAGAAAGGTCCCTGGAAATAAGTGAAGATGAAAAAATAATAAAAAATATAGGTAATTTGACTTTACATTTTATGCACTTAGAGAATATGAAGTGTGAAAATAAAAGGTAACCTTCTCTTTAAATGGATAGTAATACTTAAAATGTAAAAAACAATATGTTGTAAAACAAGGCAATGCTGCAGAGGGCTCAATCCTCTAGCAGCCACAGGAACAGTCTGCCTTCCATTTTAGATGGGATGCAGAGTAGGCAGAAACCAAGGCAGGTGGTGGTAATAGGGGACTCCATTATTTAGGAGGGTAGGTAGGGTAATCTGCCGGCAGGAACGTGAATGCCGAACAGTATGTTGTCTCACTGATGCTTGGGTTAGGCATACTGCGGACAGGGAAGACAGATTATTGGGAGGGGCTGGAAGTGATCCAGTTGTCTTGGTACATATTGGTACCAATGACAAAGTAGGAGGAAGATGGTGGTCCCTAAAGAATGATTTCAGGTATTTAGGGGGCAAGCTCAAGGCAAGGATCTCTAAGGTAGTTTTATGAAATACTAAGTGTGCCATGTGCCAGTGCAGGTAGGCAGGGGGAGCTCAGGTAGCTTAATGCATGGATCATGTATTTGTGTAGGAAGGAGGGTTTTTGGTTTTTAAAGCACTGGGCTGACTTTGGGTAGATAGAGTAGGTAGGAACTGGGTCCAAGTAAATGATCATGGGGGTGGAGAAGGGGTGGGGATAAATGTAGCCAGTAGGGAGGAACTCCTTTTAAATGAAGAAAAAAGGAATGTAGGGGGTAAAATATGTAAAGAGTTCAAAATTAATTGTATGTTGGCAAATGCAATAAATATGGTAGATAAAATGGGAGAACTAAAATTGCTGCTGGTTAATGAGCATTTGGACATAATTGGTAGAACTGAAACATGGTGGGTGATACACATGATTGGGCTGTAAATATAGAAGGCTATTCCCTGTTTAGGAGAGACAGGATTATTAGAAAAGGAGGAGGTGTGTTTGTATCTGAAATCAGAGCTAAATCCAATTGTAAGGGTTGATATTAGTGAGGAAACTGGCAATAATGGAATCCTTGTGGGTAGTAATGGAGACTAAATGTTGCGTAAAAGGTTAAAAAGAAAAAAAAAAAAAGAAGAGGTGTTGGTGGGTATATGGTACAAACCACCAAATACTGATGAGAATGTTGAGGCCCAACTGCTACTGCAAATGAGGAAAGCTATGTATTTTGGGCATACTATAATTATGGGGGATTTTAACTATCCAGATGTCAACTGGAAAAATGAGACATGTCAGAGTGCTAAGCGAAGCAGGTTTGTGAGCATGTTTTGGGAAAGCTACATATCACAAACGATGGAAGTGCTGACAAGAAAGAACAATCTATTGGACCTAATGGGAACGCATAACATAGACGTGGTATCCAAGTAGATAAACATTTGAATCATTTTGGCAAAGCAAAACTGTATAGGTTGAACCAAAACTCTTAATTTTAAAAAAAGCTAACTTCGAAATGTTAAGCGCATCAATGCGACACATATACTGGGCAAAATACTGAGGAAAAATGGTCAGAATTCAAATTTAGGTTGCAGAAATGTATCCAACATTATATACCAGTGGGAAAAAATGCAAAAGATCACAACCCATGTGATTAACTGCAAATGTAAGGAGGAACTACCACGACTAACAAACATACCTCCCAATAATTACCCAACTGGTGATTAGCTGCTCAGTAGCGCTAGTCGCCAGAATTATTACAGAGTTGACGAGAATTACCCAATGCTCCCAGGCTGACAGGCAGGAAACAGCCCAGACATCTTTCCATAGTGATGCCTGTGCGCCTGCGCGGTCAGTCCCTTTTGGAGCCGAACCGCTCCTAGCAATGCCTCCTAGAGCAGGCTGGGACTGACAGTGCAGGCGAACAGACGTCACTATGGAAAGATGTCTGCGCTCCTTCCTGTCTGTCAACCTGGAAGCAATGGATAATTCTCGTTAACACAGTAATAATTCTGGCAACTAGCGCTACTGAGCAGCTAGTTGCCAGATGGGGAATTATTGGGGGGCAAGTTTGTTAGCGGTGGTAGTTCTGCTTTAACAAAGGAAAAAAAGCATTTAAACTCTGTAGGAACAGAATATTATTTCTTAAAATATAGGAAGTGCAACAAAGATTTCAAAAAGGCAGTTAGGTTAGCAAAAATAGATAATGAAACTTAAAATGCAATGAAAACAAGACTAATCCAAAAAAGATTTTCAAATACCTTAACGGCAAAACACTTAAGAGGGAGTGCATTGGACCTTTCAAAAATGAAATGAGTGAGTTGATTAGAGAGGATAAGGAAAAGGTATATATTCTAAACCCTTTGTTTGCATCAGTATATAGACAAGGGAACAAGAGCCTCTTCGAGTAACAAAACAATACCGTTATCAGATATTGGGTTAAAAAAAAAAAAAAAAAAAAAAGGTCATGGGAAGACTGAACAAAATTAAGACTGACAAATCACCGGGTCCTGATGGTATACATCCAAGGGTTCTTCAGTGCAGTGTTAGTAAAACCCTTCTTTCTACTCTTTAAAGATTCACTCACCACAGGATCAGTGCCACAAGATTGGCGTAAAGCCAATGTAGTGATTATTTACGAAGAGATATAAAACAGAACCTGGGAATTACAGACCTGTGAGTTTGACCTCTGTATGGGAAAACTGATAGAAGAGATAAGGGATTATATTCAGTATCCACCACAAAAAATAAGATTAGCAGCAGGAATCAACATGGTTTTATGAGGAACAGATCATGCCAAACTAATCTTTTCAGCTTCTACAAAGAAGTAAGTAGCAACCTAGATAATGGTAAGGTAGTTGATGTAGTACAGGCCTTAAAAGTTGAAGTCCTTTGCTACTAGCCAGACCTGAAAAGTTACTCGCCACTGCAAGCCATAACATACCCACCAGGGCTGAATTTCTACTCCCCAGGGCTAAATTTTCACTCGCCATTGGCTAGTCAATGGCGAGTAGAAATTTTGAGCCCTGATGTAGTATATCTAGATTTTGCAATAGCATTTAATACAGTGCCACATAAGAGGCTGGGGAATAAAATAAGGAAACTGGGGCTAGGAGATAACCTTTGCAATTGGATGGAAACTGGTTGAAGGAGAGGAACAGTGTGTGGCTGTAAATGGACAATTCTCCAAGTCAGTTATAGTTGAGAGTGGAGTATCTCAGGGTTCAGTACTTGGTCCACTGCTTTTTAATATGTTTTAAATGACATGGAAATAGACATAGAAAGCAAAATATACATTTTTGCCTATCACACTAAACTATGCAGGGTAATAAATTCAGAACAGGATATTTGCCCTCTACAGAGGGATTTAGATAAAATAGACTGGGAAACCAAATGGAATATGAAGTTTAAAGGGATAGTATTACTTCAAAATTACTATCCCTCATATTGTAGCCCTTAATAAACTGAGTTAAATGACACCAGCGGCATCTCTCAAACCTTTATGGTTTAAGAGACAGCCACTTTCAAAGTTTCCTCTCCCCTGCTGTCAGTGTTCTGCTGCCAGCAGGAGAATCCGGTCTCTGAATCAAGAGGAGGCTCTTCAGCAGAGCCGATATCTCGTTATGGAAGGAAAAATGATTAATTGAAACAGTCTTCTACATGTGCTTGGTAACCAAGCACATGTAGAAGACTGTTTCAATTAATCATTTTTCCTTCCATAACGAGATATCAGCTCTGTTTAAGAGCCTCCGCCTGTCCCGGGACCGGATTCCCCTGCTGGCAGCAGAACGCTGACAGCAGGGGAGAGGAAACTTTGAAAGTGGCTATCTCTTAAACCATAAAGGTTTGAGAGATGCCACTGGTGTCATTTAACTCAGTTTATTAAGGGCTACAATATGAGGGATAGTAATTTTGAAGTAATACTATCCCTTTAATGTAGGAAATTGTAAAGTCATGCAATTGGGAAAAAAATCCAAATGCTAATTATGAACTTAACTGAGGGACCTACATACAATGTCAGATTGTAGGCAAACATATGGAATATGAAGTTTAATGTGGGGAAGTGTAAAGTCATGTATTTGGGAGGAAACAATCCCAATGCTACTTATGAACTTAATGGAATCATTTTAGGGGACTCATTGCTAGAGAAAGACCCTGGGTATCTTTGTAAACTACAAACTTGGAAACAGTAAGAACTGTAAAACAGCAGTAGCAAAAGCAAATCCTGTCTTGTATAAAAAGGGGTATTGAAGCAAGAGTGGATAACATCATTTTGCCATTGCACAAATTGTTGGTAAGACCTCGCCTCAAATATGCAGTGCACTTTTGGGCACTAGATCTGAAAAAGGATATTCTAGTATTGGAGAGAGTACAGAGGAGAGCAACAAAATTAAATAAGGGAATGGAGTACTTGACTCTCTAGAGAAAGATGACTAAGAGGAGATCTTATCACCATGTACAAGTATACGAGAGGCCAATACAAATACCTCTCTGGTGAGCTAGTCATTCCAAGGCCTGATCAAGTAACCAAGGGACACCCCTTGAGATTAGAGGAAAGGAGGGTTGAACTTCAGCAAAGGAAAGGTTTTTTTTAGTAAGGTCTGTTAAATTATGGAATTCCTTGCCCAAGGATGTGGTTAAGGCAGATAAAATACTTTTAAGAGAAGATTAGATACATTTCTTTCAAAAGGGAACATACAGCGTTATACGGTGTATTAGTAGGCAAAACAGAAAGGTCTGACAAAGACTAACTTATTTGGCAGTTAGAAAGCTATTTAATCCTCGTGTCTCTGGTTTATGAGGCAAAAATTGTACTTGATGGACTTGTGTCTTTTTTTGACCTAATTTACAACTATGTATTTACTACGTAAGGGTACTCCCAAAAGTTATAGCAGCTCAAACCTGAGTTTTTAGATGCAGCAGTGGCCTGAAATTGTGCAGTGGCGCTATTACTACACCATCCTATGCAGATTTATGGTCAACAGCAACAGCACCACTGTACAATTTCAGGCCAATGTGATACTGCACCTAATGAATTCAAGTCTGAGATGTAAAAACCCTTACAGCAGTGGGATTACCCTTGTTTTACTCAGGGGGATAAATACTATGATATATAGTTTGTTTGGTTTTTTTACATATTAAGTGTTACTATCCCTTTAAAGGAACTCTGTAAAAACCACATCATGTTTATAATTATCTTTGGCTACAAGATATGAGCAAGCTAGCACTGGAGTCAGGAAGACAGGTGACTCTCATGCAAGTAATCTCTTTTTTGATTTTACATGTTCACAAGTGCATGACATATTGTCAGTTTGCAGGTGGTTGCAGAACAACCTTTTGGGAAGTAAAACAGAAAATCTTGCTTTTTTATTATTATTCTTTTTTAATTTAAAGTTTTATTCACTAAAAAAGCATGTTACACAAGGTTGTACATCAGAAGTAGAAATAGAATGGAGTACAGTGTACAGAAGTATAAAAGCAACAAAAACAAGCATAGGCCGGTTATCTACATCTGGGAGTCAGAGTGTTCACGTACAATCTGGGGCTGAAAAAGAAAGCATACACGAGTGAAGGTAACAATTGTCTTGGAGTAGTGGAGCGGCTTCAGAGAAGTAGCCCTGTGATATAAGTAAAGAAACGTTGAGAGAAATGAGAAAGAGAGAATACAAAGTAGGGAGAAGAGAAGGAGAGAGAGGGGAAGAGTAGAAACTCGAGATTTAGGACACATATGAGCATCTGCTATATGTCAGTGTGGGCAGCCAAGCAAAGGGGCAATGAGTCACGGAAAGAATGCCATGAATTCCACACAGGGGAAAGAGGAAATTTCTTACCGTTATTTCTTTTTCCTCCGTGTCCCCCCACAGCAATAACAAAGTATGGGTCTGTCCTCCCCTCTAGCTGGCGTGAACTTTCAACCGGAAATTATTTAAGCTGAACTTCCTCTTCCCTCTGCAGTCAGCCATTGCCATAGCTGAAAAATATAAAGGTAGAGGTTACAGGGTGGATGTGCCGTGGGGGGACACGGAGGAAAAAGAAATAACTGTAAGAAATGTCCTTTTTACTCCATGTCCCCTTCCATGGCAATAACAAATTATGGGATATCCCATAGCAGTACTCATAGGGAGGGATTATAGATCAACTATTTTCTGACTGTAGAATATAAACTACATAAACATCCACAATAACAGACATCATTAATACATCTACCATATCCATACACATATCAGTAGCAGAGGCGTAACTAGAAGCCAACGGGCCCTGGTGCAAGAATTGCCATGGGCCCCCCAACCACATTGGCCCCCTCAACCACATTGGCCACCTCCACATTGCCCCTTCCACATTGCCCCTCAATCTCCAAATTGCCCCTTCCACAATGCCCCCTTCATCTCCACATTGCCCCCTTCATCTCCACATTGCCCCTTCCACAATGCTCCCTTCATCTCCACATTGCCCCCATCTCCACATTGCCCCTTCCACAATGCTCCCTTCATCTCCACATTGCCCCCCATCTCCACATTGCCCCCCCATCTCCACATTGCCCCTTCCACAATGCCCCCTTCATTTCCACAATACCCCTTCCACAATGCCCCCATCTCCACATTGACCCTTCATCGCCACATTTCCCCTTCCACAATGCCCCTTCGTCTCCACATTGCTCCTTCCACAATGTCCCCTGCATCTCCACATTGCCCCTTCCACAATGCCCCCATCTCCAAATTGCCCCTTCATCTCCACATTTCCCATTCCACAATGACCCTTCATCTCCACATTGCCCCTTCCTCAATACCCCTACCTCCAGTCCCTGGTGGTCTAGCAGCGTGGCTTGACAGATCTGTGCCTCCTTCGGCACAGATCTCTAGAACTGAAGCTCCCGCGAGCCGCTCTAGTAATGCAGAGGCTGGGAGATGATGTCATCTCCCAGCACTCTGTAATACTAGAGCGGCACACCGGCGGCCAGAGTGGGAGATCAGCTAAGTTACAGACAGAGTTGCAGGGGGCAGCTGGGCCCCTGGGGTGACGGGCCCGGTCACAGGTGCGACCCCTATTGTTACGCTACCGATCAGTACATTGGAATGACATAAAACCATTGCAATATGACCTAGGATAAATATTTGGAAAGATCTTACTCCTATGGCCTTGAAGCTGCCTGAAGAACTTCCCTGCCAAACCTCGCATCTGATGCGGCCTGAACATCCAATTGGTAATGCTTGATGAAAGTAGACATGGATGACCAAGGCGCTGCTCTGCAGATCTCTTCTGGAGAGACTGATGCTCTTAATGCCCATGAGGTTGCTACCGCTCTCGTAGAGTGGGCTTTTACCAAATGAGGTGGATCTTTGCCCACCTCTAGGTAGGCAGTCTTTATAGAGTCCACTATCCATCTTGAAATAGAGGCTTTTGATGGTGCTGCACCTTTGAATTTACCTTGATGGTGAAGAAACAATGAGTCCAATTTCCTGAATTCTCTTGTCCTTGCCAAATATATTTTTATATTTCTTCCTAGATCCAAACTGTGTAATTTTTCTTGTTCAAGGTGTACTGGGTTCGAACAGAAGGAAGGTAGAACTATTTCCGGATTCATGTGGAATTCTGATACCACCTTAGTTTTGAATCCTGCTCTTGTTCTTAATACTACCTTATCCTGATGGATAATCAAGAATGGAGGTTTAAATGACAAGACCTGGAGTTCTCCTACTCTTCTGGCTGATGTTATTGAGGTTAAAAACACAAATCTTTAAGGTTAGATTTTTTACTGGTACCTCATCCATTTCATGAGTTGGTTGAGAACTAAACTCGAATCCTACTTTGGAATTGTATGCCTTAATTGAGGCCTTGCCTTCTCAATAGCCTTGATGTATCTTTTTACCAGGTAATCTTCTGCAAATTGTTTTGCCATGATTGCTGAAATAGCAGATAACTGTACCTTGATTGATGCTGGTTTTTGCCCCTTTGTAAGAATTCTAGAACATGGGCTGAATTCAGAGATGCTCTACTGACTTTGTTTTGGATGCACCATTCTCTGAACGTTCTCCAAACTCTGTAATATATTTTTTCACTGGACTTCTTCCTGCCTGAGAAGGAAGTCTCCATTACAGACTCTGATAGACCTCTCAATCTCAAGGACGTCCTCTCAGCCTCCATGCCGTTAGGTTGAAGAAGCTCGGATTCTGATGTTGTACTGGTCCCTGGGTTAGACGATTCTGCCTGTCTGGAATCCTCCATGGCTTGTCTATTCAGAGTCTCACTATTTCCGAATACCATGCCCTACTTGGCCAGTTTGGAGCTATCAGAACAACTTTGGCTCTGTCCCTTCTGATTTTCCTCAGGACCTCGGGAATCATGGGTATTGGGGGATATATGTATGCTAGTCTGTACTTCTATGTGTATTTCATGGCATCTGTGCCGAACGCTTGTGGGTGCCTTGAACAAGAATTTTTTTTTTTTGCATTTTCTGTTTGACTATGACGCCATCAAGTCCACTGACATCCTTCCCCATCTTTTCATTATGTCTCTGAATACCTCCTTGTTGAGGGATCATTCTCCTGGTTCCAAGATTTTTCTGCTCAGGAAATCCTCTGTACAGTTTTGTTTTCCCGGTATGTGTACTGCTGAGATATTATGCAAGTTGTGTTCCGCCCACTTCAATATTTTTTCTGCTTCCTTGCTCAGCGTTGGGCTGTGAGCTCCTCCTTTAATTTTTTAAGTGCATTACTGCTGCATAACTGTCTGACTGGACTAGAACTGCCTTGTTCTTTAATAAGTGCTTGAGCTTGTGTAGACAGCATGCTATGGCTCTTATTTCCAATATGCTCATGTGAAGCCATTTTCCCTTTCTGACCATAAGCCCTGAACGGTCTTTTCGTTCCAGTGGCTTCCCCATCCTATTAGACTCGCATCCGTGGTTAATGTTTGCCATACAGGTTCTTCCAGCTGTACACCTGTTTTTAGATTTTGTTGATGAATCCACCATTTTAGTTCCTTTTTCAGGTCCCTTGGGACTGGAATACTTTGAGTTAGATCTAGTGAATTCCTATTTTGATATCTTAAGAACCACCTGTGGCATCTTGCCCATGGCACTATATATATGGCGGAGGCCAGTATGCCCAGTAGGCTCATGTACTCCTGTAATGTCTGTTAGGATTTTTTGCTGAATTTCTTTACCTTGTTGATAATGCTGTTGACTCTCTGGGTGGATAGGTATGCCTGATTTTTCTTTGTATTCAGTATCAATCCCAGAGAAAGTAGATGTTGGGAGGGTTCCAAGTGGCTTTTCGTTTTGTTGATTATCCATCCCAATTTGTCCAGATGTGATAAGGTATCCTGAACATGCTGGGATGTTAGACTTCCGGAGTCTGCCACTATAAGAAAGTCATCCAGATAGGGAACTATTGTGATGCCCTCTCGCCTCAGTTTTTCCAGGGCTACTGCCAATATTTTTGTGAACACTCTCGGGGCTGAAGCAAGACCGAAAGGCATGGTTTTGAACTGCCAAAATTTGTTCTTGTAGGCAAATCTGAGAAACCTCCTGTGTTTGAGTCTGATTGGTCTATGATAGTATGCATCCTGAAGGTCTATTGATGCTAGGAAGGTCCCTGGTCATATCATATGCAGCATCGTGGATATGGACTCTATCTTGATAGCACGATATCTTAGAAAATTGTTTAAATATTTCAAATCCAGTATGATACCGAATCCTCTATTTGATTTGGGTGCTAGGAAGATTACTGAATAAATCCCTGACTTTTTATGACTTTCTGGGAAATGCTCTATGATGTTGTTCTCTTGGAGACTTTGAATGGATTTGTCTAGAAAAACTTCCTTTTCTTGATTCTGAGGTGTTCTTTTGAGGTATAGTGTTGAATTCTAGTGAGTACCCCATCTCCAGATTCTGACTTACCCAGTTGTCAAGGATTGTGATAGTTTTCCAGGTGGAGAGAAATAGCATCAATCGACCCCCCCACACACACACTGGTGCTGGGGATGGGGCCCGCTGCTCTTCATAGAAGGTCTTTCTTTCCTTGATATTTTCGTGTTACTTCTTTTCTGAGGCTTGCTCTGAACGCCTGAGCGGATGATTGTCTTCTTGAGTCATAAGATTTATTCTGCTGAAATCTCCTATTTTCACGAAAGGGCTGCCTTCTTGATCTGAAGGAGCTACGTGGTAGGGATGACTTGCTTCTGTCGTCTTGAGGTAGAAAGGAACTTTTACCATCTGATATATTCTTTGTCAGTATTTCCAATTGTTCTCCAAGTAACATATTGCCTGCAAAAGGTAAAGAGACTAGCTTGCTTTTAGATGATGAGTCAGTCCCCTAGGATCTCAGCCATAATGTCCTGCGAGCAGCTACTTAGAGTGCGGATGATCTTGATGATAATTTTATGCCATCCATGGAGGCATCACATGAAAATGCTACCGCTTCTTTAATTGTGGCAACTTCTTTTAAAGCTTTGATCTAGACACAGAGGATTCTATTTTTTCTTCCAACTCCATCAACCAGATTCTCATTGCTCTGGAGACACATGCCAGTACTGTTGATATTTTGATGCTCTGCCCTAAGAAGGAGAATTGCTTCTTTAACGCACTCTCCATTCGGCGATCCATAGGGTCTTTTAAAGATGATCCGTCTTCCATGGGAATTGTGGTTCTTTTTGAAATTTGTGAGATGGATGTGTCAATCTTTGGTGGAATCACCCAGGATGCTGTATCTTCTTCTCTAAAAGGATACATCTTTTTAAACCTTCTTGGGACTGACACCCTTTTGTCCATATGTTGTGCTCTTTTCGTTCATCTGAGAGGCCCAAGGTTTTTCTTAGATGCTTTAGGAACGGCTCCATTTTGTCTATGTTGAAGTCTCCTTCTCCTTCAACAATTTCCCCTTTGTTTTCAGAGGAATAGGCCGATAGGAGGTCCTGGATGCTGTCTATATCTGCTTCTTCTATTCTACTCATCTGGGTCTTCCACACACATTCTTTTGTGATTTTTCAAAAATCTTGAAAAGGGCCTGGTACTTCCTGACCTGCCACCTTCTTCATGCAAACCTGGCATAGATTGGCAGGGTCAGAAATGGGAACCATAACATCACAAGCCAAACAACTTTTAAATTTCTGGGAGGATTTATATTCCTTTGCTTCAGTAGTAGGCTTTTCTTTCTCTTTGGAAGAAGAAGAAGCAGCCTTTGGGGCAGATATTCTAGAACTAATCTAAAATATAACCTTTAATAAATAACTTAAAATTTTACATACAATAGGCAACCTACCCCTGTAATGCAGCTTAAATAGATGGCCAAATTAAGGAGTGCGTTTCAAGCTGGAACGCAGAGGCCTTCTGCAGGAAACAGAGAGCAAGGTTATAAGATAGTCCTACCTTGGCTGTCTTCCCACGCTGCTTCGTTCATTGCTGCATGTCTGTTCCTGCTGGATGCCACTGCCTGTCATGCTGAGGGGAGGCTTGGCAGTTCCTGACACACTGTCACCCGCTGGTTCCAACAGCTTCTTGGCTCTCTCTTGTGGTTTGTCTACCCCCGGTCGGACAGCATCCTACAGCTCGTAGGTAAGCGCAAAAACAAACAAACAAAAAAAACCTCTTAGTTTCAAGCGGAATCACTCTGTCCCGCTTCTCCTCCTCGCCAGCTGGTGTAAAAAAAGACTGCAGAGGGAAGAGGAAGTTCAGCTTAAATGATTTCCAGTTGAAAGTTCACGCCAGCTAGCGGGGAGGACACACCCATATTTTGTTATTGCCATGGAAGGGGACACGGAGGAATCTATGAGTGGAAAGTGCATGAAGTTTCTGTAAGTCTGCCATCTGAGTAACCTTGTTGTACCAATGCTGGAAGAGAGGAGTACTTGCAATTCAGAGGGATTAGTCTTCTGGCAGCGTTAATAAGGAAACAGAACAGGGTCATGTTAGCAGGGGAGAGAAGGTTAGTGGTGAAAATAAGGACCAGAGGGTCACTTGGGATGTTAGCAGCCAGCTAGTATTAATAGCAGAAACAACTCCCTTCCAGAACAGGATGATTAAGGGACAGGACCACCAAATATGTAAATAAGAAACAGTATCTGAGTGGCACCTCCAACAACGTGGAGTGTGCCCAGGAAAGATGTATACTACTCTCTTACCATTTGGTAAGTAGTTTAAAATTGCATTCTCTGGTAGTCATATTTATAGCCAATTTGACAAGCTTATTGTGTATTTGGGTCCACTGAGGAAGGGGGAGGGAGATGCCGAACTCAACTTCCCAATCCAGATAAACAAAGGGTTTAGAGAGTTCTACAATATGAATGAGAAACGTTTAGAAAGGGTACCATTATAAAATGGGAGACAGCAGAAAGAATTCAAAGGTGCTGGCAGACCTACAAATAGAACCATGGACAGGTCAGAGAGGGGGATCAGATAGTGCCTGAACTGAAGGCATTGACACCTGGACGCAGAGGGCAAATTGTAGGATTTCTGTAGCTCCTCAAATGAGATTCAGGGTGCGGATCTGAAGAGTGCTGCAGATGGCAAAAGAAGGGTGAAAAAGACCTGGGGGGGGACCCAGATTGCCCAAGATGGAGAGATGTTCTAGCGTTTAGATTAGAACAACTGGTTACCAAATGGGATGCAACTGGATTGTCGAGGAGTTGTTTCGGCAGGGAGGCCAGTTCTGGCCAAAAGAGCTGCATCAAATCCACACCTGGGGTAAAGAGTAGCAGGGAAGAGATCCACTCCATTCCATCTCGTAAGTAAATTCTATAATCCTGGAAAGGATGGTACAGTGATAATAAGTCTAGACAAAATGTGAAGTCTAGGGGTCTTATACTGCCAGATAAAGGAGATGATCAGAATGTGTAAGTTAGGTACGTGTTAGGGATCCTTATCGGGAGTGTAATGAATAGGTACAGAATTTTAGGGTGTACCACCATTTTAACAATTCCAACTCAACCTATACAAGACACACAGTTCAATCTGCGGAAATCAGCTTCTAGGTCGGTGATCAGAGGTTGAAATTTGACCCTAGCCATATCTGCAGAAGGGGGAAGAGTAATTCCCAAATATTTTATGTAAGTGTGTGATCAGTGGAATGGGAACCGCCTCTGCAGAGGTCTCACGATGGTTAGGGGAACGTTACTATTTAAAATTTCAGATTTAGCCCAATTAACCTTAACATTTGAAATGTGTGCATAATCCTCAATTATAGAGAAAACGGGAGGAAGGGAGAGCTATGCAGGTGAGTAAGGAAGAAGATAATGTCATCATCAAAACCAGCTAACACGGTCTGACTTCCTAATAGCATGCATGAGCGGTTCTAATGTTAATATAAAGATAGGGGGCATCTCTGCCAGTTGCCGCTGGTAATCGGAAAAGCAGAAGAGAGATGTCCATTATTCTTGATACATACAGAGGGGTTGGAACAACTAGTCAAGGCTGCCATACCTCAAGGGCCCAGACCCACATAACGGAACATAAAAGGACCATTTAACCCTGTCAAACACCTTTTCACCATCAACTGCAACCAACAGAGTAGGAAGTTCTTATAGAAGGGCTGTATGAATAAGAGTGAAAACTTTCACAGTATTTTCACGGGTCTGGCATCCAGGAATGAAACCAGACTGATTTATATGTACCAAGAAGGGAAGATATGGCAAAAAGCAGTTAGCAAGCATTTTCACAAATAACTTGATATCCATTTTGAGAAGTAAAGTTGGTTGATAGTTACTACACTGAGCGGCATACCTACCCAGATCAGGGATTACAGAGATGTGGAATTCAAGGGATTGCGTGAGGAAGGCGGCACCCTGTGCAGTAGATTTGAAGGTGTTCAACAGGTGTGGGATCAGAATTAGGGCTATTTTTTTTTTTACAATAGGCTACAGTGTAACTGTCTTGCCCTGGACTTTTCCACAAAGGAGTGGTTTTAAGGGCACAGAGAAGTTTATCCTCTGTAAAATGACGTTACAAGGCCTCTAACGCTGCCTCCAGAATCTTGAAGAAAGAGGTGGATCTGGGTCCAGTGAGCACTCACTGGTAGGGATGTTATAAAGGGAAAGGAAAAAAGGAGACAAACAATTGGGCCATGTCATGGAAGGACCTAGAGTGCCCGATTTGTTCATAATGCTGTGCATTTACTGTGTCTGTTGTTTGATATGGATTATGTGAGAGAGAGCTTTCCCAAACTTGTTGCTATTGAGGCAGTGTGCATATTTGGCCCACATAAAGGACTTCATTGTGGAACTGAGAAGTGATAATTCCAGTATGGCACTTTGGAGTTCCTTAAGACACTAGGGATCCAAGGAGCACAATATACAATAATAAAGTTTTAGCATACAGAGAACTAAGAGCTGCAGAGAGATGGTTAGCTTACCAGAAAACTCTCTGGAAACAGAGATCCAGGGAGCTTACTATCAGGGATATAAAAGTGTAGAAGAAAAAAAAAAAAAGAACAATTTGCAATTTTTACTTACATAGTATGCACTTGCAGAATATATCAATTAAAAATAAAGGGTTGCTATTCCATTAAGATTTCAATTCTAAGCTGCATTACCTTGGATATTCTTTGAAATAGAATGTTCTTTACTTCTGTAATAATTAACACAACATTCCACTTTTTCAAAGTGTGTGGTGACAGCAAATACTATATTATGTTTTATAAAAGGATTAGATGTTTTTCTAGCAAAAGGCAGTACAGGGTCTTATACTACATCAAACAGACAAGGGAGACTAAGGATGGGAAGGGGCCGATTCAAAGTGTTGGAAGATAAACCATTGAGAGCCAGGGGGTTGTACAAAGCATTGTGAAATATTGTGATAGCCAGATGGCTATTTAACACATAATGCATTGGACATCCCTCTGGCACTTTGAGCGCCAGAGCGGTACAGAACGCATTGCTTTGAGCGCCCCTATAGTGCTCAAAGGGTTAATAAAGTATAAACCATTTAAAAGCTTTAAGGTTTGGCACAATTTTGGAATTTAGCCCTCTAGAGTATTTCAATGCATTGGATACCTCTCTGGCTCTCAAAGGGTTAAAGAGTTACTTCTATAATACGCATTGAACAAACCTCTGACAGTCAAAACGTTAACCCTTTAAGTGCCACAGGGGTGCACAATGGTTTGCTCCACTAGAACTCATAGAGTTAGAAAATAAACTGGGTGGGCAATAGAGAAATGTTCAGCAGGACCCTTTCAGCTCTAGGGCCCAATGCCTTGCATTAATGTGCAGAGGTGGAATGGGACCCCTGGGACACTAGGCACAGAAGCAGCTGCACTCCCCCTTCCCCCATGAAGTTATACCACTGGCTTGATGCAAACACACACATGCATATCTCCACTTACCACTTCTTTGACTGACAGGCAGAAACTGGTGGTGGTGGTGGGGTATAAATTGTGATTTTCAGAATCAACATCAGGTAGTATTCACGCTATTTGAAAGATTGTGTTAAAGTCCCCTGCTCACTGTCTAGCTCTCTGCTCAGTGCTTCGATGCTTGCATAGGTGGGAAGCCTGGTAGACTAGTATCCGAGTTTCCTTAGAGGCTTAAGTAGGTCAGTTTGCAGTTATATACACTTTTCCAGACTTCCATACTGTGCAAGCACTGAAGCACTGTACAAAGAGCTATTGGAGGAGGTAATACAGTGCTACCAGCCCTGTGCAGAACATTATCATCTCTGCTGTCTTCACTGGTTACCGCACTCTGCACCACATGGCACGAGTGAGACAGAGGATGCACATCTCTTCCACATGCCCTTGTGCTGACCTACCATCACGATCTCTCACCTAATCCTGAGTGCATTGATTTCCTTGTAAAAGAAACATGCACATTGGTGCACACAGCCTTAGCTGCGCAACTTAGGGGATGTGAGAACCCAGTCTAGTGAGGCTCTGGCTCACTCTTCCTGTTGAATTATGGGTAGAGCTGAATGACATGTTTGATTCAGGCTTTCACGTGCCCAATACTAGCAGCCCCCCTGGCTAACCCACCCCTGCCAATACTCATCCCTATTCTACATTTCATTGTTAACATCCAGACATTTATCTGCATGTCTTCAATGCTCCAAGCATAGCGGACAGATCTTTGTTCCTCTAACCTCTATTGCTGTATCACAGCTGAAGACTTTTTCCATTGCTATTCCCTACCTCCAAAACTCCCTACCACCCAGTATTTGCCAAGACTCAAGCCTCAAAAACTTCAAATCCAAGCTAAAATAACAGTTTTTAAATGTGGCACTACTGTAATATATAAACTTCATCTCATACACAATATCAGAACAGTCATAAATGTAATTTCCCCCTCTACCTCATTGTATCTGTATGTCACCCATCCTATATTTAGACTGTAAGCTCTACAGGGCAGGGGCCATCTATCCTAATATATGCATAACTCATGTACCCAGTATAATAATCTTGTGTAAAATGACTGCGCTTATTGTATTCTCTCTATACTAAATGTAAACTGTAAAGAGTTAAGTATATATATATATATATATATATATATATATATATATATATATATATATATATATATATATATACACATACACACATACAAATAGAGACAACTGTATTCAGTGTAGAAATTAAAAAAATATGCTCTTATAATTTCAAAGTTTTAATAATAACGTAGTTTTAAAAGAGAATCATATGTGCTTAGTGAAGCAATTCATAAAAAACGCCCTTGTATTTGACTCAAAGGGTTAATATATGACCCTTTATTAACCCTTCGAGTGCTTAACCATTTGAGCGTAATTACAAGAGCATATTTTATAATGTTCTTCACTGAGCGCATGTATTTATATTTTAAATTGAAATTCACCTAATACAATATTGCATGTATTTAACCCTCTGAGTGCCAGAGGGGTACACAACACATTGCAAAGCCCTCTGGCACACAAAGGGTTAAAAAAAAAAACTCCATTCAAACTCCGTTTGAAAGAGTGGCATTTGTATGAATGTGCAATGCCCCCCACACACACACAAAAGCATTTTAACTAAAAATCAAAAATGAATGTACCCACTGAAAAAAATGCAACCAATGCACTAAGAATGGTTTTGAAAATCGAAGCACCATACAGCTCTTTTGCTGATGCACTAAAGAAATTGGAGATTGACTTTTTTTTCACAAAACTGTGGACTTTTGCAACTACATCTATTGAAGTCAGATTTCAGGCAATGTGCAGTGTAAAAGAAACATTTGGACCAATCTGGGATTTGAAAGAAACAGGAGCCATACCTAGGGAAGAATAATGGAACATTGCATAAAACTCCAGGGGGGAGATTCACTAAGCAGTGATAAAGAGGTGATACAGTGGAGATAACTTATCCAGTTCCTGTGTTATTCTATGGAGCCTATTCACTAAGATCATCAAAGCTGAAGAAATCTTAGTGCATAGGCTCCATCGAATAACATAGGAATTGGAGAAGTGATAAACTGGAGAAGTCTTCTACACTTTATCACCTCTTAATGAATCTCCCCCAGAAGAAACTCAGATCAGAGATGTTCTGGGGGGAGATTCACTAAGCGGTGATAAAGAGGTGATAAAGTGGAGATGACTTCTCCAGTTTATCACTTTTCCAATTCCTATGTTATTCGATGGAGCCTATGCACTAAGATTTCTTCAACTTTGGAGATCTTAGTGAGCATGCTCTATGGAATAACATAGGAAATGGAGAATTGATAACATTGGAGAAGTTATCACCACATATCAATGGATGAGACATTTGTCAGGACTCTGTGAGCATATATAGTGTGTTACCCCCTAAACAACATCTCTGTAGATCCTTAAATTTCTGCACAAAAGACAAATACAAGAAATCTATTCAAACCTCAACTTTGCTACAAGAATAGAATCTACCCACCCAGTTACTGTGGCATACACAGAAAAAAGTTTTTGCAAGCTAAACCTGACAAAAACATATTTCCAATCCTCCAAGTCATAAGATCATTTATCAGGAGTGTAATGTATCCTATGATTTTGATATTATTGATGTTTTTACATCACAACAGTGCTGGAGAAAGCATTTTAATGTTTCTTTAATATCCAGATGGATTGTTAGACTGTTTACATTTTCCATTTGGACATAAATAAATCACTAAATGCATAGCAATCCCAGTTTTCTTGCTCAGTGCCCGGGTTCTCAAGAACAGCTCTCTAGCTCATGTTTCAAGGGTCTCCTCACTTGAACACAAGTTCCTTAATTAGAGTCTCAGCCTACCTGAGAAATCCACCTGTTTTCCTGCTTGAATTATTGGGTAAATTAATTTGAGCAACTGAGTTTTGGAAAACACAGCTTTAAGTAGTACTGTGAAAGAGGCTAACTTGAGCTGTTAATGTGAAGTTCTATGTGTAACTTAAAGGGATAGTAATGCTTGAAAATAAAAGCAGCTCCAGTTAATCTTCATAGTATTTGGGCCATTGAGAGTGTTATTACAATACTGTCAGAGTTGTAGTTCAATAGTAACTGAATGATAAAATATCCCCCTCCTGCTCCTTTTACTGATGTAACGCTGCTCACCTCAGAACAGAAAGGGGGTGTCCAGATGGCTTGGAGAGAGAGACAAACTTCAATTAGCATAAGGGAACAAACCGAAAAACCTGTCAAGGTGGCAGGGTTTTCATTGTGCTCACAGTAAGAAGATTATCCCTTGCTGTGAACTTTCTGGTCCCAGGACCAGATTCCATATCTGAGGGGAGGAGGCTTACACTAGGTAAAAGGGGCAGGAGGGGGATAATTTAGCATTTAATTAGTCTTGTACAACTCTGACAGTATTGAAATAACAAATCAGTAGAGGATAGCGGCTCATACTTGAGTGTAGAAATATATATAAGCAATATAGCAGCGATCTTCAAGAAACAATAATTCCAAACAAAATAGAGTTGAAAAATATCCTCAAGACTGGGAGCGGGTGCATCTAAGAAGCATTCCCAAAAGCCCCACAAGCAACATCTACTGAAGCACAAATGTATGCAGTTCCGCAAAAACTCAGCTTTAATGATATAAAATAACACACTTTATTATAACAATGATAAAATCATTCAATCGTATGGTCACACTTTTTGGAGAGACTCACGATACTGGATGATGTGCAAGATCCATGTCACCTCTCTATAGGGATCAACGCGTTTCGCATATAGAACGCTTACTCATGATCATAGTCTATGGATCATGAGTAAGCGTTCTATACGCAAAACGCGTTGATCCCTATAGAGAGGTGACATGGATCTTGCAAATTAAAGCTGAGTTTTTGCGGAACTGCATACATTTGTCCTTCAGTAAGTATTAAAATAACACTCTCTGTGGCCCAAATACTATGAAGATTAATTGGAGATGCTTTTATTTTGAAACATTACTATCCCTTTAAGCAACTCCTACTCAAACTGATATACACTCCTTACTAAGCCCATGCTGCTGGCGCCAAGTCAATGGCACCCAAAATTTCCTGAACTGATAAAGTACCTCAAGGGGTTGGCTGCCCCCTCATTTTCTGCACAAAAGTAAAATATCCCCCACTATATGTACAGTGCTGGTTACCTCTTAGTAATACATTTTTCATATGTTACTCTTGCTTGGTAAAAGCATCTGTTTTATTTATATTGAATTGTTTTGCATTTGAAAATAATTTTACAATGAACTCAGTTTAAATAATACACTAATGTTATAATTTAACCCAGGGACATCCATGTTTTTGTTTAACTGGGGACCATAAATCAGGAATTCATACTTAGGAGGACCACTTTCATTTTTCTGTTGATTACAGTGGTAATTTATAAGCTGTTAACTTTTGATCAAGTTAAGGATACTGGTATTCAGCATACTGAACTAATACTGAGAACTGGATCCTCAGTTACACAGCTGTAGAGCTGGGCAAATGAATAGACCCTTCTAGTTAATGTGTGCTAATACAATAATTTAAATAAACAGTTAAATGAATTGGTTTATGATGTGTTTTAGCAGTCTTAAAAATGTATTTTTCACTTAGGGGCCCCAAAAACCTAGAACCATCGCTGGTCAAAGTTGTCTACTTATCTGGAACTCAAAAGGTTAATCCTTTGAGTGCCAAATAGTTATCCACTGCATTTTATTGTAATGCATTGAATCTCTCTCTGAAGCTAAAAGAGTTAATTAACAGATGATCTAGCCAATGCTGAACTTGCTATATTGGTTTTCTTTTGCCCTCACACCCAAATATTTTCAAAATAAAAAAAGGAGATGTTCTGGAACAAACAAAAATTTCTATTGATTTAAATTGGGATTTAACCCCATGAATACTAATGGTCTCTACCTCATTACTCGGCAATACATTAGAAGAGCTCTGTTGCATTCAAGGAGTTAAAAGCACCATTTAAATCAATGGAGACTTTAATTTGTCCCCTATAATGGAGTTAACCTGCCTCAGAATTGCCCTTTTTTCTTTTGAACACAAGGCCCTATGGCAACACTAACTTTCAGTGAAGAATGAAGGGCTAGGTTTTCTATAATGATCATCTTATATTCTATATTTTGGAATTCAGAAACTGAACTTTGGTTTGAACAGTAACATGAATAAATTAATCTAAAACGGGAGCCATATTATTAAGAAACACCAACAGATCCATCAACATTATCCAAGTTTCCTGAAGTATTTCTCTTTTCTTTTCTGAGAAATGTTTCTTGTTCTGAATCTAGCATTCATTATCTGATAAACATCCTGAAAATCTCAAACACTAAGCTGGGAAAGTAAAAATATCCTTTATGATAGGAGACCTAGCAGATCATATAGGTGGGAAGGGACGTTAATACCCTCTGATACACTAAACTGAATTCAAATGCAGTGGATAACTTTCTCACTGTTTTAGCTACAAATTTCCCCATATACGTCAATAAAAATGTAAAGGAAAAGTAACCCTTTATTTTGACGTGACAATTTCTGCTAGTGCATAACATATCAAGTCAAATTGCCTATTATTTTTATTAATTATTTTTCATCTTCGCCAATGTTTTTCTGTCAGGAAACATGAAATCAGGTCTAATTGATACAACGTAAAAAGATAATTTGAAAAGAATAAATAAATAAATAACACATAGAGCTTTTAGCACATAACGCAAGAGGGAATTCTAGGCAACTGAAATACCCCTCTGGGGGGTGATTTCATAAATGACCACCACACCTTTCATGACCATACATCTATTATTATTATCAGGGCTGGAATACTAGTCCTATAGTCTGTGACTACAAAATAAAATACGGCAGATAAGTAAAAAAAAGAAAAAGGATGTGGTTTCCTATGTTTATACTGGATTGACTAGTAGTTTTTCACATCCTGATTAATAATGTTTCTCTTACTGGTAAACCTCAATGACATTTTTTCAAGCCCTGCTTATTATTATGATATTGTAACAACCCGTTTGGCTGTTTTATACTACAAATCTATATGACTGTGGATAGATCGGCTTTCAACAAACCTACATAATAATTAGTTGACTAGAATCTAGAAATTATACTTCATTCATTATATAATTTATTTTATAGAGACAGACAGATAGGAAAAATAAACATTAGGTCAGATAAAAAAAAATCCTTTCTAGTAAGAGGCCTAACACATTCTATTAGGTAGAACAAAGGAAGAGAAGGTAATACTCCCGGAATACACGGCAGGGGTAACTTTACCAGCAATTTTAGCTACAAATTTCCCAACGTACCAACAGAAATTTAAGAGCTAAGCTGTTGGGAGTTGTTGTCCACCTCTGGCAAAAAAGAACTACTACAGCATTTAGCATTTCTCTTTATAAGGGTGCTATGGCTTTGATCTGATAGGTGGCAAATTACTGCTTGGGGGATGTCTGGGCAACGCTACCTTTGCCCTTGATCAAAAATAACCACCACATTTTTCATTACCATAAATTATTATTGTCAGAGCTGGAAAAGTACACTAGACTGCTGCTCCTAAATTTAAACTTGGTGGACTAGTAACTTTTTACCTCCTGACTAGTAACATTTCTCTCTATTTGGTAAACCTAATTGATAGTTTTCAACCCTTATTATAGTTATTATAAAGCTGTAACCAATAATAAAATACACACACACGTGTACAGCCTTTTTAAATAAAACATATCAATGTCATTAATGAAACTTATAGCATATACCAAAAGGGACAGAAATAGACTTTGTGGCAACAAAACAATTAAATTATTCGCTGACAGTGAAACTCTGCAATCCATGTAATAAATAATCATGTTAAAGTTATCACTGGCAGTGTGTGACATACATAGCTGCTAAAAAGAGAAGGACTGAAACACATACAGCTCATTATGGTTACTTTAACCCTTTGAGAGCAAGAGAGGTGCTCTGTCATTCAAACTGTTCATGTCCTAGCTTCAGTGGAGGCCCACTAGGTTGGCTGTACTGATGGAAGCTGTAGACAAACAGCTGGCATTTTCTTGCACGCATAAAATGACATTGTTATTATAAACATTTGAAATCGTTTAACTCCATTAATACTAGGAACTTTATCCAAGCTATGCATTGAATACCTTTCAGCATACAAAAGGCTACCTTGGAGACATTTTTTTTTTTTTTTATTTTGTTTTACCCTTTGAGTGCCAAAAATTCCCATCTGGCACTCAAATGGATAATAATTACAGCTTGCATGAGATAATTCTTCTAGTCTTGTGCAAAACTAAAGAAAAATGTATTTATGCTCAAACACAGGGCCGGCCCCTACATGGGTCCTGGTGGGTCCATGGACCCAGGAGGCACTTTGACAGGGCCTGTTTATTTTGTGCGCCGCTGGCACCAGCCGCCAGAAAGGAGAGTTTGTGTAGGAAGTTCCTGAAACTTTGCAGTACATTGGCGTAACAGCAGGGGTCACACCTGTGACCAGGCCCATCGCTCCAGGGGCCCGGCTGCCCCCTGCGAACCCTCGCCAAGCACTTGCAGCAACTGCCTCTGTTCCAGCTGATCTCCCACTCCGGCGCTCTAGTAATACAGAACACTGAGAGATGAAATCATTCCCCAGCACCTGCATTACAGAGAACCGCGCAGGAGCTTCAGCTCTGTGCCAAAGGGACACAGATCTCAAAACATGCCGCTAGACCACCAGGGACTCAACGTTGGAGATGGACACGGGGGGGGGGGGGGGCATTGTGGAGATGAAGGGGCAATGTGGAGATAAAGGGGCTATGTGTTGATGGGGGACATTATGGGGATTGGGGGGCATTATGGAGATGAAGGGGCAAGGTGGAGATGAAGGGGCATTGTGGGTCATGATGGAGATGAACGGCATTGTGGAAGGGGGGGGGAGACATGGAAATTCTTGCACCAGGACCTGGTGGCTTCTAGTTACCTCTGTTGCAGCACCTTCATAGCCTGGTAAGATCCTGCCTTTGAGTTCACTCCATGGGTACCCCAAACACAGAGAAAAGATTAATGGATGGCATTGATTGAATGATACATAGGATATTTGTACTAAATCTATTCTATGCTACAGGTTTTTGCGTTTTTGTTTTTTTTTTGTAAATTTCTATCTCTTGCAATGCTTTTTTTTTGTTTGTTTTTTTTTGCATGTGGGGGTGGTTTGGGGGCAGCATTTCATCCTTGGACCCAGGCAGCACAAAGTCTTGGGCCAGCACTGCTCAAACACTTGCACAAAATTCATCTGGGACTGTTTCTGCTTTTGCGCCAAATAATACTCTCGTTTTACAAGCTTGAGAGACGTGTAAATAACGATAAAATGCCCTGGCACCCAAAGCCTTACCTCGTTCAGCAGGAACACGCTGGAGTTGGAAAGCGACATGCAAGTGGGTTGCTCTCCTGGCTGTCAGTGACGACTGAAGAGCTCTGAGCAGGCTGCTTTCACTTGCTAGCACATCACAGCACTCGCGGCTTCTGGGAACCCAGCTCCTATGATATGTCTTTCTGTCATGTTTCATTGCAAACCCAGCCCACTACAGCATCATTAATTCAATAGGAATATATACATGGGGTCCATAAATAAAAAATGGATCAGTTCTTGTGCAAACCATATGCACTATAAGGATCAAATATACATTCAGAACATTTAACCATCTGAGGGCCAGAGAGGTATCCAACGCGTTGAGTTAGATACCTCTCCGGCAGTCAAAGGGTTAAGGTGGGGTGCGAGAGTCCAAAGCATTGTGGGGCAATGCCACGGCGCTGTATGCCACTGGTCTTTACATTATTAAATAATTGCAACGTTTTTGTCTCAATTGTACATTTGGTTTGTTTCCATTTGTGAATATGCCTACATCAGGTTCCCTTAACACGATAAGGACAAGACGGATGATGTAAAACCGCCACCCCTAACCACGCCAGTGCCAGAGAGGTTTATGGTTACCTCTTCGGCACTAAAAGTGTTAAATGACTCTGTGCCGAAACTTTCTTCAGGCAGTTAACACATTTTGTGGACAAATATACTTTTCGAGGCATCAATGCATTGCTGTGTTACTTAACCCTTTCAGTGCTAGCATTGAAAGGGTTAATTGGATAACACAAATGACAAAGCACTAGAGGATACAATTCTGCAAACGCATATACATAGTAAAACAATTGTTTTTAATGCTATCGGTGACAGATTTTACAGCCCAGTTTCCCCTTCTCCTAGATGATTATTATATTCCCCAGTATTATCTAAGAGAACAGGTGTGAAGAACCTGCTCCCTCATTTGCTGTTGAACTACGAGTCCCACTAGCTGAGATGATGAAGGCAATGCAAGTACAACCACAACTTTTTCACCGAAGGATGCCAGCACCCTATAACCTCAAGGGATGAACAGGTGACACAGATCATCCAATCAGAGTTTGAGCTAGGTTCCCGGCGTTTTCTAAAGCAGATAAAGGAGGAACGGTAAAGGTGACGAGTACCTTTTGCTTGTGCGGTTTGTAAATAACGGTACATACCGTAGATACTTTTAGAATCAAGCTATTATTTGTATCTTGATACCTAAGGATTTTTCGAGGTTGTACATTTTGGCATAAAATATTGTTCTTGGGAGCGCAAAGCTTGTTATACTTACGTTTCACAGATAGCCCTGTCTCAAACATGCATTGCAGGGTTGAAATTGTGAACAACGCCAGGGAAAAATAATTTCAGCAACATAATTTGTTTACAGCACAAGTGTGTTGCTATTAACGGTTTGGTTTGCACAGACCAATGTCTACAGAAGTGAAACTGAACCACAAATTTAATTTACAAATAGTGCAACTAGCAATTGTATACTAATCTAAAGTGCCTCTCATAAGAATAATGAAGGCCAGAGGCAGCTTAGCCCCGCCCATCCTGAACAACAGCAGAAAACCAGATGTCGATGTTGGGGTTAAAGGGATAGTAATACTTCGTTTTAACTTTATTTTATTTTGTAGGCATTAAAAAAACATGAAGAATGATATAAGTCTTATCTCTCAAACCTGTATGGTTTAAGAGATATTCACAAGTAAAGTTTCCCCTCCCGCCCCTTTTACCTAGTGTAAGCCATCTCTTCTCAGATGTGAATCTGGTTGTAAGACCAGACAGATAACAGCAGGGGACAATCTTCTTTGTATGAAAAGAATGAAAGCCCTTCCCCCCTTGACAAGTTTTTAAAGCTTTTTCCCTTATCTTAATTGAAGATTGTCCCTCTCTGCAGTCTACCTGGACACCTCACTTCTGATCTGGCTGAACAGAGGGGGGATACTTTGATTGTGAATATCTCTTAAATCATAAAGGTTTGAGAGATAAGACTTATATCGTTCTTCATGTTTTTTTAATGCCTACAAAATAAAGATAAAACGAAGTATTACTATCCCTTTTAAGCTTCTGAGTATGAGATAGGTGTCCAACACATTGTAATGCAGTGGAAACCTCTCTGGTAAGTTGTTAATATTATACAAATCACACTATACATCTTGTCAATCAAAAAAGGTAATCACACTCCCATGGGAGGTTTTGCAGAGTCTGTACCTAAATGGCTTTTCACATATGTGAAACGCAGGAATCATAGGCAAACTTCCCTCCTCCAAAGGGAAGGGCAATTAAAAAAAGAACTGGCAGAGGCTCTTCATTCCAGCTTTACCCCCACCGTCTCAATTCCAATTGACCTTCCTCAGTGAAACACCAAGTTAGCACTGTTCTCTTAGTTCTAGATTTGTTTTAGTTTTATTTTATGCATACCTGGGAACTTTGTCGTGGCGCTCCAGAGGGGACTCCTTTGGTGCTGCTGGGGGATATAATTGATGTGAATTGTCAAAAGGGGGTAGGGCTTACCCATGAGTGGGGGAGGGTCATATTGAACACATCATGGAAGTGGGAGTAACTGAGTAGGAAGAGGCAGAAGTTGGGAGAGTGTCAATACCACATCCAGAGAATCAGCCTCTTCTCCAGCTACCCTGTAATGCAGTGTCAAAATTGGGTCAAATCTACAGCGTTTCCATGTATGCTCATTGGGTGGGCTCCCATTAATTGGCTTCCCTGGAGTTAGATTGATCAGTTCATAGGTGTATTTCTGGGCCATTTCCTGTGAATGTTGGGATTAGTATAAGTCTGTTCCTTACTACTGAACTTCTCTGAGGTTCTGTATTTAAAAAATGGGAGACTGAAGGCTGTTAAACTAACAATTTTAGTGCTATGGTACTTTCTATTATGGGTCTGCTATTACTTGGCGCCCGCTGGTATGTGGTGTTCCTGCTTTTTTTGCATTTTCTCATACTTTTCAATACTTTTGGACTACTTTGTCTTATTTTGGGGGTTTTAAACATACTGACAATTTACATGGTTTTACATTAATAAAGATAGAGATATACTGTTATGGGATGAGAGAGTTGCTCTTGTACAGCAGCATCCAATGGTCAACAATGGGCATTAGACCATAATATAACAATGATTAGCTGCATTTGCAGATTGCATGCACTAACATTTTATATATATGTGTGTGTGTGTGTGTGTGTGTGTAAAATATATATACTAGGAGTGGCCGAAATGTTTCAGCCGAAAATGGCATTTTCGGCAAAAAGTCGAAATTAAAAAAATGGCCGAAACGAGGGAAGTAAAATCTCCAGCACTGCACACAGAGGCTCTTCAGCCAGTGCCGGTATAAACTGTGTGCGTCCAGGGAGGGGAATGAGCAGATCAGGACAGAAGCATCTAAGACTCCTTAGAATGGAGTTCACCAAAAACATGGCCGCACTCCTTTAACATTTTACATATCCCGTGGAGCTGTTGCTGCAGCTCCGCCCTCTACATCGCTTGCCCGGAAGTGAGCTGTCAGTGTCCTCGGACTCGTGGCCGACCAGGAAGTGTTTTGTTACCGGTAATGGTGGTATTGGATGTGGCTGGTACTGGAACTTTGGAGACGGGACAAGAGTATCACGGTTTCGATGAACACTCAGACAAGACTTGTAAGGTTAAAATAACTTTATTGAAAATAAAGTACAAACAGCAGTAACGTTCACACCCACACAGGCCCAGAAGAAGACTGTACAAGTACTGTCTACCATAAACACTGGTCAGGTAGGCACAGTATAACAACAATGTAAAAACAAGTAGCAAGTCCCCAAGACTGCTAGGGTGAGGAGGTTGCAGCGACCTGCTGATGGTGACACTGAGACCCTAGAACCCTAGGGTATAGTGGAGGCCCACGGCTCTTGACTACTGGCAGCAAGGACCCTAGATCGCTAGGGGTTAACGGAAGCCCAAGACCAACGGATACTGGCAACTGGGACTCTAGAACACTAGGGTTGACAAAGGCACACGGACCACGAGTACTGGCAACGAGGGCCCTAGAACGCTAGGAGTCCCGAGACTCACAAACTTGCAATCTCAGACCCTAGAACTCTAGGGTCAACAGGAGGCCCAGACTTTGGATACTGGCAGCTAGGACCCTAGAACGCTATGGTATTGGGAGGCCCAAGACATACAGCTACTGGCAGCAGATACCCTAGAACGCTAGGGGTGAGCCGGAGGCAACAGACCACAGAAGGCAACAGATGTCCAAAGTACATAGAGTTCAGGGACAGGTACACCACCCTACAGCTGGCTCTTGAGCCCTTAAGGCTACAGCGGTATGTTAGGCAGGACGAGACTGTGAACCAGACCTAGAACACCTAGGTTTCAAGGATGGTAATGCACCCAGAGGAATGCCTATAACTCCCCACAGGGAGTGAGCCCAGCTAGTGCCAGTGGTAACGATGAACACGTAATCAAGGTAATGAGTAACACAATCTGAACTGTTGACAGCATGGAAACCGGTACTCCGTATGTGCACACCGCCTGAGGCAGTTGATACCAGTAAGAGCGGAAGATGCAGCGAGTGCTCAGCCCAAAGGTCGGCAACGTAAGTGGTTTTAGAGCCAGCCCAGTCAGCAGCGTCAGCGGTTACTCGGCCAGTCTGGTCAGCAGCGGATGCGGGTTCTCAGCCAGATCAGTCAGCAGCGGATGCGGGTTGTCAGCCAGATCAGTCAGCAGCCCATACAGGTTCTCAGCCAGATCAGTCAGCAGCATAGCGGGTACTCAACCAGATCAGTCAGCAACGTAGCTGGTTCTCAACCAGTCGGCAAGGAAGCAGGTTCTCAGCCAGATCAGTCAGCAACGTATCGGTTTCTCAGCCAGTCCAGTCAGCAATGGATTCAGAACAGATCAGGATATGCATGAACGTCGTCAGTCAGGCCAAGTCATACACAAACAGAGCAGTAGCAGGAACTAGCGCTAGGTTCAGGTATACCACGAAAGGGCATCCGACTACTGACATGACAGGGTATAAGAAGGGCTGGCCCTGGGTAGAGTCAGGTTCAGGGACGAATAAGAATGCGGCAATCAAAACAAGGAAGTGAAAATGTCGCCGGCCTGCAGCCATAGCACGGGCACCATGATAAAGAGCTAAAGCAGCCGAAGGAGGGCATAAGAGAGTCTTTGATCCCTCCAGGGAGGGTAGCCGGAGACCGTAAGTGAGGACAGGATGGCCAATGGTTATAATGAATAGTAGAAGGGGGTGCTAGTGGATCCAGTGGGTAAGTGAATGGAAAAGTGAGTGGAGTAAAGTGATGGGAGGTGGTTTGAGGGATGCATATAGAGAGGGAAAGATGGTAGGGATACAGTGACGGGGGCTGTTGTGCAATCCATGAAGTAAGAGGAGGGTTGCTTGGAGATACTATGAGTGAGAGAAAAGACGCTGTTTAATTTAGTAAACGAGTGGCGGAATGCTGAGGGTTTTACAGTTGGTGATAGAGAGAGTTTTATAGGGATGGAGTACTGAGGGCTACAGTTGATGATAGAAGGGCCGGAGGTTTGTATAGTGATTCAGGGATGGGGTGCTAAAGCTTAAAGTTAGTGAGAGAAGGGGGTGATGGTTTATATAGTGAGAGAGGATGGTGTTGATGGTTACAGCTGGTGAGAGAAGGGGTGATGGTTTAAACAGTGACTGAAGGAATTCTGAGGGCTACAGTTAGTGATAGAAGGGGTAAAGGTTTATATAGCGATTGAGGGATGGATTGCTGAAGGTTCAGTTTGTGAGAGAAGGGGGTGATACTATATTTGTTTATTTTGTTAGGCATCACCCTATAAATAAAAAAAAAATAATAATTTTTTAGGCCAAGTGCATCCTGAAGTTTCGGTTCAGAATTTTCATTTCGGTGCACCCCTAATATATACTAGCAGTTTGGGCCGGCGTTGCCAGTCTTTTTTTTTTTTATTCAGTTGTGTATACACGCATCATACGTATATACATACATACACACGCATAGATATATTATTATACATAGACAAGTCATATATACACACTCATACATAAATACACACACACACACACCTACCTCCCTCCCTCTATGACTGTAGGGCTGATAAGAAGTGGAGGAGACAAAGGGAAGGTAAGCATAAGAATATGGGGTTAAAGTGGAACTTTCAGCATAGCTAAAGTCACCCTGCAAAAACTAGGCAGGTGGCGACTAGCTTAATAATAGTTATCTTACCACTTAGAATTACTCCTTTCTAAAGAAATCTTTAATCTTCCGAGACTGACGGCCAGGTTAGTGCAGTCTGTGCACCTGCTCTGTCAGTTCCTTCCGGTTACCCTGTGGCACAGTGCAATACTTCTCAATGGAGACTGGCGCTGACAGCGTAGGTGCGCAGACAAGATGTCTGCACTGATGCCTGGCTTATGGCCTCGGAACAGAAGACACTGTCGATGCAAAAGACAATCACTGAGGAGGGACAAAGTCCGAAGGGAGAGCTAAATTGTAACAAGTGTGACTCCATGCAGAGACTTTCAAAGGAGTGCATTTGGTTCCATGTGCCTCCTGTGAAAATCACACCCCTGTGAATGTATGGAGCAGTCTGAATGGTGGTGAGAGGCATAACTCCTCCTCCTGAGCAGCTAGGGGTGTGTGTATGTGTGTGGCATGTCTGGAGAATTGCTGGTCACCTGACCAGCTTCTCCTTTATAGTATAGATATATGTGTGTGTGTGTTTCCAAAAAAGTGTCCTTTAGGAAGGTCAGTCCCTTTTTGAGTCATAAATCCCTTTTTCCCTCTTTCCTACTGTCCCTATTTTTGAGATCTGACTGTGTGTGTGTGTATGTGTTTCACATTGTTCCATTTGCAAGTAAATTTGTTTAAACTGTACTATATGTGTTTATTACTTAGTCTGTGTAATTAAAATACGTTTGTCCTGCTCTAAATAATTCATTATTTCTTCTGTGTATCCAAGGCATTAAGAAATGGGAACGTCTCCGCCCTCCAGCTGGGTAGGACAAACCGGAAGATTCAAAAGGCAGCACGAGAAGGCTTCCTCCTGTTTCTTTTGTCCTACCCAGCTGGCTGGACGTTCTCTCAGATCGCTCCCTGGCCGCCATGAGTGCTGCCTTGCGCCTCTTCCCCCACGTTACCTGCACCTCCACTGCGGTTGCCGACAGAGGCAAGGTTCGCATCACAGGCTCAAGTCTTGGCGTCCTCATCGGCACGTGAGGCATATTTAAAGAGGTCCTGCGCTCCCTTTTCAATCAGGCACTTCCGGGGGAGGAAATAATGGTGCGTTACAGCTTGGAACGCAGGTACCTGGGCCACGCATGCGCATGGGGCTCCAAACGGGACTGATCAGGAAGTCTTCAAGCGGCGTCCTATTTAAATGGCTTCAGGTAAGACCTTTGTCTTTTCTGTTGGTATTGTGCTTAATCTTGTTGGGTGCAAGCCATTTTTCTGTCTTAGCATGTCTACCCCTGCCAAAACTTCCTCTAAAGACAATTCTGCTTCTGAGACCTCAACCAAGGATGAGAAATCTAGCCAAAAACCTAAACAATGTGTAGGCTGTGAATCCAAACTTCAAGCCTCTGATACCTCTAAGCTATGTGCCAATTGTTTAAAGAAGGCAGCATGTAATGAGTTCCCTTCTCAGTTCCAGGACTTCTTGTCCTGGATGAAAACATCAATGCAGGAGACATTTAAGGCGATGCAGGGGGAGCCTGCCCCTAAAAAGCAACGCAGAGATCCAGGGGAAGGGACCTCATCTATGCAGCATTGTGATGAAGATGATTACGAATCCCACGTTGAGGACCAGGGCTAGAATATGGTTCAGAGGAAGGTGAGATGACCACATTGATTCCTTTGTTAAGCTTATCAGAAAAACCTTGGGTCTCTCTGAGTCACAACAAGATATGGATATTATGGATACTGCATTTCTGGGAAAAAAAGAAATCTGCTCCAGTATTTTCAGTACATCAATCCATTTCAGACCTAGTGGCGGCGGAATGGAAATTGGGTGACAGAAGGACAACGATCCCTAGAAGGTTCAAGAAGATGTTCCCTTTTAACGAGAAGGATGTGCAGCAATGGTCTGCTTCCCCTAAGGTTGATGCCCCAATTGCACATTTGGCTAAACAGACTCTTCTACCTCTAGAGGATGGTACCTCTCTACGCGACCCAATGGAGAGAAAAATGGACGGCGCGCTCAAAAAGCAATTTTCGGTCATAGGAGAAAATTTGAAAGCAGCTACGGCCATGGCATGTGTATCCAGGGTAATGCGCATATGGCTCACGGAGCTGGAAGACAAAATTGAATCTAATGTCTCAAGATCCAAACTTCTAAAGGAGGTCGCCACCATTAAGGAAGCAACAAACTACTCCTGTGATGCCTCCCTGGACATCATTCGTCTTCTGGCCAGATCATCGGCTCTTTCTATCTCTACTCACAGATCCCTATGGCTTAAACCATGGAAAGCGGATACTACCTCAAAAAGTAAACTTATTTCACTTCCCTTTACCGGATCCTCCCTCTTCGGAGAGCATCTTGATGAGATTATTAAGGCCTCAGGAGGGAAAAGCCCTTTCTTGCCGCAAGAAAGAAAGAACATCCCCATCCTTTCAATCCTCTAGATTCAGGAATCAATAATTTCGGGACAACAGAAGGCAAGACTCCAACCGACCAGGAGACTACAGAGGAAGACCTTCCCAGAGAGGGGGCTCCAGATGTGAGTACTCCAAGAAGCCCCAATTCAAGAGAGAAAACCAATGATTCCCAGCGGGCCCCAGTTCAGATCCCAGTGGGGGTCAGACTGGGGCTTTTTCTTCCAATCTGGAAGTCCCAGGTACATCCAGATGCCTGGGTCTCCCAGATCGTAGGACTGGAGTACCCGCTGGAGTTTCTATCTGTCCCTTGCTCATCACACTTCATCAGGTCCAGAGTTCCAACCAATCAACACAAGAGGCAAGCACTCTGGGACTCAATCAACTCCTTATTGGAACAAGCAGTCATAGAAGAAGTACCGACCCAGTACAGATGTTTGGGGATTTATTAATAAATAGTCCCGAAACCTTTGAATCTTTACAGGCCAATTCTGGACCTCAAATCAATCAATGTCCTTCTCAAGCAGGTCCACTTCAATATGGAGTCCACAGAATCGGTAATCCTGTCTCTATCTCCCGGGATGTTCCTTACATTTATCGATCTCAAGGATGCTTATTATCACATCCCAATACATCCTGCGCACAGGAGATTTCTAAGGTTTGAGGTCCATCAGCAGCATTACCAGTTTGCAGCCCGCCTGTTTGGTCTGTCGTCTGCCCCGAGGGTGTTCACCAAAATCCTGGCACCAGCATTGGCATGCTTAAGACAACAAGGGATCAACATCCTGGCTTACCTAGACGACCTCCTGATTATGGCTCCGTCACTCGAAGTATCTCTGACACAGACCCACCTAGTCCTACAGTTTCTTCAGGAAACGGGCTGGGTTATCAACTACAGAAAGAGTCAACTATCACCGTCACAGAAGATGGTCTTCCTGGGTCTACAAATCAACACAAAGGACTCTTCAATTCATCTTTCTGTAGACAGAATTCTCAAACTTCAGAGAAAAACCTCAATTTTCCTGAGCAAAATGCACCATTCTGCCAAGTACTTTCAGGAGCTTCTGGGATTGATGTCATCAGCAACTCAGATTGTCCCTTGGGCAAAACTACATCTACGGTTTCTTCAATACAACTTTTTGAAATACTGGAGAGCAGACCATGGGAACCCTCTTCAACGGATCCCCCTATCCTCCAAAACAAGGCTGAGTCTCCAGTGGTGGTTAAACCAAAGAAATCTTCAAAAAGGGAGGTCCCTGATGACACAAAATTGGGAGATTCTGTACACAGACGCCAATCTCACCGGTTGGGGAGGGACCTGGAACCACAAAACTGTCCAAGGGAAGTGGAAAGTATCGGAAAGATCCCTTCATATAAACATCCTGGAAATGAGAGCAGTAAGAAAAACTCTTCTTCACTTCAGTCAGCAGCTCAAATGGGCAAACGTCCTTGTTCGGACAGACAATGTTCCAACAGCAATGTATTTTAAAAACCTGGGGGTAACGAGAAGCCCAGCTCTCTGCAAGGAAGAAAGAAGTCTCCTTCTTTGGGCCGAAAAACACCTAACAGGAATTTCAGCAGCCCACATCTCCGGGAAAAGCAATCTAGAAGCAGACTTCCTCAGCTGTCATACACTGGACCATGGAGAGTGGTCTCTGAATCCGGAGGTCTACAACCAACTCTCAGCCAGATGGGGCCATCCGGACGTCGACCTCATGGCATCAAGCTTAAACGAAAAGAACAACCTCTTCTTTTCCAGATGGCAGGACCCACTCTCCATGGGTCAGGATGCCCTAACTTTTCCCTGGTGCTTCCGTCTGGCCTACATCTTCCCTCCAACTCCCCTCCTCATGCAGGTAGTGAAGAAGATTCGCACGGACAAAGTAGAAACCATACTGATTGCCCCATATTAGCCTCGGAGAATCTGGTTCTCTCACTTGGTCCAGATGTCGATAGAGGATCCCTGGGAACTTCCCAAGAGGGAAGCCCTTCTACTTCAGGGTTCTGTCTTTCACGACAATCTCAACCTATTACGTCTAACGGCCTGGGGGCTGAGCGAGAGTCTCTATGGAATAGGGGATTATCTGAACCAGTTATTGATACCATCCTTCAAGGAAGAAAACCTTCTATGTCTAAAATCTATTATAGAATCTGGTCTGTCTTTGCTAAATGGTGTAATCAAAGGAACTTGACCGTTAAAGACCTGAATGAAGCCAACATTTTGAGTTTTCTCCAAGAAGGATTTCAAACGGGCCTTCGCCCAGCCTCCCTGAAGGTTCAGATCTCAGCGCTATCTGCAATCCTGGCCAGACCTTTGGCTGAGCATGATCTAGTAAAAAGATTTACCAAATCCATTGTAAAATCCAGGCCTACATTCAGAGAACTTGTAGCCCCTTGGGATTTAAACCTTGTCCTTAACCAGCTTTCAAATCCCCATTCATTTGAGCCTATTGACAGCATTTCTCTGCATCGACTGACTCTTAAAATGGTTTTTCTCACGGCTATAACTTCAGCCAGAAGGATAAACGAACATCAAGCTCTCTCTTCAAAACCTCCATTTTTGTCAGTTCTTTCAGATAAAATAGTATTTAGGGTTAAATCATCCTTTCGCCCTAAGGTGGTCTCAGACTTCCACATCAATCAGGATATCGTTCTACCATCCATCTGTAGTAACCCTTGGAATCCTAGAGGGCCTTCTTCACCATCTAGATTTGGTCCATTGTGTCTCCACTTATCTCACCAGAACCAAGGATTTTAGGTCCGCAGAATCTTTGTTTATATATTTTCAAGGCAGATTCAAAGGGAAAGCAGCTTCAAAATCATCCATTTCAAATTGGATTAAAGAATGCATTAAGATATGCTATTCAGAATCTGGTCTTACAGCACCCGCCAATATTAAAGCACATTCCACCAGAGCTATAGCCACTTCTTGGGCTAAACAAGCTCAGGCAACTCCTTTAGACATATGTAAAGCAGCCACATGGTCATCTATTTCCACCTCCATGAAACATTATGAGCTAGATTTGCAAGCCTCGGCAGATGCCAGCTTCGGCAGGAAAGTCCTGGAGGCTGTAGTGCAACACTAACGTAAGTCCCTCCCTATTGTTTTGGATACTGCTTTTAAGTCCCATTTCTTAATGCCTTGGATACACAGAAGAAACATATAAATTTACTTACCGATATTTAATTTTCTTCTGTGTAACTCCAAGGCATTCCCACCCTACTATTCTATACCTTAGTATCTTACAGCTTTGCCAAAAGGAAATTGGAGGAAGCCTTCTCGTGTCGCCTTTTGAATCTTCCGGTTTGTTCTACCCAGCTGGAGGGCGGAGACGTTCCCATTTCTTAATGCCTTGGAGTTACACAAAAGAAAACGAAATATCGGTAAATAAATTTATATGTTTTCCACACTGAGGTGGTAATAGGTCATGAAATAATGTAATAATTCCCTACCTATCAGTCACATCCCCAGCTACACCACCTAAATCAAAAGCTTCCCTCTTTGGCCATTTGAAATATTGTGAGGTTGTGTTATTGTTGTTTTTGTGCTAGATGTATAAAGTTATTTTCATGCATCATGTGTTTGGTGCTCACTTTGTTGTGTTTTAGAGTTTGACCATAGGTTAGTGGAGGTTAAAATAATTTTCCTTCGTGTCCCCTTCCACGGTCAATAGAAATGTATGGGTCTGTCCTCCCCGCTAGCTGGCGTGAACTCTTCAACCGGAATTGTTTAAGAAGGCACTTCCTCCCCGCACGATAATCTTTTTTACCCCAGCTGGCAAGGAGGAGAAGCGGGACAGAGCGATCCCACATATACATATAAATAAATAAAATTTTACCTTGTGGGGCCGCAAGATGCTGTCCGGGATCTGGGGGAGAGAATGCCAGCAATCCTACCCGAAGCACTGAACCACAGGATCAGCCGGTCAGCGATTGAAGAGTTAAATGCCAACAATTACCCTCAGCAGAAAGGGCAATGGCAACCAAGCAGTGGTAACACACAGAATGAAGAAGCAGAGCAAGGTAAGTATTTCTTATTTATATAAACATGCTAGTTCCTGCGGAAGGCCTCTGTGTCCCAGCTCAAAACCAAGCCTAATCTTGCCTTTTCTATTTAAACTGCTTGGCGGGAGTGTGCGGTTGGTAACTGTAGACAGATTCATTTTTAATGTATTTATTAAAAGTTATATTTTAATTGTTATGTCTACTCCTAAAGCATCGTCTTCCTCCAAAGAAAAGCCTGCAATGGAGGTTAAAGAGGATAAATCCTCCAAAAAATGTAAAACTTGTGTGGCTTGTGATACTAACTTAGTGCTGACCCTGCCAAATTATGTCAGGATTGCATTCAGAAGGCAGCAGAACAGGAGGTACCAGGGCGTTTTCAAGAATTTTTGACATGGATGAGGTCTTCCATGCCCTGGAAAGTCTGAGGAAGGAAGGCATCACCATAGTTCCATATCTGGACGACCTTCTTATAATGGCAGACTCCAAGAGTCAAGCAGTCTTAAACGTCACCAGCATCATCAACAAAGTAATAAAATCAGAAATACTTTTCAAACATCCCAGGAATACATGAGCTTGCTGGGCATACCAGCCTCTACCATACAGGTAGTTCCATGGGGCACGGTGCCACATGAGACCAGTACAAAGGTGGTTCCTAAAACATTGGAACAAGAATTCAATGAATCTAACGCAAAGAATCCCAGTGTCAAGTCTAAGAAAAGAGCTAGAATGGTGGACCAAACAGGAAAACCTAAGAAGAGGGGTTCTGCTGGAGGAACCTGTATGGCAGACGATCACGACAGAGTCAAGTCTAAAGGGATGGGGAGGTCACTGGAACAACAAGACTCTTCAGGGCCTATGGTCAAAGACAGACAGCTGCACATAAACATTCTGGAAGTAAGAGCCATAGCATGCTTTCTAAGCAGACCCAAGCATCTAATAAAGAACAAGGCAATTCTGATTGAAGCAGAAAGTTATGCGGAAGTAATGCACATAAGAAATCAAGGAGGATCTTCCAGCCCAATACTGAGCAAAGAAACAGAGAAGATACTAAGGTGGGCAGAAAAAAAACTTGCAGAGCGTCACGACAGTACACATAACAGGGAAACAAAACTATATAGCGGACTTCCTGAGCAGACACCCGTTGGATCCAAGGACATAACAAAGAGATGGGGAAAGATGTCAGTAGACTGGATGGCATCATATTCAAACAAAGTGCCAAAAGTTTTTCTCTTGATGGAAACACCCGCAAGCCTTGGGCACGGATGCCATGAAATACACATGGAAATAGACTAGCATACATATATCCCCCAATACCTATGATCCCACGGGTCCTGAAAAAGATCAGAAAGGACAGAGCCAAAATTGTTCTGATAGTCCCAAACTGGCCAAGGAGAACATGGTATTCAGAGTTGGTGAGTCTCTCAATAGACAAACCATGGAGGATACCAAACTGACAGGATCTCCTAAGCCAGGGACCAGTACAGAACCAGAAACCCAGCTTCTTGAGCTTAACGGCATGGAGGCTGAAAGGACGTCCCAGAGACTGAGAGGTCTATCGGATTCCGTGATACAAACATTTTTTTCAGAAAGAAAAAGTCAACTGAAAAAATATATTACAGACTTTGGAAAACATTTAGAGAATGGTGCATCCAAAATGGTGTCAGCAGAACCTCTCTAGACTCTGCTCACATTCTAGAATTCTTACAAAGCAATTTGCAGAAGATCATTTAGTAAAAAGGTACATCAAGGCTATAGAAAAAGCAAGACCTCAACTAGGACATGCCATTCCAACTTGGGATTTGATTTTGTTGCGTAACAGACTCATGAAATCTACCAGATTTGAACCTCTGGATAAAGTACCCATAAAAAAAAATCTAACGTTAAAAGTGGTATTCCTAACCGCCATATCATCAGCTAGAAGAGTAGGGGAACTTCAAGCATTATCTTTTAAACCTCCTTTACTTATCAGATACTAAGGAATTAAGAAAAATAGACTCCTTGTTTGTACACCAGCAGGGAGAATTTAACCCCTTCAGTGCCAGAGGCTTGTGCCATTTCCTGTACCCTGCAGGCCAGACACTTTTTCAGCATTTTTGCTATCCTTCTGTTTAGGCTTGATTTCCTCTGGGGATTTTTAGTTAAATATGGAAAACTATATATTGTTTTTTTCAGAACGAATTGAGCTTTCTCGTGGTACCTTACATGAAGAGAATTTTACATCGTGCAAAAAGCTATGATATCATAATCACAAAAAAAAGTGAAAATTTACTCATTTTGCTAAAATCACATACTATGTATCAAAAACATTTACATTGATTGAAAAAGTTTAAATTATTTGAAAAAGCCCCGAGTCCCCCGAGTAAAAAAATACCAAATTTGTATAGTTTTACCTACGTCCATGGCTAGCGTAGAGCCCTAATCACCAGCAGCGCAAAATTACATTTTCAACTTTATAAACTAATATGCGCATTCTACGGTTTTTGTGGTAAAGCTACCCTAAAACAGTGGAATAACTATATAAAACTATATATTTCTGGAAAGCAGACAACCTGCTTCATCTAATGAGGGGTGACTTGCCTTGTTACCCCAAGCCTGGTGTGCACAAATGCTTCCAGAAGATGGCGCTAATGAAAAAAAGAGGCATTTTCTTACATTTCTGCCCCTTCAAATGTACTAAAATTTGTGAAAATCATGGCATTTCCAACTGTATTCATTAGCTAGTGCTCTTAGGAGAAAAATGACACCTCATTGGTATGAGTTCCCCTACCTCAGGGGGCGCTAGAAGTGCAAAACGACACCTACTACAACCTCTAATTTTTCTAACATTTTCTCAAACATTACTTGTCTGTACACAAATGGTTATAACAACTACAGAAGTGAAGAAAGGGTACACAAACCATACCATTTTGAAAAGAAGACACCCTGCCGCATCTAATGATGGGTGACTTGCCTTGTTACCCCAAGACTGGAGTGCACAAATGCCTCCAGAAGGTGGCGCTAATGAAAAAAAAGGCATTTTCTTACATTTCTGCCCCTTCAAATGTACTGAAATTTGTGAAAACTATGGCATTTCCAACTGTATTCATTAGCTAGTGCTCTTAGGAGAAAAATGACACCTCATTGGTATGAGTTCACCTACCTCAGGGGGCGCTAGAAGTGCAAAACGACACCTACTACAACCTCAAATTTTTCTAACATTTTCTCAAACATTACTTGTCTGTACACAAATGGTTATAACAACTACAGAAGTGAAGAAAGGGTACACAAACCATACCATTTTGAAAAGAAGACACCCTGCCGCATCTAATGATGGGTGACTTGCCTTGTTACCCCAAGACTGGAGTGCACAAATGCCTCCAGAAGGTGGCGCTAAAGAAAAAAAAAGGCATTTTCTTACATTTCTGCCCCTTCAAATGTACTGAAATTTGTGAAAACTATGGCATTTCCAACTGTATTCATTAGCTAGTGCTCTTAGGAGAAAAATGACACCTCATTGGTATGAGTTCACCTACCTTAGTGGGCGCTAGAAGTGCAAAACGACACCTACTACAACCTCAAATTTTTCTAACATTTTCTCAAACATTACTTGTCTGTACACAAATGGTTATAACAACTACAGAAGTGAAGAAAGGGTACACAAACCATACCATTTTGAAAAGAAGACACCCTGCCGCATCTAATGATGGGTGACTTGCCTTGTTACCCCAAGACTGGAGTGCACAAATGCCTCCAGAAGGTGGCGCTAAAGAAAAAAAAAAGGCATTTTCTTACATTTCTGCCCCTTCAAATGTACTGAAATTTGTGAAAACCATGGCATTTCCGACTGTATTCATTAGCTAATGCTCTTAGGAGAAAAATGACACCTCATTGGTATGAGTTCACCTACCTCAGGGGGCGCTAGAAGTGCAAAACGACACCTACTACAACCTCAAATTTTTCTAACATTTTCTCAAACATTACTTGTCTGTACACAAATGGTTATAACAACTACAGAAGTGAAGAAAGGGTACACAAACCATACCATTTTGAAAAGAAGACACCCTGCGGCATCTAATGATGGGTGACTTGCCTTGTTACCCTAAGACTGGAGTGCACAAATGCCTCCAGAAGGTGGCGCTAAAGAAAAAAAAAGGCATTTTCTTACATTTCTGCCCCTTCAAATGTACTGAAATTTGTGAAAACCATGGCATTTCCAACTGTATTCATTAGCCAATGCTCTTGGGAGAAAAATGACACCTCATTGGTATGAGTTCACCTACCTCAGGGGGCGCTAGAAGTGCAAAACGACACCTACTACAACCTCAAATTTTTCTAACATTTTCTCAAACATTACTTGTCTGTACACAAATGGTTATAACAACTACAGAAGTGAAGAAAGGGTTTGTGTACCATACCATTTTGAAAAGAAGACACCCTGCCGCATCTAATGATGGGTGACTTGCCTTGTTACCCCAAGACTGGAGTGCACAAATGCCTCCAAAAGGTGGCGCTAAAGAAAAAAAAGGCATTTTCTTACATTTCTGCCCCTTCAAATGTACTGAAATTTGTGAAAACCATGGAATTTCCAAATGTATTCATTAGCTAGTGCTCTTTGGAGAAAATTGACACCTCATTGGTATGAGTCAACCTACCTTAAGGGTGCCAGAACCACATAAATACACCTACCTGTTTGCTTCCTCAAAAATGGCTGCTTGTACTAAAATGTTCATAACTGTTAGCGACATGAAGGAAAGATATAAAAGGTATACCATTTTGAAACGTAGACATTCACCCACATCACATGAGTGGTCACTTGCCTTTCTACCCCCTGGCTGAAGAGCTCAATTATTTCCAAAAGGTGGCGCTATAGGAATAAATACATGTTTTTTTTACATTTCCACCACTTCAAAGATACCAAAATCTTTGAAAACCATAACATTTCCTACTGTATTCAGTACCTTCTACCAACATGAGAAAAATGTTACCCCATGCAATATGTGGGTGGTTGGAACACTTACCTAAACCTGACACTTTTGTTTTTGAAATTATCTGCCTGCACGAAAAGTGTCATAACCATTATAGATATGCAGGAAAGGTAGAGAAACCATACCATTTTGTAAAGAGGATAACCTGCCACATCTAATGAGGGGCCACTTGCCTTCTTACCCCAAACCTGTTGTGCCCAAATGCTTCCAGAAGGTGGCACTATAGGAAAAAAATTGCATTTTTTACATTTCTGCCCCTTTAAATGTATGGATCTCTGTGAAAACCATGCAATTTTCAACTGCATTCACTAGCTAGTGCTCTTAGGAGTCAAACAACACCCTATTGGTATGAGTTGATCTACCGTAGGGGGTGCTAGAAGTGCAAAACGACACCTACAACAACCTCTGATTTTTCTAATATTTTCTCAAATAATACTTTCCTGTACAAAAACGGTTATATCAACTACAGTAGTGAAGAAAGGGTACAGAAACTATTACATTTTGGAAAGAAGATAACCTGCCGCATCTAATGAGCTGTGACTTGCTTTTCTACCCCTAAGTTAGAGTGCACAACTATTTCCAGAATTTGGTGCTACAGAAAAAAAAAATGTTTTTCTTACAAATCAGTCACTTCAAAGATACGGAAATGGTTCAACATTATGGGATTTCCTAGGAGGACCTCCTGCCAGCCTACAAAAAATAGTGCCCCACTGCTGTGGGTTGACATACCATATTGGGTGCCAGGAGCGTGGCTACTGGTGGAACAAGGATGGGGAAGCAAACAGTGTATGTGTGATTCTATTGCTACCAGTGGTAAGTCAGTGTAAGAGAGGACTTGTGTGTGCCAGAGAAACCAGGTCGGGGAAGGGACGAGGGGTCAGGCTGTGTAAGTGGGTATATCTACCAGTGGGCAGCGAGTAAGTGTGATGGTGGGGAGGTAAGTGCATATGGGGGATTTGTGGTTACCAGTGTGCACTGTAAGTCCCCTCATGCACTGTTTGATTCCCAGCCTGAATCCAGTGCGTACTGGCACTTGGGTCTACCAGTAGGCAGTGGAATCAGGCTGGGGGGTCAGACTGGGGGAATGGGAATGCCAGTAGGCTGTGGAACTAGGCTGGTGGGTAGGGTATGTGGTTGGGGGGGATTGGAGGAATTTTGTGTGCATGCCACAGGGGTGTCCTTTGCACTGAAAAGCAATGCACTGAACACCCTGTTGCACACAAAGAGTTAATTTTTTTTAGCTGTTATTTTTTTATTCATACTTCATTGGGGGGCATCAGTACCACTTCTCATGCCCCCCAATGATGTCTGAATAAAAAATAATGGGAAAAAAAATGTGTGTGCCACAGGGGATCCAGCGCATTGTAAACCACTTGTATTGGATCCACCTGTAACACATGCAGGTTTTGTGTCCCCCCCCCCAAAAAAAAAAAAATAAATAAATAATATATATATATATATATATATATATATATATATATATATATATATATATATAATATATGTATGTATGTAGACCTCATTGGAGGGCATTGGAACTGATGCCCCACAATGAGATCTGAATAAAAAATAATGAGGGGAAAAAAAAGGAAAAATCCTTTGTCCGACACAGGGGTGTACAATGCATTCCAAAGCATTGTATTGGACCCCCTGTGGCACGCAGAGGGTTAATTTTTTTTTCTTTTATTATTTGTTATTCATACCTTGTTGGGGGATCAGGTCTACTTCTGATGACCCCCGAACAAGGGCAGAATAAAAAATAAATAAACGTGTGTGCCACGGGGGAAGGGGGGTCCATCGCATTGCAAAGCACTGCGTTGGATCCCCCTGTGGGGCATGCATTGTTTTCCTATTTTTTTTACACCTTGTTGGGGGGCTTCAGGACCCCTTATGTCCCCCAATGACGTCTAAATAAAGTAAAAATTAAGAAAAAAAAACAAAAAAACACTTTGTCTTCCACAGGGGTGTCCAATGCATTGCAAAGTAATGCATTGGACTCCCTGTGGCACACAGAGGGTTAATTTTTTTTTCTTTTATTATTTGTTATTCATACCTCGTTGGGGGATCAGGTCTACTTCTGATTACCCCCCAACAAGGGCAGAATAAAAAACAAATAAATGTGTGTGCCACAGGGGAGTCCAACGCATTGCAAAGTACTGCGATGGACCCCCCCCCCCCGTGGGGCACGCATTGTTTTCCTTTTTTTTTTTTTTTTTTTTACACACCTTGTTGGGGGGCTTCAGGACCCCTGATGTCCCCCAATGAGGTCTAAATAAGTAAAAATTAAGAAAAGAAAAAGAAAAACACTTTGTCTTCCACAGGGGTGTCCAATGCATTGCAAAGCAATGCATTGGACCCCCTGTGGCACACAGAGGGTTAATTTTTTTTTTTTCTATTTTTTATTCATAGCTAGTTGGGGGACAGCAGGGCCCCCCAAAAAGATTTGAAAAAAAAAAAAGAAACACAAACCAAAGTCCTGTATGTGCCACAGGAGGGGGGGGTCTGCATTTGACCCCCCCAGTGGCACACACAGGGTTAATTTTTATATTTATTTATTTTTTTATATATAGACCTCATTGGGGGTCATCAGGACCTCTCCTGACCCCCCCAATGAGGTCTCAGTTAAAAAAATGTGCTACAGCGCAACTGACCCTGTGACTGCCAAAGGGGTCTCCAGCGCATTGCAAAGCAATGCGCTGGACGTCCCCACGGCACTCATAGGGTTAAAACATATCATTTTTTTTAATTTATTTATTTCAGACCTCGTGGGGGGACATCAGGACACCTTCTGATGTCCCCCCAGTTATTGATCTCCCAGCCGATTGTGCTGGGAGATCAATCTGGCGACTGCAGGAGAGCAATAGCTCTCCTGCCTTTCACTCCTACCATCGGTAGGAGTGAATGGGACTGGGGAAACTTCCTTAACGTCATCGGTGAACATGTCACCGATGACGTTAGGAGGCTTCCCCCGGTCCCGCCCACTCCTACCCGGAAGTTCGGGTAGGAGAGAGCAGGAAGGAGAAGCTCTGCTTCTCCTTGGTAAATATTGATCTCCCAGCGCGATCGGCTGGGAGATCAATACCTGGGGGGACATGAGGAGTGATCCTCATGTCCCCCCAAGAGTGCCAGGCAACTTTTTTTTTTAAATGTAGCCACTGCATGCCGGTTATACCGGCTTATGCAGTGACCGCATTTAAGGTGTACCTTGTACGAGCTTGGCACAGCAGGTACAGCTGTGCGAACTCGTACAATGTACCCACTTGGCACTCTAGGGGTTAAGGGTAGGGCTGCGTCAAAAGTATCCATTTCAAGATGGATAATTGACTGCATAAAAATGGCCTATTTAGATGCAGGAAAAAAGCCGCCTCTTCTGGTAAAAGTCCATTCTACAAGAGCAATGGCAACCTCCTGGGCATTCAGAGCTTCTGTCTCCCCGGAAGAAATATGCAGAGCAGCAACCTGGTCATCCATGTCCACATTTATAAAGTATTATCATCTAGATGTTCAAGCATCATCAGATGCAAGATTTGGCAGGAGGGTTGTCCAAGCAGCAGCAAGACCATAAGGTGTAAGATCTTTCCAATCTTTTTATGGTTATTGGAGCTATTCTAAACTATGAAAAGTTTTAAGCTTTAGAGTACTACGTATAGTTTATAGTATTGATTACCCTCCCAATATATACTACTATGGGAAGAACCCATACATTTCTATTGGTCGTGGAAGGGGACACGGAGGAAACGATTACATTTCTTACCATTATTTCCTTTTTCCTCCGTGCCCCCCCCATGGCGCACCCTCCCTGTAATCTATACTTTTATATGTTTCGGCTATGGCAAAGGCTGACTGTTGAGCAGGGAGGAAGTGTCCCCTTAAACATTTCCAGTTGAACTGTTCACGCCAGCTAGCGGGGAAGACAGACCCATACATTTCTATTGGCTGTGGGGGGACACGGAGGAAAAGGAAATAACGGTAAGAAATGTAATCTTTTTTATGTTTTTAAATGTTTTTCTTCTGACATCAATTTTTGCGGGAGTGTAGAGTAATAGGGGTATGAGTTTGCGTGTGGAAGATGTATGTATACAATTTGGTTGTGGTTTGAATGTTGTATTTGCGATAAATGTGTATTTTGAAACTGGAGTATGATTGTGAACTGGTTTTAGTATTATTGTGAATTATTCGTATGTCAATGAGTTGAGAACAGTTTTTGTATTACCTGTGTGGTAGAAAATGATGTAGCCAAAGCCTCAACTGTGGAAGACGCACTAAAGCGGATGTTTGAAATTAATCCATTCATGTTTGCAGCTGTCTGTGATTTTTGATAAGATGACATTATTCTTATTTTGTGTATAGCATGTTACAGCTTCCATATCATGGCATCTCGAAGAGGAAACAGGTCTGTGCATTCAGGGACTCTGGATCAGGTTGCAACCTCCGTAGTATCTTAAACTGAGCTTGCTGTAACATTGGCCCACAGCAATACAGCTCCGAAGTGAAGTGAGAACACTCTCACTGGGGCAGCTGGGAGGGAAGTGGGAAGTCCTGCTGCTCTGTGCCGCACATACACGGTGCCGCAGATGTGGAAATGGCACTTTTTAAGGATTAATATCTCCACTCCTAGGTAGGTAAAACAAAACCCAGCACTAATATTGTCTTGGGGGTTAAAACAAATGCTCCAATTTTTTTGAGATGTAAATGTTCCCCTTTAAAACTGAAACATTACCGCACATTGTTTCTGGATTCGTCAGTCATCATCAAATGAAGAAAAATGCCTAGACCTTATTCCACTTGTATTCAAAAAGTATATAATTCAAATCACCAATTAAAGCGGAACTACCACTGCTAAAAAAAACTTGCGCTGCCATAATTCCTCATCTGGCGACTAGCTGCTCAGTAGCGCTAGTCGCCCGAATTATTACCGAGATAAGGAGAGTTATCCATTGTTCCCAGGCTGACAGGCAGGACGGAGCGCAGACAAATTTCCATAGTGATGTCTGCGCTGTCGGTCCCTTTTGGACCCGAATGGCTCCTAGCAACATCTCCTAGAGCCGGCAGGGAATGACATCGCAGATGTCACTATGGAAAAATGCCTGCTCTTAGTCCTGCCTGTCAGCCCGGGAACAATGGATAAATTCTCCTTAATGCGGTAATAATTCTAGTGACTAGCGCTACTGAGCAGCTAGTCGCCAGATGGGGAATTATTGGAGAGCAAGTTTTTTAGAGGTGGTAGTTCCGCTTTAAATCATCTTTTAACTCAAGTCAGAATTTGGGAGCTCTCCTTATTTAAGAATATAAATCAAGGGGTTAATGTTCATAAATGTTTATTACTTAGCATTATTATTCCTTCAAATATATCTTTTTAAATAATAAAATATTACTTTCTGAAATTGAAGAACAGCTTCTGAGGAATGTATACCAGAGGACCCTTTAACGGGGAGCCAGTAACTTTCCTAAGACGGGCCACTGCTCAACAATCGAGCTGGCTGAACCTTCTACCTCTATCCTGATGATTAAGTCCCTAAACCCTCATTGATTGAGGGAATGTATACCACAGGACCCTTTAATGGAAGCTGCGAACCTGCTTGACTCAAGCGCCTATGCTCAGCGATTGAGCTGGCTGACCATTGCCCTCTGTCGTGAGGTGAAGTACTTTATGACTAATAAGGTGTTTGATCTTGGCGATTTGAGGAATGAAACCGGCTTACCCTTTAATGGGAACCGGAGACCTGCCTAGAATGAAAACCGCTGCTCAGGGATTGAGCGGGCTGACCATTGACCCCTGTCGTGGGTCAAGTACTTTACGACTAATGAAGTGTTTGATTTCAGCGACTGAGGAATGAAACCAGATTTCCATTTAACGGGAACCGGTGACCTGCCTAAAATGAAAACCGCTGCTCAGTGATTGAGCGTGCTGAACCTTCTACCTTTAGCTTGATGAAATTATGGTTATATATGATTAAATCTTAATGTTTGAATGGTATGTATGCTGCTGGACCTTTTGACGGGTGTCAGAAATCTGCCTGGGATGAGAGCAATCGCACCTTCGGCCACTATAATGAGGTCTGACTAGAAACTGGTTCTTCTAACTACAACCTATAAGAAGGGGAGGACCGGTTTGTTAAAACCTATTATATATAAAGTAGTGCCAAATAAAGGTGGGTACAATAGGTAGTGATTGTGATGAGTGGAGGAGTGATGAGGGTGGCTAATTGCAAGGCACAATAATTAAGCAACGTACTTAAAACCATAGAGGAAGGAGAATGTAGGAAGTAAACAGTGATGAGTACCTCCGTAATAAGAGTACCACCTGTGGGACAATAGTTGAGTATTACTAAATAAAACGTAAAAGATTGTAAAACTGAATTATGAATCAAGAGTACTGCTTATTGATGATGAATCCTGCAGGGTCGCTTGGGGTGGTTAGTGAAGGGTGGAAATATAACGCATGGGCTACTATAGAAGTGATTTAGAAGCACTTGAGAATCTGACCTGAGAAAAATGGAGAGCTCTAAGGACTGCAATCCTATGGAACATATGAACAGTAGAGTGGTAATCTGAAAGGAGTAAGAGAAACGATAAGCAAATTAACTGATTTAAGTTGGTTATTAAATTGTGTATTAAAAGTCAGAGGTGCTCAACTAGGAACGAACCTGCAATAAAAATGTACAGGCTCTATAGGAATGGTGTTCTACCCAAGGTAAAGTCTCTTTTAGCCCACTAGTGCCTTTCACAGAGAGGAAATATTCTAAAGCATATCATATTGGTCCTGCTATTACAGCAGTCCAACCATGAAATTTCAGGCAATTCCTCTCTGAGCAAGAGAAGAAGCCAACCCCAGATGTACTTTTCAGTCTTCTTGGGCCTCGTCAATGAGGTGTAGCTGATCTCTCTAAGCACTAGTTTAGCATCTCTGACTTTTAATATACATATGCAAATTACCCTTGGGATTAGTCACCCCAAGGGTAATAGGAGGAATCCAGCATTGGATCCCTTGCTCACAGTGCTTAGAGAGATCAGCTAAACCTCAATGATGAGGCCCAACGATGCCAAAACGTATGTCTGGGGTTGGCTGCTTCCCTTGTTCAAAGAGGAATTGCCTGGCATTTTGTGGTTGGACTGCTGCAATGGCAGGACCAATATGATATGTTTTAAGATATTTCCCCTCTGTGAAAGACACTAGTTGAGCATCTCTTACTTTTAATATAGTTATTAAATTGTGACCGAATGATTAATATAGAAGGTAACTCATGTACATGCATATGCCAAATTAGTTAATTACTGAGTAATTGATACTGAGTAACGTTGGTAGATAGAACATATGTACTTCATGAGCATATCCTATATAATAATTCGCTAAGTTGTGTGTAACGCCCGACATGCGCAGTAGACACCGCTGCACGTGCGGCTGTCGCGCAGTACAGACTGCCGCGCCGCGGCTGATACAGAGCTGGGCGCTCCGAAGGAGCGTCCAGCTCTGTATCAGCAGTGGCGCGGGCAGTCTGTACTGCGCGTGACTGCCCCGCGACCGGCTGCCAGAGGCACTGTGGCCCGTGTAACGGGCTGTTCAACTAGTACCTGCATAAAAGAATACCCCAGATTGAAAACTTTGTACTAACCCACTGAGTGTTAGCAGTTGCTTGCGAATGACTTTTAAGAGATACAAATATTACTTTAATTTATATTCCACTAGAGACCTATTGGCTTAAAGCAGAAGGTTCACCTAAAATCAAATTTTGAGCATGTGTTTTAACACACAAACCTAGATTAGCTCTGTTTTTTAAATTCTCATTCGTCTGCTAGTGGAGATATTTAGACTTTAAAATTGGGCACTTCCACGTTCTGTATATCCCGCGTGATGCTGCATGACACCTCAGGACTTCCCAGCTGCCCCAGGGAGTGCGTTCCCACTCCCCTTCATAGCTGTATTTCTGTGGGCTAACGTTACAGCAGGATTCATTTACAATGCTACTGAGGTTGCAACCTCAGTAGCATTGTAAATGGAGCCTTCTGGAACACCTCATTCACCAATCCTCTGGCATGCCACTTTTGCCTCCATTACCTCCCCCACCAGCTGATAGCTAGTCTGTAAATGTGAGGATCTGGCAGTTTACATCTACCCAGTGCACATTGTGTGGTGTACTGACCACACATGACAATGTGGTGGAAAGCAATCAAATGCAGGGTATCAGGGAGCATCTGTAGACATTCCATCCCACTGAAGACACTAAGGTGGTGGCAGGAATGAGTCATTATTTTTACAAAGTCTATCTTGACATCAAATGTCCTTAGTAGAACTGACAAAGGCCATAGTGACAGCAGTACTTGGTTTCTTGGGGGATGGTTTTACAATCATGACTGTCAAGGTGTTTGACTGCAGATGTTCCTGTTGAATAATATGAGTGCCTATGTGATAATTGTTGGGATACGACCCACCCAGTTCTTCCTCTATTTCACATTTCCTTGTGCACAATATGCACATTGCAGTTGCTAATGAAAGGCAAAAGTTATTTCCTGGCTGCTCTCAAGTCAAAGTATTCCACCATAACCAATAATTTTAGAGGATGTCCAGGAGAAGAAGCATCATTTGCCAACTTCTTTCTAGATGGTGTACCTGAAGTTGTATGGGGGCTTGTTGCTTGGGCTAGTGACAAGTAGAAGCTTTGTACCACAGTGCTCATGATTCCAGTCCTATGCAGCAGCCTAATACTCCTGCTGCTTGACAACTCAGCTCCATCAATTACATCTGTAGCAAATGCCCAGATGTCACAAGTGGCATTTGCCACCACCATCTATCGCTGGCATTAGGCCAGTAGGACATACAATTTTCTTTCATGGCTTGTTTTTCGTAAGACCGAGGCCTACAAACAATGTTTTCTCAGAGCTTGTTTTACAGACACATTTTTACCTGGGCTTGTTCTTTGTTAACCTGATGCCTACAAACATATTTTTTTCAGGGCATGTTCTCTGCTAGCCTGAGGCCTACAAAGAAATTTGTCTCAGGGCTTCTTTTTAGCAAGACTGAGGAGTACATTTTTTTTTCAGGTATAACCTTGATTGAAGCCAACAATCAATTGTTTCAAGAGGAGCCTTGCTGTAATATACTGAATGTAATCCTGCAAAATAAAAAATAATGATTCAGTATTTTCTTTCTGGAAGCCTTCTGCAATTCTTGCCAACCATTATATTTAAAGAGACAATAAAAGGTTACAACATTCATATGTACATGGTGGTGGTGGAATGGTGTGGTGTGATTTAATGTGTGTGTGTATATACACACACACACACCAAACACATCACACCCTGGGTATCCAGCGGAGAGACAGCACTCATCTGTAAGTGGTTGCTTACCTGCGAGCCGGCTACCAGACCCTGTGGGCGGTTGGTCTCTGCATCCTTGCGGGTTGCCTCGTCTGTTGGGAGTACCGGTGCGCCCTGGTGTTCGTCCAGACGACTGACCTCCTTCCTGCTCCCCCTGCCAGCTCCAGCCACATCGGAACTCGGACGCGAGTCACAGGGATTCCCTGATGATGATGTGACCCGGTTCTTAAAGGGACATCGCATTAATTGCTCCACCTCTTGGGTGCCTGGATGCCACTTCAGTTGCCCTTTTGTGGTGTTCCAGTGCAGTTGTGCTTCTGTTTGCCCTGTGTATTACCTGGTTTTGTCTGACTACCCAATCTGGTGTTGACCTGTGGCTCTGTCTGACTATCCGCTCCGTGTATGACCCTGGGCTTGTCTGACATCCAATCTGGTGCAAACCTGCGGCTCTGGCAGACTAATCTTTCCATGTATGACCAGGTGCGTCTGACCATCCCATCTGGTGCTGTCCTTTGGCTCTGTCAGGCTTGTCTCAGTCTTGCCTCCCTCCTGTGGACATCCATCTGGCACAGACCTAGGGTCCTGGTAGACTCTCATCTATACCGACTGCAGGCGTGAGTCCTGTATTAGAGCCCAGTGGTCCTGACTGCAGGCTTGAGTCAGCTTTCCTCCTAGCTAGACTGACAGCAGGCGTGTGTCAGTGTTTTCAGTTGTTCCTGGTCGGAGTCTCCTGTCTAGTTCCAATCCTTGTTCCAGAAGAAGACCTTCCGTGGCTGATCCTGTTCCAGTTCTAGTCACAGATTATCTGCGGGGGTTCCCGTTCCTGCTCCTGCCATAGCTCCTGTAGAGTCTTCCAGTGGCTACGGCCTAGTCTCAGCTGTTGGGTCCATTCTAGACGGCCTACTATTCCTGATAGTAGTGCAAGCTTGTCTGCCAACCTTCTGCCTGTTTATATTTTCTCATTCAGTGCTTGTTCTGTGCCTTAAAGGGATAGTATTACTTCAAAATTACTATCCCTCATATTGTAGCCCTTAATAAACTGAGTTAAATGATACCAGCGGCATCTCTCAAACCTTTATGGTTTAAGAGATAGCCGCTTTCAAAGTTTCCTCTCCCCTGCTGTCAGCGTTCTGGTTACCAAGCACAGGTAGAACACTGTTTCAGTGAATCATTTTTCCTTCCATAACGAGATATCGGCTCTGTTTAAGAGCCTCCGCCTGTCCCGGGACCGGATTCCCCAGCTGGCAGCAAAACGCTGACAGCAGGGGAGAGGAAACTTTGAAAGCGGCTATCTCTTAAACCATAAAGGTTTGAGAGATGCCGCTGGTGTCATTTAACTCAGTTTATTAAGAGCTACAATATGAGGGATATTGAGAGAATATGCTTTTTAATGTATCATTAACATAGTGTTTTCGGTCCTACAAGGGACCTTCTTCAGGGCTCAGTGCTGCAAAAATGACTTACTGGGGGGGGGGGCGGTACCGACTGCTGACGTCAGTGCCCCATTCTGCTTGTTCAAACGCTCTAGCATGTACACTGTTGAATTCCACCTGGGTTGGACCTCTATTTTCAGCTGGTGATGAGGCAGGTTGTTGGAATATAATGCAGTGTGAGCATTGTGGGAGTGACTAAAATGGGCATTATTCCTGGGTTCCAGCACCTGAACCAGGTAGTCATTTCATCTGATCTGCAGAGGGTACCTATGGTACAGCTACTGGGAAATTGTATCTATGTATCTGATCTCCAGACTATATATGTTCTCTAACCTGAGTTAGTCAGCCAGTTAATCTGATCTCCAGAAGATACTTTACAGCTACTGTGCTATTCAGCCACTTTATCTGAGAAGCAGACTATACCTGCACTCCCGCCACTGAGCCAGTTAATCAGTTCATCTGATCTGCAGAAGATACCTGCGCTACAGCTACTATGCTATTCAGCCAGTTCATCTGATCTGCAGACTATACCTGCACTCCAGCCATTAAACCATTTAGCCAACTAATTTGATTTGTAAGATACCTGCACTGCAGCTACAGTAACCGTCAGCCCATTCTTCTGATCTACAGAGGATGCTTGTTGTACTGTTACTGTGCTATTCAGCCAAATCCATTTGATTTGCAGACTATACCTGTACTACAACCACTGAGACAATCAGCCAGTTCATCTGATCTGCAGCGGATACCTACGCTGCAGCTACTGTGCAATTCAGCCAGCTCACCTGAACTGCAGAAGATACCTATGCTTCTGTTTCTACCAAGCTCTGCCAGTCATGCCTCATCCCCAGTATCCTGTTTCCATCCTGATATCTACTCCTTCCTTCTGCCTGGCACCATCTGCATTCAGAGATTAAACTTTTCTCTTGCCTTACCCTCCACTGCATCCAGCATTTACACAGACTATGTAACTATGTAAGGCTCCAGCTCAACTGGGGTCAGACATCCAAACTCTTGGTTGCAATTTTGCTTATGGCCTTGGCCACAGCAACTGGCTTGGATCTCAAGTGCCATATTCTAGTGGTGCCCACAAGCTTCTGTCGTGGGGGGGGAGGGCAGCAGACATGACAGTGTATTTGGACCAGTATTATGGATCCCACAGACATGGCGGGAATTCATGCCATGAATTCCCCTAAGCATCGGTGTTAAATAACAACAATATATTCTATGCTAACTACCCAGTCTACACCTCACAAGCACAAATACATAAAGAATTGGGAAGTGGGACTAGATTTGGATGATGAAGCCTGGGCAGCGATAAGGAAGGCAGCTGCTAAACCATCTATTTGCTCGACCACACAGGAGAACATTTGCAGACTCCTCCTCAGGTGGTTCCACACTCCAGCCAAACTACATTCATATAACCACTTGATATCCGATTGTTGTTGAATGGGTTGTGGTCAGCCTGGAACGCACTGTAAAATCTGGTGGTCAAACCCATACATACAATCTTTTTGGGGAAAAAGCAATTTCACTAGTGTAGCAGACCACTACAATTATGCTTCTGTTACATCCAGCTATTCTGGTACTGGGCACACCCTTTCCATTTACTCTTAAACCTCTAAACAAGCTTATCAGGCATATCTTCACAACAATTATATGCTTAATACCCCAGCTCTGGAAAAGACCAGCGGTCACCTCTTTGGATCGAATACTCACTATAATAACCCATATTGAGCTCATGGGAAAAATTAACTGAAAACTTAACTGAGACCCTCCATGGATCCCTACCAAAACATAATGAGAACTGGAGTATGTGGACTCTAAACAGGGACTAGTTACGGGTACCAGGCCTGTGAGAGAGTTTCTAGGTGCAAACGTATCGCCTTGATATATCTTTCTTAAAGTAACTGTTACCTGCTTGATTGACTTTTCTGCCATTTCACCCCCTACTTCAGAGAGCCTGTGTGTAACAATGTGTTCCAGGGTGTTTAAAGCAGACGGACATACTATCCATTGGCAAATACTGTTGTTGAGCTCAGGTTTATCCTTTTTTTAGACAATTGATATTACTGTTATTTCCTACATTTGTCATGCATATGGAAATAATCGCCTAAAAAATAAACAAACTCTCTTTTTTAAGCTTTAACTAACAAGTCAGAAACGTATCTATGGTTAAATACAGTGAAATCACAGGCACAGATTGTTTTCACCCAGTTCTCTGTCCTCTGTGAAACAGGCTGCACCTGGCTTCACTACAGAGGATCTTAAATGATTGTCTCACCAATTAGTAAAATGAATGAGAAGAGTCAGAGTGTAGTAAAAATGGATGACTTAGTACCTCTTTGTTTGCTAAAGACACTAATAGAAATATGCTGTTGATGGCCACTAACAATCATCCACCAGCCTTAAAATATGGATTACCATACTCCATAATTTGACAATACATTTCCCCTGCTCAGTAGTCCCGGATTATTTAGAGCTGATGGTTGTATCACCTAGGAGCGTATGCTTGTTGGACAGACTTATAAACACCCATAGTCCTGTAAATTATGTAAGATTCTCAGACTTCTTAGATTTGAATTTGGGTAATCTATATAATTTTGTGACAATGAGTATCACTGTATGTGGGTAAAATTAAACGTCTTTGAAGGAATGAATGGCCAGCTACAGCAGTACTGTTCAAAATGCAGGAAGAATAGCAAAGTTGAGGTTCTTAATGCCTGTAACATTATTTAAGTGAAACTTTGATTTGCCTTCAGATGCTATTCTGTGCTGGAGAAAGAGGCTGTTGAGCTTATGGGACTGTCTTGGTGCACTTGATTGTGATTTGGCAGATCCATAACAAATTCTCAGACTGTAAATGCTGGGATTAAATTTCATCTGATTCTGTTGATTATTATGGTGATTATGACTTTCAGTACTTGTGATCAGTTTTGTTATGCATTCCCTCACTTTTGATTTATGCTGGCTCTTGATTCTGTTTTTAAAACATTTTCTTTGCCTCAGTGTGTTATTTTGGCATCTCCGTGTGAATGGACTTTTTCTCTGTCGTCCTATACATGTTACTGGTAACTCTGGATAGGCAATCCGCCCCTTTAAGTAGGCAGGAACAATTCTAGAATTGTATGCAGTGGGTGGAGCCTACCTTTCCTCCTTGGCTGCAGCTAGCCAACCAGCTCCAGCAAGATTTGTTCCTTGGTGAAGAGAACACAGGCAAGAGAACAGTTCTGCTATAGTTTTAGAAACTTTATTTTTCTGTTAGATATGGAATACCACCATTAGACGGATTACTATAACTGACAATGCCCTCAGTATCCAGGTGCTTTTTGTGGACCTTAAGCCCTGAGGGGGAAAATCTTGATTCCAAGTGCTTCCCCAGGAGTTACCCACTGAGGTTACTTCTTACTACATTGTAATCTGAAGACAGAAGATCTGCAAGAAAGGTGAGTAACCCTTTGAGTGCTGCAGGTCCACTTGTCCCACAGTGCCCCTCCGCGCAGGGGTGTTCTCATTTGGAGTTCCTATTGCACACTCCTGCACTCATTGGATCTATCTGTATGTCTGTTGGGTGTTTTGGAGCAGGTTTATGTGGTAACTTAACCCTTTAGCTGCTGGATTGGCACTTTTTGGGGCGTTTCTAACACTTTTCCTACTGGTTTAGTGTTTTTTGGGTGTCCTAACATGTTCTAATGCTGTTTTAGGCGTTTTAGTATTACACTTTCAATTTTGTAAAATTTGATTTCCTGCGCGCTTTACCGCATAGACGCCATTGCTCCATTCACTTCTATGGGACTGTACGGTTTGGGACATATTTCTGCAACCGTTTAACCTAGCGACTTCAGAGATGGCTCATTTTACTTGTCTGCCCTTGCTCTATCATCTGGTTCATGTTTCTAGTGTGTTGAGGGGCTCGGGGGCTTCGGGCACTGTTTGGGGTACTTTTCTGGGAAAACTAAATTTCCCATGAGCGCTTGCTTTGCGCGCTTGTTTCTGATTGGCTCCCGCCGCTGCAGCCATTTTGTGATATTTCCAGAGCAAGTATCCTACACAGGGCTTGGACTCACCTTCTTGCCTCTGCTGATTAACCCTTCGCCTTCCAGATAAGTGCATTTTAGCGTTTTCTGGGTTGAAACTTTAATCCTACACACTATAACTGGGTGATTTCTTATACAGTAAGGTTGACACTGTGAGAATGTCTATACCACTGGAGCTTGGGGCCAGACCTAAGACTAAGGAGGCTGAGGTCTCTATATCCCCCATTGCGGATTGCTCTTCCTGTCACTCAGGGCTGCCTAGAGAATTCTCAGGTCATTTATGCCCAGCATGTTATGTCCCTGACAACATTCCAGGGACCTCCAGCCATGCATTAGAGCCAGCTTGGTTGCAAGAGTTCAAGGCTGCTACTAGAGACCTTAGGTCCACATTGCAACTCTTTCCATCCCAGTTACAGGGGGCCTTTCATTCTTGGCAGGCCCCCTCCTCAGTCAAGTCTTCCCTGCCCAAACCTCAGGGAGTACCTGACATGTCATATTGCTCGGAAGAGGAACTGCTGTTGGATTCACATGTTGAGGAATGTTCTGTGTTGGGCTCCTCTGTTTTGGGGATCCTTTTGAGGCTGATCCTGAACCCTCCACTGAGGGCCTAATCAGGGCTGTCTTAACTACTCTTAACATTCCCTTAGTTCAGGAGGTTCCTTCTGACCCCTCTGATGTGTTCCAGGAGCCTAAAAAGACCCTTACTTACTTTCCATCTAACCCCACTCTTGACCGCCTTGTGTCTGAGTAGTGGAAATCACCTGACAAGAAACTCTCTGTGTCCAAGAAACTATCCCTTTTCTGAAGCCGCGCTTACTCAGTGGGTTCATCCTCCCAAAGTGGATGCTCCTGTTTCCAGTCTGCCTAAGTCTACTGCCTTACCAGTCTCTGATGCCTCTGCTCTGAAGGACTGACAAGAAACTTGAGGTCTCCCTCAAGTCCGTTTTTGCCACTGCTGGTTCTGCCATGCGGCCAGCTTTTGCTGCTGCATGGGTGAACCAGGCCATTGCGGTCTGGACTGAACAGCTCACCTGGGCTGTCCGTCACGATGTGCCTACCTCGGATAAGTTGCGCCTTCTCGCCAACATTTCTGAGGCACAGCACTATGTTTCTGCTGCCTTATTTGATGCCATCCGTTTGGTGGACAGGGTTTCCACCATGTCTGTGGTGGCCAGACGAGCTCTTTGGCTCAAGATCTGGTCTGCTGACACTGCTTCTAAGAAAGCATTGCTCTCCCTACCCTTTCAGGGTACCTCCTTGTTTGGGCCAGATCTTAAAGATCTGATCAGTGAGGCCACAGTGGGGCAAGAGTACTCTTCTACCCTTGGTTCCCAGGAAGAAATTGCCCCTTAAACATAATCAGTGTTTTTGTTCCTTTCAGAATGAGACACATCCGGCGAACCAGTCTGTTCCTTCAGCTCCGCATAGCTCCTCCAAGCCCAAGGCTTCCAAGCCTTCTTTGGCATGGCTCTATCACGGTCCCCGTGATTCCCTGTCAATCTCTGTAGGTATACATTTGCATTGGAGGAGTCTGATTGGCCCGCCCAGGATGTGCCTTTATATACTGAGGCTTGGGCACTTGTCAATTGCCCTTTCGTGGTGTTGTGTTGCTGCGCCTTGTTATTGATCTCCACTGTCTCCTGTGTACCGACCCGGCTAGTCTGACTCTCCTTCTGTTCCTGCACCGTGATCTGACCCGGCTCTGGCTGACGACCCTGCACCGTGATCCGACCCGGCTCTGGCTGACGACCCTGCACCGTGATCTGACCCGGCTCTGGCTGATGACCCTGCACCGTGATCTGACCCGGCTCTGGCTGACGACCCTGCATCGTGATACGACCCGGCACTGGCTGACGACTCCGCTCCGTGATCCGACCCGGTTCTGGCTCCTGATCCTGCTCTGTGACTGCTCCACTCTCCGGTGGTGTTCCTGCTACTCAGTCATCCGGTTCCGGCTACTGTTCCTGTCCAGTTACTGCTCCTGTCCGGTTGCTGCTCTTGTGTACTCCGGTCGCGCTGGCGACATTCTGACTGTTCTCTGTTTCCTCGCTCATTACGCTGCAGCCGAGGTTGCCTGCCTTGCTCTCGTTGAGCATTGCTCTTTCCAAATGTACCAGATTAACCCTTGCACTGCCAGTAGCCTCCGATTACGTGCCATTTGATTCATTGCCAAGCTCCGGTGATTCTCTGAGCCTTTACACATTTGAGCCTCCGCTTTACGCTATACCAGTCCTTGCAGAGCTCCACCTGTTCGATGCCCGGTGAGCATCGTGATCACGCTGGTTGACACTTGTAGTCCATTCGCTCTTGCAACAAGGATTCTGGGTGACACCGTATGGGTGTCTGGGCAGTACCTCATTCGCTCAAAGTGCTTTATCCCAACTGCACTACTCTGTGCATCGGCTCTTCATAGCTTGGGCAATTCCGTTCTACTGTGGCCTCCCAAGGGCTGGCATATTTCCGTGGCAGACGCAGGGTTACTCGATACTCATTCAGGGCGATTCCTATTCTGGTTACATCAAATTGGCAGTAGCAATCCTCATAAGCCCACTGTGGTGGTACGGGCTCAGCTTAGAGCAACAGGGGCTCATCCTGTTTATGCTTCAAGAGTGTTACAGCGTTTTTCCTGAGTTCCTGATCTACATTTAAAGACTGTTACCATAGACTGCTATTTATCTCCTGGGCGTTGGCCAATCTAGCTTGAGCCTTACCAGTTGCTCCACTTACCTCTATGCACTACTGTTTGTAGTTTACTCCATCCTCTGTTCATATTGCCTGTTCTTAACTTTACTAGCCTCTAGAGGCAGTGTTGTTTATTTTTATTTCAATAAATTGTGTTTTACGTTACATCCTGGTCTGTGTGTCAGAAAACCGTAACAGGGTCACCGAACCCGGGTCCGCACTTTGCTGTGGGTGGTCATCTGCGACACTATCACAGCATTTGGGAGGGTTCAGTGACGGACCCATGGGTTTTACAGGTGGTGACGGAAGGATACAGGATCCCTTTCGTCTCTCTTCCTCCCTTTCGTTTTTGTCCTCACACGCCTCAGGGTGCAGAGAAACGCCGTCTGTTTGGCGCTGTTCAGGCTGTTCTGGATAAGGATGTTCTACAGCCGGTGCCAGTTCAGGACAGGGGTATGGGGTTTTACTCAAACCTCTTTGTGGTCTCCAAGCAGGATGACGGTTGTCGTCCCATTTTGGACTTGAAGGATCTCAATGAGTTTGGGTCACAAAGGAATTATCATCAGGAGTCTCTACGGACGGTGATTGCTGCCATGTCCCTGGGGGAAATTCCTTGGTTCTCTGGATCTTCAGGATGCGTACTTACACATTGCCATTCATCCAGAGAGCCGGCAGTACCTTCGGTTTGCCTGCGACAGGGGACAATTTTAGTTTTCAGCTCTTCCATTTGGTTTGACGACAGCTCCTCAGGTCTTCAACCGTGTCCTGGTAGCCTTAGTGTCCGTCCTCCACCGGAACGGCATCAGAGTTACTCCATACATGGATGACTTGCTTCTGAAAGCCCCTTCTGTGGACCTTCTTCATCAGCAGGTTCAGCAATGCGTTCATGCTCTCACCCATCACAGGTGGATCATCAACTTGGACAAGTCAGATCTTATCCCATCTCAGCGTCTGTTCTTCTTGGATCTTCTCTTCGACACTCAGAAGAGCATGGTTTTCCTCACACGGAAATGGCTCCCCAGATCGCCCACAGGGTTTCTGCAGTTCTGGCTCAGGATCCAGTTCCAGTCATGAAGCTATCCTCTCTAGAGGGGAAATTAATCTCCACCATAGAAGCGGTCCTGTTTGCCATGGCGCACACCAGGCAGCTCCAGAGGTTCGTGACCAGGTGTGCAAGGGTCAGCCGGACCTTCTGAAGACGTCAGTTTCTCTTCATGTGGAACTGAGTTTGTCATGGTGGCTCGACCTTACCAACCTGCTGATGGGCAAGTCCTTCCTGATATCCTTCTGGACAACGGTGATGACGGACGCCAGCCTCTCCGGCTGGGGAGCGGTCCTGGGTCGCTTGAGTGCTCAGAGTCGGTGGTCTCCGATCAACATATTGGCGCTTTGGGCGGTGTTTCATGCCCTTCGACATTGGACATCTCAGCTGGAAGACTGTCCGAGTAGAGTCCGACAATGCCACGGCCGTGGCTTACATCAACAAGCAGAGCAGAACAAGAAATCACGCCGCTTGGTTAGAGGTCAAGGTTATTTTGTCCTGGGCAGAAGAACACCTTCCTTCCATATCCGCAGTGCACATTCCTGGCGTGGATAATATCATGGCGGACTTCCTCAGTCGACGGAGAGTGGGAGCTGCACCCAGAGGTGTTAACCCTCATTGTTCAGAAATGGGGTCTTCCTTACATCCACACAACAGGAAGGTACCAAGGATCTGCTCTCAGTGGAGAGACTCTCTGGTGGTAGATGCGATGTCCATTCCTTGGTTATTCCTCTGGCCTACATCTATCCTCCCCTACCAATGTTGCACAGGGTGTTATGGAAATTACGACCAGTCATTATGTCCAGTCATTCTGATTACTCCCTACTGGCCTCGTCAGTCGGTTTCCGGAGCTTCTGGATCTGTCTGTGGCGGAGCCATTTCAGCTCCCTTACCATCCGGATCTTCTTCTACAGGGTTGTTCACCAGCTAACTTTGACGGCTTGGAAATTGAATCCTCAGTATTGAAGAAGAAAGGATCCTCTTCTAGTGTAGTGGCTACTATGCTCAGTGCCCGCAAACCTGTTTCTTCCAAGATCTACCATCATGTCTGGTCGACCTTTCTGTCTTGGTGTGCTGACACATTTTGATCTGCCTACGGTCCTGGCCTTCTTGCAGCATTGTGTAGATAACGGACTCAGTTTGAGTTCCCTTAAGGTTCAGACTTCTGCTCTCTCTGTTTTTTTTCAGAGGTGCATTGCCATCCTTCCTGATGTCAAGGGTTTCTTCCAGGGCCGGCTCTAAAAGGGACTGACAGAGCAGGCGCACGGACGTCTCTATGGCAAGATGTCCGTGCTTCCTGCTACTGTCAGCCTCTGAATAAGTAGAAAATCTTTGAAACCAGGTAATATTTCTGGCGACTAGTGCTACTAAGCAGCTAGTCGCCAGATGAAGACTTAATTAACATACAGTTTTTGCCCACTGGTAGTTCCCCTTTAACTTGGTTTTGGGCGTTCTTCAGAGCCCCCCATTTGAGTCTTTGGCTACTATTTCTCTATTTGTCTTGACATGGAAAATGGCCTTTCTCCTGGTGATTGTCTGTCCTCTGTGTCGCAGAGTTGCATGTTCTGTCCTGTAGACCACCCTATTTGGTGTTTCACAAGGACAAGGTGGTACTTCGCAGTAGTTTCTCCCAAATATGGTCTTTGAGTTCCACACCAATCAGGAGATTGTGGTGCCCTCTTTCTGCCCGGTCCCCACCTCTGACAAGGGAAGGGATCTCCACTTGTTAGACATGGTGCGTTGTCTCAAGTTTTATGTACATCGCACTGAGTCTATCAGGCAATCTGACGCGCTGTTCGTCATTCCTGAGGGTCCTATGGCAGGAAGACCTGCATCCAAGGTGACTATTGCTTCTTGGATCAAGTCCACTATTCGTAAGGCATATGAGCTGAGGAAGAAGCCTGTCCCTTTCAGGGTCACGGCTCATTCTACTCAATCTATTGGAGCCTCTTGGGCTTACAAGAATCAGGCCTCTGCTGATCATTTGTGCAAGGCGGCTACTTTGTTTGTGCACACCTTTTCGAAGCACTACCGAGTTGATGTGCTGGCATTGGCTGACGCCAGCTTTGGGAGGAAAATCCTGGAGGCAGTCTTGCCTGTCTAGGATTTCCTTCGGTTTTTGGTGCCTTTGGCTCTAGTTCGGTGTACTGTGTAACAGTTTGTCATTTGAAGACTCTCAGACTTAAACTTTATTAAAAGTTAAAGGCAGTCCCCGTAGGGTAAACATACATAACAATACAATAGTAATATAACATATAATAGGTTCTACCGGCCTTGCCTAAATACCGGGCAAGGCAACCCAAGTGACAGTTTTAATGACAGGCTCTACCGGCCTTGCCTATACTGGGTAAGGCAACCGTGAGATGACATATACTGGTTCTACCGGCCTTACCAATACCGGGCAAGGCAGCCCCCACGGAATGCTGAATGTCGGCTCTACCGGCCCTGCCAATACCGGGTAAGGCAACCTTAAAGATGGTGAATTACAAGGTTCTACCGGCCTTACCAATACCGGGCAGGGCAGCCCAAAGGAGTACTGGAGTAGGCTCTACCGGCCCTGCCAATACCGGGTGAGGCAACCTACAGGATGGTATCGTCAAGGTTCTACCGGCCTCACCAATACCGGGCAGGGCAGCCTGAGCGAGTAGACCAGCTGTCAGGTGACTAAGACAGCATAGAGCATAAGTATAGAGGTCTTACTCATCAGGAGTCTATTGCCAGGGATACTCAGACAACTGCAAGGAAGTGGACAGCGACTGACCACAGTACTGGATGTTCAGGAGCAAACCAACGTCCGCACGTTGGGACTAATGGTAATAGCGCCACCAGGTTTAATGGAGCAAACCAGCGACCGCACGCTGGAACCAACAATGTATATCACAACCAGGTTTAGTGGAGTAAACCAGCGTCCGCACGCTGGAGCCAATAATGTATTTTGCAACCAGTTTAGTGGAGTAAACCAGCGTCCGCACGCTGGGACCAACAATGTATATAGCAACCAGGTTTAGTGGAGTAAACCAGCGTCCGCACGCTGTGACCAACAATGTATATCGCAACCATGCTTAGTGGAGTAAACCAGCGTCCGCACACTGGGACCAACAATGTATATCGCCACCAGGTTTAGTGGAGTAACCCAGCGTCCGCACGCTGAGACCAACAATGTATATTGCACCCAGGTTTAGTGGAGTAAACCAGCATCCGCACGCTGAGACCAACAATGTATATTGCAACCAGGTTTAGTGGAGTAAACCAGCGTCCGCACGCTGGGACCAACAATGTATATTGCAACCAGGTTTAGTGGAGTAAACCAGCGTCCGCACGCTGGGACCAACAATGTATATCGCCACCAGGTTTAGTGGAGTAACCCAGCGTCCGCACGCTGAGACCAAAAATGTATATTGCACCCAGGTTTAGTGGAGTAAACCAGCGTCCGCACGCTGGAGCCAATAATGTATTTTGCAACCAGTTTAGTGGAGTAAACCAGCGTTCGCACTCTGGGACCAACAATGTATATAGCAACCAGGTTTAGTGGAGTAAACCAGCGTCCGCACGCTGTGACCAACAATCTATATCGCCACCAGGTTTAGTGGAGTAACCCAGCGTCCGCACGCTGAGACCAACAATGTATATTGCACCCAGGTTTAGTGGAGTAAACCAGCGTCTGCACGCTGAGACCAACAATGTATATTGCAACCAGGTTTAGTGGAGTAAACCAGCGTCCGCACGCTGGGACCAACAATGTATATTGCAACCAGGTTTAGTGGAGTAAACCAGCGTCCGCACGCTGGGACCAACAATGTATATTGCAACCAGGTTTAGTGGAGTAAACCAGCGTCCGCACGCTGGGACCAACAATGTATATCGCAACCAGGTTTAGTGGAGTAAACCAACAAAGTATGATCAGCAGCGAGAAGAAACATGTCGCCAGAGCGACGGCTGGAGCAGGAGATTCAGGAACTCAGTAAGATTAACCCGCGAGGTGCTGGAACACAGGAACACTGGAACTCAGTAAGATTAACCCGCGAGGTGCTGGAACACTGAAACTCTGGAACACCGGAACACTAGCATACAGGAACACTGGAACACAGGATCAGCAAGTACAGCAGGAACAGGCCCAGAAGCCTGACAAGCAGGTCAGGCAGAGTGGAGTCAGAAACACCACGAAAGGGCAACCTGGAAGTGCTCAGCCTGGGTTTAAAAAGGCTGTGTGAGGAGGGCTAATCACAGACAGCCAATCATGATACTCAGCAAGTGACTGACACTGAGCACCACCAATCACGGGCACCGTGATACAGTTCCTGGGGTGGTGTTACCCCTGTTCAGTGTCTGTTGACTCTTCAGTTGTTTTTGTTGGGCTATCTCTGATCTGATGGTTCATATCTGCACTGGTGACTTTGGGGGCCTTGTGCCTGGTCCTTGCCTTACTTCCCGCCTCTGGGAAACTCGATGGTTGGACATCCCAAAGTTACCAGTAACCTGTATTGAACGACAAAGATAAGAGGATTTTAGTCTTACCTGTTAAATCCTTTTCTCTTAGTCCATACAGGTTACTGCTCTCCCACCCTGTCAAGGGACCATTCTTGGCTCTCCTGTGGCAGTATGTGGGAGTCCTTCGGGGCATGCTCACAGGAGTCTTCTTCCCTTCTATTATCTAGTCAATAGTTACTGTCTCAAACAATTCTGGAGATAGCTGGCTGGGCTGCAGCCTGGGAGGGATGGGAGGCTCCACCCCCTGCATACATTTAGAGAATGTTCCTGCCTACTTGAAGGGGCGGATGCCTCCCAGAGTTACCAGTAACCTGTATGGACTAAGAGAAAAGGATTTAACAGGTAAGACTAAAATCCTCTTATCTCTGAGTGGTCACCCTCCTTTTACCTGATTGCCTTATTAATCCATATGAGTTTTTTTCTGTTGTACACACTGGGGCTTTTCTTTTTTACTTACTGATTTTGTATCTCTTGTTTTAAGCTATCCTTTTAGTATACTTTGTGGGCCTCATTTGAATATGACACAATTGTTGGCATCCTTCTTGTATTTAAGTGTGATGCCTCTTAGGGTATGTGGTTTTGTTTGTGATAAAGGCTCCCCTGGTGCTAAATGTTGAGCTTAATAAATCTATTTTGAGTTTGTTTTGAGCAAAAACAGTTATAGAAAGAATCTCAACAGCAGAATGTCTTGTATAATTATATTCATTGAGTTTCAAATGTTAGCACTCCTGGAACCTTGTTCTGTAACTACTCATAACTATAACCAGCTGTAGGAATATTGCAAAATGTTTTAAATGGGAAAATGTTTCTGGTAAGTCATGTGTAATGCTCCCCATATAACACAACTGTTTTGGGCTGCTAGTGCCTGTGACTTGGTGTCCACGACAGATAGGATAGTAATGGTTAATTTTAAGTTGATTTAATATTCTAGACATTAAAAAAAGGTTAACATTGATGTAAGTCTTATCTCTCAAACCTTTATGATTTGAGAGATATAACTTGCTAAAGTTACCTTTTCCTGGCTGTTTCACTCAAGTCTGCCATCTTGCTGACAGCTGCAGATTCCGGTTATTTGACTGGACTTTGGCTCTTCAGCAGAGCTGAAATCACGCTCTTTAGAAATAAATAATTCATTGGAACAGTCTACAAAGTGTGCTTGCAAACCAGGCATACTTTGTAGACTGTTCTAAATGAAGTATTTGTCTGTAGATATTGTTATATCGGCGCTGCTGAAGAGCTGCATCTGGTCAAGCGACCAGAATCTGCTTCTGACAGCTTTACAGCTCGTCAAGCAGAAAGAGGAGGGACCAGAGAACTTTATTTTCCTATATATAAAGGTTTGAGAGATACGAATAAGTGCAAGTACTCTTAATTGTATCTACCATATAGTTAATACTGTTTTTCTGACATTACTATCCCTTTAAGGTCATTCCTCGCTGCAGATTGTCCCTCTCTGCAATCCATCAGGACAGTCTTGCTGCTCTGAGGTGAGCAGTGGTACATCAGTAAAAAGGGAAGGAGGGGGATACTTTATAATTCAATTACTCTTGAACTACAACTCTGACCATATTGAAATAACACTCTCCAAGGCCCAAATACTATTCAGATTAATTGGAGCTGCTTTTATTTTGAAACATTACTATCCCTTTAACCTTAGGTTGGGGTTCCCAGACTTTTTTGTTAGGGTTAGGTAAAGAAAAGAAGAGTGAATTGAGGACCAGATAAAATTACAAAAATGCTATTGCATTAAACACAAATATGTAAAATGAGATTTTGTACGGACTACTGAAAATGATCCATTGCTATGGTATGCTTTTTGATACAGAAATGTAAATAATCAGCATTAGATGTCTATCTGATTGCTATAGGTGAATAAGGATTATTATGTTTAGCATAAAGTGATATTTGATATTCTCTTTGGGGATGTTCTTACAAAAATCTATAACTGTAGAGAGCTTTTCAGGCAAATTGGGAATATATTGTCTCTACTTGGCATCTCCCCTCTAAACATTTCCAATAGCTGATTCATATACAAAAAAAAAAAAAACTTCAGAGGAAATAAATAAAGGAGGCGCAAATAATATTACCCTTTATCTATATTTTTCTTTCAGAAATCCGATAGATGGGCAGTCAAAAAAAATTAATGGTCGGCTCATGCTTATAAACAAAACGTTGAACTCCAGTTTCACCAAGGATGATTTAGAGCAGTGGTTCTCAATCCTTTTTTGTTCGGGGCACCCCTAACAAATAATCTAGAACATTCGAGGCACCCCAAACATATTTAATGTACTTTATCAAGGGCATAAGAAGGGTACAATATATAAATATACAGTTATTATTAGGTATTGTAATCATAATAACAAAACTAAATATATTGTGCATAACAATTTCTATAAATCTTTATTTAAAAGTCCATTTTTGTCAGTCTTTATAGAAAACATGGGGCACCCTAAGTTGATGGTGTGCCACTGCACCCTGGTTGAGAATCACTGATTTAGAGAGAATCTCATTGGATCAGCTGTTGTATAAATAAAATATGTATTAATACTAATAAAATCACATATATATTCACAGTCCAAAGAGACTTTTCTGAACTGGTGTTCAAAGTCTTACGTTTTGTATGTATGCATGTGCTATCACTTTTGTGAGTAGCCATTTTTTTTTTTTTTTTGAAAGAATATATATGCTTGTGCATAGTTACACTGTGTGAGCTCCCATTCTTTATTTCCTTTGAAACATTTTAAAAAAGCCCAAGCACCAGCAGCAAGAAGGTGTTTAGTGTTATCCACAAATGCATCAGTGATGCAAATGTTCATCAATGTACCATTTCAGTCTAGGGTAATATACCCATATGGTTCCCAAACCATCTAAGAAAAGGCACTTATTTTGGTATAATGGACGAATGTTTCAGACGCATGTTTTCACTTTCCCTTTAATATCTGCAGTCAGTGAGATTGCAAATTAGTAATACTTTAACCCTTTGATTGCAATGCACTGGATTCCTCTCTGGCATTCAGAGTTAAGACCGATATAACTGACAGTAAAGAGGAGATCCTAAAACACTAAATTATCTCATTAGTTTACTTAAAAATGTCTACTTATTTGCTAAATAGAAAAAGAGGGCAATACATATTTTAACTGCAACGTGTGCCAAAATATTATTTGTTTGATCATCAAAGAGAATTGCTTCAAGGGATAGTAATGTTTAAAAAAAAACCCAGATCTGATTAATCTCATAGTATTTGGGCCATGGAGAGTGTTATTTTAATACTGTCGGAGATGTAGTTCAAGAGTAATTGAATGATAAAGTACCCCCTCTCCCGCCCCTTTTACTGATGTAACACTACTCACCTCAGAGCAGCAGGGAGTGTCCAGGTAGATTGCAGAGAGGGACAAACTTCAGTGAGAATAAAGAAAAACCTGCCCTCCTTTGTCAAGGGGGGCAGGGTTTTCCTGATGATCACAGTAAGAAGATTGTCCCTTGCTGTGATCTGTCCGGTCAAGAGATCAGATTCCAAATCTGAGGGGAGGCGGCTTATACTAGATAAAAGGGGAGGGAGGGGGGTACTTTATTATTCAATAACTCTTAATCTACAACTCTAACAGAATTGAAAGAACACTCTCCATGGCCCAAATACTATGTAGATTAATAGGAGTTGCTTTTTTTTGTGAAGCATTACTATCACTTTAATTACATGTTAAAGTGTAATAAATTGGGCATTATGTGGTCTTCCCTGACTTTCCATTCTGTCTGTGTCCCTGAAAAATGGACAGCCTTTACTTGCTTGCCCCTTTCTCATACAGTTTAGCTCCCCTTGTGATGAAATCAAAATTTACACCCCATGTTTTTTTTTTCCTTTGCTGTCTGAGGCTAATTATATTTGTTATCACTACATTTACTGAAGTTTTGCTATACAAATGACTTATTTTTACCACAATATATTCAAATTAACTATCTACAGGTTACATTTATTTTGCAGTGAAAACTGCTTAAACATTATGTAATATCCTTTCTAATTCATAGAATGGGTTAATAAACAAGAAAGCATGAATATATGCACTTTGATTCCTGCAGCTAGACTCTGCCCAGGATAGCATTTAATGGATGCTTTCAGATTGCAAAGTCCCTGGGGTTTAGTCAGGCTTCTTACATTTCTGAAAGGGAGCAGGCAACGGAGGTAGAGAAAAAAGCCCTTGGCAGTTCCCTCTTTCACTGATTAAGCAATTCAGGAAATACAAAACTTACTGGTTTTTAAATAGATGCATCGATGCTTTTATTAGTGTATCATCTTCTGCAAAGTCAGGTGGATTAATCAGTGCCTTGCTGTTCATGATTAGAGTGCATGGATGGAGGATTTTACTAAGTACGTGGACATGTTATAAAAGGAAAGAAGTATATGGGCATTCTCTGCATCACCATATGCTTGACAGAGTAATTTCTAAAGTGTTCAGGGAATAGTATAGTGAATTGTGGTGCTGTGAGTAAGTAACTTTTACCATGAACTTTATAACTACCAGCCTTTTGTATGATGAATGTCTGTGTAGGAAATCTTCTTTCTTGCCTGTCTTCAGCCATATCAAAGGCCAAACAGGAATATTGTCTGAGCATTTAAAGACAAGATGGAAGCTGTTCACAAACATATTCCTATTCTTTCCTTAGTCTCCGATCTCTCTCCCATAACTGCATAAGATAAAAAGCTTCGGTTTGGGAGGATATATTTGAGCATGGACAGAGAACTGGTTAAATGATGGATGGCAGAGAGTTGTTGTAAATGGAACCTTTTCAAATTGGTCTAAAGTTGTAAGCGGGGTGCCACAGGGTTCAGTCCTGGGCCCAATGCTTTTGCGTTTATTACACCCTTAATTACCAGGAAAATTTGTGGTGGTTGTTTGCAATTAAGGAACGATGCAATTTTGACCTTTTTGACTGTGTTTGTTCATCCATATTTTCACTCTAATTCCTTTCAGTACATACATACAAATTATATATATATATTTTTTTTTTAAGCACAAGAACATTTTGTATATATTTTCTTGTCAGGATGTGTACACTATTAGTGTCTCCAAATATATTAATTTGATTCTCGTGAATATGGAAGTACCCCATATGGCTAGTATTTCAATCCTCTTTTCACATTTAAAGGGTAAATAATACAAATTCTCCAGTACAGTTAAAGTGGAGAGTGGAGTACCTCAGGGTTCAGTATTGGGTCCGTTGCTTTTTAACATGTTTACAAATGATCTGGAAATAGATATAGAAAGCAAAATATCAATATTTACAGATGATACTAAATTATGCAAAGTCATTAATTCAGAACAGGATATTTTCTCTCTACAGAGGGACTTGCATACAATGTCAGATTGGGCAAACGTGGAATATGAAGTTTAATGTGGGGAAGTGTAAAGTCATGCATTTGGGAGGAAACAATCCCAAGGCTACTTATAAACTTAATGGAATAATTTTAGGTGACTCATTGCTAAAAAAAGACCTGGGTATCCTTGTCAACTGCAAACTTGGAAACAGTGACCAGTGTCAAACAGCAGTAGCAAAGGCAAACAAAGTCCTGTCTTGCATAAAAAGAGGTATCGAAGCAAGAGTGGATAACATTATTTTGCCATTATACAAATCATTGGTAAGACCTCACCTTGAGGATGCAGTGCAATTTTGGGCACCGGTTCTGAAAAAGGATATACTAGAACTAGAGAGGGTACAGCGGAGAGCAACAAAATTTATTAAGGGAATGGAGGACTTGACATATGAGGAACGACTAAACAAACTTGGTTTATTTACTCTAGAGAAAAGGCGACTAAGAGGAGACCTTATCACATTGTACAAGTATATGAGAGGCCAATACAAGGATCTCTGCGGTGAGCTATTTATTCCAAGGCCTGATCAGGTGACCAGGGGACACCCCTTGAGATTAGCGGAAAGGAGGTTTAAACTTCAGCAGAGGAAGGGTTTTTTTTACGGGAAGGTCTGTCAAATTGTGGAATTCATTTGCCCAGGGAGGTAGTTATGGCAGATACAATGGATACATTTAAGAGAAGATTAGATACATTTCTTTCAAAAGGGAACATACAGAGTTATACTGTGTATCAGTAGGCTGATCAGGAAGGTCTGATAAAGACTAATATAATTGGTAGCAGGAAAGCTATAAAATTCTCAGTTACTGAGGTAAGAGGCGAAGGTTGAACTTGATGGACTTGTGTCTTTTTTCAACCTAATTTACTATGTTACTATGTTACAAGATGAACACCATTATTTCCAATCTGTAATTTTTCAATATTTAGCGTGTGAGGATCATAGCTTAGTTGATGCTGTCAGAACCCAAAAATGCCCAACAAAAGTATATGTTTGTGAAAAGTAGGCAACATAGGTAATTCATCAATAGAATTTTGGAGTTTTTTATCCGCTATTTTTCCAGAAATCTGTACCAAAATTGTGGTGGTAATTTGTTTTTTTTTTGTAGTTTTCACACTTACATTTCAATCAGAGGGTAGATGCAAATATAAAAAAAAATGCATTGATTAGTGTTTAGATTCTTCTTCTGAGTTTGGCAGCGCCCCATATACATAAGTTATGAGCTATGGGGCCCAAACTGGAAAATACGTGTTTCCATTTTCACACATGGAGTTTTCTAGACTTGTGCACGGGCAACATTTTCGGTAAAATTCGAATTTGGACTAATTTTTTTTTCTAATTCGGATGATCCTAATTTCGGACCGGGCCTATTCGATTCGAACGAAATTCTGATCCATTCTGAATTATTCGGCCGAATTTAACATGGGTTAAATTATAGCAGTGCGCCTCCGTGCACGATGCTATGATTCTTTGCAGACAGGGTGTGTGTTTAGAAAAAGATCCATCCCAAAAATGGACATTGTCGTACATTGCCAGTCTGTGCATGTCACCTCTACTCCAGTACGGGATGCCAGTCACAATGCAAATATAGAACATCGAGAACCCATGCCTGTCATTCAATTTAGCATGTTCGAACATCGAAACCCCATGCCTGTCCTTCAATATAGCATATGCTCAAACATCGAAAACCCATGCCTGTCATTCAATTTAGCATATGCTCAAACATCGAAAACCCATGCCTGTCACATCCTACCCAACATAAGTGGTCGACTCGAACATGGACAAACTACATGTCACATTTTATGTTAGTACATGGATAAAGATTAAGGTTTCATTTTCTGGTACCAGCCTCCTACCCTACTGTCCCTCTTTAGTACCCAAATTTCTCTCTCTCGTTTTCCTATCCTGATTTCCCCTCATATCAGATAAGTCTATGTGTATATACATTGTAGTGTTTCATACTACATCAAGAATAAACATCAATGATTGTAATGTGATAGATGTAATGTGTTAAAAAGAAAAACTGAGACATTCTGTTGTGAACGAACTGCAACACAGGAGAGAAATAAAAAAAAATGCTTGACATCTATTCTGAAGAGGGGTCCACAGCATTGTCTTAGTATAGCAATATCACCGTTTTCCGTGAGTGTGCAATACAGGGCTCTACGGTAATTGCTGGGCATTTCCCAACGTCATAATCAGGGGATGATGGGAGTTGTATTCTAACTACTGTTAGGAAACACATAAGAGATGCACATTCATCTCCCACCTAGAAATTATTTACACACGAGGCAACTCCCCCAAGTAATACCTAGCCCCTTTCCAAATGAAAGGACTTCCAGAAAGGCTTCAGATCTCTTAGTGACTCACCTGTTATTGCCAGTCAGCGGGACCTGGAGAGTAGGAGGGGGTGATGCTATGGCTGCAGATTAAGTCTGGCACTGTGCTCTTAGTTGGTCACTCATCACAATGTTGAAGCTCAGCCCAGCCAGCACCTTCCGGGTGGAGACACCTCACAGCAATCCTGTTCAGGACACATCATGCACTGTCGTGCACTCATACTAGGGATCCCAAATGTTTAGACTCATTTCGTACAGGGGACACCCTCCTGTATTTGTAAAACCTCTCTAGCAAATCTGGGATGGTAGACCTATTTACTCAAGTCTTGACTTTAGGTGGGCGATAAATAATACAAAATAGGCATAATTTTTCACTATCACATAATTCATGTCACTGAAGCAGCCAGCAGGCATCGCCACTAAGTGAGCATAGGGCTGCCCGGCTGCTGACAGTCACACTGATGGGACACCCTGCAACACAGAACTGGCGGAAGCGCACAAAATAAACATGCTATGGGACGGCAAATTGCCGCCCCTGTCAAAGTGCCGCCTGGGTCCATGGACCCACTGGGACCCATGTAAGGGCCGACCCTGTATTCGAACAAATACCTAATATTTTTTTATATTTTGCACAGGAACAAATATTACTCGCTCTTGCAGTGGCAATAACTGGAACTAATGCTGGCTGCCTACCTATGCCTAGCCTAATGCTACCTGCCTGCCTACACAACAACTGGACACTCTCTAATCTCTTCTTCTCTCTCTGAGCTCCAACAACGCAATGAGGAAATACAGGATGTCTGTCTGTGTGACTGTGTCATTAGTCCAACCCCCATCATGAAACGAAGAAGGCTATTTGAATACAGACAAAAGAGGGAAGTAGTGCATGAAACGGAGAATGGAATTGGACTAGAGACCTGAAAAACTTGTCAAGGGGGGCAGGGATTCCATTGTTTTTACAAAAGAAGATTGTCCCCTTCTGTTATCTGTCTAGTCTTACAACCAGATTCCACATCTGAGAAGAGATGACTTATACTAGGTAAAAGGGGCAGGAGGGAAAACTTTGCTTATGAATCTCTCTCAAACCATAAATGTTTGAGAGATAAGACTTATATCGTTCTTCATGTTTTTTTAATGCCTACAAAATAAAATAAAGATAAAACGAAGTATTACTATCCCTTTAAGGAGTGACATATGAGTGAAGAATGGGTGTACCTTTCTGTTAAGGGGGGGTTTTGGTAATATAAGCAGTGTACAGGTGGAAATGGGGCTTTTGTTTGGCTGAATTTCCTAGTTGCTGTGCCTGACTTAAGCTGAATCTCGCTGTGCCTCAGAGACCGCAGCCTGTTATAGGACTGATAAAGTATAGTTTATTTACATAACACTGTGTATATAGTTCCAAAATTATTCTAACCCAGTCTATTCTGGGGTAATCTTATTCTAATAATTCCTAGTGGATCTTGCCAACCTACCGAGAACTATTACACAGTAGCCATTTGGCTTAAAGTTATAATAGTCTTTGAAAGTCATACAGTCCAATCAAAGAAATAATAGGGTGAGATCAGATTTATAGAAATTTTAGATCATTGAGAGTTATAGTTAACTAGTATTGCTGACACCTGCAGAGCCAGCTGTTTAGTGTGTGTGTGTGTGTGTGTGTGTGTGTGTGTGTGTGTGTGTGTGTGTGTGTGTGTGTGTGTGTGTGTGTAAGTCTGCATATGAATGCTGTGGGATGTGTAGGAGTCCTACTACAAACATGTGTAGGTAATCCACAAATATGTTGTTCTGAGATGGTCAATGCACGCCATTGAACTGGTGTTCTAAATTAACCCTTGAATTGTTGGGAAGTTTTCCTTCTGTTTCTCTTTGTCTGTGGTTCTGGTACTGTCTGTTGGTTCTATTTAAAAATTGCTTGGTCTGCATGTTGGTATCGGGGCATGGTCTCAATCTTTTGGAATAGTCACATTTGTGAATCCACAGTGTGCCTGGTTTGCAGACACACTGTTGTAGACCTTTCCAGTGAAGTATTTCTTTAGGGAGACAAAAAGCGTTGTGAGGAGCACACATCAAGCATGAACAAGATTGAGTGTCTTGTTCTAAGGCATGGTAGCCTCTCAATGGTGCTATTTCTTTAGATTGTGCTATTTCGGCTCTGCTCAAGAGCCGCTGGCTGCTCCCAGGACCAGGATCTCAGGCTGTCAGCTAGAGACTGACATCTGTGCAAGGGGAGGGAGGGGGATACTTTAGCAGAGTCTCTCTCTCAAACTATACAGTTTTTTCTCGGAGTCTTTACAGTCTCACCCACATTTTGTCCTGTTTGTGGACTTTTCACACACATGTTGAGGTAAACAACATTAGATGAGCCATGATAATTTGCCCTTGATATTGTGGTTTTGGTGCGAATGTGGTATGGGTACCTTATCTGTGGTACATGTGTGAAAAAGCAGACATTTCTCAGATTTTCCTGTCCTCCCACTTCACCACCTACTTCTTGGACCCTATGCCCACCCACTTACATGTGACCAACAATTCTCCAGACGTGCCACACACTCTGGGGTGGCCAGGAGGAAGAGATAGGCACATCTCCTGCATTCATGTCATTTGAATGTAAATGAGGCATGATTTCTGTGAAAATCTCTGCAGAGAGTCACACCACTTTATAATATCCTCTCTGCAAGGACTTTACAGCTCCATGCTCACTCCTGTGAAAATGTCTGCAAGGAGTTTGGAGGCCATCACTTTTACATCTTACAATGAATTCAAAATGCACAACTCATTGCAGATCACCTACAAAGGACTTCTTCCTTTCCATTCATTCAACACCGGGACTTCACTCTTCCCCACTATCTCTTCTTGCAATAAAATGACAACGTGGGTACAAGCTTTTGCCTGCTCACTATCTCCTCTTTAAACAGAAAAAGAACATGGGCACTTATTGCTGCTGCAATAACATCATTGTTTCTCCTCTACATACTCCTTTTTGGAAGATTGATAATTTCTTCCTTGGGGTCCTGCAGCACCAGGGGGAACATCCTGGCACTCCATGGGTTAACCCTTTGAGAACCATAGGTTTACGCAGTGCATTGTGTACCCCACTGGCACTCACAGGGTTAAGGAAGCCCATCATTCTTCAATTGAACATAGACAGCAGCACCATCAGGGGAAGTGCCCTTCAAACGCTGACACGGTATTGGCCTGTTTTAAAAAAAAAAAAAAAACAAGTCACACTCATGAGATGTATCTGTATATGGTGAATATATGTCATGGGAGTACCAGCGGCCCATAAATTAATAACCCATCCCTGCGCTGTGCCTACAAGAACTCGAGCTGCTCAAAGACTGAGGTACAGACTAGGATAGCTTCTATTGCCACAGTCTGGTACTCTGGCTATGGGGGTGAAGCGGTGCTTCCTTACACTGTTGGTCCATCTCTCTTGATACAGAACACACTTCAGCGCGAATGCCATAAGCATGGGGGGAGGTGCTTACTAGAAGTTGTGTTAGCATACATTTCCATATCCTGCACACATGTTTCAATTAGAAGTTTGGAATTTCACACTAAAGACAAACACTGAAGTGAAATGCCGTTTATTTAACCATGCAATAATTAAAAAGGTTCATACAAAACAAACATACAATAAGTAAACAAGTTACTTATGAGTGACATACAAAACAAACATACAATAAGTAAACAAGTTACTTATGGGTGACATACAAAACAAACATACAATAAGTAAACAAGTTACTTATAGGTGACATACAAAACAAACATACAATCAGTAAACAAGTTACTTATCTCTAATCCCCTGGAGCAAAACAGCAGTGTGTGAGAGCCCTACACACTAACTCCTAGGATCACATACAGGTGAATAGCCCGACAGACCAGACGTCCCAAATGGCTCTCCACAAAAATGGCTCTGACCACTGTTGTCTTGATTACAGGTTAAAATACAGGCTACGCCCTAAGATGTCTAAAACTACGCATGCGTATGTGATGATTATATAACACTGAGTATCGAGACATCTCTAACTGATACCCGTCAACACTACGTCTTACAGTGCCTGCCCCTCTGCTGTTGCGAAACCTCATGCAGAGCATTAACCCCCAACTGACTGTGAGGAGAACACCAAAAACCATCCCTTACAACACAGAACACAGTTAGTTAGGGTTGCCACCTTTTCTTCAAAAAAATACCAGCCATGGCATTCCCTCCATAGACTTAACATTGGACAGAAGCCAATTTTTTACTGGCCTGCTGGTAAAATACCGGCTGTGTGGCAACCCTAAACACAGTTCATCGCTGATGGAGCTCCTCAGTCGGTGATGCACTGTGTGCAAGATATGGAAGTGTATTCTAAGAAACGTCTAGTAAGCTCCACACCCCGCTACTGTCGACAACAGTGTTTCTAATGCAAAGATGCAACCATATTGTGGATGGCAAAATGACAGTAAATTTGCATACATTCTTCCTGGAATGTCATTGACTTCCCGTCACTATGGCCGCTCTGTGGCTATTTTTTTTTTTTAACTGCACAGGCAGCACTTTCTTTCGCACTATTCAAGACGAACTTCTCCCTCTAGCAATGTTGCCAATGGCATGGACTTTACTTTTATTGTTTAACGGAGACAGGGGCACCTGGCATTGGGTATAATCACACTATCCTACATCTTGTCATTGGGGAACAGGCACATGCCAGGCAGCAGATTACACTGGGCCATCGGATACACTGTATCACCATAACTGGCTGATTGCTAAAGGTGCTTATTAATGCTGCAGATCAGGAGCTGGAGAGCCATCTGTTGGTACCAGTGATGAACACAGACTGAGGTGCGAGTCTCTATTCAGACATGTTAAACTACTTCATGGAGGGGTATTGACCATAGGAGACAGGACAGATAACAGACTTTATGTGGAATTAGAATCACTGGTGGCCAACATGTGGCAGACCAGCAGTTCTTAATGTACTACTTACAGCCTGGGGATCCTGGGTGTTTTATGCCAATAATACAAGAAAGCCAAAAATAAGACAAGTACACATTTTTGCACAGGCTCAGCTTACTTGCTCTCAGGAAAACTGAGGAGGGGGGGGGGGGCGCGTCATGGAATGCAACTTCATGGGCTGCTTCAATTTTGCAATGTGTTCCGTACCCCGACTCTGACACTCAAAGGGTTGTCTACTGGTTATCACTTCCATTTTCCCTGTTTGTCTGCCGAAAGGGGAACATGGCAGTTGCTAGGCAACCCCTCGCAGCCATCACTCCAGCCTCAAGGCGATCCATCTGCTTTGAGCATATTGCCCTTATAATTCTGGGTGGCATTGACCCTCCCTAACAATCTCACTTTCACCAGTGCACAACACCTTCCCTCCCTCTAATTCTCGCTTTCCAAGCTTTGCAGCCTCTCTCGACCCTATTTCCCACTCTCCCTTTTGCTTTCCAGTGCCACTCTCTTGGCACTACTGACTGTCCATTCCTCCCCTAATACCCTTTCACCACTTTGCATTAGTCTCAATCCCTTTCAAAACTTCACATCCTCCTCCTGCCATTTTACCTCTTCTCATCCGCATCCCTCTCTTCCACTTCTTTGGCTCTTCATCCTCCCCTTCTATAAACTGGTCACCAGTTTCATTCACACTGTACAGAATCAATTTAATACACTCTGTTCCATGTGGCCATGGAGAAATGGTACTTGGGAAGACAGAAGAGGCAAAGGGGTTGGGCAGAGGCACGCTAGCTGATACAGTGAAAAGCAGTGTATGTATGTCTCTGCTGTCTGGCGCTTAATGAGTTAACGTGTGTGCGCCTTTTTATTGTTTTTCCAAAGGTGTTTTTTTGTTTTGTGGCTACCAGTAACCAGTATTATAATGCTGGGGTATCAGACAGTGGTTCTGTGGTGGGACAATTCTGGACTATCACCAGATAGTGTATGTCTGGTGCTGTGGTTACCATTAACCAGTATTACAATGCTGAGGTATCGGACAGTGGTTCTGTGGCATGCCTGCTTGAAAAATCAAGGGGTTAAGGTTACAAATCTTACTCTAACATGTAAACTATGTCATACACAAAGGGGGAGGGACAGTCTTATGACCAGGGACACAGAGTGTAACACTCCCAAAGTAGTATGTATCTGTGTGTATTTGCTATGTGTGTGTGTTTGTGTATCTATGTGTCTGTGTGAGTGTGTCTATGCATAATAATTTGTGTGTGTGTGTGTGTGTGTATGGATGTGTGCATGAATGTCTATATATCTCTGCATGTCTATGTATGTATCATAATGGGTGTCTCTATGTATGTATCTTTGTGTCAATTGTGTATTACACACCCATCACAACACACTTGAACCCACAAAAAAAACAGATGGGCAATGCTACCCTACACTGCTAGTTTAATATATTTTTCCTCTGTGTCCTTACCACGGCAGGAAATCAATGGGTTAGCTCCGCCTCCCAGCTGGTAGGACCAATTAACAAACTCTTAAAAGAGACTCCTGGGAGAGAGGATTCAGTTTCTTTTGGTCCTACCAAGCTGGTAGACGGAGGCCATTGGTCTCCTGCTTTTTTTAAAGTTCTCTGTTTGTTATTTTTTATCCATATGTCCAGCCTGCAAACGCTGGACACATTACTGGGAGCACTTCGGTCCTCATACCTTAATAGGTCCCTGAGGACCATGGAGCATTCAGACCTCGTCTTCAGAGCGCTGCCTTGCCTCTAGCGCGCTTTACTCTTCATCCGGTATGAAGAGGGCGCGCGGGAAGTCGGCGTTCCTATTCTGAGCCGAAACCGGAAGTTCGGCCCGATGCGTTCCACCGGTGGAACGCACTTCCGGTTTCGGCGTTTTCAGCGTCTCTTGAGCATGGCAGCGTCCTGGAGGATAAAAGAGCCTGTTCCACAGAAGTAGAGCTTCTATTAGGTGAGTGATCTTCAGTTTTTATGCTGATTTGATGCTTTATCTGTATCCTCTGGTTGAGTACCATGTCTACTGCTCCTAAATCATCCTCTGCTGATAAGACTAAGGCAGCTACAGATGCAGTGACTCCCAAAGAAGATAAGCCTACCACCAAGTCTAAGACTTGTGCAGGCTGTGATGTTAAGCTTTCTGCCTCAGATTCAGCTAAGCTATGCCTAGCTTGTATGAAGAAAGTGGCCAACACTGAGATTCCTGCTCAATTCCAGGATTTCCTTGGGTGGATGAGGTCTTCTATGCAGGAGACTTTCTCTGCGATGCAAGAATCATCCAGGAAGAGGCATAGAGCATCAGATCCAGAGGAAGGTACTTCTGCTATGCATGAGATAGAAGATGAAGGCAGTATTATGGATATAGATTCTGTTGCCTCATCCATTGAAGAAGGGGAGTTAACAGAAGAAAGTGGTTCGTTTAGCCTGGAAAAATTGGAGGGTTTTCTTAAATCTGTAAGAAAAACGCTAGGTCTTTCTGATACTCAGAAAGAGTTAGATATTATGGATGCAGCATTTATAGGTCATAAGAAGCCTGCTGTAGTATTTCCTGTGCACAAATCCATTCAAGACACTATTAAAGGTGAATGGGGACTGACAGATCGCAGATCAGCCATGTCCAGACGTTTTGGAAAAATGTTTCCCTTTGCTGATGAAACTGCAGCATGGACCTCCCCTCCTAAAATTGATGCAGCCATCGCTCAAATTTCAAGACGGACCACCATATTATTAGAAGATGGGGCTACATTGAAATACACCATGGACAAGAGAGCTGACAGTGCTTTGAAAAAGCAGTTTGCAGCCATTGGAAATAATCTGAAATCAGCCACGGCCTTGGCCTGTATGTTTCGTACCCTTAGGATTTGGCTAACTGAATTAGAAGAAAAAATTGATTCTTCAGTATCCCGCTCCAGACTATTGAAAGAGGTTGCTTCCATCAAAGATGCAATCAATTATTCGTGTGACGCGTCCTTGGACGTCATTAAACTACTAGCCAGATCATCAGCCCTTTCAGTAGTGGCGCGAAGAGCCTTATGGATTAGAGCATGGGAGGCAGATGCTTCATCCAAGAACCGTCTAGTATCCTTACCCTTCTCTGGTGAAATGTTATTTGGGGATCGTCTGCAAGAGATCATCAAGAAGTCTTCAGGAGGGAAGAGTACCTTCCTGCCTCAAGACAGAAGGAACAGATCCCCTTTCTCCAAGTATTCAGGGTTTCGCAAGCAATCCTTTCGGGAAGCAAGCAAATACAGGCCAGGACGGAGCTATGACCAGAAGAAGAGAGGTCCCGCACCAAATCCCAGAGGTGGATCCAGGAGGGAATTTCCCAAAAAGGGTCAGTTCCCAAAATCATCGCAATGAAGAGCACAGGGCCCCATCTCTACTCCCAGTTGGGGGCAGACTGGGTCAGTTCCTGGAATCTTGGAAAATGATCCAGACAGATCGATGGGTTCTGAAAATAGTAGAGATGGGATACCCCTTACAATTTCTTTCTGTGCCAGCCATATCAAGATTCATGACATCCCAAGTGACAAACAGAGGTCTCAGGATCAAAGTTGTTCAAATGATCAAGGATCTTCTGGAAGCCCAGGTTATAGAGGAGGTGCCTCTGGACCAGAGGCATTCTGGAGTTTATTCAATTATTTTTCCAGTAAAGAAATCCTCGGGTGGTTTAAGGATGATTCTAGATCTCAAATGGATCAACTCATTTATCAAGACACAATGGTTCAAGATGGAAACTCCGGCATCAGTAATCCGGGTGATTCCTCCTCAAGCCTTTCTCACAAAGATAGATCTGAAGGATGCCTATCATCATATTCCTATTCTATCATCCCACAGAAGGTTCTTGAGGTTTGCGATTTTTGGAAAACATTACCAGTACAAGACTCTTCCTTTCGGATTGGCATCTGCCCCCAGAGTCTTTACTAAGACAACAATAAAGGAATACTAAAGGGCAGACTAGATGGACCAGGTGGTCTTTTTCTGCCGTCAATCTTCTATGTTTCTATGTTTCAAAGTCTTAGCTCCAGTTATGGCAACACTAAGGAAAGAAGGTATGAGGTTAATACCTTATCTAGACGACATTCTCCTTATAGAAGAAAGCAGAGAGAAAGCCATTCAAAGTACTCATCATTGCCTACAGTTTCTGTCTCAGCTAGGTTGGGTCATCAATCATCGAAAAAGCCAGCTGATCCCATCCCAGGATCTAGTGTTTCTAGGCATTCAGTTCAACACTCAACTGGGTCTTGCCTGCCTATCCGAGGAGAGACAAGCCAGAATCAGATCCAGAGTACTAACCTTCCTTCAAAAAAGGATGCACACAGCAAAGGACTTCTCAAAACTGTTAGGCAATCTATCCTCAGCAGTGCACATAGTTCCTTGGGCAAAATTCCATGTCAGAAGAACTCTGGACAACTTCCTGACAAGTTGGAGAAAGCGCCAGGAGATTTCTCACAGCTAATCCGCCTAAAGCAAGCCACAAAGATAGAGCTGACTTGGTGGCTCAGAAACAAAAATCTTCAGAAAGGAAGGACCATCCTGGATCCCACATGGCACATAGTCACTACGGATGCAAGCAGCACAGGATGGGGAGGTGTTTACAACCAGAAGATGGTTCAAGGCCTCTGGACTCAGAAGGAAAGCAAGTTCCACATCAATCTCTTAGAACTGGAAGCCATATGGAGGACACTCAAGCATTTCAGCAAAACCCTGAAGGGGCAAGCGGTTTGTGTCAGATCAGACAACGCAACTGCAGTCAGTTACATTTTAAATCAAGGAGGGACAAGACGTCGCAGTTTGAATGCTGTAGCAAGAAAGATCCTAAATTGGGGTCAGTTAAATGTGTCCTACCTATCAGCATCTCATCTAGCAGGGTCTCTAAACACCCAGGCAGATTTCCTCAGTCGTCAAGTCCTGGATCCAGGCGAATGGTCCCTGAAGGACAAAGTCTTCCAGACCATAACATCCATCATGGGTCATCCAGTAGTGGATCTGATGGCGTCAGACAAGAACAACAAGTGTCAGCTGTTCTATTCCAGGTGGAGGAACCACAGAGCTTTGATGCAGGATGCTCTCAAGTTTCCCTGGAAGTTCCAGTTGGCCTACATATTCCCTCCTTTGCCTCTTCTGCCAGAAGTAGTAAAGAAGATCAGGAGGGACAAGGCCCAGATCATTCTGATTGCTCCAGACTGGCCCAGAAAAATCTGGTATGCGGATCTTGTGAGGATGTCCATCCTACCTCCTTTTCCCCTGCCTCTACTTCCAGATCTATTATCCCAGGGTCCCATTCTTCACTCCAACCCTTTTTTTTGAAGCTAACGGCCTGGAGGCTGAGCGGAGATCACTCAGTTTAAAAAATATCTCCCCTCAGGTCGCGAACACCATTATTTCAGGAAGACGTTCATCATCTTCTAGGATCTACTATAGAATTTGGTCCATTTTTCACAACTGGTGTTCTGAGAAGCAGCTATCCAGAAAATATATTTCTTCCAGTACCATCCTGGAATTTCTGCAGGAAGGCTTTAAGAAAGGATTAAAACCCTCTTCATTAAAAGTCCAACTCTCTGCTCTATCAGCAGTTTTGGCTACCCCATTTGCGGAGGAATATATTGTTAAAAGATTCATGACGGCTATTACTAAGATCAAACCTACCATTAGAGAAATCATTCCGGCATGGGACCTGAATTTGGTTCTCACTCAACTGGCATCCCATGAATCCTTTGAACCTCTGCAATCAATTTCTGTAAAGAATCTGACTCTTAAAACAGCATTCTTGACTGCTATCACTTCAGCCAGAAGAGTTAGTGAATTACAGGCCCTTTCCTGTTTATCTCCTTACACATCTTTTCACCAAGACAAGGTGGTACTTAGAACTAGACCATCCTTCAGATGTAAGGTGTCATCAGAATTCCACCTTAGCCAGGAGATTGTTTTACCCTCATTCTGTCCAGATCCTAAGCATCCCAAGGAAAAGATCTTCCACAACCTAGATTTGGTCAGATGCCTTTCTACCTACCTTGAAAGGACTAAATCCTTTCGCAAGTCAGAATCATTATTTGTCCATTTCTTTGGGAAATTCAAAGGTTCCGCTGCCTCCAAACCTTCTATCGCCAGATGGTTCAGAGATTGCATCAAATTGGCGTATGTGACTGCTGGTCAAGATCCTCCATTAGGTATTAAAGCACATTCTACTAGAGCAATTTCAACTTCCTGGGCCCAGAAGGCGGTAGCCTCACCAGAAGAAATTTGCAAGGCAGCGACCTGGTCTTCCTTGTCAACCTTTATCAGGCACTATAGACTTGACGTCCAGGCCTCAGCTGATGCGAAGTTTGGCAGGAAGGTCCTACAGGCGGTGGTGCCTGTCTGAGGTAGTATCCCTTCCTAGTTTTACTGCTTTGGGAAATCCCATTGATTTCCTGCCGTGGTAAGGACACAGAGGAAAAGGTGAATTTACCGATATTTGGTTTTCCTCTGTGTCCGTCCACGGCACACCCTCCCATATTTGGGACACCCATCTGGGCATTTTTGTCAGTAATGTGCTAGTGGGTGTTATGTTTATTTGGGAGTATGTGTATATATATATATATATATATATATATATATATATATATATATATGTATATGTTTGTGTTTATTTAATACTTCTCCTGGGAAGGAATATTGGATTTATTGTATATATATACTAACCTGTCTCTCTTCTACAGCTTGGACAAAAGTTTAACTGAATCCTCTCTCCCAGGAGTCTCTTTTAAGAGTTTGTTAATTGGTCCTACCAGCTGGGAGGCGGAGCTAACCCATTGATTTCCTGCCGTGGACGGACACAGAGGAAAACCAAATATCGGTGAGTAAATTTCACCTTTTCTTCTGTGTCCCTCCCTGGCATTCTTACAATGGGTAATGTCTCCTCCCTCCAGCTGGGTAGTACTTCCTCCAAACTCGTTAAATGATAGCTGCCTGGTGGTTTGGTTAGTTTTTTTTGTTCTACCCAGCTGGATGGACGTCTTTTATTTTAGTTTAGTCAGTCAGTTTGGGGCCGCTTGTTATGCTGTCTAAATGTACAAACAGCGCTGTGGCTCAGCGATCCGCATATGCAGCGCATAATGTTTGGCATGGCACTCATATTGTCTATTACCTCCTCCCTTGCCCTCCTGGCACGGCAGCCAGGATTTCTCTTGTTCCGATCAAGTTTTCAGCATCCTCAGATGCATGGATGCCATCCACAGCACCAAAACCTCAAACAGGAAGTGGGGTCGCAATCTTTATTGCCATGCGTTCCAGGCATGAAAAGCAAGAGGCAGGAAGTTATGCTGCATCCTAGGCAGATGGAACGGCAGTACACGGTGATTTCCTCTTCCTCCCTGTTACCTGGCAGGTATAAAAGGTAAGGAATTTACCTTGTTTAAATCTTGCCTCTAAGAGCCAGAAAGATAAAGAGAAGGATAAAGACAGAGAGAAGGAGAATCCTACTAAGGAGGATAAAGGGTCTACTAAATTTAAAACTTGCCTAACTTGTGATGCAAAAATAAACCCTAATGATGTTAGCAAGCTATGTCAGGAATGCATCAAAAAAGTAGCAGGACAGGATAGGATGTCTCAATTCACAGACTTTTTATCCTGGATGAAAGTGTCCATGCAGGATACTTTCAAAACCATGCAGGAAGGGGAACCTTCTAAGAAAAGAAAACGAATGGACCCAGGGGAAGGTACTTCTTCATGACTTGAAGAAGATAACCTGGAACCCAGCCTGTTTGACCCTGAGTCAGAATTTTCAGTTGAAGAGGAAGGCGAATTAACTGAGGATCAAGGCTCCTTTAACCTAGATAGGGTAGATAGCCTAGTCAAATTAGTCAAAAATCCCTTGGGTTGTCTGAGACGCCTCAAGATCTTAATGTCATGGATACAGCCTTTTTAGGAAAGAAGAAGGAAGTTCCACTTTTTCCCGTTCATCAGTCTATAGTGGACAGTATCAATGAAGAATGGAAACTGGGAGATAAGAGGTCTAGCGTTCCTAGAAGATTTTCACGTATGTACCTATCACGGTGCCCATGCCTTCGCTGGCAACATTGTTATGTCTAACTACTTCCTCATTCTCTCTTATTGGCTACCGTGGATTGTCTCCGCCCAGTCCTAGCCTTTTTATACTGATCTCTGTCACTTCAGCGCTGCCCTTTCGTGGTGTAGCAGTTGCCAGTGCTTGTTCTGTTTATTCGTGTGAATCCTGTGTATGACCCGGACTGTCTGACTATTCTGCCTGATCTACTTTCCTGCGCCGTGTACCGATGCTCTGTGTACCGACCCGGCTTGACTGACATTCCTGCTCTGTGTACAGACTCGGATTGGCTGACGTTCCTGCTCTGTGTACCGACCCGGCTTGACTGACATTCCTGCTCTGTGTACAGACTCGGATTGGCTGACGTTCCTGCTCTGTGTACCGACCCGGCTCGACTGACGTTCCTGCTCTGTGTACTGACTCGGATTGGCTGACGTTCCTGCTCTGTGTACCGACTCGGATTGGCTGAGGTTCCTGCTCTGTGTACCGAACCGGCTTGGCTGACGTTCCTGCTCTGTGTACCGACTCGGATTGGCTGAGGTTCCTGCTCTGTGTACCGAACCGGCTTGGCTGACGTTCCTGCTCTGTGTGCCTCCCGGTACCATTGTACCCTGTATGGTGGAGCATCAAAACCCCTCCTGATGTCCCCCAGCCACTGATCTCCCAGCCAGTTTGGGGCATCATGCTCCACCATGAGGTCTGAATTTTAATACAAATTAACCCTTTAAGTGCCACAGAGGTATCTAAAGCATTGCAACACAATGCATTGGATACCTTTCTGTCACTCAAAGAGTTAAACTTTTTTGCCAAACACCTGTTAGTGTATGTGTGTGTGTGTGTGTGTGTGTGTGTGTGTGTGTATGTATAAATATATAATATTTATTCAAATCTAAAAACAAATTAATTGCAAATGAATAAATAAAAATGTGGTGATTGTAAATGTAAAGCACGAATAGTAAGAGCAGAAGAGATATAGAGTCACTGAATATTCACAATAACGTAGTAAGGATATAAGCAAAGCTGGTACAGATGTATTCTTACTTGAGTCCAGCAAAAACTATTGAATATGGCAAGGGGATAGCAGTCCCACAGAATCAAAGGATAATCTGTATGTGCAGAAAAACGTTCTGTACAGATGTACCCTTACTTCCAAACGTGTGCATATGAGCATCTCAAATGTAGAGAACCATCCGTCTTCTCCATTGCAATCTACAGTATGTTTCATGATCTGGCTCTCAGCAGAGCACCTTAGGACTGCAACATCAATATGGCATCCAAGTAACTGTGCGTGATGTCTCTCACTCAGTGTTCAGAACAGGCTATAGCCGTAATCTCAAATACATTTTGGTGCATACAATTACACCTGTCTCAAGGAGTAAAGAGACTGGGGAGTCTCAGGCTATCCCTATTTGAAAGGGATGAGCAATCACAAGTGGGGGGAGTGGCTTTCTTCCGAGGATGACAATATAATAATTTGTTTCATTCTGAGTTGTTGAATAGAAATTAATAAAAACATAACTGAAAAGAAAAAAAAATCAGATATATAGAAGTGAGCCTTCAGCTTGGACACAAAACCTGAAAAATGATAAAAGAATAAATGCCAACCAGAGGGCTATAATAGAGGCAGAATGTATCTAATGAAATGACTTGGTAAGAAATAGTAAAATGCCAATATTGTGTTAATACAATCACGTAATCCCGAAGCTAAATAGTACAGAGTAGGATGGTGTATATCCATGAGAAATAATAGTAATTAAATCTAGAGAGAGATAAACAATACCTCTAATTCCGTAGGCCTAAACCAGATAGGGAAATAGGCAACATAAATGGAAAAGTGGGGCACAGAGCAGTGGCCCAGTGGAGGTCCAGGGCTCAAAGACACTATAAATTAGATCCCCAGTAAGTCCATTAGGGGACATGGTTACAGTATGACTAGCCAAAGACTTCTTGCTTTGCAAGGTTCTTGTATCAAGCCCCACCTCTATTTGTGGGGTACTGTGGTCAACACGCCACACTGTGATCACAGATCATGTCTATGAAAAAAAAATGTACTTTGGTCCTCCAGAGGGTTCACTTTTAAAAGGTCACATGCAAAAGTGTGTGCGACCACATCTCGCATTAACTATGTTGCCAGGATAAAAATGGCGACCTGAGAATCTCGCACTGCATGAAAGCGCGATATTCTCGGGTCACACCATGATACATCGGAGTCAAGTCAGGTCTGCTAATTTCAGTGTATACCAGGTGCAAGGGGGTGTTAACCCTTTTTATTGTAATAAAAAAAAAAAAACGTGACATGCTGCGTGCATCTGCCGTCAGGTCTGCTAGTTCGGATGAACATATCAGAGAAAAGTACATCTAATGCCATGTATAACAATGTGCAAATTCAACCGACAAGCTCTGTATCTAATCTCCGGACTCTTTCTCCTTCTCTCTCTCTGCGTGCAGACGGACAGAGCGGAGCACGCGGAGAGAGAGCCCGGAGCAGTGCTCATCAACACTGCTGTCATATATTTAAGAACTGTAAGTTGTTTAGAGACTCAGCGTGGCAGTTGAATTTGTACATTGTTTTTACATGACATTAGATGTACTTTTTTCTCATATGTTCATCCAAACTAGCAGACCTGACTGCAGATGAGTGCCGCATGTCACATTTTTTTATTACAACACCCCCCTTGCACTTGGTATGCATTGAAATTAGCAGACCTGACACTTGACACTAGATGGCAATGTTTCATAGAGCGACCTGAGAATCTCACGCTTTCATGCAGTGCAAGATTCTCAGGTTGCCATTTTTACCCTGGCGACATAGTTAATGCGAGAGGTGGTTGCATGCTATTTTGCGTGCAACCTTTTAAAAGGATACCCTCCATAGTGCCCCGCCCCAAGACTTTGCAGTCCTTGGGGGTTAATAACAAGGTCTCGGTTGTCCATACTTTTTTTAGGCTCACGCTTTCTTTATAAGTTAGGTTGTGTTGGAAATACCATGGCTTTTCAAAACTCTTTTCACTGTCGTCCAATACAGGTTACTGGTACACTGGGAGGCGATCCGCCCCTTTAAGTAGGCAGGAACATTCATCTAAATGTATGCAGGGGGTGGAGCCTCCCCTCCCTCTCAGGCTGCACCTCAGTCAGAACAAGCCAGAATTATTTGTTCCTCGGTGTGTTCACACCAGGCAGAGAACAGCTCTCTTCAAGTTTTAGTTTCTTTGTTATTTTTACAAATATGGAATACCACCATTAGGCGGGTTACCAAGGCTGTCAAATGCGCTATTTAAAGTGGATAGCACAGCTTCCAGGGTGCTTCTGGTGGATCTTTTACCCTGAAGAGGGAATAACTTGATTTCAAGTATTTCCCTGGGGAATTATGCTCTGTGGTGATTCCTTTCTGATCTTGGTAACCTAAAGACAGAAGTCCTGCAGGAAAGGTGAGCCACCCTTTGAGTGCCGAAGGTCCACTTGTCCCTCAGTGTCCATTCATTGGGATTGTGTTTGGGAGTTCTCATTGTGCACTCCAGCGCTCATTGGTTGTTTTTATTTATTTTGCTATGCAATGTATATGTGTATGTCTGAGTTTTGGAGCAGTTTATGTGGGATTTAACCCTCTCTCTGCTGGGTTTGTCTATTTTATGGGCATTTGCATTGTTTACCTTGGTTGGGTAATGTTTGCTGTTATAGTATATATGTTTGCTATGTGTTATGGAACTTTTACTTTAAGGGTAAAATTTATTAGAAATAATGTTCCGCGCCTTTAAGCGTGCTTTTCCTGCATAGACGCCATTGCTCCTTTACTCTCTATGGACTTACACTCTTTGGGAAGTATCTCTGGAACCGCTTCACATAGCGACTTCAGAGAGGGCTCATTTTATTTGTCTTCCCTTGCTCTATCATCCGGTTGTATGTTTGAGTGTGTTGGGGGACTGGGGGGACTTCGGTCACTGTTTTGGGGTACTTTGTGAGGAAAACTACGCTTCCCATGAGCGCTTGGTTCGCGCTTTTTTTCTGATTGGCTCCCGTCGCGGCAGCCATTTTGTGAGTTCTTCTCATAGAGTATACTACGCAGGGACCGGACCTTCTCTCTCTCTTCTGCTGATTAACCCTTCACTTGCCAGATAAGTTTAGTTTTAAACGTTTCTGGGGTGAATTTTTAATCTTTCACACTTTAATCGGGTGATTCCTATCAGTGGGGTATATCTGACGCTGTGAGCATGTCTACTCCACTTGATCCTGGGACTAGACCTAAGACGAAGGAGGCTGGGGTATCTGTCTCCCCCATTGCGTTTTGCTCCTCCTGTCATGCAGGGCTACCTAGAGAATTTTCTGGTCATTTATGCCCAACTTGTGTGGAAGGTCATGGCAGCAACCCAGGGCCTTCCAGTCACACTATTGAGCCAACATGGGTGAAATAGTTCAAGGCTGCAACTAGGGATCCCAGATCCACTCTTCAGCTCTTTCCCTCTCAGGTTCAGGGGACTCTTCAAGTATGGCAGACCCCCTCCACTGTCAGGACCTCCTTGCCCAAGCCACAGGGAGCTCCTGACGTTTCTGATTCTTCTGAGGAAGAATTGTTGCAGGATTCTGATGTTGAGGATGGTACAGTTATTGAGTCTACCAGATCCATTGGGGACCCTTATGAATGTGACCCTGAACTCTCTGCGGAGGGTTTGATCAGGGCTGGGTTGACCACCCTCAATCTTCCCTTGCGTCAGGAATCTACTCTTGACCCAACGGACGTGTTTCAGAAACCTTCTAAGGCTGTTACATGTTTTCCTACTAATCCTACTCTTGAACGCTTAGTCTCTGATGCGTGGAAAAATCTTGATAAGTCCTCTTCAGTCTCAAAAAAGTTTGCCAAACTTTATCCTTTTCCTGAGACTGAACTGGCTAAATGGGTTCATCCTCCTAAGGTGGATGCTCCAGTTTCTAGATTGTCTAAATCTACTGCTTTGGCTGTATCTGATGCTTCTGCTTAGAAACTTGTCTTAAGTCTATTTTTGCCTCTATTGGTACTGCCATGCGTCCAGCCTTTGCTGTGGCGTGGGTTAACCGGGCCATTACGGGCTGGACTGAACAGCTTACTGTGGCGGTTCGCCAAGATGCGCCAGTGTCAGAGCAGTTGCAACTCCTTGCTAACATTTCTGAAGCTCAGAATTATGTTTCTGACGCTGCTTTTGATGCAGTTCGCATGATGGCGAGGGCCTCCACTTCTTCAGTGGTGGCTAGACGCTCTCTTTGGCTGAAAATTTGGTCTGCTGACACCGCTTCCAAGAAAGTGTTACTTTCTTTGCCCTTTCAAGGGACTTCCCTGTTTGGTTCAGAATTAAAGGAGTTGATTAGCGAGGCTACTGGAGGTAAAAGTACTCTTCTACCTTCAGTCTTTAAAAAGAAGTTTCCAGCCAAACGCAATCGGTCCTTTCGTTCCTTCCAAACTGAGACACGTTCTGCGTCCCAGACGGTTCCGCCTGCTTCGCACTCCTCCTCCAAGCCCAAACAGTCCTGGAAGCCCAAAGTTGCCCCCAAGGCCAAGAACTCCAAGACTGCTTCGGCATGACTCGCCGAACCCGGGTCCGCATCCGGCTGTAGGTGGGCGCCTTCACATGTTTTGCCGGACTTGGGAGGAGTCAGTGGCGGACCCTTGGGTTCTTCAGGTGGTGTCAGAGGGATACAGGATCCCTTTCTCCTCTCTTCCTCCTTTTCAGTTCCATTTTACTCGTGCTTCTCAGGAACCTACAAAAAGGCGTCTGTTCGACAACGCTATTCAGGATCTTTTGGACAAAGAAGTCCTGGAACCAGTTTCCACAGAGGACACGGGTTCAGGATTCTATTCCAACCTGTTCGTGGTGGCCAAAAAGGACGGTGGCGCTCGTCCTATTTTGGACCTCAAAGATCTCAATTCCTTTGTTGTGAGTACCCACTATCGTCAGGAATCCCTGCGCTCTGTGATAGCTGCTATGTCTCTGGGGGAGTTCCTTGCCTCCCTGGATCTTCAGGATGCTTATCTGCACATCCCTATCCATCTAGCGAGCAGGCGTATCTCAGGTTTGCCTGCCACAAAGGTCACAATTTTTGGCTCTTCCCTTTGGACTGACTACAGCTTCGCAGGTTTTTCAGAGAGTCCTGGGTGCTTTGATAGCGGTGATCCATCGAGATGGCATCAGGGTGACTCCCTACATGGACGATTTACTCTTGAAAGCTTCATCTGCCGAGATCCTTCACCAGCAGGTTCAGGCATGTATTCAGACACTCACTCGACATGGGTGGATTGTGAATCTGGACAAGTCAGACTTGATCCCATCTCAGCAGATACTCTTCTTGGGTCCCCTGTTCGACACTCAGAGGTGCATGGTGTTTCTCCCAGACGAGGTGGCTCATCAGATTGCTCTCCGAGTATCAAAGATTTTGGCTCTCGAGCGAATTCCAGTTCCGAAGTTGACATCTCTGGTGGGGAAGTTCATTTCCACCATAGAGGCGGTGCCATTTGCCATGGCACACACCAGGGAACTTCAGAGGTTTGTGATCCAGACGTGCAGGAATCATCCAGACCATCTGCACCTGTCAGTCTCTCTGCCTCCTCATGTCGAGTTGAGCTTGGAGTGGTGGTTGGACCTGTCTCATCTCCTGAAAGGGAGATCCTTCCAGATTCCCTATTGGACCACAGTCACGACGGATGCCAGCCTCCTGGGATGGGGGGCAGTGTTGGGTCGCTTCAGTGCTCAGGGGAAGTGGGGATTGGAGGAATCTCTCCTCTTATCAATGTTCTGGAACTACATGCCATCTTCCTTGCCCTGAGACATTGGGAGTCTCAACTGGAGGGTTGTCCAGTCAGAGTGGAGTCTGACAACGTCACCGCAGTGGCCTACATCAACAGACAAGGCGGAACAAGAAGTCTCGCCGCATGGTTAGAAGTCAAGGCCATTTTATCTTGGGCGGAGGCACATGTTCCCGTCATTTCAGCGGTACACATTCCAGGCGTAGACAACGTCATGGCAGACTTCCTCAGTCATCACACAGTCGACAGCGGAGAGTGGGTTCTTCATCCAGAGGTGTTTCACCTTCTGACCCAGATGTGGGGGGTTCCTGTAGTGGATCTGATGGCAACCAGGCACAACAGGAAGGTGTCAGTGTTCTGCTCCCGGTGGAGGGACTCACTGGCCCTGGCAGTGGACGCCTTGTCCATCCCTTGGGACTTCTCCCTAGCCTACATCTTCCCTCCTCTTCCTCTGTTGATCAGAGTCATCCAGAAGCTGAAGGTGGAGCGTTGTCTGGTCATCCTAATCGCTCCGAACTGGCCTCGTCAGTCCTGGTATCCGGATCTGATGGAAATGTCTGTAGCGGAACCCTTTCCACTTCCAGCTCGTCCAGATCTGCTGCTACAAGGGTACCTGTGGAAGGAGGATGTTCATCGTCTTCATTTGATGGCCTGGAGGTTGAATCCTCAATTCTGAAGAAAAAGGGTTTTTCCTCTTCTGTGGTGTCTACGATGCTTAAAGCTCGCAAGCCTGTATCTTCCAAGATTTATCATCGAGTCTGGTCAACCTTTGTTGCATGGTGTGCTGATAGGGATCTATCACTTGATTTCCATCTTCCTACTGTCCTGACCTTTTTACAGGACTGGGTTGAGAAAGGGCTCAGCCTGAGTTCTCTCAAGGTTCAGACGTCTGCTCTGTCTGTCTTTTTCCAGGAACACATTGCCATCCTCCCTGATGTCAAAGTTTTCTTCCAGGGTGTGGCTCATGTTCGTCCCGCTTTCAGGAGTCCAGCTCCTCAGTGGGACCTCAATCTAGTTCTGGGGGTTCTCCAACGACCCCCATTTGAGTCCTTAGCTTCCATTCCTTTACGCCTTTTGACCTGGAAGATGGCCTTCCTCTTGGCTATCGTATCAGTTCGCCGGGTGGCAGAGTTACAAGCCTTGTCTTGTAAACCTCCTTATCTAGTGTTCCACAAGGATAAGGCTGTGCTTCGCACTTCCAAGGAATTTTTATCTAAGGTTGTTTCCGAAATCCACATCAATCAGGAGATTGTGGTGCCCTCTTTCTGCCCTAACCCTTCCTCTGACAAGGAGAGGGATCTTCATTTGTTGGATGTCGTGCGTTGTCTCAAATTTTATGTTCATCGCACTGAGTCAGGAAGTCTGACGCTCTGTTTGTCATTCCTGAGGGGCCTAGGGCAGGGAGACCGGCATCCAAGGTGACCATTGCATTTTGGATAAAAAAATCTACTATTCGTAAGGCTTACGAATTGCGGAATAGACATGTGCCCTTTCGGGTCACTGCTCATTCCACCAGATCATTTGGGGCCTCTTGGGCCTATAAAAATCAAGCATCTGCTGATCAGCTGTGCCGGGTGGCCACTTGGTCCTCTGTGCACACGTTCTCAAAGCACTACCGTGTGGATGTGCTGGCCTCGGCTGATGCCAGCTTTGGGACGAAGGTCCTGGAGGCAGTTTTGCCTGTCTAGGATCTTCTTCTTCTGAGATTCTCAGTGCTTCCTTACTGTTGAGCCCCGTTGGCTCTGTTCAGTGTGCTGTGTTTTGTTCTTGGGGTCTGTTCTTACCCCTAGTTGGTGTCTGTTGACACTTCTGCTTGTTGGGATCTATGACCGGTTGGTTCATAGAGGTTCTGGTGACTTTGGGGGCCTTGCGCCTGGTCCTTGCCTTCTTCCATCCTCTGGGAAAACTCAATGTTTGGACATCCCAGTGTACCAGTAACCTGTATTGGACGACAGTGAAAATAGGATTTTAGTCTTACCTGTTAAATCCTTTTCACTTAGTCCATACAGGTTACTGGTCTCCCACCCTGTCAAGGGACCATGCTTGGCTCTCCTGTGGCACGCTGTGGGAGTCCTTTGGGGCATGCTCACAGGGGTCTTCTTCTTCTCTCCTATCTCTGGTCAGTGTTAGTGTCTCAAATCATTCTGGCTTGTTCTGACTGAGGTGCAGCCTAAGAGGGAGGGGAGGCTCCGCCCCCTGCATACATTTAGATGAATGTTCCTGCCTACTTAAAGGGGCGGATCGCCTCCCAGTGTACCAGTAACCTGTATGGACTAAGTGAAAAGGATTTAACAGGTAAGACTAAAATCCTATTTTTAATGTCCTTAATAACCATCTTGGCAATGGTTTCAATGAAGACACCTATTAGGTGCTGGTGGTGGTATAGATGGTATGATAAGATTCCTCAGATAGCTTCTCTAGAATATGGAATACCTCTAAATCCTCTTCCTTGAATGTACTACCAATATTCTGCATTGCTATGTTTGGTTGTAGATTATCTTTTTTTAATATTGTAATGTATTTTGAGAGCCTCCTTATAAATCACTGGGTATCTACTGAAAAGTTCAAAATGATTAGGGGCAATTTTGAGTCCTTTCTTGACCATTGAAATTTCATCTTCATTGAGAGTATAATCGGACACTTTGAAAATACTTGATTTAGGGAAGGTTTCTCTACTGATATCTCTTTTTTGTTTGTTCTTAATTCCTCCTCACCTTCCTTTTCTTTTCTTTTTACTTCAATGTGATGATTGTGTGGGATTCACATGTAGTTTTTCCATTTTTCCCTTACCCAGTGATGAAATGTAATATTAGTCTTAATATTTGACCTATAGCTTATATAAAGATGTAGAAGGCTGTTATTGATTTGGAGAAGATTCAGAGGATTTTATAGTATTCTTGAAGAATTATTTTAAATGTACATGTAGTGTTTTCTACAAATTCTCCAGTTAATATTTGAACTCTTATTAGTCAGCTGAATATCGATATGGGCAGTAACATAAATCTTCTGTGTTTATACCTCCTGTGATAAAATATCCTTGGTGAGTTAGGCCAAATCCCATTCAGTAGTAGATACTTTTTATGGTCAATGACAGTGATACTGGTAGCTAGTGATTGGTCTTATTGTATTGACTATAGTCCAGTTAATAGACTTCGCTCATGGGTATGTGTGAGTGTATCTGCAAGCTTTCCTGTGGACCCATTGTCTCACTAGGTTATCTCTGTAATCCCCATCACTCCTTTCCAACCTTCCAATTTGCTGGGCATTGATGTTCTATGGGCAAGACAGGTCAGCTGGCAGTGCCAGGTATTAGCCCTCTCAATGAAGTGGCTGACTAACAGGCCAGGAGGTGAACCAACTGGAGACAAGAGAGCTGCTAAACAGAACAGACACTGAAACACCAGCCAACACTGCTTAATTACTTGCAGAGTGGAACAGGTTGCTGGGGAGCTATAGGTTGGCAAACCGCAGCATCCCTCAAGACTGCCTTTGAAGAGCTGTTTTAGAGTGAAGTTGGGGTGTGTAGCTAGTGAGCATTGTGGACTGCAAAATGAATAACCAGGACTGGTTTTGATAGAGATGAACCAGCATGGTCACACTTGCTTATTGATGAAAGCAACAGTAGCAGCAAGCAGGTAAGCACAATTACTAGAACCTCATAATTAACCAAGGTCACAGTATCCAAATCAGCATGCAAACTCTGATCTATAAAGTAGCTGAGATCAGTGCAGGTAGCAAACAAGCATTGGCAGGATTTTCAAGCCAAGGACAAAACAAAATGCAGGAATCCAAAACCATGCTAGTCAGAAGGACACTACACATGCACTGAATTGTCTGAGGCTGCTTGATGTAGATCACCGTAAGTAGAGTGGGAGTTGCCAGATAAACAGAGCTGCAAATAATAGAAGAACAGGACTTACTGGACTGGGTTCATACACGGGGCATGGCAGGTTACCTGTCAACGCTGGATATTGGCATTGCCCCTAAAGACACTGGACAAAGTGAGTCAACTGGCAGTGCTGGACATTGGCCCTGTACTGGCACAGGGCAGGATTCAGGAATATACGTACTGGTCAGATAAGGCTCAAGAACACCTATTTCTTCATTGCCCAGACAGGATTCAAGAGTGACAGTTTCTTCACTGGCCAGACAGGGTTTAGGGTCACACTTGTTTTCACTGGCCATAGAGGGTTCAGAAATGCTAATGTATTTAACACATTGTTTTCAAGCAATGATAGAAGAGGCCCCAACAAATAGCAAATACATCCATGCCTTTTTACAATTATAGTGTTAACACAATAAGAGGTCATGGTAAACCTGGAAAAAATTAAGACTGACTAAGCACCTGATCCTGATGGTATACATCTGCTGCTAATGCATTGTGGATGACCTGTCAGACTGTACATTTACTGCCACCCTGTGACAGCCTCTTGTATAAACAGTTGTCTCTGGCCACAGGATTAACATTGATTTGATGTTTGCTTGTTTATATTGTCAATTCTATATGCTATTGTATATAAATACACCAGCAGGGTGGCATGTCTATGATGCTAGTACCAACATCCTTGGATTGATTTTTTTCTTCCTTTCTCAGTGTAATTTAGGCTCCTGATTTGGCCCATTCTGTCTCTGAAATGCACACACACCATCCCTTGGTATTTGACTACCTGTGTTATATAGACTGGTACAGACATGTGCCCCTGTCCCTAATGGAGTCTTTGGACCCCATATTCATTGCTATTACATATCTCCTTTCCCTGTGGGAGAGAAGTGGAAGGGATCATTGTTTGTATACTCTTCCTCGCTGAATGGAAACAGTAAAGCAAAGGGTCCTCAAACCTCTTCCTCTGGCATTATTGTTATTAATATGAGGCCTTCAGACCCATATTAACCCCTTAAGGACCAACAGCGCGGCTGGCACTTAAGAACCACTGACCCTTTTTTTTTATTTGTGCAGTGGATTCAGGGAATTCCATGATGTGCCAGGACCTTCGTGGGTCCTTAAGGGGTTTATTATTTGTAGACACATTCTCTACCCTTTCCTTGGTCATTATTATTTATTTTTAATGTATATTATTTTAGAACAACAGATTGGCTGCTGATCAGGTGGTTCATATAAACACAAGGCTCAGCCATACTCCCTTACAGAATGTGGCTCATTCTTTTGTTTACATGAATCAGCTTATCGATGGCCAGTCCACTGATTATATTTAACAGATGATCGATCGGTCCTGTGTTTAATCAGCTCTTAGGAAGCCAGGTCATATAACTCTATATATTTTAACTCAGGGCTGCTGCTGCTCTTGCTGCTGAAGCCTGAGGGTGAAGCATCCTCTGTTCTTTAGTCTGTTATAATTTTCATGGTGAAGTGATCTCCACACGTTGACAGACAGACTTCATCATTATACATATAAGAAACATTATCCCAGAGCTAAGGTGTAAATCTATAGAGACATTCATTAGTTAGATATTTTATTAGATACAGTGATTAATTTTAACTATAAAACAATCAAAATTGTAACTATAATTATAAAGGACACCTGAAAGTCTTATTTGACTGGCTAAGTCACCTTGTGGAGTGCTTAAATAATTTTTTAAAAAGTTATATTTTGTGAACTTTGTGTTTCAATTTTTATTCTTCAGACAGTAATATAAAAATTGCCAACTGTCCACTTCATAAGGTAAAAGGAACACATGTGGGGTAGATTGCCAGTTCTTTTTTGAGACAGGAATACTCTTGAATACAGCCCTCTAATACACATACCTGGGAACTCTCCGATTTTGCCCGGGTCTCCGGGGCAGTGTGTGAATCACCGGGTGGGCAGAGTTTAAGTAGAAACTATGCTCACTTGTGCTCCATCCTGCCCGGTTCCTCCCACTCCCCGCCCTCTTACATCCATTTTGCAGGGGGGTTTTGTGGGGGTTTGTTTTGTTTTGTTTTTTGTCCCGCGACTAAGCACCGCCCCTTTTATGACGCAATTCGCGTCATTTTCCTCCTCCTGGGCACTGACAGGGTTACCCTCCGGGTAGCCCTGTTTCAAAAGTTCCCAGGTATGCTAATACATCAGTTGACGATGTATATCACAAAAATCTGTAGCTCAAAGAATGAATGAATGAATATATTTATTTATATAGCGCCACAAGTGTACACAGCGCTTTACAATTTCAGGGTTTAAACAATTCAGGGTTACAGGTGCTTTGTAGAGTGAAACATTGGGTGCGAGGTCCCTGCTCGAAAGCTTACAATCTAAAGTGGTAATGGGAGACATACAGAGTACATTAGGGTCAAGTGCTGAATACAGTGCTAGTTCTGATGATGATAGAGGACATCAGTAATGTAAATAATTTATAAGAGCGTTCATTGTACAACATCAGTGCCTTCTAGCATGCTGCGATTTTATCCAAGAGGTACATTTTCAAGTGAGATTTGAAGGTTATCAGAGGTGCAGTGGCGCAGGTTGGATGGTAGAGCATTCCATAGATACGGAGCAATGAGAGAAAAAGGTTTGATACGTGACAGAGCTGTAGAGACAAAAGGAGGTGAGAGAAGACAGTCATTGGCTGAACGTAAGTGGTGGGATGGGGTATAACGGGAGATCAGAGTGGAAATGTAAGAAGGAGTAAAGGAGAGAAGTGCCTTGAAAGAGAGAAGTAAGATTTTGTAAGATATCCGGAGTTTGATAGGCAGCCATTGGAGAGTTTTGAGGAGGAGTGGGGCAGGGACAAACCTAGGTGACAGAAGAGTAATTCGTGCTGCAGCATTCTGTATAAATTGAAGTGGTTGAAGATGGGAAGCAGGAATGCCAGACAGAAGAATGTTGCAATAGTCCATGCGGGAGAGGATGATTGCATGTATAAGAATTTTAGCTGTGGAGGAACGGAGGAAGGGACGGATTTTTTCAATGTTACGCAAAAGAAAGCGACAGGATTTAGTAATGGCATTAATATGAGAGGAAAATGAGAGAGAGTTGTCAATTATCACCCCTAGACACCGTGCTTCTGATACTGGATTTATGGTAGTGCCATTTACAGTCACCTGGAAGGGCGTTACAGGGCCAGGTCTAGGTGGGATGAGGAGCAGCTCAGTTTTGGACATATTGAGTTTGAGGTGCCTATGAGCCATCCAGTCTGAGATGGCCGAGAGGCAAACTGTGACTTTAGCCTGGATATCAGAAGTGAGTTGAGGTACAGATAAGTAAATCTGGGTGTCATCTGCATAGAGGTGATATTTGAGACCAAATGAGTTAATAAGATCACCAAGTGTTATTGTGTAAAGAGAAAACAGAAGCGGTCCTAGAACAGAACCTTGAGGAACCCCAACAGAGAGTTGGATGGGGGAGGATGAAGAGGTGGCAGAGGAGACACTGAAGGATCTGATGGATAGATAAGAGGAGAGCCAGTCCAGTGCTGTGTTGCGGATTCCTAAAGAGTGAAGAATGCGGAGGAGGAGTGCATGATCAACAGTATCAAAAGCTGCTGAGAGATCAAGCAGGATAAGAATTGAATAGTGACCTTGAGATTTGTCAATGTGAAGATCATTGACAACTCTTGTAAGAGCAGTTTCAGTGGAGTGAGCATTACGAAATCCAGATTGTAAAGGGTCGAGCAGGTTGTATGCATTGAGGAAGTCGCGTGAGTAGGCTAAGCGTTCCAAGAGTTTAGAGGCAAAAGGCAGAAGAGAAACTGGTCAATAGCTAGAGGGTGTGTTACTGTCAGAAGAGTTGTTCTTAAGGATAGGTCTTACTAAGGCATGTTTGAAGTCATCAGGAAAGATGACTTCATTTGTAATAGGATCGGGATTAGTGTGGGGGAGAGGGATTGGATGAGGTGAGAGGGGAGCGGATCAAGTGCGCATGTAGTGGACGGAGCGGAGGATAGTAGGTTAGTCAGTCCCTCCTCCATGACTAATGAGAAAGAGTCCAGAGTGCCAGGAGGCGAACGAGGGAGGCCAGGAGGAGATATACAAGGTGGTATATTATCCTGGATGGAGTCCACCTTGGCTTTGAAGTAGTCAGCAAAGTCTTGTGGCTGTATGGAGTTAGCAGGGGAAGCAGATGGAGGGCGAAGGAGGAAGTCAAAGGAAGAGAAAAGTCGTTGGGGGTTGGATTTATGAGTGTTGATTAGTTGTGAGAAGTAATTTTTTTTTGTAAGAGACAGAGCAGAGTTAAAGCAGGACAGGAGGAACCTGTAGTGGAGAAAGTCTGCCAGAGAGCCAGACTTTCTCCACAGTCGTTCAGCTGAACGGGTACAGGAGCGGAGGAAGCTGGTGTCTTTATTAAGCCATGGCCGCGGGTTAGTTCTGCGAGCCGATCGGAGAGACAGAGGCGCATGCAGGTTCAAAGAGCAGGATAGGACTGAGTTGTATGTTTTGACAAGGCTGTTAGTGTCAGGATTGATGGGAATAGATGAAAGTCCAGTGGCCAGGGAGGACTGGAGAGCCGTGAGATTAAGGGATTTGAGGTTACGCGTGAATCGGGGAGAGGAAGCAGAGATTGCGGAAGGTATATAAGTAGTGCTGAAAGTTAGAAGATGGTGATCTGATAGTGGAAGAGGAGAGAGATTAAAATCCGAGAGTGCACAGCTTCTAGTAAACACAAGGTCTAGGAAGTGACCGTCCTTGTGAGTACTAGCATTCGTCCACTGGGTTAGTCCAAATGCAGATGTTAAAGAGAGAAAACGGGATGCCCAGGAGATGGAGGGATCATCCACATGACAGTTGAAGTCCCCCAGAAGAAGTGAAGGTGTGTCTGATGAGAGAAAGAAGGAGAGCCATGATTCAAAGTCAGAAAGGAAGTCTGAAGGTGTAGTGGTAGGTGGGCGATAGATGACTGCAACTTGTAGAGAGACTGGAGCAAAGATACGGACAGCATGCAGTTCAAAAGAGGAGAAGCGGAGTGAAGATGGGGGAGAAATTGGTTTGTAATGACAATGTTCGGAGAGCAGCAAACCCACAATTCTCCCACATCCAGCTGAGCGTAGAGTGTGAGAGAAGGAGAGACCACAATAGGAGATTGCTGCCTCTAAAGCCAAGTTTCAGTAATAGCAAGTAAACTGAGGGAGCGAGAGAAAAAGAGATCATGCACGGTGTTATATTTGTTAGTAATGGAGCGAGCATTCCACAAAGCACAGGAAAAGGGAAGAAACTAAGGTTGAAGGCAGGGAATGGTGATTAGATTTGAATTGTTCCTATGCTGACTGGAGGTAGAGTGTTTGTGAATGGAGATGGGGCCAGGATTTGGAGAGATATCTCCAGCTGCCATTAAAAGAAGAAGAGAGAGACAGGAGATGAGAGTGATTTGTGTGTATTTGGTTTTTGGATTGTGTGGTGTGGAGGAGTGTTGGAGCGGAGAAGAGTAAGGAGTTGGTGTGTAGAGGTGAGTGTGGATGGTAGAAGTGAAGGAGAGATATAAACATAGGGTGGAGGAGATGGTGGAGTGTAGAAGGAACCAGATATTTTAGTGAGAACTGCAGCTATGGAGAGAAGGAATATTAGGTATTTAGATACTGTTTGCAGCGGGCATAATGTTGAAACAGTCCAAATGGGCCGATTGCACCTTCTCATGATGGAAGAGTTTGTGTTGTCCACAAGCTGGTGTTGTACAGAGAATCTTGAAGTTTTAGTAGAATTACAGAACTTCCATTTAGGTGTTTGCTTCACGTCCTTTGTAGCTATGTTTAGGGAGGTGTTCTTTTTCCAGTGTAATCAGTTCTGTCTCTTGCTCCACTCCTGCTTAAGTCTTCTTATCACTTAAGATGGGTCACTTTACATGGGGAGCCCCTTAGTGTGTCACCCTGTAGGGCTGTCACCCTATACTGAAGGTATTATATAGCAGTCTTATACACATGAGGCTTATTTGGCTTAATTAACAATTAAAGGCTGACCAAATAACTATCAGAGCTGATAAGCAAGTTATTTCACACCCATGTGAAAAAATGACCAAAATCAGACCTCAGTAGGAACACAGGATGAAAGGGGAAAGGGGTTGATCAAACAGAAATGAGATTAATAACAATAGTTGCAGACAAACAGATATGGGATGCTAAGGGTTAATGTCATACCCAGTAAACAGGAGTTTAGATGTAGTCAGCAGGAGTGCAGAGAGACAGATGATATTGTGATGCTAAGGGTTAATGTCATACCCAGTAAACAGGAGTTTAGATGTAGTTAGCAGGAGTGCAGAGAGACAGATGATATTGTGATGCTAAGGGTTAATGTCATACCCAGTAAACAGGAGTTTAGATGTAGTTAGCAGGAGTGCAGAGAGACAGATGATATTGTGATGCTAAGGGTTAATGTCATACCTGGGGAAGAGAAATGGAGAGAAGAGAAGAAGAGAGAGGGCACGGGTCCCTCTAAGAGCAAAACTTGTGTTTAAGATTATAAAATCAAATCCAACCCCCAATATCGAATATGCTTACCAGTTTCCCAAACAGAAAAGGACCTTAATATTTGTACCACTTCCACAAGATCGAATGGAGTTTTTAGATCATCCCTGTTGCACAACATCCGAAGCAAGATGTACTATCCAGTGTTCACCATTTATTTAAGCAAATATAAAAGTAAAAGATATGATACAAATATTGATTTTGGCCCAACACATTTCATATCATTCGTGATACTTCTTCAGGAATACCATACAATAGTAAAATGTAAACAAACATGAACTGATATTCTAATAATGCTACCATGTATATACCCATAACTGACTGTAAGCAGTTACTATGGGGCTCTTGTAAGAGCCAGGGAAGAGATCTCTAAAGACTGGAGGCCACACATTGAAAACCCAGCTAATTGCGGCTGAGTAGTAGCAGAAATGCAACAGGGCATGTTGAATTCCGCGCCGTCCGGGTTGGAACGTACGCGGCATCCTGACTGGCTGTCTGCCGGGTGGTAGAATGTAGGAAGCCGTCTGATTGGTCGCCTACAGTTCCATGGGGAAACTGTGTCAATGTATGCCTCTGTAGCATCCATATGTAATTCTGTGTTTGACCAGTAGGTGTCTCCCTGCATAGTATATAATGTTAATAGTTTTCTGTGTGTTATGCATTGGACTGGAAGGCGTTGTCCTGACTGGTCGCCACCTGCCCATCTAGTTTGTAGCTCCGGTTCCTATTGGTTGAGGAGCCAGAGTGACATAAGTTATTTGAGTCATTTGTCAGACCGGGTAATTCCATCTCCTATGGCAAACAATGGCCCTGGTCCTGATTGATTGATTCTCTTGTCAATCCAATTCCTATTGGCTAGGAATCAGAGCGGGAAGATTAAATTATGTTCACATTGTTCCAATGTTTATGGTACTATTGTCCCCATGACCCTGTCCCATTGTGTGCCCCTACTATGTTTACCTCTCCATTCTTCCCTGCCCCTGGCCCCATTGTTCTATTGTGTGATGTTTTATTATAAAATAACCCTGTGTGCCACAATAAAGTTGAGTTCGTTCTGGAACCAGAAGTGCATCCTGTCCTTTTGTCACAGAATGGTCTAAAGGTTCTCCTTTTGACCCCCAATGGAACCAGTGTCCCTCTGGCTCTACTGGTATCTCAGGGGTCCCTATGCCTCACAGGATTCCCACCCATAGACTTGCCCTGGACCCAGAGTTGCTGGCCCCAGATCCAGTGGAGACTGACATAAGCTATGCCTGGGTAGCTGGACCCATGAGCCCACACAAAATTTTAATGGTATGTTACGATAATGCAGGAACAACCCTCCAAGTTGCTCCGGGCTGCAGCCCCCTGCCTCACCCACTCCACCTAGGATTATCTGGACCCACCATAGACTCTGGGATCCAAGGATGAAAGACCCACCTTACTACCAAGTCACAGTTCGCCAGTATTGCCGCTGACTTGGGACTCACAAGGGGTGGGTAATGTAACAGACTGTAGGCCATTACTATGGGGCTCTTGTAAGAGTCAGGGAAGAGATCCCTAAAGACTGGAGGCCAGGCATTGAAAATCCAGCTAATGGTGGCTGAGTAGTAGCAGAAATGAAACAGGGCATGTTGAATTCTCTGCCGTCTGGGTTGGAACGTAGTTGGCATCCTGATTGGTAGAATGTAGGAGACCTTCTGATTGGTCGCCTACTGTTCCATGGGGAAACTGTGTCAATGTATGCCTTTGTAGCACCCATATGTAATTCTGTGTTTTCACCCAGCAGGTGTCTCCCTGCATAGTATATAATGTTAATCGTTTTCTGTGTGTTATGCATTGGACAGGTAGGCGTCCTCCTGATTGGTTGCCACCTGTCCATGTAGTTTGTAGCTCCGTTTTTTTTAAGGAGTTCGTAAGACAGTTCCGCAGAGTGTTTGAGGTACCTGGTAGAGCCGCTTCTGCTGCCAAGAGGTTAATGGAGGTACAACAGGGAGATCGTACCTTGGGCAATTACACAATTGAATTTCGAACCTTGGCAGCAGAGGTGGGCTGGAATAACGAGGCATTAGTCACAGCTTTTGCCCAGGGCCTGTCAGAATCCATTAAGGATGAAATTGCCGCCAGAGACGTGCCTAATGATTTGGATGAGTACATTGATTACGTCATGCTTATTGACTCCCGCATTCGTGAGAGGAGGATGGCTAAGAGGGCGAAATCCAGGAATTATGGGCATGGCAGTCTTTTGAACCCACTGTCGCCACCCTTTCCTCCTGAACGTACAACTGAAGCTGGGGAGCCAATGCAGCTCGGGTTCACCAGACTAACAAAGGAGGAAAGGGCGCACCGTAAAAGAATGGGCCTATGCCTATACTGTGGTAAAGCTAGGCACCAGTTACGCACTTGCCCGGTCCGGCTGGGAAACGAACGCACCTAGGGTACCTTGGGGGACAGGCTCTAGGTGGCGTACAACAGTCCCTGGATACTAGTACACAGAGACCCACCATCCATGTGGTATTTACATGGGCAGACTCCTCTGTGTCAGTTTTGGCTCTGGTAGACTCCGATGCAGCCGGTTATTTCATGGATCACTCCTTTGCTGAGTTGCATAAGATTCCGGTAGTCAAAAGGGAGTCCCCTCTGGCTATTGAGGCCATTGATGGCAGGCCGTTAGAACCGGCATTTATCACTATGGAAAAAACCCCTATTGCTATGGCGATTGGGGCCCTCCACAAGGAGGAGGTGCGTTTTCAAATAATTAATTCTCCTCATCACGCAGTCATCCTGGGGTTTCCATGGCTATCGTTACACAACCCCCAGTTTGACTGGCAAAAATGTGAAATACTGTCTTGGTCAGAATATTGTGCGGATAACTGCCTCTCCCACCCTGTCAGGTTATTGTGTACCTCTCCCTCCGTGCCAGCTGAATACCAGGAATTCAGTGATGAATTCAGTAAGGGGGAGGCTGGCGCCCTGCCTCAGCACAGACCTTATGATTGTGCCATTGATCTGCCCCCGGGCGCGGTGCCTCCCAGGGGCCGCACTTATCCGTTGTCAGTGGAGGAGAATAGGGCAATGGAGGAATATATTGAGGATGCCCTCAAGAGAGCGATTATCCGCAAGTCCACTTCACCGGCGGGTGCCGGGTTCTTCTTTGTAAAAAAGAAAAATGGCGAACTCAGACCTTGTATTGATTACAGGGGTCTAAATAAATTAATGTCTAGAAGTGCCTACCCCATTCCACTCATTACCGAGTTATTCGACAGGTTAAAGGGCTCTTCCATCTTTACTAAACTCGATCTCCGGGCTGCATATAACCTGATCAGAATTAAAGCTGGAGATGAGTGGAAGACGGCATTTAATACCAGATCAGGGCACTATGAATATCTGGTAATGCCATTCGGCCTATGTAATGCTCCTGCGGTATTTCAGGAGTTTATTAATGACATCCTTCGGGACATGCTCCAGTCCTGTGTTGTGGTATATCTTGATGACATATTGATTCACTCTAACAATCTTACCCAACACATCAAGGATGTTTCTGAGGTTTTGACTCGACTACGTAAAAATAAATTGTTTTGTAAACTTGAGAAGTGCGAATTTCACAGGTCCCAAGTACCCTTCCTGGGATTCGTGATCTCTAAAGATGGCATTGCAATGGACCAGGAGAAGTTGGCAGCAGTCCTACAGTGGCCTCGTCCCAAAGGGTTAAAAGCTATTCAGCACTTTCTGGGCTTTGCCAACTATTATAGGAAATTTATTCAGAACTTTTCCACTATTGTGAAACCTTTGTCTGATTTAACTCATAAGGGTGCCACTCCTTCTCAATGGTCTGAGGCAGCTGAGAACGCGTTTGAGACACTGAAATCTGCATTTGCTTCTGCTCCAGTGCTGTCCCACCCTAACCCAGCCCTGCCGTTTACCCTAGAAGTTGATGCCTTTGGGGTTGGGGCAGTGCTCTCCCAACGCCCGGTGGGAGGTGGTACATTGAGACCTTGTGCGTTATTTTCAAAGAAACTGTCCAGAGCCCAAAGCCATTATGAGATTGGTGACAGGGAACTCTTGGCTATCATTCTGGCACTTAAGGAGTGGCGCCACCTATTGGAAGGCACTAAGACACCAGTACTAATTCTGACTGACCACAAGAATTTGACATATCTCTCGGAGGCTAAGAGACTCTCCTCACGTCAGGCCAGATGGGCGCTCTTTTTGTCCCTGTTCAATTTTGTGGTTTCCTACCTACCGGGTTCCAAGAATGTCAGGGCAGATGCCTTGTCCAGACAGTTTGTGTCAGACATTGAGAAGGAGGAAGAACCATTACCCATCATTCAGCCAGATCGTATTCTGGCCTCTATCCGCACTAGTATCACTTCACCACTGGGGGAAGAAATTTTGGCCTCTCAGGCTAGGGCTCCTCCAGAAACCCCAGTAGGCAAGTGTTTTGTCGATGAGCCATTCCGTACCCGTCTATTAGAAACCTACCACTCATCTAAGGCGGCTGGGCACATCGGGAGGGATAGCTATGTTGGTCTCTATCCCAGTTGTTTTGGTGGCCTTCCCTTAGGGCTGATTGCTCCGCTTTTACTGCACCCTGTGCCACCTGTGCCCGTGCCAAGACACCCAGGCATCTTCCAGTAGGTTTGCTTCAACCAGTACCTAATGGCGACCGCCCATGGTCCCATATTTCCATTGACTTTCTGGGAGAATTGCCAGCATCTAGAGGGTACACATTTATCCTTATGGTGGTTGATAGGTTCTCTAAGATGGCTCATTTTGTGCCTCTCCCTGGTCTTCCATCGGCTCAGGAATTGGCTATGATATTTGCCAAGGAAGCGTTTCGGTTGCACGGGGTGCCTAGAGTGGTGGTGTCTGACCGAGGGAGCCAGTTTGTGTCCAGATTTTGGAGGGCATTTTGTGGGCAGATGGGCATCCAGTTGTCGTTTTCTTCCGCCTATCATCCCCAGACCAATGGAGCCGCTGAGCGTGCCAATCAAGGACTGGAACAGTTCTTGCGCTGTTTTGTAACCGATCATCATGACAATTGGGCTGACCTGTTGCCTTGGGCGGAGTTTGCCAAGAATTGTGCAGTTAATTCATCGAGTTCCCCCTTTCTCATTAATTATGGGTTCCAGCCCTGCCTACTCCCGGACTCATTCCAGGCACAACAGATTCCAGCTCTGGATGAGCATATCGAGCAGCTTCGTTCCACTTGGGCACAGGTGCAGAGGACCCTCAGCCAGTCATTTCAGCGCTACCAGAAGCATGCCAATCGTAGACGGCTGCCAGCGGTTTCCTTTCAGGTGGGGGATAGAGTATGGCTTTCCTCCAGAAATCTCAAGTTGCAGGTGCCTTCCAATAAACTGGCACCTCGGTTCATTGGGCCATTTAAAGTTATCTGCAAGGTGAATCCAGTCTCATATGCATTGGAACTTCCAGCTTCTATGCACATACATAATGTGTTCCATGTATCTCTTTTAAAACCATTGGTTTGCAACCGCTACACTACCACTCCAGTGATTCCTGGGCCGGTGGATGTTCAAGGCCAGGAGGAATATGAGGTTCAGAGTATCGATGATTCTAGGAGATTTAGGGGGAAGTTGCAATACTTGGTCCACTGGAAGGGATATGGCCCTGAGGAACGCTCCTGGGTAGATCAGAGGGACCTCCACGCGCCCAGGCTGTTGCGCAACTTCCACTCTAAATACCCTCAGAAACCAAGACCTCCAGCAGGGAGAGAGGGTCTTTGAGAGGGGGGTACTATCATGGTCCCCGTGATCCTGTGTGTCACTCTCAACTGTGCTGCTCCCTGATTGGTTGAGCTGTGTTGGCCCGCCCCTGGTTACCTGTTTTATTCTGGCCGCTGGCACCTGATAGGTGCCCTTTCGTGGTGTTTCTGAGCCAGCGTTGCTGTTCCAGTATCCTGATCTCCCGTGTACCGACTAGGCCTGTACCGACGACGTTCCTGTGTTCCTGTTCCGTGATTGACCCGGCCTGGCTGACTTCCTGCGTGTTGCTGATCCGGCTTGTCTGCGAATCTCCTGCGGCATCCGACCCGGCCTGGCTGACGTCCCTCCTCCGTTACTGATCCGGCTTGTCTGCGAATCTGCTACGTGTCCTGACCCGGCCTGGCTGACGACTGACTCCTGAGCTTGCTTCCATTCCTGCCGTTCCGACTGACAGTTCCTGTTGTCGCCTCGGCGACATTCCGATAGCTGCAGTGTGTGATTGAGCCTCTGTTTCACCATTATTGAGCCGTATTGTTTAGCTGAGCCTTCCATCTGATTGTTGAGTACGTGTGCTGAGTCTGGACCATTACTGTGCTGTGTTGTTATATTGTGTCTAGACACTGGTGTTGCCTCCATCCTTTACTGCCACTCTTTCCATCAATTGCCTTAGCCTGTTACGCTGTTTCTGTGAGCCGGCCGCTTGTGGGCCTCGGTAGTCGCGGCTCTCCCTTGACAGAGTGGTGGTTCCGTTACGCCCGTTGGCTATTGGCAAGCAGCCTTGCAACCAGTGGTCTCTGTTACACCCGTGGTGGTTATTGACACAGGCATATACGATACTATTGGTCTCCAGTTACGCCTGTGGGGCTAAAGGCTCAAGCAATCACGATACTAGTGGTCTCCGGTTACGCCCGTGGGGGCTATAGGCTCAAGCAATCACGATACTATTGGTCTCCGGTTACGCCCGTGGGGGCTATTGGCTCAAGCAAGCACATTACTGTTGGTCTCCGTTACGCCCGTGGGGGCTACCACCTTATCACTCTGCAGTTCCAGTTCTAGTCGCAGCTCTATTCTACAGCTTCACACAGTGGATGGACTTTAGGTGCTATTACCTAGCACATATCGCTATATACAGCACCAAGGGCGTGCCTAACACCACATTTGAGACTGATTACCAGTACTATTTACCTCTTGTTCCCTGTTTTGTGCTACTATATCTGGTGATTTATTCCCTGTTGTACCAGGTATTTCCGCCTGTATTCTGTTTATGTCAGTACTGCCCCAGAGGCGGCCTTGTCATTAATTTTTGCTTTAATAAAATTCCATTTGTTTTATCTAACCCACTGTCTGAGTGTCTGAAAACCGTAACACATATACTCCCAGGTGTTAATCAAGAGATCAAAACACAAAGAAATACAAAATTTTAACTGTAAGACAAAATTGTACTAAATGTGCAATAAAAAAAGTTTAAAGCGCCTGAATTCTGGAGCGCAGAGAGGACTCTGTTCTGAATTCAGAGCGGCCCTCTCCGTATCAGCTGTGGTGCGGGCAGTGTCTACTGCGCATGACTGCTTCTGACAAACATCCTTAGCGAATTATAATATAGGATATATAATAGTGAGAGCAAGCAAATTACACCTATAACAAAATGGACTGCAACAAACACATTTATTTAATTAAAATTTCGGAAGTTCTGCAAACATAGCAATATAAACCCTTTGTGGCCAAGATAAATAATTATACTTAATTAAACTATTTTCCTATTAAAGTTTTTAGGCACTCACAATAAGGCATAGGCATTATTATTATTATTCTTGATTTATATAGTGCTAACTAATTCTGCAGCACTGTACATAAAATTGTAATACATATTTATTCAAATATAACAAAAATACAAAGCTCAAAACAGGCATTTTCATTTTACTGAAAAAATATGCCCTTAGTTTAGTTCATTAAATAGTTTACAGCTCTTATTTACATTCAAACAGAATATTCAGTCCATGTATATGTGCTTTTTCAGTGAAATTTTATTGTTAATTATAAGAAGGGGTTAAGGAGAGTTTTTGTTTTTTTAAAGAACAATAAAGAATTGCAAAATAAATACATATTCATAAACAAGAAGAGGTTAAAAATGGTTCTTTTTTAGACAAATTTAGAACTTTCAATTAAAGAACTCATTAGTATAGCAGTAACCTGTTTTATATTATTTTGATAGTCACCAGCGCCATCATGTGTAGATCACTAGATGACGCAGACACTACTGAAAGATGAAGGGGAATATTTAATCAGCAGGATAGTGACTTACTTGTAATAGCATAATAACATGACAGAAAAACTACAGAAATTATATTAGAATAATCGGCACTTTCAAAATCTGAAAGTCAACCCCCCCCAAAAAAAAAGAAAAAACAAAGAAAGCACTATACGAGAAATAATAAAACAATAATGTCTCCAGATAGGTGAGAGCTTCTTCAGATCTCCCAAGACTGCATGCTAACCCCCCAGAACCTCCTTTATAGATGTTATTAGTGATGGATGAGAAGGGAAAACACACAAAGCACAAAGTCCAATAATTTTTGTTCTACATATTACTCTCCTTCTCCTGCTCAAGATACTTCTCCACAAAGTGTTCCTGCAACTGGGGATATTTCACACTACTATTGCCTACAGATGGGTTCCTTTTTTCATTTTAACCCCTAGAGTGCCAAGTGGGTACATTGTACGAGTTTGGACAGCTGTACCCGCTGTGCCAAGCTCGTACAATGTACCCACTAAAATGCGGTCACTGCATAAGCCGGTATAACCGGCATGCAGTGGCCGCATTTTAAAAAAAAAAAAGAGCCTGGCACTCGTGGGGGAACATGAGGATCACTCCTCATGTCCCCCCTGTTATTGATCTCCCAGCCGATCGCGCTGGGAGATCAATAAAACAAGAGGAGAAGTGCAGCAGAAGCGCAGCTTCTCCTCTCCTGTCTCTCCTACCCGAACTTCCGGGTAGGAGTGGGCGGGACCGGGGGAAACCTCCCAACGTCATCAGTGACATGGTCACTGATGACGTTGGGGAAGTTTCCCCGGTCCCATTCACTCCTACCGGTGGTAGGAGAGAAGGGCAGGAGAGCTTTTGCTCTCCTGCAAGTCGCCTTATTGATCTCCCAGCCGATCGGCTGGGAGATCAATAACTGGGGGGACACCAGGAGGGGTCCTGATGTCCCCCACGAGGTCTGAAAGTAAAAAAATAAAAAATAATAATAAAACAAAATGCTAAGTAACCCTGTGAGTGCCGCAGGGGTCCCCAGCACATTGCTTTGCAATGTGCTGGAGACCCGTGTGGCACTCACAGGGTCACTTATTTTTGGGGGATTTTTTTTTTCCAAGACCTCATTGGGGGGATCAGGGGGGGGTCCTGATGCCCCTCAATGAGGTCTATGATAAAATTTTTTTTTTTTTTTTTAAATTTAACCCTGTGTGTGCCACAGGGAGGTCTAATGCGCACCCCACCCCCTCCTGTGGCACACACAGGGCTTTTATAATTCCTTTGTTAACAGAGATTGTTGGGGGGCCATCAGGATTGGTCCTGATGGCCCCCCAACAAGCTCTGATTACAAAGTAATAAAAAAAAAAAAAAAAAACCCTATGAGTGCCACAAGGGTCCAATGCATTGCTTTGCAATGCGCTGGAGACCCCTGTGGCACTCACAGGGACATTTATTTTTACTCATTTTTTTTGTAAGACCTCATTGGGGGGAATCAGAGGGGTCCTGATACCCCCCCAATGAGGTCTATAATACAAAAAAGTAAATAAAAAAAAATTTACCCTGTGTGTGCCACAGGGGGGCCAATGCAGCCCCCCTTCTGCGGCACACACACAGGGCTTTTATCATTACTTTGTTACCAGGGATTGTTGGGGGGCCATCAGGATTGGTCCTGATGGCCCCCCAACAAGCTCTGATTACAAAGTAATGAAAAAAAAAAAATAACCCTTTGAGTGCCACAAGGATCCAAAGCATTGCTTTGCAATGCGCTGGAGACCCCTGTGGCAATCACAGGGTCACTCCGTTTGTGGACATATATATATATTTTTTTTACTAAGACCTCATTGGGGAGGGATCAGGGGGTCCTGATGCCCCTCAATGAGGTATATAATAAAAAAAAAATTAAAACAAAAATTAACCCTGTGTGTGCCACTGGGAGCTGGGGTTCAATGCAGACCCCCTTCCTGTGACACACACAGGATGTTTTATCATGACTTTGTGATCAGAGCTTGTTTGGTGGCCATCTGAATATAAAGTAATGATTTAAAAAAAATTAACCCTTTGTGTGCCACAGGGGCCCAAATGCATTGCTTTGCAATCCACTGGACACCCCGTGGCACACACAGGATTTTTTTTCCCCCTTTATTTTTTATTTAGACCTCATTGTATGGGTTCTGATGCCCCCAACGAGGTCTACACAAAAATTTTGGGGGAAAAAGCCCCAAAAAATGCACATACCACAGGAGGGGGGGGGTCCAACGCAGTGCTTTGTATGAGGGGACATACAGTGCACACTGGTAGTCACAGATCTCCCATACACACTATCAGACACTGCCCCACCATCACCACCATCCTTGCTCCTCTGCTCATACCCACACACACTGCCTAATCCCTCACCCTCCCACACACTTTGTTACACTTGTAGTCAGAGGTCCGCACACGTACACCGGCTGACGCCCTAGCTTCTTTCATCTGTTAGCCATAAAATCACACATACACTGTTTGCTTTCCCATTCCTGTTTCACTGGTAGCTACGCTCCTGTAGTGTAAATTGGTATGTCAACCCACAGCAGTGGGGTACCATTTTTCTTAGGCTGGCAAGAAGTCCTCCTAGGAAATCCCACGCCATTGAACCATTTTAGTATCTTTGAAGTGACTGATGTGTAAAACAAATGTTTGTTTTTTTTTCCTGTAGCACCACATTCTGGAAATAGTTGTGCCAACTAACTTAGGGGTAAAAAGGCAAGTGACCCCTCATTAGATGCGGTAGGTTGTCTTCCTTCCAAAATGGTATGGTTTATCTACCTTTTCTTCAATTCTGAAGGTGTTACAGCCATTTTTGTACAGGCAAGTCACATTTGAGAAAATGTTAGAAACATCAGAGTTTGTAGTAGGTGTAGTTTTCTACTTCTAGCACCCCCTAAGGTAGGTCAACTCATACCAATGGGGTGTCGTTTGACTCCTAAGAGCACTAGCTAATGAATGCAGTTGAAAATTCCATGTTTTTTACAGAGCTCCATACATTTGAAGGGGCAGAAATGTAAGCAAATGCCTTTTTTTTCCATTAGCGCCACCTCCTGGAAGCATTTGTGCGTACCAGCCTTTGGGTAAGAAGGCAAGTGACCCCTCATTAGATGCGGCAGGTTGTTTTCTTTTCAAAATGGCATTGTTTCTCTACCTTTCCTGCATATCTATTATAGTTATAACCATTTTAGTGCAAGCAGATAATTTAAAAAACAAAAGTGTCAGGTTTACGTAAGTGTTCCTAGTACCCACATATTGTATGTTAACCCACACAAATGGGCTACCATTTTTCTCATGTTGGTAGCAAGTACTGAATACAGCAGGAAATGTTATGGTTCTCAAAGATTTTAGTATCTTTGAAGTGGTGGAAATGTAAAAAAACATGTATTTATTCCCATAGCGCCACCTTTTGGAAATATTTGTGCACTTCAGCCCAGGGGGTAGAAAGGCAAGTGACCCCTCATTTGATGCGGGAGAATGTCTACTTTCCAAAATAGTATACCTTTTATACCTTTCCTTCATGTCTCTAACAGTTATGGACATATTAGTACAAGCAGCCATTTTCGAAGAAGCAAACAGGTAGGTGTAGTTATGTGCTTCTGGCACCCCTAAGGTAGGTCGACTCATTCCAGTGGGGTGTCATTTTTCTCCTAAGAGCACTAGCTAATTAATACAGTTGGAAATACCATGGTTTGCACACATTTCAGTACATTTGAAGGGGCAGAAATGTAAGAAAATGCCTTTTTTTTTCATTAGCGCCACCTTCTGGAGGCATTTGTGCACTCCAGGCTTGGGGTAACAAGGCAAGTCACCCATCATTAGATGCGGCAGGGTGTCTTCTTTTCAAAATGGTATGGTTTGTGTACCCTTTCTTCACTTCTGTAGTTGTTATAACCATTTGTGTACAGACAAGTAATGTTTGAGAAAATGTTAGAAAAATTTGAAGTTGTAGTAGGTGTCGTTTTGCACTTCTAGCGCCCCTGAGGTAGGTGAACTCATACCAATGGGGTGTCATTTTTCTCCTAAGAGCACTAGCTAATGAATACAGTTGGAAATACCATGGTTTGCACATATTTCAGTACATTTGAAGGGGCAGAAATGTAAGAAAATGCCTTTTTTTCATTAGCGCCACCTTCTGGAGGCATTTGTGCACTCCAGGCTTGGGGTAACAAGGCAAGTCACCCATCATTAGATGCGGCAGGGTGTCTTCTTTTCAAAATGGTATGGTTTGTGTACCCTTTCTTCACTTCTGTAGTTGTTATAACCATTTGTGTACAGACAAGTAATGTTTGAGAAAATGTTAGAAAAATTTGAAGTTGTAGTAGGTGTCGTTTTGCACTTCTAGCGCCCCCTGAGGTAGGTGAACTCATACCAATGGGGTGTCATTTTTCTCCTAAGAGCACTAGCTAATGAATACAGTTGGAAATGCCATGGCTTTCACAAATTTCGGTACATTTGAAGGGGCAGAAATGTAAGAAAATGCCTTTTTTTTTTTCATTAGCGCCACTTTCTGGAGGTATTTGTGCACTCCAGGCTTTGGGTAACAAGGCAAGCCACCCATCATTAGATGCGGCAGGGTGTCTTCTTTTCAAAATGGTATGGTTTGTGTACCCTTTCTTCACTTCTGTAATTGTTATAACCATTTTTGTACAGACAGGTAATGTTTGAGAAAATGTTAGAAAAATTAGAGGTTGCAATAGGTGTAGTTTTGTACTTGTAGCGCCCCCTGAGGTAGGTGAACTCATTCCAGTGGGGTGTCATTTTTCTCCTAAGAGCACTAGCTAATGAATACAGTTGGAAATACCATGGTTTGCACACATTTCAGTACATTTGAAGGGGCAGAAATGTAAGAAAATGCCTTTTTTTTTCATTAGCGCCACCTTCTGGAGGTATTTGTGCACACCAGGCTTGGGGTAACAAGGCAAGTCACCCATCATTAGATGCGGCAGGGTGTCTTCTTTTCAAAATGGTATGGTTTGTGTACCCTTTCTTCACTTCTGTAGTTGTTATAACCATTTGTGTACAGACAAGTAATGTTTGAGAAAATGTTAGAAAAATTTGAAGTTGTAGTAGGTGTCGTTTTGCACTTCTAGCGCCCCCTGAGGTAGGTGAACTCATACCAATGGGGTGTCATTTTTCTCCTAAGAGCACTAGCTAATGAATACAGTTGGAAATACCATGGTTTGCACATATTTCAGTACATTTGAAGGGGCAGAAATGTAAGAAAATGCCTTTTTTTCATTAGCGCCACCTTCTGGAGGCATTTGTGCACTCCAGGCTTGGGGTAACAAGGCAAGTCACCCATCATTAGATGCGGCAGGGTGTCTTCTTTTCAAAATGGTATGGTTTGTGTACCCTTTCTTCACTTCTGTAGTTGTTATAACCATTTGTGTACAGACAAGTAATGTTTGAGAAAATGTTAGAAAAATTTGAAGTTGTAGTAGGTGTCGTTTTGCACTTCTAGCGCCCCCTGAGGTAGGTGAACTCATACCAATGGGGTGTCATTTTTCTTCTAAGAGCACTATCTAATGAATACAGTTGGAAATACCATGGTTTGCACATATTTCAGTACATTTGAAGGGGCAGAAATGTAAGAAAATGCCTTTTTTTTCATTAGTGCCACCTTCTGGAGGCATTTGTGCACTCCAGGCTTGGGGTAACAAGGCAAGTCACCCATCATTAGATGCGGCAGGATGTCTTCTTTTCAAAATGGTATGGTTTGTGTACCCTTTCTTCACTTCTGTAATTGTTATAACCATTTTTGTACAGACAGGTAATGTTTGAGAAAATGTTAGAAAAATTAGAGGTTGCAATAGGTGTAGTTTTGTACTTGTAGCGCCCCCTGAGGTAGGTGAACTCATACCAATGGGGTGTCATTTTTCTTCTAAGAGCACTAGCTAATGAATACAGTTGGAAATGCCATGGTTTTCACACATTTTAGTACTTTTAAAGGGGCAGAAATGTAAGAAAATGCCTTTTTTTTTTCATTAGCGCCATCTTCTGGAGGCATTTGTGCACACCAGGCTTGGGGTAACAAGGCAAGTCACCCATCATTAGATGCGGCAGGGTGTCTTCTTTTCAAAATGGTATGGTTTATATAATTATTCCACTGTTTTAGGGTAGATTTACCACAAAAACACTAGAACGCACATATTAGCTCATAAAGTTGAAAATGTCATTTTGCGCTGCTGGTGATTAGGGCTCTACGCTAGCCATGGACGTAGGTAAAACTATACAAATTTGGTATTTTTTTACTCGGGGGACTCGAGGCTTTTTCAAATAATTGAAACTTTTTCAATCAAGGTAAATGTTTTTGATACATAGTATGTGATTTTAGCAAAATGAGTAAATTTTCACTTTTTTTGTCATTATGACATCATAGATTTTTGCACGATGTAAAATTCTCTTCATGTAAGGTACCACGAGAAAGTTCAATTAGTTCTGAAAAAACAATATATAGTTTTCCATATGTAACTAAAAATCCCCAGAGGAAATCAAGCCTAAACGGAAGGATAGCAAAAATGTTGAAAAAGTGTCTGGCCTGCAGGGTTCAGAAAATGGCCCGAGCCTCTGGCACTGAAGGTGTTAATGTGCAAGCAACCTCTATTTCCATCTGTATATTAAATTCTGATCTAGTTTCCCAGTGGTGTTTATCCATATATTGTATACTAGTAGGACAGGACATTTCCCTTTCAGAGCCACTCTTGATTCTGGCAGCATGGCTTGGAAATCGTATTAAAAAACCAAGGTGATTATATACTAATACTGTGGGGCATAAGTGTAAAGCCAAAAATGGAACAATTCTGGGGCAAACCAGCTGCACCAGAGAGAACAAGTAAAACTGTCAATTGATTTATATTAGACTTTTAACGCCTTGAATGCAAGAGAGGTATTCTACCCATCACATTTTTTAGGATGTGCTACAACAAGTCAAGAACCATATTTTTGTGTTGAGTGTGCTTTTGTCTATGTACTAAGCTATTAACTCAACAATTTTTGTGTTGTTTGCTTTAACCTATGTACTAAACTAGCAACAATTCTCCCATTAACTAAGCTATCAACTCCAGTAAATCTCCAATTAAAGGGATAGTAAATCCCCTCAAAAAAACTGTTCGCGGATTGATAGGAATAATAAAAAAACATGTAATGCCCCGTTATGGTTTGAGAGATGTAAGAAAATAAAGACCTCCTCTCCCACCCCCTTCTCATGCATCCGCTGTATAACGGACGTCATGAGATCCTGCTTTCTGGACCAGATGGCGGCTTTTCAGGAGCGCTGTCATTGAGATATCTAACTATAATTATTTCATTGGAATGGTCTACAATGTTGTAGACCATACCGATGAAATAATTATAGTTGGATATCCCGATGTCCGCGCTCCTGACAGCTTTACAGCTCGTCAAGCAGAAAGGGGAGAGAGCAGAGGTCTTTATTTTCTTACATCTCTCAAACCATAACAGTTTGAGAGATGGGAATAAGGGAATTACATGTTTTTTTTATTATTCCTCTCAATTTGCAAACATTTTTCTTGGGGTTTACTAACCCTTTATCTAAGTTATTAACTCCAGTAATTCTTCCATTAACTAAGCTATCAACCCTAGAAATTCTCCCATTAACCCCTTAAGGACCCATGACGGACCTGGACCGTCATGGGTTGCAATCCACTTAAGGACCCATCACGGACCAGGTCCGTCATGGCTTAAATGATAGCAGCGTGCCTCCGTGCACGCTGCTATAATGAATTCCAGGCTGAGACTGAACGCTCCGAGACTGGGGCGTTCAGTCTCAGCCCTTCTTGCCTTTGCTGGTTCATGCGATCGCCGTACCAGCGATCACATGTACCGGCATGCTGACTCCGAGTGTGTAGTCTACGTCTGTCTCCCTTACTATCAAAGTAAGGGAGAGAGAAGTAGAGAGGAGATACCTAGTGGCAAAATAAAATACAGCAGCTAGGGGTATTAACCCCTTCACTGCTGGTGCATGAGGCTGCAATTATTTACTTATTTAAAAAAAAAAAAAAAACACAAAAAAAAAAACAACACACTTTTTTTTTTAAAAAAAAAAATTTATTTAAAAAAAAAAAACATAATTAAACAATATTGCAAGTGTGATTGTTGTGGAGCCATGTAATACACTTATATACACCACGAAATGTCAGGGATAAAAAAGTGTCAAAATAGGGTGGGAAAAAGGGACATGGGGATTTTCACCCAGGGGGGACAGTGGCCACTTTAAACTGCGCATTTTGTAGGTATGACTGACCGGTCATACTTTTAATGCAGTCTCCATAAAAATTTAACCCTTTGTGACTAATTGATCCCAAGAGAAAATCAAAAATGGTGTTTCTTTTACTTTTTTTTTTACTTTTTTTTCAGTTTTCATAAAGTAAATGGTGGATTATCCATATATGTGGGGGATCAAAAGAAAGCCCTATTTGTGCTTAAAAAAACAGTATATAATTTATGAGGGTGGGATAAAAGCCTAAGAGGGAAAACACTGTTGAACAAAGACATAGTCAAAAAGGTCAGAATTGCTCAGGTCCTTAAGGGAAAACGACCTCAGATTTTCCCGGTCCTTAAGGGGTTAATGCTACTTGTTCCAGTGGAGCAGTGTATGAGCATTTTGGTTGTGCCATTCCTCTGTGCCATGTCCAATGTCATATACTAACAAGGCACAGAAGAAATTAGAAGTCAGTTACTCAGTTTTTCTGCTCATGTTACAGGTGAGCTGCTTTGGAAAATGTCTGCATGATTTTGAATGTATGCTGGCAGATTCATAAATTACTATCAGAGACCAACTAAGCTTTAAACATGTAAAAAGGAAAAAAACAGGTAAAGGGAAAAACCGCATATAGAAGGCACACACCTATGTTTGAATAAATATATTACATATATATATATATATATATATATATAATACACAAAAGACATATTAAAACCAACTAGACCCTAGCCTTCTGGTAGGACTAAATCTCCAAATGTGTGGTCTAAAAAGACCACCCTATGATGAAGACTCGGGTCTATGTTAAAGTGCTTTATCATTACACCAGTGGAAGTGTCCAATGACAGAAGTGAAACGTCCATTGGGTGGCTTTTACTCCACTGGCCTTCGGAGTCAGACTGATGGGACCAATGTGGTTTGCATTTGTAGCTCCATAATCTGTTTATGTGCTTTATACTATGCCATTGTTACTTATATATATGTATTTACCTGATTTAGCACTGATAATACAGCACTTTAACAGTCTTCTACCTAGGGTGGTCTTTTAAGACCAGACATTTGGAGATTTAGTCATACCAGGAGGATATTGTGGAGCTGGTTTTAATATGTCTTTTGTGTATTATGGTTTTTTTTATATTTTCTTTATAGTGACAATAAACTAATATATTTATTCAAGCATGGGTGTGTGACTTCTATGTACAGTTTTTCCCCTTAAATGTTTTTTTATTCTTTTGAGTGTTTATTATATTATTGTCATAGGGAGAACACCCCCCCCCCCTTTGCTCTATAAGAGATTGCTTTTTATGTTACGTGAGCAGTCAGTGGAGTTTTTGTTTTGAGACCAACTGATCTTTGTATCATTATATGAGACCAGCAGGGAATTGCACAAAAACAGCAGAGCAGTAGAACAGACCAACAGAACTTTAGATCAGTACATGAAAGAATTGGAACATTGCACCATTCATGACATCTGCAGAATATTACAGCATTGCATGAGACATAAAGGAAGGAGTAGGTAAAAAAGAAAGAGGCAAAGGCTTGAATGCAAACAGACAAGCATACACATACTAATACGTAGACATACATTGATACAAAAAATAAAAAACATACTTTCTGAGAGTTATCTATTCCACATTGCATGCAATTTAAAGGAATAGTAATGTAATACTATTAATGAAGATCATATTATTCCTTATACTTTTTAATAATGCTCTGTACCTTTGGCAATGTTCATACTGGTATAGTTTGTTTTGTAATTATATTGTAAAGTCTCCCCCCTCGAACCTCTTTACCCAACAACACTATTCTTCCTTTAGATAGCCACTTCAGACGGATCACAACAAGGCACAACATTGTGTCAGCATAAGAAAAAGGGGCAGGGTTTTCCTTATACAGACAAAGACATTGTCCCTCTATCTGTCTGGCCAAGCGACCAGATTTCAGATCTGAGGGAATAAGAGTGATGTCGTGAAAAGGGGCAGGAGGAGGAAACTTTAAAATATAATTACAAAAAACTAAACTGATATGAACATTTCCAAAGGTACAGAGCATTATTAAAAGGTATAAGGAATAATTCCAAGCATACAAACACAAACCCTAATATGCACAGCTCCTGGCACATCAATACACACAGTTCTACGCACAACATCACATACAGTTCCAAGCACACCAAACACACACTAATACACACTGTTCCTGGCACTATAATGCACACAGCACAAAGCACATCAATACCATTGGAAAGAAGAACAAGGCTGGAGTATAAAACGGTGACTGCCAGCAGTCAGTGGAACATTATTGAGGTATCAAACTGTACAAGTGTGGTGCTGTGAGTACCAGTGGAAATTGTCTGGGGTGTCAGTGTATTTGTAGTTTAGTAACTACTGATGGACAGTTAAAGAAGATTAGAGTGTCAGTGTATGTGTGGCTCTGTGGCTATCAGTGCAACAAGCATAATGTATGTGTTATGATATTACTTGACAGAGTAGATAGAAACTTGGTCCAAGTAAAGGATCATGGGGGAGGAGAAGGGGTTGGGATAAATTTAGCCAATAGCGAGAAACTCCTTTTAATGTAAAATGTAGAAAAAAAGGGAAGTAGTGGGTAAAATATATAAAGACATCAAAAATTGTATGTTGGCGTATGCAAGAAGTATGGTAGGTAAAATGGTGGAAATAGAATTGTTGGCGGCTAATGAGCATTTGGACATAATTGGTATAGCTGAAATATGGTTGGGCTTAAATATAGAAGGCTATTCCCTGTTTAGGAGAGACAGGATTAGTAATATTGATGAGAATGCAGAGACCCAACTGTTATTGCAAATGGGGAAAGCTACGCATCTTGGGCATAATATAATTATAGGAGATTTTAACTATCCTGATATCAATTGGAAACATGAGGCCTGTCAGAGTGCTAAGGGAAGTAGGATTGTGAGCATGCTTAGTGATAGCTACATGTTAGAAATGGTGGAACTGCTGACAAGAAAAAACAATGTATTGGACCTAGTGATAAATAACATAGACATGGTGCCCAAAATTAAGGTAGGGGATCATTTAGGAAACAATGATCACAACATGGCTACATTTGAGATGATGTTGGCAAAGCAAAACTGTATAGGTTCAACCAAAACACTTAATTTAAAAAGCTAATTTCAAAATGTTAAGAGCATCAGTGCAATATATAGACTGAGATAAATAGTAGCAAAAGCAAACAAAAGTCTGTCTTACATAAAAAGGGGGTATTGAAGCAAGAGTGGATAACATAATTTTGCTACTGTACAGATCGTTGGTAAGACCTCACCTCGAATATGCAGTGCAGTTTTGGGCAACAGTTCTAAAAAAGGATATTCTAGAACTGGAGAGAGTACAGTGAAGAGCAACAAAACAAATTAAGGGAAAGGAAGACTTTATGTATGAGGAACGTCTAGACAAACGTGGTTTATTTACTCTAGAGAAAAGGTAACTAAGAGAAGATCTTATCACAATGTACAAGTATATGAGAGGTCAATACACGGATCTTTCTGGTGAGTTTTACATTCCAAGGCCTGATCAAATAACTAGGGGCAACCACTTGAGATTAGAGGAAAGGATGTTTCAACTTCATCAGAGGAAGGTTTTTTTACAGTAAGGTCTGTTAAATTGTGTAATTCCTTGCCCAAGCATGTGGTTATGGCAGGTACAATGGATACATTTTAGGATAAGATTACAAATGTTTCTTTAAAGAGGGAACATACAATGTTATACTGTATAGTAGTAGGCAAAACAGGAAGTTCAGATAAAGACTAACTAATTTGGCAGTAGGAAAGCTTATACAGTTCTAATTTTTGTGGGTTATGAAGCAAAGGTTGAACTTGATGGACTTGTGTCTTTTTTCAACCTAATTTACTTTGTTTTTAGGTTACATGCCATTTTCTACCAGCCTATGGCTCAATGAACTTTTGTTGCAACTGGCTAGCAGAAGTGGGATCAGGCAGTGAGCAGAGGAAGCAGCTGAACACACACACTAAGCCATGATTATGTGCCCATCAAAATTGTGGAGTACTGGTTGCAGGAGTGTCAGGACTTCCTATGAGAAGGTGTCAACTAGGAGAGGGCTGCCTTGAAGAAGATTAGACATCTATAGGATTTATACCCAGGCTCAGGCCCTCAGGGAGAAGGAAGAGGAAAGCTGCTTACCACCAAGGGGAGTACCCGGAAAACCTGGCACCAGAGCTCCTTCCCATCTGAACACCTCTTTCACAGGATGCACCCCAGGGTCTGGACCCCTGACAAGAGTTATCATAACCACTGAAAGATTTGACTTGTGTTATGGCTGAGCTGGAGTTGGTCCTCTGCTCCATTAGTGGGATTCATCCACTGGACTATTCTGTAACCACTTGTCACGGTTCCCAAGAATAAACCAGGAGTCAGAAAACAATCTTTTATTAGAATAATAACAGTAATGCACGTAAACAGATAACACACAGAGGGTGATCAAAGAGGCAAGCACTGTATCAGAAGTAGCAGTCCGCCAACAGATCCACCACACTGTCAGAGACTAGGCTTCAGCCCACTGGAGCCTCGAGGTAATTCAGAACGCCCAGAGGACTAGCACTGACTCAGCCTGCAGTCAGACTAGGAGTCTGATAGAGCCCCAGGTCTGTTCTAGGATGGTGTCTGTGGAGCGGGGATCAACACACGGAGGAAACAGACAGAGCCCCCTAATCAGCACCAGAAAGGATAGTCAGACAAGCCAGGTCATACACGGAGCGGGTAGTGAGCCAGAGCCACAGGTTTGCACCAGAAAAGATGTCTAAGCCAAATAGGAGCGCTCAAGGAGAATGGTCAGACAGAGTCACAGGTCAACACCAGGATGGATGGTCAGACAGGCTGGGTCATACACAGTTCAGGTAGTCAGCCAGAGCCACAGGTCTGCACCAGATTGGATGTCCACTACACAATGGGAGCAGGCAAAAGAGTAGTCAGACAGAGCCACAGGTCAGCACCAGAATGGATGGTCAGACAAGCCAGATTATACACATATCCCAAGGGAAACAGAACTGTATTGTACAACAATGCAAGGGCAACTGAGTCAGAACTCAGTCTCCCCTTTAAACCCCTCCTCAGGAAGTAGGTAGAAGGAGACTACAGGAAGCAAACACATAAAACAAAGGCCTACTGCATGCTTGAAGCCTCGCGCCTGCAGATGACGCTGAAACCAAGGTAAGCTGTAACACCACTATCCAAATACAGAGGGTTGTCAAAAGGAATATCCAGAAGGCCTAGTGGAGAATGCCTTTCTTCACTATGAGAATTTTGGGGATGACTTGATCCAGTGGTATGAAGAGTTGTTTGCATGTTGGCCAGAGGATCTGTCTTCCAATTTGTACACAGATGGGGAAGATCCCCTGGAACTGCTAGCTGGCTGACAGATGGACTAGGAGATAGAGTACAAGTCCATTGGGAGGGGGGATTAGGTAGAGGATAGCCCAGGAGTTCTCTAGTGTGGTAGCTGAAGTGGAGGAAGCAGTGGCACGTCTGATGGAAAGGATGTGAAAGTTGACCAGATTCCAAGCAGTCAATGAATCTACGGGCCTGTGGGAGGCTGAATGCAGCGGTGCAGAGCGCAAGAGCATGGTAGGTGTACCCAAGGGTAGGATGCCAGATAGTATGTCTGGGTCCCCAATCTGCTGCCCTGGAAGAGAGCACCAGTGAGCCATGTTGAGGGTCAAGTGAGGGTGGAGACAGAACATTTGCCCAGTGAGTGGTGCTGATCTAGTGTTGAGACCAGTGGGATAGTGCCACTGCCCAACAGTGTCTGAAGGATTTGCAGGTAGATGATCCCAGAGTCCACAACAAATAGCAGGACCCCCATTTGGCAGTGAAGTAATTGGCATTGTTATGGAGGGGACATTATGCAGGAAGACTCCTACTTGATTGTGATGAACTATGGTTTCAGGATATCCCTTAGATATTGTGTAATGTACCAGGTGCCAATATTGGAAAGAGAAAGCTGTGGAGGTGCACCAAATTATTCAGAGTAGGCAAAACTGAGAATTCAAGAAAAGGAAGTGAGCGTTACTAACATCCCTTCGTAAATACCTTAAAACATGTTCAATATATGCTGTAAGGATCATCTACCTTTAGTGGGGGACACTAGTAATATATATATATTCCTCATTTCCCACAGTACATATTTGTGGACTGGGAGCCAGATCACCCCAGATGATGCGCAGCAATTGATCTTCTTGAGATTGTTTTACTGAAACCGAAGCTCAGACACCCAAGAGTCGGTGACCAGACAAAATCTATGCACTATAGAAATTGAAGATGAGTTGCCAAGCTTGAATCTTCACTGCCACAATTCCAAAATGCCAAAATAACACATGACCAGGCTACTGCTTGCGGACAAATTGCATTACAGATGTTACCTACCACTAACTCCATCCTGTCATGCTGACTTACAAGGGAAAATGACCCACATAAGAGAAGAGGAATATGGTGCATCAATCTGAGAACTTGGGGTCAAAGTTCGGTGCTGACAACTGATCCTGTAGCTTGAGTATGATAAGGGCTTATAGGAAACGATTAGCGTACCAAACTTACTGGAAGTGGGAAGAGAGCAGCACAACAAGGAAAATGCCTCAAAATACCTACAGTACATTTACACCTGCAATGAAATCAGCTTCCTAAAGGTACTGCTTTAAAGCAAAAGTTAACAAAATAAGAAAATAATTCCCATTCAAAGACAATTACAAAGTAGCTAACAAATACTAAAATAAATAAAGATAAACTCTTATCTGGAGGGAGATGCACTAAGGGGCAATGTTATGGCAATGTGTGTCTGGCAATGTGTGGTGAACACATAACATTTGCAATATAAACAAACATTGTCATATGCACTAAGAATTAGAGATGTGGGTGTGGAGGGGTTTTTCTTACTGCAGACGAGTAAGGGGTGCCCTCACTTACACATCACCAGCAGTTTAGCAACCCAGAAGTCAGAGGGGGAGAGGAGATGATCTGCTCCAACTTCAGCACTACAAACAGCATTCCTCCTTAAACCTGTCAGTGCCATAGTGCATTGCATACCCCTGTGGCAGTGAGAGGATTAAGAATTTGGGTCTGGATTAAAAATGATTCATTCTAAATGTATTTTAGTGTTCTGTAAAGGTTTACATAGACATTGCCCTACAATATTATTTTTCAGTACAACGGACAAGATGATGGTGACTGAACTGGGAAAATACAATCTTCACTAAAAGTGTAACCCATATTAGCTTCTGTGGTGCCACACTGAAAAGTTTTGACTACACAGTTATTCACTGTGATTTATTGTATTTGTTCTGAATTTCTCTGACGCTGAGTATTCTTTTAGAGGCCATTTCACCCCATAAAACATAATACAAACTGTTCAAACTGCAATTCAAAGGACTGCGTTAGGCTGTAAGATGCACTAAGGGACCCACTTTATTGTGGGGAATTCTAGACCCAGTTTTTTAAAGGGCGCAGATTTCCTTAGTGCAACTATTAAACACTGACTCAGGAATTGCAGTTAACAATAATTGAAAAAATCCCAAGTGGATATGGGGCCCTAAGCCTCATATCAATACATCCACTGCACACCCAAAACGTGTCCAAAATTAGTAGAATGAACCCTACGAGTGCCAGTGGGGTATAATTACCTCACTGGCACTCACAGGGTTAAAGTGACCGTAACAAAGCAACAGCCCATAAAAAGTAACACTTACCATTAATCCTGATGTCTAGCAAAGTCTTCAGCACCCTGGGATGCTACTGTCCATCTTCTTTCTACTCCATCTTATTTCTTCCTCTTGTCTGTCTACTTTCTTCTGTCTTCTCTCAATTTACCCTTAAAACTAACAGAGATGTAAATAAATATTCCGAACATCTATGCATAGTTTATCCCCTTGAGTGCCAGAGGCATACGCAACGCATTGCAGAGCAATGCATAGATCTGCGGGTCAATAATGTAGAACATGCCCAAAGTCCACAAGAGGAAACTCTCAAAAAATGTTGTAAATAAAAATATTATCCAATTTTATATTTCTCCACCACTGTTTGCGGTGATGGAGAAAGTCAGAAGGAGCACACCTCTGCCTCCCCGTGTACCTTATGGGCCAATGTCTGTTCCATTGTGAGGGAAATTGAACTGAGACTACCTTTATAAATGGACAGTCTCTGTTCAGAAGGACTCACAGCCATTGGCTGGGATGTGTGCTTACACCTTCGAGCGGAGGATTGGAGTAACCTGCTTGAAGCTGATTTGCTGGGAGGTGTGTAAGCACATATCCCAGCCAATGGCTGTGAGTCCTTCTGAACAGAGGCGGCCCATATATAAAGGCAGTCTTTGATCAAATTCCCTCACAATGGAATGGGCATCGGCACATAAGGTACATGGGGGGGGGTGCTCCTTCTGCCTTTCTCCGCCACCGAGCAAACAGAAAACAGCAGCGGAGAAATAGAAAATTGGATAACATTTTTATTTACAAACATTTTTGCAGGTTTACTATTATAACAGACATCTTTTGTGGAGCTTGGGCATGTTTGACATTATTGACCAGCACAGTCCTAGGGAGGTACGCAAAACATTGCTCTACAATGCGTTGCATACCCTCTAGCAATCAAGGGGTTAAACTATAAATAGATGTGCAGGTTCTTTGTATGGAGTATTTATTGATATCTCTTTTTGTTTTTACAGTTAAATGATGGGAAGATGGAAGAAAAAGATGGACCAGATTAAGATAAAGCTATGGACCTTTTCATTTGAAAATGTAAGATCTCATAATTTTTATAGTGCAATACTTTCATATATCACTATCTTTTATACAGGTGAAAATTGCTTTTGTGCAGTATACATTCATTAACACCTACATTTTAATTGAATTTATTTGTACTTTTTATTTTTCAGTATGCCTTGTGTATTGTTGACTTTAGAGTCGTGATTTATTTTTTATTTTATTTAAGTAATATGTAGTTTAACATACAAAAGGTACAGGATAATACAGAGGGCTGAATGAATGTTGTAATTTTTCTCCTCTCTTTTATACAGTGCTGTGGAATGTGTTTTAACTCAATAAATGATAATTATTATAAGAACGAACAAAAGGGTTATCTCCTCACATATATTTAAACCTTTGAGCACCACAAAGGTATCCAATGCATTGTGTCGCAATGCATTGGATACTTCTCTGGCACTCAAAGGGTTAATGCTTAAGCTCTACTTAGCATATTTATTTTAATCACCACAAAAGCACAATGTTTCAGAGGACATGCTGCTTTGTCAGGTGCTCAAAGGAGCATGTCTCCTGAAATGTTATGCTTTTGTGGTGATTAATAGAAGGCTGGGCCTGTATTTGTGGGAGGGGCTGCAAGCCTTAAATACCGGCTGCAGCCTCTCCCACAGGGCACATCATCTTTGTACCCAGACATCTCACCGGTCAGTCGTCACCTCGTCACATCCGGTCCCGTGATAATCAGCTTCCTGCCCCACGATCATCGCTTCCAGCCCCATGCACAGTAGCGCTCACCTGTAATCCACTCAGCGGCTTAATCAGGTACCGAACCGTCCCTCTTCCTCCCTCACACGCCACTAGCTTCTATAAACGGTAGCCACCACTATTCTGCCGTTTCACTCCCAAATTAAGTGGTAGCTCACAAGCATCATATATCTCGGCTTCCCCCAATTGAAATTGCTTATTCGGATACATGGGAACCTGTAAACATGAGACGTTTCCTTTACCTTAACCAGCTCATGTAGCAATACTGGTTTCTTGGTACCCAGGCAGTACATACCAGACTCTCTGTACCTTAATTAAACCAGTGGGAACAGAAAACATGATAAAAAACGAGAGGCAGGGATTTATCCAGCACTGCATAGCAAGCTCGTTCCCTCGATCCCTGACCGGAATGCATACCTCCCACAATATAAATGTCACCACAGTATATACGCTTTTAATACACAACCATTCCCCCAGTACTATACGGGTGGCTATTTATGCTCTATTTACAGTTACCATTACACATCGCGTGCATTCCCTAGCTGCACGGGTCGTCTCCCGACTCATACGGTCCTCTCTCTCATGCGGGTCACTATTGCTAATCAACTGCCGCTTCACTTCGGTGCTCAAATTAGAATGGCCATCTTAGTTGTGGGCAAGCACGCCCCCATTCATAAATATTTCACTCCCACCCCCCGTCCACATCATACCACTCCTATCAGCACCAAAGCTTTCCTCCCTCCCAGACTCAACAAGGAAGCAAGGTGCTAATTCCTTTACCCCATCCCAAACCTGGCCCACTATTACAGCTGTAGTTCTGTACCCTTGATGACCCCACCCCCTAACCAGCCCTATAATCACCCTTTGCTTATGTTCCAGGAGTCCATGAATTGCTGAATTCATGCACACCACTATTCTCTGTCTATTTGCCTCAGGTATAAGGCAAAAAAAAAAAAAAAGATTCCTGATTCCACGTTCTATCGACATGCATACATAGTTACATTGTTTCAGTGTCCTGATTCCACATTCTGTCTAACATCCTATATAATAATTTGTGTGTAACGCTGCGACATGCGCAGTAGACACTGCTGCGCGTGCTGCAGTCATGCACAGTAGAGACTGCCCGTGCCGTGGCTGATACAGAGCTGGGCGCTCCGAAGGACCAGGTGGCAGTGGCACTGTGGCCCGTGTAACGGGCTGTTCAACTAGTACATACATAATTCATTGTTTGTGTCCTGATTCCACGTTCTATCTAACATACGTACATAGTTACACTGTTTCAGTGTCCTGATTCCACGTTCAATCTACATGCATACATAGTTATATTGTTTCAGTGTCCTGATTCCATGTTCTGTCTAACATACATACATAGTTACATTGTTTCAGGGTCCTGATTCCATTTTCTATTGTACACACATACATTGTTACATTGTATCACTGTCCTGATTACATGTCCTATCACCATTCATACTTTTGTTACATAGTATCATTGTTCTGATTTCATGTTCTATCCATCGCAGGTACCTTACTTCTTCACAGAAGCCGGAGGCCAACTTAGGTCCATACCTTACCACTTAGGCTATAGGTTACATTCACAGGTACCTCACCTCTTCATAGAGTCCGGAGGTCACCTCAGGCACATACTATACCTCTTTGAAGAGCCCGAAGGTCACGCTCACAGGTACCTCACCTCTTCGTAGAGGCTGGCGGTCACTTCAGGTCACATTACCTTGTAGGCTGTAGGTCACACTCACAGGTACCTCACGTCTTCATAGAGGCTGGAGGTCATCTCAGGTCTATATCTCACCTCTTCATAGAGGCTGGAGGTCACCTTAGGTCCATACCTTACCTCTTCATAGAGGCCGGAGGTCACCTCAGGTACATACCTTGCCTCTTTGTAGAGGCCGAAGGTCTCACTCATCAGGTACCTCACCTCTGAGTAGAGGCCGGAGGTCACCTCAAGTACATACCTTACCTCTTTGTATAGGCTGAAGGTCACATTCACAGGTACCTCACCTCTTCGTAGAGGTTGGGGGGCACTTCAGGTGACATTAGCTCTTAGGCTGTAGGTCACTCTCACAGGTACCTCACTTCTTGATAGAGACTGGGGGTCACCTCAGGTACATTTCCTTACCTCTTCATAGAGGCCAAAGGTCACACTCACAGGTGCCTCACCTCTTCGTAGAGGCCGGAGGTCACCTCAGGTTCATACCTTACCTCTTCATAGAGGCCGAAGGTCACACTCACAGGTACCTCACCTCTTCGTAGAGGCCGGAGGTCACCTCAGGTACATACCTTACCTCTTTGTAGAGGCTGAAGGTCACACTCACAGGTACCTCATCTCTTCGTAGAGGCCAGAGGTCACCTCAGTACATACCGTACCTCTTAGTAGAGGCCGAAGGTCACTCTCACAGGTACGTCACCTCTTCGTAGAGGCCGAAGGTCACACTCACAGGTACCTCAACTCTTCGTAGAGGACGGAGATCACCTCAGGTTCACACCTTACCTCTTCTTAGAGGCTGAAGGTCACACTCACAGGTACCTCACCTCTTCATAGAGGCTGGTGGTCACCTCAGGTCCATACCTTACCTCTTCACAGAGGCTGAAGGTCACACTCACAGGTACATTGTTCCACTCTCCTGATTCCATGTTCTTTTTACATGCATATGTTGTTACATGGTTTCTCTGTTCTGACTCCACGTTCTTTCGGAGATACATACATTGTTTCACTGTCCTGATTCCACGTTCTATCGCCATTCACATAGCATATCACCGTCAAAATTCCATGTTCTATCTAACATACATACATTGTTACACTGTCCTGATTCCACATTCTATCTCACTTAAATACATTGTTTCACCATCCTGATTCCACGTTTTATCTCCATTCTTACATTGTATCACTGTCCTGATTCCACATTCTAACATAATACATTGTTTCAGTGTTCCGATTCCACGTTCTATCGCTATACAAACATTGTATCACCGTTCTGATTCCATGTTCTATCTGACATACATACATACATTGTTACATTGTTTCACTGTCTTGATTTCATGTTCTATCGCCATACGTACATCATATCACCGTTCTGATTCCATGTTCTATCTGACGCACATACATTGTTGCACTGTTTTGCGGTACTGTTTACACATTCTGCCAGACAAACCTACACTGTTCACTGTCTTGATCCATGTTCTGTTGCTTTACATACATGTTTTAGTGTCCTGATTCCATGTTCTATAGCTTACCTACATTATTACTTTGTATCACTGTAATGATTCCATGTTTTATCGTACATACATACATTATTACATTCTATCACCGTCCTGATTCCATGTTCTATCACCATGCATATATTGTTACATAGTATCACGGTACTGATTCCATGTTCTATCCAATCTCAGGTACCTCACTTCTTCGTAGAGGCCGGGGGTCACCTCAGGTCCTGACCTTATCTCTTAATAGAGGCCAAAGGTCACACTGTCAGAGACTTTGTCCTGGGGGACCATACAGGGTTAATTCTAATTGTAGGAAATTAGCTGAAATTCTGTTTAAAATGTGTTCAAATTACATCATATGTGAACAATGAGCCATTAGTCCAAGGTAGGGAGTAAAAATAACAATGTCAGTTTAATGGCAGATGGATAGTCAGTTGGAGACAAGGTGGCTGAGAGAGACAGACTCCCTTATGTGTAAGACATAGCAAAATGACATATTTAGGAGGTTTTTGATAACCCTTTTGACCTTTCTCAGTTTTGACGAAAGCCACATGATCTGACATAAAACTGATTATAGGTAAAATTCTAAAGTAGAGTAAGAGCTCCACCTAGAGTCTTGAGAGCATTATGACTGGGATATCCGCATTCCTTGAATAATTAGGGATATATTAATATCCAATCAGGGCAGACCGGTGATGTCACGGTATAATGAGATGGCTCTTTGTCCAATCATCAGACAAAGGTGGGGATTACTGATAAGGCAAAAATTGCAAATATAATGCCCAATTACTCTTAGTGAAGGGTCTTTTTGACTTCCTAAAAGAGGGTCTTTGGTCTCAACTTAACTGGCTGAAACAGAAAAGGTGACTTCCTGAAGGCTTTGCTGATCCTGCCATCTCACAGAGAAATACTAAGAAACTTGGATTGGTAACTATATCATTTATTCATTTAGATTAATTTAATCCAGAATTTTATAATTTTTCTTCTGTTTGAAGAACTTAGTTTTAAATTGTCTTAAGTGGACTGGCCAACCATTTGGGATAATTTATAATAAGCTAGATTTAGCTATTAAATTCTGGAAATAATAGAATCTATATATAATTATTGGGAAATGTTATAAATTGCCAATCAGTGTAATACAGTATATAGCGTGGGTTATTTATATTAGCTAATATTAATCTTGGTATTCCTAGAGTAATATTTTGTGGTTCTGGGAAGATTATAATAGTTAATATTTGATACAGGGTATTCTTTGAATCCAGCTATTAACCCTTTAACCGCTATTTGTCTGCTGTTAGTGGTGTTTTCTTTGGAATTCTCTGTGTATGTGCCAGGCTTATATTTTGTAATTTGAAAGTATTATCTCAATAGACAAAATAACTGCTGGGTGTGGCATCTGTTTAAACGTGTGTATTAACCCTTGGAGTGCCTATAGGTTTTATATATAGGTTGCTGTAGTCAAAATTATGATAAATGTGCATGAAGTAATTCTAAGTAGATTATTTGTGTGATTTGGTTTGACTATATTAATTGCAATTTATATATTTTATTCAGAGGTATTCAATATTGAATTCAGTAGATAATTAAATTATAGTGATTTAAATCTGGGATTTTATTCCAGCTATTCCCTAAATTTGATTATTATTGATATATGATACAAGGAATTGTTAGAGGAATTATTTAATTCATCTCACAATAACCCTTACATCATAATTGGCATAGTCTATACAGTTTCTGGGGCAGAGGTTTGAGAGACCCTGCAGCCAACTGTATTATATTAATTGTAACAATCAATTAACCTATTCTATGCTGCTGAATGCAATTATTGTTATTATACCTCTGAATATACCTATGTTTGGTTAACCCTTGCACCGCTGGTAATCTTTATGATAAATAGTGTGGTTTGATTTTCTGTATACCTATTAGTATTGCTAATCACTTATATAGTTCATTGTTGCTGATATTTATATATACATTGTATTTTAATAAAATAGATATAATTTTGCACAAATATGAAGGATTGATTCTTGTGATCAATTCGTTACTGTGAAGTAGCGTGTCAATACATATTAAAGATAAAGTTCTCGAATTATTTTATATTGTCATTTGTCTATTTAAGTGAAGAAATCCAACCTGAGTGGTTCTCTGTTTAACCCTTTGGATACCTTCATATAAATAGCCCGACAACACTCATGGGTACTTCACCTCTTTAGAGGCTGGAGGTCACTTTAGGCCCATACCCTACCTCTTTGCAGAGGTTGCATGTCACAATTGCAGGCCCGCACCCCTTTGTAGAGGCCGCAGGTCTCCCCAGTTACATACTCTTAACAGCTGAGCATGAGTTTGGCCATCTCACGTAGGACCTTGGGTCTCATAAGTAGGTACCAGCAGGCTTCTCTCCTTGTGTGTCAGGATTCTTACTTGCTTCATTTATATATTTAACCTCTGTTACTCCTTACAGCAGGTCAAGCTTAGGTTCAGGTCCATCTCATTGTATGTCATGCAGACTCAGATTGCAACCTCTGTCTGAACCGAGACAGCTTCAGCATTCAATATCATGGCACTCTGCTTCACCCATTTACATTCCTCCAAATCATGTACAGCCTTTTCACCCTTCATGTCTCACCCCCCTCCGTATCACCGTCCACTTTTCAGACACATGTATGTTTTCCTAAAATATTAACCCTTTCCTTTCCGCAACAAACTATCACCATCATCCTAGTCGCTAACCACCTTGCCTTTTCTGGGTTCCCCTGCCCAGGCAATGCTGTCATATAGGACCATTGTCCTAGCACGAAGGGACCCACTCGTGCGGCACTCCAGCCACTTCACCCTAATAATTTCTGGTTTAAAATAGACCAAGCACATGTAAGGCATCTCATTCCCTACTTTGCTTCCTCGATTCTTGGTGTCCTTTATAAGTGCCAGTTATCTAACTACCATTCACCAGTATCACTTGGTCATCAGCCTCGTCTCCCTGTCCAGTCCGGTCCCCTCTCCAGTCTGGTCCCCTCTCTACTACTGAATTAATTTATTATATTCTAATCAGTCTCACACATCTAGGTCTGAATCCCAACCAACTCTCCCGTCACTCATTCAGAATGGGAGCGGCATCCTCCGCTTCTAAGTAGATTGTACCAGTACATATCATATTACGACTTTGCAGATGGCAATCTTAGGGTTTCTAAAGTTACTTCCTGAATCCTTCTGCTACACTTGACTAAGCCTTACATACTTACCCAAGCAATGTCATCTTTGCGCAAGTACAATAAACGTTTGAAACATGCTATCCTTTTTGCCTCCATTCAGGCCTACAACGTCGATCTTTACCCAAGCTTCCAGTAAGCTCAGGATTATGGCAAACCTCTCCACATATCAGTCACTGGAAGCCCAGACCAAAAATAGAAGGCTTGGCCTGCATTTGTGGGAGGGGCTGCAAGCCTTAAATACCAGCTGCAGCCTCTCCCACTGGGCGAATCATCTTTGTAGCCCCCCTCCATCACCCCTTTATTTCATTATTTATCATAGGTGGCCCTTCATTCAGGCCTATCACGTCGATCTTCACCAGAGCTTCAGGTAAGCTCAGGGTTATGGCAAACCTCTCCACATATCAGTCGCTGGAAGCCCAGACCACAAAAATAAATATGCTCAGCAGAGTTTAAACATTGTTCTATCTATTGGACCATTTATAGCACTGGTCATAGGCACCCTTCACCAGGAACACTATAAACGCAAGGGTTGAAATCTACATTGAACATGATAATAATAAAACATATTTGCCCTCTAAACTCCCTCACAGTGCCTTATATCAGTTGTTTTTTTTTTTTTTTAAATGAAAGTATTTTACCAAGAAGGATACATTGAGACATTCTCTCTTTTTCAAATACATCCTGGGTACACACGTTTAAAAGGCTGAGTTGACGTTGCCTGGACTAGAACCTTTAACCCAGCGGTTTGAACAGATTCTACAGATCATGCATTAACTAACTGAGCCATCTCACTAGCTTTATTAGTGCTGTTATTAAAAACTTGTGGGACTGCTTGTGAAATTGTGAATGATGGACTCCTTATATTGGAATATATTTAAAATCCATTTAACCCTTCTGAAATTGAAAGGGTTAAGTTTCATGGTTGCTTTCTTTAACCCCTTAAGGATCAGCCGCGTGCGCACGTGGCCTGCACTTAAGGACCACGGGCCTTTTTTTAAATCACGATCCCGGTTCAGGGCTCCCCGAGCTGTGTGCAGCCGTGCGGGGAGCCCTGAAATCCATGACGGTCCTGGTAAGTCATGGGCCCATATGACTCTCCAACCCATGAAGTACCAGGACCGTCACTGGTCCTTAAAGGGTTAAGTCCAGTATTATTTGTGGGGAAAGCAGCCACATCAGTGTGTTGTACACCCAGAGCAGACTCCATACTTTCTGATTATAGGATTAAAATTATTTCTTTCAGAAAATCTAAGACCTTTGGGGGAATCCAATATGAGGCCCATTGAAACTTGAGACGACTGGAAAATTGACATTAAAATGTCCTTGGACTTAACTGCATTGATCAGAAATTATGATGACAGGAAAGGTTAGACATTTTACGCAAAGCTTAAGTTATTTTTATAGGACTTTTAACATTATTGTAAAAGACAAATATACCCACTAGGTGGGGTTGTTTCAACATATTTCAGTTTACTACAGCCTTGACATGCATAGTTTACCATATGAAGTGTATTCAAAACCACCTTACAAGGCTGATATTCTTATCTTTACAAATTAAATACACACCTTTTGTCCTTAGTGAATCCCTATGTCTTCAGATTGAAAGTTTTACTAAGGTATATCATTGTAATACAGTGAGGGAAAAATTATTTGATCCCCTGCTGATTTTGTGTGTTTGCCCACTGACAAATAAATGATCAGTCCATAATTTTAATGGTAGGTTTATTTGAACAGTGAGAAACAGAATAACAACAAAAAAATCCTGAAAAACGCATTTCAAAAAAGTTATAAATTGATTTGCATTTTACTGAGTGAAATAAGTATTTGACTCCCTATCAATCAGCAATATTTCTGTCTCCCAGGTGTCTTTTATACAGGTAACAAGGTGAGATTATGAGCACTCTTTTAACCCTTTGAGTGCCACAGGGGTACGCAACACATTGCTTTACAATGAGTTGCTTACCCCTCTGGCACTGAAAGGGTTAAAGGGAGTGCTTCTAATCGCAGCTTGTTACCTGAATAAAAGACACCTGTCCACAGAAGCAATCAATCAATCATATTCCAAACTCTCCATCATGGCCAAGACCAAAGAGCTGTCCAAGGATGTCAGGGACAAGATTGTAGAGCTGCACAAGGCTGGAATGGGCTACAATACCATCGCCAAGCAGCTTGGTGAGAAGGTGACAACAGTTGGGGCGATTATTCGCAAATAGAAGAAACACAAAATAACTGTCAATCTCCCCCGGTCTGGGGATCCACGCAAGATCTCACCTCATCGAGATTCAATGATCATGAGAATGGTGAGAAATCAGCCCAGAACTACACAAGAGTATTTTGTCAATGATCTCAAGGCAGCTGGAACCATAGTCACCAAGAAAACAATTGGTAACACACTACGCCGTGAAGGACTGAAATCCTGTAGTGCCTGCAAGGTCCCCCTGCTCAAGAAAACACATGTACAGGCCCGTCTGAAGTTTGCCAATGAACATCTGAATGATTCAGAGGAGAACTGGGTAAAAGTGTTGTGGTCAGATGAGACCAAAATCGAGCTCTTTGGCATCAGCTCAACTCACCGTGTTTGGAGGAGGAGGAATGCTGCCTATGACCCCAAGAACACCATCCCCACCGTCAAACATGGAGGTGGAACCATTATGCTTTGGGGGTGGTTTCCTGCTAAGGGGACAGGACAACTTCCCCACATCAAAGGGATGATGGATGGGGCCATGTACCGTCAAATCATGGGTGAGAACCTCCTTCCCTCAGCCAGGGCATTGAAAATGGGTGGTGGATGGGTATTCTGGCATGACAGTGACCCAAAACACACAGCCAAGGCAACAAAGAAGTGGCTCAAGAAGAAGCACCTTAAGGTCCTGGAGTGCTTAGCCAGTCTCCAGACCTTAATCCCATAGAAAATCTGTGGAGGGAGCTGAAGGTTCAAGTTGCCAAACGTCAGCCTCGAAACCTTAATGACTTGGAGAGGATCTGCAAAGAGGAGTGGGACAAAATTCCTCCTGAGATGTGTGCAAACCTGGTGGCCAACTGCAAGAAACGTCTGACCTCTGTGATTGCCAACAAAGGTTTTGCCAATAAGTACTAAGTCATGTTTTGCAAAGGGGTCAAATACTTCTTTCACTCAGTAAAATGTAAATCAATTTATAACTGTAAACTACCATAAAGCGCTGCAGAATTTGTTGGCACTATATAAATAAAGATTAATAATAATAACTTTTAAAATGCATTTTTTCTGGATTTTTGTTGTTGTTAGTCTGTCTCTCATTGTTCAAATAAACCTACCATTAAAATTATAGACTGATCATTTCTTTGTCAGTGGTCAAACGTACAAAATCAGCAGGGGATCAAATAATTTTTTCCCTAACTGTATATCGTATTCATATAAACTTTTGAAACACAAATAAATATATGAATAATCATGCTCAGCGGTTTTGTCAACTTGCTTATTTATGGGAAAACATGTTAACATAAATAAATATCGATGCTTAGCTGCCAGAAGCAGGGCATGCAGTACCCTATATATATAAAAAGTGATATATATTTTTTTTTTTTAGTCTATACTTACAAGGTCATCTTTGTTCTAACTGGAGCAGGCTTAGTTTTAATAATAACTGTGTAACCCAGTGGCATGCACCAGCCAATAAACTCAAACCATTTTTCTTTTTTCTGGACAAATAAAAATATGGAAACACAAAAAGAAAGCACTGTAACGTTGTGTCACATTGTTTTGCAGAGTATTCATTCATTAGCTGCATAGTTGCTGGTTCCCGCAGTAGGCCATTTCTAAAACCAAAATGTTATTTGGTCGCTTCCATTTGGGAGTCATAAAACCCAATTTGCTGAATACGATGTATTATCCCCCCCCCCCTCACACACACACACACACACACACACACACACACACACACACACACACACACACACACACAGCCAACCACCACAGACTACCCTTCAAAACCCTCAGTGTCAGCACCACAGCTCTCAAATTCCTTCTCTCATAAGAGCCCTCATTCCCCATGAAATCCCACAGACATTCACTACAGCACCCCCTCAGAACTTTCAAGTCCCCATCACTTCCATTGCCATTCAAAGTTCTCCACTCCCCCACTGCTTCTTAGGGTACTCACTAACCAACCCTCCAGACCTCATTCTTTCAGCAAAGTGATCATTGTCCACCACAGTGTCACTTTCAAAGCCCTCAGTCAAGAAACCACATACTCAGACCTCTTCCCCCATCATAGATTTCCCAAACTTGCACAGCCTTCAGCACTCCCACAGCCCATCAGAGCTCCCCCACATCAATGTCTTCACCCCACTCCTCCAAGCACGACAATCACACTCAAAAAATCCTGACCTGTCTAAGCCTGGATAAAAATCTGTCTTCAGTTAAGGACTCAAGAAAGTTGTCTTATCTCTTCAGCAGACCTTACTGTAAGCCAGCCTTGCTATGTAAACTTCATCATTGGTGGGGCAGGTTCAGTTGAAGCAGTATTGGTCATAGACATGGTTGACAGCTGTGCGCCTCTTATGTCATCATGAGGAGACAGTATCATTCAATGTTGTCATACAATGCTATTTCTTAATCTTAAAGCTTTCATTATTCATAACATCACAGGACACAAAACAGCCTATGGTACCTATGGGTGCTATGCTGGGAACCACTGGTGTAACCCTGCAAATGCAAGTTAATGTGCTGGAGATGTCTCTAGAATTCAATGGGTTAAAAATAGATACTAGCTATTATTAGTGGCATGTAAACTTTTGAAAAACTGTTCTGAGATTAATCATGCATCCACCAGTGAACTGGTTAAAATCAGTATTCCTGTCATGGATGAAAATAGAATTGATGCAAACAGCTAATTAAAAAAATAAAATGCATGGCAGGATATTGATTAAATATTTAGTAACTAAAGTTTTAATTTTAATAGATCGGAAAATATGTAGCTAATTCTAATTAAATCTACAGTTTATTTGTTAGAATAAAACTTGTAAATCTAAAACAATGACCGTGCAAATTTCTCTTATAGCCAAAACAGCTGTTTTTGGTGTTGTAATTATGTGCTGTGTGCTTAATATATAAATATGGCACCTCTGTGCAAGGTGAATCACAGATCTCTAATAGCCAAGGTGGGTGGCTAATTTTACTATAAGGTGAAAAGAAAATTCAATGTGAGCATCAGCACTTAAATATTGAAATATCAATGGAAGACTAAGCCAGGATGGAATAAAATTTGCAAAATTTGTTCTTGCTAATATTGCCTTTGTTAGGGCTGTTTTAACAAATGGACAGCCTTAGCAAATGCCCTGGGCCCATTGGTGAAGGGGCCCACTACAGTAATGAAGAAACTCTACATAGAGCACAATTTGGAACACTTTTCATTTACCTCTTTCCAGTGATCTGAGACATACAATTCGGTCTGATCAATGCATGAAGCCAGGTGTGAAAACTGAGCTTTGATAGATGATGCGTGTGAAAACTCAGTATTGGGTCAAACTACCGTAGGTGTTACAGCTTAGTCCCATGTAATCCTAGGTGTGAACAACAACATTCTATGAAGTGAATGCATGATCATAATTGTGTGCAGTTACATAAGCTGGAGTAGTGTTAAAAGGGTGTAATTTGCTGTAGTTATTAATTTTTTGCATGCTAGGGAGTTTGGAGACCTCGCTAGTAGCCATGGGGTTAAGAAGCCACCAATCCTATGTTATAATTTGTTTGTTTGTCAGAAGCCGTCATGAGCAGTGGAGACGGCTGTGCGCGCTGCAGTCATGTGCTGTTCTGACTGCCCTCGCCGCAGCTGATACGGAGCAGGGAGCTATGAATTCAGACCGGAATTGTCTCTGCATACCTCAGACAGGAATATGGTCTGAATTCGGAGCGCCCCGCTCCATATCAGCTGCGGCGCGGGCAGTCAGTACTGCGCATGACTACAGTACTGCCAGTGCTGGCCAGTGTATGCGGGCTTTAAAACTAGTTACTTTATAATTTGCCCAGAATCCAGCTGTGTCTTAATATAGTTCTGGCCACTCATAGATGGATGTAAGCAGACATTACAGTGATTAGCAGGGGCTTACTCACCTGATCAAGACACAAGCAGAAATCAGCAAAAAAACCATTCTGACTAGTCATGAAAAACTTTTCATAAAATCAGAAAGTATGAATAAAAAAAAAGGCTTACCCCTCAGACTGTTGCAAAGGTACACACTCTCTGGCAGCACTTTGTCCCTCAGTCCAGTCAGTGGAGAGGTATCCAGTTTTCCATAGGCATCAGTTGGGAATAGAGGAATGTGTATTTTAGAATCAACAAGAATTGGTACTTTACACTAGAAAGTTTTTTGTGTATATTATATCTATTCTTACCCTCAATTTTTTTAGGGATGCCAGAAGAAAATGGGTATGGTACTTTTAAAGACACAGTTTGGTATTTTATTATCTGTACTGTGACAAACTATTGAGAGGTAAATATGCATGAGACCCACAAAATTTGCACCTGTAGGAATCAATGGAACAGGCCAAGCCATTTGCTATTCTGTTGTATGTGATGAGTTACCAAGTGTTGAGGGGATGCATATTCTGCCACTATTTATATGCCTCCCTAGCTCAGACTTAGAGTCCCCAATGCATTTTAAAATACAGCCTTGTACAAGAGATCAGCACCAAATACACACTCATGCATGTTGTCTAAAGCATCTCTACACAAGAAACTGCATTATGAATTAAGATGGGGGCTAAAGCCTCCATATCAATTCATTAAAAGCTCAAGGGACACCCTCCCTCACCCACATAATTATGACCTCCCTCAGTCTTGTCTTACAGCAAAACACATAACATGATGCCTCCTTAACCTTGCCCCAACGGAAGTCATAGAATAAAGCAAACTGTGCCACTTCCCACCCTATAGGCATCGACAAATGTGTCGCTTCTCCCCCCATTGTCAATACACATGCACCTTCTTTTCTCCACTACCACTGTCCAAATTCATGCCCCTTTTCCCCTCGGCACCCATTGTCCAAATGCCTGCCCTTACTCCCCCTATTATCCAAATGTTGGCCCCTCCCCCATTGTCTAAATCCATGCCCCTTCTTCCACACATCCTCCAATTGTCTAAATACATGCTCCCTCTCCCAACATGTTTTCCTTGTGAAACTCTTACCTTGATATTACAGGTCACGTGGTATCAGTGACTTCCTGGTCCTCTGCTTCAGTCCCCTCCACAATTGATCTAAAACAAAAGAAACATCCTAAGAATCCACTACCACCATCATCCATGTGCTAAAAAGTACTTAAAACAGAAAGGACCCCTAGTTCCTTAACCATTGTGAGAAATAAATGAACAGAGGTTGGCTTTTATATAGCTAATCCCTGTTCTAATTTATTCTCATGCTTCCTTTGGCTGGGAGGTGGGGTTGCACAGGGCATAGAACATGCCTACTGGTAGCCCCACACTTCAGTCAACCACAATTTAGATGAAGGCTCTAAATGTAACCCCTCACTTTAGCTAATCATTGTGCAACCTGCAGCTGTAACTGAGCTTGCAGATCAGGTAATAGAATACCACTGGGCAATGGGTATATTTGTTGGATGACATTTTTTAGCATTACGAATAGTTTTAACAGCTCTAATAGAGTCCCATGCTAGGTTTTCCCTACTGTTTCCTATGAACAAACTGTTACTAAATTATATGTTGTTTCAGAACATAAAGTGGTTAAATCAACAAAAAGGATGATTTTGCAGCTTACACACTCAACTCTCCCCCGTATAGTCTCGCACTCTTCTTATTCCATTCTTTTACTAAAGACCAGAAAATTGGGCATGTGTTAATTGAGCAGTAAATATATATTGCTGAACTTCACACTGCTGGGAGATGCTTAATTCAAAGTTACTACAGATAAAATATATATATATTTCCTTCAGAAAACTGTACAGGCCCTTTAAAGACCCACTCCCACAACAGTTCTTGAGAAGCAAACCTACCAGATCTTTACATGTAACATGCATTCAGTGCTACCACACAGGAGACGAGAGAAGCGCACAAGGCAGACAAGTAGGAGTATATATCTCAGTGTAGTAGTTTATTAAACACCATGAACATAGACACATACAATAAATGCACTCTCATTTTCCCCATCTTGGGGTGATGCATATCGGGGTCCCTACCCCATGTTAGCCACGTACTGCGTCCTTATGAATCCTGAAGATCAATTAATGGATATTCCCAAGGAGATGATGTTAAGTCCAGCTGATTATTTCACTGCCAACAAGTGCTCTTAAATCCAAGGACCAATATGGCCGTGTTAGTGTTCAGGTTCTACACGTGGCCCGGGCAGCAAGCCGGTTCGTTAGCTCAGTCAATTCAGAATCAAGGAAATCCACAGGGGGCGTAGGGAGGGACTCAGCTGAGTGCAAGAGTAACCAAACTCATCTTCCTGAGCACCATGGCTCTCTTCATCAGGGGTAAAGGATGGACCGCCCCTTCCTCTCTACTTAAATAGTTTAAGTGCATTGGTAGGTGGCAACATAATAACCCATCAAGTAACAAAATAAGTCATCTAAGCGAAACATACAATGTGACATGTAAAAACATGATACAATAAATAAATAATGAAATATGATCTAAAAGGGGGGCATTCAGTGCTCTCTGGAAAGAAATAAGGGATCCTATTCCATCATCTGGTGGTTGCAGTTCTTTGAACAAGGAACAACTGAAAATTGTATTTAGTTCAACATGATGATATGATTTACAAGAAGGTTGATGGTTAATGATGTTTACAGCATTATTGCAGCTTTGACGGTATAACAGCCTGATGTTACTAGCTGTCTTGATCTTAAGTCTTGCAATGCCTTGTGGCTGGCTTATATTGTCAGAACATCGTTAAAACAGAATATACATATGTAATCAGTTTGAACATTTTCATAAATGGATCTATACAATGTGGAGCTACATTACACATCATGAATATGTATGTGTGTGTGTATATATATATATATATATATATATATATATATATATATATATATATATATGTATGTGTATATATATATATATATATATAAAATATGTGTGTGTGTAATTAGCTAGATCATCTTCTAGAAATCACATATTATGCTATATGAATATCCAAGAATAGAAGAATAGTTTTAAGGGAATTGAGAAATGAGGCCATGGTGGAGGGAGGCCTAAGTCTATTCTTAACTAGTGGTAAGAGCTGGAGGTTAGCATTACAGCTGACTTAGTACATTACAAATAGAGATTAATTTAGATTAATATAAATTTAAAGGGACATATCTAAAAATCAGATCTAATACTTCCCTTAAGTGTCTGCCATTTTCTGAGTGTTCTGCCCTGGTGTCCTGCTGACATCTAGGAGTCACCACATTGCTTGTGGCTATAATCTCCCTGTGACCAGATGGGGGGCACAGGGCAATGTGGTGACCTTTACATCCAGAACTATAGCATTTGAAATATTGCTTATTGTGTTGTATATAAAGTAGTATATGTAATAGTGTGTGTGGTTTTATACATTAAGTCATGTAAATGGATTTGGCAGTGGGGAACCAGAGTGCAGCGAAAATAAAGGTTAAGCCATAATTCATCAGGGGCGGATTGTGGTGCAATACCAACCAGGGGGATTTTTTTATTTAACTGGCCCACTTGCTGGTATTCGAATGCCAGGGTGGGGGTGTGGGTACACAGTGCATTGCTCACCACTTTCATGCCAGAGAGGTGTACAGTAATGCATTCTGTGACTAACCCATTGATTGTCCCATAGGTGCATTACACATTGCACAGGAATATGTACCTCAGTGAATAACCCCTTGTGCTAATGAGGCATAATTCATCAGTAATTAACATCTTTAGTCACCTTTCTGGCATTCAAGGGGTCAGTTACGCATGAATTATGCCTCTATAGCATACAAGGAGTTAAACAGTGAGGTACTGCACCCATGAGGAATTCAGTGGGTTAATATTAGAATAAAACAGTGCTGTAATCCTCTCTGGCATGCAAATGGTTTATAACTGATTATTTATACCTATCTAAAGAATGCGTGGGTTAAAGGGTTAACAGATCATACATTAAGCATCTCTAGCAATAATACAGTTAGTTAAGAAAAATGAATACCATTTGGAATTGCCAGGTAGTTGGGAACAAGAAGCTCTGCCTGCTAATCATTCACTGCATCAGGACACACTGCAGGCAGAGCAGGGACGCCTAAGTTAGCGGGACAGATATAGAGAACAGGACCTGGTCTTCACTGCTGCTAAGCTCTGGTGAGTTGTGCCTCGCATCCACAAAGTTATGGACTGGAGAGGTGAGATAATATGATCTTCCTACTGGCCCATAACTGGGCGGCACACCGTAGGATGCCCGATCACCCGTTAGGACAATCTGCCCCTGTACTTCATGCCTGTGTCCATGGTGTTAAATGTTGGTGTATTTTCTGCACTTCCCGTATGCTCAGCTAACAGCTTTGCTGAAATAGACGCACTCTCAGTGGACAATAACCACCCCTGAATGGTCAACTGGGACATCACTGTTCAACTCCCTAATTTGGATTATTATCTTGATAAGAGTATCTGAAAATGTAGGCCATTTCCCTAACTGGTCATTGTGCCAGCACTGTTCCATGCTATAGTTTGCAATCTAGTCTGGAAGTGTATATAAGCAGCTTGTTTCACCAATAAAGTCTGTTCTATTTTACCCTCCTTGCAATGCATTGTGTACCCTCTTGCGCTCAAAGTCTCAGCTGTTTTTCTAGAGGGGTCTTGGGCTGGGAATTCTCACCTCAGCCACTGCAAGAGTGAATTCACTTGCCTTGATGGTCTACTGAAGTGTGGTCCCTGGAAACCCCGCCTGGGGTTCTGCAGCTAAATTCACTGGCTCCACCAGTCTACCAGTGAGCAGCCTCCAGTTGTTCCTGCCACCTGCTTGAGGATCCAGGACCTCCAGACCACCAAGAAGAAGCAGTGCTCTAGCTGGTCATGGAACAAGGATAGCAGCAGTGGTGGTTCAGGAACTGATGACCCCAACACGGTCTGGTAAATCATGGTACCATCACCCCCCCATTAGGCAGACTTCTGCTTCTGGCCTCCATTGTTGAATTGAAGCAGAGCACAGACCTAAAGGATCTGGATCTGTTAAAGTATGGCTTAAAATATCAGCCCTCTCCTCACAGTTTCTGTTTAGCTGGTCTGTGCAGACATTTGTATGGAAAATAGGAGACTGAAGAGTATAACTTTCCTGCATTAACAGAGTGCATGGGTCTTGTGAGTATGTACCCGTCTGTTCATCTGGCAGCCACATTTCCATCATTGGTAGTACTTTGGCTCGACTGAGACACTGTACATTTCTTAACATTTCAGTTCATCTTTGTCTGTCACACTATCCCTCTCCTTTACCAGAGGGGGATTTTCATTAATTTTAAATTCATTTTTACTAATTTGGGTTAATTTAAATTAATTTTTAATTATTTTTCTTTTGTTTTACTTCTGTTGAATTCATGTTCATTCCATTTCTTTCATTTTATTCAGCTTTATTTCATCTCGTTTTATATTTCACCTTATTATATATTTGAAAATGGGCAGGCTCAGCGTCTATCTTGGATTGGAATACCAATACCTATTGTACTCTGGTGGGTGTAAGGGGTTTCTTAGGATTCTCTATATTTGAACTGCATAGCTGAGGCCTGGGGGACACGACCCCAACATCGGGAGGCACTATTTCATTCTGTGTGGAGAGCCATTATGCCTTTTTGAAAAGGCCATTGGCTATAGACTACACAAACATATTTATATATAATATATATATATATCCTATATTATAATTTGCTAGGATGTTTGTCAGTAGCCATCATGCGCTGTAGAGACTGCTGCTCGCACTGCAGTCATATGCAGTAGAGACTGCCCTCTCTGCAGTCATGCACAGTACTGACTGCTCAAACGTGCCACAGCTGATACAGAGAGGGGCGCCCCGAATTCAGACCGGAGTCCTCTTTGCGCACCTTCCTACCTTCCTGGGACCAAGCGGCTTTAAAACTAGTATGTGTGTGTATATATATATATATATATATATATATATGGGCTAATAAATGAAATAAAGCTGGATGCAGGCATGGGGGCTGGTAATAAGGTATGGAAGATGAATAGGCTGACAGATTCAGGCAGTGGGAGACAATATATAGATGGATATAGCACAGTAAAATATTGAAAGCATAAGAAATAAGGAGGTGGGGTTGGACCTTATCCAACCCTCTTAAGTAGAGGAGCAGCAGCAACATCTCACTCAGTTCTCAGGTGTGCTCACCGGACTTATGTCATGTTTCAAATGCCTCTAACTCCACTTTTCAGTCTCTGCTCATCCCTTTCTCCATTTGTCCTTCAGTGTGCCTTGATGTGTTTCTTTTATGCTTCTCTCTCTCTGTCCAGGTGTCCTGTAGTCTGATTCTTAAATTTCCAGATGAAAATCAGTACATTTCAGGGCTTCTGGGGTCCCAGCTTTAATCCTTTTACTAGCCCAAATATGTATAATGTATGCGTCATGGGCTTAAAATTAAGCTATTTGTAGCAGGGCATTGCTTTTTATTTTTTTTATATGTTTTATTTTATTTCATACCCTGTTATTGTTATTATTTTTATCTTTATTTTCTCCAAATGGATCTGATTATTTTAATAAAATAATCTTTTATATAGACATAGTACACTCACAACTCCTCTTGTGTTTTTTCCATATATGTATTGCCTGAGGGGACTCCGGGATCCCAACAGCAGCATGAAGTGTATGAGTGAACACAAGGAATCTGATCATTATAGGAATTCATCACTTTATTCCATCTATTAATTGACCTTTCTTGAACTTCTATTCATCCCCATGATCTAACCCAGTCATTCATTTTATCTACATCATCTTGAACTGTATGAATCACTTATACTGGCTACCATTGGAACTGGAATATGAGACTGATTTTATTCACTTTACCTTTATACCATAAAAGAATTCACCTTTTGGAAGTTTCATGCACATGGACGAACTCTGTATCATTTACATTGTACTTCTGATGTTCTGATTTTCTAGCATGTTATTTACCTATTTGCACTCCATATTCAACATCACCAAATACTCTAAGAGTATCTATTTATGCTCTTGGTCAGTTAATATACATACTGTTTACTTTACCCAGCCACATTTTTCTTACAAGGAGGTCTGTTATTTTGTAATTGTATTACACATTATTTACTATTTTTTTGGTCTTAGGACCATCCTGTTCCCCTCAAAAGGAGTCTCAGTCATTTCACAGAGGGACATTTTCCCATGGTAAAGTACTTCTCAATTGAGGAAGAGGACTCTGATGAGGAAGTCCCTGGTTCTCCTGCTTCTCCTCTGGGACTTCAATGGTGAGTCTCGCACTGTGTGAGTCGGTGCGTAATGGCAGGGAGAGGAGAGGAGGAGAGAGGGATGGGGAGAGGAGCAAGAGATGAAGGTCAGGGAAGGAGTGGGAGAGGGAGAACAGTTGGGCGGAGGGAGACCCAACCAAGGAGAGGCACACAAAGGCCAAGGATAACTGTAATAGTGGGATGATGGGTAGTAACATACATAGTAAATTAGGCTGAAAAAAGACACAAGTCCATCAAGTTCAACCTTTGCCTCAGAGACATGAGAATTATATAGCTTTCCAGCTGCCAAATTATTTAGTCTATCAGAACTTCCTGTTTTGCCTATTAATACTCAGTATAACCCTGTAGTTCCCTTTTGAAATAAATTTATTTAATCTTCTCTTAAATGTATCCATTGTATCTGTCAAAGCCACATCCTTTAGCAAGGACTTCCATAATTTAACAGACCTCACTGTAAAAAAAATCCCTTTCCTCTGCTGAAGTTGAAACATCCTTTCCTCTAATTTGAAGGAGCGTCCCTTGGTTATTTGATCAGGCCTTGGAATGAACACCTCACCAGAGAGATCCATGGCAAGTAGCAATTGGATTTTTTCTTCCCAAATGCATGACTTTTCCACATTAAACTTCATATTCCATTTGTTTGCCCAATCTGCCATTTTATGTAAATCCCTCTGTAGAGAAAAATTATCCTGTTCTTTAATTTATTTCCCTGAATAATTCAGTGTCATCTGCAAATGTTGATATTTTGCTTTCTATTTTATTTCCAGGTCATATATAAACATGTTAAAAAGCACTGGACCAAGAACTGAACCCTGAGGTACTCCACTCTCAACTTTAACTGTATTGGAGAATTGTCTATTTACAAGCAACAATGTACTGGGCGGCCCTCCGATACAGTGTAGCAACAGATGGCTTCATAGAAACATAGAAACATAGAAGATTGACGGCAGAAAAAGACCACCTGGTCCATCTAGTCTGCCCTTTAGTATTCCTTTATTGTTATCTTAGGATAGATACATGTTTATCCCAGGCATGTTTAAACTGTGTTACTGTGGATTTATCAACCACCTCTGCTGGAAGTTTGTTCCAAGTTTCTACTACTCTTTCAGTGAAATAATATTTTCTAATGTTTTTCTTGATTTTTCCTCCAACTAGCCTCAGATTGTGCCCCCTTGTTCTTGTATTCAGATTCTTATTAATCACACTTCCCTCCTGAACCTTGTTCAGTCCTTTAACATACTTAAAGGTTTCAATCATGTCCCCCCTTTCTCTTCTTTCCTCCAGACTATACATATTTAGATCTCTGAGTCGTTCTTGATAAGTTCTATGCTTTAGACCTTCCACCATTTTTGTAGCTCTTCTTTGAACCCGCTCAATTTTAGTTATATCCTTTTGCAGATGAGGCCTCCAGAACTGTACACAGTATTCCAGATGTGGTCTCACTAGAGCTCTATACAGAGGGATCACAATCTCCCTCTTCCTGCTTGTTATACCTCTAGCTATACAGCCAAGCATACGATTTGCTTTCCCCACCGCCTGGTTGCATTGGTTACTCATCTTGAGGCTGTCAGAGATGACCACCCCCAAATCCTTCTCTTCTGAAGTCTTTGCTACCACAGAACTGCCAATACGATAGTCAGATTGAGGGTTTCTTTTCCCCAAGTGCATTATTTTACATTTGGAAACATTGAACTGAAGTTTCCATTGTTTTGACCACTTATCTAATAGTGCCAAATCATTCTCCATATTACAGACACCTCCTGGAACATCAACCCTATTACACACTTTTGTGTCATCAGCAAACAAGCAAACCTTCCCTGCCAAGCCTTCCCTTATGTCACTTACAAACATGTTGAACAGAACAGGGCCCAGAACAGATCCTTGTGGCACTCCACTTGTAACCAGTCTCTGCTCAGAATACACTCCATTAACAACAACCCTCTGGTTTCTGTCCTTCAGCCAACTGCAGATCCACTGAACTATCCAGGGGTTAAGTCCAATTCTTGATAATTTATCTATCAGCTCTTTATGGGGAACTGTATCGAAAGCTTTACTGAAATCCAGGTAGGCGATATCCACAGCACCACCTTCATCCAGCACTTTAGTTACATAGTCAAAGAAATCAATGAGATTAGTCTGACAGGATCGGCCCTCAGTGAAGCCATGCTGGTTTGGGTCCATCAGGTTGTTTTTTGTTAGATGGTCAATTATCTTCTTCTTTAGAAGAGTCTCCATCATTTTTACCACTACAGATGTCAGGCTGACTGGCCTGTAGTTACTAGCTTCTTCTTTACTACCCTTCTTGTGAATGGGTACAACATTGGCCATTCTCCAATCATCAGGAACTTCTCCCGTAAGAAGGGACTGGTTATACAGATTAGTCAGGGGGCCAACTATGACAGATCGGAGTTCTTTAAGAACTCTAGGGTGGATTCCATCCGGACCCATCGCTTTATTTGACTTTAGCCGGACAAGTTCCTCTAGAACATCGGCCTCTGAAAACACTGGGGCTAAAATTATACAACTAGAGGCAATGCTGTGTTCAGCCATTTTCTGATTATAAGGGCCGCCGTCTGAAAAAACTGAGCAGAAGTAGTTATTCAGATGGTCAGCGACCGCCTTTTCCTCTTCTATATACTGATTTTTTCCGTTGTTAATTTTTGTAATCCCGCAGTTTTTCTTCTTCCTGTCACTGATATATCTGAAGAAGGTTTTATTCCCCTTCTTAACAGATTTGGCCATTTCTTCCTCTTTTGAGGCTTTAGCAGCATTTATCATCTGTTTAGTCTTCTTCTGTATAGTTTTATACCCTTCTCTGTCCGCTTCACTTCCAGTCTCTTTATATCTCTTATAGGCAGACTTTTTATCTTTCACTATAGCTCTTACCTCTCTAGTAAACCATAGTGGATTTCTCTTTCTTTTCCTCTTGCTAATTTGTCTAACATGTAATCTTGTTGCCTTTAAGAGGACTTCTTTGAGTGTCTTCCACTGAGTACTCACTCTCTGTGTTTTATCCCACCCTTTTAATTCTTTCTTTACATATTCTCCCATATCCTCAAACTTCGTCTTCCTAAAGTCCAATACTTTGGTTGCAGAATGGGATTTCTCGTAGTCAGTCTGGATTCCGAACCACAAACATTGGTGGTCACTGGAACCTAGATTTTCTCCCACCTTCACCTCAGATACCAGGTCTCCATTTGTGAATACTAAGTCTAGGATATTGTCCCCTCTAGTTGGCGCCTTCACCAGCTGTTTTAGGGACATCCCCGTCAGGGCTTCTACGATGCTCCTACTTCTACATGTGGACGCACAAGGGATATTCCAATCAACATCAGGCATGTTGAAGTCTCCCATAACTACTATATCTCCCTTTACTGCCATTTGGGTAATCTCGTCCACTAGCATGTTGTCTTGCTCTTCAGATTGCCCCGGAGGCCTGTAGACTGCACCTATTCTTGTAACTGATCCCTTTTTATTCTGCAGACAGATCCAGAGAGTCTCCAACTCTTTACATGAATTCTGGATCGCTGTGGATTTTATGCTATCTTTAACATAAATGGCTACCCCACCCCCTCTTCTCTCAGCCCTATCTTTCCTATACAACGTGTATCCCGGAATGGCTATTTCCCAGTCATTACAGTCCCTGAACCATGTCTCTGTTATTACAATCAAGTCCAAGTCATCTCTACAAACTATTGATATTAGCTCGCTGAGCTTGTTGCCTAAGCTGCGAGCATTAGTACACATTACACGAAGAACATTACATTTATCACCAACAACAACTCTATCTACCGCACCATCATCTACCTCACCAACATCTGTATGTAAAGCACCAGCAACTTCCTGTGCACCAACATCTGTATCTATCACACTAACAAACTCAGAACCCTGGTTCACCAAAACTGTTCGGGGACAGAAATCAATCTTCTCAATGAAATTCCTGCCCCCTCCATCTAGTTTAAATGCCTCTCCAAGAAACACCTGAACTCTTCTCCAAGTACCTCAGTTCCTCTGTGTGACGGGTGCAGACCATCTCTCTTGAACATTTCTTTACAACTCCACCTTCTAACACTGTGACTGACAAATCCAAAACCTTCTTCTTTACACCACTGTCTTAGCCAACCATTGAACTCCAGGATACGAAGTCTCTTACTATTTTCAGAGCGGACTGGCAAAATCTCTGAAAAAGTGATAGAGTCTGTCATTCTGCTCAGCTCCAGGCTGAGACTTTGAAATTCCATTTTCACCTCTTCAACACTTTTCTGGGACAGATCGTTTGTACCGAGATGAATGATCAGATCAACTTCAGTCTCCTTTGTTGCAGCCTTGACAATATTTGAGATGCGTCTTTTATCCCTGCTTGCAGTAGCACCAGGAAGACATCTCACCTCCTTCAGTCCATCCTCATTCTGCCCTAAAGCAACACCTCTAACAATCGAGTCACCAACAAGGAGATGCTTTCTCTTCTTTTTAAGTCCATTTTCTGCTCCTGACTGCTTGTTACAATTCTCTCCTTTGGGACTCACAACATCCCGTACCTGAGTATCTGTGCTTTTATCTTCTGAAATCTCACTTTCCAATTCAGACAGGACACCAAAGGGATTACACACCGAAATACCAACAGTCTTGTGCTTCTGCTCCACAACTCTCAACCTCCCGGAACCAACTGTCTTCCACACAGCCCTTCTCTTCATGGGCCGTTGGGGCTGCGGTGGTGGATTACATGGTTGCTTGACTTCACACTCTAGCTGGGAAAGATTCACTTCTTTTGATTGCAGATAACACACCAAAGACTGCAGCCTGGAAATATCACCATACAATGTGGACAGATGCAAACATACTGGACAACACCCCAAACTCCAGAGAGTACTGCGGAACACAACAGCCAGACAAGTGTTACACTGCACCAAACCAGACATCTTAGAATTAAAGCAGTTACTCACCAAACTGACAAAACCACTGCCTTCACCAAACTCCTGCCGTTTTCAAACTACTGCAGTTTTTGAAACTACACACTTCTGTCTGTCTGCTGCACTAAATACTAAATGCAACACAATTCCAAGTACTACAACATAAGCAGTATTAAAGAATGATAGTAAGATTTTTTATTTTTTTTTAAGTTTTTTGTCTACAATAGAAAAGAAGAGAGAAGTAAGAGTGAAGTAATAGTAATAGCCTGAGCTTACCTCAAGCTTGACTTAAGTACTGCAGTTTTTGAAACTACACACTTCTGTCTGTCTGCTGCACTTGTGTCTGGCTGCAAACTACTTACAGAGTAAACTCACAGAGTTGAAACCTCCTATAAATACACCTACTGCAGTTGATACGCTAACGAAGCGAGCCAAGCCTTTTCTTATGCTAATCTAATGAAACCAGTTACCAGCTACACCCAAATAGACACCTATGCACACTATGCAGAAACCAAAACAAGCCAAATACAAACTTAAGCACTAATGATCCAAATTAACCAAAGTAAATAAACACACAATTCAAACTAAATACTAAATGCAACACAATTCCAAGTACTACAACATAAGCAGTATTAAAGAATGATAGTAAGATTTTTTTATTTTTTTTTTTTTTTTTAAGTTTTTTGTCTACAATAGAAAAGAAGAGAGAAGTAAGAGTGAAGTAATAGTAATAGCCTGAGCTTACCTCAAGCTTGACTTAAGTACTGCAGTTTTTGAAACTACACACTTCTGTCTGTCTGCTGCACTTGTGTCTGGCTGCAAACTACTTACAGAGCTTCTTTAAGAAACAAATCTTTATTCAAATTTAATTAAAACACAAGGATGGCACAAATGGTAAGAGGGAGATCTCTCCAATTAACTTGATTTTAAATGTTCATTAGGATGTTTGAAATGAATTTTCATTCAGTCTATGAGTAAGCGCAAAGTTGCGCGAAACATGTTAGACCTAAGGTAGAGGTCGTCACCTGGAGCGGATAACATCAGTCTCTTCCTTTTACCATTTGTGCCATCCTTGTTTTTTAATGCAATTTGACTAAAGATTTGTTTCTTAAAGAAGCCGTCTGTTGATACACTGTATCCGGAGTGCCGACGATACGTTGTTGCAGTTCTAGAATCAGACTTGGAGAATCTGAACAGACTGAGCACCCGAATCACAAACGGATTTGACTGTGAGTGCCTTTTTGGATATTATTTTGAAGACATTTGTTGGCGTGGTAGCACCCTCCTCATTGCATATATCTATTTACAAGCACACACTGTTCTCTATCATTGAACAGGGGCTAGGTTATCCCCTAGCCCCTGGGGTTGAACCTGGGGAGCACCACACAAAGTCAGGGTCAGCACAGACAGGCCATGAAAGCCACAGCTCCAATACATCCCAGGCTGGGGCTGATGAGAAGAGGCTTTGGGACCCTTAGTTCTCCTACGAGGAGAATAGGGTCCTAGTCTATAGCATCCTGGAGAGGGAGACTATCTTGTTCCTGAGGGAGAGGGTTACTAACCAACTCACTGGCTGACAATGCATTGGCTACCCCTCTGGCACGCCAGTGGTTAACTGAGTACCAACACAATATAACAGGGTTACATTGCACTGGTCCACAGAGATCAGTTTACACATTACAGTTCTCCTGAGACAAACTGATTGCATGTACAACATGCAGGTCTCGAACTAAAGAACACAAGTGCCCCAAAGCAAATCAAAGCACCTTTGAAAAACAATGACAACTAATTAGAAGATATATTCTGGTAATCATATGTATCCTGAGGAGTGAGGATGGCAAGGAGGGGAATTGATGTGTTTCAAGGCCTACGTGTTGTATATGCAATTGGTTTATCTGAGTTGGACTGTGATTGTTAAGCTTTGGTTATCAGATGTATCCTGAAGAGTGGGGATGGCATTTACTATAGGTTGTTTGCATCAATGTACAGGATACTGTCAAGCTCATCAATCATTGATTGCCAGGGTGGTATCCCATGTATCACAACGCAATGCATTTCATACCATCCTGTCACTCAAGGATACACATGTCAGTGTCATAGTCTTGCATCCATTTTGTCATTTCTTAGGTTACTAATCACACCATTTAATTTCCCCACACAGCATCCATGGCTGCTGCACAGCCGGAGGATAGTGAGGAGGAGTCATATGACATCCCTCCAGTGACTTACCCCTTGAGGAGTCAGAAGAGGGGACAAGCAGGTGGTCACCACCAGTACCACCTCCAACAACAATGGAGTTCAGCCAGCCAGCCACAGCCATCACAGACTGAATGCCTCTGTCTACCTTAGGGCAATATTGGATGGTGCAACCACCACCCCCGGGAAGGCACTGGATGCCCAGTATGGTGCAACATCACAGTATAGGGCATATGGCTCAACTGAAAGAGAGCAGCCACCCATATGGATGCAGCCGGAGCCCACCCATAACCCCACAACTTGCTGGGATGTATCTAAATACCAGTAGTCACTGTATGACCCATGGCCGCTTGATGAACATTTTGGCATAATTGGGGAGCCACAGCACCCTCAACAGCAGGAGTAATTCACGCCCCCATCACATCTGCAACCAGAGGGCCAGCCATCTTTGGCAAGTTGAAAGTCGATTGATGTGGTGGGGGCAAAGTCATCCCCAGGCTCCACATAATCTGGGCCCCCGCTTACAGGACCACAACACACCTTACAACCACTACCAGCAGAACCTGAATAGGAGGTGGATGGAACCAATGGCTAGCAAGAGGAGGCAGAGGATGTTGTGGAGCCACCACCAGCCCATGGTAGTCCAACATATCCGGCCACATCCCTGTCCATAAGTAGGCAAGGCATGCTAATTGACACAGTGTTTGAGCATCCAGAGGAGGCAAATCAGGGAGAACCAACAAATACCGGAAATGTTTGCAAAGGGATGACCAGAGGAACAGAGCCACCCTCTATGCCCCTGAATCCCAGCAGGCAATTCTGACCACGGAGGTATGGCAATTCTGCACAGGAATAATGGGCATGATGGGACATTGTCAAACACTGAGCATGAGCTGTAAAACACATTGACCTATGCAAACATTAACCCTCCCCTTGGCTCTACACTACCCCTAATATGAACAATAAAGTGTACCAAAACTATCCCTAACACTATCCTATCACCCATAGCTGGAACACTTACCTGCCAAGTGGGTTCCAATGCACCCTGGTCTTCTTCAATTCTTCTTCTTTAAGCGTCTAACTTCTTCTTTCTTCTTCATCTATCATCCTCCTCTTTCTTCATCTGCAGAAGTGCTTGAAGCTGATTGGCTGGGATGTGTGTAAGCACACATCCCAGCCAATAGCTGTGAGGCACTTTGAACTGAGACTACACTTATATAAAGGCAGTCTCTGTTCAAATTCCCTCACATTGGAATGGGCATCGGCCAGTAAGATACAAACGGGGGGGTGCTGCTACTTACATTCTCCACTGCCGCCACCACTGTGGCCACACACGACAGCCACACACAGAGGCGGAGAAATGAAACAAGGGCATTTATTTATCTCTCTCATTTTTTACAGGTACATGATGAGAATATGGAAGACAGAAGACAGACCAGAGGAAAAAAAAGAAAAGAGAAGAAAAAAGGTAAGAAAAGGAAAAAGAAATATAGAAGAACACTGGATGACAGGTAAGTGTAACACTGATAAGCTTACGATCTGTGCTTGACAGTATGTCAGGCATCAATTGTTAGCTTTTTTCCTTTGAAGTTCCCATTATTGTTGCTATATAGCATTGTTTTGGGAACTTAATGCCCAAAACGAGCATTTGATCACAAATCCTTTTCTGTGGCCTAATGTCCATTGTGCTTTCAGCTGGGAGGGCAATTGAATAGCATTTTTTGCTAGCAGGCCAGTATATAATTGTGACCTACCGGCTGTTTTACCAGGTTCAGTTGTATGGAGCCCTTTATGTGTATGTGTAACTCTGTGACAACAAGTTTGGGGTTCCTGACAGCGTTCGTGTGGTTCTGTGGCTACCAGTGGACAGTGGAACAAGGCTGGGGATCAGGTAATGTATATGTGGCTCTGTGACCTCCAGTATAACAAAGCTGGCATGGCAGACTGTGTATGTGTGATTCTGCGACTCCCAGTGGGCCGTTTATGTCCCATCTGACACTGACTCGGGGACATGGGACCCCCTTAGGAGAGTTTGCAGAGGATTCCAGCATTTTTTGTTAAGGAACTAGTCAGAATGCTTTACAGTGGTCAAAGCAATATATCTTGTTGAAATGTGCACATTCTCCATGTTGTGTCATGAGTATAATCTGCAGCCAGGTGTTGCATGGAAATGTATTTAATTGAGTCTTCTCTGGAGATCTTCTTAATAGCATCTAACCAGATAAGCCATAAGCTCTTGGCCCTGGCCCTTGAAAAGAGCTGCACTTGCTTCATAACACCTGCAAAGGGCCATCACAGTCTTTATATCCTGACCTATATTTTACAGGATTGTGGGTTTTCTTAATGGACAGACCACAAGAACATGCACCTTGGGTATATGATCCTGAAACTTTGGCATCAAAAGGAAAGAGGGCCTTAAGCTTCTTCAAGAAGGACAGATGCATCTCAAGATTCACTCATTCTTTTTGAATAAGGACTATAACCACTTCATTACGTTGGAAGACTGTGTGTTTCTTTTAATACCCCAAATAAAGTGTGTTTGTCACTGCCTTGAGATCCAGGAAAGACTTAATAATTTTGATCAAGGTCCCAAACACTCCACTGCAAAAATATTTTAATTTTCTTGGCTCCTTCATCAGAAGTATCTTCAGATTTAGAATTTCAACCAGTCACCTCATGTTCCAAAGGGTCTTGCAGAGCAAGCAGATCAGATATCTGGGATTCTTAATCTAACAACATCCAAGAGGGGAGAGAGATAAAGAGAGAGAGGAAGAGAGAGAGAGAGCAGAGAGGAATTCTGTGAACTAAAGCAGCAGTCACAACAGTAGTCCCATAAGAGAAGCTGCAAGCTGCACATGCTGTATAAATAAACAAGAACCTCTGGAGTTGTCCTGTCCTGGCCATCTACAGCTGTCCTCAGGAGGAGACCACAGAGGAACAGTGCTCTCACTCTGCTTAAAAAGCCCTCCACTGCTGCTGTAGATTTAGAGGGCAGCCCATGCCTTCCAGAGCATGCCCGTAAATCGACCACTGGTCTATTGAATTCAAAGACTGGAATTGCTATTGACACGTAGGCCATGAGTGCAGTACACCCATGAAAATCCAGCAGGGTCCAACTCCAGGAAGGGTTGGCCAAAGGGGGCTGTTTTCAGCACTGGCCACATGACTGAATGCCAATAAAGTTACCCAACTTGACTCGCATTAAAAAATGTTGAGAATATGGGAAATACTACTGCCCATGAGGGCGGACAGGAAATTACTAGGGTACAGTGGGGGTGGGAGAACATTTTCTAGAGTTTTTTTCCTTTACTTGTCCTTAGGAGGCAGGACTCTCTTGATGGGTGTGCTATCTAGGAGACACTGAAGATAAGTAGAGTTATCCTCACAATGAAAAGTGTTACTTAGGTCTGGAATCATACAATAGTTGTCAGACATCCACTGTTCACTCAGTTTCCTGATCATCTGATACCGGCATCATTTTAATTGATTACTGTGAGTTTAACTAGTAGCTCCATCTTTCACCTGGTGCTTGCTCTACAAACCTCCCAATCCATAGTTATGGCCTTCTGTGATTATTGCTTTCTCTGGTTCATGATCTGGCTTCTCCTTTTGACTTCCCTGTTGCCTCTCAACTTGGAAACTTGGCTACGTTTGACTAAGCTGCTTCTGATCTGACCCTGCTATGTTCAACTACCCTGGTACTTGTATGACCCTAATTCATTAGAATAATCCTGCTCTGATACAACCCTGCTACGTTTGACTAACCCTGCTCCTAGTATGACCCTGTTATGTTTGACTGCTGATTATCCAACATCAGCTCCAGCACTAATCGGATCAGTAGTGGCTCTCCTACTGATACTCTATATACTGGAGGATCACAGAATCACCCATGCTTCTATTCCCCAGTTTATACCAGTGTTTCCATTCTCTGTCTCTCCTCAAGGGTGCTAGACTCTGAACTTTTAGAGTCTGACTATCCTCACTTAGCATAGGATGCAATCCTCAGAACCTCCCAGAGAACCCCAGCTGAAGGATGTATCTATTCTGTCATCTGGCTTCTCAAACCATTGATCTCTATCTATACATTAGGGGATTCTGTGTCTATCCCTTTCAGTTTATGGCAGTTAGCGTGATCCAGATGGATCCCGCTGAGTTTTCCAGATGTTTCAGTCATCAAGACAAAAGGAGCAAGTCCTGCTACCCCATGCTGCACATTTGCAGAACCTAGACTTTAAGTTGTATGCTGTGGGGACGCACCTCACCCCTTGGACTCCCAGCTAGACCACAATCTCCTCCTTATGGGCCAATGGAGGTAGGGGCCTTCGTCAGACTCACAGAGTCCGAGAAATGGCATACACAGCCTAGGTCCTTGCCTATATTGTGGTCTTCTGGGACATCTTCTCCGCCAATGCCCCACTAGGCTGGGAAAAGACCAAATTTGAAGGATGTAAGAGGCTCGCCTTCAAGCTTCACACCCCTGATGTCCAAAAGTAGGGATTGTCTCCTTGTTCCAGTGACTCAGTTGGTAATCAGGTCAAGCCTCTGCTTTTATTGATTGAGGTGCTGCTGGCATTTTCTTCTACATTTCCTGGGTCAGGGACCATCGTGTGCCATTATGCACTAAGACAGCCCAATTCTTGTTCCAGTGACTCCGTTGGTAATCAGGTCAGGCCTCTGCTTTTGTTGATTCAGGTGCTGCTGGCATTTTCTTCTACGTTTCCTGGGTCAGGGACCAACATGTGCCATTATGCAAGAATTCAGCTCAATTCTTTGTGACTTCCATTGATGGTATTCCTTTGGATCCCTGAGTGATTACTCTAGAGACCGAACCTCTCCAGTTTGCCACTGGGATCTTGCACTTGGAAGACCTGTGTCTGGATTCTGTAGCTCTCCTTCACCACCCATCATTTTGGGGTTGCCATGGCTTCAGAAACATGACCCAGTCATCAGCTGGTCAACCAACCAAATCTCTTCATGAAACACATCTTGCCATATGTTTTGTCTCCCTGATATCACTCCTACTATTGCCCCTATCATAACCCCTGGGTTGTACCAGGAGGAGGGTTAATTGAACATAGCAGGTCTCACCAGGGGTAGGGTTAGTCGAACATAGCATGGTCATAGGGTTAGTTGAACGTAGCAGGGTCATCCCATGAGCAGGGTAGTCAGACATAGCATGGTTGTATCAGGAGAAGGGAATTCAACCATAGCAGGGTCGTGCCAGGAGCAGGATAGTTGGATGTATCAGGGTTGTGAAATGTAGCAGGGTTGTACCAGGAGCATGGTAGTCAAATGTAGCCAACAGGAAATCCATGGAGCAAGGTACCAAGTTGAGAGGCAAGAGGTAAGTTAAAAGGAGAAGCCGGATCAGGAACAAGAGAAAGCATTAATCATGGAAGGCTGGAATTGCAGACTGGGAGGTTTGTAGAGCTATCCCCAACTGAAAGATGGCACGTGTATTTAAACTCACGGTAACCAATGTAAATGATGCTCGTATCAGGTGATCAGGAAAGTGAGCGAACAGCAGGCACCTGACAATAGTCACTTATAATAATATAATCTCTCACACACATTCAGTTGGAAATTATGTTCTATCTTTGTAATTTCCTTTCAACAGTAAAATATTGTAGTCAATTAAAAATGAGGAAGGATCTTCTGCTAGAAATGGCCAGATTACAAATATTTAGGGTAAGGTAATCATGCCAGACTAATTAAGCCTCTGTTTGAGGAAGTGAGGCTTTGGTTTGAGCAGCGATCAATGAAGATATATTTGCAGAATTTATGAAGATTTTGACACTGTTCCTCATTCTAACAGACTAACAAACAAAGTTAGATAAGTGAATATGAATTTTAGTATGAAGCGTTGGTCAAAAGAAGAAATTAACTGAAATTACAAGAATATGAGTGTTATGTATTTTAATTAAAAATAATATATGTTAACCTTCCTACTTTGATGTGAAAATGAGGTTGCATAAATACAACTCAATCAATGCCTTGAGGTGGTAATGTACATTTTTCAGTTACAGTATTTTAAGGTTCCCGGTTTTGTTAATGTACTGTCTTATTGCTTTTTTGATGTGTGTCAGTAACTGAATTTAAAAAATGATTGCTGGGCTACAAAAGATCTGTGAATGTAATAATTTGTTGGTGGTAGAAATTCTGTAAAGATAATTTGGTGATGAACATTCTGTGAAAATAATGAAGTGTGGTTGTATAGTTGATTCTGTAAACATAGTATAGTTGTGGCAGAAGACATTCTATAAAAAGTAATAAAAGAACAGAGGGGGGTTACTCATAGGGTAATAACGTTAACATATAAGCAAAATTAAAATGTAGGTATTTGTCCTACTTTATGTCATGACTACTTGGTTATGAGTACAGTAGGCAGTAGTACAGTAGGCTTATGGAGGAAATGTCACTGCTCCACACAGATACAGCTCTTCACACACTACTCCCCACTGAGATCAGCAATGTCCACCTCAAAGAGAAGAAGAAGAAGACAAAGGCAGAGGAAATTGTAGCTTGTAGGAGCGCTCCCAAAGTTCTTAAATCCACAACAAATCCATATTGAATTGAATTGAAATTTAGGATATACTCACAGGTGTTTTATACCAGTTTCATTCCTCACAAACCAACCAAAAGCAGCAGAATACAATCCTGCCCTTGTTCAGGAAACCATATGTTTAAGAAGAATATCAGCAGTGGACAAATTGAATATATCAAATTTATTTAAAACATGTATCTTATAAAAAATAATTGGATTAAGGCTGACACGTTTCAGAGCTGTAAATGCTCTTTTTTTCAAGGTTTTTAGAAACAAAATGTTCAGGATTCAAATCAGTAATCAGAATCTTAGTCAGGACCATAGCAGTGATCAGGGCAGGGCAAACAGCGAGGTCAAGAACAAGCCATGATCAAATACTGGAAACAGGAAACATAATTCTGGGACTAGTCAGTGCAGATAATTTGCTTACACACACAGCAGAGGTAGTAAGGCTGTCTGCTATAAGCTTTAGGCATGTGTCCAACAAGGCAATCAAAAGCAGAGATTATTCCAGTGCAGGAGGTAGCAGAGTAGGTGTGCCCAGAGAAGCTACAGGTAATAGTAGTACAGGATCTTTTAGAGGAAGCTCCCACATTGAGATTCTGATTAACTAACCTGCTCTCAAGCAGAAAATCCTCATGTCCTGGCCTGTTCGTAGTCCCTGCGATCTGTGTTTTTAACCACAGTCCACAAACTCACATAATTAAAGGGATTGTAATGTCTAAAAAAAACGATATCGCCGTGTCTTCTTTATATTATTAGAAACCCATTGTGCTATTTAAAAACATTTACTTTTGTGTAATTCTAAAGCTATGAAGTGGAGAAGGATCCCCTGCCCTCCCCTTCTGGCCACCTCTCACTGAATAGCTAATGGTGTTGTGCGACCCGACGGATGCAGCAAGGGACAAAGTTCAGTAAATAAGTATAAGGAAAATCCTGCTCCACTTGATGAAGGAGGGCAGAATTTCCCTTTGTATACTGAAGTTTGTCCCTTGCCACATCTGTCTGAACCAGAGAGAACTGCTTGGACAGAAGGGGTGGGTGGGAGGTTCTTCTCCCCTTCATAATTTTAGAACTACACAAAAGTAAGTGTTTTTAAATAGAGCAATGGGTTTCTAATGCTATGAAGAAGACTCGGCAATATACTTTTTTTTTAGACATTACAATCCCTTCAACGAACAATTAAATAATTGTTGATATAAATCCAAATGACCAAAGGTGGTTGTACTTATGTGTAAGTCTTGGTGCCTTGTGGTGGGAGGGTGAGAAATAGAACAGTAGATAATAAAGATGTGCAAATATGCTGAAGGAGGAGAGTCATGTGCTTGGTAGGCTTAGTTAGATTTAATTGTACTCAGTACTGGAGCAGTGCCTGACATTACTAAAACACTCACCAGTCAATCCCACACAGGTGACTAAGATAGGCAGTCTATGGTTAGCATGGTATCTCCCTTTACCTATAAGATTGGCTTGGGACTCTATTCTTAATTTGGCCCTTCAGGTCCCCCTTGATGGGCTAGCAGGTCAACATCTGAGTATTGGGAGAAGATGCAGTAAGGGGATGAACATGATTCATTTTTTTTTCCTCTCTGACTCACTGACATTCTGTCCTTGTTTGCTGAGTGCCTGTTCTACTGAAGTGCTGCTGTGCAAGCACACAATTATCAGGACAGTTCTTAAGAGTGAACACAATGTGGAGATGGGCCTCATCATCCCTTAATTGAATGCCACCCCTGCACTGACTATATGTAATAAATACTTAATTAAACTTTTTTATGAAACATTTATAACACAGAAGCATATGTATTTATATGATTGTCACTGCGGGGGGAGTAGGGACCCTCACAGCCTAGGTACTGGTTGGCGCTAGAGTTTGACACTAGGGGGTGATGCTCGGGTGCGTTGACAGCATGCCAGATACTCCCTTGCTGCAGCCAAAGCTGGCTAAAGTTGCTGGTCGCGAAACCAGATTGTTCCACCCCAGCTGAGCCAGGATGCAACCAGGATAGGAGTAGCAGGGAACCGTGTGAACCAGAACTTAAGGCCAGAAGAGGGGAACACAAACAAGCTGGATAGAATATCAGGGAGCAGCAGAGGTCAGACAAGCCAGGTCAGGATACCAGAGTGTTTCGGAGATCAGACAAGCCAGGTCAGGATACCAGAGAGCAGCAGAGGTCAAACAAGCCAGATCAGGATACAAGAGAGCAGCAGAGGTCAAACAAGCCAGGTCAGGATACCAAAGAGAGCAATAGAAAACACAGGAACACAAGGAGTACTTACAAGCTCTCTGAACGGGCAAGGACTAAAGGGATGGCTGGGTATTTGAACAATAATCCTCCAATAGGAGGAAGAGGCAGACTCAAGCCCTAATGGGCTACAGGGCCAGACCCAAAACAATAATAAGGCTGACCAAAGCCCAAATGGACTTATGATATGTGAAATGGGCTGAAACATAGCCACACTCCCATTGGGCTTGCGGACTGTGCCCAATGGGAGAGAGGAGGTGAAAGGCAGGGAGCGAGCCACCTATACGTCCGCACGCAGTGGGCTATAGAGCGTGCTCATGCGTGGCAGCCATGAAAGATGACAATGATTAACTTATAGCTATGTTTTATAGGTATATTTGTCCTTATAGGTATGCATTTTGCACACCATGAAAATATAAACGTTCTGTTTATGAATAGGCACCCCAGAAACTATTTAACATGACAACATATGCTGTAAAGATTGATATCCCCTGAGAAAGTTACACTTTCAAAACATGTAGAGTGATTCTCCCCAGAGAATCAGAACAAAGGATACAGCAGCAACAAAGACTTGGTTTGACACTTGAGCATCTGCATCAGAGAGACATTAAACAAACTTTACAGAGGTGTGACAAAGGGAAGACTGTTAGGGTCTATGTAGACATTAAGGGCTCGATCCAATAAAGCACGGAAAAACAGTCGGTATGGCAAACAAAAAGCATTACCAAACATTATCCATGTCGGAGTAGTGCAGCTATTCAATAAGCCATCTACCTGAATGGACAACGATCATAGGCCAAAAAAATACACGTAGTTTCAAAACGTGCGTTGCATCTTTTTTAATTTCACCGTGAGTTCATTTCAGTTACTAAACAACAAGATGCATAAATTTCAAAGAAATAAAATAATGGTCAACGTTATCTAGCAACGTTAAAGGTTGTCAAGACAAGTTTAAAATCACAAATACAAATCACAGCCAATCACCACTCACTAACGGGGCGGGCTCTAGCATAAGGCAGCTTAGGCAGCCGCCTTAGGGCCCCGCAGCGGAGGGGCGCCAAAATGGGGATAATTTTTTTTTTCCATTTATTTATTTTTTATATCTACCACGAAGCTTGCCGGGGCTGCCTGCTTCTTAACCCTTTGAGCTCCAGAGCGGTACGGAATGCATTGCTTTGCAATTCATTCCGTACCCCTCTGGCACTCAATGGGTTAAAAAACATGCTCCAGTCCAATTAAATGTATCCGTGGCCGCAAGGTGACAGGATGTTGGAACCGCTGGGCCACGTCTAGTGAGTGGGGGCAGGCCGGGTCTAGACCCAGTGACAGCACTGTGTCTGCTGCGCACCGGGCAGGCCGGCCGGCGGCCGCATCTAACTTAACTGCCGTGGAGATGAGAGAGCTGATCTGAGCGGGAGGCCAGCGGGAGCAGAGTCAGTCAGCAGAAGCCAGTCATGCCGGCCAGTCGCCAGACACGGTGAGGTCACAGGGAAGAGGGGAAGACAGGCAAAAGGGTCAATCAAGATGGGGAGAAAGGCAAAAGGGGGATCATTCAAATCAAGAGGAGTAAAGAGGTAAGAGGGGGAAAAAGACAAAAGGAGGGGAATCAAGAGGGGGCAATAAGAGTGGGTGAGAGGCAGAGGGGGGTCAAGAGGGAGAAAAAGAGGCAAATGGGAGAAAAAAAGAGGCAAAAGGAGGGGGGACCAAGAGTCAAGAAGGGGAGAGAGAGAGGCAAAGGGGGGGATCAAGAGTCAATGAGGGGGAGAAAGAGTCAAAGGGGGGATCAAAAGAGGGGGAAATGGGGGAGGGGAGAAAAAGGCAAAAGGAGGGGGATCAAGAAGGGGAGAAAGAAGCCGAAGGGGAATCATGAAGGGGGGAGAGGCAAAATGGGGGATCAAGAGGGGGAGAATGGCAAAAGGAAGATCAAGAGGGGTAAAGAGAGGCAACTTGGCAAGAGGGGGCATCAAGAGCAGGTGAAAAAGGCAGAGGGGGAAAAAGAAGGCAAACTGAGGGGGGATCATGAGGCAAAAGGAGGGGGATCAGGAGGGGGAGACAGAGGCAAAAGGGTGGGATCAAGAGTCAAGAAGGGGAGAGAGAGTCTAGAAGGTGGAGAAGGAGGGTTCAAAAGGGAGAGAAAAAGGCAAAGGGAGGGGGCTTAAGGGTCACGAGGGGGAGAACGAAGCAAAAGGTGGGAATCAAGAGGGGGAGAAAGAGGCAAAAGGGGGAATCTAGAGGTGATATATATATATAAATCAACCAGCACCTGCAGGGTTAAGTTCGAATAAGTAAGTGTTTAATGTGGTGTGTCAATGTTTCAGTGCAACCATGTGCACTTTCATCAGCACATGGCTGCACTGAAACGTTGACACACCACATTAAACACTGTTTTATTTTAACTTAACCGTGTGAGTGCTGGTTGATTTAATCTTTTTGGTACAATTATGAGAATTCCACTCAACTTCAGCACCTAGATTGTCTCTGTTTAAAGGGGATGTATCACCTTACCAAACGTTCCCTTAATCTGTTTGTTTTAGATATTGTAACAATGCTGTGTTGTTGTTTTTTTAAAAAAAAATGCTATAGAAATGCAGTTTGAGAGATTTCTTTTTCACCCCTGATGTCTTCTCCTCATTCTGACCAGCAAGACTCTTGCCGACAAGAATACAGGAGAGATCCTCCTCCACGCTGGTCTGTCTGTAAGCTGCAGCACTCTCATTGGCTAGATATCAATCTCTGCCATTGAAAGTGCTGCAGCTTACAGACAGACCAGCGTGGAGGAGGATCTCTCCTGTATTCTTGTCGGCAAGAGTCTTGCCGGTCAGAATGAGGAGAAGACGTCAGGGGAGAAAAAGAAATCTCTCAAACCGCATTTCTATAGCGTTAAAAAAACCAAAAAGAAACCACAGCATTGTTACAATATCTAAAACAAACAGATTAAGGGAAACTTTTGGTAAGGTGATACATCCCCTTTAAGTGAGAGTGCTGCTTTCTCTCTCTCTCTCTCTCTCTCTCTCTCTCTCTCTCTCTCTCTCTATATATATATATATATATATATATATATATATATATATACACTCTTTATTGCTCTGGTGGTAGCTCTGGTGGTGACATAGGGCACATAGGGGCTCACAGTGCAGCCCCGGCTTCATCAACTTGCAACATTGAGTGCTTCTGCACCTTTTTGGCTCTGTCCTCACCGACTCACTACTATGGCCAGTATTTTTTCGAGGAAAAGGTGGCAACCCTGGGGGGGGCATCAAAATGCACTTTTGCCTGTGTAGACAAAAATCCTTGCACCGGCCCTGCTCACCAAAGTAACAAGTACTTTCAAATAAACCTATATATACCCCAAAATAATTTTCAGCGAGCTAGGCCTAGGAGTGGAGGATAGCAATACAGAGAGAGGAGCAGATACTTGAGAGAAGTAGACAGAGTTGGCAGCAGAGAGCATTGCATTAATATTTATGCATAATATTGACACATATTGTACGCACACATACACCCACACAAACACACACATCTTTTTTTTTTTACACACACATCTTTATTTTTTATTTACACAGTGTGATCGAGTGTCTTTGTGAGTGCCTCTGTGAGTGTCTGAGTGTGAGAGGGTGTGAGATGGCATGGAGTGGTGAGGAGGCTAGAGGTATGGGGAGAGGTGCAGTAGAGGAGCAAGGAGAGCAGGTCATCCCTGGTCAGGGAAGGTGAGGGAGATCAGCTGGGAGGAGAGGTACTTAACTACGGACAGGTACACCACAGACAGGGACAGAACTGGCAGTGGATTGAGAGGTGGATGTCAGGGAGCAACACAAACAGGCAGGGACATTGCAGGCAGGGCCTGAACCCCAGTCCACCTCGCAAAGTTCTGACACGTCCCAGACCGCTGGGAGGAAGAAAGATTGCAGGACCCTGTGTACTCCCACAAGGAGAACATGATCCTGGTGCATCACAGAAAGGGAGTATATTCTGTCCTTTGCTGAGAAGGCCAATGGGATTGGTGCTCGGAAGAAGGTTATCTGGCATCAGATCCTCAACCAAGTCAATGCGGTGTCCAGGTGTAAGCGGACCACAGAGTCCATTAAGAAGTACTGGACTGACTGTAAAAGTTGAGTGAAAAACAAGATGGGAGACCTTGCCATGCACACGAGAGGCACCAGAGGTGGTCCACCTGCTAGCATCATGTTCAGTGCCTGGGAGGAGATGTTGCATCAGAACCTCTCCACAACTGCTGTTCATGATGTCCCTGGTGGATGTGACACTGGTGATGACAGTACCATTCAGACTCCAGGTAAGCCAATATGTCCATACCTGTCCACCACACAGAGTCTTTTAGTTAGTATGCCACAACACAGTGCCAGTTGAATACATGTTGCATGCTGTGTTGCTGAAGAAGACAATTTCAAGGTTGGAGGCTCATGTGCATCTCAGTCATCCTGTGGAGTGAAACACATAATTATCTTTTGTATGAGTATGTTTGCACACATTCCCCACTCCTAATCATGGTCACATATGCACTGGATTTGATTCATATATTGTACTCGCAAGTGAGGAAGTCCCTGATGAACCTGTTTTGTGTCTCCACTCCTCTCATGGTCTCCTCATCCTCAGGCACTTCCACAATGGGTTCTGGCTCCAAATCCTCCACTACACATATGTCCACAGTTTGTGGATTTTGGACAGGTGTGAGGAGCCATGGCTTCCAGCCATATCCAGCATCACCTTTGGAATAGAACTGACATTGTGACACATGAACCACATGGTTATGCGGATGATGTTGTGTAAGGGTAACATACTACTTGTACACCCTCTAAAAGATAGATAAGGTGGCGCTGAATATAATCAGTACAGCCTATAATGGATTAATCTATATGATTAGACTGCTGCTACTATCTCTGCAAGTGTGAGAAAACCTTGCAAAAAAGAAAACACAAGAGAGAACACATAAAATAAAATTAATAATAATAAAAATTCTTGTATAAAAAGGAAGACGTATCTATTAGAGAAGATACAGAACTAGGATGCTCCTCCAAACCCACAAACACCCGCACCACCAAATAGCGTATGCAAATGTAAATAAAAGACAATATACATTTATTATCTATAATTAAACATTCATAAAATATTCAATGTATATATTGATATAAAAACCTAATCTATAATAATACATGCCGGGATCATATATATTGTAAATCAATTGTCATAAATGACCCCACCATAAACCTCCCATACAGAACATCCAATAAGCTGATAATACAGAGAGTCAGTATGTTTCACAAGTATATGTCGATTTTCTGGCTATAAAACCGCTACAGTCCACGAGGTAGGACCGTTGCAGACCACAAAGAACTCACCCCTACTGTAATGAATATATACAGCTCATTGTGAAGAACCTATTGACCTCTCCTGGGGCTGAGTGCTTAAATGTTATGTCCATTTTTCAGTAGTAGCACCTTCTTGATGTATTAACTCTGCATATGTTAGCCCTCAGTATAACGGTCTGGTTCTTACCCACTATGTGGAAGCCTTCAGATGTTTCAACCGCTCCACTTCCGTCTGCAAGATGTTACTGCATACACTGTATTCAGTTAATGTCTTAGCTAATGTTATACTCCTTCAGAAAGTGCTGCTAGTATGAAATGCTTCGTAGTGGTCATTAGTACAGATTATATCTCCAGAGGAACATCAAAAGATATTAACTGAATACATTGTTTCATTGCTTGGGAACTAATAAGACATTGCCTGCTGACTGCAAGTTATGACTTTAATCATACCCCACCGTCACCTGTAATAACTTTGGTGTATGCAGTAATATCTTTCAGTGAGATATGGAAGTAGAGCGGTTGAAACATCTGAAGGCTTCCACGTAGTGGGTAAGAATCAGGCAGTTATACTGAGGGCTAACATATGCAGAGTTAACACATCCAGGAGGTGCTACTACTAAAAAACAGACATACAATTTAAGCACCCAGCCCCAGAAGAGGCCAGTAGGTTCCCCTCAATGAGCTATATGTTTTCATTATTGTGGGGGTGAGTTTAAGACTTTTTGTGGTCTGGAGCGGTCCTACCTCTTGTGGACTGTAGTGGTTTTATAGCCAGGAAAGCGACATTGTTCCCCCAGTCATTACCAACAGACACATATACTTGTGAAGCATACTGTCTATCTGTATTATCAGTTTATTGGATGTTCTGTATGGGAGGTTTATGTTGGGGTCATTTATGACAATTGATTTACAATATATGTGATCCCGGCATATGTTATTATAGATTAGGTTTTATGTCAGTATATACATTGAATATTTTATGAATGTTTAATTATAGATAATAAATGTATATTGTCTTTTATTTACGTTTGGATTGTCTGCCTCATTACCATTTATCTTGTATTCGCAGGATAGTTTATAGGGATAGTTCTGTTGAGTGGGGGGACTGTGCTCCTGTGCGCGGACTGACTCCTTCATACACTATTTGGTGGTGCGGGTGTTTGTGGGTGTGGAGGAGCATCCTAGTTCTGTACTTTCTCTATTCGATACAATATCTTCATTTTTATACAACAATTTTTATTATATTTTATCTTATTTTTAGCCCTCTCGCTTGTGTTTTCCATTTTTGAACATACTACTTGTGTGTCATGACCATGCTAAGCTGGATTTTTCAGTATTGTGTGCATGCCCCAGTGGATGTAGTGTAATGTGTAGATTGTTCACACACCCAACAGCTATCCTTTTTATGGGTCCCATTCTCAAAGTCCAGGGAGACAGATGAGTAATTGAGGATGTAGGAGTCATGACAACTGCCAGGACAGGAAGCACATACATGGATGTTCCTCATGTTGTCATCACACACCATGTGAGTATTGATGGAGTGCAATCAATGATCCCCATGACTCTGGGTATGCCTCCCCTTGTGTAGAACTCTTGCTTGATACATGTCCACTTCATCATTATGATCACTACATTCTGGCTCCATCAGGCCTGGTTTTTGGATCTTCTCACTCTATCCATGTCTATCTCACTCTCTCTTTTTGAATCCAGCTCTCTTGACTTGGTGTACAGACTTTTCTCAATGTCACGTATAGATGTAAGGATTAGACCAAGAACCAAGATACCCCCCTCTCTAAATACAGGAATGAGAAGATCAGTCTCCTCCAACAAGGAATTGGGGAGCAAGATGCTGGAGTGCGACGCTAGAGAGCGTAGCTCGGGTACGGTGGTTGCCTACCCGGGGTCTTGCTGCGGCTGTGCCGTATAAAGGTGCTGGCCGCGAAGCCAGATTGGTCCCCTTCGGTTGAGCCAAAGGAGACCCGCGATGACCCCGTGTAGCCAAACAACTACTACCCCAATTCCCAGGGAGGATAATACTCCAAAATAAAAGGGGTACTCACTCGGACCAGAAGGAATTCCCCGAAGAGCAGGAAAAGTATCTGGATTCTCAAGATGCTAGGCGAGTAGTCAGGAAGCAAGCCAGGTCATACACAGTTTCAGGAAATTTCTGGACTTGAGCAGGAGGGTAGTCAGGAAGCAAGCCGGGTCATACACAGTTTCTGGATAAATACAGGACTTGAGCAGGAGAGTAGTCAGGAAGCAAGCCAGGTCATACACAGTTTAATGATAATTGCAGGACTGAGCAGGAGAGTAGTCAGGAAGAAAGCCAGGTCATACACGGTTAAATGATAATTGCAGGACTGAGCAGGAGAGTAGTCAGGAAGCAAGCCAGGTCATACATGGTTAAATGATAATTGCAGGACTGAGCAGGAGAGTAGTCATTAAGCAATCCAGGTCATATACGGTTTCAGATATTTCAAGGACTGAGAGCAAGAGAATTGTCAGGAAACTAGATCAGGTCAAACTGGGAAACACCACTGAGCACTGAACCCTACCTAACTAGACGCTATACTAACGCGTCTGAGCGCCGGGCACTAGCCGGCTAAATGACGAAAAAATGGAAGTGACGCAAGCGCCCGGCAACGGAATACACAACCCGTTGCTAGGGAGCCCGTCGCATCTGGCGAGAAAGAAGCCGCCGCCAGAGAAGACGACGGCAGACAAGAACCGCCGAACAGAGGCGGACGTGACACATACAAATGTGGAGAAGCTGGCATTGATAGCTTGGCTCTTGAAGCCAGCATCCTGAGGGAGAAGGATTTCCTGTCATTGCTATTATGTTGAAGGCTCATAAGCCGGTTTCATCCAAGGCATACCATAAGGTATTGCCCTTCTTCTATAAGTCAAGTAAAGGCAGTTGTGGCCACTATGTTTTTTCTCCAGTCGTTTTTGCCTTTCTTGTGGATGGTCTACAAAAAGGGCTTCCTCTTAGTCCTATAAAAGTCCAGATTTCAGTTATTTCTGTCCTTTTCCAAGGGTGTATCACCTTATTGCCAGATGTGAAGACCTTTGTGTAAGGGGGGGCACACATGCCTACCCAGACTTTCGGGATACTGTTCCACCATGGGACTGAAACTTTGTTCTGAGAGTGCTTCAGAATATTCCTTTTGAGACAATGTTTTCAGTTTGTCTGCCTGCTTTTTTTTATACTCAAGGCAGACTTTCTGCTGGCTATTGTATGTGTGCTCTCAATAGGTTGCCAAAATTTTGGCCTTTGCCTTGTACACCTCCATGTCTGCTTTTCCATTCTAATATGGTGGGTTTGTAGACTCCTATAGGGTTTCTTCTTAAGGTTGGCTATGAGTGTATCATTAACAAGGAAATTGTTCTTTTTTTTCCCTGTCCTGCTCCATTTAACTGGCAGGAGCAGGACATTCACCTTTTAGATCTGGTTAGGTGCTTGCTCTTCATCATATGAAGGCTTTTCGAAAAATCTGATTCAATTTTTGCCTTTCCTGAGAACCCTCAGGTGGGCCAGGTTACATCTAAGGTGTCAGTGATTTATTGATTTAAGGCTACCTTTCACCAGCTTATGTTCATAAGAACAAGCCAATTCCCTTTTGTGTCAGATCAGTGGGTGCCTCTTCTTGGGCCTACAAGAATCAGGCCTCTGTGGAACAGCTGTGTGAGGCAGCTATGTGGTCATCTTAGACGTATATCTTACAGTACTGTATTAATTTTGTGGCTTTGACTGAGGCCAGTTTTGTCTGGCAGGTCCTTAACACTATTGTGACGGTGTAGATGTCATTTTCTTTCTCAATAACCTGTTGTTTCCTATTCCCTGATTTGCTGTGTTGGTTTTGTTTGCACCTGAGGTCCCTGTTGCTCACTTTTGTCTTTGTAAGAACTGGTCTGTAAGAGGTTTTTCTGTTTTCCTCTCTGGAATCTTGGTGGATGCTTTGGTATATCCCATGGTTCCTATGCTCCATGTAGGACATAAGAGAAAAGGGGATTTTTGTGTACTTACCAAAACTTCATTTTCTCTTAGTCCAAGCAGAACACAGGACTTCCTCCCAGGGAAAAAAACAGCTGTTGGAATCCTGGGCAGGGGAGTCCTCTAGGGTGTCTCTAGTTCAGGGAATTCCCTTTCCTGCTTTGCTTTTCTTAGATCTTTTCTAAATGTTAAAACTGGATTAAAACAGAGTAGGGTAGCTGGGGTAAGGTGAGCAGGGAAGAAGTGCCCCCCCCCTTTGAGAGCCTTTTAAGTTTGTGTGCTGCCCTCCTGCAGGATGAAGCTTTACCCATGGTCTGTGTGCCACATGGACTAAGAGAAAATGGATTTATCAATAAGTATACAATGCCCTTATTGTATCATTTTTTGAGTATCCCCACAATGCTGGGAGATGATTAATTCAGACTTTATTACAGTTCTAACTAGGTGGTAGAGCTGTTAGTATCACACTCTAGACAGAGCTGTAAGATTAGTCCCAGCACAGTGTTACTTGCTTACATTGCTCTTGCTACCTGTACCAGGGGTCAGTAGGTAGTTCCAGTCCTAGGCATCCCGGTTGACTGCTCCACACAGAGATAGAAGAGATTATGGGCTTGATTCAACTGTGTACAGAAAAAATGCAGTAGGGAAAAATTGGCTACCGACCAAGACTGACAAAACAAAAGTCTACGTTGGTATACAATTGCCCTACCAACTTAAACCACAACGGATGTTGGGACAAAGAAACTGACTTATGGCTAAATAGCGTGAGTAATGGGAACATGAAAGGAAAAGGGCTAACGATCACTAAACACAGTCACCCTCCCAAACACTAACCCTACACTACCCCTAACAGTTGAAGTTCAACAATACTACCACTAACACTAGCAAGTCTCTCTTTCTCTGTCATCTTCTATCTTCCTTCTTCTTGTTTCCTCTCTTTCTCCATCTTCTGTTTTCTTTTCTTCAGTCTTCTTCTCTTCCTTGTTTCACTCATTTTCCTGTAAAAAGAAAAAAAAAAGAAACATTAAATTTGTACCATAAACATAACTTGGGTATTTGTGCATAGTTTAACCCTTTGAGTGCTAGAGTGGTACGCGGAGCAATACGTTGAGTACCTCTCTGGCACTCAAACGGTTAAACAATGCACATATGTCCAAGCTGAAATAGTAGATGTCTCCAAATGAAAAATCAGATTTCCAATTGTGGCCGCAGGAAGATGAACTGACAAATCCCCTCCCTTTGGTATCCTACTCTTCCAGTGTGTGGGAATTTTGAACAGAGACTGCCTTTTTAAATGGCCAGTTTCTGTTCAGAATGTCTCACATCCATTTTCTGGGATGCATGCTTTCACATCTCCCAGTCAATGAGCTTCTAGCTAAGGGATTCACGGAACCTGTCAGAATCTAAGGTGCATAAGCACACATCCCAGACAATGGATGTGAGACATTTTGAAAAGGCAGTCTCCGTTCAAAATTCCCACACAGTGGAACGGGCATCGGCCCGTAAAGTACCAAAGGGGGGAGGTTTGTCATTTCCTCTACCGGACTACTTAGTCAGATTAACCCTGTGAGTGCCAGTAGGGTAAACATGCCCCACTGGCACTCATAGGGTTAATTCTAGTAACATTACACACATTTTGGGAGTGCTTTGGATCTAATGATATGGTGCTTAGGGCCTCTTACCAATACATCCACTGGTGACTTCTTGGGGCTTTTTTGCAAATTAATTTCCTGCATCTGCTGTTTCAGGATGTGTTAAGGGTCTCTGCACTCTGTGCAGATTTTCATCTGTTAAAGTGGGTCCCTTAACGCATCTTACGGCTAACGCATTCAATTGAATTGCAAATTCCCACGTTTTGTAATGTGTTTCTATGGGGTCAAATGGGCGATAAATTTAGCACCTGACGTGGGGTTTTTGCTAGTATTTTTTCATAGCACAGGTAATTTAATAGCTTATCGTGCTTGAAAAAATGCCAGCAGGTATTTTTTTTGGTGCTGGGGGGCATTGAATGGAGTCCTATATATTGAGCAACACATAGGAGATGTCAACTGCTATGAAGTAGACATCACTGGCGATATTATCTTATATTATTACTTGATGCTCTGTTATAACGCCATACATTTTTTGGTTTTATATTTAAAGTAGTAATAACTGCATTTTGTTCGGTGAAAAAAATTATTTCCATGTGATACTTTCTGGTAAGACCAAATGCAATCACAAGTGATATCATCTGTGTTAACCACTTCTATGGTGATAACTCCTAGAGAAAATATCATGGGGGGAGATTCACAAAGAGGTGGTAAAGTGGAGATGACTTCTCCAGTGATATCAATTCTCCAGTTCCTATGTTATTCTATGGAGCCTATTCACTAAGATCTCCAAAGTTTATGAAATCTTAGTGCATAGGCTCCATAGAATAACATAGGAACTGAAGAAGTGATAAACTGGAGAAGTCATCTCACTTTATCACTTCTTGATCACCACTTAGTGAATCTCCCCAGTTATCTTACCACACCATTATATATTCTCCCCTTATCTCTATCTGATGTACAAACCTTTAAGGACTGAATCTGTAATGGTGGAAATTCCCTACACCGGGCATAACTTTTCCATGTTACTCTTTGATTACTGCTCATTTTCCGGTTCCCTAGGTAAGATTTGTCCTAGCCACCCAAGAACTTCAAAAACATCAGCAACCATATCAATATCTTTATTGTTTTGTCATCCATGACTTCCAGGAGAACTATTGCAGGTAGTGCGGTGGATGCAGTTGTGAAGGGGCCTTGCATCCAAGGTGCCTAGCAAATTCCAGGGCACAAAAGGTTTTAGTTACTTCCCTGACAGAATATTTTTGCATTAGGGGGCCCATGATAATGTTTGCACTACTCTATACCTTAGAGCAGAGGTGGGCACAAAAACCTCAATAACCCTTGTATTCTTACATATGTTGTAGTGGTATTAACAAATGTGCTCTTGTTTGTATTTCTTAATAAAATGCAATTAAGATTGTATCAAAAAAGTTTTACAAAAAGAAGATAAAACGAGTATATGTTTCCCTCAGACCACATCTTTTCTGGTCTTTTTTTTCAGGTATTGCCAGGACCATTTTAAAAGTTCAGCAAAGGTGGGCACTTCCCAGGGTTTGTGAAAGGCAGCCCTTCTTCTCAGTTAAGAAGACTGTCATTCAACACAGTTTGTAATCGTCAGCATCTTTGTGTCTCTGATGATCAGGGATACACAACACAGTCTTTTCAATGATGGTAGTTGGTTGTTCAAATGCAAAATTATATGAAGATGGGTGTTAAAATTCTGTATTTTGTCAAGTTACTATAGGTACAAGCTTAGCATTGTGAGAACATAAGTGAAAGCACCCAGCATTCCTTGTGAATTGTAGTACACAGCAGCTGCTGAGCTTCAGATTGCCCACTCCTGTAGTAGAAGCATGATGCTCACTTTTAGAAAGTTGTTAATGAGTAGTGATTAGTTAATCCCTTAGATGCTAGCAAAGTGTCCAACACATGATTCAAGGGTTTATGGATAGCCCTCTATTTTATAGTTTTACCAAGGTACATCAGATACTTAAAACGGCTCCAATTATTACAGAAAGAGGGCAAGTGAAAAGAGGAACTCTTTACATGCTGTCATTTTCTGTTTTAAAAATGCTTGCACATAGCTTCATGTGCGAGAAAGTCTCCAATGTGCTGCTAAGTGCTGTGGACCTCTTTTGCACCCACTGATATAAAAACTCCCAAACTACAAAACATGCTTATAGTATAGCTGTAGTCATTTAGTAATCATATACAAACCTGGATTCAAATTCAATCTTGTGACTAGTGGACCACCACTTTCCAGAAGAGAATATCTCTTTCACCATCACATTGCTCTACTAGGAAAGAGCCTACAGTACAGGTACCTAAGAGCAGAACATATACATTTATACAGATATCCCATTTTCTTTCATCAGGAGCTATGCTTTTCCAGAGCAGGTCTGTTACCTGATGAGCTGATAGGCTCCAATTACGTTGTAACCTGTGCCAACTCTTCTAGCTTTACCTTGAGGGTACACAATTCTTATGTCCGTCCTGACACAGGATCCACATGAAGTTTCTTTTTTTTTTTAAAGTCATACAACTGACAGACTTTATTAATATAACCCTTTAAGTGCCTTAGGAGTGTCCAACGCATTGTTTTGCAATTTGTTGGGCATTTCTCTAGCACTGAAAGGTATAAAATGTTAGTCAGTATTCAAGCGTGCTGATTACAGAAACTGAACACAGCTTCATTTCAGGTAAAGTCTTCCAGGACAGAAGATGATAGTGTCACAAACTAATACAGTGGTTCTCACTCTACTTTATGATCAAGGCATCCCTAACATGCTATCTGGAATTTCTGTTACACCCTTGATATTTAATAACTCACTAGAAATACTCTTAATGAATGTTACAGATGTATAAATACATAGTTATTCTGCCTAACAAACAGTATAATAAAGTCAGACAAATTGTGCAAAACCATTTCCGTTAATGTATTATGTACCTTCTGGCATTCAAAGGGTTAATATACATTTGAAAATGACCAATCACAGTATTGTCAAATTCTTCATAAAAAGGGGCACCCAAAGTACCAACATGCCATGCACTCCTGGTTTAGAACCACTGACTTAATGCATAATAACCATTTCAGTAGAGTAGGGGTGGGCAACCAGTTTTCTTTCAGCTATTGCTGGACTACAGTTCCCCATCATCTTGTAATAACAGCTGGAGAACCAAAGGCTGTCAACCTTTGCTCTAGAATTGCATTGGCTCTTCTGCAGCCCTGCATTACTCTTCTTTCTAGCAGACGGTATCCTTTTCAAATGCCCCCCACTATTGGGCAAACAGTGTCAACCCTAGGGTTGCCACCCAGCCGGTATTTTGCCGGCAGGCCAGTAAAAAATTGGCTTCTTTACAATGTTAAGTCTATGGAGGGAATGCCTTGGCCAGTATTTTTTTGAAGAAAAGGTGGCAACCCTAGTCAACCCCTTGTGTGCAAGAGGGATGTCCAACAATGTGCTGGACACCAGTCGGGTACTAATAGGGTTAAAGGGAAGAGGTGGCATGCTTAGGTGTTGATAATTTTGTCCTTATCTAGCAACTTAGAAATCCAGGCAGATACTCCACTGCCCTTTCATTGCACAGTCACAAACACAGCAATTATTCTGAGGAAAAGGAGTTGACAGTATCATGTAATGTATCTTTTATTTTCGGAGAAAAGTACCATATAGGATAATCTATTTTTTCTATATTTTATAAAGGGCGGCGGTAATAAGTACATCCATAAACAAAAGCCCTGCATCTATACACTTCATCCACAACACAACCATCAGTCTTACATATGACCAATGTACTACATTCCCAATTGAGGCACCTTGCTAGAGATATGCAACCTTGTGAACATACTTCCTTATCTCTCGAGTTAATCCAGTCTCTGCCCTGATAACATATCTAGGGGTTTTGTAAAAATAGAAAATATGTTTCTTTGTGTGCTTTTTTAATCTCTTCATTGCCAAAGGGACTCATCAAAGCATTATAGTCCTACGTGCAACTTAATTCATGATGTGACCCACAGCAAATTATGAGGTTTGAAGCCAAATAACTTGATTTGGAAAGTTGGCTTTAGCAATTATCAGATGTTTTCTCATTAGTATGATTGGTCAGCAGCCTACCTTTGCAAAATACAGTAAATTTTTCATCTACCAGTATTGTTAGCAAGCTCAATTCTTTTTTCCCAGCCTAAACACACTCTGTTTCAATGAACTTTCAACCCAATAGGTTGCCAAGGAAACACTGTTTACACAGTAACCTGGATCAATCTTACAGATAGGCTCCTCCAAAAGGGAGAGAGATATACAGACACACTCACATATAACTGTTGCTAGGCAACAGTATGAAGAACTTCTCTACTGCATTAAAAAACACTTTGCAAAAAAAAATAAAGCTTTTCATATATTTAATATTGATATACATATTCACACACACAAATATGTATAAATGTGTGAATGTAAATCCCAATGTATTCCTGTGTATTTGTCCTTTGTTGCTCATGATTTTCTTCCTCCTTGTTTCTGCTGCAATCTCCCATTTTGATGAAAGTTGTCTCTTTCGTACTTTAATTGCCTCTACAGTACACTCATGTCCAACACATTTTATATTTCCAGTGAACATTTTCTGTTATTACCTGCCTACCTTACATTTCCTCTCTCCCCAAATTTGCCATATATATATATATATATATATATATATATATATATATATTCCCTTCACACCCAAAATTCACCTCTCTTGCAAGAACAATAGTAGCTTCTTCTAGCTATATAACTTACTTTCTTGATTGTGTGCTCTGTATAGCTTTGGATTTTATTATAATTGGTAAATATCATGTTATTTCTTTTACATCCATCAGTCATTGTTAGATATTGAGACATCTGTAAAATCAACTGACTGTTCCCTGAGGAAAAATGTAAATGCAGGGGAATTGCATGATAGTGCCTATTGGCCAATAAGATGTACATGCCACCAATAGTCACACTGAATATTGCTTAATTGGGATTTGATGTACTAATCTAATGAATGACTGATTAAATATACTCACCTAGTGCCCCTGTCAGGATCATCTTGGACTTGATCCCTGGTCTTCATTTCTTTGTTCCTGTGACTTGTCTGTAGAGCTGCAGTACGAATCAATGCCAGATAATGTAGGGGTCAGACTGATTTGAAGTGCTTGTCTGGATTCTAATGGTTGAAAAAGGCTTAAATTACAAAATGGGTCCCAAAAATGAGAATGATGAGGAAATTTTACATTCTTTTAACTGTAGACTCTTCTTCCTATAAATGACATATTCCTCCAAGGTGTATGCACTGATTAGGTTTCAGGAATATGAGTACTCAAAAACAAGGTTATTAATAAGATCATTGTGTGAAGGACTTTAGAGTTCACTTGGCACTTGAATATGTAGCAAACATCTTTGTAACTTTTTTGCAATTCCACACATTTTGCATGTGAATAATTCCTACCACCACCACCAAACCCCCCCCAAAAAAGTCATTTTATTACTATGCTCCTATATGGGTATCTATTGTATTCCTAATCCATAGTCATTATAATCTGAGCATGCACATAGGAGCCTGTTTGTCCTTTAATAAAAAACAATGAACATATGATTAGGTGCAGAGCATGATGCTAATCAGGCATCTATTGTACTCTGTGTTTATATTGATTCTGCTATTGTACAGCACAGAGGATGCCCAGATAGGAGCACAGAGAACCCCAGTTTATAACAAAACTGTACCTTTGCAAAACTGTATCTTTTTTTGGCACATTACGCTATGAAAAAAATGTGAGATTATGCCTGCTACATCTGTGCAGATAAATCTTGATGAAGTGACATTTTAGGCTAAAGAGCTGTCCTCCCCTGAAGGTTAAGATCAGTAATGCAGGTTTCAGTGCAACAAGTTCCCCTTTAGTGGCTGAGAACTGAAACATAGGAAAAGCAAATGTTTTGTAGGATAAAGGATAGGACATTCCAAGTGAGTCTCTTTTGTGTCTGGAGGTTTAATAGCAAGCAGGTAAGACTCCTAACAGTAACATTTTCCCCAGCAGCCAGAAACTGTGTGAAAAGCTGTCATCACTTATAGCAAGGGAGGTTCCCACTGACACTTTGAAAACTGTTTCCTTCACATTCTCTCTATAGGAGGTTAAGGCAAAGGAACACCTTAGGATTAGTGCACAGTAAACAAGAACTGGCCAAATATCTCAGAGTGATCAGAGTAGTCAGAGCTGTAAGCGAGTGATGAGTATCCACAGGGATAGGACAGGAGAAGTCAGTACTAGGAACTGGAATCACAGAAATAGTCTAGAGATTGAGAAGTAGTCAAATCTGTAATCAGGGCATCCATGAAACAGAAATGGTAATCAGTGTAGTAGATCGCATGTGATAAGAACTTTGAGCTGAAAACAGTAGCCAGTGCAGGGGAATCTGGAGTAGCCAGCTTGAATTGGTAACCAGCAGATCTAACAGAAGCATGAATCTGGCTAAACAGAAGAGGTCAGTTCAAGGTCCTGGACTGCTATTTTACAAGCAAGCTTTGATAATTAGTCAAGTAACCCAGAGAAAATCCATATTCAAAGAGGAAACCAGATAGTTGATTGGACAGAATCATTAAGTAATGTCAGAAAGTAGGGGTTAACCCTAAATGTACTTAAACAGTGACTTACAGAGAATCAAGTATTTTCCTGCTCTACTGGGAATTGATGATTACTTTTCATTATCCTTCAGAACATCCTGAGTCTAGTGGTCTTACTGAACTGGCAAAATGATTTCTGGAACAACATCATAGTTGCTTTATCTCCAACCAGAAGGATAATTTAGTAGATTGTTTCCCTTTTACAGAGTTTGTCAGAGTTAATCTACAACATGCTTATTCAGCCCTATCTATATTATTTGTTCTCTATAAATGCTATTCTTCTTATTTTTAGATTTGGACTGACCACTCTCAGATCGAGTTATAAAAGTAGTTTCATATTTCTCTTTGCAAGTCTGCACTGCTTAAAAATGTAACATTTGATGTTTTTTTAATGCTGAAATTTCCAATTATTCTTTACTGAAGTAAATGGGCATTAATTGTACTTAAGGTATATGAACATTTTAATTTGTATTATGTTATGTACAGAATGCCTTTGCTTCTCCTCATTTTGTTTTGTTCTTCCTGCATTATTTTGTCACTGGTAGTTGATGGTCAAGAGGAATTTGAGTTCCAGCATATCTTAAACTCCTGTCTTTCCAGAGCAAAACCTGGGCAACTGTAGAAGTTATGGTGCAAAAGAGTGGTCTTGGATTAGTCATGGAAAAATGAATGGCACCTTTTTTTTCCGTGTTTTACTGCTTTCCTGGTAGAAGTAAATGTGAAATTGGTTACAGCTGCATGTGGCTAATAAATACAAAGCAATGTGTTTATTAGACCTTGTGTACACTGATTACTTAAACCTTATATCATGCATTTTGATATTGTCTTCTGACAGCCACTGACCCCTGTGTGTTCAGCAGATGCAGTCTTTTACCCATATGGGGATGTTTAAAAGATGGCTCCTGTGATCAGAACTCTGAAAATGGTACAGTTGGGGAAATAATAACAGCCATTTATTAACAGTTATAAGCAAAATACTTGAATCCTTAGTGTAGACATGGATCAGATTCATCAAAATAAGTTGAGTACCTAAGTTCTTTCCCTTCAGCACCCCATAATGATAGGTGGAATGTGACCAAAATACTGGGGTGAGTTGTAATTAAAGGGATAGTAATGTTTCATAATAAAAGCAACTCTAATTAATCATTATAGTATTTGGACTTTGGAGAGTGTTATTTCAATTCTGTCAGAGTTGTAGTTCAAGAGTAATTCAATGATAAAGTATCCCCCTCCTGCCCCTTTTACTGATGTCACACTGTTCAGCCAGATCAGAAGGGAGGTGCCCAGGTAGACTGCAGAGAGGGACAATCTTCAATTAAGATAAGGGAAAAACCTGAAAAACTTGTCAAGGGGGGCAGGGCCTCCATTGTTCTAATAGAAAGAAGGTTGTCCCCTTCTGTTATTTGTCTGGTCTTACAACCAGATTCCACATCCGAGAAGAGATGGCTTACACTAGGTAAAAGGGGTGGGAGGGGAAACTTTTCTTGCGAATATCTCTTAAACCATAAAGGTTTGAGAGAAAAGACTTATATTGTTCTTCATGTTTTCTTAATGCCTACAAAATAAAATAAAGATAAAACGAAGTATTACTATCCCTTTAATAGAGGTAGAAAGCTCAAGGCGCTAAATGTGGAAGGAATTGGCTGAAATCTGTGTTCTATTGCAGTTAAAAGTGAATTCATTTTTTTGTCCCTTTTCCCATCATGAAATAATCACAATTCCATTTGGTGTACTGCATAAACAGCGTCCTTGCTGTGGCCACAATAACTATTTTCTTTTTTTTTTTTTGCACATACATGTAAAACATTTTGTTTTATTTTACAAAATTAATTACACCTAACATAGTGTGTTAAATATAGAAATCAAACTTTGATCAACATACATCAACATAATCATCATAACCAACTGAAAAATACAAGGTGAAATAATGCAGCAAACTATATGCAGCAGAGGACAAAGAATATGTTATAAAAATCACTTTGTTTCTTGTGCTTTTAACAATTCAATGCAAGAAAACTATCTACCAGTTGATCTAGTATTCAAAGGATTAAACATGCTATTTTCAACACTGGGTTTGTAGCAGATCACCGTCTCAATGATGTGCATTTGAACTGAAACTCAGAAACTAAAAGACACGTCTTCAACAATTACTGTAAACAAGACTGTGATCTAAAAACAGCAGCTAATTTAGAGGCAGGGATTCTAAGACTGAGCTGGAGTTGCTTGCTTTAACTCTTTGAGTGCCAGAAATGTATCCAACATATTGCATACATCTCTGGCACTCAAATGGCTAAAGAGTATTGGTGATAACCTGTTGTTTTGAGGACAGGTGCAGTGCACAGAGTATGGGTGAGCTTTGTAGATAATGATAAGGACAGTTATAAAAGAATGTTACAAAAAATATTATTGACTGATAGGCATCGAACTATGTGAGCTAAGACTGAGAGTGTGACAGATACTAGAGACACATGCATACATCATACATTATTTTCAGACAGGTAACAACAGACAAGACATCAAAGCCATGCCCATCCTATATAATAATTCTCTAAGTGTGTGTTTGTCAGAAGCCGTCATGCATAGTAGAGACTGCTGCGCGTGCTGCAGTCATGCAGTACAGACTGCCCGTGCTGAGGTCGATAATGGCGCGGGCAGTCTCTACTGTGCACTACTGCACCACAGCCGTTGTTGGGTGGCACTGTGGCTCGTGTACACAGGCTCTTCAACTAGTACAATCATAAACTGGTACTGTGTTTTCCTCCTATGCCATTAATTGCATACTGAAGAAACGTTGAAGCTAACAGCTCAGCTGTGTACTTTACAAAAGAAAAATCTACACTATTGGACACTTTATGCCCATCAAACATGGTTCGAGGAAAGGATTAGGATGAAGTTAGGGATCCAAGAGTCCAGTTGACAGAGGCTAGGATCTATGGCCTGAGCAGTAAGGGTGGGCAAAAATTTCCCGCATGACTTTTTGCAAAAACGTGCCAATATTTCACTTTTCCTGCGAAAAATGTTGCCTTTCCACCTAGACAAAAATGTCCTCCTTTTCGCTTATTTTAACAAATTTACTGCCTATGTTAACACATTTTTCGCCTATTTTAACACATTTCTAGCCTGTATTTCCTATAGGTACTACATTTCCCACTGTAATATTACTTTTTCTGAGGGCTGAAGTTTAGAAATAAGTGGCTGGAAGTCAAAGTTGTGAGTCCTACATCAACATATGGCTTGAAAAATGTGTTAGCACGCAGAATGCATTTGTCCTTTGCCCACAACACTAAATTCCTTTGTAAATTACATTGGCACATATTCATGATGATGTCAAGAGATTTAAAAAAAAATAATAATAATATTAATAATACATCCTATAATGTGGCAGATGTGTATTGTAGTGGTGGTAGTGGGGCACTGGCTGGTATGATTGTGATTTGTGCATGTGTATAGTTTTTACTGTTGTCATTTTTGCATCAAATCTCTATCCTCCTTCTGAGATTAGTGACACACATTACTTGTCGCTCACAGCAGTGGTCCCAAGTGGGGTAGATGGCTGCAACCCTTCTTCACATCCCTCTTCCACCTCCTCATCTGTGCTGCTGTTAATATATTTGTCCTGGCTTTGTCTGTCATGTGTGGTTTCTGCTACTACTACTACTACTACTACTACTACTACTGGAGCTGGATGTTGATTTAATTCTACTTCCACTACTGCTAGGTGTCAAAGGTGTAGCCATTGGTCTCCCCTTGCTACTTTCTGTCAGTCTACACTGTGCTTTGCTCCCATTGGCTATTCTGTGTTTATCCCGCCCAGTATGGCCTTTATATACTGGGCTCTACCTTTCGTGGTGTTCCTGTACCAGTGCTTGTTTCTGCTCAGTGATTCCCAGTGTACCGACTTGGCCTGCCTGACTACTCTGCATCTCGTCTCCTGCCTGTGTACCGACCCGGATTGCCTGACCATTCTTCTGAGCCTGCTCCTGTGTACCGACCTGGCTTGGCTGACATTCCTGCTCCTGTGTACCGACCCAGCTTGGCTGACGTTCCTGCTTCTGTGTACTGACCCGGCTTGGCTGACATCCCTGCTCCTGTGTACCGACCCGGCTTGGCTGACGTTCCTGATCCGTGATTCCTCCCGGCTTGGTTGACGTTCCTGCTCTGGCTGCCTCTATGTCACCTTGGTGACATTCCTATCCATCAGGCATTTTGTGACGCTTCCGGTTGGTTACAACCTCAGGGCGAGTTGCTCAGTTGCCCAGTCAGCCCGGTCATGGCAGTGTTCAGTTGTGTCTCCGTACTGCTCCTGCAGAGTGCAAGTGGCCTAGTCTCCGTTACTGCTATGGCAGTGTGCCATTGGCCTTGTCTCCGTTACTACTCCTGCAGAGCGCAAGTGGCCTAGTCTCCGTTACTGCTACGGCAGTGTGCTATTGGCCTTGTCTCCATTACCGCTCCTGCAGAGCGCAAGTGGCCTAGTCTCCGTTACTGCTACGGCAGTGTGCTATTGGCCTTGTCCCCGTTACCGCTGCTGCAGAGCGCAAGTGTCCTAGTATCTGTTACTGCTACGGCAGTGTGCCATTGGTCTTGTCTCCGTTACTGCTACGGCAGTGTGCTATTGGCCTTGTCTCCATTGCTGCTCCTGCAGAGTGCAAGTGGTCTGTCTCCGTTACTGCTACAGCAGTGTACCATTGGCCTTGTCTCCATTACTGCTCCTGCAGAGCGCAAGTGGCCTAGTCTCCATTACTGCTACGGCAGTGTGCCATTGGCCTTGTCTCCGTTACTGCTCCTGCAGAGTGCAAGTGTCTGTCTCCGTTACTGCTACGGCAGTGTCACGGTTTGTTATGACTCTCAGACACAGAGTTAAAATAAATCACAACTTTATTGAAAAGTTTAAAGGGGAACCCTTTAGAATACACATGTAACATATATCTTCAATACATAGTCATAGTGAGTAGTGGTATACAGAATGTAAGACAGGCTCTACCGGCCTTGCCAATACCGGGTAAGGCAACCTTAGACTTGCACTAGATGGAATAGGTTCTACCGTCCTTACCAATATACCGGGCAAGGCAGCCTGGAAGGCTAGCAACCGAGGAGATGGAGGCTCTACCGGCCTTGCCAATATATTGGGCAAGGCAGCCGTGAGATTGGTACAACGAGGAATGAGGCTCTACTGGCCTTGCCAATATACCGGGCAAGGCAGCTGTGAGACTGGTACAACGAGGAATGAGGCTCTACCGGCCTAGCCAATACCGGGTAAGGCAACCTTAGACTGGTACAAGATGGAATAGGTTATACCAGCCTTACCAACATACCGGGCAAGGCAGTCTGGAGGCTGCAAGTACTGGAACACAGACAGGGATGGCCTCAGCGACTGGTATAAGGTGTAGCTAGCCAGTCGCCTATGATGGACCGACAGAGGCCAGCTGGGTTATAAAGATGTAGAGAACACCCAACGAAATAATGGAGCGAACCAATAACCGCGTACTGGGGTTACACAATCTCTACCGGTGCTGTAAGGAATGCAGCAAGCAGCCGGTTAACATGGAGCGAACCAGTACCCGCGTACTGGAGTAACACAATCCCTACCGGTGCTGTAAGGAACGCAGCAAGCAGCCGGTTAACATGGAGCGAACCAGTACCCGCGTACTGGAGTAACACAATCCCTACCGGTGCTGTAAGGAACGCAGCAAGCAGCCGGTTAACATGGAACGAACCAGTACCCGCGTACTGGAGTAACACAATCTCTACCGGTGCCGTAAGGAACACAGCAAGCAGCCGGTTAACATGGAGCGAACCAGTACCCGCGTACTGGAGTAACACAATCCCTACCGGTGCTGTAAGGAACGCAGCAAGCAGCCGGTTAACATGGAGCAAACCAGTACCCGCGTACTGGAGTAACACAATCTCTACCGGTGCCGTAAGGAACGCAGCAAGCAGCCAGTTAACATGGAGTGAACCAGTACCCGTGTACTGGAATATACAAACAAAGTGAATGAAAATGTCGCCAAAGGCGACTGGAGGAAGGAGACACTCTGCAGACATCCAGGAGCAGAAACACAGCCGGTACAGGACAGGAAGCAGGACCGGAGCAGGAACGGCAGCAGGAACAGGTACCCCAACCGGATCAGTAACGGAAGCTGGAACTGAGGACGCTGTCAGACAGGAACTCAGGCGATCACTGGCGAGCACAGATAGTAGACGACCCAGGAAGCTCAGGAACACAATGCAGGTGCAGGCGACATAGAGACACCACGAAAGGACAACCAAAGGGTGCCCAAGCCCAGTCTAAATAGGCAGTATTGGGCGGGTTAAAAGCAGACAGTCAATGGAGAGCCATTCAGGTAACTGACAGGAAAGGCAGCAAATCACGGGCACCGTGATAGTACCCCCCTCTCAAAGACCCCCCTCTCCTAGAAGAGGGGCCTGGTTTCTGAGGGTACTTGGAATGAAAAATTCTCAGTAATTTGGGAGCATGAAGGTCCTTACTGTCCACCCAGGATCGTTCTTCAGGACCATAACCCTTCCAATGTACCAAATACTGCAATTTTCCTCTAAGTCTGCAGGAATCATTGATACTCTTAACTTCATACTCCTCCTGACCTTCAATCTCTACAGGCCCTGGCACCACAGGGTTAGTAGTATAACGGTTGCATACAAGAGGTTTGAAGAGAGACACATGGAACACATTATGTATACGCATGGAGGCAGGAATGTCCAAAGCATAGGAGACAGGGTTGATTTTACGAATCACCCTATAAGGACCAATAAATCGGGGGCCCAATTTATTAGACAGAACTTGTAGTTTGAGGTTTCTAGTGGAAAGCCACACTCTGTCCCCAACCTGGAAGGAAACCGATGGCAGCCGTCTACGAATGGCATGACGTTGATGGCGCTGGAAAGACTGACTGAGTGCCCTCTGAACCTGTGCCCATGTGGAGTGGAGCTGCTTGATATGCTCATCCAGAGCTGGAATCTGCTGCGACTGGAATGAATCTGGGAGCAAACAGGGCTGGAACCCATAATTGATCAGAAAAGGGGAGCTCCCGGATGAAGAGTTAACCGCGCAGTTCCTGGCGACCTCTGCCCAAGGCAACAGTTCAGCCCAATTATCATGATGGTCAGTAACAAAACAGCGCAGGAACTGCTCCAGTCCCTGATTGGCACGCTCAGTGGCCCCATTGGTCTGGGGGTGATAGGCAGAGGAAAAGGACAATTGGATGCCCATTTGTTCGCAAAATGCCCTCCAAAATCATCTGGAGGCAAACTGGCTCCCCCGGTCGGACACCAGCACTCTGGGTACTCAATGCAACCGAAATACTTCTTTAGCGAAAACCACCGCTAATTCTTTGGCAGAGGGAGGGCCACGGAGAGGCACGAAATGAGCCATTTTCGAAAACCTGTCCACCACCATAAGTATGAAGGAATACCCTCTAGACACTGGAAATTCTCCCATGAAATCAATGGAAACGTGAGACCAGGGACGTTCACCATTAGGCACCGGCTGGAGTAGGCCCACAGGGAGGTGTCTAGGGGTCTTGGCACGGGCACAGGTGGCACAGGCATTGGTAAACACAGCACAATCTGCTCTCAGGGAGGGCCACCAAAAGACTTGTGAGAGAGACCAGATCAATTGATCTCTACCAATATGCCCGGCAGCTTTAGAGGAATGGTATGTCTCAAGCAAACGAGTGCAAAATGGCTCATCAACAAAACACTTGCCCACTGGGGTCTCTGGTGGAGCATTAGCCTGGGAGGCCAATATCTCTTCCCCCAGTGGTGAAGTGATACTTGTGCGTTAAGGAACCAAATATATGATGAGGCTGTATTATAGGTGTTGGAATCTCATGTCTGTCTACTTCAGGCTCAAATTGTCTAGACAGGTCATCAGCCCTAACATTCTTGGAACCAGGCAGGTATGAGACAACAAAATTGAATCGATAGAGGAACTATCACGGTTATCGTGATTGCTGCCTTTAGATGTCAGTCACCTGTAGGGGGCTCTCCATTGGCTGCTTGTCTTCAGCCCGCCCTGCATTGCCTTTTTAAACTGAGCTTGGGCACCCTTTGGTTGCCCTTTCATGTTGTCTCTATGCTGTCCTGCATTGAGTTCTGAGCTTCCTGGTCCTTGTCGCTGTTCCTGATTGCCTGTGGTCATCTAGTTCCTGCTTCCTAGACGCCTGGTTCCTGCAATCCGTTCCTGATCCGGTTGGATTTGCTGTATCCGTTGCTGTTTCCTGCTACTGTTCCAGATCTGGTTGACCGTCTGCAGAGATGTACCTCTTCATCCTCGGCTGGGTTCCTGCTGTACCATCTCCCGGGTTCCTGTCTCGTCCTGTGGTGTGGCCGACATTTTCATTCACCTGTTGGTTTCCCAGTACGCAGGTACTGGTTCGCTCTACGGTAACCGGCTGCTGACGCTCCGGTAGTGTCTCTGTTTATTCCAGTACGTGGGTACTGGTTCGCTCCACTATAACCGGCTGCCGACTGGTTCGCTCCACTTAGCAGAGGCTGTTCTGTCCTAGACCTCCTGACAGGTTGAAGGTTTACTCCAGTACGCGGGTACTGGTTCGCTCCACTTATCAGAGGCTATTCAGTCCCAGACAGCCTTACAGATTGAAGGTTTACGCCAGTACGCGGGTACTGGTTCGCTCCACTTATCAGAGGCTATTCAGTCCCAGACAGCCTGACAGGTTGAAGGTTTTCTCCAGTACGCGGGTACTGGTTCGCTCCACTTATCAGAGGCTGTTCAGTCCTAGACAGCCTGACAGGTTGAAGGTTTTCTCCAGTACGCGGGTACTGGTTCGCTCCACTTATCAGAGGCTGTTCAGTCCTAGACAGCCTGACAGATTGAAGGTTTTCTCCAGTACGCGGGTACTGGTTCGCTCCATTTATCAGAGGCTGTTCAGTCCTAGACAGCCTGACAGATTAAAGGTTTACTCCAGTACGCGGGTACTGGTTCGCTCCCTGTTTAAACCGGTAGTTATTGCTCTATCTCAGTACCGGTTGTGACTGTGGGTCACTGCTGGCATTTGTTCCATTCATGTGTGGCTGATAATCTATCCATCTTTATATCCAGTGGGCCTTGCTTGTCATCTTAGGTGATTGGTGTCTCCACCTAGCTAGTCACCTCGGCCACCTGTGCTGCCACCATTGCCAGCTTTCAAGGCTACCTTGCTTGGTATTGGAAAGGCCGGTAGAACCTGATCATTTCCATTCCTCCTTGGGTTGCCTTACCCGGTATTGGCAAGGCCGGTAAAGCCTCATTACTCGCAGTATCAGTCCATGGGCTGCCTTGCCTGGTATATTGGCAAGGCCGGTAAAGCCTCATTTCTCGCAGTTTCAGTTTCTTGGCTGCCTTGCCCTGTATATTGGCAAGGCCGGTAGAGCCTCTTCTTCATTGCAGTAGCCTCCAGGCTGCCCTGTCCGGTATATTGGTAAGGCCGGTAGAACCTGTTACCATCTTGTGCCAACTAAGGTTGCCTTACTCGGTATTGGCAGGGCCGGTAGAGCCTGTGTCTCATTCCATGTATCATTACTATGCTACTATGTAAACCGCTCTATACATTGTATGTGTATGCTACCCAATAGGGTTTTCTTTAACTTTTCAATAAAAGTTATGTTTTTACCTAACTCTGTGTCTGAGAGTCATAACAAACTGTGATAGGAACAGCGCCCACCTAGCCTGGCGCGAAGACAATCTCTTAGCCTCTTAGAGATAGGTCACGTTTTTGTGGTCAGTCAGAATTAATACTGGATTTTTTGTGCCCTCTAGTAAATGACGCCATTCTTTAAGGGCAAGAATGATGGCCAATAATTCTCTGTCACCTATCTCATAATGACTTTGAGACACGGACAATTTCTTGGAGAAAAACCCACATGGCCTGAGAGTTCCTCCTTTAACGGGTTATTGAGAAAGTACTGCCCCAACCCCAATCTCTGAGGCATCAACCTCCAATGTAAACGGGAGAGATGGGTTGGGGTGGGATAACACAGGAGCGTTAGTAAAAGCGGATTTCAATCTCTCGAAAGCATCTTCTGATGCCACCGACCACTGGGATGGATTAGCACCCTTGTGCGTAAGGTCAGACAAAGGTTTAACAATTGTTGAAAAGTTCTTAATAAATTTCCTATAATAATTGGTGAAACCCAGAAATCGCTGAATAGCTTTAAGGCCCTTGGGCCGAGGCCAATGCAAAACTGCCGCCAGTTTCTCCTGATCCATGACAATGCCTTCTTTGGCAATCACAAACCCCAAGAAGGGCACACTGGTTTTGTGAAACTCACATTTTTCCAATTTACAATACAATTTGTTTTTACGTAGGCGGAGCAACACTTCTGACACATCTTTAATGTGTTGTGACATGTTTTCAGAATGAATGAGTATGCCGTCCAGGTAGACAACAAAGCAGGACTGCATCATATCCCTGAGGATATCATTGATAAATTCCTGAAACACTGCGGGTGCATTACAGAGACCAAATGGCATAACTAGATATTCATAGTGCCCGGATCTAGTGTTAAAGGCCGTTTTCCACTCATCGCCAGCTCTGATCCGAATCAGGTTATAAGCAGCTCGTAGGTCCAATTTAGTAAAGATTGAGGAACCTTTTAACCTGTCAAATAATTCGGTGATGAGTGGTATGGGATAAGCATTCTTAGACATTAATTTATTTAGGCCACGGTAATCAATGCACGGTCTCAGTTCGCCATTCTTCTTTTTCACAAAAAAGAATCCGGCCCCGGCTGGAGAGGTAGACTTCCTTATGATCCCTCTCTTGAGGGCATCTGAAATATATTCCTCTATAGCTTGGTTCTCATCACAAGACAATGGATATGTGCGTCCCCTAGGGGGCACCACCCCCGGAGGCAAATTAATAGCGCAGTCATAGGATCTTGCTGTGGTAGGGTACCAGCCTCTCCCTTACTAAATACATCACTGAAATGTTGATACTCATCTGGCAGTGAAGGGGAGGTACATAGAATCTTGACCGAGTGGGACACACAATGCTCCATATAATACTGAGACCAAGCAGAGATTTCACCCTTTTGCCAATCAAACTGAGGATTATGAAGCTGCAACCATGGAAATCCCAGAATGACTGCATAGTGTGGAGAATTGATAATTTGGAATTGCTGTTCCTCTTTATGAAGCGCCCCAATGGTCATAGGTAATGGCATTGTTTCAAAAGTAACCTGTGCAGGTTCTAGAGGTCTGCCTTCAATAGCGAGAGGGGATTCTCTCTCAACCAGTGGAATCCTATGCCGTTCAGCAAAAGCACTATCCATAAAATATCCAGCTGCGCCGGAATCAACCAGGGCCAAAACCTCCACTGAGTGATCTGCCCAAGAGAGTACCACCTGTATGGTGGGTTTCTGAGTGATCAAACCTGGGGACGGTTGAACACCACCTAGGGCCTGTCCCCCAAGGTACCCTAGGTGTGTTCATTTCCCGAACGTATGGGACAAGATCTTAGCAGGTGCCCAATTTTGCTACAGTATAAGCACAACCCCTGCCTCCTGCAATGTGCTCTTTCCTCCTTGGTTAGCCTGGTGAAGCCTAATTGCATAGGTTCACCTGTTTCCCGTAACTGTTCATTGGACTTAGATGCCAAGGGAGGGATGGGTGGGCAAAATGAACTGCTAGATCCGTTATTTTTTTACCGTTGCCTGCGGTCCTTAGCCATCAATCTTTCACGGATCCGAGTGTCAATTAAGATAACATAATCAATATATTCATCTAGATCAACTGGCAACTCTTTAGCTGCGATTTCATCTTTGATCTGCTCGCTCAAACCTTGAGCAAAGGCTGCCAGCAACACCTCATTGTTCCAACCTACCTCTGCTGCCAAGGTGCGGAATTCAGCGGCATAATCGCCCACCGTACGCCTGCCCTGATGTATCTCCATTAGGTGTTTAGCAGCAGAGGCGGTTCTACCAGGGATCTCAAACACTCTCCGAAATGACTGCACAAATTCCCTGAAATTCTTTGTGCACGGTTTCGCACTCTCCCATAAGGGATTGGCCCATGCCAGGGCTCTGCCAGTCAGTAGGGATATCATAAACCCAACTTTACTACGTTCATTAGGAAAGGCATTCGAGGTTAGTTCCAGAAATATTTCAAGTTGGTTAATAAACCTTCTGCACAGGCTGGGTTCACCATCAAATCTGAGTGGTAAAGGAGCGGAAGCAGTTAACTCCTTGACTGCAGCCCCTGAGGGCATGGTATCGTTCTCCGGTGTCGAACCTGGGGAGACCACCGGACTCGGGGCAGACTTGTCCGTGAGTACTGTACGTTCAAGAATGGTTTGGATCGCTACCGCCAGCTGTTCCAGGCGCTGTTCATGTACATCCATCCTCCAATGGATGTTCTGTGTATTACCATCACTCTTATTATCTGAGGTCATGGCCCTTTCGTACTGTCACGGTTTGTTATGACTCTCAGACACAGAGTTAAGATAAAGGGGAACACTCGTGGGTTAGCATACACATGTAACATATATCTTCAATACATAGTCATAGTGAGTAGTGGTATACAGAATTTAAGACAGGCTCTACCGGCCTTGCCAAAACCGGGTAAGGCAACCTTAGACTGGCACTAGATGGAATAGGTTCTACTGTCCTTACCAATATACCGGGCAAGGCAGCCTGGAAGGCTAGCAACCGAGGAGATGGAGGCTCTACCGGCCTTGCCAATATACCAGGCAAGGCAGCCGTGAGACTGGTACAACGAGGAATGAGGTTCTACCGGCCTTGCCAATATACCGGGCAAGGCAGCCGTGAGACTGGTACAACGAGGAATGAGGCTCTACCGGCCTTGCCAATACCGGGTAAGGCAACCTTAGACTGGCACAAGATGGAATAGGTTATACCAGCCTTACCAACATACCGGGGAAGGCAGCCTGGAGGCTGCAAGTACTGGAACACAGACAGGGATGGCCTCAGCGACTGGCATAAGGTGTAGCTAGCCAGTCGCCTATGATGGACCGACAGAGGCCAGCTGGGTTATAAAGATGTAGAGAACACCCAACTAAATAATGGAGCGAACCAGTACCCGCGTACTGGGGTTACACAATCACTACCGGTGTTGTAAGGAACGCAGCAAGCAGCCGGCTAACATGGAGCGAACCAGTACCCGCGTACTGGAGTAACACAATCCCTACCGGTGCTGTAAGGAACGCAGCAAGCAGCCGGTTAACATGGAGCGAACCAGTACCCGCATACTGGAGTAACACAATCTCTACCGGTGCTGTAAGGAACGCAGCAAGCAGCCGGCTAACATGGAGCGAACCAGTACCCGCGTACTGGAGTAACACAATCTCTACCGGTGCTGTAAGGAACACAGCAAGCAGCCGGTTAACATGGAGTGAACCAATACCCGCGTACTGGAGTAACAGAATCTCTACCGGTGCCGTAAGGAATGCAGCAAGCAGCCGGTTAACATGGAGCGAACCAGTACCTGCGTACTGGAGTTACACAATCTCTACCGGTGCCGCAAGGAACGCAGCAAGCAGCCGGTTAACATGGAGCGAACCAGTACCCGCGTACTGGAGTTACACAATCTCTACCGGTGCTGTAAGGAACGCAGCAAGCAGCCGGTTAACATGGAGCGAACCAGTACCCGTGTACTGGAATATACAAAGTGAATGAAAATGTCGCCAAAGGCGACTGGAGGAAGGAGACACTCTGCAGGCATCCAGGAGCAGAAACACAGCCAGTACAGGACAGGAAGCAGGACAGGAGCAGGAACGGCAGCAGGAATAGGTACCCCAACCAGATCAGGAATGGAAGCTGGAACCGAGGACGCTGTCAGACAGGAACTCAGGCGATCACTGGCGAGCACAGATAGTAGACAACCCAGAAAGTTCAGGAACACAATGCAGGTGCAAGCAACATAGAGACACCACGAAAGGGCAACCAAAGGGTGCCCAAGCCCAGTCTAAATAGGCAATAATGGGCGGGTTGAAAGCAGACAGCCAATGGAGAGCCATTCAGGTAACTGACAGGATAGGCAGCAAATCACAGGCACCGTGATAGGCAGTGGGCCATTGGCCTTGTCTCTGTTACTGCTCCTGCAAAGTGCAAGTGGCCTGCCTCCGTTACTGCTACGGCAGTGTGCCATTGGTCTTGTCTCCGTTACTGCTCCGGCAGAGTGCAAGTAGCCTGGACTCCGTTACTGCTACGGCAGTGTCATATGTTGCTCAATTACTCTGCCAGTACAGGTTTGTTCTGCTAACCTATTTCTGGGCGTTACGTATCCTTAAGCTCTCTATATGGAGTGAGCTCCATCACAGACCTCTCTTCACATGGGACTGTTTACACTCATTGAAGACCATTAACCCATGCAGTACCTTTCTCCTGGGAATTCATCGTATTCTGTCTGACCTGTGTCAGTATATGCTGTTATGGATTCTATGGTTATACTGGACCTGTGTAGGCATATATATATGTAACCTGTCGTGTGTCTGTATTATTCTGCTTAACTACTACAGGACCTGTGAGGGTTATTACATTACTGTGATTTCAATAAAACTGTGTTTTATCCTAAAACACTGTGTCTGTGTGTCAAACACCAGAGGTACTCGTCATATCTAACACTGTGGATGTTAACCTGTGTTGTTGTTGCTGGGTACTCAAAACAGGTGTGTGTGGCTGAGTGGGACTTGGACTTTGAAGAGGTGATGATGCTGATGATGACTGTATCACAGTGCCCGTGCTCTTGGCTGCAGGCGGTGACATTCTGATTTCCAATTTCATTGTCTTGCTCTGATTGGCCAGGTATCTTTGTCGCCGCCCAGTGATAGCCTTTATATACTCTGTCATGTCTACACTATGGTTCCCTTTCATGGTGTACTCGTTCCTGACGTTTGTTCTGAGTCTCTTTGATCGTGTATGACCTGGCCTGTCTGACGACGTTCCTGCATTTCCTGTGTTGCTGTTGCTCCGTTGCTGACCATATTTGACTGAGAACCCACTCTGTTGCTGACCGTATCTGGCTGAGAACCCGCTCCATTGCTGACTATACCTAGCTGAGAACCAGCTCCGTTGCTGACCGCTTCTGGCTGAGAACCACCTCCGTTGCTGATTGTATCTGGCTGAGAACCTGCTCCTTTACTGACCATATCTGGCTGAGTATGCATTCCGTTACTGACCGTATCTGGCTGATTACCTCGCTGTTGCCATTTGTGCCTGGATATACTGCTTGGTTGCCTCCGTTTGGGCCTGTGATACCTGCTGTTGCCCTTCTGTTGCTTTAGTCGTGCTTTAGCTGCTTTCTTAACCGCCTCAGGTGGTGTGCACACGCGAAGTACCGGTACAGTGTTGCATAGCACTGACTGTGTTACTCTGATCACTCTCTGTGTCCACCTCATCGCTGGACTCACTCCCTTTGGGAGTTGCAGTATCTCTCTGGGGTTACCAATTGACCTTTCCTATGCCTGGATCACCCAGGCAGGGTCATTGCTGCTTTCCTCACTGCAGTAGCCTTGGGCTCAAGAGCCAGCGGTTGCGTTACACCATACTTCAGTGTGAGGGGACACTGGTTGCCTTCCTTACGTATATTATGATCCACCCCTAATGTTCTAGGATTTACCAACTTAAGCGGTTGCCTTAGTCTCCCTGTGACCCTTGTCCTAGGGTCAGTGCTGCCTACTAAAAGTGGTTGCCTTAGTCTCCCTTTGACCCTTGTCCTAGGGTCAGTGCTGCCTACTAAAAGCAGTTGCCTTGGTCTCCCTGTGACCATAGTCCTACGGTCAGTGCTGCCTACTAGCGGTTGCTTCGGTCTCACTGTGATCCAGGTGCCAGTTTCAGTGTTGCCTCACTCCTCTTGGGTTCTGTGCCTCCCAGGCATCTGGGTTTGTGCCAGTCATCTACTCCTGAACTGCTTGTTACCTGAGTCCTGCTGTCAGCTCCTTGGCTGCATTGCCATCTGTCATCCAGGTTCAAGCCAGAACTCTTGTGTGCCAGTGATTGTCTCTATTTCAATATATGTTACTAAGACTGGCTTGCTATTGCTGTATATATCTGTACATATATATGTTCTGTTATTATGAGTCTAAGGGCCTAACTCCGTGTTTGTACTTTATCCTAATAAAGTCATTTTAACCTTACCGATCTGGTCTGAGTGTTCATCTAAAACCGTGACAGACTGATAGGGTGACTGTGTGCTTTTTGACATCTGTACTTGTCCAGTGTCAGACTTTCCAATGGCTTTCTCAAACACTTTATAGATAGGCACAGTGCTCCTTAAAAGTGGTGAAAGATACAGCCTTTGACTTTCTGCCAACCTTACAGCCCTGTCATCATCCTCACACTCAATTTCATCTGTATCTAAACAAGAGAAGGATATTTGAGGGATATAGTCTAGATCTGCTTCATCATCAGTCATCATTAGGTGGATGACCTAATGATGACTGATGATGAAGCAGCAGCATCAGCATCACCCGACAGTTCTTACCCACTACTACCATTATATTTCTCTAAGCTTTTAGAGGTCTCAAACAATTTCTTTTTACTTTTACTGTAACAAAATTCACTACTACTTTGAGGACAGGTGTTTTGGTGCTTGGTTGTCTCACTGTCTGATGCAGCAGGCGGTTCAGCTGCTACACCTTCCTCTATTATGCTGTTGCCGGCATCATCAACACTTGAATGTGACTTGTTGTCATCTTCAGTGTTCTTCTTATATGGTTCTTTATTTCTACTGGCACTAGTGGTGCTTGAACTAGTTTTGCTGGGATCTTGACAAACTGCATCCTCCCTTGGAGTAGAGGGATCATCATTATTGATTGCACACTTACAGCAACAATTGCTGCAGTCAGTGTTTGAACTACTACTTTACTCTCACGGCCCTGCATTGCTCCAAACCTACCCCTTCCACTTGTGTGTTTGCTGGACATTACGTAACTACACTGTGTTTTTTTCCTGTATGGTACACAACACAACTGATGGAGCTGTATTATGCCTTGCCTAAGCACAGTCAGCTGTCTTTCACTGTCTCAAAGATATTTAGTTCTTTATTCTTTTTTATTTTTTTATTTTTATTTTTTTTTTAAGTTGTCCATGTCTTATCATAGTCTGGCCAAAAAAATTATAACTGAAAACAAAATCAACAACTTCTTTCCCCAGACTTCCCCACCCAGCACTGAGACAATATCAGCAGGATCAACAAGCAAATAGGTCCTTAGCTGCCTGTGTCTTGCCAGTCAGTCACATAGAATTTTGGAGTATTTGTGGGGTCAACCTCCTTCCTCCCTTCTTATCCCCTAGAGTGCCCCCAGACTCCCCTAATACAGAGAACAAATGTCCTACCTAAAGGGCTCCCTCAAGTAAGCTTCAATTCCCCTTTATTTGCCTATATCCTCTACCTCAAAAACATGCTGCTCTCTCATCTCACAAACACAGAATGGCTGCTGTGAGAGCCTGACAGCTTTTTATATGGCTGTAGAAAACTTTTGTGTGGTGGAGAAATATTTTTCTCCCATTGATTTCAATGGGCGGAAAAAAGGGAAAAAGGGCACTTTTGTGGGAAATTATTCGTCAAGCGGAAAGTGCCATTATTCCCCGATTTCAGTTTGAGGCGAAAATTTTTGCCCATTCCTACTGGGCAGAACAAACTCTTGCCACCAGGAGATGAGCTCCAAGTTTTGTGTAGACTACAGAGAAGTCCAAATCATCAAGCCAAATTGTCAAACGAAGAGTAATCAAGAAGCTGGGGTTGGAGCAAGCAGCAAACTGCGTAATCCATAGGACACGCCAGAGATGTGGCGGGCAGCAATTAGATGAGTGGTCAAGAGTCATGCCATGATCAATCACACCAAAAGCCAGATCACAAGCCAAAGGTCAAATAATGAAGTCACAGGAACAAAAGAAGAAAAGCAGCAGAGGTAAACCAAGACAACCAAGCACTAAGTAGAAAAAAGAGCATGCCTAAAAATACGTCTGAGGGACGTGAGCACAGTCAAAACACAAAATGGGGGCTAGCCGATAGCAACAGAGAGAAACATACAACACACTCATCCATAAAGCCGAGCACAACCACACGACCAATTACACCACCCATCCAACTGTAAAACAGGTGTAGGGGCCCTGTGAGGACACCAGCTAACAAGTACAGTTGCTTTACAGAGGAAGTATTCATGGATGTGTTGGTGGTAATAAAGTTATACTAAAAAAATGACTGTTGATATGGTTTTGGCAGGTTTTGATGATCCTGTTCTAGAAGAGACTGTTTGTAAAAGTGATATCAAAAGTTACACCAGTAGTAGTACTAAGCCTTTAAACATTAAAGATCGCAAGACATCTAGGGGGAGATTCACCTAACGTTGATGCTGTGGCAATATAATTTTGTCAGTGTGTTCAAAGAACTTTGACATTTCGATGTACACACACATGGACATATTCACTATAATTTAGGGATGTAAGGGAAAGGGAAGAGAAGGTCCTCATTAGCATACAGGATTGTCAAACTGTTGTCAATGTGGAAGGGATGATTTCTCTCACACATTGCCATCAGTATGACAATCTTGAAGCCTGACAAAATTCTCTCTGCTGCCCCATTTGGTCACTGTGGGAGTGAAGAGAATGCTTTCAGCACCATGGACAGCATTGCTCATCCCTGTGGCATTCAAAAAGTACACCAAGCACTACACAATTATTCCCTTAGCTTATTGAGCATTCCCAAAGGAATAAGGCTGGGGGTCAGGTGGCATCTATGGGGATTTGTGGCTACCACTTGCCCCCCAGCCTTATTCCCTTGCCCACTGGTAACCATAGAACCCCATGTATACTGCCTGGCCCCCAGACTTGTTCACTTGCCCACTGGTAGCCACAGATCCCTATGGGCACTGCCTGGGCAAGGTAACAACGCTGGTGTGTGTCAATCAGTATAAGTGGGCTAACACACACACACACTGGTGATCTTCTCCCACAATACTCATATCCAACATGCTGCCCCACAGTTCAAAGTTGACATATGCTGCCTCCCCATTAAAATGCAACAAATGTAACTCCCCATTACTATCCAACAAATGTTGCTCCTTATGTACGACACCCCAATACTATCTGACAAATGTTGATCCTTATGTAGAACTCCCCAATATTATACCACAAATGTTGCTCCTTATGTAGGACACCCCAATACTATCCAACAACAAATGTTGCTCCTTATGTAGGACTCCCCAATGCTATCAGACAATGTTGCTCCTTTTGAACGACTCCCTATTTAAATGCGACAAATGATGTCTCACACTGTTAACCCTTTGAATGGCAGAGGGATATGCAACGCATTGCTTTGCACTTCTTCACATATCCCTCCCAAAGGGTTATTGTCTTTCATATTATGTGTAAATCCCTGTGGCAAAAAAATGTAGTGCAGTGTTTTATATTGTAAAAACAAATCAGACCTCACACGGGGGGGGGGGGGCATCGGGACCCCCTGATGCCCCCCTGGCATTGATCACCTGTCCAATAGGATAGGTGGTCAATGCGGTGACCAGGAAGGCTATTCCTACCTTCCTCTTCTTCCTACTCGAGATGACTGCTGTTTTTTCAATGCCTGGCTCGAGTAGCACTCCCTGTACTTAACAGTGTGAAGCATCATTTGTCTCATTTTTATAGGGAGTCGTACAAAAGGAGCAACTTTTGTTGGATAGTTTTGGGGAGTCCTACATAAGAAGCAACATTTTTTAGATAGTATTGGGGAGTCCTGCATAAGGAGCAACATTTGTTTTGGATAGTATTGGGGAGTCCTACATAATGAGCAACATATGTCAGATAGTATTGGGGAGTCCTACATAAGGATCGACATATGCAGATAGTAATGGGGAGTCGTACATAAGGAGCAAAATTTTTCACATTTCATGGGGAGGCAGCATATGTTATCTTTGACCTGTGGGGCAGCATGTTGGCTATGAGCATTGCGGGGGAACATCACCAAAGTGTGTTAGTCCACATACACTGACTGAAATCCCGCAACCTTGTTCCCATTCCCACACAGTGCCCATAGGGATCTGTGGCTACCAGTGGGCAAGTGAACAAGTCTGGGTTCCAGGCAATGTACATGGGGTTCTATGGCTACCAGTGGGGAAGGGAACAAGGCTGGGGGGCAATTGGTAACATAAATCCCCATAGATGTTGCCTGACCCCCAGCCTTGTTTCCTTGGGACTGAACAACATATAAGGTATAATTGTGTAGTGCTTGGTGTACTTTTAAACCTTTAAGTGCCACAGAAGTGAGAAATGCACATCTCTATGGTACTCAAAGGGATAAGGGATTGATTCTGTCCATGCTGCTAAAAGCATTCTCTTCACTCCCCTAGTGACCAAGTGGGGCATCAGAAAGAATTCTGTCGCACTGATGGTGATGAGTGAGGGAGATCATCCCCTCCATATCGACAGCAGTTCACAACCCTCTCTGCTTGTGACTGCTTGATGTCTATTACTGCATATGAAAGTACAGGGAGATCCCAACTTCACTAGCCTCAGGTAGGCAAAGTTGAGACTGTGAACTCCAACAGCAGAGGCTGCTATCGGAGATTAGTAAATGTCTTGAAGTGCCACATTAACATATCAACACACACCCTTGCATAGGATAATGGCTCATTATCCTGCATTTCCATATAGAAATGAGTCATTATGCCTCATTTCCATATGGAAATAGGCCATTGTCGATGTGATGAGTAAACATTCGTAAACCTGTCGGATGGATTTCAATGTGGGCTGATTATTGTTACACAAATGTTGATGTGATGTCAAAGACACTTTAGTGAAAACTTTGACACTTCTCCGACAGGATATCAATATTTTCAGCCCATTTCAACTTTTAGTGAATCTAGGCCCTAGTGTTGTTGCTACATAGGAGGAGGGATTAGCAGTAGTGACACCAGCTTCTGCATCAGACAGTGATAGTGACACCCTGCCATAAACTTGGGATCAAAGTTTTATATATCCTCCTAAGGACAAAAGTAGAAATGAAACTTTTTCAGACTTTAAATAACCTACAAAATATAAAAGTAGTAGTGGGGGAGGAGAGAATTTGTTCCTTATCTTACTGAATTAATTGATTTAGTATATGGCTATCCACTCTTCTTCTGATACAGCTAAAGTAAATGGCAAAAAAATTAGCTGAAAGAAAAAGGCTGAGTCTTCTACCACTGCAAAGGAGCAACATGCCTGTTTATCCCCTTAAGGACCAGGAAAATCTGGAGTGGTTTGCACTTAAGGACCAGAGCAATTTTGACCTTTTTGAATATGTCTTGTTTTCCCTCTAAGTTTTTTTATCCTAGCCACAGAAATGATACACCTTTTTTTCAAGCACAAGTAGGGCTTTCTTTTGATACCACAATTGTATGAATAACACACCATTTTTTTTTTTTTTAATAAAGAAAACGATAAAAAAAGTAAAAAAAACAAAACACAATTTGTATTGGTTTTCTTGTGATCATTTGTGCCCAAAGGGTTAATTTTTTAATGTAAACTGCATGATAGGTATGACCGTCATTCATACCTACAAAATGTGCAGTTTTAGGGGGGGCACTGTCCCTCGGCATGAAAAACCCCATGTTCATCTTTTCCTCCTGGATTTTCAATTTTTGTTGTACATTATTGTGTGGTGTGTATATAAGTGTATTATTGTGATCCACATTAATAAATCTCACATTAAGCTTTACTTTAACTTCACTATTTGTGTTTTGAAATTACACTGTGTAAATAAAATCCTCTGATCTTGCTCAAAATAATTGTTTAAATACACAGAGTGGTGTCAGTAGGCCATTAAAGGGACTTACAATTGTACTACCCCCGGCACCAGCACTGAAGGGGTTAATACCACCAACTTTGGCCTCTATTTCTTTCTTATTTACTCTATTCTCTGATTCTCTCTTCCTTACTCTCATGGTAAGGAAGAGCAAGGCAGAGAACAGTGACAAAGGCAATGTGTAAAACACATTGCCTTTGTGAATGAAAAATACGGTACATGTGACCGCTGTAGGAGTGATCACCGGCACGAAAGGGAATTAATGAAACTGAGTGCTCCAGTCCCGGAGCGCTCAGTTTCATTCTCCCCAGCATGATAGCAGCGTACATCGAGACGCACTGCTATCATTTAACACATGACATGCCAGGACAGTCATAGGTCCTTAAGGGAATTTTACCCACGATGGTCCTGGCACATCATGGGTCCTTAAGGGGTTAAAAATTCTTTGACAGATCAGCTGGAAAGTCTGGACAAATAAACAGCCTAAAAATACAGCAGGATTACATTTAGGCGTGTGGTCATTGAGACCCCACCTGAAACCCAAACACAGGTCTGATTGGTAGACACAACTGCAGCATGTTAGCAGTGAAATAATTAGCAGCAGTAGCAAGAGTAATACTTCTAGAAGCTCACTGGGTTGACAGGGACATAGTAGTTTTGTAGATGTCTGGTACTGGTACAAATGGTATATCTCTTACTATTTGCAAATGCAAAGCATGGAGGAAGATGACTTTGAGACAGAGTTAGTTGAAGGTGACTAAAGTTATAGAATGCCCATAAGTGCTCTGTCAACTTACACCACCATTAGTCACTGTAACTTAATTACCCCTTTGAGTGCCAGAGGGGTATCCAATGCACTGTGAAGCAATGCATTGAATATCCCTCTGACACTCAACGGGTTAAGTTCCACAGTTCTTCTATGTGCGGATAATGCACACTTACTGAGTTTTTAGAAAAAAATGCAAACTTTCAAAATGTTGGCAGTTGACATGCTACCCTATTCTTTTGCAAAAAAAAAGAGGTTTTAAAGAACTAATGTCACTGCAATACCAAGCTTCAGTTATTTTTCAAAAGAAACTGTGCTAGAGTTCTATAAGTAGTTAGTTAGTTAATTTTTTGTCAAAGTGCAAAGGTATAGCAACATCATATGGCAAGAAAGTTCATTTGATCACTAATATATGGACAAGAAGCTAGAGTACAGACTATATACATGGAAATTTCCTTGAAAAAGAGGAAAAAAATAATTCCTGCAAAAAGAAAATGGGACTTTTCTCCATCCTTAGTCAAAATTTCTAATAAAAAGAAAAAAGATTATAACTTGTTTCGTAAAGGGGGACCTGTTACCTTGATTCTTGTTTACATATCTGAAAAATTAGGTCCAGATTGTCTATGTATCATGTTATGCACAAGACCAGCAGGTGTATAGTTACACATATGTTCACATTGCAGTTGCTAATGTGAGGCACAGTTCCTGCTCTCAAGGAAAAAAATTCTATTCTAGTAACAACACACCAATAATTTTGGAGCAGGGGCGGGTGGAGAAGTTTAAGTCCTACAAATCAATAATTCCATGGTGTATGGGCCTCTAACAACAAGTCCTACAAACCATTCTCTATAAAGTAGTCCATTCCGACAAGTATCAGTCTGCCCCAGTCGTAGCTTATGTCAGGGGGTCCCTGTCTCTGTCATGTTACATACTAATTTCTTATTTTATTTATTTATTTACTCTGTAAGTAGTTTGCAGCCAGACACAAGTGCAGCAGACAGACAGAAGTGTGTAGTTTCAAAAACTGCAGTACTTAAGTCAAGCTTGAGGTAAGCTCAGGCTATTACTATTACTTCACTCTTACTTCTCTCTTCTTTTCTATTGTAGACAAAAAACTTAAAAAAAAATAAAAAATCTTACTATCATTCTTTAATACTGCTTATGTTGTAGTACTTGGAATTGTGTTGCATTTAGTATTTAGTTTGAATTGTGTGTTTATTTACTTTGGTTAATTTGGATCATTAGTGCTTAAGTTTGTATTTGGCTTGTTTTGGTTTCTGCATAGTGTGCATAGGTGTCTATTTGGGGGTAGCTGGTAACTGGTTTCATTAGATTAGCATAAGAAAAGGCTTGGCTCGCTTCGTTAGCGTATCAACTGCAGTAGGTGTATTTATAGGAGGTTTCAACTCTGTGAGTTTACTCTGTAAGTAGTTTGCAGCCAGACACAAGTGCAGCAGACAGACAGAAGTGTGTAGTTTCAAAAACTGCAGTACTTAAGTCAAGCTTGAGGTAAGCTCAGGCTATTACTATTACTTCACTCTTACTTCTCTCTTCTTTTCTATTGTAGACAAAAAACTTAAAAAAAAATAAAAAATCTTACTATCATTCTTTAATACTGCTTATGTTGTAGTACTTGGAATTGTGTTGCATTTAGTATTTAGTTTGAATTGTGTGTTTGGTTAATTTGGATCATTAGTGCTTAAGTTTGTATTTGGCTTGTTTTGGTTTCTGCATAGTGTGCATAGGTGTCTATTTGGGGGTAGCTGGTAACTGGTTTCATTAGATTAGCATAAGAAAAGGCTTGGCTCGCTTCGTTAGCGTATCAACTGCAGTAGGTGTATTTATAGGAGGTTTCAACTCTGTGAGTTTACTCTGTAAGTAGTTTGCAGCCAGACACAAGTGCAGCAGACAGACAGAAGTGTGTAGTTTCAAAAACTGCAGTACTTAAGTCAAGCTTGAGGTAAGCTCAGGCTATTACTATTACTTCACTCTTACTTCTCTCTTCTTTTCTATTGTAGACAAAAAACTTAAAAAAAAAAAAAAAATCTTACTATCATTCTTTAATACTGCTTATGTTGTAGTACTTGGAATTGTGTTGCATTTAGTATTTAGTTTGAATTGTGTGTTTATTTACTTTGGTTAATTTGGATCATTAGTGCTTAAGTTTGTATTTGGCTTGTTTTGGTTTCTGCATAGGGTGCATAGGTGTCTATTTGGGTGTAGCTGGTAACTGGTTTCATTAGATTAGCATAAGAAAAGGCTTGGCTCGCTTCGTTAGCGTATCAACTGCAGTAGGTGTATTTATAGGAGGTTTCAACTCTGTGAGTTTACTCTGTAAGTAGTTTGCAGCCAGACACAAGTGCAGCAGACAGACAGAAGTGTGTAGTTTCGAAAACTGCAGTACTTAAGTCAAGCTTGAGGTAAGCTCAGGCTATTACTATTACTTCACTCTTACTTCTCTCTTCTTTTCTATTGTAGACAAAAAACTTAAAAAAAAAAAAAAAAAAAAAAAAAAAAATCTTACTATCATTCATTAATACTGCTTATGTTGTAGTACTTGGAATTGTGTTGCATTTAGTATTTAGTGCAGCAGACAGACAGAAGTGTGTAGTTTCAAAAACTGCAGTAGTTTGAAAACGGCAGGAGTTTGGTGAAGGCATTGGTTTTGTCAGTTTGGTGAGTAACTGCTTTAATTCTAAGATGTCTGGTTTGGTGCAGTGTAACACTTGTCTGGCTGTTGTGTTCCGCAGTACTCTCTGGAGTTTGGGGTGTTGTCCAGTATGTTTGCATCTGTCCACATTGTATGGTGAAATTTCCAGGCTGCAGTCTTTGGTGTGTTATCTGCAATCAAAAGAAGTGAATCTTTCCCAGCTAGAGTGTGAAGTCAAGCAACCATGTAATCCACCACCGCAGCCCCAACGGCCCATGAAGAGAAGGGCTGTGTGGAAGACAGTTGGTTCCGGGAGGTTGAGAGTTGTGGAGCAGAAGCACAACACTGTTGGTATTTCGGTGTGTAATCCCTTTGGTGTCCTGTCTGAATTGGAAAGTGAGATTTCAGAAGATAAAAGCACAGATACTCAGGTACGGGATGTTGTGAGTCCCAAAGGAGAGAATTGTAACAAGCAGTCAGGAGCAGAAAATGGACTTAAAAAGAAGAGAAAGCATCTCCTTGTTGGTGACTCGATTGTTAGAGGTGTTGCTTTAGGGCAGAATGAGGATGGACTGAAGGAGGTGAGATGTCTTCCTGGTGCTACTGCAAGCAGGGATAAAAGACGCATCTCAAATATTGTCAAGGCTGCAACAAAGGAGACTGAAGTTGATCTGATCATTCATCTCGGTACAAACGATCTGTCCCAGAAAAGTGTTGAAGAGGTGAAAATGGAATTTCAAAGTCTCAGCCTGGAGCTGAGCAGAATGACAGACTCTATCACTTTTTCAGAGATTTTGCCAGTCCGCTCTGAAAATAGTAAGAGACTTCGTATCCTGGAGTTCAATGGTTGGCTAAGACAGTGGTGTAAAGAAGGTGGTTTTGGATTTGTCAGTCACAGTGTTAGAAGGTGGAGTTGTAAAGAAATGTTCAAGAGAGATGGTCTGCACCCGTCACACAGAGGAACTGAGGTACTTGGAGAAGAGTTCAGGTGTTTCTTGGAGAGGCATTTAAACTAGATGGAGGGGGCAGGAATTTCATTGAGAAGATTGATTTCTGTCCCCGAACAGTTTTGGTGAACCAGGGTTCTGAGTTTGTTAGTGTGATAGATACAGATGTTGGTGCACAGGAAGTTGCTGGTGCTTTACATACAGATGTTGGTGAGGTAGATGATGGTGCAGTAGATAGAGTTGTTGTTGGTGATAAATGTAATGTTCTTCGTGTAATGTGTACTAATGCTCGCAGCTTAGGCAACAAGCTCAGCGAGCTAATATCAATAGTTTGTAGAGATGACTTGGACTTGATTGTAATAACAGAGACATGGTTCAGGGACTGTAATGACTGGGAAATAGCCATTCCGGGATACACGTTGTATAGGAAAGATAGGGCTGAGAGAAGAGGGGGTGGGGTAGCCATTTATGTTAAAGATAGCATAAAATCCACAGCGATCCAGAATTCATGTAAAGAGTTGGAGACTCTCTGGATCTGTCTGCAGAATAAAAAGGGATCAGTTACAAGAATAGGTGCAGTCTACAGGCCTCCGGGGCAATCTGAAGAGCAAGACAACATGCTAGTGGACGAGATTACCCAAATGGCAGTAAAGGGAGATATAGTAGTTATGGGAGACTTCAACATGCCTGATGTTGATTGGAATATCCCTTGTGCGTCCACATGTAGAAGTAGGAGCATCGTAGAAGCCCTGACGGGGATGTCCCTAAAACAGCTGGTGAAGGCGCCAACTAGAGGGGACAATATCCTAGACTTAGTATTCACAAATGGAGACCTGGTATCTGAGGTGAAGGTGGGAGAAAATCTAGGTTCCAGTGACCACCAATGTTTGTGGTTCGGAATCCAGACTGACTACGAGAAATCCCATTCTGCAACCAAAGTATTGGACTTTAGGAAGACGAAGTTTGAGGATATGGGAGAATATGTAAAGAAAGAATTAAAAGGGTGGGATAAAACACAGAGAGTGAGTACTCAGTGGAAGACACTCAAAGAAGTCCTCTTAAAGGCAACAAGATTACATGTTAGACAAATTAGCAAGAGGAAAAGAAAGAGAAATCCACTATGGTTTACTAGAGAGGTAAGAGCTATAGTGAAAGATAAAAAGTCTGCCTATAAGAGATATAAAGAGACTGGAAGTGAAGCGGACAGAGAAGGGTATAAAACTATACAGAAGAAGACTAAACAGATGATAAATGCTGCTAAAGCCTCAAAAGAGGAAGAAATGGCCAAATCTGTTAAGAAGGGGAATAAAACCTTCTTCAGATATATCAGTGACAGGAAGAAGAAAAACTGCGGGATTACAAAAATTAACAACGGAAAAAATCAGTATATAGAAGAGGAAAAGGCGGTCGCTGACTATCTGAATAACTACTTCTGCTCAGTTTTTTCAGACGGCGGCCCTCATAATCAGAAAATGGCTGAACACAGCATTGCCTCTAGTTGTATAATTTTAGCCCCAGTGTTTTCAGAGGCCGATGTTCTAGAGGAACTTGTCCGGCTAAAGTCAAATAAAGCGATGGGTCCGGATGGAATCCACCCTAGAGTTCTTAAAGAACTCCGATCTGTCATAGTTGGCCCCCTGACTAATCTGTATAACCAGTCCCTTCTTACGGGAGAAGTTCCTGATGATTGGAGAATGGCCAATGTTGTACCCATTCACAAGAAGGGTAGTAAAGAAGAAGCTAGTAACTACAGGCCAGTCAGCCTGACATCTGTAGTGGTAAAAATGATGGAGACTCTTCTAAAGAAGAAGATAATTGACCATCTAACAAAAAACAACCTGATGGACCCAAACCAGCATGGCTTCACTGAGGGCCGATCCTGTCAGACTAATCTCATTGATTTCTTTGACTATGTAACTAAAGTGCTGGATGAAGGTGGTGCTGTGGATATCGCCTACCTGGATTTCAGTAAAGCTTTCGATACAGTTCCCCATAAAGAGCTGATAGATAAATTATCAAGAATTGGACTTAACCCCTGGATAGTTCAGTGGATCTGCAGTTGGCTGAAGGACAGAAACCAGAGGGTTGTTGTTAATGGAGTGTATTCTGAGCAGAGACTGGTTACAAGTGGAGTGCCACAAGGATCTGTTCTGGGCCCTGTTCTGTTCAACATGTTTGTAAGTGACATAAGGGAAGGCTTGGCAGGGAAGGTTTGCTTGTTTGCTGATGACACAAAAGTGTGTAATAGGGTTGATGTTCCAGGAGGTGTCTGTAATATGGAGAATGATTTGGCACTATTAGATAAGTGGTCAAAACAATGGAAACTTCAGTTCAATGTTTCCAAATGTAAAATAATGCACTTGGGGACAAGAAACCCTCAATCTGACTATCGTATTGGCAGTTCTGTGGTAGCAAAGACTTCAGAAGAGAAGGATTTGGGGGTGGTCATCTCTGACAGCCTCAAGATGAGTAACCAATGCAACCAGGCGGTGGGGAAAGCAAATCGTATGCTTGGCTGCATAGCTAGAGGTATAACAAGCAGGAAGAGGGAGATTGTGATCCCTCTGTATAGAGCTCTAGTGAGACCACATCTGGAATACTGTGTACAGTTCTGGAGGCCTCATCTGCAAAAGGATATAACTAAAATTGAGCGGGTTCAAAGAAGAGCTACAAAAATGGTGGAAGGTCTAAAGCATAGAACTTATCAAGAACGACTCAGAGATCTAAATATGTATAGTCTGGAGGAAAGAAGAGAAAGGGGGGACATGATTGAAACCTTTAAGTATGTTAAAGGACTGAACAAGGTTCAGGAGGGAAGTGTGATTAATAAGAATCTGAATACAAGAACAAGGGGGCACAATCTGAGGCTAGTTGGAGGAAAAATCAAGAAAAACATTAGAAAATATTATTTCACTGAAAGAGTAGTAGAAACTTGGAACAAACTTCCAGCAGAGGTGGTTGATAAATCCACAGTAACACAGTTTAAACATGCCTGGGATAAACATGTATCTATCCTAAGATAACAATAAAGGAATACTAAAGGGCAGACTAGATGGACCAGGTGGTCTTTTTCTGCCGTCAATCTTCTATGTTTCTATGTTTCTATGTTTATTTTTTATTAACTGTCCAAATACCAGTCAACAATCCCCCCCAAAAAATCCCCTCTTCAAATTATTCTTTACCCAGATTCCACTTACCAATACAGACACCCTCCTCAAACCCCTTTTATACCATGTCTTATGGGTTGTTTTTTTAATTGCATTTAGTTTTTATTTTTTTATTAACTGTCTCCCCAATCCCAGTAAACAACCCCCCCCAAAAAAAATTCCCTGTGCAACTGATTGTTTCCCCACAGTCCACCAACACAGGCACTCTCATACCCCTTTTATACTATGCCTTTGGGAAATAAAATAACATTTGCTATGTATTATGTGTGAATTCCATGTGTCGATTGATTTCAAAGGAATGACCTAGGTGAAAAAAGCAGAAAAACTGCACTTTTCGTGGGAAAGAGTTAAGAAGCATGGACACTGCCATTTGAAACAGGCTTTGTGACAGTGTGGAGCACTCCGGGCGATACAATGGTGGCTGAAGGCGGGCATCTGATCTCAGGGTCCAGAAACATCAACCCCTGCAGCCAGGAGGATAGGCCGAACCGTGCTGCTGGAAAGTGTAGGAGGCTTATATCTGAGCTCCCTCCCATCACTGTGCCGCTGATTTCTCCTCTACTTGTGGAGGCGAGCTGTGGCAATCGGAGAGCTCCAGGGAGGCCGGGGAGCAGCACCAGGATAGGGCTGGGGCAGGGTGCTGGAGAGAGCAAGAGGCCATGACAGGCTCGGAATACCCCTGCGCTCTCTCTATAGTGAGTGTATAGGGCGGCTGGCAGGTATGAGACAGGAGTAGAAAAAAAAAGCTGAGGAGACACAGAGAATAAGCGGCCTTCCTCCGCTGCTTGCTATTGTGTGTGTGTGTGAGAGTGTTTGTGTGGGGATTGTGTGTGTGAGTGATGTTTGTGTGTTTGGACAAGGACACATACTGTATTTCACCCACCAGGAGAACATGTAAAAACACACATCCAACATGTCATGGTTGAGCTTTGGTTATCAACATTCTAACAGAGTAAATCCATCCCTATTCAGATACATTAGGCATTACAAAACTATTGTTTTCATAATACCTCTTTAACACCTGGAATGCCAGATGCGTATCCAATGCATTGCATGTCAGTGCATTGGATACCACTCTAACACTCCAAGGGTTCTATGTTTGATATGAATATGTCCAACTCTAAATCTGATTATTTAATTTTAGTTATCCTCAGGAATATGATGGACTTAGACAATTGGGTGTACGCAGGAGGATGGTTGATATCCTTGAAGAAGCAGTGTCATCATGCCCTAAAGGAATTCCAGATGCCAGTTGAATTCTCAGCCTCAGGTAGACACATTCATGGAATGGCAGCTGCCTGTGTTCAAGCTATGTCATTGTGATGTTCAAGCAGACAATTTCAAGGCTGTGTATCTCAGTCATCCTGTGGAGTGAAACATATTATTATGTCTTGTGGAAGTGTGTTTATACACATTCCCCATGCCTAATCATGGTCATACCTACATTGTGTTTGATTCATGTATAATACTCACAAGTAAAGCAGTCCCTGATGAGCCTGTCTCATGTCTCTGCCCCTCTCAGGGTCTCCTCATCCTCAGGCTGGGGAATAGGCATCTTCACAATAGGTTCTGGACCCACATCCTTCACCAGACATGTGTCGACTGCGATATTTTGGAGTATGACACATGCTAATGCTGGCAAAAATTTTGACTTGAAAAATTATGTAGTAAGAGAAATGGAATTATTCTGGGACAAACTACCTGAATAATTGAAGTAAAAAAAATTCCTAAATGTTTGATTTAAACACAGCTTTAAAATAAAAAATTAAAGAGAAAAGAACCCTGCAGAGCTAGCACACAATACACACTAACTCCAAAAAAAGGATTAACAGGAGACCCAATTAGGTATTCCTCACATAAACTAGGTATTGACACATTACTTGACAGTACAGAATTGATTAAAATAATCAATTATGCATATTTGTGCAAAAAATATGTATAATTTATTTAAGTAAAAATATTTGATGTATAAAATGATAACCAAAATTAAATGGATATAAGGGAACACCAAATGACTCAAAAATATATCTTAATATTACCCAGCATAAACAAGATCAAACCTTACATACAGTAGGTGTATACATAAAGATATTTTGTAGCAGTAGTTGAACACAGCAGCATAGAAATGATTAATTGTACCTTTCAATTAATGATAATACATTTGGTTGCAGTGTATATAAATACCTGCCCCAAAGCCTGTATAAACTATGCTAATTAGGGTCTAAGGGGTTTTGTTATGTGAGTTGATTCTAACTTTAAATACAGGTCTTATAACAATGTCCTTGTACCATATACATATCTGGAATATAAAAAGTCCCAGATTAGATAAATAGAATTTAACTATTTATCTACTGTTTTCAATATTGCATACCTTCTGGATAAAATATATAATTTGCATATATCTTATTGTCAATAATAGATTATACCAAGAATATACTCAGAAATAAACCAAATAATATATTTCTATATAGCAAAGCTAAAACTGATACATTTCATACAACATATACTATAAAAATGACAATAGCAATCCTGTTTGTTACACTATACACACTGCAAGGATTAATCAGATATTATGGGTTATACTGTGGCTCCACCCAAAATGGTGGCTTCTTTTGTTCTGTTAGAGAACTTTCTCAGCAGAACAAAATTTAGGCCCATGCACTAAGGTAACACATGTAACAAAAAAATTCTCTGAAACACACACCAAGATAGAAATAAATGGAAAAACTTTCCTGACAGCAGACTAAGGGTTAATCAAAGAATTTACCAGATCAAATATAAGCTCAATTACCTTTTCAGAAACACAAATATATGGTTCTGTTGGAGTTAATAATTAGATTTAAGACTAATATACAACACTATTTTGATCTAACTGCTATCAAACTATCTCACAATTATCTGGATAAATTTGCTAACTAATTCTGTTTAATTCCCCAGAATATGCTACAGCCAATATAGCTTATTATAATAATTTTCTTTATATAGGTTGGCCAGTTCTATATATACACAAGAACTATTATAAAATTATTTTCCCCAAATATAGAGGAAATATATATAATTCTTAGGGCTATACAGAATTAGTAGTAAAGAAATGTTATAATTACCAGAGTCTACCTTTATGGTAAATCAGCAAGAGAGAAAACTAGGCATTTAGCCACTGTCTTATAAAGTAAAAAAACCTTTATCAGAAAGTCACAACCCATCCTCTCTAATAGGATGAATTACCAGATCATTAGAATATGATGTCAGGCTAAATTTTTGAGATGCTTTGATTGGTCAACCCAAAGATAAGGTGTTTGTAGATTTTAAAACCCTTATAGCAATACTTCTATTTTCCTGAAGATGGCACACCGATACCATATTAAAAAAAATGTATATATTGACAGTTCAGACCTGTCTTTTGTCAACAAGAGATGGCTGGTAGGTAACACATATATCACGCAAACGTGTCAACTCATAATCCTATCCTTAGATCTTCAAATAAGATAGTATCTTCCAGACTACTTGGCTAGAAACCAGCTATCAATCCCCTTAACACTTCACTAAAATATTTCCACCCTAACTCAAAATTAGATCATCACACATGCAGAGCTAAGTTAGAATTTAAACAGATAATCCTGGTTTTTCAGAAAAATGTAACCATTTAATCTCTGTCCATGGCAGAATCTCCAGTGTCATGATTGGCTAAACTGGAAATCCATTAGCATATAGTTTTGGAGGGAAATACCCAATGCTGTCAATTAGCTAATTAGTTTTTGTGGGAATTTTCATGGGAAAAAATACAGATTTTCTCTTTTTCATGGAAATACCTAGATAGAAAACCCATCAAATGTCTACTTTTTCACTACCATGGATGAAATCCCTCACAAATCTTGGCAATTTCTATACAAACTTTCTTATTTCTGTTCAGTGAGGACTCCTACTGTAATTTACTGTTTCTGAGTGCTGAAGTGTAGAAATCCAAAGCTGAAAGTTATGTAGTACGTAGTACTGCGAAACAGCACCAGCAGATAGTACTGCTGACACTACATCCTCAGGGACATGGGATATTTTGTTTCTGAAAAGGAAAACTTTTTATTTTCCCTAGGTGGCTGTGTACAGTAGCAGCAGCACAGAGGTAAAACTGTCTATACCTGTTGTGATTGTGAATGTGGCACCAGGTGCAACACTATGTCACCAACAAGAGAGGCGTAAGAGTGATGGTGGTGTTGATGAAAATGAAAGTGGTGATAATGATGTCAATGAAATGAGAGCTGTCTTCGATCAAACAAAGAGTGGGAGAGATATCTTCAGCTGGGAATAGGTATCACCACAGGACATTATGGTGGTTGCTGATTTAATTCCTGCTGAGTCCTCTGAGTATCAAATGTCACAGTATTTTGCTGTAGCTTCAGCCTGCTAACAGTTTTTCCAAGGCTTACGGCAAGCTTAGTCTTGAAAAAATGTTAGCAGGACTAAGACAAAGTAAGCCTTGACAAAAATTGTTAGGAGGCTGAGGCCTGCAGAAATACAACCCTCATGGCACTGTAACATAGACCTCTGAGTCACAAAATTCTAACCTTACATCAATGCAAAAAAAAAAAAAAAACAGTAAAATAAAAAAATGTTATTGTTGTCTTATTAAAAACAGAGACAAAATAAAATACAGAAAAAAACATCAATGTTAGGACATTTCCATTTCTTCAAATTATTTCACTGACCAAGGTGCAAATAGGACACACTAAAAGGGAATAAAGCTGAAACACCAGAGATATTATGTGTTTGTAAACGGCTTTTTGAATCCAACAATGGTATGTGTCACAGAAATTAACGTCATTATTTATGTGTATCTTGTATTTTAACATTAAGGTAAGCATTTGTGGAGGGCTCAAAGTTAATTTTTCAATTTCATGCAGACACAATAATATGTGTAATTGCAGTATTTGGGCAATAAAATCAGCTGTCCGAAATGTGAATGATCTATATCTAAGTATAATCAGCATCAACAAGTTACTTTAAAGCATCTATCGGTTATGTCACAAATATCAGTCTGAGTTAGCTAGAGACTCTGTGAATTCTCTAATGTGCCTAATAAAGCACTAACAAAACAGGGCATCAAAATTAGCTATACGTAACATGATGGGAAATATAGACAGTCTAATATCACCTTGGATTAGTTAAAATTTCCTTTCACGTATACACAATTTTGTTATTCACAACGTCTGCTCGTATTGCTTATGAGTAATCATTGGTCAATGCTAGTAGTTTGATAAATAATTTATAGAAAAGGGTAGGGGGACAGGTGCACACAAACCTCCAATACAAGCAAGGTTGCTCAGAGGGAAAATAATGAAATCAAAAGAATTAGAGAGAAAGGAAATCCCTGCAACATCAAGCACTCAGAAAGGACCATCAATAACATCTATCCCTTGTAGGTTGGAATATAGGGAAAGTCATAAAAAACATAACCTTTATTGTTTAAAAGTAAAAAAAGTAGTGCACTTATTAAGAAGAAAATCCATGGATCATTCAGTACATAAGGTAATCATAGGCAATATACATAGGTGCTGTATTAAAGCACCAAGGTGTAAATTCTGTATGTCAAAAGCAATAACTGCAATTGAACCAGTTAGTGATAGGTAAGAAGTCTATTAGGTCAGATATGGCAAATGCGGTCAGATCTGATCCAGCTTCAAACGTTAAACTCATGTACTAAAGCTGAGTAAATAGACCTAAGTAAGATGCTGAAAATCTTTTACGTTCAATACTCAACCACTCATAGAGGTCTTGTTATTCTTACGTTGAATAGTTAGTGGTGAACACAAATATGCAGATTTTATTCAGTGATTATGTAGCCAGATACAGAGAATATTGTGTGAACATAAATACTTTGTTGTCAAAATAGGGACTGCAACAAAGTCTTTAATCCTTTAGTTAAGGTCAGTAAAGCTTATTAGTACTGATATACTCCTTGAGTATAAGACCTATAAAACAGATCTGAGTTCTTATACGTACTGCAGTCACTATATCAAGAGGGAGAGGAATGAAAGGGATAGTAATACTTAAGTATTACTAATCCCTATAGTAAAGTCCTACTAAAAAAAATGTATTGCCCCCAGTGTCATCTCTCAAACCTTTATGGTTTGAGAGATGAATGCTTCTAAAGTTGCCCTCTCCCTCCCCCCTTCCCCGTAGTCAGCAGTCTAGCTGACTGCAGGGAAGAGAGTCGTATGACTTTCAAGCGGCTCTCCAGCACAGCCTGATTGCGTTACTAAAAAAAGAAAACTTTAACTGAAATGGTCTTCTACGTGTGCTTGGTTTGCAAGCACACGTAGAAGTCCGTTTTAGTGAAAGTTTTTTTTTTAGTTAATGCGATCGCGGCTCTGCTGCAGAGCTTCCTGATGATCTATGACCGGATTTCCCTTCAGTCAGCTACAAAGCTGACTTCAGGGAAGGGGAAGGGAGAGGGCAACTTTATAAGCATTCATCTCTCAAACCATAAAAGTTTGAGAGATGACACTGGGGGCAATATGTTTTTTTTAGTAGGGCTTTACTATAGGGATTAGTAATACTTAAAGGGGAACTTTCACCCCGCAATAACTAAATCTCCCCTTACTGCTGACCTGGCGACTAGCTGCTTAGTAGCGCTAGTCGCCAGAAATCTTACCCCGTTCTCAAGATTTCGGCGTTTGAAAGGATCAGGAAGCACGGACGTCTCTTCACAGTGACGTCCGTGCGCCTGCGCTGTCAGTCCCTTGTCAGTCCCTTGTGCACCGTACAGTGCACAAGGGACTGACAAAGGACTGACAAGGGACTGACAGCGCAGGCGCACGGACGTCACTGTGAAGAGACGTCCGTGCTTCCTGATCCTTTCAAACGCCGAAATCTTGAGAACGGGGTAAGTATTAAGTATTGAAGCCTATTAGTTCTGATATGGCATTCAAAAAAGTGCCATTAGAGCAGATCTGGCTTCTCTACTGTATTATCATGACTCATGTCTTTTTTTCAAGACGTGGGGACCTGCCTCTGTGGACCAGTGGATTTTGCGGGTTATGTCAGAAGGGTTCCACATAGGTCTCAAGTCCCTTCTACCTTACCATTTCTTTTTGTCTAGAGTTCCTTGAAATCTGGTTCAGGTGCTGTTGGAAAAGAATGTGTTGGTTCCTATTCCAGCACAGGAATGTTTTACCGGATTTTACTCCAGTTTGTTTTTTGTTATTTCCAAAAAGCACAACAGCTTTCATCCTATTCTGGATTTGAAGTATCTCAACCAGTATGTGGTAGAACTGATCTTCAAGATGAAATTTCTGTGATCTGTCATCACTACCATGTATCCAGGAGAATTTATTGCCTCACTGAATCTCCAGGATGCCTACCTTAATATCCCGATTCATCCAGACCATCACCGCTTCATATGCTCCCCTTTGAAAGCAGTAATTTCCAGTTCACTGCTCTCCCTTTCGGGCTAGTGTCTGCTCCAAGATATTTACAAAGGTCTTGTCTGCTTTGGTAGCACACATCCATGCTCATATCCTTGACTCCTTACTTAGACTACCTTTTACTCAGGGCTCTTTCAGAAGCTTTTTTTCTGTTCACAGATTCCAGACTGTGTTCTCATTCTGAAGCAATATGGCTGGGTGCTCAATCTCAAGAAATACTCTCTGGTGCCTTTTTAGGTTCTGCACTTCTTAGGCATAAGATTCAGTACCCTGCAAGGATGGTTAAGTCTACCGGAAGATATGCTCCAGGCCCTGTCTCTTGACTCAAGTGATATTATGGCCATCGACTACCATCAACAAAGGTAAGGGAATATATAAGTACTAGGTTGCCTGGTTTCCACTAAACCTGGGTAGGGTGACCCAATGTCACACATTATCCAGGACAGTCCCAGATTTTAATCCTTTGAATGCCAGAGAGGTATCCAGTGCATTGTTTTGCAATTAGTTGGATACCTATGTGGCACTCAAAGGGTTAAATGTGTGTTTAATGTCCTGGAAATCCTCCTTATGGGACAATACAAAGTCCCAGAATGAGAACTCTAGAAGACATGGCTTTGATCCTGATATCAGACTGGATGTACATTTTCATGTAGCCCACCAGAGGCATCACTTTTAGTCACAGCAGTCAATGGGCAGTTCTAGAGTTTGGAACTGTGTGGTGAGATGAAGAAAGAGCAGATTGTGCACTGATGTCCAGTGATATATTGTGACTTCTCCCACATAGCTTCCCTAGAGCTAAGGAAAGTCCTCTGTTGCTCTCATCTCTGCAGTGTCCCTTTTATGCTACAGAGGTCTCAAACAGTTTGCAGAGCAATTTATTGGTAAAGATCAGGATCTGCTGTGCAGACTTTCTTTTTGTTTACTTTGTATGTAGTCAAGATTCCTACTGTTCTCCTCCATACACACATATATATCTATCTGGACATTATTGTTACTGTCAGTTTAAGCTTGCCAGGAATCTGTATATGATATTATACAGATATTTATTTTGTATGGATTTTGGGAAGATTTGGCTCCTCCCCACATGGTTGGTAGCTCCCTGTATTCAGGTTCTAGCAGTAATTAAGTATGTTATAAATACCTTCCTATTTCCCCTCACAGTAGATGTAAGGTGGAATCACTGCTTTTTTAACTGCTTTCTAATAAATACATGTTCACTTAGGTTTGAGACAGATAGGGCCTTGCTTAAAGGGATAGTAATACTTCGTTTTAACTTTATTTTATTTTGTAGGCATTAAAAAAACATGAAGAATGATATAAGTCTTATCTCTCAAACCTTTATGGTTTATGAGATATTCACAAGCAAAGTTCCCCTCCCCGCCCCTTTTACCTAGTGTAAGCCATCTCTTCTCAGATGTGAGTCTGGTTGTGTGACAAGACAGATAACAGAAGGGGACAATTTTCTTTGTATAAAAACAATGAAAGCCCTTCCCCCTTGACAAGTTTTTCAGCTTTTTCCCTTATCTTAATTGAAGATTGTCCCTCTCTGCAATCTACCTGGGCATCTCCCTTCTGATCTGGTTGAACAGGGGGGGGATATTTTGTTTGTGAATATCTCTTAAACCATAAAGGTTTCAGAGATAAGACTTATATCATTCTTCATGTTTTTTTAATGCCTACAAAATAAAATAAAGTTAAAACGAAGTATTATTATCCCTTTAAATCTGGAGTACCTTGACAGGGCAGTCAAGCTTATCATGGTTTTGGCCAGAAACACGTACCTAAACCTCACTTTTTATTACCTATAGTAAGCCACCGATTAATTTTTGGCAAAGGTCAGGATTTGATGCAAAGACATTCTTTGGAGACATCTCTGGCATTAAACGGGCTAAAGGGTTTGGCTTCCCTGCATGGATTCTGTGTGAGATTAAACAGTTCCATCATTGCAAAAAGTCTGAGAACCACTGCTCTGGAATTGTAAACCCTTTTAGTGCCAGAGAGGTATCCAACACATTACGTTGCAATGCGTTGGATACCTCTCTTGCACTCAAAAGGTTAAAAATCACCCAAAATGTGGACATGTATTCATGATTTCATGTAATACAGATTTCATTCCGTGGAAAACTCCACTGACAACAAGGAGTTTCCTGGAGCAGTGTTATACTAAGGCAATGCAGCAGACTTTGTTTTGTTTTGTTTTTTACAAACAGATTATAGACAAATCTAGTTTTGTCTGACAAGTGTGAGGAGGTGTTTATCTTTGTGTCTTGTTGGGGTCAGTTGGGTCAGTGTTTTCCATTGGCATGAAAAGCTTTGAGATAATGATATGGTAGTGTGACTTTATAAATACAAAATGTTAGGCTGATGTACAAGAAGACCTGGGGTAGAGGGATGTATTAACCCTTTGAGTGCCAGGGATTATGAAACACATTGCTTTGCAAAAGCCGAAAGTTTATAACAAAAAAATCCCCTGCCCCGCTTCACGGATCATTCACAGATACAGAGAGACAGAAAATCACTGTAAATATAATAGTTTCTCTGCTGGCTATGTCTTTTCATGAACAAACTGATCAGCTGTTTCAGCCCAACAGAATACTATCTGTGGATCAGCTGGTTTATGTCAATAGAAGACTCTGATACATTTCTTAAGGCAAATAGAGTGCTTTGTGGAGTGTAGAAGAATCAACGAATCGTCCGCTTGAAACTACTAATCAGCCAGCTCATGTAAAGACAGAACCAGCAGAGAAGCTGATACATGTAACAGTTGCTTTGCTGGTTCGCTGTGTCTGTGAATGATCTGTGAAATAGGACAGGAGTGGATTCTTTATGTGATAACCCTTTCAGTGAAACAGGGTATGCAATGCATTACAGAGATATGTGTTGTACATCTCTATGGCACTCAGTGCATTAAAGGGATAGTAATACTTTATTTTATCTTTATTTTATTTTGTAGGCATTAAAAAAACATGAAGAACTATATAAGTCTTATCTCTCAAACCTTTATGGTTTGAGAGATATTCACAAGCAAAGTTTCCCCTCCCTCCCCTTTTACCTAGTGTAAGCCATCTCTTCTCAGATGTTGAATCCAGTTCATAGACCAGACAGATAACAGAAGGGGACAATCTTCTTCCTATGAGAACAATGAAAGCCCTGCCCCCCTTGACAAGTTTTTCAGGTTTTTCCCTTATCTTAATTGAAGATTGTCCCTCTCTGCAATCTACCTGGGCACCTCCCTTCTGCTCTGGCTGAGCAGTGTTACATCAGTAAAAGGGGTGGGAGGGGGATACTTTGTCGTTGAATTACTCTTGAACTACAACTCTGACAGAATTGAAATAACACTCTCCAAAGTCCAAATACTATGATGATTAATTAGAGCTGCTTTTATTATGAAACATTACTATCCCTTTAAGGGAGGGCAGTTGCTGTCTCTTCTCTCTAATACAGGCAGCAAACTATCTTCTGTAGTTCCATAGCAATCTATGGGAAGATCCCAACTTCATAATCTCAGTTTGGTGAAGTTGGAACTGTGAACTCTGACAGAACAGCCAGGAAACGGAGCTTCATGCATTTGGTGAATAGCCACATTAACATATAAACACACCCACATAATACAACAATGGCTCATTAAGAGGCATTTCAATACTGAAATGGGCTATTATCAAAGTAGACATGCAAAAGATAAATCTGGCAAAAGCAGGGTAATGTTGGTGTATTTGTGGCACAATCACAGACATATGATGGTGAACACATCTTAGTGCATATGACAAGACGGAATCAGTGCAAATATGCTATAACTAGTTTAAAAGCCCGTGTACATGGGCCACAGTGCCACCCAGCAGTCTCGGCTGGTGCCTGGAGCCTCTCTGCTCACCAAGCAGTCCCAGGAAGGTGCCCATAGAGGACTCCGGTCCGAATTCAGAGTGCCCCGCTCTGTATCAGCCACGGCGCATTCAGGCAGTCTGTACTGTGCATGACAGCTTCTGACAAACATCCTAGCAAATTATTATATAGGGTATCATCAACCTGACCCCTTATCAAACATTATTTCATCTCCAATCTAGATAAATATTGGAGCAAAGCTACTGTATATACTATAGATTTCTCCAATATCCAAATGGTTAAACAGAGTAAAATATACAGAAAAAAAAATTTGAATGAATATTTCTCACAAATAGAAGAATTTTGCTTGATAAATGAAATTGCAACCCCTGTTTTTAGCATTTTTATATTCTTGCACCATTTTCCACTACTGATATAGCAACCCATGGAAAAAAAAGAGATTCCAGGAATTAATTAGTAGAGCTGCCCTGGGCTACTATAGAATTGACAGAAAGCATACAAGGGCAAAAGAACATCAATAAAAGCCTTCATTTTCATAATCTGCAACTAGCTCAAAATGCCATTTGCAGCTGCTTAAAAATTATGTATTGCAACATTTTTTCATGACTGCCAGCAGTCTGTATATTTTCAGTAAACAATACTGTCTTATGGTACTCCCCTCCCTCTCTCATGATACTCATTGAGGACATAAAGAGTGGCATTGTGTGTGCTTCATGATATTCCCTAACCCGCTTGCTGCTGTAGGACACATTTTATGCAAGTCTATTCATCAGTAAAAAATTAACCTTATCTAACATCTATGCAGTTGCTTGTAACTATTGTTTCACTATTTAAAATATGGCAAGTGCTGAAATGGACGTCTTAAGGAATTCATTTTTTATTGGCCAACATATGCAAAATTGGCAACACTTGGGTTTGTATTCTGGTGGGTTTATTTCATGACCCTAATTCAGGAGTGATCAATGTGTGACTTTCCATCTGTTTTTGGAGTACAAATGCCAAATGCTTACAGAAACTATGAACCACTCTGTCTAAGGTCTAGTTAAAACATTTACTCATAATTCTGGAGTAAACCAACTGCACAGATAAAGATGCTTAAATTCTCATGTACTTGAATAGAGCATTTTCCTCCAATGCATTGCATCTCAGTTCTAAGCTATAATGTGATGAAAACGATTCCTTAGATCTACACCAGCCTAACTCCAATTTGCTAAGCTGCATACGGCAAAAATACTCTCCATAACCCCTTAAAGACACACAATGAATCAGGACTATCACTCTGGTCCAAACATTAATAACTCATGCACTAGAAGGAGGGCAGTGGAGAAGTATGTGGATATGTCAGAGAGTTCCTCTCCTTTGAGGAGATGCAGAGGAAACTCCTGTAGAAGAGGGGATCAGGGCTTGTTTGCAATAAAGCAGCAGTAAACAATTTTTATGAAAACATATATTTTATAGGGATTTTCTTTTTGAGCAAAACAAGGGTAATTCCACTGCTGTCAGTTGTTTTATTCAAATGTTATAACAATACAAATGTCAGGAAATGTGAGTGACAATGTGATTACTTCCTGAAAATTCTGATAGTATGACTCAGCAGTTTCTGTGACATTCTGAGGAGAGCTGTTTGTCAGTGACACACCTCTCCCAGAAAATGCAACAGAATAATTAATTGGAATCTGGCCATTAGAAGTCACTGTTAGTGTAAAACATTGCAGTGGGAGTACCCTTGATTTAATCACCAGGAAAACCATACAATATATACTTTTCATAAAATGGGATTTTTGTGTACATACCAACAAATTATTAGTCCATGTGGAACATAGGAACCATGGGGTAAGGTCTCCTCCTGTCAGAGGGCACACTTGACTTACAAGTCTTTCAGAGGTGGAGGCTCTCTCCTCAAGCTCACCAGTCTAGTTCAGTTTTAATATAATGCAAAGATCAGAACTAAACCAAGAAAGAGGATCCCTTGATCTAGAAAACCCAAGATTACCACCCTAATCGGGACTCAGACAGTTGTTTTTTTCTCTGGGAGAGAAGTTTGGTGTCCCATATGGACTAAGAGAAAAGGATTTATCTGGAAGTACGCAAAAAAAAAAAAAAATCTCATACATTCTAGGGGGAACACAGGAACCATAGGGATATACCAAAAGATCCCCTAACATTCCAGGGAGGGAAAGAGAACAACCCCTCAAAATGCAGATCAGTTTCAACCGAGAAGAACATGAACCTCAGGGTTCAACATAGACCAACACTGCAAACAAAAGAACAGGAAACCAACAGGTTACTGGCAAAAATAAAGCCAAGAAGGACATCTATACAGGCACAACTGCCTGTGGGAACTTCCGATCAGAACTGGCTTCAGCAGAAAAAGGGCACAAACTTCTTTCTGAGAGCATATGCCTGGTGAATGGTAGCCTTAATCCAGGAACCTATTGTCACCTTTGGCACAGCCTGGACTGCGCAAGGGCCCTCAAGAATGACAGTTCTGTGTAATTGTATACCTTGACGATATATTGATTCACTCTGCTAACCTAACCCAGCACATCCAGGATGTGTCAGAGGTTCTGCTCCGTTTACACAAGAACAAATTGTTCTGTAAATTAGAAAAATGTGAATTTCACAGTTCCAAAGTACCCTTCCTGGGTTTTGTGATATCTAAGGATGGCATTGCCATGGACCAAGAAAAATTGGCTGCAGTCCTACAATGGCCACGGCCCAAAGGGTTAAAAGCTATCCAACGGTTCTTGGACTTTGCCAATTATTACAGAAAATGTATTCAGAATTTTTCTACCATTGTAAAACCCCTTTCTGACCTCACGCACAAGGGCGCTAATCCCTCTCAATGGACTGAGGCAGCTGAGATGGCCTTTGAGACTCTTAAATCTGCTTTTGCCACCGCTCCTATACTGTCCCACCCCAATCCCACCCTGCCATTTACGTTAGAGGTCGATGCCTCTGAAGTTACGGTAGGGGCAGTTCTTTCTCAACTCCCCAAAGAGGGTGGTAACTTGAGACCTTGTGGGTTCTTTTACAAGAAGCTATCTACTGCCCAAAGCCATTATGAGATTGGTGATAGGGAATTATTGGCTATCATCCTGGCATTAAAGGAATGGCGACATTTATTGGAAGGCACAAGAACTCCGGTGTTAATTCTTACGGACCATAAAAATCTGATTTATCTCTCAGAGGCTAAAAGGCTGTCCTCCCATCAGGCTAGGTGGGCCCTATTCCTGTCACGGTTCAACTTCATAGTGTCCTACTTGCCTGGTTCTAAGAACGTTAGGGCAGACGCCCTATCCAGACAGTTTATCTCTGACATTGAGAGGGATGAAGCCCCAGTACCTATTATTCAGCCAGATAGGATTCTGGCAACAGTTCGCACCAGTATCACTTCGCCACTAGGGGAGCAAATTTTGGCATCTCAAGCACAGGCACCTCCAGAGACCCCAGTTGGCAAGTGCTTTGTGGATGAGCCTTTCCGTACCCGTTTGCTCGAGACCTACCACTCATCTAAGGCAGCTGGGCATATCGGGAGGGATCAGTTGATATGGTCTCTTTCACAAGTGTTTTGGTGGCCCTCCCTCAAAGCTGATTGTTCCACATTTATTGCCGCCTGTGCCACCTGTGCCCGCGCTAAGACCCCCAGACATCTCCCAGTGGGCCTGCTCCAACCAGTGCCTAATGGTGAACGCCCATGGTCCCACATATCTATTGATTTTTTGGGAGAATTGCCGGTATCTAAGGGCTATACGTTCATACTGATGGTGGTAGACAGGTTCTCAAAGATGGCTCACTTCGCGCCCCTCTCTGGTCTTCCTTCGACCCAGGTGCTGGCAGTAGTTTTTGCCAGGGAAGTGTTTCGCTTGCACGGGGTTCCCAGAGTGATAATGTCGGACCGAGGGAGTCAGTTCGTGTCGAGATTCTGGAGGGCATTCTGTAGCCAAATGGGCATACAACTATCCTTCTCCTCCGGCTACCATCCCCAGACCAACGGGGCCGCTGAGCGTGCCAATCAGGGACTGGAGCAGTTTCTGTGCTGCTTTGTGACTGATCATCATGATAATTGGGCCAACCTGTTGCCGTGGGCAGAGTTTGCCAGGAACAGTGCAGTTAATTCATCATCTGGGAGCTCCCCATTTCTCGTTAATTTTGGGTTCCAGCCATGTCTGCTCCCGGACTCGTTTCAGTCACAACAGATTCCGTCTCTGGACGAGCATATTGAGCAGCTCCGCTCCACTTGGGCACAGGTGCAGAGGTCCCTCAGCCAGTCCTTCCAGCGACATCAGCGGCATGCCAATCGCAGACGGCTGCCAGCGGTGTCCTTCCAGGTTGGGGACAGGGTATGGCTCTCCTCCAGAAATCTCAATCTGCAAATGCCATCCAACAAATTGGCTCCCCGGTTCATTGGTCCATTCAAAATTATCCGTAAGGTTAACCCCGTGGCCTACGCACTGGAACTCCCAGCATCTATGTGCATTCACAATGTGTTCCATGTGTCACTATTGAAGCCCTTGGTGTGCAACCGATATACTACCATTCCGGTAGTTCCTGGGCCGGTGGATGTTCAAGGCCAGGAGGAGTATGAAGTACAGAGTATTATTGACTCCAGGAGGTTTAGAGGCAAATTGCAATATTTGGTCCACTGTAAGGGTTATGGGCCTGAAGAGCGTTCTTGGGTCGACCAGAGGGACCTTCATGCTCCAAGATTAATGCACAATTTTCACTCTAAATATCCCCAGAAACCCAGACCCTCAGCCAGGGGAGGGGGTCTTTGAGAGGGGGGTACTATCACGGTCCCCGTGATTCCCTGTCACTCTCTGTGCTGGTGCTCGTCCATTGGAGGAGGTTGATTGGCCCGCCCAGGGTGTTTCTTTATATACTGGGCCTATGGCACCTGTCAGGTGCCCTTTCATGGTGTTCCTGTTCCTGCTCTATTGTTGCTGTGATCCTGTATTCCTGTGTACCGACTCGGCTCGTCTGACTACTTTACTATTCCTGCTCCGTGATTGACCCGGTTCTGGCTGACGTTCCTGCTCCGTGATTGACCCGGTTCTGGCTGACTTCCTGCTCCGTGATTGACCCGGTTCTGGCTGACGTTCCTGCTCCGTGATTGACCCGGTTCTGTCTGACGATTCCTGCTCCGTGATTGACCGGTTCTGGCTGACGTTCCTGCTCTGTGATTCATCTGGTTCTGCCTCTCATTTCTGCCTGGCGACATTCTGAGCCTGCTTACAGCTTCCACTGATCACGCCTCCTATGTTCTGTGGCCTCTGTTACTGAGCCTGTTGGTTGCCTCCATTACTGTGCCTGTTGGTTGCCTCCATTACTGAGTCTGTGAGAGAATACTGCCGAGCTGTGGCCGTTGTTTCAGAGTCTGTCTAGAACACTTGCTGTGCCGGTTGCCTCCGTTACCAAGCCCATTTGCATACGCCTGCCAAGCTTGTTGCCTCCCATACTGAGCCACATTAACACTCGTTGAGCTGTTGCCTACTATACCGAGCCTAGCTGTTACCACTGCAGAGCTGTACCTCTCGTTAGGTGCTCGTTTTCCAGGAGATGTCGCACCGCGTGGTGCTAAGGGCATTCTGATACTCTGGCAGTGTGTGCTCCGTTTTGGCACCGGAAGGGTGCCTTGGCTCTGGTCCATTCTCGCTCACGGTGTTGTTCCATCCACCCGCACCTGGTAGTGTGTTGGCTCTAGTATTCCGCTTGGGCAGTGTCTCCTCCGTTACAGCACCTAAGGGGTGCTAGGCTCAGGTCCCATTGGCACACGCAGTGTTCCTCCTCTACCGCACCAGGGGTGCTTCCATATCTGGCTCCATTGGCTCTGGTAGTATCATTGCTACACCCCAGTAGGGGTATTGGCTCCAGCTACAGTTGGTCATTTTATACTCTTGGGCATTTCCAGACAGTTATCTGGTTGTGATTCAGTTCTGTCGCACTGCTTGAGCTTGCTAGCTGCACTACTGCTACTGGCACTGTTTATGCACCGGTTGTTGGCTAATCACCACCACAGAGACTGACTACCAGCTTGAGTATTAACCCTTACCTGTGTTTATGCTATATTCTACCTGCTCCTGCTATATTGAGCCTGTATATTATTCATTTCTGTAATACCGATTCTGGCCCTCAGGGGCGCTGTTCCTTATTTCATTTTAATAAACCTGTGTTTTATTTCTAACCTTGGTCTGAGTGTCAGAAAACCGTAACAAAATGGTAGTTTAGGATTAGGATGTCTCAGAAGCGGAGCTGCTGCAAAAGCTGCCTTGAGGGTTTCAAAGGCTTGAAGAGCACTAGGAGACCATTCGGAAGTATTAGCACCCTTGTGCGTCATATCCATAATTGGTTTGACAATAGTCGAGAAGTGGTTTATAAATTTCCGATAATAATTGGGAAAGCCCAGGAATCGTTGGATAGCCTTGAGTCCCATAGGAAGAGGCCATTGGAGCACTGCCGACAGTTTACCAGGGTCCATAACCAGCCCAGAGGGAAATCACATACCCCAGGAAGGTCACCTGGGACTGGTGAAACACTGTAACGGATTTGTAAGAACACTCAGGCAATTAGGTAAGGTTAAGATCAGCTTTATTGAAAAATAATAACAAGAGCAATCACCCTACTCAGGTCCAGATGAGGTCAGTACCGTGGTACTTCCCAAATCTGATGCAGGTCAGGATAGACAGAAATATCCGTAGGCAATGATATACAGTAGGACTAAGCTGGCTTGATCTCTCGACAGGTCACTGGAACAAGGTAACCACAACAGTACCACACTGTGGAAAGCCCTAATAGCGGTGGGTAACTGCAGGGCAATTCCCTAGTATGCTAGGGATAGCGGAGGCAACCCAAATAGGACACTGGCAAGTGACCAAGTCCCTAGAATGCTAGGGATAGTGGAGGCAACACAAATAGGACTGTGGCAAGTGACCAAGTCCCTAGAACGCTAGGGATAGCGGAGGCAGCACAGATGGGACACTGGAAAGTGACCGAGTCCCTAGAACGCTAGGGATAGCGGAGGCAGCACAGATAGGATATTGGAAAGTGACCAAGTCCCTAGAACGCTAGGGATAGCGGAGGCAGCACAGCGGATACTGGCAAGCAACCGAAGCTTCTCACAACACAGTCTCCCAGATGATCTCGGGAGTGACAGGCCAAGCAGGCGCTGTAGTGGTATTACTGCTAGCGAGTAGGCGGAAAGGAGCACAGGGTCCGCACCCTGATGGGTCTGAAGCCAGAACTGCCAAATCGGTACACACAGAGGTAGTAGCCAGTCCTAGACAGTAATGGAATCGGATACTCAGCCAAAGCCAGGTCGGTACACACGGAGGTAGTCAGACAGTCCTAGTCAGCAACGGAATCAGATACTCAGCCAAACCAGGTTGGTACACACGGAGGTAGTCAGCCAGTCCTAGTCAGCAACTGAATCAGAACACAGGACCGTCAGGAACGTAGTCAGGCGAACCAGGTCATACATGGAGCAGGAACAAGCAGCAACTCAAACACTAGGTACAGGTACACCATGAAAGGGCGCTGAAAGTATGACAGGAGAGAGTTTAAAAAGGCTAACCCTGGGAGGAGCCAGAGCCCAATCACCAATAAGAAGTATGCAAGGGAAAACCCGGAAGTAAACATGTCGCCCTGCCGCAGAATCACGGGCACCGTGATAAACACGCATTTTTCCAACTTGCAGAAAAGATGATTGGCCCTTAATAGTGATAACACCTTCGCAACATCTGTATGGTGTTGTTCAATATTCAGGGAGTGGATGAGAATGTCGTCCAGGTAGATGACCACACAGCTCATCAAAAGATCCCGCAGTACATCATTAATGAACTCCTGGAAGACAGCGGGAGCATTGCAAAGACCAAAGGGCATTACCAAATATTTGTAATGCCCGCTCCTGGTGTTGAATGCTGTCTTCCATTCATTGCCCTTTCTAATATGCACCAGATTATATGCAGATCGTAGGTCGAGCTTAGTAAAGACCGTTGATCCTATCAACTGGTCAAACAGCTCCGTGATCCGAGGAATGGGGTATGCGTTTTTGATCATCACTTTGTTGAGCCCACAGAAATCAATACATGGCTTTAATTCGCCATCCTTCTTCTTTACAAAGAAGAACCCCGCACCTGCCGGGAAAGCGGATTTCCTAATAATCCCTCTAGAGATAGCGTCTGCCACATAGTCCTCCATGGCCTTATTCTCTGTCATGGAAAGGGGGACACATGACATTTAGGGGGGAATAGCCCCTGGCATCAATTCAATAGCACAGTTATATGACCTATGAGGCGGTAAGGCCGTGGCCTGCACCTTATTGAATACCTCACGGAAGGCTTGATACTGCTCAGGTAAGGCGGAGGAGGACAAGGTGGAGGAAGAGGACAAGCCTGAAATTCAGGCATGACTCTGTACAAAGTGGAGACCAAGATAAAATGTCGCCCCAGTCTGCCCTGGGGTTATGTTTTTGGAGCCACGGAAACCCCAGAATGACCGCATGATGTGGAGAGTTTATGACCTGAAATTGGAGTGTCTCATGATGTAGGGCTCCAACCAACAGAGCTACCGGAATGGTCTCATGGGTCACCTGAGGCAGTTGCAGTGGCCTACCGTCGATTGCCTCAATAGTCAATGGAGATGCCCGCAGCTGTACAGGGTTGCCGTGTTTTTCCACAAATCCAGAATCAATGAAATACCCCGTCGCTCTTGAATTAATTAAGGCCGAGGTAATTACTGAGGAATTGGCCCAAGAAAGGATAACCTTCAGAGTGGGCTTCTCTTTGAAATCTCCTGGGGACTGTGAGACACCACCTAGAGTCTGTCCCCTAAGTAACTCTAGGTGCGCTTGTTTCCCGGACGTACGGGACAAGTGAGCAACAAATGTCCAGGTTTACCACAATATAGGCCGAAAGACGGGTAAACCCCAACTGCATAGCCCCCCCCCAAGTCGGACCTAGGAGGCATGGAAGGTGAAGGAGGAGTGAGTGGGCAGCTAAACATCGGTGCCAAGCGTGTTGGAGGCCTCCGCAGGCGCTCCTTAAATGAAGGTCTCTCTCTGATACGAGTATCAATTAGGATAATAAACAATATTAATTAGTCTAGGTTCAAAGGCAATTCTCTGGCCGCAATCTCATCCTTGATGACATCACATAGCCCCTATGAGAAGGCGGCTACAAGTGATTCATTAATCCAGCCCACCTCTGCAGCCAATGTGCGAAACTCAATCGCATATTCAGCCACCGTACGACTGCCCTGGTGGATAGACATTAACTGATTGGTAGCAGAGGCAGAGCGGGCAGGTATGTCAAACACTAGATTAACTGCAACCACAAACTCATCAAAATCGTGAATGATGGGTTTATCGTTCTCCCAAAGTGGATTGGCTCAAGCCAAGGTCTTGCGTGACAAAAGTGAGATCAACAATCTGACCAGATGTGGTACCATTTCCATATAGACACCCACTTGGTTTAGGAACCCATGACACAGCGCTGGGTCTCCCCCCATACAGCTCAGGAAGTGGAGCTCGACTGGAAAAACCCCTGATCATGCCTGCATCATGAGCGACTTGCACTACCGGTGCCGGGTTAACAGCGGGAGGGGCCATCGTTGTCCAGCAGTACGATCAAGGTGTGCAATTTGGTTTAACAGAGTATACAATGCCAATGTTATCTGAACAATACGTTGATCCTGAGCCTCCACCCTGGCTAGGATATGCTGGGCAGGAGGGTTACCAGTACCGTCCATAGACATCATTTTGTTAAGCACAAATAATAAAACAGTAAGGTACATCTCAGCAGTAGATGGCAGCCAGGGGAATACGTATTCAAAGGAGCTAGCGCCACCTCTAGGGATTAGAAGATTACCTCCGTAAGAAACTTGGCTGTTCCGATGTTCTGCAGTATGCTGCTGGCTACATCTCCAGTTTTGCTGTCATCCTGAGTCTGCCTCTCACCAGTCATCCTCAGTTGCTATATCTCTACTGAGTCCTGCATGCTCCAATGTTCTGCAGTTCTGGCTACATCTCCAGTGTTGCTGTTATCCTGAGTCCACCTCACAACAGTCATCCTCAGTTGCTGTATCTCTACTGAGTCCTGTGTGCTCCAGTGTTCTACAGTTCTGCTATATCTACAGTGTTGCTGTCATCCTGATTCCGCCTCGCACCAGTCATCCTCAGTTTTTTAGTCTCTTCTAACAACAGTATGTGGTATAGTAGACCCTGGAAATGGTTCAGTTTATTTTTATTTATTTAATTTTAATTTTTTATTGTATTTTTTAAAGTATGTCAAATTTGGCAAATAAATCGGACTGTCGCCAAATTTCGTCCGAGTCGAACAGGTCTGGTCCGACATTCGGATCTTACAAATGAAAAAAAAAGTCAGAATTTGAATTTTACTGAAAATTTTTGTCATGCATCCTTTAGGCTTTACACAACTGAGGTTCTGATGATTACTCAAATAAACATTTTACCCCCATAATGACAGTGGTATCTGTTGCAATGCATGGGATATCCCTCTCTCGCTACCATGGTGTCATGGATGATATGGCTATGGCCCACTAAATCAATGTTGTTTGTTATCATCAGTTGAACACAGCAAAGTGAGGAACATGTGCAACGTGTTGTACCTTTGTTCGCATGGGGGATGTATGATATCCTTGAAGTGGCAAAGTCAGCATGGACGATGGAATGGCAGATGTCAGTTGACTTGTCAACATCAGTGTGATGCAATATTAGCTGCATATGTTATATACTGCAGGCAACCATCATGTGTGGTGTGGTTAGTGTGCTTGCACACATTCACAGAGGCTGACCATGGACATACATGGATTGTGCTACTGTCTGTGTTATTCTCACGACTAAAGTGGTCCTTGATGAGCCTGTCTCGTATCTGTACCCCTCTGTGGTTCTCCTAATGACATGCCTATGGAACAGGGACCTCCACAGTGGGGACTAGTTCATCTTCGTCCACGGGACATGTGTCCACAGCTATATTGTAGAGCATGGCACAGGCTAAACTTATGTTGCATGTCTTGGAAGGGGCATACTGTGGAGACCCCACTGAATGATCCAGACAACGTATCACGGTGCCTGTGATCTTTCTTGCTGGTGACATTACTACTTCCTGTGTTAGTCCTGCTGGGTTCTTATTGGCTGCTGGCGTCTGTCCTGCCCAGCACTAGCCTTTTTAAACTCAGTCCTGTCATTCCTTTGGCGCCCTTTCGTGGTGTTCCTGTACCTGGCGTTTGTTCTGCTGTTGGTTCCTGCTCTGTGTATGACCCGGTTTTGTCTGACCTTGCTCCTGTCTCTTTGCTCCATGATCCGTTGCTGACTAGGACTGACTGACTACCGCTTTGTGTACCAATCCTGGCTGTGGCTGACTACCCACTCCGTTGCTGACTAGGACTGGCTGACTACCGCTTTGTGTACCAATCCTGGCTGTGGCTGACTACCCACTCCGTTGCTGACTAGGACTGGCTGACTACCACTCTGTGTACCGATCCCGGCTGTGGCTGACTACCCGCTCTGTTGCTGACTAGGTTTGGCTGACTATCGCTCTGTGTACCTATCCTGGCTGTGGCTGATTACCCGATCCGTTGCTGACTAGGACTGGCTGACTACCGCTCTGTGTACCGATCCTTACTGTGGCTGACTACCTGATCCGTTACTGACTAGGATTGGCTGAGTACTGCCCTGAGTACTGACCCTGGCTGAGGCAGGCTACCCGATCCATTGTTGCCTAGTTCCCTGCCAGTGCCTGTCAGTGTTGCCGCACCAGTGCCTGTCCACGTTTCCCTACCTATGCCTGTCAGTGTTGCCTCAGGTTACACTAGTCTTCTGAGACTAGTATATGGTCAGGGCCTGTCAGTGTTGCCATGCCAGTGCCTGTCCGCGTTGCCCTACCAGCGCCTGTCAGTGTTGCCTCCGGTTACTCTAGTCTTCCGAGAGTAGTATCTTGTCAGGGCCAGTCAGTGTTGCCTCCGGTCACTCTAGTCCCCTGAGACTAGCGCCTCACCAGTGCCTGACGTGTTCCCTCCGGTTACTCTAGTCTCCTGAGACTAGTGCCCTACCAGTGCCTGTCCTTTGTTGCCTCCGGTCACTCTAGTCTCCTGAGACAAGTGTCTTGCACATTCTTTCCTGCGTTGCCTCTGGTTACCCTAGCTTGCTAGGGATTCTGCCCTGCAGTCACCTACAGCCTTGCTGGTTGGGTTACATCCTAGGCTTGGTACTGCTGAGGTTCTGTTCCTGGTTCCTGATACCTGTTCCTGTCTGCAGTATTACTGTTTTGTTTTGCTTGTCTCTTTGCACCCTGACCTGTGTCAGATTTGTGAAGTGCCACGGTACTGTCCGGATCTGGGCTTGTGAAGGGTGACCTTGTGCACTTTATTATTCTTAATAAAGCTGATTTTACCTTACTAACTTGTCTGAGTGTTCTTACAAAACCGTGACACAACGTAATTGTGCTTTCAGCAGGCCGAATGTGCTCGCTATTACATTCTTTGTTCTGGGGTCCTCATTATAGTGCTCCCGTGCAGGTGTGTGGAGATTTTTCAGTGTTGTAAGTAGCCACGGCTTGCACCCATAGCCAGCATCACCTGACATGTTATGACAGGAGCACATGTTATGTGGATGATGTACTTGTTGTGTATCATGAGCATGCTACTGTAAGCTGTGTTTCCATGAGTAGTGTGAGTGCACCTGTGGCTGTGGTGTGGTGTCTGTGTTGACTCATCTAATAGCCATCCTCCTGTATAAGTCCCATTCTCAAAATCCCTGTGTATGGAGGAGTGTGTGAGCATATAGGAGTTGTGACAGCTTCCGAAGGATTTGGCACAGACATGGTAGTTATCTTCATAGTTGCATCACATACCATCTTTACAATAATTGAGTGGAAATTCTTCCGGTTCATGTACAGATGCCCCTCTTGTACTGGAGCTTTTATTTGCACATGTGTACAGTCTATAGCCCCCATGACCTTGGGCATGCCTCCCCTTGTGTAGAACTGCTGTTTCACACCTGTCCACTCAATGTTAAGGTGGGAGAGTGGATATAGGTCCTGGCCTTCCACTTGAGGGCTGTCAAAACCTGTGCCAATGCCCTTGAACACGTGGTCTGTGACATTCCTGATGCAAACCTTCTGTGGACTGAAAATATCCACTTGCCATGAAGTGGATGGCACACATGAGCTTTTGCAAACCTGATAGGGCATGGCTGATGTGGTAAATGCAGTCAATGTCATCCTTGATCACATCATACAGCTGGGTAATACTGTGGGACATCAGCCTGTACCTGTCTCTGACCTCATCATAGGTCATTTCCAGGAGTGTGACCTTTATGCATAATATCCTGGGTCTGTGTGGACATCTGTTATCCCTGTGCTGCTCCACAGGTCCCTGTAGCAGCTGTGGGAGATCCAGTTGCGGCAGCTGGGGTGCTGCCACCAGTTGTGGTTCTCCAGGTGGAGATGGGCACCTGTCCGAATGTCCAGTCGGGGCATCATTATCGACAGGGATACTTGGTGGGGGAAGGTGATTTATAGCCAACGCACACCTTCATCTCGGCTGTCGCCACAGATATAGGTATGAAAACATACCTCTAATCTCTCTCTTTCTGTATCTCTCTGTCTCTGAGTGGTCTCACTATAAACATGCCATGTCTGAAGATGGTGTGATGTCCCTTTAAGACAGTGGTGGGGTGTTTTCCAGTTATGGTTATGAGTTCAGGAGAGACCAATGGGAGAGGATGTGTGGACCAGGTGTGCCATTGTGTCTTTTGTTGTTTGCTTAATTTGTTGTAATTGTTGCATAGCTGTCAGGTGCATGTGTGACATTGTCATGTGTATGTTGTGTTTCCATTGGCTGTTGATGTTGCCCAGGTGAGCTTGGATTGCTGTTAGATTGACAGGTGTGCGTGTTGTATGTTAACCCCTGTTGTGCTGGCTTGTGCTGGGATACTTTGTGTAGACATTGTATACATCACAAGTGTCCCTGTTTAGGAAGGACAGTACATCTTTGATTCCCAAATCCCTGTGTCTCTCTCTCCCACCCTGGTGTCCCTCGTTTTAGGAAATCAGACTGTGTGGTGTGCATATATGTAAATGACATTGGTCCACAGAAATGAAACTCACTTTAATGTTTGTTTAAACTTCAGTATATGTGTTTATACATTATTCTGTGTAAATAAAATACTTTGGTTCCATTAATTGTCACACAGAGGTGTCAGTAGGTCATTAAAAAAGTCTGTGACTTCATTTTAGGGCATTGGCATTGTTTGTGTTTGCGCTCGGCTTTTCAGGGGTTAATGTTACCATTGGTATACTTGTGCTAATTGCTGTGTGTTGTATGAGATGCTGTTTCTCTACTTTGTATCGTCCTACGGTGGTTTTCTTATAAATGTTTATGGTTAACGTCAAACAAAACTGGATCTTAAATTTCTACCGTTAAATGTATCAATTTATTCTCCGTTAGCATTACCGTACACAATTGAATTGCTCTGAAGACTGCTGTTTCATTGTCCTCTATGGGCGACATTTTATCATCTGTTGTGATTCTGAAACTGCCGTTAGCTGTTAAGACATCTTATTGAATCTCTTACCATGATATACAACTGTTTATTTTGCCATCGGAAGATATTGAATCAAGCCCATAGAGCAGTGATTCTCAGCTCCAGTCCTCGGGGCACACCAACAGGTCACGTTTTCAAGATATCCCTAATTAATCACAGGTGAATCAATCACAATGACTGAGCCACTAATTAGTCACCTGTAATTAAGCAGGACCAACCTGACAACCTGCACTGTTGGTGTGCCCCAAGGACTAATGTTGAAAAACACTGCCATAGAGTGTGATACTCACATGTAGCATGCACAGTGACACACACAGGCACAAACATACAAACAGAATGAGATACACAGACACACACAGTGATACACACACATGCATATAGACACACACACACACACACAGACGAGTGAGCCATAAGGGGATGTCTTATGAGGGGAGGAGGATTGGTGGATGCAGCAGAAGTAAAATCATTAAATCAAGGTAATAAAATAGACAAGGCCATTATTTGCCATTAAAATGGATCTTTCATTTTCCTAACTTATTTCCATATGTGTAGGCTTTCAAGTAGGTAAAATCAGTGTGTGTTTCAAACTGTGGCGGTATGTGAGCAACAAAACATTATCATTTAACCATCTGAGTGGCAGGGGAGTACTTAACATGTTGCGCACCCCTCTGGCACTCAAAGGGTTAAGGGGGCTGTAATTGATGAAATATTTCATGTTTAACATTTGTACTGCAGGACAGAGGAGCATGAAGCGGGGGAAGCATACTCCATACCATCCTGTTTTTGACCCCTACTTCTCCATGTTTGTGATCCAACCTCCATGTTTCTCACCACTCTCAAGTCCTTGGCCTCACTCCATGCTTCCATGCTTTCCCCTCTCATGCCCAGCTGTATTTCCTGAGCTAGCCTCTCTAGTATCAGTCCTCACTCCCTGCTTCCTTCTCATGCCCAGCTCTACTCCCTGCTCTCGATTCTATAGTCACAGCCCTCATTCCCTGCCTGCTCCCCCATCTCTAGTCTCAAAGCTTACTCCCTACTCCAGCCCTCCTCACTCCCAACTTCATCCACTCATGCCAAGTCCTATTCTCTGCGCTCACCTCTCTAGTGTCAAGCCTCACTCCCTGCTATCCCCTCTCATGGGCAGCTGTATTCCCTGCTCTCCCCTCTGTAGTCCCAGGCCCTACTCCCTGTTTCATCCTTTCATGCCCAGCCCTAGTCCCAGCCTTCACTCCCTGCCAGCTCCCCCATCTCTAGTGTCAGACCTCATTCCCTGCTTCCCCTACTCATGCCAAGTGTATTCCCTGCTCTCCCCTGTCTAGTACCAGCCTGACTCCCTGTTCCCCAAGCTGCAGATCTCTTCACCTTTTGCTTTTATTTATTTGATGTGTTTGAACATTTGCTGCACAGGACAGAGGAGCATGAAGCTATGGAAGCATCTTCCAAATCTATCTATCTATCTATCTATCTATCTATCTATCTATCTATCTATCAAGACAGGGGACACCCTTGTGTTGAAATTGTTGAAATGTTGAGTTATCTTCTCATTTGTAACATCAAACATATTGCCTACTCACCTGCAAGTTGGTCACTTGGATTAGTAAGTGACAACACAATTGAGGAGGATCCTTCTGCCTTCACATGGCCCTTTGGTGTCATTCCACACTTTGACACAGTAGCAGCTATCTGTCAATCTATGAAATACCTCACATAGTAAGTTAACAGACTAAATCAGGCAGACCCAACTGTTACATCCAGATAATATAAATTATATTATAGATGTTACACTTTACTCTCTACTTCACTTATACAGTACACCTATCCACTGTAAACACGTGCATGCAGGAACAATTTTAGACCCTTTCCCACTTGGGTATACGTGAAGAAACTTCATGCAGCAAATATGTTGCACCACAGGCTAGCTTAAAAAAAACCTTTTGTTTAATTTAGATTAAATCAATATTACACAAAATAAAAAAAAAATGTATTAATAAATTAACATTGGGGAAGTTCTATTAAATATACCAGAAGCTAAAAAAGAGGAATAATTGGAATTAATTACTGAATACTTTGGATGAACAAAAAGATATAAGGGAAGAACAAGATTTTTATCTCTTATTACACGATAGTGAAGGGTTACAGATGACATTACATACAAATTATAAACCTAAATCAGTGTTTTCTTTTATTAAAATGAAAAGAACATCAAATAGAGATGTTTGATACATTAGTATAAAAGGATATTAGAAAAATGAATATTAAGGTCAACAGATTTAATGATAATTTGTCTCTTATTAAACTTAGGGGTATTAATGAATTGCAAAATAATATGGATATAATAATAATATCAGTAGGAAAGAGTGGAGAGATAATAAAACAAGACAGATGTATTAAAAAAAGGCATGTAGGTTTATGAGAGGTAAAGATTCTTATCAAACCTTGGCTGGAAATCCTACAACTATTTATTTAAATGAATTGAAAATCATGTTAACTCAAGCTTTCAGTTTTAATACAGCTAATAAAAATAAATTGCTATTTCTCTGTCATCCAATACAGGTTACTGGTAACTCTAGGTAGGCGATCTGACCCTTTAAGTAGGCAGGAACAGTTCTAGAATTGTATGAAGGGGTGGAGCCTACCTTCCCTCCTTGGCTGCAGCTAGCCAACCATCTCCAGAAAGATTTGTTCCTTGGTGACGATAACACAGACAAGAGAACAGTTCTGCTATAGCTTTAGAAGTTTTTTATTTTTCTGTTAGAAATGGAATACCCCCATTAGGCGGATTACCATACCTGACAATGCCCTTAGATGTGGCTAGTTCAGTGACCAGGTGCTTTTTGTGGACCTTAAGCCCTGGGGGGAAAATCTTGGCTACAAGTTCTTTCCTCAGGAGTCGCCCACAGAGGCTTCTTCTTTACACATGGTAATCTGAATACAGAAGATCTTCAGGAAAGATGAGCAACCCTTTGAGTGCAGCAGGTCCACATGTCCCATAGTGCCCCTCCGCACAGGGGTTTTTCATTTGGAGTTTCTATTGCACACTCCTGCACACACTGGGTCTATCTATATGTCTGTTGGGTATTTGGAGCAGGTTTATGTGGTATTTAACTGTGATGGTACCAGCGGAATACCAGCCTCGTTGTCCCCGTCAATGGTTACTTTTTCCTCTACGAGCCAGATGGACATCCAACAGCATACCGTAATATACCCCAAACTAGGCAAAACTAGTGTCAGGGTACCATGAGCACACTCTGGATACAGCAAGCTTTACCGAAAGCATCAGACAACACTAGTGTCTTGGGGTTAAAATAACAACTGACTTTATTGGAACAAACCACACATATTTATACACAAAAGGATACAATATGTGAGTCACAGGGATAATACAATCACAATATTCAAGACAAAGCACCAACCACAGAAGGTCCCAGCAAATACAATAACACAGACATGATTGCATTACTACACAAAAGGGCTAGCAACAAATGGTACAACACAATACAAAGTGCCAGACGTGATTAGGTTAGCACACCACAGGGGGTCTCAATACATTTCACAATAAACTGGCTTGAGGAGGTACAATACACATTGGAAGTAACTTTGGCTAAACTCAAATAATTAACTCTTACTGCCCATTTCCTTGGAAGCAAGCCAGCAGTTCACAGTTGTCAGTCTCTTTGGGCCCAGAAATGTCCACAGTATCTGGGGTTCTTGGGATAACAGTTCCAGGCCCAGACAAGGGCTCCAGTAACAGACTATGATCCATTACAGGATCATCCATGGCAAGGGGAAAACAGGGCAGAAGGCTAGCCTTCAGGCCCCTCCAGGAGCCAGGGGCCCAGTGGTTCCTGTGACATTTCTCCTTCTTGTCCACCTCCAACAGCCACAGCATGATCCACACGGGTCAGTTCGCTGCTGTCTGGAGTGGACACATAGTCGGGTAGTGCCATGCCTGCAACAGGACTGGCTTTCAGCCAGTACTGGGGTCTGGCCTGCTTTGCACCCTGCACCTCCAAGTACAGGGTGACTTGGACATAGGACGCCTTGAACCGGGGATGCCGTCCAACCCAGGCTCAGGTACATAGGAGTCTCGGAGCTCACAAAAACCCCCACCCAAATAACGGTGCCCTCCCAGTCAGTACATTACCGGGATCTCTGCTGCTGGCTGAGGATGATGAGAGTGGGTGGTAGAGTTGCTCTGGATACTGGGGTGAAAGTACGCAACACTCCATCTTCCCCTGGATCTCGCTCCGCTGCAGGGGAGTGGTGCGGCCTGCACCCGCTCCCTGGAGCAATTGCTCAGATGGACAGAGGTCAGCTGCACTCTGCCCTGTTGCCAGCTCTTGCACTGGGTATCCGTCTCCTGGTGGCACCTTGGGTGCTTTAACCTGCCACTGGGAAGAGAGGTTGACTACTTTTTCTCCCGGTAGCTCAATCAGCTGCTGGGGAGTGATGCTGACTGCCTCTACTCCTGGAGACACAACCTCTAGCTGGATTGGGGGTACAACAGCTCCCAGCCCCAGGTCCTCACACTGCCGCTGCAGAGGGAGGTTGACTACCTCACTTCTGAGAACAAAAATCTCCCGCTGGGGAGTGAGGTCAGCCACCTCTGCTCCCGGGACCAGGCACAGCTGTTGATGTGAGGGGATGACTGCACCAAACCCTGGAGCACCGCACTTGGCTGTTGGAACATCCTCAAAGGAAGGGGTAGCAGCAGCCATAGCTTCACCTGCTACCTGCTGACCAGACTCTAACAGGTCACTGGAGTCAGCCTCAATGAAAGGAGTATTGGTGGACGTAGCTTCGCCTGCTACCGGCTGACCAGACCCACTCTTCTGCTTGCAGGGTGCCCGTGGCAACCACAGTCTCATCCATGGCACCCTCAGTGCCCATACAAATCTGCCGCTGGGGAGAGAGATCGACTACCTCTGCTCCCTTTACTTCCTACAGCCGCTGAGGAGTGATGTCAACTGCATCCCCTCCTAGAACCCAGCTCCTTACCACTGAAGCAGTCTTAACTGAAGGGGTAGCAGCGATCGTAGTCTCGCCTGCTACCCGCTGACCAGACCATAATAGGTTGCTGGGGTCAGCCTCAGGAAGGGTCCACTCTTCTACTGGTAGGGTGCTTGTGGCAACCGCAATCTCATCCACACCACCCTCAGTTATACAAGACATCTGCCACTGGGGAGAGAGGCCGGCTACCTCCTCTCTCTGTAACACAAACAGCCGCTGGGGAGTGATGCCCACCGCATCCACTCCCGAAATACAGCACCTCAATGTTGTGGGGACATCCATAACAAACGGGTTAGCGGTGGCCGTAGCTTCACCTGCTACCCACTGACTAGAATAATAACAGGTCACTGGAGTCAGCCTCAGGAAGAGTCGGAGGAGCCCACTCTTCTACTTGGAGGGTGCACGTGGCAACCAAAGTCCCATCCACGACACCTTCAGTTTCAAAAGCCATCTGCCACTGGGGAGAGAGGTCAACTACCTCCACTCCCTGTAGCTCAGACAGCCACTGGGACGAGACTCCGGTTGCACCCTCTCCTTGGCACTCAAAGGCTGTGACCCGTGCTGGGCAGAGGCTAACATTCCTGCTAGCAGATGAGGCCTTTGTGCTGTGAGTCGAGCAGAGAACAGGGTCCCTCTGCCCTGTTGTCGGTGCTTCTGCTGGGTCTGCGTCTTGCGGTGCTGGGCGGAGAACAACATCCCTCAGATCCAACCTGTCCTTTCTTTCTTTTGGCCTCCAGGGCTGGTCAAATTACATCAATCTGTCACGACCCTAAGCTGCACACTGAAGAACGCAGGTGTCTCCCTGCAGGAGAGGGAGTGCTGGGGTGAGTCGCTAGAGTTCAGTGCTCGGGTGCGGGGACTGCTAGTGGCGGAGCCTTGCTGTGGCCGTAGCCAGGTAAAGTTGCTGGCCGCGAAGCCAGATGTCTGATACCAGTTGAGCCGGGACCCGTGCCAGGATGGCGACCCTACTAAGAGTGCAAGCTCCCCTGCAGGGGGGAGTGAAGGCTGGGGTGCATAGGATAGAGATCACCGCTGGAGAGCGGAGGCCACCTAGTAGCTGAAACTCCCCTAAGGGCTAGACACCTGGGCAAGAAACAACCAGGGAGGAAGACCCTGACCTGGAGAAAAGACTGTGGAGGGAGTTCCTGGAACTTCAGCAAACTGTAGGCAGGAACCCAGAGTAGGAGCGGGCAAGAGAGGTAAAATCAGGCCAGAACGGTACACAGGAATCAGGATGCTAAAGGCTGTAACAGGAACAGACAAAGAGCAGTCAGGATCAAGCCGGTTCGGTACTAAGGAATCAGGATAAAGCAAGGAGCAGTCAGACTCAGGCCAAGTTTGGTACACAGGGAATCAGGTCAAGGCTAGGAGTAGTCAGAATCAGGCCAGGTTCGGTACACAGAGAATCAGATCAACGCTAGGAGTAGTCAGAATCAGGCTAGGTTCGGTACACAGAGAATCAGGACAAGCTCATAGCTGCAGAACAAGAACAGCGATGCCAGAACACTGTGAGAGTGCACTGGGAACAAGAACGGTACAGCAGTTATAGCCTCTTGGTGATGACGTCACGGGCAAGATGGCGCCGAACCCGGAAGTGCGTAAGCGCTTAAGAGGACAGCCCAACCGGACGGAAGAGAGGCGGCTAGGCAAGCGGAGCCATGGAGGAGAGGCAGGACCAGGACTGTGCTGCGATAACCGCCGAGGCCACCTGGCAGCTAGGACCAGAGCGCGAAGGAGGCAAGCTTTGTGACACTGACCACCACCCAAGAGGGTACCCCCGGGAGCCTAAGGTGCCGATTTGGCCAGGAAGGTGCGGTGGAAAGCCTGGACCAAAGTGGAGGCATGGACATCATGAGAGGAGACCCAGGATTGCTCCTCTGGACCGTAACCCTTCCAATTCACTAGGTAGTGCAACCCCCTTCGGGTGCGGCGAGAATCAAGAACGCCGTCAATGATATATTCCTCTTGGCCATTGACTATGACCGGGGCAGGCTGTTGTGACGCACGGGGCGGACCGCGAGAAGGCAGATACGCCTTTAGTAGAGATACATGAAATACAGGGTGAATCTGTAGACTCCGAGGCAATGCTAGACGGTAGGACACTGGAGACAGATGCCGCAGAACCCAATATGGACCTATATAACGAGGACCGAGCTTGGTCGAGGGCTGAGCCAGGTGTATATGTTTGGTAGAGAGCCAAACTTGTCTGACGGAAAATAGGCGTGAGGGAGTACGGCGCTTATCAGCAGATTTTTTCTACACGGCCTGTGCCCTTAGGAGGCCGGCTCGAAGAACTCACCAGTGATCTGATAGAGAGCGTACCCGGGTCTCAACAGCAGGAACCAAAGATACCCCAGGTGCAAATAAAAGGAGAAGCGGATTGTAACCCAAAGCAGCAAAAAACGGAGAACAACCAAGTGAGGAGTGACGGAGGGAATTATACGACAACTCGGCCCAGGACAACAAAAATGACCAGTCGTTCTAATTGTGGTTACAGTAGGACCTAAGGTAGTGTTCATGGTTCTGGTTTAGACGCACGGTCTGCCCATTGGTCTGGGGATGGTAAGCAGAGGAAAAATATAAGGTTATTCCCAGACGAGAACAAAGCGCTCTCCAGAAACGAGAGGTGAATTGAGTACCCCTATCCGACACTATGTGTAAAGGAACCCCATGGAGACGCACAACCTCAGAGAAAAAGATCTCAGCCAACTCTGCGACAGTGGTAAGCTTGGGAAGAGGAACGAAATGTCCCTCTTTGGAAAATCGGTGGATGATCACTAAGACCGTGGTATTCCCAGAAGAGGGAGGGAGGTCCACCATGAAGTCCATGGACAAGTGGGTCCAGGGCAAGGTGGGAACTGGCAGAGGATGCAACAAACTGATGGGCCTATGTCTTGGTGTTTTCATACGAGCACACACACAGCAAGATTGCACCCAAGCACGGACATCCGAGAGATAGGTAGGCCACCAGAAATACCGTGTAAGCAGGTCCTGGGTACGTCTGATCCCAGGGTGGCCTGCGGATCGAGAATGATGAGCCCAAGCCAGGACTTCCGGACGGTACTCCTCCGGTACAAAAAGACGGTCCAAGAACTGAGAGGAGGATGGACAATTTGAGGACTGTGCTTCTCGAATCCTTTCCAGAGACCTCAGGGATTCTGGTCTCAGTTTCGGTTGTTGAGACCGGGTTCAAGCCAGCGGCTATATCTCCCCCTGGATGCTGGTCTCAGTTTCGCTGTAGCTCCATCCACTGCACGCTGCGTTGCTGAGACCTGGGTCAAGCCAGCGGCAATATCTCCCCCTGGATGCTGGTCACAGTTTTAGTTCCTTGGAAGAAGCCGAATCCCACCACTTGCCACCAAAAGTGATGGTACCAGCAGACACCCAGACTCTGTGTCCCCATCAATGGTCACTTCTTTCTCTGCGAGCCAGATGGACTCTATCCTTACACAGTTATCCTGGGTGAGGGCCGGCTCCTCCGGTCTGCACTAAAGTAGTCTTGCAACTAGCACCTTTACTGTTTGTTGAAGAGGGTGTCTTGAGATATAATGAATGAATGGATGGAAACCACACCAACATGTTCTCTGTATGTTCTCTATATGTCTCCCTTCACCACTTTAGATTGTAAATTTACGAGCAGGGACCCCATTTCCAGTGTTTCATTTTCCTAAGCACTTGTTACCCAGAATTGTCCAAAACCTTAAGCGCTGTAACTCTTTGAGTGACAGAGCTAGCCAATGCATTGTGTTGCAATGCTTTGGCTAAGTCTCTGGCAATTAAGAGTTTAAGGACCACACGGACAATGGATTTTTACCCTACAGAACTAGAGAAATTTGGTCTTTTTAGTATGTTTGTTCAACCATATTTCCCCTCTAATTTCTTTAGTACAGCCACATAAATTATATACCGTTTTCTCAAGGATGAGTTGGGCTTTCTTGTGATGCCATATTTATATCATTTATATTTAAATAAAAATTGAAGAAAACACAATTTTACAGGTTTTCCTGTGATGTTTTGTGCTCAGTTAGTGCATTTTAAATAAGGACTGAATAAAATGTATGAACAGTCGTTCATGCCTCCCAAATGTCCCTTTTTAGGGGCTATTGTCCTGACACAAAAATCCCCATGTTCCTCTTTCCCTCTCTGGTGTCCTTTATTTTTGGAGATCAGACTTTGTGGTGTGTATATAAGCGTATTACATTGCTCCACAGTAATAAAACTTGCATGAAGGTTTGTTTAACATTTTGAGTGCCAGAGTGGTATCCAATAAATTGCAATGCAAAACATTGGATACCTCTCTGGCACTCAGAGGGTTAAACTTCAGTATAGATGTTTATAGTTAGTTTGTGAAAATATTATGCTTTGGTTGCGCTTTAAATAAATTATTTACCTATACCAAGGGCTGTAAATTGGTCACCTAATAGGTCAACTAATCCTGCCTTCAGCACCACTAATTCAAATAAAATTGCCACCAACTTTGGCCTTTTATTTTTCCATTACCTCTATTCTGTGCTTCTGTCTTCCTCACTATCACAGTAAGGAAGAGAGAGGCAATGGCAAAGGCACAGTATACATCACCTTTGTCATTGGCTCAGCCAGTACATGTGATCTCTGTAGCAAAGATCACAAGTAATGGCTCATCAGGGAAAGGCTGAAACTGACTGCTCTGGGCCTGCACTACTCAGTTACAGCCTCCCTGGAATGATCACAGCGCACCCTGCATAGTTTGTCGAACATCACCAACCCATGTCTGTCACCACCTACCCTGCATAGTTTGTCAAACATCACCAACCCATTTCTGTCACTGCCTATCCTGCATAGTATGTGAACATCACCAACCCATGTCTGTCACCTCCTAGCCCTGCTTTGTTTGAGACGTCATGTCGGATCCTCCCCAACATGTATTGGGTCTTGAGATGGCTTCACCCATTCCTCTACCTGCATTTAGGTACAATTCTCCCCAGTTTTGAAACCTGGAGATTCTCATCGCTGATTTGCTAAACACATGCATTGTCTTAATAACGATACAAATAAGTTCAAGATGATACAATGACCTGTACAAAAAGGTGGGGAATTCAAAAATAAACTCATAACTTCCCAAGCCTCCAGGAGAGGCACAGCCTGAGGAGATCAGCAGACATCCTTCACCAGGGAGAGAACCAGCCTTCAGCATGGAGAATGAAGCCCTAGTAGGGGTACTGCAGGGCTGCTATGGACAGCTCCTTGGCCCATTGGCAGCTGTCACTGCAATAGTTTATAAGGAGGATATGTGGGCTGCTGTGATGTTAGTTGTCAGTGAAGTAGCAGTGACCCCATGCACAGCACTCAAGTGAAGGAAGCGGGTGTACTACATCAGAAGGCAGTTTCTGAACAAAAGAGGAAAATGCAGGAAGCAAGGTCATCTGAGGCCTCCAAGAAATCTCTTCTGTTCTACAGCTATGAACAGGTCTCAGATGGCCTCATTCCTGCATTTGAGGAGGTGATGAGGATGTTGCTGTTCCATCCTATGCTGGACCAGTTCCCATCACTGCTGCAGCAGGACTAGTGGATTCTTCAGATGCCAAGGATGACCAAGCTCCTGCGACTTCACTTGCTCCTTCAGCACTCGCCGATTGATCATGAGTAAGCAAGGGAAACACGCAAAACATGTTGATCTTTTCATGTGAGCCAGGCTTGTTTGGTTTTTCCTAAACTGTAAGTCTCCATCATTTTGTCCACACTATTTACAAAATGTTTTACCATACAGCTATGTTTTTAACTTTATCAACAATAAACAATGATTGCTTTTAATCAATGGTTTCAGGGAAATCATGTGAACCTCTTTATGTACTACATCCCTTCCACATTGGCAGCAGTATGACAAAGCTTAGCTGTTACTACCTAGGAATCTATGGGGAAATCTCAACTTCACCAGCCTCAGGTAGGTGAAGTTGGGACTGTGAAATCTGACAGCAGAGTCTGCTATTGTAGTTTAGTGCATGTGGTGAAGTGCCACATTAGCATGTGAACACACCCACATGAATAAGATAATGGCTCATCCTGCATTTCCATTTGGAAATGACTCATTATGCCACATTTCCATATGATAATAAGCCATTGTCGGTGTGATAAATGAAAATTCGTAAACCTTTTGAAGGCAGGTCGGATTGATGTCAATGTGGGCATATTATTGTCGGATTGATGAGTATATGATGTCGATGACACTTTAGTGCATACTGCCAATGTGCGTTCGACACTGACAGGACATTGCCATCCAGAGCCCTCTTCAACCTTTAGTGCATCTCAGCCCTGGTTCCACCATCAAAGAATCTGGTCCAAAGCAAGCTTCAAGGGAATTATCCTTCACATGGCAGAGACAGAACCGTTCTGCATCCCTCTATTTCTGCATCTCTTCTATTATAAACATTTTATTCAAATTGTTTTCCCATACTTGTGAGGTGAAGTTACAGAGAAAGGAGAGAGTGGGTGGAGTTAGATTGGAGCTGGAGGGGAAGAGAGAGGTGACTGGAGTAGGGAAAGAGGGTGAAATAAGATTTTTTTAGTGAGTGTGTAGAAACAACAAAAAGGAAAAACATAAATTAATGTTTGAAAATTCAAGGTGTCTACTCACAATTGTAGTGGTCAGGTATTGATCAGCCTGACAAATACACAAACAGAGAATATAAACCCATCAACATTTAGCCCAAACATCGCGGACTTATATAGAGGTCAAACACGGGACAATCAAATCTAAATTAGGTATAAGGTCTCATATTGATACGAGACTTATCTTCCCAATGTAGCAACAGATAACAATGTGCCGCTCACAAGGGATCATGGTTGGGAAGCTCCATGACATATCAGTATCAGTATAGCAATATAATATTATAATCCTATATAATAATTCGCTAAAACGTGTGTAACGACCAGTCATGCGCAGCAGAGACTGCTGTGCGTGCTGCAGTCATGAGCAGTAGAGACTGGCCGCGCCATGGCTGATACAGAGCTGGACGCTCCTTCGGAGCGTCCAGCTCTGTATCAGCCATGGCGCAGGCAGTCTCTATTGCTCACGACTGCCCCGCGACTGGCTGGCAGTGGCACTGTGGCCTGTGTAACGGGCTCTTCAACTAGTATATTATAATATTATAATATAATATGTAAGATATCATAAAATGCTAAGCAGACACACACAGGACATGATCGATATTCAGTCTCACCAGACACCAACATAATAGCAAGTCCTCAAATTAAAGTCAAGATAACAAATCTCAGAATTTCAAATGTAATAAGTTACATTGAAAGAACAAAATCATTCAAGCATAGAAATGTCCAATAAGAATTAGTCTAATAAGAAAACAAAACAGAAATAAGGTTGATAGGATATCTGTTATAAGTAAATATTGGAGTCCAACTTGTATAGGATATAATATATATATTCAATTAATTATATGTCCATGTGATCAATAGTAATTACAGTTCACCCAACTAACTGAAGATTCTTCACTTGTTATGTTTTTCGGATACAGTTCCAATAGATCATCCCAAATACAATATATTCCTTCTATTATTCAGATGTATCAGTTTGTTTTAGCAATACAAGCGGAATTATGAAAAGAGGGTACAATATGATCTCAGTACTACCTATAGAAATCAAAATATAAGAAAATATCTCACACTTAGGTTCTATATGACCCACTCTCTCACTCCCAAAGGATTTTCTCCAATCCGGTATCACTCTAAGTGCAGTTTCTTGGCTGCTGGAGTTCCTTCACATACGATCTCCTCAGTGCAATATCAGACGTTATCCTCTTTCTCCCTGGTAATCATATGAGGAAGGATATACTTTTTCATTATAATTCATTTGAATTAGAAACAATGCAACATCCACACTTACATATAGGTTGAAATTGTTCCTCTCGCACCAGACATCCACTAATCCTCCCAGACACATATCCAACCTCGATGGAGAGAAGGGATTCCCAGGACTGAGTGTTAAGTAGAAGCCCTAGCGTTCTTGCCTCTCTCAGTAAATCAGTCCCGATTTTAAGGGTTTATCTCAAAGTTCAAAAGTTGAAAATGTTTATTGCTTTTTAATGTTTATTTTTTATTACAAAATCATACAATACCTTAAAACAAGAAAATTGTAAAATATTGTAAACCTGGAAATTACAAAGACATTCACCATGTAAACACTAGGGGCAAGATTTAAAGGCAGGCGTTAGTAAAAAAAATCACTAACGGGTGCGTTAAGTGTCATGTTGCAAGTCAAAGATCCATCTAAAGAACAGCTAACGGCAGTTGCAGAATCCTAACGGCCGATACACTTACGTGCATTCAGACGCATGGAACAAGATACCCCAGAGCTATTCAAAGGCTTGCGGTACTGCTAACGGCTGAAAAAAAGACACACCTAACGGCAAAAAGTTAAGATCCACTTTTCTTAGCCGTTAGACACTTAGGGGTAGATTTAAAGGCAGCCATTAGCAAAAAAAATCACTAACGGGTGCGTTAAGTGACATGTTGCAATTCAAAGATCCGTCTAAAGACCAGCTAACGGCAGTTGTAGAATCCTTACGGCCGATACACTTACGTGCATTCAGACGCATGGAAAAACATACCCCAGAGCTATTCAAAGGTTTGCGGTACTGATAACGGCTGAAAAAAAGACACACCTAACGGCTAAAAGTTAAGACCCACTTTTCTTAGCCGTTAGACACTTAACGGCCAAAACAAAACACCCGTTACATAGGAAAATACACAAAAGGCTTACCGCACAACCATGTAAATGGGAAAATTAACCCGTGCAATGCCAAAACAACACAAAAACATGTACACACAACACAAATCACTACACACAACAACAACAACCAACACCACAGGGAGAACAACACACAAAAAAACAACAACACAACATGGCACGGAACAATGGGGGTCATCACACAAAGTGGACACCTGCAAATACAAGCTCACCTGGGCAACATCAACACGCCACCTGCACCCCACAACTGCACGTCCGCAAATGGCACACATAGAACAAGCACAACACACCACATCTTATAACACACACACACCTGCAAACACTTACCTGGACAAAAACAACTCACCATTGGTCAGCACTCACCTCATCACCACACCCACACAACGCCCTAGCAAGTACTTAAAGGGACAACTCAACACACTCACTTGTGGCTTGTTTTCCACTCAGGGAGGGAGAGAGAGAGAGAGAGAGAGAGAGAGAGATAGATAGATAGATAGATAGATAGATAGATAGATAGATAGATAGAGACAGATAGAGAGAGCAAACAGTATGTTGGGTTACATATTGTTGCGAAGGCTGCGGAGAAGGCGTGCAAGGGAGGGAGCTGGGGAACATCAGCAACCTCCAAGCATGCCTGATCAACAGCCACCACCTGTTGCAAGTGAGGAGGCTCTGGCTCAGCAGCCACACAGGAGCCCATCCCCACCTGGAGGGCACAGGATGTATAGACGACCACCAAGGCCCAGGGTATACCGCCCAAGGGTCACCCTCTTTGGAATGACCGATGATGAGGTAATTGATCGCTACAGGTTGAGGCCTGACAGCATCATTGCCTTGTATGAGGTCATCAAGGAGCAGGTGGATCCCATCTACATCCACAACCATGCCCTAACTGGCCTGCAGAAACTACTCTGTGCCATGCACTTCATGGCAAGCGGGGCCTTCCAGTCCACAGAGGGTTACGCATCTGGCATGTCACAGGCCACATTCTCCAGGGTGCTGGCCCAGGTCCTGCCAGCCTTCAAAAGCAAGGCCAGTACCTATATACATTTCCCCACCACCGACATGGACTGGATACAAGTCAAGCAGGCCTTTTACGCAAGGGGAGGCATGCCCAGGGTCATGGGTGCTATAGATTGCACCCATGTCCGAATTAAGGCCCCAGCACGTGACGCACAGATATTCATCAACAGGAAGAACTTTCACTCCATCAACGTGCAGATGGTGTGTGACAGCCATATGAGGATAATGAATGTCTGTGCAAAGTATCCTGGCAGCTCACATGATTCATACATTCTCCAAAACTCCTCAGTCCACAGAGATTTCGAGAATGGAACTTTTACAGGGGGATGGCTTTTGGGTGAGTTCACAATACAAAATCACATCACATACACAGGCGTACACACAACGCTGCTTAGCATGCTCCTGACCCACAGCTACTACGTCTACCACACAAAACATCATTCACACAACATGTGCTCCCTGTCTCACCATGTCACTCACATTACACAGGTGATGCTGGCTATGGATGCAAGTCCTGGCTACTGACCCCTCTGGCCAATCCTCGAACACATGCCCAGGAAAGCTACAACCAGGCTCATGGCAGAACGAGGAATGCCATTGAGCGGACCTTTGGCCTCCTCAAGTCAAGATTCCGATGTCTGGACCACTCTGGGGGAGCACTGCAGTATGCACCTGGAAAGGTGTGCGACATCATTGTGGCGTGCGCAATACTGCACAACATCGCAGTGGACACCAGGCTGCTGGAGCACATCCAGGCCCCCCCCATACAGGAAGTGCCCATGGACATCGGACACGTTGAGGAGACCCTGAGAGGGACACAGATCAGAGACAGGCTCATCACGGAACACTTTACATGTGAGTATAACACAGGCATGCAAACAATCCATGCAAGTCCCCCATCAGTCCTGGGACACTAACCACACTGCACATTTTGTTCTGTCTCACCCCACAGGAACAGTGACACAGCACTGCACTGGCAGCGGACGTGGCAAATTGTGTGTGTGGACTCAAAAACCATCCTCCATTCCACTCTCCACGTTGACATACAGACCCCAAGGATATCACGCACACCCTCAGGAGAAACAAGGTACAACACATAACCCATGTTCATCGCCTTACAGGGCTTGATTGACAGCAGCTAACTTGATTTGCCATGAGCATAGCCAGAGCAACCATGCTAGCCTTGTAGCGAAAGAGTGTTATCCAATGCTATGCATTGGATAATACTCCGTCACATCAGGGGTTAAAGGGCCATTGGACTCAATATGGGACCTGTACTGTGCTACAGCTGAGAAGAGCAGCACAGGGGTGGATGTACAGTGGTATGGGCACACAATGTAGAGGTCATGAGACGTAGATCAGATTACCAGGGACACCATGCTGACCTGTGAGTGTGCAGACATATGTGCCCCCGACATGAATACACACATCAACAAATGTGTCCTAACAGTTCCATGGAACAAATGACATTGGGCTGCCACTGTCACATTAACAGTGGCACCCCAAATTCATTACTTCCATGGAGCTCTCAGAACACTTGTTGATGTGTGTATCCATGTCAGGGGCACATATCCATAGGGCTGGGGCACATGTCCTTAGTTCTCCACATAATTGGTTACAGATGAGTACACAACACATTGTCAAGCAATGGTTTGTGTACTCACCTGTAACTGTGAAAATTGAGGGGATCAAAAAGACTAAATTGTTGTTGCTTGATGATCAGTTCAGGTCAACTGCTCCAAATCCTGTCCTCTTCTTCCACAGGCATCCGTAACATGATCCATCCTTGAACTGAAGTTCTTCTATGTGACTGGATTGATGTCTTGACATCACCTTCATGGAGATCACCCCTTGCTGTTTATGTTGATGTTGTTGGTGATGCAAAGTTTGACCTGAGGTTCACACAAACCTCTACTGGATCATTTTCATATAGACACAGAAAACACTAATTCCTGAGTTTTATAACCTGTACAGTTAGGATGTTCAGCTACAGAGTTGTCAAACCTTGTGGACAACACATGAGCTGGGCAGCAGTGTTACTAAAGTACTATTTTTTTGTTTCAAAGTACATTTAGTGTTCTCATACAGGTGTTCAATGCATATAGGCAATACACAGAAAACACATGTACATCCTAATGTACTTTGAGACACAATAAAGATGAACCATCACCATTCTATCTGTGTCTGTAGGAGGATATATTTGAGAACACAGTTGTCAATGCGTTACCACACCCAGGGTAGAGTATCCCCATACATGGAAAGGCATCACCCATATCACAGGACTCCACCACTTGTTTGCAAGTGAGTGGACTCAGTGATGTATTCACGCTAACAGATGGTGGCAGTGATACACTAATGTGTTGTGGGAATGATAAAGAGGTGATAAAGGGGACATACTTCCACAGTGAATTCCTGTCCACAGTTAATGTGTTGCTCAGTATAATCAATGTTCAGTGATATTGTTCCACTGGGACATATCACAGTACATGACCAAGTGGACAAGTGTTTTCACTGGGGAAGTCTGTTACACCCTTAGAAAAAACAACAAGTCAACTTACTGGAGGCCCCAATGCTCACCCCAGGATATCAATGTGTGTGCTACACATTGAAATCCTAGGTTGAAAACATTGGCTTCCCCAGTCAGTCTGTTGCACAATGAGTGTGTGAATCCAAGACAATATGGATACATGTCCCATTTATCTGTCCTGCTTGTTATCTCACCGCTAAGCCATTTGTTTGGTTATCCCCTTAACCCTCTGAGTGCCAGAGTGGTACCCAACGCATTTCTTTGCAATGCGTTGCCTACCACTCTGGCTATCAAAGGGTTAAACACAACATATGATGTAGATGAATGTTCAATGTTGTACCAAATGTTGGGCTAAGGGGAATGTTTTGTTATGCAAAATCAACACACAACATTGCCATATAACACAGTTGTGTAATATGGCAACAGGGATGTTTTTACAGTTGATTTTGTACAACGATGTGTGTGTGAACCCATGTTGTAACATCCCACAAACATCTTACCTAGGCAGGAGTTGTATTCACTGAATTGTTTGGCAATGCATTGGAGACAACTCTGCCACCCAAATCTATGACCAAATTCAAAGCAGATCAGACAGGATTCAAAAGCACAATGTTCCTTTATTCAGGGGAAATTTAACATGTTGGGCATTTTATTTTTTTTTCTTAGGGGGGGGGGCTTAGACTGTGTGGCAGAAGTGGATAACCTGGATGATCTCCTGGTCACCCTTTGCCCCCTAGGTGTGGCTTCGGGGGTCACATTAGAGGGGGTGGTGGGGGCAGTGGATCCCTCTGTGGAGCGCAGGTTTTCCCTCTCCAAACGTAAGTCCTCCCTGCGGTTCAGCTCTCTCAACTCCACCAGTAGCTGTGCAAGCAGGTCCATCACCCCCGTGTGTAGCTGATGGAGTTGAGTGTTGATCCTCATGACCTCCGACTCCAGGGCATGGATCCTTGCCTCTATCCTGTTAGTGTTTATACGGGATTCCCTACGGCTCCTGGTGATGTTGTCATTGGTGCGGAGGCTTGACCTGAGTAGTCTCCTTTGCAGAGCCATACACTCAGCTTCCATCCCCGTGGGCCGTTCACTGCTGGTGATGCTTGTGCCTGGTGAATCAGCTGCTGCTGTGTCCTCCTCTGCTGGTGCTGTGTCCTCCTCTGCTGGTGCTGTGTCCTCCTCTGCTGCTGGTGTGTCCTCCTCTGCTGGTGCTGTGTCCTCCTCTGCTGCTGCTGTGTCCTCCTCTGCTGGTGCTGGTTGTGCTGCAGATAGGTATGTGCCCACCACATCAATTGACCCACTGCTGCCCACCGATGTCTGTGCTGGTGGAGGTGGTGGGGTAAACACGTCCCTTCGCATAGGCTGTTGGGGCTCCCCAAGCAGGCCCAGGTGTTGGTAGTCGAGTGGCCAAGGGTCAAACCTTGGCCACTGGTATGTGCTTGGCCCCCACCTAGGATCATACCTGGGGCCATGCTGGGGAGCCATCCAGGAGGGTAGGTCAATCTGTGGGTATGGCCCGTATTGGGTGGTGGCCACATCACCGGGCAGCCATTGCCTCCCTGGTGGTGGTGGTGCTGCTGCTGCTGCTGGGGGATAATAGCTCCTGGAGGTGGTGGGGGGCATCCAGTCACTGTAATAAGTCGGTGCAGGCAGAGTTGGTGCAGGCAGAGTTGATGCAGGAAGAGTTGGTGCAGGCAGAGTTGGTGCAGGCAGAGTTGATGCAGGCAGAGTCGGTGCAGGCAGAGTCGGTGCAGGCAGAGTCGGTGCAGGCAGGGTTGGTGCATCCAGCTGGCCAAGAGGTGTGGATGTCGTTGGGTACGGTGCCCACTGGCTAGTCCCCTCCTCCAAATACTCCTCACTGGGTGGAGAGGTGGCCTCCTCCATGGGCTCCTGATGTGCTGGAGACACATAACCTGTGTGGAGGATTGAGATTGTGTGATCAGTAAACTTAGCCATGATGGTGTCAAATTGATATTAATACTTGAAATGTGTAAAGGAACATATATGTTGTATGGTGTATCCCCCTGTGTGAAACAGCGGTACTCCTACTGGTGATGGGTGTTGTATTCTACATGTATTGCAGCTCAGAGTTGAATTCCTTTGGTGCCACATCCCAGTGGCCTGAAATTGTACATTTGCGCTGTTGCCACATCATCCTTTGTGGATATCTGCTCCCTGGACCAAAGCTAGCCAGAGGATGGTCTGGCAACATTGGCATAGTACATTTTCAGGCCACACTGATATTGTCCATGGAATATTCAACTTTGAGCTGTTATACTCTTGTGATGAAACACCTTTCAGTAGTGGGAATACCCTTGCATTACCCGGTGGATCAATCCTATGACATGTATTTTTCCTTTCACATTTTAGGTATTACTATCTCTTTAACGGGATAGCAATGGTTAATTTCACCTTGATGTAACATTGCAGGCATCATAGAGAGATGTTTAGAAAGATGTTGCTGTATGTGACAGCTGGAGATGTCAGTCATTTGACCACACGGAGGCTCTTCAGCAGACTCCACATTGACCCATTTGGAGATAACTACATCTTTGCCATTGTCTACTAAGTGTTCCTGGTTTGTAAGCACGCTCTGTGGACCATGTCAATGATGGATCCATCTCCAATTGGTTCAATTTTGGGTCTGCTGAAGAGCCTCCGTGTGGTCATATGACTGACATCTCCAGCTGTCACATACAGTAACATCTTTCTAAACATCTCTTTATGATGCCTGCAAGGTTACATCAAGTGAAATTAACCATTGCCATGCCAAGGTACACAGTGAGGAATATGGTCTGATATGTGTGTATATGTACCTTTCATGTGGGTACAAACATATCCTTGATAGATATGAACCCAGAGATCTGTTCAGAACATGTGATTGTCTAACTGCCTATATATGTACAGCCATTGTACAGCCATCACAAATGAACTTTCATAGATACAAGTGATACCCATCCAAGTAGGTGTAATATACTGGGTATATGTACTCTGATGATGATATCAATATGAGTTATTTTGTTGAGGGTGCACATATATGGGCAGTTGGACAATCACACGTACTGAACCGAACTCTGGGTTTACATCTTGTTGGGACCTATTTGTACCCATTTGAAAGGGACATATCCACATACAAATCTGGTTGTTTTTCTTTCTGTACATATCTTTTTTGAATAGATCTGCAGTGTGATTCAAGTAGTATTCATCCCTATGTTATCAGTTCATCCCGTACAGTGCTGGATTTTGTCAGATTAGACATGTCCCTCTCTGGTTGTCATGATGGTATCCTATGCATTGCATTGTGATGCATGGGATACCACCGTGGCAATCAGGGATTGATGTACATTACAGGATTCTGTCCATGAGGTCTGTTCAAGTTGAATCCTGAGGGGCAACAATCAAGCCAGTATTGAAGGATATCATTGATTGAGGCCTTTTTTTTCCTGGATCAGCCCATCCATCCTTCTGTGTGAGGCAGCCAGACCCGATCATAGATATCCATAATCCCTGGCCTGTTATTGACCAAACCTCAATGGTTCATATTTGGTTCCCATATGTATCCTGCAAATAGTGTCTGGTGTACCATCCATCCATGGCATCAGCACTCCTGAGGATCTATATGTGAATCAAATGTGAGCTATGTAAATTGAAGTTAGCGTAAATTATTGCATACACAACACCAAGGCCAACTTTTTCACCTTTAGTTATGTGTGATTGTTTTTGGCCTGTGTGTTGCACATACAAGCATTTATTCTCAGTGGCACTGTGATTTGTGACCTGATCCATCCTGTTGGTGATTCAGTAAGCGGTTAAGTGGACCTGATGAACTGATTATGATGCTGACTTCTCCGCTGACCTCATTTCCCCATCTGCAATGTTTTCTATGGAGTCCACACAATGGGGCCTGTGCAGCTTGAATCCTGTTATTGGATGTTCTCCATAGACTAACATTGTAATTGGTAAAGTGAGGGTATGTAAGTGTCAAATTCTCTACATCAGCTCTTTTTCACCGCTTAGTGAATGTCCCCTATGTGTCATGTAATTGTTAACCTATCGACATGTGTTTGTTGTCTGGTTAACCCTTTGAGTACCAGAGGGGTTGCCAAAGCATTGTTGATCGATGCATTGATGATCCCTCTCGCACTCATGGGGTTATGTGCTGGATTCCCTGTGTGAACATGGGTAACACTGTGTGACAACAATTGTGATGTTTGACATACAACACTTTACTGAGCATGGTTTGTGTGTATTGTGTGTGATCAGCACAGCAACATGAGGGTTAACCAGGGAGTTGGACAGGTTTTGGCCTTGTTGAACATTGACATTTGTCCTTGTCTTGACAGGGTGCTGTGTTGGTGCAATTGTGTGGTTGAATGAAGGGCAGATGTTGGGATGTGAGTGCTTGTTTGTGATGGGTGTGTGGTTTGGGGTGGTGTGTGGTTTTGGGGTGATGCACTTACCGGTGGTGTGGAGGCTCCTCTCCTCCCCAGTGTCTGATCCTCCAGGGACCCCCTCAATGAGGGTAGACGACAGTGTCTGCCACAGCCTCTCCTCCCATGCGCTGAAGGTGATGGGAACAGGTGGCCCACCTCCGGTGGCTCGGGCGTGCAGGGCGGCATCCCCCATCTTCCTCTTCACCTGCCTTTTGCAGTCGCCCCATCTCTTCTTTATTGAGTCAACATCCCGTCTGCAGGTGGCCACCGCATTAACTCTGCTGCAGATTTGACTCCAGGCAGCTCTCCTCCTCGCAGACAGGCCAGGGAGTCTGTCCCCCGGGAAGAGGACACTCTCCCTCTCCAGCACAGCCTCCACGAGGGCCGTGTTTTCTTCCTCGGTATATCGGGGATCCTTGACCCTGTCCCCCTCAGCTCCGGCATGCGAGGAGTCAGACCCGGAGTGTCCTGCCTGCTCTGCCCCTGCCTGTGTGTGGTGGTCCCCAGGCACTACCCCTCGTCCCACTGGGATCTATCCCTCTTCTTCATAGTGTGCCTGTTCTTGTGGGCCTGGTCCCCCTCCGCCCTGCGTATCTCCCTCTCCCACCCCTGCTCTGCTGAGGGATCCCCTCCTGACCTTCCTCCTCCTCCTCCACTAGTCTCCCCATCCCTCTCTCCTGTCCTCCTCTCCTGGCCATCATTCACCCACTCACACCCAGGCACTCTCACACGCCCTCACAGACACACTCGATCCCACTCACTCTCTGTCACACACTTTCACTCACGGATTCACACTGTGAAAGTAAAGTTTAAAATGTGGAAGGTGTGATGAAAAAAAAAAGACTATGTGTATGTATGTGTATGTGTTTGTGTTTGTATGGATGTATGTGCTATGTGCAAAAGTGTGCTATGTGTCTATTTAAATGTACTTCTCTCCAAGATCCCTCTACCTTAATGCTGTGTATGCTTCTCTCTCTATCTCTCTCTCTCTCTCTAAACGCTATCCTCGACTCCTGGGTCCTGTGCTCTAGCTTGCTGAAACTCGAAACACAGACAGGGTGTAACCGTTATTTTGAGGTATATATAGGTGTATTTGAACATTTTTGATACTTTGGGGCCTTGGGATTGGCTGTAGGTTTGAATTTTGTTTGTGCATCTATCAGGGTTGCTAGACAACGGCAGCCGTAATGTAACATTTTGAGTTAAGTTGTGTTTTAACGGGTGTTTGGGATGCACGGTGATGCAAAATCAGGTGCGACGCTGGTTTTTGTTTAACGTGTTTTTGTAGTGCCTATGCCTGATAGCTATTCTTGAACGCTTACCTTTGAATCTGCCGTAAACCATGTGTTCTTTGCGGCCGATGTGCCTTTTTTACTTAGCGGATGGTTTAACGGCTGCCTTTAAATCTAGGCCTTAAAGGGCAAAACAAAACACCCGTTACATAGGAAAATACACAAAATGCTTACCGCACAACCATGTAAATGGGAAAATTAACCCGTGCAATGCCAAAATAACACAAAAACATGCACACACAACACAAATCACTCCACACACAACAACCAACACCACAGGGACAACGACACACAAAAAAACAACAACACAACATGGCACGGAACAATGGGGGTTATCACACAAAGCGGACACCTGCAAATACAAGCTCACCTGGGCAACATCAACACGCGACCTGCACCCCACAACTGCACGCCCGCAAATGGCACACACATAACAAGCACAACACACCACATCTTATAACACACACACACCTGCAAACACTTACCTGGACAAAAACAACTCACCATTGGTTAGCACTCACCTCATCACCACACCTACACAACGCCCTAGCAAGTACTTAAAGGGACAACTCAACACACTCACTTGTGGCTTGTTTTCCACTCAGGGAGGGAGAGAGAGAGATAGAGAGAGATAGAGAGAGAGAGAGAGAGAGGTAGAGAGAGAGAGACAGATAGAGACAGATAGAGAGCAAACAGTATGTTGGGTTACATATTGTTGCGAAGACTGTGGAGGAGTGCAAGGGAGAGAGCTAGGGAACATCAGCAACCTCCAAGCAAGCCTGATCAACAGCCTTCACCTGTTGCAAGTGAGGAGGTTCTGGCTCAGCAGCCACACAGGTGTCCATCCCCACCTGGAGGGCAGAGGATGTATAGACGACCACCAAGGCCCAGGGTATACCGCCCAAGGGTCACCCTCTTTGGAATGACCGATGATGAGGTCATTGATAGCTACAGGTTAAGGCCTGACAGCATCATTGCCTTGTATGAGGTCATCAAGGAGCAGGTGGATCCCATCTACATCCACAACTATGCCCTAACTGGCCTGCAGAAACTACTCTGTGCCATACACTTCATGGCAAGTGGGGCCTTCCAGTCCACTGAGGGTTACGCATCTGGCATGTCACAGGCCACATTCTCCAGGGTGCTGGCCCAGGTCCTGCCAGCCCTCAAAAGCAAGGCCAGTACCTATATACATTTTCCCACCACCGACATGGACTGGATACACGTCAAGCAGGCCTTTTACGCAAGGGGAGGCATGCCCAGGGTCATGGGTGCTATAGATTGCGCCCATGTCCGGATTAAGGCCCCAGCACGTGACGCACAGCTATTCATCAACAGGAAGAACTTCCACTCCATCAACGTGCAGAAGGTGTGTGACAGCAACATGAGGATCATGAATGTCTGTGCAAAATATCCTGGCAACTCACATGATGCATACATTCTACAAAACTCCTCAGTCCACAGAGATTTTGAGAATGGAACCTTTACAGGGGGATAGCTAGTGGGTGAGTTCACAAAATAAAATCACACCACATACACAGGCGTACACATCACGCTGCTCAGCATGCACCTGACCCACAGCTACTACGTCCACCACACAAACATCATTCACACAACATGTGCTCCCTGTCTCACCATGTCACTCACATTACACAGGTGATGCTGGCTATGGATGCAAGTCCTGGCTACTGACCCCTCTGGCCAATCCCCAAACACATGCCCAGGAAAGGTACAACCAGGCTCATGCCAGAACGAAGAATGCTATTGAGTGGACATTTGGGCTCCTCAAGTCAAGATTCCAATGTCTGAACCACTCTGGGGGAGCACTGCAGTATGCACCGGCTAAGGTGTGTGACATCATTGTGGCGTGCGCAATACTGCACAACATCGCAGTGGACACCAGGCTGCTGGAGCACATCCCGGACCCCCCCATACAGGAAGTGGCCATGGACATCGGCCATATGGAGGAGACCATGAGAGGGGCACAGATCAGAGACAGGCTCATCACGGAACACTTCACCTGTGAGTATAACACACGCATGCAAACAATCCATGCAAGTCCCCCATCAGTCCTGTGACACTAACCACACTGCACATTTTGTTCTGTCTCACCCCACAGGAACAGTGACACAGCACTGCACTGGCAGTGGACGTGGCAAATTGTGTGTGTGGACTCAAAAACCATCCTCCATTCCACTCTCCACGTTGACATACAGACCCCAAGGATATCATGCACACCCCCAGGAGAAACAAGGTACAACATATTACCCATGTTTCTCACCTTACACGGCTTGATTGACAGCAACTAACTGGATTTGCCATGATTATAGCCTGAACAACCATGCTAGCCCAGTAGCGAAAGAGTATCATCTAATGATATACATTGGATAATACTCAGGCACATCATGGGTTAAAGGGACATTGCACTCAATATGGGACCTGTACTGTGCTACAGCTGAGAAGAGCAGCACAGGGGTGGATGTACAGTGGTATGGTCACACAATGTAGATGTCATGAGATGTAGATCACATTACCAGGGACTCCATGCTGACCTGTCAGTGTGCAGACAAATGTGCCCCCGACATGAATACACACATCAACAAATATGTCCTAACAGTTCCATGGAACAATATGACATTGGGCTGCCACTGTCACTTTCACAGTGGCAGCACAATGTCATTACCTCCATGGAGCTCTCAGAACACTTGTTAATGTGTGTATACATGTCAGGGGCACAAATCCATAGGGCTGGTGCACATGTCCAAAGTTCCCCACAGAATTGGTTACAGATGAGTACACAACACATTGTCAAGCAATGGTTTGTGTACTCACCTGTAATCAAGAAGATTGAGGGGATTAAAAAGACTAAATTGTTGTTGCTTGATGATCAGTTCAGGTCTACTGCTCCAAATCCTGTCCTCTTGTCCCACAGGCATCCGTAACATGATCCATCCTTGAACTGAAGATCTTCCATGTGACTGGATTGATGTCTTGACTACACCTTCATGAAGATCACCCCTTGCTGTTTATGGTGATGTTGTTGGTGATGCAAAGTTTGACCTGAGGTTCACACAAACCTCTACTGGAACATTCTCATATAGACACAGAAAACACTAATTCTTGAGTGTTTTAACCTGTACAGTTAGGATGCTCAGCTACAGAGTTGTCAAACCTTGTGGACAACACATGAGCAGGGCAGCAGTGTTACTGAAGTAGTATGATTTAGTTTCAAAGTACATTTAGTGTTCTCATACAGGTGTTAAATGCATATAGGCAATACACACAGAAAACACATGTACATTCTAATGTACTTTGAGACACAATAAAGATGAACCATCACCATTCTATCTGTGTCTGTAGGAGGATATATTTGAGAAAACATTTGTCAATGCGTAACCACACCCAGGGTAGAGTATCCCCCATACATGGAAAGGCATCACCCACATCACAGGAGTCCACCACTTGTTTGCCAGTGAGTGGACTCTGTGATGTATCCATGCAAACAGATGATGGTGGCAGTGATGCACCAATGTGTTGTGGGAGTGATAAAGAAGTGATACAGGGGACATACTTCCACAGTGAATACCTGTCCACAGTATCTGTATTGCTCAGTATAATCCATGTTCTGAGATATTGCTCCACTTTGACATATCTCAGTACATGGGCTATATCAATGAACAAACAGACTAAGTGGACATGTGTTATCACTGGTGAAGTCTGTTACACCCTTAGGGAAACAGCAGCTCAACTTACTGGAGACCCCAATGCTCACCCCAGGATATCAATGTGTGTGCTACACATTGAAATCCTAGGTTAAAAACATTGGCTTCCCCAGTAAGTCAGTTGCACAATGAGTGTGAATCCAAGACAATATGGATACATGTCCCATTTATCTGTCCTGCTTATGATGTCCGTGCTAAGTCACAGAGCTGTTTGTCTGGTTATCCCATTAACCCACTGAGTGCAAGAGTGGTCCCCAACGCATTTCTTTGCAATGCGTTGCCTACCACTCTGGCACTCAAAGGGTTAAACACAACATATGATGTAGACGAATGTTCAGTGTTTTACAATTTGTTGTGCTAAGGGGTATGTTTTGTTGTTCAAATTCAACACACAACACCGCCATATAACACAGTGGCGTAATATGGCTCCAGGGATGTATTACAAGTTGAATTTGTACAACGGTGTGTGTGTGAACCCATGTTGTAGCATCCCACTAACATTTCACCCAGGCAGAGGTTGTGTTCACTGCATTGTATGGCAATGCATTGGAGACAACCCTGCCACCCAATCCATAACTGAAGACACAACAGATCAGACAGGAATACAAAAATAGGTTTTTTTTATTGAGGGGAAAGTTGACAGGTTGGACCTTTCATTTTTTCCTTTTTGGGTGGGGGGCCTTAGCCTGGGTGCCAGAGGTAGATGCCCTTGTTGAACTCCTGGTAATCCTCTGCCCCCTAGGTGTGGCTTCAGGGGTAACACTGGAGGGGGTGGTGGTTGCAGTAGACCCCTCAGTGGAACGCAAGTTCTCCCTCTCCATCCTCAGGTTCTCCCTGCGGTTTATCTCCCTCAATTCCACAAGGACCTATGTTAACATGTCCATGAGACCAGTCCTGAGCTTCTGGAGTAGTGTGTTCCCCCTGGCCACCTCCGACTCCAGGCCTTGGATCCTGGTCTCCAATTGGGCAATGTTCCTTCTGGATTGCCTCCTGCTCCTTGTAATGTTGTTGTCAGTACTCCTGCTCGACCGGAGTAGTCTCCTCTGCAGGGCCATACACTCCGCCTCCATCCCTGTGAGGCGTGCGGTGCTGGAGGTGGATGTGCCCGGTGTCACTGGTGCTGCTGTTTCCTCTGCTGATGAGGGTGCTGAGTCTTCTGCTGCCGAGGGTGCTGTTTCCTCTGCTGCTGAGGGTGCTGTTTGCTCTGGTGCTGAGGGTGCTGTTTCCTCTTCTGCTGAGGGTGCTGTTTGCTCTGGTGCTGCTGAGGGTGCTGTTTGCTCTGGTGCTGCTGGAGGTGCTGTTTGCTCTGGTGCTGCTGGAGGTGCTGTGGCTGCTATGACAGCTGTTGGAGTGGCTGGTGCAGATGATGGGCATATGCCCACCACATCAAGTGACTCCGAGCTGCCCAATGATGTGTGTGCTGGTGGAGGTGTGAAAATGTCCCTAGGTAGGGGGCGCTGGGGCTCACCAATCAGGCCCAGGTGTGGGTAGTCCAGTGGCCATGGGTCATATGGTGGCCACTGATAGGTGCTTGGACCCCATACCTTGGGGCATGCTGTGGAGCCATCCAGGAGGGTGGGTTTAACTGGGAGGCATATGGCCCATATTGGGTGGTGGCCACTGTCCCTGGCAGCCATTGCCTCCCTGGCAGTGGTGGTGCTGCTGATGGAGGGTAGTAGCTGGTGGAGGTGGCTGGATGGGTCCACCTCTCCTCCTGTTGCATCCTGCCACTGTACTGGGGAGGTGCAGCTTGTGGTGATGCAGCCTGTGGTGGTCCAGCTTGAAGGGGTGCAGCCTGTGGTGGTCCAGCTTGAAGGGGTGCAGTAAGTGGTGGTCCAGCTTGAAGGGGTGCAGTAGGTGGTGGTGCAGCCTGTGTTGGAGGGGATGGTGATGGTGGGTAAGGTGACCACCGGCTGGTCCCCTCCTCTGTGTCCTCCTCACTGGGGGGGTGACATTGCCTCCTCCACTGTCTCCCGCTGGACTTGAGGGCCATAAGCTGTGTGGAGAAATAAGATGTTGTGATTAGTGACCTTAGCCATATGTTTGTGGAGACAGTTATACTTTGATATGTGGTGAAGCAAATTATATGTGTTTGGGTTAATCCCCCTGGGTAAACAAGGGTACACCCACTGCTGAAAGGTGTTGTTTGAGTTATTATAGGTGAAGGTTTCATTTTGAGGTGCAATATCACAGTGGGCCGAAATAGTACAGTGGGGCTGTTGCAACACCCTCCCATGTAGATATCTGGTCCCTGTACCAGAGCTGTCCACATGATTGTGTAGTAACAGCACCACTGTACAATTTCAGGCCACTGGGGTATTGCCCCTGACATATCCATTTCTGAGCTGTGATACCTTTTGAATCAACACACCTTTCAACAGTAGGAATACCATTGTTTAACTCGGGGGAGGGGGGTGAATCCAACAACATATATTTATCTTCACAACTCGTAGGGATGGCTATCCCTCCAGGGGGATGGCAAAGGTTAAGTCCAATTTGATGTCATATTGTAGACATTGTGAAAACAGATGTTGTTCGCTGTTAGTCCTATCCCTCCTACCCTCATGGTTGTTCAGATATTGCTCTATGTGACAGATGTAGATTTCAGTCATTTGTCCACACAAGGACTTTTCAGCAGAGCCCAAATCGCCCCATTTAGAGAACAATACTTAATTGGAATGGTGTACAGAGTGTGCATGGTTTGCATGCACACTCTGTGGACCATTCCAAAGAGGTATTTATCTCGAAATGTTGCGACTTTGGCTCTGCTGAAGAGCCTCCGTGTGGTCAAATAATAGATATCTCCACCTGTCACATAGAGCAATATCTGTATAACCATGAGTGTTGGAGGGATGGGACTTAGATCAAGACACATCTGTTAACGATGACAATGATATGACATCATGATGACATTACCCATTGCTATCCCATTACAGTGACACACAAGTAGAAATGGTCACATATGTATGTGGATATGTACCCTTCATATGGATAGAGAAATATCCTTCCAAGATGTGAAGCCAGAGAGCAGTTCAGTAGGTGTGATTGTCTTACTGGCTATACATGTGCACCCATCCAACAAGACATTGTATTGATATGATGGATATGAACATACTTCGTATATCCCATCTACGTAGAGTGTGATATATTATGTATGTGTATTTGGATGGTAGCAATGTAGGTTGATTTGTGATGGGTGCACATATCTGGCCAGTAAGGCAATCACATCCACTGAAGTGATCTCTGTGTTCACATCGTGTTGTAACATATTTAGTAACATTTGAATCCTAAGGGCAACAATCCAGCCAGTAGTGAGGGATATCTTTGATTGAGGCCTGTTTTTTCTCTGTGTATGAGCCCATCCATCCTTCTGTGTGAGGCAACCGTACTCAATCCTAGATATCCATCAGTCATGGCCTGTTGGTGACCAAGGTACAATGATGTTTGCTATTTGTTTCCCATGTGTATCCTGCAAAGAGCGGCTGGTGTACCATCCATCCATGGCATCAGCACCCCTGTGGATCCATGTGGGAATCAGATATGGGATATGTCATTTCAAGTCAGAGTAAATGATTGCAGCCCCAACACCAATGCCTACTTTTTCCAGCTTGAAATCTGTGGAATAGTTTTCGGCCTGTGTGTTGCACCTACAAGCATTTATTCTGTATGACACTGTGATGTGTGACCTGATGCCCCCTTTTTGTGATTCAGTAAGCGGTGATGTTGAACTGATGAAGTGAACATGATGGTGACTTCTCCAGTGATCTCCTTTCCCCATTTCCAGTGTTTTCCATGGAGTCTGTACAATGGGACCTTATAAACTTGATTCTTGTTGTTGCATATTCTCCATGGACTAACACTGGTATTGGTGAAGTTAGGGTGTGTGAGGGTTACTTTGTGTCCACCATCTGTTTGTCACCGCTTAGTGAATGTCCCCTGTGTAGCATGTGATCGTTGTCCTATTGACTTGTTTGTTGTCTGGTTAACCCCTTGAGTACCAGAGGGGTTGCCAATGCATTGTTGATTGATGCATTGATGATCCCTCTAGCACTCAAGCGGTTAGGGTGGGGGTGGGGACATGGATGACATTGTGTGTGAACAGTGATGATCTAAGACAGATGACATTTTGAACATAACGGTTTGTGTATTGTGTGTGATGAGCACAGCGACAGGAGGGTTGAAGTAGGACTTTGACAGGTTTGTCCCAAGTTGGACGTTGCCATTTGTCCAGGTGTTGTGTCCTTTTTTTAACCCTCAGGGTGCTGTGTTGGTGCAGTTGTATGGCTGAGTGATGGACATGTGTTGAGGTGTGACTGTGTGTGCAGCTGGTGTTGGTTGCTGTAGTGTGTTGTTCTGTAGTGTTGCACTTACCTGTAGTGTGGAGGCTCCTCTCATCCCCAGTGTCAGCTCCTCCAATGACCCCCTCGATCAGGGTCGGGGACATGGTCTGCCGCACCATCTCCTCCCAGCCGCAGAAGGTGATAGGGACTGCTGGTCCACCTCCAGTGCCTCGGGCGTGCTTGGCGAGCTCGGTCATCTTGTTTTTGACGACCCTCCGGCAGTCGCCCCATCTCTTTTTGATGGACTCCACGTCCCGCCTGCATGGAGCCACCGCGTTGACCCGGCTGCATATCTGGTTCCAGGCTGCTTTCCTCCTCTCTGACAGGCCAGGGACCTTCGCTGTCGGGTGGAGAACACTCTGCCTCTCCAGGACAGCTTCCACGAGAGCCGTGTTCTCCTCCTCTGTGTATTTGGGGTCCCTGATCCTGCCCTCATCAGCTCCAGCATGGGAGGATTCTGAGCCGGAGTGCCCTGCCTGGTCTGACCCTGACTGTGTGGGGTGCTCCCCAGCAACTACCCCTCGTCCCACTGCAGGTTCTGTCCCTGTCCTGCGTGTGCCTGCTCTTGTGGGTCGGGTCCCCCTCCGCCCTGCAGATCTCCCTCTCCCACCCCTGCTCTGCTGAGGGATACCCTCCTGAGCTTCCTCCTCCTCCACTACTCTCCCCATCCCTCTCTCCTGTCCTCCTCTCCTGGCCATCACTCACCCAGTCACACCCAGGCACTCCCACAGGCCCTCACAGACACACTCGATCCACTCACTCTCTGTCACACACACTTTCACTCACAGATTCACACTGTCAAAATAAAAAGTAAAATGTGTAAGGTGTTATAAAATAAAAGGACTATGTGTATGTATGTGTATGTGTATGTGTTTGTATGTGTGTATGTAATAAGTGCAAAACTGTAATATGTGTATAGTAAGTGCACCTCTCTCCAAACTCCAAACTCAAAAATCTCCTTCTACCTCCGATGAATGCTCCTGTCTCCCTCTCTCTAATCACTATCCTCCGCTCCTGGGTCCTAATATCTGGCTCTGAAGAACTCGATAACAGACAGTGTGTGACGATTATTTTTGGGTATATATAGGTGTATTTGAAGTTATTTGATACATTGGGGCTTTGTGATTGGCTGTGTGTTTGAATTTGTTTTTGCATCAATCATGGTTGCTAGACAACGGCAGCCGTTATATTACATGTTGTTTTGAGCACAGTTATCGTGTGATTTGGCCGTCCGTTGTGCATTAACATGAGCGACAAAGGCTTTTGTGTTACGTGTTTTTTGTGTGCCTACGCTCGATAGCTATTCTCGTAGAGTAGCTATTGAATCTGCCGTAACTCCTGTATTATTTGCGAGCGATGTGCCTTTTTCACTTAGCGGCTGGTTTAACGGCTGCCTTTAAATCTAGCCCTAGGTGTTTATTACTTCCAGCATCTCATACAACCCCAATCAGAACAAAACAATTCAGAAAAAAACAGAATCCTCTGAATGTAGAAGAAAAAAACTTTAACAGAGGCACACAACCCAGCAGTAATACACAATATTTATTTATGGAAACAATATGTATGAGATACAAAAGGACTCTTAAAAACAGCTGGATCGGGGGACCTTCCATCATAATAAACTGGATAGACAATAATACTGCATAGGTAAGAATAACAAGAAAAAAGCAAGCAGAATAATAACATCCAGTTATCACAAATACATCCAAAAACCTCCCACCGGATCCAAATAACCACCTAAGACTATATATCAAAACACTTGAGTATAAAGTGCCAATAGTGCAAAAAATAATATGTATGTCAATAAGAAAGTACAAATGCTATTACAACAAAATGTGCAAATACTTATCTAGCAAATGTGCAAGGTCAAAATCACGGTAGGCGGATGAAAAATCAACAGGGTCACCCCTATCAAGCACCACACAAGCCCAACGCGTATCGCCAAATGGCTTTGTCAGGGGATAATCATCCGGTGGTGAAGGCTCAGTTCAAAAAGAAAATCAGGACCAATAGCAGAGCATGACCAAGAAATGCTATGTGATGGAACTCCAGCAGCCAAGAAACTGCACTTAGAGTGATACCGGATTGGAGAAAATCTTTTGGGAGTGAGAGAGCAGGTCGTATAGAACCTCAGTGTAAGTGAGATATTTTCTTATATTTTGGTTTCTCTAGGCAGTACTGAGATCATATTATTCCCTCTTTTCATAGTATTTGGGATGATCTATTGGAACTGTATCCAAAACACATAACAAGTGAAGAATCTTTAGATAGTTGGGTGAACTGTAATTATGGACATATAATTAATTGAACATATATATTATATCCTGTACAAGTTGGACTCCAATATTTACTTATATCAGATATCCTATCGACCTTATTTCTGTTGAATTTTGTTTATGATGAATAATTATTGTTGACCAAAGTTATATTCCGCATAGAGTGACAATTAATCATGCATGAAAGTCTAAATTAAGCATTATTTTATTGAAGCACCATTAGCATTTTCTCTTTTTTTCTATTTTACTAGTCTGTGACAGAAGACAAGCGGGTGGCTGCATGAATAAATGATTTAAGTTGTATGTGATTTATAGAGCGTTGAAGCACCTCCTTTTCTTTGATATAAATAATATCCTATTGCCCACAAGGGGCCACAAATAAGAAACAAGATATCGTGTTGGTATCGTTAGAGGAATGCACTCACATGCAACACACTGCAAACCAAGCACATGTAAAAGACCATTTCAGTGAAATAATTATTTTTCACTAATGTGATCTCGGCTCAGCTGCAGAGCCTCAAGCCTGTCATACGACAGACTTCCCCTGCAGTCAGTACAACCCTGACTTCAGGGAAGGTGGAGGGAGGGGGGAACTTTGCCTTCGGTTATCTCTCAAACCATAAAGGTTTGAGAGATGAACCTGGAGGCTATAAAATTATTTTACAAATATGTACCATATGGGGGATAGTAATAATAAAGTATTACTAATCCTTTAAGGCCTTTACTGGATAGCCACGCAGTGGAGTACTTTGATGCATGCGATGGAGCATTAACCTGCATAAAATTCATGGTCTTCTTGAAGTATGCAGACTTTTTCCTGTACCACTGCTTGAAGAAATTGTCTTCTAAAAACTGGCAGTAGGTTTGGGAGTTGAGTTTGTGTCCACCTTCAACCCGAAAATGTCCAACTAGCTCATCTTTGATAATGCCAGCCCATACTAGTACCCCTCCTCCACCTTGCTGGTATCTGAGTCGAAGTGGAGCTCTGTGCCCGTTACTGATCCAGTCACGGGCCCATCCATCTGGACCGTCAAGAGTCACTCTCATCAATCCATAAAACCTTTGAAAAATCTGTCTTCAGATCTTTCTTGGCCCAGTCTTGACATTTCAACTTATGTGTCTTGTGCAGTGGTGGTCAGGTTTTAGCCTTCCTTACCGTGGCCATGTCTCTGAACACCTAGTAATTCTGGACACTCCAGGTAGGTTGCAGTTCTGGAATATGACAACACTGTAGAATAATGGGTTCCTGGTAGCTTCATGTTTGATTCTTCTCAAATCTCTAGCACTTAATTTGCTTCTTTTTTTTCTCAACACGTTTCTTGCGACCCTGTTGACTATTTGCAACAAAACGTTTGATGGTTCTGTTATCACGCCCCAATATCTTAGCAATTTCAAGAGTGCTGCATCCCTCTGAAAGACTTTTAACAATTTTTGACTTTTCAGAGTCAATTATATCTCTTTTTCCTGAGGAAATGAAGCGGTCTAATAATTATGCACACCTTGACATAGGGTCTCCCTCACACCCTCTCTCATTACACAAATACACATCACCTGATATGCTTAAATCCAATAAGCAATCAGATTTATACAGCTTGGAGTTGGAAAATATGCATAAAAATGATGATTTGGTCAAAATACTCACTTTCCTAATAATTGTGCACACAGTGTATATCACGCATCCCCCATTCTAACAAATTATATTAGCTATCTATCAATTCTATACAATGTGCATAAGCAAAATATATATTAAATACTTTACATGTGAATTATTCTCTGTGCCAAGATTTGATTGGGCAACCTGATGACTACAATATATACCGGAGTTTGACTGAGTGGAGACAGTCTTTGTATTCTCCATATGCCCCATTCGGCTGGACTGACTGGTGTGTTAGTTAGGCGGTGATATTAAAAGTGATTCATCAATTCATTCTTGCCCAATATCTCTGGCAATTGAGACTGAATACTGCAAGACGATTTTACATTTGACGGCATTATTGTGGACTATTATCTTTATACAGATCACACTATGTGTTATTATTTTATTTTTTACATGTACATCATGATCTGATACTTGGAGCGATCTTTTGCGACCACTTACTTGAAAATTTATATTGCTGGTATGTAAGTAAGCATTTTTTCATCTGCTATATATGATGTCTTATTGATATCGTTTTATACAGTGTATTTTTATTATTTTGCAATTATATGTTAGTACCAATAGTCATTGTCACTTATATTTTAGGTTTGCACTTATATATATATACCCAGTTTCTTTTGTGTCTCACTTATTGGTTGCTAGCACATATATACCCAGTCTGTTTAGGTTATATTGATTGTCCAAATCTTTGTGTGAGCGCCTCTTATTATTCACTTTTTTATTATTTGACCTGTCTCAGTTTTTTCATTCAATCCTTCAGGAATAAATGTAGACAACTTAAAAATCCAAAAGGATTCACAGTTGTTAAGTGGTTGGAATCTACTGTATGAACTAGATGATGTCAGATTAGATGTGAAATATTTGGTTTTATCTGTATGCTCCTTTAAGCTCAATTGTATTTATTATGTCCATTTCTATGGGAGTCAGCGACTTGAATCCTGCTTTGTTTCAATATACGTTTTGGATGATTATTGGCAAAGCGACTAAGGGCCAAAGTATTTTTTAATGTCCTAACTCTCCTATAAACTACCTTAGGTTATTTTTGGGAGACATTTATTTAAAATGGGATCATCAAATCTTGCTAGACGAAGTGTTATAATTGGTAATAAAAAGTGGGTATTTATTAAAAAAGCTATTTTTATTCTGTTTTGGTCTTTTATTAACAATATGTATGCCATCTTCAAAATGTCTCAAAATCTCTAGCTATCTGATAAGAAGAGTAGATTAAATTAGGGGGCAGCGTTTTTGAAGGAATCATTCTTGGAATGTCTTAGATTGGTTATTATTGCCCCATAAAGACGAACAGTTCAGTTTGATAAATCTCAGTTGTCCATATGGAATATTGCATAACCATTTTAAATGGTGGCAACTACTGAACTCCAAATAACTGTTCCTATCAACAGATTTAAAATAGGTACGGGTAAGGATGTTCCATCCATCTCTACCCTCTAGTTCCAGATCTACAAATTGAATAATGGATTTATGCATTATAGAAGTAAAATGTATCTGTCATGAATTATGACTGAGATAATCAACAAAATTATCAATTTCGATATGGTTACCTTGCCAAATTATAATAATATCATCTAAGAAATGACGATAGAGCACCAAGCCTTTATTCCATTACCAGCATCACTCCCATATCATTGGAACAAGAGACTACTCAGCATCCCAAGCAGAAACAGTTTATATTCCCTGCTTGTGCATTTGTCAGGATGATTGATACCTGACAGCTCCAACTCTGAGTAGACACCTTGGATTTGCAAACATATATTTATTATTATAACCAAATTACGTTATATGGGTACCCTGTTTTCCTTTTTGTTGTTTTACATGGTCTTCTGTCTGGGGAGAGTGAGCAGTAGATTAGCAGGAAAGTTTTGAATTTGTATTTGTTACAGATTACCTTGGTTCCAGCACCGCAGCTTCAGACGATGCTCGATATGACGCTTTGGCATCAGCAGCTGTCCATGCCGCACGGATGTTGCTGGAATGATGCATGGTTGGATGCATCTAAGCTAGAGGCATCATCTATAGGCGTGAGGCTTCAAGCATGCAGCAGGCCTGTGTTTTATGTGTTTGCTTCCTGTAGTCTCCTCCTACCTACTTCCTCCCTCTGAGCTGCTCCTCCTACAAACTTCATGAGGAGGGGTTTAAAGGGCAGACTGAATTCTGACTCAGTTGCTCTTGCGTTGTTGTACAATACAGTTCTGTTTCCCTTGGGCTCTGTATATGACCTGACTTGTCTGACCATCCATTCTGGTGCTGACCTGTGGCTCTTTTGCCTGCTCCCAAATGTAGTGGACACCCAACCTGGCGCGGACCTGTGGCTCTGGCTGACTACCTGAACTGTTGTAACAGTTTTATGGACACTCAGACACAGTAGGTTTAGATAAAACCTACTCAGATAGTGAGATCAGCCTGAGGTGCCCAGGGTTAGACCAACCTCAGCTTGCAGCAGTAAAAGGTCAAGCGTACTGTGGTGCAACCAGATGGATCTACCACACTGGGTTGTCGCCCACGCGACACAATAGGACCGGGTCACAGTAACAAGACTGCCTGAGCAGCAACGAGGCAACAGAGGATCTGTCCGTAGACAGAGAGGACACCGGATGACAGCCCTTAGCCGGAGACCAGATGGAACCGCAGGCCCGGCCTGATACACAGAACAGGAATGTTCGCCAAACCCGGGTCGGTACACAGAGCAGGAACGTCAGCCAGGCCAGGTCGGTACACAGAGCAGGAACGTCAGCCAATCTGAGTCGGTATACAGATCAGGAACGTCAGCCAGGCCGGGTCGGTAACAGAGCAGGAACGTCAGCCAATCCGAGTCGGTACACAGAGCAGGAACGTCAGCCAGGCCGGGTCGGTACACAGAGCAGGAACGTCAGCCAATCCGGGTTGGTGCACAGAGCAGGAACGGCTACAGCAGAGTAGTCAGGCAGTCAGGGTCATACACAGACCAGGAACGGATAAAGCAGAGTAGTCAGGCAGTCCGGGTCATACACAGAGATCACACTAATTACTGGTACAAGAGCTGGCAACGGAAACACCACGAAAGGGCACCGGAGAAGTGACAGGGCCCAGTATTTAAGGACAAATACTGGGCAGAGCAAAGCCACACCAACCAATAAGAGGCATCAGGAAGTAAAACTGACAGAATGTCGCCAGCAATAACACAGGCACCGTGATAACTGTGTATGACCCGGCCTGTCTGAACATCCATCCTGGTGTTGACCTGTGGCTCTGTCTGACTATTCTCCTTGTGCGCTCCTATTTGGCTTAGACATCCTTTCTGGTGCAAACCTGTGGCTCTGGCTGACTACCCGCTCCATGTATTACCTGGCTTGTCTGACTACCCACTCTGGTGTATACCTGGGGCTCTGTCCACTGCACATCCAGCATACAAACACTCCATTGGATATCCTATCTGATACAAACCTGTGGCTCTGACTGACTACCCGTTCCGTGTTTGACCCGGCTTGTCTGACTATCCTTTCTGGTGCTGAGTAGGGGGCTCTGTCTGTTCCCTCCGCGTGTTGGTCCTCACTCCGCAGACACCCATCCTAGTGCAGACCTGGGGCTCGGTCAGACTCCTAACTTACTGACTGCAGGCTGAGTCAGTGCTAGTCCTTTGGGCGTTCCGAATTACCATGAGGCTCCAGTGGGCTGAGGCCTAGTCTCTGACAGTGTGGTGGATCTATTGGCATACTGCTATTCCTGATACAGTGCTTGTGTCACGTTTTGTTAAGACTCTCAGGCGTAAAGTTAGGTAAAAACACAACTTCATTGAAAAGTTTAAGACAATCCCATAGGATCTCATACACGTACATACATATACATAAAAATGACAGGGAAAGCAGTAATAATAGCGAATAGGCTCTACCGGCCCTGCCAATATACCAGGCAAGGCAGCCTGGATAGGCAAAACGAGTAATAGGTGGCTCTACCGACCCTGCCAATATACCGGGCAAGGCAGCCAGGACTGGTACACTCAGGATGGTTGGCTCTACCGGCCTTGCCAATATACCGGGCAAGGCAGCCTAGCGGAACACAAGGAATATACAGGCTCTACCGGCCCTGCCAATATACCGGGCAAGGCAGCCTAACGAAATACAAGAAGTATACAGGCTCTACCGGCCCTGCCAATATACCGGGCAAGGCAGCCTAACGGAATATGTCTAAATACAGGCTCTACCGGCCCTGCCAATACTGGGTAAAGCAACCCAAGATGGTAATGAAGGAAGGGTTCTACTGGCCTTACCAATATACCGGGCAAGGCAGCCTTAACGGAAAGGTTGGCAACCACTGAGGCCTCAGTGACCGTCAGATGACAAGAACAGTCACATGGATGACATGCAGAGGCTAATAAGATAAGTGGCAAACCACAGAATAACAGGAAGCCACCAGTACCCATGTACTGGGGAGTCAATGTAACTGCCTAGGACTTGACAGCATAAACCAGCCTGGAGCAAACCAGTACACACGTACTGGGGAACACAGACTACAGTGCAGTGTCAGCCAGGTGGCGATGGAGCGAACCAGTACCCGCGTACTGGGAACCCAATTGTATATCGAGGCAATAATAGCCGTGAGGTTGTGGAGCAAACCAGTACCGTGTACTGGGAACCCAATTGTATATCGAGGCAACAATAACCGCGAGGAGGTGGAGCGAACCAGTACCGTGTACTGGGAACCCAATTGTATATCGAGGCAACAATAGCCGTGAGGCCGTGGAGCGAACCAGTACCCGCATACTGGGAACCCAATTGATTATCGAGGCAACAATAGCCGTGAGGCTGTGGAGCGAACCAGTACCCGCGTACTGGGGAACCCAATTGTATATCGAGGTAACAATAGCTGTGAGGCTGTGGAGCGAACCAGTACCTGCGTACTAGGGAAACCAGCAAGGTTAGAAATGTCACCTAGGCGACCAGGGAGCATTCGCTGATACAGGTGAACTGGAAAGTGAGCGCTGCAGCAACACAGGAACCAGCATACACGTCGGTCAACCGGATCAGGAACGGCAGCGGGGCTGGCAGCAGGAAGCAGCGACACAGGACGACTCCAACTGGATCAGGAACGGAAACAGGAACCGCTGAACAGGAGAATCAGGAACTAGATGATCTCAGGATAGCAGAAACTCAGCAATGGCCCAATAAGCTCAGGAACAAGATGAAAAATGCGAGCAGCATAGAGACAACACAAAAGGGCAACCAAAGGGTGCCCAGGCTCAGACTAAATAGGCAATGCAGGGTGGGCTGAAGGCAGACAGCCAATGGGGAGCCCCCTACAGGTAACTGACACTAAAAGGCAGCTATCACGGGCACCATGATAGCTTGCCTCTTTGATCACCCTCTGTGTTATCTGTTTATGTGCATTACTATGATTATTCTAAAAAAAGATTGTTTTACTGTACCGTACTGACTCCTGGTGTATTCCTGGGAACCGTGACAGTCCGCAAGGGCCATGAATACGGATGGTAATAGTAATTCAGCTTTTCAAAGCATCCTGGATAGGATGGAGACACAAGATCAATGTATTGCAGCATTTGCTTCAGCCCCGATTCTGGTACACCTGAATCCCTCCCTGCCTTTTACCCTGGAGGTGGACGCTTCCGAAATTGGAGTGGGCCCTTTATTATCTCAACACTCAGCTCCTGGTGAAGGCCTACGCCCATGTGGCTATTTCTCAAAAGAATTGTCCAAAGGTGAGATGGTATACCAAATCGGGGACAGAGAATTGTTGGCCATTATTTTGGCCCTGAAGGAATGGCGGCATCTCCTAGAAGGTACTATTTCTCCGATCCTGATCCTTACAGCTCTCAAAAATTTGATTTACCTATCAGAGGCGAAACTCTTGTCTGCTAGGCAAGCCAGATGGGCTCTATTCCTGTACCAATTTAGTTTTGTGGTCTCCTACCTGCCGAGCTCCAAAAATGTGAAGGCAGATGCATTGTCCCGCCAGTTCTGCAGCCTCTCCAGAGAGGAGGTTCCACCAACCCTGATCATTCCGGCTGATCGGATCCTTGCGACCATACGGATTTGCATCACTTCTCCCCTGGTAAAGGAGATCTTGGCTGCCCAGGCTTTGGCTCCGGACGAGAAGCTGGGCGCAAAGTGTTTTGTCCCTGCACGATTACGTATTAAGCTGTTAAAAATGTACCATGCTTCCAAAACTGCAGGTCACATTGGTTGGGACAAATTGATCTGGTCATTGTCTAGAGTCTTCAGGTGGCCAAGTCTCAGATCGGATTATGCGGCTTTTATTGCTGCTTGTACAACCTGTGCACAAAATAAGACTGCTCGACTTTTGCCAGTTGGCTTGCTGCAGCCTGTGGCTAATGGCGACCATCCATGGTCCCATTTATTGATTGATTTCATGGTCAAACTTCCTAGTTCTATGGGCTTTATGGTCATACTTATGATCGTGGACAAATTCTTGAAAATGGCACATTTCGTACCTCTCAAGGGCTTGCCTTCAGCGCAGGAGTTGGCTGTGATATTTGCTAAGGAGGTCTTTTGGTTACAAAGCATACCAAGGGTTATTGTATCCAACAGAGGAAGAAAGTTTGTGTCCAGGTTTTGGAGGTGCTTTTGTGCTCAGATGGAAATTCAGCTGGCATTCTCTTCCGCTTTCCACCCTCAATCAAATGGTGCAGCAGAAAGGTCCAACTAGGCCTTAAAACAATTTCTCCGCTGTTATATCTCTGACCACCACAACAATTGGGCTACCTTGTTGCCCTGGGCGGAGTTTTCCTGGAATTGTGCGGTCAACTCTTCCTCACGGAGTTCTTCATTCTTAATTAACTATGGGTTTCAACCCTCTGTTCTGCCTGAGGTATTCCAAGCACAAGAGATTCCAACTCTGGATGAGCATTTGAGGGCACTCCATTCCTCGTGGGCATGGGTACAGCATACCCTACGTGGTTCTGCGCAGCGGCAGAAACAGCAGGCTGACCGTAGGTGACTGCCAGCATCTACTTTCCAGGTGGGAGATAGAGTATGACTTTCTTCCCAAAACTTGCACCTCCAGGTTCCATGTAATAAGTTGGCTCCACGTTTTGTTGGTCCGTTCCGAGTGATACACAAGATTAACCCTGTGGCTTATGCTCTTGGTCTTCCTGCCAATATGCGTATCCACACAACGTATTTCACGTGTCATTGTTGAAGCCCTTGGTCTGCAACCGGTATACCTCTGCTCCTGTTTGCCAGCTCCCGTGAGAGTTGCAGATCACAAAGAATATGAGGTACAGAACATTCTGGACTCCCGTGTGCGCTTACAGTATTATATTCATTGGAAGGGCTATGGTCCTGAGGAGCACTCCTTGATACCTGCCAGTGATGTCCACACTCCTGTATTGGTACGCAGGTTTCATGCTCGATTCCCTGACAAACCCCGGCCGGCTCAGTGGAGGTGGGGCCTTTGAGGGGGGTACTGTTACAGATTATTTTGGTTCCAGCGCCACAGCTTCAAGCGACGCTCGATATGACGCTTCAGCATCAGCGGCCGTCCATGCCGCACGGATGTCGCCAGAGTGACGCGTGGTTGGACACATCTAAGTTAGATGCGTCATCTGCAGGCGCGAGGCTTCAAGAATGCAGCCGGCCTCTATTTTATGTCTTTGCTTCCTGTAGTCTCTTCCTACCTACTTCCTCCCTCTGAGATGCTCCTCCTATATACTTCCTGAGGAGGGATTTAAAAGGCAGACTGAGTCCTGACTCAATTGCCCTTGCATTGTTGTACAATACAGTTCTGTTTCCCTTGGGCTCTGTGTATGACCTGACTTGTCTGACCATCCATTCTGGTGCTGACCTGTGGCTCTGTCTGACTACTCTTTTGCCTGCTCCCATTGTGTAGTGGACAACCAATCTGGTGCGGACCTGTGGCTCTGGCTGACTTCCTGAACTGTGTATGACCCAGCCTGTCTGACTATCCATCCTGGTGTTGACCAGTGACTCTGTCTGACCATTCTCCTTGAGCGCTCCTATTTGGCTTAGACATCTTTTCTGGTGCAAACCTGTTGTTCTGGCTGACTACCCACTCTGTACTTCCTGGCTTGTCTGACTACCCACTCTGGTGTTTACCTGGGGCTATGTCTACTGTGCATCCAGCATACAAACACTCCAGTGGCTATCCTATCTGGTGCAAACCTGTGGCTCTGACTGACTACCCATTCCGTGTATGACCCGGCTTGTATGACTATCCTTTCTGGTGCTGACTAGGGGGCTCTGCCTGTTCCCTCCGTGTGTTGGTCCTCACTCCACAGACACCCATCCTAGTGCGGACCTGGGGCTCTATCAGACTCCTAACTTACTGACTGCAGGCTGAGTCAGTGCTAGTCCTTTGGGTGTTCCAAATTACCACAAGGCTCCAGTGGGCTGAGGCCTAGTCTCTGACAGTGTGGTGGATTTATTGGCAGACTGCCGTTCTTGATACAGTGCTTGCCTCTTTGATCACCCTCTTTGTGTTTTCTGTTTACATGTATTACTGTGATTATTCTGATAAAAGATTGTTTTATTTTACCGTACTGACTCCTGGTTTATTCCTGGGAACCATGACAGTATTGCTGTAGCAGGGGAAGAATATTATCCCAGAAAGCATTTTTGCTGGAACCCACATATGAGATTTTAGCCACCCGTAACGTGAGTATTGACACGCAGGGAGCCTCAGCTTCAGTTTGCCTTGAATCATGTTAAAGTTGATCTGCACTAGGGGAGCCTTCACCTTCTGCCTCTTCTACCTTAGGGAGGGACAGAGTCAGAGAAGAGGGAGGAGGAGGTAGAGAGAAGTTGAGGTTGGAGAGGATGGAGTAGCCATATGGTGGTGGGTCAGGAGAGGATGGAGTTAGTAGTGGAGGCATATGGTGGAATTAGAAAGGCATGGCAGAGATAGTGAAGAGTTTGGCAGTGTTAGGGACAGGATATCAAGACTGTGGGTGTACTTGGAGGAGTGGCAGGAGGAGCACAGACTTATAGAAGAGCTGAAAGAGAGGGAGTAGAGCTAGAGAATGGAGAAAGAAGGCCCGGAATTAGAAAGGATAGAGACAGGATGAGTGGCGTTAAGAATGAGGGAAGAAGATATGTGAAAGAGCTGGATAGGGCACTGAGTTCTGAGACTCTCCACGCTGAGGATATTACAATGAAAGGAACAGTCTTACATGTTAAATGCTTGAGGGACGCACATGACAGAGGCTTGAAAGGAGAGGACTGGTGTACTTCCGAGACAAGATTCCAGTTCCTGGAAGGAACAGGATCCCTGTAAAGCAGAAGTATATGAGTTACCCACCTGAAGAAACATTTTAATGTCAGGAATCCCCACAATTTTCCTCTGGAAAATCAAAGATAAAGGAGAAACTTGAACCTTACGGGATCTGATTTTTGAAAACCAGCTTGCAAAAAGTCCATAACAGAGGTGGGTTTGAAGTAGAAATGACCAGTGTCATGTTGATCACAAAAGGTAAAGTATATGTCCTATATCAGATGGTAGAATTTGGCAGAGACAGGTTTGCAGGCATGCAACATAGTCTGGATTATTGACCCACTCAGCTTCTTTTGCTTTGAACTTTTGGCCTCAAGTTCCTCTAATTTAAGTCAAGATTGGTCCAATGTCTGTTTTTCCGGTTATTTTTTATGTCTATGAATAAGAGCTGTATGGCTCGAAAAGCGTCAGATGGTTTATTAACCTATTTCACCTATTGTGTCTCGCCATATCCATGTCTACAATATTTTAATATTTCCAAATAAGTGGCAAGTTTTTAGCTGCTGCATTGTATTTTGCTTCACATTTCAATTCACCGAATACACATTGCTGGGGATAATCTTCCTTATGGAACATTTCTTAGCCATGGCAGACCCACCCAAGACCTGCAGGGTCCCGAGGGGTGATCGAAAACTAGACAAAAAGAAATCCTCTCATATGTCATTCGACATCACTGATTCTTCGCAAGACGATATGGGGGACCCTACTTCAGATTCCACGTCGACCATCACAGAAGTGACTACAAAAGCAGTGTTGCTTCTACTCACTCCTATGATTGATAAATAATTTGATTTCATGCAGTCTTCTGTCCATCCTGACAGAAATGAAGTCTCATAAGAAGCAAATTGCTAATACTGACCGGCACACAAAAGCCTGTGAAACTATAGTGGACAACCTCCTTCACACCATCCAGACCCTAGAAAACATGGCTTACTCACTCCCTCACTCTTTTAAACCTCCCTTATTAGCTTCTTTCAATTGGTGCATGGCATCCTTTTTAGCCAACTCAGCAATATTCCGCCCCAGCATTAAAGAGGTCTGAGACACCTGTATTCTGAACTGCAGTGAAAGCTGTTCTCACATGGCACAGCATTTCTTACTTTTTCAAATTTTGTAAGGAAACTTCATCAAAACTAAACATAGCACAACTAACTCTCACTAAACAGTATACCAGGTACCAATGGGCTGACATTTTTGTTAATAGATGAAAATACCTTAATGTGAAAACTTACTTTGAGACACTACAACACTTGTCAAAATGCTACACTAGTTTCTATCAGCATGCCAACAAACTTGGCGGACTCCTGGCGTAATGCATCACACCACACAGGTGCCACAACATCATGCTAGCCATAAAGCTGGCCAGTTCTCCAGTGACACCAGACACCCTGGATATCAACAACCTATTTGTGGTCTACTATAAACAATTGTATGCTCCAGCCATAGATGCACCCTTCCTCAAACAGGAATTATTGGATGATCTAGACCTACCAAAGCTCAGGACTGACCAAGTGGAATTTCTTAAAGCGGACCTTTCACCAAATAATACCCCCCCCCCCCTGAATCAACTGCTTATATATTACATTTAATAAAGAGGCCAGTTTCACCTACTATATTTTGTCACTGTAGGTGAAACTGTGAGCCAAATCTTGACCAGAAACAAAGGAGACCGTAGCCATCTTTCCTGTATTTACAATGACGTGCCTTGCAATCTCCACCATTTGTATTCCCTTTATCTCCAGCAGTCTGTCTAAACAGCTGCCTGCAGGCAGCATCTACGTGAAGGAGCAAGATGGACAATGAATACAACGTAAAAAGCAACTTCCTGCAGTTATTAGTGCAGGACATTGCTGTTTACTGTGCATTCATTGCCCATTTTGCTCCTTCACATCGAGGCTGCCTGTTTAAACAGACTGCTGGAGGAAAAGAGGAAGGTGTTGGGCGGATTTGCATGTCCCAGGAATAGTGATGGAGGGTGAATACATAGCTCCCCAAATCCTGCAGGGTACCTACCCTGATTAGCCCTATAATGTATAGGTAACTTGTTAAACATTGCAAATCTGTGTATTTTGAGCCATTGCTCCACTCCACAGTTTCATAGTAACTGACATGTGTCAGGTGAGGAATCCACACCAGGAGTTCTATCACTCTCTACTTTCACTCACCTGCATCTGTTAATTAATGCAGCTAGCAGTCAAATACTTCCCCCTGCACTGAGACATGCTCTCTCTCTTTTGTTTGAGTTCCCAGAGAGGAAGGCATTAACCTCTGAAAGCCTGCAAGTTGTGAAATTTACTTGCGCCTGGTGGACTGTGTTTCTGTATGTTTATTTTTCAAGCTGAGACAAAAAGAATTGTGAGGAGCACCCATCAAGCACGAACAAGATTAAGTGTCTTGTTCTAGGCATGGTAGCCTCTCAATGGTGCTACAACTCACGTTTTTCACTCCCATGTGCCATTACAGAGAGGAAATCTCCATGTCCATATCAGACTGGTCCTGCCCACAGACAGTCCAGCTCCGAAATGTCAGGCAAATCCTCTCTGCACGAGAGAAACAGCATAACCACAGACGTACGTTTCGGCCTATACGGGCCTCATCAGTGTGGTGGCGCTGAATCCCTCTAGGCACACGGAAGCAAGGGCCCATGCCTGGGATAACCTTATACTTAGGGAGACAAAAAGAATTGTGAGGAGCACCCATCAAGCACGAACAAGATTAAGTGTCTTGTTCTAGGCATGGTAGCCTCTCAATGGTGCTACAACTCACGTTTTTCACTCCCATGTGCCATTACAGAGAGGAAATCTCCATGTCCATATCAGACTGGTCCTGCCCACAGACAGTCCAGCTCCGAAATGTCAGGCAAATCCTCTCTGCACGAGAGAAACAGCATAACCACAGACGTACGTTTCGGCCTATACGGGCCTCATCAGTGTGGTGGCGCTGAATCCCTCTAGGCACACGGAAGCAAGGGCCCATGCCTGGGATACCCTTATACTTAGGGAGACAAAAAGAATTGTGAGGAGCACCCATCAAGCACGAACAAGATTAAGTGTCTTGTTCTAGGCATGGTAGCCTCTCAATGGTGCTACAACTCACGTTTTTCACTCCCATGTGCCATTACAGAGAGGAAATCTCCATGTCCATATCAGACTGGTCCTGCCCACAGACAGTCCAGCTCCGAAATGTCAGGCAAATCCTCTCTGCACGAGAGAAACAGCATAACCACAGACGTACGTTTCGGCCTATACGGGCCTCATTAGTGTGGTGGCGCTGAATCCCTCTAGGCACACAGAAGCAAGGGCCCATGCCTGGGATACCCTTATACTTAGGGAGACAAAAAGAATTGTGAGGAGCACCCATCAAGCACGAACAAGATTAAGTGTCTTGTTCTAGGCATGGTAGCCTCTCAATGGTGCTACAACTCACGTTTTTCACTCCCATGTGCCATTACAGAGGAAATCTCCATGTCCATATCAGACTGGTCCTGCCCACAGACAGTCCAGCTCCGAAATGTCAGGCAAATCCTCTCTGCACGAGAGAAACAGCATAACCACAGACGTACGTTTCGGCCTATACGGGCCTCATCAGTGTGGTGGCGCTGAATCCCTCTAGGCACACGGAAGCAAGGGCCCATGCCTGGGATACCCTTATACTTAGGGAGACAAAAAGAATTGTGAGGAGCACCCATCAAGCACGAACAAGATTAAGTGTCTTGTTCTAGGCATGGTAGCCTCTCAATGGTGCTACAACTCACGTTTTTCACTCCCATGTGCCATTACAGAGAGGAAATCTTCATGTCCATATCAGACTGGTCCTGCCCACAGACAGTCCAGCTCCGAAATGTCAGGCAAATCCTCTCTGCACGAGAGAAACAGCATAACCACAGACGTACGTTTCGGCCTATACGGGCCTCATCGGTGTGGTGGCGCTGAATCCCTCTAGGCACACGGAAGCAAGGGCCCATGCCTGGGATACCCTTATACTTAGGGAGACAAAAAGAATTGTGAGGAGCACCCATCAAGCACGAACAAGATTAAGTGTCTTGTTCTAGGCATGGTAGCCTCTCAATGGTGCTACAACTCACGTTTTTCACTCCCATGTGCCATTACAGAGAGGCAATCTCCATGTCCATATCAGACTGGTCCTGCCCACAGACAGTCCAGCTCCGAAATGTCAGGCAAATCCTCTCTGCACGAGAGAAACAGCATAACCACAGACGTACATTGCAAATCTGTGTATTTTGAGCCATTGCTCCACTCCACAGTTTCATAGTAACTGACATGTGTCAGGTGAGGAATCCACACCAGGAGTTCTATCGCTCTCTACTTTCACTCACCTGCATCTGTTAATTAATGCAGCTAGCAGTCAAATACTTCCCCCTGCACTGAGACATGCTCTCTCTCTTTTGTTTGAGTTCCCAGAGAGGAAGGCATTAACCTCTGAAAGCCTGCAAGTTGTGAAATTTACTTGCGCCTGGTGGACTGTGTTTCTGTATGTTTATTTTTCAAGCTGGTAAACTGACTACTAGTCCAAATACAGTCAGGAGCTGATGTGTTTAGTTAGTGCTCAGTAGAGTAGGGATTTTGTTTTGTTTGATTGTTTGTGATTATGCTGTTTCACCACTTGGAGACAAATAAACAGACAAAGACTTGAATAATCTTCCTCATGTGTGTGAAGAGTCTCTGCAACTTAGAATGCTGATCCCAAGACACGAGGTATAAAACATTAAAGAGTACTTTTATCACATATGGTGGAGTATGCGGGAAGCACACTGAAGTCAGTGAGCTGCAAACAGAAACTGCTAGTGAAATGAAGGACGTTATTAAAGCCCTGAAACAATCCTCAACTGTGCTGCAGGAAACTAACAGAAAGACTGCCAAGATCCATGCAATTCAGCAGGAAACTAACAGAAAGGTTGCTGAGGTTCAGCGGGAAACTAACAGAAGGCCTGCTGAGGCTAATGCAATGCAGCAAGAAACCAACAGACAGGTTGCTGAGGCTACTGCAGCACAGATGATTTGATCTGGGGGCTGACCAGAGCTGTTGCAGAACCTCATCAAGGTCCCAGGACTCAAAAAGTGAGTAACTATCTGCAAAAGATGTGGCTACAGATGATGTGGAGGCTTACCTGATGGCATTTGAGCAAACTGCAGAAAGAGAAGGGTGGCCAATGACTGAATGTCAATTGGCACCATTTCTGAGCGGAGAGCTCCAAAAGGCATATTATGATCTAGAACCAGTCCAAGCCAGCTACTACAGAAAGCTGAAAGCAGAGATATTGGCCCATCTATGAGTAACAACTGTAGTTCAGCCCAGAGGTTCCATTCAAGGATTTGCCACCCAGACAAAACTGTTCGATCTCAGATGTTTGAATTAATACATCTGGCCAGGAAATGGTTTCAACCAGAAATAAACTTGTCCAGCTGCACTGTAGAGCGGCTAGTAATAGATAGATTCATGAGAGGCCTGCCTATTGCTCTCAGATGGTGGGTCAGTCAGAACAATTACAAAACAGTGACTCAATTGGTAAAACAATATTTTGCAGCAGGAGAAGTGCTTCAACCTCCTGTCCAAGAGCAGCTTCAGAATCTGAAAACCCAGAGCCTCAGCAAAACTGGTAAGACTGTTCCAGGGAAAAGGAAGACTTGGTGAGCAAGTTGGGTTTTATAACCCCAGGCACATGAGCCCAAGGGAGAAGGGCTTTGTGAGACCTGAAGAGCCCACAAAAGATTTGAAAATGACAAACTATGCTATGAAATGTTTTAAATGCCGAAATATGGACATATTGCAAAAGACTGTCCTGAAAATATTTAACTGATAGAATGTAGTTTGGGTAACAACAGGAATGATTATTCACTGTATTCTCGTTCTGTGTGTTCTGCAAACAAAAGTGACTGTCTAAATAGCCACCCCTGGTGTTCTGTGTATGTGGAAGGCAAAAAGATACAGGTATTACTTGATTCATGCAGTATGGTTACCCTTATAACCCAAGCTTTGGCAAATGGCGCTCACATAGATGACTCCCAAATGATTGATATTGCCTTCATACATGGTGACATACATAGGTATCCTACTGCTGAGATATGTGTTGATTGGGTTCTATAAATTGTTAGGTTTGCCTGCTACCACAGTTAGCTCATGATATGATCATTGGTAGAGAATTTCCCCATTTTTTTAGAACTCTGGGCTTCTGCTGAAAACCACATGACTAGTCTGCCAGGTGAATATAAAGATGATTTTCCTTTTTCTGACACTTTGGTAGATGCACTAGATAGCAGGGATGGATCTGAGAGTTGTATGTTCTCCCCTCTGAAAACACTGGTTGGTGACAACCCAGAATCAAGTGGTACAGTGCCATCTGGTAGTTCTGAACAAGACATTGGGCTCATTAACCTGGAGTTTAACCCAGATAACTTCAGGAGTGCACAGTGGTCTGACCCCACTCTATTAGCAGCCAGAAATGCCATTTCAGTAAAAGATGGTTCCCCTACTAATCCAGAAAGACCCCTTATTTATCCCTATTTTGAAGTATACAATGAACTGTTGTATCAGGTTGCGAATAAGGAGTCTGTTCTAACAAAGAAATAATTGTGCCACAAGCTTATGAATGTACTGTATTATATCTTGCACATAGCCATGTTCTAGGGGGCCACCTAGAGGTAGACAAGACAAAAGAGCGCATTCTTAGGAGATTTTATTGGCCAGGGGCAATTGCAGCAATAATACAGCATTGCTCTTCATGTCCAGAATGTCAGTTTACAGCACCTTTCACAGCATATTGTAGCCCATTAGTACCCTTACCTGTAATTGAAATCCCATTAGAACATATAGCAATAGACTTTGTGGGACCTCTAGTAAAGTCTGCTAGGGGGCATCAGTACATATAGGTAATATTAGACCAGGGCTCAAAATTTCCACTCACCACTAGCCAATGGCGAGTGAAAATTTAGCCCTGGCGAGTAGAAATTCAGCCCTGGTGGTTATGTTATGGCTTGCAGTGGCGAGTAACTTTTCAGGTCTGGCTAGTAGCAAAGGACTTCCAATTTTAAGCCCTGATTAGACTATGCTACTCGTTACCCTGAGGCAAGTATCTGCGCACTACCTCAGCCAAGTCAGTTGCCAAGGAATTAATGATGCTGTTTAGCAGGGTTGGGAACCCCAAGGAAATCCTAACAGATCAGGGTATTCTGTTCATGTCCCTGGGTTACAGGGGAATTATGTTAATTTCTTCTCATAAAGCATCTAAAACCTCTATGTATCACCCACAAACTGATGGTTTGGTGGAAAGGTTCATTAAAACTCTGAAGTCTATGATACGGAAGGTGATTGACAAGGATGCGAAAAATTAGGACTGTCTACTGTATACTCTTGTTTGCTATTAGGGAAGTACCTCAAGCCTCCACTGAATTCTTTCCATTTGAACTGTTGTATGGTAGGCATCCCAGGGGACTACTTGACATAGAAACATGGGAACAAGACGCTACCCCACACAGTAATGTAATTGAACATATAACCCAGATGCAGGAATGTATACCTGCTATTATGCCTATCATACGGGAACATATGGAGAAGGCCCAGCAAGCTCAGGAAAATATTTATAATAGGAATGCCAGGGTCCGTGTATTTCAACCTGGAGACACAGTACTAGTTTTGGTCCCCACAACAGAAAATAAATTCCTGGCAATATGGCATGGGCCATATGAGATTATTGAAAGGGTTGGAGATGTGAATTACAAAGTCAGACAGCCATGTAGAAGTAAGGAAGAGTAAATTTACCCTGTAAACTAACTAACTAACCATGGAAAGATAGGGAAACTCTCACTGCGGTCAAAGCCACTGCCCTTCTAATTAAAGATAAAAGTGACCCAGAAGTTAACATATCAGAAACCCTGTCTATACACCAGACACGTGAAGTAAAAAACTTTGTAAGATTAAACAGAGATGTGTTCTCCACAACTCCAGACAGAACTCACATTATTAAACATGACATTATAACAGAGGCAGGGAAAAGGGTTACCCTTAAGCCTTATAGAATACCTGAAGCCCATAGGCAGGCTATTGAGAAGAGATTAAGAAAATGTTGGACCCTGAGGAAACTGAAGAATCCCAAAGTAACTGGAGTAGCCCTATTATACTTGTGCCAATGCCCGATGGCACAATCAGATTTTGCAAAGATTATTGTAAGTTGAAAGCAATTTCAAAATGTGATTTGCATCCTATGCCAAGAGTTGATGAGCTAGTTGAAAAGCTTGGGAAAGCCCGGTATCTTACCACATTAGATCTAACCAGGGGATATTGGCAGGTCCCACTTACAGAGTAGGCAAATGAAAAAACTGCCTCTTCTACCCCTGAAGTTTTTTTTCAATACAAAGTTCTTCTTTTTGGTCCACATGGGGCTCCTGCCACATTCCAAAGAATGATAGACAGAATAGTAAAACCACACACACATTATGCTGTTGCATAACTTGATGATGTTTTAATACATAGTGCAGATTGGGAGTAAGTGTACTTACCCAGTAAATGTACAATTGGTCTACAGGAAGCCAAATATTTAGGCTACTCGATTGATAGAGGATTAGTGAAACCCCAACTTGCAAAAATTGAAGTGATACAAAACTGGCCTTGTCTGCCCACTAAGAATCAGGTGAGAACTCTTTTGTGCTTAGTTGGATATCACCAGAAATTTATCCCCAACTTTGCTACAACTGCAGGTCCCTTAAGCAATGTTACTAAAGTAAAAGCTCCTGTTATAGTTAAATGGTCCCCTGAAGTTAAACTAGCATTTGGAAAATTGAAGGAGGCCATTTGTAGTCAACCCGTGCTGGTGGCCCCTGATTTCTCTAGGGACTTTATTTTACAGATTGATGCATCAGATGTGGGACTTGTACCTGTTATCTCCCAAGAGAATCAGGGCAAAGAGCACCCCATTTTATATCTAAGCAGAGAGTCCACATGAAAGAAACTACTCTGTTGTTGAAAACGAGTGTCTTGCTATCAGATGGGCTGTAGACACCCTCAGGTTCTACCTGTTAGGCAGGAAGTTCAGACTTGTGACAGACCGTTCACCACTTATGTGGATGAGACAAAAACAGGGAGAAATGCAGTAGAGTGACCCACCTGTTTCTTAGTTTACAGCCCTACAGTTTTTCCATTTAACACAGAGCAGGCTGTAAACCGGGAAATGCTGATGGGCTTTTGAGAATGCATTCCCTATTGTCCATGGCTGCTCACCCCTTGGGGACTGAGCTGAGGGGGAGAGGATATGTGACAGAGTCCCAGGAATAGTGATTCCTGGATTAGACCTATAATGTATAGATAACTTGTTGTACATTGCAAATCTGTGTATTTTGAGTCAGTGCTCAACGCCACGGTTTCATAGTAACTGACATGTGCCAGGGAAGGAATCCACACCAGGAGTTCTATCACTCTCTACTTTCACTCACCTGCATCTGTTAATTAATTCAACTAGCAGTCAAATACTTCCCCCTGCACTGAGACATGCTCTCTCTCTTTTGTTTGCGTTCACAGAGGGGAAGGCATTAACCTCTGCAAGCCTGCAACTTGTGAAGTTTACTTGTGCTTGGTGGACTGTGTTGCTGTATGTTTATTTCTCAAGCTAGTAAACTGACTAGTAGTCCAAATGCAGTCAGGAGCTGATGTGTTTAGTTAGTGTTTAGTAAAGCAAGGATTTTGTTTGTTTGATTTATTTGTGATGCTGCTGTCTCACCACTTGGAGACAAATAAACAGGCAAGACTTGCATTATCCTCCTCCTGTGAGTGAAGTGTCTCTGCAATCTAGAAGGCTGATCCCAGGACAGGAGGTACAAAACATTAAAGAGTACATCTGTCACAGAATACAATTTTTAATACATAACAAGCAAAAAAACAACAAAAAAACATGCATTTGTAGCAATAGCTTTGCTTTCATTTTCATATGGGAGCAACTTATATAAAGGTGATAGTTCCCCTTTAACCCACCCCCCCTTTATTGTGGCTGAACCGAACATGGTTCTATCCTCCCTCCAGAATGTAAATTCCCTGGTCCAGATGGTCTCCCAGTCAAATTCTAAAAGTCCTCTGAGAGGAGCTATCACCCACACTTCTCAATCTATGTAACCACATACTATCCATAGGAACTATGCTGCTGGTGTATAACTTGGCCAGGATCATAGTTTTGCCTATACACTAGTCAAATCCTATAGACCAATTTTCCTCCTGAACACAGATTACAAACGCTTGAGCACGATTATGGCCCACAGGTTGAATCACATTCTGCCCTCCCTGATCTCACCCGAATAAATGGGGTTAGTTTCTGGCCGTTAGTCTGTCACTAATATTTGAAATGCGATCAACACTATAATGAAATCCTCTGATTTCCCCAACAAGGCTAACCCCCTTATAAATCTAGACACTGTTAAGTCATTTGACAAAATCATCATGTAGTCTCTTTTACGCTATCTCTTCTCAATCCAGGGCTTCGGGGGTTCTCTTCCGGATTTACATTGATCTGATAACTAATAACTACAACTCTCCACTATTAGAGTTCTTTAAAAGCACCAGGCAGGGTTGCCCAATATCCCCTCTGCTCTTTACCCTTGCCCTTGACCCTCCCTTGCACAGACTTAATCAGGAGCCCACCTTCAGGGGTATCTTTTTCAATGATGTCAATATCAAGCTGTCGGACTTTGCAGATGTTCTTCTGTTATTCCTAGTCAACCAACAAATGGCTCTCCCACATATCTTACACATATTCCAGGACTTTCAGACTATAGCAGGCATTACAATCAATCTTACAAAATCGGAAACTCTGTGGCTAATGTCTCACCCTCCTCCAACGCCTAACCTAGGATGCTCACTTCGTTGGGCCACCCACCCTCTTAAATTCCTAGGACTTCATCTTCTGAGAGACATTACCACCCCTTACAAATTCAACATTTCCTCCAATTTCTTAAATTACTTCCAACTTTCAAACCTGGAAGCAACTATCACTCTAATTTATAGGACTATCAACCTTATAAAAATAGTCAAGTTTCCGATGTTACTATATATCCACCAAACCCTTCCAGTCCACCTTCTTAACACTGACATCCGAATCCTACACAGGAAATTCCAGGGCTTTATTTGGAACAGTAAACAGCATAAGATAGGCCTGGATAAGTTACAACAGCCAAAATATGAGGGGGGGTTTCCACTTATTAAATGTACACTTGTATAATGTGGCCTGTCTACTCAGATTTGCCAAAGATTGGATTCATCAAAAATCGGTCCACAAGGACCCCCTTAGAGATCAAAAGTTCATTCCACACACTCACTTAGCCTTCCTGCTACACGCTACTACCCATCATATTCTGGCCTATTGCATACACAACCCTCTAATCTTTGACACAATAAAGGCTTGACAGTATATGTGCCACCTCCTATTTGGCAACAAACATGTGTCTCTTTTCTTATACCTCACTGGCAATCCCAGACAACTTTCAGGGTGGGGATAACATTTCTCGATTCCAAGAGGGGGCAGCAAATGGTATTGCATATATTGGCAATCTCCTGGACCCACAGACTGGGGATGTATACAATTTTTACCTACTCAGAGCCCAATATCTTCTCTCAAAGCACCTATATGTCTACCTCTAAGTGAAGCCCTATGCACAATCTGTCCTCCCATCTCTCCGCCTGCAGCTTGAGGGCATCGATAGATGGCCATTTCAAAACCCTTCTTACCTCTGGTCTCAAAATCTCTAAAGTTTACAAGCTTCTATTGCCAGCTCATCATAACTCAGATAAACCCCCACTCTTCCATAAACTGACTACTGACATTCTGGATCTTTCCTCTGATGTAATTCTTGCTAAGTTTTCTAGATGTTTGAAAAGCATGCCGTCTACCTACTTTCATGAGCTATCATATTATCTCTTGCATAGGGCCTATGTGTCCTCCCCGTCTTTGCTAATCGCACTGGAGTTTTGTCTTACCACCATTGTTGTAAGTGTCACTGCCCCACATGCATCTGTCTTACATTTCCTCTACTCATGCCCCCATATTCAGTCTTTCCTGGAGCAAAATTCTCAACTATGTTACCGACCATCTACTAATACCACTCACCACATCTCCCCCAGCTTTCTTGCTGGGATCCTACAACTCCCCCTCTACCATTCCCAAATCACAAGTGGGCTTCCTGGATCTCCTTTTTTATGATAGCACTGAAATGTATTTTGTCTCAATGGCTGCTACCTTCCCACTCACTGTCTCTCAATGGAAGTCTAGTGTGCTCTACTTCACCAGACTCCAGTGGGCCATTGTGTTGTCTGATAGAGAATTCCTGGGTGAGAAATTTGCACAAATTTGGGAATTCTTTCTTAACATCTTACCCCGAAACTAACAAGATTCCTTCTATAGGTGCTTTCACTACACAAAGTGGATAGATTAGAGAGAGCTCCCTAACCCCTGATACCAACAAACTTATGACGGGTCTGCCATCTAATGCATCTTCTCCCCCCTCCCCCCCTTTTTTTTTTTTTAATTTTCTCTACCCATTGCAGTGGGTTCACAGCCTTGATTCTATTTTCTGAAAAAGACAAAAAGAAGAGAAGTGCACACGCTATGCAGACTGCTGATATCAATGATGAACCATCACCATATGCCCACTTGTAGAATTTTCTACTCAATTGTAGAAGAGGCACAAGACTCGCTTCACAGTTTCACAACATTCACTGGATCACCTCCAGTGCAGGTCTCCGTATATCTCCCTTCTCTTGTCTTCGTCTGATGTCTCCAATCCAACTTAGACTCCACCCAGAGCACTCCTTCAGGTATCCGTCTGCTAATACAATAGCTATATGGATCTACCTAGGGGCTCTATATCTAGTGGCTAGCTAAATAAGAGACTAGATTAAATATACAAGGGAAATAACTATACTGAGACCTGATATGAATCAAACACTGATACTGCTGGATCTTATAAAAAATATACAAAAAGATATTTATTGTAGCTCATACAGAAAAAAAATATATATATAAGCAGCTATTGAAGTAATATAAAAAACACATAAAGTGTATTAATACAATACAATATATAAAAAAATTGCTGCTACACCAAAAAAAATAATAAAAATAAATAAAATAGAGCTCTACTCCAATACTACTACCCTACGCGTTATGTGATCAAAAATCACTTCTTCTTCTAGACCCCTGAGTCTAAGTTGGATTGGAGACATCAGATGGAGACAAGAGAAGGGAGATATACAGAGACCTGCACTGGAGGTGATCCAGTGAATGTTGTGAAACTGTGAGGCGAGTCTTATGCCTCTTCTACAAGTGAGTAGAAAATTCTACAAGTGGGCATATGGTGATGGTTCATCATTGATATCAGCAATCTGCATTTATAGCGTGTGCACTTCTTTTCTTTTTGTCTTTTTCTGTACATGTATTGGAGGTCGATTGCCAGTGGCTGATGTGGAGAGGCAGCACCACGAGGAAGAAGTGACAGGACTATAACCTTAAGAGATTCTCAAATTGGAGATTAACCTTAATTCCTTAACTGGCTGAAATATATTGTTATTTTTGGATTTTCTGTGAAATAGAGCATGTATAGAGAGAGTGTTGATTCTATTTTCTGCCTTTGACTCAAATGAGATGTCTGTTTATAGTTTGTTTCTCCCCTCCTCATTCCCCTTTGTCTTGCTCTTTTTCCCTTTTTTTTGTTCCCATCCCACCTCCCCCCATCTTTCTCTTTCTACCTGCTACCAAGTTCAGCAAGCCTCCCCATGGCTTGGAGGCAAATCTTTCTATTATTCCCCTTGAGTCATTTATATGTCCTACTCTTTGTATGACACTCTTTCTACTCAAAACTTACCCATATCAGGTGGATCTTAACGATGTCCATGCTGGAAACTTTCCATTCAGCCCCATTCTCAGGATGCTCTCTCACAGCGCTGGAGTGGCCTTTGGCAAGGATACGGAACTACATGCAAGTTCTGGGTTGTCTGGTGCTTGGTGTCTAATCTATATATATAAAAGAATAAGCCTCATTGCATAATTTATGGTTCCTCACACAAAGAACATAATTAATGTCTCGTCAGAAAACATACACACATTGCACAGAATGCCTCATTACATAATTTATGTCACATTAGGAGACACAACTCCCAATGGGTGATTCAATGGAGATGTTACTGCTCCCATTCAGTGATTCAATGGGGGCATGATTATCATACAGGGAGTTAGCCTTCCCCCTCCAGCCCGCCCACCACTATCCAACTGACAAAAAAAAAATATAGCTGCCACTTGCTCCTGAAGTAGGGGATATCAATAACTTCTCCCGGTCCACACACACTCTCACTCAGGATCATGACCCCACAAACACACTGTTTCACCTCCCGCAGATAATTGTAACCCTCCATACACTCTGTTTCAGTACGAGGGTGTAATGTTTCCATAAAATACAAACTCAGGGATAAACTTAATAGCAACTCTTTTATTTAACTCTTTTCATTTCTTCAGTCAACATCACTGTCTGTTTTCAACTGTCACTCCTCCACTTCCTAATTCCCACCCTTTCTCCTTAAAGGGAGAGAGATGCTTTGCTGTATGTTACAGAGGGCAAGCCTCAAACATCACTTTCTATTTGTTCCCTCAGCATATTGCTATGTTGCCTCAACTGAAGAGCCACTGTGTGTTATATTGCTATGCTACTTCAGCTTAAGTAAGGAGTTACTGCTCCCATTGGTTGAGTCAATGGGGGAGTGATTTAAATCATGCAGGGAGTTGGCCTGCCCCCACTATCCAGCCTGCCCACTACTATCCAAGTGACTGAAAAAACAAAATGGCTGCCACTCGCTCCTACACCACAAACACACACATCAGACAAAACACACTCAATCACACACACTCAATCATACACACTCACACACACTCAATCACACACACTCTCACTCACTTAGTCACACACACTCTCACTCAATCTCTATCACGGCGCCCGTGATCAGGCGACATTCTGTCTATCTTGTGTTGCTGCTGTCCTATTGGCTGCGCTGTACTGATCCTCCCAGTGACACCCTTCTTATTTCCTGAGCTGTCACTTTGCAGTTGCCCTTTCGTGGTGTGCCTGATGCCTAGCGCTAGTTTTGCTATCCTGATACCAGTGTATGGCCCCGGACTGTCTGGCCACGCCATTGTCTCCGTTCCTGATTCTGTGTACCGATTCGGATTGGCTGACGTTCCTGCTTCCTGTTCTGACCCAGCCTGGCTGATGTTCCTGCTATGTGTACCGACCCGGAAAGACTGACGTTCCTGTTCCGTGTACTGACCCGGCTTGGCTGACGTTCCTGTGCTGTGTACCGAATTGGCTTGGCGGTGATTCCTGCTTCCTTCGTGCCCGGCTGGGCAAATCCCAGGCAGTTCCGGCTGCTTACTACTTGCACGGTTCTCTCAATACTGTATCTCATTGCTCCAGTACTCCGGTACCTTGCTCAATCCTGTCAGGTGGTTCAGAGTCTCAGTGTGCCAGTATTCTTTCACACCGTGCTGTGATCTCTTGGTCTTCACTTGGGTTCAGTTGGGCACATCCCGTGGTTGCCATTATCCAGACCTTTGCGATCATTAACCCCTTCGGGGGTGGTGCCTCGTTACCGACTTGCTACACCAGTATGGTTTGGTTCCGTTACTCTGTGCGTACTGATCCCATAGGTTTGCTGGGTGCTTCCGGTTGCTATCCATTTTATCTAGACACACATTAACCCTTTGTGGGTAGCAAGAGCATTGGTGTTGACAGCTCCGTAGGGCCTCCGGTTTGGCATGAGCTCTGACCAGCCTTGTGTAGTCCACGGTGGGCGTCCACTGTTGTATACCCGTGCTGGTGCTGCCTGCCTGTCTGCAGTTGCAGTCCTGTCATTGTCGCCTCCTGCTGCCTTCGGCGACATTGGGCCTCCGCTAATTCTGGCCACACAGCCAGTGGCTCCACTGTACATATTGGACTCTCATACACTGTATCAAGATAATTACCTGACCTGTGTCAGTATTGTGTTTATGTACCATACTGGACCCGTGTGGGTAAACCTGCTTGTAACCTGTCCTGTGTCAGTTTTACTGCTATTTACTGGACCCGGGAGGGTTACATTATTCCTTGTGTGTTTCAATAAAATTGTGTTTTACTAACACCTACCGTGTCTGAGTGTACTGAACTGTAACAGTACGAAAGGGTCATGACCTCAGACAGTAACGGTGACGGTAATGCACAGAGTATCCATTGGAGGATGGATCTCCATGAACAGCGGTTAGATCAGCTGGCTCTGGCTGTTCAAACAATTCTTGAGCGCACGGCACACTTGGACAAACCAGTTCCGGCCCCGGTGGTCCCCCCCATTCTGACACAGGGAGCGCAGTCTTGTACGCTGACTAACGCTAACAGAGGGCTGACGGCTACCGCTCCATTACCCCTTAGGTACGATGGCGAACCTACCCTGTGTAGAGGGTTCATTAATCAGTTGGAAATCTTCCTAGAATTAACCCCTCATGCATTTCCCAGTGATCGCAGCAAAGTGGGGTTCATGATTTTCTTGCTGACGGGCAGAGCCCTGGCATGGGCAAACCCTTTGTGGGAGTCTGCTAAACCATGTACTCAGAATTTCTCTGAGTTTGTAAGGGCATTTCGTAGAGTCTTTGAGGTTCCTGGGAGAGCCGCCTCTGCTGCAAAAAAACTGATTGAAATCCAACAAGGGTCGCGCACAGTTTCTGATTGTGCTATTGAATTTCGCAACCTAGCAGCAGAGGTGGGCTGGAACAATGAATCGCTGGTGGCAGCATTTGCACAGGGCCTCTGTGAACGATTGAAGGATGAGACGGCAGCACTGGAACTGTCAACGGATCTCGATGAATTGATTGACTTTTCAATTTTGATGGATTCCCATGTTAGAGAGCGTATGGCAACCAAAGCCCGGAAGCAGAGGGCCAGAGAAATGGGTTCTGCAAGACCAAGTTTCCCACCCAGACCTCCTTCACCTCCCATACCTCCGGCTCAAGCTGGTGAGAATAGTGAACCAATGCAACTGGGATTCACTAGGTTGTCTAAAGAGGAGAGGGAGCATCGCCGCAGACAAGGTCTTTGCTTAGATTGTGGCCAGGCTGGCCATTTGCTGCGTTCTTGCCCGACCCGGCCGGGAAACGAACGCACCTAGGGTACCTTGGGGGACAGGCCGTAGGTGGCGTTCAGCAGTCCCTGAACCCAACTAGTCAAAAGCCCACCATACAGGTTGTAGTTGCCTGGGCCAATCTAGCCGTGGAAACCTTGGCACGTGTTGATTCCGGTGCGGCCGGATATTTTATGGATGAGTCATTTGCTGCCTCTCATAATATTCCTCTTGTGGTGAAAGACTCTCCTTTAATTATTGAAGCCATTGATGGGAGACCTTTGGTACCTGCCCAGATTACTATGGAGACAGTCTCCTTAAATTTGCGTATTGGGGCTTTGCATTCTGAGTCGCAACGTTTTCAGATTATTCGTTCTCTGCACCATGCTCTCATATTGGGGTTTCCTTGGTTGCAAATGCACAACCCCAGGTTTAATTGGCAAACTTGTGAAATTGCAGCCTGGTCAGAGTTTTGCAATGAACATTGAATCTCCCACCCTACGAGGATCATGTGTACCTCTCCCTCGGTGCCAGCTGAATATAGTCAATTCAGTGACATGTTCAGTAAGGGAGAGGCCAGTGCTTTGCCACCTCACAGGGCTTGTGACTGTGTTATTGATCTGCCTCCTGGTGCCTTTCCTCCTTGGGGTTGTGCTTACCCGTTGTCTTGAGAGGAGAATCAGGTTATGGAGGAGTACATTGCTGATGCTCTGAATAGGGGTATTATCAGAAAGTCATCCTCGCCCGCGGGGGCAGGATTCTTTTTCATAAAGAAGAAAAGTGGTGAACAATGCCCCTGTATTGATTATAGGGGTTTGAATAAACTTATGCCTAAGAACACTTATCCCATACCACTCATCACCAAGCTGTTTGATCGTTTGAAGGGTTCTTCTAGCTTTACTAAACTTGATTTACGGGCCGCCTATAATTTGGTAAGGATAAGGGCCGGTGATGAGTGGAAAACGGCATTCAATACCAGGTCAGGCCATTATGAATATCTGGTAATGCCGTTTGGGCTGTGTAATGCACCAGCAGTATTTCAAGAGTTTATAAATGACATCTTTCGTGACATGTTACAGTCCTGTGTAGTTGTTTACCTTGAAGATATTCTCATTCATTCGTCTAGCCTTTCGCAACACATTAAAGATGTCACTGCCGTTTTGCTTAAGCTCCGTGAGAATAAACTCTTCTGTAAAATCGACAAATGCGAATTCCACAAGACCTCGGTACCATTCCTGGGTTTTGTTATTACCAAGGATGGCATCGCTATGGATAGGGACAAGTTGGCAGCAGTCCTTCAGTGGCCACGTCCCAAGGGGCTCAAGGCTATCCAGCGCTTTCTCGGTTTCGCTAATTATTATAGGAAATTTATCAGAAACTTTTCTACTATTGTAAAACCCCTGTCTGACTTAACACACAAGGGTGCTGATCCCTCTCAGTGGTCCCAAGAAGCCGAACAAGCCTTCATGACTCTAAAGTCTGCATTTGCCTCTGCTCCTGTGCTGTCCCACCCTAAACCCTCTCTTCCGCTTACCTTGGAATCTGGGGTAGGGGCAGTACTGTCACAGCGCCTGGACCCTGGGAGTGTGTTAAGGCCCTGTGGTTTCTTCTCCAAAAAATTGACTAGAGCACAAAGTCACTATGAGATTGGTGACAGGGAATTGTTGGCAATCATTTTGGCCCTCAACGAATGGTGGCATCTGCTAGAGGGTACCTGAACTTCAGTGCTAATCCTGACTGATCATAAGAATCTAACGTACCTTTCTGAGGCCAAGAGATTGTCCTCACGTCAGGTTAGGTGGGCCTTATTTCTGTCATGTTTTAACGTTATTGTGTCTTATCTGCCTGGGTCCAAGAATGTCAGGGCAGATGCGCTGTCCAGGCAATTTAACCCTGACACTGAGAAGGAAGAGGTTCTGGTACCAATTATCCAGCCGGATCGTATACTTGCTACATTGTGAACCAGTATTACTTCTCCCCTGGGGGCGGAGATTCTTGCTAGTCAATCTAATGCTCCTCCTGAGACCCCAGTGGGTAAATGTTTTGTGGCCGAGCCTCTCTGTACCCGTCTCCTTGAGACTTATCACGCTTCCAAGGCTGCTGGGCATGTTGGCAAAAATCAATTGATTTGATCACTCTCGTGGCCTTCTTTACGTGCTGACTGCACAGCATTTACAGCAGCTTATTCTACTTGTACCTGTGCCAAGTCCCCTAAACACCTTCCGGTGGGTTTGCTACAACTAGTACCCAATGGAGGACGTCCGTGGTCTCATATCTCTATTGACTTTTTGGGGGAATTACCGGGGTCTAGAGGATATTCATTTATTCTGATGATAGTTGATAGATTTTCCAAAATGGCACATTTCGTGCCTCTGCCCGGTCTTCCCTCTGCCCAGGAGTTGGCAAGGGTGTTTGCCAAGGAAGTGTTCCGATTGCATGGGGTACCCAGTGTATTGGTATCCGACCATGGGAGCCAATTTGTGTCAAGATGCTGGAAGGCATTCTGTGCACAAATGGGCATACAGTTATCTTTTTCTTCTGCGTATAATCATCCCTAGACCAGCGGAGCCGCTGAGAATGCCAGTCAGGGCTTGGAGCAATTTTTGCTCTGTTTTGTGTCTGACCATCATGATAATTGGGCCGACCTGTTGCCTTGGGCGGAGTTTGCCAGGAATTATGCGGTTAATTCATCATCTGGGAGCTCCCCGTTTCTCATCAATTACGGGTTTCAACCTTGTCTACTCCCGGACTCTTTTCAAACGCAGCAAATTCCAGCTCTGGATGAGCATATGGAGCAACTCCGTTCCACATGGGCACAGGTACAGAGGACCCTCAATACCTCGTTCCAGCGGTATCAGCACCAAGCTAATTTCAGATGGCTGCCGGCGGTCTCTTTCCAGGTTGGGGACAGGGTCTGGCTCTCCTCAAAGAATCTTAACCTTCAGACCCCTTGCAACAAGTTGGCTCCCCGGTTCATTGAGCCGTTCAAAGTTATTTGTAAAATTAACCCTGTGCCTTATGCTCTGGACCTTCCGGCATCTATGTGTATTCACAATGTGTTCCACGTGTCATTATTGAAACCTCTGATCTGTAATCGTTATACTACTATTCCTGTGGCACCAGGGCCTGTTCAAGTTCAAGGCCAAGAGGAATATGATGCGCAAAATATTATTGATTCACGCAGATTCAGAGGGAAATTGTAGTACTTGGTCCACTGGAAGGGCTATGGTCCTGAGGAGCGTTCGTGGGTAGATTCTAAGGACCTTCATGCCCCCAGATTACAGCGCAATTTCCATGCCAAGTATCCCCGTAAGCCAGGTCCCTCTTCTCGGAGGGGGGTCTTTGAGAGGAGGGTACTATCACGGCGCCTGTGATCAGGCGCCATTCTGTCTATCTTGTGTTGCTGCTGTCCTATTGGCTGCGCTGTACTGCTCCTCTGAGTGACAGCCTTCTTATACCCTGGGCTGTCACTTTGCAGTTGCCCTTTCGTGGTGTACCTGATGCCTAGCGCTAGTTTTGCTATCCTGATACCAGTGTATGGCCCCGGACTGCCTGACCATGCCATTGTCTCCGTTCCTGATTCTGTGTACCGATTCGGATTGGCTGACATTCCTGCTTCCTGTTGTGACCCGGCCTGGCTGACGTTCCTGCTACGTGTACCGACCCCGCCTGGCTGACGTTCCTGCTACGTGTACCGACCCGGCGAGACTGACGTTCCTGTTCCGTGTACCGACCCGGCTTGGCTGATGTTCCTGTGCTGTGTACCGAATCGGCTTGGCGGTGGCTCCTGCTTCCTGCGCGGCTGGGAAAATCCCGGGCAGTTCCGGCTACTTACTACTTGCACGGTTCTCTCAATACTGTGTCTCATTGCTCTGGTACTCCGGTACCTTTCTCAATCCTGTCAGGTGGTTCAGAGTCACAGTGTGCCAGTATTCTTTCACACCGTGCTGTGATCGCTTGGTTTTCACTTGGGTTCAGTTGGGCACATCCGGTGGTTGCCGTTATCCAGACCTTTGCGATCATTAACCCCTTCGGGGGTGGTGCCTCGTTACCGATTTGCTACACCAGTATGGTTTGGTTCCGTTACTCTGTACAGATCACATAGGTCTGTTGGGCACTTCCGGTTGCTATCCATTTTATCTAGCCGCACATTAACCCTTTGTGGGTAGCAAGAGCATTGGTGTTGACAGCTCCGTAGGGCCTCCGGTTTGGCACGAGCTCTGACCAGCCTTGTGTAGTCCACGGTGGTCGTCCACCGTTGTATACCCGTGCAGGTGCTCCCTACCTGTCTGCCGTTGCAGTCCTGTCATTGTCGCCTTCTGCTGCCTTCGGCGACATTGGGCCTCCGCTAATTCTGGCCACACAGCCAGTGGCTCCACTGTACATACTGGACTCTCATACACTGTATCAAGATAATTACCTGACCTGTGTCAGTATTGTGTTTATGTACCATACTGGACCCGTGTGGGTAAACCTGCTTGTAACCTGTCCTGTGTCAGTTTTACTGCTATTTACTGGACCCGTGAGGGTTACATTATTCCTTGTGTGTTTCAATAAAATTGTGTTTTACTAACACCTACGTGTCTGAGTGTACTGAACCGTAACAATCTCACACACTCAATCACACACAGACTCTCACTCACTGTCACACACTCAATCACACACTCTCCCTCACACTCACTCACACTCACATGCAATCACTCTCTCTCACACTTACTCACTCACACTTACTCATTCACACCCCGGGAGCCAGCACGATCCACCTTCCACCATAGTATGTGCAATTACTACATGCATTTCAACTACATGAAGGAATGCCACAGTGGAAGCATAAGTACAAACTCATTACAATGACACATAAGTCACGCCCTTATGACTCACTTCTGTGTGTGTGTCTCTGTGTGTGCCTGTGTGTTTCTCACTGTGTGTTGCATGTCTGTATCACACTCTGTGTGTCTGCATGTTGTGCATTGCATGTATGTGTGTATGACTGTGTCGCTCTTTATGCATCTCACTGCATGCGCGTGCATTTGCATGTGTGTCTCTGTGTGTGTGCATTAATTCCCTATATAGCCTGACGGGCAGCGCCGTCCCACATTGCTAGTTGTATTATAATTAAGCCTTTGAGATAGTATCAGGAGAGGTATGAAACGCATTGAGCCATTTTTTAATGAGTACCTTCATTTATTGATAAAATGTATTAGTTCATCATTTATATTTCACAAGCCTTCTTTTTTTGATGTTTACCATCTAATATATTAACATATATTATTAGTGAAGCCATCATATTTGCTCTTCTCATTACTGGAAGAGCAAACCAATACCGGATTCTATTCTGAAAACTGTTTTCATTGCCTCCTATATATTGTGGGGATTGACATATATAATAAGAAAGGTGTTTGTGACTTTGGTAGTACAGGACAATTCCTGTATATATATATATATATATATATATATATTTCCATGTTGTTTTAGTTTTTTTCAGTAAATATTTTTATGGATATAATATTTATGGAGAATAGTTTGAATGCATTTATAATCTTATTGTATTAGGTAATACTAATTTTTTAACGCTTTGGGGTTATGTGGTTTTTTGAACAAAGGCCTTAGTCTGAGTTCTAATAAGGTACAGATCTCAGTCCTTTCTGTCCTCCTTCAGAGACGTACAACCATTCTACGGGACACCAAGACTTTGTTCAAGGGCTGGTGCATGCCTTCCCTTCATTTTGGGATTCCCACACCTCTGTGGGACTTCAATATGGTCTTAGGAGTCCTCCAGAAGCCTTCTTTTGAGCCCCTGACCTCAGTCCCATTGCTTTCCCAAACTCTGAAAATGGCTTTCCTTTTGGTCATTATCTCTTTTCAGAGGGTGACTGAGCTGCAAGTTCTGCCTTTCAAATTTCCTTTTCTGTTTTTTTTAACCAGGACAATGCTTCATATCCTCTAGGATTTTTTCCCAAGGTTGTGTCAGATTTTCACATGAATCAAAATCTAATTTTGTTCAATGTCTTACATATTATGTGCATCATACGCAGCCCTTTCTGCAAGACTGATTTCCTCTTTGTAATCTCAAGCGTACGTGATCAGGAAGAGATCTGTTCCTTTTAAGATCACAGAGCACTCCACCAATTCTGTGGGTTCATTCGTGCCCTGTGAGAACCAGGCCTCTGCTGAACAGCTGTACAAGGTTGCAAATGGCACACATTTTCCAAACACTATAGTGTCAAGATCCTGGCCAGAAGGCCCTTCAGGAAGTGTTGCCTGTTTAAATACTCTCTTTTTTCTCTACATCTTCTGCCACATTTTGTTCAGTATTTTGAGCCCCAATGGCCATTGTTTGGTTTGATGTGCTAGTTTTGGTTTCTGTTGACAACTGATGTTACATAGAACCAATTTAGTCCTGTAGAATACTGGTATCCTTAGGAGAGACTGATTTTTGTCTCCTTTCTCTCCACAGAATCTTTGGGATGCTTTGGTATATCCCCATGCTTCCTGTGTCCCAAATTGGATGTACAAGAAAATAGGATTTTAGTGAACATACCATTTAATTATTATATTTTTAGTCCATATGGAACACAGGACTCCCACCCAGAGAAAAACCTACCTTAATTTGCTTGCCCAGGCAGAAAAGTCTTCATAGGGTCTAGGGAGCTTTTTGTCTGTGGTACTTATCACATATGAATCTGGATTAGGGTGGGGTGGTTGAGCTGGAGGAAGCAGATGAAAGTCTCTACTCCAGAGACACTGTCTTTTTTCAGTACCCTGCCTTCCTGGTTTCTGTGTTCCATATGGACTAAAGAGAAAATTATTTAAAGGGATAGCAATACTTAATTTGTAAAAACATATATACTGTAGGGTTTATCCCCCTGAGTAAAACAACAGTACTCCCACTGCAGGAAGGTGTTTTATTCAAAAGTTTTTACTGCTCAAACTTAAATTTTTTATAGGAGCAGTATCACAGTGGCCTGAAATTGTACAGTGGCGCTGTTGCTACACCATCCTATGGACAGACCTGGTCAATTGACCATAAATCTCCATAAGATGGTATAGCAGCAGTGCCACTGTACAATTTCAGGCCACTGTGATACTGCACATAAAAGTTTCAAGTTTGAGCAGTAATAACTTCTGAATAAAACACCTTTCAGCAGTGTGAGTACCCTTTTTTTACTCATGGTAATAAATCCCACAACATATTATTTTTTACATTTTAAGTATTACTATACTTTTAACGGTAAGTTCACTAAAATCCTGTTATACATCTAAGTGCATATATAGTATTTGAAAGGTTTCCAATAAGTGTTTTGTCTTACAGAGGCAAAAGGTATTAAACTGTGAACAGCATGTAAATTGTATTTCTAAAATGGTGTGTCTATCTATCTATCTATCTTGCTCTATCAAGTACTATATGTTACTCTGGTAAAATATCAAGTATTGAATTGTGATTCAAAGCTAGTGTGGCTCTCACATGGAGGCTGATATACTAATAAACTGGAGCAATTCTGAGGCAAACCGGTTGCACCATAGGGGCAAATAACAATGTCCATTTATTTAAATAAGGATTGTTAATCTCTTGAATACTAGATAGGTCTGCAACACATTGCTTTGCATTTCTCTGGACATCTCTCTAGAAGAGGTTAAAATACCAATTTAAATCAATAGAGGCTGATGTACTATGGAAATATAGTGCAATTCTAGGACAAACCAACAACACCATAGGGAACAAAACAAAACCCAAAATGCATTAAAAGGGCCCTTAAATCCTTTGAATACTAGAAAGATCTCCAGTGCATTGCTTCATACTATATTGGGGACTTTTGTGGCATTCAAGCCCTATTTAAATCAACGGTAATTTGGGATTTATTATCTCCCCCCGTAGTGCAGTTGGTTTGCTCTAGAATTGCTTAGGATTCTTAGTACACCAGCCTCTCTATTCCACAGACAACTACTCTCTGGCTAAAAAGGTTTAATTAAATGTTACCTATATTCATAAGTTCAAGCAGGTGAAGCTCAAATTTCATTTTAATTTCAGACATGCACAATTTGTTTTTCTGGTTAAGCAGGTTTTACTTGGAGACTATGTTTATAATAAATTAATAGATCAGTCTGCTCTTGCAAGATAAAATAATGTCTTACCTATAAAATTTCAGACACGTCACCAACACATTGCAATGCAGTCAAGGGGTAAAAGAATATGATAGTTTGGGTTTATCTTTTTTTTTTTTTATAATTTTTCAGTGTTTTGATATGTAAAACCACAGTTTGTTTTGTTAAGGATTACATCTTAGAATTCCATAGAAGAAAGAAAGACATTCATTTATTTATTCAACTAGTGTAAAAACCCATGTACACGGGCCAAGGACTGGGTTATGTTAACCCTTTCAGTGCCAGAGGGGTACCGTTGTGTACGTCTCTGGCACTTAAAGGGTTAAGAGTCTGGTCCTGCTCTGCGTCCTGCCATCGATGCAGTTACGCACTGTAGAGACTGGCCGAAAGCACAGAATGCTCCTAGCACAGAACTCCCAGCATTCTGTGCGTTCAGGCACTCTCGACTGCGCATGACTGCTTCTGACAAACATCCTAGCGAATTATTATATAGGATGTTCTGGTTCCATTAAAAAACAAAAAACAAAAAAACTTTTAACCCTTTGGATTTTAAATATATCTCCTTTACCCTTGGAACCTTGCTTAACCCTTGAGTGACAGAGGAGCTTGGAACACATTTTCAATGCGTTCAATACCCTTTTGCACTCAAAGGGTTAATAAGCTAAAGAGGTACTATTGCTGGAGGAAATCATCTCAGGGGAGAAATTACAATTCACAATAATTTAAATGGGAATTTGCACTCCTTGAATGCTAGGGTCTCCAACTCATTGTGAAACAATACGTTGGGGGCCTCGCTAGTATTCAAGGAGTTAAAAATCCAATTTAAATCAATGGGCATTGTGCAAAATATTATTTGTCCCTTCTAGCACCTCTTATCTTATCGCATAACGCCCTTAAATTCAAAGAAGTCTCCAGCGCACTGCTTTGCAATGCACTGTAGATCTGTTAACATCCGAGAGGTTAAAGATTACATGTTTTAATTTATAGCCCCATATAATCATAAGCTTTCACTGTAATCCTGCTTACGTAAATCTTTATCCTCTATATGAGATTAGGACTTTGAGCACCAGGTTGTTTGGGATAACTGCATTTCTCCCAGTGTGGTTAATATTACAGTTTGTGAAGAGAGTTTTTTACCTTTGAGCTTACAGACAAGAAGCCATAGTGAAAAGTGATGCTGCAGCTTGTCAGAGTTTCTACTTCTACAGTTATGTAAGACAGAGAACAGCAGATTTCAGTGCTAAGGATATATTCAGCTCCATAATATTCATGAAATTAAATGAACACTTGTTTGGGAACTATTATAAAAATAAAATGTATTCTGTATTAAGAAGAATGAGGGTAGATGAAGTATGGGTCTATAAGAGGCCAGGTTGGGGATATTGTGTCGTATCTGCTTAAATTATAATTACATCTCAACGTGCACCAAGATATATTTTCCATTATATCCCAGTGAATCCACTAAAAATACTACGACATCACCATGGCAGGTGACTCCTTTGACAATTGCTCATTTGAATTTTAATGAGCCATTATTGTCATACCTGGGGACTTTCAAAGTGAGCTGACCCTGAGATTGTATACATATTAACCCTTAAATTTCCCATAATATAGATTATTCCCGATATATCCCTGATCGCTGTAATCGAGAGTCGCTCCAATCAGCATTCAAGGAGCCATTAATACACAACAACTTACTCTGCCTTTCTGGTACAAGTGGCACCAATTTAGAAACTAAAGAAGCATTTAACTGGAGCAGAATATATAACAGGTAGCACTGAACTCTCTCACCCTGAGATTTTGGCTCTTCACCCTGAGACCCTGAGATCTGAGCCAAAACCCTGAGTTTCAGGGTCAAACCCTGAGAGTTCCCAGTTATGATTATTTTATTTCTGTGGGTGTGTTTATATGTTAATGTGGCACTTCACCACTAAGCTCTGATAGCTGCCTATGCTGTTGGAGTTCACAGTCCCAACTTCATGATCCTGAGGTTGGCAAAGCTGAGATGTGCTCAGAGGTTTCTATGCAGCCACAACCATGGTTACAGATCTTCTTTAAAGGGTTAGTAATGTCTTATATAAATAAAAAGTAATAATATTGTAGATAATCAAAAAAGAAATCCATCAATGCCAGTCTGATCTCTCAAACCTTTATAGTTTGAGAGTTATACAGTGATAAAGATCCCCCACACACACTGATGTCAGCTGTAAAGCTGACAGCAGGAGATTCATGTTGGCTGACTCGAGGCGACCCTTCAGCAGAACTGAAATACCTCAATCTAAAAAGAAATTCTTCAATGGAACGGTCTAAAAAGTGCACCTGGTTTGTAGACCGTTCCAATTAAGTAGTTCTTTTAGAATGCGGTATTTCGGCTCTGCTGAAGAACCGCCTGCTGGTCCTGGGACCAGGATCTTCTTCTGTCAGCTAGAGGCTGACATCAGGGAAAGGGGAGGGAGGGGGAACTTTAAAATGTTATAGCTCTCAAACCATAAAGGTCTGAGAGATCAGACTGGCATCGATGGATTTCTTTTTTGATTATCTACAATATACTTTTTATTTATATAAGACATTAATAACCCTTTAAGATGCTCCCTGCTCTAAGCACCAATTGACTGTTCACAAACACTGCAAATTCCATTGACTAGCCCATTGAGTACCATGGGGATATGTAATGCATTTCTCTTCAGTGAGTTACAAACCCTCTGGCATTCAAGGGGTGTTATGCACTAAGGTGGGATAAAGAGGTAATAAGGTGGAGATAACTCCTCCAGTGATATCGCTTCCTAGTGTATATGCTCTATAGAATAACATAGGAACTGGAAAAATGGTATCGCTGGAGAAGTCGTTTTCATGATACCACCTCTTTATCATGACTTAGTGCATAACCCTCAAAGTGTTATATGATACACAGTGGGTCCCCGCCACCATGTTCCTATCAGCTGTTACAGTACATACAGAAGCCGGCCACTGGAAAGCTGATTTATGTAAACAAACACTCAGACACACTGTGCAATGCCAGCGGTGCTACTCTTTTTGACCTCACAAGACAAACTTACAATAGTTCAACAAAATACTAAATTTTTGCACAAAATTCTGAGTTTTCAGTGGCTCCATAGTAGTAGCTAGCTCTGTCATATTATTAAAATGACTTCGGCCATCACAGACTTTTTTCCAGAGATTTACAGCAAAATAGACTGAACAGACTGGACTGAAGGCAAATTTCAAACACAGATTTTATGGGGTGCCATGTTCTTTTGTTTAAAGGGATAGTAATGTTTCATAATAAAAGCAGCTTTAATTAATCATCATAGTATTTGGAATTTGGAGAGTGTTATTTCAATTCTGTCGGAATTATAGTTCAAGAGTAATTCAATAACAAAGTATCCCCCTCCTGCCCCTTTTACCGATGTAACACTGTTCAGCCAGAGCAGAAGGGAGGTGCCCAGGTAGACTGCGGAGATGGACAATCTTCAATTAAGATAAGGGAAAAACCTGAAAAACTTGTCAAGGGGGGCAGGGCTTTCATTGTTCTCATAGGAAGAAGATTGTACCCTTCTGTTATCTGTCTGGTCAAGCAACCAGATTCCACATCTGAGAAGAGATGGCTTACACTAGGTAAAAGGGGTGGGAGGGGGAAACTATGCTTGTGAATATCTATCAAACCATAAAGGTTTGAGAGATCTTCATGTTTTTTTACTGCCTACAAAATAAAATAAAATAAAGATAAAACGAAGTATTACTATCCCTTTAAAGGAAAATGTGCCTGTATTCCTAAAATATGTAGGTGTAAATTTACTGTATTACAGAAAGCAAAGCAATGTAATTTATGAATACATGCAGAGTAGACTACATACGATGAAATGCAATTCAACATTATCTAATAACTTTCATAATCATACCTCCCAAGTGTCCCTTTTTAGGAGGGATAGTCATTCTTTTTCCCACCCTTGTGGCCCTCTTTTTAGGAGATGAGACTGTGATGTGAATATACATGTATCACATTGCTCCACAGCAATACAACTCACTTTGCTTGTTTAAATTTCAACATTTGTGTTTAGAAAATAATTTGTGTAAATAAAATACTTTGGGGTTGCTCTAAATTATTTAATCTTTTACACAAAGATTTGTCAATAAGTCATAAAATAACCTAAAAATTATTGATAATGCCATGCCAATCAGCCATGCTCCAGCAACACCACCTATAAAAAAGTGACTCTGTTAGGCCATTTGGAATGTTGGGCGGTGTGTATAAATGAACACACAAATATTTTAATTGATTATTATGGTGGCAAATTTGGTAAAAACAAACTTTTATCAAAGCCAGTGTTAAAGGGGAACTACCACCCCGCACAATGTTTACCTTTACTAAGTCCCCATCTGGCGACTAGCTGCTTAGTAGCGCTAGTCGCCAGAATAATTACCTTATTTAATAGATTTCTCCCCTCTTCCATGGGCGACAGGCAGGATGGAGCGCGGACATCTTCCCATTGTGACGTCCGCGCGCCTGCGCTGTCAGTCCCAGCCAGAGCCAAATGGCTCCTAGCAACGCCTCCTAGACCCGGCTGTGACTGACAGCACAGGCATGTGGACGTCCCAATGGGAAGATGTCCGCGCTCCGTACTGCCTGTCACCCATGGAAGAGGGGAGAAATCTATTAAAGGGGAACTACCACCCCGCAAAAACGTAATCTTATTTAAGTCTTCATCTGGTGACTAGCTGCTTAGTAGCGCTAGTCGCCAGAAATATTACCCGGTTTACAAGATTTTCTACTTACTCTGAGGTGGACAGTAGCAGGAAGCACAGACATCTTGCCATAGTGATATCCGTGCGCCTGCGCTGTCAGTCCCTTTTGGAGCCGGCCGGGGTGGTAGTTCCCCTTTAAATAAAGTAATTATTCTGGCGACTAGTGCTACTAAGCAGCTAGTCGCCAGATGGGGACTTAGTAAAGGTCAACATTGTGTGGGGTGGTAGTTCCCCTTTAAGCCTTTAAGGTCAAGAGCGGTGTGCAATCTATTGCTTTGCAATGGATAGCAAACCCTTCAGATCCAAAAAGGTTTAAAGTTCTCACTCAAATCAGCAAAGTGTTGGCTAGCTGGGGATGATGGGAGTTGAAGTCTCCAACAGTTGGAGCACCAAAGGTTCTCTGACCCTACTATGTGCTTTTGGTTAGTGTGACAGTAGGCCAAAACTGATAGGAGAACTAAAAGGCCAGTCACTGATCTATCAATAAGATGTGAATCAGGGGTGATCTGCTATTACATGTTAGGTAGTAGTTGCCCCCAGCACACTTGCAAATATTTATCAAGAAGTCACAGCTGCTCTGATAAATATTGATGTGGCAAAAAACAATAATTTCAAGGGTCAGTAATACCCTTATTTCACTTGATTCAATATTGTAGATGTAAAAAAAATAAAGTATATGCAGAAAGTCCCATCTCTCAGACCTTTACGGTGTGAGAGATATTAGTCGCTAAAGTTCCCCCTCCCTCATTCAGCTGTAAAGCTGACAGAAGGAGATTTAAGTCGCACGACTCGAGGCGGCTCTTCAGCAGAGCCAAAATAGCAAAATTTAAAGGGGAAGATTCACATAAAAAAAAATTTGAGCAAGGGTTTTAATCCGTAAAACAGCGCTGTTTTTTTTTTTTTTTTACCTACGAGTGGTAGGTAAAACTTACAGACTTACAATCTGGCACCTCCCCTTGTGCGGCACACAGTATGCGCAGCACAGCAGAGCAGGACTTCCCACCTTCCTCCCAGCTGCCCCAGGGAGCGCGTTCACGCTTCCATTCATTGCTGTATTTATGTAGGCTAACGTTACAGCAAGCTCCGTTTACCATGCTACCTTATAGGATGTCTGGGGTTAGTTGGTATTTCCATGTAGAAGGAATGGAGACCTCTCTAGCATTCCAATGGTTAGAAGCCCCAATTAATTCAATTGTGATTTTTATTTGTCCTCTATGAAGCAGCTGGTCCCTGAATGTCCCTGGAAATATGGCCCAAATGACATGCATGATGCTGAGTCAGATATCCATGACCCTTTAAAGGGATAGTAATATTTCACAAAAACAGCAGTTCCAATTAATCTTCATAGTATTTGAGCCATAGAGAGTGTTATTTCAATACTGTCAGAGTTGTAGTTCAAGAGTAATTGAATGATAAAGTATCCCCCTTCTGCCCCTTTTACCTAGTGAAACACTGCTCATCTCAGATGTGAAATCTGGTTGCTTGACCAGACAGATAACAGCAAGGGACAATCTTCTTACTGTGAGAACAATGAAAGCCCTGCCCCCCTTGACAAGTTATTCAGCTTTTTCCCCTTACCTTAATTGAATATCGTCCCTCTCTACAATCTACCTGGGCACCTCCCTGCTGCTCTGAGCTGAGCAGTGTTATATCAGTAAAAGGGGAGGGAGGGTATACTTTATCATTCAACTACTCTTGAACTACAACTCTGACATAATTGAAATAACACCCTCTAAGGCCCAAATACTATGATGATTAATTAGAGCTGCTTTTATTATGAAACATTTTAAGTAACACAGTTTGCTATGTGATTTTCACCCCTCTTGTCCTTAAAGGGTTAATCTACAGATATACGTTTTAACCACTTATGGCCTATTCATTGTCTGAGGCAATGGGCAATGCAAGTGATCCTATTATGAAAGAAAAGTGGAAAACAAGACAAAACAAAATAAAAAAGGAACTCTGACACATTCTGTCTCTATATACCCAGGGGAGGGCTGGCAACATATAGCCTGGGGGGAAAATACAATCAAGTGGCTCATTTCTATTATTGTTCGAACCCACTGTTCCAGCCCACCCTCCTTTTCTTAGTTTTAAAATTGGAATTCATGTTGCAAAGTAAGGTAAGTGATACCATAGAGCTTACAATTAAAATGGGGCTACACTATTGCTACTACAGCGCTTATAATGTAAATAAAGAACATAAGTGATACTATAGAGCTTACAAGGGAAATGGGTTATGTTACAATGTAGTTTCATTTGAATTGTATCTCTGTGGTATCACTTCTGTAGCTCCATTTACAGCAGCAAGTGGGAGGCTGTGGCAGTGGCCACCAGCCCACACATGTAACCAGCCCAAGGGGCAATTGCCCCCCAGCCCCGCCATCCCCTGTATATACCAGAGTTCCTGATTTTAACCTTTTGTGAGTTAGAGGGTTAGCTAAAGCATGGAATGTTTTGCAATGCGTTGGATTCCTCCTGGGACTCAAAGGGTTAATCTACACTGGGTTGCTTGATTTATCATGTGAACATGGAAAAAGTCTGTTTGAGCTGTGCAGAATGTGTGTACTTTTAAATAGCTGTGATGAGTGAGTCAGTGTTTGGATGCAAAGGTCTGTATGTGTGTATGTGTGTGTTTAGAGCAGGAGCCAGTCAAACAGGAGCTTGCGCCTTTAAGGCTTGCCTGTGAATTAGTAGTTCTTTTCTGGATCCGGGGTAGAGGGCGTTTTCCCTGGACAACAGGAAAAAAACGAAGGCTGGATGTAAAAGGCTGGGGGAGAAGAAATACTAATAAATAAATAGAGTGGGAAAGAACAACCTCTAGAGGGAAAGATCTGGAGAGAGGAAGATTCCAAACACTGTAGGCTTGATAGAGAAGAGGGCTGCGAGACAAATCCCAGCAGGAGAGATCAGCTGCCACCCAACCAGCACCATTCAGCAATCACAGGGAACCCCCAGGTTAGTGGATGGTGTCTATACAACTTCAGGTGTATTGGGGACATGCGCGGGTATCATCCACTGCATTGCTTTTGGAGGGCTATCCTTTAACCCTTTATAGGAGAATATTCAGCAATGCATTAATCCGCTCCATTTCCTTCTGTTCCTAATAGCCGTCCCTCTTTCCATTTAATATTTCATATATCCCTTTCTTATTGTTGTTCAACAGATGATATGTCTGCCATTACTTACTTTTGCCTGCTGTGTCTTTACCTAAGGAACCTTTGTGTGGTCTCTGGCACAAAAAGCGTTAACACTGCCTAGGCAGCGTTAACACTTTCTGTGCCCAAGCATTCACAATGTGAGTGCAAAGTGGGTGCGCAACGCATTGAGTTGCGTTACACACTCAATGGGTTAACCCTCTCCCTGTCACTCCCTTTCTTGATTTACTCTTTTATTTTCTTGGTTATGGTTCTCCACTGTGCATTTGCATATGTCATCCCCTGCTTTATATTCTTTCATTCTCTCATTTTTTTGTGTTGCCTGCTTGTACCAATCCCTTGTCCATCTTTCCAATCTACCCTTCAGTGTGCCATATGACAAAACAAAAACTAAGTGGAGCAAACCAACAGCACCATGAGGAACATGTAAATTGATTTGAGTGGGATTTTTAATCCTTTGAATGCTAGATAATCCGCCAATGTATTTACAATATTTTGGAACGCTCTTTACAATTCAAGGGGTTAAATGCTCCCCTTTAAATCAACGGGTACGTGAGGAATGGTGGTTTCCCGGTGCAGTTAGTCTGTCCCAGAATTGCTCTCCTTTCTTTGCTGTACGTGGCCCAGTATCTACTGTTCTCTCCTTCAGGCACTCATTATCTTCGTTTTCATCTTTTCTGTTCAATTCACCTTTGTGTTTTAACCCTTTATCACTTCTCCTGTTTGAGTCACACTTTTTCATAACCGGTTACTGTCCTTGTTCCCATTGTCACTGGCTCTGGAATTTGTTTATCTTTGTAGGAAAAAAAGAGATTTTTTTTTTTTGGGGGGGGGGGCAAATGACATGTGTAAAGGGGAACATCCTATTGACTACAATTGGACTTGTTTTTCTGTCACAAACATTGTGTGTATATATATATATATATATATATATATATATATATATATATATATATATATATATATATATATACACGCACCTACCTCTATATGCCTTCATTCACTGTAAATGGAAAAAGTGTAGCAATTATGATCATAAAATAACCTAATGGTCTCAGTGTATCTTTTTCTTTGACGCTTATCTTGCAATTGTTTTGGTTACGAATTGTTTCATTTGGGCCTTGTCACATACCTGACATACCTTGGGTAGGGTTGCCACCTTTTCTACAAAAAAATACCGGCCATGGCATTCCCTTCATAGACTTAACATTGGACAGGAGCCAATTTTTTACCGGCCTGCCGGTAAAATACCGGCTGGGTGGCAACCCTAACCTTGGGTCATATGCTCAGTTTGTCAAGTTGAGCGATCCTAGGGCAAATCGGCTGCACCATAGCGAACACGTACAATATCCCACTGATTTAACAATTTGAGTGCTACCGTGGAATGCAAGGCATTGGTCCACAATTCATTGCGTACTCCCTGACACTCAGATGGTTAAATGGAGCTTTAAGAACCAGAGGGGTATGCGGCTCTACCCACCACTCTGGCCCTTAAAGGGTTATTTAAAAAATAACCTCATGAATGCTAGAGATGTCCAATGCAGACCATTCTAACCTTCAGTTTTGATCAGTGGGAGTCTGTGCTCCCTGTGGTGCTTCTGATTTGCCCACTGTTGATTTTGTACATATGGCCCCTCGCCTGTTTCCTGTGGGGTTTATTTGCTTTTCCCACCCCACTCTTCTCTCCCCTTTCTATCTTACCCCCTGCGTGTCTCTCCTCCCCCTGTCACTCTCTCCTCCTCCCTCCTTCCCTCTCTCGCCCCCTGTGTCTGTAGCAGGCTATCTGTGCTGTGAGGACCTTCCTCTGGGACCGGGGCAGAGGGATGAGGGGGGGCTGCTCTCTGCTGCCTGGCTCCCTGGGATGGTGGGGGCGGATTGCGGGGGTGTGAGGTAGGTCTTGTGGAGAGGATTGCGGAGGTTTTTTTCGTAGGGAGGGAGTGCTGGGTTGGTAGAAATTCAGCAATGCAGAAGGGCCAAGCTGTGCGGGAATGTGCTGGAGGCAAACGATTGGATATCTACCGGTAATAATGGGGAAGTCTGTTTACTGGAGGGCTGACGTTCTGACCCCTGGCTATTCCCTGAGGGTAGACTGGCAGGATCTGCCCCCAGTGTATACCGATCTATAAATCTGTTGTGACACAGCTCGCTATTGATTGTGTATAAACAGTACACTGAGTTCAGACCTTCCCTGTTAGGACTTCCTATGTGCCTACAGAACAGAGGTGTGATCTGCCGTGCACGGACTTCCTTCCTGTGTGAGTGAAAGAATAAATACCGAGCGGTGATCGGGTAAGGGATCTGTTCTCATGGGGCTTTCGTATGTGCAAACTGAGCTTTGATCTGCAACAGATCTCTTCTTACTGGGCGTCTTGTGGTATTCCGAGCTTGTGTGATCTTCAACAGATACACTCTGATACAGCCTCTTCTGTGTGTACTGATCCGTGATCTTCAACACATGTACTCTGATAGCTCTCGTTGTGGGAGACTGAGCTGAGATCTTAAACATATAATTTCATATTGGCTATCTCAGCTATGATCTTACATGGGGTCTTTAATGTGCTATACTGTACTACTGCACTGTGATTTTCCAATGGATATGCAAGTGATATGTGTGTATACCCTGCAAGAGTCTGCTGTGATGGGTCATCGTATGTGTATATTGAGCTGTGAGTTAAGACATTATCTGTTCTGATGAGCCGTCATTGATATAATAAGCTGTAGCTTAGAGAGGATCTTTTCTGATGGGCCCTCATTGATATGCTGAGCTGTGAGAGTAGAGGGTATCTGTTCGTGTGGACCTTCATGAATATACCGAGCATGAGTCTTCTTAGAATGGATTTACTGTGATGGATAAGTACAGTTCTGTGAGCTTGAATTGGATCTGTCATGATGAGAGCTAGTGTGTATACTAAGCTATGGCGTTAAGGATCTGCTACATTGGGGCACCCATACATTCTGTTGGAGACTAGTAGAGTAAAAATGATACCTTTAGTGGCTAACTGAGTGTGTCCAAGCATTCAAGACAACTAGGTCTTTTCTTCAGGCATAATAAGAAGCATTCATTCTTATGATGCATGAAGAAGAGACCTAGTTGTCTTGAAAGCTTCATGCTAGAGCCAACCAATTAACCAATTAATGTAACATTTTACTCAACTTTTCTCCTGTATTTTCTATGATTGACATGGTACTGTGATTTACCCATATAACAATTGAATATACAATGTACCACACACAAATTAAGTTGAATATCCCCCCCTAAGCTTCATTCTTATTTGCCAGAAGAAGAAGAAACCTAGTTGTCTTGAAAGCTTGCATCTTAGAGACACTCAGTTGGCCATAAAATGTATAGTTTTTACTCTGCTAGTCTCCTGCATTTCTGTGGCTAACAAAGCACCACACTTTACCCATATCTTATGTTCACATAGGCCACCTTGTATATGTGTATAATGAGCTGTAATTTTGCAACCAATTCACCTCCCTGTGTACGTCCTTAGCATTGACCTTGTACACAATATACTTTTACAGTATATGTTAAAAAAATATGGGTAAGCAACTTTTGGCACTCCATCTGTTGGGGACTACAACTCCCATTAACCACAACAGCCAACTGATGTTTAGAAAATTGTGATCCATACTGACGTGTGTTTATACAGAACTGTGCTCTGTATACCAGACAGTCGTTCCCACCCTTGCCCTGTATAAGAAGCAAGGATGTGTAGGCATATTGAGTCTTATCCTGAAATATACTGACATGATTTCACCCAACTTTATATTAACCCATTTTATATCAGACTGGCAGTTCCCAGGGCCTGCTCTTCCTGGGCTTTCTCTGTTCTGTGAATAGAGATGTTGTGTTTACTGGGAACATGAACCCTAAACATAGAGGGTTGTATTCTTCAAGCTGAGTACTAGAAATTCTGTGTCAAACCAACTGCACCATAGGAGGAATATTAAAAAAAAACTCTATTTATTTTTACTCTTGCTTTTGCCCTCTTAAATGCTAGAAAATATTCAGTGAATTGAGAAGCAGTGCATTGGGGATATTTCTAGCATTGAAGGGGTTAAAACAGTGGTTCTTAACCAGGGTTCCATGCCACTTTAGTGTGCTGCAAGCCCCGGCTTAGAGTGGCATTTTATTTTCATGAATATGTTGATAGCAATATGAATATTGAGTTTTAAGTGTTTATTTAAAGATCTTATAATGCACAATATGCTTATATTTGATCTTCTGATTGTATATGTATGTCTTGTACCTTGACTACCCAATTGATAAATACCTATCTTTGGGGTGCCTGCAGTGAAAAAAGATCAAGAACCAATGGGTTAAAAGCTCTATGTAAATAAATGGGAACTTGAGAGGTATTTTGCCCATGGTACAACTGGTATGTTTTAGAATCTCACCTCTTCAGCTTCCTGAAAAAACTAACATCACCATAGGGGCTAAGTTGGGGACAGTCGTTCTGCTTCAGAATTGCCCATATTTTGCATTCGGTATAAGACCCATGAGAAGGTCTGTTGTATTGTACAGTGGAATTGATGTTGCTTTATAAAGACAAGAATAAAGGACCATGTTTATAAAAGCAAACACATGTTATTCTGGTGTAAACTAGCTGTTCCATATTGGGGACAAATTGAAATTCTTGTTAAACTAGGTTTTTAACCCCTTGAGTGCTAGGGACGTTTCTAATGAGGGGTTAAAAATCTCTATTCAAGTGCATGGGAATATAGGATTTTTTATGTCACATATAGTGCAGTTGGTTTACTCCAGAATAATTCCAGTTTGCTTTTATAAATATGGGCCATAATGTTTAGCACTTTGAATTCCAGAGTGGTATGCATCGTTTGGCACTCAAGAGTTCATTTGTGAGCTGTCAAACCCTTCCCAAGTGTGTGGAATCATATCCACTGGGCCCTTGTCTTGTATTCTTCATTTCATATGTGCTTCATATGCTCAGTAACACAAGTGGAATAGTTCTGGGGCAAACCAAGTTCACCATAGAGGAGGAAAAACAAATCCAAAGTAATGCTTCAGAAACCTCTCTAGCAAGTTTGGGAATTTTCATTGGTCCCCTATGGTGCAGTTGATTTGCTCCAGAATCGATTTGTATTTGTGCATAGGACCCTGTGTATATTGGATAAAATGATACTTGCTTCTTTGAGCATTGATTCGGGGGCATCACTTTGGTCAGGGGTGGGTAATCTGAGGCCCTCAAGCTGCTGTTAGGCTATGTGTACTAACCTTTTCAGCCAGCTAATGGCTGTGCATAATACAATATTAAAGCATAAGGTCCACACTCAGGAACAGGGAGACAAGACCCAAATACACTAATATTATAGAATTCAAAAATCTGTAGAGATGCGTTTAGTCTGTATGCGTGCTGTTTCTCTGCTCCTCAGTGTAGATTTTCTGCTTAAAGGGATAGTAATGTTTCACAAAAACAGCAGCTCCAATTAATCTTCATAGTATTTGAGCCATAGATGTGTTATTTCAGTACTGTCAGAGTTGTAGTTCAAGAGTAATTGAATGACAAAGTATCCCCCTCCTGCACCTTTTACCTAGTCTGACACTGCTCACCTCAGATGTGGAACCTGGTTGCTTGACCAGACAGATAACAGCAAGGGACAATCTTCATACCGGGAGAACAATGAAAACCCTGTCCCCCTTGACAGGTTTTTCAGCTTTTTCCCTTATCTTAATTGACGATTGTCCCTCTCTGCAATCTACCTGGGCACCTCCTTGCTGCTCTGAGCTGAGCAGTGTTATATCCGTAAAAGGGGCGGGAGGGGGATACTTTATCACTCGATTACTCTTGTACTACAACTGACAGCATTGAAATAACACTCTCCAAGGCCCAAATACTATGATGATTAATTAGAGCTGCTTTTATTATGAAATATTACTATCCCTTTAAGAATTTTCATGGTGTGGCGCTGCCAAGTATTGGTCCTGCACTAGAGGGGGAGTTAAGTGAATGCATCTACTGCCCAGTTTGGAATGGCTTTTGCTTTATCTGGGACATTCATTAGTTGCCTCTAGCATGCTTTCTTTACACACTGTGGATAATAGCCAGTGTAGGCTAAGGGCTGGAGAGTCACATGCCATACTTAGTTATGGAGATTTACTCCTATCTCTCCACATGTTCTGTGCAATCCTACAGCTTGCAGATGAAGACTGATATACTAAAAAGAACTGTAGTGATTCTGGAGAATATCCATTACAGGATAGGGGCCAAATACAATTTCCACTGAATTGCATCTCTGGTATTCATGGGTATAAAAGCCTAATTTAGTGGGAATTTTGCTTTGTCTCCTGTGGCAGTAGCTCCCAACCCTACCCTCAGGATCCACTAACGACCCTTTCTTGTAGTATTTCCCTGCTTGTGCACAGGTGGGTTAAAGGCTAAATAAATGACCAAATAAAAGACCCTTTGGCAGTTCCCTCAGAGCAGGGAGCAGATCCATCATAGATTAGTATATTCACCTTGAAGATCACTAAGATTGGAAAGCCCTCACTTGGCACTCGTGGGAGCTTCCCCCCCCCCCCCCGTAGAAGCTGTTGGTGTGGAAATTCACCAACACCAGGGGGGGGGATTAAGCTCCATAGTGTGATAAACCAGACATCACTTCTCCAGTTCCTGTGTTATCCTATGGAGCCTATGCACTAAGATCTCTCCTTCTTGAAAAATCTTAGGGCATTGGCTCCATAGAATAACATAGGAAAGGAGAAGTGATAACACTGGAGAAGTCATCTCCACTTTATTACCTCCTTATCACACCTTAATGTATCTCCCCCAAGGCATCTATAGAGAGGGGAGAGATCCTATGAGTGTAGAGTGAGGGGCTAATGTCACCCAGCCTTTCCAATCTTGGTAATCTGGAAGCTGAACTGAAATGAAAATGGTTGAGTTGGCCCTGAGGGCGCTTCAAGCATTTAAGAGGATCTTTAAATGACTAAGCCTCTGATTAACTCGCTTGCCCCGAAGCAGGGTAACCCTAAAGTCATGGTCTGTTGGAAGCACTGTCCTTTGGTGCAGTCTGTTTTCCTCTGAATTACTTCAGAGGAGAGAGAACCTGTACAGTGTGATACATTCTTCAACTCCTGACTTATTCTACGGAGCCAATTCACTAAGATCTCTCGAACAGAAGTGACCTTACAGGAATTAGAGGATCAATAAAATAGAAAGGAAGGCAGCACACAGATGGATACCTCTCTGTAGTTGCCTCTACTGTTTCATTGGCCACAGATGGGTCCTCTTGAAATATTGCATGCATGCTTCTGTAGTTATTCCTTCATCTGGGTAGTATCAGCAGTCTCTGGATCACACCCCAGAATAGTGGTTATTATACTATACTCTGACCTTTACTGCGTTCTTCTCTCCTTGTAGGTGCTTTCTTCTCCGGTATAGAAGTCCCTGTAAATCACATACCAGAGAGACTACTCATAGTCTATAATTTGAATATGTAATAGGGTTTATTCCAATTTTTAAAAACTAATCAAATTAACATAAAGCACTAGTCTTCGAAGCTCCCTGTGTTCAAAACCGCACATGCACAGTAGAGACTTCAGGAAAGATGCAGTCATGCGCAGTAGGGACTGGCCAAATGCACTGATCCGGACACCTGTCTGTGCTCCCGGCTCTGGAGCAGCAGCGGAGCCAGTGTATACGGGCTTTCCTACTAGTGTAGCATAAATTGCTTACAGGATTTGCAGAAGCAGGTGAACGCAATACAAACCCATGCAATGATTAAAAATATTTAGTAGTGTATAGCACTACTTTAATACTGTTTTAACCCTTTGAGTGCCAGAAGGGTGTAAGGCCTGAGAGATTCATTTCAGAAAGTCTTGCAAATTCAGCATGGGTGTCAGAAAACACTTGTTTACATTTAGAGAAGTTTGGGTAAGATGTTTTCCATGTGAATGGGGGGTTTGTAAAATGTTTACTAGTGTAGTATATAACTAAGTGTGAAAACACATAAAAACAATTTCAAGGGAATATGTAAAGGATTAACATCTTATTTTTAAATACAGGTGGGAGGGACAGAAATACATAATACTCAGGAGCCAGTTTGGAGTTTCAGGAACCAGTGATAGATGTGCACCAACAAAATGTAGAAGCCAGACATTGAGATATTTATTACCACCCCTAATCTGTGGGGAAATAAGAAAACAGCAGTTTACACTTTGAGTGCCAGTGTGGTGTGAAGTGAATTTCACACGTCTAGGACTCCAGGTAAGTAGGGATATATACTAGGTTCCTTATTCATCAATCTGAAGACAGGCAATTCTGAAGCAAATCAGTTGCACCATAAGGGGAAATTAAAATTAACTTTGATTTTAGATGAGGTTTTTAACATATTTGATACAAGTGAGGTCTCCAGTGTACTGCTTCACAGTCCTGTGGCGACCTCTCCAGCATTTAATGAATTAAATGCACCATTGACCCTTTGCATGCTATAGGGGTATGCAATGCATTGTGAAGCAATGTAGTGTACCTCTCTGGCATTCAGTGGTTTAAAGTCAATGATCTGCAACATTTTCAGTTCAAACCTACGATGCAGTTGGCTTGCTCCAGAATCAAACCTCTTTAGCTTGGTGAATAAGGACCATGACCCCAATGCGACACTCCGGTACGCATAACAGGTCAAGTGTACCGGCGCGATGGAAAGGATCAAAGCAGTCCTTAAGGGGTTAATATGCTTTCTCAAAAATAATTGGTACTCTTCATGGAGAAAAGTTATTTGTACTTGTGGGAGCCATACAGATATGGCATTAGTAAATCTAGCTGAAGGAAGGATGTACTTGTGCACTGAAAAACCATAAACAAACATTTGTCCAGTTTGTGGTTACAGTTCAAATAATCCTGTGAAAATTATGTTTTGTGGTTGTGGCAAGAAAGGGAGTTTAGGGAACAATATCTGTTATTACAAGATGTAGCTTAATCCCGTGAGAGTCAGTTGTGCATAGCACATTGTAGGACTCTGTGTGCCTCTGGCTAGCAGAGGGTTAACTTCTTAACCATAAGATAAAGGGAAGTGCTTATGGCTATGTATGCACTGGGACATGTGTATAAATGGCAAAACCGGTGCAATATTTACACTTAAACCCCCCTGGATGATAGAGAAGAGTAGGAATTGTAGTCTTCAACACCTGGAAGTCTAGCACCTAATAATCTTTCATCTAAGGGGTTGAAATACCTAATGGCAATTTTTCATTATTACATGTAATGCAGAACTGCTGTGCTTTTAGTTTTTATACATATTAACAGAAGAAAACTGAGGTAATATTTGGGCAAACCAGCTGAACCATTGGGGAGAAAAAAAAAATCATACTTCCAATGATTTTAACCCCTTTAATACAAGTGATGTCTGTGTTGAAGACCTTGTTAGTATTCAATGGATTAAAAGCCCCATTTCAGTTTATGGGCCTTATGTATAAAAGCAAACTGGAGCAATTCTGGGGCAAACCAACATCACCGTATAGAAGAAATAAACACTTCTATAATTAAATGGGGCTTTTAACCCCTTGAATGGTTGGAGACATCTCTAGCATTCAAGGGGTTAAATGCCCCTTTTAACTTAACATGACTGTTTGTTCTCTACTGCAGATGGTTTGCCCCAGATTACTCCAGTCTACTTTTATACATCAGGCCCAATGTGTATAATTGTGTACACACACACACACACACACACACACACACACACACACACACACTAAAGTACATCCATTAGAATGTTATGGTCCTATAAGTCTGATCCGCTGTTTATTCATTACAGTATTGCTCCCATTTCCTGATGTTATTTTGCATTGTTTGTCATTCACTGGGAAGCAATAAAAGCGGATTTGACTTTACATCGGCTGAGTTGACCCGGGGGATTTAGCTGCCATATTGATATGACCTAAAGCTCTCTCTGGGAAATCAGAACTAAAAATAGCGGCAAGTAAGGGAGCAGTGAGGCTGCAATGATCCAGCCTTGTGCAATGTGTAAAATGGAATAAGTCTTCGATCAATGAGCAATGCCAGCTGATATGGAAGATGGCTCAGTAGCACATCCTAATCATAAACTATAAATCGCTCAGTGGGTTTTCTGTTTTGAGCAGTTCTTCATTTAGAAGAGCTATATTCCATAGCTTATTAAAATGGCACCAGCCACTCATAGTCTTAGAATTGCTATATGAGTCAATCGTGATCATAACAAACAGGGAAAATGCTGCAGTGTTCTTCTCTAAGTTCACATCTAGCCCATAACAAAAGATGCATTGTATGTTTCTCTGTATTTGTTGCCATACTGTTGATAGTTGGCTTCCAAGACGACATTAAATGCTGTTTGCCATATATTACTTTATGAAATATGCAAAGTAAAAATGGCAGATAAAATGTTCATGTTATATAGCTGAAGGACTACTTCTTGTTAGCAAAGCCATGCATTGTTTTCCTGAATGCTTTTACGTATGAACCATGACTTTGTGGTTGATAGTGACTTTAAAGCTAGGTGTGTTTATGGAAATACAATGGAGTATAAGAGTAATATGATTTACATAGAGACATTCCTTTTTTAACCCTTTAAGGACCAGAGCGGTGAGCAACACTTTTGCTTCGCACTCATATGGTTAACTCCTATTTTTAATATGCTTTGTGAGAACATTAGATCAAACAGGAAGATTTTTCCACAAACCTACCGGGGATTTTTGTATTTAGGCAATGTTGCTGCTAATCCACTATTGGGTAGAAGTCAAAGAAGGTTACAGTAAGCTTAGTGGGAAACAATAAAGGTTACTGACCTTATTACATATGCTGTGAATCCAACTCCCTTTGAAGAAGAGTTTAATCTCATTTATTTGCAAAGCATCCAGCTTTTCAGAACTATTGTACTAGCACTCTTCACCCCCACCTTCCCTTTATCTAGGGGCCTGAAATGTTTGATTTACCTATCACAGGGACAAAAACCATATCATTTATTTATAAAGAGCCAAAAGCATTATGTGTCACTGTGATATGTAGATCAATGCATGGAAGAGTGTTACCAATCAAAATAAAACATTAAAATGGAAGACCGTTAAACACTGGGTTATATATAATGAAAAACAAAAGCTTAATTAAGTGTTGCTTCACTGTATCTCAGCTGCAGTCTAGATGATAAGCTGTTTGGGTTATTTTTCTCATTGAAATTATTACTTAATTATTACTTTAAACTACAATTATCCTGCTGTTCCTATGGGAGCAGACTTGGTAAAATCTCTGGGTTGCATTGTGCAGCCCCACCATTTGGGAAGATGGTAAAACTAGAACTCACCCTAGAATAATGTGCCTGTTTTGCCTATTGAGTGTGGTGTCTCTATAGAAACTATTTTAGGATAGCATTGTGCAGGACAGAAAACTGAACTGGGATGCTGTGTGGGAATAGCCTTGCTCAGGCCAGGAAACTGAACTGAAATGGTCTATAGGGACAGTATTCCCTGTCTATGGGGTCAGCATTGCAAGGGGATATAAAACTGAACCGTGAGGGTCTGTGGTGGTACAGCATTGTGTAAGACAGGAAACTGAACTGTGAGGGTCCTGAATTGAGGGCCTGCGGGGACAGGGTTGTGCAAGACAGGAACCTGAACCACGAGGGTCTGTGTGGACAGCATTGGGCAAGATGGGAAACTGAACCACGAGGGTCTGTGTGGACAGCATTCTACAGAACAAAATACGTATTTCTCTTCCAGAGAACAAACAAGTTTTCTCTTCTGTTGGTCAGTTTAAATGCAGGCCTGGCTTCATTTTGGTGATTGTCGCTATTTAATGGGATAGTAATACTTCGATTAAACTGCATCTCCGAATATTTTTAAGCATGCAGTGCTATATTTGGTTACTTACAATGTTGTAGTTCAAATGCTGTTCCTGCAGAAAGGTTCCCTCTCCAGCACCTTCTGGCCCAATCACTGGTCCTTTCAGTATGGTCCGGATGGAAATCGGCAAGGGACAGTCTTCAGTAAGTAAAGGAAAATCCTGCCCTCCTTTGTCATGGGGGGGCAGGTTTTTCATTATACTTACTGTGTGAAGATTGTCCCTTGCTGCATCCGTCCGGTTCCATGACAGAATTCACGATCTTAGGGGAGGTGGCCAGGAGGGGGAGCATTATGTGTTTACCGATATATAAAGACGACTTGGAGCTGCAGTTTAATTGAAGTATTACTACCGGTGTCCCTTTAAAGCGATAGTAATGTTTCATAATAAAAGCAGCTCTAATTAATCATCATAGTATTTGGGCTCTGGAGAGTGTTAATTCAATTCTGTCAGAGTTGTAGTTCCAGAGTAATTCAATGACAAAGTGTCCCCCTCTCACCCCTTTTACTGATGTAACACTGCTCAGCCAGATCAGAATGGAGGTGCCCAGGTAGACTGCAGAGAGGACAGTCTTTAATTAAGATAAGGGAAAAACCTGAAAAACTTGTCAAGGAGGGCAGGGCTTTCATTGTTTTCATAGGAAGAAGAATGTCCCCTTCTGTTATCTGTCTGGTCTTACAACCAGATTCAACATCTGAGAAGAGATGGCTTACACTTACACTTTGCTTGTGAATATCTCTTAACCCTTTGAGTGCCAGAGGAGTATGCAACGCGTTTCGTACCCCTCAAAGGGTTATACCATAAAGGTTTGAGAGATAAGACTTCTATCATTCTTAACGTTTTTTTAATGCCTACAAAATAAGATAAAGTTAAAATGAAGTATTACTATCCCTTTAAGTGATTTTTTTCCCATTTGAAGTTGATATAAAATACTGTTGTACACAAAGATGCATTAGATAAAAAAAAAGTGTTTGAAAAACAAACGTTAGTTAATTAACTTAATAATGTATTGTTTCTGCTTAAGCCACTTTGTTTGTTCTGCAGAATAAGAAAATTCTGCCTTATGTATGGAAAGTGGAAAAAGTCAGTTGTATGGTACTTCCATTTGTCCTTTTAGCATGCATCATTGATGCAACTAGGATGTCTCAATTGTGAGGTTATCTCAAGTGAATAATTTACTTACAAGGAGAATATTATTTAGTTCATATAGGAATCTTTTTTACAAAACAGGTTTCATAGAATATTGATTTTATGAGGTAACTCACATTTGTGGATTTTACAGCTACAGTAACATTCAATGGTAACCTTGTATTGCAACATATTTGCCTTAGTCAACTATCCCTTAAATGAGATAAAATAAGAAGAGATCATGCAGTTTTATTAAAGGGGGAATAAAGATTTACAACATGCCTTTTTAATACATACCGTTTGTAACACAAGGCCTGTTGCACACAAATGACTGAACTGTGGAAGTCTCCTCCTACAGTTTTCACCATGTTCTCAACTCCCTTTTCTCCTATATCCTCCACCATTCCAGTCGCAGGAGAGCATCGTTGACAGATGGCCTACGTGAGTGCCAACCACTTGGATCAGCCATGAAATGATGTGAAATATCTATAGCCCCTTAGGCCACCATACAGATCTGCTTGGATATATCTTTACTGTGTTCCTGTATAAGTGCAGTAAAGATTCAGCTTGCTGGTCTTTTGATGTGTTTGTGAGGCAGCAGTTACCTTTGTGAAAGGTACTATAGGCTACCAGCATACATTTCACAACTGATGACAATCATGGCACCACAAATAAAGGAAAATTTTTTTTTTTTTTTGCTACTGCAGTGTTGAGTAGTCTTGTCGCATGTGTAGTAGGTTTACCATGTAGCCCAGGGGTCTCCAACAAGTAGCTCATGAGCTACTGGTAGCTTTTGGCTACCAGTGAGCAGCTGGTTCCAGTCCAATCAGGTATCAAGATATCTAGTCAGCCAGAGACCGGTCCAGTGGTTAAAATCTTCTCCCCATTGGCTGCAGCCAGTCTGGGGTACCTCAGGTGAAAGCTGTGCCAACAGTGGTCAGAGGACAGATAGTAACACAGGAATCCCTTGCAGCATTTTTATGGGTATCCTGCCCCACTTCCACAATATATGCTTACTGGTTATTCTGCATGTTTTGTAAAGATGACATATATATTAAATGTTGTGGGAAATATGTGGGTAAGAGCCACAGTATGACTACATATGAACTCACCCATTGTATAAAAAAAAAATTACCAGCTTTCTGTTATATTTACTAAATGGTAAATGTTTTTATAAACCACTTTAATAATTTTAAATATGCATGGTAATTCCCTTTGGCGCGACCGTAAGTATAAAGATGGGCTTACTTTACCCGTGTCGAGCATGTGTTCCCTCTTCAATTATCCGGAATTCCCTCCGGGTATGACGCCTGATCGTTTTCAATGTTGGAGAGAGGTGGGAATTACCAAGGTTTCGGACCTGTTCTCGGGAGATACTCCTCTCTTGTGGGACCAGGTCCAGGAGAATTATGATGCGACCTCTCATGAATTTTTCTGGTTTTTCCAGATAAGTCATTTTGCCCGGACCTACCTTCAGAACAGTCCTCCCCTGTGGAAAACAACTTTTGAGCATCTTTGCTCTCCCTCCTGTACAGGCAGGGGGGGCTATCTCTAAATGTTATTCCCTTCTCCTCGCCTCTCACTATCCGTTACCACCAGCTTACTGTGCACTTTGGGAGTCGGATCTAGATGAGACTCTGGACCCCGAGGAGTGGAACTCTATAACAATCAATATTGGTAGTCTGACCCCTTGCACCAAGATTAAAGAGAATGCTTATAAGGTTATGGCTAGGTGGTACTGTTGCCCCATTAGATTGCACCGTATATTCCACTCCGTCTCCCGGCTGTGTTTTCGTGGCTGTGGTTCGGAGGGCACTTACCTTCATATGTGGTGGTCCTGCCCCTTAGTCTCTGAGCTTTGGACATATGTTTTTCGACTCTTGAGCTCAGCACTGGGAGTTCTGATTCCCCCTGATCCGTGGATGGCTCTGCTTAATAGGGTGTCGCGAGACCCACCCCTTTCCCATTGTGCCAACAAGTTGGTCTTCCAAATATGTGCGGTGACCCGTTGCCATATTGCTCAACATTGGAGGACCGTGCCTCCCTCCCGCGTTGGCCTTGATGACTGTATCTGGAGTTTAATTTGAATTGGAGAAGTTGACTGCGTATATCCGCAACTCCTACTTTGCCTATCTCCGAATCTGGTCTCCATGGGTAGCTGCGGTAACTCCTCTGGAGTTCTACCATGATTTATTGATACAGTGATAACTACTAGGTTTACTCTCTGCCCATCCCCCCCCCCTTTTTTTTTTCTTCTTCTCCCTACCTACTTTCTCTCTCTGTTTCCTCCCTCTCTCTCTCTCTGGAGGGCACCCAGGCGACGCATATGTAAATTTCTGTTGCAATTTACTGTTTTCTTTTTGTACTCCTATTTGGTTCTTAGAACGAGACTTATTGTATTGCCCTTCTTTTGTATCTCCCTTCCTCTATTTCTGTACCCATATTCTTTATTGAAAACTCAATAAACATTAAATTATAAAAAAATATATATGCATAGTAATATAGGAGAATGTAGTTAAGGATGGGAAGGCACTAACAATCTGAAAATCTTGCTCACTGGAGAGCCACAGGTTTTGTTTCTGGGAATATGTTTTTTTTCCTTCTAAAAAAAAAATACACATTGTAGCAGAAATGTATCACCTTGAACTGTTAAGAAGGTCACTTTTTTCTTTGTAGCACTTTCTTATTAGAAGGTATGGGAAGGACCAAAGGGTAGGTAAGACCAGCTCTGGAGATGTGTTAATACATACAGTGATATTGAAAATATATGAATGTATGTTCTGGAGTAGTTCACTACGTTTCATTGATTAAAAGTAGCTCCTGTTAACCAGAAGGTTGGAGACCTCTGATCTAGCCATTAACAAATGTATACTAGCAATAGGATGCTTTGTATTTTGAGAGTGCTAGTAACTGAAGCCATGAGTCATCTTAGCATATATTTTTCATGCAGTGTACAGAATTTTGTACACATTCAAATAAATTACTTTTACTCCTTAAGTTTAGTCCACCAAGTTCAATCCTCAGTAGTGGCTACAAGGCTTAATTTTTAACACCTGTAATACATGAGATGTGTTTAGATTTCCAGTGAGTTGGGGACCTTTCTAACATCCAGGGATGGGAAACCTGAAACCCTCTAGCTGTTGATGACTAAAATTCCCACTTTCCACGTTCAGCCAGGGATGATGTGAGTTGTATCTAAAGGGATAGTAATACTTCGTTTTATCTTTATTTTATTTTGTAGGCATTAAAAAAACATGAAGAACGATATAAGTCTTATATCTCAAACCTTTATGGTTTAAGAGATATTCACAAGCAAAGTTTCCCCCTCCCGCCCCTTTTTCCTAGTGTAAGCCATCTCTTCTCAGATGTGAATCTGGTTGTAAGACCAGACAGATAATACCAGGGGACAATCTTCTTTGTATGAAAACAATGAAAGCCCTTCCCCACCTTGACAAGTTTTTCAGCTTTTTCCCTTATCTTAATTGAAGATTGTCCCTCTCTGCAGTCTACCTGGGCACCTCCCTTCTGATCTGGCTGAACGGGGGGGGGGGGTACTTTGCTTGTGAATATCTCTTAAACCATAAAGGTTTGAGAGATAAGACTTATATCGTTCTTCATGTTTTTTTAATGCCTACAAAATAAATATAAAACTAAGTATTACTATCCCTTTAACAATAGCTGGAGAGCCTTTAGGTTGTCCATCCCCGATCCAAGTGGTTAAAACCAACACACAACTTAGCTAATTTTCCCAGCAGATATTTGAGAAATGGTGTCTGTTCTGGAGAAACAATTAAAGCTGTGCTTGTAGATTTCTCTAGAGGTTAGAATCCAAGGGAGCCTGCATTAGACTTTTTGTTTCTTAAATGCCAACATTACATATACATTTACAGCACTACATTTACAGCTACATTGTCTGTTTTTGCTGCTGGTAGGACAACCTGGTTTGTACTCTACTTTTTTATTTATTCTACAAGATAGCGAGGACAGGGAAATGTAATGTTTCTTACCTGGTACTGCAACAGCTGGCTAGTTAAAAGGACACATGCTAATATACAACTATAAGGTCATGGTTTACTATTCATATATATGTTTCTATACATTCTGCTGTATAACTTGAATTTGAGAAGAAATGTAATACTATGAAATGTTGAAGTAAAGTGCAGGATTTCATAGACCATACATGATTGAAATTATAAAAGAAACAATGTTGGATAAAAAGGAACACATCTCCCAGTAGTGCATACTAAAGTTATGAGCTACAGTATAAAAAGGACTGACACACTTGGTGGTGACCTTAGACTTACATAAGAAGGCAGAGGATGGAGAAGGAGGGGTGAGTAGGGGGCTGGAGGAAAAAAGACAGATAGGAACGAATCTGGAATTACTTTATAGGCATAATTAGTTGAAAGGCTTTTGCACCATGGGCCCCAAATCATATAAAAAGGATTTCAAGTTATCCTACAAACTGTAGGACATTTTCTCCTAAGTCAGGTTACGGAAGACATAGCTAGGAATACCCTTCAAGCCTGGAATTTGTATACACTTTTTGTTTTTAAACCAGTTGGGGGGGGGGGGCAGATTTCCTTTGCACTCCTTACCTCCTGCCCTTTTACCAAAATAATACAGCCTCATAGTAGTGAGGATTGCAAATAAAAATTGCTTCCTCCCCCATGCATAAAAACAGCACTTCATATTGTATGACACTGTTGAACAAAGATACACAGAAATTAGAGCCATATTCAATAGAAACATATTTTGGAGGAAGGAAAAATAATCTGTATTGTATTTGTTAAAATCTCTGCTGGGAGGCTATTCCATGAGTGTATCACCTTTTCTGGAAAGTATTACTCACACACATTATTTCTGAATTTTCCATTCTCTGACTTTAGCTCATGACCGCTTGTTCTAGTGTTCTTCGTCTTATTAAAAATTCTTGCCTCCTGAACTATATGAAATCTCTTAATAATAAAAAAAAAAAAAAAATTATATATATATATATATATATATATATATATATATATATATCCTAATATAATAATTCGCTAAAATGTGTGTAACGCTGCTTCATGCGCAGTAGACACTGCTGCGCGTGCTGCAGTCATGCGAAGCAGAGACTGCCCGCGCTGTGGCTGATACAGAGCTGGACATCAGCCGCAGCACGGGCAGTCTCTACTGCACATGACTGCCCCGCAGCCGGGTGGCAGTGGCACTGTGGCCCGTGTAACAGGCTCTTCAACTAGTATAAATATAATATATATAAAATGTTATGGTTTCTGTTATATCACTTTTCTCCCTCCTTTCTTCCAAGTCTGTCACTGTACCCTATGTCATGAAAACTCTGCATCATTTTAGTGGCTCTTCTTTGAAATGTCTCCAGTATTTATTAATGTCCTTCTGGAGATGTGGTCTCCAGAACTGTACACAGTACTTCAGATGAGGCCATACCAGTGATCTATATAGAGTGGTATTACTGACTCTCTTCTTTTATTGCTAATAGCCGTTCCTGTACAGCCAAGAACCCAATTTGCTTTTTCCGCTGCCTTTAGTGCATTGACAGTTTCCAAGTCTGATGTTTTGTTTTGTTTTTTTCAGCACAGTACCATATAATCTGTTTTCCAACTCTGGATTTCTTGCAGTTTCAGCATTAAAATGTAGATCCCATTCTGTTGTCCATTCCTCCAATTGTTCTAAAGCCCATGCATTTACTTATTCCTGCTGGAGAGGCAACATACTGCAGATTTTTGTATCATCTTTAAAAAGGTACACCTTGCCTTGGATACCACTATTGATAATTTCACATATGAATTTATTACATTGACCCTGTGGCATACCACTAGTAACCCATCCTTCTTCTATATGAATACCATTGATCATGACATGTTTCCAGTCCTTCAGCTAATTATTTATTTTATCAACTACTTTTAAGTTCAGTCTCAACCTTTACATCTTATGAATCTTTCTTTTGATGTACTGTGTCAAAAGCTTTACTAAAATCAAAATAGACTACAGCTACTGCTCCACCCTTGTCTATTACTTGAGTAACATAATTGAAAAATTCAGCTAGATCTGTGTGTCAAGATCTTCCTGTTTTGCATATTATTAGACTTAAGATATTTCCTGTCAATAGTTTTTACAATAATTACTCAAATATTTGTCAGACTCACAAGCCTGTAATTGCCAGAGTCATCCTTACTGACTTTTATTGTGTAGTGGCAATATACTGGCAATTTTTCAGTTATCCAGAACTGCTGTCAATAGAGATAGGTTAACAGAAGTGCTACAATCATATATCTAGGCCTTTTTGATACTCTTGAGTGAATCTCATCTGGACCAACATATTTAAGCTAAAGTAGTACAATTCTGGATCAAACCAGCTGAACTGTAGGGTAGAAACTAAAATTCCCATTAAAGGGATAGTAATGTTTCACAATAAAAGCAGCTCCAATTAATCTTCATAGTATTTGGGTCGTGAACAGTGTTGTTTCAATTCTGTCAGAGTTGTAGTTTGAGAGTGATTGAATGATAAAGTATCCCCCTCCCATCCCTTTTACTGATGTAACACTGCTCACTTCAGAGCAGCAAGACTATCCGGATGGATCGCAGAGAAGGACAATCTTCAGTGAGCATAAGGAAAAACCTGTCAAGGGGGGCAGGGTTTTCCTTATTCTCACAGTAAGAAGACTGTCCCTTGCTGCGACCTGTCCGGTCAAGAGACCAGATTCCACATTTGAGGGGAGTTGGCTTACACTAGGTAAAAGGGGCAGGAGGGGGATACTTTATCATTCAATTACACTTGAACTACAACTCTTTGACAGTATTGAAATAACACTTTCCATGGCCCAAATACTATGAAGTCCCTTTAACTTAAATGGTGCTTATAACCCCTTCAATGCTAAAAAGATCTTCAGTGAATTCCTTTGCAATAAAATGAAGACCTCTGAAGGGGTTAAAAGCTAATTTTATATTAATTGAGTGTTTTAATTTATCCTCTATGGTGCAGTTGGTTTCCTCCAGAATTGTGGCTCCATATTTTATAGAATATGGCCTTGGGGCCTTTATTCATGAGTCAAAAGAAGGGCTATTCTGGAGCAAACCAACAGCACCATAGTGGACTTTTAAGGTTTGACTTTGACTTGAATGCTAGAGGTCTCCATTGCATTGCAAATCAATGCGCTGAAGCCTCTAGCATTTAAGGAACTATATATAATCCCATATAAATTACTCCAAAAATATGAAAATATTAACAACAATGTAAGCAAGACATATCAAAATAACAGTTTACTTTTTGGAGACTTTTCATTGTTATTTTGAAATATTTTGCTTAAAATGTTGTTAATTTGTATTTTTGTGTTATTTTAAGTATATTATATATCAAGAAGAGCTTTTTCATATTTTTTCATTTTACATATTCTTTATATATTTTTGGCACCCCTGCTATAACTAACAAGACTAATAATAAGTAACCCGCTGTGCGTAGTTACCAAAGTCACATCCCAATTTCCTATCTGGCAGAATAAGTAACTAATAGGGCGCCTACTTGTGAGTCCTCAGCTGGGATGACCATGCCTACTATGCTAATTTGTGGGTGTGATCAGCACAATCTCAATACCCCTGCACCAGACATCTACTCCTGGTCTATGGTGGCCACTTTAGTTACCACTCTCTATATTGTTCTAATGTTATTTGGCAAGTTTATTTGCCAGCTTACATACCCAATAACTGGCCATATATATATATATATATATATATATATATATATATATATATATATATATATATATATATATATATATATATATATATATATATATATAAAATAATCAAACATTTAACCCTTTGAGTGCCAGAGGGGTATGTAAGGCATTGCAAAGCAATGCAGTACATACCCCTCTGGCACTCAAAGGGTTAATATAATTCAGGAGGGAAGCCGTTTCAGAAAGAGGAATACTAGAGCAAGAGGTCATTATTTAAATTTAGAGGGCAGAAAATTCAAACTTAATGTGTGTAAGAACTACTTTGCAGAACAAAGCGATAGATTCATGGAACAGCCTATCAGCAGAGGTGGTGGGGACTAATACTATAGGATCTAAGTTTGCTGGCCAGGGGTGCCAGAATATTTGCATACGATTTGTATTTTTTAAAAAATTGGATTGGAAAATTGGCACACTGGATGTGTCAGTTGGTTCTTATCAGCCTTTAAACCTGTTTCTATGTTAGCTGAAGAGTCCAGTCCAGCCTTTGTGACCAAGAACATATGGTACACTCAAGAACTGGAAAGAATTCCTTTTATTATGAAGAGACCAGTGTGTGTGGGATCTTGAACTTGTGATCTGTATCAGCCTTACCTTTTAACAGTAACCTTAGAGGCTAGGGCAACATAAGTGTTAATCAGTGAATGTTTAGCTAGGTCACTGACATCACATTAATGCGTTTTCATAGAGGTAATGCACAGTGCCTTTTTTCAGGTGTTGTGGATTCACTTAAGTAAAACCCTGATCGTGCAATCTATTTCTTTTCTTAGTTTTTTTAATTTGAAATAATTTGCTGTATCTAAATGGAGCTGGGAAATATAAAGATGGATGTTAAGGAATATGAAATAAATACATTTCAGAGAGGTGACATTGTAACTTATGGAGACTGTTGCTGAAGGAGAACACGTTTTAGGATGTGGGTATTGGTAACAACGGGATATCCGTTGTAGGGCGAGGTGGACTAAGGTGTTGGGATCAAGAGGGCGTGTAAGGGGGAACAATCAGTGAGTGAAATAGTGGAATGCTCGTGAACAGCTGTATTGTTTGCTAGATGAGGACAGTAGTACAATAGGATTTGTTGTGTTAGCTTTGAGAAACATGGGAGGGAACACAGTTCAGGGAGTTGTAGTAGAGTGTGGTATTGACTTAGTGATGATGGAGGAACGCTACTGAGTAAAGGTGGTTTCAAAATGTAAGCAAGGGAGGGAGGTTTTGAAGAAGTGGAGAGAATATAGTCTAGGTTTCAGTTAAGGTAGATTCCAATTTCCCAGCTCTTGGGCCAATCTAGTGCTTTACTACTGCATTATGCAGCTGAGTTATACAATTAGTAGTACTACCATTCTATACCTCAAGCTGGCAACAAAACCCAGTCTCTAATCATGAGACCTGCGGCTTTAGCCTCCGCAACCAGTGCCTAGCAATGGCTGTGATTGTTGTAGAGAAACAATCCAGTAATGGAACATGGAACTCTTCATAACACAACAATGATGGCTTCAAGGCTGAGATGAGCAATTTGTGGTTTTTCCAGCTGTTATGGATTACAGCTCCCATCATCTTCAGCTGGTTTGAACTATTTAAATTGTGGGTAGGCAACCTATGGCCCTCTGTTTGTTGAGGACTACAGATGGACTAGTTGTAGTTCCTAGATTAACATAATATCTGAATACTATAATTCTTCACATTCCAGCAGGCACACTTTGGCTGTATTTGTATTTGCAATATCATATACTGACCAGCTGATTTAGCCCTAGTGTTCTCATGTATCTTGTGTCATTGCTAAGTTATGAACTAGTTTTTGGGGCTGAAAAATGTGGTGATATTTGTTTAAAACTGAACACTGTCATAGGTGTATTAATAATATGCTGCCTGCAGAAAACACCCTGCTGCCGGCAAGCCATGTCTGGGCAGTGATAAAGAGTGAAGACATGAGTGGGGGTGTGTGCCCCAAATTTCCCCGCTTCCTGTGTGTGTCATGCCCATTCCCCTCTCTTCACCCTGCACATCCTCTCTTCCTGTCAATGAGAATGACACTAAGGGGAGAGGTGAGGCGGGGGTTAATGGGTCTGACACACAGGGGAGCAGTCATAGATGCATGGACACTATGGTAGTAGTATTAAGAACCCCCAAGGCCCCAGGAAGAATCCTGAAATATAGATTAACATTAGGTTCCTTCATTTTAGTTGTAGTCTTCCTCTTCCTTTGATTCTGTTTGTGGGGAAAGCATCCAAATTTACAAGTTGTGCACCCATAACTGCCTCACTCTTCACTGGCCATCTGAAAGGAATAAGCCAGTTCCTTCATGAAAAAATGTGACTGTTGGAAGCCCAAGGTTAGGCCTCCAAGACTGAAGTCTCTGGAGAACGTCCAGGTACACCCGTGCCTTAGAATGCCCCTGATAGACACAGGGGAGTGGGTAAAATACAAATGGGAGGGGAAAGGGTTCTGCAGTGACTTGGGAAAGGAGCCTTGCCCCCAATCCAGATCACAACCCCAGTCATGTCTTCACTCTTCTGCACTGCCCAGATAGGCTAGTCAGGAGACTTGATCCTGCAGGCAGCAGTAGGGATGAATTTGCATAACTCCTTAATACTGCCACCCTGTATAGGTCTCATTCCTCTCTGGCTCACAGAGGTTTAACTGGGCTGTAACCTGATGTGGCCAGGGGTGTGTCTGTCCCTGAAACACAGTGGAGTTTTCTTTGATTTTTATTGGGTTTTTAACTTCCACTTTCAATGCTATAGAGGTTTGTAACATGCATTTTGTAGTGTGAAGGAGATCTCTCTAGCATTGAAGGAGGTTAGATATTGCAGTTAAATCATTTGTATTTGCCCCCTGTGGTGCTGATGGATTGTCCCAGTTCTTAAAGGGATAGTAACACTTCGTTTTAACTTTATTTTATTTTGTAGGCATTAAAAAAACATGAAGAATGATATAAGTCTTATCTCTCAAACCTTTATGGTTTATGAGATATTCACAAGCAAAGTTCCCCTCCCCGCCCCTTTTACCTAGTGTAAGCCATCTCTTCTCAGATGTGAGTCTGGTTGTATGACAGTACAGATAACAGAAGGGGACAATTTTCTTTGTATGAAAACAATGAAAGCCCTTCCCCCCTTGACAAGTTTTTCAGCTTTTTCCATTATCTTAATTGAAGATTGTCCCTCTCTGCAGTCTACCTGGGCATCTCCCTTCTGATCTGGTTGAACAGGGGGGGGATACTTTGTTTGTGAATATCTCTTAAACCATAAAGGTTTCAGAGATAAGACTTATATCATTCTTCATGTTTTTTTAATGCCTACAAAATAAAATAAAGTTAAAATGAAGTATTACTATCCCTTTAATAAATCAGCCTTGTTGTGTCTTCCCTGCATTGTGCAGGGTGTGGCATGCTCCCAGCTATCTTTTTTCAGGGGGTATTTGCTGGGATTCATTTGGCTGAACAACAGATATATCCCACCTGTTCCTCTATTCAGACTTAACCCTTTGAGTGCCAGAGAGTTCTCCAACACATTGTGTTGGATAACTCTCTGGCATTCAAAGGGTAAGGAACAGAGTCTGGATTGTTAGGGGATTCCTAATCATAACATATGACTTACATAAACAGTATCTAGACTTTTTTTTTAATTCACATGTTTCCAAAAGCAACAACAGCGACCTATGTAGATACCTACATTTCAGCAGTGAGACCGGCAAATATTACAGAATTATTCATGGATATTGCAGACATTTCACAGACACAAAGGTATAGCAATGTACAGACCCCTAAAACAGGACAGTCATACATACCACATAATGTCGGGTCACAGCTCTGTTTCCATGCTGTTATCTATATCCATTTATTGTGCAAATAGCAAACATAATAATGCAAAAGCCTTTCAATGCACATTGTTTTAAATACAGAAGTTGTATTTCCTTTTAAACATTTTTATTGAATACTTTTGAAAATCTGGAATCTTCTTTGGTATTTATGTGTTTTTGCAACTGCAGCAGTTCATGATACATGGAGAACTTTCTCCGTGTCCAGTTGGTGTATTTGATTGTCAGCTCTGGCTATCCCCCTTTGCTGACCGTACTCACATGTGAGTACCTTTTTGAAGCATTATATCTTTTGGTATGTTGTAACAATATTACATGATTTGGCACACCCCTTTTTTTCTTTGGACCCATGGGGTTAGCTGGTATTCCTATGCATGTTGGACTTGCCTGTCACTTTGAAACTGGACCATCCTATTGGGTGGGATTAGTCTTGTGCACATTTTTCTCCTCTGTAATGACACTAGAGAGCTGAAATATGGTGATCTGAGCGGTGACTGCCGGTAGAACAAGCAATATCTGCTAAAGTTGATTCTCAGTAAGCTTCCCACATATTTTGGTTTGCACACCAGATGTATGAACTTCCTCCAGAGTTTGTGCTTTTTGAGTGCTGCTGTTGCATTTCCTACTTGTCCTCTCAGACAATGACTATCTGCCATTTTTCATAACTCAAAGCAAGTATTTGAAACTGGCTTATTGCATTGGACTGCCGCCTTTTCTATGTAATTGGACTTTGGGGTTATCCATAAACATACCTGGGAACTTTCAGTTGAGGGCTACCCGGAGGGTAGTCCTCTGTTCAGCAGGGGGTAACAAAAATGACGCTAAGCGCGTCAAAAAGGGGCGGGGCTTAACTCAAGTGTTGGGGGGATTTAACCCTTTGAGTGCCAGAGTGGTACGGAATGCATTGCTTTGCAGTGCATTCCGTACCACTCTGGCACTCAGAGGGTTAAATGTGTCACACAGAAGGCTGGGGACGGAGGCACAACTGGAGAAAAAGCAGATGTGGCAGAGTTTCAATAGAAACTCTCCACATCCGGAGGAATCTGCCTCTGCCCCGGAGAACCGGTAAAGCTCTGTCAGAACCGGAGTCTCCGGGGCAAATCCGGAGAGTTCCCAGGTATGTCCATAAATGGATCCATGGATGTAACCACTTCCTGATATACATACTCAGGTTGTGCATACTGACAGCTTTTGGAACTGTCAAAGATGGAGTGTTCTTGCTATGAGCTGCCAATTTGTGTTCACTAGGCACATTCTAGAATAGAGGCTCTGAATCTTGTGTGCTGCTGCTAAAGCAATTTTATCACTTCAGAATGCATTGCAGTGGCTTGTAAGAATCAAAGCTGCTTTACTGTATGATTACACAAGCAACTGCTTGGAAATTGGAACTGTATCTGATAAAATGATAGTTGGAAGGTATATTCCTGCTGTGTGCTCTTTCTACAAATCTCTTATGATTTGCACAGTACTATGATTTTTTTTTTTTTCTATTTGTAGTTGATATTTTGGCATGTTGAAGGGCAACTAAAGTGAAACTATATGGGTGTATGTTCATGCATAGTCTTTTATTAGTTCATCCCTGCTACTCCCACCCTTGGGAAGAACATAAAAGTTACAGCACTCAGTATAAGGATTCCCTATAAAGCATCTCCTCTCCAGAGCTGGTGGTGCGAGCAACAAAGAGACAGCTGATTATTTTACCTCCTATGACTTCACACTTGCCTTCAAGATGAGTGGAAAGAGGCTGCCGCTGGCAGGTTCTGTTCTTGCAGGTGGGGAGACAAGAAGCCTGAACCAGACCTGTACATGTATACAGTTGAATGTAAAAGTTTGCCCCCCCCCCCTTCCCCCAGGCAAAATTATGCTTTTTCAGTTTTTCTAAGTGAAAAAGAAGTAAACCTCTGCAGCAAACAAACTTGCTGTATTTTGTATATCACTAATGTTGTGACTTTCAGAGGTAGAAGTATATCTGCAATTAAATATTAAAGACTGAATATATGGATTTTTATTGTACTTCTTATGTTAAGTACATTTAAAAGGTAATAAAAAGAAAACTGTAACTAGATGTATGCTCCAAAACAGAGGTTATGTAGATCTCAGCTGGATGACAAACTGCATTCGTTTAGGATATGAGTGATTAATAGAATCAAATAATGTTTTAATGGGTCTGTCTGGAACCAAATGCCACAGCATCACAAGATGTCTTGTTTGTCATTGCTTTTTGGCGTTGGCTATACCATACATTTAACACTGTGTGCCAGAGAGGTATTCAATGCAATGGGTGGGATACCTCTGTCATTCAAAGGAATAATAATTCTTACAGGGTTCTCATTCTTTTAAGCCATTAAATAGGTCAATTTATTTTCCCTTGACATAAACTTATACTGTGACCCAGGGCTGGTGCCACCCATAGCTGAGGTAGGAGCCGGCCTAGGGCGCACATCTACAGAGGGCGCAGAGCAGAGCCGCACATACCTCAGCGGCTGCTGCATTACAGTCAAAGGCTTAGCAGAGCACTGACCTCAGGGGCCCCCTGGCGCACCCATAAAGTTTTGACTCCTTCTGGAGGCCCCTGCCAGACAGGACTGAAGACCGGGTGATGTGATGGTGAGCAGCCGCATGTGCTACATCACCGCGTAGATAGTGTGGGCTGATTTTATATCTTCAGACACCAGCTATGCACTTACATTTACAGTGCATAGCTGGTGTGTGTGTTTTACTCCCCAGCGGCTGCATTTATGTGGCATTGTCCTATTCCTCTCTACTGTTGCTGCCAACCCCAGAGACAGACAATAAAGGAAAATGTAACCATTATATCAGAAATCCCAAAGATAAGGAAGATAAAAACACACACACGTGCACACACACAAGACTTACAAGGGAACTACTAACAAAGAGAAACTAAAGGAGAGAAATACATGCATATAATACGTTGTGTGTGTGTGTGTGTGTGTGTGTGTGTGTGTGTGTGTGTGTGTGTGTGTGTGTGTATATGCACATATATAATGTACTCCCTATGCACATCTATATCCTAAAAGGCAAAGGGCCAAACGTACAGAATGTATAATGATATATTAATTTACTAGAAATATGGAACAAGCTCAATGCATGCTAAAATAAAGTGAAATATAAAACCTACAATACAGAAGCTGTATGCTGCATATGGAAGCTGGCTGTAATGTGGAATAAGGCTGTAGGGGGGAAAACGTCTTCAAAGTTCCATGTGAAACAAATGTAAAATCACACGTCGTGTCTTCGGTACAGAGGACAGAGGTTGTGTGATTTTACATTTGTTTCACATGGAACTTTGAAGAGGTTTTCCTCCCTACAGCCTTATTCCACATTACAGTCAACTTCCATATGCAGCATACAGCTTTTACATTTATTTATTTATTTATTTATTTAATTTTTTTTTTACCATGTTCTTGAGTTTATTCGTTCTATGTTTTCATATTACTAGTAAAGTAATATATCATAATACATTTATTTGGCCCTTTGCTTCATTGCCTTTTAGGATATAGCTTTACAGAAGTGCACAGGGAGTACTTAGTATTACGTTGCTCGTGCCGCACGCACGCACACACAGGCACACACACTCACACAGAACAAAGGGAGGGTGCCAGCCCACTATGACTAATCTGAAAATTAACCCATTGAATGCTAGGAGCCAAAGAGAGGTACAAAACACATTGCTTTGCATTGCATTGCAAAGCAATGAGCTGTGTACGTTTCTCTGGCATTCATAGGGTTAATTTTCAGTTTAGGCTCAATTAGTTATTTAGTTAACTTGTGACAAAAACCATTTGTTAGCGCATAAAAAGCGATATGGTAACAATCATTAAAAGATCTGGGGTATAAGTGGGTGGGGCATAAAGGGATGGGACACAAGGGGCGGAGACAATAGGGCAGCAAAATGAGGTTTTGCCTAGGGTGGCAAAAATCCTTGCACCAGCTCTGCTGTGACAGTGTGACCTGTAGTAATCAAATCTACTTATTTGTACTTTTAAATAAATAAATACATTTCTAGAGATTTGTTTTCACTTTGATTTTTTTTTTTCCCATACCAGTAAACACAGATCATGGGCAGGTTGGCTTTTGCAATGCTTTAGAGATCTGCCTGGCAATTGAAGGGTTATGTAATTGGACTCTATTATCATTGCCACAAGGGAAACACAGTTACCCATTTGAGTGCTGGGGGGGGGGGGGGGTCTAATGCATGTCAAAATGAATGCTTTGGACACCTCATTTGGAGCTCATTATTAAAGATACAAAAATCATTATTGCTATTCTCGAAGTCAGGTGGAGTGCACTGATCCCTGGGTTAACCCTTTGAGTGCCAGATGGGGTGTGCAGCACATTGTTTTGCAATGCGCTGCACACCCTCTGACACTCAAAGGATTAAGATACTGTCAAAATGTAATAGCTTGTCTATAGCCCGCACCTACAACAGTGCAAGGAGGCCTTTGGAGGCTTCTCAGGGAAACCCCAACCTGTCAAAGTAGGAACTGAAGAGTTTTCTTGGACTATGGTCACACATTATCCTAGATCAGGGCAGCCATCTGGGTGGGCTCCGGTTGAGGATATTGGGTGCTGTAGTCCAGCAACAGCTGGAGGGACAGCAGGTTGCCAAAATCTGCCCTAAATATCTATCTGTATTTACAAGCTTCTTTTACTGCCAGCAATCATATTCATGGCTTCTCTTCAATACACATATACTGTTCCGACACTCACACCACACATCCCTTTTCCATCCATCACAACTCCGTACCACGCATCCTCCCATTTTATAGAAGAAAACAAAAACAATTCTAGAGCAACCCAACTGCATGATAAAGAAGAAGTAAGAATACATTGATTTAAATGGGGATTTTAATCCCATGAATGCTGGAAGGGGTTCTAATGCATTGCAAAGTGTTTCACCAAAATTGTTTCTCCTTTCTGCTGTGCTTGGGGTCCTAAATGTCCCCATTCACTCCCTTATACCTTAGGTCTGTGTTTGCTGCCCACCATAGTAAATACTTATATCTTACTGCCAGTGGGTCCAGAGACAAACCTGGTTTCCTCTGACTGTCCTAGAGTGTATGTATGAAGGTACGTGATTACCAGATTAGTGCAAGATGGTAAGAGCCACCTTGTTGGAGCCGTAATCTGTCAATCCCTTCTTGAATTCAGTGGAATGCATTAAAGGGATAGTAATACTTAGAATGTAAAAAAATATATATCATACGGCTTATTCTCCTAAGTAAAACAAGGGTATTCCCACTGCTGAGGGGTATTTTATTCAAATGTTATTACAGCTCACTGTTGATTTTTTTTTTTTTTTTTTTTTTTTTTTTTAGATGCAGTACCACAGTGACCTGAAATTGTTCGGCGGTGCTGTTGCTACACCATCCTATGGACAGTTCTGGTCAGTTGACCATAAAATCTCCACAGGATGGTATAGCAACAGTACCACTGTACAATTTCAGGCCACTGTGATATTGCACCTAAAAAAAGTCAAGTCCGAGCTGTAATAACTTTTGAATAAAACACCTTTCAGCAGTGGGAGTATCCTTGTTTTTCTCAAGGGAATAAACACTATAATATATCCTTTTATGCATATTAACCCTTTGAATGCCAGAAGGGTATACAACTCAATACAATGTGTTGCGTATTACTATGGGGCTACATGGCAGACCCAGATTTTTCCAAATTGGCACGTTATCAGTTCTAACATAACTGATCAGATTGGCTTACCCCCATAGAGGTAAACCAGGCTTTCCTCTGTGACCTGATTTCTTACGTATCCTTTTGCTAAAACTGAAGGAGTTGTAGAGCAGATTTATTGACTTACTCATAAAGTTTGATAATTTGCTCTTAACCTTTTGCGTGCCAGAGGGGTATGCAATGCATTGCCTACCCCTCTGGCACTCAAAGGGTTAATTAAAACACTCAAGGACCAGATGGGCGTACACCTTTCTAGCCCTTAAAGGGATAGTAATGTTTCATAATAAAAGCAGCTCTAATTAATCATCATAGTATTTGGACTTTGGAGAGTGTTATTTCAATTCTGTCAGAGTTGTAGTTCAAGAGTAATTCAATGACAAAATATCCCCTCCTGCCCCTTTTATTGATGTAACACTGTTCAGCCAGAGCAGAAGGGAGGTGCCCAGGTAGACTGCAGAGAGGGACAATCTTCAGTCTTTTTATCTGTATTTTTAAATAGATGCAAACACAGAATAAATGATAAGTGATATTCTAGTGCTTTGGTACACCGGGTCTTCCACTTATCCCAAAGTTACTGCTAATTACATTTGTATTTGTTGTAATATTTCAGTCTATCAATAAAAGATCACAAATTGAAAAACTTTCCTGTGTGATACAATACTTGCAATGTGTGTGTATTTGGTTCCCGCTGTTTCTATCCAGAGGATAGAGATTTCCTTATTATATTTAATTTGCTTTATCCAGTTTTGGATATAAAACAATACTGTTTTAGCTTCTTGCATACTAGAGATATATCCAATGCATTATTTTCAGTGGGTTGAAGATAACCTTTAGCATGATTTGATAAATCTGGGGCTGCTGGTCTGCACCTTTTGTTGCATTAATGATTTGGTGCTCGTAGGGTTAGACCACCCCTTCTCTGGATTAAATTAGTGTCTCAATATGTTAACCCTTTGAGATCCAGAGGGGTATGGAATTGAGTTTAGTGTAAACAAGGGGGGTTTTGCAATAAGGTGGGATAAAGAGGTGATGAAGAAATTACTTCTTCAGTGATATCACTTCTCTAGTTCCTATGTTATTCTACAGAGCCTATGAACCAAGATCTCCAGAGCTGGAGAAATCTTAGTTCATTGGCTCCATACAATAACATAGGAACTAGAGAAGTGATATCACTGGAGAAGTCATCTCCACTTTATCACCTCTTTATCACACCTTCATGCATAATCCCCAATATGTGCAAACCACTCTGGTCGTTAAAGGGTTAAATAATGCAGAGCTGCTAAAACAGTATATGTATTAAATGTGGGATTAAATATATAAACTACTAAGTATATCTAAGATGCTACTGGAAACCTAAAGAATTTATTTGAAATAGAAAATTCCCAGGATTTACAGACCACTGGCTCTTCTGATTTATAAATTGTGCATGATATTGATTCTTATGTGACCAGATCTCTATTTTATGCTTATGAAAATTTCATTCTGTAAGACTGCACAGGACTAAAAAGGAGATCTGGTCATACTACATATATATGTAAAATATAATAAAATACAGGGTTGTCAAGACTTTTCCTCAGAGGGCTGGATGAGAGGCAAGAAATGGATTGAAATCTGTTACCTCCTTGTGTGCTTCATATAAATAGAGGCTTCTCTAGCATACTGGACCTTAATTTAAAGGGACAGAAATGTTTAGAAAATCAAACAGCTCAGATTGTTTGTGATACTAAATAATCCTGATGTCTGATGCTCTCAAAGTTCATAACTTTATAGTTATGCAATAATTAAATGATCAAGTTTTACCCCTCCCACCCTTTTTCCTGTTCTGAAGCCGCATCCACTCAGATCCAGCAGCAGATCACTACCAGGGACAATCTTCTGTCAGTATTAGGAAAAACCTGTCCTCCTTCATCCAGGAGGACAGGTTTAGCCAGAGGGAAGATTGTCGCCCGTTGTGATCTGTCTGGCCAAGCAACCGGACTTCAGATATTATGGTATGCAGCTTCTCCAGACAAACGTTTGACAAAGTGCGTCAAAGACAGAACATTGTCCAAGAATTGACTCTTGATGGCTTGTTCTACTCTCTGCCTGAAACTACCTCTGTTAGCTCATCCTAGTTCCTGCTACCCTTCCAGTGTCTCAGAGAAATCCTTTGTGCAATATTTACGGTACATGGTGGTTCCTATCCAGGTCCTGGCACAGGCTCAACTGGGGTCAGACATCTGGCTTCGTGGCCAGCACCTTTAAGCCAGCTTTGGCCGCAACGAGGGAATGTCTGTGACAGTCTATGCTCACAATCCACACACTCTAGCCAGCACACACAAGCTTCTTGTTGCACAGAGTTTCCCTGGAATGTTGCAGACTTTTTCCTGTACCACTGATTGAAGAAAGTGTCTTCTAAAAACTGGCAGTAGATTTGGGAGTTGAGTTTGAGTCCATCTTCAACCCGAAAAGGTATAACTAACTCCTCTTTGATAAAACCAGCCCATACCAGTACCCCTCCTCCACCTTGCTGGTATCTGAGTCGAAGTGCAGCTATGTGCCCGTTACTGATCCAGCTACGTGCCCATCCATCTGGACCGTCAAGAGTCAATCTCATCTCATCAATCCATAAAACCTTTGAAAAATCAGTCTTCAGATATTTCTTGGCCCAGTCTTGACATTTCAACTTATGTCTTGTTCAGTGGTGGTCAGGTTTCAGCCTTCCTTACCATGGCCATGGCTCTGAACACCTAGTAATTCTGGACACTCCAGGTAGGTTGCAGTTCTGGAATATGACAGCACTGGAGGATAATGGGTTCCTGGTAGCTTCATGTTTGATTCTTCTCAAATCTCTGGCAGTTAATTTGCGTCTTTTATTCTCAAAACTTTTCTTGCGACCCTGTTGACTATTTGCAACAAAACGTTTGATGGTTCTGTGATCACGTGCCAAAGTCTTAGCAATTTCAAGAGTGCTGCATCCCTCTGAAAGACTTTTTACAATTTTTGACTTTTCAGAGTAAGTTAGATCTCTCTCTGTCCATTTTGCCTGAGGCAATGAAGCTGCCTAATACTTATGCACACCTTGACATAGGGTGTTCATCTACTTAGGCCACACCCTCTCTCATTACACAAATACACATCACCTGATATGATTAAATCCAATAAGCATTCAAGTTTATACAGCTCGGAGTTGGAAAATATGCATAAAAATGATGATATGGTCAAAACACTCACTTGCCTAATAATTGTGCACACCGTGTATACATAAACAATTACATACCGGCTCGCACCAAACAGCAGCAGTGAAGAAATTGGCGGAAAGGGACCTTCTTGCAGCAGGCCCTGTCAGTTTCTTTTATGCTGTGTAAAATTCCTAACATCCCTAGTTCAGGTATAAATAAAAAATAATATATATAAATTAAAAAAAAAAAAAGATTACATAAACTTACATTTCTGCATCACTGTTATATATATCTGCTAAGTATTATTGTTATTTCTCATTTGGCTGTACTGTATCCTTGATTTGAATCTGCTTGGGAGGGTGTGGATTGATCAGGTTCAAGGGCCTTTACTCATTTCTGGTCCGGTAAAACTAAATCTGAGCAATATTACAGTTTTGAACTAATTCGCCAGTGTCTATAAACCTGGGTTAGTCAATTGTTGGCAACTGCTACCGCCTTGTTGGGGATGATGGGAGTTGTTGTCCTCAACAGCTGGAGAACCAACAATTGACAACCCCTGCTGTAAGCAATGTTGAGTGAAAGGGCACTTTATATTCCCAGCCTTGTGTTTGTTGTTCTGCAGGCTGATGTGGTTCTTCCCTCTCCCTTGTTGGTTCCTTGACAGGGGAGGGGTGTGGTTAAATCTGATTAGGTTGTCATTGGGATACAGCAAACAATAACTGAGGTAAACATTGACTTAGAAGAAGGATTTCAAGTGCCCGTATTCTAACCAATGAGACATATCACACTGCTGCAAGTTTGCTTTTAGAACTGGCCTTTTAACCCCTAGCACACCAGAGTGCTTTACAACGCTGTTGCAATCCCTCAAGCCCTTAGGGTTTTAACCCCTTAACGACCCATGACGTACATGTATGTCATGAGGTTGAGGTCCCTAAAGGACCAAGGACGTACCTGTACGTTATGGAATTCCGGGCTCCCCGCGCGGCTGCACTCCATTCGGGTAGTCCGGAATCGGATAAAAAAAAACCCTCTGTGGTTCTTAAGTGACACCAACACCTAAAAATGAAATGGGGTGATCAATCTTAACCCTTGGAGTTCCATATGTGTATACAAACCATTGCAGGGCAATGTGTCATTTAACCCTTTGTGAGCCAGATAGGTATCTATCATGTACTTACAAGCATATGTAAAACTTTTTTATTCATGTTACTTACCTAAGGTATAATAACAATAACCCCTTAACCCTTTGAGTGCCAGAGGGGTACGCAATGCATTGCAAAACAATGGGTTGCATACCCTTCTGGCAATCAGAGTTAAGGACTGGTGACAATCCTGGCACGTCACGTATTTTGTGCTTACTGCACTTCTGCTGGAGGGCTGTAAGCCCTAGCAGGGTCTGAAATTGACTGCACCAAGACCGGAGTGTCTCTCTGAGACCCCCCTTCCCCCTTTGGCACGCCGCTACATGTCATCAGTCACATGTGCCGGCTCACTGACCAAGATCAAAGTGTTCCTTAAGGGAAGTTCACTTCCCGGACCACCCGTCGTTAAGGGGTTAAACAGGCATAGCCAACCTTGGTTTTCAAGAGCTACCAGCAGTGCATATTGTTCAGGATTTTTAGTGATGGTCGTGTCATGGCATTCTGGGATGGCATCGTGGCTGCACACTGCTCTGCCATCCCAGTATTCATCACACGTTAAAAAAAAAAATAGTGATGTGGTCCTTAACCCTTTGAGTGCCAGAGGGGTACGGAATGCATTGCAATGCATTCCGTACCCCTCTGGCACTCAAAGGGTTAATGGCTACCCACCCTTGGATCTGGCGGTCTTTAAGGGGTTAGGAACCAGGGTTGGCTACCTTCGGCTCCGTAAACTGTTCAGAAAGCAGTTACTTAACTCTGCATCAGATGAACACAAAAAAAAAACCAAAAAAAACATGCTATGTGGTCCTGAAGTGCCGGCCGCGTCCTTAAGGGGTTAGCGGAAATTAAACAAATTTTGAATAAAATAGCTAAAAGCAAGAATATACACTACTGATTCAAATGCATACATATTTACTTAATATTAACCCTTTATACTAAAACCTCAACTTAAATAAAGTGATTATATACAGGCAATATTGCACGGTATAAAGGGTTAACATTAAGTATGGATGTGGATAAATAATCTGTGTTTTCACTTTTCTGTTTATAACTCAAGGTCATTTGTAGGAGTTAATGTTCCTTTAAATTATTTTGGTTTGCAAATCAGTAAAGATAAAGGGGAAAGAATAGACTTTATGAAGTATATTTTTTAAAACTACAGTGACAAGGTAACCATTATGGGTGGCAGAGAGGAACTAGTTGGCCCGTGTACACGGGATCTTCATAGTGCCACCCAGCAACGGCCATGGTGCGGTCATACACAGTAGAGATTGCCCGCGCCGAGGCTGATAACGGAGGGTGTGCAGAGAGGACTCCGGTCTGAATTCGGAGCCCTGCTCCGTTATCAGCCGCGGCAAGGGAAGTCTGTACTGTGCATGACTGCAGTGCCAGCAGCCGTCTCTACTGCTCCTGACGGCTTCTGACAAACACACACTTAGCGAATTATTGTGTAGGATGTGATAACATCCCCTATGACATAGAGGGTTAAAAAGTCCCTTTACCTAATGAAATGAGTGTGATGTATGTCATCTAAACTAAATAATAATACTAATTTATTTATAGCAGAGGGTGGGGATTCTGGGCTCCACAGTCCTCGGGGGTGGGGGGGGACAGGTCAGGTTTACAGGAGATATCTAATTTAAATACATGCCACTCAGTCACAATGACAGAGCCAATGCAGCTCAATGCATTGTATATCACTTAGGCACTCAAGGGATTAAGCAGGGACATTTTGAAAAACTAACCTGCTGGTGTGCTGAGGACTAACAGAAAGAAATGCTGGCATGGGGGAGCAGCTTTAAAGGGATAATAATACTTAAAATGTACCAATCCCCATATTGTAGGCATTAAAAAAAGGAAATTAATTGCCCCCTGTGCAATCTCTCAAACCTTTATGGTTTGAGAGATAATCACTCATAAAGTTCCCCCCTCCCTCCTCTTTCCCTGAAGTCATCGTTCTAGCTGACTGATTGTTTGCAAGCGCACGTAGAAGACCGTTTCAGATTTATTTTTTATTAACGCAATCTCGGCTCTGCTGCAGAGCCTCCTGATGCACATAAGACCAGGGGAGGGAGGGGGAACTTTGTGAGTGATTATCTCTCAAACCATAAAGGTTTGAAAGATTGCACGGGGGGCAATTAATTTCCTTTTTTTAATGCCTACAATATGGGGATACATTTTAAGTATTACTATCCCTTTAAGTAATAGATCTGTACATTTATTTAGATAAAACCAATAGAATTGAATATTGTTTGCTTTACAGTTGTGATATTTTACACCGTTTACATAATACTGTCAGTTATGTTTCTGAGAATAAGAGTTGCCAGCACTATATAATTTATTTTTCTTTTTGGAAGAAAAATAAAATCTAAGAATGCATTATTTATTTTTGGAAAAAGGAGATGTTGGGACTGATTTAACCTTGCTAAACTATTCCCAATGCAAATAAAATCTGTAGAACGTTTGGTTCAGTGTAGTTTAACCGTCAGAGGGGTATCTATGGATACCCCTCTGGTATTCAGAGGGTTAACCACTTGGATATTAAAGCAGACCTCCCAACATTTCAAATATCCAAAGAGGGACACTTCTGTTTTAGGGGGTGTTACTGGGGGTGCAGCTAGCGGATGGTGCATTATCGGTTTTCAGGTTATTTCATGACACAGACTAATTTATTATAAACATACATACTGAAGATTAAGTACATATTAATGTGTACTTTATTGCTGTGGAGCAATATTATACACTTATATACACACCACACAGTCTGATCTCATAAAAAGAGGGACACCAGAGTGGGAAAGAGGGACAGACATTTGGGTCTCAAAGAGGGACTGTCCCTCCTAAATAGGGACACTTGGAAGGTATGTACTAAAGACATTTGTAATGCACGTGAAGGATTTTTTAACTCAAAGGGTTAAGATGTTCTAGATCATAGTGTCTGCTAGACTGTAAGCTTTCGATGACAAGCGCCTGATGCCTACTTCCTGCCTGAAAGTTTATCCCAGTGTTGAGCAACCTGTGTCTCTCCACTTGTCGGGTGTTGTTACATTTTGTGCTGATGGGAGTTGTAGTTCAAAGGTTACCCACCCTTGCCACAGACTATATCATAAGCATCTGAGTGATAACCTCTCAGGCATATTCTCTAGAATCAAGCCTAAATGACAAAGTAAAATTATAATGATACCAATGCGACATTAGCATAGTAATACAATAATGATAATGTGGATTGCTAGTGTGTTCAACATTGTTAGAAAATTAATTACGTAAGCTCTTATGCACAAAAACAGAGCAATGTCTGGGGCAACCAAATGCACCGTAGGGGTTAAATAAATTTCCACTGATTTTTAAAGGTGTTTTAGCCCCTTGAATGCTACAGAGGTATCCAAAGCATTGCTTTGCAATGCATTGGAGAACTCTCTAGCATACAAGAGATTAACCATTCAAGTGCCAGAGGGGTGCAGTGTGTTGCACACCTCTCTGGTGCTCAAAGGGTTAAAAGCCTCATTTACATTTTCCTCCTGTGCTGCCGATGCTTTGCCCCAGGTATTGTTCCACATTTATTTTGCATATGGCCCAGAGCTGCAGCGGCAATACAAGGCAATCAGTCCTAGATTCCCACCACACCTTCTTGGCTTCACTCCTGACTACACCAATTCCAACCGCTGACATTCCTGTTCCATTTGTTTGTGTCCTTATCACCAAAAGGTTGTGTTTAGTGCCCATGATGCACAAGGCTTGTGACAGCTGTCTCCATGACAACATAGCGTGATGTCACAGGCATGACGACTGAGCCTTTGCTTGTTCCCAGGCAGGGCCTTTGCTTGTATGTGTGGGAGGTTATCACAAAGGCAAATGGAGAGAGAGAGAACTAAGTGTGGAGACCCACAGCCATACAGGGGACATCATATGACATGTTCACAGGTATTGCTTCTTGTATCTATTGGATACTGGATCCAGGATTTAAACTATGCTCTGTTGCTTTGCTTGCCTCTAATATCAAAGGTAAATTGTAGTTGTACTTTGTATTTTATACTAAAAAAAAAAAATATTCAGCTATGTGGAGTCATTGTAACCTGTTGCTTTGCAGCTGTGGACTATACCTTTGCCTTCCCATTTGGTCAGGTGAAGATGATGTTTTGGGGCCTTACTACCAACAGGATAGTGGAGTCATTCTGATGCAAACCAATTTCATCATAAGTAGGGTTGTCAGATCATCCATTTTAATGAGATACACATGAAAAATTCATGCTACAGGGCTGCCATGATTGCTGCTGGGTTGCAGTGCTTCCCCTGCCGCGATGTATCATGCATTTTTCACATTTTCCTATTAACCCTTTGAGTATGGTGTGTGTGTGGGGGGGGCACAATGCATTGCTTTGCAGTGTGTTGTGCAGAGCCCTCTGACGCTCAAACGGTTAAAGTGATGATCCGGCATCCCCAGATAAAATATTCAAATTATTTATTATGGGGCTTTTAAACCTTTGGATGCTAAATAGATCTCTAATGCATTGCAAAGCACATGTGATGTCTTTAGCACTCAAAGGATTAAAAGTCCCTTTTAAATCATTTGGATATTTTATTTCTCCCATAGGGTAGTTGGTATGCCCCAGAATGACTCCATTCTTCCTTTGAACATACATCCATTAGCCATACCACAGCTGGTTGTGCCCCCTGAGTTATATTTTCTGCCCTGTATAAATTTTGTTGGAATAAAACTTTTACAATCCTCAAGTGGCAATGATATAGGAGAAAACTGGTTTTAGTGGTGCTCTCCTTGGATTGGACTTGCATATACAACAATGGCTTCCGGCAGCTGTTACTACTAGTCCATCGGGCTGACCTGCAAGCCAACTGCACCTTAGGGGGGACAAATAAAGCTTCCCAAAATTCCCTTTGATTAAAATGGTGACTTTAATCCCACCATTACAGATCTTTATAGCAATTGGGTTAGAAGCCCCATTCCAATCAATTACATTTTACTTGTGTACTGTGATTCAGTGGGTTTGCCCCATCAGCCTCCTTATATTATTTCTATGTCTTTTTTTTCTTCTTAATAATTGGTTGTTTTAACTTTGAGTGGATGCGTTGGATAACCCTCTAGCACTTAAATAGTAAGTATTTGCTGCCCTATCACAAAGTTTTACTTTTCTTGACCAAAAAAAGTTAGGACTTGTTTTCTAAAATTCAGTGTCTTGAATAATAACATGCAGTCTGAGATCACTAGCATTCTAGGGGTTTAAAGTCTCCCTTTCAGTTTGAATTTGGTGAATATGGTTAAGTTGATTTGCCCCAGAATTACTCCACATAACAAATGGCCATGTTCGAAATCCCACTGTCAACTGTGAGAGTTGTAATGTGCTTTTAAAAAATTTGTGTTTGCTTAATCATGTCTGTAAAATCCTGTATGACCTTTATAGATCAGAAAGGTGTGCAAAGCATGGATTTGCAATGGCAAAATGAATTAATTGCATGGCTTTAAATCTGACAATACTGATTTCACTGGAGCGGTCAAATGTATAGCAATGCTGGTTCTAGTTTGGAGAGGTGAACATTAATTCCACACTTTCCCTATGATTTGTTAGTTAATTGATATGTAAATCAATGAAGGCACATAATATGGGGACCATAGAGTTCAAATTCTCCTCCCTGGCATTTTCATAATTTTGATCACTGGAGTGGTAAATGTCAAGTCACCTTTTAATGTGAATTTTTGCCTACTAATTTCCATTGTGGTTTTTATTCTGTTTTGATGTAAACATTTGTTTGATGGATCGAACTTTGTCCATGCAATCAATTTATTTATTTATTTTTGTCAAATTACTTGTTCCATTGATCGCACATTAAGCAATGATAACTTAATACATTTGTGTTTGTGTTTTGTCCTGTCACATAATAGGGTCACTTTGGTGTGTGTGTGTGTGTGTGTGTGTGTGTGTAGTTGATTTTCTGTGACCCTTCATTTGTAATTGCTCTCTTTCCTTTATACTGAGGTAATAGTTTGAGAACCTCAGTTTGCCCAACCATCGGTGGGAGAAGCTGGAAAATGCACTTAGTGGGAAAGATGGTTCTAGTGAGCAGGAGACACACCCTTTAGCTGTCAGGCTGTTGATTATAATGAGAGTTGAATGACTCTATGAATATCTGGAGAGGCACAGGTTTCCCAGCCCTGAAATTAAAGAATCAATACTAACACCTAAAATGATGTGGTTCAGTCCATTTAGCATATATAAAAATGCTCTTATTTATTTTCTGAGGCCTAAAATCTAATCTTGCATGTACTCTCTTTGAGCTCCCATTCCCTCCTTTTCCAAGTCTTCTGGGCTTTCATTAACATGGCAAACTTTATAGGTGTCTGAGAAGTGATAAAGATTTATTGTCTGTAAGTGGGCTGAGGGAAGATAACAGGTTTATGAAGAGTAACGGGTACTAATCTCAGTACATTAACAGCAATAGCTGCAATTTCTCATTACAGCATGAATATTTTAAAAAATGGTAACTATATAGGACAGTCTACGTATACATTAAAATGCAGGTGTAGGATCAGATTTTGAGAAAAAGTACCTATACAAGCCAGATCTGATTTAAAACTCTTTCAGTGCTTTCAAGGGAATTGCTTTCTGGGTCCCGATGTGTACATAATGTTTCCAAAAATTGCTCCCATTAAAAGATAAATCCCAATAAATACAAAAATTGTAACACAAATAACTGTCTGTATGATGTATGTGAAGAGGCAGTCTTTCTTAGTGAACGTTTATCACTATGATCAAAATGATGTGCACAATAATAATCTTTCCCATTATTTCATAACCTTTAAGACTTGGCTCATATGGGACGATTTGTATGCTCTCCAATTTAGTGTAATGCAAGCTGCGGTGCCAACTTATCTCAAATATCTTGCCTTCAGCACTGTGACTGGAGTAGGTGTGTTACATGGCTGGCCCATGTGGGCATCGGCTTTACATTATTGGCTGATGCCCATGTGGGTCAACCAGTCAATGTAGGAAACAGATGACATTAAGTTCTGCAAAATTACTCATGTGACAGATCTGCTGGACAGCCCATAGGATTTTGTGCAGCTCTGCATCCTTTGCCCAGCACAAGAATCTTAAAGGGGATCTATCACCCCTATACAAGTGTGTCTTAAATGTTAGCTTATATAGCGAATTAGGGTGACCACATTTCCCTTCTGCCATTCCGGGACGTGGTCACCCTATTGCCTTACCTTGAGTCCCTGGTGGTCTAGCGGAGTGCAAAGTGCTCTGTGCCTCCTCCGGCACAGAGCTGAAGCTCCCACGCGCTGTGCTCAGTAATGCAGAGCGCTGGGAGATGATGTCATCTCCCAGCGCTCTGTATTACTAGAGCGCTTGCCTCCAGATCAGGTAAGTTGCATTGCCGCCCTGGATGTCAGCCTGCAAGCGGCGTCCATGATGTGACACACCGCTTGCAGGCTGACATTCAGGGCGGCTTGGCTTCATTCCGGGACACTTCATTGTCCCGGTTGAAGGGGACCCGGGACGCGGGACATGTCCCTGAAATAAGGGACAGTCCCGGACGTTCCGGGACCCGTGGTCACCCTATAGCGAATATGTCGATTTCTTTATTACGCTTTAAAAACGTATGTGGCCCAAAATTAATGTTTAAAGAGTGCCCTGCACCCTACTTGCGGAAAGACTGTGGTTACCTGCTCTGTACTGCAGTAGCATTTAAAGGGATAGTAATACTTCGTTTTAACTTTATTTTATTTTGTAGGCATTAAAAAAACATGAAGAATGATATAAGTCTTATATCTCAAACCTTTATGGTTTAAGAGAGATTCACAAGCAAAGTTTCCCCCTCCCGCCCCTTTTTCCTAGTGTAAGCCATCTCTTCTCAGATGTGAATCTAGTTGTAAGACCAGACAGATAACAGCAGGGGACAATTTTCTTTGTATGAAAACAATGAAAGCCCTTCCCCCCTTGACAAGTTTTTCAGCTTTTTCCCTTATCTTAATTGAAGATTGTCCCTCTCTGCAGTCTACCTGGGCACTTCCCTTCTGATTTGGCTGAAGGGGGGGAGGATACTTTGCTTGTGAATATCTCTTAAACCATAAAGGTCTGAGAGATAAGACTTATATCATTCTTCATGTTTTTTTAATGCCTACAAAATAAAATAAAGATAAAACGAAGTATTACTATCCCTTTAAGACACACTTGTATAGGGGTGATAGAGCCCCTTCAAGTTGCTTCATGCTACTTTCCAGTGTTGCCTGCAAGGTGGGAATCAGCCATGTGCACAGTACCATTTGATCCAAGCTGTTTCACATGGGTGAGTCTAGTGCCCAGTTATTATCACTGCACTAAAGTCTCTGTGTGAAGTCTAAAGGAGAAGTAACACCTCCTCTTAATAATAACTACTCACTTACTATGGCCAGAAAAGTGTAATGGACACTTATAGTAACTGTCATGTCTTCCTCCGTGGACGTAACATCCAGGACTGCTTATAGATTGGCAGAATTCATAGGGGTGTTTAGGATGAGAGGGTATTATACTTGTAATAAATATACAAAAACTTAAATGTTAATGCATAGTCCCTATGCACAGATAAGTGGTGCAAACTGTTGACACGTAAGGAAACAAATACAAATCCTCACTAATTTCAGTTAGACCTTTTAATCCATTGAATGCAAGACAGGGGTCCAAAGCATTGCTTCTCAATGCACTGAAGATTTGTTCTATATTTTAGGGTTTAACCCTCTGAGTGCCAGAGAGGGTGACGGGCACCCCCTCTGTCACTCAAAGGGTTAAAAGGTCCATTTAAAACAATAGGAAATTGGATTGGTTTGCCCCAGAATTGCTGTTATTATGTCTTTTTTTTTTTTCGCATATGGTCCATAGCTTGTTGTGTTTTTTTTTTTTTTTTTTAAATCCTTTTCAGTACCAAAGGTTGCGTACCCCTCTAGCATTGAACATATTAATGCATAATAATATCGTACTAATCCTCTAAACACAAAGAGCCTGTTTTATATGCTCCAGCTGCCGACCCAGGCTTGGCTCCTGAGGGTTGACAGGTTCATTTAGGTACCTGTGTGCAGCTTTGCATGTATTCAATAATTAACCACAGGTGGTTTTAATTGTGCGTTTCAAAGTATTGGAGTTGGAGAAGTGAAAAGCGACATAACGACAGGCTCCAGTGAGAATTTTGCATCAGTCTGGTTTTTCTATTATGCGTTCCCTTTTTTAAGCTGTTGAGAACGTGTTGAGTATTCCCTGTTGGAAGAGCTACTATCATTTTGTCAAGGGGCCTTTTTATTAATATGTTCCTTCCTGTACTGGAATAGTAGTGACTTGCTACCCAGCGGCAGGACTGCTGTGATCTGTGTAAAGCAGGAACAGGAAACATGTGGTCCTCCAGCTGTTACAGGTCTACAATTTCCATCTTCTGGAGCCAGCCTGTGAGAATCCAAGTTTTGCCTACACTTTGTGTAAAGCAGACAAGGCCTTCCAGCTGCTGCCAGACTATATCTCCCATCATCCCCCACCAGACAGCTAGTGGGGGGATGATGGGAGTTGTAGTCTGATCTCACATTGCCCACCCCTGGCTATAGATCAGTGGTGGGCAACATTTTACCCTCTTTCCCACCCATTCTCTCACTCCTTCCCTGTTTCCTCCCCCTTCCCTCCCAATTTAAGTGTAAACCTCACTTCTCAACCCTCCAACTCTTGTAAGCCTAATTAAGTCACACCCACATTGATGTAAATATAGATATTTGGAGATGCCTATCCCCATCCCTGTGTATTTTACTGGGGGCCATGGATATTTATGACCCAAAAATCAATTTTATTTTGTATTTTTTTTCAGTTTCAGAATATACTCCTGTCAGATACACAATTAAGCTAATGTAATAAAGAAAACTGGACTAATTCTCCTGGAAACCAAATACATCACTGAGGCCAAATAAACATTCCCAAAATCCACCTTGATTTTAAATGGTGCTTTTAACCACTTGAATAGTAGAGATATCACAGAAGCAATGCATTGGAGACCCATAATCTTCAACAGGTTGATGATTTTTTTATTTTTAAACTCCGCTTTGTGTGACCCTTTGGTAGAGTTGAGGGCCACAGAAGTGTCCTGTGCTGTAAGCACAAATGGGGTCTGAAACTGACCGATCCAAGACCGGCGTGGTCTCTCTCTGAATTCCCTTTCTGCACGCTGTATGATGTGTGCCGGCGAGCTGACAGCGATCAAAATGGTCTGTAACCCTTTGAGTGCCAGAGGGATATGCAATGCATCACTCTGCAATGCGTTATATACCCCTCTGGCACTCAAAGGGTTAAGGAAAGGTCACTTCCCTGGACTGCTGGCCATTAATGGGTTAAAGAACTGACAAAGACAGGGATTTTTCACATTGAGAGTAGTGAGGCTGTGGACTTCTGTGCTTTTGGAGGCTAGTTTGCAGATGCTGTTGATGCTTTCAAAAACAAATTGGATACTCAGGATGATACAGAGAATTCTAACAGCTGGTTTTATTGCTGGTAGGTTGTGTATTCTGGGAAATATCCAATTTCCTTTAGGCGTCAGAAAATAATTTTTTACCCACTTGAGGATTAATTGGAAATTGCTTCAATAATTTTTTTTTCTTTGGGGGGGGGGGTTGCCTTCATCTGGATCTACAAATGTTATATGAAAAAGGCTAAACTTGATGGGCTAATGTCTTTTTTCAGCCTTTCCAAGTATGTTACTGTTTTACAATTATTCCTTAAATAGATAGTAATATCAATCTATGACTGAAAATCGGATATTCATTTATAGCATAACCTTAGTATCTCTTTAAAGCGGAACTACAACTGCTAAAAACTTGACCCCCCAATAATTCCCCACCTGGTGACTAGCTGCTCAGTAGCGCTAGTCACAAGAATTATTACCGTGTTAAAGAGAATTATCCATTGTTCCCGGGCTGACAAGCAGGACAGGGAGCAGACATCTTTCCATAGTGACAATTGCGCGACTGCACTGTCAGTCCCTTTTTGAGCCGAACGGCTCCTAGCAACACCTCTTAGAGCCGGCTGGGACTGACAGCGCAGTTGTGCAGATGTCACTGTGGAAAGATGTCTGTGTTCCGTCCTGCCTGTCAGTCTGGCAACAATGGATAATTCTCGTTAACCCTGTAATCATTCTGGCGACTAGCACTACTGAGCAGCTAGTCGCCAGATGGGGAATTATTGGGGGGCAAGCGGTGGTGGTTCTACTTTAACCCTTTGAGTGCCAGAGGGGTACAGAACCTATTGCTTTGCAATGCTTTCCGTACCCCTCTAGCACTCAAAGGATTAAAATACAAACTATATTGAAATGCTTTGCAATATTTGTATCATAAATGGTGTAATAATAATACTTTTTGAAATTTAAGATATAGGGAAGTACAGTGCTTGTATATATTTGTTGTTAATGCTTTACTGCAATATAAATTAACCCCTTGAAAGCTAGAGACTTCTTTGAAGTCTAACACCTCCAAATAATTCATCTTTAACCTCTTCAGAACCAGAGGTAAGTGCACTTCATGAATACGTTTTGCATTGTATATGCAGTTGCCAGTTATTTCTCTGTCGTCCAAAACAGGTTACTGGTAATTCTGGGTAGGCGATCCGTCCCTTTAATTGTAGGCAGGAACAATTCTAGAATTGTATGCAGGGGGTGGAGCCTACCTTCTCTCCTTGGTTGCAGCTAGCCAACCAGCTCCAGAAAGATTTGTTCCTTGGTGAAGATAACACAGGCAAGAGAACAGTTCTGCTATAGCTTTAGAAGTTTTTTATTTTTCTGTTAGAAATGGAATAGCACCATTAGGCGGATTACCATAACTGACAATGCCCTTAGATGTGGCTAGCTCAGTGACCAGGTGCTTTTTGGAAACCTTAAGCCCTGGGGGGAAAATCTTGGCTACAAGTTCTTTCCTCAGGAGTTGCCCACCGAGGCTTCTTCTTTAAACATGGTAATTTGAAGACAGAAGATCTTCAGGAAAGATGAGCAACCCTTTGAGTGCTGCAGGTCCACATGTCCCACAGTGTCCCTCCACACAGGGGTTTTTCCTTGGAGTTCCTATTGCACACTCCTGCACTCAGTATGTCTGTTGGGTGTTTTGGAGCAGGTTTATGTGGTACTTGACCCTTTAGCTGCTGGTTTGACATTCATTTGGGGGGCTTTCTGACACTTTTCCTACTGGTTCAGTGATTTTTTTGGGTATCCTAACATGTTCTAGTGATGTTTAATGTCTTTTAATATTACACCTTCAATTTTGTAAAATTTGAGTTCCGCGCCTTTAACGCATGCTTTACCGCATAGGCGCCATTGCTCCATTCACTCCTATGGGACTGTACAATTTGGGACATATCTCTGCAACCGTTTAACCTAGCGACTTCAGAGATGGCTCATTTTACTTGTCTGCCCCTTCCTCTATCATCCGCTTCATGTTTCTAGTGTGTTTGGGGTACTTTGCTGGGAAAACTACATTTCTCATGAGCGCTTGCTTCGCGTGCTCGTTTCTGATTGGCTTCCACCGCTGCAGCCATTTTGTGCTTTTTCCAGAATGAGTATCCTACGCAGGGCTTGGACTCTCCTTTGCTGATTAACCCTTCGCCTGCCAGATAAGTCTATTATAGCGATTTCTGGGGTGAAACTTTAATCCTGCACACTGTAATTGGGTGATTTCTTATACAGTAAGGTTTTTGACACTGTGAGACTGTCTATACCGTTGGAGCTTGGGGTCAGACCTAAGACTAAGGATGCTGGGGTCTCTGTATCCCCTATTGTGCATTGTTCTTCCTGTCATTTAGGGTTACCTAGAGAATTCTCAGGTCCTTTATGCCCAGCGTGTTCTGATGTCCCTGAGAGTCTCCCAGGGAACTCCAGCCATGCATTAGAGCCAGTTTGGGTGCAAGAGTTCAAGGCTGCTACTAGGGACCTTAGGCCCACATTGCAACTCTTTCCATCCCAGTTACAGGAGGTCTTTCATTCTTGCCAGACCCCCTCCTTCGTCAAGTCTTCCCTGCCAAAGTCTCAGGGTGTACCTGATATGTCAGATTCCTCTGAGGAGGAACTGTTGGTGGATTCAGATGTTGAGGAGTGTTCTGCGGTGGGCTCCTCTCAGTTTTTTGGGGATCCTTTTGAGGCTCATCCTGTGCCCTCGGCTGAGGGCCTGATCAGGGCTGTTTTAAATACCTTAAACAAGTGGTTCTCAATCTTTTTTTGTTCGGGGCACCCCTAACACATAATCTAGAACATTCGAGGCACCCCAAACATATTTATTGTACTTGATCAAGGGCATAAGAAGGGTACAATACATAAATATACAGTTATTATTAGGTGTTATAATCATAATAACAAAACTAAATATATTGTGCATAAAAATTTCTATAAACCTTTATTTAAAATTCCATTTTTGTTAGTCTTAGAAAACATGGGGCACCCTAAGCTGCTGATCGTGGCACACCAAAGTGCCATGGCACCCTGGTTGAGAATCACAGCCGCATAGGTGAACTGGGCCATTGCAGTCTGGACTGAACAGCTCACTCTTGCTGTCCGTCAGGATGTTCCTACTTCGGATAAGTTGCACCTCCTTGCCAACATTTCTGAGGCACAGCACTATGTTTCTGCTGCCTTATTTGATGCTACCCGTTTGGTGGCTAGGGTTTCCACCATCTCTGTGGTTGCCAGACGGGCTCCTTGGCTCAAGATCTGGTCTGCTGATACTGCTTCTAAGAAAGCATTGCTCTCTTTGCCTTTTCAAGACACTTCTTTGATCTTAAGGATCTGATCAGTAAGGATACAGGGGGTAAGGGTACACGTCTACACTTAGTTCCTAGGAAGAAAACACCGCCTAAGTGTAACTGGTATTTTCGTTCCTTTCAGAATGAGACACGTCCGGTGAACCAGACTGTTCCCTCAGCTCCGCGTACCTCCTCCAAGCCCAAACAGCAATGGAAGCACAAGGTCTTCTCCAAGCCCAAGGCTTCCAAGCCTTCTTCGGCATGACTCACAGAACCTGGGTCCACACTCTGCTGTGGTGGTCATCTGTGTCACTATCACAGCATTTGGGAGGATTCAGTGACAGACCCATGGGTTTTATAGGTGGTGACGGAAGGGTACAGGATCCCCTTCGTCTCTCTTCCTCCTTTTCACTTCCTTCTCCTACACCTCAGGGCGCAGAGAAACGTCATCTGTTTGATGGAGCTATTCAGGCTCTTCTGGACAAGGACATTCTAGAGCCGGTTCCAGTTCAGGACAGAGGTATGAGTTTTTACTCAAACCTCTTTGTGGTCTTCAAGAAGGACGGTGGTTGTTGTCCCGTTTTGGATTTAAAGGATCTCAATACCTTTGCGATCCGGACTCATTATCACCAGGAGTCTCTATGAACGGTGATTTCTGCCATGTCCCTGGGTGAATTCTTTGCATCTCTAGATCTTTAGGACGCGTACTTACACATTGCCATTCATCCAGAGAGCCGGCGGCACCTCCGATTTACCTGCAACCAGGTACATTTTCTGTTTTCAGCTCTTCCATTTGGTCTGACAATAGCTCCTAAGGTCTTTCAACTGTGTCCTGGTAGCCTTAGTGTCAGTTTTCCACTGAGACGGCATCAGAGTTACTCCATACATTGACGACCTGCTTCTGAAAGCCCCTTCTGCAGAACTCCTTCATCAGCAGGTTCAGCAATGCATTCATGCTCTCCCCACATCACGGGTGGATCATCAACTTGGACAAATCAGATCTTGTTCCATCCCAGCGTCTGGTCTTCCTGGGCCTCCTCTTGGATACCCAGAAGAACATGGTGTTTCTCACGGACGAGGTGGCTCACCAGATCGCCCATGGGGTTTCTGCAATACTGGCTCAAGATCCAGCCAAGAAGCTGTCATCTCTCGTGGGGAAATTCATTTTCACCATAGAGGCGGTACAGTTTGCCATGGCGCACACCAGGGAACTCCAGAGGTTTGTGATCCAGGTGTGCAGGGGTCAGCCAGACCTTCTGAAGATGGTGTCACTTCCTCTTCGTGTGGAACTGAGTTTGTCATGGGAGCTTGACCTCTCCAATCTGCTGAAGGGCAAGTCCTTCCTGGTTTCCTTCTGGACCACGGTGACGATGGATGCCAGTCTCTCCGGATGGGGAGCGGTCCTGGGTGACCTGAGTGCACAAGGTCGTTGTTCTCCGGAAGAATCTTTCCCATCAACATATTGGAGCTTCGGGCGATATTTTATGCCCTTCGTCATTGGACATCTCAGCTGGAAGACTGTCCTGTTCAGGTAGAGTCTGACAACGCCATGGCCGTGGTTTACATCAACAAGCAGGAAGGAACAAAAAGTCTCGCCGCCTGGTTAGCGGTCAAGGTTATTTTGCCCTGGGCAGAAGAACACTTTCCTGCCATATCCGCAGTGCACATTCCTGGCGTAGACAACGTCATGGCGGACTTTCTCCGTCAACACAGTGGAGAGTGGGAACTGCACCAAGAGGTGTTAACCCTCATTGTTCAGAAATCGACCTGATGGCGACAAGACACAACAGGAAGGTTCCGAGGTTCTGCTCTCAGTGGAGGGACCCTCTAGCTCTGGTGGTGGATGCAATGTCCATTCCTTGGTTATTCCTTCTAGCCTACATCTTTCCTCCCCCTCCCACTGTTGCACAGGGTGTTACGGAAATTACGACTGGAGAGTTGTCCAGTCATTCTGATTGCTCCGTACTGGCCTCACCAAGCTTGGTTTCCGGAGCTTCTGGATCTGTCAGTGGCGGAGCCATTCCGGCTCCTTTGCCGTCCGGATCTTCTTCTACATGGTTACCTGTGGAAGGAGGATGTTCATCGTCTAGCCTTGATGGCTTGGAAATTGAATCCTCAATATTGAGGAAGAAAGGGTTTTCTTCTGGTGTGGTGGCTACTATGCTCAATGCCCACAAACCTATTTCTTCCAAGATTTATCATCGTGTCTGGTCGACCTTCCTATCTCAGTGTGCCGACAAGGACCTATCTTAGGAATTTGATCTGCCTTTGGTCCTGGCTTTTTTGCAGGACGGTGTGGATAAGGGCCTCAGTCTGAGTTCAGAGGTCTGCTCTCTCTGTTTTCTTTCAGAGGCGCATTGCCATCCTTCCTGATGTCAAGGTTTTCTTCCAGGACATTGCTCATACTTGTCCTGCCTTCAAGATTCATGCTCCTCAGTGGGATCTTAACTTGGTTTTGGGCGCTCTTCAGCTCCCTCCATTTGAGTCTTTGGCTACTATTCCTCTATGCCTCTTGACGTGGAAAATGGCTTTTCTCCTGGTGATTGTCTGTCCGTCGTGTTGAGGAGTTACATGCTCTGTCCTGTAAACCACCCTATTTGTTTCACAAGGACAAGGCGGTGCTTCACACCTCTCAAGAGTTTCTCCCGAAGGTGGTTTCGGAGTTCCACATTATTCAGTAGATTGTGGTGCCTTCTTTCTGCCCTGACCCCTCCTCTGACAAGGAGAGGGATCTCCACTTGTTGGATGTGGTGCGTTGTCTCAAGTTTTATGTACATCGCACTGAGTCTGTGAGGCAATCTGACACGCTGTTCGGCATTCCTGAGCGTCCTAGGACAGGAAGACCTGCATCCAAGGTGACTATTGCTTCTTGGATCAAGTCCACTATTTGTAAGGCTTATGAGCTGAGGAAGAAGCCTGTCCCTTTCAGGGTCACTGCTCATTCTACTTGATCTACTGGGGCCTCTTGGGCTTACAAGAATCAGGCCTCTGCTGATCAGTTGTGCAAGGCTGCCACCTGGTCATCTGTACACACCTTTTCAAAGCATTACCGTGTTGATGTACTGGCATCTCTGATGCCAGCTTTGGGAGGAAAATCCTGGAGGCAGTCTTGCCTGTCTAGGATTTTCTTCGATTCTTGGTACTTCCTTCACTTTTGAGCCCTGTTGGCTCTAGTTCATTGTGCTGTGTAACAGTTGGGGTGTTACCCCTGTTCAGTGTCCGTTGACACTTCAGAGATAGCCCAACAAAAACAAATGATCTGATGGTTCACATTATGCACATTTTGTTAAGAATACCTACAGAGGTGTGAGGATTCAGAAAGTTGACATTCCCTCTTTAACCCCTCAGGCCCTTAAATGGTTGATATAGTAAATTTCCCCCCTTTTTTTGTTTGTTTGTTTAAGAAAGCTTTATTGAGTACTCATTAACATTACATAAATGATATATAACAGAAACATTGACAATTTGGAAATCCAGGACATAGATATATCCAGTGAACTAAGATTATCACAAATTACAGCTCAACAATAGTGAACAGTTCAAATGGGACCGACTGTCCGTCTCAAATGACATAAAATCGCCATGTATGAACAGCCAAGAGTCCACAACAAAGCTTATAGTGACACCAATAAGATGGGTCAACACACAAGGCTTAGAAGGAAGAGCTGGGAAGGAGTCCCAGTCCATTAGTAGAGAGCATAAAAGCAAAGGGAAAAAAAAAAGAGAAGTCAGGCAAAGACTGGGAAAGTAGAGCAGGGAGAAAGGGAAAGAGGGAAGCCTCGGCCTCAAGAGAGTGAATAACCACTCCCGATTAATACAGAAGCCATCGAATACAGAAAAGCGGACCGTGTCTGCCAGCACCAAACATCCAAACAAAACAGTGTAAACAGATGCCCAAATCGCAGATAAGAATATGTATTGAAACCACACCAAGGCAGAAATCTACCCAGAAGACGCACAATCCCATGCTAGCCATCGTGCCCACACCCCCTCAAAAAGAGGCAAGGAGCCCACTGCCAAAGCATGTGTCTTTTCCATAGCACATGTCTGCCCGACTCCCTTACACCATTCCTGAGACGTCGGAACTACTGGGGTCCTCTAGTGTCTCGGAATCACGGACCTCGCTACATTCAGAAGATGCAGAAGTAAGGGTTTAGCTAGAGCATCAGGCAAGACCACCTGACCGAAAGCCGAAAATATGTAAATATTTGCATCATGAGACAACGATCCAGCTAGAATACGAGTCAGAGCAGCATGTATCTGGGTCCAGTATTGCAGTATAAGTGGGCAAAACCACCAGATGTAAGACATGGTACCAAGCTCACTCAGGCATCTCCAGCATAAGGGGGAAACAGACCTAATGTATGGAAGCTAGCCTCTGAGGCATATAGTACCATCTGGTTATAATCTTAAAGTTCAGTTCCTGCTGAGCCATATCAGGAGCCGAAATTAAGAAGCTGTGTAAAGGTAACAAACCAACAGTCGGTGTACTAAGAGAAGTGTAGTTCCGTCTCCCATAAAGTTCACCTTTTAAATATATGCAGGGTTCGTGCTTTGCCTTTTAAATCCAATAATTCTAATGTGTGTTATTTGTTATAAGAAAAACACACAAAGACAGAGGGAGCCCAATAGTGCCTGTAAACCTGATTATTTAAGTGATAACCAAAAGCATAAAGGTTATACTCACAATTTGTAGTTGCTAATTACAAGGCATATGCCCAGAACCAGCACTTTAAGCTTGTGGAGAATTCAAAGTCTGTCTCCACTCAGATCTGTTTGTAGAAATTGTTCCAATGAAAACCAGTATCCAAAGGAACAAGATGAATAAAAAGAAAAATGTAATAGGCTGCTAAAGTTTCTAAAAACAATCAGCTTTTTATTATAAAATAAAATAAAACGACAGACCAATTGAAAAAAATAATATAGTAGCGTAACGTTTCGCAGCTCTAAGGCTGCTTTATCAAACCAACTGGAATGTTATGTAAAATAATACCATTATAAGCCACAATGAATACTGTTGAGCTATCCAGTGTTTTGCAGTGTGATTTTATTACAGACCTCCAGACTCACAGGGGTTAAAAAGTCATAGATCTGAAGGCATTATGTGTAAAGGACTGCATTTTACTTTATTGCAGATCTTTGTACATTGATAAATGGGTGTTTGACCAACATGCTGCTTGTTGTGTGCATGTTACATATTCAGAGGATGAGGGAGGAACAGATCCTGGAACAAGATGTACCATTATGACAGGAACTTGATATATGGACTGCAACATTATCTTGCGGAGTCAGTTAAGATGCAAGGGGTTAAATCAGGGATAGGCAAACCTGAGACACTACATCTTTTCAGGATGACATTTTCCCATAATCCCTGTCAGCTACTAGTGTCCTCTTTAGCGTTCAAGGTGTTATGACTAAGGATTCACTAAAAGGCTTAGTTAACTCTTTGAATACCACAGTGGTATGCAACATATAGTAAAGTAATGCCTTGTGCTTCCCTTTGGTACATAGGGTTTAAACTGGCAGCTCTCCTTAGGATGAAAGCAAAGTGCTGCCAATAAAGTTCTTAGGGCCGTAAGAAAATACAAAGAGGAGCACATCTGCACCATGTGGGACAAATGACCTTTACCAGCGATCTAAATGGGTTTTTAGTCCATTGAATGTTAGTAATGACTCCAACACATTCCTCTGGCATTCAAAGCATTAAAAGTCTCATTTCACAATGCGGCTGATACCTCTCTGGCACTCAAAGAGTTAAACCGGTGTGCATTTTTATTATTCCCCTGTGCTGCAGCTGGTTTGTGCCAGAATTTCTCTTCTATTTTTCTGGACTGACATTAACACCTCTTAAAGGGACAGTAATGTCCCATAAAAAATGTTTATAGATTTGTAGAGGGTAAAAAAAAAAAGAGAAACTCGGTGCCACAAAACCCATCTCTCAAACCACTATGGTTTGAGTAGTATTCGCAATCAAAGTGCAGTGCATTGTTCTGCAATGGTAAGTGACAGTTTATTGTTCAGAGTTGATGGTGTTCCTTTAACACTTTCAGTGCCAGAGGGGTACACAACACATTGTTTGCAATGTGTTGTGTACCCCTCTGGCAATGAAAGGATTAATCCTTCGGTTGACACAGTGGGCGGGCAGTTCATTACACTAGTTCAGAGAACTCGATGGTGGTTAAAAAAGTGGTTAAAGCTATATGCCTGAAGCCCTGCTTACTTATATCTTTCAAGTGATCTTTTTTCAAGCTGTTTAGTAAACAGTGGGTTCTGCTACTTTTTTGAGAGATAAATTTCCTCTGTTCACTCCTGTTTGACCAAGCAGGAAGCTCCTTCAGTCAGAGCTGGTAAGTCCTCCTGCACTTTCTTGGCTTTGTCATTCGCACAGAGGACTGGATACGCAGAGACAAAATGGAAACCGTTCTGACTGAGACAAGCTGCACCATAATAACTAATTAAACATCCACATTGATTTCTGTTTTTACTGGGGCTTTTAACTCCTTGGATGCCAGAGAGGTCTCTGGAGACCACTCTAGCACTCAAGGGCACTAAATGGCTCATTTCATTTAAATCAGTAGGAATGTGTATTTATTCTGAATGATGCAGTTGGTTTGTGCTTCAGATGTGTATATATGCATTACTAGTTGAACAGCCCGTTACACGGGCCACAGTGCCTCGGGCAGTCACGCGCGGTAGAGACTGCCCGCGCCACTGCTGATACAGAGCTGGACACTCCTTCGGAGCGCCCAGCTCTGTATCAGCCACGGCGCGGGCTGTCTGTACTGCGCATGACTGCCGCACGCGCAGCAGTGGCTACTGCGCATGTCGGGCGTTACACACAACTTAGCGAATTATTATATAGGATGTGTATTTATTCTGAATGATGCAGTTGGTTTGTGCTTCAGATGTGTATATATGCATTACTAGTTGAACAGCCCGTTACACAGGCCACAGTGCCTCGGGCAGCCGGTCGCGGGGCAGTCACGCGCGGTAGAGACTGCCCGCGCCACTGCTGATACAGAGCTGGACACTCCTTCGGAGCGCCCAGCTCTGTATCAGCCACGGCGCGGGCTGTCTGTACTGCGCATGACTGCCGCACGCGCAGCAGTGGCTACTGCGCATGTCGGGCGTTACACACAACTTAGCGAATTATTATATAGGATATGAGTTATAATAACATTAGGCATCTTGGCCCCTATGGTTACCTATGTGTGTATAGGAATAGCATTTTTGTAACAAAATCTTGAGCTCCTGTACCAACTTTAGAATGCATATGCTGGCTAGCAATACGTGATGTTTAACCCTTTGGGTGAAAGAGGGGTATGCAATGTTTTGCTTTGCAACGCATAGCAAACCCCTCTGGCACTCAAATGATTAACCTTTTGAGTGCCAGTGGGTGCCCACCACATTAGTTTACAATGTGTTTGGGTTAAAAGAATATTTCATAGTTAGCTGATCAGGTCCCTTTAGGAAATGTTACCTTTAAAATAAGTTGTAAAACCTACTTTGAAATAGTGAAACATTTTGCTGTTTGCATGGGAAGGTACATTTGTCTCTGTGGCAGTAGACTGCAGACTTTGGAAGAAGATGAGCTAATTTTTTGTTTTTGGATTTTGATCAAAATATTCTGAGATTTGCATGATTTATGACTATAAATAGATCCCAGTACATATCAGCTCATCAAGCCGCAGTCCAGCTGTAGGCCAGCTAAAAATGAGAGTTGCAGACCAACAGCTGGAGGGTTCTGTGTTTCCCATTGCTCGCTTAAAGCCTGTTTTTGTATATAGAAACATACAGTTTGGCGGCAGATAAGAACCATTTGGCCCATCTAGTCTGCCCATTTTCCTAGTGTAAAAAACCTCAAACCTTATTTGGTCCTTCTTCTTATGCTATCCCATGCATGCTTAAATTAAGTAATTGAACTCTGGGATAATCTTGGACAATCAGAAGGAGCCCTAGAAGGCAGGAATGTCTGCTACCTCATAGCATATTCAAGACTAGATTTTAGGCCTCATGAAAGAAAATACAGAATTTTTACAGATATTAGCATGAATTACAAGGTATTCACATACCTGGGAACTTTCCGGATCTGCCCCAGAGACTGTGGTTTTTAGAGGTAATTACCAGGCAGGCGCCAAGACTAATTCTCCAGTAGTAGTCCATTTTCTATGAATCTCTGCCCACATCTCCCCCTGTTGCACCCTGGTTTGGTCACTTTCCAACCATTTTGACACAAGACTGATAAGCCCTGCCCCCTTTATGACACAAATCACATAATTTACATCCCCCCTGGTAGGCAGCACATGAGCCCTCTCTGGGGGCTCAAGAAGTGGAAGATCCCCAGGTATGTATATAATCCCAGTTCATTCCTACATGTTAGTGTACCTTTAAAAGACTGTTAATATATTAGGCTGTTTACAGACAATCCTGCATAATCTCTTTTAACATACTATATCAATATAGGATCCAGTTTTATGTTACAGCATCTGTAAAATGTTGTTTTCTATCTTGAAGGGAAAGCATTAGTGTATATAACCCCAGTTCCTTTTTAAGTGTTGGTGTTCCTATAATCTTCTGAGTGCGAAGGGTAGGCAGTTCATTGGCCACCCCACTTGCACTCAGAGTTTAACATTCACAGATGTGCTATCTCTGTAAGTCTGAACTTTCAGGGTTTGATCCTCGGGATGAAAGATCAAATTCTCCGGATGAGAGTTAAGTGCTCCTATGTTATCAACACCAATTGACCAACGCTTTAGTCTCTAAATTGGTTCAATTTTACAAAAAAAAGCAGAGGGTTTGTGCAGATTTAACCCTTTGAGTGGCAGAGAGGTATGCCTTTCTGGCACTCATAGGCCTCACTGCTTAACCCTTTAAGTTGGAGCATATTAAGGGTTCCTTGAGGGCTGATTGCAGCACCTCTGAGTTAGAGCAAACAGGGGCATAATATCACCTAGGCTCTATGTTCCCGGCCATTTTAAGGGTTAATATTTCATAGATCTCAGGGTCAGCTCCTTCTGAAAGTTCCCCGGTAAGGCTATCACTGGTGTAGGTTTTGTAAGAAATCATCTTTGTTATTTTTATTAATTATAAAGACTTGCATTTTTCAGCAGATTTGTACATTGGGAAGCAGAGTACAGATCCTTCTCACAATACAGATTTAAAGGAGAACATTCACCTAAAAACAAATGTAACCATGAGTTTTAATCATTAACACAAGATTGGTGCTGGGTTTGTTTTTTCTGTAACTCGCCTACTAGTGGAGATCTGAAGCCTTCAAAATGGGGCACTTCCACGTTCTGCAGGACCCTGTATGTCCTACATGACGCCTCTGGACTTCCCAGCTGCCCCAGGGAGCACGTTCAAGCTCCCTTTCTTAGCTGTATTTCTATGGGCTAATGTTACAGCAAACTTCATTTACCATGCTACTGAACCTCATGCGGGACAGTAGCATGGTAAACGGAGCCTGCTGTAATGTTAGACCACAGCAATACAGCTACGAAAGGGAGTGTGAACATGTTCCCTGGGGCAGCTGGGAAGTCCTGAGGCGTCATGCAGGACATACAGGATCCTGCAGAACGTGGAAGTGCCCCATTTTGAAGGCTTCTTATCTCCACTAGTAGGTGAGTTACAGAAAAACAAACCCAGCACTAATCTTGTGTAAAAGGGATAGTAATGTTTCATAATAAAAGCACTAATTAATCATCATAGTATTTGGACTTTGGAGAGTTTTATTTCAATTCTGTCAGAGTTGTAGTTCAAGAGTAATTCAATGACAAAGTGTCCCCCTCCCGCCCCTTTTACTGATGTAACACTGTTCAGCCAGAGCAGAAGGGAGGTGCCCAGGTAGACTGCAGAGAGGGACAATCTTCAATTAAGATAAGGGATAAACCTGAAAAATAAAAAAAAAATAAAGATAAAACGAAGTATTACTATCCCTTTAATTATTAAAACCCATGGTTAAATTTTTATCTTAGGTGAATGTTCCCCTTTAAATACACTAATACAAAAGGAGAGTAAAGCCTGGCAGTTGAGTTTATCTGCAAATGTGCACACTACATTGTCTTTCTGAAATAGTGAAGAACTGTTTGTTTTAGAAATTAACCCCTTGGATTTTAGGATAGTCTCCTGTGTGTTTGATTCATGGTGCATTGGTGACCTCTAGCATTCAGGTAGCTAGATGCCATTTTCATTGACCTTCTGAAATAAACAAATCCTAAATCCAACCAAGTGATAGCTTGGTGGAGAACATTTTTAATTGGGTTTCCGAAAAGCCCTCATAAGGCAGTGTAGATCAAATTGTACTGGCTGAAACATTAACGGTCTAAAAATCAAACTAGACACTGAGCCTAGTTTAACCCTTTGAGTACCAGAGGCACATTGTTTTGCAGTGAGATGTACTACCTACAGGCATTAAGAACAGTCTGTTGCCTGCAGTTTTCTTTGCTTCCAGCCTCTCGTTTGAACGTCCCACAGAGGGCCATATTCACAGTGAGGAAACGGAGCAATTCTGGGGCAAATCGACCGCACAATAGGGACCAAAATGTCCCATTGGTTTAACCCTTTGCGTGCCAGAGGGCTATCCAACGCATTGCAAGGCAATGCAGTGGATACCTCTCTGGCACCCAAAGGGTTAAATAGGGCTTTTTAACTACTTGACTGCTACCTGAAATGTTTTGGAGACTTCTCTAGCGTTCAAGGGGTTAAAACCCCCATGTAAACCAGTGGACTTACTGTGTGGCCCGTCTTCACAAAAAGTGTAATTTAGTTAACCCTTTAACCCTTTGAGTGCCAGACGAGTATGCAGTGCATTGCTTTGCAATGCGTTGCGTACCCCTCTGGCACTCAAAGGGTTAAGGACCAGAGGGGTGGGCAGTACGTTGCTTGAAATGCATTGTACACCTGTCTGTTCCTTAGCTTTTTGAGTACCAGAGAGGTAGCCAATGCAGTGCAACCTGGCACAAGAGCTGAGCTATAAATCCGTTATAGAGGAGTCTCCAGTTTGCCATAGGGAACAAATAAATACTCCCCACATATTCTTGGATTGAAGACATAAATGGGGATTTTTAACCCACAGAATGCCAGAGAGGTCTGCAATGTAACATATGGAACAAATATGAATTCCCCACATCCCCACAGATTTTAAGACTGAAATTGGAATTTAACCCCTTGAATGGTAGAGACCGCTCCAGTTCATTGCTTTTCAGTGTCTTGGAGACCTTGCTAACATTCAAAGGATTCAAACGCCACATTTAACCCTTTGGGTGCCAGAGGGGTATGCAATACATTGCTTACCCCTCTGGCACTCAAAGGGTTAAATTAACCAGGATTTGTATTGTCTCTTGTGGCACATATCGTTTTCTCTAGAATCCCTCATTGTTTTTTTTTTTTAATCTGACCCATTGTACTTTCATTGGGAAGCATGTAGAGGCCAGTGCAAATAGGAGGCGTATGATGCACAGTAACTTAGGATTTTCACACGTGTTTACATATATAGGATACAAGTGTGCACTGACACACACACACACACCTACCTGCACATCGTCCTAATGCTCTTATGTCATGTCCCTTCTACCTTTGCAGATTATGTCCATTCCTCACTGTTCATGCAACCATAAACCTGGCCAACTCACTTTTCACCCCTCGATAACCGCTGCTTCCTTCTGCATAGCTTTCCCATCACCCATCTGCTGCCAGCAGTTTTCAGATCACTTCACTGCCCCCATTTTTCATTCAGGATCAAATTCAAAAGTCTTTGTTGTTTACAAGACCATCGGTGGTTCCACCCACCTCTTAACATCTTGGCCACTATCACCAAATAGTTTGAATTCTTCCGTGGTGTACAGTATATTTGGACTTGCTTCAATGCCCACTCAGATGTCCATTAAAGGGCAAGTGTCATTAAACTGAATTAAAATCAAATTTGTAGATATTAAATAACAAATTGTGCAGTGTTAGAGTACTCCCACTGCTGAAAAAAGGCTTAGCTTACATATGTAAACTTCTAGAGTTTACCTCTGATTCTCTTCTTTAGAGTGTACTGGTTCCCCCCCCCCCCCCCAGAAAAAAAAAAGAATTTTATGCAGTGCATTTAGTCTGCATTAATATATCAAATTCTACGTTTTAATGGAGAACAGATACCTGGGAGCAGGCCTGCAGATGAAGCTGGTGCAGAGATGATATTGATCATGTAGTAGACCCCAAACTGTGACATTTTAAAATAACAGTCATGTAAAAAAGTAGAAAACATGGCACACCTATAGATATTAAGTTAGAATAATAAACTGTGGAGCAAAAGATAGGATCAGAAAAAATAGTTCAAACCAACATACCATATTACCCTGGACCAGTGTTGCCTTGAGGAGAAAATCAAGCATATTAGGGATGGCATAGACATCATCCAGGAGAGCAATTAAACTTACTCGCATTAAAAATGGCATCCAGTAGTGTCCAACTTGGGCACCACTCTGGTGCTCAAATGGTTAGAAAATGTACTTATATAAAATACAGAATGTGAGATTGTGTACACGTGTACAAACAGAAAAATAAATCTCGCATTTATGTTTATCTGAAATCTCTGCTTGGGTGTGTTCGCTCTGTCCTGCAGCAACATGGTGCCTCCTACTGCAGAAGCAGGGAGTTTATGTTCTGGAACCAGCATCAAGCCATAGTATAGATTACCTCTCTCTGCCTCCAGATACAGTAAAATAATATCTTTATTGAGAAATAGAATAAAATAAATAGCACTTCCCCAACCCTCACAGGTCCAGGTGTAAGGACAGTACCTGAGTACTTCCCTAACCCTCACTAGCCAGGTATGGAGACAGCACAGGATCATCCGACTGTAAGAAGGCAAATACCACTCTGAATATAAATACTAGTAGCGAGGAAAGTAGTAGTAGCTATTAGTACAGGAGCCGCTGTGAAGCCCCTGTGAACAGAGGGAAAATCCTCTAGTACACTAGGGTGGTTCAGCTCAGAGACTAATCTTCCTAGAACGCTAGGGTAAACCAACAGGCATCGGTGACTGAGAATCCCTAGAACACTAGGGTAACGGAACAGGCAGTGGTGACTGAGAATCCCTAGAATGCTAGGGTAACCCAACAAGCAACGGTGACTGAGAATCCCTAGAACGCTAGGTTAACCCCACAAGCAACGGTGACTGAGAATCCTTAGAACGCTAGGGTACCCAATGGCACAGAGCAGAACAACAGACAGCGGGAATGCCAGTGGCACAGATTGAGCACTGCTCGGCCACGGGTATAGAATGATCGATAGTTAGCTGGAGCAGGGGTCAGCATGGAGCGGGTAGTCAGCGAAAGCCAGGAGTCAGACCAGAGCGGGTAGTCAGATGGAGCCAAAGGTCAGACTGCAATGGAAGGCAGTAGTCAGGGATCAAACGGAGCCGAAGTCAAAATGTAGCCAAGAGTCATACACAGAAATGGACCATCGGAATCACAAGAGCTATAGTGAACAGGTACACCACGAACGGGCCCAGGAGTAAAGGCAGGCTGAGGCCTATAAGGCCTAGCATATAGGAGGAGACTCACTCTGGCAATTAACAGCTGCCTATAAGAATAGCGAATGTGCCTCAGCGCTACAACCAGGGAGTAATGCAATGCACAGTGTTGCTGGAGGCAGTCACGGCACCGTGATACATTATTCGTTCAAAGTGATGCTGATCTGCAACTCTGGTATAAGGAAAAGTAACCTGTTGTTTTGTTTCACCCTCAATTAGTTCAGTTTGGAGTGTAAAAGCACCATTGAAGTAGCTTTTGCCACCTGGAGCATCTAGGTTGACTGCAAGACTATAAAGGCTCAGAAATGGGACACAGCTGGATAAGAGCGATACAGAACTATCATATCTACTTATTTACAGAGCCGTAGTAGGAGCACTGCTGGTTTATGACCTTGCTAAAACCTAACCTATGGGAATGTGGAAAGATGGCTCAAAGAACTGAGGGACCATTCTGACAATAACATTATCATAATGTTGGTGGGGAACAAAAGTGGTCTTCGTCACCTCAGAGCTGTACCCAAAGATGAGGCCAGAGCATTTACAGAAAAAAACAACTTGTGATTCATAGAAACATCAGCTTTGTATTCTACAGATGTAGAGGAATCCTTTAAGACCTTTCTCTCAGAAATCTACCGCATAGTGTAAAAAAGTAGATTGTGAACACACCAGATGCCAACTCTGCACGGAATCAGAGGCTTCAGATAAAAATGGATGGGCAATTGATTGATTTATTTATATCCCTTCTCTTATTTCTAATGAATGCCTGCAAGGGATCACTTTTCTGGTGACGTTCCATGCTGCCTATACCCACTACCAGTTTAATACTCTGTTCTGCTGGATATTTTACCAAGGAGGCAGGAAGCTGCACAGGTACCTTGCACCGGTACAGCCACACTACATTCACTCTCTGTAGTCAAAGGGATAGTAATACTTTATTATTACAATCCCCCATATTGTAGATATTTGCAAAATAATTTAATAGCCCCCAGGTTCATCTCTCAAACCTTTATGGTTTGAGAGATAACCGAAGGCAAAGTTCCCCCTCCCTCCCCCTTCCCTGAAGTCAGCATTGTACTGACTGCAGGGGAAGTCTGTTGTATAACAGGCTTGTGGCTCTGCAGCTGAGCCGAGATCTCGTTGCCACAGTTCACTGCCAGCCGGTCGCGGGGCAGTCATGTGCAGTAGAGACTGCATGCACCGTGGCTGATACAGAGCAGAACGCTCCTTCGGCTCTGTATCTGCCGCAGCGCGGGCAGTCTCTAATGCGCATGACTGTGGCGTTACACACATTTTAGCAAATTATTATATAGGATATTTGTGTGTATATGACCGCTCCACTTAGAGGCATGACCTGACTGTCCCCATACCCAAAAACCTCCATGATATGTTCCAGCTCATTGACTGCTGAGGGGGTAAATTCTCTGACACCTCCTCAAATAGTGGTAGGAGACATTTTGGGGCTGCACTGACCATCACCTTGCTTTTTAATAGGCCTGCTCCCATATGATTTGGTAAAGCATGGTAATTCTTTTTAAAGTGTTGTTACGTCCCTCTTGATGGCATTGTATTTAAAGTAAGCTATTTCGCATATAGTGTCAGGTATAGCGAGGAAATGCTTTACTAGAATGGTTGGAGAAAAACTGTTTTTTGTGTAAGATGTTGGCAGGTTTTAATGGAAATATTTGGGTTAGAAGGTTACTTTAATTATCCACATTTTTTTCCAAATTTACATTTGTGCCCGCTCACAAAGATTATAAAAGAAAAATCAGTTTAGCAAGTTTCTTGTGCTACTATGGCAATGGGGTACAGCCTATGTTCGTAATCCCACATCTCTGGTTATGCATCACCTTCATATTTCCTTCAGGGGTGTAAAGGATTAGTAAATCTTTATTTTGACTCCACATATTCTGCAAGGACATATGTTTTTTACCCTTTTATCTACTGAGAGAAAACACTGAATTTGTGTTTTCAGAGTTTTCATCAAACAGGGTGTAATAGAAGGACATTATCTCTTTGTTATCTCTGTGTGTGCTGTTTTTGTTTACGTTGTTTCTTTTTTACATTGTATCACTATTCCCGCTTTCATGATCCCTGACAGAAAGCTCTCTGCACACAGATCCAAGGAGCTCACTGTCAGGGTCGTGAAAGTGCAATAAATTGTTGAAAATAAAATTATAGGCAATTTGACTTTTGCCAGTTATGCGCTAGCACAGTGGTTCTCAACTACAGTCCTCGGGACACACTAACAGGCCAGGATTTGATGATTTCCTTGTTAGAGCACAGGTGAGTTAATCAATGTGAATGAGCCTCTCTCTGATCACCAAGCCTGTACTCTAGCAGAGAAATCCCTAAGTCCTGGCCTGTTAGTAGGACCCGAGGACCGGAGTTGAGAACCACTGGGCTAGCAGAATGTGAAAATCAAAATAAATGTTTTCTATTCTGTGATCATCAGAGGAGATTTAGAAGAAGAAAAGGGCAAGAGGAGAAAAAGATGGGATGAAATTAATAGACCCAGAGAAAGGGGGAAAATACATTTTTAAGGTTTTGTGGAAATGTTTAGTAAGCTTTGAATGCTATATTCATTAAGACGTCATTTATTTTATAGAATACAGTTGTTTTGCTGAAGACTCTGACCACTGGTTTGTGCACACCTTGTAGTCCTTAAATTTAACCTCGTAGGAGAGTTGCTCAAATTGACTGAAATTACCCCTTATATATGGTAATTAAACGCTATACTTTTTTGTGTGTGTGTGGTTTAACCCTTTGGGTGCCAGAAGAGTACACAACACATAGCTTTGCCATGCACTGCGCAACCCTCTGACACTCAAAGACTTATGTTCCCAGTGCAAACCAATGATGCCAACGTACTCCTAAAAAGTGATGAAATTCTGGTGCACATCAAGTACACCCTAGGGATAATTAAAATTCCATTGAGCCAAATGGGATTTTAACCCCTTGAATATAATAGAGTTTTCTGGTGCATTGTGAAGCAATTCATTGGAGAACTCCCTTCCATTCAGGAGTTAAACATCCCCACCCATTTAAATTGGGATTTTACATTGTTTCCTATAGTATAGTTAGTTGGTTTGCCTGAGAATTGAAGCACTATAGCTTAGTCCTCTCAACCTCTCCCTATGTATAATATAAAGAACCTATGAATGTAAGAAACCATAACATTTCAATATGTATTTACAACAGTACATTGTTGGTAGGAGCAGGGATTGTGCGGTTTATTTGCCCCCAACCAAAAAGGTCTTTCACACCATTTAAGGCTTAATTAATAATTCCATGCTGCAGTTCCTAGGTAACGGGTAGGACTTTGCTCTCTATGCTATTCAGACTGATGGATTTGTTATTAAATTAAATGTCTGTCTGGTCCATATGTATTGAGGTTTGCCATTGTTCTGCTTTATACCATTGCCTGAATCATTCTTCCTTCATTCAACTCTTTCAGGTGCCCAGTTGAGATCTCTCCTAACCTGCCTCCTAATGCTATTGAATTAGTAAGCTCAGAAGCAGAGGTCCTTCCCCACCTCTCCACGCGACGGAATAAATGCCGTGTATCACCCACTCAGCCTGGAGCTTCTGGGAAGCTGCCGCCTCCCAGACAGGAGAGGTAAGTGCTGCTGCCTTTGTTTCTTCTTCATATTACTAATGCCAAGGGTGGTCCAGTACAGTGCTTCTATTTATGGAATAGTACAGTTTTGTTTGTTTCATGATCTACTGAAAGCATATGGAAAAATGAAGGAAAATTAAGTAACGTAGAAACATAGTTGATGAGGCTGAAAAGAAAAAACATGCGTCCATGAAGTTCAGCCCATGCCAAATCACCCCCTGTTAATCCAGTGGTGTTTTTGTAGTTTTCTGTCAGGCAGCTGCATTTAGCTTGTGGGCTACCAGTTGGATAGTCCTGGTCCTGTTTGTTTCATGATTGACAAGACCTCTATTAAAGGAGAACTAACTCCTCCTACTTACTACAATCAAAAAATCCTAATTATCTCTTTAATGGGATAGTAATGTTTCATAATAAAAGCCGCTCAAATTAATCATCATAGTATTTGGACTTTGGAGAGTGTTATTTCAGTTCTGTCAGAGTTGTAGTTCCAGAGTAAATGACAAAGTATCCACCTCCTGCCCCTTTTACTGATGTCACACTGTTCAGCCAGAGCAGAAGGGAGGTGCCCAGGTAGACTGCAGAGAGGGACAATCTTCAATTAAGGGAAAAACCTGAAAAGCTTGTCAAGGGGGGCAGGGCTTTCATTGTTCTCGTAGGAAGAAGATTGTCCCCTTCTGTTATCTGTCTGGTCTGTTGACTGCATTCCACATCTGAGAAGAGATGGCTTACACTAGGTAAAAGGGGCAGGAGGGGAAACTTTGCTTGTGAATATCTCTCAAACCATAAAGGTTTGAGAGATAAGACATATCGTTCTTCATGTTTTTTAATGCCTACAAAATAAAATAAAGTTAAAACAAAGTATTACTATGCACTAAGATTTCTCCAGCTTTGGAGATGCTGGTTCATAGGCTCCATAAAATAACATAGGACATGGAGAAGTGACATGACTGGAGAGGTCTTCTCTGCTTTATCACCTCTCTATCATGCCATATGCATACACCCAACATCTTCGATCAGCTCCCTGTTTGGGACATGACAATAGGTAATAGGACCAGAAGACCTCAAACTCAAATTACATATAGATCTTAAAGGGACAGTAATGTCCCATAAAAACTTTTTATAGTTTTGTAGAGGAGAAGAAAATAAGCTGAATGGCACAAACCTTCTCTCATACCGCTATGGTTTGAGTAATATAGCTGTTGAAAGTTCCCCTCTCCCTCCCCTTCTCCTGACGTTGGCGTCTAGCTGACAGCAGGAGATCCCAGTCCGGGGACCAGCCTGTGGCTCTGCAGCAGAGCCGAAATCACTCTATTGCAAAATAATTACTTCATTGGAAAGGTCTACAAAGTGTGCCTGGTTTGCAAGCACACTTTGTAGACTTTTCCAATTAAGTAATTATTTTGCAATAAAGCGATTTCGGCTCTGCTGGAGAGCCTCCTCGTGTCGGCCGACACGGATCTCCTGCTGTCAGCTTTACAGCTGACAACGGGAGAAGGGGAGAGAGTGGGTGGAACTTTCAACGCCAATATCTCTCAAACCATAGCGGTTTGTGCCATTCAGCTTATTTTTTCTCCTCTACAAAATTATAAAACATTTTTATGGGACATTACTATCCCTTTAACCCTTCAAAATAGACCCATCATCCTAAGATACGTTTAGTTTTTGTTAAAGACAGTTAACCCTTTTGAGTGCCAGAGTGGGATCCATTGCATTCCAACGCAATGTGTATGATAACTCTCTGGTTTGCAAAGGTTTAAAGGGATAGTAAAGTCTATTGTTAAGAAAAGCTAATATTGTAGCTATTTTAATATTAGACTAAACAATGTAAGTCCTATCTCTCAGACCTTTATGGTTTGAGAGATATACGAAGATAAACTTCCCCCCTCCCTCCCCCTTCTGTGGTGTGACCTGTAAAACCAGTTGCAGGATATCCTGGTCCCAGGACCAGACGGAGGCTCTTCAGCAGAACTGAAATAGCGTGATCGTGAAACAAATACTTCACTGGAACAGTCTACAAAGTGTGCCTGGTTTTCAGGCACACTATGTAGACCATTCCAATGAAGTATTTGTTCCACGATCGTATTAATTCGGCTCTTCTGAAGAACCTTGTCTAGTCGCTCGACCAGAATCTCAGGCTGACAGCTTTACAGGTCACGTCAGGGAAAGGGGAGGAAGTGGGGAACTTTATCTTCATATATATATCTCTCTCAAACCATAAAGGTCTGAGAGATAGGACTTACATCGTTTAGTTTATTTTTGCAATAGCTACTATATTAGCTTTTCTTAGCATTAGACTTTTCTATCCCTTTAAAAACTACTGTTAAGCTGTACTAGCCATAGCATTGAAATATGTCATTTTTGTGAAATTAAATTATAGTTCATGGTTTCACAGTCTGACATTTTAATTCTTTATAACACAAACTAAACTTGTTGTAAAGGGATAGTAATTCTTAATATTATAAAAATATATATAGTAGTGTTTATCCCCCTGAGTAAAACAGGGCATCCCTGCTGTGGAATGGTGTTTTATTCAAAAGTTATTACAGCTCAAACCTGAATATTGTTTGAGGTGCAGTATCACAGTGGCCTAAAATTGTAAAGCGGTGCTGTTGCGACTCCGTCCTATGGAGATTTACGGTCAACTGAGCAGAGCTGTCCATAGGATGGTGTAGCAACAGAGCCACTGTAAAATCTCAGGCAACTGTGATACAGCACCTAAAAGCTGTAATAACTTTGTAATAAAGCACCTTTCAGCAGCAGGGATGGCCTTGTTTTATTGAAGGGATAATTCATACAACATATTTTTTTTTTTACATTTTAAGTATTACTCTTTCTTTAAGGTGATAGGGCCACCTTAAGGACTAGAGTGTTGTTCATTTCTTATCTTCAGGTCCTTAGGATAAGCAGGCTCATGCCTTGCCTTTGTCACATCCATCTCCATGGACACGACAGCCAGGACTGATTTTGAATATATTATCACTTGAATCAAGGGGCATGTGCACAATTCATAGGGACCGTTAGGATTTTCTGGCCAAAATAGAGTAGGTTGGAGCTATTTTATTGGGGCCTTTTAACTCTAATAATGTAGCACATTATGCAGAAAGCAAAAGATGAGCAATTCTGTAGAAAACCAGCTAAATCTTAGAGGGAGCAAATTAAATTTCCCATTGATTTAACCCTTACAGTGCCAGAGGGATATAGAGTGCATTGCTCTGCAATGCTCTGCATACACATCTGGCACTAAAAGAGTTAAATGAGGTTTCTAACACCAAAGTCTCCATTGTTTTCCAGTTGTTTTGCTCCAGATTTTTCCATCTCTTAATTTCTGCACAAGGTCTGGAGTGTTAACCCTGTAATGTCCAGGGAATGGGCAACACATTGCCTTGCAATGTGTTGTGTACCACACTGGTCCTTAGAGTTAGTTATAAAGTGGGATAACCAGAAACCTCACATTCTGTTGCTGTTCCTCTCTGTCTATGATGTAAACCTTCGGTTCAGTTTCAGTGTGTTTTCTTTCTCATTTTCTACAAACCACTGAGCTCTGATTTGTGATCACCCATTTGTTTTGGGGGGGGGGGATATTATGTTGGATACAATCACTGTGTGGCCATGGTAGACTCCCCCATTTGTATACATTTTTATAGTATGGTCAATGGCTAATCTAATGCCTTTCACTTTCTTTGTCTCTCCTGCAGCAGAATGTCTTGGTTTAGTGGCATCCTGGTCCCCAAAGTGGACGAACGCAAGACAGCATGGGGGGAGCGCAATGGGAAGAAAGGCAAGCGCAAAAACACATCTTTGTGTGGCCCCCGATATATGAGTTGCCTTCAGGACCCTGAGATGGAGCGTAACAGCCGCAACAACTTCAGCCTCCGTTGCACTTGGCAGGAGGACCATTATGGCAAGAAAGGGATGGGTGGTGACTTGGGACTCAAATCGGTGGCTCTTGGTTTTGAGGATGGGGATGTCAAGGTTTCCAAAATGGGCTCAACAGAGGCGGTGGGTGTGGATGAAGGTGAACGGCACCTGACTCCAGGGGAGTGCTGGGTAAGGTTTCTGCAAGTGTTCCAGTCAAAGAAATTCCAGTCTGTCAAGCTGGAGCGCCTGTACCAACGCTACTTCTTCCAGATGAACCAGAGTAGTCTGACTATGCTAATGGGGGCACTTGTGTTGGTGTGCCTGGTCATGCTGATCTTTCACTGCACACATGGTGACCTTGATATACCCTATGTATCTGTCCTTTCTGTTGCCATGGCTCTCTTCCTGTTTCTCATGGTGGTGTGCAACCGTAATGGCTTTCACCAGGACTACATGTGGATTGTAAGCTACCTGGTGATTGCAGTCCTCTTTGCAGTGCAGGTCCTTGGAGTTCTAATGGTCACCCCACGCAGTGCCTCTGAAGGAATATGGTGGAGTGTGTTCTTCATCTACATCATCTATACCCTGCTTCCTGTGCGTATGAGGGCAGCTGTGCTGAGTGGTGTAATCCTGTCCTCCCTGCACCTCATCATCTCCTGGAGGCTTAACCTGTCTGACCTTTTCCTATGGAAGCAGGTAAGAATTCCCTCAACATATGACATTTGTTACTAGCTACTGTTTCACCCTTAAATGTCCATGGAACAAGATTTCTCTGATGAAAGGAGAAGTATCCCCTAGTAAAAAGTTGCATATTACCAGAGAATCCTGTTGGGCCCTATGGATTTTACCCTTGTGCCCTTGTTCAAGAGATATAACATTTTCAATCACTCCTGGATGTTACGTCCCTGGAGACGAAACAAGACATCTGTTGACAGTTTCTTCAGACAAGCAGAGTGCACAGACCTGCTGAACCTTTTAACCTTTGAGTACCAGTAGGGTACACAACGCGTTGCGAAATAATGCATTGCATACCCCTCTGGTTCTCAAAGGTTAAAGACCAGAGGGGTGCACAACACATTGTAAAGTAATGCTTTGCACATCCCTCTGGTCCGTAACCCCTAAAGGACCGGCACGTGCACGCGCGCCAGGCATTTAAGGACCACAGAGATTTTTTTTTTTGTGTATCCGATTCAGGGCTCACGCGGGAAGCACTGAATTCCATGACGTGCTAGGACCGTCACTGGTCCTTAAGTGCTGGACAACCGTGACAGTCCTGGCATGGCATTGGACGTTAAGGGGTTAACGTGTTAAGATTTCCATGTGCATTGAGCAGAATTTGATGTTGCTGTGGTCCTGCCCAACACCTGTCATGTGAAACTCCATGGACTATTGTCTCGGAGGACCTTGCAATGTAACAGATGTTTAAAGCCGTTGTTTCAAAGGACACTTCCCCAATCACTATGTCCTTGGTAATTTATTACATAGGATATTTTTTTGTTGTTCTTTATTGCAATTAATTTAATATTTAAATTAATATAAACCAGAGGTGGGAAAACTGTGGGACTGCCATCCCACCTTGTTGCCCCAGAGGGCCACAAAGGACTGGATGGGTGCTTGTAATCTGCTATATTCTATAGATTGCCTATATAAAAACCTGTGTATGATGGCCACCGGTATAAAAGCTGGGGGCCTAAACATTTTGAAAACACAACAGCAGGACTCTGAAAGTGAATCTGTCACCTTCAGAAAACAGCTTCCTGTATCAAAGATTCTCAAATTTAGTCCCCAAGGACACACCAACAGGTTACTTTTCAATACATCCCTGTTTGTTCACAGATGGGTAACTGTTGGCTTAGGCAATTTGATTGCACTTCTGTTCTTAATTAGGGATATCCTTGCAATCTAACCTGTTGGGGTGTCCTGAGGACTGGAGCTGAGAATCACTGGTCTATGTTTGCAATACCAAGTTGAACAATTAACTCTTTGAGTGCCAGAGAGGTACATGGTTACATGGGTACCCAGCTCGAAGCTTACAGTCTACAGTGGTAAAGGGAGACATACAGAGTACATCAAGTTCTATATGCTTCCTGTGGAGCTTTAGTGTATAAAAGTAGTGGGAAGAGACTGGCAATGTCCTTTAGATCTTTCCTTTCTACTTATGTTTGTGGTGTGACCTTTTTTGTGTGAATGAATTTCCATTAGCTTATTACTTGCTGGTTGTCATTGAATTGTTAGGCGTGGTACATTTTGCTGTCTCTGCATGAATGCTAATCTGTTGGAGGCAGACTGATGTGCTGCTGGTTTCTGTATTTGTTCATTGGCTGGTTTTAGGAATAATTTTCCTAAGCTCCTGCTTATCTGTTTTCCAGTAAACCAGTGAAAATCATTGTAAGGACACCCCAACATCCCTGACTTCTTTTTAGTTATTTTCGTGACAACCTGAATACAGTCATCTTTATGTATAAAGGCAGACTGGAGTAATTTTGGAACAAATCAGCTGCACCACAGGGGACATGTAAAACTCCCATTGATTGAAATAATTATTTTTATCAATTTACATGCGAGAGAGGTCTCAAAAGCATTGTAAGGCAAGGACTTGGAGATGTCTTTAGTATTCAAGGGCATAAAAGACCCATTTAAATCAATACAAATTTTCATTTGACTCCTGTGGTGCATATGGTTTGCCCCAGAATTTATATGCCATGTATTCACCCCTTGAGTGCATTACATCAAAACACACACACACACACACACACATATATATATATATATATATATATATATATATATATATATATATATATATATATATATATATATATATATATGGACATACATGTGCATAGTAGACCAGGGATGGCCAACATGAGGCCCTCCAGCTGTTACCAGACTACAACTCCCATCATTCCCTGGCAGCCAATGATGGTAGATGTAGTCTGACAGCAACCGGAGGGCCTCACCTTGGCCACTCCTGGTGTAGACAACGTACGTAAATAAAAGCAGTGATACAAACCCTGTTGAAATGTCATGATATAGAGCACCCTTTGTTTATTTCCAACTGCCCAAGAATAGTGGAGAGATAACTTGAACTGAAACCTATTATTCCTCAAGGACAAGGTTTAAATATATGTGAGCCTCGAACAATATACTAATGGATGACCTATGGTAGCTCATAAATCAGAGGTGTCAGGTGCTGTTGCCGCAGGGAGAAAGAGCAGTGCAGTTTTTAAAACCATGATTGTCTCTATACAGGTGTCACAGTCCAAATATCTGTGCCTCAGTTGTGACACCTGGGCCATTTTGTAACATTGTGCTGTTTTGGGACACCCCCATAAATCATCCTGAGTTATTTTCTTTCTACAATTAAATTCTAAAGGTAGCTGGTGGAAATATGTGATCTGTGCTGTTAAAGTTGATTTATTTAACACCGTGAATACCAGAGGTGTTCGCAGTGCCAGTTATATATTGCATTTATAAAGCCTCAACATATTCTTTGGCCCTGTACAAAAAAGGGTTAATAAATGCAAGGAAACATTGTGAAAATACATGTATAGTCTTATACAAGTGGTGAAAATGACACTGCTTGTGAGATATTACAACCCAGAACACCTGGGGGGTAAAGTAGGCTGAGGGTGGCCATTGTGGACAGTAGAGCAAGTGAATAACAATATCTGTGAGGAGTTTATGCCAACCCAGGATGGATCTGAGTAATCAGAATAGCATTTGGTCAAATACAGTTGAGCTATTTTGTTGGCCAAAAAGTAGGATGTATTTCACATTATGGCGCCATGCACAACAAGGCAGATGTTTACCATAGACGCATCTAGCTGCAGTACCTGAGCAAATGCTGATGTCTCCATGGACTTGGAGCAGTGGAGGACTGCACAATGACCTATCAGCCCACTATGCAGACTGTTGACACAGATAATTGAATCACTGCAATTCTTTTCTCAGAGAGCCAGTCACTGGCTGGCCCACGTGGGAGTCAGCCAGTCATGTAATGCTGATGCCTACATCAGCCAGCTGGTGGCATTAAGGTACATTCGTTCCCCGGCATCCAGCACACAGAGGAAGCGCAGTGCATGTGACACAGCAGATGCCAACATGGCAGTGATGTTGTGACATTCGTGTCACTCTAACAATCCCCAATGGAAATGTTATGAGATTTTTTTTTTTGGTAGGCATCTCTGAAGAGATGAGTGTTAAAGGGATAGTAATACTTCATTTTATGTTTATTTTATTTTGTAGGCATTAAAAAAACCATGAAGAACGATATAAGTCTCATCTCTCAAACCTTTATGGTTTAAGAGATATTCACAAGCAAAGTCTCCCCTCCCGCCCCTTTTACCTAATGTAAGCAATCTCTTCTCAGATGTGGAATGCAGTCCATAGACCAGACAGATAACAGAAGGGGACACTCTTATTCCTATGTAAACAATGAAATCCCTGCCCCCCTTGACAAGTTTTTCAGGTTTTTCCCCTTATCTTAATTGAAGATTGTCCCTCTCTGCAATCTACCTGGGCACCTCCCTTCTGCTCTGGCTGAGCAGTGTTACATCAGTAAAAGGGGCGGGAGGGGGATACTTTATCATTGAATAACTCTTGAACTACAACTCTCACAGAATTGAAATAACACTCTCCAAAGTCCAAATACTATGATGATTAATTAGAGCTGATTTTATTATGAAACATTACTATCCCTTTAAGGGCATCCTTAAAGGAGAGCTAACTCCCTACATACCCAACTATGGCCAGGAATTTCAATGGCCCTAAAAAATTTAGCATTTGTCCTGTGCTCAGAAGATAAATTCTTCAATCCGTCATGGATGTTATATTCTGAACCAAGGCAAGAAAGGAAAAAAATCATAGGAATCATTAGAATTTTCTGGGCATAGTAATGTAAATGGCTTATTAATGGGTGATGTTTAGTTCTACTTTAGGAGTTCTGAATCTGGAGGAGAGAATCACATTGTGGTGCAAGTCCTGGTAAAAGTAGTGAGTTAACTGGACAGCCAGTGATGCTAAACTGTGCTGGTACTAGAGGGTTTAATGCACATTCCTGAAAACAAGTATAATTAAGAAGTTGTAATATTTAATTGCTGTATAAATGTAAATGTTATGGTGCCAGCATATATAGGAAGATACGCAAGTATATGTACGTGTGCATAATCTGTATAGGCAAAAACACAGAAATCATATTGGAATGTTCTACCTTACACGCACACTCATGCAGTGAGTGTACTCCTGTGCCCTCACTGACTAATATGGGACACTGTAGGTAGAATTGTCAGCTCAGTCTTTAGATGACCCCTTTGCAAAGGTAAGCATGCTCCAAGGTGACCTCCAACCGTGTCAACAAAAAACATTTAATGTTGCTTGCATGATATCAGTCTACAGGAGATGAGACCATGCCAAAGTTTAACACAATGGTTGTTGTACAGCTCCCATAGTGTAGCCTTTCTCAAGACAAGTGTTTGTGTAAAATCGGTGCTTTTGTTTAAGTTTAAATCTCCTTTCCATTTTGTTTTTTTTTTTGCTCAGCCCTTTGAGATAAAAAAAAAAAAAAAAAAAAAGTACCACAGAGAGTGCCTTGTATTTGTCTTGTGTGTTCTAGTAAAGGGATTGATTATCCTATATAATAATTCACTAACAATGTTTGTCAGAAACCGTCATGCGTACTAGAGATGGCTGCGCGCGCTGCAGTCATGCGCAGTAGAGACTGCCGGCTCCGCAGCTGATACGGAGTGGGGCGCTCTGCATTAAGACCGTGGTCCTCTCTGCGCACCTTTGTATGGTAGTCAGGTCTCCAACATAGCGCTCAGGTAATTGCCTACAGTTAGAAAGCCTTGACCCTTTTTACTGCCTACTGAAGTGGACTTTTAAACCCTTAACCCTCTGAGTGCCAGAGGGGTACGCGTACCTCTCTGGCACTCAAAGGGTTAAATGCTACAGAGGTTTTACTTATTGCTTAGCACTCAAAGCCCTACTTACATCAAAAGTTTATATTTATAACCAAGTGAAAAGTGGAGCATTTCTGGATCAAACCATCTGTGCCACAGGGGACAAATTCCATGTCTTAAAATTCTGGTAAAATATTAAAAGTAGTTATTTTTAACATGATACCTCATTATAGCATTTTGACTTGGTATAGACCACTTTTTGTCTGCATTAGAATTATACAAACTTGTAGGGTTATACTACATGATGATGGGGGAAGTTGCATTAAGGTGTGATAAGTATGATGTAATTTCTCCAGTGAGATTATTTCTCCGGTTCATATGTTATTCTATGGAGCTGATGCACTAAGATTTCTTAGCAGGGAGAGTTATTAATGCATAGGCTCCATAGAAAAACACACAAACTGGAGACATGATTATCTCCTCTTTATTACCTCTTTATCATACTTTAGTACAGTGGTTCTCAATCTCTTTTTGTTCGGGGCACCCCTAACACATAATCTAGAACATTCGAGGCACCCCAAACATATTTATTGTACTTTATGAAGGGCATAAGAAGGGTACAATACATAAATATACAGTTATTATTAGGTGTTATAATCATAAGAACAAAACTAAATATATTGTGCTTAACAATTTCTATAAATCTTTATTTAAAAGTCCATTTTTGTTCATAGAAAACATGGGCACCCTGAGCCACGGCACCCTGGTTGAAAAGCACTGCTTTAGTATATAATCCCCAGCTACGTCCAGGCTAAGGCCTGGGGCCATTCGTGTCCCTTGGACATGGCGAATCCTTTCCTGCATGTAATCGTTTTAAATAATAAAAAATGTACCCTGCTACAAAACTGATTAATCTTCACTTGGCCTTTAGCAATAAGCAGATAATCAATACATAGTATATTAATGTATATATTAAAAGGTAAAGTAACTCATTGGCCTAGCTATTGATTGTATAAAATAGTCTGTATGTCTCATTTAGCACATGCTTGTGTTTAATGTCATTACATATGTCAATGTATGTAGTCCTCGATTCACTGTTTGTGTTCCTTTTTTGGCTCTTAAGGAAAATGTTTGGCCATCCCTGTTCTGAATGAAATAGACAACAAGAGTGGTGGAGTTTACACACTGAACCTCACGCACAGAAGAAAAGAGGAGCAACTGTATCATAGGGGAGAAATAGAAGTTCTCAAATCTCCAATTGATTTAAATGGAGAGTTAACCCCTTAAATATTAGAGACTTCCAACACATTGCAAAGCCCCTCTTGAATCAATGGGACGTTGTATTCGTCCACTGTGATGCTGTTGCTCCAGAATTGATCCTGTTTTTTTTCCATGGAGGATGGTGTACTTAGAAGAACTGGAGCCATTCTGGGGCAAACCAACTGCATTATAGGGGACCTATGCAAATCCCTGTTGCATTAAATGGGGCTTTTATCCCCTTGAATACTACAGAGGTCTCCAACGATTGCAAAGCAATGCAATTACCTTATAAATCTATGGGATCTGGGGAATTATTTGCTCTGTGGTGCAGCTGGTTTGCTTCAGAATGTCTCCATTTGACTTAGTGCATATGGCTTATAAACTGAGCAGCTGGTGTGTGTTCTACACAAAGCATGGGATAGTCTCTGCAGTGGAGAACAGTTCGGTAATCTTTCAGCATTTCCTCTTTCTCTCAATGGTCTCTATTTACTAAACTAACGATTTTCCTCCATTGTTTGCAGTTGTGCAAGAAATTCATGCACATTTCAACCTTTAAATTACACTATATTTACCAAGTGACAGATGATTGATAGTAAATATTGGTCTGGCTTGTAGAGTTGGAGCTATTTACACCAGTGCAAAGTGAGAGTCTAAAATACTGTCGTAAAGCAAAGAAAACTAGTCTCCAAAACTCTATTTCCAATTGTAAAAAACCCTCAAATTAAGGCCTTGACACTTCCAGCAAACCATTCCAACAGTGCAGGCTTTCAGGGTCTCCTGATGTCAGCATGGGTTGGTCAATCAGTGGAGGCATCTGGGGGAATACTAGTCGGCATTTTGACCTGTTCTAAATTAAAATAAAATATTGAGGATAGTTTTAAATATGTTATAGGATATATGAATATAGCATATTTCAGTATGTTTTTTTTTTCTGCAGGATAAAACGTTAAAAGGTTAACGTTTTTTACTTCCAGATTTAGTCAGTCATCTGCACTGTGATGGTACTTTTTTCCCCAAGTCTTGGTTTTGTAGCAGGAAGTTTTAGTTGTAGTCCAATAACAGCTAGAGATCTGCAGATTCTTTACTTCTCTTCTAGGATGCCCTTCGAGAACCGCTTTATTTGTTTCTGCTTTATAGAACCTGGGGGGGAGAGGATGCACTAAGGTGTGATAAAGTAGATATATCATCTCTAGTGATATCACTTCTTCAATTCCTATGTTATTCTGTGAATCCAGGGCACTAACATCTCTCAAACTTTAGGGATCGTATTTCATTGGCTTCATAGAATAACATAGGAACTGGAGAGTTTATCACACTGGAGAAGTTATCACCTCTTTATCATGCCTTAGTGCATCTCCAAATACTGCAATAAGTGCGCAACTTGAGATGTATGCAGAACGACTGCCATAGCATTTCTACCTATAAATGTTTTCGGATCACCAGAGATTGATTGTGACACTATGGGTGTTGTGTATAAAGACAAAGTGGAACAATTTTGGGGCAAACCAGCCTCACTGTTGGGGACAAATAACCATGTCAAAGGAGCGGATATGATCCCTAAATAAACAGACTTTTTTGGGGGATAACAGGCCACGGCTTTATTGAAATACTTCCAGTCCTTTATTATTACTATTCTTATACAGTCATAATAATAATTAATTAATCAATCTTTAATCAATCATTAACTGACAGTCCTTGCCAATCCACATTCCCTGAAATCAAGCATGGCCAAATTGCAAGGGCCCAAGCTAGAATCACCACACTCTTCAGCACTTAAGCTGACTCCCAAAGAATTACCCCATTGGCCATCCACTTTAGCTTCAATGGGTAACGTCACCACACGCGACCTAAGCCCAGGGCAAACGCCCAAAGGGATCAGATCCACAGAAATTTACCACATCAGTTATCAATCTCTGAAAACCCTGAAAGGACTATCCGCCTGCCTTGAAACACAACCAAACAACCACACGCCACCAAACAACCATACAAACACACCAGAATAGGAAGGGATACTTCTCTTTTACCCTCTCTTCCCTGAACAGCAGTGCACTTCCTGTCCCCACCCTTAATAAGCCATTTCTCCTTACTCTTCCAGAGCACCCACACTTCCTGTCAGAATTAACCCTCCCTGTACACTGTGTTCCCGTCCAGCGAATTCTTTCCCAAAATTCCAGTTTATTTAAATTGGGATTTAAGCCATTTAACTCTTTGAGTGCCAAAAAGGTATCCAGTGAATTGTGTGGCAATGTATTGCATACCTCTTTCGTATTTATCTGTATATTATAACGTGCCTGAGAAAGAGACCTAAGGTCTTGAAAGCTTGCATTCTAAATCTGCTTAGTTAGCCAATAAATCAACAGCTATATTTGCCTCATGTATTTCTATATCTAACACAGTACCAACTCTCTTCTGTTAATGCTAGAAAGGTCTCCCTCTGATTCATTTGCAAGTTTGATGGGATAAATGGGAATTAATTATTTGTCCCTTATGGTGTGGCTGGTTTATTCCAGAATTGCTCTAGCTCTCCTTTGTATATTGGACTCGTAGTCTGGTCAGGTTAAATGGCACTCAAACTTTAAAGGGATAGCTGTCTCCATATACACAATAATAGCACCATTTATTATACATAAAGCTCTGTGGGTCCTCTCCATAAAAACAATAGTGGACCAGTTCTGGAGAAAACAGTATCATAGGAAACGAATAAGGAGATTTTTACGTTTTGATTTGTGAAGCAATGTGTTGGAGACCTCAATAGCATTTAAAGAGTTAAATGTCCCATTTAAATGAGTGGAATTTTAGATTACCCATGTTGCAGTTGTTTTAATCTTGTTTGTGCTTCTGGCCACCAATACAGTTGCTTGGTAATGCCTGGTGTGAATAGGAGCGTGGCTCAGTGCTGGAGTATGCATTCTACTAAAAATAATATACCAACAGTTGGACTCCACAGTCTGACAATTCAGATAAGCAGACAGTTTGTCTGGGTCCATTGGCCTCACTGGTGGTCAGTATGTGGCTTCTTTCCAGTTCTTGTTAGTCTGCAACTTTCATCATCCTCAGCTGACCAACAGCAGCTTGTGTGCCAACGGCTGTAGCAGCCCCTTCTTTATACTATAGCTCAGTGGGGTTGAGTTTAAAGGTAGTGCTATTCTGAGCAAACCATCTTAATTATAGGGAGCAAACACATGCCCCCCAATTGATTTAAAGGAACACTGACACCTCATAATAAACCTAAATTTACCATGACCTGAAAACACAATCCTAATGACCACTAGACCTTTATTAGGAGGTGTTCATGTTCCTCTTAATGGGCTTTTAATGCATTGAATACTAGAGAGGTCTCACAATTTATTGAAGACCTCTCTAGCATTCAGGGGGTTAAGAGTCCATTTTAATTCAATTAAAATTTTGGGTTTTTCTTTGTACCCGTCGGGCAGTCGACTTGTTCTGCTTTTACTTAGTACATCAGTCTTGTATCATTTTGTTTTAGCCCTTTGAGTGTCAGAGGTGTACTTGATGCATTGCAAGCAATGCTTTGGATAACCCTCTGGCACTCAGATGGTTAAATGGGGCTTCATTTATTTGCAGTTTTCTTTTTTAGGTTATTGGAGTAGGAGGTAACTGTGTTTAAAGAGCCTATAAAAACCACATGATCAGGAAATCTTATTCCCAGTGCAGTGTAATGTAATGAGCTGTAATGTAATGTGCAGGCATATATAATGTACAATTAAGTAGTATAATGAAGTGTAATGTCCATAGAGTGTAATAATGATGTTGAAATATTAACCCTTTCAGGACCAGAGGGGTATGCAAGGTATTGTAAAGTAATGTCTTGTACAAAACTCGATTTCTTAAATGGTTAAGGCAGTGGTTCTCAATCTTTTTTTGTTCGGGGCACCCCTAACACGTAATCTAGAACATTCGGGGCACCCCTAACATATTTAATGTACTTTATCAAGGCCATAATAAGGGTACAATACATAAATATAACGTTATTATGTTTTATAATCATAATAACAAAACTAAATATATTGTGCATAACAATTTCTATAAATCTTTATTTAAAAGTCCATTTTTGTTAGTCTTCATAGAAAACATGGGGCACCCTAAGTTGATGTCCATGGCACACCAAAGTGCCACAGCACCCTGGTTGAGAATCACTGGGTTAAGGTGTTTGTGTGCTTGAAAAAAAAAACTACATAACAAGGTTGCTACCATTTTTTTTTTTTTTTGTTTGTTTTTTTTCCTTAGTTAATAGGCCTTTTAGGAAAACGTAACCATAAAATATGTTCTATAACATGACTGCTATACACACATAGTAGTACTAGAGTGGCATATTTTTCAGCATGTCTTAAGAGAAATATTTAATCAACATTGTGTGCTATTTTTATCACTTGGCTCTTGAAGAATTAATCGGCACCTTCAGACAAATAAGATTTATGCTGGGCCAGATAAACATCTCAAGAGCCCTTTGGCAAGACCTAACCCCACCCACAACCACACCTCCACTCTTCACTTTACCCCAGCCCCATCTACTATTGACTTGCACAGAAAATGCCCTTTAGGCTCTAAATCTGAAACAAAATCTTTAACCTGGTAAATAACCTAGCCACTACTGCAGATGTGAGCAACACTTGGGTCTTTAGTTGTGTCTTCCATTGTTCAGAGCCAGCCAGAGGGCCTCAAGTTACCACCACCCTGTTCTGCAGACTATTAGCAAGTGTCTGCCTGCAAGGTACTGGCCTATACATGACTAAAGTAGAACTGTCATGTTGCAACAAATAGGTGTTTGTGAAAGAGCAGCCAAATGACAGACCATCAGTAGAGATCAACAGTACAGGGGTGGACAAGCTGAGGCTCACCAGCTACTGAGGGCTACAGCTCCCATGCTTTGGATACCCATCTGACACTCAAATGGTTATATTAGGCTTTTTACCACTTTAATACTAGATAGAACTACAGTGCATTGTGAAGCAGTGTGTACACCTGTAGCATTCACAGGAGAACTGTATTTGTACCCTAAGTAGTACAGTTAGTTTGACTAAGAATTACTCTAGTTTCTTTGAAAATATGGCTCTTAGAGCTTCACTTACATGGTATATGGGTTTGAAATTACATTTAAGAACGTGGGACAGCAGAATTCCTAAACAGTGAACTAAATATACTGATTGTTCCTAGAAATGTGGGACAGGTAGCACATAACTGTCAATGTGTTGCTCTCCCCTCTATCACTGAAAATGACTAGTCCCCAATGTTCTACAAGGAGAGGAAAGGGACATTGTCAGACTGAAAACTGTTCCTTTAAATAGAGCAGATGAGTCACAGACCAGGAATCTGTGTTGGTACCTATACATCAGTGTGCACAATAGCTCCTAACACGCCAGTGGTGTTCTCACAGCTATGTGTAAATTACAGAGCTCATATTACTTCCAAACAGGAGAATCGGGAGGTCATGCTAGGATATATCTACAAAGTGAGTGCAGTATTTTTGGGGAAGTTATTTAACTGCTTGGGTGCTAGAGACCAAGGCGTTAAAGCAGTGAGTTTTAGGCCTCCTGTCAATACCAAAATGTCAGAGTTTCAAGATAATCTTAATTGAGCAGAGACGACTCAGTCACAATGAATGAACCACTGGTTAATTACCTGTGACTAAGCAGAGATATCCTGAAAAGATGGCCTGTTTGTGTGCCCAAGGATTAACACTCAGAAACACTAAGCTAAAGGATAACATTTGCTTAAAACATCCAAAAGGGGAATTGACTAATATGATTCTGTGCTATAATACAAGGTGTTTTTTTGCAAAGCCTGCTTAATGTCAATTTACTGAGCTACTTACACCAAAGATTCTACCTCTAATACCTGCCAAGTGGGAGATCACACCTAACTCAGTAAGACGGCACCAAAAGGGGTCAGAGGTATTTGGATAAGCCTTATTAAGAATATGTGGGACTCTATATCAGCGGGCTTATAACTTAAAGTAATAACAGAGCTGTGTGATGAGTGATTTTGTGCCACTCTTGGGATGAGGAAGAAAGGTCCAGATCTTTTTCCCATTCCCTAGTATAGCAGGGGAGCTCACCGTCCAGAGGGATGAGTGCAGTGAATAGAGAGATGAATTTACTAGGAGGTGAGACAATGAGGCAGGCTTGCTCAAAAGTAGATTTATCTCTGAACACATTTGAATGGTCTGAAAATGATCGGGTAAAGTATTTTAAGTGGGTGTAAAACCAGGTGGGCCTGGAAAGCCAAATGCAAATAGATTAGCGATGTGAAAGAGGAGCAAGTGAAGAATTGGGCAGTATGTCAATGAAAAACAGTTTATACCTGCTCTTCCAAAAGTGGAGATTTTGGTAAATTTGTTCTGGGGGTAGTTGGGGTTGTTAGTGACGGGTATAAGAGGTAAAGGCAAAGAGGAGCTGTGGAACATTTAGAAGATCCTGCGTGAGATTAGAATTATGTCCTAAGTTGTAAGAATGTTCCTCTGATCCCTTGGGAGATTGCAATGCTTGAGCCAGGGAAGGCATAGGAAACTGGTCCAGAAAGTCCTGTTCTGCAATTATTTGCAGCTCTGTTTATCTGGTCATACCCACTTCAGTGACTCCAGCTCTGCTTTTGGTTGCCATCTTGTCTGCTTTCCTGGACAAATCCCATGAGGCCAATATCACCCAGGCTCACAGGCACATCAGTGCATGTGTATAGTGTCTTACTGAATAGTATTCCAGTCCTCTGGCTTGTGAATTCTGACCACGCTTGTTTTCCAACTACCCATATTTCAGTTTGTTCCTGACCTGGATTTGGATCCTACGACATTTTTGTTTACTTGTGGTCTTCTAGTCTGTTTATCTCCTACTTGCTGCCATTCTTCATCGACAAGCAAGTGTGACCATCCTGGTCCTAGCTATTCTTCCTTGCTGCCAACTATGCATATCGGTAGCTGCAGCAAGGTCACACTGGCATTCAAAACTGCTCACTAGCTACACAACCCAGTTTTTCTCTTAAGCAGCTTTCAGCAGCAGCCTTGAAATTTTATTTTATCTGCCAACCTATGTCTCCCCATCACCCTGTTCCATTCCGCATGTTTATCTATTCCTGGCTGGTGTTTTCTGTGTCCTTTCTGCCTAGTAACCCACCTCCTGTCCCTTTAGTCAGGATGATAGAGTAAACACATGCCAAGACTGTAAACCATGTGGAGGTTGCTAAGGCTGTTGCATAACCGGAAGCATTACTTGGACAGCATTCTTTACAAATTTAGATACTAGGGGCTCAATTGTATGAGGACCATTCGTGAAATGAGAGTAATTGTGGTTGTTTTAAGTCGCAGTCTGGCATTCTATTACCTGTGCTGGGACAAACTACCTCCAGTTAGAAAAGCACGACGGGCACAGCAATACCGCCCACTGATATCAATGAGGCAGCAAATGCCCCATTCTATTACATGTGGTGGCTGTTAACACACATTTTCTGTCGGTGATTCAGAGTCTACCAGACATAGGCGCTGAGTCCCTAACGTGTGATAAAAACTACTGACATAGAATAGAAAACTAGTAAAATCACCTGCTATTGCCACTGACCCTTTCTTTGTCAGAAGGATGTGTTTCTGTTCAAACCTTCCTGGACTCTGGAGCTGATTGTTTATCTGGTCACACCCATTCCAGTTATCCAATCAGGGCTGCAAATAAGAGCAGAACAGGACCAGGTTCTTACATCTGGCATGACCTGAATAATAATCACTTTAAAGTCTTAGTATTTGTGTCCCTAAAACAATTTATGCCTGCTTGGTCAAAGTGAATGAATTGTAGTAGAACATTTTAAGTGTATTAGCTAACAGGTGTAAAATTTTAGGTCCATATTCAGGAGGGAGATGGGCCTGTAATTTTAATCATTGCAGAGGATCCATACCTTCTTTGGGAATGGTAGCTATATAAGCTTCCAGGACTTGGAAAACGGTTGGAGAATGAAATGGTATTGAGCTCTGGAGTTAGGAATGGTAGACCTTTATAATAGGAAATATAGACTCCATAGGGACTGTGGCTTTTACTAGGGGAGTATTTGTAATAACTAACAAGGGAGGATGTTTGTTCTGGGAGTGGCCACACTTGACCTCTCCTGCCAAAATCATTGCTCCATCATGGGCGAACTCTGCCCACCTGACACCTCTGGGAGGAGGGGGCACACTGAACCAGAAACCGTTACATATACTAGCTGTTCCTACATGGCTTTGCCCATGTGGTCAACCCGTGAGTGCCAGAGAGGTATTCAGCCCATTTAGTTGCAATGCATTGGATACAGCTTTGGTACTTAGTTTATTTATTTATTTTATTTCATATCTCATGGTGGGGCATCAGGTGGGACATCCTGATGCCCTCCAGCTACTGATCTCCCAGCTGATTCGGATGAGAGATCAATAGAGGTGACGCGGGGAGCAAGAGAGCTCCCCTGCTTGCATTCGACCCCCTACTACCGAGTAGGAGTGGGCAGGATCTAGAGGCTTTCCCTCATTGACGTCAAAGGGTTTGCCAATCCCACCCATTGCTACCAGGCACTCCTGGTGCAATGGAAGCAGTAGAGCTCTCTTGCTCAATTGCATCACCTCTATGCCCCACCAAGAGGTCTACATTTTTTTTTTTTTTTGGTGCAGTGAGATTATATTGCTGCCTCTTCATTAGTGTCCCTTCTGTCCATGTGGGGATCGGAGGGATGATAAGCCTGTCGTGCAAAACAGGTGGTGGTCAGTGCTGCGCGGCGAGTTATGCACTGTGGACCGCAAGCCTGTGACAGTGAAAGTGTGTGTTAGTCTTCATACATGCACGAGTGCTCAGGATTAAACCAGAAGTAATGCAATGTTTTCATTGAGCTTTAATGATATAACTACCACGGGGCAAAGTGTGTGTGTGTGTGTGTTCGTGATTCATGCTTTTTGCAATCCTTGTTAGTCATACAAGGAGGACAATTCAGAAGTGCTCTGTGAGAGGACAGGAGGCGAATTAGAAACGGAAGAATTTTGGCTCTGAGAGCGCACAGTGCGAATACAGTAAACCCCGCCCCCCCACTGTGCCATAATATAATTAATGGACCATTGGCATGGTGCTGTGTTGTGCTCTAGAGCTTGCATTCAATAAGCTAAAGATGTGGAATTTTCAAGCAAATGAGCTGCTCCATAGGGGACAAAAACATTTCCACAGCACCTCGTTACCTTATGGAGTATAGCCCTAGAAATCCGAAAAGATGGGGAAAATGTATAAAGACAAAAGTGTGACAATTCTTGATAAATAATATGTAATTAATTACTCACCAGTTAGAGGCAGGACCTTGTTTCCCATTAAGCAGCATAAATAACTGTCTAAACCAGGTGTGGGCAACTTGTGGCCCACTAGCTACTGTGGACTACAACGTCCATCATCCGCCAGCCAACAGCTGGTGGGAGATGATGCAAGTTGTAGTCCACAACAGCTACATGTCCTCAGGTTGTCCAGCCATAGCCTAGGGTGCCTAACTGGAAGTAGTATTTCAAGGTATAGTAATGTTTCATAATAAAAGCAGCTCTAATTAATCATCATAGTATTTGGACTTTGGAGAGTGTTATTTCAATTCTGTCAGAGTTGTAGTTCAAGAGTAATTCAATGACAAAGTGTCCTCCTCCATCCCCTTTTACTGATGTCACACTGTTCAGCCAGAGCAGAAGGGAGGTTCCCAGGTAGACTGCAGAGAGGGACAATCTTCAATTAAGGGAAAAACCTGAAAAGCTTGTCAAGGGGGGCAGGGATTTCATTGTTTTCATAGGAATAAGAGTGTCCCATTCTCTTATCTGTCTGGTCTATGGACTGCATTCCACATCTGAGAAGAGATTGCTTACACTAGGTAAAAGGGGCGGGAGGGGGAAACTTTGCTTGTGAATATCTCATAAACCATAAAGGTTTGAGAGGTAAGACTTATATCATTCTTCATATTTTTTTAATGCCTACAAAATAAAATAAAGTTAAAACGAAGTATTACTATCCCTTTCAGTTATATTGGCCACCCATACTATGTATTGTGGGTGTGGTCAGCAAAAGTCATCCCCCTGGCATCAGAGATTCACTCCTGGATTATAGTGGCTGCTTTATTTACCAGTTTAAATATTGCTGTTTTTATACTGGGACTTTGTATTGGCCCAAGAGGATGCTGCCCACACATGTAAAATCTGGCACAGTACTGGGCAGTCCAGACATGTAGTCACCCTAATCTGGTCGTTAAGGGAGCCTGAGATGTCAATTTGGTCCTGGTTAGATGTGCAATGTGCAGCGCTTCAGCTGTAATTGGACTATATAATTATTACCTTCAACATTATGAAAGTTGCAGCCCAACAACTGGAGTGCTGCTGGTTGGCAACCAGTAAATTAGAGCAACAAACAGAAGCCATGTTGCAAATATTTTGGCGTGGTATGTGCGAGAGAGAGGGGTGTGTGTGTGTGTGTGTGTGTATGTGTTTTGGAGTGGAGACTGCCATTTTCTGTTCAAGCAGAAGCTGCCAATTCTGCCTCAGGCCTGAAACTGCCTATTTTTGTTTCTTTCGAAATTGCAGAAGACAATGATTTAGGGAAAAGGAAAAAACCCCTAGAGTCCCATTCACTGAAGCAAAATAACCCTTGAGTCTCAGTCAGAGCGTTAGGTTTGAGACCTATATACTGAGTTTGTAGGAGAGCAGGATAGGGCACGTAGGCCCTTATTTATCATGCTAAAGAAGAGCAATTCTGGAGCAAACCAACTGAGTCGTAGGTCTGAAATGAAAATGTGTTGTATTCCCACTTGTTTAAATGGATCTTTTAACCCTTAGAATGCTAGAGTGGTCAATTGTGCATTGCACCGCACTGAAAGGGTTAACAATATAAATATACATACACCATACTTTTAGTATATTATGATTGGTCTCAAGTCAAGTTTTAGCAAGGACTTTCTGGGAACCGGATTTTGCACACCAGTCATTGGTAACAGGTGGCTTTCCAGCTGCTCTTTGGGAGAAGCTCCCATTATCTACATCACATTACTGAGGATGAAGGGAGTTGAAGTCAAGAATTCCACTTATTCATCATTCAAGAGGCAAAATTATTTGAAATATTCTATTTTCCTGGCTTAGTTAGAGCAATAGTAATACTTCATATAGTTAAGATTTAATATTGAAGGTATTAAATACATAAATAAAAACATCTGTCTTTTTTCTGTCTTTTTTCTGTAACGTATATAGTTTAAGAGTAATCGCTATTTGTGACAACAGTTTACTGCCTTAAACCGGGTATACTTTGTAGAACGTTTTCATGAATATTTGCTTTGTATGCAATGCTATTTTGGCTCTCCAGACGAGCTGTCTGGTCTGTGGACCAGAATCCAAGTCTGTCAGTTAGAGTGCTGATGTAGCTTAAAGGGGTGTGAGGAGTAAACTTTTCTTAGTGATTACTCTTAAACTATATGTTATAGAAAAAAAAGACACAGATGCTTTAGTTTATTTATTTAAAACTTTCAATATTAAAGCTTAAAATATTAACACTTAAATATTACTATCCCTTTAACTAGAGGGATCTTAGCCGTGCTTAAATAGCTTGTACAGTGACAGACAATGGACCAGAGGGGTGTACAACAGATTGCAGACTTTTAACTCCCTGAATGCTAGAGACGCCTCCAGCGCATTGCTCCTCAATATGTTGGCGATTTCTCTATCGTTTAAGGGATTAACCCCTTCAGTGTCTGAGGGGTACTGCATTACGCACCCCTCTGGCACTCAAAAGGTTAAAAGCCCCATCTGAATCCATGGGAAATATAGGAATGATAAGTCTTCCCTGTGGTGCAGTTTGCTTGCATACAGGAAATAGTAAAGCTGCACCAAAACATATCTTCCAGATACAAAGTACTTTAGTAAAAAAAAAAAAACAATTCTTAATATTTGACACATATGCAACAATGAGTGTAAAAGTATCCAAATGTAAATAAAGTTTACAGCCCATGAGAAGTCTTCACGAGCATGTGTGACTTGACTGATCAACGCGTTTCGCATATTATAACGCTTAGTCATGAACTAAAGTCTGTCCTGCTGCTACAAACATTTATTTAAAGCTTCCGGTGGCCAATTAGCATGACAAGATGCGTTGCAGACATCCAAGCCTCGTTACGAGATTAAAGTTAATTTTCATTGTTGAAGACATTCATAAGAATACTAGTATTTCTGCATGCGAGAATTAAGCATTAAACATACAACATAACCCCTGTAATGCTGGAGACGCTAAAACTTGTGGGTGCAGTTTGCTTGCCTCAGAATTGCTCCACCATTATTGTTGCTTGGTTGTGTTTCTTCTCTTGCTCAAGATAAAGATTAACCCTTTTTGAGTTTGGAAGGTTACCCGATTAACCCTTTGAGTACCAGAGTGATATGCAATGCAATTCATTGGATACCTCTCTCTGGCACTTGGCGAGTTAAATCTTTCCGCAGCACTGGGTTGTACAACACATTGGAAAGCATTCAATGGATTGAACTAGCACATATACTGGAAGACATTTGATAGGCTTCCTATAGGAATATTATCTTACAATTAAAGGTCATATAGCACTAAACAAATCAAATGACTTAACAGAAATCTGACCTGCAGCCTCCACCTAAATTATATTATCATCATACCTCGGAACTCTCAGGGTTTTGACCCAAATCACATAGTCTGAGGGTGAAGGGCCAAATTCACAGGGTGTGAGAGCCCAATGTTATCTACTATCTCATCTGCAGCAAATAACTACTTATTTAGTCCCTAAATTGTTGCAATTTCTACCAGAAAGACCGAGGGAGATATCCTGTTTCTCTTCAGTGGCGTAATAATGAAGGAGTAAGCCGCCTCGGGTGCCACTCATTGGAGGAGTGCCACTCTGTGTGTAACGTAGTGTAGCTAGATTGCCCGAATGTATTAATGTAGGTGCTGACGTCATTAGATGTGTCCCGCGCTAGTACTTTCTTAGGCAGTAGGCATGTTGCAGTCGCACTGCAGCCAATGAGAGAGGAGTGCTTTGGATACTCCTCACTCATTGGTTGTGTGTGTGATGCAGTGGTGCCTAACTACCTCACCGCAGTGTTGCACCCAGAGTCAGACACCGCCAGTCAGCAGTCAGCGCTATAGGATCTGCCCTTGGTGTCAAATGCTCTAGGTACGCTCCTGCTTCTCTTCTGTATGTTCAGGCAGTGAAAACACTACGTTACAGCAGGTTAACCATCTGAGTGCCAGAGAGTTCCTTGAGGACAGATAAGAACACCTCCCGGTTAGAGCAAGCAGGGTTATTTTGCCTGAAATTTATGTTCTGGGGAACTTTACGGGTTAATATTTCAAAGATCTTGGGGTTGGATCATTTTGAAATTTCCCAGGTATGATTATCACAGGCAAGAGACTGATATGTCAGGTGAGTGCTGATACATCGCTTCAAAGTGAGATGAGTTCCTATAATTTGGAGAACTGTATTTTTTTTTATTATGCGTGATTGTGAACAGCTTTCACCGTATACAACGGGCTCCTGTCATTATGGGCTGAGTTTTCCCATGAACTTGTTTTATCTACAGTACGTGCATTGGTAGTTATGTGCTACTCTCAGAATGATATGCACTGTAAGACTGGATTTGGCAAGTGGAAATTGAACATGTGATTCTGAGTTATACAGAAAAAAAATCAGAATGTCAAAATTTAGAGCCTGGGTAGTTTTTTGTCCTTTAGCCTTCATTCTAGTGTAGTGCAATTGGTGTACTTGATACAGTGGGATGTTTTTGCTGTTAAAGGTATAAAACTCAGTATAATTCTAGCATTTGAGACCTTTTCTGTCACACTACTAATTAGCCCACAATCCTTAAAAATGCACAGTTAGTTTTGATATTTTCAACTGTCTTTGAATTTAATGTGAGTCTAGTAAATTTAGCTAATCTCTCCATTCTCCTGACCTTTTCTTACTTTAAACCTCCCCCTGATGATCAAAGGAAAGCCCGTTGAAGGAAATTTTTAAAGAGCATCATAAGCTGAGAGGACTAAGTAGGATTTCAGCTGACATCACAAGAGGATGAGTAGGAATTAAAAGCAATGACTCTCTATTTTGCCATAGCAACCCAAGAAGTTTGGTAAACTATTCTTTTAATATTTATATTTGAATAAGAGACACAAGGACAGAGGCGTATCTAGAACCCTCCAGGCCTTGGTGCAAGAAGTGCCATAGGCCCCCCCCGACCACATTGGCCCCCCGGACCTCCACAATGCCCCCCCCCCCAATCTCCACAATGCCCCCATCTCTTACCTCCCAATCCCTGGTGGTCCAGTGGAGTGGCAGGAGAGACGGGTTGGCACATTGAGGTCCCGCGTGGTCCTTTTCTGTAATGCAGAGCACTGGGAGATGTCATCTCCCAGCGCTCTGCATTACTAGAGCGCCGGAGGGAGATTGCGGGAGCCAGGAGGAGGGGTTGCGCGCGGACTCCTATAGTTACGCCACTGCACAAGGACAGAAAAATGCTAATCTAATCTATTTTCTTTCCATAACATGCTGCTGCAAAAATCCCAGTTTAGTTCTGTTATAAACCTGTGATCTTAGTGAGGATCAGACAGTGCCAGAATTGCCTCACTGCTAACAAGTGCTAGGTGGAGAGTGATGCTAACATGCAATGCTTGGGGGTGTTGTTGGTAGCAGGTGTCACATTGCTGCAGCCAATGGCCGGAGTTACAATTGACAGTCACTGAGAGCGAGTACCAGTTGAGCGGCTGCTGGAGCTGGATGATCAAACCTACACAGGCGTAAATCTGTGTGCTCTTGTATGGACTCATGATGCAGAGTAACCTATCTCCCAACATTTCAAATAGCCAAAGAGGGACATTTTTGGTGTTGGGGTGTGACTGGTGAGTGGGGCATTACCCAGAAGTTTTAGGTTAACTCATGACCTATAGACACAGTTTTGTGTAATTGAATAAATGATTTAGAGCAAGACCAAGTATTTTATTTACAGGCTAATTTAGAAACCGATATAATGAAGTTTAAACAGGCACTATATTAGTTTTATTGCTGTGGTGCAGTGATACACATATACACATCACAATACTGATTCCCTAAAAGAGGGACAGAGGGATTTGGATCTCAAAGTTGGACTGTCCCTCAGAAAAACAAAAGAGGGACAGGAGAGGAGCTTGTTGTTGGTATGTATCTGATGCAATCATAGGTCAGTTCACAGGTCAATAAAAAATTTAGAGCACACTGCTTTAGAAAGTAGTATCTTGCACTAACAATGAGAGAACATCACTGGCCAAATAAATACCTTAGGCACAAAGTTTCAAGCAATTTCCATAATAAGCGCAGAAAAAGCAGTAAAAATGCTCACGCCATAACTAGATCCTGCATATTGAAGTGACACTGTTGGACAAAGGGGCAGGTATGTGACGTTCTAGGATGCCCTGCCCTATAAATAAGTTGTTGGCGCACTAGTGCCTGTATAATAGATATAGGAGATGGATTCTTGATTTTCGCACTGGTCATGCTGGCTTGCTAGATGTAGCCAGTGAGTGGTCATTTAGAGAACTTTCTACTTGACATAAGGAAGGCAACCTGTGGCTCCCCAGATGATGATGGAATACAACTCCCATACAATGCACTGGGAAATAATATGTTGGAGAATTCTCCAGCATTTAAATGGTTAAAAGCCCCAATTAAATCATTGGAAATGTTCATATGTTCCCAATTATGCAGTTGGTTTGTTTCAGAATGGTGCCTTTTTTAGCTTATTGCATATGGCTCTTAGTGTTGAGGTGTGTAGTGCACCCTTCTGGCACTCGCACTGTTTTTGTACTTTGGCATCCATTGTGTAATATGCTACTGACATCACCACTCCCTTTTAATATATTTTTTTATAAAGAAACAATGTATTTTGCCTAAAGCAGCAAATTCTAAGAAATGTTTGGTTTCACAATTTAATATTTTCTTTTCTCCTGTTGCAATTATTGTTATATGGATGTGTAAACCCCTAGCCAATCAGAAACCATAGAATCATTCCCCTAATAAAGTCACTTTGTAACGTTCTCGCGTTTAATACAGCCATTTTGATTTTCATCAATGGGGCTTAAAATTGAGATTAAATTGATAATAGAAACTGGAATACAAAATTAACACAAAGCTTAGTATAAAGATTATTTGTATCATAGGCTGTGAATGACTGTTTCTATCCAAAAAAAGCTTAATGGGCAGCTATCATGTTAAACCAAGGTCCTTATTTGCTAAATAAGAGGAGCAATTCTGGCCAAAAAAGTACACCAGGGCTCTCAAACTTAACTCCTAGAAGGCTGAAAAACTGTCTGTTCTTCATGGCAGCTTCATTCTTCAACTTTGTAGACTAATCGGCTCCTGTTAGAAAAACCCAGACAGCCACCCTTACACAAACCCTAGTTATGACACTGGCATTACATGCAGTTGATTAGCAATACAGATCCAGGCTGGTGGAATCCTCTGTCAAGGAAATTGGGGAAAAGCTGATTTGTGGATATAAGGAATAAGGGACTTGAGAGCAGTGTCTCGCAGGGTTTCTAATACAGGACATTCTAAGTGAACATCATAGACTTACAAAAAACTGCAGTAGATGAAATAAGTTAGTGTTGTCCATCTAGCTGGGAGAGCTGATAAACTGGAGCATAGACTGTTGGATATAGGAGAATAGCTGGCAACTGAGACTGGAGAAGTGCGCTAAAGACGAGGATAGATTTTCTAATAGGCATTGTAGGCAACTTCTTAGAGCTGTACATTTTCAGAGGCTCTGTAGCCCCGCTGGCCATATCCACATTCTGAATTGTGGGTGTGGGCAGAGCCATCTCAGTGTCCCTGCACCAGATTTATACCCCTTTAATGGCAATTGTTTAACTATTTAGATGCTAAAGATCACCAAGACACCGTAGAGCAATGCCTTAGCAACCAAAGGTTAAAGCATTTTTAATTTTTTCTTGTTATCCCTTTGAGTGCCAGAGTGGTATGCAACGCATTGCAAAGTAATGCATTGGGTACTCCTCTGGCACTTAAATGATTAAAGGCAAAGGGTAGCCATGGGTGGCGCTAAGAAAACATAGAGTACGTTGCCTAGGGTAATCTGTAATGTATTCCGACCCTGGGTTTGGGCCTTATTTAACAACCTAAAGAAGTGCAATTCTAGAGTAAGCCACTGCACAATAGAGTTGAACAGAAAATTCTGCATGTATACATTGATTTACATTATTTTTTTTTAATCCCTTGAATGCTAAAGAGGTCTCAAACATATTGTTTTACATCATGCTGAAGACCTTTCTAGGGTTTATTTCAATGGGAATTTTCATTTTCCCCTATGGTGCTGTTGCTTTCAATGCTTTGCGCAAAACCCTCTGGTCTTCAAGGGTTTGTGGACATTTCAGAAAAAGGATATTTAGTAAAATACGTTAACTCAACTATCATATCTTTAATTGCTAAACCACATAAAGACCATGAGAAAATAGGAAACTACAGACTGATCAGCCTTATCAATTTTGACGTGAAAATGCCAGTGAAAATGCTTAGTTGTAGACCGTTCAGATGAAGTGTTTATTTCTATTTCCCGCTATTTCAGCTCTGCTGAAGAGCCGCAGAGTGGTCTGTGTACCAGGATCTCCTGCCTTAACTTAGACAGTGATGTCCGTGCAAGGGGGTAGAAGGGGGAACTTTGTAATCTTATATATCTCAAACCATAAAGGTTTGAGAGATCAGACTGGGCGCAGTTCCTTTACTTTTTTACTATCTACAGAATTACCTTACAATAATACAATCTATTACTATCCCTTTAAGGCAAGGGTCTAATGAAAGCTACACATACATAAATATATAGTGATTCTTAGGTTTCACAATCAGAATAACAAAAAGACATGCATTGTGAATAATCATTATCATAAATATACCATTGAAACTCAGCATTCACATTCTTGCTAAATTCTTTATTAAAAACTAGTGTAAAAGCCAGTGTACACGGGCCAAGATCTGGTGAGGTAAAGATGCCGGTCCTGCTCTGCGTACTGCAGCACACATGCGATGCAGTCATGCTCAGTAGAGACTGCCTGAACGCACAGAATGCTCCCAGCATTCCTACACCTCCCAGCATTCTGTGAGTTCGGGAAGTCTCTACTGTGCATGACTGCATCGGACAAACATTCTGACCTTTTATATTATACGATTGTTGCAACCTATGTGGAAGCCCAGGTGCACCAAGTACCAGGTCATCCTGGTTGAGAAACACAGCCCTGTATATTTATCTTTAAAAAAAAAAAAAAAAAGTGTTATTCTCTTTGAAATGTAATATGTGATAAATATGATTATTTGGTTTGCTGTCTAATGGTAATATATGATTAAGTTTATAATGAGACAAATATACTTTAACCCTTTCAGAACCAGAGAGATTTTGTGCAATGATTAACATCCCACGGGTCAAGATCAAGTTTAAATAAAAAAGGGATTTAAATTATTTGGAATCTTCATTTATCACCTATGTGCAGTGGGAGCAGACTGGTTAACTATTAGACTGGGACAGAGCTGCACAGCACCAAAGTAGCCATTTTGCAGAAAACTGGCAGGGAGACTGGACTACATAAGTGGTCAGTTCTGCCACCTATTTACTGTATCGGTCAAGATTTGGCTTTCCCAATTTACCTTGTTCTGCAGGAAATGAGGAAACTGCTGGGGGGGGGGTTTCTGACCTCCAATATGTCTGTTGGGATTCACAGTGGGCCTGTACAAGAAAGCTCTGCTAGATCGATAGGTCTGCTACCGTAAGGGCATCCGTGCTAATGGGGATGCCTAAAACCATGAAGTAGATGGAAGCTTGCATCTTGCTTTGTGTACTGTATTGATTAACTCTTTGAGTGCCATAGAGGTATGCAATGCATTACAAAGCAATGCGTTGAGTACTCCTCTGGCACTCAGAGGGTTAAGACAAGCTGTGATTGGCTGAACACACACACAGCTGTGTGTGTGGATAAATAGTTGACATGGATTCACACTGGTTGCTAATTTACTGTCCGTACATGCTATGCCAATAGTCTTCCTTAAAAACTACTGTAATGATTTGGTTTGCACATCTTTCAGCCATCTGTCTCTCTTATTCCCCCCAGCAAGTGACTGCTCTGGGCTGGGATGTTGCTGGGTACTAGCTGAGGGGTAACTCCAAGGTCCCTTACTCAAAGCCCTGGGACTTGTTGCTAGCTTGGGACATATAGTAGTGGTAATATCCATAGTGGTGCTATTGGGATGCATGGTACACTTATAATGCACTGGACTAGCTCAAGCTCCTTGTCCTTTGGGAATAATACTGCCCTGACCCAGGACACACACTCCGTATTTGGTATTTCTGGCTTTATTTACATGGACTGGCACATGTGGTGATCAGGTCGGCAACAATCACAGATACCATACTAGTTTATAGCAGCAGGCATACATATTCTTATTTTCTAGTTAACCCTTTAACCCTTTGAATGCCAGAGGGGTGCGCAACGCACAATTCGTTGCGTACCCCTCTGGCACTCAAAGGGTTAAGGACAGAGGGGAGTTGCTCACCTATCTGGTCCTTAAAGGGTTAATGCAACATTTTCCGAAAAAAAAAAGTGGGCATAGTTAACCTTTAAGGGTTTACACCATGCTGTAGCATGCCTAAAAGCACCATAGTTTGCAATAATAATAAAATATTGTATGGGCTACAAGTCTGGGATTCCTATTAAATTTGGCCAGCCCGCCCTCCAAAAAAAGGGATGTTTGCTTAGCATTTTCTTAATCCCTTAATGCAGTGTATAGCCCTCTGATCCTTAAAGGGATAGTAATACCTAAAATGTAAAAAAAAATATGTTGTAGGGTTTATCCCCCTGAGTAAAACAAGAGTACTCCCACTGCTGAAAGATGTTTCATTCAAAAGTTATTAATTTTCAAAGTTGAATTTTTTAGGTGCAATATCACAGTGGCCTGAAATTGTACAGTGGCGCTGTTGCTACACGATCCTATGGACAGCTCTGGTCTCAGGACCATAAATCTCCATAGGATGGTGTAGCAACAGCGCCACTGTACAATTTCAGGCCACTGTGATATTGCACCTAAAAAATTCAACTTTGAAAATTAATAACTATTGAATGAAACATCTTTCAGCAGTGGGAGTACTCTTGTTTTACTCAGGGGGATAAACCCTACAACATATTTTTTTTTACATTTTAGGTATTACTATCCCTTTAACACTTTGAATTCCAGAATGCGTTGTGTACCCCTCTGACAATCAGCATGAACCTGGTATCCATATAGGTGAGAGAGCTCTCAGGATACATCTTATGTGCTGATAAAACTCTCAGTGCGTGAGACTTCTTCCAGTCAGGCTGTAGAGTCTGTTTCAGTTTGGGAGTTGGCAAGTTTTCTGTTATGAAGAGTTTTATCACAGTTTAGGGCCTTATGTTCAAAAGAAAAGGGAAGTAATTCTGTGGCAAACCAAACATACCATTGGAGGGTAAATTAACCCTTTTTTGTGCCAGAGGTATAACTCTGACACAAAAACTCAAAAGGTTAAAAAAAAAAAAAAAAATCACTGAGTTTCAATTCAGTTTGCTTGCTAGTGAAGTCTCATCAGAAACCTGTTTAGCATCAATCTGGTTAAAAGCCCTTAACATATGTTTCAACACAGTTGTTTGTACCACATCCATTTCTACACCACCTTTCTAAAAAGTCAACTGGTTGGCAGTAGTAGTTAAGAAATGTTGATTAATAGGTATGTGTGTGCGTGTGTGTGTGTATATATATATATATATATATATATATATATATATATATATATTATAACCTCCTTCTGTCTCTTTGTGACACTTTATTTATTATACCAGTGTGATACCCCTCCCTTCCCATTCTTTGAAATAGACAAATACCCCCAGAGCTGATGCAAATTCATGAAACTAGTCTCTAAGGGTGTGGGATTAGTATTTCCAGGAAAGCCTGGACCGTGCAGATTGCTGCCTTTTTAGATTTAGGATCTGTTTATTCAGTGAAGAGCAGCCTTTATAAAACAAACCCTCATTTCTATACACAAATGAACATTTTACCTTTTTTAAATTAAATAGTGGGCCATTGTGGTGGGGGATGAGCGGCTCAGACAAAGGGGGGATTTTTGGGTGTTAATTGGAGATCACACTCATTATTAACTTTAAGTGCCAGAGAAATGCATTGGACAACCCCCTAGCTCCTAGCACTCAAAGGGTTAAAGAGCGACACTTAGTCCATATGCTTAAACTATAAAAATGGAGCCATTCTGGAGCAAACCAACTGCACCATAGGGGACAATGAAAAATCCCTGTAGATTTTATATGGAACACTAACCCCCTTTAACACAAGAGAGATCTGTGGTGGATTGCATCTCTATATGATGAATGGAGACTTCTCTTGTATTCATTGTATTACAGTAAATAACTGGGGATTTTCACAACTGAAATGTCCTCTAACCAGCTTAGTACCAGAGTGTGTGTAATACACCATTCTGACACTCAGAGGGTTAATATGAATGCATACTGCTAATATTTGTTTAGTGCTCTTTCCTTCCCCTTTGTTCTACTCTAAGTTGGTTAAAAATATTAAGTAGGAGAAAATCCTAATGTGCGCCATGAATTCTTTGTTCAACAGATAACATCTTCAGTCTGTCCTGGATGTTATGTCCATGGAAGCAGACATGACAGTTGCTGGCAGCTTTTTTGTAAAGGGATAGAAATGTTTCACAAAAACAGCACCATGGGGAGTGTTGTTTCAATACTGTCAGTTGTAGTTCAAGAGTAATTGAATGATAAAGTATCCCCCTCCCACCACTTTTAACCTAGTGTTAGCTGCCTTCCCTCAGATGTGGAATCTGGTCTTGAAACCAGACTGCTCACAGCAAGGGACATTCTTCTTACTGTGAGAATAAAGAAAACCCTTCCACCCTGACAGGTTTCTCAGGTTTTTTCCCTTATGCTTACTGAAGATTGTCCCTGTCTGAGATCCATCTTAACCCTTTGAGTGACAGAGGGGTACACAACACATTGCTTTGCAATGTGTTGCGTACCCCCTTTGACACTAAAAGGGCTAACAGTCTTGCTGCTCTGAGGTGAGCAGTGTTACATCAGTAGAAGGGGCTGGAGGGGGATACTTTATCATTCAATTACTCTTGAACTACAACTCTGACAGTATTGAAATAACACTCTCCATGGCCCAAATACTATGAAGATTAATTGGAGCTGCTTTTATTGTGAAACATTACTATCTCTTTAAAATGTGCATGAACGTATATAAACATTTAACTGTTTGAGTGCCAGAGGGTTATGTAACGCATTGCAAAGCAATGCGTTGTGTACCTCTCTGGCACTCAGAGGATTAAGGACTAGATGGGTGTGCAGCGCTTTGCTGTGGCTTGCACATCCCTCTGGTCCTTACAAGGTTAAGACTACCATGTGAAGTGGGCGGAGTTTGTGTCCTGCGGTTCTGCGGTCCCACATACATGGACTTGACATACAGGACTGACTGAAGATGTCATCTCTCCAACTAAGGCACATGGGCATATGTAACCCTTTGAGTGCCAGGGGGTATATAACGCATTGCAGAGCAAAGTGTTGTATACCCCTCTGGTACTCAAAGGGTTAATAGGTGTCATAGGACTTTCTGCCCCTAGCAATATAAGCAGGGATTTTTATTAGGCGGCGATACTTCTACTTTGCAGTCCTTAAAGTGTTCAGTGAGGAGTATGTGTAAGATCAAGGCATGCTAGATACTGCAAATATTGGTCAGTGTCTTTAAAATGTTTATTAGACTATATAAGTTCAATATTTTTTGCTTCAATTAAATATAAATATACATCTGCTTAAAAATAAAAAAGGTTAATGCTGTAAGTAAAATATCTTCCATTATCTGTACCTTAAAATGTAATCAAATATATATTACTAGTTGAACAGCCCGTTACACAGGCCACAGTGCCACTGCCACCCGGTCGTGGGCAGTCACGCGCAGTAGAGACTGCCCGCGCCACGGCTGATACAGAGCTGGACGCTCCTTCGGAGAGCCCAGCTCTGTACCAGCCGCGGCACGGGCAGTCTCTACTGCGCATGACTGCAGCACGCGCAGCAGTGTCTACTGCGCATGTCGCAGCGTTACACACGATTTAGCGAATTATTATATAGGATAGGGCTTCTTCTGAATAAAACAAGGGTACTCTCGCTTCTGAGAGGGTTTTTTATTCAAAAGTTATTCCAGCTCAAAAATGTAATTTTTTTTTACATGCAATATATCAAAATGACCTGAAATTGTACAGTGGCACTGTTGCAACTCCATCCTATGGATGTTTATGGTCAACTGACTAGAGCCGTCCATAGGATAGTGTGGCTATAGCGCTACTGTACAATTTCAGGCCGTTAAGAGACTGCACCTAAAAAGTCAAGTTTGAGCTGCAGTAACTTTTGAATAAATCACCTCTCAGCACTGGAGTTTCCTTTTTTATTTGCATATTGTTACTATCCTTTTAATAATTAGCAATGTGTTGGCTATGTCTCTGGTGCTCAGAGGGTTAATTAGGAGTTTGAATAGATTTTTTTTTAAATTGGTTCATCAAATAGTGCCCTCATTGGGGTGAAGGGTAAGGCTGTGCCATTGAAACAGACCAGGCCTGTTATTGGGAATAGAGTGGGTCATGTGCAGAAATCAAAAGAGGAGCAAGTCTGGGGGATAAGGGTTGACATAAAAATCCCCATTCATTTTAAATGAGATTTTTAATCCCTTGAATGCAGGAGAGAACTCTCTTGCATTCAGGGGGTTAAAAGGCTCATCAGTTCAATGGGAATTTGATGAACTGAACTATGTTCCATATTCTGCTGTCGGTTTGTCCCAGAACTGCTTTGTAGCCCATTATGGCGGCTGGGACACTTGCCCTTCCCAGATCGCTGTGAAGAGGAAGCTGGGGCCATATGCAGGAGAGATTTGGCAGGTTTTTGAGATGACATGCAGCAGAACAGGCATTGATAAGAAACACATGTCCCTAAATGTGAAGCAGAGAGCCCCACAGCTACACAGCTTGCCTTTCCCTCTCTGCTCTGTGACACCTCCTCCATGTTGTTTTGTTTCCCCTTACAAATAAGAGACCAGAACTGCGTCACCAAAAGCCCCTTGCCCTGACTGCCTCTAAAGAACATCCTGAGGGCTCTTGTGATCCCAGGCTTTTTCCTAATTCTTGTGTCAGCGAGGAGGAGGGGGAAGGACTGGGCGAAGATCCCTGTGAAATGGAAAGGCCAGGGTATGATGAGACTCTTTTAGATGTAGCCCAGGCTGTGTCATAACAAATATCCGTTATCTTGCTGGGTATGTGGTAAGGGAAAGGCATTGTTTGTGCAGTTCTGAAGTGCTCTGTTGAGGAGATGTTTCTGGAAATTCAGTATGGATATTTTGCATGGTTTTTAGTACTAGGACTATTTTTGTGGCACAATTGTGCACAAAGCAAAAGACAAGTAAACCGACTTCGTCATAGGGGTTAAATGAAAACTGAAATTGATTTAAATAGGGATTTTAACCCCTTGAATGCATTAAGTGGGATAGAAGTATACCTGTGAACACGCCTGATCTGACCCAGAGACTGTTTTTTATAATCAATTATCAGGTCTCAGGGGCACAGGATGATTTTGAAGACTTTGTCAGTTCCCTTGTACCTTGGCCCACTTTACTTCCAGTTCCAGTGATTATTTACCCTGTTATTCCCACTATCTGCCCATTTTAAGACAAATCCCACCTCCCAATCCCACCTACCCCAATCAAGCCCAGCCTACTTTCTTACGCTAAGCAAATCAATAGGACCCACCCATCCCCAGACCTTAGAGGACCTCCAGAAGTTTAAGACTAGAAGTTTCCAGGTATGGTTGCAATCCCCATTTAAATTAATGGTAATTTTAAGAATTTGTATATTTTTACTCCCTACATTTCTGCTGGTTTACTCCAAAATTTCTTGACTTTTATAGTTCAAAATGTCCTCTGTCCTCTTTCTGTAGCCTAGTATGATCGCTGTTTGGACTTTTTTTGACTGTTTACATAATGCAAACAAAGAAGAGCAATTCTGTGGGTGACAAATGAAACTTCACATTAATTTAACCCTTTGAGTGCCAGAGGGGTAACAGCAACGTGTTGCGTAACCAACAGTTTAAATGAGGTTTTTAACAACTTAAATGCTATAAAGTTAACCCTTTGAGTGCCAGAGGGGTACGTAATGCATTGCAAAGCAACGCATTCCATACACCTCACCTCTGGCACTCAGAGGGTTAAATGTGCAGTGCCTCTGAGACACACAAAAGGAAAAACAAAAATTAATAATATAACCTTAAACAATCTATTCCTGATCTTCTTAAGTAGCCCCAAAAGTTCTAAGAAGAAAAGTGCAGTTATATTTTTATTTATATATAATCCAAATTTTTATAGGCCTCTAAATTCAGCTACTTTCCTCTTCTTTCTGCTCCTTATTTTACTTTAAGCATCTCACCGGTTATCAACGGTAAGCCCACTGAAGGTGCTGAGACAGCTGGGTGGGAACTGAGACCTCTCCAGAGAAGCTGAAACTGAGAATAAAGTCTCTCACCATAACACGAGTAGCTTGTTTGTTTGGGGGTTTTTTTTGCATACATATTTATGTGAAATGACGTGAAGACAAAAATAAAAACACAAATAAGATAACTTCTCCAATTCCTATGTTATTCTGTGGAGCCTTTCTTCAGATGTGGAGATCTTAGTGATTAGGCTTCATAGACTGACATAATTACTGGAGAAGTGATAAACTGGAGAAGTCCTCTCTACTTTATCGTCTCTATCACCGCTTAGTGAATCTCCCCGCTGGTGACAACGTATTTGTACTCTTTGCATTGCTATAGCGTGACAGACTGTACCATCTCCCCAATTGCTGCTGCTACGTGAACAAAGTAAAGTATGCTTATTCTGTCCTCACTGTGCGCCTCATGTGTCACTTTTCATCATATATCATTGGCGCAGTTATATATGATGTTGTAGATCATTGGAACTGTCAATTTGCTGAGGTATCTTATGTGACCCTGCACTTCCACCTGACCCAGCAATTTGTAATGCTGTACTGCTAGTCCCTGCAGGCAGGGAAGGCTTCTCTATACATCTGCATGAAATTCTTATATTCAGAGCCATTTTCCAAATGTACACAAAACAAACATCAGCCACATATGGTGGCATCTGAAAGAGAGAAAGCAAAACGATGCTATGGCAATCAGAGGTCCAGGACTGGAGCTTTTACCAAGTACCATGACCTCTCTGCTTGCAAAATATTAACCATTTGAGTGCCAGAGAGATATCCAACACATTGCAACTCAAAGGGTTAATAAACTTGGGCTATATGCATCAAAAAAAGAGGCGCAATGTAGAGGAAACCTATTGCACCATAAAGTACAAGTGAAAATTGCAGTTGATTTAAATGGGACTTTTAACCCCTTGAATGCTAGTGACATCTCCAATGCATTTCGAAGAGACCTCTCTAGCATTCAAGAAGTGTAAACACAAATTTAAGTCCATGGGTAATTGTATGCACCCTGTAAAGCCCTTTATGTTCAGAAAATGTCCAATGAAATGACCCGCCCCGTTGAAAAATGAACGTCTGTTTTTCCCTTCACATGCACTGTAGAGATACTACGTAATGAATAGATTAAGCATAATTCATGTCCAGTGTCAATTTCTTTAACCCCTTGTCTGCTAAAGAAGTTTGCTTCACAATGCATTAGAGACTTCTGCATGCAAGGTATTAAATAAAGTGTCATTTATTTATATGATTTCCTCTAAGCAGATGGAGAATATTTCTTTATAGAGAGACGTTTGGATTCTTGTAATACCCAGCCAGCAGAGGTGATAAACACAATAAAAGAATTAAAATGTTTAGGAAATAATAAATTGTATTGCAAGTTCCACATTATTCCTTGATTATATTGGGAACATTGCTAGCAGCCCCCCCGAGTGAAAAGTATGGGTGGAGGTGGGATTGCTCAAGTGATGTGAATCGTGTTTCAGTGTGAGCTGGACTTCATATAAGTGGGTGGGATTGAGATAAGTGATGGTGGGGGTTTGGCACAAAAATGGGCAGAATGAAGCATGTATTGGATGAAATGGGGCAGTAAGTAGGTAGGGATTCCACAGATCTCATATACCCAGTGAATCATTTCCAGAGACCCAGTAATTAATAAAAAAAAAACGAGGCAGATGTGGAGAGAACTTGTGGCGTGTGTGTGGAATTTTGGACATGGTAACAACCTGTGGTACCTAAAGTCAAGAAGGAAGAGCTGTTCTGCACTATAAGGTTAAGAAGTTCACAATTGAAACAGTCACAATTTGGTTCCATAAAATGCTCCTGTTTTTCCTCTTTTGTCAGTTTTCTGTCTGTGGTCACATCATAGGGGTGTAAATAATAGGTTGCACACATCTACATCAGTCATATATTACTGGCTACTTCCCATGTTGGTTGTCTATCCATTGGACATTGTGATATACATCATGGTTCCCAGGTCGCCAGTGTGAGCACCCTGTACGTGGCCCATAGACCACCATGATTATCGCCTGTGCTCCGCTTAACTGTGCAACCATGCTGCAGTCGGTTGTGTTCAGAAGTAGCAAAATGGCAACATGCAAACAGCAGAAATGTGTTCTAAGTCACTTGTGACTAGAGCAAAATTGAAAACACAAAGTGTGAACCAGCCCTATTTTCTGCAGATGTTTGCATGGTGTAGATATTCACTTCCTCTAAATGGCAGCCAGTCAAAATGGTTCTTGTAGATACCGGTTGTTAATTGGCTGATGTTAAAAATGGAGATTCCTAGTTTTTAATCCCTTAAGCTTTAGAGGTAAGCAACACATTGCTCTGCAATGTGTTCATTATCCTCTAGCACACAAAGAGTTAATTTGCACTCTCACAGCAGAAGACTAATAATGAAGGTTGTAGAGTAAACATAATTATCGTAAGATAATGCAGGGGTGGGAAACCTGAGGCCCTCCAGCTGTTGAGGACTACTTTGGCTGGCTGAGAATAATGGCAATTGCAGTCCTAATAGCTACCATAAGCGCTGAGAATGCAGATCATCTGCTTGACCCTTCCTTCTACGCAGAATGTATCTTAGTCTGTGACTTCCTTCCTACAATCTTCTGGGAATAACTTTCTCAGACTGTTAAATATAGAATGTGTCCCAGTCTTTGGCACTGTTTACACTCAGGATTAATAGGCTATAAGCAGCCCCAAAGGAATTGTGGTCAAAGCTGGGGGTTGTCTGTTGGCGGGATCTTTCCCTCACTAGCAGTTTTGTTGTGTTTTCATTGCAGAGAGGATTTAAAGATGCATTTACTATTATAAAGTTTTAGTGACTTGTGATGGTTAGTATTTGTAGCTGCCAACAATAATTACTACCGGTTTTGTAAATATGAAAGTCTATTTCTTGAAACTATTTAATACCTCATAACAGGACTAGTTTGAACAGGTCATAATTAAAATGCTCAAACTATTTTTAGCTTTGAGCATGCAGACACAGGTTTACTTTGCTTTTTCAATTAGGTTACTCTGGTTTGGGGAATGTGTCATTTTACTTTGTAACCATTGTTTTTTTTGGTATCCTTTTGAAATGTCGCACGCATAAGAGCATGCAGCATTTAGCCACTATAAATAGGTTGCCAGCTTCAAGACCGCCATATAAGAATCTTGCATGAATCAAAACTAGAGATTCTCATGGTGTCTCTTAAAAACATCACCACTGCCCGCACTGCCGCATACCTTCATGAATTAATAATGTCAGCTCCCGCACAGTCTTTTATAGCTTGTTTGTGCCATCCAACCTGCATTCTGGCTGTCTCTTCTGGGCAATGAAAGCTCTTAAGCGTGCAACATTTCAAAACTAAACCATTTTTTTTTATTTTTATTTTTTTTTATTTAACCCTTTGAGTGCCACAGAGGTATCAAACACATTACCTCTCTGGCACTCAAAGGGTTAATGTTATCCATCAAAATGTGGATAATTGAAACTGAGGTTTGAAGCCACAGACCTGGTGTATTTCTCATGTGTCTTCTTTAAACTGGTCCCTTCTTGATGCAATGTCTTGCACAGCCCTTTGATCCTCTAGGATTGTAAATTGTAAATCTGTACCATGTGAGCTTTAGGGGGAAACAAACACGTAATGAGAATTAAGTCTGATAAATGTAACATCCTCCACACCCTGTCACTATTCTAGATCCCTAAAATCTAATCCTAAAGCTGCATATCTAAAATATGTTGAAAGCTACAGATTTGCAGTTTGATTTTTCTTGTTTGTGCTAACTTGAAATGAGTGACAACATGTATGCTAATCAAAGTGGATTTGCTACCTAACAGCTTTTGTTTTTTTTAACATTGAGAGCTAGACATATTTACAGTCTACTGCATTGTGTACCTCTCTGTCAGTCAAAGGGTTAAATGATTTGTTTAAGCTATCTTTGCTAATTTTTGTATTTCAACCAGTTTATAATGGCTTTGAGATTTTTCGTTTAGTAGTTATGGAATCAAAAGTCCACAGAGCTGAGTTCTCTGGCATTTATGCATAATTAATGATTTACCTGTACTTAAATTGCCTCTCTCCTCCTTCTAAGGGTAACAGGGTATATCTGCTTCCACAAATCATGTGGTGTAAATTAGTGGGAATGAATAATCATGAAAATCCTGTCAAGATGGATGCACCTATTGATTTATAGAGATTATTGTCCGCTGTGTCAGAGCACAAAGATGAAATGGGTGATAAAAAGTTCACCTCAGTGGGATCTAGTATTGCAGGGTGGGGGAGCATGAATAATTGTGGTCACACATTTTATACTACTTTGAGGCGAGAAGTCCATGGAAGACTTTGTGTCATATATGATAGCCTTTTATGATTCTAGATTAATTTTGAAGAACATATTTGCACAGGAAAGATCCATTAGAATTATATGATGAATCCAATAGATTATGGTAAATTAGGGTGTACTAGTATAAGGTAGGTACAATTGAGGAATCTATAGAGGTGGCAAAAATAGAAAACCAACTGAGCTATAGGGGCTTTCCTTCTGCTGCTATTTGTATTAGACTGGTGGTGTTTTATAGACTAAAGCGGAGCTATCACTCATATAGCGATAGGCATATCCATACTAGTATTACCCTGAATAAGTCTGGCGTTATTGATAAATCCAACTCGTTCCCAGATGCACAGGCAGGCATCTTGCTGTACCTGCATCTGTTCACCTGTCAGTCCCTTCTTGTACCTTAAGGTACAATGCAGCGCCTCCTAGAGGAGACCAGGACAGACAGCACAAGTGCACAGATGTCTGCGCTGATGCCTGTCGGGGAACTAATTGGATTTATCAAAAACACCGGACATATTCAGGATAATGCTAGTATGGATATGCATATTGCTATATGTATAATGATTTGGGGGCACTTTATTTTCAGTGATAGTTTCGCTTAAACACTGTGTGCTCAAAAGAAAAGTGTCCATGTTCTGGGGCATACCGTTTGCACTATAGGGGGAAACTAAAAATTCCAAAAATTCCCATTGTTTTAAATGGGGATTTTTAACCCCATTGAAATCAGTGGGTATTTTTGTCCTCCCCTATAGTCCTCTATGGTCCTCTAACTCTGGATACTGGCCCAGGGACTGTCTGGGGTCTGGGTGGCTTACAAAATGGTAGATCTGCCCTTAAATGTCTTCGTATTTATGTATGTATCTTCATATATAGAAGGGGCCTTGTGCAAAAATCAACTTTGTACAAATATTCACATTTATAGTCCTAGTGCTGGTCATTGATCAACTTTGATCAAGGTAACAGAAGTATTGGTATTTAACAAGCTGAACTAGTCATGTGACCTGTGCTTTTGTAGCAGGCTGGTTGTTAGAAGGGGGGTTTGCCACACTAAGTGTTCTCGTTAACATCTTACATAGCAACAGTACTGAGATACAATTAGGGTTTTTTTTTTTTTTAACTTATGGCACATCATATTTTTGTCCTAGTCCAAACTCTCAAAAGTTTTATACCAATTTTAGTTACTCTTTATCCTTTTAATGCAGTGACTCTTGGCTCCAGTCATCAGGACACACCAACAGGTCAGGTTCTAATGATATCCCTAAAAAGTACAAGTAGATCATTCAGCATGACTGGGGCACTTATTGCCCACCTGTGATCAAGCAAGGATATCATGAAAACCTTGGCATGTCCTGACGAATAATGTTAAGAATCACTTCTTATCAGCCTCAGTTATGTTAAAGGGACACTAATGTCCCAGAAAAAGTGTCTCCAGTTTTGCAGAGGTTAAAATAATAAACAATATGCTCCAAATCCGATCTCTCAAACCACCATGGTTTGAGAGATATAGGCGATGAAAGTTCCCCTCTCCCTCCCCTTCTCCTGATGTCAGCGTCTAGCTGACAGCAGGAGATCTCAGTCTGGGGACCAGCCGACGGCTCTGCAGCTGAGCCAAAATCTCATTATTTTCAAAGAATTACTTCATTGGAAAGGTCTACAAAGTGTGCCTGGTTTGCAACACACTTTGTAGACCTTTCCAATAAAGTCATTATTTTGAAATAATGAGATTTCAGCTCTGCTGCAGAGCCTCCTCCAGTTGTATGACTCAAATCTCCTTCTGTCAACTTTACAGCTGACATCAGGAGAAGGGGGGGGACTTTGAATACCTATATCTCTCAAACCATAGCGGTTTAAGAGATCGAATTTGGAGCATATTGTTTATTATTTTAACCTCTACAAAACTGGATACAATTTTTCTGGGCTATTATTGTCTCTTTAAGTCAGAATTTTACTTGTTGTCAGGGAAGTAAATAGGGTAATTCATAATTTTGTGTGCACATTATATACAATGACAGATTGATTTAGTAGATCTGTTCTGTGTTGCACAGCAGTTGTAGCCATACCTGGGAGCTCTCCGGATCTGACCCAGAGACTCCGGCTTTCAGTCTGTATTACTGGGTCTCAGGGAACAGAGGCTGATTCTCCAGCGATGGTGAGGTTCTTCTCACACTTCCCTTCCGCTTGTCGTCCTTCCTACCTTGTTCTGCCCCCTTTATGATGCACAACAATTAAGCCCTTGTATGACCTAAATAGCGTCTTTGACATGCCCTGATGGCAGCAAGTGAGCCTTCTCTGGGGGCTCAAAGAGGAGAAGTTCCAAAGTATGGGTACAGCCACTACGGGGAGATACACAAGATCATTTTTGTTAACCCTTTGAGTGCCAGAGAGGTTATCCAACACAATTCTTTTTATATCTGTCTGGCACTCAGAGAGTTAAAGGATTTTTTGTGGACCTTAAGCCCTGGGGGAAAAATCTTGGCTAAAAGTTCTTTCCTCAGGAGTTGCCCACCGAGGCTTTTTCTTAATACATGGTAATCAGAAGACAGAAGATCTGCAGGAAAGGTGAGCAACCCTTTGAGTGCTGCAGGTCCACATGTCCCACATTGCCCTTTGCACAGGGGTTTTTCCTTGGCGTTCCTGTTGCACACTTCTGCACTCATTGGGTCTATCTGTATGTCTGTTGGGTGTTTGGAGCAGGTTTATGTGGTACTTAACCCTTTAGCTGCTGGTTTGGCATTCATTTGGGAGGGGGGGTTCTGACAATTTTCCTACTGGTTCAGTGTTTTTTTGAGTATCCTTACATGTTCTAGTGATGTTTCATGTCTTTTAATAGTGCACCTTCGATTTTGTAAAATTTGAGTTCTGCGCCTTGAAGGCATGCTTTACCGCATAGGCGCCATTGCTCCATTCACTCCTATGGGACTGTACATTTTGGGACATATCTCTGCAACCGTTTAACCTAGTGACTTCAGAGATGGCTCATTCTTCTTGTCTGCCCCTTCCTCTATCATCCGGTTCATGTTTCCAGTGTGTTGGGGTACTTTTTCTGGGAAAACTACATTTTGTTCTATTTCCAGAATGAGTTTCCTACGCCGGGCTTGGACTCTCCTTTTCTCCTCTGCTGATTAACCCTTTGCCTGCCAGATAAGTGTAAACTAGCGATTTCTGGGATGAAACTTTAATCCTACACACTGTAATTGGATGATTTATTATACTGTAAGGTTATTGACACTGTGAGAATGTCTATACCATTGGAGCTTGGGGCCAGACCTAAGACTAAGGATGTTGGGGTCTCTGTATCCCCTATCGCGCATTGCTTTTCCTGTCATTCAGGGTTACCTAGAGAATTCTCAGGTCATTTATGCCCAGCATGTTCTGATGTCCCTGAGAGTCTCCCAGGGACCTCCAGCCATGCATTAGAGCCAGTTTGGGTGCAAGAGTTCAAGGCTGCTACTAGGGACCTTATGTCCACATTGCAACTCTTTCCATCCCAGTTACAGGGGGTCTTCCATTCTTGGCAGACCCCCTCCTTTGTCAAGTCCTCCCTGCCAAAGCCTCAGGGTGTACTTGATGTGTCAGATTCCTCTGAGTAGGAACTGCTGGTGGATTCAGATGTTGAGGAGTGTTCTGCGGTGGGCCCCTCTCAGTTTTTTGGGGATCCTTTTGAGGCTCATCCTGAGCCCTTGGCTGAGGGCCTGATCAGGGCTGTTTTTAAATACCCTAAACATTCCCTTAGTGCAGGAGGTTCCTTCTGATGTATTTCAGGAGCCTAAAATGTCCCTTACTCGCTTTCCACCTAACCCCACTCTTGACCGCTTTGTGTCTTAAAAGTGGAAGTCTCCGGACAGAAAACCTTCTGTCTCTAAGAAATTTGCCAAGCTTTATCCCTTCTCTGAGGCTGTGCTTGCTCAGTGGGTTCATCCCTCCAAAGTGGATGCTCCTATCCCCAGGCTATCTAAGTCTACTTCCTTGCCAGTGTTTGATGCGTCTGCTCTAAAGAACTGGACTGACAAGAAACTTGAGGTCTCCCTCAAGTCCATCTTTGCCACTGCTGGTACTGCCATGTGTCCAGCATTCGCTGCACCATGGGTGAACCGGGCCACTGCAGTCTGAACTAAACAGCTCACCATTGCTGTTCGTCAGGTGCTAGGGTTTCCACCATGTCTGTGGTTGCCAAACGGGCTCTTTGGCTCAAGATCTGATCTGGTGACACTGCTTCCAAGAAAGCATTGCTCTCCTTATCTTTTCAAGGCACTTCTTTGTTTGGGCCAGATCGTTGCCGACCGTATCTGGCTGAGAACCCACTCCGTTGCCGACCGTATCTGGCTGAGAACCCACTCCGTTGCCGACCGTATCTGGCTGAGAACCTGCTCCATTGCTGACTGCACCGGCCGAGTATCCATTCCATATCCGATCGTGTCCGGTTGTACCGCTTGGTTGCCTCCATTTGTCCACTGATACGTGCTGGGCCGTTTCATTACGATTGTTGGTGTGCACCGCGTGGCGCTATTACTTTGTCGACCAAAGGCTGAGCATTCGTGCTTAAGCTGCTCTCTTAACCGCCTCCGGCGGTGTGCACAAGCGAAGTACTGGTACAGTGTTCATAGCACTGACTGTGTTACTCTGATCACTCTCTGTGTCCACCTCCCTATCAGCGCTGGGCTCACTCCCTTGCAGTTATTCTCTGGACGTTACCTATTGACCCTTTGTGTGCCTGGATCGTCCAGGTAGGGTTAGTGCTTGTTCCTCACTGCAGTAACCTTGGGCTCAAGAGCCAGCATTTCATTATACCATCCCTCAGGGTGAGGGGACACTGGTTGTGTTCCATTTATATACCTATATCTCGATCCACCCCTAGCGTTCTAGGGTTTGCCTACGTAGCAGTTGCCTTGGTCTCCTTGTGACCCTTACCCTAGGGTCAGTACTGCCCACTAAGCGGTTGCCTCAGTTTATCTGTGGCCTAAGGGCCAGGGTCAGTGTTGCCTCGCTCCTGTTGGTTCTGTGCCCAGGCGTCTGGGTTGTGGCAGTATTCTATTACTGGACCACTTGTTACCGAAGTCCTGCTGTCAGCTCCTGGACTGTGTGCCTTCAGTCTCTCTGGTTCTAGCCAGAACCTTCATTTCCAGTATTGTTTCCAGTTCATCCATATTATCTATACTGGTTTGAAATTCATGTACCCATTTGTATATATATATATGTATGTTCTGTACTGTGGGTCTAAGGGCCTATATTCATGTATACACTTTATTCTAATAAAGTCATTTTTACCTTACCGATCCTGTCTGAGTGTTCATCAAAAACCGTGACAGTGGATCGTCAACTTGGAGAAATCAGATCTTGTTCCATCCCAGCGTCTGGTCTTCCTGGGCCTCCTCTTCGACACCCAGAAGAGCATGGTGTTTCTCACGGACGAGGTGGCTCACCAGATTGCCCACAGTGTTTTTGCGGTACTGGCTTAGGATCCAGTTCCAGCCACGAAACTGTCCTCTCTAGTGGGGAAATTCATTTCCACCATAGAAGCAGTACCGTTTACTATGGCGCACACCAGGAAATTCCAGGTGTGCAGGGGTCAGCCAGACCTCCTGATGATGTCTGTGTCCCTCCCTCTTCATGTGGAACTGAGTTTGTCATGGTGGCTATACCTCTCTAGTGTGTTGAAGGGCAAGTCCTTACTGGTATCCTTCCGGACCATGGTGACGATGGATGCCAGCCTCTCCGGCTGGGGAGCGGTCCTTTGTCGCCTGAACTCTCAGGGTCAATGGTCTCAGGAGGAATCTTTCCTTCCCATCAACATATTGGAGCTTTGGGTGATATTCCATGCCCTTCGTCATTGGACATCTCAGCTAGAAGACTGTCCAGTCCGGGTACAGTCCGACAACGCCACGGCCGTGGCTTACATCAACAAGCAGGGTGGAACAAGAAGTCTCGCCGCTTGGTTACAATTTAAGGCTATTTTGTCCTGGGCAGAAGAACACGTTCCTGCCATATCCTCAGTGCACATTCCTGGTGTAGACAACGTCATGGCACACTTCCTCAGTCGGCAGACAGTGGACAGCGGAGAGTGGAAGCTGCACCCAGAGGTGTTCAGCCTCAATGTTCAGAAGTGGGGTCTTCCTTACATCGACCTGATGGCGCCAAGACACAACAGGATGGTTCCGAGGTTCTGCTCTCGATGGAGGGACCCTCTAGCTCTGGCAGTGGATGCCATGTCCATTCCTTGGTTATTTCCTCTGGCCTTCATCTTTCCTCCCCTCCCAATATTGCACAGGTTGTTACGGAAAGTACGACTGGAGTGCTCTCCAGTCATTCTGATTGCTCCTACTGGCCTCGCCAAGCTTGGTTTCCGGAGCTTTTGGATCCGTCAGGGGTGGAGCCATTCCGGCTCCCTTGCTGTCCGGATCTTCTTCTACAGGGTTACCTGTGGAAGGATGTTCATCGGCTAGCTTTGATGGCTTGGGAATTGAATCCTCAATATTGAAGAAGAAAGGGTTTTCTCCTGGCGTGGTGGCTACTATGCTCAGTGCCCGCAAGACTGTTTCTTTCAAGATCTACCATTGTGTCTGGTCTACCTTCCTATCTTGGTGTGCGATAAGAACCTGTCTCAGGAGTTTGATCTGCCTTTGGTCCTGGCCTTTTTGCAGGACGTTGTGGATAAGGGCCTCAGTTTGAGTTCCCTTAAGGTTCAGTTGTTTGCTCTCTGTTTTCTTTCAGAGGTACATTGCCATCCTTCCTGATGTCAAGGTTTTCTTCCAAGGCGTTGCTCATTCTCGTCATGCCTTCAAGAATCCTGCTTCTCCGTGGGATCTTAATTTGGTTTTGGGTGTTCTTCAGCGCCCTCCATTTGAGTCTTTGGCTACTATTCCTCTACGCCTGTTGACGTGGAAAATGGCCTTTCTCCTGGCAATTGTGTCTGTCAGCCGTGTTGCGGAGTTACATGCTCTGTCCTGTAAACCACCCTGTTTGGTGTTTCACAAGGACAAGGTGGTGCTTCACACCTCTCAGGAGTTCCTCCCCAAGGTGGTTTCGGAGTTCCACATCAATCAGGAGATTGTGGTGCCCTCTTTCTGCCCTGACCTCACCTCTGACAAGGAGAGGGATCTCCACTTGTTAAACGTTGTGCGTTGTCTCAAGTTTTATGTACATCGCACTGAGTCTATCAGACATTCTGACTAATTGTTCGTCATTCCTGAGGGTCCTAGGGCAGGAAGACCTGCATCCAAAGTGACTATTGCTTCTTGGATCAAGTCCACTATTCATAACGCTTATGAGCTGAGGATGAAGCCTGTCCCTTTCAGGGTCAAGGCTCATTCTACATGAACTATTGGGGCCTCTTGGGCTTACAAGAATCAGGCCTCTGCTGATCAGTTGTGCAAGGCTGCCACCTGGTCGTCTGTGCACACCTTTTCGAAGCACTACCATGTTGATATGTTGGCATCCGCTGATGCCAGCTTTGGGAGGAAAATCCTGGAGGCAGTTTTGCCTGTCTAGGATTTTGTTTGGTTCTTGGTGCTTCCTTCACTTTTGAGCCCCGTTGGCTCTAGTTAGGTGTGCTGTGTAACAGTTGGGGTGTTGTTACCGCTGTTCAGTGTCTGTTGACACTTCTTTGTTTGTTGGGCTATCTCTGATCTGCTCCGGTGGATTTGGGGGCCTTGCACCTGGTCCTTGTCTTACTTCCCGCCTCTGGGAAACTCAATGGTTGGGCATCCCAAAGTTACCAGTAACCTGTATTTGACGACAGAGAAAATAGGATTTTAGTCTTACCTGTTAAATCCTTTTCTCTTAGTCCTATACAGGTTACTGGTCTCCCACCCTGTCAAGGGATCATGCTTTGCTCTCCTGTGGCAGACCGTGGGGGTCCTTCGGGGTCATGCTCACAGTTGTCTTCTTTCCCTTCCACTATCTAGTCAATAGTTAGTGTCTCAAATCTTTCTAGAGCTGGTTGGCTAGCTGCAGCCAAAGAGAGAAGGTAGGCTCCACCCCCTGCATACAATTCTAGAATTGTTTCTGCCTACAATTAAAGGGGCGGATCGCCTACCCAAAGTTACCAGTAATCTGTATGGACTAAGAGAAAAGGATTGAACAGGTAAGAATAAAATCCTCATGGAAATTTAGGAATGTTTTTGCTGCTGATTACTGGGTCTCCGGTGCAGAGACTGATTTTCCTAACCCCACATCTGTTAAGCCTCTCCCCTACTCTCAATTAAGCCCCACGCCTTTTTAAGTAATTCCTGTCATTTATCTCCCCTAGGCATCACAAGACAATGTCCTCAGGTATGCTTTTTGCTTACAAAGCTTCAACCGGTCTTGGGGAGCCCCACATCTGTGTGCTTGTATAGTGAAGGTAAATCTTTAAAAATGTCCACATAGAAATACTAGGGCAAGTTGCATATACTGCATTTAGAATTTATGTCCACTATATGCATTTGATACTTTCAGTTTAAAATAAATATTAGCAAAATATAGATATTAACCTTTTAAGAGACAAAGCAGTGTGCAGCTCTGGCCTTTTAAAGAGTTTAAAAATATACATTTGATTTTCAGCAATCCCATATGTGGAATATGACTGGTTAGGATGACTAGGAAGTAAATCATTTTATGAAATATCATCTTAATTTATGGCTGATGGCTAACAAACTATGGGCTAGATTCCACACAGTTGGCAACTTTATCACTGGTTTTCCCACTGATTTGTATAGAAATCTGTGAGATAAAGACAGTGCTAACGTTTATCTGTTAGTTTACTGAAAACTGCAAGCCCACTTTTATTTTCTTCCATGTTGGTATGGCATTTTAAGCAGGGAAGGGCTGGCCTGGGGAGCAGTCGGGCAATTGCCCTCTGTGCCAGTCATATGTCTGGGCCAGTGGGGCACTGCCTCACTCAGTCTCCCACTTGCTGCTGTAAATGGAGCTACACTCCATTTACCATAGAGTTTACAAGTGAAATGGAGCTACTCAAGTGATACAACAGAGCTGCAGTCTAAAGGGAGATTCACTAGTAGCATAATCCATTTACCCTGTAAGCTCTATGGTATCCGTGTAAGCTCTCTGGTATCACTAATGTAGCTCCATCTCAACTGCAAGTGCTGTAGTATCACTGTTGTAGCTCCATTTCAGTTGTAGGCTGTGTTGTATCAGTTGCTTTACTTTACAACATTAATTACAATTTTAAAAATTAAAGCGGAACTATCACCTTTAAACAACTTTAGCTTCAATAACTCCCCATCTGGCGACTAGCTGCTTAGCAGTGCTAGTCGTCAGAATTATTACCTTGTTTAATAGATACTTCTGGGGCTGACAGGCAGGACGGATCGCAGCAATCTTGCCATAATGACATCCGCGCGCCTGTCAGTCCCTTCCAGAGCCGAACGGCTCCTAGCAATGCCTCCTAGAGCCAGCTGGGACTGACAGAGCAGGAGCGCGGACGTCATTATGGCAAGATGTCTGCGATCCATCCTGCCTGTCAGCCCCAGAAGAATTGATAAATCTATTAAACAATGTAATAATTCTGACGACTAGCGCTACTAAGCAGCTAGTTGGGGGAGTTATTGAAGCTAAAGTTGTTTAAAGGTGGTAGTTCCACTTTAACAAAAGGTGATGGGCTGGAGTAATATAAGAAATGGGCCATTTTTTTCTATTTGCCCCCCAGGCCACAAGTTGCCAATCCTCTCCTGTATGCGTGCTGAGAGTACAGAAGTGAATTTTTATATGTCCGTGTCCAATCAATATCAACTCTTTGAGAGCCAGAGAGGTTACCAATGCATTGCAATGTTGGCTCTCAAACACTGAAGCCCTTTCATGCTAGAGTATCTTTAAAGTGATAGTAATGTTTCATAATAAAAGCAGCTCTAATTAATCATCATAGTATTTGGGCCATAGAAAGTGTTGTTTCAATTCTGTCAGAGTTGTAGTACAAGAGTAATTCAATGACAAAGTATCCCCCTCCTGCCCATTTTACTGATGTAACACTGCTTAGAAAGATCAGAAGGGAGGTGCCCAGGTAGACTGCAGAGAGGGACAATCTTCAATTAAGATAAGGGAAAAACCTGAAAAACTTGTCAAGGGGGGCAGGGCTTTCATTGTTCTAATAGGAAAAAGAGTGTCCCCTTCTGTTATCTGTCTGGTCTATAGACTGGATTCCACATCTGAGAAAAGATGGCTTACACTAGGTAAAAGGGGCGGGAGGGGAAACTTTTGCTTGTGAATATCTCTCAAACCATAAAGGTTTGAGAGATAAGACTTATATCATTCTTCATGTCTTTTTAATGCCTACAAATTAAAATAAATATAAAACGAAGTATTACTATCCCTTTAAATATATGGTAAAACTCTAGCATGAAAGGGTTTCAACTTTTTCACCTGAGGTGAAAAATGTGATGCAAATCACATTTTAGCATTACTACACTAAAACAAGCCAAATTGTTGGGCAATTATATCAAGCTGTTCTATTCTTGTTCAATTTTCAGTTCAACAAGCAATGGAGTCAGCTGACAGACTGCAGGAGGGACAAGAGTCGCCCCTTTACAGCAGGGGGGCCCAAGTTTTTTTCAGTTATGGGTCACGTGATCAGAAATCCATAAGTGTGAGGGACTCATTATATTTTTTTTGTTGAGAACGATGGTGGATAGCCTGTCAGCTATTTAAAAATATGGACTGATTTATTATTGATGAAGTCAGTGATCATACTGATATTTAACAGACATCTATTCTTCAACTGTATGGTAATGGCAAGCAGGGAATTGGGTCTTACTGGCCTACTAGTTCATGTGTGCTAGTTAATTAGGTATAAAAAATAGTTTTGTAAAACTCTCAGGTGGGCCGCACTCAGGGGTCAGATTGGCCACATTTGACCCATGATCCGCATGTTGGACGCCAATGCTTTATGCTGTCTTTGTTTTTTGCACTTTAATTTCAGTTGTACAAATTGCAGAAGACCATAGGCCTTATTCTTCAAGCTAAATAAGTGCTAACAGTTGCATATTTAGTCATTGGAGGGCCCCCTATTCCCTGAGGCATGGAGCCTATTCAGATGGTGGTCTCTTGGATGCTGAGCCTCAGCACAAGAGCACCCTGTGCACACCCTGTAGTTGGCCCTCAGGTGCAGTTTTGGAGCAAAGCAGCTAAACCATATGGGGAAAGGAAAAATCTCATTGATTCTAACGTGGCTTCTAACCCCTTGAATTCTGGAGACACATTGCACTGGAGAGATCTCTAGTGGTTAAAAGTCCCATTTAATTAAATGGATATTCCCTCCTGTGGATCTGTTGGTACGCTCCCTAACTGCACCTATTCAGCTTGATGAATAAGGCCTATTGGCCCATTTTAATAAAAACAAATTGGAGTTCTTCTGGGGTAAACCAACTGAACCATAGAGGACAAAATACAATTTCCTTAATTCCCATGCACTTGAACAGTGCTTTTTAACCCACTGAATACCAGAGAGGTCTCCAATGCATTGGCGACCTGGCTAGCATTCAAGGAGTTAAAAGCCCAGTTTCATTTAACAGGGATTTTTATTTGTCCCCTTGGTCCATTGCAATTTTGTTTGTTTTTTTATTGTAGCTGGAGACTTTAGTTTAACCCTTTGCAATGTGTTGCGTACCCCTCTGGCATTCAAAGGGTCAGTATTCAAAATGTATCAGATATGTTGCCCTTGTAATTTACGTGCTAACAATAGGATTGGAAATGTAATTCTATTTTTTACTAAAGTATAAGCATAGTAACTGCTTCTGAGGTAAATTCCTGGAATACGTCTTCCTTTCCCATCTATAATATATCTACAGAATAAGCTGGTATTTCCATAACCCATGAGAACCAGAGGGGAGCAAAGCAATGTGTTGTACATCCCGCCAGCCTGCAAGCAGTCAAGGCATTGTTGACTTTTTAATGGACTGTTTTTGTACTTTTGGACACAAACCGGCCATCACAATAATCACATGGACTAAATGATTAAGTTAATTGACAAATTCTAGAGAAGACGTCCTCCATTTTAATTGAACCATAAAGCCATGTTTTAAGGGTGATTAAACCTGTTTAATGAAGGGAAATTATTATTCAGTGCCACACATTAAAGCAGCATGGGTCAGGTTCAAGCATTTTTATGTGAGTTGATCTGGGATATTTGCCAAAAAGTCAAGGAAAGAAAATTCTCAGGAATTGTTAGTGCAATATACCTTTTAGAAAAACAGATTGTATGAAATTTCAGTTTCTGCTTTGCTTATTCTGTTTAAATGGGTAGTAATACTTCGTTTTATCTTTATTTTATTTTGTAGGTCTTAAAAAAAAAAACATGAAGAATGATATAAGTCTTATCTCTCAAACCTTTATGGTTTGAGAGATATTCACAAGCAAAGTTTCCCCCTCCCGCCCCTTTTACCTAGTGTAAGCCATCTCTTTTCAGATGTGGAATGCAGTCCATAGACCAGACAGATAACAGAAGGGGACAATCTTCTTACAATGAAAACAATGAAAGCCCTGCCCCCCTTGACAAGCTTTTCAGGTTTTTCCCTTATCTTAATTGAAGATTGTCCCTCTCTGCAGTCTACCTGGGAACCTCCCTTCTGCTCTGGCTGAACAGTGTTACATCAGTAAAAGGGGATGGAGGGAGACACTTTGTCATTGAATTACTCTGGAACTACAACTCTGACAGAATTGAAATAACACTCTCCAAAGTTCAAATACTATGATGATTAATTAGAGCTGCTTTTATTATGAAACATTACTATCCCTTTAAACGGACTATAAGCTGCTGTAGATTCTCACTTTAGTAGTACTGAAAATCAGGTTTTTCTCTAGGACAATATTTTGACTCTGAATAAATAATAGAATACATAAAATGTATGTGTGTATAGATAGGTATTTATTAATCAAGTTACTAGTCCACCTGATGATAGACATGGTTAATAGCGTCATTTCTTACTCCTGCTGATTTTTACTTTTTTTTTTTTTTTTTTTAACTAGTCGACTAGTGGAATACTGGAAATATCCATATCCTAAATATATATAAAAGAGTTCCTCCCTCCCAGCCTCACCGTTCACCATGTCCCCAGTCCTTCCCTCTCTGTTTGCCATGCCCCAGCCCCCCCCCCCCCTTCCATGGTCCCAGTCCTCCTTCCCTCCCCATTCACCATGGTCCCAGTCCTCCTTCCCTCCCCATTCACCATGGTCCCAGTCCTCCTTCCCTCCCCATTCACCATGGTCCCAGTCCTCCTTCCCTCCCCATTCACCATGGTCCCAGTCCTCCTTCCCTCCCCATTCGCCATGGTCCCAGTCCTCCTCCTCTCCCCAGTCGCCATGGTCCCAGTCCTTTTTCCCTCCCCAGTCGCTGTAGTCCCGCCTTTCTTCCCTCCCCTGTTGCCATGGTTCCAGTCCTTCCTCCATTCTTGTTTGCCATGTCCCTAGTCCTTTCTCCTTACCACCCTCCCAGTTCTCCATGTCCCCAGTCCTTCCTCCATTCTTCTTTGCCATGTCTTTTCTCCTTCCCACCCTCCCCGTTCTCCGTGTCCCCAGTCCTTCCTTCTTTCCTCTTGCCCTGCCTGTTCTCCATGTCCCCAGTCCTTTCTCTCTCCCACGCTCCCTTCTTGCCATGTCCCCAGTCCTTCCTCCTGCTCATCAGTCTGGTAATGTAGGGAGGTGTATGTGTGTGAAGTTTATTTCCCTTTTCAGTGCCAGAGTGGCATCTAACACATTGTAATGCATGGAATACCTCTTTGGCAGTGAAAGGGATAACCCTTTCAGTGCCCGAGAGCTATTGGAGTGGATATACTCTTTGGCACTCAAAGGGTTAACCATTTCAGTGGCAGAGTGGTCAGCACAGCATGGAGGGTATTTTTTAACCATTTCAGTGCAGAGAGATCCAATGCAATGGATACATATTTGGTACTGAAAAGGGTGAACTGTTTCAGTGGTGGAGGGGTTCCCAAAACATGGGATTTTTTTGGAACCCTTTCAGTGCCAGAGAGGTATCCTACACATTGCAATGCATTCCACACTCAACTGGCTAAACCTTTAACCCTCTGAGTGCCAAAGGGGTATGCAACGCATTGCTTTGCAATGCGTTGCATACCCGTCTGGCACTTAAAGGGTTAAGCACCATAGGGTAGCCAACAACAATCCATTGCATACATCTTTGGCATTCAGATAGTTAATACTTTTGTAATGGGGTACTCAAAACATCAATAAAACGGCCATGGAGCACTATGGGGGGAGATTCGCTAAGCTGTGATAAAGGGACGATAAAGTGGAGATGACTTCTCCAGTTCTTATGTTATTCTATAGAGCTTATTCACTAAGGTTTCTTCAGCTTTGGAGATCTTAAAGTGGAACTTTCATGCCATAAATATTGAGCCCCAAAATATATGTACAATAGCGATATGTATAGACTTACTTGTAGACTGGCACCGGCAGGGATCTTGCAGTAGGCGCTCTCTGTTCCTCTGCAGTCAGTCCCTTCTGGTGTGTTACGGCACAGTAGCATTCAACTTGCCAGTCTTGGAGCTGAAGGGGATGGACAGCACAGACTCAGAGATGCCGGCTCTGCGAGATGACTGTGCTGGACTCCACTGTCTGTCCGCCTAGACTATTTCTCGCTAATGCTGCAATTATACTTGAAACTACAAGTAAGTCTATACGCAGCGCTATTGTACTTATATTTTGGGGCTCAATATTAATGGCATGAAAGTTCCGCTATAATGAATAACATGGAAACTGGAGAAGTAATATCACTGGAGAAGTTATCTCCACTTTATCACCTCTTTATCACCGCTTAGTGAATCTCCCCCAGGTTTGATAGCCAGTCATTTTTGGACCACACATAATGATATTCCCAGTGGACCATAAATACATTTACATATGGTGGTTTGAAGCTGGTGTCCATGACAGTCCTCATAATTTGGAGGTAGTAGGAACCCTGGAAAGTAAAGAAATTGATACTGAGGACAAACTGAACAGAAACTAATTTGTAAAAGGGGCAATTAAAGAGACTGATTCTAAACCAAGCTGATGGCCCGTATATCCGTATAACTGACACCATGTTCAAGGTGACCCATATGAAATCTTTTTGACATTGTGTAGATTGTGTGTGTATATGTATAATTTATTTATAAACACACAACCCTTATATGTATAATATGAGTGAACCTTTTGATGTAATCTGTGATTCTTTAATGAATGTGAGAAATCTCCAGTGCATTGTTGAGCAATGTACTGGAGACCACTATCATCCAAAGAGATAAATAATTTGAACTAAATTGGAATAAAAAACAGGGAACTTGTTTATTTTTTCTGCGCTATCAAGGCAACAATCAGGGGTGTTTCTGAAGGAAATAAGTCTGTTTGGACCTATACACAATATTTACACAACAACGAGCCATGTTTTATATACATAACTATTGTCATTTTGCAGGAATACTACCAGATGTTCCACGTTGTGGTTACAGAATCTCAACAATTAAAATCCTTTGTTTCATTGTGTTCATATGCCTTGTCTGATCTTTTGAAGCTGCAAATGCAAAGAACAGTTATTATAAGGGATATTTACATCAAAGTGATGTGGGCATTGATTTGTGGCTGTATGCTGCAAAACAATATTGCACAGTTCTCTTATTCGCAGATAAGCTAATAAAAATTGTATGTGTGAGCAAAAAATGCATGAGACCCATCAAGAATGGGCTCCATATGCATCCATATGCTAATTGTCATTAATGTTGGGTCTGCAATAAAGTTCTCCTGTTCCCTATTATAAGATAAGAACAGAAACGGCTTGTAATAATAAAAGGTGTAGTATTAAAAAAGGAAATGTGCCCTTAATAGAAGTCTATATATTTAAGCGGAACTATCATACAAATAATATTGGCACCCAGTATATTCCTAACTAGCGATTTGCAAATTTTTAAATTCAATATGTCTGCGTTAATGCTGATACTCTGCTTCTTCTTCAGCAGGAACAAGAGGACAGGCAGCACAGACATATTACAGGAAATGGCAGCTCTGTCTGTCCCATTCACTGCCAGCATTGGTGGTGACGCTAGTTGGTTACCTTAAGGTAACCAGAAGTTCCTGAATGCGCAGGCACACAGAGCTTCGTAAGCTCTGTGCAGCCCGATGCCTTGGAAAGAAGCGGTGTATCATCAATAACGCGTACATATTCCAGACATAACACATACAGTAATATGTATGGGATGTGCCTGTAGTTGCAATGCACAGACTGTGCAGGACAGTGTAAGTCAGTTGTTGGACCTCCAGCTACTGGGGACTACAGCTGCCATCACCCCCAACCAGCCACTACTAGAGACCACAAAACCGTATAGACAACATAATGCTTTGAATATTTAAAAAATTACTTTTTTCATCTTTAGTAAATCCTTGTGCCATGGATGGCTAAAATAACGAACATTTTTAAACGGTATCTCAGTCTTTTGTTTCACATAATGCTGTGACCTTGCAGTTTCTAATCTGTGCTTAAGAGGACTTCAGACCCGATGTTCTCTGGTAACCTTGTTTTGTCATTTAATCTCCCTATACTTCTGGCTTTGGCAAATTAAATTATAGGCTCTTCAGGGCAGGTGTCATTTATCCTTGGCTGTGTGTTTAAAAATAGTGGTATGTTTTGTTCCTCCTGATTCCTTTAAGCACTACCATGTTGCACCTTGGATTTGACCTAAGTGTGTCGAGATTTCTACCTATTTCCCAGAACAAAGTGTTGCTGATCAGCCTTTAATCAGCTGCCCGTTGTTTGTATGTACAACACAAGTGTGGCTGCTAAGTAATGCCAGCAGATTTATATCCTACTTTTTTAGATTTAGCCTTTAAAGCACCAGTAAACTTTTTTTTAATGAAAAAATATATATTGTAGGGCTTTTCCTATTAAAGCGAACTACCACCCCTTGTAAACTTTGCCCCAAATAATTACTCATTTGGCGAGTAGCTGCTCAATAGTGCTAGTCGCCAGAATTATTACTGCATTATTGAGAATTCTATACTGCTCCCAGACTGCCAGCCAGGAAACAGCGCAGACATCTTTCCATAGTGACGTCTGTGCGCCTGCGCTGTCAGTTCCAGTCTGCTCTAGGAAGCATTGCTAGAAGCCGTTCGGCACCAAAAGGGCCTGACAGCACACTATGGAAAGATGTCTGTTCTGTTTCCTGGCTGGCAGTCCGGGAGCAGTATTGAATTCTCAATAACTCGGTAAAAACACTTTCTAAATAAATAAGTCTGTTCAGAAATGCTAACAATTGGTAAATTGGCATTTAACATAAAATTACTGCTCAGACTTAGCACTGTAGGTGCCAGAGACATACCTCACAAGTGTCCCTCTTTTGGAGGGACAGTCCCTCTTTGAGACCTAAATCCCTCTGTCCTTCTTTACCACCTGGTGTCCCTGTGTTTTGGAGATCAGACTCTGTAGTGTGTATATCAGTGTATCACCCTTGTGTCCCTGTGTTTAGGAGATCACACTGTGTGGTGTGTATATAAGTGTATCACTCTGGTGTCCCTGTGTTTAGGAGATCACACTGTGTGGTGTGTATATAAGTGTATCACCCTGGTGTCCCTGTGTTTAGGAGATCAGACTGTGTGGTGTGTGTAGACATGTATCACCCTTGTGTCCCTGTGTTTAGGAGATCACACTGTGTGGTGTGTATATAAGTGTATCACTCTGGTGTCCCTGTGTTTAGGAGATCAGACTGTGTGGTGTGTATATCCGTGTATCACCCTTGTGTCCCTGTGTTTAGGAGATCAGACTGTGTGGTGTGTGTAGATATGTATCACCCTGGTGTCCCTGTGTTTAGGAGATCAGACTGTGTGGTGTGTATATAAGTGTATCACCCTTGTGTCCCTGTGTTTAGGAGATCAGACTGTGCGGTGTGTATATAAGTGTATCACCCTGTGTTTAGGAGATCAGACTGTGCGGTGTGTATATCAGTGTATCACCCTGGTGTCCCTGTGTTTAGGAGATCAGACTGTGCGGTGTGTATATATAAGTGTATCACCCTGGTGTCCCTGTGTTTAGGAGATCAGACTGTGCGGTGTATATATAAGGGTATCACCCTGGTGTCCCTGTGTTTAGGAGTTTTTACTTTTAATAAGGGTCACACTGCTTTAGTGATTATTAATCTTCATGGTCGAAGGATATCTAGCATTCAAAGGGTTTAAGGGGACTGCTACTTCATTCTTTTCTCAAGTGCCAGCAGTGGTTTGTAGTGGAACTTGCAAATTATAATGTTTTTAATGATTTTGAAAAAGCTTTCAAAATCACCTATGTTTATGATAGTCATTATTTAAAGGTATCGTTTAGGAGTTATTTCTTTCTTTCTCAGTTTTTGTAGTTTACCAGGCTATGCCAGCTAGTAGTGCCAGTGCCATAAACTAACATTCCACTCTCCCTCCCACCTGTCACTTCCTACCAGGATGTAATGGCTAATTTGTCTAAACTAACAAGTAACATGAACTGTCTTGTAAATTATAGAGTTAAATAAACTGTGGTTGCCATAAATACAAGTGATTTTGATCAGTGTTTCAAAATCACAGCTGTCATTAAAAAGCGGAACTATCACATATATAGAAGTGCTCCCCCAATTAATTTTTACAATAGCGGTAAGCATATAAATATTTTATTATCCTTATTAAGTTCGGCATTATTTAGAAATTTAAGTTCTTAGAAGACTCTTGCCAAAGAGGCATCTGTGCACATGCATTGTTCACCCCTGTCTCCTCATTGATTGGCAAGAAACCTAAGGGGGAGCTGTATTGTGCTGCTCGGTGCAGACAGCGACTGTCAGCACAGGTGCACAAATGCCTCTTCGGCAAGATGTCTGCACTGTCGCCTGGCGGTGAGTCTCGTAAGAACCTAGATTTCTAAATAATGCCGGACTCAATAAGGAACACTTAATAAGGATTATAAAAGGATTTGTATGCTTACTGCTATTGTAAAAATGAATTGGGGGGGCACACAAATATTTAATATAGTTATTAAGCCTGGAAATATTTGGACACTGACTCAAGTTTTGTTATTTCGGCTGTTTACCAAAATATATTGAAGTTACAGTTAAATAATGAATATGGGCTTAAAGGGATAGTAATGTTTCAAAATAAAAGCATCTCCAATTAACTTTCATAATATTTGGGCCAAGGAGGGTGTTGGTTTGCAAGCACACAAAGACCGTTTCAGTGAAATAATTCTTTTTTACTAACGTGATCTTGGCTCTGCCGCAGAGCCGCCTTATGCATGTAAGACCGGATCCTGCAGTCAGTACAACGCTGACTTCAGGGAAAGGGGAGGGAGGGGGAATTTTGTGGGCGGTTCTCTCTCAAACAGTAAAGGTTTGAGAGATGACACTGGGGACAATTAAATTCTTTTTAACATTACTACAATATGGGGATTAGTAATATTTAAGTATTACTATCCCTTTAAGGCAGAAAGACCCACAAACAACAAGTGAAAACAGCTGCAGTAAAGGCCTGGCAAAGCATCACAAAGGAGGAAACCCAGTGATTTGTGATGTCCATGCGTTCCAGACTTCAAGCGTTCATTGCCTGCGAAGGATTCTTGACAAAGTATTACAAATTAACATTTTATTTATGATGGTGTTCATTTGTCCAGTTACATTTGAGCCCCTGAAATAAGGGGACTGTATATGAAAATGGTTGCAATTCCTAAACTTTTCATACAATATTTTTGTTCAACCCCTTCTATTAAAGCTGAAAATCTGCACTTAATTGCATCTCTGTCTCTGTTGTTTCATTTCAAATCCATTGTGGTGGCGTACTGAGCCAAAATGCTGAAAATTGTGTCAGTGTGCAAATATTTCCAGACCTAACTGTGTGTGTGTTTATTATATATATATATATATATATATATATATATTATACATAAGTTGGAATGCACACACTGTAGACAAAGCAAGAAGACCTGGGTGCACATCAAAAGAAGAAATTGCTACATTTCATGGAGAGACGGCACTCACAGGGTCTTTTGTGAAGTTTCAAATTAAGTTTTATATATATAATAACTAGTGTAAAAGCCCGTGTACACAGGCCAAAGTCCGGTGATGTTAACCCTTTGAGTGCCAGAGAGGTAGGCAATGCATTGCTTTGCAATGCGTTGCGTACCCCTCTGGCACCCCAAGGGTTAAGAGGCTGGTCCTGCTCTGCATCCTGCCGCCGACTCAGTCATGCACTGCAGAGACTGCCCAAAAGCATAGAATGCTCCCAGCACAGAACTCCCAGCATTCCGTGCTCCCAGCATTCTGTTCGTTCAGGCAGTCTCTACTGCACATGACAGCTTCTGACAAACATCCTAGCGAATTATTATATTGGATAGTTCCGCTTTAATAGTTCCCTAGCATCCAGGGTGTTACACTGACATGAGCTCACTGCGTCAGAACATTAAATTCATGTATTCCAGCTCCAAGACATTTAGAGCATTGTATTCTGTAAAAGTCTTTACTTCATATGACCTTTTTTACTCTAGGACCAAAGCAAAGCAAATCTGAAACAATTTCTACACTACAGGGATCAAATTAACAATTCCTTAGTTTTAAACCTTTGAATGACAGTGGAAAAAACAGGCTAGAATGATTTTTCTAATTAATATAACTTAATTTAAAAAAGTGGTAATTTTCCTTTAAATTGAGCCTTTAATACAGTGGTTCTCAATCTTTTTTTGCTCAGGCCACCCCTTAATATCTTATCAGTCATTCGCTAGGGAGGTAAAGAGGTTACAGATTCATAACTATATAATTACTCGTAGGTCTCTCAATCAGAATGACAAAAATAAGCATATTGTGCATAGCGGTTTTCATAAATATGCATTTCAAATGTAACATATTTCCATTTTTGGGAGTCTTTACAGAAAACTTGTGGCACCCTTAGCTAATGTCAAGTGCCACGGCACCCTGGTTGAGAATCACTTCTTTAACCCTTTGAGTGCCAGAGAGGTACGCAAAGCATTGCTCTGCAATGTGTTGTGTACCCCTCTGGCACACAAATGGTTAATGGTAACACACAGGCTAAAGTAAGTTTTTTTTGTTTTTTTTTAATTTAATAGAATTTACAAAAAATATACAAAAAAATAAAACTTACTAGAGTCCCTTTAAATGGAACCTGCTGAAATGTTGGGGCGTAATACACAGGCTAGAATTTTTTTAACCCTTTGAGTGCCAGGGCGTTGCTCTGGAATGGGTTGGATACCTATCTACCACTAAAAGGGTGAAATGAATATGTGTATGCAATGAATTGTCCTTTTAAAGGGTTTAAAAAAAGTAAAACCTTTTGGTCTTGTCCCTTTAAATGCATCCCTCTGAGAAGTAATGTGGTAAGGTAATACACAAGCTTAGATCAGTGCTTCTCAACTAGAGTGCCAGGGCGCTATGGTGTGCAGCAGAAACCCACTTAGGGTGCTCCTTCTTTTCGATTAGGAATGACAATGTATATAAAGTAATGCATTGTGAACTCCTCTTGCACTCAAAGGGTTAAAACACCTTAAAAACTAGTGATAAGATCCATTAAATGGAGCTTGTTGGGAAGTTAATGCAGTAATGTGAGAGTGTTCAGGGGAGTGTGAGGGAGACACATAACGAAATGATGGTAAATGATATACTTTCATTCACCCACTAAGAGCCATGTATTCTGAAGAAAACCGGTCAACTCATCAGCACCATAGGGGATTAATAAAACTTCTCTGTGATTCACATGGGCGTTGAATGCTAAAGAGGTCTCCAACGCATTGAGAAGTAATTCTCTAACATTCATGTTGTCAACAGTCCCATTTAATCCTTTCAATGCTGGAGTTGGTATGCAAAACATTGCAAAACAATGTTTTGTGAACCCCTCTGGCAGTCAAAGGGTTAAATCAATAGTAATTTTGAGAATTTGTATTTTTCACCTACTGTGCTGTTGGTTTTGCCCCAGAATGACTCCAGTTTTCTTTGCCCTCTAATATACGTGTCCAATGGAAATCCATTTAATTCTGGTCCTGCACATACACACATGTATGTAGTTAGCTTACATGTATAAGTGGTTGTGTATTCCCACCCGGTATCTGAGATGGTCTTTGTTTAAAATAAGATATAGCTTTGAGGTGGGAAGCAAATAGCATAGTAACATAGTTGATGGGGTTGAAAAAAAAAAAGACAGGCGTCCATCAAATCCAGCCCATGCCAAAACATCCTGTTGATGCAGAGGAAGGCAAAAACCCCCCAAAAACATTGAATCCATTTCCAATTAATCCACAAGTGTGTAAAAAAAAAAAAATGGCAGTCATATTGTTCCCTGATCAAAAACCTATCTGCATTGAAGCCATCTGTCATAATCTCAGTATTGTTCTGTGCTAGACAGGTATCCATTGCTTTTTTGAAAGCAGTTATGGTTTCTGCAAGAACAAGATCCTGAGGCAAAGAATTTCATAGGTTTACCTCCCTCACTGTAAAAAATCCCTGCCTTTGTGATAGTCGAAAGCACCTTTCCTCTAGTCTTAATGGATGACCTCTCGTTCTTAGCTCAGCTCTTCGCGTAAATGATTTATTCCTTGTTAGTGTAATATGAAAAATCCTGTTTTGTCTTTACTCCATCATCTGTTTAGTAAAGATGGTAAAGAGAACATGACGGGAAAATAAGTAACGTCTTGGACTTCTCAGTGATTACCAATCAGTGTCAATTTCCAGTGAACTGAACGTCCATTAACACTGTTTAACTCTTGGATTCTAGAGGCATTGTGAAGTCAAAACCATGTATTGGAATCTTTTCTGACATTAAACAGGTTGAAATCCAAAATGAAATGAAAATATAGGTAATTTTATTTGTTTCCTAAGGTGTAGTAGATTTGCCTAAGGATTGCTGTACTTTTGACTTTGTGTATGTGGCACTTAACCCCAGAAGAAAGTGCAATACACTGCAGAACATCTCTGGCGTTCAAGTGGTAAACACTGCTTAGTAATGGCAATAATGGATTTGTTAGTGACAATGATGGGCAGAAAAACACAATACATGTGGGAGTGATAATAATAGTGCATTTTAGTATCTGTGTTTAAAAGCAAAATCAAATTGATTGCCTTTGAATGCAACTTCATTCTCTCAGCCTCTCCCTTTCTGAAAGATTTGTGGGTCACCCTCTCTAGTAATTAAAATCTGGTTCTCAGGAGGGGCGTGACACTGAGAAGCTTAAATTATCTCCGGGATCCTTCTGAAGTCCCTCCTGTGTTTTTGCAAGCCTTCATTTACAGCAGGCAAATGCTAAGTATAGGCATGTAATTTGCAGTTTGTATGAGTGTATACATGGGATACAAAGAGAGAAAACAATTCCCAAATGTAGGTCTGCTTATCATTCCATGCCCTGCGTCTTCCCAAGTGACAGCAGCCTTTCATTGTCCAACTATTTAGATATAAACTCAAAATATACAGAAGGGGTTTCCAAGTTATAAAAAGTAGCTTTAGAAATACCCAGAATCTGCTTTATATAATTCTGCATCCAAAACCCATTGTAATTTCCTAGGCAAAGTGCAGGGTTAACGGGATAGTAATGTTTCACAAAAACAGGAGCTTCAATTAATCTTCATAGTATTTGGGCCATATAGAGTGTTATTTTAATACTGTCAGAGCTGTAGTTCAAGAATAACTGAATGATAAAGTATCCCCCTCCCACCACTTTTATTGATGTAACACTGCTATTGTTAACTTGCATTTTATTAATTTTGTAACATACTTTGAAGAAATCAGTTAATTTTACATGCCTTTTTCTTTTATTTTTTTATTTTTTATTTTTTTTTTGCAACAGACCTCTACAAACCAGTATATTTAGGCTCCTGGCCAGATGTATGCGTATCACAAGTACATAAGGCAGACTGTGCTGTTTAAGATTGTTATTTGAACCAGCCTTTCCAATCTTCTGACTGTGATTACTTTTCAAGACTACAGATAAGGTTATTTTTGCATTGCAATGCCGAAGTCTGGTGCTGAAACAAATGCCTCATGTCCCTTTAGAACCACTTCATTCCACCCCAGGGGAATTTTTCTACTTTGGGACTCTGCTTTAAAAGTTTTGGATGAGGCTAACGTTAAAGTTTTTATTCAAACAAACAAGAGATGGGAAATGTATAGTTTAGTGAACTTGAACTCTGGTACCATGTGCATCGTAAATAACATCTCATTTGTTGTTATTAGTCATTAATTATGTGCCGGGTTAATGTTTGCAAAAGTTAACCCTGTATTTTCCAGTTTGTGTTTGCTGACTTTAACTTTGGCGTTAACCCTCTGGCACTCAAGGGGTTAAATGACAAGATAAACTTTCTAATATTGGAATAAAAGGCTTAGTAGATCACAAGAACATTGTAGGGATTTTCCTGAGGAGGAAAACAAAGGTACTGGTGGAAGATGTAATTCCAAAGTTATTACAGTTTAAACTGTTGCTTTTTTTTACAGTAGCAGCACCCTCCAGTGTTCAGATAGTGTTCATTCAGTTATTCTACTGCATTCTATGGGAGAGATGACTCACTGACAACCGTTCTTCATAGAACGAAATAGTAACCGCTTCATCACTTAGTGATAGTTTCAACAGTTATAACTTTTGAATAAAATAACTGTGAACACTGGGGTTACTCTAGTTTTACTTAATATGAAAGGTCCTATCTATATAGGTAACTTTTTCTGCATTTACCAACACGGTAATATTTTAAAACAATTGTGTTTTCAAATAAAATTTTATTTTCAAGTATGTAAATTATTCGATTAAGTGACGTAGAGTTTAATCAGGGTAGATCTGCCCTGTGCATACTCGGGAATTCTGAACTATCCTAAAAATGTACACCTCTATATTTAATCATACCTCCCAACGTTTCAATCGCCAAAGAGGGACACTTTAGTTTTAGGGGTCGTGGCTGGTGGACGGAGCATTACAGAGAAAATGTAGGTTATTTCATGACCTACTGACACCTCTTTGTGTAACTGAATAAATGATTTAGAGCAAGACCAGAGTATTTTATTTATACAGACTAATTTATAAACACGTACTGAAGTTTAAATAAACGTTAATGTAAGTTTTATTTCTGTGGAGCAATGCGATACACTTATATACACACCACACAGTCTGATCTCCTGAAAAGAGGGATATAGGTCTCGAGCAACTGTCTCTTCTAAAGAGGGACATCTGGGAGGGATGTTTCATTAACTTTTTTTTTTTTTTTTAACTTGAAACCATAGCTAATAGCCGTTCATAAAAATCAGTCTATGTGTGATATTTGGTTTTAGTAAAAGTCTGACAAAGAAACTGTGACTGCAAATTTTGGATTTTCTACATGGGAAACTACAGGGGGTTTTTTCCAGGTCCTTCAAATTCAAAAATACTTAATTTATAGTGATATTTCAGGGTCTGTAGGGGCTAGGGTCTGTAGGAAACTGGAATGTTACATTTCAGCCAAATTCAACATTTTTTTAATCTATTTTTTATTTATATGTGTAGTTTGTCTCTATTTGTGTAAATAGGTAACTTTGTTCTGTAAAAGCTTTCCAGGACATACTTGAAAACGAGAGAGATCTCAAAGTATTGTTCATGGTAAAACACTTTCTAAATAAATAAGTCTGTTCAGAAATGCTAACAATTGGTAAATTGGCATTTAACATAAAATTACTGCTCAGACTTAGCACTGTAGGTGCCAGAGACATACCTCACAAGTGTCCCTCTTTAGGAGGGACAGTCCCTCTTTGAGACCCAAATCCCTCTGTCCTTCTTTACCACCCGGTGTCCCTGTGTTTTGGAGATCAGACTCTGTAGTGTGTATATCAGTGTATCACCCTGGTGTCCCTGTGTTTAGGAGATCAGACTGTGTGGTGCGTATATCAGTGTATCACCCTTGTGTCCCTGTGTTTAGGAGATCAGACTGTGCGTGTGTATATAAGTATATCACCCTGATGTCCCTGTGTTTAGGAGATCAGACTGTGTGGTGTGTATATCAGTGTATCACCCTGGTGTCCCTGTGTTTAGGAGATCAGACTGTGCGGTGTATATATAAGTGTATCACCCTGGTGTCCCTGTGTTTAGGAGATCAGACTGTGTGGTGTGTATATAAGTGTATCACCCTTGTGTCCCTGTGTTTAGGAGATCAGACTGTGTGGTGTGTATATCAGTGTATCACCCTGGTGTCCCTGTGTTTAGGAGATCAGACTGTGCGGTGTATATATAAGGGTATCACCCTGGTGTCCCTGTGTTTAGGAGATCAGACTGTGTGGTGTGTATGTAAGTGTATCACTTTTGCTCCACAGCAATAAAGCTCACATTTAAGGACCATGGAGCTTTTGTTTTTGTGCAGCAGCGTGGGGAGCCCTGAAATCCATGACGTATATGTACGTCATGGGTCCTTTAGGGACTTCCAGCCCATAACGTACATGTACGTCCTTGGTTGTTAACGGGTTTAACTTCAGTATATGCGTTTTATAAATTAGTTTATGTAAATAAAATACCTTGGTCTTGCTCTAAATCATGTATTCAGTTACACAAAACTTGTCAGTGGGTCATGAAATAACCTAAATATTCTGGGTTATGCCCCTCCCACCAGCCACTCCCCCAAAAACCCTGCCTAAAACACAAGTGTCCCTTTTTTGAAATTTGAAATGTTGGGAGGTATGCAACACATTGTGACACTAGTACTCAAAGGGTTAAACTGTGGTCGTACTACTGTACTGGCTGCCTTCTATTTCATTCCTTCTCTTTTTCATTCTGTCTTTTTCCTAATACAAGCACCTTCATTCGTTGGAATTCCCTTCACTGCAATGCAAAGAATACTTCTCTGGGATTCAATGGGTTAACCATGAAATCAGCTGAATGCCTCAAAATGGCTGTATTGGATTAGTCTTTATTAACCCTTTGAGTGCCAGAGGGGTATGCAACGCATTGCTTTGCAATGCGTTGAGTACCCTCTGGCACTCAAAGGGTTAACTCTTAAGGACTAGTGGAGATGCACATAATTATATGTAAAATACAAATTTAGGATACGGAAGTAACATTTTATCAGCCTGAATTCCTGTGATTTTCCCACCTTTGTTTTATGTGGATAGAACAATATGCAAAAAAAGCTTAATTTGAAGTGTGACGTAAACATTTGTGCTGCGTCTGAGTGCCACTCTTCCATTCACCATAATGGGATTACAAACCTGCAGGAGATATGAACAACTGTGAGAACAAGTCGCGCTTTATGCATTTTCTTTTAGTAATTAGGATAACTGAATGTGTAAATATTTTTTCTGTTTCTAGTGTAAAGGATCAACTAATATTTCTCTAAATATGATGTTTTGCTGTGTGTGTATAAAAACTCCTTTTGGGGGTTACACAGTAAGGCAGGGGTCTTCAACATTTGGACTTCCAGAAGATGGAAACTACAATTCCAGCCATTGGCTGGTTGGGAATGAAGATGTACATGAGGTGACATGAAAGATAAACTCTCCATTGAGAGAAATCTCTTTAGGTCCTATGCGACTCTGTAGAGCTTCTTTTAGTTCCCAAGAATGATGTAGGAACTTGATGCCAAATGCTTATAAATAAGAATGTATATTATAAAAAAGTAAATTAATGGTAATGCTGGGAATATATTTGTTCCCTATGGTGAATTCAGCTTAGCCTCGAATTGCTCTTTTGCCACTGGGCATATTGTTCAGTGTGCTTTTGGGAATTTGCTGTTGTAGAAAGTTGCCTTTGCCTTACACAAAACATTACCTGCTTCTCTGTTTGAGCAGCTAGCTTTACCATGAGTTGTAAGCTCCAATGAAGTATAAAAGGGCTTTATGTATAAATGTGAAATGGAGCAATTCTGGGGCAAGCCAATTGCAAGATACCCCCCCCCCCCCATGTTGGAGACCTCTGTAGCATTCAAGGAGTTGGAAGCCCAATTTAAATCCATTATTATTTTTATTCATTGTGTACAGATCAGGGACTTTGCTGGAGAACTGTTCCACTTTGCTTTTAAACTTATGTCCCACAGTGTCACAATCCTGTGTGTTGAGTGAGGGTCAGAGATGCTCAACCAAAAATGAACCTGCCAGATATTATAGCAGGTTCTATAGGAGCCTGTGTTCTCTTCTTTCAGTCAATGCTTAAGTTGTTATGGACCAGAGGGGTGCACAATGCATTGCTTTGCAATGCATCTCTTTGGTCCTTATAAAGGGTTAAAATGGGTTGGAACAAGGGTAGATAACCTAAGCCTCTATGGCTAATAATGCACTACATCTCCTGTCACTATATGCCAACCAGTAATTGGGTGAGGAGCTGTAGATAAACAGCTAGAAAGCCACAGGTTGCTCACCCAGTGGTATTAGGTTGATTTTGGGCTCTAGTAAACAATCTCTTGTCTGACTGCCAACACATCAGACTTCCACTGCAGGTTTGGAATGGTTCTTTGTGAAACCACAAAAGGCAGATTTGTCTGACTGTCCCTCTCCGTATTGGGAACAATTTGTATCCACCCCACCCTCCCAGTCTTGATTTCTGAGATTACAGTAAAATACACAACAAATGTTTTGTGTGTGTGTATATATATATATATATATATATATATATATGTATGTATATATGTATGTATATGTGTGTGTGTTGTGTGTATAAATGGATGCGGCAACAAGCTGTATGGAATGGAGAGACTAGATGCATGCATGTACTGCATTCAGTACGGAAGGCCAGGGAAAAAAGCACAAATGTATCAAACATCCATTTCATTGGCCAATAGGGGATCACTTACTCATGTCTTATAGCCATTGGAGCATATTTGTAAAAGCAACAATGAAGCCATTCTGGGTCAAACCAACTGCACAACAAGGAACAAATAAGGATGCCCTTTACTTTAAGTGGGGCTTGTAACCCCTTGAATGCTACAGGGAAACACATTGAGAACTACTGAAGGGGATGGCATCCAGTAGTTCTCCAGTTGTTTTTGGACTGTAGTTCCCATCATTCTTAGCTGTTCAGTAGCTAAGAGGTAGCCACTTAGTCTTAATTGTACAGGATTGTATCGTCAAAAGAAAATTGCAGGAATTATGGGGCAACTCATTTCCACTATAGGGGAGATCTAAACATTCAAATTGTTTTAATTGGGTAGTTTAATCCCTTCAATGCTAGATAGATTACCAACACATTACTTTGCAATGTATTAGAGACCTCTCTAGCTTCCAAGGGGTTCAAATATCTATTTAAATTTATGGCAATTTTTGGATTATTTTTTCTTTGTTCACCCCTATAGTGCAAATGGTTTACCCCAGGATTCCTCCACTTTTCTTTTGAACATACTGCCCTTAATGTTTATTTTCAATTACAAAACCCATGGCTTCCCGGAGCACAAGCCTTTAGTCTGTAGGATGCCAATATAATCTAGGATGGGGTAAGCAATCTTTGGACCTCTAGCTGTTGGGGACTATAACACCCATAATCCCATTGGCTGATTGGGGTTGATGGGAGTTGTAGTCCCGAATAGACAAAGGTCAAAACATTGCTTACACCTGTTCTTTACCTACAGCCCTACACATTTTGCCCTTATCTTTTTATGGAGTAGTAGTACTGGGATCTTGCATTCTAGTGGGTGGGGGTTTCCTGTTTTCCAGAAGACCGTTAATTACATACTACGTTGCTGGAGGCCATCTCCCCTAGCTGTGGTGAGTTGGAGCAGCTTTTATTAATTCTGGTTGCTAAGCAGCCTTCTCGGTGCTCTTGGTGAGAAGCAAGATAAATTGTACTGTTTTCCCTTCTGTAAAGTGGCAAGATAAGTGTAGGACAATCTCCGTGAGAACAAACTTGTATTAGGGGCTATAAAAGGGAAAGTGGCAAGTCCCCGAAATGAGTCCTGAATTTGTACACAAAAGTTGCTGCTGGGTTAGGGACTCTGTGGTATAAAGTTAGATAACTCACTGGAGATGCTGCTGATTTGGAAACAGTTGAGGAAATAAGCAACCCAATTATCTGGTGACCATCTGCTTGAAAAAAAGTACAACTATCACCTTTATGAAGTCTCTTTCTGTAGGAGCAGTCTTAGTTTAAAAAAAAAACCAAAAAAAAAACAGGGCTATGTTGTGGAGCCCCAGAACATCTACATTCAGCAGTTTGTTTTTTAGTGTGTGTCCTTGGTTTGTTTGTGCAGGGATTAAGAATAGGGATCCCCCTTGGTTGGCAGGAAATCTGTGCCTTAAAGCCATAGGATTCACTGGTTATGCAGGCAGCTCAATAGACTGCTATAGTCTGGTTAGATATCCCTTCCCTAGCAGTCTGTGGGAACTGTGGACATGGCTCCACACAACTTAAACTGCTAACTTCAGTTCATCCAGCCATGGTGAGTGAACTGTGAGACTTGAAGTGCTCCAAGGGTCATGGGTCTGATCCATTTGGCTTTTCCTATTGATCCTTTCCTCGGACTTTATCTGGAGGTGTGATCCCAGAATAGCATATCACTCAAGTGCAATTGTCGTGTTATATCTGCCCCTTTAAGCCACTCTGTATGAATCTTTGTAATCGTGTATAAATTACTTTAGCGTACTAAAAAGTAACTTTGTTCTCAGCTCAAATATCACACTTTATAGAATATCAGCAGTATTGGCTGCTTCATAACATAACTCTTTAACCTGCAAGGAACTACCATCGTTCCATAGACCAAGGTCTTCGATGTGCTAGGGTCTTATGGACAAGGGAAACGTGGAGCAATAATAAGACAAACCAGCTATACCATAGGAAACCATTACAAATTCCCCTTGGCCCCACATACAAAATCTATGAAGGAAGTGTATAAACATAGAGCCATTTGGTCGCCATGGTTACATTATGCGGATTCCATAAGTAGATTTTTTTCCTCTCCCCTCCTCACTTTTCTTTCCAGTGTTACTGTATGTTAACCCCTTTAAGGACCAAATATGTCTGTAGCACATTGCTCCACAATGTGTTACAGACCCATCTAGTCCTTAAGGGGGGTTAATGTTGACTGCTATACCTAGAAAGTGCTTAGTCCAGACAGGGATATATTTATCCCACTGGACTGTTAACTGTATACTTTTTGTTAATTGAAAAAAGTACATTTAAACTCTAAGAAAAAAATCAATTTGATATACATGGGGCCTTTGCCTCCTTGAATGAGGTATATAATGTTTTGCTTTGCAATGCGCTGGAGACCTCTTTAGTATTCAAATCATTGTCCTCCAACCCTTTGAGTGCCAGTGGGGTACACAACGCAGTGCAATGCAGACCTAGTCTTGGCTGAACTGCACATCCAGACTAATAAGCTAGATCTCTGATACAATAATCAGAAAACTGGCTATTCCCACAGTGAGTCTTAACTTATATATCTTTTATTCAGAGTTAGTGTTTGGCACGCCGTCCTTACAGAGGTCAAATGTGTTTTTAATCTGACACTTTCGACCTATAGGGCCAGTAGTACAGCAAGTGAAGTCTGTGGCTTAGGTCACTACTTTACTTGTGAAGCTTAGTATTCCTGCCAGCTATGGGGCTGTTTTCTGATCTCAAACATGACTGACAATCATTTTTCCCATAGCAGAAGACTCAGTAAAACATGATTATTGCCATTTAATCTGCTGAAATATACCATTCCAGATAAAGCACATCTAAACGTTGTGAGTGCCATATATTACTACCTGTCTGTAATGAATTAGGGCTATTCTTTTTGTTTAAAAACTAATTTTCACTATTTTTGACTTTAAGGGAACTGTCCTCAGAAACCAAGTCTGCTCTTTTAAGTACAGGTTTAGTAACCTGCCAGGGCTTGCTTGAGCTATATAATGCGTGCATTTTGTGTGATGCCCTGTACAGCTGCTGAACACTGCATGGCTTTCTCATAGAGAAAAATGGATTCTGGGGTGGAGCAATTGTGGCGCTCAACCTGTTGACCAACTACAATTTCCATCATCCTCAAATAGCCATTGTCCAGTTTAGTATGATGGGAAATTGCAGTGCAGCAAAAGTTGGAGAGGCACAAATTGTCCCTCCCCCCTGTTTTAAGGGTGACCACCACATTGTCACAAGGAATGTGGACAGTAGGTCCACAATACGCATCAGGTGATTTCCTGTCACTCTTTGCTGTGGTGCGCTCCCATTGGCTGAGCTTGTTTGGCCTGCCCAGTATGACCTTTTTATACTCGGCCTTTGGCACTGTCAGGTGCCCTTTCGTGGTGTTCCTGAGCCAGTGTTGCTGTGTTCCAGTGTTCCTGCTTCCTGTGTACCGACTTGGCCCGTCTGACTACGCTCCTTGGTTCCTGCTCCGTGATTTGACCCAGCCTGGCTGACGTTCCTGCTCCGTGATTTGACCCGGCTTGTCCGACGATCCTGCTCCGTGATTTGACCCGGCTTGGCTGACGTTCCTGCTCCATGACCTGACCCGGCTATGTTGCTGATCCTGCCTGTGTTCCTGCTGTGAGCTGTTCCGGTGTCGCCTGGGCGACATTCTGACTTCCGATGTGCTGGTGGCAGGGCTGACTGAGTTGTTGCCTCCTGTGTACTGGGCCGTTTACTCTTGCTGAGCTCTGCTGCCTCCGTTACTCTGGGCCTCCATTTACACTTACAGAGCACTGAGCCTTCCATTACCCTTACAGAGCACTGAGTCTTCCGTTATAACTTGCAGAGCAGTGCCTCCATTCACTGAGCCTCCGTTAACACTTGCAGAGCAGTTGTCTCCATTCACTGAGACTCCGTTAACAGTTGCAGAGCAGTTGTCTCCGTTCACTGAGCCTCCGTTAATACTTGCAGAGCCGTTTCCTCCGTTCTCTGAGCCTCCATTAACACTTGCAGAGCCATTGCTTCCGCTACCCTGAGCCTACTGCTAATACTTGCTGAGCCTTGGGTCTCCGTTACAGCGCCCGTGGGGGTGCCATTGGCCCTATACAGCTAAGCCCTTGCAGTGTAGTTGGTCTCCGTTACAGCGCCCGTGGAGGTTCCATTGGCTCTATACAGCTAAGCTGTTGCAGTGTAATTGGTGTCCGTTACAACGCCCGTGGGGGCTATTGGCTCTTAACATCTCAGCTCTTGCAGTGCACTTGCTCTCCGTTCACGCACCAGTTGGGTGCTAGTGGCTCTAGCTCCTTAAGCTCTTGCAGAGTATTTTGGCCTCAGTTCCCTGCTCAGCATAAGCAGTAGTCTCTGTCCTGTTCTAATTACTGGTGTTCTCCCATCTAGCACCACTTATTGCTCCTTTACCAACTTATGGGCGTGTCAAACACACCACAACAGAGACTGATTGATTTCTATGTACTTTAACCCTTGAGTACCCTGTATGCTAACTTATGCCTGTCCTGTGACAGTATATATTTATTTCTCTGTATACTGGGCCTGAGAGGGCATCTGTACTTTACTGTCTATTTCAGTTATTCTGTATTGCCTATAGAGGGCAGTCTTTCTTGTCTTTTAATAAAACTATGTTTTATTCTAACCTGCTGGTCTGAGTGTCCTACAAAACCGTTACACTTACTCTTCCTTCTGCTTCATAGAGTGACTGGTGAGCACATTCAAAATCATGCCTCTTCATTCCCTTGCCCTGATCTGTAATAGTAGCTGTTTTCTCTTCCATCCCACTGAGGGATAGAAGTACTAATATCTCAGCAGGAAGAAGGTAGACAAGATACTAAGAGTAGGACACAGACAGTGACATTTTTAGAATGAAAGCAGTAGTTTCCAGCATCTGATATAATGGGAACATGGTCCATTGGCTCCAAGGACTAAGGGTGAGATATGTATGATTTGATTTGGAATCTTGCAACTGTGTTTTTATCTGCATCCTTATCAGTCTGGATGCAGTAGAACCATAAGGTAGTTATGGAGGAAGCTTCCTAAATGATCTACACTCTTCCTACCCGTGTGGACTTTTAAGAGCTGTTAGATCTTTATGGAGATAGTGGGCTAAAGGACCCACACTCTCCCTATCAGTCTGGAAGCCACAGAGCTTCAGGGGTGCTACAGAAGAAGAAATCTAGGGGACCTACTCCCCCCATTTCACTCTGGAGGCCGTGGAGCCATGTGGCCTCAGGGAGAGAGATGGACCTCAGCTCAATTTACTCCATATCAGTGTGGTGATAGATGAGCCACTGGGTCATAGCAGATGAAGCAAGCTAGGGGATCCACTTCCTCCATATCAATTTGGAGGTCATAGTGCCGCAGGCTGTTATAGAGGAAGATAGCTAAGGTAGTGTTTCTCAGCCTGTGGTACCAATGCCCCTGGAGATATTTGGGACAAAGCAGGATCTGTGCCCAGTATAGATGTGCTGATCTATCTATCAGTAAAGATATGTAAGTTTTTTTGGAAATGGCTGTGATTACTTAATATAGCTGAAGGCCAGTCCAGTAAAAGTATCCCATGGGTGTGTCCTCTGGATTAATAAAGTTTATGGTGAATCTGAGTGTGAATGCAAGTCTCTGTGAGCATGAAACTATTTCATTTATCTCGGACCCCTTTCCTATTCTATACCTCACCCCCTCCCGAAAACATTAATATTTTTGCATTTCATTTAAACCAAAGAAGAGATATAATAACCGCATAAAGAACAAATGTTTGAAATATTATTTGTGTGAAAAAATGGTAAAATAAGTGCATGTCTTTGAGTGGGTGCATCAGGGTATGAGAGAGTTTTTCTTTGTGTCTCTGTATGCAAGGGGACAATCTATGCTAACAACCCTATCAGTTTCTGTATCTTGCCACTCCTGTGATGGGACCATTCTGTAGGTCGTTCACATGACCAACTGAATTGTTGTGATGTACATCGCAATGATCAAGTCAGTGGAAGCAAACATGAGCAGGGACAGGGCATGTAAGTAAAATGGCTGCTAGAAATGTGACAGCATCACTGCCACTTTCCAGTAACCAGTGTGAAAGGGGCCTAAGGGGTAGATGCATTCAAAGGCCCATATATGTGCAAAATATGTGCAACCATCTGCTCTTTAGGGCACAAATTAAAAATGCCATTCGTTTAAATGGGGAAATTAACCCCTTGAATGTCATGGAGGTTTCCAGTGCATTGAGGAGCAATGCGTTTGAGATTTCTCTTTCCTTCAAGGGGGAAAAAGAAAACAAAACAAAACTCCATTTAAATTGATGTGTATTTTGAGAAGTTTTACTTGTCCCGTTGGTTCTTTTAGTTGCTTCAAAACTGCATATGGGCCAGTGTGTTAACCTCTTATTTTATATTTGTAGTTGAGCAATCTTTGAAGCACTGATTGTCTGTGTTGGTGATTTCTTAATTAAGGAAATCCTTAAACACTTAATGACTGTCCAATCCGGCAGGGTGGTGCACCCGTTAACCCTTTGAGTGCCAGATAGGTATGCAACACATTACAACGCGATGCATTGCATAAGAAAGTGCTGTGTAGCATGAAATACTTCATTGGAACAGTCTACAAAGTGTGCCTGGTTTGCAAGTACACTTTGTAGACCATTCAAATGAAGTATTTAATTCTACATAGTGCTTTCTCTACTCTGCTTAAGAGCTGCCGGCCGGTCAACTGACCAGACTCTCCGTCTGTCAGCTAGAGGCTGACGTCTCTGAAAAGTGCGGGGAGGGGGAACTTTAGATGCTTCGATCTCTCAAACTATAAAGGTTTGAGAGACTGAAGTAGGTTATTGTACTTCTATTTTTAATACCTACAATTTCTTAAAACAAACTATTACTATCCCTTTAATTTAATATTAAGCAAAATCTGATCTAGGTGAAAAGTAATTTGATTCTACCATGTCATCACTGGCGGTTATTGGGCTATATGTACAAACAGAAAAGTTGGCCAGTTTTGGAGGAACACAACTGCACTATTGGGAACACATACAATTTTCCAGAATTTCCTTTGATTTTAATTGAACTTTTAACACCATGAATAATAGAAAGGTCTCCAAACACACTGCACTCAAGGGGGAAGATTCATTAAGAGGCGATGAAGTGGAGATGACTTCTCCAGTTTATCACTTTTCCAGATCCTATGGTATTATATGGAGCCTATTCAAAAAGATCTCCAAATCTAACAGTGTATGTGAGCTCAGGCAGATGAAGCCACCAGTTTAAAGGGATAGTAATGTTTCATAATAAAAGCATCTCTAATCATCATAGTATTTGGACTTTGGAGAGTGTTATTTCAATTCTGTCAGAGTTGTAGTTCAAGAGTAATTCAATGACAAAGTGTCCCCCTCCCGCCCCTTTTACTGATGTAACATTGCTCAGCCAGATCAGAAGTGAGGTGCCCAGGTAGACTGCAGAGAGGGACAATCTTCAATTAAGATAAGGGAAAAAGCTGAAAAACTTGTCAAGGGGAGCAGGGCTTTCATTGTTCTTATAGGAAGAAGATTGTCCCCTTCTGTTATCTGGTCTTACAACCAGATTCCACATCTGAGAAGAGATTGCTTACACTAGGTAAAAGGGGCGGGAGGGGAAACTTTGCTTTTGAATATCTCTCAAACCATAAAGGTTTGAGAGATAAGACTTATATTGTTCATGTTTTTTTAATGCCTACAAAATAAAATAAAGATAAAACAAAGTATTACTATCCCTTTAAGGCTAGATTCACTGGAACAATTTGAGTGTACTGCATTGCAGCATGATTCAAACTGACAGTGTCAAAAGTAGCAGTGTAGTCTCTGTGTTTCCTCTGTGCTCTGATCACCATGGTGGGGGCATTACAAGAGCTAGTGAACTATTGGTTGACACGTGGGCTGGCCATTGTTTGAATCGATGAGGTGAGTAACATAAAAACTAGTTGTTTGTGTTAACTCTGCACATAGGTTAAACCAGTGCGGAAATGTGTTTTTGCTTTGATTGCAGAAAAGTTTCAGAAAGCTGCATTTGCGACATGTAACAAAACTGCCTATGTGAACAGTCCAATCCGCAGCAATGGGCATACCTGGGAACTTTGCTGGCAGCAGCCCCAGTAAAGACAAGTATGAGTGGAGGTAGGAATGACCAATTAGGTGGAGTTTCCTAGATTTGGGTGGAATTGGGATGAGGGAATGTAGGGGTTGTCCTAAAATTGGTCGTAATGATGCAGGGAGTGGGTGAAATGGGGGACTAAGTAGGGTTACCACAGATGGTGAATACCTGGTAAATAACCCCCTGTTCATGGAGACAGGGTAAATAAATTAAACTCTGGGGCGGTTCCAGTGAGTCCCAGGTATGGCAGTGGGGAGCATCTCGGCACATTCAGTGCGGTGGAGAAAACGTCCATGTGGACTTGACCTAAAACTTAATCTGAACATATTTTCATTTTATTGTGGGTCATATTCAATAAGCTTTAAAAAAAAAAAAAAAAAAAATGAATTTCTGAAACAAACCAACCACATCATAGGGGTGAAATAAAATTCCGCAACTTCCCATTGATATAAATGAGGCCTTTAACCCTTTCAATTCTTGAAGCTTCTCTAGCATTCAAGGGGATAAAATCCCCATTTAACTCACTAGCTATATTTTCCCACATCACAAATCCATCTTGGTAAACATGACACTCTGTATAACACTCCTTTATCCTCCATTATAATTACACTACTCATCATTGTAATATGTTTAAAGAAACAAATTGGCTAACACTCGAACCTAGACGTGCCATTCACCTTTGCTTTGTGTATAACTATTTCTCTGGAAATCTACCACACTACCTGAGCAGTATGTTCACTCCAGCCCTCCATACGCATTATAACATCTGCTCTACTGCTAGCAACTCACTGAGTGTTCCACACTACAAGAAAGAAGTCAGTCGATCTGCCTTCTTTTTCAGAGCTCTGAAAGCCTGGAATAACCTCCCCAAAAAAATCATATCTTCTCCCAGTCTAATATCCTGAATAAATAACTGCTGCTTTGTATCTAAAAGCAATATTTAATGATATATAAACTGTTTGTGTGTGTGTGTATGTGTGTATATATATATATATATATATATATAATACTAGTTGAAGAGCCTGTGTACACAGGCCAAAGTGCCACCCAGCAATGGCCGTGGTGCAGTCATGCACAGTAGAGACTGCCCGCACTGCAGCTGATACGGAGCGAGCGCTCTGAATTCAGACCGTAGTCCTCTATGTGCACCTTCGAAACCCCGCTCCGTTATCAGCCACAGTGCGGGTAGTCTGTACTGTGCATGACTGCAGCGCGCGCAGACGTCTCTACTGCGCATGATGGCTTCTGACAAACACACATTTATCGAATTATTAAATAGGATGTTCCTCTATTTGTGTAATTATGTAACTCCATACCTCCCAAGTGTCCCTTTTTAGGAGGGACAATCCCTCTGTTAGACCTAAATCCCTCTGTCCCTCTTTCCCACCCTGATGTCCCTCTTTTTAGGAGATCAGATTGTGTGGTGTGTATATAAGTGTATAATATTGCTCTACAGCAATAAAACTCAAATTATTGTTTGTTTAAATGTCAGTATATGTGTTTATAAATTAGTCTGTGTAAATAAAATACTTTGGTCTTGTTCTAAATCATTTATTAGGTTACACAAGGAGGTGACAATAGGTCATGAAATAGCTTAAAAATTCCTGGTAATGCCCCGCCCACCAGCCACGCCTCCAGAAACACCCCCTAAAACACAAGTGTCCCTCTTTGGCAATTTGAAATGTTGGGAGGTATGTAACTCTTTACTGAAATCTCTCCAGGACATACTTGAAAACAAGAAAAATCTCAACGTATTCTTCCTGTTAAAGGGGAACTATCGTCCCAACAACATTTGGACTAAATCTGTACTCTTCATTTATATTGCAAACATGTTGTAGTTCTTTTTACAGTGAAGTTTGTAGGTTCGGCAAAAACAGTAAATCTAAATCTTACCCAGTGACGTCAGGACCGAGGGAGAAGGACTATGCATGTCCTACTGCTTACCTTAAGGTAAGCTAGTCACTCCCATCAGTCCTGTCCATCCTGCCTGTGTCCGCCCCTTCTCTAGCACATGACCTGACGCGCACTAGCCTCTAAGCACGTTCAGGTCATGGTACTGAAGTGCGAGCGAGTGCATGTCTCGCTCGCGCTATATAAGTTAGTTTGCTCCAGAATTTACAATACAATGCAGGGATGTGTGCAGGCAATGACGCGCGCGGCCGAGAAGATAGTGTCACGTGACTTGTAGGAGACGCATCTGAGAGGCGCGCACTACAGAGAGGAGGACAATGGGCAGAGTCTCTGAGTCTGACTGACAGGCAACGGAGCTGGCAACGCATGCGCTTTGCATGCTAAAATCCAATATGGCTGCGGTTTACAACTTGTTGGGGCATATAATAAAGGTAAATTTACAGATTCACCTTATAATTTCTGGCTGTATCTCCTACATTTTAAGGCATGCAATAGGGATATCTACTTGAATAAACCAAGTTGATATCCTACGATAGTTCCGCTTTAAAACATTTTCTAAATAAATTAATATTTTATTCACTCCCCTAAGGTGCAGTTTAATTGCACTTCCTTAGCTTATTGTATATGGCCCTAGTTACTTTAACCTTTTAAACCTTTGAATGCCAGAGGGGTATGCAATGTGTTGCCTGAGGGGTATACAGCTGATTGCTTAATTATAGTTAAAGGGGTTCTTCAGTATAGAATTCACCTGACGTTTTTTCTGACACATTTATACCATTACTATAACGACTAAAAAAAAAAAAAAAAAATGGGTTGGTTGTTCATTGCTTAGCAATGCATTGGATACATCTAGCACTGAAGAGGTTAAGTATAATAACCTCTCCAAAATGACTCATTGTTTTCTCTTTTTCTGTTTATATGCAGTCTTGTTTCTTTCCTTTTCTATTTTTATTTTTGAAGGACAGGTCATGTCAAATTAACCTAATTAGTTTCATTCTGGAGATGAGTAACAATTTAAACCAAGCAATTCAGTTGACATTGTCTGCTTAGATTTTGCAAAGGTTTTTAAGACAGCGATGTACAATTACAAAGAGGTCTATGTTAGGTCTATGTTCAAAATAAAGAAATTTAGTCTGAAGAAAATGTCTGAGATGGAAATTAAAAAAAAAAAAAAAAAAAAGGTTTATGAAAGAGGAATTATATAAAACTAGTTGAAGAGCCAGTGTGCACGGGCCACAGTGCCAGCCAGTCACGGAGCAGTCATGCACAGTGGAGACTGCCCACGCCACATCTGATACTTCAGAGCGCCCTGCTCCGTATCAGCCACGTCATGGGCAGTCTCTACTGCGCATGACTGCATTGTTACAAACTTTTTAGCGAATTATTATATAAGATGTTATGCAATGCTGTGTATCAAACTCCAAAGCATAATAAACAGAAAATGTAAGTGGGCATAAGTAAATATTTGGTGAAAAGTGGACATTTAAATAAGCTGTGACAGGAAGTGATGTCACTGAGCATGCTAGAATTGCAAATGGCAGGTGCACTAGTGATCAACATATGTAACCAATCTAGGGTTGCCACCCAGCCGGTATTTTACCGGCAGGCCGGTAAAAAATTGGCTTCTTTCCAATGTTAAGTCTATGGAGGGAATGCCATGGCCGGTATTTTTTTGAAGAAAAGGTGGCAACCCTAAACCAATCTGAGGCTCACAGGGCTTTGTTTCAACACCAGACTGCCATGTTGCTTTGCAATCCATACTGTCAAAATGCAGTTCTGGTCAGGAGTTTGGGAAAGGTTGGTTTTTGTATACACAATGGATGTACATTTGGCAGGGAGCTTAATAATATATATATAACATTAAAGGATCATATTCATGTACATCAGCAAATGTTGTATATATGATACAATGCACTAACTGTGAATCTGGATGTTACATTGGTGAAACAAGCCTACCCATAAACCTAAGGATGAATACACACAGCCAGTCTGTTGAGAAATACCATAAAACTAAGAGCCATACCCCAGTAGGTCATCATTTTACCTAAGGTAACTACTCCATCCATAACCTTAAAATCAAAATACTCAGAGGCAATTTCAAAAATACACAGGAGAGAAAGACATTTGAAATTAAGATGATTGGTAATATTTCCTTCTTTTTATTTTGTTCTGGTTCATGTTTGACCCTTTCCAGGTGCTGATGGGGTGCACAGTGCAATGCGTTGCGTACTACTCTAGTATTCAGGGGTTATCATCTCACTATATTTTTCTGCTTGTATCTGTGCACTGTGATTCTGTCTGTATCCCCCTGTCTGTCGCCCCCCCCCCCATTTCATAATCCTTTATAGGGATTAATTCTTATCAGTTTTAAACTTTCATTTACATGGCTTTTCTGCTTTTTTTTTTTCTTGCTCATATTACTAGTATGCTTTAGATTTGAGAAAGGGAGAATGTCTCTTCTTTCTCTGTACCTGAAAGCAGACTGAGGATCATAGCAGAAGCCTTTTAAGGGCTACATATGGCCTACAGGGCCCCCTGTTGCCTACTACTGCTGTAATATATAATACTAATAATATTCACCTTACCTCACCTTGTTGTATTTCACGCTGCATTCGCGTGTACTTTCCCTTTAAGTACTAGTAGTAATGCTTTTTTAATTTAATTAGCTTACAAATCCAAAAAACAAGAAATGTATCTTTGCTGTTTATTGTAAATAATGTAAACTTGCTTGTTGCTAGGTATATGACAGGTTTAATCGCAATAAATATAGTTTTATATATTTGTAAATTAAAAAGCATGTTGCCTTCAAATTAGAAAGGCAGATTTAGGTCAATCATTGATGGAGAAGGATGAGACAGGCTTGTAAACAGCAAGCCAAACAGTGGTGCTTAGTGGCAGGCAGTATAATAACAGGTCAGTATCAAAGTTCACTAGTGATGAACACACCTTGTGAAACACAGTGCATTTAACCCTTTGAGTGCTAGAAAGACATCCAATGAATTGCTCTGCAATGCAATACATACCTCTCTGGCACTCAAAGGGTTAATTCTTATGTAGAGCTGCGAGAGAGAGCCACCAAAGTTATTAACCCTTTAGATGCTCATACTTTAGGGATTAAACTGGATACCGGATTTATGATGAATGACTGTCCATACTATTGATGTTTACATTACAAAGACATGCATGATAATAGTATCTTTCAAATGCAATGCTTTGTTAACTTTTCTGGTGGTCAGTGGGTTAGTGAATAACTACTAAAAGTAAGTTATTATAAGAAGATTATGTTTTTTTCTACACAGATAATTTTGACACATTGGGGGATTGGGCAAGTAAATGGTCAATGCCTATCTACAGTACTGTGCAAAAGTTTTAGGCAGGTGTGATAAAATGGTGTAAAGTAAGAATTCTTTCAAAAAAGACATGTTAATAGTTTATATTTATCAACTAACAAAATGCATAGTGAGTGAACAGGAGAAAAATCTAAATCAAATCAATATTTGTGTTGCCACCCTTTGCATTCAAACAGCATCAATTCTTTTATACACACTTGCTCAAAGTCAGGGATTTTGTAGGCGTATAGTCAGGTGAATGATTAAGCAATTATACCAAACAGGTGCTAATGATCCTCAGTTTAATATGTGGGTGAAACACAATCATTAATTGAAACAGAAACAGCTGTGTAGGAGGAATAAACCTGGCTGAGTAACAGCTAAATTCAGATAACAAGGTTGCTGAAGACAGGTTAATGTCAAAAGTCATACACCATGTCAGGACTGAGCACAGTAACAAGACACACGCTAGTTATACTGCATCAGCAAAGAAACGCTCAGTGTTGAGGACCGTAGATGCAGTGGTCGGCCAAGGAAGCTTAGTGCAGCAGATGAAAGACACGTCATAATTACTTCCCTTTGCAGTCGGAAGATGTCCAGAAGTTCCCTCAGCTCAGAATTGGCAGAAAACAGTGGGATCCTGGTACACCCATCTACTGTCCAGAGAAATCTGGTCAGAAGTGGTCTTCATGTAAGACTTGCGACCAAAAAGTTATACCGCCGATGTGGAAATAAGGCCAAGTGACTCAACTATGCACGAAAACACAGGACCTGGGGTGCAAAAAATGGCAGCAGGTGCTCTGGACTGATGATTCAATATTTTAAATATTTGACTGCAGCAGAAGGCAGTTTGTTCACCGAAGGGCTGTAGAGCAGTACAGGATGAGTGTCCGCAGGCAACATCGAAGCATGGCGGAGGTTCCTTGCAAGTTTGGGGCTGTATTTCTGCAACTGGAGTTGGGGATTTGGTTAGAATTAACGGTATCCTCAGTGCTGAGAAGTACAGGCAGATACTTATCAATCATGCAGTACCATCAGTGAGGCATCTGATTGGTCCCAAATTTATTCTGCAGCATGACAATGACCCCAAGCATACAGCCAAAATCATTAAGAACTATCTGCAGCGTGAAGAACAAGGAGTCCTGGAAGTGTTATGGCCCCCACAGAGCCCTGATCTCATCATCATTGAGTATGCCTGGGATTAAATGAAGAGAGAGAAGGATCTGAGACTTCCTAAATACACAAAAGAACTGTGGTTGGATCAACTTACCTGCCGAGTTCCTTTAAAAATCTGTGGGCAAGTATTCCTAGAAGAATTGATGCTGTTTTGAAGGCAGAGGGTAGTCACACAATATATTGATTTGATTTAGATATTTCTTCTGTTCACTCTCTATCATTTTGTTAACTGATAAAAATAAACTATTAAAATGTCTATTTTTGTCACACCTGCCTAAGACACTTGTGCAGTACTGTATATATGTGGCAGCGAATATATATAAAATATTCATTAGTAAGACCTCCATCAATCGCTTTGACTATGAAGTACAGTTTTGGGCAGCACTCCACAAAAGACTTTCTGAATCAGATGGGCATAAAAATGTACTAAAGGGTACAGAAGACTTTAGTTGATGAGCTTACAAGTTCAGAGACAGGAAACAAAATTAATAAAGGAAACGGAACTCTTTACTTATGAGGAAAATCTTCCCAAATGAAGTATGTTTGTGTTGTGTATCATGCTGGATTCAGGGGGTTAATCATCTCTCACTATATTTTTCTGCTTGTATCTCTGCACTGTGATTCTGTCTGTATCCCACTGTCTCTTGTCCCCCCCCCTCACATTCCTATGTAGGGATATATACTTATCAGTTTTAAACTTTCATTTACATGGCTTTTCTGCTTTTTGTCTTGCTCATATTACTAGTATGCTTGTTTCTATATTACTGAATGTTAGACCAATAAAAGGTGGTATTACATTCTGCAGTACTCATTCACTTGCCCTCTACACCATTGTACTAACACAGCTAATCTATACTGGGAAAAAAATATATATATTATATAATATCCTATATAATAATTCACTAAATCGTGTGTAACGCCCGACATGCGCAGTAGACACTGCCGCGGCTGATACAGAGCTGGGTGCTCTCTACTGCGCGTGACTGCCCCGCGACTGGCTGCCAGAGGCACTGTGGCCCGTGTAACGGGCTGTTCAACTAGTATATAATAAAATGTCTGTGTGTGTGTTTGTTTCGCTGTACGCCCTGGAGTGTCAGGGGACAGAAATCTGCCATGAGCAGCAAATCAGGGGAGGTGATTTTCACAGGTGTGTAGAAAATTGGTAAAGGGAACAGAAGTCTTTACATATGAGGACAATATTTCCAAATGAATTAGGTTTACTATGGAAAATAAGCACTTACATTTTGACTTACAAATATATGCAGAAACAATACAAAGAACACTCTGGGGAGTCTTACTTGTGTGGATTACAAGAGGTCATCTACTGTAATTGCATACCTCCCAAGTGTCTCTCTTTAGGAGGGACAGTCAGTTTTTGAGACCCAAATCCCTCTGTCCCTCTTTCCCATCCTGGTGTCCCTCTTTTTAGGAGATCAGACTGTGGTGCTCCACAGCAATAAAATTCACATTAATGTTTGTTTAAATGTCAGTATATGTGTTTATAAATTAGGCTGTGTAAATAAAATACTTTAGTCTTGCTCTAATTCATTTATTCAGTTACACAAAAAGGTGTCCATAGAACATGAAATAACCTAAAATCTCTCAGTAATGCCCAGCTAATCAGCCACAGCCCCAGCAACAAAAACGAAAACACAAGTGTCCCTCTTTTGGCCATTTGAAATGTTGGGGGGTATATGACTGGATAGATGAAAGGACATTTCACCTTCTGCAAATGAAAAGGTTATTTACTGTAAAGTATGGAATTTGTCCTGACAGAGGTAGTAGTATTGAGAGCTGCACAAAAATAGAAGCTGGTATATAACCCTCTGCAAATTGCATATTCCTCAGGCATTAAAATCATTAAAGGCCTGAGCTTGATAGACCTTCTTACAACTTCTTCGTTAATCATGTGATGTATATAACAAACATTATACCACAACATCTAAAGGGACAAATATATATACCTTCATGTGATCTAAGCCCTCCCTTTCAAATGAGGGCCCTTATGAAATTATTAATGTCAAGTGACAACAGTTATTAGTACTTGGTGTATATGTATTGGAAAACCAAAAATATGCCCAGACTTGATCCCCCAGTCCCTAGCAGGTATAGAACCCCCATTTCAAAGAGGAGATGTCCCATACAGCACAACTGTTTATTTTTCATAAATCAAATATGATCAGTTATAAAAAATATTATGCCTTAGTTTATTAAGACTGCTAGTGTTATATGAATTTAGGAAGGAGTTTAACAAATATATTCCGCCCAAAGCTGTAGTCGTGTTGCTATTTTGCACTTTTACGGAATCCCTGCTTGTGTAAACCCATGCAAGTCGACTACCATTTTTCTTTTGATACAAATGCCTATCTAACATTGATACTGTATTCGGGTTGTCTTATATTTTAGTGTCTTTGAAGTGGTGGAATCAGAACATCACTCTCACTTTTTCAAAAGAGCCTAATTCTGGAGATTTTTGTTCACAACAGCTTAGGAACATCTGCCCATATTTGTAAAAGCAAACTGGAGTTATTCTGAAGTACCCATGGCAACAGAAGCATTGGCTTGGGCCTTCCCTTTACACTTACATTTAAACTGCAAAGTAATGAAAATATCTGCAGAGGATTGGCTGTATTTTATTCCACTTGAAGGCTAAATATGCCTTCAGTACAATGACATCCAGTTGTTTAAAATGATATATACTCTGGTGTGTGTGTGTGTGTGTGTGTGTGTGTGTGTGTGTGTGTGTGTGTGTGTGTGTGTGTGTGTGTGTGTGTGTGTGTGTGTGTGTGTGTGTGTGTGTGTGTGTGTGTGTGTGTGTGTGTGTGTGTGTGTGTGTGTGTGTGTGTGTGTGTATATTGGAATCAACAGTTTGCTGCAAGTTCTTTCCCAGAGCCTTGGTTAAGTACACTATTATGTATATAGCAGTTGTACTCTGCTTCTACCATCAGTTTAGAGAGAGAGGCAGTTTTCACTCTACCAATAATGATAATTTTTGCTTTGTTGTACTTATGTTAGGGGTGGACAACCTACAGATATCCATCAGTTGTTAGACTAAAATTCCATCTTCCCCTGCTGGCTAAAGTTTGTACTGAAACATTGATCTGAATAAACTGCTGTATATTATTTCGCTATTGAAATCCCCTATGGATCTGGTTTCATTACAGATATCCAGGGACATAACTACATGGGGTATATATAATTTGTTTTCTTTGCATCATCTTCTTCTCTTTTTATCTTCCCTAGAGAGGCAGTTATAAGTTGCTCATTGTGTGGTTAAGTAGAGCTGTGGTGAACCTTTGTATGCATCTCACATATGCTCTTTTATCCGTTCCTGGTAATTCTTTGGTTTACGGACTGTGCACCTTCAGACTTGGTAGAACTGCTTTCATACATAGAAGCTCCTTGTTCTCCTGAGACTTCTAGTGACGTATCCAGGCCAGTGGTGTCACAACTTCATTGGGGCAAGGCACACACTTCTTGGGCTTGTTTGTGTCATTGATTTGACATATACATAGTTGAGTAACTTAAAGACGGTGATGTTAAATTTCCAAGGACTGCAATTTGTAACTCTTTGAGTCCCTGGGCCAAAAAAATGACGTTTTAATGGAAAACCATTGACTTATCCCAGAGACTACTTGTTTGAAGTCTATGGAGTCTCTTATGTCAGAGATCAATAAGATTGACTCCAGATCACTGAAGCTCACAGAAAAACTGCATTCACTGCTTTTTTTCCATGACTTAACTAAAGTATAGTCACTAACAGAAGTGTAAGAATATGCAGGTACATTTGGTGACTGTTTTGTGTGTGTATATATTATCTATAAAAGAGAAAAACAATTATGTGACAGAAATTCTCCATTTGGGCTGTAGTAATGGCATTTCCCCTGGCCATTCCTGTCCAAATCTTTGCAAGGACTTGAAGTGGGCGAATCACTTCCCTCCCATCTGGAAAGTCCTTACATACTTCTTTGCCACTGAAAGGGTTAAATCTCTGAGGGTCAGAGGCCCTATTGGTGTTTCTTATTAACCAGAGGGGAACGCAGCGCATTGCACTCAAAGGGTTAAACTGCATGGACAACACAGTGGCACTATTGCTAGTTATATTTTATAAATATAGCACCAACATATGCCACAACTGCAAGATTGGGTACAAATAACTAACTGAAACAAACTGCTTACATTATGTTGGAGACTATAATCCAGCTATAGCTGAAGAACCACATGTTGCCAAAGCCTGCTTTTGTCATTCGTTCTTGATTATGGTTCCCTTTAACCGGAATGAGTTTGAATATGTGTGGTGTTACATTTGTTGTCTGCGTCTGCAGATTACAATAGATGTCCTGATTCTGGGGATATTTATATGCAGTGCTCAGTGTATGCTGCATGTAATTGTTTGCAGTATGCGTGAATACTGCGTATTAGCAGGAGTGGTGTGTCTGCCAGGCATTTCCAGTCCTATTTTTGTCATCTCATACCTAGATTGATAATTTTTTTTCTTTTGTTTGACTTTCCTTTCCCCTGTATTGTTTACATAATTCTAAATGTTTAATCCTGAGGGATCACAACCTCCTGTCTACTAAGATTAGAAGAAGGACAGAGCCTTGGAAAAAGAGTAGAGCAAGTCACCAGCTACACAGGATTCTCCTTACTCGTTAACTAGCCGTCATGTTCTCATTCTGAGAAACCCTTGCACTCCTTGTTCCACTACCCATAAGCTTTTGCTTCTCTTGTTTCTGCAAGCCTCTGAAACACTCACCATAGCAGCGGCACTCTTTGTGTCCCTCCTCACTGCGCCTGTGGAATGCACTTAGTTATCTCTAATGGCAATCTAGTACACCATAAATGTTTAATGAACTATTAACTTTTAATAGAGTTAATTTAGAAAGTAGAAAACACACTGGCTCAGGTGCGCTGGCAAGAACAAGCATATAGATATTTATGTAACTTTGAGATAAGGAAATGTTTTTTACTTACCTGTTTGCAAACACCTGCTTTAAAGGTACAGAAATACACAACCTCTTTATACAGTCGAAATTATTTTTATGTTCAGAATTACTGCAAAAAAAAACAAAAAAAAAACTAATTTCCAGTGACTGACCCCTTTTTTTTTTTTAAATAGGGTTATGCCTCAGAGAAAATAAATTACTTAATAAATGCCATATGCCTCTCTCTCCCCCCCCTTCTGTAAAACGTGTCTACACTTAACCCTTTCACTCCTGCAAACAGACCCTGAACCACTCAAACAACTTAATCCCTACGGGCAACGCCGTACCCCTTTTGCTAGTTACTTAATAAATGCAGCATTGAGTAGCTAAACCCCTTAACGACCGGCTGATCAGCGTGGTCAGTTAAGGACCATGGAGCATTTTTTTTTTTTTTTCTGTTCTTCCAGTTCCGGACTCCCCTAACGGCGTGCAGCCGCGGGGAGAGCCCGGAATTCCATGACGGTCATAGTACGTCATGGGTTGTTCAGTCAGATCGACCCATGACGTACTATGGCCTCAAGGTCGTTAAGGACAAAAGAGGTGCACTCTATAATGCTTTGCACACCCCTCTTACTAACTTGACTCTTAAGTGACCTTAAAGGGGATCGATCACCCCTATACATGTTGGTCTAAATAGTTTATGTAGCGACTAGATGTTATAAGGTTTTTGTTTTTTAATAAAATCACTATTTTGCTGAAATTAAACAAATAAATATTGCCCTGCTCCCAACTTCCAGACAGTCTGCAGTTACCAGCTCTGTACCGCAGTCTGTCACTCTGCCTCTGCTCCCCTCCCTCGATCCAGCCTCCTCCAATGACGGAGGAGGCTGGATCGAGGAGGGGAGCAGAGGAAAAGCTGCAGACTGCGGTACAGAGCTGTACCCACAGTCTGTCTGGAATTAAGGAGCAGGCAATATTTATTCATTTAATTTCAGCAAAATACTGATTTTATTTAAAAACTGAAAATGTTAGAACATCTAGTCACTACATAAACAAACTATTTAGACCAACATGTACAGTATAGGGGTGATAGATCCCTTTTAAAAACATAAGAAAAATAGATTGTTTTTGACATTTTCACCATTATCTGAATTTCTCCAAGGCCTCTAACTTCAGCAGGTTTGTAGGCCTTCTTTTCCTCTCTCTCTCTGTTTAATCCACTCCACTCTCACTGATGATGAGAAGCTAGCCCACGGTAAGAAATAGGAAGGATCCAGATGAAATAGACTGGGGATTTTTGCACCTGAAATGTCCAAAAAAAAGAGGCATTTAAGAGCAAAGACTCTGTTTCTTGTCATGGCAACACAGGATGTTTGTTAAACTTTTTTGAATGAGAGATGGGAAGATGAAAATAAAGACATCAATCTGATTTATTTTTTCTTTATCATGTTATTGTACTTCACTTTTTCTTCCTAGTAGGCACTGTCCCATTAAGCCATTTTACTGCTATAAATGCACTGCAAATCTTAGATTGCAGACAACAAAAAGGTTTTTTTTTTTGTGTTTTTTTTTAAGTTTATTGAAAATAAAGTTTGATTACATATAAAAGCTGAACCAATTAAAATACAATAAAAGAAAATGCAATACATCTCATTTCTTACAAATACAATATAGCCATGTTATGAGATCCCTTAATACAAGGCAACGATAGTATGTCACTAAGGCAACTATTTCTAATTCAAATATATGAAGAAGATGTTTGTAAATAGAACAACAAGAATATTGAGAAGGGAAATTATATGCAGCTCATGAATCTCAGAAGAATTGATAAGTATCTCTAAAAGACATCACAAAATATGGCATGTGGTCAAGGTCATAGATATATGCTGTTGTAACAAATGTTGAAGTATAAGTAAGAGTGAAATGTAGAAAAGGAGAGAATAGGAGGAGGTAAGAGGAAAGAAGAAGAATGTTGGGAATGGGGGGGTATTGGATATGGAGGTCGGGCGGCTCTCTTCAGCACACTTGTCTCAAATAGTGTAGGTATGACCATGAGTCAACCAATGCCAAAGGGGGGTCAACATCGGGTTAGTGATTCAGGTGGTTTCACCCCTCTCCTTCCACGTATCCCAAGTGGCACTGAAGGAGTGTAGGGACGAAGACGATATGGCATGACATCTCTCCATATTTTTGATGCCAGAAACTCTTGCCTGCCAGAGAGATAGTGGCAGAGCCTCTGCTTGTCTCCAGAATAGCGGTATAAGGGACTTTGCCGCATTCAATAAAGTCACTAATAAGCGTTTCTTTAGAGTGGGTATAACTAGAGAGAAACCATTAGTGTAGAAGAACAGACATAGAAGGGGGTCCCTAGGAAGGGAAAGACCTAGCTTCTGATTCACCACTTTGAGAACCTGGTCCCAGTATGGAATTATGGGGAAGGTCCACCATATGTGTGTGAGAGAACTCCTGACTTCATCACACCTCCAACACTTGGGGACAGTCGATTGGGAAAAGTAGGACAAGCGAAGGGGTGTCAGGTACCATCTCACAAATACTTTATAGTTCATCTCTCTCGTGGCCGAATCTCGTGCGTATTTATAGTTAATACGGAATACAACGGACCACTGCTCGTTATTCAATTATATGGACAACTCTTCCTCCCAATGTTTCAGAAAGTAGAGTTTGGGGGGATTAAACAGAGAGGTGAGTAGGTTGTAGCATGTGGAGAGAGGTCTGAGGGTCACCGACCTTCTCCGTAGAAGCTTTTCGAAGGGAGTTAGTTTTCTAGGACGGAATCCGAGAGTCCATTGTTCATGTAACCAATGGTGTACTTGTAATAAACACCACCACTGTTTGTTCGGGACTGAAAGCAGGCTCTGTAGTCAGTCAAGGGAGGGAGGGGACATGGAAACACAAAGTGAGTCCAAAGAGGAGAGGTTCCTGTTCTGGAGGCGTTTAAAGAATATATGATCTGTCACAGCAGGAAAAACAGGATTATGAATCAGTGATTTTTAGTGGAGAAGGAGGTGGAGCTATATTAGAAAGGTTGCAATCATCCCAGAGGGCTAGAAAGTGTTTAAATATCAAATGATCTTTTACATGTGGTAGGACGGGCGGAAGTGGAAGACAATAATACCTGAAGAGGGTCATAGTTACCCAGGCAAGGTGAGAATGTAGATGTCCACTGCTTAGGTGGGTCACTTGTTACGTCAAATAATTTTGCCAGTGCTGAGGCTCTGTAGTAAGAGAATAGATCAGGCATGCCTAGACCATCTTCAGAAATTTTTCTATACATTATATCTTGTCTCAATCTAGGTTTTTTATTGTTCCAAATAAATGCATTCATAATTGTAGTGAGAGAATGTATATATCTCTTGGGAATATTTATTGGCAGTGCGCTGAAGAGGAATAACAGCTTAGGTAAAACGGCCATCTTAAAAATACTTATTCTACCAGTCCACATTTGGAGGTTATGCCACCTGGCTACGTCTTTGGAAATATTGAGTATCATGGGAGAGACATTTATATCAGGGAGGGTGAGTAAAGTGTGGGTGTGAGCTTTATCCCCAGGTATATGATAGAACCATCCCCCCCCCTTGAATGGAAAGCCGGCCTAAAGTTCTTCTATATGGTCATGGGGCAAATTGATGTTCCGAATTACTGATTTCAATAGGGTGATCTGAGCTTGTGATATTACAGAGTAATCCTCTATTAAGCGTAAGAGAGAAGGGAGTGTTTTTCTAGGGTTGGAAATAAGGAATAGCGTGTCATCAGCAAAGGTGGAAACTTTGTAAGTATTCTTACCAATAGAAATACCCAAAATGTCCTTAGAAGTTCTCACAAGATTTAAGAGAGGTTCAAGGGAGAGTATAAATAAAATAGGTGAGAGGGGGCATCCCTGTCTCGTACTGTTGCTTATTACAAAAGGGTGTGACAACGTGCCATTTACTAAGACTTTCGCCTTAGGGTATCTGTACAAGCTTTCGATTCCTGTCATCATCTTGTCGCCGAATCCAAAATGTCGAAGGACTCCAAAGAGATAATCCCAGTGAACCCTGTCGAACTCTTTTTCAGTGTCAGTGGATAGAAAAAGCATAGGAATATCATGTGAGAGGGCATGTTGCATGGCTAAAATCACCAAAGAAGTACTATGTCTTACCTCCCTACCAGGCGTGAACCCATTTTGATCTGGGTGAATCAATTTTGGCAATAGACATTTTATTCTGTTTGCTAGAATTTTTGCAAAGATCTTCAGATCCAAATTTAAAAGTTAGATGGAACGGTAACTCACATAGTCCAGTGGGTTTTTATCTGGTTTGTGTATTACCACAATATGTGCCTCTAGTGATTGAGGAGGAAATGGAGTTCCCGTCAAGACTGAATTAAACTATTTGCACATGTGCGGAAGTAGAGTGTCTAAAAAAAAAAAACTGAATAGTATTTAAGTGAGAATCCGTCTGGTCCTGGGCTTTTCCCGGGAGCCGTTGATCTAATGATTTCCAGTATCTCATCCACTGAGATAGGGGTATCCATAGTCGCTGATTCCTCTTTGGTAAGAGAGGTGAGTTTAGCCTTTTCAAGAAATACCTGTAGTTTATCTGAAGTGAAAGCAGGAGTGGAGTTTAAAGTTTCTCTAAGATTGTACAATTTCGTACAGATGTTTTGGACACTAGAGTGGATCTACGTTTGATTGCAACAATCCTAAAAAGTAGTTTGCCACATTTATTGCCTGCAAGGTAAGTATTATATTTCCTCCACATGAATGACTTTTCTACATTTTCTTTGAGAATAGAGTTAAGTTCTGATTTCTTTTCAGCTAGTGCTTGTAAGGAAGATGACGTTTTGTTGGCTACATGATCTAGTTCTAATCTACGGATCTGTGAGATGAGATTAAAAACAGCTTTCATTTTCTCCTTTTTTTGGTGGGCTCCTAGTTTGATGAGATGACCTCTCATCACACATTTGTATGCTTCCCAACATATGGTTGCCGGTGTGTCACAGGAGGAATTATGTTTGAAGTAATCGGATAAATGATCCCAAAGTGTGTCACGTATTCGTGAGGACTGAAGAAGAGACTTGTTTAGTCTCCAAGTGCGGGATCCCGGGGAGATGGGTGGATAGCGGGGGGAAATGGAGACAGGAGAATGATCAGTCCATGAAGCAGTCTCAACCCTTGCGTCAGTAAGGTGTTCTACCAATCCGTCAGACATAAGTAAGTAGTCTATTCTTTTGTGTGAGTTGTATGGGTTTGAGTAGAAGGTGAACTCTTTGTCCAAGGGGTGGGTTATTCTCCAGGTGTCAGTTAAATGCCTTTGAGCTAGTTCTTTATGTAAGCGTTTTAGATGAGATTTCCTGAAAGGGGATTTGCCTGAAGAGCTGTCCAGGGCAGGATACTATCACGGTGCCAGTGCTTGCTGGCGACATTGTCAGTTTCCACTACTGCTTATACCCATTGGTTGAAGTGACTTATCCCTGCCCAGTATTTGTCCTTAAATACTGGGTCTTGTCATCCAATGTTATCCAGTGCCCTTTCGTGGTGTTTCCGTTACCAGCGCTTGTTCCTGTTTTCGGGTGATCTCTGTGTACGGACCCGGACTGCCTGACTACTCTGCATCTTGTTCCTGTTCTGTGTACAGACTCGGATTGGCTGACGTTCCTGCTCTGTGTACCGACCCGGCCTGGCTGACGTTCCTGCTCTGTGTACCGACTCGGACTGGCTGACGTTCCTGCTCTATGTACCGACCCGTCCCGGTTGGGCTCCTGTGGTTGCAAATCCCTCCTGCTGACACCTTATCCGGTCTCTGGTTGGGGTTGTTCCAGGAGATTCTGTTTCCGGACAGTCACTCTCTGCAGTCTAGTCTCCGTTGATGTCGGTGTCGCCCAGGCGACATTACTGGCTTGTTCCTTCCATCCGTGCACCACTATCCGCTGGACCGTTTCCTGCCTTTCACGCTGAGGTTGGGTTCTCTGGGCGCCTCAGGCAGTCCACCTGATTGTGCAGTCGACTCTGGTCTGAGTGTTGTTAACACTTCGGGGTGGGTGCCAGACACCAGCTATCCTTCCGTGCAGTCCCCAGTTGAGTGCCTTTCCAGGCTCGTTGCTAGTCTCCGTTACTGCTACAGCAGTCCACATGTTCCTCTGGTCTCCAGATATTTCCCCATCAAACTGGCTAAGTGTTTTAATTAACAAGGAGAGTTGTCCTGAATTTGGGGGGTAAATGTTTAACAAGGTGATTGACTTATTTTCTAACAATGAAACGGCCATCAGGATTAGAGTGAGAATAAGTTAATTCCCAGGGGAGAGATGATCGTATTAGTATACGTGCACCTCTCCGCGTGTCCTGTGCCGAAGCAAAATATAAGGAGGGAAAAGTCTTGTTGTGGAATTTGGGGGGGGGGTTTAGAGGCTTGAAAATGAGTCTCTTGAACAAATATTATGTCTGCCTTCAAACTCTCAAAGTCCCTCAGAACCATTGCCTTTTTTCTGGGATGTCAAGGCCTCTGGCATTGATCGACATGATCTTAAGGGGGTACATACTGTGTTAAATCGTATATCTGAGGGCCGCCCAACCTCTTAAAGAAGGGGACATAGGAAGGGAAAGAGGAAGTGAAAAGAGGGAACCGTATCATGTCAGGGGAAGGTATGGGTGATGGGGATGTGAACGGAATTTGCCGAAGGCCTTTTCGGGGTAGTAATTCCTGGCATCTACATGTCGTCCCATGTAGCGGTGAGCGTATCCGAGATATCTGTTAATGTGTAGTGATGGGATAGTGCAGTGGATGTAAAGCTGGAGTGAAGGGCTTTGGGGTCTACGGAGTCGTGTGAGTATCATGTTATTAGTTCCAGTATGCATAGGGTAGGTCTCTAAAAGTGGGATGCAAGACACGTACAGTTGAACCGTCACAGGAGGCAAGGTGAGGTAAATGTGAAGGTAATGAGTGTTCTGCTACGGAGGGTCAGTGTTCACAATTCAAAGGGCAAATGTAGTATTCCAGAAGGGTATAAACTTAGGGATTGACATCCTACAGTAAAAAGGGCATACAATTTGCAGAATAACAGTCTAGACACGGCATAATACGGTCATTCATGTCAAGAGCCCATTCCTCTAACATCAGGCTGAGCAGAAAGTGATGCGATAGCAATTCAAATGGCATTACAGATGGCTGAAAGTAGATTCCGCAAACAGGTGCCATACCACCAAAAGTGTATGTGAAAATAGAGCAGCAGGTAGTCAAGGATTTGGATGATCTATAGGGGGAAATATTACTAGAACCATCCGTCTCATATGTAGATACATCGGACCTCTGTTAAGTAGGACGAGGCTAATGAGGTACAAGATTCCGACATGAATGGCAGGTAGACAAAAAATCCCCAAAAACCGTAATGCTTCAATATCAGAATGCCCTTTTATGTTATGCACAAGCGTGTATCCTATCGTTCCTAGCACCTGAGGCAGAGGTGGCAGAAACCACAGGCAACACGCATACGAGGTGCACCCACTATCCCACAATGTATGAGAGAGCACATGCACCCCCACATCTGGAATGACTATGATGATATGCCATTCGCTGGCACCAGCGATTCCCCCCAAAATTTTTAATAGATTTGTAGAAGCTAAAAAAAGAATTGCATTGCCACCAACCCCATCTCTCAAACTGCTATGGATTGAGAGAGATTCACAATCAAAGTTGCCTCTTCCCTCCCCTTCTCCTGAAGTCAGCGTCTAGCTGACAGCAGGAAATCCCAGTCTGGGGAGCAGCCGGTGGCTCTGCAGCAGAGCTGAAATCCCGTTATTAGAAAATAATTACTTCATTGGAAAGGTTTACAAAGTGTGCCTGGTTTGCAGGCACACTTTGCAGACCGTTCCCATGAAGAGTTCTTTTCTAATAACGGGATTTCGGCTCAGCTGCAGAGCCTCCTCATGTTGGCTGACACGGATCTCCTTCTGTCAGCGTTAAGCTGACATCAAGAGAGGGGGAGGGAAGGGGGAACTTTGATTGCCAATATCTCTCAAACCATAGGGGTTTGTGGCAATGCAATTCTTTTTTTAGCCTCTACAAATCTATTAAAATATTTTTTGGAACATTACTAACACTTTAAGGAAGTGCTTATTCATATTATGATTATTGTGTTTTTAAAAATACATTAAATTTGCTTGTGATTTTCTATACTGTCTAATTTGCATAAACAGACAAATAAAGCTTTATAACTTCCACTTTATGTACCAAGCAATACATTTGCAATGTGTTGGAGATCTCTATAGCTTTTAAAAGGTTAAAAGTCTTATTTAGATCAATAGTAATGTTTATGTGCCCCCTATTGTGCAAATGGGTAAAGTTGTATATGCTAAAATATTGTATTTTATATACACTATTCTATATGCAATCTCACTACTGATTTATAAATAGGCATCTTTCTCCCTGCTGTGGAATCCAGTATCCTGCTGAGTTTTCCTATTGCTTTGCTGTATTGCTTGCCTCATTTAAATTATATGAACTAATTCCCAGTTTTCTTTCCGCAGTTTTTGTTACCTATAGTCTACTATTAAGACACTGTTCATTTAAATGCTGCCAAATGCATAAAGTTGAGTATTTTATGCATTGCCATATTTATGCATATTGCTGGCTTGGAGGAATGCACAGTAGTAGCCAGTCAAATCTGCTCTCATTATCAGTCTGATACTCAGCCTTTGTATTTCTGTTTGCTTGACCTCTGCTAGTTCTGCATTCCAAGCTCACGGGGGTCTGTACATCTCCATTGTTAGCCTTCTCTATCAAGTAAGTTCAAGGTAACTCTGCTACAAACTTCAGCATAAATGGGAGGGGACAAATCAGTTATTAACTCAAGTCAAGGTTCTATGGCATAAAGTGAAACTTGGATAAAGACACTAGTATGACACAGTGGCCTGCAGCACCACTTTAAAGCTACCTGCAAAAACATTTACTTACCTTACAGCTCTACAGAAATATCCTAAATATGTAGGGATTTGTGGTGTTGTGGTGTACTTAGTGTAAAAATGTGCACTTTCCTCCTTGTCACTTGAGTTATGTCCATCTGAAACGACTGTCTGTGATTTTTCTTTTTTCTTAAAGCAGAACTTACACCTCCTAGTAAGAACAGCCCTCACTTACCTTACTTTGGCTAGAAAATCCCAATGGCCCTATGAATTTTGTCTGTGTGCATTTGATCAGAAGATAACATCTTCAGTCAGCCCAGATGTCATGCACATGGAAGGTAGACATGAATTACAGGCAGTTTTTCAAACTAAAGCAGGTAGGGTATATGAACCTGCTTAACCCTTTGAGTGCCAGAGGGGGTATGTAATGCATTGCTCTGGCATTCAAAGGGTTAATCCTTTAAGATTCAGAGGGGTGTGCAACATGTTGCAAAAAATCCATGGAGGGATCACATACATCTCAAGTGTCCCTCTTTGGGAGCAACAGACCTCTTTGACCTCTGATGTCCCTCTTTTTAGGAGATCAGACTGTATGGTGTGTATAGAAGTGTATAACATTGCCCCATAGCAATGAAACTCATATTAATGTTGGTTTAAACTTCAGTATATCTACGTATAAATTAGGGTTGCACCGATACTGATACTGGTATCGGTATCAGTGCCGATACTGGCATTTGCGAGAGTACTCATACTAGTGCAAATGCGGCCGATGCCAGCACCGATACCCTGTGTCAGGGTCGGTGCTGCAGAGAGGCAAGATGGCAAGATGGGGCATCAAGAGCAGGTGGTGAAAGTGGCAGAGAGGGGGGTCAAGAGGGAGAAAGAGGCAAAAGGGACTAAGGGAGAAAAAAAAAGAGGCAAAAGGAGGAAGGATCAGGAGACAAAAGGAGGGGGGCCAAGAAGAAGCAAAAGGAGGGGTGGATCAGGAGGGAGAGAGAGAGAGAGAGAGGCAAAAGGGTGGGATCAAGAGTCAAGGAGGGGGAGAAATGGGGATCAAAAGGGAGAGAAAAAGCCAAGGCAAAAGGAGGGGGCTCAAGAGGGGGAGAATGAAGCAAAAGGTGGGAGTCAAGAGGGGGAGAAAGAGGCAAAAGGGGAGAATCAAGAGTCAAGAAGTGGTTTGTGTGTATATGTATATATATATATATTTCAAGTACTCACCGATACCAATTACCGATACTTTTTTTTCCGGTCATTTGCCAGGTACTTGGAAAACTGGCAAATGACCGCAAAAAAAGTATCGGTAATTTGTATCAGTGAGTACTTGAAAAAAGCATCGGTACTCGTACTCTGTCTTAAAAATTTGGCATCGGTGCATCTCTATTATAAATTAATACGTGTTAATAAAATACTTTAGTCTTGTTTTAATTCATGTATTCAGTTAGATAAAGAGGTGTCAGTGGGTCATGAATGAACCTAAAAATTCTCAGTAATGCCCTGCTCAAAAGCCACGCAGCCAACAATACCCCTCTTTGCCCATTTGAAATGTTGGGAGGTATGAGATTATTTTTAGGTGTTCTGCTTTTACAGTCATGAAACATACTATATGTTTCTGCTTTTACTTTTATCATTTTTAAAAGATATGAGGATAGTTTGTTTTGTTTTGGGGGTATTAACCCCTTAGTGATGAGATACTGAGACTGAACTGTGAAATTTGAAGTCTGATGAACGCAGTTTCCGTAGACCCGAATGAAGAACTTTCAAACATAACAGTAGGGGTCTATTGAGCCACAAACTTCCTGGTTGTGTTCTAGCCAGATACTATCCAAAGGGATCAGTTTTTAGGAAACACAGCCCCATGTTTATTTGGAGCAAACTTAGTAAAACATGTTGCCTTTTAATTAGTAATGAATATCCTGTTCATGGAGGTAGACATGATATACTTAGTGTCTGTACTCCGGGTCATCAGATTCCTCCCACTGTAGCCTTCCATTCTAAAAAAAAAAAAAAAAAAAAAAAAAAATCTTCAGTGGAAGGCATTTGGGGTCCTAGAGTCCAGCACAATCCTGTCTGTTTCTGTGATATGATATCATACTATCCAAGATTCAATTTGTGAGTCAAAATTATTAATTGCGTCCATAAAAAATGTAATGCTCAGATTGAAGCAGAACTTTCACTCAAATTAAAGTGCCCCCCAAATCTTTATGCACATGGCGATATGCATTTCCGTACTAGTATTATCCTGAATAAGTCCAGCGTTATTGATTAATCCAACTTGTTCAAGATGCACAGGCAGGCATCTTGCTGTACCAACATCTGTGCTCCTGCGCCGTCAGTCCCTTCCTGTACCTTAAGGTGCAATGCATTTCCTCCTAGAGGAGACCAAGACGGACAGTATGTCCGCATTGATACCTGCCTGTTTGTCTCGGACAAGTTGGGTTTCTCAATAACTGCGGATTTATTCAGAATAATACTATTATGGATACGCATATTGCTACGTGCATAATGATTTGGGGGGCACTTTAATTTGAGTGAAAGTTCAGCTTTAAGGTTAGTGTGGGTTTATTATTAGAAGGGATTGGTGTTCATTTAAGAACATATAAAATATGTACGTGTGTGTGCGTGCGTGTGCGCAGTCACTATGCTTTGTATGTATGTGACACAATGCTGTTAGAGTAAGTGTATCAAGCAATACAGTGGAAATCTGCATGGATCTGCATGAATCCAAGTGTTTAAATAAAACTGAAAAAGATCATCCAATCAGGAGATGAGCTTGAAATATTACAAGTCAAATCAGCGATCTCTAGATAATATACTTAATGTTTCTAGAAGAGATTGGCTATAGAAGCGTTAGGTAACGTGAGGCTCACCATTTCTTGCTGGACTACAGCTTCCATCATCCTCCGGTAGCCAACTGCTGCAGGAGGATGATGGGTATTGCAATCCAGAAACAGCTGGAGGGCCTCACTTTGCCCATCCCTGGTTTAGAGTATTAGGCTGATGTACCAACAAGTACTGAAGTAATTCTGGAGCAAACCAGCTGAACTAATGGTAAAAAATAAAAAGTCCCAAACTTACTGTCGACTTAAATGGGGTTTTTAACCCTTTGAGTGCCAGAGGGGTACGTAACACATTGCAAAGCAATGCGTTGAGTATCCCTCTGGCACTCAAAGGGTTAATGATAGCGATGCATTGGAGACCTCTCTAGTATTCAAGGAATTAAACACCCCACTTTAATTAATGGGTATTTTTAATTGTCCGCATGGATAAGTTGGTTGTATCCAGAATTGTTCCAGTTCTTTCAAAGTACATCAGTCTCTCAGAGAAATTCTTTTGCTTTCTTTTGTGACCTAAAACAACATTTTTAAAATGAAAATAAATAGCATGAAAGTGCTTCTCCGTGCTCTGATTTTCCCTGGTCTAGCCAATATTTGTCTTGGTAATTTCAGTTATTGTAGTAACCTGGTACTAAAAAGTAACTCCGGGCAGCTTGAGAGTGTGTAATACTAGTAGTGTTTAAGTTAGAGGTGAGTTTGCGGTCATACAGCACTGAAGGAAATGGCTTCTGAAACTATTAATTAACCCCTTGACTGGTAGATAGGTCCGCAATGCATTGGAGACCTCTCTGTCATCCAAGGGGTAACCCTCTGAGTGCCTGGGGGATAGCCAACAAGTTGATTATCTCCATAACACTCAAAGGGTTACACAGTCAGTGACTAGCAGTGAAAGATTCCAGTGATGGGCTGCATATTATGTGCGTGTAATAGGGCGAGTGTGGCATTATTGTAGTTGAGTGTTGTGGCACAGACCTAGTCAGTTCTTATCCAGACTGGGCAGCTGTCACAGCAGGATGGCATAGGGCCAGGTTCCAGCTGGTTGTGGTTAACCACACTTCCCACACAGGAAGGTGTAGATGTGCAAAGAGATGCTTCCAGAAACATTACTTTCTTTAGGGTAGGGTTCTCAAGCTGGTTTGCTGTAATGGAACATCATTGTTTCACATAATATTCTTATGGAATTTTAATCCTTTGAGTGCCAGAGCGGTATCTAATGCAATGGGTGTTTCACAGGAACCACTGGGCCCCTGGCTCCTGGAGGGGACTGAGGGCCAGCCTCCTGCCAACAGACTATGGACCTAGCCCTGGAACAGGGTATGGCCTCTCACTGAGACTGTTAAACAAGGAACACAAGGAACTGTGGCAACTATGGAAGATATTGGTGTGTTAGAGATATGGGATCTCCTGTCTTCAGACTATTTATACCCAAAAGACTAACAACCATAGACTGCTGGCTTGCTTCCAAGGAAATGTGCAGTTAGGAGTTAAGTATTTGAGTTTGGCCAAGAATGCTGCAAATGTATATTGCAGTCCCTCAAGCCTTTTGTTTCATGTCACTCTCACCCAAGCTCTGTGTGTATTGTAGCCACTCCAGTCATTGTAGGTCTGTGAACTGTACTGAGACCCCCTGTGGTGTGCTAACCTAATCACGTCTGGCACTTTGTATTATGTTGTACCATTTGTTGCTAGCCCTTTTGAGTAGTAATGCAATCATGTCTGTGTTACTGTAATTGCTGAGACCTTCTGTTGTTGGCCCTTTGTCTTGTATATTGTGATTAGATTATCCCTGTGACTCACCTATTGTATCCTGCCTGCCCATGTATTTCACTGTATGTTTTGTGTATAAATATGTGTGGTTTGTTCCAATAAAGTCAGTTGTTATTCTACCCCAAGACACTGGTGTTGTCTGATGCTTGGGGGAAAGTTTGCTGTATGCAGAGTGTGTGCTCTTGGTACCCTGACACTAGTTATGCCTAGTTTAGGGTATATTGCGATATGCTGTTGGATGCCCATCTAGCTCGTAGCAGAAGTGACCATTGACGGGGACACTAAGGCTGGGTGTGCGATGGTACCATCACAGGGTGGGATACCTCTTTGGCACTCATAGGGTTAAAAACAAAAATGTAGTTTAACCCCCTTGGATGCTAGAGTGAAGTGACCAACTATCGCTTTAAAGGGACAGTAATGTCTTAAATATATAAAAAGTCCTATTGTACAGCATAAAATAAGAAATCCATCGGTGCTATTCCAATCTCTCAAACCTTTATGGTCTGAGAGCTAGAACGTTCTAAAGTTTCCTCCTCCCTGATGTCAGCTGTAAAGCTGACAGAAGGAGATCCGTGTCAGCTGACACGAGGAGGCTCTTCAGCAGAGCTGCAGTAGCGAGATTTAAAAAGAATTGCTGCTTTGGAACGGTCTAAAATGTGTTCTTCCAAATCAAGCACACCTTGTAGACCATTCCAGTGAAGAATTTCTTTTTAAATCGCGCTATTGCGGCTCTGCTTAAGAACCGCCTGTCAGTTCCCGGACCAGGAACTCCTGTAGGCAGCTTACAGCTGATGTCAGGAGAAGAGGAGGGTGAGGGGAACCATAAAGGTTTGAGAGATAGGAATAGCACAGATGGATTTCTTAGTTAATGCTGTACAATATGACTTTATATGTAATTAAGACATTACAATCCCTTTAACCCTGTGAGTGCCAGAGTGGTATCCAACACATTGTGTTGCAATGCGTCAGATACCTCTCTGGCACTGATACTTAGGAAGAACGCACACTGCAGAGAGGTAAGGATTATTGTTCAGTCCTGCAGAATGGACATTTCATGTGTGTCATGTATTTAAAGGGATATTTGTCTCTTTTGTTCTACTTGGAGATATTGTTCCCAATATGTTGGAGAGCTCTCAAGCATCCAAAGGATTAACAAAGAATCATTATCAAATATATTTCAATGCAGAAAGTAAAAGAGATAAAAACCATCAAACTGACTTCACATATTCTGCAAGTGCATGATTTGTAAAGGCAATTTTCTTTTTACACTTTTCTGTCTTTTACATTGAGCTCCCTGAAATTCTCTTTCCTCAGCTTTTTGTTAGTAACTGTGTAAGCAGGCATAGTGATAGAGTGTAACACTATCCATGCAGCAAAAACACCTGACTCCACTAAAGTATACACAGCACTCTGTGATGCAGGGATTGTTCTACATTGTATAACTGTCCCGTCCCTAAGTTCAAAGTTCAAAAAATATGAAGATGAAAAAAGTGATAAAAAGTATAGGAAATTTGACTTCACCTATTCTGCAAGGGCTTAATGTGTTAAGTAAAAATAAAATGTTACTGTCTATTTAAAGCTTTATGAAATCCTAGAATCTGAATGCTGTAAGTCCAAGCATGTGAAGAAATGCATCAAAGAACTTATAGCATGCAAGGTGACTTAAACCTTTGAGTGCCAGAGGGGTACGCAACGCATTGCAGAGCAATGTGTTGCGTACCCCTCTGGCACTCAAAGGGTTAACCCCTTGATGACCAGAGAAATGTTGGCCTTTTTAGTAGGTCATTGTTCAACCATATTTTCACTCTAATTCATTTAGTACACCCACACAATATATATCCTATATAATAATTCTCTAAAATGTTTGTAACAATGCAGTCATGCTCAGTAGAGACTGCCCGTGAAGGGGGCGCTCCAACTGTGCATGACTGCCCCGCAACCGGCTGGCACTGTATCAGCCATGGAGCGGGCAGTCTCTACTGTGCATGACTGCCCCACGACCGGCTGGCACTATATCAGCCATGGAGCGGGCAGTCTCTACTGTGCATGACTGCCCCACGACCGGCTGGCACTATATCAGCCATGGAGCGGGCAGTCTCTACTGTGCATGACTGCCCAGCGACCGGCTGGCACTGTGGCCCGTGTACACAGGTTATTCAACTAGTGTGTGTGTGTGTGTGTGTGTGTGTGTGTGTATGTATGTATATGTGTATGTAAATATATCTCCTATATAATAATTCGCTAACAATATTTGTCAGTAGCCATCATGCGTAGTAGAGACGGATGCGTGCGCTGCAGTAATGCTCATAGAGACTGCCCACACAGCGGCTGATACAGAGCGGGGTGCTCCGTATCAGCCGCGGCATGTTCTGGAAGTCTCTTTGAGCATTACTGCAGCACCGCCAGTGTTAGCACGTGTACACGGGCTTTAAAACTAGCGTGTGTGTGTATATATATATATATATATAGAGAGAGAGAGAGAGAGAGAGAGAGAGAGAGAGAGAGAGAGAGAGAGAGAGAGAGAGAGAGAGAGAGAGAGAGAGAGAGAGAGAGAGAGAGAGAGAGAAATGGCGATATACCATGAAACCAGTGCACTCACAGGACTTGAAAAAAAGTGATTTTTATTTTGTCAACGTTTCGACCCCCTGGAGGGCCTTTATCAAGGCCTCCAGGGGGTCGAAACGTTGACAAAATAAAAATCACTTTTTTTCAAGTCCTGTGAGTGCACTGGTTTCATGGTATATCGCCATTTCTCTTCTTGTATTAGTTTTACCAATAGCACCCTGGCAGTTGTTAAACATTTTTTGCTTTGCAAGGAGTGCCCAAATATATATATATATATATATATATATATATATATATATATATATATATATATATATATAAACTTTTTTAAGGATAATTCAGGCTTTCTTTTTATGCCGTATTTATATGTACAGCCCATCTATAAAAAGTTGGAAAAAAAAAAAAAAAAAAAATATAGGTTTCCTGTGATGATTTGTGCTCCGTTAGGGATTTTCATCCCTGTTAAAAAATGCACTAGGTCCCTCTTTCCAATATTTTTTTACTCCTCACTTTCTTATGCCTCTTTCTCTTACTTCGCTATTCATTCTCATTCTCTCACTCATTCTCCCTCCTTCTACCTTCCCCATTCACTATCACTTCCATTTTTACTTCATACATCTATAATGTTGTTTTTCATCTATATTGTAGTCTTCAGTTTTTTTTAGCCATTATTAAATATGTGTTTATTTTTAGCTTTTTGTTTTCAACTAGAACATTTTTTATCTGCTTTAGGTTTTTTGGTTAATGTTTAATGTGATGCCTGCTTCCTTTTCTATGAGATTATGATTATGCTGTGTGTAATCATTACATGTACATTATGCAAACATTATCCAGTGCACTTCAGTAATGTCCTGTTTGCTACCATAATTGAAGTTGTGAAAGGTTCCATGGCGTGTGTATGTATATATATATATATATATATATATATATATATGTATGTATATATATATAATGGTTTACTTTTAAAAGGTCGCACACAAAAGAACTGTCATGATGTCAGCTCCCAAAAAGGTCCCTGGACTAATGTAAAGCTGCACGATTAGACCTGTTATTGGATATGCCCCCAGTGTCTCATGAGGTACAACTTTAGTACTCCTGGAATAATAATGATCAGTGGCTCAACTCCCTTCATGCAGCCTTCTCTCCCAGTTTGCGTGCATTGCGCCTTTTTAAGAGACAACATGAGAATGTCACGCTTATATGCAGGACGAGATTCTCATGTCGCCCTTTTTAATCCATGCAATGGTGTGTAGCCGCACGATATTTAAAACGCACCCATTTAAAAGAATAATATATATAATATGCCAAAGTCTCTACACACACTGTAGTTCAAAAGTCCTTTGCCTGGATACCAGTCTAAATCCAAAGAAGAATTGCGCTCACAGGTCACTGTGAAAAAGTGGATTTATTCCATTAGATTGATTAAATAAATCTTCACTTTTTTCATTGTGGATTAGACCTGTGAGTGCAATTTTCCTCTGGATTTTGATACTAAATCGGGACAAAAAGCACTTAAGATCAATGGAGACTTCCTGCATCACTTGTGTTTTCGCTAGTCCTGAAGAACTACAAGAACACATCAAAGAACTACAACAGTAAAGCAAAAATTGGCAAGCATTTGGAAAATTTAGTAGTGCTGTCTACCACTCTGCCTCAAGGCAAAGGTTTTTCACCAGTGTGTCCTCCCAGTTCTTATGTATGGCTGTGAAACATGGGGGACTTGGATAGGGAGATCTGTGATAACCCCACCACCTCTCCTACCTTTTCCTCCTTTTTTTTAGGGCAGTCACTACCTTCCCTCTGCCGATAAAGTCCTGATTGCGTTGTGATGAGAATCACATCATTTGGACACTCCTACCTCCAGCCCTAATTGTTATTCCAGGGGCTGCTGACATCAGAGTTCCCAGGTTTCACGGTGGCGGGCATTACCAAGGCATTATTGTTGCAATGGTGTTACTGGTGTGAAATGGGCCTTTACAGCTGTAGTACTGAATTGATTTTTTTTGTTTCCTTTTGGCACTACAGTTGCTCTTCTCTATAATAATCAAGTGTTATTGCCTTTATGTACACTAATTTACCCACTGATATGTCTTTTTTATTTGAAAGCTAAAAAAAAATACTTTGTAGTACTTTGATCAAGGATCATATGACTGACTGACTGACTGAAACTACCTTTTGACTGCCAGAGGGATCTGCAGGTGTAAATGAGACTGCTCCAGAATAAGCCAGATATATCCACATACATAAATGAAAAGCAGACCAATTGTGGGGCAAACAAACTGTTCCACAGGTCACAGGTACAATTTCTTATTGATTTAAGTGAGTATTTCAAATGTTCATGTGCTGGAGAGGTGTGATGGTCTGATTAAAGAGCACCCAATGTAAGCTGCCTGTATGATACTTTGAAGAGGGGAATCTCAACAAAGAGGAAACAGACTGCTATTAATATGTATAACAGATAACAAGAGATACTGCTGAATAGGCCTCAGTGAGCAATGTGCTAGGGTGCTCTTGCTTGGGAGTGTAGCTAGTTGGGGGAGTCTGCTCTAGGGAAGCCTTGCTGCTGCCTAGGCCAAGTTAAAGGTGCTGGCTGTGAAGCCATATAGCTGGATGACAACCCTAGATACAGCAGCTACTCATCGAGACAGGAATCTAGAATGGTAACCTACTGGCAGTATAGTTGTTTCTGTTGAACACTGGGACAGGAAGGAGCAGGAACCAGGAACAGCTAAGTTGATGCTCGACAGGGTGGTTGATGGAGTCCAACTCGACGGGGTGGTCGATGGAGTCCAGCTCGACGGGGTGGTCGATGGAGTCCAGCTCGACGGGGTGGTCGATGGAGTCCAGCTCGACGGGGTGGTCGATGGAGTCCAGCTCGACGGGGTGGTCGATGGAGTCCAACTCGACGGGGTGGTCGATGGAGTCCAACTCGACGGGGTGGTCGATGGAGTCCAACTCGACGGGGTGGTCGATGGAGTCGAATTCAACTGAGGAAGAGTGGTTGACAAGCCAGGTCAGTAACAAACGAGCAGAGACGGTACCAGGGATGAAGCAAAGAGAAGTCTGACAAGCCGGAGTCAAAACAGGTCGGGCAAAGGCAGTACATAGGTAGCAGGCAGAAGAAGGGAAGGAAAGCTGGGACGTATACTGGAACAAAACTGAACTAGGTCACAACAGGAACGTTTTGAGCGTGCACACACAAAAGGCATCGGCACTTGATAAAGGCTCAGCAAGAGCTTCAGAGAACAAGGCAGGAAAGATAAACCAGGAGAAAGAATGCCAGGAAAACCCCAAAGAGCAGGGAAGGACATGACAGTGGGACTTTAGTAATTTTTCAGTTGGTTTGCCCTAGAATTTCTCTTCTTTCTGCATATGGCCCCCCAGTGTGTGGTAATAATAATTCATATAAAATTCTAATGGTGTACACCAGTGAAGGGTTAAATAAATTAATAAAACGGAATGAAATTATTCCAGGTTATTGACTTCCTGGTCCTCTCTGTGTGCTGCTATGAACAATGCTCTGCTTCTTTCTCTTGTAGTACATCTGTCATTCCTTGTCATATTTATGGCTTCCCCTGTAACCAAGATCATTAAGTAACAGCAGGAAGAGGAGGGAGGGGGTATTCAGAAGGGTGCTATATTGGTACCACGATTTCCTTTTAGACAATGGCAATGAAAAGAATTGAGGAAATGTTTTTGACAGATACGATTTTCCTGAAAGATAATGTACAGTAGCCTCCTTGGAATTGACAAAGTAGTAAACAGCTGACTGGTCTATCCCTCTTGTCTTTAACACACCACTCACACCTTCCCTTGACCTCACCAAGCAATGCATATGATTAAAGCACATGTAATGTGCTTTAAAACTATGCATTCTTCTCCCTATAAGTGAAATACAGTTTAACCTATTATGTGTTTATTTATTTGGTTGTTAGTGGAAGGCATTAAAGTGGAAATGTCACCTCTTAATTTTTTTTTTTTTTTTTTTTTTTTACATATTTGCAATCTTCATTCAAAACTGCCTATGTATCACATACCTCCCAACATTTCAAATGACCAAAGAGGAACACTTTTATTTAACCCCTTAGTGACCGTCCGCGCACGCACGAGGCCGGCACTTAACAACGTTTTTTTTTTTTTCCCATTATAGTGAATTACATCCAGGATTAGCAGGTACATCCTCTGTCACTAAGTGACATTTTTGCGTGACGTACCTGGTAAGTCCATTGTTGCGATGGGGCTAAGGAAGTGTTGCTGGAGGTGCAACTGGTAATGGAGCATTACGGCAAATGTTTAGGTTACTTCAGGACCTATTGACAGCTCTTTATATAACTGAATAAATTATTTTTACAAGAACAAATTATTTTATTTGCACAGATTAATTTATAAACACATACTGAAGTTTAAACAAACTTTAATGTAGGTTTTATTGGCAGTGAGTAACATGATACACATTTATACACACTGCACATTTTGATTTCCTAAAAAGATGGACATTTGGGAGGTATGGAACCATCAAAAGTCCAGCAGATGAATAGTTTTAAGAAATATTCACACTTTTATGTCTGAGAAAACGAAAGTCTCCTGATGCAGCACAAATTAATTGGCATATGAAAAATAACTGAAAAAGCTTAATTAGCAGTGGCGTAACAATAGGGGGCACAGGGGTCGCACCTGCAACCCTGTGAACCCATCGCCACTCGCCTGCAGCCCATGCCCGTAGCAGCTCAGCTGATCTCCCGGCGCTCTAGTAATGCAGAGCACTGGGAGATTACATCATCTCCCAGCGTTCTGCATTACTGAGAACTGCGCGGGAGTGGGTGATGGAGGTAGAGATGGACATGGGGCAATGTGAAGATGGGGGGGGGGCAGGGGCAATTTCTGCACAAGGGCCCGGTGGCTTCTAGTTACGCCACTGTTAATTAGTGTATGAAACCATGATGAAAATCTTCATTAGTATATGAAACCGAACAAATACCGTCACTATCACGTGATACCAAGTATGAATATCTTCTTAACTGTACTGGTCTTAACTGGTCTTTTGGCTAACGTTACATAGAAATGCCATCTAGCAAAAGAAGGGAAGGTCATACAGTAATGTACAAAAACCATGTGTATTTATACAGTAGTGTGCAAAAGTCTTAGGCAGGTGTGAAAAAATGCTGTAAAGTAAGAATGCTTTCAAAAATAGTGAACAATAATATTTGGTGTGACCATCCTTTGACTTCAAAACAGCAAAAATTCTTCTAGGTACACTAGGAACTTGGTAAGTAGGTTGTTCCAAACCTTTTGGAGAACTAACTGCAGTCCTGTGGATTTAGGCAGCCTCAGTTATTTCTCTCCATGTAATCCCAGACAGACTTGATGATATTGAGAACAGGGCTGTGTGGGGTCCATACCATCACTTCCAGGACTTCTTGTTGTTCTTTATGCAGAAGATAGTTCTTAATGACTTTGGCTGTATGTTTCGGGTTGTTGTCATGCTGCAGAAAACAATTTGGGACATTCAGATGCCTCAATGATGGTATTGTATGATGGATAAGTACCTGTCTGTACTTCTTAGCATTGAGACCATTAATTCTGACCAAATTCCCAACTCCATTTGCAGAAATACAGCCCCAAACTTGCAAGGAAACCTCAACCATGCTTCACTGTTGCATGCAGACATTCAATCTTGTACCGCTTTCTAGCCCTTCTGAGAACAAACTGCCTTCTGCTACAACCAAATATTTAAAATGTTGACTCCTCAGTCCAGAGCACCTGCTGCCATTTTTCTGTAACCCACTTCCTGTGGTTTCGTATAAAGCTGAGTCACTTGGCCTTGTTTCCACTTGGAGGTATGGCTTTTTGGCCGCAAGTCTTCCATGAAAAACACTTTTGACCAGACTTCTCTGGACAGTAGATGTGTGTACCAGGGTCCCACTGTTTTCTGCCAATTCTGAGCTGATTGCACTGCTGGACATCTTTAGATTGTGAAAGGAAGTAAGCATCATGTGTTTTTCATCTGCTGCACTTTCTTTGGCCGACCACTGTGTCTGTGGTCCTCAGCATTAACCGTTTCTTTGTATTTCTTCAAAAGAGCTTGAACAGTACATCTGGAAACCCCTGTCTGCCTTTAAATTTCTGCCTGGGACAGACCTTGCTGATGCAGTATAACTACCTTGTGTATTGTTGTGGTGATCAGGCTTACCATGGTGTATGACTTTTGACATTAAACATCATCTTGTTAGAGGAGTTTGGCTGTTCCTCACCCAGTTTTATTCCTCCTACACAGCAGTTTCTGTGTCAGTTAATGATTGTGTTTCAACCTACATAATAAATTGATGCTCATTAGCATATGTTTGTATAATTGTTTATGCCTACAAAATCCCGGACTTTGTGCAAGCATACCGAAAAGAATTGATGCTGTTTTGAAGGATGGCTACACCAAATATTGATTTGATTTAGATTTTAATTCTGTTCACTTACTTTGCATTTTGTTAATTGATAAAAAATAAACCATTATGTCTATTTTTGAAAGCATTCTTACTTTACAGCATTTTTTCACACCTGCCTAAAAGTTTGCACAGTACTGTGTGTGTATATGTGTATATACATACAATATTACACTTCAGGTCTTATGTAATAGATAAACAAAAAGAGATTAGATGAAAAGGAACAATCCACATAGCAGTCAACTCCAATCCATCAGATAAGTTACATCCATAATTAATATCTATTCCCTGTTCTCCCAGTACCAGTCTTCAGACCACTGTGTATTGAAGCAATAGTGCACTAAAATATGGGTAGCAACATGACCCAATGCATTTCGCTGTGTTAGCAGTTTCATCAGGAGCTATTAATGTGAAAACACCGACTCCCCAATGCTGAGATGTTTTATTCAAAAGTCATTGCAGCAGGTGCATTATCTCAATGGGCTGAAATTTTACAGTGGCACTGTTGCTACATCATCCTATGGAAAGTTTTGGTCAGTTGACCATAAACCTCCATAGGATGGTGTAGTAACAGTGCTACCATGACATTTCAGGCCATTGATATATTGAACCTACAAAATGCAATTCTGAGCTGCAATATCATTTGAATGAAACACCTCTCGGCAATGGGAGTACCCTTGATGTACTCAGGAGGATACACCATACAATATATATTTTTCCATATATTAAGTGTTACTATGCTTTGAACTACTTATCCTCTTATCTAACTGGTCCTTCAGTGTCTCCATTGCCACCTCTTTGTCTTCCCCAAGGTTCTGTTGTAGGACAGCTTCTGTTCTCTCTACACAGTAACAAAACAGATTGCCTCTCGGCTATCTCAGACTGCATGGCTCACAGACAGGTCAAACTCAACATGTCAAAAACTGAGCTACTCTGCATCCCACATAGATCTGGCCCACTAATGCCCTTCCAGGTGACAGTAAATGGCACTACCATAACGCCAGTATCAGAACTATGGTACCTAGGAGTGATAATTGATGCTGCCGTTTCATTCTCTACTCGTATTAATGCTATTGCCAAATTATGCCACTTTCTGGTCTTCCTGTCTCCCAACTCTGTACACTTCAATACATACAGAGTGTGGCAGCACAAGTTACTTTACTGTCACCTAGGTTTGTCCCTGCACCCCTCCTCATTCTCCAATCACTCCAATAGCGATCTATCAAATGACTGATATATTAAAAAATACTTCTTCTCTAATCCAAGACCCTTCTCTCCTCTGCCCCTTCCTACAGTTCCACTCTGATCTCCTGTTATACCCCATCCTGCCACTTACCATCAGCCAACAATATTCTTCTCTCAGCTCCTTTTGTGTCTACTTTTTCTCGTATCAAATCCTTTCACGTCGTTGCTCTTTATCTGTGGAATGTTCTACCTTCCAGCCTGTGGCAATGCACTTCTGATCATTTTATAATTACGGACGTTGTACATCCAATGGTCTTATAATTTAGCCATATACGTACCAGAACTCTAGCACTCTGTATGTCTTCCTTCACCGCCTTAGATTGTAAGCTTTTGAGCATGGGACCCATTTCCAATATTTCAATTTGTTAGGCACTTGTCACCCTGTATTGTCCAAACCCTTAAACTGTAAGGCTTTTCCTACACTTGTGGTGTTATATAAATAAACATATTAATTCATATATAAATGGTAGGTAACCTTGGTTCTCAAGCATGATCAACAGTGTATGTTTCCAGGATCTCTTTTCTTGAATACTGGTGAACCAGTTAAAGGTGCAGTCATTTTAATTATACCCATCTGTGATTAAGCTGAGAAATCTTGGAACACGCTATAGCGATCTCTTACTTCCACCTACCTTATCAGGTTTTAACCCTTTGGGTGCTACAGAGGTAGCCAACACATTGTATTGCAATGCATTAGCTACCTCTCTGGCTCTCAAAGGGTTAAGCACTCTAAAGGGTCATCCCTTTAGCGTAGCCTACCACCCAAAACATAACATTTTCCTTACTCTGTCTTTCTCTCTCCCTCTCTCAACTCTACCACAACAACGTCTTTATTCCATGCATCCATATCTACCCTATGACTAACCTTCCAACTGGTCTGTGTATACTGCTCTATAAATCTACCACCTATCATCACCTCATGTTTATCTTGCTCCTCTGTTCCCTGTGAAGTATAAGGCTCTCCCCACTTTCTTCTGTATGTGTATGTACGTTACACTGATTTTTTTTTTGTATAGTGACCTCTTTTGTACAGTGTTATACATAAAAGAAAAGGAGAATCTCCTGAAAACATGCACTGCTGGCAGCTCTATGATCAGAGTTGGCTACCCATGGAATATATGCTTGTGTACAAAGTAGAAACAAAGTATTATTTAAAAAAAATACTATAATCTGTTATGTGCAAAAAATGTGCAATTACTGAACACTCCAGTTGCATCATGTGGAGAAATTAAAATACTCAATCATTTTAAATGAGGCTTTTTACCTTTTATATGCAAAAGAGGTCTCCAGCTAATGGCGTCTCAATGTGTTGAAGAACTTTTTAGATATTAATGTATTAAGAGCCCCGTTTAATTTAATGGAACTTTTATCTGTCTGTGGTGCAATTGGTTTATCCCAGAATTGTTCCTCTTTCCTTTGTAACATACAGCTTTATGTGTAACACCACCACAAATCATAAACTGATAGAAAAACAGTGTAAAATCTGGACTTTGGTATACGGATGTAGAGAGACCAGAGAGGAGATGCGTGAAGTTGTGATAAGGAAGATGAGACAACTTCCCAAGTATGATAAGCTCTCCAGTTCCTATGTTGGTCTATGGGGCCAGTGCAGTAAGAGTTAATCTGGACAGGTGTTAATGCATAGGCTTTATTGAATAACTTAGGAACTGGAGGATTCATCACATTGTCACCTCTTTGAGGTTGATGTCCAAAGAACAGCTGGAGTAATTCTGCGGTAAACAAATTACACCATAAGGGGCAAATAAACATTAAAAATATTCCTATTGCTTTCCCCCCACATGGTAGAAAGATCTCCAACACTTCTCCAACAGATTCATGGGGTTAAAGGTCCCTTATAAATCAATAAGAATTTATTTTTTAATTTTTTCCCTATGACACAGTTGGTTTACCCAGAATTATTCCATTTCTTCATAGTACATCTGCCTCTTTGTCATATTTTTAACAAACCGTAGTGCATAACTCAAGAAACCAGCTACATCTCACTGAGGAGGCCCAGAAAATGCTGAAACACCCATCTGGAGTTGTTCAAGTGTTCTGGGGCAGAGGGAAATTACTCTGTTTTTGGGAGTGGCTGCACATATGGGTGAAGTCTGTTCCATATCAAATAGGTATTTCTCCTTTATAAAGCACTAGATGGCTAAATGGTGATATTCCTATATGATGAATAGTCAAAAAACAAGCAAGTGCTGTGCTTTTGTTTGTCGGTGAAAAGCCCTTCTCCATGATCCTCTTTAGTGTACACCTACATGATCTAATTGTTTAACCCTTTGAATGCCAGGGAGGTATCCAGTGCATAGCAATGGTACTCAAAGGGTTACTTTTTAAAATCTGCTAGGACTAAGGCGTTAGAGTTCTATCTCCCTTGAAAGAAATCACTCAAATTGCCATATTTGTCAAAGGAGCCTCATTATCACATACATTATAGAAGACCATTGGAAATGGAAAGCTTTCTCTCACTGGAGATGGACGTATCACACCATGGTCCAAATTTTCCTCTTCTGTATTTGTTTTGGATCATGACTTACCAAGCTAATAAGGATCAAGTTTGATGCCGATTATGACAGAAAAAACCCCAACAAGTAAACCTTACGATTATATCTGATATATGTGCCCATGTACCAAAGTCCAGATTTTCCACTGCTTGTATCAATTTTTTTAAGTTATGGAGCAACAATAGGAGGGGATATTGGCTGGGGATGATGAAAGTTGTAGTTTCCAACAAATGGAGATCCAAAGATCAGTGCAGCACAGAAATAAATTAGCATAAAGTGCCAGACTGCATAATTGCCAACTGTCCTTGATTTCCATAGGCAATAATTGGTTTTGGCACCCTGTTCCCAGATCCAGCTGTCCATGGGTTTTATCCCTGATTTTAAAACTTACTTTCAAGCTTTATGCCACTGGTCCCCAACCCTATCCTCAGGAGTACATAATATAAGTTATATTTGGGGTTTCTCTGTTTGTGCATAAGCAAGTTAATTAAACCCTGAGGCTCTAATCAACTCATATGTTCACAAACGGGTAAATCCTAAAGGCACAGCCTGCTAAGGGCCCCTCAGGATAGGGCTGGGAACCACTGCTATATGTGCTTAATGTGCAATGTTAATAGTCTCTGTGGTTCCCCACATAGTAATATTTCGTATTTGTATGATTTATATGTAGTATTCGAGTGTGGTTAATGTATGTTCTGCTGTGCAGGTTTATGCCTGTTGTATGAGGTTTTATCCCAGCTCTGCGGTACACAGTATAATGGGCACTAGTGCTGCTCTGTCATGTGACATACTAGGGGAAAAATGTTGGTACGGATGAGAGTTACAGTATCTTAAGGTAATGTGCCTGTTTTAAGTGTTCAACTAATCTGCTGTTTTCTTTTTGGTTCTTTTTGTGTCCAAAAACAAAATATACTGTTCAGCAATGTTTTTTCTTCCTAAAACGAATGTAACCATGTTTAGTTCAAATGTTTGTTTAATTAGGTGGATTTCAAAATCCTTTTTCTTTGAAGTCTTTTTGTGCAGTGGGGCAAAAGAGAAGGGATGTTGGCTATGGGAGAAAGTAAGAGGGATGTGTGGGGCTGAAAGGGAAGTAGTTCTCACTGCACATCAGGATAAAATGGAGGAACAGTTGACAATCATAAAGGTTATCTTAGTTCTATGAGAGGCTGCTCCTGTACATGTTTTAAAGAGCATTCTCTGTGCAGCTCTTTCCTAATATTTTCTCTTATCTCCTATTCACAGCTAAGCGCCAACGTGCTGATCTTCCTATGCACCAATATTATTGGCATTTGTACCCACTACCCAGCAGAGGTATCCCAGAGACAGGCATTCCAAGAAACACGAGGGTACATCCAGGCCAGACTGCATCTTCAGAGAGAGAACCAGCAGCAGGTCAGTCTGAAGGTCAAACTACTGAATCAGGGGATAGACCACTATTGACTGTCCAGCTGTTGGAGACTACAGATTCCACCTCCCACAGAGGTGGGGGGGATGATGGGAGATGTAGTTCCCAACATCCGCAGAGCTACAAATTGTCTATCTCTCTAGTAGATCCAGGAATAAATAAAAAGCAAATTGGATTTTTATGCATTTTATCATGCATGTCCCCATTTATGATTTAATAACTTTTTTATACATCGTCCAAGAGAAATGTGTGTGTTTTTGTTATGTTTTGGATGAAAGTGAATACTAACCAATGGGGAATTCCTATGGTTTTTCACTGGTATGTTTGCATGTGATGAAATAACTTTTGCTTGTACAAAACGCATTAAAATGTTTTTTTTTTCTATAAGAAAATGTTTGCAATCGATTTTTTTACGACCCAAATTTTCACTTGAAAAGGTATAAGTAGCCGCAAAATGTTTGTGCAGCCATTTATTCTTTTAACCCTTTGCATGCCAGAGGGGTATGCAACGCATTGACCATAGGGAACCAATAATGTTTCCAATATTCTTATTGGTTGAAATGAGGATTTTAACTCCTTGAATGCCAGATAGGTGTCCAGTGCATTCCTTTTGCTGTCCAAAAGCTATAGTGTTAAAAGCTCAGTTTAAGAGCAGATAGATTGAATTGCTGCCTACTAGGGAACATCTTAACTTACTACCAGGTTCAAGTGGAGAATTTACTCGATAGTGGATGCTAAAACACCGTTTTATTGATGGCTACAGTGTCACAACAGCACTCATCATTCCCCACCCCCCATCCTCGATGGCACAGTTACGTCAGGAAAAGATTCTGTGATCCTTGCCCTACTTAAGTCTAGAGCAGATAGGATAAATAGGCAAGTGTCGGGATGCTGGAGGTGAACTCCAGTCATCAATGCAAGCCTTCAAAACAGTCATTTCTAGAATTAATTCAACTACCTCTGCAACGGCTGGGCAACTTGAGTCTTATACAGCACAACTGGACAGCCAGGCAGAGAGACATATAGTAATAACCATACAGATGGAGCTTATATAGAACAGACCAATACATTAAAATGTTCACCTAAGGGGAGTTCGGGAGGACAGATATTTAAGAGAATTTGCCACAGCTACATACCATGCATGTGGTCAGGACCCCTTATTGTGGTGTGAAGATCCTCATGCTTCAGAGATGATTCCATCATAACACTGTTGCAACTGTAGAAGCTGAGGTTGAGAACCTACCACCAGAAGTGACTGCACTGGATGCAGAACAACCACCACTGGATGACACCTGTGGTGCCCCACTGATAACCTGGTTCCCAGCTGGCTTTAGTGACAACGATACTGATGCTATTCCTTTGATTTCTATTTCCTGCCCTGGTGAAGTTGATGACTGGTGGTCCACAGTCCTGGGATAGCAACCACTGGAGTGAAAATCAGAATTATTTACTCCCTGTATATAATAAAACATCATTAGCAATAATTTCTAAGCCCAGGACTATTGACTGGGTCCATTTATAATATGGAGCACTCTATTGCTAGACAATGTTGTGAAACTGCTTTGCTGCTCTTCATTAAGATTCTTGGACTTCCCTGTGTTATATATTGAGCAAAGAAGTCCATTAAGGCTGTCATAAGAATGTTACTTTGAACAGGCAGTGTTATATGTACTGCAAGATTTTGTGTATTGCATTTTAATATTTGTTACAATATATATCTTACAGTGTTATACTTAAAAACATTATAAATGTACTGTACTTAAAAACTTTATGAATTTATATTATATTTTGATCTATGCTACAATATACTCTGGCATATATTATGGTGCTGTTCACATAAATGCAACATTTTCCTTAAATTTTATGTACTTAGCATGCCATATCTATGGTTGTTTATGCCATATGTATACTTGTCCTAACATTGGATATACCATGTCTAATACATTTCAGGTATTGACTAGCTATATTTTGCTAAAAATGTGATATACACCCCCTCCACACACAAACACACACACAACCTTTTTTTGCATCACTCCACACAGGCTAGCATTTCCATTTTCTTTAGCTTACACATAACCTCTCCCTGTACTCTGTACTGGGAGTTAGAGCACTATGATCTCTACTTACTTACTAGGTAATGTCTGGGCTGGATGAGCTATTTGTAAACTCCATTCTTTGAGTTTCTGGAGCTCCCTCAATTTTTGGAGTACATTTATCCTACACAACTTTTATCTTGTAGGTCACCGTGCAAAGGCTAAATTGACCACACAAATGGAGGATGGATCTCAAGCACCTGAGCACACTGAGTGCTGAGGTGATCCACTTTTAAGAAACAAAGTTCTCTATACAACATGCTCCCACATTGCTGGGAACTCACTATATGCTGAATTCACCCTTGTAAACCTAAATGGGCCTCTGCTTTTCAAACACCAGCTCCTATTTGTCTCCACAGTCTGCTGGTGGTTGAACGGTTTAGTGGTCTCATCATAGGAGCAATCCTAAATGTGTGCATGAACCTGCAGCTAGATGCTACTAATTAGAGAGATACCTTCTACTTCCAGCTCTGGTCTTCTTTGTCTGCGCTTCCAGTTTTTGATAAATGGAGAAAAATGTATACTAGTCTCAAGGAATTTAGCTTTTATTTACCACCACATAATTCCCACTCCTAAAGGAACAACTTCATGTTAGATGAATACGAATGCAGTCTGATTTCCCAGCCACTATACCTTCATAATCCATGGTCAGATCACTCAGCCATCCTCCTGATCCTAGAATTCAAAGAACCCATTACACCCATTTGGAGGCTGGACAAATTACTTTTTTTGTTGCTCTCTAAGCACATTGTGGAATATATCAAACTCTGCTTGTAACAAGACACCAACCTATTCCAGATGGGATATTTTGGAGAAATGTCAGAAAATGGTACACATATCTCTTTGATAAGGGAACCCTCCAGAGGAGGTAGCAATAGCTACTGAGCTGTCATGTTTGATAGTAGACTGTAGATGTAATCTGTATCTACATTACAGATGAAGAGCTCAATGTTGGCTTGCTACCGGCAAGAAACTACCCAGGAGCAGATGGATTCACTGATTTGTAGTAGAAAAATTTTAAAGAAGCACTCAGCCTTCATCTTCACAGTCATAGACGCAGGTGAGAACATTCCCATGGAGCTGAATATTGTGATCACAATGTGGTGTACAGTGATGTGAAACCTGTAGCCCAATCAACCTGATTTAATGTTGGTGTTAACCTATTCTTGGTTAAATTGCTGATAATTTTATCAGCCCTGTTGCTGAACATGATGTACAAACACCAAGTCTGCTTTGTCAAGGCAAGCATCTAACAACTTTTGAAAAGTCTGAAATAATATATGGAAATTGGGATAAGAGTGTGGCTAAGCCCCTGGAACTTGATATCAGAAAGGCTTTTGACTTGATATTGTGGCCCTTTCTGTTCAAAACTTTGAAGTGCTATGGCATTTAAGATAGATTAATTTTCTTCCTTAGAACCCTCTGTCAAGAATCAACGTCTTACATCCATCAGACGGGAGCTGAATTTGGGGATGTGAATACTGTGACAGGCAATTGAACCCCTGGTGGCCATGAGCAGAAAAGATTCAAACATACAAAATATTAAATGGCTAGCTATTGAAGATAGTGCCACTGTTTACAAATAAATTCCTTCTTTGCCTGACCCAACCATGGAAATTCCTCTGTCCTCTCTTTAGAACCTTGGACAGACTCCATTCTTTCTCAGGACTAATAATCAACAAACTTAAAGGGATAGTAATACTTTGTTTTATCTTTATTTTATTTTGTAGGCATTAAAAAAAACATGAAGAACGATATAAGTGTTATCTCTCAAACCTTTATGGTTTAAGAGATATTCACAAGCAAAGTTTCCCCCTCCCGCCCCTTTTTCCTAGTGTAAGCCTTCTCTTCTCAGATGTGAATCTGGTTGTAAGACCAGACAGGTAACAGAAGGGGACAATCTTCTTTGTATGAAAACAATGAAAGTCCTTCCACCCATAACAAGTTTTTCAGCTTTTTCCCTTATCTTAATTGAAGATTGTCCCTCTCTGCAGTCTACCTGGGCACCTCCCTTCTGATCTAGCTGAACGGGGGGGATACTTTGCTTGTGAATATCTCTTAAACCATAAAGGTTTGAGAGATAAGACTTATATCGTTCTTCATGTTTTTTTAATGCCTACAAAATAAAATAAAGATAAAATGAAGTATTACTATCCCTTTAAATCAGAGAAGCGAGGTATTACCTTATTATGCTAAGATTATTAGAACCTTTGGAGGACACATTAAATGGCAAATGCACTGTCTGAAATATCTAGGAGTGAAAATTCCTAGGGGCATTCAACTATCCTACCAGGTGAATTATCCATCACTTCTCACCACCTGTATATTTTTAAATGAAATCATGGGATCCTGAGGGAAAGTCCCTGTTTGGGAGGATAACTCTGGTGAAGTCGATCATTCTACCCAAGATTATGTACTACTTTATATGCCTCTCAGTGGGCATTTCGGCATAGGTACTTCAGGGACTCGGTCTAAGTTCATGATAATTATCTGGTGAGACAGAAGAGCAAGGATCAACAGATGAGAATGTTCAGCCATCTAGCTGAGGGAGGTACTGCAGTGCTTCATTTAATTATACTGCAGATCCATTCACAGCCCAACAGACTGAATTTCTTTAAGACCAATCCTATGATTTGAGTGGGCATTGAAGGATCGCAAATTGCCTTTATGCCAGGCTACAACCTGTTCTGGACCTCATCCTTTCATACAAACTAAATCAAGATGAGCCACTATTCAGATCTTTGGCAAGGCAGTGGCTCACATTTAAAGGATTCTGTGTCCCAACCTATTTTCCATGAATAGTAACCCAACCTGGGAGTCAATCTTGGAGAAATATCCACTGGAGGGAATTGACTAAGATCACTACTCTAACAGCAAATATGTAATCAGAATTCAGATGGGGAGTTATTTAAATCAGCTGTTGATGGAATTTGAATGACTTGTGATCAGGTTGAGCTAAACTGTTTCTGCATATCTAAAAGGCTTACCGTTGTATCTGCACTGATCCTGCGCTGGCACCAAGTAACAGCACGAGCAAATGAAGTGGCTCAGTGCAATATCACACAATCAAACTGATAAGTTCGAGAAGCTTGGACTGCATTGGTCCTCACACAGACTTTTATTAAAGGGATAGTAATACCTGAAAATAAGTTTATTTTATATTGTAGCCCTTACAAAAACCATGAAAAATGATATAAGTCTTATCTCCCAAACCTTTATGGTTTGGGAGATATTCAGAAGTAAAGTTTCCCCTGGAGTGATGTCATTGCTCCACCCTTCAGATTTGGAATCCAGTCGCCCAACCAGCAGTGCCTCTCCAGAAGTGCTGAGATCATGATCTTTAAAAAGAATTTCTTAATTGGAATGGTCTACAAAGTGTGCTTTCAAGCCAGGCACACTTTGTACACAGTTCCAATAAAGTAGTTCTTTTCAAAGATCGTGATCTCGGCACTGCTAAAGAGCTGCCGGTTGCTATGTGGACCGAATTCCAAATATGTCCACTAGATGGCAGACTTGGCTGAAACAGCAAGGAAAAGTGAACAATATTATATTTTACATATGAATATTTCCCAAACCTTTATATCATCTTTCATGGTTTTTTAAGGGCTACAATATAAAATACATTTATTTTCAGGTATTACTATCCCTTTAATCATGAGCTGTTGAATGGACCCAGGTGTCCTGTAGAATATGGGGGACTCTCTCTCTCCCCCTCCCCTGACTCGCCCCATTTTCATCTACACCACAGTTTCAAATCCTTAGGGTGGCAATATGGTAACGTCAATGTTGATGTTACCACAGTGGTGTTATTTCTTATTAATATGCATGTTGTACTTTTCTCTTCATGCTCTGTACTTTGTGTAATGTCTAACTCGTATAAATGCATCAATAAAATATAGGTTTTAAAAAAAGCTCCATTTAAATCAATGGTTATAATAAATATGTAATTTTGTACTGAAAAAGCTCTCCAGAACATACTTGAAAACGAGAGAAATTTAAATTATTCTCCCTGGTAAAACTCTAAATAAATAAATTTGTCCTTCCCCACTATGGTGTTTTGCTCTAAAAATGCTGCAGTTGCACTTTGTGCATATGGCCCTGTGTGTTTAACAGCGTGTTTTTGTGTGTGTGTGCGTGGATGGTGGATTTTTTTCTGTAGCCATAAATTCCCTATTAGTTCAGTACTCAATTACAGAATGAGATTACCTACTTTTTATTTACTTATTTATTTTTTAATTATCACAATTTGCCCTTATACACTTCATGGTCACCTCACTCTGTGACCTCCCTTTATACATACTAACCCTTCATACTCTCTTAAAGGGATAGAAACCCTTTATTTTGATTTTGCCTATTCTGCAAGTGCATAATCTGTAAAGTCGAATCTCTTATACTTTTATTCTCATAACCTTTTCTGGACATGTGAGTAATTCATTATTCAGGCTTTATCTGATCAAGTCAGAGAACAAAGCTGTTCTAAGATTAGCTTGCCCAACTAACTACTAAATCAAAAAGTACAACATTTTAAGTTTAAATAGATACATTTAATTAGACGAAAATCTGTTTAAGTAACAGGTCCATTTTAAAGGTGTCTTTCTGGAGTTCCTCATACTCTTGCAGTCATGTTGGGTACTTTATATGTCTGTTACTGGGGTCCTTGGAACATTTTGGGCTGTTTGGTAGTTTTTAACCCCTTCCTTGCCATGATATCCTGACTTGGGGGATATTTTTTTCTCATTTCCTTTTGAGTCAATGTGTTTTCTATCCTTTATTAGATGTTCTGTATCTGTTTTGGTGCTTCTCACACACTTTTTATTTTTTACATTTTAATTGAATCCCTGCATAGCAGCAATGCTCCATTGACTCCTATGAGACAGACTTTTTTGAGACATATCTCTGCAACCGGTCCACGTACCAAGTTGAGAGAGGGCTCATTCTTCTTGTCACCCTTTGACCTACATTCTGGCTCACATCCTTAATGGCTTGGGGGTCTCTGGGGGGTTCTGGTGCTGCATTTGGTACTTTTTTTTTTTTTTTTTTTTTTTTAAAGAGAAACTACATTTCCAATAGATGCCTGTTTTAGTGGGCTGTTTGCTGATTGGCTCTGAATTCAGTTGCCATTTCCTTTCTCTCTTTACATGGATTCCTTTACTCTCCTACTAAGGTTAACCCTTCTTTGCCAGATACATACTTTTTGGGCTCTCTGGGGTGAAATCCTTGATCTGAGTGACAGTATTTGGGTTCCCTATTCTGTAGACTTTATTCTCCTGTTAGGATGTTGGATTCTAAGGGACAGGGGGCGAGGCCTAAGGATGCAGGGGCTTCTCTGACCCCCTTTGCTTATTGTTCCTCATGCCAAGCGGGTCTTCCCAGAGAGTACTCAGGTCACTTATGCCCCTCATGTGCTGTGGCCCCTGCTTCTCCGCCAGGGCCCTCCAGCCATAAACAAGAGCCAAATTGGGTTAAGGACTTTTAAGTCCTCTATGGCACAGTTTCCTCTTTCCCTTCAGGGGGTCCTCCAGTCCTGGAAACCCCCCACTTCCTTCAGGTTTGTGGCCTCTACAGCCCCTGGAATTCCTGATTTGTCAGCAGAGTCTGAAGGGGCTTCTTCCCAGTTTCATGGCAATCGCTTTGAATCTGACCCTGAGTCCTCTGCTGAGGGTCCCATTAAGGTGGTTTTAGCTAGTCTTAACATTCCTGTTAATCCTGTAGAGTCTCAGTCTGCTTCTGACATCTTTTCAAGGTGTAAGAAGACCTGTACTGTTTTTCCACCTAATCTCACTCTGGATCAAATTATCCTGTATGAGTGGAAGACTCCTGACAAGTGTCTCACTTTTTCCAAGAGATTCTCTAAGCTGTATCCCTTTGCTGACACAGCTTTGGCTCAGTGGGCTACCCCGCCTCAGGTTGATTCCCCTATTTCCAGACTTTCAAAATCTACAGCCTTGCCCGTTGCGGTTGCTTCGGCACTTAAAATCTGACAGATAGGAAGTTGGAGGCTATCCTTAAGGCTGTCTTCACTGCCATTGCGTCCTTGAGGTCTACCTTGGCTGCCGCATGGGTTAATACAGACATAGTTGTTTGGACTGAACAGCTGACTGATGCTGTCTGCAAAGGTGCCCCTAAGGAGGACCTTTTGCCCATTTTGGCAAATATTTCTGAGGCTCAGCATTATATTACTGATGCCCTGTTTGATGCCATTAGGCTTGAGGCTAACACCTCCACCTTCTCTGTGGCTGCAAGATGTACGCTGTGGCTTAAGATTTGGTCTGCTGACCTGATCTCTAAGAAATCACTAGTTTCTCTTCCATTTCAGGGTACATCCCTCTTTGGCCCTGAATTAAAGAACATTATTAGTGGGGGTAAGAGCACTTTGTTGCCTCTAGTTCCTAAGTGCAATCCTCAGACGAGGAAACAGCATCCCTTTAGTTCTCACCACAGTAAAGTGCAAAGGCTGAACCTGGTGCCGCCTCAGGCCACCACCCCGCGTTCCACCCCCAAGTCCAGGCAGCAGTGGAGGTCCAAACACACCTCCACCAAACCTGCTTCAGCATGACTCGACGAATCCTGGTCCGCATACACCTGTAAGTGGTCATCTTCATTATTTTTTGAGTACTTGGACAGGCTCTGTTGCGGATCATTGGTTATTGTAGGTGGTTTCAGGAGGTAACAGGATTCCCTACCTTCCTTCAGATTCTTCCCTTCTCGCTACCCTCAGGGACAGGAAAACTCAGTCTTTTCACTGGAGCAGTTCAGGGTTTCTTGGACAAGGGAGTCCTAGCTCCGGATTCCTCAGACAGAGAGAGGTTTCTTTATTTTATTGCAACCTCTTCGTTGTTCCCAAGGATGGCGGCTTCTGTCCTATCCTAGATCTCAATTCATTTGTGGTCCGTACTCACTTCAAAATGGAGTCCTTGCGCTCTGTCATCACAGTGATGTGTCCAGGGGAATTTCTGGCAGATCCAAAGATGCAAGGATGTGTACCTGCACATTCCAGTTCATCTGGACAGTCAGAAGTGCCTCAGGTTTGCTTGCACCTTGGGGCACTTCCAGTTCACTGCCCTAGTCTTTAGGCTCGCCACGGCTCCTCAGGTGTTTGCCCGGGTTTTGGGGGCATTGATTGCCTTCCTGCACACCAAAGGGATTCAAGTAACTCCTTACATGGACAACCTTCTCTTGAAGGCTCCCTCCAAGGATCTCCTGAACCATCAGGTCCAAAACTGTTCACAGATCCTTCTCCAATACGGATGGATCCTGAATATGGATAAGTCTGCTCCAGTCCATTCTCAGGACCTGGTTTTCCTCGGTCTCTGGTCCGACACTCATCAGGGCATGGTTGCTGGTTTTTCTAGCAGATCACGCCCAAGATGTCTCGCTCTCTGGAGTGGAATTTTGCTCCAGCAAAGAAATTCTCCTTGCTGGTGAGCAAGATGATTTCTACCATGGAGGCAGTTTTGTACTCCATGGCTCACACTAGGGAGCTTCAGAGGTTTGCCGGGGGGATCCGGCCCTTCTGGATCATCCCGCCTCTATTGCCCTAGAGGTGAAGCTAGGCCTCCACTGGTGATTGGACAGCTCCAACCTGAGGAAAGGGAGACCCTTTGTGATGCAGTACTGGACCATACTAACGACGGATGCCAGCCTGTTTGGTTGGGGAGCCGTCCTGAGTCACCTAGGTGTCCAGGGTCATTGGTTGATGGAGGAAGTGTCCTTCCTGTCAACATCCTGGAGCTCAGGGTGATTCTCCATTATCTGGGATATTGGTCCTCCCATCTGAGGGGATGCCCAGTCTGCATCCAGTCAGACAATGCAACAGCTGTCACCTACATCAACAAGCAAGGAGGCACTAGAAGCACAGCTGCTTGGTTGGAGGTCAAGGCTGTTTTAACCTGGGCAGAGGGGCATGTTCCTTCCATCTTCCCCGTGCACATTCTAGGTGTAGATATTTTCTTGGTAGATTTTCTCAGTCGCCAAACAGTGGACCATGGGGAGTGGGAACATCCAGAGGTTTTCAATCTGTTGGTGCAGAAATTGGATAGACCTTATGACCACCTGGAATGACTGGAAGGTTCAGTTCTTTTGCTCTCACTGAAGGGATCCTCTGGCGTTCACAGTGGATGCCCTGTCAATTCCATGGCGATTTCATCTGGCCTACATTTTTCCTCCACTTCCTCTCCTTCCCAGGTTGTTGAGGAAGATTCGGATGGACGGTGTGCTGGTCATTTTTGGACCACACAGCCATGGTTTGCAGATTTGCTGGCATTGGCTGCCCAGACTCCGTTTCCTCTGCCTTACAGACCTGAACTCCTCCTCCAGTGTTACCTCTGGGGAGAGGATGTGGACAGTTGGGCTTTAACGGCATGGCTGTTGAAGCCTCCATCTTGAAGAGTACTCGCTTTTCTCCTTAGGTGGTCTCCACCATGATTCAAGCCAGGAAGCCAGTCTAAAGCATACCACAGGGTTTGGTCTACCATTCATTCTTGGTGTATGGACAGGAATCTGTCCTCACAGGAGTTTGACCTTCCATCCATCTTATCCTTTTTACAGGATGTGTGAACAAGGGCCTAAGCCTTAGTTCCTTGAAGGTCCAGACTTCTGCTCTCTGTCTTTTACCAGAGGCGCATTTCCATGTTGCCAGATGTCAAGGTCTTCTTTCAGGGTGTTGCTCATGCTTTCCTTGCTTAAAAAGCTCCCACTCCTCAGTGGGACCTTAATCTTGTCTTGGGGGTCTTGCAGCGGCCTCCTTTTGAGTCCTTGGCTACCATTTCCCTACGTCTTCTTTCCGTAAGACTGATGCCTTGTCATCCCTGAGGGCCCCAGGGCTGGTTTGGCTGCATCCAAGGTGACTAATGCATCTTGGATTAAATCTATCATCCACAAGGCTTATGAGCTCAGAGGGAAACCTGTTCCCTTCCGCTTTACAGCAAATTCCACCAGGTCTGTTGGGGCTTTCTGGGCTTTCAAGAATCAGACCTCTGTTGAACAGCTGTGAAAAGTGGCCACTTGGTCTTCTGTGCACACCTTTGCCAAAAACTGTCATTTGGATGTTCTGGCTTCGGCTGGAGGCAGTTTTTGCCTGTCTAGGACCTTACTTTCCTGTACCTAATATCTCTTTAACCGTTTGAACCCCGCTGGCTCTTATTCTTGTGTGCTGTGTCTGTTATTCAGTGTCCGTTGACAGTTATGTTTGGTATGTTCCATGTCCTGGATAGTCCATGTGAACTCTGGTATCAAACGGTACCGGCACTTGGTCTTTTCCTTCTCTTCGCAACCATGGGAGCTCAATGTTGGTACATCCCCATGGTACCTGTAAGCTATATTGGACAACAGAGAAAACAGAATTTTAGTCTCACCTGTTAAATCATTTTCTCTTAGTCCATATACCTTACAGGTCTCCCACCCAGTAAAGGGACCATTCTTGGTTTCCTGTGACTGGACGTGGTAGTCCGATTGGGTCCATGCTCACAGGAGTTTTCCTCTTCTTCTTCTCACTATCTAGCTCAGTAGGTTTATTGTCTCAAATCTATTTGGGAGGGGGAGCTAGGTAGCCTGCTATGGAGGAGGGTGAGGCTCCACCCAGCACTTCTTGAACAATTGTTCCAGCCTACTGGGAGGAGCTGTCACCTGCCCATGGTACCTGTAAGCTATATGGACTAAGAGAAAAGGACTTAACAGGTAAGACTAAAATACTATTTTACATCCAGTAATGCAATTTGTTATGTACCCCTCTGGCATGGTTATCACATTTTTGGGAAAGAGGAAATCTTATCTTTCAAAAAGAATGAATACCTTATATTAGGACTACTTCATAATAATAATCCCTGCTTTTCTTACTATGGGCCAAAAATCCTGTTGGTTCCTATGAGTTTTGCCCTTTTTCCTTGGCCCTGGAAATGACATGACAGTTGCTAACAGAATTACAAGACCTCAAACTCTGCCCACTGCATACTGAAATATTTGCAGAGTGTTGCTCCCCATCTGGCCCTTAACCCTTTGAGTGCCAGAGGGGTATGCAATGCATTGCAAAGCAATGCATTGCGTACCCCTCTGACATTCAAAGGGTTAACCCCATAAGGGCTGGAGAGCACACGTCCGGCCAGAATTTAATGACCACTTAAGAACTGTGTTGCAATCCATTGGATACCTCTCTGGCACACAAAGGATTAAACCCCAGAGTTTTTCTTGCGACAACAGCATTGATTCTCTGACTCTATTCACTCTTCTTCTAGGAGCGCCTCCTGCTGTCTGTGTTACCACGTCACGTGGCGATGGAGATGAAAGAGGATATCAACACCAAAAAGGAGGACATGATGTTCCACAAAATCTACATCCAGAAACATGACAATGTCAGGTAATGTGACTTGCTTTGTCTCCCCAAAGTACAAACGTGGACAAGTTCTAGTGCAAACCAAGTGCACCATAGGGAAACCATGTGAGATCTCCAGTGCAATGTGTTGGAGGACTTTCTAGCATTTTTAGCATTTTTTTTTTTTTTTTTTTTGAGTAAGTGATAATGAATGCAGTTGTACATGTTGTAAGAAAGTGCCAGTGAGATATCCGTGTTACCACTATCAGGAGGACAGATTTTTTGAAATATAAAAACCAAAAAAGAGACACAGGAGTGCCAATAGTGCCTTATAGCTCAGCAACAATATGAAAATAGAATTATAAAAAATCCACTCACATTTAGATGTAGCTGCTAAACAAGCTGTTTTTTATACATGCTTTGCTCCGTTGGTGGAGTTTTGGGTGAGCGGACATTAGCATTGCCAGTGAGAGATCTGCCTGTCTGCTGGGGGTGGCAGCGAATATTCCCATATGCCCTAGAGCTGGAGTGTATGTACATGTAACTCTGGCATCTACTCTTGTGAGAAATGTTCCCTTTGGTGATGGTGGAGTGACTGCTGTATAATCTATTGAGGATACTACACTAGGAACACCTTCTTTTTCCTTTTTGTGTTCTAGTTTCTTGAAATATGTTTACCCTGCGTGTAATTCTGTAAGAGGCAAGCAATTTATGGGTTGCATGTGAGGTCCCTGTTTTCTAATCAGTCTTTAACCCCTTAAGGACTACATGACGTACGATGACCGTCATGGTCCTTAAATACTTAAGGACTGATGACGGTCATAGTAAGTCACGTACTTTTTACTTACAGCTCTCCACCGGGAGTGCTGTAAGTAAAAATGAGGCCTAAAATTGACCATTCCAAAACTGGAGCAATCTCTTTCAGGCCCCAAAGCGGCGCGTCGATACATGCAACAGGTTACGTGTACCGGTGCGTCAGCAAGGATCAAACTGGTCCTTATGGGACGCAAACGTCCCAGGACCGCCGGTCCTTAAGGGGTTAAACTTGTGTTGGATGTATATGTGTGTGTGTATAAATAATGTTTCACATCCTATATTATAATTCGCTAAGGATGTTTGTCAGAAGCTCTCACGCGCAGTAGAGATGGCTGCGCGTGCTGCAGTCATGCACAGTACAGACTGCCTGTGCCATGGCTGACATGGAGCGGGGCGTTTCGAATTCAGACCGGAGTCCTCTCTGCGCACCTTCCTGGGACCGATTAACTGCAGCGCCACCAATATTGGCCCATGTTCAGTGGCTTTAAATCTAGTTAGAAATATTCTCTCATATTGCCACTACGCTAATATTCTTGATGGGAAGGCAAAGGGGAAGCTGCCGATGTAATGCCTCTATATTAGCAGGTTGCAGACTTTGGACTTGTGTGAGACAATAGTCCGCTGATTCTGAGTGGTTAATGCCACCATACTGAGGTGTCAACTTAGAGATAAGAAAGGAGGAACTAAAATGCTTGTGGAACAGGGGAAGAAACCATGGACAGAAAAGAAGGCTGTATTGGGTAGGCTAAATTATAGGCAGCATATGGGCAATGTACAGAATGATGAAAGTGGACCAATCTTGGGTAAATACCTGCACCATAGAGAATAAATAAAAAAAATTCTCAATGCTTTGGAGACATCACTAGTTTTCAAGGGATTAAAAGCCCCATCAATATGAATGTATCGTTTAAAAACTCATTGCTCCTTTAACTCTTTAAGGACCACATGAGCGTGCAAAGAATTGCTTCTCAATTGGTCACCCGTCTGTTGCTCGGAGTTAAAACAAAAAAATGTGAAAATAAAACTTGGTTATCACTTTAAAACATATGCTTCCACCCTGAGCCTGAGCCACTAGCACCAATGGGGTTTGGGGGAAGGGGGTTAGAGAAGTTTAAGAAGAAATAGATAGTTTGATAGTTAGAATTTGGGAGAGAGAGTTGGCTTAAAGTGGCTATAAATAGTAACAATAGGCATTAAACGGATAGTAATACTTTGGCTTAAAAATGTCTAATATTGTAGAGATTGACAATAGTTAGAATAAACAACCTCCCATCTCTCAAAACTTTATAGTTTGCAAGTTTGTAGCATTTAAAGTCCCCCCCCCTTTCTCATACATCCGCTCTCTAGCTGACAGAGGCAGATCCTGATCCCAGGACCAGTGGAGGCTCTTCAGCAGAGTGAGATAGAGCTACTTAAAATGAAATAATTCATTGGAACGGTCTACAAAGCGTGATTACAAACCAAGCACACTTTGTAGACCGTTCCAATTAATTATTTCATTTTAAGTAGCGATATCTCGGCTCTGCTGAAGAGCTTCCACTGGTCCCGGGATCAGGATCTGCCTCTTGTCAACTAGAGCGCTGATGTATGAGAAAGGGAGGGAGGGGGAACTTTAAATGCTACAAACTCACAAACTATAACGTTTTGAGAGATGGGAGGTTGTTTATTCTACCTGACTATTGTCCCCTAACTGCTATGACGCTAGAGATGTCTCCAATAGGTCAGAAATGCCCAAGCACCCAAAGATTTAAGAAACCTCTTTTTAATAACCTTTTAACTCTAACAAAGGTTAGCACCATTATTGGCCAAAAAGATATAATCATTGGAGCAGAAAATCATTTTTCTATGAAAAAAACAAAACAAAAACAAGTTCTATGTTCCAATCCCCCCCCACACACACACACGCAAAATAAATAAATAAAAAAATGTAGTAATTCTACGGTAAAGCAGCTGGTGATAAATACACATTCCCAAATTAGCCATCAGTTAAGTAGAGCTTTTAACTCTTTGAATGCTAAAGAAGCCTCTGACGCATTGCTTTAAAAAATGTTGAAGTCCTCTGTCACTCAAGGGGTTAAAGGGCAAACATCAGTGGATATTTGCCCCATCAGTAGAAGCTGGAGAGTCATTGTGAGCCACTGTGGTCACATGGGGTCACAATAGGGGGTTCAAAATTTTATTGTCCTGCACCCTCTGTATCAAACTTGAAAGCCCAACACAGTCGATCTATGGAGAAAGTGCACAAAACCCAGCCAGGTCTTTGAAAGCCAAATGTCCCAGGTTATGTTGTCTCTGTGGTGGTCTGTTTTCTCCCCCACAACACAACAGGTGGTAGGATAATTTGGGGACTGCCAGGGCCGGATTTGCCATAAGGCAAAGTAGGCACCTGCCTACAGGCGCACAACACCGAGGGGCGCCTGCCAATGGGATTTTTTTTTTTTTTTAAATTCTTTAAAAAAAAAAAAAAAAATTGCCACCTCCCACTCCATGCTGCCCTCACATTGCATCCCTCCCCGTTGTCTATTTCCTACCTCCCTAGCAGATCTGTGCCTCCTTTGGCACAGTCCTGTAAGCGCTGAGCTCCCTAGTCGGCTCTGTAGGAATGCAGAGCGCTGGGAGATGACATCATCTCCAAGCGCTCTGCATTCCTGAATAGGAGACCACGCGGGAGCTTCAGTAACTACAGGACTGACTGTGCCAAAGGAGGCAGAGATGACAGATCTGCTAGGGAGGTAGGAAACAGACAATGGGAGGGAGGCAGTGTGAGGGCAACATGGAGATGGTGGGGGCAAGTTGGAGCCGAAGGGGGGCATTGTGAGGGCAATGTGGAGCTGATGGGGGGCAATATGGAGTTGAATGGGGCAATGTGGAGCTGATGGGGCAATATGAGGACAATGTGGAGCTGATGGGGGGCAATATGAAGTTGAATGGGGCAATGTGGAGCTAATGGGGCAATATGAGGGCAATGTGGAGCTGATGCTGTCAATGTTGAGCTGATGGGGGGCAATGTGAGGGTAATGTTGAGATGATGTGGCAATATGAGGGCAATGTGGAGCTGATGAGGTCAGTGGAGCTGATGGGGTCAATGTGGAGCTGATGGGGGGCAATGTGAGGGCAATATGGATTTGAATGGGGCAAAGTTGAGATGATGGGGCAATATGAGGGAACTGTGGAGCTGATGGGGTGCAATGTGAAGGTGTTGAGGGGCAATGTGAGGGCAATATGGAGATTTGGAGCATTGTGGAGATGGGGGGGGGGGTGCTTCAGATATCTGTGCCTACAGGCTCCTGAGATGTAAATCTGTCCCTGGGGACTGCAATGTGCAGTCCCAGACTTTTATGAAGTCTGATCCCATGGGAGCAGATTTGGTACAACATGATAATTGCCCATTGAAGTCCCCATTTAAATCAAGGTGAATTCTTATTGGCCTCCAGTCTTGCAATTAGTGTTTCTGTTGAGCACATGGGTACTCACACTGCTGGGAGAGTTTTCACTAATCCTTTGAATGGCAGAGAATGGTAACCAATGCATTGCATTAAAAAGTTATCACAAATTTTATTTTAAAGCGGAACTTTCAGCATATGTAAAGTCGCCCTGCAATAATTAGGGAGGTGGTGACAAGCTTAATGATAGGTATCTTACCTCTTAGAATAACTCCTTTCTAAAGAAATCCTTACTGTTCCGAGGCCAGAAGCCAGGCATCAGTGCAGACATCTTGTCTGCGTGCCTGCACTGTCAGTCCTGGTCTCCATTGAGACACATTGCAATGTGCCACCTGGTAACTGGAAGGGACTGATGGCGAAGGCTCTCGCAGACTGCACTAACCTGGCCGTTAGTCTCGGAAGATTAAAGATTTCTTTAGAAAGGAGAAATTCTAAGTGGTAAGATAACTATTATTAAGCTAGTCTCCACCTTCCTAGTTATTGCAGGGTGACTTTAGCTATGCTGAAAGTTCCACTTTAAAGGGATAGTAAAGATTCTACATAAATTTAAGCTTGATCATTCATCGTAGTTTTTCTACCATGCAGAGCATTATTACAATGCATTACGCTGTCTAGTTCACGTGTAATTATGTTATAAAGTGTCCACTCTCTTCCCTTTTATATACTTAATGCTGCCTCTCCTCAGAGCAGCAAGCCAGGCCAGATGGATCTCAACAAGGGACAATCTTCTGTCAACATAAGGAAAAACCTGCAAGGTTTTCCTTATACTGACAGCTGGAAGACTGTCCCTCATTGCTCTCTGTCCAGTCCAATGATCGGATTCCAGATCTAAGGAGAGGCAGTGTTACATATGTAAAAGGAGCGGGAGGGGGACACTTTAAAACATAAGTACAAATGAATAGACAGCGTATAGCACTGTACTGCTTGGTTGAAAAACTATGATGAATGATCCACTACCATCTCTTTAAATCAAACTGTTACAATGAGTGCCAATTGCTGCCAAAAGGCAGATGTTTTTCAATAATGAATTTTCTGGGACAGCTATACTACACCAGGGGTGGCCAACCCTGGTCCTGGAGAATTACCAACAGTGCATGTTTTCAGGATATCCCAGATAGACCACAGGTGGATTCATCAGTGGTTCAGTCAGTTTAACCCTTTGAGTGCCAGAGGGGTACGCAACGCATTGCAAAGCAATGTGTTGCGTATCCTTCTGGCACTCAAAGGGTTAATTAGTCTACCTGTGCCCCTACAGGAATGTCCTGTAAATATGCACTGTTTGAAGCTCTTGAGGACCAGGGTTGGCTACTCCTGAACTGCACGTTTCTATAGTAAGTGGCAGGATCTGCACTACCACGTGACCACAATAGAAAATGTCAGTTTTACGAAGAAGAGAAAAAAAAAAAAAGTTTAAGCTATAGCCAATTTCGAATGAATAATTTCCCAACAGTCAGTTGTCATGCTTTACTGAGTAGGAAAATAATTACAGTATACATATTTTTATAAAGGTTTCCTGCTACCTGATTCTTTACATATAGGGCACAAGTACATTGTCACATTAGATCACACTGTACTGTGGGCTGATTTTGTGGCATCAGTATTTTAGTTATTTGATGCAATTAAATGTTGGCATTGATTTTTATTCAGTGAATGGTTATAAATAGCCTAATTAAGATAACCCTCTTTGCTTGTTACTATCTGTTCTCCTTGTACATCCAGTGACATTGCTGACCTTTGACCTTCTCTCTTTGCAGTATCCTATTTGCTGACATTGAGGGGTTCACCAGCCTGGCATCGCAGTGCACAGCACAGGAACTGGTCATGACTCTCAACGAGCTATTTGCACGTTTCGACAAGCTGGCAGCAGTAAGTGCCATTTTTAACTTTCACCAGATGGCCCTTTGGGTTGCATAGAGAAACGGGAGCAATTCTTGATCAAACCAAATGTACCATGTGGCAAATGAAAATGCCCACTGATTAAAGGGATAGTAATACTTAAAATGTAAAAAAAAAAAAATGTTGTAGGGTTTATCCCCTTGAGTAAAATAAGGATACTCCCACTGCTTAAAGGAGTTTTATTCAAAAGTTATTACAGCTCAAAGTTGAATTTTGTAGGTGCAATATCACAGTGGCCTGAAATTGTACAGTGGCACTGTTGCAATACCATCCTATGGACAGCTCTGGTCCCAAGACCATAAATCTCCATAGGATGGTGTAGCAACAGCGCCACTGTACAATTTCAGGCCACTGTGATATTGCACCTAAAGATTCAACTTTGAGCTGTAGTAACTTTTGAATAAAACGCGTCTCAGCAGTGGGAGTACCCTTGTTTTACTCAGGAGAATAAACCCTACAACATATTTTTTTTTACTTCTTAAGTATTACTTTCCCTTTAAAGTGGAAAGAGAAAACTCCCAGCACTAAAACCTTCTAATAAGCTTGCCTGCCACACCAAGGCTCTCCATTTTAGGAAAGTTCTATTTATTACATCTTTCCACATCATATGGCTTACAGAAGTGCTTTATATTAAACTTGCTATCTAATTCCCTCGTGGCTTAACAGACCTGCCTTTAGAAGGGATTGCCAGCAGTGAATGATCGGGGACGGCTAAATAACAAAACTTTCTGATATGTATTGAATCTTTTATTTTTATTAACTCAAGTAATCTGGAGTAAATACAGGCTAACATGGGTATTAAATAAAGTCATTTGCTATGTCTTTAACCCCTTAAGGACCAGCAGTCCCAGGGTATGCGGTCCTTTAAGGACCACACAGGAAACTTTGACGTGCCGTCCCACGTGACTGATCACGTGGAGCAGCACGCAGAACAGGGGACTGAAAGAGATCACTCCAGTCTTGGAGCGATCAACTTCAGTCCCCGGTATTACTCACCGAGCTCCTGTAGGAGCGCGGTGAGTAAAAGTATGTGACGTGCCAGGACTGTCACTGGTCCTTAAGTGCCGACCAGCATGACGGTCCTGCCACGTCAATGGTCCTTAAGGGGTTAAAAGCTTCTTCTGCAGTGATCAATAACTGTGTATCTTTTAGTGCACTTCATTGTCATTTATAACCGTTCAATTTGGGGAGTTATAGTGGAAAAGCTACTAGAGTGAAGAATTAAACATTTTTAGTGAAAGAGAAAACTCAAAAACCTAAAACATTATTATTATTTATTTATTTATGTATATAGAGCCAACTAATTCCGCAGCGCTTTACAATTAAAACATAATATTCATATACAAAAATGGAACCTAAGAGACAATTAATAGAGAGGAATAAGGAACAATCCCCAAATTAAAAACAAAATAGACAGCAGGCAAGCTTAACCTTTTGAGTGCCAGAGGGGTACAAGCAATGCATTGCGTACCCCTCTGGCGCTTAAAAGCTTAAACTTCTTTTAGCCAAACTATGCAACAAACCTCATCTTGAAAACAATTAGTCAATATGTAATGATGTATGCTGTACCCAGGGTTCATATTTAAGCTATTTATATGAAGTAGTGAAGGAATGTCTGCTGTTTGTATTGATTTAAACCCTTAACTACCCTTGACGGTCATAGTACGTCATGGTTAGATCTGAGTTAATGACCCATAATGTATTATGACTGTCCTGGAATTCCGGGCTCCCCCCCGTGGCTGCACACCATTCAGGGAGTCCAGAACCGGAAACCACAACAACAACAAAAAATGCTCCGTGGTCCTTAAGTGACCGCAGCGTGCGTGCGTGGCCGGTCGTTAAGGGGTTAAACGGGGCTTTTAAGACACACATACACTTTTTGCCACTACAACCTTGTTCCACAGAATCACACATATTGTGTGCCATACAGCCTTGTTTCGTTGTCTACAAGTAGTTTCAGAACCAAACATGCACTGTCTGCTCTATGACCTTGTTCCACTGTCCATTGCTAGTCACAGAACCACACACATACACTGTGCCACCCCAGCCTTGTTTCAGTGTCCACTGGTAATCACAGAACCACACATACACAATGTGCCACTCCGGCATTGTCCACTATCCACTGGTAGCCACAAAATCACACAGGTAATTTGTGGCACTGAAAGCATTAAACATTCCTGTTGTCCTTGGGTTGTTTAGCTTAAAAAAAATAATAATAAATATATATATATATATATATATATATATATTAATCTGAGGGATCAGCAATGTACCAACAAGGACTGGCAAAGACGAGCACAATCTTTTTTTTCTCATTGGTCTCCTGTTCTGTTTTTAGGAGAATCACTGTCTGCGCATAAAGATCCTGGGTGACTGTTACTATTGTGTCTCAGGGCTGCCTGAGGCCCGGGCCGATCACGCACACTGCTGTGTAGAAATGGGAGTGGACATGATCGAAGCCATCTCGTGAGTTGATCTATCTCTGAACTCATTTCTTAGCTATATGCCAATGGTTTCCATTCTTTTCTAAGCTGTGACACATTTTTTAAGTTATGACACATCTGTCTGGAAATGTTAAACTTTTCTGACAGGTGTGCATAAAAAATATGGATAACTTAACCCTTTGAATGTCAGAGAAGTATCCAGCGAATTGCGTCACAATGCGTTGGACGCTTTTCTGGCACAAAAGGTTGATGAAAGTATTTGGGAGGAAGAGGTACATTAACCTTTTGAGTGCCAGAAGGTGCCACTATACATAAATGTGTCACGACACACCTGTTGGGAACCACCCTTGTATCCTAATGTTTGCTCATTTTTGGGATGAAAGGGTCATTTGAAGAGCAGTGCATTTTTATATTATATTAACTTTTAATCATTTTCTCTTTTCAACATTATTATTATTATTATTTTTAGAATTTGTGCTATAGAAAGCTATATTTTAGTATACAAAGTGTTTTCAAGCAAGTCTGGGAAAACTGGGAGCGATTTTATTTGGTAATGCTGTAGTTTACACCCTGTGAGTGCTGAGCAGAGCTGTCCATTGGATGATGTAGCAACAGCACCACTGTATATATCCTGGCCACTGTGTTAGTGCACCTAAATATTTCATGTTTGAGCTGCAATAACTTTTGATTAAAACACCTTTCAGCAATGGGAGTGCCCTTGATCTACTCAGTGGGATAAACCTTGTAAAATATTTTTTTTACATTTTAAGTATTACTATACCTTTAAAGGCCACTTTATAGCAATGTGAATAGGGGCAATTCTAGAGCAAACCAACTGCAAAATAAGAGGCACAAAAAATTGGCCAAATTTGTATTGCTTGTTTTTTTTTGCTTTTGCAATACCATGGAGACCGCTCTCCAAGGTATTGCAAAGCAGTGGTGCAGTTGGTTTGCCCCCAAACTGTACATATTTAGTTTCCAGAACTGCACATTATGGAGGAATTCATAAAGTGAGATAGAAGCAGGGTAATACAATGCCAGCATTCCGACATACAGTGTGTGTGTGTGTGTGTTCGCACCCGTTGGCGGATGGAATTTGGCAATATGGCCATAGCTGGGAGCTCTACGGCTGATTCTCCACATCTCCTCCTTCCCATTGTATTCCTCCCACTCCCTGCCCTCTTCACCTCCTTCTCCAGCCTATTCCTCCAAGTCCCACCCCCACTTGTGATTAAGCCACTCCCCTTTTGACACAAATTGTGTAATTTCTCTTCCACATTGTCAGCAAAGGACTCCCCTCTCCGGGGAGTCTATATGGAAAGGTTCCCAGGTATGTATATGGCCATCCCTCATCTATGAATAAGAGATGGCCAGATACATTCCACAATTACTGAATAGTCGAAAGGCTTGCAAGAAAATGCTCTAATTTCCTTAGACAATGTCCATTTGTGGCTTTATTAATCCTTCCCATGTGTCTGATCTACATGGAATATTTTGCTGCAGCAGGAGACTTTATCTGCTAGTTTTTACAAGCTTGTCATGCCAGTTAAAGGGATAGTAATGTTTCATAATAAAAGCAGCTCTAATTAATCTTCATAGTTTTTGGCCATGGAGAGTGTTATTTCAAGAGAGTTGTAGTTCAAGAGTAATTGAATGATAAAATATCCCCCTCCCGCCCCTTTTACTGATGTAACACTGCTCATCCAAAACAGAAGGGAGGTGCCCAGGTAGATTGTAGAGAGGGACAATCTTCAATTAAGATAAGGGAAAAACCTGAAAAACTTGTCAAGGGGGGCAGGGTTTTCATTGTTCTCATAGGAAGAAGATGCTTGACCCCTGCTGTTATCTGTCTTGTCTAGCAACCAGATTCCACATCTGAGAAGAGATGGCTTACACTAGGTAAAAGGGGCAGGAGGGGGAAACTAATTCCTTCATTTACTCTTGAACCACAACTCTGACAGTACTGAAATAACGCTCTCTATGGCTCAAATACTATGACGATTAATTGGAGCTGCTGTTTTTGTGAAACATTACTATCCCTAAAGACGTGTCACTGAAACCAGGATGCAGTAGCACTTCAGTGTGGCACAGATATCGGTTACCTTTTTTCCTACAAAGACAAAAAATGAAAGTTGAATTCAAATGTATATTAATGGAAATTGTTATCAACATTACTTTTGTTTTTGTAACTGTGAAGCCTAAGAATAACTACATTTATGCAATATTCACCTTCATTAGACTCTTGACAAATGACCTCTAATTTGTTAAGGGTGCCCTGAAAATCCAATATTGTGTGTTACGGGTGTCTTGAGTAAAAGTGATTGAGAAACAATGGCCTAAAGAAATCAACAGCGCTCTGAATATCCCCTTGAGTGTTAGTGGTTTCTAGCACATTGCGTTTCAATGGGTTGGGGAACTTTCTTGCATTCAAGAGGTTAACCTGCCATTCCAGGCGGCTCTGGATTGTCATGTTATGTCCCATTGACTGATGTGCTCTAACTCCCAAACTTCTCCCACAGGCTGGTGCGAGAGGTAACTGGTGTGAACGTCAACATGCGCGTGGGGATACACAGTGGCCGTGTTCACTGCGGGGTCCTTGGCTTGCGCAAGTGGCAGTTTGATGTATGGTCCAACGATGTAACTCTGGCCAATCAAATGGAGGCAGGTGGCAAAGCTGGGTGAGTTAGCGGAGATTTATTTCAGTTTATAACCAATTACATATGTGTTTTATCATACCAACCTAAAATACAATGCTTTGGAATGCAGTGGAAATGTTCTGTCACTTTAATTTCACTTCTGTCATTCTTATATGTTTGACCCCCTTGGATAGTGGAGGAGACAACTCCAGCAGCCAATAGGATAACAGTGCTCATAGATTTGACTGCACAAAGCAATATGTTGCACACCGATCTGGTCCACAAGCGGTTGAATTGTAGAGTGGTCTCCATCTCATTTACATTTAAGACCTCTCTAGCGTTGAAGAGGTTAAAATCCCAGTTTAAATCAATTTTTTTCCCCATAGGTCTCTTCTGACGTTTCAAACTGCATGTCATTAACTATATGGTGCCTTTATAGAACAGTGTACAATATGTATTAGAAAGACACATCATTTTAGGGCTCTAACAATGAATACATTATTTTTCAGGAGACAAAACTAGGAGTACAAAATGTTAAAGGCATATAACTCCTATACATTTTAGGATGTAATTTTCCATTAAAATACAGCTTCTCTTAAGTAAAAAACCCATCTTCTCTTAAATCAAAGAACATACTTTAGCAAGGATATATTTATGTAAGCATTTCCTCAGATTCTCAGAACTATTCCTATTCTAATATACAGTTCAACCTTTGACATTTCAGACAACCTGTTTAGACAATCTATGTGTTTTTATTTATGACCCCATCTCTGCAGGTCACATTGCCAGGCCCTGAGAAGTGAGCATAGATCTAGACATCCTATATAATAATTCAGTAGGATGTTTGTCACGATGCAGTCATGTGCAGTAGAGACTGCCCATCATGGGCGTCCGCAGGGGGGGGCAAGGGGGGGCACTTGCCCCCCCCTGGATTTTAATCTCACTCCTTCTGCTGCCAGCGGCGATCACATCTCCTCTCCCCTCCGCGATGCGACGCCCGTCACGCACAGTTGGCAGCCAATGAGAGAGGGGAATCCACCTCTCCTCTCTCATTGGCTGCAGTGCGGTGTGCACTGCAGCCAATAAGAGAGGAGAGTTGGATACCCCTCTCTCACTGGCTGCCAACTGTGCGTGATGGGCGTCGCATCGCGGAGGGGAGAGGAGATGTGATCGCCACTGGCAGCAGAAGGAGCGGTGCTGCAGAGGGCAAATTAGAAGCTGATGTGGGCAATGTGAGAGCGAGCTGATGAGGCAAGTTGAAGCTGGAGGCAATGTGAGGGCAAGTTGGAGCTGATGGAGCAATGTGAAGGCAAGTTGGAGCTGATGGGGCAAGTTGGAGCAAGTTGGAGCTGATGGGGTCAAGTTGGAGATGAAGGGAGCAATGTGAGGGCAAGTTGGAACTGATGGGGGCAAGTTAGAGCTGATGGGGGCAAGTTGGAGCAAGTTGAAGCTGATGGGTGCAAGTTGGAGCTGATGGGTGCAAGTTGGAGCTGATGGGGGCAATGTGAGGGCAAGTTGGAGCTGATGGGGCAATGTGAGGGCAAGTTGGAGCTGATGGAGCAATGTGAGGGCAAGTTGGAGCTAATGGGGCAAGTTGGAGCAAGTTGAAGCTGATGGGGGCAAGTTGGAGCTGAAGGGGGCAATGTGAGGGCAAGTTGGAACTGATGGGGGCAAGTTAGAGCTGATGGGGGCAAGTTGAAGCTGATGGGTGCAAGTTGGAGCTGATGGGGGCAATGTGAGGGCAAGTTGGAGCTGATGGGGCAATGTGAGGGGAAGTTGGAGCTGAAGAATTAATTAAAGTTATTGCGGGGTGGTAGTTCCCCTTTAAGCTTTTGTATTAGGTTTCTCTACCCTTTGCATGCCTGAGCTTTATGTGATGATTATCCCCCTCCCCTTCATGACATTGTGAAAAAAGGACAGAATATGGATGTTATTAAAATTATGCCCCCCCCTGGAAAAATTTCTGCGGACGCCCATGCTGCCCATGATTGCATCTCGTGAGTGAGGGGACACAAGACTGCACTGCATGGAGAAGTGAGGTAGTGGCCTCTTAACCCTTTGAGGGCCAGAGGGGTAAGCCACGCAATGCGGACCCCTCTGGCACTGAAAGGGTTAACATCACCCGGTCCTTGGCCCGTGTACACGGGCTTTTACAACAGTATTAAAATAAATTCTAGAACAGTAACAGGCAGGCTTAATGTGCATACCTGGGAACTCTCCGGATTTCCCCCGGAGACTCCTGTTTTCAGAGTTATTTAACGGGTCTCTGGACAGAGGGTGATTCTCTGAGTAAATGAGTTCCTTGGAAACCCTGTCCACTCCCTCACCTGTTCCGTCCACTCTCTACCCCTCTCTGCCTATTTTCAGGAAGTACCCTGCCTTTTCTCAGTCCAGTCCCTCCCACTCCTGTCAAGCCTTGCACACATTATGACACAAATATCATTTTGACACTCCCACTCCCAGCTCCAGTTGTTACTCCGGGGGTTGTGGAAATCAAGGTTTCCAGGTATGTTAGTGATCTTCCTTAAAGGAGCAGTAAACTTTTTTTCTTGAAAAAAAAAACCCAAATAAAATAAATAAATATATAAATATATACATATATATATATATATATATATATAATAGGGCTTTTTGTATAAAACAACTGATATCAGTAAGAGTGTCCTTAACAGAAGGGTTTTCATAAAAAAAGGTTTACTGCTCCATTAAAGTGGGCCCATCATCCCAAGACAAGTTTAATCTGTACTACCTATTTTATATGTAAAGTAGATAATTTTGGGAAATTAACCTTAGTATTTTGGTGGAAATGCATGGTTCTTTAATAACCTGCATGGTATGCTAATTTGTTCTGTTCAAGATCAAACTTAAAAATTCCCCCATCGTGTGGGCTCTACCTATACTCCTTCACTCAGAAATATTGCACCTTTACTGAAACAAAATACCATAAAATGTGACACTCACCACCAACAGATAAAGGTTCATTTCTCAAAACACAGTTACAATACAAACAAATGGCTAGAAGAATGCATAGGCAGTGTTTTATTCTCTTTCATGTTAACTGAAATTCTGTTAAAGGAATAGTAAAGTTTAACAAAAAAAGCAGCTCTGATTAATCTTCATAGTATTTGAGCCATGGAGAGCGTTATTTCAGTACTGTCAGAGCTGTAGTTCAAGAGTAATTGAATGATAAAGTATCCCACCTCCCACCCCTTTTACTGATTTAACACTGCTCACCCCAGAACAGCAAGACTGTCCGTATGGATCACAGAGAGGGACAATCTTTAGGGAGCATAATGAAAAACCTGTCAAGGGGGGCAGGGTTTTCCTTATGCTCACAGAAGAAAATTGTACCATGCTGCGATCTAGCAGATCAAGGGACCACATTCCACATCTGTGGGGAGGCAGCTTACACTAGGTAGAAAGGGCGGGAGGGGGGATTCTTCATTATTCATTAACTCTTAAACTACAGCTCAGACAGTATTGAAATAACATTCTCCATGGCCCAAATACTATGACAATTAATCAGAGCTGCTTTTTTGTGAAACATTACTATCCCTTTAAGGTGACAAGTCTGTTTTTATCACTTGGATGTGTTGGATCCAAGGGCCGTTTTCAAAAAGCTACATAGAGCATACCAACTGCACCATGGGAACAAATACAATTTGCCATATTCCCAAGGATTTAAATGAGGCTTTTAATGTTCTAGAGACCTCATTAACATTGAAAGGGTTAAAAGATCCATATAAATAATTGGGATTTGGCATTTTTCTGCAATGGTTCAGTTGGCTTACTTCAGCATTGCCTATAATCGGCTTACTTGATACAATTCCAGCTGGTTAAACATGTCTGTTACTGGTCATAAATTACATTAATTACAAAGTAATTTAGGGTCATACTCAATAAGCTAAAGAGGTAAAATTCTGGAGCCAAACAACAAAGATGTACATGCACGTGTGATCCACCAAACACTCTTCTTTATCGGCTGCCCAATCCAATTCCCCTTCTGACTCAAGCTCTGTACTCCACTTGGTCTTTGGCCCTCTTTCAGTCACCTGAGTGCAAGATAACAACGATAAACCCTTCTCAGGTTTAGCAAAAAGCACAAAGAAAATACTCTGCACTCCAGTATATATTTCAACTTCATGCCACAATCGTACTAGCCACTACAGTCTATATGGAGTTGTAGGCTAACGCATTTCAAGTGACATCAACTCTCTTCATCAGCCAGCACGTCATAAGAGACACGAAAGGCGTATATACACAACCCCACATAGTTTGTAGTGGCCAGTAGCATGAAGTGTAAATAAAGAAAAATTCATATCCCGATACAGTTGGGACTGTACTTGGTGCTTTGAAATTCTGGAGTAAACCAACTGTGCACTGTAGAAGAAAAATGCCAAATCTTAATGATTTAAATGCAGCTGCTAGAGAGGACTCAAAGACATTGTAAAACTTTTTGCTGGAGACATCGTTATAAGTCAGTTGATTAAAAACCCTGATTAAATCAATAGGAATTGTTATTTCTTCCCTACGGTGCAGTTGGTTGACTCTGAAATTGCTCCTCTCATTTCATTTAATATATTCCTTAGTTCTAAAGAAACAGAACTTTGAACCAATCAGAGAACATCATGCCTTGACAGCTTGTTTATTCCATTGAAATCTATATCAGTTTGCTGGCAAAATGTACTACAACTGCAGAAATCCAGACAACTATATAATGCAAGGAATGTTTGCACACATGTTTATTATTGTTAACCCCTTAAAGACTAGCGATTTGGGGAAATGACCATCCCTTAAGGACCGCTTTGACCTATGTCGGTGCACCGGCACATGAGACTGATGACGTGAAACAGCGCTCCAAACGGGGCTCTGAGAGAGACCTCTCCCGTCTTGGAGCATTCAAATTCCAACCCCATTAGTGCTTACAGGGAGGAAAATAACCTTCTGAAGCCATTAGTAAAGCCCAAAGCAATGTGTTGCAGACCTTTCAAGCATGCAGGGGGGTAAAAGCCATATTAAAAGAATGGGAGATCTTTTTAACATTCTTTTTTCATTTCTCCCTAGTGGTACTGTTGGTTTGTTCCAGAATTGTACCTAACATGGTCATAATTATCAAGACAAAAACCTCTATTGAAAGTAATGGGAAATTGTTTTTGCCCCCAAATTACTGTTGTCTTTATAAATATGTCCCAATGTAACTTGCATAAGGACACAAGGAGCTGACGCAGGAACTGAACCAGTCTTCTTCAGTCGGGATCAAACTAAATGTGCCATGTGGCACAAATACAAATTCCCATTGGTTTAACTGGGACTTTTTACCGCTTCCGTATGAATGGGGACCTATCCTTCAAGTGGTTAAGAGCACCATTTAACACTTTGCATGCCCGAGAGATATCCAGAGCATTGCTCTGCTTTGGCTATCTCTCTGGGACTCAAATCGTTAAAAGTATAAGAATTTTTATTTGTTCCTTATGGCCGAGTCTCTCAGCCGAATTCTGCAAGTACCCCTAATAGTGCAGGTTTCCTGGTGTCGCAGCCTAAGCCCAGTTGTATAATTAGTAGATCTGTCACTGTTGGGTACTTTAAGGCCATGGTTCAAAAGCTCTGTCCTGTGGTGAAGTTGGTTTGTTCCACTTTTCTTTGTACATACGTTCATGTATGGGCCATTCTTACTTGCTATTGATGACCCCTATGTCTCCATGTACAGGAGGATACATATTACAAGTGCAACACTAAAGTACCTAAATGGAGATTACGAGGTGGAACCTGGGCATGGGGGGGAGAGGAACGCATACCTGAAGGAGAACAACATCAAGACCTTCCTGGTGACAGGATGCAGCCAGAAAAGGGTAATTTGAAAGATACTGCCTGTTGCTTTTCTGATTGCTAAGAGACCCAGAGCTGTTTATGGCCTTTCTAATGAGGTACTGGTTACTTCCAGGTTGGGCAGCTTGAGATCCCCAGCTGTTAAAAACTACATTGCCCATTATCTCCAACCAGCCATGGCTGGCCAGAGTGATGAGAATTTTAGTCCTCAACAGCTGGCATGCATCAGGTTGCCCAATTTTGGGCTCCTGTCTACTACACCAGGCTATATGCTTGGAATCAAGGGATTAAAATGGCCACCAGCAGTAACATTGATAGTGGAAACTACATCACTGTGATTTGCAGTGCTCAGCTGATTTTACTATGTCATGAAATATGGACCTTATGTATTAAGGCAAAGTGAACCAGCTCTGAAGCAAATTGTGTATAACATAAGGGACAATCATAATTTCCCATTGATTTAAATGAGACTTTTAAAGGTTGATTGTTAGAGAGGCTTTGCAGTGTGTTGGAGACCTCTATAGCATTAAATGGATTAAAAGACTCATTTTAATAAATGGGAATTTTGAAGTTTTTTTTTGTCCCACTGTGGTGAAATCTGCATTTAAACTTCAGGTAAGTGGTGTTTTCAGGCAAATGGGTTCTCACCCAATTAAAATACAAGCTCATGTCTCAGATCTTCTTTCTACACTCCCATACAGAACTTCCACTAACCCGAAACCGATGTTTGAAGAGCTCTGCCACCTTTTCCAGGGTCCTGAGGTCATATATACAAAGAAAGAGGAATAAATCTATGGCAAAATAACTGCATCATAGAAGACAAATTAAAAATTACCAAAACATAATAGATTTAAATGGGTATTTTAACCCTTTGAGTGCAGAGAGGTACCTCTCTGGCACTCAAAGGGTCAACCACTTTAACATGGAATTGTCAGTTTGTAAAAAATAGGGGATTTGAAAGCGCTTTCAAAACTGCATATTTTTTTTCATCCTAATTTCTTAGTAAAACAATTGTTTATGATCTATTTAGTTTTATTTGTCAGTTATTGCAAAACTGGCAGGCATACTGATCCCCATCCCAACTGCCACTATCTGCCAGGAAGTACTATATTATTTGCATAAACTGACAAATAAATGAAGCTAAATAGCTGATAGACTTTTTTTTTTAATTTCAAACAATAGTTTAACAAATGTATAGTTCACTTTTGAAAGCTCTTTCAAAATCATCTATTTGTTCCAAAGCACAGTTCCACTTTAACCCTCTGGCACTCAAAGAATTAACACTAGAGAGGATGCCAACATATTTTGCTGGGGTGCCACAGGGGTATACGATGCATTGCAAAGCAATGCAATGGAATGTATGCCCTTCTGGCACGTAAAGGGTTAAAGCATTGATAATTGTCTTTTGTCCCCTATGGTGCAGCTGTTTTTTTTTTTTCTCCAAAATTACTCTGTGTTTATGAATATGACCCTTGGCATATCCCTATAATAGTGCCACAACATCTAGCTTATTATGTGTTTGAGTCTGTTCACTAGTTTATTGTGTTTTTTTTTTTTTTGTTAAACAGTATTTCTCTGTCGTCCAATATAGGTTACTGGTAACTTTGGGTAGGCGATCAGCCCCTTTAAATAGGCAGGAACAGTTCTGAGAAGTGAATGCAGGGGTGGCACATACCTTCCCTCCTTGGCTGCAGCAAGCCAACCAGCTCCAGTAAGATTTGTTCCTTGGTGAAGACACAAGGCAAGAGAACAGTTCTGCTATAGTTTTAGCTTGTTTATTATTTTTCTGTTAGATATGGGATACCACCATTAGGCAGATTATCATCATTGGCAATTCTCACCACCCAAATGTGGATAGTTCAGTTTACCAGGTGCTTTTGTGGACCTAAGCCCTGGGGTGAAAATCTTGGCTGCAAGTTCTTTCCCCAGGAGTTGCCCACTAAGGCTTCTTCTTGATGCATGGTAATCTGAAGACAGAAGATCTGCAGGAAAGGTGAGCAACGCTTGTCCCACGTTGCCCCTCCGCACAGGGGTCTCCTTTGAAGTTGCTATTGCATGTTTGGAGCAAGTTTCTGTGTTAACTTAACCCTTTGGTTACTGGTCTAGCATCTTTTGGGGGGTTTGGGGCACTTTCCCTACTGGGTTCAGTGTTTATTGGGTCTTGTGATATGTTTTAGTGATGTTTGGTGCAAATTTATTTCACAGTTATAACTCTGCAAAAATTGTGTTTGCTTTTACCGCATAGACTCCATTGCTCCATTCACTTCTATGGGACTTTACAGTTAGGGACACATCTCTGCAACCGCTCAAAGTAGAGATTTCAGAGATGGCTCATTTTAATTATCTGGCCTTGCTCTACTATCCGGTCAATGTTTAGTGTGTGTGTTGGGGGCACAGGGGGCTTTGGGCACTGTTGGGGTACTTTTCCTGGGAAAACTATATTTCCCATGAGCGCTTGCATTGCATGCTCATTCCTGATTGGCTCCCGCTGTGGCAGCCATTTTGTGCTTTCCCTGAACGAGTACCCTATGCTGGGTCTGGACACTCCTTCTCTCCTCAGCAGATTAACCCTTTGCCTGCCAGATAAGTGTATTTTAGCGATTTTTGAGGTGAAATTTTAATCATACACACTGTATTTGTGTATTTCCTGATACCGTGAGATACTCTGTGAAAATGTCTATTCTTTGGGGCTAGGACAAAGACTGAGGACGCTGGGGTCCCTGTGTCCACCTTTGCGCATCCTCATGTCAATCAGGGTTGCCTAGAGAGTTCTCAGGTTATTTATGCCCATCATGTTCTGTTGTCCCTGAACATTCCCCAGGGACTTCCAGCCATGCATTAGAGCCAGTTTGGGTGGAAGAGTTCAAGGCTGCTACTAGAGACCTCCATATACATCTCATCTCTTTCCATCCCAGTTACAGGGGGTCTTCCGCTCCTGGCGGACCCTTACTTCTGTCAGATCTTCCCTACTGAAAACGCAGGGGTACCTGACATATCAGATTCCTCCGATGAGGAACTGTATCATGGTGCCCGTGATTGCTGCAGTTCTCTGTCTATCACCTGCAGGGGGCTCCCATTGGCTGTCTGCCTTCAGCCTGCCTCTGGTTGCCTTTTTAAACTCAGTCTGGGCACCCTTTAGTTGCCCTTTCGTAGTGTCTCTGACAGCATTCACTTTGCCTGTCTGCTGAAGCTACTGGGCCTGTTCCTGAGTTCTTGAGTTCCTGAGTTTACCTGTTCCTGCCTGCTTGTCAGTTCCAGTCCGTTTCCAGTTGCTGTCGTTCCGGTTGCCAGCCGACTTGCGTTGCTCGTCCCGGTTGAGCCTCGGCCTGCTCCTGCGGTTTCCTGTGTTTGGTTCCTGTGGCGATATTTCTCCCCTGTCTCTCCGGCGACATTCTGTCTGTTGGTCCCAGCGTGCAGACGCTGGTTTACTCCATTAGCTTTGCGGCTCACTATACTATCTGTTGGTCCCAGCGTGCGGACGCTGGTTTACTCCATTAGCCTTGCGGCTCACAATACTGTCTGTTGGTCCCAGCGTACAGATGCTGGTTTACTCCATTAGCCTTGCGGCTCACAATACTGTCTGTTGGTCCCAGCGTGCGGACGCTGGTTTACTCCATTAGCCTTGCGGCTCACAATACTGTCTGTTGGTCCCAGGGTGCGGACGCTGGTTTACTCCATTAGCCTTGCGGCTCACTATACTGTCTGTTGGTCCCAGCGTGCGGACGCTGGTTTACTCCATTAGCCTTGCGGCTCACAATACTGTCTGTTGGTCCCAGCGTGCGGACGCTGGTTTCCTCCATTAGCCTTGCGGCTCACAATACTGTCTGTTGGTCCCAGCGTGCAGACGCTGGTCTGCTCCATTGGCTTTGTGGCTCATTCTACTGCCTGTTGGTTCCAGCGTGCGGACGCTGGTTTACTCCATTTGCCTTGCGGCTCAAGGTACAGTTGTTGGTCCCAGCGTGCGGACGCTGGTTTACTCCCTGACTTGCAGTCAGGTTTCTGGTGCTGTCCAGTCCTAGCAGCACTTGTTTCAGATGTGTACCGACACTAGCCTCTCCTTGGGTGAGACAGCTTGACCGTATACTCTATTTACCATCCTACTGTCATTGTCATCTGACAGTCACTGGTCTTAGTGGTGTCTCCCTTCTTGGGCTGCCCTGCCTGGTATTGGTAAGGCCGGTAGAACCTTCCACGTTGCCACCTTTAGGTTTCCTTACCTGGTATTGGCAGGGCCAGTAGAGCCTATCCTTGGGTATCCATTCTGGGCTGCCCTGGCCGGTATTGGTAAAGCCGGTAGAACCTGTTACGTTGCCACTCCACGGTTGCCTTACCCGGTATTGGCAGGGCCGGTAGAGCCTATTCCTTGTGTATTCCTCAGGCTGCCCTGCCCGGTATTGGTAAGGCCGGTAGAACCAGTAAGTTACCATCTTACGGTTGCCTTACCCGGTATTGGCAGGGCCGGTAGAGCCTACTTATCACTATTCCTTCAGTATCTCTTGGGTTGCCTTGCCGGTATTATTGTCAATTGCTTATATATATGTGATGTTTGTATGTGTATGAAAACCCTATGGGATTGCCTTAACTTTTCAATAAAGTTATGTTTTTACCTAAACCTTACGTCTGAGAGTCTTAACAAACCGTGACAAACTGTTAGTGGATTCTGACGCTGAGGAATGTTCTGCAGTGATCTCCTCTCAGTTCTTTGGTGACCCCCCCCTTTGAGGCTGACCCTGATCCCTCTGCTGAGGGCCTGATCAGAGCTGTATTAAACACCTAAACATTCTCTTGGTTCAAGAAGTTTCTTCGGATACCCTCTGATGTATTTCAGGAGCCCAAATGGCCCCATACTTGTTTTCCACCTCTAACCACTCTGGACCTGTTAGTGTTTGATGAGTGGTAGTCTGCTGACAGGAAGCCTTCTTTGAGAAGTTTGCTAAGCTTTACCCCATTTTCTGATGTGGCGCTAGCTCAGTGGGCTTATCCCCCCCCAAAAGTGGGTGCCCCTGTTTCTAGGACTTCTAAGTCCACTGCTTTGCCAGCTGCTGATGTCTCTACTCTTACAGACTGGACTGACGAGAAACTTGAGGCCTCCCTCAAGTCCATTTTTGTCATCGTGGGTACTTTCCTACGTCCAGCATTTGCTGCGGCCTGGGTAAATAGGGCCAGGGTTCAGTTTGGACTGAACAGATCACACAGGAAGTTTATCATTCCTGATATGTTGCTGCTACTTGCCAACATTTTTGAAGCCAGCTTTAGGTCTCTGCTGCTTGGTTTGATGCCAACAGTTGGTGGCAGGGGTTTCCCTTGGCTCAATTCTGGTCTGCTGACACTGCTTCTCAGGAAGCGTTTCTCTCCTTGCCCCTTCCGGGCACTTCTCTGTTTGGGCCAGATCTTAAGGATCTGATTAGTGAGTCCTCAGGGGGTAAGAGTGCCCTCCTGCCTATGTTTTCCAGGAAGCAGACGCTTATCAAACTTAATTGTTTTTTTCGTGCTTCCAGACTGAGACATATCTGGCGAAGCAAGCGGTTCCCCCAGCTCCTCGTTCCTCCTCCAAGCCCAAACCACAAGGGAAGCCTAAGTCCTACTCTTAGCCCAAGGCTTCTGAACGTTCTTCGGCATGACTTGCCGAACCCAGGTCACCACTCTGCTGTTGGTGGCCGTCCGCATCACTACCACAGTGTCTGGGAGGACTCAGTGGTGGACCGGTGGGATTTGCAGGTGGTGGCGGAAGGGTACAGGTTCACTTTCGCCTCTCTTCCTCCTTTCAGGCTTCTCCCTTCTCACATGCCTCAGGGCATAGAGAAACGCTGTCTGTTCGACTGTGCTATCCATGCCCTTCTGGACAAGGACGTTATGGAACAGGTTCCCGTTCAGGACCGCGGTTTGTGTTTTTACTCAAACCTATTTGTGGTTTCCAAGAAGGATGGCGGCTGTCGTCCAATTTTGGACCTGAAGGATCTCAATTCCTTTGTGATCAAGACTCATTATCACCAGGAGTCCCTAAGGACGGTGATTGCTGCCATGTCCCCCAGGGACTTCCTTGCTTCTCTAGATCTTCAGGACGTGTATCTGCACATTGCCTTTCATCCAGAGAGCCAGCAGTATCTCAGATTTGCCTGCGACCAAGGGCATTTTCAGTTTTCTGCTCTTCCCTTTGGTCTGACTACAGCTCCTGAAGTCTTCAATCGTGTCCTGTGAGCCTTAGTGTCTGCCCACCATCGGAACGGCATCAAAGTCACTCCAAACATGGACTACCTGCTTCTGAAGGCCCCTTCATCGGAACTTATTCATCGGCAGGTTCAGGACTGCTGTTATGGTTGGCAAGCAAAACCAGGAGTCAGACGGTATAGTTAATAGAACTTTTATTATGAGAATAATGACATTAATGCAATATATAAATAAACATATAGTGGATGATTGAAATGGCGATCACTGTATCAGGAATAGCAGTCTCCCAATCTCTGCACCACACTGTCCGAGACTGGGCATCAGCCCACTGGAGTCTCGTGGTAAAGTAACACCCAAGAGATACTTACTCAGCCTGCAGTCAGTAGCTAGGAGTCTGCTAGAGCCCCAGGTCAGTACTAGGAAGAATGTCTGAATAATGGAACCAACAAACTGAGCAAACAGACAGATCCTTCTAGTAAGCATCAGATAGGATAGGCAGACGAGCCAAAGTCATACACGGAGCGGGTAGTCAGCCAGAGCAACAGGTTTGCACCAGAAAGGATATCCACTGAAGCAATGGAATGCTGGAACCCCAGGTCAACACTAGAGTGGGAAGTCAGACAAGCCTAGGTCATACACGGAGCGGATAGTCAGCCAAAGTCACAGGTTTGCACCAGATGGGATATCCACTGGAGCGTATGTATGCTGGATGCGCAGTGGATAGAGCCCCAGGTCAACACCAGAGTGGGTAGGCAGACAAGCCTAGGTCATACACGGAGAGGGTAGTCAGCCAGAGCCACAGTTTGCACCAGAAAGGATATCTGAGCCAAATCGGAACGCCAAGGAGAATAGTCAGACAGAGGCACAGGTCAACACCAGAATGGAAGGACAGCCATATCATACACAAGAATCAGGAATACTAGAAAATGAACAACAACGTAAGGGTTACGGTGTCAGGGCTCAGTCTGCCCTTTAAACCCCTCCACAGGAAATAGGTTGGAGGAGCAGCTAGAGGGAGGAAGTGGGTAGGAGGAGACTACAGGAAACAAACGCACGTAAAACAGAGGCCTGCAGCATGCTTGAAGCCTCTTGCCTGCAGATGATGTGTGGAAAGACGCCAAGCGTCGCTGAAGTGGCGGCACTGGAAACAATGTACTGTGACAACTGCACTCATGCACTCATCCATCACGGGTGGATCCTCAACATGGAGAAGTCAGATCTTGTCCCATCCCAGTGTCTGGTCCTCCTGGGCCTCTTCAACACTCAGCAGAGCATGGTGTTTCTCAGATGAGGTGGCTCACCAGATCACCCACAGGGTTTCCGCTGTTCTAGCTCACGATCCAGTTCTAGCCAAGATGTTGTCCTCTCTAGTGGGGAAGTTCATTTTCACCATAGAAGCAGTCCCGTTTGCCATGGCTCACACCAGGGAACTCCAGAGGTTTGTGATCCACGTGTGCAGGGGTCAGCCGGACCTCCTGAAGCTTGTCAGTATCCCTCCCTCTTCATGTGGAACTGAGTCTGTCGTGGTGGGTCAACCTCTCCAATCTGCTGAAGGGGAAGCCCTTCCTGGTGTCCTTCTGGCGGATGCCAACCTGTCCGGCTGGGGAGCTGTCCTAGGTCACCTGAATGCTCAGGGTCGGTCATCTCCGGAGGAATCTCTCCTTCCCATCTACGTGTTGGTGCTTCAGGCGATTTTTCACACCCTTCGCCTCTGGACATGCCAGCTGGAGGATTGCCTGGTCCGGGTCCAGTCTGACAGTGCCACGGCGGTGGCTTACATCAATATGCAAGGCGGAACAAGAAGTCTCGCAGCTTGGGTGGCGGTCCGGGCTATCTTGTCTTGGACTGACGAGCAAGTTTTCTGCCAGATCCGAAGTTAACATTCCCGGCGTAGACAACATCATGGCAGACTTCCTCAGTTGACACACTGTGGAAACTGCACCCAGAGGTGTTCAACCTCATAGTTCAGAGGTGGGGTCTTCCATGCATCAACCTGATGACGACAAAATACAACCTGAAGATTCCGACGTTCTGCTCTCGCTGGAGGGATCCACTAACTCCAGCAGTGGATGCCATGTCCTTTCCTTGGTTTCCTTGACAACTTGGAAATTGAATCCTTACTACTGTGGAAGAAAGGGTTTTCTTCTGGTCTGGTGGCGACTAGGCATAGTGCACGCAGGTCTGTTTCCTCTACGGCTTACGATCAAGTCTGGTCTACCTTTCTCTATTGGTGTGCTGATAAGGACCTGTCTCCGGATTTTGAATTTCCTACGGTCCTGGCCTTCCTACAGGAATGTGTGGACAAGGGCCTTAGTTTGAGTTCCCTTAAGGTTCAGACATCTGCTCTCTCTGTTTTTCGGTCAGGGCACATTGCTATTCTTCCTGATGTCTAGGTTTTCTTCCAGGGTGTTGCTCATACTCATCCTGTATTTCAGTCTCCCGCTCCTTAGTGGGATCTCAGCTTGGTTTAGGGCGTCCTTCAGTGCCCTCCCTTGTGCCCTCCCTTTAAGTCTTTGGATACTATTCCTCTACATCTGCTGACGTGGTACATGGCTTTTCTCCTGAGATCGTGTCTGTTCGCAATGTTGCGGAGCTGCATGCTCTGTCTTGTAAACCACCCCTTTTTGGTGTTTCACTAGGACATAGCGGTATTTCCGACTTCGCGGGTGTACCTCCCGAATGTGGTTTCTGAGTTCCTCCTTAATCAGCAGATTGTGGTTCCTTCTTCTGCCCTGGCTCTTCCTCTGACAAGGGGAATGATCTCCACTTGTTAGCTGTGGTGCGTTGTCTCAGGTTTTGTGTGCATCGCACTGAGTCCATTCGATGGTCTGACGCGCCGTTCGGCATTCCTGAGGTTCCCAGAGCAGTGAGACCTGCACCCAAGTGACCCTTGTATTTTGGATTCAGTCCACTGTTCATAAGGTTCACAGACTGAGGAAGAAGCCTGTTTCCTTTCGGGTCACGGCTCCTTCCACTAGATCTCTTGGGGCATCTTGGGCTTCCAAGAAACAGCACTTAGCTGATCGGTTGTGCAAGGCCGCCCCATCTGTACACTCCTTTTCGAAGCACTACTGTGTTGTTGTTCTGGCGTCAGCTGATGCCAGTTTTGGGAGTCAGATCCTGTAGGCAGTCTTGCCTGTCTAGGATCTTCTTGTCGGTTCTTCAGTGCTCCCTCACTTTTGAGCCCTGTTGACTCTAGTTCAGTGTGCTGTGTAACAGTTCCTGGGGTGTTGTTACCCCCTGCTCAGTGTCAGTCGAAACTTCATTTGTTATTGTTGGGCTGTCTATGATCTGATGGTTCATATAGGCTCTGGTGACTTTGGGGGTCTGAGCCTGGTCCTTGCCTTACTTCCCACCTCTGGGAAACTCAATGGTTGGACATCCCAAAGCTACCAGTAACCAATATTGGACGACAGAGAAAAGAGGAATTTAGTCTTACCTGTTAAATCCTTTTCTCTTGGTCATATAGGTTACTGGTTTCCCACCCTGTCAAGGGACCATGCTTAGCTCTCCTGTGGCAGAACGTGGGGGTCCTTTCGGGTTTATGCTCACCGGAGTCGTCTTTTCCTTCTCACTACCTAGTCAATAGTTAGTGTCTCAAATCTTACTGGAGCTGGTTGGCTAGCTGCAACCAAGGAGGGAAGGTAGCCTCCACCCCTGCATTCACTTCTCAGAATTGTTCTTGCCTACGTAAAGGGGCTGATCGCCTACCCAAAGTTACAAGTAACCTATATGGAGTAAGAGAAAAGGATTTAACAGGTAAGACTAAAATCCTCTCTTAGTCATCTGTTACTATAGACCTGAGAAGTAAGCAGTAAGCATAATTGAAATAAATTGTGTACAGGTTCCTAATAAGCAAGAGGGAGAAAAGGAAATGGAGGGAAGATAGGAGGTGGGGTGATTCTCGGGGAGGGACATAAGAGTGGACTGGAGTTTGAGAGCCACTGATTATGCTGAAAAATGGATATTATCTAGATCTGTGGAAACATGTGTAGTTGGAAAGGTTGAAAAAAGATTCAGATTCTTCAACAATTTGAACTTAACTTTTGAATGCAGAATCTCTCAGCACTGGTTATGCCCTTGTTTTAAGGAAAAGCTCTTCAGTGCATGTGTTTTTCATAATAAATGTTTACTGCTTATTTAATCTCCATGGAGATGACTGTATATATTATGTGTCGTGTACTTACTAGTTAGGTATAGCAATAAATCTTTTGTGTGGAAATCCCTGGCCCAAGATTCCAAATTTGGAACAATCTCTTTTCACTGTATTTCTCTAGAAGGTGTAGAAAGCAACAGGATGTCATTCTCTTCTGGTCCAACCATGTCATAGACTCTTAGTCATTATTGCTTCGAATTATTACTTTACTAACACTGCTTAATAATAAACTCGAAACCTGGGTAGAAAATCCTAATCCCATTATGAATCGGTTTTGATTGGACTGTTCCCAAAATTACTCTTTCTCTGTCATCCAATACAGGTTACTGATAACTTTGGGTAGGTGATCCACCCCTTTAATGGTAGGCAGGAACAATTCTAGAATTGTGTGCAGGGGGTGGAGCCTACCTTCCCTCCTTGGCTGCAGCTAGCCAACCAGCTCCAGAAAGATTTTTTCCTTGGTGAAGATAACACAGGCAAGAGAACAGTTCTGCTATAGCTTTAGAAGTTTTTTATTTTTCTGTTAGAAATGGTATACCAGCATTAGGCGGATTACCATAACTGACAATGCCCTTAGATGTGGCTAGCTCAGTGACCAGGTGCTTTTTGTGGACCTTAAGCCCTGGGGGGAAATCTTGGCTACAAGTTCTTTCCTCAGGAGTTGCCCACCGAGACTGCTTCTTAAAACATGGTAATCTGAAGACAAAAGATCTGCAGGAAAGGTGAGCAACCCTTTGAGTGCTACAGGTCCACATGTCCCACAGTGCCCCTCCGCACAGGGGTTTTTCTTTGGAGTTCCTAATGCACACTCCTGCTTTCACTGGGTCTATCTATATGGCTGGTGGGTGTTTTGGAGCTGGTTTATGTGGTACTTAACCCTTTAGCTGCTGGTTTGACATTCATTTAGGGGGGGTTCTGACACTTTTCCCACTGGTTCAGTGTTTTTTTTGGGTATTCTAACATGTTCTAGTGATGTTTCATGTCTTTAAATATTACACCTTCAATTTTGTAAAATTTGAGTTCCGCATAGGTGCCATTGCTCCATTCACTCTTATGGGACTGTACAGTTTGGGACATATCTCTGCAACCGTTTAACCTAGCGACTTCAGAGATGGCTCATTCTTCATTCTTATTATCTGCCCTTGCTCTATCATCCACTTCATGTTTCCAGTGTGTTGGGTTATTTTTTCTGGGAAAACTACATTTCCCATGAGCACTTGCTTCTCTTGCTCGTTTCAGATTGGCTCCCGCTGCGGCAGCCATTTTGTGCCATTTCCAGAACGAGTATCCTACGCAGGGCTTGGACTCTCCTTCTCTCCTTTGCTGATTAACGCCTGCCAGATGAGTCTAAATTAGTGATTTCTGGGGTGAAACTTTAATCCTACACACTGTAATTGGGTGATTTATTATACTGTAAGGTTATTGACACTGTGAGAATGTCTATACTGTTGGAGCTTGGTGTCAGACCTAAGACTAAGGATGCTGGGGTCTCTGTATCCCCTATTGCGCATTGCTCTTCCTGTCATTCAGGGTTACCTAGAGAATTCTCAGGTCATTTATGCCCATCATGTTCTGATGTCCCTGAGAGTCTTTCAGGGACCTCCAGCCATGCATTAGAGCCAGTTTGGGTGCAAGAGTTCAAGGCTGCTACTAGGAACCTTAGGTCCACATTGCAACTCTTTCCATCCCAGTTACAGGGGGTCTTCCATTCTTGGCAGACCCCCTCCTCCATCAAGTCTTCCCTGTCAAAACTTCAGGGTGTACCTGATGTGTCAGATTCCTCTGAGGAGGAACTGCTGGTGGATTCAGATGTTGAGGAATGTTCTGCATTGGGCTCCTCTCAGTTTTTTGGGGATCCTTTTGAGGCTCATCCTGAGCCCTCGGCTGAGGGCCTCATCAGGGCTGTTTTAAATACCCTACACATTCTCTTAATGCAGGAGGTTCCTTCTGACCCTTCTGATGTATTTCAGGAGCCTAAAAAGCCCCTTACTTGCTTTCCACCTAACCCCACTCTTGGCCGCCTTGTATCTGAAGAGTGGAAATCTCTGGACAGAAAACCATCTGTCTCAAAGAAATTTACCAAGCTTTATCGCTTGCTCGGTGGGTTCATCCCCCCCAAATTGGATGCTCCTATCTCCAGGCTATCTAAGTCTACTGCCTTGCCAGTGTTGGACATCCCAAAGTTACCAGTAACCTGTATTTGATGACAGAGAAAAGAGGATTTTAGTCTTACCTTTTAAATCCTTTTCTCTTAGTCCATACAGGTTACTGGTCTCCCACCCTGTCAAGGGACCATGCTTGGCTCTCCTGTGGCAGAACATGGGGGTACTTTCAGGTTCATACGCACAGGAGTCTTCCTTTACCATCTTACTACCTAGTCAATAGTTAGTCTCAAATCTTACTGGCTGGGGATTGGCTAGCTGCAAGCTAAGGAGAGGAGGTAGGCTCCACCCAGCAGTCACTTCTTAGAATTGTTCCTGCCTATTTAAAGGGGCTGTTCGCCTACCCAAAGTTACCAGTAACCTGTATGGACTAAGAGAAAAGAATTTAACAGGTAACACTAAAATCCTCTTTTTAAACAAACATAAGGCCCACTATAGCAGAGTCTGACAACTTCCATGTGTTGATGGACTACATCTACCATCATCTTCAGCTGGCTGTAACAACAGCTGGAGAGCTTGAGGTTGTCTTTCTCTGTATTAGACTGTAAACTAGATTATACACCCCATGGATTGAGGGGATTGCCATCTACGAGATGCTTCTGAGTAGGAATCTTTATTTCTGTACATTTTCAGAAAGAAGAGAAGGCAATGCTGGCAAGGCTTCAGAGGGCAAGAGCCAACTCCAACGAGTGTCTAACACGTGTCTGGGTGCCCGAGAGATCTTTCCCACGCAACAAAGGCTCCAAGGCTTTCCGACAAATGGTAAGTGTAAGCATCTGGTAAGAAGGAGCTGCAGTAGGTGTTGGTAAGAGGAAACGCGTAGGTTATGCTTCCTGGGTACCATTGGAAAGTGATCATTAAGCTGGGACTGGACAGAGCTCAGGATTTTGAAAGGTTATGGATGTATAATACTAATTGTAGGAATTCACCGAAGGCTTCAACAGCAGTTCTGACATTATTTAGGGTTGTGGATAAAGTAGGTTAAAATTATCTGAGTGAATGCAGATTTCTCAGCTAGACTCACTGATTAGTTTGTGAAATCTGCAAAATAAAGGTTAAATTGAATGAATGGCATAAGTAATGAAAAGTTAAATTGGAGCTGTACCTGTAGGAATAAGTGGCTCTTATTTTCTTTAATTGAAGGACCTAAGTAAGTCTCCTTCACACATCAGTGTGCTGAATCTATATATATTTTTTGCATTTGATGTCAGTAGCTGCCTGTAGCTGAAGCCATCCATTTCACAGTTTATACATTATATCAATCCACCATAGGCCTAAACACAGAGCAACCTGCAACAAAAGTTACTCCAAGTAATGCCATCATTAATGTGCGGAATTCCAGTGCAAAAAGAAAAGTAAATTTCCCTCAGACTGCTGTCTTTCTGTTAATGAAATAAAACATAAAATGACATTTAACCCAGTTACATTGGTTTACCGCAGATGCTTAGAACCATTTCCAACACAGTGTTTCTCAATGCATTGGAGGTGTCTGTAGCATCCATAGGGGTAAGGGAGTACTTTTTAAGACGTAAAAAACTAGTAGCATAGCTGTAGATGCTGAAATAGGAATATCAGTGGTGCAATATATTGCAGCTGTTCACCTGTCTTTCTTCTATTAAATCGGAACTTTCAGATAATAGCACACCATGCGTTCATTAAATGCATGGCGACTAGCTTGAAAATAGATGTCTTACCATAAAAAATTACGTGTGTCTAAAGGAATCCGTCCCATTTGGAGACCGGAACTGAGGCTAGAGCGCAGACATCTTGTCTGTGCACATGCACAGTCTGTCCCGGTCTCCATAGAGTAGGCTGCTTTGCACCATATGGTCACCGGAAGGGACTGACAGCGCAGGCTCACAGACCGCACTAACCTGCCCGTCAGTCCCGAAACGGGCGGATTCCTTTAGACACGTTTTTTTTTTTTATGGTAAGTCATCTATTTTCATGCTAGTCGCCATGCATTTAATGAATTCATGGCAACTGGCTATTGTCTGAAAGTTCCGCTTTAAAACCCAGCTGTTTTTCCTCATTGACTAAAATGGCTTCATATATCTAGCCAGAAACAAGTGGAAACCTGTGATAATACAACTCTGTAGGACTATATTCAGGAAGCTAAAGAAGAACAATTCAATTCAAACCAACTGAACAACAGGGTTGAAATGAGCAATTCACATTGATTGAACTCCTGCGTGCCAGTGATGTATCCAGTGTACCTTTCTGGCACTCAGAGTTAAACTGGGCTTTAACTATTTTATTGTTAGAGAACGCTCCAAAACATTGTTGCTTCTCTAAATTTAGAATGGTTAAAAGACCCTTTTACATCAGTGGAAATGTTTTTGTCCCCTATAGTGCAGTTGATTTACTCCAAAATCCCTCCATTTTATCTTCCTGAATATGACCCTCATCGAGTAAACCCTTTTAAATTGCGTGCAGTAGGAAATTAGCAAACACATTTTCCCCATACCTCCTATTTCTCTGGTAAATGGTAAGTTCACTTGTCAGGAAATATTGCCCATGTAGCCATTTATTCACAGCAATAGTTCTCTTTTATTCAAACCAAATTTGAATAAACCTGTAGCACAGACTGGGTTACCAGAGAATTTCTCCTATTTGTGCATATGGCCCATAGAGGTAGAGGTGTGTTCTGCAGTATGTCATTGGGTAGAAAAGTTGTGGGTGGCCTCGTTCCTTGTTGCTGTGACAGTCATGCAGTGCTATTAATGACAGGAGCAGAATGCAGCTTTTCCCAAGGCCTGAGCGTGAGAGAGAGGCCTCCCTATGAGGTTAGACTCAGACATCACAGGGACGCACAGCTCTCTCTCTCAGAAACACTTAATTAAATACTTCGTCAGAGGGCCTCCTGTGGGACCAGCCTAATCAGACCTGCCAAGGGGCAAGCAACTCCCAGTTCACATGCCGTTCTCTGCCAAATGCCTAGCTCCATTTCCTAAAGGCAAGCCAATGTGTTATGGAGTATACTGGATAGGCTGCTAATTAACCAGAGGAGAGTGCAACACTTTCCTCTGCAATATATTGCAAACCCCTTGGTGCTCAAATGGTTAAATCTTTACTTAAATTGCAAACTGGGAACAGATAAATTGAGAATGGAAATTCATAATATTTCATGATCTGATAGTGTTGCGGGTAGAAGGGTGTAGCCATTAAGAGTAGATGTGTTTTGTTCCTTTGCAAAAGTCAAAGCTACTGGAAGTCTATCCATAATAAATGAGTTTGTAATTACTGATTCTGTGTGAAAATCCCACAGACTAATATGCAAACAGAGCATGCATTTTAAACGAAATCCCATTGCTAAGCGATCTCTAAAATCTGCTTTTAGAATTTGACAGGCATGGGTAGCCTGGTGCTTTCCAGCTGTTGAAGACTAAAAACTCCCATCATAGGGGTTGATGGGAATTGTAGTCCTCAACAGCTGAATGGCTTCAGGTTGCAAAACCATTATTCAAGAGAACCACATAGACTCTAGACATGTTCAAAGTATGTTGTTTTATTCAGCGGGCTGCAGTTATGAACATACCTGGGAACTCTCCAAATCATCTGACCCTAAGATCTTTGAAATATTAATCCTTAAAACATACCCAGAATGTAGATTTTATGCAAAATATCCTTGGTTGCACTAACCCTGTTTGTCTTTGATCTGTCATCAAGGAAACCTTTAGCAAGCCACTACTTAGAGATATATGACAGCTTGAACTCGCAAGACAAGCAGGGATTCTCCATCTGCCTTTTGGAATAAATGACACCAACCTAGATACTAAAGAAGCGGTTAATTGTTTCAGATCGTGTAAGAGTAGATTATCTCAACCTGGGAATCTGGAGCTTCACCTGAGATTTGGGTCACAATGCAGTGTAAGGATCAGACCCTGAAAGTTCCCAGATATGATTATGAATACAATAACATTATACACTCTGTAAATGCTGCTTTTAGAATACCGTGAATAAAGAAATGCTGAATACATTTTAGATATGTTGAAATCCTGCAGCTTTATTTGTTACAATTATATACCATAACAAAACTATGTTTACGTTTTGGATATTATTTCATTGTTATTTATTCCATTATTGATGATAAAAGCAGCAATTACACATTTTTAAGCCTTTGGAAAATTATCTTTTCATTTACTTGTGTGGTTTCTAGCTGATCAGAGGTATTAGACATTTAGATTTTATGAAATAAACTAGTTGAACAGCCCGTTACACGGGCCACAGTGCCTCTGGCAGCCGGTCGCGGGGCAGTCACGCGCAGTAGAGACTGCCCGCGCCACTCGCCCAGCTCTGTATCAGCCGTGGCACAGGCAGTCTCTACTGCGCATGACTGCCGCACGCGCAGCAGTGTCTACTGCGCATGTCGGGCGTTACACATGATTTAGCAAATTATTATATAGGATAGGTAATGGATACCACAACTGCATGTTGTTGGTTCTGTCATCAGGGCATGTTCTGAACTGGTTACTTGTTTAGGGCTCTCTGCACACATATGTGCGCCATCTGTGCAATGGGGCAAATAAAAATTCCCCCAAGTCACCCTTGAACCAATGGTTGTAGATCTCTAGTATTGAAAGGGTTAAAATCCCCTTTTAAATAAGTTGTATTTTGTAATTCTTCATTATGGTTCGTCTGTTTGCCCCAGAATTCCTCCCTTTTTTTTATTTTTTTTATTATGAAGTGCTTCATGCAGTTGTCTTAGGACTGTTTATCAACGTGACCTCTCTTTCAAGATGGTAGCATGGGGTATAACGAGTAAGTGGTGACCCAGCTGCAAAATAAATAGATAAAAATGGCGTGTGTATGCATATATATAACACACACACAATATATATCAGTTGAGGGAGACGTGGAAGCATTCTGTCTAACACAGGGTATCAAAATGTCCAGGTGCACAATCCGATGCAGACTCAAGTATAGAAGAGAAAAAAGGAGCAACACCTGTGCGACTTGTATAAAGTAAACAGGGTAATTTTATTCCTGGAGGGGGTAAATCGAGAGAGAATGGTTGAGGGGGAGAAAACAGAGAAAGAAAATCTTCATCCCCTCACTTACATGTGTACATGTGTAGCCTGTCTTATATAGATACAGTTTGGTTAATTGTGCAAAGATAATACTGTTAATGTATTGTGCTTACTACCCACTGTTCCGTTCAGAAAGGTTGCTATCTTATCTCAGTAAATTTAAATACAGGGCAATCAGATGCCCAATCAAGATTGATATGGTAAGGGAAAGCTTGGAAAAAATCAGAAATGGAAGCCCTCACTGCATATGTAAGAGTAAATTTTAGGCCTTGTAAAACAGATTTTTTTTTTTTTACAGAGGCTAAAGTGAAGTACAAGGTTTTTAAAGGGGTAGTAATACTTCATTTTATCTTTATTTTATTTTGTAGGCATTAAAAAAACATGAAGAACGATATAAGTCTTATCTCTCAAACCTTTATGGTTTAAGAGATATTCACAAGCAAAGTCCCCCCCCCCGCCCCTTTTTCCTAGTGTAAGCCATCTCTTCTCAGATGTGAATCTGGTTGTAAGACCAGACAGATAACAGAAGGGGACAATTTTCTTTGTATGAAAACAATTAAAGCCCTTCCCCCCTTGACAAGTTTTTCAGCTTTTTCCCTTATCTTAAATGAAGATTGTCCCTCTCTGCAGTCTACCTGGGCACCTCCCTTCTGATCTGGCTGAACGGGGGGGGGGATACTTTACTTGTGAATATGTCTTAAACCATAAAGGATTGAGAGATAAGACTTATATCGTTCTTCATGTTTTTTTAATGCCTACAAAATAAAATAAAGATAAAACGAAGTATTACTATCCCTTTAAGTGTGTATAACCCACATACATTTTTTGTGTATTAGTGTTTCTTTATGTAAGTGCCCTTTATACAGCACTCAGGTATATTTAAATTGTAACTTTATTTCATTATAGTGGTCTCTATTTAAGATTGTCTCTAGGTCACCGCAAACCATGAGCCTTAATCAGATTGTACACTTAAACCATTACCAATGGACTACAATAGAGATCAAACACACAAAACTAAAGTATATGTATTTATATAGTGCCAACAGGTTTACTTCACAGTTTACATTTAGTATAGAGGGGACACAATAAATGCAGATCACTATCATAAAGGGAACACTAGGTATGCATACATTAGGATAAGCGGTTCCTACCCCGTAAGGGGTTACAATCTAAATCTAGGATGGGTGACATACAAATACAGTCAGGTAGACAAGAACATGTAATTTACAACAGTGCTGGTTGTGCTCATGAGGTAAGGTTTACTTATTATAGTAGTACTACATTTTAAATGTGTTGTTTTAGCTTGGATTTTAAGTTGTTGAGGCTTGGCAAATGGTTGGTGTTCCAGAGTTAAGGAGCAGAAAGGGAAAAGTCTTTAGTCGTGATACAGTAATTGAGGTTATAGGAACAGAGGTTTGCCCACTATGGTGCAGTGTAGAGGATGTGCCGATATATGACGAGATATAGGACGGGGTGAGTGTTGGAGAGCCATGAAGGTAAAGGGGAGGAATTTGAATGTTATATGTTGCTTTTTGGGAAGCCCTGACAAGGATTTAAGTAATATAGGTGTAATTACTGTTCTGTAGGGGAGGACCAGTATTGGTGGCAGAGTTCAGAATCAATTTAACAGGAGAAATGAGTAACAGACAGACCAATGTGTAAGGTGTTGCAATAGTCCGGGTGGGAAAGGATAAGAGTATGCATGGGAGTTTTAGTTGTAGGGTGAGATGATAAAAATGGGAAGATTTTTGCTATACTTCTAAGAAAGAAGTGAAAGGTTTTGTTACTTCAATAATCTGTGTGGTGAAGGAAAGAGTAGAGTTAAAAGTTACCTCTGGGCAATGTACCTTATCCATGGGTAAAATGTGGAACACTTGACATTAAATAGTCCAGTCGTAGACATTCAGTTTGAGCCCTTTTAGTGCCAGAGGTGTATCCAACGTGATACCCTTCTGGCATAAAAAAAGGTTAAGCAGCGATGAGCCATTCAGGAAGAGACAGCAGTGTAAGGCTTTCTGAGACTCACTGCTGTATTTCAGGTGAAAGGGAGGAAGTGGAAAGATAGATGTATGTATCATCTACATGCAGATGATAGTTAAAGCCAAAGGATTATATCAGTTGCCTCAGAGAAAAGGTATAAAAAAAGAAGAGAAGGGGCCCAGAACAGAGCCTTGGGGTACTCCTGAGAGGGGGGGATAGGAGGATGACACAGAGAAAGATTTTTGATAGAGAGGATAATAACCAGGCAGGTTCCAGGCCAGAGATGCAAAGATAATAGAGAACCTGGGAGATAATGGAAGGATTGAATTTGTTGAATACAGCTGATAGGTCAAGGAGTATAAGAAGTGAGAAACGCCCGTTGGTTTCAACAATATGGAGATCAATTGTTTCTTTTGTAAGGGCAGTCTCCACAGAGAAAGTGGGCCAAAAAAAACAGACTGCAGTGGGTCCACAGTGTTATGGGAGTTGGGAATGGTAAGTAGGCTAGGTATTCAAGACATTTTAAAGCAAAGGGCAAGAGTGATATGGGGCAGTCGTTGGATGGGAATGTTGAGTGTAGTGCGCTTTCTTGAGGATTGGAGGTACTGTTGAATATTTGAAACTCTTTGGGGGAGATTCACTAAGCGGTGATAAAGTGGAGATGACTTCTACAGTTTATATCACTTCTCCAGTTCCTATGTTATTCTATGGAGCCTATGCACTAAGATTCCTTCAGCTTTGGAGATCTTAGTGAATAGGGTCTGTAGAATAACATAGAAATTGGAGAAGTGATAAACTAGAGAAGTTATCTCCACTTTATCACCTCTTTATCACCACTTAGTGAATCTCCCCCCTTAAGTACCTAAGAGGGGTCCAGGACATTGCAATGTAATGTATTGGATACCTCCCTGGCACTCAGAGGGTTAAGGTTTGTTAAAAAAAAACAAAAAAAAAAACCATCTTCAGTTATATGTAAAACATTTTTATCATGACCATTTTCCTTTAGGAAAGAAAATGAACCCTGTGGATGCCAAAGACACTGCAAAGCAATTTATAGAAATGTTTTCAACATCCAGTGGGTTAAAAATGTAATAACCATTTGCCATATATGACTGTTTTGGAAAGCTAGCAAATTTTGTTTGAAAGTTTACCTTAAGCAAAATACTCTTATTAGTGAAACAGAGTAGGGGGCATGGCTCAGTCATTTGAACCTGCCCCTGATTTTGAACCACTAAGTCTTGACCTTAACTAGGCCCTGTTTTATTTATTTTTTTTTTTTACTTGGGTCCAAACCAAACCCATCAGAGGAATGGCATTTGACTATGGAGCTGGAATTCTTATTAATAATATTATTCTAATGCCATAGCTCACAAGAGATTATATTTCTCATAAACTGACATTTTAACCTGCAAAACCCAGACCTCCGTGTAGGACATTTTTTAATTTATTTTTGGAAATCATCGGGCCTACTATTTGACACACAGTTGTCCTCACTAAAACAGACTAATCAAATTGCTGAGCCCTGACATTGCCCCATTATGTAACAAGTAATTGTGGGACTTACGGACAAAAGAGAGGAGAAATTCTTGGTCGAACCAACTGCACTGTAGGGGAAAGATACACATTCCAAGTCCCACTGACTTAAATAGGACTTTTAAAGGAGAACTAACACATATAATGTTGACTGCCCACTTACCTGACTATGGTTAGAATATCCTAATGGCCACTCAGAACTACAACTCTCATCTGTAGCCAATTTCAGCCAGCTGAGGAAAGAGAGAGCTGTAATACAATTGTAATACAATAACAGCTGGAGAGACACCTGTTGCTTACCCATGCTGTTGAACTAGAAACCTTATATCCAGTATCGAACAGGTAACTTGAAAGAGAAAGTGCCAGTTAGCGTAATATTGTATCCACTCTATTATCTTAATAGATAAAATTGTACTCACATTTAAAAATGGTCAGAACGTTGATACCAACTGTTACAACAATAACGTTTGCGTAAAGTATGACCCTGTCTCCATTTGGGTAATTCACTGGAACTGGATCCAAAAATGTAAATATATGATTGTTGTAACAGTTGGTATCAACGTTCTGACCAATTTTTAAATGTGAGTACAATTTTATTTATTAAGATAATAGAGTGGATACAATATTACACTATCTTTCTCTTTCAAGTTACCTGCTTGATACTGGATATAAGGTTTCTTGTTCAACACCACGGGTGAGCAATGAGTGTCTCTCCAGCTGTTATTGTATTACAATATTACACTATCTGGTGCTTTCTATTTCAAGCTACCTGTTCGATACTGGATGATTGTACCGCTTTGGGAAGAGCGAGTTCAGCTGTATATCTCTGTCTGAGGGCTGTGAATGTCCTCAGTGGCTCAATAGTTGGATGAGGCATATGTCTATTCCAACACGTCTCTTGTGAGTACAAACCTAGGGTGTTGGTGGTGGTCTTCATATTAGAAGATTGATATACACAGGGGACGCCCCTTGTTTTGTTCCCTTTTCTCTTGCTACTACAAGAAACCTTACATATTTTCATACCTGGGAACTCTCCAGTTTTGCCCCGGAGACTCCGGATTTCAAAGTGAATTACCGGGTCTCCGGGGCAATGTGTGAATCACCGGGTGGGCAGAGTTTAAGTAGAAACTCTGCCCACTTGTGCTCCATCCCGCCCAGTTCCTCCCACTCCTCACCCTCTTACCTCCATTTTGCAGGGTTTCTTTTTTTTTTTTTTTTTTGGTCCCCCCCCCCCACACGACTAAGCCCGGCCTTTTTATGACGCAAATCGCATCATTTTCCTCCCCGGTGGGCACTGACAGGGTTACCTGCCTCAAAAGTTCCCAGGTATGCATATTTTTATGGCCAGAGATACAAAAAAAAACCTGGTGAAGTTTTTTGGCAAACCTCACAATAGGAGAGAAGCAAATTGCAGTTTTGTATATCAGATCTACAATTCGGTTCATACCTAGGAAAAGGAGGTGTTTTGGAGCAACCAACTGCACTATAATGAACAAGCAAATATTCCCCAAATTTCAATTTATTTAAATGACCGTTCTAACCCCTTGTATGCTAGTGAGGTCTCCAAGGCATTGCTCCAGTTTAAATCAGTGGAAGGTCTATTGCTCCCCTGTGGTGCAGTAGGTTTGCCCCAGACTGACTGACTCCATTTTTTTATCAAAAAAAAAAAAAAAAAATAGGCCTTTTATGTACCCATTTGTAAAGTATATAATTCTAGGCACATCAAGGAGAGGGTGTGAATTTACAGACTGGCAGAGAAAAGGTTAATAAATACCAGTTTTTTTCTTATTTTGTTTCTTAGGGTATTGATGAATCAAGCAAAGACAAGTAAGTATCATGACCTCCATTTCTCCTACTCCTATGTATTTATTTGGTTTGGGTTCATTGGAAGATGAAGTTTATGACATTTTGGGGCTTTTGCACCTAAAAAATAACTTTACAGATGCTACATTGGAATATGTTTGTTCAAGGGATAGTAATGTTTCATAATAAAAGCAGCTCTAATTAATCATCATAGTATTTGGACTTTGGAGAGTGTTATTTCAATTCTGTCAGAGTTGTAGGTCAAGAGTAATTCAATGACAAAGTGTCCCCCTCCCGCCCCTTTTACTGATGTAACACTGTTCAGCCAGATCAGAAGGTGCCCAGGTAGATTGCAGAGAGGGACAATACTCAGTTAAGATAAGGGAAAAACCTGAAAAGCTTGTCAAGGGGGGCAGGGCTTTCTTTGTTTTCATAGGAAGAAGATTGTCCCCTTCTGTTATCTGTCTGGTCTTACAACCAGATTCCACATCTGAGAAGAGATGGCTTACACTAGGTACAAGGGGCAGGAGGGGAAACTTTGCTTGTGAATATCTCTTAAACCATAAAGGTTTGAGAGATAAGACTTATATCATTCTTCATGTTTTTTAATGCCTACAAAATAAAATAAAGTTAAAATGAAGTATTACTATCCCTTTCAGAAGGTATACAACCTATACATTTTAGGTGATAATAGTCAGTATAAAATCTCATCTTGTGCATGCTGGTCATTATGTGTACTCCATAGCTAGGCTAACAAGCTGCCTTCAGTTTTACTACCTAAACTGACATAATCAGCAGTAAATATCTCCTTGCTAAAAAACAGTAATGATTATTACATTTTGTAGCAGGTGACATTGTTTAATCATTTTCACCCCAAAGATATTCATTGATCTCCCCACTGTTTTTTTAATAGAATTTTCATGAAAGGCTGGATTGGCCATGTTTCAGGGACACATATCTCTGGCTAGTTCAACATTTATCCCTCTCATTCTTCTTTCCATTTTCCATGCTACTTCTCTGCCTCCAGTTCCTGTCACTGTTTACTTTGTTTTCTCTTAGCAGAGATCATAGGCTTCTGCAGGAGGAAATGTCCCAGAGTTGGATTTAACATAAGGGCTGGGACATATTTTGGCTTTGTGCGCCCCCCAATAAAATAAATAAAATCAGCAGAAGCCCCTGACAGAGTGGCAGAGTCAGTCCTCTTCACACAGCATGTCATTCTTTGGGACTGAAGTTCAAAAGCAAAAGAACGATTCTGGTTCAAACCAGTTGAATAACAGAGGACAAATTCTAATTGCCATTGATTTAAATGGGGATGAAAAACTCTTGAATGCTGGAGAGGTCTCCAATACATTGCTTCATAGTGTGTTGGAGAGATCTCAAGCATTCAAGGGGTTAAAAGCAATTGGAATAGGAATTTTTATGGTGCAATTTACTTGAAGCTTCTGTTGGATATAAGATCCTTTCCTCTTTGTGTATCCTCACACTCCCCATGTCCTTACTTCATGTTTACATCACCTCTCTCTATTACCCAAATACTGTTGCTTTGTCCCATTCTTTCACATCACTCTACATCAATCATCCTTCTAAATTCCATGCCCTTCCATCTTGCATTTCATTTTACCTCCAGAGCAGCAGTTGGTAACCTGTGTCTCTCCAGCTGCTGGTGGACTATGATTTCCATCAGTTGGTATAATAGGGAGAATAGGTGTTTTACGTTATATTCATTTGACAATATATCTGATAAGGATTCCCTGTGAGATAAAGAGGGGGACATGTCTGAGCTGGGGGAAAACAAGAATAGGTGTGTTGCTTTAAGAACAGGAGTAGCTTGGTAAGAGCAGGAAGTGAAGAAGGCAAAAAGTTATAAATAGAAGGGGAAGTTCTGAGCACTTCCTGTTGAAAAATTACCTCACAGCGTTAACAGCAAGTTGAGAGTAGCTGTTTTTTCAGAGATTAAAATGTCTAACGACACTTTATTGGAAGAGGTCAGGGAGCTTTTATCTGCAGGTGGAGGTTCCTGGCTTAGAGAACAAATGTCGCGGAGGCAAGCAGAGGATGAATTAAGGAGAGTTGCTTCTGGGTCAGTGCGTAGTAAACTCGCTTGGCCTCCTTTTAGGCAGAGCCCACCTTCCACAAAAGGGAGGCAGAGGAGCAAAAGCCCAGTTCAAAGAGGTCTTTGGAATGTATCAAGGCAACAGGAGGTTTCAAGTCAGGAGTTGCCATGGAGGACATCTAGGCTGTGGTGGCCACAGCATCAGTATCAACAGAGCCTGAAGAAGATCGATGCAGGGGAGGGCCTGCACAGGACCTATGCTTATCGTCAAGCTTTTCTCGGCCGTTCTGAAGAGAGTCGTCAGGTATTTTCAGGACTAAGTGGAAATCAAGTCATCGAAATCGTCATTTATCATAACTCCCTATTTCCTCCCCCTCCCCCTTTCCTGTTTTATTTGACGATCCATATAATTTAAATTTTAGCTGGAATCATGGACCCAGCGGGTCAATAGTGGGATATATATATTTATATATAAATATATATAAAATAAAATAAGGAGGTATTCTCCAGCGGAGAGAAGTTTATACAGAGGTATGTGTCATTTGGTTCCTGCGGGCCATTTGAATGGTTGATATGTCTTGTAAATAGCTCCGGATTACAATTAAAAAGATATATATACAATTTTATATAAGGTACTCTCCGGCGGAGAGAAAGTGGTCAAGGAACAGACGTTGCATGGTTCCTGTGGGTCAATTGAATACCGATCTTTATTGTAATGAATGGCCCATTGTTACAAGGTTACAAGCTACATGGCTGAATTTAAAAAAAAAAAAAAAAAAAAAAAAAAAGGATAACTGGTTAATAAGTTTGGCTTCAGTTATAAGCTGCTGGTTAATCTTATGAGTATAATTTGTTTTCAATTTTATTTATACAGTTATTTGAAGGAGAAGACCGCACGTCTATAATTAATAGTTTGTAATTACAGGTACAAGAAGATTTTCCTGAAGCTATGGTGGCTGAAGGTGATAACATTAGCAGTGATAACATTGGCAGAGGAAGGGTGATTGAAGGAGCTGTAGATACACAGTCCATACAAGCTGTTCCTCCATCAAGGACAGGTACGGGGCTGTCAAGGTCCAGGGAAAATATTGGAATGGGGCAGGTCTATGAAGAACAGCTTCAGCAATTGCTGGGAGCTTGGCCATATTAAAGAGACAAAGTGGTTTAGTTAACCCATCATGGGCTTGGGAAATTTCATTAATGGGTTCTGGTTTAAGAACCACAGGTATAGGTTCATTAGCCTCTAGAGTGGATAATATGCAAGAATTAACACGAACAACTCCCTCAGAGATGGGTTTGGCTAATAGTCAGTTGGATAGGTCCGGTGGTGCTTTACCTTATAGTGGTCACTGCCCCCCCCTTTTATCTACCGGTAGCTCAACTTTAGGTACATCCGATAACACCCTTATGAGTCAAGGATTATCAGGAACGACTAGGAATATGTTAGGTTTGGGGTTAGATGGGCAAGTAAGTGTTCCCACTGCTGGTCCATCGTCAACTGGATTCAGTATAGGAGGAATACCTGCAGATACAATGGGAGTGGGTCTTGGTGGATCAGGATATCAATTTCAAGGGTCAAATCAACTCGTAGGAGTACCTACCACAGCTTTTGGTGCCACTTACATGTGTTGGTCAGGTCCGTTGGGGCTTCATTTAAAAACAGAGATTAGGGAAAAGATATGGAGGGGAATATGTTGAAATGTTCTCTCTTCTTCCATTGGATGAGGCTTCTCCTCAGAAAGAAGAAAAAGATGCGGGAAAAAAGGGAAGAGAAAGAATGTCAGAGGTATTGCAGGATACCAAAAGTTTTTGGTAACTGGTTTCAAGCTTTCTCTATATTGGCTAGTATTATAGGGGAACGTTATCCGGGCAAATGCTCTTCATTATTCTGTTACCAAGATATTCTCTGGAATGCCTGTAGGATATGCAGGGGTTTAGCTTGGTGGCATTATGGTGAACAGTTTTGGCAATGAATGGCGGTCTGTCCATCGATTTCATGGGATCAAATGGATATTGGTTTATGGCTGGCCATTATAACTCGTCCAGCTGGTTCCCCAGTGGGATTACAGTCCTTTCAGGCCAGCGCTGGGGGGTTGGGGCTCCCCTTCGTCGCTTCTTTGTCAGCAAGGAAGGCTGGGTTTTGTTGGCAAATTAATGAAGGAAGTGGCAAGTGGGGAAGCTCCTGTAAGTTCAGGCACGAATGTTCGGGATGTACAGGTTCACATCCCTATAGTAAATGCTTCAAAAAACAAAAAGTTGGAGAAAAAGGAAATACCGTGGTTGGCAAGGGGTCAGACGCTAGCGTCCGTAGACAAGATGCGTCCTTGGCTAAACATATACAAGGATAGAGAGGCTGCAAAAATTTTGGAACAGAGTTTTTCATTGGGTTTCTGTATTCCGAGTAAAGTAGGTAATGGAGTTTTTGATACAAAAACCCTATGATCAGCTTTACAACATCCAAAAATTTTAAAAGAGAGTTGGAAAAGAGATGTCTTTTGGAAGAATTGTGGGCCCGTTTTCCAGGCCACCTATACTTAATCTTCGGGTATCCCCATTGGGAATTGTTCTAAAGAAGAATCCAGGAAAATTTCGGCTCATACACCACCTGTCCTACCCTACAGGATGTTCAGTTAATGATGCAATCGATCCATCTTTGTGCAGTGTGTCTTATACTTCTTTTGACAGGGCGGTGATGTTAGCCTTAAAAACTGGAAGAGGAGCCTGGTTCGCAAAGGCTGACGTTGAGTCGGCCTTCCGTCTTCTACCGGCACATCCTGATTGCCATCGCCTCCTAGGGTGGAGGAGGAATATTTAATTGACCTTTGCCTGCCCATGGGTTGTTCCCTTTCTTGTGCTCTGTTTGAAAAAATGTAGTATGTTCAATGAATGGGTGGTACGCAGGGAATCTGGTTTCTCTTCCATCCTTCGCTACCTGGATGATTTTTTTATGTGTAGGTCTAGGTGGCCTTGACGTTTGTAGAAGGTTAATGTTCACATTACAACAAGTATGCAGTAATTTTGGTGTCCCATTGGCTGCTGAAAAAAACAAAAGGACCGACGACATTCCTGTCCTTTTTAGGGCTTGAACTAGACTCAGTGACGATGGAGTGTCGGTTACCATTAAATAAAGTTGAAGCTTTAAAGGCAGAAGTTGAGTCTTGTTTAAGAGCCCGGAAGGTAACCCTTCTGGCTTTACAATAATTATTTGGAAAACTTAATTTTGCTTGCCACATTATACCGATGGGACGAGTCTTTAATCGTTGTTTAGCTCAAGCTACTGGAGGAGGTTTGCTTCCTCATCACCACATCCGAAGCACGGCTCCATTGAAGGAAGATTTGAAAGTTTGGTCCTCTTTCTTAGCTGATTATAATGGCCGTTCCTATTGGCAATCACCGGTTTGGATGAACGACGAGTTGAAATTGCATACAGATGCTGCTGCCTCAACAGGCTTTGGGGAGTTGTTTGGTACTGACTGGTGTGCCGAGCGTTGGCAGATGACCTGGTTTTCTGCAGGTTTGGCCAAAAACATGTTCTTAGAATTGTTTCCCATAATAGTAGCAATAACATTGTGGGGAGACAAAATGAGGGATGTTACAGTAGTTTTTCATTCAGACAACATGGGTGTGGTTCAGGCTATTAATAATTTATCTGCTTCATCTTCACCAGTAATTGCTCTGTTACATCAATTAGTGCTATGTTGTTTACGTTTGAATGTTACTTTTCGTGCTTGCCATGTGCTTGGTGTTTTGAATGTTGCAGCTGATGCCCTGTCTCGTTTTCAGATGACTACATTTTGTCAAGCATGTCCCAGGGCAAAGGAGAAAGGAACGCCTTGTCCCGAATTCTTGTGGGAGATTGGAGGAGTGACGTCTCCACTTGGGTGAAGGACTCTGTTTCGCCGGCCACCTGGCCGCGGTATTCTTCTGCGTGGAATGAGTGGAGAAGTTAGGAGCATTTGGTTGGTCCATTGCTAATAGCAGAAGAGAGGAGAGATGGTTTATTATGGTTAATATGGGACGGGCATATTGCAGGGAAGTTGGCATCTGCTTTAATGCGTAAAATGGCAGGTTTATCATTTGGTTTTAAATTAAGAGGTTTGCCAGATGCTACCAAGGATTTTGTAGTTCGGATGGCACTTAGACGATTGAAGCGTAGTTCAGTATCAATAGATCAACGTTTTCCAGTATCTTTTCATCTGTTATGTCGTTTACTTGGGGTTTTATAAAAAATTTGTACTTCATGCTATAAAAAAATACTTTTTTTCTGCTGCATATTTACTAGCCTTTTTTGGTGCATTACGTATTGGGGAATTAGTGACTGGTAGCAAACTTAGACCAGGGGGAATTTTATTTGAAGAAGTTAGAATTCAGAACAATACTTTAGAATTTAGAATTTGTCGGTCTAAAACGGATGTTATTGGTCGTGGAGTATGGGTGTCTTTATATTCATTGCCAGGTTCATTAGGATGTCCTGTATTGGGTTTACGTAACTTTCTGGAGGTTCGACCCTCGGTATTTGGTTCATTATTGATACATAGTGATGGATCTATGTTGACTCAATACCAATTTTTGAGTGTATTTAAGAAAAGCTTGGCTACACTATCAATTCCAGTTGGGGATTTAGGTGGTCATTCCTTTCGAATTGGGGCAGCCACTGAAGCAGCTAGGTTGGGTTTAGATCCAGAGTCTATAAAACGCATTGGTCGCTGGGAGTCTAGGAGGTTTAAATCTTATGTCAGGCCTGAGAGTGTTTTAAGGGAGTAGGATTGTTGTTGTTAAGAAATTGATTCTGTTATTTGGTTTGTTTCTTTTACTTTACAGGTTCCAGGCGTCAAGCATGGATAGTTGGCCACTCTTATGTTTTCTGGGCAAGTCGGAGAGCTGAAATTCGTGATTGGGAGATTTATCAATAGACATTAACAAATGTCAGTTAATGTGGTTTGGTAATAGAGGAATGTGTTGGCCACAGTTATTACCAGAGTTGTTAAGATTGGAAGCATCATTGGGGTCAGCTACGGATGTTCTTATAGTTAATTTAGGTGGAAATGACCTAGGATTCATACCAGGTTGGCTTTTAGCAAAATATATTACTGATGACTTAAAGACCCTAATGCAACGTTTTCCAGGTATGAAAATAATATGGTCTGAAATTATACCTAGAAGATCGTGGTCAGTAGCGAGGGATCTCCAGACAGTAGACAAGAGTAGGATAAAACTAAACAGAGGAGTAGTAGTAGTAGAGATGGTAGGAATAGCTATCCGTCACACAATTTTTGAAGATCTGGCTCTGGATCTGTTTAGACCAGATGGAGTTCATTTAGATGATTTAGGGTTGGAATTTTTCAACCTTGAAATTGTTGATGCTTTAGAACAGGCCTTAGGTATTTTGGGGGATGGGCCCAGTGAGTAGGTTAACGCTCTGGGCCCTGTGGTGCTTTGGGCCCTTGCCAATAGGAGAAGTTAAATAAATGTGGATAAGAATAAGAAAATTGGTAGGCTAGCAGCCTAAAGGTAATGGACACCTGGACAATGTCGCGGGTTTAGACACCAGCCCCATTGAGCTGCATTGACCAGCTAATGGGGTGCGGTAAGGAAAGACTTGGTATGAGCTGAAGGCTCAAGGAAAGAAGGATAGGCAAGTTGGGACCTATCACATTGTAAGATTGGCAAGGGCTTTAAAAAGCTGGGTTAATATTAACAAATATTTTTTGGAATTAAAATAAAATTGTGGCGTGTTTTAAAATCCAGAATATGTGTTGTGTTTTTTCTTGTAAACATCTCCCATGCATAAGACATGACAAAGAGGAACTCACCAGCAGTTCAGAGGTGCTTCACTGAATCAGCGATCCACTGCTGCACAAAGAATCCAGGCAATATCCATCAACCAACAACAAGCTAAAGATCATGGTAGTTCTAGTCCAACAACAGCTGGAGAGGTGCAGATTGAGTCCATCCTGTATCAGAGTATAACGAGATCAAGAGGGGCAGTATACATGAAACAATCATTCAATTGTAAACCAATAAAAGTTCCCAAAATTCACATTGATTTAAATTGGTCATTGTGATGCATTGGAGGCCTTTCTAGCATTCAAAAAGACCAGTTAATATCAGAGAGAATTACTATTTTCCCCTAATGACGCCATTGGTTTATTTTCTTGAATATGGCTTGATGTCTTAACACTCGTTTGATTCCCTATTGCAGCAGAAACACACAGGAGGCTCTGAATCCAGAGGACGAGGTTGACGAGTTTCTAGCCAGAGCGATAGACGCTCGGAGCATTGATCAGCTCCGGAAAGATCATGTCAAGAAATTTCTTCTCACCTTCCAGACCCCTGAACTGGAGAAAAAGGTTATATACAATATTTTGACCACTATATGACGCAGAGATGGTGGGAAATGAGCACTGTGTAATTAGCTGAAGAGAAGTAATATTTTACAAAAGGTCGCTAGATATTTTGTCTCATTGGGCCAGAGATTTTAACTTTTTCTCATCTGTAATGAATACTAAAGACCTCACGCACAGTAGAGAAGAGGTGGAATTCTGTAGCTAACCCGCTACATCACTGGGGACACACAAAGGTCTCACTGATTTAAATGGGGTTTTTAACTTCTTGGGTACTGAAGAGGTTCCCAGTGTATTGGTTCACAATATGTTGGGGATCTAGCACTCAAGTGATTAAAAGCACAGTTTAAATGCATAGTAATGTTTCACAATGCAAGCAGCTCCAATTGAATGATAAAGTATCTCCCCTCCCTCCCCATGACCCAAATACTATGAAGATTAATTGCAGCTGCAGTTTTTGTGAAACATTGCTATCCCTTTAAGTGGTGTTTCTCAACATTAGTCCTTGGGGCATAGAAATAGGTCAGTTTTTCAATATTTCCTGCTTAATACCTGGTATAGTTAACACAGATATGCACTAGAGTGCAAATTGGCACTGGAATTAACATCTGTGTTAACTACACCAGGTGTGGTGCAACCAGTATTTCTCAGTCGTCCAATACAGGTCACTGGTAACTTTGGGTAGGCGATCAGTCCCTTTAAGTAGGCAGGAACAATTCTGAGAAGTGACTGCTGGGTGGAGCTTACCTCCTTTCCTTAGCTTGCAGCTAGCCAATCCCCATCCAGTAAGATTTGTTCCTTGGTCAAGACACAAGGCAAGAGAACAGTTCTGCTATAGTTCTAGCTTGTTTATTATCTTTCTGTTAGATATGGAATACCACCATTAGGCGGATTACCTTCACTGACAATTCCCATCACCCAGTGTGGATAGCTCAGTTTACCAGGTGCTTTTGTGGACCTAAGCCCTTGGGGGGAATCTTGGCTGCAAGTTCTTTCCCCAGGAGTTGCCCACTGAGGCTTCTTCTTGATATGTAGTAATCTGAAGACAGAAGACCTGCTAAAAAAAAGGTGAACACGCTTTGAGCGATGAGGTCCACATGTTCCATGTTTCTCCTCCGCACAGGGTTCTCATTTGGAGTGCCTATTACATACTCATGCACTCATTGGGTTTATCTGTATGTGTGTGGGGTGTTTGAAGCACGTTTCAGTGGTAACTTAACTCTTTTGCTGCTGGTTAGCATCTTTTGGGGAGTTGTGGGCACTTTTCCTTCTGGGGCCAGTGTTTATTGGGTCTACTGACTTTTTCTAGTGGGCTTTTGAGTAGTTTTACATTTTGTTATTCACCTTGTTAACTTTGTGTTCTGCGCCTTTAAGGCGTGTGTTTACCGCATAGACGCCGTTGCTCCGTTCACTTATATGGGACTTTAATGTTTGGGACATATATCTGCAACCGCTCCACGTAGAGAGGTCAGAGATGGCTCATTTGGTCGATCTGCCCTTGCTCTGTTATCTGGTCAACATTCTGGGCATGTTGGGGGGCTTAGGGGGATTCGGGCACTGTTGTGGTACTTTTTTAGTGAAACTGCAATTCCCATGAGCGCTTGCTTTGCGCGCTCATTTCTGATTGGCTCTCACTGCGGCAACCATTTTGTGCCTTCACTGATCAAGTATCCTGCGCAGGGCTTGGACTTTCCTCATCAGTTTAACCCTTTGCCTACCAGATAAGTCTAATTTAGCGTTTCTGGGGTGAATTTATTTCATACACACTATTTTGTGGGTGTTTCTGATACTTTGACATTTCGACTCTGTGAGAATGTCTATTCCGTTAGACCTTGGGGCTAGGCCTAAGACTAAGGATACTGGGGTGTCTGTCTCCCATTGCTCCTCATGTCACTCAGGATTACCTAGAGAATACTCAGGTCATGCTTGCCCAGCATGCCCTGCTGCACCTGAATCCCCTGCAGGGACCTCCAGCCATGCATTAGAGCCAGTTTGGATGCAAGAGTTTAAGGCTACTGCCAGGGACCTCAGATCCACCTTACAACTCCTTCCATCCACCTTGCAGGGGTTCTTCGACTCATGGCAGGCCCCCACCCCTATCAGATCTTCCCTGCCAAAACCGCCGGGTGTACCTGATGTCTTTGGTTCCTCCTCTGAAGAACAATTATTGGTGGATTCTGATGATGAAGACTGTTCTGCTGTCCCTTCCTCTCAGTTTTTTGGGGATCCCTTTGAGGCTGATCATGTCTGCTCAGCTGAGGGCCTGATCGGGGCTGTGTTGAACACCCTGAACATTCCCTTGGTGCAGGAGGTTTCTTCTGACCCTTCCGATGTGTTCCAGGAGCCTGTTAGGCCGCATACTTGTTTTCCACCTAACCCCACCCTTGACCGCTTGGTGTCTGAGGAGTGGAAGTTTCCAGACAGGAAACCGTCTGTCTCTAGGAAATTTGCTAAGCTTTATCCATTCTCTGAAGCGGCCCCATCTCAGTGGGTTCATCCTCCGAAGGTGGATGCCCCTGTCTCCAGGCTTTCTGAGTCCACCGCTTTGCCTGTGGCTGATGCATCTGCTCTGAAAGTCTGGACTGACAAGAAGCTTGAGACTGCTCTCAAGGCTATTTTTGCAACGGCTGGTTCTGCTCTGTGCCCTGCTTTTGCTGAGGTGTGGGTGAATAGAGCTGTGGCTGTTTGGACTGAACAGCTCACTTCGTCAGAGGACGTCTACTGCTGACATGTTGTGGCTTCTCTCTAACATTGCTGAGGCTCAGCATTATGTTTCTGCTGCCCTGTTTGACGCTGTGCGTATGTTAGCCAGGGCATCAACTGACAACTAAGTCTGTGGTACCCATACGTGCTCTTTGGCTTGAGATCTGGTCTGCTGACATGGCCTCAAAGAGGGCTCTCCTGTCGTTGCCCTTTCAGGGCACCTAACTGTTTGGGCCTGATCTCAAGGATCTGGGAGCAGAAAAGCACCCACTTTTCGAGGGAGCCATTCAGGCTCTTCTGGACAAGGTGGTCTTGGAACCTGTTCCTTCTCAGGAAAAGGGGTTGGGGTTCTACTCCAACCTCTTTGTGGTTACCAAGAAGGATGGAGGCTGCCATCCCATTTTGGATTTGAAGGATCTAAACTCCTTTTTGATCAAGTCCCAATTCCGCCAAGAGTCACTCCGCACGGTGATAGTTGCCATGTCCCCTGGGGAATTTCTGGCCTCTCTAGATCTTCAGGATGCTTATTTGCACATCACATTTCATCCAGAGATTCGGCAGTATCTTCGCTTTGCCTGCGGCATTGCCAGTTTTCAGCTCTCCCCTTTGGCCTGACTATGGATCCTCAAGTCTTCAACAGAGTCCTGGGAGCATTGATTTCTGTCCTCCATCAGGATGGCATCAGAGTTACCCCGTACATGGACGACCTCCTTCTGAAGGCATCTTCTCAGGAACTCCTTCATCAGCAGGTGCAGGATTGTATTCATGCTCTATCCCGTCACGGGTGGATCATCAATCTGGACAAGTCAGACCTTGTTCCTTCACAGAGGATGGTGTTTCTGGGCCTCCTTTTCGACATCCAGAGAGGGATGGTGTTTCTCACGGATGAAGTGGCTCATCGGATAGCACTGAAGGTCCAAGCTGTCCTTTCTCAGGATCTGGTACCAGCAAAGAAGTTGTCATCCCTGGTGGGGAAGTTAATTTCCACCACAGAAGCAGTTCTGCTTGCCATGGCTCATACCAGGGAACTTCAGAGGTTTCTAATCCTAATCCTACAGGGGTCGACCGGATCTCCTGGAGAGGTCCCTATCTCTCACTCTTCACGTGGAGCTGAGCCTCTCGTGGTGGTTCCACCTGAACAATTTCCTGAAAGGCGGCCCTTCCTGGTGCTATTCTGGACTACAGTGATGACAGATGCCAGCCTCTCCGGATGGGAACGGTCCTGGGGCACTTGAATGCTCAGGGCCGGTGGTCTTTGGAGCAATCTCTCCTTCCCATCAGTGTCCTGGAGCTTCAGGCGATATTTCATGCCCTGCGACACTGGATACGACAGCTGGAGGATTGCCCGGTCAGGGTACAGTCGGACAACGTCACAGCGGTAGCCTATATCAACAAGCAAGGTGGCACAAGAAGTCTTGCAGCTTGGCTAGAGGTCAAGGCTATACTGTCCTGGGCAGAGGAACATGTCCCTGCCATTTCCGCAGTTCATATTCCTGGAGTAGACAACATTCTGGCAGACTTCCTCAGTTGACACACTGTGGACAGCGGAGAGTGAGAACTGCATCAAGAGGTTTTTCACCTCATTGTCCAGCAGTGGGGTCTTACATGCATCAACCTGATGGCGACAAGACACAAAGGAAGGATCCAACGTTCTGCTCTCACTGGTCGGATCCCCTGGCTCTAGCAGTGGATGCCTTGTCAATTCCATGGAATTTCCCTCTGGCATACCTCTTTCCTCCCATTCCCCTGTTGCACAGGGTGATGAGGAAACTGAGACTGGAGCGCTGCCCAGTCAATCTGATTGCCCCATACTGGCCTCGGCAGGCTTGGATTCTGGAGCTTCTGGACCTCTCAGTGGTGGAACCTCTTCAGCTTCCCTCCCGTCCGGATCTTCTTCTACAGGGTTACCTGTGGAAGGAGAATGTTCATCATCTGGCTTTGATGGCATGGAGATTGAATCCTCAATTTTGAATAAGGTATTTTCCTCTGGTGTGGTGGCTACTATGCTTAGTGCGCGTAAGCCTGTTTCCTCTAAGGCCTACCATCGAGTTTGGTCTACCTTTCTCTCTTGTGCTGATAGGGACCTGTCTCCAGATTTTGATCTTCCTATGGTCCTTTCCTTCCTCCAGGAAGGTGTGGATAAGGGTCTCAGTCTGAGTTCTCTTGAGGTTCAGACTTCTGCTCTCTCTGTTTTCTTTCAGAGGCGCCTTGCTCATACCAGTCCTGTGTTTAAGACTTCCGCTCCTCAGTGGGACCTTAACTCGGTTTTGGACGTCCTTCAGCACCCTCCCTTTGAGCCCTTGGCCACTATTCCTTTGCGTCTGCTGACATGGAAGATGGCTTTTCTCCTGGCAATTGTGTCTGCTCACCGTGTTGCGGAGCTGCATGTCCTGTTTGGAGGCCACCCTTTTTGGTATTTCACAAGGACAAGGCAGTGCTTCGCACTTCGCAAGAGTTTCTCCTGAAGGTGGTGCCTGAGTTCCACATTTATCAGGAGATTGTGGTTCTTTCTTTCTGCCTTAACCCTGCTTCTGACAAGGAGAAGGATCTTCACATGTTGAATGTTGTGCATTGCCTCAAGTTCTATGTGCATCACTCTGAGCCACTGACACAGTCTGACACTCTTTTTGTCATTCCTGAGGGTCCCAGGGCAGGGAAGCCCGCTTCCAAGGTAACCATTGCTTCTTGGATCAAGTCCACTATTCATAAGGCTTACAAACTCAGGAAGAAGCCTGTTCTCTTTCGGGTCACGGCTCATTCTACAAGGACTATCAGGCGTCTGCTGATCAGTTGTGCAAGGCGACCACTTGGTCATCTGTGCATACCTTTTCCAAACACTATCATGTGGATGTGCTGGCATCGATTGATGCCAGTTTTGGGAGGAAGATCCTGGAGGCAGCCTTGGCTGTCTAGGATCTCGTTAGTCTCTCAGTACTCTTTCACTTTTGAGTCCTGTTGGCTCTAGTTCAGTGTGCTGTGTGACAGTTCCTGGGGTCTGTTTTACCCCTGTTCAGTGTCCGTTGACACTTTGTGGTTATTGTGGAGCTATACATTATCTGTAGGTTCATTGGTGCTCTGGTAAATTTGGGGGCCTGCGCCTGGTCCTTGCCTTTCTTCCCGCCCTGGGGAACTTAATGGTTGGACATCCCAAAGTTACCAGTAACCTGTATTGGACGACAGAGAAAAGAGATTTTGGTCTTACCTGTTAAATCCTTTTCAGTTAGTCCATTCAGTTTACTGGTCTCCTACCCTGTCAAGGGACCATGCTTGGCTCTCCTGTGGCAGAACTTGGGGGTACTTTCGGGTTCATGCTCACAGGAGTCTTCCTTTACCTTCTTACTACCTAGTCAATAGTTTGTTTTCAAATCTTTCTGGCTAGGGATTGACTAGCTGCAAGCTAAGGAGAGGAGGTAAGCTCCACCCAGCAGTCACTTCTCAGAATTATTCCTGCCTACTTAAAGGGGCTGATCGCCTACCCAAAGTTACCAGTAACCTGTATGGTCTAAGAGAAAAGGATTTAACAGGTAAGACTAAAATCCTTTTATAGTAATTTGCTACATAAGTTACAGTTTTCTGGTTAATAACTTAATAAACTGGTCTGAAGACCTATAAATCATATGTGTATGTAGAATAACTCCTGCATTCTAAAGCTCTAAAGTAAACGATTACACAGAGGCTCTTCTGTTCTCCACGTGATTTAAATCTTTGACGCAGTGAAGACCAAAAGCTGAAACCGTAAGAAATACGGCAACACATGTTAAATACTTGAAGTAATTAGGATTGAGGTAACCTATAAGGGTGACCTACAGTATACAGACAGAAACTCCAAATGCATACTTATATTAGAATCACTAGAACAACCATACTCTTATTATATACCACCAGTTCCAAATGATGGATACTGGTTTGAAAGGCTAGCGGGGAATTGTGATGCTGGTTCTCCCCGCAATAGAACCCAACTGACGAGCAAATTTTATCATCAATATGAGAAGTATCAAAGCAGACCAAATGCTTAAAAAAAAAAAAAAAAAAATCATGCAATTTATTGTTTAAAATATATTAAAATCCCTCAACATGGTTACAAACCACTTCATCAGGAAAAAATACAAACTTGCTATTTATTTTATTTATTTATTTTTGTATTTATTTTTAAGCAATAAATTGCATGTTTTTTATATCATTTGGACTGCTTTGATACTTCTCATATGGAGGATAACATTTGCTTAACCAGTGGATGCTCGTCAGTTTGGCTCTATTGCGGGGACCACAAGCATCACAATTCCCCGCAAGCCTTTCAAACCAGTATCCAGCATTTGTAGCTGGTGGAATATCGTAAGTGAGTAGGTTTTTTTATTGATTCTAATATAAGTATTGCAACAAAGTAGCAGTGCAACCCTCCTTGTATTTTTGCTTGTCTTCTATCTGTACAAGATACTGATTATAATGAAAATGTTAAGGGCAGAGAGAATCATGACCAAATATTTAACAATAGGCCACAAATTTACATTTAGACCTTTCTCCTCTGCTTTTCTATTGCAGTATTCCAAGAAAGTGGATGATCGATTCGGGGGATACGTGGCCTGCACTCTTCTTGTATTTTGCTTTATTTGTTTTATCCAGATTGTAATATTTCCGCAGTAAGTATGAAATTCATGTCTCCTGTGTCCCTGTGTATGTTAACAAATTCTCATGTAATCTATAGTTGGGGGCCTGGGAGTAACTGTCTGTCTCCTACAGCTCTTTCCTCATGCTTGGGGTCTACACCAGTATCTTTATCATTCTGGCCAATATACTCTTTGTGTGCGCAGTGTACTCCTGTATTAAGGTGAGTGAGTGCTGCAGCAGGGTGTGTGTTTGTGTATGTTTGGGGGGGGAGGGTTCACTGGTGGTACAAATTCTGGTTTCTTTTACAGTTCTTCCCATCAGCTTTACAGAGGGTGTCTCGAAAGATTGTCCAGTCGCGGACTAACAGCACCCTTATTGGGATCTTCACCATTCTGTTGGTATTCACATCGGCCTTTGTTAACATGGTAATGATACCTTAAGAATATCTTGAGATTCAAGTAGCGTATCACACTTTAGAGGGGCATACATTAAGGGGTGCAGCAATCAAAAGGCGAGAAACTCTAGTTCATTACATTACATCATATGAACAAACATTACATTAAAAAAGAAGCCGAGTCACTTCCTGTCAGTTAAGACTTTCAGGAAGTAAACGCACAGTAAATTTACTTCCTGATTATTTGAACTGTTGTAAGTTGTTTTAGTCAAAATTTATAGCAGTGAGTGCACTTGTTTCACTCAGCAGAAAAAACTCTGTGATGTTTAGGTTTTCCTTAAAATACATTTTACTGCTCCTTCAATAAACATGCAGAGGCTAATGTACTAAGCACTGAATTAATTGTGGACTAAACCAACTGAACTAAAAGAGATAAATGCAAATTCCCAGAATTCTCATTAAATGGGACTTTTAACCCCTTGAATGCTAGGGAACTTTCCAATGCATTGCGAAGCAATATGTTCGAGCACTTTCTAGAATTCAAGAGGTTAAAAGCCCCATCTAATTCAGGAGGGATGTTTTGTTCCCTACAGCTTAGCTGGTTTATTCCAAAATGAATTCAGTTCTTATTAGTATGTCCGCATCCCAGTCTGACCAGGTTAGATGATATCAAAGGGATAGTAGCTTCATATTAGCACTGATAGAGCCTCTTCTTATTTTTACAGAGACTGCTTTTAAAGGGATAGTAATGTTTCATAATAAAAGCAGCTCTAATTAATCTTCATAGTATTTGGGCCTTGGAGAGTTTTGTTTCAATTATGTCAGAGCTGTAGTTCAAGAGTAATTGTATGATAAAGTATCCACCTCCCGCCCCTGCTCAGCTTAGAGAGGGGCACTCTTCAACTAAGATAAGGGGAAAAAGCTGAAAAACCTGTCAAGGGGGACAGGTTTTTCATTGTTCTCACAGTAAGAAGATTGACCCTTGATGTGAGCTGTCTGGTCTATGGACCAGATTCCACATCTGAGGAGTAGGGGCTTACACTAGGTAAAAGGGGCGGAAGGGGGAAACTTTATCATTCAATTACTCTTGAACTACGAAGCTGACAGTAATCAAATAACACTCTCTATGGCTCAAATACTGTGAAGATTAATTGGAGCTGCTGTTTTTGTAAAACATTACTATCCCTTTAAAGGGGTAATGAAGGGTTACAACATGCCCTTTGGATGCTAGCAACACCTATGGATGTTTGGATAAGCCTTTACCATCCATGGGGTGAATATGAATACTGGGGAAAGAAATCGAGAAAAGGTTTCCAGTTGACCATGCACCCTTTCCCCTATCCAGTCTGAGAAAGAATAAGCTTTAACTCCCCAATAATTAAAGTTTATTTGCTGATATGTGTTAGAAGTCCATCCCCGTCATTATCTCTATGATAATAGCATTTTGTATGCAGAAGCTCTTTCCTCAGGTGTTAAATCCTTAAGAGCTTCGCAGCATGGTAGTGTCTGTCCAACCCATTGTTGTGAAGAGGATTCCCGACTAGTGATCTTTTCACTTCCTGTTGTTTTCTCTTTATTCTTCTAGTTTGCCTGCAATCACCAGAGCCTCACCGAATGTGCAGCTCAAGAACTGAACATTAGTTCTGGGTCTGTCAATGCCTGTCACCTTCTAATGCTCAACTACAGTTTAAACATGGAAACATCTCCATGTGGATCTGATCGTCCTTCGTGCAACTTTCCAGAGGTATGGAGCAACAAGGGAACATTCCAGAAGCCTCAAAGATTTATTATAAATTAACTGTAGCAAAGAAAGATAGGAAGAAGAAATGTACCTATAGGTACTAAACAATAACATTTAATTTCCATTTAAAAGCACAAGACAAAAGATGATAAAAATATATTTATAGGGGAACATTCACCTCTAAAAAAACTTTTTACCATATGTTTAGTTATCAAACTAGTATTAGGAAACATGTTTTGGGGGGGACATTTAAATACTTTTTAAGAGGTTTTAAAACAGTATTGGGATATATGGTGCTCCTGTGGAGCAAAGGTCCCTCAAAGCCACCGACATAGGCTATATGCTGCTGTCCTCTAATCCTGTCAGTGTACAGGATAAACAACAAAAAAATCGAATATACAAACTATGAGAAAAGCGCGAGCCAGACAATATGTACAAAATAAAAAATATATATTTTATTTTAACACAGAGATAAAGTAACTAGGTTCTATAAAATATTATATATCCCAATAATTATTGGGATATAATAATAAAATAGACAAGTACAATATAAAACAATGGCAGTTTGTATACAAGAAATATAATGGTACTGAAGAGTGTCCCAATATCGTAAATGCTGTATGATGTTTATATATATATATATATATATATATATATATATATATATATATATATATAATCTCCTTTGTCTCTATATAGCAGCTATTCGATAATTAGTATCTTAGTATAGGATAATGTATCAGGACGGACTAATATTATGCTCCAAGCTGGATAATGTCATCTACACAATGTCTCTCCCGTCTATACTTATCTGGCTCTTGTTAGCTGTACTGTGATGAAAATCTGCCAGTTACCTCTCGTGGGCAGAAAAATACAGTGCGCATAGACAAACTGTCAGTTCCACAATATGAGCGTCTTGAGCTGTGTTCAAATGTCCGCTGCCTCCTGCAGGCAGAGACTCTGTCTTTCCGTGTATTAACCACTGGGTCTTCCCTCATCTCAAATGTTTGGGCGCGGACTGAGACAGTGATCTCCCTTGACCTCACTAGATGGAGGTGTGCCCAGAAACCTTAGAGCCAGCTGATGGAATAGCACTCAGTGGCAAATGCTGTACATCACATTCGGTGTTATCATAAGTGTATTAAAATGCTGCGTTGACACAGGAATATTAATGCTATAAATTGTCCACAATTTGACGTAATAAACTGCCAGTCCAATGCGTTTCATGTCCAACAACACTTCATCAGGGATAGATGAATAATTTTAAGATATTTTGCCTTCAAGCTTTGCATTTCTGCATTATGTGGCACACTGAATCTTCAGCACAGCTCTGCAGAACTTTCTAGTACTATTTAATTCTCCTCCCACCTCCCTCCAAGCTGCCCCATGGAGCGCATTCACACTTTCTTTCAGCGTGGTGTGAATCACTTGTATCGTTACAGCAAGCTCCGGTTATCATTATACTGAGGTTGCAAGCTGGGGCAGCTGGGAGGGAGAATTAAATAGCACTGGGGAATCCTGAAGAGCTGTGCTGAAGATTCAGCATGCCTCATAATGCAGAAGTGCACAGCTTGAAGGCTAAATATCTTAAAATTATTCATCTATGTCTGAGGAAGTGTCGTTGGACACGAAACGCGTCGGATTGCAAAGCTTGAAGACTAAATATCTTAAAATGTACATAAATGCCCCCCTCCAAAAAAAAAAACACACGTTTCCTAATACTAGCTTCATGAATGTTCCCCTTTAAAAAAAAAAAATATGAAACACATAAGTAAACAGTGCACTCACATATGTGTCTTAACCCCTTGAGTGTCAGAGGGGTAACCAGCATATTGCAGAGCAATGTGTTGCGTACCTCTCTGGCACTCAAAGGGTTAAATAAAATACGGGCAGAGATATGTGCGGGCAGGGAAATAACCAGCTCTCCTGTAATCGAAATACTGGCACTTTAGGGGAACTTCAGTGGCTATTTATGATGATCTCTAAAATGGTATGTGTCCTGTTTTTATTTTCTCCCTGTGTCGTGGAAGGCACAGAAGGTCTAATTTACTAGGATCGCCTACCACTAACTGCACAGGGAGATTGCACTGATGGGCATTTATTACATTAATGAACAATTTAACATTTAGTTTTTATACTTGTTTTGTCTTGTGCTTTTTTTATAGATATTAAATGTTATTGTTTAGTATCTATCTATAGGAATATTCTCTTCTATGGGGTTTTTTTTTGATACGCTTATTGTACAATTTTGTCTGGAATATTACCTAGATTTAAAGGAATAGCAATACTTAAAATGAAAAAAAAATATGTATATATCTTGTAGGGTTTATCCCCCTTGGGTAGTCCCATTGCTGAAAGGTGTTTTATTACAAAGTTATTACAACTCAAACTTTAATTATTATTTTTTTAGGTTTAGTATTACAGTGGCCTGAAATTGTACAGTGCTGCTGTTGCTACACCATCCTATGGAAATTTATGGTCAACTGACCAGAGCTGTTTGTACAGTGGCGCTGTTGCTGCACCATCCTATAATTTCAGTCCACAGAGATACTGCACCTAAAATTCAAGTTTGAGCTGTAATAACCCATGTTTTTTCTCAGATGGATAAACCCTACAACATAGTTTTTTTACATATTAAAGGGATAGTAATGATTCACAAAAACAGCAGCTCCAATTAATCTTCATAGTATCTGAGCCAGGAGAGTGTTATTTCAATACTGTCAGAGTTGCAGTTCAAGAGTAATTGAATGATAAAGTATCCTCCTCCCACCCCTTTTACCTAGTGTAATTCACCTCCTCTCCACAGACCAGACAGCTCACACCAAGGGACAATCTTCTTACTGTGAGAACAAAGCCATGACCCCACTGACAGGTTTTTCCCTTATGTTAATTGAAGATTGTCCCTCTCTGCAATCCACTTGGACACCACCCTGCTGCTCTGAGCTGAGCAGTGTTAGATCAGTAAAAGGGGCGGGAGGGGGATACTTTATCATTCAGTTACTCTTGAACTACAACTCTGACAGTATTGAAATAACACTCTCCATGGCCCAAATACTATGAAGATTAATCGGAGCTGCTTTTATTATGAAACATTACTATCCCTTTAAGTATTACTATCCCCTTTAGAGGACAGACTGCACCATTTAGTAATATTTCCAGATAACTGCATGATTGCTGGATTTTGATTTTTATATCTATTTTTCTTTTCCATCTTACCACAATTTCTTCGAGTGCCCAAGCATTTTGAATATATAATCACCTCTTTTTGTATATTTATATCTTTATTTACTGGTTGTCTCAGCTCAAATAGACAGCAGTATCACATTGTTGAGAGGTGATTTATTAACTTCTTTAAATTTAGTGTTGATAGAGAATCATCATATCTTGTCCTATTTTAGTGTAAAATAGTGCCAGGGCTTACTGCTTTTTAAACCCCCCTGTTCAATATATCTCTATAGATATCCAAACTTCGCCCCTTCCATTTTACATTTTACTATGAAAAGTTGTTGCAAATTAACATTTTTATTGCTGTATTATTCAAATGTTACTCAGTTCAAAAGGCACGCAAGGTTTTGTGACATGCAGTGCCCAGTACATAATTTGCAGAGCCATTTAAAGTGATGAGTGCCAATGGCAGAATGAAAGCTAAAACCCATATTGTATCTTTATCTTTTGCCCAATGTGGAACACAGGAGCCATGAAGTAACGTTCCCCTCCTCCATAGGGCAGGGCACTTTTTATGGAACGTCTTCTCTTTTTAGGGCATATATCTTTATTCCTTTCAGCTTTTTTGATGTTTCACTGTGTCAATCCTTATTTTTTCTGTTCTTTACTTTGTACTTTATTTGTATGGACGCTGCCACTTTAAAGGGATAGTAATGTTTCAAAATAAAAGCAGCTCTAATTACTCTACATAGTATTTGGGCCATGGAGAGTGTTATTTCAATACTGTCAGAGTTGTAGTTCAAGAGTAATTGAATGATAAAATATCCCCCTCCTACCACTTTTAACTATTGTAAGCCACCTCCCCTCAGATGTGGAATCTGGTCTTAAGACCAGCAGCTCACAGCAAGGGACAATCTTCTTACTGTGAGAACAATGAAAATTATAACAGATGGCTTCAAAGCAGAGAGGACGTTGATCCAGGGAACTATCTGACTGCCATTTGGAGTCAGGAAGGAATTTTTTTACCAACTTGGGGCTAAATTAAAAATTGCTCCAGAGTGCTTTTTTTTGTTTTCCTCTGGATCAACAGGGGTGTTTTTGGCATGGGCTGGACTTGATGGACACATGTCTTTTTTTCAGCCTCATCAACTATGTTACTGTGTAATGCTTGGCCACCAGGTTTCTGCTTTGAAAGCCATCCCCTTTAATCTGTTCTACACAAAGGATTTGCAATTGGACATACTAGGAGTTGGTCAACACAACACTAACATCTGTCTCATGCCATGTCTCTGTCTCTACAGAAGGAAGAACTTTGCTGGTGGCTTCAGCATTCCCATCTAGCTCTGGGACATATGTTTGTCATCCCGGAGTGGATGGTTATCACAGTGGATGCCAGCCTGATGGACTGGGGAAGGGGGGACAACCCTGGGTCCCTTGATGGCTCAGAGTCTCTGGACCAGAGAAAATAGTATTTTTCCAATGAGTGCTGTGTAGATACTGGCTATGCTCTTAGAGCTACACTGCTGGTTCCATGCCCTGACAGGTACATTAGTGAGGGCCCAATCGGATAATGAAATAGCAGTTGCATACATCAGTCACCAGGGAGGGACCAGAAACATGTCCACGTAGACAAAGGTTCGGGAGATCCTCAGTCAGCCAAGACTCACGTTCTGGCCATCTCTGGGGTTCATATTCCAGGCGTGAAAACGCAGTTGCAAACTTTCTTTGTCACCAACATCTACATCCCAGTAATTGAGAACTCAATCAGAATATGACTGACCTGACTGTCCTCATATAGGGATTGCTATCTGTGGATATCATGGCTTCCCACAAAGTCCCCCTGATCTTTACCAAGTCAAAGGAACCTCTAGCACTTGTGATGTACGCAATGTCGATTCTATGGAACTTTCCTCTAGTGTAGGTCCTCCAATCTCCCTGTTTCTCTGGATGTTGAGAGAAGTCAGGATGGAGAGTGCTCACATCATCATCATCTCTCCCTTATGGCCTCTTCAGACCTGATTCTTCTCAGTCTGTGACACTCTTCCACAGCCTTTCAGTATTCCAGTGGTTTTAATCATTCTTCAAGATGGTGTCAGCAAATGTCTCCACATCATCTCTATCAAGGTTCAGATTTCAGAACTCTCTAGTAAATTAAAAATTATACCTTTATTGGCTGACTGAGTGGCTGGCTCTAGGATGCAAGCTTTCAAGACAACTTAGGTTTTTTCTTCAGGCATAATACAAATGAAGGCTGAATACGCAATATACGACAGGTTAAACTCATGCTAATTATTTTAACATTTAAATTCCACTAGCAGTGAATATTCGTATTGGTATTGTCTATCATTCATTCCCTAGGCTCCAGTAAGTAAGCGTTATGCCGCTTCTCCCTTGTTATTACAATAACGGCAACTGTTTTGAGAAAGCAGCTTGGAGGCTGTGAAATGCGTTGACTAAGCAGTGTCAATTGTATAATTTGTATACTGAATTGAACACTGTCGGGAGTAGCAGTGTTGTGCAAGTTGGATTCCTCAAGGAGAGACAAACATATCTCTGCAAGCTGATATAGTTGGTGTGTGGCATATTCCTTCGTCAAGCTTTGGAAAACGTGAGTGCAATCTATAATGTTTTATTATATATATTGTGAGATAATACACCATTTGGTGTCCTCGCTTTTCTTTATTTTTGCATTTATATATTTGAGCTCCATACTGGGATATGGTGGTTTTGTTTACTCCTGGGGTTTCTTGACCAAGGTCATATCTGATTTTCATATCAACCATGAAGTTGTCATTCCTTCTGTCCAGCTCCTTCCAGCAATCAGGAGTAAGATCTTCACCTGTTGAATGTGGTATTTTGCTTGAAGTACTACACTCATCGCATGCAGCTATTTCAGAAATATGTCTCTCTTTGTCATTCCTAAGGGCCCGAGTGTGGGCCAGGCTGCTTCTAAGGTTATCATTGCTTCCTACATCAAGGAGACCATCCAGCAGTCTTTTGTCCTCAGGAAGAAATCCGTTCAATTTCAATTCACGGCACATTCCATCAGATCGGTGGGAATGTCTTGTGCCTACAAGAATCAGGCCACTGCTGAGCAGTTGTGTACATGGTTGCCCCTGCACACTTTCATCAAATACTGTTGAGTGAATGTCCTCGCCTCGGTTGAGGCCAGCTTTGAAGGAATGGTCCTTCAAACTGTGGTGCTTTACAAGGGCCCTCCTAATTCCTCTACAGAGATCAGTATCCTGTTGGTTTCCTATTTGTTTACAGTTGATTGGTGTGCAAATTTGGTATCCCTTGACACCTGAGGTTCATCTTTTACTGGTTACTCCTGTGGAAACTGGTCTCCAGTGGAGGATTTTTTTCTCTTTTTTTCCCCTCCCTGGTTGATGCATTGGGTGATGCACAAAAAAAGGATTTTACTGAACCTACAGTTAAATCCTTTTGTCTTAGTCCATGTGGAACGTTGGAGTCCCTGGGCCGAAGGGTCCTCTTGGGGTCTCAGTGCAGGGGATTTCTTTCTTTCTTTCTGGGAGTAAGAGGTGGTGGGGGGAGTAAAGTGGAGGAGAATATGGGAGTCTTTACCTCAGAGGCCTTTTTGAAGTACAATTCCCTCCAGAGGTGGCAGAGGTGGGGACTTTACCCCATGGTTTCTGTGTTACACATGGAGTAAGAAAAATGTATTTAATGGGAAGTTCTCTAAAATGCTCTTTTTGAAAGCCCTTTTAAAGGGATAGTAATACTTAAAATGTAAAAAAAAAAAATATGTTGTAGGATTTATCCCCGTGAGTAAAACAAGAGTACTCCCACTGCTGAAAGGTGTTTCATTCAAAAGTTATTAATTTTCAAAGTTGAATTTTTTATGTGCAGTATCACAGTGGCCTGAAATTGTACAGTGGCGCTGTTGCTACACGATCCTATGGACTGCTCTGGTCTCGGGACCAAAAATCTCCATAGGATGGTGTAGCAACAGCTCCACTGTACAATTTCAGGCCACTGTGATATTGCACCTAAAAAATTCAACTTTGAAAATTAATAACTTTTGAATGAAACACCTTTCAGCAGTGGGAGTACTCTTGCTTTACTCAGGGGGATGAACTTCCACTTTAAAAATGCTAACGCAGTATTAACTCTGAGTGCCAGAGGGGTGCGCAAGGCCTTGCTTTGCAATGCTTTGTGTACCCGGATGGAATTCAATGGTTAGAATGCTAACCTTAGAATGTGAATCGTATTCAAAAACTGCCACACTCACCTTTCCATTCGTTTTGAGGCGCTTCTAAGTGTTCATAAAAATCAGTAAGTTGACATTTGAGCATACTCCATGTAAAACTTAAATATAATGTATATAAAAATCATAAAACTATGTTGTCCAGCATTTCAGTCTTAATCTCAGACTTTCATCAGGGACGCTGGATGAGTCCCTGCTGACAGCCTGCAACAGACTGCAATGTTGGACAACATGATTTTTATACACATTATATTTAAGTTTTACTTGGAATGTGCTTGACTGTTGACTTTAATGCATCATTAGTGCATCATACTAGTATAGTTAAAATTCCTTTGAAGCATTCACATGTGTATGTAAATGTGCCTGTACCACAGAGGAGCTGTAAATGTTTTTTCTTTTTCATGAGTAAAATGTAATAAGGTTTTTCTTGCTGAGTAAAACAAGGGTATTTTTTAGTAAATCTTTACAGTTCAAACCTGTTTAGGGCCAGAAAATAGATTCCAGGTTCTGGTTTTGAACAAAATTGTATTTGTACATTCACCCTATTGATTATGACTTTCTGTTGGAAAATTGATAGGAACACAAATTTGCAGCTTAATTAAACATTTTTGATCTTTAATAACTTTTAAATGAAAGCATCTACCAGCAGTGGAGTAACCTTGTTTTACTCAGCAGAAAGTTCCTATTTTTTCATTAAAAAGGGAAAGAAGCATTGTTTGGCTCACAGTACAAAAGTGCAGATTCCTGACCAGGAAGCTAAGACTGCAAGAGAAATTCAGTCAGTCAGCTTACTGATAAACCTCACAGGCAACCTCCTAGGTATTACTTTCTATCAAGGTATGGAAAGTGTAACTCTTTGAATGCCAGAGGTGTATGCAACACATTGCAAAGCAACGCGTTGCACACTCCTCTGGTACATGAAAGTACATCTGTTAGTCAACATATCGTTTATATGATAGTTGTATTTTAGAGTGTTCTTTTAAACATGTTAACCCTTTGAGTGCCAGAGTGGGATGTATGGTGCATTGCACATTTGTGTGGCACTCAAATGGAGAAAATAAGTGATATGGGTCAGTGGACAAGCCACACAAGTAACTAGACCACTTGCAGCCATTGCTCTGACTCCTTTTTGCCATTTTTTGTTTTCATTTTCAGTACTTCAACTACAGCATTCTGCTGAGCCTGCTGGCCTGCTCCGTCTTTCTGCAGATCAGCAGCATTGGGAAGCTGGCACTCATGCTGTCTATACAGATTCTCTACATTATCATTGTGGAGGTACCTGAGGTCATTCTGTTCGACAATTATGACCTGCTTGTGACAGCTAATGCACTGTGAGTATTATATGGGTTAAGAGTTTTCACTCCTCAGGTTGTCAGTGTATGTGCAATACAAACTCTGGCTGAAAAACGAATTGTGGCATTAATAAAATCTTGGGTAGAAATTAGTAAGATTGTGTTTTAAATTATAGCACTAAACAAATTGCTTTTAAATAATGGTAGAAATAGTCACTTTGGCAAAAAAAAATTGTAATGATTCTAAAAATTTGGATTACCCCTAAGTAGTTCAGAAGCAGCAGTTATTCCTGTATGTGACTGTTTACTTTACTTTACCAGTATGACTATAACCTTGGGGCAGGGAATTGTATGACACAGTGCCTTGCACCTGGCAACACTGTAGGTTAGATTGAGAAGGGGTAAAAGTTAAGTCTACTGTACAATATATAATCACCCTATTGCTAAGAGGTGAAGGACATAAAATATGCCAATGGTCTAAATAAGTAGAAATTCTTAAGACTTGGAAACTAAGATATATCTGCCCCCTGTCTGTGTCTCTCTGACACTGAAAGAGGATGTGTGTCTGGCCGTGGACCTATGGGGCTGTAAATGTGTCTCTGGACTTACGTGTGTGGAAGTGGAACGGTGTCCGTGCTTGTGTGCCTGGGAGTGGAAGGTGCCTTTGGTTGTATGTTTGTTGGGGTGGAAGGGCATCTGTGTCTCTAGGAGGAAAATACTGTGTTTGTGTGTCTCTGGGACTGGCACTGAAAAGATGTCTGTATCTTTAGATTGCATTGAAAGGTGTATGTTTCTGTCAGAGGCACAAAAGGCTGCATGTGTGTCTGTCTCTATGACAATGAAATAATGTGTGTGTGTGTGTGTGTGTGTGTGTGTGTGTGTGTGTGTGTGTGTGTGATATTCCAGTGGATATCTTTGTTACTGAGCAAACTAGTTATGGAACAGTAAGTTTGTGTCTCTCTCAGAGGAAAAGAAAGCCACAACTACTACAAATCACATCACACATGGTATTTGGGTGGTACTGTCTCTACAGATGGAACAGTGTACCAAGGCTGGGAAAGCAGAAAATGTGTGTGTGGTTTTGTAACTACCAGTGGACAGCGGAACATGGCTGGAGTGTCAGACTGGTTATGTAGCAATCAGAAGAAGAAGATGTGAGTGTCAGGCTGTATATTTATTCTATGGCTACCAGTGGACAGTGGTACAAAGCTGGAGTGCCAGACTGTATGTGTGGTGTTGTGGCTACCAGTGGACAGCATAACATGGCAGGGAAGCAGATAGTGTATGTATAGTTTTGTGGCTACCAGTGGGACAAAGAAACCAGCTGTTTTTCACAAAGTAGAAGTGTGGTTCTGTGAATACTAGTGGACACTGTAATAAGACTGTTAAGACTGGAGTATCAGATAGTGTATGGGTGGTTCTGTGACTACCAATGCACAGTAGAACAAGACTGGGATGCCAGACTGTGTGCATGGTCTGTGACTACCATGAGCAGTGTAATGTCTATACCCCTCTCTGCCTCTTCTTCCGTGGGTAACAAGGATGGGGTGTGTGTTGGACTACAACTAAAGGCTGCCTGAGGATGGTGAGAGTTGTAGTCCAATAACAGCTTGTCCATCCTTCTTTAGACCAATGGTCACTAAGAGCTTACACTCTAAAATAAATGACTACATGTTTAGAGAGAAATTGACTATTTTATTCATTTGTTTATACACCATTATCATTTACTACTAGAAGACAATAGTGTACATGTTTTTCTTTCAGTTATAGTTTTACTTATTTAAATGGTTAATCTTGTCTTAATACAGTATTTTTTTTACTCTCATTGGATTTTGATATTTTAGATCCCCCTGATTTAAATGCAGAGCACAGAAATCCTCTATTAGTTTTGGAATGATGGAGGATTTAGTACAGCATTGCACTAATATTTAGTTCCTTATTGGTTAGAAGGCTATCCGTCCTTCACTTTTCTCTCATGTTTCCCAGGTAATATCTACATAGTTCATAGTTTTTGTGGTTTGAGGCAGAAAATTTAGTATTGAATTAAAAAAAAATATAACAGACTTTGCAAATGTCACATGACTTCAATCACTCTGAACTCATGTATACATATAGAATCACATAGTAGCAATCTTTACCCTGGGGAATTTCCAACTTCTTTTTTATCATTTCTAACTCCTATATTATTCTAACTCTACTGCTCATGCTTCATTACTACTCCCTGCCTCCTTTCTATTCCCAGCTTATACCCACTTTCCTACTTCCTGTCCCTGCTTCCTTTTTTTCTCCCTGTCCTTGCTTCCTTCCTTGATCTTGTCCCTTCATCCTACCCAGCTCTTGTCCCTTCTTCTTCAGCTCTTGCCCCTTTTTCCTTCCTAGGCTCCACCCCTTTTTCTTCCCCAATTTTTGCTCCTTTTCCTCCCAAGATCTTCCACTTTCTTCTCCACAACTATTGCTCATGTTTTCCTTCCAGTTCTTGCTTATTATTTTCTCACAACTCTTACTCTTGTTTATCCCTGCCAAAGAAATGGAAAAATATTTAAGACTAATTGAAAAGGAATGCATGCATTATATATAATATACAGTGGATATAAAAAGTCTACACACCCCTGTTAAAATGCCAGGTTCTTGTGATGTTAAAGAATGAGACAAAGATAAATCATGTCAGAACTTTCCAGCTTTAATGTGACCTATAACGTGAACAATTCAATTGCACAACATACTGAAATCGTTGAGGGGGAAATATAAAAAATAAAAAACTCACAATAACCTGGTTGCTAGTTTAGAACAGCATCACAATTATTAAAGGGATAGTAATACTTCGTTTTAACTTTATTTTATTTTGTAGGCATTAAAAAAACATAAAGATTGATATAAGTCTTATCTCTGAAACCTTTATGGTTTAAGAGATATTCACAAACAAAGTATCCCTTCCCTGTTCAACCAGATCAGAAGGGAGATGCCCAGGTAGACTGCAGAGAGGGACAATCTTCAATTAAGATAATGGAAAAAGCTGAAAAACTTGTCAAGGGGGGAAGGGCTTTCATTGTTTTCATACAAAGAAAATTGTCCCCTTCTGTTATCTGTACTGTCATACAACCAGACTCACATTTGAGAAGAGATGGCTTACACTAGGAAAAAGGGGCGGGGAGGGGAACTTTGCTTGTGAATATCTCATAAACCATAAAGGTTTGAGAGATAAGACTTATATCATTCTTCATGTTTTTTTAATGCCTACAAAATAAAATAAAGTTAAAACGAAGTATTACTATCCCTTTAACTAACAAAAACAAGTGGGTGAAAAAAAAAAAGTTGAAAACCGAAAACAAAATTATAATAGAGAGCATCATCCAACATGATACCAATGATCTTATCATAACAAAGACAATCAAATGTTATCAATAATTATCTTTCTATTCCAGCTCGCAATACACATATTAAAGATATAGGCATCCAGTAAAGTAAAAAGATAATGTGAGTGACTTATGGCCAATAATATATATTTCCTCTGGTTAAGACTTATTCAGATATTTCTGTACTTAACTTCTTCGTGTCCACAAGAGTTTACTTAACACCTTAATATCCTTTGTTTATTATCAGTCATTATCCATGTTCCATTAATATGTGACCCAAACCAGTCAGTACCATGGGACATAACCAGCTAGTTGTGACCACATTCATAACCACCACAGCATATCGTATCAGTATAGTCACATCTTCCAGATCTTCCAAGCATCTCATCCCATATTCATGTTTATTATAATCCAGGGTATGATAATGCCTAGATCCATCGTGACAGACTCACATAGTAACATACTAGATAAGGCTGAAAAAAGACATGCGTCCATCAAGTCCAGCCCATGCCAATAACACCCCTGTTGATCCAGAGGAAGGCAACAAAAAAGCCCTCTGGAGCAATTTCCAATGTAGTCCCAAGTGTGTATGTGTGTGTGTGGGGGGGGATTATTCCTTCCTGACTCCCATATTTTAATGAGGCCACCTCCATGAGTCTTCCATGAATTAATGTAATTCTTGGTGGTATTCATTCATAAAAGGTCACTTCCCAGTCTTTCCCCCCACTAGTTAGTACTCCAACCAGGATATATACTCAGTCAGGGTCACATAAAGAGGATATACTGATCACTATCATAGTTAAATAAGGTGTTCCTTTAACCCTCTGAGTGCCAGAGAGGTACGGAGTGCATTGCAAAGGGTTAATCACTAGTGTTCGTGATCATAAGAAGCAAATAAGTACGAGCTTCTCATTAAGTCCTTTAGGGGACAACATATCAAGCTGATGTATCCACAGAAATTCTAGTTGTAAAAGCCACCTATTTCTTTCACCCCTTCTTGGGAGTTGGGGGAGATAATCAATCAGCATTGATTTAATTGTAAATAGTTGATGGCCAAGTCCCACAAAATGCAGAGCAACCTGCTTGTCTGAAGAGACCTTCTTAATAGCAGTCCTTATAGAGGTGCGGTGATAACTCATTCACTCTTGGAAAGTAATTTGTTTTTCCAACATAGGCAAGACCTGATGAACAGCAGAAGATGCATACACTCAGCCTGGGATGCTCCCAAATAGAATGATGCAACACAGCACTACAACACCAAATGTTTTCGGTCAAAGTTTGGACCTTCATCAGGGCAAATAAATAAAAAAAACATATATATATATATATATATATATATATATAAAATAATTGTTTCTCTGGGACCATTAAGCACAAAAGTCAGAGGTCTTCCATGTCTGTACTACTTGAGTATATGAGGGAGTTCTTTACATTGTCGAACAATGTTATGCACAGCTATGTGGCAATCAGTGTTATAGAAACTAGTGTAAGCATTAGGGTCATTCATGTCTGAGTATTCCTTTTCTGTTTTAATTTAGTACACTGGACTCTATTGAGGACTCTTATTAAGGATTTGGGTACCTCTTTGACACCCACAGATTAGGACTGAGTTATAGAGATAAAACTAGTGCATAGGAGTTTTGTGTCATGGAAATATTGCCAACTGTTGGTTGAACCCCACACTCTAATTAGAAAGGTTGTATAGAAAACTAATAATCACTTTCTAACTGCAGCTTGATTTAGTCTAACCAACTACTGAAAAAATAGCCATTTCCCAAATTATTCCAAATACTTCTACACTGCTAAATAACGTGGGGCAATTCTATCCCTGAGAGCTTTTAACATAATTGTTTTAATTTTTTTAGTCAACTGTAACCACAATTCACATCAACTAATGGTAGAGTTGCATTCTTTTGCCTGTTTTTAACTGCAGTACTTTTGCTTCCTCTTTTTCAGTGTTTTCAAGTGATCCATAATCTTCTAGGTTATTCTACTGCTCAGTGAATGATAATAATCACTCTTAATCTATTTGTGTTAGTTTCTAAAAATGTGTCAATAGTCCCCTCTCCCCAGTCTGCCTGAGGACAGGTACACTAAGGTTGAGTAAGGGTCCAAGTTGGCAACATTTTGGCATACTTGCACTAGTTCCATCTTGTCATATATATATAGTAAGGTGGCTTCGCGATTATATATTTGTGAATTCACCAACATCGCCATGCTTTAGCCATGCCTTTTCCAGGTTTAGGATTTTGCAGAGTCTGCTTTGACAGTGCTTCATTTCCATATTGAAGTGCAGCCATTTCATATTCCTGTGGGTTTGTTTTAATGTTAATGTGGCACTTTGTCACATGCGCTAAGTTCCAGTTGCTTGGTGGGCTGTTAGAGTTCACAGTCCCAACTTCACCAGACTGAGATGGTGAAGTTGCAATCTTCTGTAGTTTTCTAATGTGCTACAAATAAGTTTGCTGCTTACTGAACAGCAGAGACAGCAGCTGCCTTTCCTTAACCCTTTGTGCCTCATAGGACACCCAGCTGAATCAGCTGATCGGAGCATAATCTGGTGTGGACTTCAAATAGGTTATCAGTTGAGTCATGTAAAGACAGAACCATCAGAATAGCTGTTACCAGGGCCGGATTTACATCTCAGGAGCCTGTAGGCACAGAACTGTGAAGCGCCCCCCCCCCCCCCGATTTGCCAACTACACTAGACACCTCCACAATGCTCATCAGCTCCATATTGTCCCCCATCAGCTCCAACTTGCCCCATCATCTCCATATTGCTTCTCACATTGCCCCCATCAGCTCCAACTTGCCCCCCTCATTGGAACAGTTGGTTTGCCCCTTGCATATGGCCCTTATTGTTCCACCTAGGGCAGTGCAGCTTTCAGGATATCCCTAATTAACCCTTTGAGTGCCAGAGGGGTATGCAACACATTGCTTTGCAATGCGTTTTGTACCCCTCTGGCACTCAAAGGGTTAAGCAAAGGCAACTAAATAGCAACGGCTGTACCACTGCTCACCCACCTGTTACTAAGCAGGGATATCTTGAAAAGCTAACCTGTTTGTGTGCTCTGAGTACTGCAGCTGAGAATCACTGCATAGCTAGACTAATAAGGGTCATGTGCAACTCTTGGGAAAATAAACTGCTACAAGGAGAGCAAATAAAAAGCCCCAGTGAGACACACTGACCTATGACGATCACATTTCCTTTCTGCCATTCAGGAACATTATTGCCAAGATGACAGCAACAGAGTGCTTCTTGTCTCTATGCTGCTTCACGGGAGAGGGTTATGTAATATCACACGGCGAAACAACTTAACTTCCCAGTCATGATCCCCCCTCCATTTGTCTCTTTTTTCCCACTCTTGACCCCCCTCTGCCTCTTTCACCCGGTCTTGATTCCCCCTCTTGTCAAGTTGCCTCTCTTTACCCCTCTTGATTTTTCTTTTGCCATTCTCCTCCTCTTGATCCCCCTCTTTGCCTCTTTCCCCCCTCTTGCCTTAATCCAGCCTTGACTCTTGTCTTCATCCCCCTTTTGCCTCTCTCTCTCCCACTTGCCTCTCTCTTCCCCTTTCCTGATGCCCCCCTTTTGCCTCTTTATCCCCCTCTTGACCCTCCTCCTTTTACCTTTTTCTCCCCTCCCCCCACTTTCCTCTCTTGATCTCCCCTTTGCCTCTTTCTCCCCCTCATTAACTCTTGATCCCCCTTTTGCCTCTCTCTCTCCCCTTCCTGACTCTTGATCCCAACCTTTTGCCACTTTCTCCCCCTCCTGATCCCCCCTCCTTTTGCCTTTTTTTTTTCTCCCTCTTGACCCCCCTCTGCCTCTTTTGCCCGCTATTGGTCCCCCTTTTGCCTTTTTCCCCCTCTTACCTCTATATAAATTCTCTTGATTCCCCCCATGCCCCTTGCCTGTGATCGTGTCTGGCGTCTGACTCTGTCTCTGCTCCCAGCATCCCGCTCTGTCACACCGCCAGCCTACCCGGCTTCTTAAATAAAAGTGCTACATTTGCCACGCTTGCAGGCCATCACTCAGTAAACGCGACCGGCGGTTGTTCACATCTCGCGGCCGCAAGGTAACAGGCGGCCGCGAGATGTGAACAACCACCGGTCGCGTCTACTTAGTGATGGCCTGCAAGCGTGGCAAATGTAGCACTTTTATTTACGACGCTCCGGACGGCCCCCAGGGAAGCCCAGTGCTGGCAGCGCCAACGAGGTGCCTACTTTTTTTTTTTAATTAAAAAAAAAAGATTAAAAAAAAAAAAAAATCACAGTGGCAGGCGCCCCTAGGTGGCGTGCGCCTGTAGGCAGGTGCCTACTTTGCCTAATGGCAAATCCGGCCCTGGCTGTTATATGTAACGGCCTCTCTGCATATGTAAATGACCTGTGCAGCTGGACAAAACCAAACTCATAATTTTCCATCCCTCTCCAACGAGCCTTGCCCCAGATATTGCACTCACTATTAACAGCAACACCATCACACCAACCTCTACATCACGCTGCCTGGGGGTCATCTTCAACTCCACCCTATCCTTCATTCCCCACATTCAGTCAATCTTCAACTCATGCTGCCTCTACCTCTGTATTTCTAGAATCCAACCTTTTCTCATCCAAGATACTACTAAAATTCTAATCCAAACACTCATCATGTCCCATCTTGACTACTGTAACTCACTCCAAATTGGCCTTTCTCTCATCCGACTAACCCCACTACAGTCCATAATGAACTCTGCTGCAAGACTAATCTACCTCACACCACACCACTCTTCTCTGCTAATCCCTGCACTGACCCATTAGCATATAGAATTAAATTAAAAATTATGGTGCTAACTTACAGAGCCCTTACTTTGCACCCCACTATACTTCATCTCTCATTTTCAAATACTCGCCATCTTTGCTTTGCACAGGACCTTTTTCCTCTCTAAACATCTTATTATACACTCCCACTCCCACTTACAGGACTTCTCCCATGCTGGATCTGAGCTTTGGAATTCCATCCCCTTCCCATCAGACTCTCCCCCAGCCTTCAGAATGTCAGATGCTCCCTGAAAACTCACCTCTTCAGGGAAGTCTATCAACTACTTCCATAACCGTTATGAGCAAGGCCAGACCAGCAGCCTGTCCAGCTTCTGCTCTCTCTTATTCCCTTCTAAATCACTCTACCACCTTCAGCCCTATCACAACCTCATTTTTCACAGTCTTTTTCTCCCAAACAGAACCACCACTTTTCTGGACCACTGCACTCAAAAAGCACTTGTGGCAGGAGGCACTTACACCTAATAGCACTTACTCCTTCTGTGTCCCACCTACTTTCTCTAGACTTTAAGCTGTCAGGAGCAGGGGGCCCTCTGATCCTTTTTTTTCCATGTTCCATTTAATTATGATTTTAAGGGAGGGCTGGTGTTGTTCTTTCTGCTAAAGTCTGAGTGCATCCTTTTTTCTCTCTCACTTGCCTCCCTAACACATCCCCAGCATTACATCAACCTAATACACTAATAATTAAATGTTTTCCTACTCCTCTTACATAGCTAATTTTTAGTGCATGTGGCGAAGTGTGCCATTTTCTCCATGGTGAAATGATCTCCACACATTATTAGACACACTTCACCATTGAATCGACCATTAGTGCACCACCCCACGGTATAGTAGCTCATTCATTTTATTTAAAAAGGCCATGTTTGCTCTGAGCCCTCCAAATATTTTAAGCACTAAGCTCTACCCATTCTTCTAACCAGACAAATGGTGCTTTTCCATTATAACTTTTCATGCCTTCATCCATGCTACAGTCAAATCTACTGTGTATTCACACCAAATTTCTCACAGATGTTTTGTGGGGACTATTTGCTTCATTTTACTGTGTTTATATTTGGATCTGTATAGATCAGGGATTGACAGCCCGAGGTCCTCCAGCACACCAAGCCAAATAACTACATGTTGATGATAGCTGCCACCACTAGTGTAAATGTACATGAAATTCTGAAGATTTGCTTCGTACTGAACAGAGGGTTATAACTAATGATCATACCTGGGAACTCTCCGGATTTGCCCGGAGACTCCGGTTCTGACAGAGCTTTACCGGGTCTCCAGGGCAGAGGCAGATTCCTCCGGATGTGGAGAGTTTCTATTGAAACTCTGCCACATCTGCTTTTTCTCCCGTTGTGCCTCTGTCCCCAGCCTTCTGTGTGACACATTTAACCCTCTGAGTACCAGAGTGATACAGAATGCATTGCTTTGCAATGCATTCCGTACCACTCTGGCACTCAAAGGGTTAAATCCCCCAACACTCGAGTTAAGCCCCGCCCCTTTTTGACGCGATTAGCGTCATTTTTGTTACCCCCTGCTGAACAGAGGACTACCCTTCGGGTAGCCCTCAACTGAAAGTTCCCAGGTATGCTAATGATGATATGAAATTGCAATTCTGGTTAACCTCAGGATGCATGTTAGCCAAATCCAGGTTTGTGTTAACCCCTTGTTTGCTAAAGACAAAGCAATGCATTTCCAAGGTGGGTTAAACAAATTCCTTAATTCAGTGCTCTGTATTCCATCCCCTCTTACCCTGTGCCAGCTCATGTGATCTGCTATTAATGTCTTCATTGTATGTTCTTTCCCTAGCTCCTCCTTTAATGAAACTGCAGGAAGTGGCGACTGGTAAGTAATCTCTGTGGTTAAACCTTTAGGGCCATATTTAGGAAGATGTAAAGGTTAAATTCTGGGGCAAATCAATGGCATCATGGAGGACAAATAAACTACCAAAATGCCCATAACTTTAAATTGTTCTTTTAACCCCTTGAGTGCTAGAGATATATTTAACACTAAAAGATCCACTTAAATCATTGGGATTTTTCATTTATCTCCCAGTGGTATAACACAGCTGGCTTGTTCCAGAATTGCTCATGTTTAGCCTTCTGAAAGCAACTTTTTAGTTCTTATGTTGCAATTGACCAGCATTTTTTAACAGTTGTGGTCTCCAATTGTAAAAAAGTGATAATTCCTTTAGAAAAGGAGTCCCTAAGTGTTACATAGCATACTGGTTAATTTCCCTTAATTTGGTGGAGGGAATAAGAGGTGTTAGATTACAAAGTTGGTCTTTCAGATTTTCTAGAAGTACAGGAGATGATGAAAGCACATAGGTATACATCTATTACCAGATAGGTTTGAGAACCTCTGTTCTAGATAGTGCTTCTTTTCCTTGAGCATCTCTTGTCAGGTTCCTGTTATTAGGACCCATTTTTGTATAGGGGTATTTCATTTTTTAGAAAAGACTGTGCTTTTTAGTCCAGTAAGATGTCTTTGTATTGAGCTAAACAAAGCAAGATGGTGGGTTTGGTTGTTTCACAATTTCCTTAGGAATCTCAGACTGTGGGTTTTACATAATGGGTACTGATGAATGTCAACTGTCCAGGACCCTACTTGGGGAGACAGTGGTCAGTTTGTGCAAGATCTGTAACCTGACGCTTTCATGTGTGGTAAAAACTTTTGTAAAAGATTATGCAGTTTCACCTGTGTGTTAAAGTGGACTTGTCTCCTCTATTCAAGTTTGCATATTTGAAAATGTGATTAAAAACTGCTCATGATGTTAGCGGAAAGACCAGCAGATATAGAATTAAGGAGATATTCAGACATTTTACCATATGTTAATGTATGCTAATTGTGGTACCCTGGTTTACTAGTGACATTTCATATGATAATGAAAGGTTTTCATTGATGTTTCATATACTATTAAAGACCTGTGCTGCACCAGGATAATTCCACTTTTCCCAGAAATAAAAGTGTAAATCTGTCCTAAACTATAGTCTGCTGGATTTTTTGGTGAACATGACACATAAGAGGATTTTAGTCTTACTTGTTAAAGGGGAACATACCAAAAACTTTTGTGTAGTGGTTTCAACCACTACGAGAGATTAGCGCCGTTGTTTGTTTGTTTTTTTACTTACAGGGTATTGAAGATATGAAGGGTTATAATGTGGCACTTCTGGGTTGCTCTGCACCCTGTATGTGCAGCACCAAGCCGCAGGACTTCCCACCTCCCTCCCAGCTGCCCCAGGGAGCGCGTTCACTCTTCCCTTCGTGCAGCATGGTAAACTGAGCCTGTTATAACATTAGACCACATAAATGCCCGCACAGATGTCCGCAAATCTTCTTGTAGTGGTTAAAACCATTACACAAAATCTTTTTGTATGTGAATGTTCCCCTTTAAATCCTTTTATCTTAGTCTATTTGACATACAGGTACCATGGGGAGGTGACAGCTCCTCCCTGTAGGCTGGAACAATTCTACAAGAAATTGTGGGGGGAGCCTTCCCTTCCTGCTTATTAGGCTATCCCACTAGCCCCTCCCCAAATAAACGAGACAAACCGATGAAGTAGGACAGCAAGAAAGAAGAAAAAGAAAACTCCTGTGAGTAGCAGACCCAAGAGGTCTCCCACGTCTAGCTCTTGAGGACCAATCATTGTCCCTTTCACAGGGTGGGAGACCTGTATGTCATATGGAGTAAGAGAAAAGGATTTAACAGGTAAGAGTAAAATCCTTTTTTCTCTTTTGTCCAATATGACATACAGGTACCATGGAGATGTACCTACATTAAGCTCCCAGGGTGGAAAGAAAAAGGAAGGGACCAAGCCCCAGTCCCCTTGATACCCACGGACTATCCAGAACACGGAACAACCCAAACTAAACTAAATGTCAACAGACACTGAATAACAATATCACAGCACACAAGAACAAAGACTAACCAGGCTCAAACAGTTAAAGAACGGTAAGGCACAGGAAAGAAAAGGTCCTAAAAGGCAGAACTGCCTCCATGTCCTTCCTGCCAAAGCTGGCTTCAGTCGAAGCCATAACATCAACACGATAGTGCTTGGCAAAGGTGTGCACAAGAAGACCAAGTGGCCATCTTGCAGGAGCTGTTCAGCAGAGACCTGATTTTTGTAGGCCCAGGAGGTCCAGACCTGTTGAAATGTGTCATAATGCGAAAGGGAACAGGTTTCTTTCTGAGCTCGTAAGTCTTGAGAATGATAGACTTAATCCAAGAGGCAATAATACCTTGGACGCAGCCATACCTGCCCTCGGACCTTCAGGGATGACAAATAAGGCATCAGCCTTACAGAAAAACTCAGTACGGTGCACATAGAACTTAAGGCAGCATACTGCATCCAACAAGTGAAAATCCCTCTCCTTGTCAGATTTGGGGTCAGGACAAAAGGAAGGCACAACAATCACCTGATTGATGTGGAACTCAGAGACCACCATAGGAAGAACTTCCACTGAGGTACGGAGAACAGCCTTATCCTTGTGAAACACAAGGAAAGGTGGTTTGCAGGACTAGGCCTTCAATTTAGCAACTCTACAGACAGAGACCACAGCCAGAAGTAGGGGCCTCTGCCACTTCAGAAAGAGCAGAGGAATAGTAGTCAAGGACTCAAAGAGAGGCTGCTGCAAGACTCCCAAAACCAGATTAAGGTCCCACTGGGCAGTGGGAGCCTTATAGGCAGGGAAGGCATGAGTGATGCCCTGAAAGAAAACCTTGACATCTGGCAAGATGGAAATGCGTTTCTGGAAAAACACAAGAGATCTGAAGTCTGAACCTTCAAGGTTCTAAGACAGAGACCTTTTTTCACACCTTCCTGTAAAAACGACAGGATCACAGGAAGATCAAACTCTTATGACGACAAGTCCTTGTCAACACACCAAGACTGAAAAAATGGACCAAATCCTATGATAGGCTTTGGAAGAAACCTGTTTCATGGCCTGGATGATAGTGGAGACCACCTCAGAGGAGAACCATTTCCTTCTTAGGATGGAGGCTTCAACAGCCATGCCATCAAAGCCATGCATTCCACATCCTCCTTCCACAAATAACCCTGAAGGAGGAGATCCAATCTGAGGGGCAATGGAAACGGACCCTGAATGGAGAGAGCCACAAGTTCTGGGAACCACGGCTTCCTGGGCTAGTAAGGGGCGACCGAGATGACCACTGGGCAGTCCATCCAAATCTTCCTCCGCACCCTGGGAATCAGAGGAAGTGGAAGGAAGATGTATGCCAGATGAAAACACCAGTGGATCGCCAGAGCATCCACAGCGAAGGCCAGAGGGCAGCTCCAATGGGAGCAAAACAGCTGAACCTTCCTATTGTTCCTGGAGAAGACCCCACCGCTGCACCAACAGGTTGAAAATGTCTGGGTGGAGCTCCCACTCTCCTGGGTCCACCCTTTGACGGCTGAGGAAGTCCACCAGGACGTTGTCTACCCCTGGAATGTGCACAGTGGAAATAGCTGGAACGTGATCTTCTGTCCATGCAGATAGATTTGACCTCTAACCAAGCGGAAGCCGTTGTGGCGCTGGACAACCCCTCAGTGGAGAGGACCAATACTCCAGAGCATGATGAATTGCCCAGAGCTCCAGAACATTGATGGACTGCAGAGTCTCCTCTGCATTCCATCTGTCCCAAACCCCCAGGTGACCCAGAACAGCTCCCCAGCCTCTGAGGCTGGCGTCTGTCATCACTAAGGTCCAGTCCTGAATGACAAAGGATTTCCCATTCTCCAGGTTGGACCTGTCCAGCCTCCAGGGCAGGTCTTGCCTCACCTCCAGAGGAGGAGAGACATTGCAGTCCAAGAGACCAGGGATTCTGTGCAAGGCACGGATAGTGAACCTCTGGAGCTCCCTGGTGTGAGCCATGGAATACAGAACTGCCTCCATGGCGGACACCATGCGGCCCGTCAGGGTTAATAACTTGCAGATCGGAGCCGATGGCCACTCCAGAGCTTGGTACACCAGATGCATGACCTGTTGTATGGAATCTTTGGTCAGGACAACCTTCCCTTGGCAAGTATCAAATCTGAGACCAAGGAAAACCCGGGGACTGGAGCAGATTTCTCCATATTCAGAATCCATCAATGGTGGAGGAGAATCTGAGCGCAATTCTGGACATGCTGGTCCAGGAATTTCCCTTGACAGCACCTTCAGCATAAAGTCGTCCATGTAGGGAGTCACCTGAATCCCCCGGGTGTGCAGAAAGGCAATCAATGCCTCTAAGACTCTGGCAAATACCTGTCGAGGATATATAGGAAAGGGTTAACAGAAGATCCAATTATGTTGTATATCTTCTCATAAATAGATAAAAATGGGTAATTAAATTAATTTGAGAACATTACACAAACTAGGTATTGACACGCTACTTCACAGTACAGAATTGATTAAAATAATCAATTGCGCATATTTGTGGAAAAATATATACAATTTATTTAAGTAAAAATATACTATGTATATAAAATAATAAGCAGAATTAAATCGATATAAGGGAACACCAAATGACTCAAAAATATATCTTTTAATATGACTTAGTCATATACTATGATATTTTTAAGGAAATTGGCACATAGTAAATCAATAACAATTTAGAGGCATCTGCTTGCCTGCGCTGTCTTTCCCTTCTGGTACCTAAATGTATCATGCATCACCTCCTGGAGGAGACTAGGACTGACAGCGCAGGTGCGCAGATGTCAGTAAGAAAATATGTCTACTCTGTTGCCTGGCCGTCAGTCTCGGCAGAAGTAGGATTTGTGATTAATACGGTAATTATGCAGGCTAATAGTATTATTGTTAAACTTATCGCTAGATGGCTAATTGTTGGGGGGAGACTTTATTTGGGGTGATAGTTCCCCTTGAAAAATAGGACAAATGTCCATAATATATTATCATAGTTATTATAGTTCCGCCATCACCCTGTCTCTAAGCTGTTGCTTGATAGGTCAGCAGGGGTTGGTCCACTCCTAACCAAAAGGCATTCCTTTACCTCTGTTTGAACTTATTTTTCAGTTTCTAACTATGGGATATATGCTAAAAGGGTAATGGTTGTTCATATTGATTTGTTTTACTGGCCACATATAAAACTTCTTTATTCTTTTCATCCTGCAGCTCGGTCAGTAATAAAATAGCTCTGAAGTACGTGACTCCTGTCATCCTGACTGTGTTCGTTTTGGCTCTGTATCTCCACGCTCAACAGGTGGAGTCCACAGCACGATTAGACTTCTTGTGGAAGCTGCAGGTATGGGGGAGCAGGTTCATATATAGAAACATAATCTGTAGTAGTTAAATAAAAGTACTTCACATGCAGACCATTCAAGTTACTAGTTTAAGCCAGTACATATGAGTAAAAAGTGTGGGAAAAAAGTCAATGTAAGCAATAAAAATAAACTACTGAAGTTAAAGGTCATGTTTTGTTGAATATAGGGACAATAGGGTAAAGGTCCAAAGAGAAGTACTTACAGAATCACTCAACATATTCCTGCAGGGTCAGGGGAAATAGACTCCTCCTTTCTGCTTGATTGTTTACCATTTAACCAGAGCCTGCATTGAGGAAAACTTCCTTTTTGTTCATCATTGTATTAGTGCAGGGCATGTGCAAAATGGAAATACACAGTATGTATGTGTCCAGTACTAATAGAGGGATTGAGCATGTGGAAATTTGTCTCAGTTCATACTCTGTGTTACTGTTTGGAAATAAAGCTGAAATCTTTAAAGGGATAGTAATACTTCGTTTTATCTTTATTTTATTTTGTAGGCGTTAAAAAAACATGAAGAACGATATAAGTCTTATCTCTCAAACCTTTATGGTTTGAGAGATATTCACAAGCAGTGTCTCCCCCTCCCGCCCCTTTTACCTAGTGTAAGCCATCTCTTCTCAGATGTGGAGTCTGGTTGTAAGACCGACAGATAACAGAAAGGGACAATCTTCTTTCTATGAGAACAATGAAAGCCCTGCCCCCCTTGACAAATTTTTCAGGTTTTTCCCTTATCTTAATTGAATATTGTCCCTCTCTGCAGTCTGCCTGGGCACCTCCCTTCTGATCTGGCTGAACAGTGTTACATTAGTAAAAGGGGATGGAGGGGGATACTTTATCATTGAATTACTCTTGAACTACAACTCTGATGGAATTGAAATAACACTCTCCAAGGTCCAAATACTATGATGATTAATTAGAGCTGCTTTTATTATGAAACATTACTATCCCTTTAAACTAGCATCAACTTTTATAAGGCAACAACCCATTTGCATGCATTAGATTTATTTTTAGCTTTTAAAGGTGCTTTCAACTTTAATCACATTGCAAAGCCAAGCATTTTTCATTTTTCTGGCACTGAAAGGGTTAATTCTTCAAACTGTACCTCAGCAGCAATTCAGTATGTAGTTTTGTACTATTTGTTGACCAGCTGAAAGTGCTGATGACAGTAGGAAGAGCATGCCATTTGTTTACAGTTTTGATTGTGTTTACATGGACAAGGAGTGGGACTTGAACATTGAACTGCTCTGGATGACCTGTAAATCATCTGGCTTCCTCCTTCCTTCAGGCAACAGGAGAGAAAGAGGACATGGAAGAACTACAAGCATATAACAGACGTCTCCTGCACAACATCCTCCCAAAAGATGTAGCTGCTCACTTCCTAGCCGGGGAGCACCGAAATGACGAATTATACTATCAATCTTGCGAGTGTGTGGCCGTCATGTTTGCCTCTATCAGTAACTTCTCTGAGTTCTATGTGGAGCTTGAAGCCAACAATGAGGGGGTGGAGTGTCTGCGTCTTCTCAACGAAATCATTGCTGATTTTGATGAGGTAACTTGAGGGGTGCGGCTGTCTTCCACATGTAATGGCTTAAGCAGAATGAAAAAGAATGCACAATGAATGGCAATTATCCCTAGAGCTGTGTATCTGTAGCCTCTGATACACTGAGTCTATTTAACAAGAAAAATAAATTACAGTTAACAGATGTAGGAAATGTGATTGACAAGCTTCCTAAATTTTAAACTGATAAGACAAAATGTTTAATTTACTGAAGTAAACAATAGATACATTTCATAAATAGGGCCTACATTTTTTTTTCATTAGCTTCATCATTGGTATATAATTGTATATATTTGGCTTGTATGAGGGGAACCCTAGGGATGATTATATTTTATGGAAAGTAGCGAGTGTGATTATGCCCAGTATATTTATACATATATGTAATGCACATAGGCACATACTCAATAAGCTTAAAGGTACAATTTTGAAGTAAACTAATTTCCTTAATATTTTATCACCAATGTACTAATTTACATATGGGTGACATCACTGTTTTGAAAGTATCTCTGGGAGCATTCATATGAATCCTTCACATACTATAAAATATTATTTAATAAAAAAAATCTCCCTTTATGTGCACATATCTGAAGTGAAAGTGGGTCTAAAATCTCTGATATTCATTTTACTCTGCTTTCTGTTCAATTATGTTTTGAAAGTAGGGGATATAGTGTTAATGCTTGTATTCAACAGAGGTTGATCACACTTCATACATTAGTAGTATAATATTCTCCTGGGATTTGAAGTTGTTAATTAACATAACAAACAGTAAATTAAACTAATGACAGCCACTTACATGATTAAGCTATTGTTCTGTCTATTAGCATAACAAAAGGACAGACAACAGTGGTACCAGTCTCAGCCAGGGTAGTTATGAGTTCAGACATCAGTAAAATAGCTAAACTGCACAACAACATACCAGGACCCTCTGAGGAGAAAGTGCTTTGGCAGCTTCATGGAGGACCATATTTTATCATGTTGGGGCCGTGTGTTTGACATGCCTGCTTTAGACATAGATGTTAGACTAAATCTTGTTGACATAAAGGGAGACATCCTCTGGTATCTGTGGAGAGTGTTTACTATGGGGTGAATTATCTCATTAAATTACATAAGGGGCAAGAGAAACATTTTTTAAACTGTTTGCCAAGAGCATTACTTTTCTATTGACCTACAGTTCTGCTCATATTTACTTGAGTCCTCGTTAGGAACATAATTACAATTTTGTCATTGGGAAAACATTTACAATAAGCCCTTAATTAATGATTGAGGGAAATATATATGAAAATGAACCGTTTGATATGCCAAAAGAATTTCTTATTTGCACCTTGTTAAAGGGATAGTAATACTTTATTTATACAATCTTTAATATTGTACTTATTAAATAAATAAATCAATGGATCTAAGTCTGGTTGCTATAACTTTTTAGTTTTATTGTAATATCGTTGTAAAGTTCCGCCCTCCCGGCCCTTATAGCCAAGTCGGAGCTCTAGCTGACAAACTTGGATTCTGATCCCAAAACCGGGCGGCTAAACTGGAGAGCCGAAATAGCACACAGAGAGAGTCTTCATGAGAACGTTCTACAAAGTGTACTACAAACAAAGAAAGAAAAAGAAAACTCACAGCGCCAAACTCATCATATAATATCCAAATATTAAATATAATTTAAATATATGTATATAGATGAAAGATATAGATAACAGCAGCGAATGAGAGGGTTTTCCAGTCCCCCTGACATTAGGCCTAGACCCAAAGTGAAAATCACATACAAACAAACAGACCTGTGCTCCCCCATATGCATTAATAATGTGTACCCTGTAATAGGCATATATAATAATTTGTGATAAATCTTAGTGAAATAAGTGAGAATTTTGTTCCACAAATTGGCCAATCTATGTGTAAGCTTACCACGACACCAAGGTATCTCACTTTATGGTAAGTCCTACTCTAATATTTTTGCAAATGCTATCTAAATTAAAATTAAAACAGTTATTCTGAAACGTGTCATAAGGGACCCCTTTAAGTAATATTATGATATTTTTATTGTCATTTGTGGATTCCAGTGTGGTGCAATTAAAAACAACAGACAGACAATAAAAAAAATAAAGAATGAAAAAATATAGATGAAGGACTTACCTGGTGCAGAGCCCATATGGGCCTGCATATGTAAAGTGATTACATAGAGAACTATGTTCCATTTATATCCTTCCTCACAAATCATGTGAGGAATGGTTGATACCAAATGGAAAGGGGGAACATACAATGGAACAGGCCAAAAAACCTTGTTCTGAGCAGTGTTACATCAATAGAAGGGGCTGGAGGGGGATACTTTATCATTCAATTACTCTTGAACTACAACTCTGACAGAATTGAAATAACACTCTCCAAGGCCCAAATACTATGATGATTAATTAGAGCTGCTTTTATTATGAAACATTACTATCCCTTTAATAAGTACAATACTAAAGATGGTATAAATAAAGTATTTCTATCCCTTTAAGGCCTTCTGTTTAACAAATTAAAATACACATGTTCTAAGGATATATTCCCCCTTAATGTTTTATAACTGACATGGCTTAGGACACACAGTAATTTGTTTGTCTCTTTACCCCAAACAGATAATCAGCGAGGAGAGATTCCGGCAGCTAGAGAAGATTAAGACTATAGGCAGCACTTACATGGCAGCCTCCGGTCTGAATGACACAACGTATGACAAAGAGGGAAAGTCACACATTACTGCACTTGCTGACTATGCCATGAAGCTCAGGGAGCAGATGAAATACATAAATGAACACTCCTTCAATAACTTTCAGATGAAGATTGGTGAGCTCCTTGCAGTGGTAGGGGATTTAAAGTCCTTGGGAGGAGAGTCTTAAAGAGACCATGGCAGCAATAGAGAGTTCTTAGGCAGAGCTGAGAATTTAAGGGTTTAGTGTTCTAAGCATGTTTGACTAGAAAGGAATGTTCTGAATGAAAGCAATAGTAATGTTTTATTCTAAAAATATGTTTTAGGCTTTTTTTTATCTTGTTGAGAGTTGCTTCATTTAAAAGTTATTATAGCTTAAACCTGCTGACCAGACCACACCTTTTTCTGTTGCTTTCTATGGAGTGGTTCTGGTCATCAGCTGAAGCTTTCCACAAACGGTATGCCAACAGTGTAACCTATTGACCAGCCAACAAACTGCAGTTTGAAGTATCTCCCAACAGAAAATGTACATTATGTATTTAGACCTGTTCAGTAAAACTATTTCTTGAAGGAGCATTACAAAAATTAATGTGGGACCCTGGGAGCACTGGGGGCAGGACATTAATCCCTTAGATCAGGTGTGGGTAACAAAGGTGGAATAGGTGATTCAAATGACACACCATGCAATGCAGTGGCTAATTGAATAACTGGTACTGGTATAGTTATGAGTGCTCACTGAATATAAAATTAAATTGTGTTTTGTTAGGCTATGGATGGACTATATTGAGTACAGAAATGGGAGGGATCTGTTTTTAGAGTTTGTGGATGATCACTTTAATGTTAATATATGCCCCTCACCATTTGTATGTTTGTCAGGGCTGAACATTGGGCCTGTGGTTGCTGGAGTTATTGGAGCTCGTAAACCCCAGTATGACATTTGGGGAAACACTGTGAATGTAGCCAGCCGCATGGACAGCACTGGGGTACCAGACCGCATACAGGTGAGCATCTTCTAAAGAAGTAGGTGACCATTCACACTGAATGTTCTGTGCAAAGGCCATTGTTTCTCATTGTAATCTTCAGGGCACACCAACAATTGAGATTTTTGGGATATACCTGCTTGATTACAGGTTGGCTGTCAGTAGATCGTACATTGTGACTGATCAGTCTTTGCTTAGCTAGGGATATCCTTAAAACCTGACCTGTTTGTGTGCCGCAAGGACAAAAGTTAATTATCAATAGTGTAGACCCTGTCAATAGTAAATAAAAAACTGACTTCTTTGTATGAACACATCCTGCCCTCTGCTGGTCATAACCCACATTTCTCAGCTCTTATAATTTATCCTGTACAAGAGAGGTGGGCAACATGCAGCCATCTGCTGTTGTTTGACTACAATGCCCATCATTCTCAGATGAATGAGGTTGCCTACCTCTGATTCTAGAGCATTTTTTATCTTAAATTTTAGCAGAGGAATGTCTAAGGACAAAAGTCTACAGTAGTAGGCCCATCAAGACAAAATGGATCCACTAGAGAAATATTTAAAGGGACTCGATCACTTTTTCTGTTTGTTTCAGAACCATGGTGTGTGCGTTTTTTCTGAAGCTCTGTTTCAGTTAAAAAAAATTTCGAAGCCTTGTAAATCCATCAAAATTCCGGCTAGTCCACATCCAGGAAATCCAATATTTTAATAGATATGATTTTTAACATCTTATCTCCATCTGTTCCCCATTAAAGGAACATTATCGCATACTTTTTTTTACATTTTATTCAGTTTGTTTCAAAACTTAATCCATGCATTTTTTTTCTTAAGGTCTGGTTTTGTTCAGTAATCTTTGAAGCCTTGAAAATCTGGCTACAATCAGGCTAGTCTGCATCTATGACATCAGATCTTTTCATCTGAGCCCTAATATCTACATTCTGAAGTCTCCCACATATCAGTTTGATCTACTGAACTTCTATTTTGAAAATTGGTAGTGGGGAAGTATGTAATAGACATAACATATACATACATATTATTCCCATTTTTCCAGTGGGAGCTCTATATTGCCTGCATGCACACAGAGGATGCAACTACATGCCCTCCATCCTATTATATGAGCGCAGTGGTTCTCAACCCATGCCCTCAGTGGCCACTAACATGCCAGCATTTGAGTCCTTGTTAGAGCACAGGTGAGTGAATCAATTTGAATGAGCCTCTGATCAACACACCTATGCACTAGTAGGAAATTCCTGAGTCCTGACCTTTAAAGGGATAGTAATACCTAAAATGTAAAAAAAAATATGTTGTAGGGTTTATCCCTCTGAGTAAAACAAGAGTACTCCCACTGCTGAAAGATGTTTCATTCAAAAGTTATTAATTTTCAAAGTTGAATTTTTTAGGTGCAATATCACAGTGGCCTGAAATTGTACAGTGGCGCTGTTGCTACACCATCCTATGGAGATTTATGGTCCTGAGACCAGAGCTGTCCATAGGATCGTGTAGCAACAGCGCCACTGTACAATTTCAGGCCACTGTGATATTGCACCTAAAAAATTCAACTTTGAAAATTAATAACTTTTGAATGAAACATCTTTCAGCAGTGGGAGTACTCTTGTTTTACTCAGGGGGATAAACCCTACAACATATTTTTTTACATTTTAGGTATTACTATCCCTTTATGTGTCCTTTGAAGGCATGGGTTCAGAACCGCTGTATTAGCATATATTAGCATACAGTACAAGTATGAATATCTTATTAACTATGGCTAATATGACACACACACAGTTGGTTTTTAATGAAGTCTTCAAATATGCAAACTTGATTCAAGGTGACAGGTTTTGAAACAAATGTAATTAAATACAAAAAGTAGGTGATAATGTCACTTTAATGGGGAATAGATGTCGATAAGTGACTGGGGATAAAATAGAAAACTTGCAGTCTTTAGATGCTAAAAATCATATCTGTTTGGGAAGTAAAGATGTTAATCCTTTAAAGGGATAGTAATACTTCGTTTTAACTTTATTTTATTTTGTAGGCATTAAAAAAACATGAAGAATGATATAAGTCTTATCTCTCAAACCTTTATGGTTTAAGAGATATTCACAAACAAAGTATTCCCCCCCTGTTCAACCAGATCAGAAGGGAGGTGCCCAGGTAGAGGCCACAGACTGGAGGCACGTCTGAGATAGCCCAGGGAATGGTACGTTTGGCCTGGAACAGAAATAACTGGCATACTGTAGGGGAGATTATCATAAAGTGTCACTTTGTGTCACCAAAGTATAAAGGTTAAGATTTATTTGACAGACACATTGTTAGTAAAACATATAGGCAAATATTGCTGTCCTAGGGTGTTATATCCATATTAAAGGGTTTTCCTTCTGGTCTGGGTAATTTTTTGCCAAAACAAAATGATACCAGGATTCCCAGATTGTCTGGAACTGTGATGGTGGCGGCAATCTTTGGCTCACCAGCTGCTGGTTGACTACAGCTCCCATCATCCACAGCCAGCTAGTGTTTGTTTGGGGCTGATGAGTGTCGAATCCCCAATAGCTGCCTGAGAGCATGGAGGATAGATATATAAGAAGAAACATGGAGTAATTGTGGGGTGAAATAACTGCATCATATTTATAAAATTTGTCTTGTGAAAGCTTCACAATCTCTCAAACGTCCAAAGCATTAAGGGCTCAATTCTATTACCAATGCTTAAAAAAAAAAAAAAAAAAAAACAGTCATGTTTTTTTAAGCCAGGTTTTGGTATCAAAACAAAATCAGGAGTAATTATACCACCGCCAGTCAAAAAAAGGCCCATAGGAAACAACTAAAAACAATATGCAAGTAGCATTCTATTACCTATGTTCAGTATTGCCACGTGTTTTGTGGTTGCATTTTCTGTCTGTAATTCTGCGCTTCAGAATTGAGGCATAGAAGCCACGACGGTTTCAAAATCATTGTTGTTTGAACAAAAGCAGTGCAGAATACAGTATACATCATAGAAATCCGACATAGAGTGCCACCATTCGACATATTAACCCCCCCATTTGAAATTCAACTTATAGTGCTTTCTTTCACCATTTTAATTCAACAAATATTGTTCACAGTCAACATTTTAACCCCCCCCCTTAAAATTCGACTTGTAGTGCTCCCATGACTTTCTTTCTCCATTTAAATTTGACATTGTTTCTTCTCCAATTTTTTTCAACATGCCCTCGTTGTATTTGTATTGTATGATTAACCCTATGAGTACCAGAGAGATAGCAATGCATTTCAATGTGTTTGCTACCATTCTGGTACACAAAGGGTTAATAGGCAAGATATGTGGCTGCATACCTTGCCTGTATATGTGTAAGAAGTTTTATTTTTTTATTTTATTTTTAATTGTATGTTAAAAAAAAGTCCAGACCTCAAGGGGGGCATCAAGAACCCCCCCTGACACCCCCCTTGCATTGATCACCTATCCAGTAGGATAGGTGATCAATGCAGATATTTTCTGATAAAGCCCATATAACATTTGTGTAACGTGTTATGAGGGCTTTCTTTTTCTTTTTTTGTTACATGTATTTTAAATATATTGTTCAGACCTCTAGGGGGCATCAGGACCCCTCCTGACACCCCCCTAGCATGGATCACCTATCCTTCTGCATAGGGGATCCATGGGGCGACATATGCAGCTTTTTTAATTAAGCGCATAAAACCTATGTGTAACATAGATTATATGTGGTTTTTAAAATTCTATATTGCTTTCAGACCTCGGGGGAGGGCATCAGGACCCCTCCTGATATCCCTCCTAGCATGGATCACCTGTCCAGAAGGATAGCTGATCCTTGGGGTGACAAGGAAGGCATTTTCTGCCTTCCTTAAAGGGATAGTAATACTTAGTTTTAACTTTATTTTATTGTGTAGGCATTAAAAAAATATGAAAAATGATATAAGTCTTATCTCTCAAACCTTTATGGTTTAAGAGATATTCACAAGCAAAGTTTCCCCCTCCCGCCCCTTTTACCTAGAGTAAGCCATCTCTTCTCAGATGGGGATCTGGTTGTAACACCAGACAGATAACAGCAGGGGACAATCTTCTTACAATGAAAACAATGAAAGCCCTGCCCCCCTTGACATGCTTTTCAGGTTTCTCCCTTATCTTAATTGAAGATTGTCCCTCTCTGCAATCTACCTGGGCGCCTACCTTCTGCTCTGGCTGAAAAGTGTGACATCAGTAAAAGGGGCGGGAGGGGGACACTTTGTCATTGAATTACTCTTGAAGTACAACTCTGACAGAATTGAAATAACACTCTCCAAAGTCCAAATACTATGATGATTAATTAGAGCTGCTTTTATTATGAAACATTACTATCCCTTTAATACTGAAGCGGCTGTATATGCTGCTCCAGTACAACCGCTTGAAGTGAACCCTGTCACCAGGTTCATTCATAGAAAGCACATCGCTGCACTTTCATCATTGAATCAGTCAACTGGGTCAGAAGAAACAATGTCAAATTTAAATGGAGAAATAAAGTCATGGGAGCACTAAAAGACAAATTTTAAAGGGGGGGGGGTAACATGTCGAACGTGAACAATATTTGTCAAATTAACATGGTGAAAGAAAGCACTATAAGTTGAATTTCAAATGGGGGGTTAATATGTCGAAGGGGGCACTTTATGTCTGATTTCAGTAAGGTGGGGAACACATCTAATGCTAAACTTGATCTGTCATCAAACGTACCCTATTTCCTTGGACTTTGACATTTATCGTGTTTTTTTAGGTGGTAGTTGAATAAAAGCAGACAGCGACTTTTTTGTTAGGACGTAGAAATGTGCTGTCTACTCTGGTTTTGTTTTACCATGGTTCTGCAATAGAATACCGGTAAAACACATTTGCAAAATACGCATTCCTTGTTTTTAATGTAACACTGGTTTTAGCGCGGGTACTAGAATCAAGCCCTAAATATCTCTTATTTGTTACACATGGTGTAGTTGTTTGCCTCAAGGTTGTTCGAATTTTTTAAAAAATGTCCTGGTGTTGTGTAGGTAGTCTGGCTGTGGGTCAGTCACTTTTTTATCCCACCGTAGCTGTACTGCGTACAGTTTACAGTTTATAGCCCTTAATCACTTAAAGGGATAGTAATGTATCATAATAAAAGTGGCTCTAATTAATCATCATAGTATTTGGACTTTGGAGAGTGTTATTTCAATTCTGTCAGAGTTGTACTTCAAGAGTAATTCAATGACAAAGTGTCCCCCTCCCGCCCCTTTTACTGATGTCACACTTTTCAGCTAGAGCAGTGTTATTTCACTTCTGTCAGAGTTGTAGTTCAAGATGACAAAGTATCCCCCTCCCGCCCCTTTTACTGATATAACACTGTTCAGCCAGATCAGAAGGGAGGTGCCCAGGTAGATTGCAGAGAGGGACAATCTTCAATTAAGATAAAGGAAAAACCTGAAAAACTTGTCAAGGGGGGCAGGGTTTTCATTGTTCTCATAGGAAGAAGATTGTCCCCTGCTGTTATCTGTTTGGTCTATGGACTGCATTCCACATCTGAGAAGAGATGGCTTACACTAGGTAAAAGGGGAGGGAGGGGAAACTTTGCTTGTGAATATCTCTCAAACCATAAAGGTTTGAGAGATAAGACTTATATCGTTCTTCATGTTTTTTTAATGCCTACAAAATAAAATAAAGATAAAACAAAGTATTACTATCCCTTTAACAATCAGGAATCAAGCACTTTTCCAGTATTCCCTTTTTAGCTGTCTGGCTGTGTAATCTTCAGTGTTGTGCTGATACAGGCCTAAATTCCATTTCATCTGGTAAATATTGTCACTGGTTTTACCTCCCAGATTTTGTAGATAAAACCACTTATAAAGTTATCAGCTGAAATGGAATCCAGACATCAGTCAGTGCAATTATCAGCTTTTTAGGTTACATATAAAAAATGCAGTGCTGCAGTTTGAAAGTTCTGGTCCGTATTCAAATATAGTCAACACTTCAGATGGGTTCCAGTGTGATAAAAGGTTAAAACATCTCATTCATTTTGTTAGTTTTTATTAAACCCTTGAAGGGGCAAAACTAAGATTTCAAGAGTGGCCATATTTAAAGGGACAGTAATGTCCCCTAAAAAATATTTAGATTTAGGTAGAAATTGAAAAAATAAACTAATTGCAACAATTCCTATCTCTCAAACCGCTATGGTTTAAGATATATAGGGATTCAAAGTTCCCCCCTCCCTCCCCTTCGCCTGATGTCAGCTGTAAAGCTGACTGCAGGAGATTCAAGTCGTACGACTCGTGGAGGCTCTGCAGCAGAGCCAAAATCGTGGTACTTAAAAATAATTAATTAATTGAAACTGTCTACAACGTGTGCCTTTCCAATGAATTCATTATTTTTAAGTGCCGCGATTTCGGCTCTGCTGGTCCCCGGACCGGGATCTCCTGCTGTCAGCTAAACGCTGACAGAAGGAGAGGGAGGGGGGAACTTTGAATCCTTATATCTCTCTCAAACTACAGCGGTTTGAGAGATAGGGTTTGATGTAATTAGTTTATTTTTTCAATCTCTACCTAAATCTAAATATTTTTTAGGGGACATTACTTACCCTTTAACATTTGTTTTGTATAATTCTGCATCCAAAAGTCATTGCATCAACTTTAACATAGGCCAAGGAGATTCATGCACTAACGGTTTGTTAAATGTGGGAGAACATCTCTAGTGAGATAAACATTTCAGATTCATATTTTTTATTATATGGAGCCTATGCACTAAAACCTCTTCATCATATGAGTTTATCACTAGAGAAGGTGGAGCTTGCAAGACTACTTCGGTCTCTTCTTCAGGCCTAATAAGAATGTAGGCTGAATACACAGTACGTGACAAGTTAAACACTCATGCAAATTATTTTAACATTTACATTCAACTGGTAGTCTTTGATGCTCCTGTGAATTTTGCACTTTATACAGAGATGGCCAAGTCTATAGAATGTATGGGTTGACCCTCCGAGCACTAGAAGGGTGCGTAACCCATCTTTTTTTGTCCCTCTGTGTTCTAAAATGTTCCATCAGTACAGTTACCTTGAGATTTTTAATGCCGTGGTCCATTTTGCAAAAATATATTGATATTGATATCCTAATCATTTGGACTGCCACTGAAGATGAACTTTTGTTATTTCACAAAAATTACTTCATGGATAATAATGCCAAGGTCACACACATCCAAATTCAGAAAGCCACCAGTGTACCCAGAAGAAATCCCCTGGAATACAACCACACGAAGAGAGCAGAGTGACGTTAGTAGTAATGATTTACAACCTCCAGCTTGAAGTACTGCGCAAAATCTCAAGTGATCCAAACAATACTGCTTTCCAATGGTAGACTAAAAAGAACATTCCCAAAACCTATAAACAGCCCCCCAACCAGAAACAACTGATGGCGAAGGTCTCTGTTAATAATATAACAGAAAATGGTACTTCTCCCTGTCTTTTAAAGATATGTGGAACCTGTGTACACGTATATATACCACAGATAAGTTGCCCATAACATAAGTATCAAGGGTAGATTCTCCTGCGGCTCATCTAAAGTTGCCTCCCTCATCCTGTGTGTGAAATGTCCCAAAACAAGACTATAAGTAGGTGAGACAGGACAAACCCTAAGAAAACTGATGAATTCTCATAGGTCCAGTGTGAACATCAAAAGACACCCCAGTGGGTCAGCAGTTTTGCAAAACTCATCACAGCATTAAAGAACTCAAAGTGACTTTCCTGATACAAAATTTTAGGACACACAGACATGAATATCTGGGAGTATAAATTGATAACCAAGTTTAATACTCTGAATAGTGGCCTGAACTGTGGCAACGAATTTGTCACATTATCCCAAACAATAAACATGTTTTGGGCCCTTTGGGTGCAAGGGGGCTGCACAACTCATTGCAGGCAATTGGTTGCACACTCCTCTGGCACTTGGGGCATTAACCCCTACACACTATAGACTTCCCTGGAGCATCATAAAGGTAATACATCTTGTTTGTATAATTTAACCAAACATAAAGAGACTCTGCTGGAGCCTAGGGACTGAATTATAGACAATACGGATGAGTATTTACTGCCAGTGGAATTTAAATGCTAAAAGTGCCAGACTGTTTAACCTGTCATGTACTGTATATTCAGCCTTTATTCTTATTATGCCTAAGACCTAAGTTGCTTTGACAACTTGCATCCAGTTAGCCAATAAAGGTATGATTTTTTTTCCTGCTTTTTCTATGGCTAACACAGTAACACTCTTTACCCACACTATAGAAGTTTACACACGTTACAGCATCTCCCCAGTAGTGAGATAACTGCAATTGTGTAATCTCTGCTGGACAATGACCAGCTAATGATGATGATGATGAGATAACTCTGCCTTTCTCCAGCTTTTGTTGGACTGCAGTTGTGTAATCTCTTCTGTCTGGACAATGACCAGCTGATGATGATGGGAGTTATAGTCCAACAGGAGCTTGAAGAGGGCCACAAGTTGTCCACCTTTGGTATAGACATACAAAAATGTAATATTTCTCATTATTGCGGTGCTAAAATGTTGTCTCCCTACAATCTGATTATGACTAAAGGGTGCAAGGGGGTTTCTGGGCAACTGGAATCCCCCTTTCAATTTGCTCTTGCCTTGGATGCTAAATACATATCCAACTATTGCATTGGAGAAGCCTCTAGAATCCAAGGTGTTACTGGGCCAAAAGGATATTATACTGAACTTTTAAAGTCTTCTTCTACATATGTATAGTAACAAGTGACAGAAATATTTCCTTTTCCCTTGCTTTTTAACAGGTTACAACAGATTTGTACCAGGTGCTGGCAGCCAAAGGGTACCAGATGGAGTGCCGAGGGGTTGTTAAGGTCAAAGGAAAAGGAGAAATGACCACCTACTTCCTGAATGATGGGCCAGCCAGCAGTTAGCAGAAACCTTTGCTCTTAGGGGAGGGAAGAACAAGAAGACTCATCCTGACCCCTCGCAGAGCAACTAGAACAATAAGGAAGCTACCTACATCCCCAGCAGCAGTGCGGGTGCAAGGGGGCTGGGCGGTGCCAAAGCCCCGCACCTTAAATGCAGAGCTTGACAGCAGCGTGTTTGTTTGGTGCTGTGCTCACTGATTGTGCTGCCCTGACACAGAGCTCTGCCCTTTCCAGGAGACCAGACTCACCTGTACTATGGATGCAGAAAGAAGCAGCTTTCATCCAGGCACTTACAAAATGCTCACTGGTGGTACTTGCAAGTTATTTATTGTGAAAGAGACTTTCATTATTTCCTTTTTAATGCATTGGGTTTAACAAAAGCAAGAATAATTTTAAAATTAATTTGTTTTAAAAGAAGAAGCTTCTCTAAGAACTGACCAAAGAGACAGAAGTACAGGCCACTGAAGGGAGTGGAGGGCATTGCCTTGTACTTTTTATGCGCTGTATGTTTTCTCTCATTGGCCTAGTAATGTCTCCAGCCACAGGTGGAAATCAAACTTTTTTTCTACACAGGGTCCCAGCAGCACTTGCAGAGATTTCTAAGGTGAAAAATACTGCAACCCAGTAATTATCTCCCCATCAGTTTGCATTATCTTTTTTCATACTCTAAGCTTTCCTACCCTACCTGCATATGGGAGACTCAAAGAAAGGAGTGGTCAACTCTACAGTTTGGGACTTTTGTGAGTTCTAATCTGGCTGCATTTTGAGTTATTCGTTTTTTCTTTGTGTCTTCACCTGGAAGTGTTTTTGACAGACTCTGAGATCCACATTACCCACCGAGGGAATGGCGTGCAGAGCCATGGGCTGAAAAATGGATTTTGGCAGTATCAACCTTTTGATCTCTTCCCTCACCTGCCTCTGATTCTACCAGAGCAGAAGCGAAGGGAGTGAGTAGACTAATGTACTTCAGCGCCTTCACCTCACGATGCATTTGTAATTTTTTTCACTGTGAAGCTGTCCTTAACCTTTATCTCATTTGCCAAATCACATCTGACCTGCAGATTACAAGATCTTAGGTTTGGATAACAGGGATATAGGCCTTTCCATTTGGGAGCAGCACAGATGGCATTACATACTAGCTGGCCTTTGACTTTGGAGGCTGCAAGGGGACACAGCGCCTTAATCCCAAATTTATAGCCGTAGTTCACTGTAGGAGTTAAAGAACCATTAGATGGTCATTTGAATGATAGCCCTAAGGCAAAACCTGCTTTGCTTAAGGCCAGCTCTGACTTTAAATGCAGTGAATGAGGTTTAAAACTTCTTTGATGAATGATTGAACTGCAAAAAACACAAACTTGTTAGCCAATGAGTTGCATGTCTCACTGACACTTCAGTGGTTAACACAGGACACAATGGATTCTCCAAAAGTGCTAAGGACAACTGGCACCATTGTGGAAGGAAAACGACTCCAAAGAGTTGAGCCTCAAATATGTGAGGTAGCAGTTATTCGCTTCCTTTCCGTCTCACCAGATCTGCCATTCAAGCAATCTCCGAGTGGCAGTTGCGGGCTTTGTGCAGTCAGTTTAATGGTGATGTCTCAGGCATTGATGGTTTTAATCCCCAGATAATAGGTCCTGACCCAGAGGCCTTTAACCCTTTCAGGGCCCAAGGGATGTGCAACAATTTGCAAAGCACCATGCACCCCTCTTGCACTGAAAGGGTTAAATGGCTTAGCAAAAAATTAACGGTCACGGGGGAGTGCAATTCCATCTTTGGTGCCAAAGAGAAAACAAAGATATATATATATATATATATATATATATATATATATATATATATATATATATATATATATATAAAATGATATATGATTTTTTGTATTTTTGGCTTTACGCTATGTCGTTTGGCCTGTGCTCTGTCACATACTTGGTAACAAAAAAAACATTTTTACTAAATATCTCTTAGGGGGGAGTAGCAGGAGAAAGTTAGAACAACATAGAAAAGACTGAAGAATGGTTTCATGCTAAAACCTCTGGTACAGTGGTAGCCACCCTCCCACCAAACCTAAAAACGGGCCATGGAAAATGGCACCCCCTACAGCAAAAGAGGAATCTTACATACAAGATGGTAAAGCAGGGGTGAAGAAATCCTGGAGCCTGGACTAAAATTCCACTACTGGCTCTTACGTTTTGGGGATATTTTGTATACATCAGAGTATTTTCTCCTCTTCATTGGCTGCAAAAATGTCTGCCTTTTTTTTCATATATATATTTCAATCACCCCTGCTATAAAGGAATGCTTGCTTGTTTGTGACAGGCCTAGCTTTTTGGAAGCAGAGCCTTGTCCAAAGAGACATGGGAGCAGTGGGACGTATTAGTCCTTCTACTGTGCCAGAGAGTGATGGTTAAAGATCGAGTAGGGGAATGAAGTGCCTTGGGGAGCTCTGTGAAATTGGGTAGCTGTAGGCCCTATAAAGGAAAGAAACAAAAAAACGGGAATTTCTTCCCAGGCACCCCACTCCTGCAGCGATGCCATGATAGCCACACGTGACCTCTACAACCAAGATTGTCTGTACAGTCCATGTGCAATTTCTTTGCCTCAAATTACACTTCAAAGGGAGGGGTACAGTTCTAAGGGAAGGCATATACCAGCAGGTTATTACTACCCTTCCAAATCCTGCAAATAAGCACACTGCACAGTGTAACGACTCACAATTTATACTACTTACAGCCCAAACAGTAAAGGCTGTAGTCTTGCCATCCAGGCTAAAGAGGTGCATTTCTGGAACAAATCATAGGATACAAAGGAAATGGCCATTGATTTAATTGGGGCTTTTAACCCTTTGAATGCTAGAGAGGTCTCCAACGTATTGTTTCGCAATGCAATGGAGGGCTCTTAAGCATTCATGAGGCTAAAGGCCCCATTTAAATCAACAGAAATTATGGGGGGGGGGGATAATCATTTCCCGTGATACAGTTGGACTGCTCCAGAATTGCACCGCTTTACCTTCCTATTAGTTCCTTAATAACCTTAAGTTCAAAAGAAATGTAGAGCAATTCTAGGCAAACCAACTGCACCATACAGGATAAATAAAAATCCCCTAATTCCCAATAATGCAATGAGTCATTTAAGCCCTTAAATGATGGAGAGGTCACAGTGAATTGGAGACCTCTCTAGCATTCAGAGGGTTAAAAGGCCCATCAAAAATCAATTTGGAATTTTAATTCCCACATATAGTGCAGTTGGTTCGCTACATAATTGCACCTCTTTTGTTTGATGAATAAAGCCCTATGTCACATTTAAATGAATGAATAATAACAAGACAGTGCTGGGTGCTATTTCCAGAATTGTGAAAAAAATCAATATTTAATAAACCAATATTTTGGTTACAGTGTCATAACATAAGTGTCAGGACAAACACTAAGTGTTGATGACCTGCTTAATATACTCTCTGAAAAAAAGGTGCCTAAATTGGCATCTCTGCAGAGACACTGAACTGGGCACCCTTCTTTCAGAAGGTATATTAAGGGGGTCAACACTTCTCCTGAGGAAGATTATGACACTGTAACCAAAATATTGGTTTATTAAATATTGATTTTTTTCACAATTTTAGAGACCTGAGAGTGCTTTTCCACTACAAAATAACTTTATATTTATGTATGTATATGTGTATAAAGATATTTCTCTGTTGTCCAATACAGGTTACTGGTAACTTTGGGTAGGCGATCATCATCTTTAAGTAGGCAAGAACAATTCTGAGAAGTGACTGCTGAGTGGAGCCTACCTACTCTCCTTAGCTTTCAGCTAGCCAATCCTCAACCAATAAGATTTATTCCTTGGTCAATACACAAGGCACGAGAAAAGTTCTGCTATAGTTTTAGCTTTTTTATTATTTTTCTGTTAGATGTATAATACCACCATTAGGCGGATTACCATCACTGACAATTCCCATCACCCAAATGTGAATACCTCAGTTTACCAGGTACTTTTGTGGACCTAAGCCCTTGGGGGAAAATATTGGCTGCAAGTTCTTTCCCCAGGAGTTGCCCACTGAGGCTTCTCCTTGATGTATGGTAATCTGAAGACAGAAAACCTGCTGAAAAAGATGAGCACCCTTTGAGTGCTGAGGTCCACATGTCCCATGCTTCCCCTCCACACAGGGGTCTCATTTGGAGTTCGTATTACATACTCATGCACTCATTGGGTTTATCTGTATGTCTGTGAGGTGTTTGGAGCATGTTTCTGTGGTAACCTGACCCTTTTGCTGCTGGTTAGCACCTTTTGTGGGGTTTTTGGGCACTATACCCTGCTGGGACCAGTGTTTAATGGGTGTACTGGTTTATTGTAGTGGGCTTTTGAGTGGTTTTACGTTTGGTATTTACCTCATTAACTTTTTTCCGCGCCTTTAAGGCACGCGTTTACCACATAGACGCCATTGCTCCATTCACTTCTATGGGACTTTACAGTTTGGGACATATCTCTGCAACCGCTCCACGTAGCAAGGTCAGAGATGGCTGATTTTGTGGGTTTGCCCTTGCTCTGTCATCCGGTCAATGTTTTGGTCATGCTGTAGGCTTTAGGGGGCTTTGGACACTGTGGGGGTACTCCGTTAGTGAAACTACGTTTCCCATGAGCCCTTGGTTTGCGTGCTCGTTTCTGATTGACTCCCGTCACAGCAGCCATTTTATGTATTCGCAGATCGAGTATCGTATGCAGGACTTGGACTCTCCTCCTCTCCTCAGCAGTTTAACCCTTTGCTTACCAGATAAGTCTTATTTAGCATTTCTGAGGTGTATTTATTTATCATACACACTGTTTTATGGGTGTTTTGATACTTTGACCGTCCCTCATTGCTCTGCATCTCACTCAGGGTTACCTAGAGAATACTCAGGTCATGTTTGCCCAGCATGCTCTGCTGCCCCTGAATCCCCTGCAGGAGCCTTCAACCATGCAATAGAGCCAGTATGGATGCAAGAGTTTAGGGCTACTACCAGGGACCTCCAGTCCACCTTACAACTCCTTCCATCCACTTTACAGGGGGTCTTCCACTCGTGGCAGGCCCCCGCCCCTATCAGACCTTCCCTGCCTAAACCGCCGGGTGTACCTGATGTGTCTGACACCTCTGAGGAGGAATAATTGTTGGACACTGATGATGGTGACTGTTCAGCTGGTCCTTCATCTCATTTTTTTGGGGACCCCTTTGAGGCGGACCCCTTTCCCTCAGTAGAGGCCCTGATCAGGGCTGTGCTTACCACCCTGAACATTCTCTTGGTAAGGGAGGCGTCTTCTGACCCCTCTGATGTGTTTCAGGAGCCTGTTCGGCCCCATACTTGTTTTCCACCTAACCCCACCCTTGAACGTTTGGTGTCTGAGGAGTGGAAATTTCCAGACAGGAAACCATCTGTGTCTAGGAAGTTTGCTAAGCTTTACCCATTCTCTGAAACGGCCCTCACGCAATGGGTCCAACCCCCTCCAAAGTGGATGCCCCAGTTTCCAGGCTTTCTAAGTCCACTGCTTTGCAAGTGGCTGACGCCTCTGCTCTCAAAGACTAGACTGATAAGAAGCTTGAGACCTCTCTCAAGGCTATTTTTGCGACGGCTGGCTCTGCCCTGTCTTTGCTGCAGCGTGGGTGCATAGATCTGTGGGTTTTTGGACTGAACAGCTCAATTCAGCTGTCCGTCAGGGAGCCCCTACTGCTGACATGTTGCGACTTCTCGCTAACATTGTTGAGGCTCAGCGTTATGTCTCTGCTGCCCTGTTTGACGCTGTGCTTATGGTAGCCATGGCATCTACCATGTCTGTGGCAGCCAGACGTGCTCTTTGGCTCAAGATCTGGTCTGCTGACACGGCCTCCAAGAAGGCTCTCCTGTCTTCGCCTTTTCAGGGCTCCTCCCTGTTTGGGCCTGAGCTCAAGGTTCTCATCAGCAAGGCCACTGGAGGAAGAGTCCTCACGTGCCAGTGGTCCTGAGGAAGAAGGCACCTGTCAAAAGGAATCAGCTTTTTCATCCCTTTGAAGCAGACTCGCGCCAGGCGACCCAGACGGTCCCTCAGGCTCCACACTCCTCATCCAAGCCTAAGCTGCAATGGAGTTCCAAGTCCTCCGTGAAGCCCAAGGCTTCCAAACCTTCATCTGCGACCGAGGGCATTTCCAGTTTTCTGCCCTCCCCTTTGGCCTGACCACAGCTCCCCTAGTCTTCAACAGAGTCCTGGAAGCATTGATCTCCATCCTTCATCGCGACAGCATCATGGTGACTCCATATATGGACGACCTCCTTCTGAAGGCCTCTTCTCTGGAACTCCTTCATCAGCAGGTACAGGACTGCATTCATGCTCTCTTCCATCACGGGTGGATCATCAATTTGGACAAGTCAGACCTTGTTCCTTCCCAGAGGATGGTCTTTCTGGGCTTCCTCTTCGACACTTAGAGAGGGATGGTATTTCTCAGGGACGAAGTGGCTCATCAGATAGCACTGAAGGTCCAGGCTATCCTGTTTCAGGATCTGGTTCCAGCAAAGAAGTTGTCATCCTTGGTGGGGAAGTTCATTTCCACTATAGAAGCAGTTCAGTTTGCCATGGCTCACACCAGGGAACTTCAGAGGTTTCTAATCTTGGCATGCAGGGGCCGACCAGATCTCCTGGAAAGATCCCTATCTCTCCCTTTTGACATGGAACAGAGCCTCTCGTGGTGGCTCAACATGAGCAATCTCCTGAAAGGCAGACCCTTCCAGGTGGCCTTCTGGACCACGGTGAGGACGGATGCCAGCCTCTCAGGATGGGGAGCAGTGCTGGGGCGCACTTGAGTGTTCAGTGGTCTCAGGACGAATCTCTCCTTCCCATCAAAGTCTTGGAGCTTCGGGCAATATTTCATGTACTACATCACTGGACACGGCAACTGGAGGATTGCCTGGTCAGGGTATAGTCGGACAATGCCACAGCGGTAGCCTACATCAACAAGCAAGGCTGCACAAGAAGTCTTGCAGCTTGGCTAAAGGTCAAGGCTATTTTATCATGGGCAGAGGAGCATGTCTCTGCCATTTCCGCAGTTCATATTTCTGGTATAGAAAACGTTCTGGCAGACTTCCTCAGTCGGCAAACGGTGGACAGCAGAGAGTGGGAACTACATCCAGAGGTGTTTAACCTAATCATCCAGCAGTGGGGTCTTCCATGCATCGATGGCAGCCAGGCACAACAGGAAGGTTCCAACGTTCTGCTCTCGCTGGGCGGATTCCCTGGCTCTGGCAGTGGATGCCTTGTCGATCCAGTGGACATTTCCTCTGGCATACGTTTCCTCCCATTCCCCTGTTGATGCTACGGAAACTTAGACTGGAGTGCTGCCCAGTCATTCTGATTGCGCCGTACTGGCCTCAACAGGCTTGATTTCCGGAGCTTCTGGACCTCTCGGTGGCGGAGCCTCTTCGAATTCCTCCCGTCTGGACCTTCTTCTACAGGGTTACCTCTGGAAGGAAGACATTCATCATTTGGCTTTGACCCCTTCAGGGTCACAGCTCATTCTGCGAGGTCTATTGGGGCTTCTTGTGCCTACAAGAACCAGGCCTCAGCTGATCAGTTGTGCAAGGCGGCCACTTGGTCGTCTGTGCATACTTTTGCTAATCACTATTGTGTGGATGTGCTGGCATTGGCTGTTGCCAGTATTGGGAGAAAGATCCTGCAGGCAGCCTTGCCTGTCTAGGATCTCTTTAGTCTTCCAGTACTCTCACTTTTGAGCCCTGTTGGCTGTAGTTCAGTGTGCTGTGTAACAGCTCCTGGGGTTTGTTTGACCCCTGTTCAGTGTCCATTGACACTTTGCGGTTATTGTTGAGCTATTCATGATCTGCAGATTCATTGGTGCTCAGGTGACTTTGTTGGCCTGCGTCTGGTCCTTGCCTTTCTTCCCATCCTGGGGAACTTAATGGTTGGACATCCCAAAGTTACCAGTAACCTGTATTGGATGACAGAGAAAATAGGATTTTAGTCTTACCTGTTAAATCCTTTTCTCTTCAAGGGACCATGCTTGGCTCTCCTGTGGCAGAACGTGGCGGTCCTTTGGGGTTCATGTTCACAGGAGTCTTCCTTTACCTTCTTACTACCTAGTCAATAGTTAGTCTGCAAATCTTACTGGTTGGGGATTGGCTAGCTGCAGTCTAAGAAGAGGAGGTATGATCCACCCAGCAGTCACTTCTCAGAATTGTTCTTGCCTATTTAAAGGGTTGATCGCCTACCCAAAGTTACCAGTAACCTGTATGGACTAAGCGAAAAGGATTTAACAGGTAAGACTAAAATCCTATAATATATATATATAATATATCAGGGCTTAAAATTTGAAGTCCTTTGCTACTAGCTAGTGGCGAGTGGAAATTTTAAGCTATATATATATATATATATATATATATATATATATATATATATATAATATAAAATACCATACTTTAATACAACATAATTTATATTGACATTGCCTGTCCTGTATTTCAGTAGGTTGGAGGAAGCCATTTTTCTTTGCACTTATCATTTCCTGTTCAAGAAGCTGGTCTTTGTTGTGTAAGACACAGTGAGAAGTGAGGAGTGTAAATTAATTTTTTCCCCCAGCCTTCTGTGGAAAGAGCATGTAATATCATACAAAAATATTAGGATTTGTCATGGCATCGAATTATTTAGATTTGTGCTTTTTCATATAAGAAAAATTAATGGTTTAGATTTACTGTTCCTTTAACGGCTTGGATGCCAACAACCTCTCCATTGCATTTCAGTGCCACAAAAAGAGCAAATGTAAGGAGACCAGACCAGTCTTCATACATTGGACACCTATGAAAATAATTATCCCGATGGAAGGATAATTACTTAAAGGAACAGTAAACTTTTATTGTGAAAGATGCATGTTTTAGGTCTTCCTGTTAAGTAAAACAATTGTACTCCCTCTGTTTGGAGATTTTTCCTTACAAAGTAAATCCATTTTGTTAACCCTTTGAGTGCAAAACAATGCTTTGCATACCCCTTTGACACTCAAAGGGTTAACATGAAATTGCTTATTATGGAGAGCTGAATATTTTCAGCTATGATAACTTTTTTATGAAACATGTCTCTGCAGAACAAGCACAACTGATTTACTCAGCAGGGAAACATTAAATATTCTTTTTCCATATAAAAATGTTTACTGCTTTTTTTAACCCTTTGTGTGCCTGAGAAATATCCAATGAATTGCTTTGAATACATCTGTGGCATTCAAAAGGTAAAAGTGATATTGGGAAATGCATTTTTCATAAGTATTCTGCATTAACTCCATGGTTTCTAGAGCGGTTTACAGTGCATTGCTTTACAGATTGAATTACCTTAGTGAAGGTTGTTGCTTATTAAATAAGCATAATATAGACCAGGGGGGAGATGCATTAAGGAGTGATAATGTGGAGATGACTTCTTTAGCGATTACTTCTCCAAGTCCTATGGTATTCTGTGGAGCCAATGCATTAAGATTTCTCCAACTTTCTCCAACTAACATAGGAACTGGAGAAGTGATATCACTGGAAAATTCCTGTCCACTTTATCACCTCTTTAATACACCTTAGTACATAAATCCTCAGGCCTTTTAGTAATGCCCTAACCCAGGGCTAGGCAACCTTTGATTCTCCAGCTGTTGGGGACTACTAATCCTATCATCCTCACACAGCTGGCTGAAGATTATGGGAGTTGTAGTTTTTCAACAGCTGGAGAGCCTACCCATGCCCTAAGCAGATCCGTATTTCAAAAATGTATAGATATCTGAAAGTGCATGTTTGCTAACTAGTGCAGTGTATTTATTTTTGTGGATATGGGGGAGGGGCTTCAACATTAACCTCTTTTCAGCAAGAGAGGTCTGCAGTGAGTTGAAGATGAATATGTTACATTTTTCTTTGTCTGTATCTGCCAACACTATGTGCCATAATACTTCATAAAGTGACAGGATGAGAGAGACCTTCACGAGACTGCTTTCTTAAGTAAGAAAGAGATTAACCCTTTTTGTTGCCAGAGTGGGCTGAACAACACATTGCTTCTCAATGCATTACTCTGCCCCTCTGGCTTTCAAGGGATTAAAGTTATTTTTTTATTTATTTTTTTTAACATTTTGGTACTTTGTACACAAACTATATTTGTTTTAAAACAAACGAGTAACTGTAAAGTTTAAAGGATATATAGATCCATATATTGTCCATTTTAGGCAGTTATGTTGCTTCTGTGCATATATTTTCTGTCTCCTGAAGAACCACCATCTGAAAAAGAGAATCAATATTTACAGACGACTGTCAAATCATATTTTTAGATAATGGTATGTTCTTCTATAAACCTTTATTGTGTGGGGTTACACAGATGTATTATAAGTATATATATATATATATATATATATATATATATATATATATATATATATATAAGAGAGAGAGAGATTTTATGTCTGGTTGAAAATGTGCTACAATAAATAATTTACAGGTATATCATACACATTTGCTGCATTGTATAGTGGGAGAGGTCAGTAAAGTTACATTTAAGAAGAAACAAAATCTATATTTTGATTCCTAAGGGATTCTGTACAGAAACCTATGGAAGTAAGGACCCTTAGCTGGCAAGTCCACACATACCAAAGCAATGAACACTTGTTACATATGTCAGATATTTCAGAGATTGTTTGGTCTTTTTGGTACAGTTCCTTATACTTGTAACTAATGACTGGGACTTGCCCCAATGCCTTTTAATTATAGTTTAAAAAAAAAAAAAGTAAATATATAACACACATTTGTTTGCACATGTGAATACAACAGAAGAAACATAAAGAGCATATATGTATATATAAAGATCTAGATGTATGATAGGTATAATCTATATTACGTGTGTGGGTGTGGAAACTTTTGAGTGACAGAGGAGTATTCATTGCCTTGCACACTCATCTGTCACTCAAAGGTTTAAATACACACTTGTTTTTTATGTGTGCGTGTGTTTGTATGCATGTATATACACAGATATAGCATGCATTACAGAACCTTTTTCTGAATCCTATCTAGTTAAGTTATCATGGTGTGACAGGCTTCATAAAGGGGTTGACTACCAATTAAATGACCTTCTCCACTTTGACCCACTCAGACCCTATAAACCAGTAGTGGTCAACCTGCAACGCTCCAGTTTTTGTTGGATTATATGTCCCTTCATAATTTGTATCATGTTTTACTAATCTGCACCTGGTGGTACTGTGCAGCCCCAAAACAGCTCCTGCATCGCCTGGCAGGGTGGCTGGGCACATCTAGGAAGAGTATGGTTTACATTCATAAACTTTGGCAAGTCGCACAAACACCCCATAGATTGCTAGGGTTTGATTAGAAATCAAACCATAACAGAAAGGGAACTGCCGAGCCAGTACCATTTAACTGAATTGAGAGACGGGAGATATAGCAGTTAAGAGTACATTGCGGGATCAGTAAAACAGCACTGGAGGTCATTTTCCAGACCCCTGTTTTGTTCGCTTGCTGATCTGTCTTAAGGTATCCACAGCTTTATTACCCTTTAGGCCCCTTTCACACATACAACATTTTTGCAGTAGCTGAAAATAGTGGAAAAAAAACATGAGTTGTGAATCATTGTGTCCTGTGGGTGTTTCATACAGGCAACATACACTGTCATTGTCTCAGAGAAACACATGCTGCAGCTTTCCTCCTACAGTGATATCACAGTACAAATTTGTAGCGCTGATTGCAAAGGAATCACATTGAAATCGCATTCGAATAGCACAACTCTTGCAGGTTTTCCACGTGATTTTTAGCACTTCTCATTCTATGGAGTGAATGGGATGCTGGGAAAATCTTGCTATAGTGTAGCACCAAAAATTTACCAAAATTTTAAGTTACTACATGAAAGTTGTGCTACAAAAAAGGCACATGACAAAGTTACCTGTTTGAAAGAGTTCTGTCCTCGGGGGCCACCATCAGGCCAGTATTTAAGGATTTCATTTATTAAACATAGGTGAGTTAATAAGTAGCTTATTCATTTTGATTGGCCCATTTGTGCTCAGACAGATAAATCCTGGACTGTTGTTATCTCTTGAGGACCTTACTTGGACACCAGTATTAAAGTAAGGAAATGGCTGTAGGAACAGAGATGATATTGTTTGCTTGCACAAAAATACTTTCCCATTCAAGTACGTTCCACACAATGGATATCTTTCTGCGGCTAATCTCATTCTGACTGATATTGTGAAGAGATGCAAATTAAATATATACACTCAAAATGGGGAGTGATTCCTATCCTGTAGTTTACTTCCCCTTTAACTGGTTATACTGTATAATATGCACAGTAATTATTTATGTGTGTATTATTGCGTACATACATTCACACACACTACCTAAACTGACAAAAAGCTATTGTAGAAGAGTACAATAAATGCTTCGTCTGACAGGAAGTTATGTTAGGGTGTGACTGCCTGTGTTTTCTACAGGCGCTGTGGATAGTGGTATTTTCTACTGTGTACACAAGACCTACCAGTATCATACAGATAGCAGTAGTCCCTTTTTATGGAGTACTTTATGGAGAGCAAGATTTGATAGAAAAGGGTATTATAATTATTGGTACCAGTTTTTTTAATAACACTCTGAGTACAGTGCAGAGCTTCAGTGATGTAGCCATTAATGTAAGAGCCCAAGGAGTAATGCTGGAGGCATAGTCTATGTGCAATATTTATTGGGGGAGTGGTCATACCCAAGATTTAGTTGGAGGAATGGTCTGTGTGCGTTACTTGTTTGGACAGGGGTCTATGAGCATTATTTATTGGGCAATGCATGATAGTTTTCAAGGGAAAAATTAGATTTCTTACAATTAGCGTAATGTAAAACAGATTAGTGCTATCATACCAGTAGGAAAAACTGCCGGCATAAATAGATACGATCTTCAATCGCGACCTCAGATGCTGTGTGCTGTGAACAGCCACGGCTTCCCACTGCCAAAAGAAACTGGATACATTGTATAAAGTATGTGGCAGCACTCAGATAATCAAGCATGCTTAGACAGCAGGCACTGATCTCCACGCCTCTCAGGGAGTCTGGAATCGGATTGTGCAAAAAAAAAAAAAAAAAAAATGCTCCGTGGTCCTTAAGGGACTGCAAAGTGCATGAGCAGCCAGTCCTTACGGGGTTAAAAAAAGAACCACATAGATCGATACGTATGGAGAGACTCACGTATCTCGTCTTAAGTGTTTCGCTCTGAAATAGAGCTTAATCATAGACTACTCAAACAACTGGAAATCCCAATTTAAATAAACAGACCATTACAATTTGTTAAGAACAATTTGAAAACCATGAGAATTCCTCCCACCATTCTATCAATCGCATATATTGAGCTAGATGTGTTTACAAATAATGATTTAAAGCAACAGGTAAACACTACAGGCTTCCATTAGCGAGTCTCGCTAAATTGTTTATTATTATTGTTTTTTGATTGTGTTGGTTCAGATCTCTGGGTGATGTCGCTAATGGAAGCCTCTAGTGTTCACTTGTTGATTTAAATCTTTATTTGTACACACATCAAGCTTTATATATGCGATTGATAGAATGGTGGGAGGGATTCTCATTATTTTTATATTGTTCTTAACCAATTGTAATGGTCTGTTTCTTTATTTAAACTGGGATTTCCGGTTGTTTGTGTAGTCTATGATTATGCGCTATTTCAGTGATCTATGTTGTTTTATACTCTATGCCCTTCCAAGCTTACATGCTTCTTTTTTTGTCAATGTTTCAATAAAGTCTTCATTTTCATAAGTTCAGTGCCTGTTGTCTCCTTGATTACTGGAGTGCTTACGTGTCCTTTATACAATGTATCCTTCCAATTAGTGACTCATTTTTTCCAGTGGATGCTATTGCAAGATCCATAGTATGGTGCTCATAGGCCTCACACCCATGACTTATACGGGGTGATTGTGGTGCACAACACATAGCAATTAATCTTAATCTCATGATAGTTTCCCATTAAGACTTTAAATGGGCAGTTATCCCTGTTTATAAAAATGTATATTTTTATTTTGCTGTTGAGAAAAATGGGCAATCTCAATGCTGGGGCATGCTTTCAAAAGTTATTACAGGCCTAACTCACATTTTGCTGTCAGGTGGAGCTCTTTCTTCAGCCCTCTATGAAAGGCTTATGTCTGTCATATTTGGCTCTTCAATGGCAGTAATAGCAAAAGTACCACCTCACTGCAAAATAATGTAAACTCAAGCAAAAACAAAACGCAAATACGCTCTGTAATAACTTTAGACTAAAATGTCTCTCATCAGCGGAAGTAGTTTTGTATTACTCAGTATAAAAAGCCCTACAATATAAATATTTTTATAGTAAGGGTTTACTGTCCCTCTTCCTTTGTCATCCAATACAGGGTACTGGTAACTTTGAGTAGGCGATCCGCCCCTTTAATTGTAGACAGGAACAATTCTAGAATTGTATGCAGGGAGTGGAACCTACCTTCCCTCCCTGGCTGCAGCTGGCCAACCAGCTTCAGAAAGATTCGTTCCTTGGTGAAGACACAGGCAAGAGAACAGTTCTGCTATAGTTTTAGAATATTTTTTATTTTTCTGTTAGAAATGGAATACCACCATTAGGCGGATTACCATAACTGACAATGCCCTTAGATGTGGCTAGCTCAGTGACCAGGTGCTTTTTGTGGACCTTAAGCCCTGGGGGAAAAATCTTGGCTACAAGTTCTTTCCTCAGGAGTTGCCCACCGAGGCTTCTTCTTAATACATGGTAGTCTGAAGACAGAAGATCTACCAGAAAGGTGAGCAACCCTTTAAGTGCTGCAGGTCCACATGTCTCACAGTGCCCCTCCGCACAGGGGTTTTCATTTGGAGTTCCTATTGCACATTCCTGCACTCAGTGGGTCTATCTGTATGTCTTTAGCTGCTGGTTTTGTATCTTCTGGGGGGGGTTTCTGACACTTTTCCTACTGGTTCAGTGTTTTTTTGGTATCCTAACATGTTCTAGTGATCTTTCATGCATTTTTATTTTAGTGTTTCAATTTTGTAAAATTTGTAAAGGCACGCTTTACCACATAGGCGCCATTGCTCCATTCACTCCTATGGGACTGTACAGTGTGGGACATATCTCTGTAACCACTCCACCTAGCAACTTCAGAGATGGCTAATTTTTATTGTCTGCCCTTCCTCTATCATCCGGTTCATGTTTCTAGTGTGCTGGGGGGCTCAGGGGGCTTCAGGCACTGTTGGGGTACTTTTTCTGGGAAAACTAAATTTCCCATGAGCAATTGCTTTGGCGTTCGTTTCTGATTGGCTCCTGCTGCGGCAGCAATTTTGTGCCATTTCCAGAACGAGTATCCTACGCAGGGCTTGGAATCTCTTTCTCTCCTCTGCTGATTAACCCTTCGCCTGCCAGATAAGTCTGTTTTAGCGATTTCTGGGGTGAAGCTTTAATCCTACACACTGTAATTGGGTGATTTCTTATACTGTGACGTTTTTTGACACTGTGAGAATGTCTATTCGTTGGAGCTTGGGGCCAGACCTAAGACTAAGGATGCTGGGGTCTTTGTATCCCCCATTGCGCCTTGCTTTTCCTGTCATTCACGGAAACCTAGAGAATTCTCAGGTCATTTATGCCCAGCATGTTCTGATGTCCCTGAGGGTCTCCCAGGGACCTCCAGCCATGCATTAGAGCCAGTTTGGATGCAAGAGTTCAAGATTGCTACTAGGGACCTTAGTTCTACATTGCAACTCTTTCCATCCCAGTTACAGGGGGTCTTCCATTCTTGGCAGACCCCCTCCTCCGTCAAGTCTTCCCTGCCAAAACCACAGGGAGTACCTAACGTATCAGATTCCTCTGAGGAGGAACTGCTGGTGGATTCCGATGTTGAGGAACGTTCTGCTGTAGGCTCCTCTCGGTTTTTTGGGAACCCCTTTGAGGCTGATCCTGATCCCTCGGCTGAGGGCCTGATCAGGGCTGTTTTGCATACCCTTAACATTCCCTTAGTTCAAGAGGTTCCTTCTGATCCCTCTGATGTGTTTCAGGAGCCTAAAAAGCCCCTTACTTGCTTTCCACGTAACCCCACTCTTGACCGCCTTGTGTCTGAAGAGTGGAAATCTCTGGACATGAAACCTTCTGTGTCCAAGAAATTTGCCAAGCTTTATCCCTCCTCTGAGGCAGCGCTTGCTCAGTCGGTTCACCCTCCCAACGTGGATGCTCCTATCTCCAGGTTATCTAAGTCTACTGCCTTGCCAGTTTCTGATGCGTCAGCTCTGAAAGACTAGACTGACAAGAATTTTTGCCACTGCTGGTACTGCCATGCGTCCAGCGTTCGCTGCGGCATGGATTACTGGGCCATTGCGGTCTGGACTGAACAGCTTGCCCTGGCTGTCCGTCAGAGTGCTCCTACTTCAGATATGTTGTGGCTTATTGCCAACATTTCTGAGGCCCAGCACTGTGTTTCTGCTGCCTTGTTTGATGCCATCCGTTTGGTGGCTAGGGTTTCCACCATGTCTGTGGTTGCCAGACGAGCTCTTTGGCTCAAGATCTGGTCTGCTGACACTGCTTCCAAGAAAGCCTTGCTCTCCTTGCCTTTTCAAGGCACTTCATTGTTTGGGCCAGATCTCAAGGATCGGATTAGTGAGGCCACAGGGGGTAAAAGTACCCTTCTGCCTTTGGTCCCCAGGAAGAAAATGCTGCTTAAGAGTAATCTGTATTTTCATTCCTTTCAGACTGAGACACGTCCGGCGACCCAGGCAGTTCCCTCAGCTGCACGTACCTCCTGCAAACCCAAACAGCAGTGGAAGCCCAAGGTCTCCTCCATGCCCAAGGCTTCCAAGCCTTCTTCGGCATGACTCGCTGAACCCAGGTCCCCACTCTGCTGTGGGTGGCCGTCTGCGTTACTACCACAACGTGTGGGAGGATTCAGTGGCAGACCCATGGGTTTTATAGGTGGTGGCGGAAGGGTACAGGATCCCTTTTGCCTCTCTTTCTCCCTTTTGTTTCTTTCCTTCTCATACGCCTCAGGGCGCGGAGAAACGCCGGCTGTTCGGAGCTATTCAGGCTCTTCTGGACAGGGATGTTCTAGAGCTGGTTCCAGTTCAGGACAGAGGTAGGGTTTTTACTCAAACCTCTTTGTAGTCTCCAAAAAGGATGGCAGTTGTCGCCCTATTTTGGATTTGAAGGATCTCAATTCCTTTGTGATCTGGACTCATTATCACCAGGCGTCTCTACAGAGTGATTGCTGCTATGTCCCCGGGGAATTTCTTGCTTCTCTGGATCTTCAGGATGGGTATTTACATATCGTCATTCTTCCAGAGAGCCGTCAGTATCTCAGATTTGCATGCAACCGAGGGCACTTTCAGTTTTCAGCTCTTCCCTTTGGTCTGACTATAGCTCCTCAAGATTTCAACCGTGTCCTTGGGAGCCTTTGTGTCCATCCTCCACCGAGACGGCATCAGAGTTACTCCAAACATGGACGACCTGCAATGTCTATTCCTTGGTTGTTTCCTCTGGCCTAAATCTTTCCTCCCTTCCCAATGTTGCACAGGGTGTTACGGAAATTGCGACTGGAACGCTGTCCAGTCATTCTGATGGCTCCATACTGGCCTCACCAAGCTTGGTTTCCAGAGTTGCTGGATCTGTCAGTGGCGGAGCCATTCCGATTTCCTTGCCGTCCAGATCTTCTTCAGCAGGGTTACCTGTGGAAGGAGGATGTTCATCGGCTAGCTTTGACGACTTGGAAATTGAATACTCAACACTGAAGAAAGGTTTTTCTTCTGGGATGGTGGCTACTATGTTCAGTGCCCACAAACCTGTGTCTTCCAAGGTCTACCATCGTGTCTCGTCTTCATTTCTGTCTTGGTGTGCTGACAAGGACCTGTCTCAGGAATTTGATCTGCCTAGGTCCTGGGCTTTTTGCAGGATGGCATGGATAAGGGCCTCCGTTTGAGTTCCCTTAAGGTTCAGACTTCTGCTCTCGCTGTTTTCTTTCAGAGGCGCATTGCCATCCTTCCTGATGTCAAGGTTTTCTTCCAGGGCGTTGCTCATACTCATCCTGCCTTCAAGAATCCTGCTCCTCCGTGGAATCTTAACGTGGTTTTGGGTGTTCTTCAGAGCCCTCCATTTGAGTCCTTGGCTACTATTCCTTTACTATTCCTCATATCTGCTCTGGTGACTTTGGGGGCCTTGCACCTGGTCCTTGCCTTACTTCCAGCCTCTGGGAAACTCAATGATTAGATATCCCAAAGTTACCAGTAACCTGTATTGGATGACAGATTAAAGAGGATTTTAGTCTTACCTGTTAAATCCTTTTCTCTTAGTCTATACAGGTTACTGGTCTCCCACCCTGTCAAGGTACCATGCTTGGCTCTCCTGTGGCAGACCATGGGGGTCCTTTGGGGTCATGCTCACGGGAGTCTTCTTTCCCTTCCACTATCTAGTCAATAGTTAGTGTCTCAAATCTTTCTGGAGCTGGTTGGCTAACTGCAGCCAAGGAGGGAAGGTAGGCTCCACCCCCTGCATACAATTCTAGAATTGTTCCAGTCTACAATTAAAGGGGCGGATCGCCTACCCAAAGTTACCTGTAACCTGTATGGACTAAGAGAAAAGTATTTAATAGATAAGACTAAAATCCTCTTTTTTTTTTTTTTTTTTGTATGTGTAGTTTGCAGGTGATGAACTCACTCCAGTCTATTACCAGTTTGTGATGTCCTCCAATAGTTCATATGACATGAAATTAATAACGTAATTTTCATTGTTTTAATTCTCCAGTGGTTATTTTGTTAACTGCATTGATCTGTTTTTATAAAATGTGATTATGTGATCTGTTTTGTCTTCAACTTTAGCAGCAACAGTGGAGCAATTCTGGAACAAATTATTTGTACCAGAGCAGTCAAACAAAAATTCATACTGGTTTATAAAAAGCTTTTAACCCTTCAATGCATTAGAGACCTCTTTAGAATTCAAGAGTTTGAAGGACTCATTTAAATCAAGGAACATTTTTATTTCTTCCACATAGTGCAGTTGCTTTGCTCCAGAATTGCACCTCTTTCTTCCTGCATATGACCTAATGTATTGCACACCCCTGTTGTACTCAGATGATAAATAGCTTGGGAATATGTTAATAAAACACTAACCTATGTTCGACAATAGTGATTTCATTCTATTGAAAGGCTGCAACTGCAAGCATCAACTGAAATGACTGTTTAGCTCTTTTTGTTCCCATTTCCTCCAGTCTACAACAGTGTATGAGTATGTTAGATTTAAACAAAAAACACTCTTGCTGCATGTATTGTTGTATTAATATACATTGCTGTATAATTCTGCATCAGGTGGATACATGTTGCAACGTCATGTTAATTAAGGGAGACTCATACAAAGTCTTTCAGATTAAAGAATGAAGGCGTTTATAAAACAGCCTAGATTTATTTTGTTCCTGAATAATGTTTCAATGAGATCTTCCTGCTGAATTTTATTTTATTTTTAATACTTATGTATAATTAATTTTATTTATTTATTGAGCTTCAACATATTCTGTAAACACATAGAAAATGTGACAGGGAAGAACTTGCACTGGCATACATAAACAGATTAAAACACATGGGGTGATGCACTAATATGTGATAAAGCGGTGATAGAGTGGAGGGAACTTATCCAGCAATATCATTTCTCCAATTTCTCTGTTATTCTATGGAGCCTATGCTCTAAGATCTCTCAAACTTCAGATATCTTTGTGCATTGGCTTTATAGAATAACATAGGTATTGGAGAAATGATATCGCTGGATAAGTTACCTCCACTTTATCACCACTTTATCTCCCCCAAGGTAGTTAGGGCTTTGCTCAGGAGAGCTCACCATCTAGAGTTTGTATGTATATGTGTGTGTATGTATGTATGTATATGTATAGTGAAAACAGGAGGAGGTGGCAGCACTCACTCAAAGTCAGCTATTGCCTGGGTGCACATTTCCAAATCCAGATGAAACATGAAGAAAAAAGAGGGCAGCACCCGTTGGACTTTTGTATAGAATTTTTATTTGGCAACAGTTGGTCAAGAACAAATGGTCAACATTTTGGTCACAAGACCTTTATCAAGGTCAAGACGTCTTGATAAAGGGATTGTTACCATACCTGGGAACTTTCAATTGTCTCTGGTGTGGTAGTGGGTGAGAAAAATTATGCGAATTGCGTCAAAAAGGGGCAGGACTTGATGCGAGTTGGGGGCCAGGGCTTAAAAGTGTGACACAGCTATTAAAAGAAGGCTGGGGAAGGACGAACACTGGGGGGAAAGAACAAAAGTGGTAGAGTTTCAATAGAAACTCCCCACATCTGGAGGAATCCGCCTCTTCCCAGGAGACCCAGTAAAGCAGTGTCAAAACTGGAGTCACCGGGGCAAATCCAGAGAGTTCCCAGGTATGTATATTATATACAGTATGCGTGTCTGTATAATGGACAGATAAAAAATTGGTTTCAATCCCTCAAAAGCAAGATAGTTCCAAACATCTGAAGGTCCAACAATTCACTCCCACTGACCTAAATAAACTATAATTAATGAGCTTTGAATAAGATGGACCAATGATTGCAGTTTAAGTTCTTGAGTGCAAAGAAAAGGGGTGCTATTCTGCGCGAGCTCCTCAGGCTCAAGCTCCTGGATAACTTTGTAAACTCTCAAATTTGAGGAACCTGGTTGTGAATATGGAATGTACACAGCTGACAGAAGAGCATTATTAATTCCTGCGCTAATTTTTTTGTGTAGATTGCAAGCTCTGTATAAAAATTGTGAAATTTAATCTGAATCAAAATCAACCATATTTAACAGGGGCTACTGCACTGTGATCCACTTAACATACCTGGGATTTAATTACTGGGTCTCTGGGGACAGAGACTGATTGTCCAGGGGTGGTGAGTTTCCTCTGAAACTCTGCCCACTTCTCCTCCTCCTTTCCACACTGTTCCTCCCATTTTCAGCCTACTTGTCCTCTCCCCCCCTGTTCCTTCCGCTTCTCCTTCCCACCTTGTTCGGCCCACTTCCCACCCACTTTATGACACAAGGATGGTAAGCGCTGCCCAACTGATTAAGCCCAGTCTCTTTGTGATGCAAATCACATAATTTACTTCATCCTGGCTGGTTGGCAGCAGATGAGCCCTCTCCTGGGGCTCAAAGGTATGAACTTGTGCTTCACCCCAGAGGAATAGTGTTCCTGGAGGGTCCCTTCATGGCCTCCATACTTAACACTGCTAATTTGGACAATTCTTGGGCCTTTTTGGAACCTAGCAATTCCTGTGGTAGACTAGACTATTTTATTCCTTCATTTGCAGACATACAGATATATTCTACTATTAATGAATAACTTGTTTAATAGAGAGAGCTTCTATACTGAGTCGTTCTCTATCACCGAAAGGCCTAAATAAATAGTCTCTTATTCATTTATTAATGAGTCCATTTAAAAAAATTGTCAAAGAATGCCTTTTCTATTTATAAAGTACATATTTCAGAACTTCATGATGAATATATACTGGACAATTTCATGTCTGAAAGCTGTCTAATCTGGTAGAAAATGGACAGATTGGAAGGTTATAGCCCTGTATTTTTGCCAATTGGCACTGAAACAGCCTCAGAAGGAGCAGAGCAGATTCATCATGATATTAAAGCAAATAAGCTTGTCTTAGCTTAGTAACAGTCATGTTTTAAATAAAACCACATTTATTTACAAATTATTTTAAAATACACCTGTTTCTCATTCTCCCTTTAGAAATTAAATTGTAACGATCAGTGCTGTGTGTGTGGATATATACTGCCAATGATTAAGTCTGCAACTTACATGAATGTGTAATGTATAAATTCTGTATACAAGTGCACAGTTGTACTCCTGTTGCAGGAGTGTACACACCGGTGTGTGTATATGTATTTAACCCTTTGAGTGCCAGAGGGGTATGCAAAGCATTGCGTACCCCTCTGGCACTCAAAGGGTTAATTGGTGCTGCAGTAGTATTTTGATGTGTGTGTGTGGAGGGGGTCTGGCATCGAAAGGTCATGCTGGAGTGGAAATGCTGACCTAAGTGAAATCTTCTTTACATCCTTTGAGTGCTACTACCATTTCTCTGATCCCCATTCATATGACAGGCACCTACCAAGAGAATAAATTATATAGGTATAATAAAGTGCTTCATTGTAAGGATTCAGTGCATTCCTTCATTATGTTTACAATCATAAAGGAACATTAATACCAAAAAAATTGGTATAACTAAGTATCACATATTTACAGCTTTCAAATGTAAAAAGTCATTATTCATATTACATCCATAAAGTATAATTCTAAACTTGCTTTTTAATATATGTTTGGAAAATATGTATTTAATGTTTGTACTGTTTGTATTGAGAGATAAGTCAGTTCATTGATTGTGATTGGTGTTTTACTGCTCTTGTAGACAGAACATTTATCTCAGCCCATTTACAGATAATATTGTTCAAATGATGGTATCTCTGGAAATGGCAGAAATGGCTCATCCCACAGAGCATATGTTAGATTATATTATTGGCCTTGGAAAACGCAAAGATTTTGTTTTAAGATGTTATCATGAAGTACAGGGTATTTAACCCCCGTTCATTTGTATGTGTTAGTATCCCTTTAAGATTCATTAGTGAGTCAGCTCATTCATAATTCAAATTCATTATATACCAGACTAAATTCATTTTTAGAAGGCAATAACTACACACATAAAAATATTTTAGAGACTCTGAAAATCATCTCTGTAAAAAATATCTGAGGACCATGAAGTCTTGCGATTTTAACCCTTTGAGTGCCAGAGGGGTACCCCTCTGGCATGCAAAAGGTTAAGTAAACCTCCTAAGACTTTCCTGATTTTTGTGCTCTGGATATTGTGTGTCTTTGCTAGAAAGCAGCCCAGCTTTTCTATTGCTCTACGTGATGTTTCTCCATGTGTGTGTCCTAAGAGTAGGCAACTACCCTGTGTATCAGGTTTTGAAGGTAGGATGCTCAGCCGTGCTGGCCACACTTACATTCTGAGTTGTTGCTAGGGCAATTCTTCTGAACACACCACTACTTTTTAGAGGCCAGTTTACTTACACCTTCCTGGCCATCATTTAACCCCTTGGATGTTATAGAGTTCTTCAGAAATTGTTGGAGACCTCCCTAACAGCGTAGAGGGTAGTAGCTTTTGTGTGTATTATAAAATAATCATGTTTTGGGTATAAGGGATGATTCTGGAGGGTGGTGTTCTACGAAGAGTGGGAGGGGGGTGCTCATGGGAGGGGCTTAGGGCTCCTTGGGTGCCTTGCCTAGGGGCTCCTGAAATGTAAATGTGTATCTAAGTGTGCTTCAGTCATGCAAACAAGGGAATGTTCAACATGAGTGCACTATACCAATACAACAGAACAGGATAGTGGATTTCTATCCTAAGTATGGGAAATCTGAAAATCTATAGCTACTGTTGGACATCAACACCCATCCTTTTTAACTAGTCATTTGTTAATGATGGGAGTTGTAGTAACAACTGAAGAGCCACATGTTTCCAACTTCTAAACACTTTTGCGATTTTGACAACAGTGGCAAAATATATAACTTATTAGAATTGGACTTTTTTCCATGTACTGCTACCCTTTAAGTTTCCAAAATCATACCCTATGTGGCAAAACATTTATATATTTAGCAGCAAAGAGCACAGGAATTAAATGCATTAAAGGGGAACTATACCCAAAGAATTTGTGGCTCTTAACCCCTTTAGGACCTTTAATACTAGAGAGGTCTCCAACATGTTAGAGACCTTCCTAACATTTAAGGGGTTAAAAATCCCCATTTAAATAGGATATTTTTGTTTTCTACTATACCGTGGATGGAAGCACTTTATAAACCAGTTCAATACTTTACCTGCTGTTCTCGAATGAATGTATCCTATTTTACACAGCAGAAAATTCTGCACTGGATATCCTGTTCCCTGCAGCAGAATAGGAGTAGGCAATGTGTGGCTTGTGTGTGTGTGTGTGTGTGTGTGTGTGTGTGTGTGTGTGTAATATAAAATATGGCTGCACAGTCAAGTTGTGCAAGCGTTAGGCCTTCATTTGGATCTACTCAGTATCAGTGCTTCTTATTCTAGATTGTGATCACAAACAGGTCAGAACTTAAGGATATCCCTAGTTGGACACAGGCAAGTGAACCCAGTGACTGAAATTCATGGGCTGCTTTGTGTGTCTGTGAGCATATTATATATTTCCCAGGACTGTACTGGGAATGTTCCTGTTGGTCTGTCTGTCTCTCACTCATCTATGACTCAGGTTTTCCTAGGACAGTGCAGTGACCATAAATTGCAGTGTTAATATGAGTAGGGTTCCTGGTAGGATAACAAGTGATTTGTTCTCTCTTTCACAGACTCTTTAGGACTGTGAAATTGATATAGGGGACCTTAGATGCCCTAGTATTTACCCCTAACATTCTGCTACTGTTGCAACTTTTATAAAGTGCTGGGATATGCTGATGAGCTGTCAGAATGACTGTACCATGTGGTGTTCACCTGTCTTATAGGGGAAGGTGCACAGGATGTTGGTGTTAGGTCTCCCAGATGGCTGATGTAATATGAAATGCAATTTAGAAGCCTTCTGTGTTCATCTCCACTGCAACACCACAGGCCAGGGGTAGTCTGTCTAAAGACTGATTACCCCTGTTGTAGGCCATTGTGCAGTCATGCTGTACTATAGCTAGCCAATGACTGTCAACAGGTGTGAAAGAGTTGCTCTATGCTGAAACTGAGAATGAACCTTACTACAAAGTAATTTATGTGATTGGCCCAATAGCTGGCAAGCCAAACTATTTTGGAGTGGCTTGGTTGCACATGTACCGTTGCTGTTAAAGGAAAAGTAAACTTTTTTTATGATAAAAATGTCATAGGGCTTTTCCTTCATAAAACAAGGGCACTCTCAATGTTGGGAGATGTTTGCATGCTACATTATTACAGTTTAAACTGTTAGGGGATTACATGAACAGTGCCATCTGGTGTCCAGGCAGTTCTCCTATAGCTGATGTTTACACTGTTGTTCGATTGCATTTTAGAGGATGGGTGAGCCACTGACTACAAGTTTGTTGTGGAATGTGATGTAACAGTTCCACTATTTTGTGTCAATGGGAGTAACCCTTGTTTTACTTAGCAGAAACATATTTTTCATAAAGAAGTTTAAACACCTTATAATGTAACTTTAGGCATTTGGCAGGAATAAGAAAACTACTCTAAAATGCCTTTTTTATTGTCTCACTGTACACATTCCTCAGTGATTTAGCTCTTTTTTAGACATCAACATCTAAAAAGGCATAACACTGAAGTTTTGTATAACTGAGGTATTTTATCTAGTTTTTGGTATCAACTGAGTAGTATTTAATCAATTACCATACCTTATAAAGCAGATTAGTTGGTAGCACTGGAAAGCAGTCTGAGTATCAGATTAGTGTAAACTGAAGAGTTGAATGGTACAGAACCCAAATTCGATTATATGTTATACCACGAGTAGTCAGTAGTTCAGCTGTTGGGCACTACAGCTCCCATTATCCCCAACAAGCCAAAAGCTGCATGGAGATGATTGGAGTTGTAGTCACCAACAGTGGAGGCCCAACATTTGACTACCCAGGTCTTAAACTCCCCTCTCCTGATTTTCCACGTTATTGATTGACACAGGGATTTTTTTTGCTATTACAAGCTTTGACATGTTTATCAAGGCAGTCAAACAATATTGTAGCAAAATAAATATGCTATGTTTATCAAAGCTCAATAGAAATCAATTGTATTTTGTTGATTAATATGGTTTCTGTTTTGCCTTGAAAATGGTCCACCTTTGCCCTTTATAAATATGCCCCTATGTATATACTGCATATAACTAGGTTCACGAGTGTGCTCTCATTTCTTGCATTCATTCAGTTGTTGCCTTTAATTACTCTGGACTAGAGAGGTCTGCAGTGCATCTCATTCCACATGCAGTCTGATCTCCATCTCTATAGCTGCCTCTCACATATATTAACCCCTTTAGGACCAGAGATGTTTACATTCACCCAACCCCATCCTGCTCCTTAAAGGGTTCACAGATTTCTGCCATGCAGTTATAGTGTATTGCAGGTCCACTTTGCATCCTATATTGATTTGGTGTACAGTGCTAACAATGTGTTTTTTTTTCTACATACACCACCAGGCTTAGAAATATTTATGTTCACATATCTGATTGTAGGCACCATTTGCATTATACTCTTTGCTTCTCTGATAGATATTTTCATATATTTTATGATCAGGGACTTGGTCACACAGCCATTCTTAGGAAGCAGAATAATCTAGGTGGGTTATTCACTCGTTTTATTTTCTTTTTGCAAACTCTAGTACTTTCTAATTGGCAGGATTCTAAGTGAGGGCTGGGCAGCCTAAATGAAGACTATAATTCTCATCATCCCCAGCTAGCCAAAGGTCTGAAATTGTAGTCCACACAAATGGTGGCCCTCAGGTTATCCAACCCACTTCTAAAATGTTTTTTAATCACAGATGATTTCACCAAAATGGCTGACATGTAGATTGCAGTCTGTGGTGAATACAGATTTATTGGTGGCCTTTTGGGTACTCTAGTTTGGAACCACTGGTTTAATCACTTACATGATATAAAGGTCTCCTATGTATTGTAAAGCAATTAGTTGGAGACCACTTTGGTATTCAAAACCTTTGAGTAGTAGAAAGATGTCCAGCCTATTGCAGAGTGATGCACTGGGCACTGCTCTGTCACTCAATGGGTTATAACTTTAGGCAGTTAATGACCTAGTTTGTATCTGAGGTGAATTACATAGCTCTGTCTTACATTTGCAAAATTCCGTTATTTCCAGATTCTACTCAACACCGTATGACTGTAAAGGAATTTAGGGCCTTATGCACAAAGTAAAAGAGGAGCAGTTTAGTAGCAAACCAACCACCCCACAAGAGACAGAAATAATCCCCAAAATCCCACTGGTTTAAATGAGGCTTTTTAGCTCTGCAATGAAATGGAGGTCTCTCCAGCATTCAGGGGTTAAAAATACCCATTTAAACTTTGGGGGAATTTTCAGTTTCCCCCATGGCTTAGCTGGTTCGCTCTATAGTTGTTTTGTTATTTTTTTTGATGTGCATAGAGGCCAGCGGTGGGCAACGTAGGGAAATGCAGGGAGTTGTACCCTGACAGTAGCTGGAGGGCCTCACATTATCCATCCATTACACAGCTTCATAATGCCTTACCCAGACTTGACACCTTTGTTTGGTCCCTAGCGGTGGTTCACCAAAGAACATATTTCTTGTTCCAGGAGACTAAGGGCCTTATGCATAGCAAAGCAAAAAATGGAGTCAACCTTCTACACCATAGGGGACAAATTAAAATTCCCATTCATGTAAATGAGACATTTAATCCTTTGAATGCTAGAGATGTCTTCATTGCTTTGATTTGGAATCAACTAGCATTTAAGGAATTAAAAAAAATAAATACATTATTGTAAACTAGTTGAACAGCCCATTACACGGGCCACAGTGCCTCTGGCAGCCGGTCGCGGGGCAGTCACACGCAGTGGAGACTGGCCGCGCCTCGGCTGATACAGAGCTGGACGCTCCTTTGGAGCGCCCAGCTCTGTATCAGCCGCGGCGCGGCCAGTCTCCACTGCGTGTGACTGCCGCACGCGCAGCAGTGTCTACTGCGCATGTCGGGCGTTACACACAACTTAGCGAGTTATTATATAGGATTTGGGGATTTGTTTTTTGTTTGGTTTTTTTTTTGTTTTTTTTTGTTTGGTTTTTTTTTTTGTCCTGTGGTGCAGCTGGTTTGTCCCAGAATTGCTCCTCCCCACTTTCGTGCTTAACCCTTTGAGTGCCAGAGTGGTACGGAATGCATTGCTTTGCAATGCATTCCGTACCACTCTGGCACTCAAAGGGTTAAGGCTCTAAACTGAATATATTATGCTCTGAAGTCAACATAACTGGCAGTATTGGGCAAAACTCACCTTGTATTGAAATGTCCATACCTGGAAGCCTTCAAAATGGGCTGACCCCAAGATCTTTGAAATATTAACCCTCAGTGTTACCCAGAATGTAGGTTTTGAGCAATATGTCAGACCTTGCTGTAACCCAGAGGTGCTTCAGTCAGTCACAAGCAATCCTCAACATGTTACCTACCATTTTAGGGATTATCACTGGTTCAGTAGACATTAGACAAGCAGCATGTCTTTGAATGCCTTTCAGGAATAAATTGTTCCAAATTAGAGTCTAAAGAAGTAGTGATAACACTGGAATTTGTCCCTTCACCCTGATATTTGGGTCAAAACACAGTCTTGGGGTCAAACCCTGATAGTTCCCAGGCATGGCTATAAGGATTTTAAGAAGCTAATACTCTAGTGTACGACTGGGGGGGTGGGGGTTGATAAAATTCCTGGGAGTAGAATTGATATGTTAGTTTCTTATCTCCTCTCAAACACTCGGGCTTGTTAATAAAGATAATATATATATATATATATGTATTTGAAAAGAAAGAAAACCTGCAAAAAATGAGTATTTCTGCGCCTGTGATGTCAGTGTGCATTTGAAACACCAGCCCTATGTATTTATGTTTTATTTCACAAGAGTAAAAGTATTAATTCTGGGTTTGGCTTTCTGTCTCAGAACTTTATGGGCTCACTTTTTCCTGTCAGCGAACAGGGTGGAAAAAATAAAATATCTGCTCTTGTGTGGTTTTTGCGATAAAATTAAAAAAGAAAAAACTTTCTATGAAATCTGAAATTTTTTGTAATATAACCACTAAAAGAAAAAAAAAAACCTAGAAATCACCATGTATTTCATTGAAATATTTAATATATTTAAATATCAATAAAAAGTGAAATATTTGTAAGAATGCTATCTTGTCCTTTATTTGAAAAGCTGGAAATGCTGTCCGTGTAAGATGAGTGTTACCCCTTTGTGCAGCAGAAGCAGGGCTAGATTTACTAATAGGCACAGCAGGCAATTGCCTAGAGCTCTAAGTTTTGAGGGGTGGTGTCTCAACTGTGCTGGCCACACCCATATTCTGAATTGTTGGTGTGCCTACAGCAATTTCAGTGCCCCTGTAACAGTTTTATTCCCCCTTTACAAGCTATTATTTAACCCATTGGATGCTAGAAAGATCTTTGCAATGCATTGCAGATCTCTCTAACAACCAAGGGGTTAAAGCTTTTTTTTGTCCTTGCTTGTTATAAGCCAAATGTATTTTCTGTGCCAGGATGAGGCTGGGGACAGGGCTTTGTGAGGAATGGGGGGGGGGCATAGGTGGTGCTAAGGACATCTAGAATTCCATGCCTAGGGTGCATGGGATGTAAATCCGGCACTGGGCAGAAGAATATGCGAAGCATTGCAGAGAACTGCATTGTGCACCTTTCTGGCACTAATTTGTCAGCTGAAAGGTGCCAGGGCAGTTGCTAGGTTCTCCCAAAACCTGGGGCTTGAGCCCACATGACACACTGTGGGCTTTATGCAGGGAAAAAAAAGAGGAGCAATGTTGGGGTAAACCAGTTTCACCATAGGGAGAAACACATTTCCATTAATTTAAATTGACTTTCTAACCCATTGAATGCTAAAGAAGTCCCCAGTGTATTGCTTCAAAACACACTGGAGACATATTAAGCATTCAAGAGGTTAAAAGCTCTGGTTAAATCAAGGAGTTTTGTTTTATCTTCCCCCTGTGATACAGTTAGTATGGTCCACAATTGCTCCTCTTTTTCTTTCTGTATAAGACAATTTTATTGCAGCCCAATTACACAATTACTATTAGGGATATTTAGCACCATTACATGTGCCAAGATTGCAAGATCTGGGGCTTAAATCATGAGACCCATGGCTAGACTTGGTATCACCCCTGGCATGAGCCAAGTACCTCTACAACTCTACAGTGTCATATTAATTTCCCATTCTAATGTTATTTTTGGAGCCTTTTTGATCAAAGATTTTGTAAACTCTTGGCAAATGGACAAAAAGGAATACGAGTAAGCACAAAAAGTAATAAAACCCTTATATCTAAAAGAAATAGTGTATAAAACGAGGTCCTTCCAAATAAAGGAAAATATTATATGCAAAACAACGTCTGTCAGTAACTAGCCCACAGTCCATGCAGATGGATGAAACAATGTAGCTGATGCAGGATTTGATAAAGATAATGAATGAAAATTAAAAACAATAAGTACTAGATGGTCCACTATCAGTTTCTCTGTTCTTATTAAGTTGTCTATATTGTAGAGGTGAACCCCTCTCGGTGTTTCTCCCTTTGATATAAGTTTAATCCACACAGATCCTATTACAGTGATTCTCAGCTCCAGTCCTCGGGGCACACCAACAGGTCATGTTTTCAAGATATCCCTAATTAATCACAGGTGAATAAATGACAATGACTGAGCCACTAATTGCTCACCTGTGATTAAGCAAGAACAACCTGAAAACCTGCACTGTTGGTGTGCCTTGAGGACAAACGTTGAGAAACACTGTCCTATTATATCCTTTCTTTAGCAATTCCTGTCTGAGCACTTGGGCTTCATTTTCAAAATCTATGTGGTTGGAGCAGTTTATTTTTACTCTTTGTAACTGGCCAAAAGGGCTGTTTATCCAACTCTTTAAATGCAAACTATCTGCATGCAGATATCCATTAGAGTCTACCTCCTTCCTGTTATCAATATTTGATCTAAATATTCAATATAACTTTTATTATATTTACTAGGGAAGTTAAGCCGAATATTATTATTATCACTGAGATATTTCACAAAATCCTTAAAGCAAGTTTGATCTCCCTCCCAGATGAAGATCAAATCCTAGCTACACTGTTTGTATAAAATATGTTCCAAAAATGGGCTATCCATATTAGATTATCCCCATAAAGAAACAAAAAGAGAGGGAGCACACGTCTAAATGTAGACTGTTATAACCAATAACGAACACCACCGGATATACACCTTCTCACGTGCTCAATCCTACTCACATGTAAGTGAGGTAATAACCGGCCTCACAGTATATCAGCAATCACTGGATCACCCCCAGTGCGGGTATCTGTGTGGTTCCCTTGTACTTCTGTCCACTGTCCCCTAGGCCTGGTAGTTCATATGCTTGTCCACCCAGAGCATATCTTGTGTTCTTCAGCCATTATAACCGCAGCTCAGATGGTATATACAGATAGCCCTCTATCTGCTGACCAGCTAAATAACTGCCTAACGGGGATTAAATACTGGGAAACCCACACTTTATGATGTGGAATCACACCTATGGAATAACTCCTCCTTCAATTAGCAATAATATATTTATTATATATCAAAAAAATAATATATACCAAAGATATAAAACACATACAGTACTGTAATACAATAAACAATCACTTACTATAGTGATATAAAAATAATAGAAATATATAATAACACAAGACCTCTACTCTCGTCTAGCCCTACCCGTTGTGTGGTATATAACCACTTCATCAGGGGTCTGTTTGTCTGTATGATCCCACCCTTACAAGAAGGATCAATCTGTATTATTAGCGCCTATACAGTAGTATTGTATCCCCATAAAGATATTCCTGAAAGAGGTTGCAAAGGTTGACCCCATCACAACTCCAGTTCTCTGTAGGTAGGACTACCCTTCAAACAGAAAATAGTTGTGCAATAAAACAAACTGGATACAATCCAAAATAAAAACATGGTGACTGCTGGGCAGCATCCTCAACCGATAAAGCATGTGAGGTATAGCCTTCTGTCCTAAATCATGCGGTATGCAGGTGTAAATCTCCTGCACATCACATGTTTCCCAACCAAAATTTTCCTGCCATTGTATTTGGTCAACCAAAGCCAAAAGTTGCAGCATATCCTTTAGGTAGGAGGAGAGTTCGGTTTCCATTGTTTGTAGGAACTCATCCATATATTCTGATACACCACTCAACAAGGAATCTATAACTAAGATAATAGGGTGACCCGGAGAATTCAATAAACTTGTGAATCTTAGGCAAATGGTAAAAAATTGGACTACATGGATGTTCCTTTAATAAGCAACTCTTTTCATCAGTATTGATAATGCCTTATTCCATCCCCCTAGTAATTAGCTGAGTTAATGTCTGGATATACTCTTTAGTAGGATTGTTTGATAGGAGATATATATATGTCTATCTCCTAGGAGTTTATGTGCTTCATTGACATAATCCTTGCTCTCCTATAGGACAATACCCCTTCCCTTATCTGCACTTCTGATAATAATACTGTTATCCCCTGTAACAGATTAGGTTTCTGTTTATCCCCCAGTTTCTCTGTCTTTCAACACCATCTCCCCAGATACTTTGACATATTCTCCTTGGGAGGTGCTTTGATAGAAGGAGGAATGTGGCTTTTTCATACTGTGGATCGGTAACAGCATATCTGCATTCTCATCCTCCCTTTCCAGCATCTCCAAACAGTGTATATCCATTTTTTCTTTAACTGAATGGACCTATGTGTTTTAGAGTATTATTCTTGGGTAGAATGGTAAAATACTTCTTAAGAGTCAATAAGCTAATGTATTTATTTACATCAAAATATATGCAAAATGTTTAGGGGTAAAGCATAATCCCTTTCCCAATACTTCAACCTCAGTCTGTGATAGTGAGCGATTACTCAAGCTGAAGACTTTTTTGATTTTCTATGTAATAGTTAATTATTACATTGTATATTTTACTAGTTAGAATTTATTTAAGTGATGGGAGGTAATTATCCAATCAGAGCAGATTGAAGATGTTTAATACAAGATGTTAACAATGTTAACTTCCTTTTCATTTGCCTTTGAAGAAGCCGGCAGCATGCTGACAAAAACACGCTTAGGTGCTGGTCCCAAACCCACGTCCTCTGTTAGTATTTCTTAATTCTAGTCCAGCACAAAGATGCTCTCCATTTGATATCCTCACATTACCACAACCTGTGTGTGGTCTTTATGGACTCTGTATGGAGAGCCTGTTGAACATCTGGCAAGCTCACTACAGAGTGGGCAGAGTGGGAGATATAGAGGACACTGAAACAGAACTGTGCTTGGAGGAACCTGGAAAATAGAAAGTGGCATTGCGACTGTCAGGGGGTTTTGGGGCCCAGAGATACCTATTACCCTTTGGGGTTCTGTGAGTGTGCATTTGTCTTTGATATATACCAGGGCTAAAAAATTCAAATTCTGAGCTGCTAGCCAGGCCTGAAAAAATACCACCAGTTTCCATGCCTAGCCCCACCCATATCCCCACCTTAACCTTCTAAAAGCCATAGGATGGTCTAACAATAGCGCCACTGTAAAAAATCAGGCTATAGAGGTTCTTCTAACAAAAATTCAAGTTCCAGCTGCAATAACTTGTGAATAAGACATCTATCAACAGTTGTAGTTTCCATGTTTTAATCAGTAGGATAAACTCTGAATTATATCAGTATTAAGCTTTAAAATAATTTTAAAGCACTGGGCAACTAATGATTTAACCTGTTGAGATCAGCCTTGTGGAGTCAAGTTAGAAAGGAAAGTTACGTGAATCAAAAGGATGCTTTGTACAACAGAAGCACATCATGCCCTGCTCTTACTGGCTACAAAACGCAGCATGTAGGTCTCAAAGTACTAGGATGGTTATGCTCTTCAGCTGCGTAAATTCAACTACAGCATCAGTTTGTTGCACATTTTTTCTACAGTAAGCGAGCCGAATGGCTCCTAGCAACACCTCCTACAGCCGTCTGGGACTGACATAGCAGGCGCGCAGACGTCACTAGGGAAAGATGTCCGAGCTCCGTCCTGCTTGTCAGCAGAGGATGACTGCATATTTCTCCATAAAGAGGTAATAATTTTGGCGACTAGCGCTACTAAGCAGCTAGTCGCCAGGTAGGGAATTATTACAAACGAAGTTCTGCTTTAACGTGTAGTAAGTCATACAAAGGGCCATGTAATGAACTGCTAACGGCAGTTCATTCAGTAGGCCGGCCGCTACACTAACGTGTTTTGGCCATTAAAAAAAAAAAAAAAAGCTCCATTTTGCCATTTAAAGCACTGCGTTAGCTGCAAAACATCCGATAAGGGACTCACTCACCACACAAAACTTAAGACCCAGTTTTGTTAGCTGTAAACTCCCTTATCGGATCTTTTGCCAGCTAACGCAGCTGTTAACTGGCCAAAAAACCTAATGTCTACAGTGGATGTATTGATATGTAGCCCTAAGTCCCACATCAATACATTCAAAGTGCCTAAAACCCATCCAAAGTTAGTAGGATTAACCCTATATAATTACTCCTCCGGCATTCATAGGGTTAACCCGACTAAGTAAAGCAACATCGCATTAACACTTACCATTAATCCTGATATCCAGCGGAGTCCTCAGCATGCTGGTCCTTCTCTTCTGTCTTCTCATCCTTCTCTCTTCTTTCTTCCATCTTCTCTCTGTAAAATAAAAGAAATTAATTAACACCAAGCATGAACAAAGACATTCCTGAACACTTTGAGTGGCAGAGGGGTACACAACACATTGCAAAGTGTACCTCACTGACACTCAAAGGGTTCAATAGTACTGCGCCATAAATATACCCATATGATATGCCTCCATGTGATGCCCCAAAGAATAAACATGCCAATAAATAAAATGATCCACCTAGACATAAATAAATGCCATCCATTAATGCCCAGTATGACTACTTAGCTTTTTATTCCGTGTCTCCGCCACTTGGAGCAGCTGCGAGGGCGGTGGCAGCGGAGACACAAATGTCCCACGATACTCCCCTTCAGCTGTGTACGGGCCAATGCCCATAACACACTGAAGGCATTTGAAGTGAACCTGCCTTTATATATGGGCAGGCTCACTTCCATGATGTTCTTCACATCCCAGCCAATCAGATTTGAGCAGCTGTTCTTGAAAATGATTGGCTGGGATGTGAAGAACATCCCAGCCAATGGCTGTGAGGGAAGTGGAAGTGAGCCTGCCCATATATAAAGGAAGGTTCACTTCAAATGCCCTCAGTGTGTTATAGGCATCGGCCCATACACAGCTTAAGGTGAGTGTCATGGGACATTTGTGTCTCCGCTGTGGCCGCTCCAAGCGGCGGAGACACAGAATAAAAAGCTAAGTAGACATACTGGGCATTAATGGATGGCATTTATTTATGTCTATGTGGATCATTTTATTTTTTGGCATGTTTATTCTTTGGGGCATTACATGGAGGCATATCATATGGGTATATTTATGGTGCACTACTATTGAACCCTTTGAGTGCCAGTGAGATACGTAACACATTGCTTTGCAATGCGTTGCGTATCCCTCTGCCACTCAAAGGGTTCAGGAATGTCTTCGTTCATGCTTGGTGTTAATTCATTTATTTTATTTTACAGAGAGAAGACTGAAGAGAAGGTGGAAGGTAGGAGAAAGAAGAGAAGACAGAAGAGCAGTGGATGACAGGTAAGTGTAACACGGCTCAGTTAACGTTCGGTGCTTGGCAGTATGTCAAGCACTGATAGTTAATTGTTTTTTACTGTTCAGTTCCCAGTATCACTGCTTTTAGTGGTGTTTTGGGAACTAAACGCACAAAACAGACGTTCAGCCACAAGACTATTTTTGTGGCTTAACGTTCTTTGGAGTTCTGGCTGGTAGGGCCTTTAAATTCTGCGTTAAACATGTTAATTTAACAGCCAGTATTCACTTTGGCCCTACCGGCTATGTTAACTCCTAGGTTTAAATCTACCCCTTAGAGACTTATTCATTCTTCATACATATTTTTTCATAGTATTATAGTTATAATGTTTTATATTATATTTACAATTTCTATTTACATTTCATTATATTCATTTATATCTTTGTTATGTTATATGTACATTTTAATTTTTTATCGCCACTATTGATTTCATCTTTTGATTATATATATACTATAGTATGATAGTTTTAGGTGTCATAGTTATTTATGACTAGACTAGTTTTAAAGCCGTGTACATGGGCCAACACTGACAGCACGGCAGTTATGTCCAGTACTAACTGCTGGAATGCGCCACGGCTGATACAGAGTGGGGTGCTCTGAATTCAGACCGTGGTCCTCTCTGCGCACCTTCCTGGGACCATGCGGTCCCACGAAGGTGTGCAGAGAGGACTCTGGTCTGAATTCGGAGCGCCCCGCTCCGTATTAGCCGCGGTGCAAGCAGTCTCTACTGTGCATGACTGCAGCTCGCACAGCCATCTTTACTGCGCATGATGGCTTCTGACAAACATCGTTAGCAAATTATTATATAGGATTCCTTTAAATTATAGGACACACATGCTGTCACCTTATTGATAGACTAGACTATCCGGTTCCCTTATGTGTTTTATATATTTACTAGTTGAAGAGCCCGTTACACGGACCACAGTGCCACTGCCAGCCGGTCGCAGGGAAGTCATGCACAGTAGAGACTGCCCGCCCCGTAGCTGATACAGAGCTGGACGCTTCTTCGGAGCATCCTGCTTTGTATCAGCCTCGTCACGGGCAGTCTCTACTGAGCATGACTGCATCGTTACACACATTTTAGCGAATTATTATATAGGATATTTTCTTTGCTGCTAAATCTTCAATCATTCTAGATTGATTATCCATTTTATTCATGCTTAAATGTTACTTCTTTTTTATCTTTTTTGGAGAACAACCCATGTGTAACCCGTACTATGTGAAGTTGGAGGATATATAGTTTGCTTGTCTTTGTGACTTAAATTTTAGATCTACCAATATTGATATAAAGCTCGGATACAATGTGTATATCTATCTGATTTTAATATAAAATAGCGTTGTTATTTATACACATGTCGACCTGCCTGTAAATGTTATATTCAGATGTTGATATTTTATGTATAGTGGTTCAATTATATATGATTCTGAGCTTCTTGATGACATGTACTGGCCCGAATGTGGTATGATCCACCATAATTATGTAAAGCTATTAGATCTTGCAGTTGGTTGGTGCTGTGGTTTCAAATGCAGAGTGTTTTTCTGGACACCATAAGTTTGTACATACTTCGTAGTTCTCTTTAGAGGATTAATTTTAATTGTGTTACAGATCAGACACGTAGACCTTCTGTCATGTTGATGAGTATGAGGATGAGCCTCCATCTTTCAACCAATGATTTTATGTTGTCATCTATTTATATAGCTGGTAACGAGCAGCTGGTTGACATATACACTATCAGGCTTTGAGAAAGTGTATATCGCCTGCAAAACGCGTGAGCCTATTTTGTTGTTTTTGTTACTTTATTTTTAATGGTGTATTATTACACATACATATATTTTTTATTAAAATATTACTTGAAGTTTTTCTGCAGGATTCTTTATTCGTTTGGTGTAGCAGCCTTACATCTGAGTGACCACTGAGTGGTGATGGTGGAAATTCTCCATATGCCTGTTCAGTTACCCTTGGTATATACTGTTAGCAGGCCACATCAGAGGCGTAACTAGAAGCCACCGGGTCCTGGTGCAAGAATTGCTATGGGCCCCCCCGATCACATTGGCCCCCCTCAACCACATTGGCCACCACCACATTGGCCCTTCTACAATGTCCCTTCCACAATGCCCCTCATTCTCCAAATTGCCCCTTCCACAATGCCCCCATCACAATGCCCCTTCCACATTGCCCCTTCCACAATGCCCCTCATTCTCCACATTGCCCCTCAATCTCCACATTGCCCCTTCCACAATGCCCCTCATTCTCCACATTGCTCCTCAATCTCCACATTGCCCCTTCAACAATATCCCCATCACAATGCCCCTTCCACATTGCCCCTCCAACAATGCCCCTTCCACATTGCCCCTCAATCTCCACAATGCCCCTCATTACCCACATTGCCCCTTCAACAACAATAATAATAATAATCCTTTATTTATATAGCTCACACAGATTCCGCAGCGCTTTACACTCATATTGGTTCCTGTCCCCATTGGGGCTCACAATCTAAATGCCCCCATCACAATGCCCCTCATTCTCCACAATGCCCCCATCTCCACATTGCCCCTTCTTACCCCCCCATCCTCCTACCTCGAGTCCCTGGTGGTCTAGCGGTGTGTGACATAACAGATTCGGCACAGACGGCCTCTGACTGGAACTCCCGCACGGTTGTTAGTAATGCAGAGCGCTGGGAGATTGTCATCTCCCAGCGCTCTGCATTACTAGATCGCCAGCCGCCGGGAGATCAGCTGTGCACAGTGCTGCCCTGTTTTACAGGTTGCTGAGGGCGAGTGGCGAGCGGGTCGCAGGGGGCGGCCGGGCCCCTGAGAGTGATGGGCCTGGTCGCAGGTGCGACCCCTATTGTTACACCACTGGGCCACATCCAAATGTTAGTACAAACTTATTTAGTATTACAAGCTGTATTACGCTATTGGGCTACCCCCTTTTTTTTTTTTGGTAAGTGGTATTTTATTTGTTTGGAGAGAGAACGGGGTTAGAAAGAGCAGCCTGATTTGTAGCATCCCGTCTGGTCAGGATTGTACACCTGGAACTGCTTTTTCTTGGTATCTATCATATAGGTGATTGATAGCATATGTTTGTGAGTACCCACGAGTGGGGTGTTAATACAGTGGTGGAACAGAATACCAAGAATTTATTACATTAGGGTGCCTCCATGTGTTTATATAAAAGTATATACTATTGTTCAGAAGTTTGGGGTCACTTAGAAATTTCCTTGTTTCTGCTCTGGAAGCAGCTTGACCATATGTTACTTAAAGGGATAGTAATGTTTCATAAAAACAGCAGCTCCAATTAATCTTCATAGTATTTGAGACATAGAGAGTGCTATTTTAATACTGTCAGAGTTGTAGTTCTAGAGTAGTTGAATGAAAAAGTTTTCCCCTCCTGCCCCTTTTACCTAGTGTAAGCCACTTCCCCTCAGATGTGGAGTCTGGTCCATAGACCAGACAGCTCACAGCAAGGAACAATCTTCTTACTGTGAGAACAATGGAAACCCTGCCCCCCTTGACAGGTTTTTCATCTTTTTCCCTTATCTTAATTGAATATTGTCCCTCTCTGCAATCTATCTGGACACACCCTGCTGCTCTGAGGTGAGCAGTGTTATATCAGATATTTTATCATTCAATTGCTCTTGAACTACAACTCTGACAGTATTGAAATAACACTCCCCTAAGACCAAACACTATGATGATTAATTAGAGCTGGTCTTATTATGAAACATTACTATCCCTTTAAGAAGTGCCCATCAAGCCAATCCAAATTGTGGCAGGTGCTTCAGGAAGCATGGGGTAAACTCTCTTCACATTGCCTAAACAAACTGACAACTAGAATGCCAAAGTCTGCTAGGCTGCAATTGCTGCAAATGGAGGATTCTTTGACAAAAGCAAAGTTTGATGGGCACAATTATTATTTAAATTAAAAATCATTATTTCTAACCTTGTCAACTTCTTTACTGTATTTCCTTTTCGTTTTTCAATTCATTTGATGGAAAACAAGGACAAGTGACCTCAAACTTTTGAACAGAAGTGTATGTTTCCTGAAAGTACACGAACATATGAATCATAAAATGGATGACGTTTCTTCCTACAAGATATTGAACCAAGGACATTTTGTTAAAAATAGTGTTTTTTGGAAAAAATCTCAGTTACACTAAAGTCACAAATTACTGTACAACATCTTAAACAAGCTTAGAGTAACAAAAAACAAAAAGTATGAAATATAAATGCCTCATATCTCCTGAGTAGATAGATACACAATATGTGAAGGTTTTCAAATGTATGTCATTCCCCTGGCCCTCAAGTTGGTAACAGCACATAACAGAATTTCTACTGATATTCGTATGCAGATAACCAGAATGCTATATATAGTCTAAAGGCACAATTAACCCATAACATCAAAATAACCCCCTAAAAGCATACATTTCCTGAAATTAGATATCCAGCTGCAACTGCCTTTCTACCCAAAGCTTGATGTTTAGAAATGTTTTCAGAAGGTGTCACTAAAAGAAAAAATAGACATTGTTTTAAATTTAGACCCCTTCAAAGGTATAAAATCATTTAAAACTAGGGAGTTAAATTCTGTATTCATTAAATACTGCTCTTCCTAGAAAATTTGAGACCCCACTGAACTACTGTAAGGAATGACAGAAGTACAAATCTAGAACATCTGTAATTTATCATTTTTCTTACATTTTTTCAAATGTGACTGTACTAAAATGATTGTAACAACTGTATAAATGAAGAAAAGGTAGAAATAACCATACGAATAAGGGGTCACTTGTCTTTCTACCCCTAGCCTTATGTTCAAAAATGTTTCCGTACTTTGGCACAAATCAAAAAATAGGCATTATTTTACATTTCCGCCCCTTTGAAAGTAATGAAATAACTGAAATCTATGGAATGTACTGTTGAACTCCTGTAGGGGATGCCAGAAGTACACACCTACATCATCTGCGATCTATTTTATTTCACATTTTTTTATTTTACATTGCCTGTACTAAAATGATTATAACAACTGCAGAAACAAATAAAATGTAGACAAAACATACCATTCTGGAAAAAAGACAACCCCACCTCATAGCATGAGGGGTTACTTGCGTTTCTGCCCCTAGCCTGATGTGCACAAATGTTTTAAGAAGATGGCACTAAAGGAAAAAATAGGCATTGTTATAAATTTCCCCACAACACAGGGGTAGACTGCAATGGGCCAGATGTTTGAGAATGATGACTGGGGTTCAAGGCTGGCTGACTGTGGCTTCTCTCTAGGCTGCCTTGTTGTGGCTTAGGTGGGGTCAGAGATGCTGGCTGAAAGGCCAGATTGATGCCGACCAGAGGAGCCAGCCTGCACCCTGAATGACAACCCAGAGAGCAGCTTCTACCCACTGGGGTCAAAGTAGATAAAAGGCCATACAGACTACCTGCAGCACCCATTGGCCACTGTTGTATTGGGAACACTATGTCCTGGAGCTTGTCTGACAGGACTAAAGAAACCAGAAGACAGGATCAGTTGAGGTACTACAGAGGCAGCAGGGAATAGAAGCCCACCAAGGTCAAAGAAGACAGGTAGTAAGAAAGCCAGCTCAGTAACAGGTGGGCTATGTAGTACAAAGCAGCAGACAGAAGAATGGTCGAACAACGGAGCCAAATTCAGACTCTAATCAGGCAAAGCAGTACAAGGCAGCAGGCAGAAAATTAGTCGAATAAACTGAGCCAGAGTCAATAACAGGATATCATAGTACACTTTACCAAATCGTAGAGCAGGAGGGAAGTTGAAGGAGAAGCTGGATCAATACACAAGGAATCACTCAGGGACAAGACTGGAAATACGGGTCACAAACAGGAAAGCTAAAAAGCACTGACGCTCTATAAAGGCTCAGCAGAGCAAACACAAAAGAAGCTGGGAATAAAAATCCTGATAACAGGAAAAAACAAAAGAAGAACCAGTCAAGGAGTCAAAAAAAAAACAAAAAAAAAAAAAAACAGAGAAAAGGGGCAGAACATGACATGATCACCCCCCCCCTTTAAGCACTACCTCTGGGAGTCCAAAGATGGTTTGGCTGGAAAGATCTGATGGAACTAGCAGACCATAGAGAGAGCATGGACATCCAAGGCCATCACCTATGAGCGCTCCTCCTAACCATAGCCCTTCCAGTTGACAAGGTACATCGATAACATATTCCTTTGAATTGTCCACAAAGACTGGAGAGGGAGGATACGAAGAGGGGTGAGAGGCATGATCCTGATGGTCCAGGACTGTTATTGGTTGTTTTGCCTTAAGGACCCATGACAGTCCTGGACCGTCATGGGTTAAATGATAGCAGCGCACCTCCGTGTACGCTGCTATCTTTAATTCCCGGCTGAGACTGAGCACTCCAGGGCCGAAGAATTCAGTCTTAGCCATTTTCACAATTGCCGGGTCATGTGATTGCTGCAGCAGTGATCCCATGTACCAGCATTGTGAAAGAATGAATGAAGCAGTGTTATATACTGCTTCTTGTGTCTCTCCTCCACCTGTCTGTCCCTTATATCAAAGTAAGGGACAGAGAAGCAGAGAGGAGACACCTAGTGGACAAGTAAAATGCAGCAGCTGGGGGTATTAACCCCTTCACTTCTGTGCTGGAGGCAGGCTAAATGCAGGTCCATTTTTTTTTTTTTTTTTTAAATAAACTTTTGTATTGAATTGTCAATAAAACAAATACAATCATACATTAAATGTGAGGATATAAGACACTTCAGGTAATAATCATTATGAATGAATACCTAACACCAGTCTGTTAGGTAAATAGCAGGGACATCCCCTCCCTCCATAGAGAGGTATGTTGTACACCGACTGACCAAATATATCATTTGAACAACCTATGGAGAGCATATAGTATGGTTAATTAATAAGCATGTTGTGTGGAATGCTGTGACCACCAGGGTACCCAGCGGAGCCATCCTGACAAATAATGTCCTAATTAGAAAATCCAAAGAACATAAACAACACAAAACACAAGGCACAAAACAAAAGACAAAGAACATGTTCATGCCCCCAGAGGGGCCCAACCATCCCCCCCATTCCCAAAGTAAAGGAAAAAAGGTCAGGGAGAAAGGGAAGGGCCAGACACCCCCGGGGCCTCCTGCCCATCATCCAAATGGGGAAAGGAGGAATCACCACCCCACCACCACCTCCAATAGGGTCTCTAAGGCACTATCAGTTAATCTCTCCTCCATCTACGAAGTATATCTAAAGCAACAGTAAAAGACCGTTTGATGAGCAGCTGGTAAGGACTGAATAAAGGGTTCCCAGAGAGTAATAAAATGAGCACCCAACATCTCTTTATCGGAAAGGGCAAGCGTCCAATGTAGTGAAGTGAAACAATTTAAGCTTCCGGTTATGAAGCGGGATGGGGGGGTTGGGGCGATATCCAAAGTGCTAAGATACATTTTAACGCTACCATGACAGCAAAATCAACTAATTTAATTTGGCAGGAAACTGGGAGGAAGAATCATATATCCCAATAAGGAAAGCTGGAGAAACAAAATCAATTGGGATCCCAATTTTTGTTGTGATGTAACAGTAAACCTTGGTCCAAAAGGAATAAATATGTGGACATGAATAAATCATATGGAGCAAAGTCACACCAGAAGCCTGACACTTAGGACAAGAGGAAACCGAGGCAAGGCCAATGCGGTGAGCTACCAAAGGAGTCACGTAAACCCTATGAAAGGTCATGAAAATAAGCAGAAGGAGAGCATCACAATTTGCGCAAAAAGCTGGACTCCAGTAAATCCACTGTTAGCGTGGATATGTCCACCAGCCAACCAGAAGAGCTCAAATGGTTCAGATCCGCATGAGCCATGGAAAAGATAGTCCTATAAATACGGGAAGTCTTGAAAGACACTGCCGGAAGTTTTTTAATTAAACAATCCAGTGGATATCTGTAAATTGGTTGGACGGTACCGGTAAAAGTGACTGGATATAGTGTTTAGCGTGCAAGAAAGCAAAGAGATGGTTAGACGGCAGAGTATATTTAGATTTTATATCCGAGAAAGAATAAATCTGCTGAGTTAAGCGGTCTAATAAGTGACCTACCGATGAAATACCCCAAGAGGCCCAATGAAGAAACCGGGCGTCTGTCACCCCACCCTGAAAACAGGAATTACGAATGAAAGGTAGAAAAACTGAAACATAACATGATTTAAAAAGATGATATATAATGTATTGCCAGCCCTTCACAGTAGATGCCAGCAAAGGATTAGCCACACAAGGAGAGGAAAGAGCGGACAAAGGAGAATGCAGAACATAATAAAGACTAAGTGACGGGCAAAAACACTGGTCCCTATCAGAGTCAATATAAACCGTGGTGTTATCCAGCCAGTCTTTCGCATATCAAAGAAGACATCCTACATTATAGAACCGTAGATGTGGAAAGTTAAACCCCCCCAGACCTTTTAGGCTGAGTTAGTTTGGCCAAACTCATCTTGGGGCATTTGCCACCCCATATAAACCCCTGAAAGTGACGGTTAAGTAATTAAATATCATTTTAATTAAGTTAATGCGGCCAATGAATGTCAGAGATAAAGCCTTCCAAGCAAGAAAGGCCGAAGTCAACTTACCTAGTAAGGGACCGAAGTTGGATTGATGAAGCGTAGAGATATCTCTGGGTAAAAGAATACCCAAAAACTTAAGATGATGAGTAGACCATTGTATTTGACAGGAAAGTGGCAGGGGAGGAGGGGGTCGTGGAGAAAGCCACATCACCTTAGATTTGCCAAAATTAATCGTAGAACGCGCCGCTTTGCAAAGGTTCTCAAAGTTCTGCATAATAGAAGAAAGAGCGGTGTGTGGGTTACGGATAAAAATAGTAGGGGATTATCAGCAAATGCAGCAAGTTTGGTTTCTACAGTACCCACTCTAATACCATGAAAATCTTGTGATGCCAATAATGTACGAAGAAAGGGATCCAGTGCTATATAAAAAAGAACTGGAGAGAGATAGCAGCCCTGTCTTGTACCTCTGTAAAGGTGAAAAAGAGAGTAGTTGATAGAAATAGTAGAAATTGTGGCTTGAGGTTTAGTATAAAATTGTTCAATGAGAGCAAGGAATAATGGGCCATAGCCCTGTACTTCCAAGACTTGAAACAGATAAGGCCAAAGGATTTTGTCAAAAGCCTTTTCGGCATCAAGGTTTATAAGTAAATTATGGTTGCAAGGGAAATCCAAGGATTTTATGAGAGCTGCTATTGCAGTACAGATACTAGTCACCGAATACCGACCCAGACTAAAGCCTGTCTGTTCCGGTGTAATGAGCTCAGGCAGCAGCTGATTAAGTCTATTCGCCATAACCATACTAAAGATCTTATAATCTGTATTTAAATGCGTTATCGGTCGATAAGATTCAACCCGAGTAGGATCCTTTCCAGGCTTAGGTAATAAGACAATCCAAGCAAGGGTGAAGAAAGAGGGCATGACGTGAGATTCAAATATAGTGTTATAAAGAGATAACAACATGGGAGAGATCTCGCCCTGTAAGATTTTATAGAACTACATACATAGTAACATAGTAGATAAGGCTGAAAAAAGACATGCGTCCATTAAGTCCAGCCCATGCCAAAACACCCCTGTTGATCCAGAGGAAGGCAAAAAAAAAAGCTCTCTGGAACCATTTCCAATCTAGTCCCAAGTGTGTGTGTGTGGGGGGAATTATTCCTTCCTGACTCCAATTGGTAGTCAAATAGTTCCCTGGATCAATATCCTACTTGCTTTGAAGCCATCTCATAATTGTCAATATTGTTCTGTGCTAGATAGGCATCCATTGCTTTTTTGAATGCAGTTGCATTATCTGCAAGCGCAACATCCCAAGGCAAAGAATTCCATAGCCTTAACACCCTTTCTGTAAAGAATCCCTGCCTTTGTTTTAGTTGAAAGTGCGTTTCCTCTAGTCTTAATGGATGACCTCTTATTCTTAGCTCAGCTCTTTGCATAAATTGTTTTGACCTTGAATGTATTTGAAAATGGTAATCATATCACCCCTTATACGCCTCTTCTCTAATGTAAACAAACCCAGTTTGGCTAGTCTATCTTTATAAAACAGATCCTCCAATCCCTTTATCAGTTTTGTAGCATGTCTCTGCACCTTTTCTAGTTCAGTAATGTCTTTTTTTAGAACAGGCGTCCAAAATTGTACTCCATATTCTAGATGAGGCGTAACCAAGGATTTATAAAGAGGTACGATAATATTAGTATTCCTTGCTTCTACGCCTATTTTTATACAGGCTAGTACTCTTTTTGCTCTTGCAGCAGTTGAGTGACTCTGCACACTGCTGTGAAGTCTATTGTCTATCAGTACTCCTAAATCTTTCTCTAATAAGGATTTCCCAAGTTGTTTCCCATTTAGAGTATGTGTAGCAAGTGTGTTTCTACAGCCCAAATGCATAACCTTACATTTATCTACATTAAATAACATCTGCCACTTTTCTGCCCATTCACTTAGTTTATCTAAATCCTTCTACAGGGAAAAAACATCCAGCTCTGTATGTATTTCCTTACATAGTTTAGTGTCATCAGCAAAGATTGAGATGCTACTTTCAATTCCCACTTCTAAATCATTAATAAATAAATTAAAAAGCATTGGTCCCAAGACTGAACCCTGCGGCACCCCACTTATAACCTAGCGCCTAAGGCTTAGACTTAGGCGCCCCTGCTGGCTGCCACACTTTTCTCATGCTCCTGACCTCTCCAGGAATTACCTTCATTATAACCTCCTTGCTTTCAAAATTCACCAAAAATATTCCAAGAACCAAGCTCTACTCCACATTCCACATACCTGGATTTACCAAAATTCAACGGATGGCATTATAACACTGAGATATACAGCGAATTGGAATATACTTCCCCTGGACCCTGTGCTAAGAAGAGATAACTCCACTGGAACACCACAAACAAGGTACATTGAAACTATAAAACTAACTCTCCTCCAGTTGTTATTTGGGTTTTGTATTTGATCATCCATTCAGCAATGCTCAGATTTCATTTCTAAACACTCAGAAAACTTATTGATGAAATATATATATTTATATATATTTCACTGAAGCACACTGGTTTTGAACTCCTGTAATCTGACCTGCATGCATGCTTTCTTATTTATGTTATCTACAAAGCAGCCTGACGTGCAAAATTCCACACCTCACACTGGCCTGCATCCTATAGAACAGGACAACGTGACCATCACCCACAGCTGACATCCCTGCAAAAGTTAGATGCTATTTTATCCCTATGAATGCTGAGGGAATGATCACCTATACTCACCTCCAGTTAATTGGGTTTTGGATTTGATCATCTATTCAGCAATACTCAGATTTAATTTCTACACTGTGAAAACTTATTGACGAAAAAAAACAAAGAAACAAAAAGAAAAAAAAAATCAACTATATATTTCACTGAAACATATTTGAAACTGCAATCTGACCTACATGGATGCTTTCTTATCTGTTATCTACAAAGCATCCTGAAGTGCAAAATTCCACACCTCACACTTGCCTGCATCCTAAAGAACAGGACAATGTGATCATCCCCCACAGCTGACATCCCTGTAAAATTCAGAGGATATTTTAACCCCCTCACCACTGAGGGAATGATCACCTATTCTGCCTCATATCTGTATTCCCTACAACCCAAAAAAGTGATCTCTCCACTCAGCCCCTCACAAGTGGTTACCTTAAAATCGCTTGGCATCTTCAAAGGCACTCACAGGGGCTGCCGTGGTGGAAAATCAAAACTTAAAGTTCAATCTCCTGACACTCTCATAGCCACTCCACCACTTCTACCTGAAAACCCAATTGAAGTGATTCAATCCAGAAGCCACAAAATGTGGCAAGGGAGGTGGAGTAATGATTTGTGTCAAATCATCCTTAAACCCCAGGCCAATATCAGCCCACACACCCCAATCTTTTGAATGTGTAGCTGCTAGCATCACAATAGATAGAGGATTTTGGATACACCCAGGAGATGGGAAGAGATTTCTTCAAGAACTCTCAGACCTTTTGACTGGTTTAATCCTTGAACATCCTAGATGGATTATATTGGAAGACTTGGATTGATGACACACTATCCCAATTGGGGCAGGACCTCCTCAGCCTAATGAGTGCACTCGGCTTCATACAAATAGTTGCCACTTCCACCCACAGAAAAGGTCATACACTTGATCTAGTGTTCCAGTGTGGACTAGAAGTGTCGCCAGTAACTGTAAATCCAGTTGTATGGTCAGACCACCACTCCATACACTTTTCCATTGGATCACAATCAGCCAGACCACAGCCTCAGAACCTGGTCAAACACCGCTCATTAAAAGGGGTGACCCCACTGGACGTAACATCAAATATGGATCTAAGTGAACTGATGGACACTCTACTTGGGCCTCCCAGAAAAATAAACTCCATCGCCTACAAACAGTACAAAATGCAGCAGCCAGACTACTGACCAATAAAACTCGCTCATGTCACATAACACCTGTTCTCCACTCCCTGCATTGGCTTCCAATTAAATGGCGAACATATTTTAAAATTGGCCTGCTGACCTTCAAAGCCTTAAATAATCAAGGCCCACAGTACCTGAAAGAGCTCCTGACACCCTATATTGAATCCCGCTCACTGCGGTCAGCCAACAGATTCCTCCTGTCAGTGCCCAGAATAAAGACAACCTCAGGTTCCCGGGCATTCAGCCATGCTGCCCCCACATTCTGGAACTCTTTACCGTCCTTAATCAGAGAGGCACCATCACTACAGACTTTTAAAAAGAAGCTAAAGACCCATCTCTTTTATCAGGCATTCAGTCACCTCATCTAACCATAAGGAACCCTTACATTTTATGTCTGTTTATAGATTTGTAAAGCGCTTTGAGTCTCACAGGGAGAAAAGCGCTATAAAAATCACAAATTATTATTATATTATTATTATTATTATTATTGAAAAAGTTCCATTTACAACAACTCTCTGCCATCTATCATTTAACCAGTTCTCAATCCATGTACAGATAACACCACCCAAACCGAAGCCTTTTAATTTATGCAGTAACCTGTTGTGACGTACTGAATCAAAGGCTTTAGCAAAATCCGAGTATACTACATTAACAGCAATTCCCCTGTCCAAATTACTACTCACTCTTTCATAAAATGCAAGTAAATTAGTCTGACATGATCTGTTTTTCATGAAACCATGCTGATTCCTACTAATGATATTGTTTGTCTTCACATAGTTCTGAATACTGTCAGTTAATAACCCTTCTAGTATCTTACCCACTATGGAAGTCAAGCTCACAGGTCTATAATTTCCTGGTTTGGATCTTGCTCCCTTTTTAAACAAAGGAACTACATCAGCTTTCCTCCAATCACAGGGCACTATGCCTGATGAAAGTGAATCAATACATTTTAAGTATAATGGTTTTGCTATTACTGAACTAAGTTCCTTAAAGGGATAGTAATACTTCGTTTTAACTTTATTTTATTTTATAGGCATTAAAAAAACATGAAGAATGATATAAGTCTTATCTCTCAAACCTTTATGGTTTATGAGATATTCACAAGCAAAGTTTCCCCTCCCCGCCCCTTTTACTTAGTGTAAGCCATCTCTTCTTAGATGTGAATCTGGTTGTATGACCAGACAGATAACAGAAGGGGACAATTTTCTTTGTATGAAAACAATGAAAGCCCTTCCCCCCTTGACAAGTTTTTCAGCTTTTTCCCTTATCTTAATTGAAGATTGTCCCTCTTTGCAGTCTACCTGGGCACCTCCCTTCTGATCTGGTTGAACAGGGGGAGATACTTTGTTTGTGAATATCTCTTAAACCATAAAGGTTTGAGAGATAAGACTTATATCATTCTTCATGTTTTTTTAATGCCTACAAAATAAAATAAAGTTAAAACAAAGTATTACTATCCCTTTAAGTACCCTTGGGTGTATACCTTCCGGTCCAGGTGCTTTATTCACTATAACCCTTTCCAGTCTCTTTTGGACCTTGTCCTCAGTAAGCCATGTAGATGTTGGAGGAAATTCGGTGGTTTTGTCTGTTTGCCCATAGCTTGTCATTGCTGCTTCCTTTGTATATACTGAAGCAAAGAACGTATTTGGGGTGTCAGCCATAGCTTTATCCTCACTAATCAATTCACCTGTCTCAGTCCTAAGAGGACCAATATCAACCTTAACTTTTTTGTTAATAATATACTTGTAGAATTGTTTAGGGTTTTTCTTGCTCTCATTTGCAATGTTTCTCTCATTTTCTATTTTAGCTACCTTAATTGCTTGTTTGCAGATTTTATTACATTCTTTATATTTTTTAAATGATGCATCTGATCCGTTTGACTTAAACACTTTAAAAGCCTGCTTTTTATTTCTCATTCCTCTGCTAACCACATTATTAAGCCACATTGGTTTCGCTTTACTTCTCTTGTGCTTATTCCCCAGTGGTATATATTGACGTGTATATTTGCCCAAGAGCATTCTTTGAAAGTTACATCCCACTGGATATCCTTTAACGCTTCTTTTAACTTTGTAAAATTAGCCTTTTTGAAATTGAATGTTTTGGTTAAACCTTGCTGTTGGGTTTTTCTTCGTAAACTTCAAAGTATACAATATTGTGGTCACTGCTGCCCAAATGTTCCCTTACTTGCACATTGTTTATCATGTCAGAATTGTTTGAGAGCACTAGGTCAAGCAAGGCCTCTTTTCTAGTTGGCTCCTCTACTAGTTGGGACATAAAATTATCATTTATCAAACTTAGAAAAATATTTCCCTTTGTTGTGCCGGAAGTCATATTGCTTCAGTCAATTTCAGGATAGTTGAAATCTCCCATTATAATTACCTTTGCTGACCTAGCAGCCTTTTCCATTTGCAGTAAAAGTTGGGCTTCCTCCAACTGCCCAACATTAGGTGGCTTGTAGCAAATCCCCACCAATATCTTTTTATTATGTGTGCCCCCCAGTGTGTATTTCAACCCACAAGGCCTCTACCTTTTCATTGAACCCTTCATTTATATCTTCCCTTAAACTAGGTTTTAAGGCCCGCTTTACATATAAGCATACCCCTCCTCCCCTTTTATTAACCCTGTCCCTCGTAAAAAGTGAATAACCCTCTAGATTGACTGCCAAGTCATACGTATCATCTAACCAGGTTTCAGACACTCCAATCAGATCATACTGCTCATGTACTGCAATTATTTCTAGTTCCCCCATCTTACCAGCCAGACTGCGAGCATTTTCATGCATACATTTTATCTTTTTGCCATTCCAACTCAGCTGGAAGACCATCTGGCCCTGATGATTTGGCATTATGTACAAATCTGAGCGCCAACTCTAGTTTGTTGGCAGTTCGTTGGAGCGCTGGTCATGTATAGACACAGGTAAAGACAAACGCTGCAAAAAATCAGACCTAGCAGAGGGATCGTCTGGTTCAGGACCATATAAGTTGGAGAAGTACTCAACAAAAGCTTATTTATATCTGCCGGGTCAGTTGAGACCGTCACGTTTCACAGCTGTATGGAATGAATAAGATTAGAGTCATGTGTAAGTTTGGTCAAATGAGCTAACAGACTACCTTGCAAATTAGTATTGCGATAAAAGTGCGCTGAATGTTTAGACAATTGGAATTGTACAACCATAGATAAAACTGTTTCATACGCCTTTTTTGCATCAAAAAGAGCTGAATCCTCAGCAAGGTAAGCAGAGTAACGAGCAGTAAGCGTAAGTTGTAACTGTGTAAGTTTGTTCGCCGTTTCATTCCGAAGCTTTGTAACATAGGAGATAATATGACCAGTCAAAACAGCCTTTGCCGCTGGCAAAAACAGAACAGGGTCAGAAGAATGAAGAGCATTATCAGATTGAGATGCAAGCCATTTATTCCGTAGACTAGTACAAAAATCAGGAGATTGAACTAGAAAAGAGGGCATACGCCAATAAAAGGATGAATGCACAGGAGGATGAAAGGATAAGTGTAAGGTAACAGGAGCATGATCCGAGATAAGGATGTCATGAACTTGACAGTCAGTGACTAAAGGGAGAATAGCCTCTGAACCTAAAAAATAATCTAGTCTGGTAAAAGTATCGTGGGGATGAGAGAAGAAACTATACTGTCAGTCTGTAGGATGACAATGGCATCAAACGTCAGTGAGAGGGACTTAATCCACAAAACGGTTTAGGGAATTTAAGGAAGAAGCATCGGAGATGGTAGGGCACCCACTCCTATCTAATCGATGGTTAAGAATGATATTAAAATCCCCACCTAGCAGAACATTACCGGGAGTGTGTGGCAGCAAGTGCGGAAGGAGATATGTGAAAAAAGAGTAAGTAGGATCATTGGGGGGCATACACATTACAAATGGCTTTTGATCAATTTCACAGTGCACCAACAGAAAACATCCTTCTGGACCGCGAATAGTCTGTAAAGGCACAAAAGCAAGGGATTTATGGATAAGAATGCCTAAACCTATCTTTTTGCTTGAATAGGAAGCAGCAATACAATGTTCCACCCATTCTCTACAAAGTTTAGTATGTTCCTCATCTGTAAGATGAGTTTCTTGTAGTAGGGCAACTTGAGAATGCAAACGGAGTAAATGGCCTAAAATTTGCTTATGTTTAACAGTATTATGTATGTCCCCAACTTTCCAGGAGGTGAAGCAGAGAGAATGAGGAGTAGATCTAATTTGACAGGAAGAATCCGCTGTGGTGGCAACCAGTGACAGAGAAACCAGAAAAGGTGAGCATGAGTAAATAAAAACAGCGCCTCTCCCAGCGAGGAGATGCTAGTTCGACAAAAAAGAAAGGGAATGGGGCGGGAGGTCCACAACTCAGACCACCCAGAGGCATGCACCGACGGAACAAAAAACACAGACAACTTTAACACAAAAAACATAGCCCATAATGGACCTATCAACATATTAAAGAACTTAAGTTCTAATGAACCTGTGAACCATATCCCAGATTGAGTAATGTAAAGAAAACAACAATGGTATCATAGTAACAAACCTGGAAGCCCAGCGCCAAGACAGACAACCTAAAGTTGGTACTGTAGAAGTATGCAAAATATATGGGAGAAGTAGGGGGACATAAAAGGGAAAATAACAAACAGGGCGATGTCTTGGAGACAGCAGCAGTGCTTCAAGCAGCGAAGCGAGTGTAATAGCAAGTGTCAAAATATCTCAGGATCAGAAGAAAGCCTCACAGGGCCACAATAATACACTGGGCAAATGTGGGGTACAAATAAGGGAAAATAACAAACATGGGGATGAATAAGTGTTGGAGCACGTAGCAATCTTTATGAAGTAATATGGAATGAAGTGTAAATCCAGGTATAGGTCAAAATTATGCAGGCAAACATAGTATAGATAGCAGAGGGTAAGGTGGCCAAAGAAGAGACCAACAGATTTAATAGAGGCAACAGGTAGAGCAGCTGACAGTCCCAAGGAGGAACAGATGACAGCGGGGGTCAATACAGGTAGCAGTAGAATGCAGGTGGCAATAACCTCACTCTTCAACTCCAAGGTACTAAGGAGCAAGACCCCTCACAGGACTTATCCCAGAGGGAGTATGTGGTGAACAGGGGAAAGGCCTATAGGAGGGAGCAGGGTACTGGGAGAAAAAACAACAAATAGTTGGAGAGCTAAAAAGGATTAGGGGGAGGCAAAGGAGCAGGCCATTAGTTGAGTTGGCAGAGTAAGATCCCTGCAACAGAGAGTGTGATGGCAGAATAGATCAAAAGCACTGGAAGCCTAATGATAGTATTTAGAGTGACAGCAACCAGTGTCCCCACAGCCACCAGTCAGGCTAGGTCAACCCCCAAGAGGGCCACTCACATGTCCTGTGATGGTGTACTGATGGCAGGAACCAAGTGTGGGAGGAGGCCCAGCAAGATGTTCAGGCTGGCGGTTGGGTAGTGCAGGGACGTCTGTCTCATAGGCCACGATGCGGCAGTATCGACTGAGGTGTAGGCTCAGATTCAATTGCTTGAAGAGGAGCAACAGCTCAATCAGGGTAGCACCACCAGGCCTAGCCCTGTCCAGACCTTCCCCAATGTCTTGCCCCACCCCAGCAATGGGAACAGGAAGGGCCTCCTGACCTCAGCATCCATGGTGTGGAACTCTGCAGAAAGGAGCACAGACGGGCGCAGGCACGCAGCTCCGGCAAATGGAACTAGCACCCACGGCCACGGCTCTGAGGCACAGGCCACCCCCAGCCCGGAGCAGCTGTCAGAGATAAAGATGCCCCTCTAAAGGTATTGCCTGAAAGTGCAGGAGGTAGGGTAGAGAGAATCGTAGACCAGAGAGGCACAAAATCAAAGTATAAAACTGGATGGTAGTAGACTAGTAGACAAAGTCACGGGGCAGCAGTAAAACACGACCATCCAGTATGGCTGCCAGGCCACGCCCCTATGCAGGTCCATTTTTGACCTGCTAAAATGAACTTTTGTTGTTTTGTTTTTTTAAACAAAATTGTTATTTAAATAAAAAAACATGTTAATAACCAAAATAGGAAGTGTGATTGTTGTGGAGCCATGAAATACATTTATACACACCGCCAATGCTCATCAATAAAAAAGTGGGAAAATAAGGTGGGGAAAATGGACATGGGGTTTTTCACCCAGGGGGGACAGTGACCACTTAAAACTGCCCATTTTGTAGGTATGACTGACCGATCATACCTTTCATGCAGTGTCCATAAAATTTTAACCCAAGAGAAAAAAATGCTGTTATTTTACATATTTTACAGTTTTCTTTAATTTTACTAAAATAAATGGTGGGCTATTCATATAAGTATGGTATCAAAAGAAAGCCCTATTTGTGTGTAAAAAAATGGTATATAATTTTCATGGGTAGAAAACAGTACTTAGAGGGAAAACACTGTTGAACAAAGACATAGTCAAAAAAGGTCAGAATTGCTCCGGTCCTTAAGTGAAATCGACCTCAGATTTTCCCGGTCCTTAAGGGGTTAAGAAGGGACACATGAAAGACTGGATGCACTTTCAAGGTCCAGGGTAACACCAGCCGGTAGGAGACTGGTGAGAGATGGGCCTGGGCCTTAAATGTCCCTAGAAAATGTGGACCCAATTTGTCCAGTGAATAGCAATAGTTTAATGTTCTTGGCTGAGAGACAGACATGGTCTGCTGGAGAAAACCTAGGAGCCAGAGAATGATGACAGTCACCTTCTGCTGCATTTATGATGTCAAGAAAGTGCAGTGTATAGCTTGCCAATGATCAGCCAAGGAACGGATGTGAGCATCGGCAGAAAGAACTTCGGATGCAGAGGAGAAGAGTGTCAGAGCTGGAGGGTTGTAACCCAGAGCTGCAAAAAATGGAGAGCACTTGAGAGAGGACTGAAGTAGCAAGTTAAAGGAAAACCCTGCCAAGGGTAACAATTGGGTCCAGTAGTAACATAGTAAATTAGGTTGAATAAAGACACAAGTCCATCAAGTTCAACCTTCTCCTCATACCCCAGTAATTTTATAGCTTTCCTGCTACCAAATAACTTAGTCTTTATCAGACCTTCTTGATCTGCCTACTAATAAACAGTATAACTCTTTATGTTCCCTATGGAAAGAAATGTATATAATCTTCTCTTGAATGTATCCATTGTATCTACCATAACCACCTTCTTGGGCAAAGAATGCCACAATTTAACAGACCTCACTGTAAAAAAAAAAACCCTTCCTCTGCTGGAGGGAACAATGACACCAGATGAAGTGCTTGGGGTTCTGATTCAACCTCTCTGTCTGCCCATTCGTCTACAGGTGGTATGCAGACAACACTGAAGACGGATACAGAGCTTAGAGCAGGAATATCTCCAAAATCGGGACACAAATTGCAATCAGATGTCATAGGCTGTGGTATACATTGCTGGAGGTAGATATACTGAATAAAGGGCTCTGGCCAACTCTGTAGAGGTGGGAAGTTTGGTTAATTAAATAATGTGTCCCTGTTTGCAAAATCGGTTCACAATAACCCAAATAACAATATTACCCTTGGAATGGGGCAGATCTACTACAAAATCCATGGAGATTTGTGTCCATGGAAGTGCAGCGACTGGTAAAGGCTGCATGAAATCCACAGGCCAACATCTGGGTATCTTCATATGGGCACAGACCGGACAGGAAGAAACAAAAGTGTAGACATCTGTCTTCAACTCTGGGCATCAGAAGTACCAGGAGATTAGGTCCTGAGTGCGAAGAAGACCGGGATCATGGAATGTGTGAATGAAAATCTTCCAGTATATAGTTTAATGTTGGGAGACAAAGAGAGTCCAGATGGACAGACAGACTAGGATATCTTGAGACATGCAAGGAAGGCCATGGACTAAGAAGAGATGACCTGGGCAGGATGGACTATAAGCTGAGGAATCATGCTGGTGAGAGATGGCATCAGCCATGACAGTCTTTGTCCTGGGAATATAAGATATAACAAAATCAAAACTGAAAGATTAATAAGGCACAAGGGGCCTGGCGGGCGTTATGGTACTTGGTAGAAGTTAGGTACTAAAGATTCTAGTGGTCAGTTAGAATTGTGACTACATGAGATGATTCCCTCAACAATACCCCCACTCTTCCAAAGCTAGTTTCGCTGCCAAAAGTTTCTGTTCCTGGGGTCATAATTTCACTCCGTGGATGTAAAGCGTAGAAAGAAAAAGGGACATTGATGAAGAGCCCCAGAAGTAGTGGATAGCTGGGACAGACCAGCTCCAGCTGCCATCTCAGATAAATCAACCTCTAAAATAAAAGGACCATGAGGATCCGGCTATATGAGGATGGGTTGGGGGGAAGAGGACTTCAAGGACCCAAATGCTTGTAAAGCCTCAGGAATTCATTGGTGCAGAGCAGCCCCTTTACGTGTTGGGAGACACCAGAACAGAGAGGCCTTTGATGAAATTACAGTAATATTTGGCAAAGCCAATAAACCGCTGCATAGCCTTCATACAGAGGGGTAGAAACCACTCAGTAACAGCAGAGAGCTTCCCTGGATCCAGGGGAAGTCCTTTGTCAGATATAATATAGGCCAGAAAAGACAGAAAGGTCTTTTCAAACGCACACACTTTAATCTTGCAGTAGAGATGGTTCTCTCTCTAGTGGGTAAAGACACTTCCTACATGAACACAATGCTCTTCAAGGGTCAGGTAGAAAACCAAGATGTCATCCAGGTAGATGACACCAAAGGATAAAAAGAGATCCCTGAAGACATAATTAACAAAGCATTGGAAGAGGGGGTATTACGAAGGCCAAGGGGCATGACCAGGTATTCATAATGGCCAAAGCTGGAATTAAAAGCAGTCTTCCACTCTTCCCCTTCTCTCATCCTAACCAGATTCTATGCACCACGTAGGTAAAGTTTCTTAAAGAAGCAGGCCTCCCCTGAGTCTATTCAACAACTCAGGAATAAGGAGAAATGGATAGCCGTTTCTCCAGGTAATGTTGTTTAATCTCTTGTAGTCCTCACAGGGGTGGAGACCTACACAGTCATATAAACCTTCTGGCAAGGTTGTCGTGGATGTATTCTTCCAAAGCCTTAGTCTAAGGGATAGACAAAAAAGTAGACCCTGCCCCAAGGAGGTGTTGTCCCTGGCAAAATGTCTATGGGACAGTCTTATGGCCAATGAGATAGAAGTTTTGGCATTGGCCTTACTGAAGACATACACATAGGCTAAGTAGGGTTCAGGAACCCGAAGAGAAGTGCATTTCCTGTCTTGTTTGGGCACAAGTGGGCAAAGTGTCCAGGTTGAGCACAGTATAAACACAGGCCAAGAGAAAAACAGAGAACCCGTCCAACCTCCATAGCTTCCCCAGCTGTATCAGGAGTGGAAATTGGAGTCTGGAACTTGGGAGCAAGACACACATAGGAGGTATAGTCACCAGCCAGTGATTACACTCCCTGTCGTGTTTAGCCCATTGCTGATGGATATGGTGTTCCAAAGTAGTACAAAGAGCAATGAGATCCTCCATTGTATCTGGGATGGGTCAAGTGGTCAGCTCGTCCTTAAAACACTCAGATAAACCCCTCCTAAAAGCAGTCTTCAAGGCATTTGAGGCTGGCTAGCTGTGGCTGCTATCTAGGCTGCTTTGCTGTGGCCTAGGCCAGGTTAGAAATTCTGGCCGGAAGGCCATATTAGTGCTAATCAGAGGATCCGGTCCACACCCCGAAAGGCAACCCAGAGAACAGCTGTTACCCACTGGGGTCAAAGTAGATAACAGGACACACAGACTACCTGCAGTACCTATTGACAGTTGTTTAACAGGAACACTGGACCTGGAGCTCAAGAGAGGGGACCAAAGGAACCAGAAGAAAGGATCAGTCGAAGTCTGACTGTTGGTCGAGGTTCAACTGGTGGATGAAGCACTACAGAGGGCACACGGAATAGAAGCACACCAAGGCTGAAGAAGATGGGTAGTAAGACAAGCCAGATCAGTAACAGGTGGCCAACACAGTACAAAGCAGCAGACAGACAGAAGAATGGTTGGAAACTAATCAGGCAAAGCAGTACAAGGCAGGAGGCAGAAGAGAAGTCAAATAAACTGAGCCAAAGTCGGTAAGAGGATATCTGAGAACACAGTACCAAATCGTAGAACAGGAGGGAAGTTGAAGGAGAAGCTGGGTCAATACACAAGGAATCACTCAGAAACAAGACTGGAACTACAGGTCACAAACTGGAACACTTTGATCATGCGTCCATCCTAAATCACAGATGGAACCCAGGATCTGGATAACAAGGAAAACCAAACGAAAATGAATCACAAAAAAAAGCAGAGAAAAGGGGCAGAACATGACAGAAATGTCCTAGTATATACAGTACCTAGTTCCAGCCTAAGAAAAATGGTATCCTTTATGTATGGTTTGACATACTATAATGGGTGCCAGGAGCATGACTGCCAGTGAACACGGCTGTGGAAGCAGACCGTTTGTGAGTGTTTCTTTGGCTACCAATGGAGCAAAGCTAGAGTGGAATTCTTTGGCTATAAATGGAACTAGACTGGGGGTCAAACAGTATATAAGGGGTTCAGTGGCTTCCAGCAGCAGTGAAGTCAGGCTAGGGACATGTATGTGGGGCTCTGTGACTGCCAGAAAAAACAAGACTGGGGTGAAAATTACAAGGATGGGACTGAAAGAGTTAAAACAACATTTCTTATTGTATATCAGTCATAATCTTTAACCCCTTAAGGACTAGGGACATTTCCGTCCCATAAGGACCGCTTTGATCCTTGCCGACGCGCTGGTACACGTGACCTGTTGCGTGTATCGGCGCGCCACTTTGGGGCCTGAAAGAGATCGCTCCAGTCTTGGAGCAGTCAATTTTAGGCCATATTTTTACTTACAGCGCTCCCAGTGGAGAGCTGTAAGTAAAAAGTATGTGACGTACTATGACCGTCATCGGTCCTTAAGGGTATATGGACCATGATGGTCATAGTACGTCATGTAGTCCTTAAGGACTTAATAATGTGGCATTTCAAAGATCTAAGTGTTTTTATTCATCCTTGTCAGTCCTTGCAGTAATTTGAGCTTGTTCTGCAGTGACAGGACTGACCCAGTCAGTTACCAGCAAGGTTTGATTGTTATAGCAAGCACTGAGCGCACAGACTCAAAGACATTTGCCTCTGTGGGAAATGTTTTAGCTAGTCTCACACATGCAAATGTCTCCATGTATTCCAGCATTCAGCAGGATGCCATGGCAACAAATCCCCTGCCCATATAGTATGAAAAAAAACCACAGCATTGTCCTTGGGAGGAGATGCAAGGGGAAGGGAGACATATTTTACTGGTAATCACAGATCTATGCATATATTGTATGACATCCCAGCCTTGTGCCATTGGCAGACATAGAACCACACTACACTGTCTGCCAGTCCAGCCTTGTTCCATTGGAGCCACAGAAACACATTACATTGTCTGTGAGTCCAGCCTTGTTCTAGTTGTAGCCACAGATTCACATTGCATTGCCTGTCAGCCCAGCCTTTTACTACTTATAATCACAAAACAATGCTATTCTATGTACCAGCTCAAAGTTGTTCCACTGGTAACTGCAGCACCACTCTACACTTGTCTTCCATCCCAGTTTTTTAACATTCTTACCTGCAGAAACACACTACACTGTCTGCCAGCCCAGCCTTGTTCCATTACTATGAACAGACCCACACTACACTGTCTGAGAGCCCAACTATGTTTCACTGGTAGCCGCAGAACCATGTTATTCTGTGTGCCAGCCCAGCCTTGTTCCACTGGTAGCTGCAAAACCATACTAACTATCTACTAGGTCAGCCTCGTTCCACTGGTACACACAGAAACATACAACATTGTCTTAGAGCCCAGCTTTGTTCCACTGGTAGCCACAAACCCACACTACACTGTCTGACAGCCCAGCCTTGTTCCACTGGTAGCCACAGAGCCACACTACATTGTCTGCCAGCATAGCCTTATTCCACTGGTAGCAGAGAACCATGTTATTCTGTGTGACAGCCGCCCAGTCTTGTTCCACTGATAGCTGCAGAACCACACTATACTGCCAGCCCATATATATATATATATATATTTTTTTTTTACCACTGGTAGCTGCAGAATTACATTACCTATCTGCTAGGCCAGCCTTGTTCCACTGATAGGCAAAGACCTACACTACAATGTCTGGCAGCCCAGCCTTGCTTCACTGGTAGCCATCTACCCACACTACATCATCTGCCAGCAAAGCTTTGTTCCATTGGCAGCAGCAGAACCCTGCTATTCTGTGTGCCAGCCCAGCCTTGTTCCACTGAAGAACCACATTACACTGTCTGCCAACCTAGCTTTTATCTACTGGTAGTTGCAACCAATCTTCTTCCACTGGTAGCCTCAGAAGCGCCACCGGCCAATATTACATTGTGTACCAGCCCAGCCTTATTCTAAAGGTAGCCACAGAACTACACAACATTGTGTTCCAGTCCAGCCTTGTTCATCTGGTGCCCACATAAATACACATGAGAGTTGGTACCGTGTTAGCCGTAGAAATACAGGAGGCAAATATAGTTTTTGATACCGTTTATTGAGGTTCTTGTCACATTATCGCTTAGTGGATTGAACTTTCGAACAGACCCAAGATCATCGTAAATACCTCTAAAGCCTCAGAGGAAAAGTGCAATTTACCACTGACTGACCAAAGTATCTGGATCTGGACTGAGTTCTCTTATCTGATTTCCATTCTAAACAATACAATGTGTACTTGTATTTAAGAGAGATGTTTTCATATTTATCTGTATAACATGCCTGAGGAAGAGACCTAAGATCTTGAAAGTTTGCATTCTAAATCTGCTTAGTTAGCCAATAAAAGGTATCAAAAACTATATTTGCCTCACATAAATACACTACACTGTCTGCCAGTGCAGCGTTTTTACACTAGTAGCCATAGAACCACACTACAATGTCTGGGCCTGGCACCTCAGCTTTATTCTACTTGTATCCAAAGAACCACTCTCACAATGGGGGGGGGGGGGGGCAGACACAGAAATTTAGAGCAATCAGGTTACACTAAAGAGGATGCATCCAAGGAGGAGTTAAACCAGTAACGGAGGATGGTAGAGGCAGACCTGGATATAATGAAGGAAGAAGAAAAGGAAATGAGATTAAAAAACTGCAGACTGCTTACATAAAGGCCACAGTGAGTAGAGGCCCATAATCTTGGAAAAGATTGAAAGAATCCAAGAAGCCCTGATGGCAGTGGACAGACAAAACTAGGTCCTCTGTGATCAAAAGAAAGCAAGGAGTAAAAGCAAAAGATTTGATCCTGGGGTAAGAAGGAAATTGGCAAAAGAGAAGTACAAGGTAAAGCTAAATAAAAATCACCCTTAGGGGACGTCTACTCTTGGAACCTGATACATGTGATGCCCCCAGTCTCCCACCAGCAAAGAGACAACAGGATATATAAGCAGCTTCTCTCTAATTTCATCATGTACAGCTGTGGGTCATGGATTAAATGTAATGTCTGTCTATTCACAGTATAATGAACTTAAAAATGTAATTTGGTTCAAAAAGGAGCCAAAGAAACAAATGCCTGAAAGATTGTCTATATCAAGTATATATAATACTTTTGCTCCAGGAGAGGCTTATTAAGATGCCAAAGGCCCTTCCCACACTGAGGGTTTCATGAAAAGTCAAGGAGAACAATGGCAAAAGGTGATCAGTAATGCATGGAACTTGGGAGCTGCTATGATGCCCTTTAAAAAAAAACTAAAAATTCTGCTCCTATTAATATATTTATACAAGTGAACACAGTGTGGCCTGGAAAATGCTTAATGTGCAAATCCCGTAAACCAGCATTCCTAACCATACTATTCCCTGTCCATAGGCCTAGTAATGATGTTAGAATCACCATGAAAGTCTATAAATGCACACTGGAAAAGGAAACAGGAAATGCTTAATCTCAATAAAAAAGGCTTTTCCTGTTCCATTTTGTCTGAGGCCATATATGTTTATTAGACACAAGTTATGCCCTTTTACTGTATATTTCAAACACTTTTACATCTTACCAGATGGCTCTTAAGATCACCATTTCCCTGTAAAGTTCAGCTGCCAGGGACCACAAGGACAAACCACATCTCTGCTCCCTTTTAGCCTTGTGGACATCTGAAAGATTGTCCAACCTATTTCCTGTATAAAATGACATCCATGGCAAACCAGAACAAAACGTCAAATGCCAAAAATCTTGACTTAGCTGACGTTACTCTTGCAACATTAATTGTGCAAGTCTGGAAAAAGTGGGAGACCAAAGCCATGAAGGACAGTTATAAATTAGGAGGATTTCCACTTTTTCTTAGATTATCCATAAATGATGTCAGGCTAACCAAACATCTTCACAGTAACCTTTGCAGAACAGGGTCATCTAAGTCACCCACCACCATCCTCCTCACCTTCACTAATATTCTCCACATAACATCTTTCTCCTCCATCACAGCAGTCCAGTCTTTTAGAGGGAAATATATATTTCTAGTCTCTACCACTAGAGATGCACCATGGCTATTGCCAGGCTTTGGACCAAAAACAGGACCCCATCTCCCACCTCACTACCATCAGAATCTCCACTACTTTGATTATTATATACAATATTTTTTGTCAGACAACACTTTTATAAAATTGTATTAGTAGCTAATCTCTTTATCTTTCTCCTGACCTGCTCTTTGCATTTTTGGTGCCTACTAACACTTACCCACATCCTGTCTGCAAACCCCAAGTCCCACCAGGAACCCCTGAGATGAAACTAGTGAATCTCTGGACGGTACTAGACCCCCATTCCCCATCTGCCTGGGTTAACAGACAAGGGCTCCAAGAGTCATAATCATTCATAGACCAGACTGACCCCGACCCCACACTTTTAGCTGCCCTACATAAAAACAGGACAGTCTATCTCCATCGAATAAAAAATGGACTAGCATATGATGTGATGTTGTAAACCACTTTAAACCTGACCTGAATTCTTCATCCCCAGTCCATATACTATCCGCATCCACAAAATTGAATGGTCAGCCCTTACTAACACCAGGCTAAGGTCTCCGTCCTCATATCACAATGCCCGTGTTATCGCTGGCGACATTATGACCAGTGCTACTTACTGATGCCTTTTATTGGCTAACGTGGTTTTGCTCTGCCTAGTAGTAGCCCTTAAAGTGATAGTAATGTTTCATAATAAAAGCGGCTCTAATTAATCTTCATAGTATTTGGGCCATGGAGAGTGTTATTTCAATTCTGTCAAAGTTGTAGTTTAGGAGTAATTCAATGATAAAGTATTCCCCTCCCGCCCCTTTTACTAATGTAATACTGCTCAGACAGAGCAGAAGGGAGGTGCCCAGGTAGACTGCAGAGAGGGACAATCTTCAATTAAGATAAGGGAAAAACCTGAAAAAACTTGTCATGGGGGGCAGGGCTTTCATTGTTCTAATAAGAAGAAGAGTGTCCCCTGCTGTTATCTGTCTGGTCTATGGACTGCATTCCACATCTGAGAAGAGATGTCTTACATTAGGTAAAAGGGGCGGGAGGGGGAAACTTTGCTTGTGAATATCTCTTAAACCATAAAGATTTGAGAGATAAGACTTATATCGTTCTTCATGTTTTTTTAATGCTTACAAAATAAAATAAAGATAAAACGAAGTATTACTATCCCTTTAAATACTGAGCCCTATCACTTTTGCACTGCCCTTTCATGTGTTTCCGTTGCTAAGCGCTTGTTCCTATATTTGTGTGAATCCTGTGTATGACTTGGACTGCCTGACTACTCTGCATGTATACCTTCCTGCTCTGTGTATCGACCTGGCCTGGCTGACGTTGCTGCTCTGTGTACCACCCAGATTGGCTGACGTTCCTGCCCTGTGTATCGACCCGACCCGGCTGACGTTCCTGCTCTGTGTACAGACTCAGATTGGCTGACGTTCCTGCTCTGTGTACCGACCTGGTATCACGGTCCCCGTTATTCCTTGTCACTCTCTGTGGTGGTGCTCTTCCATTGGCGGAGCTTGATTGGCCCGCCCAGGGTGTCCCTTTATATACTGGGCCTATGGCACCTGTCAGGTGCCCTTTTGTGGTGTTCCTGTGCCTTTGTTACTGTGTTCCTGCGTTCCTGTGTACTGACTCGGCTCGTCTGACTACTCTGCTGTTCCTGCTCCATGATTGACCCGGTTCTGGCTGACGTTCCTGCTCCGTGATTGACCCATTCCGGCTGACGTTCCTGCTCCGTGATTGACCCGGCTCTGGCTGACTTCCTGCTCCGTGATTGACCCTGGCTCTGGCTGACGTTCCTCCTCCGTGATTGACCCGGTTCTGGCTGACATCCCTGCTCTGTGATCGACCCGGCTCTGACTGACGTTCCTGCTCCGTGATTGACCCGGCTCTGTCTATCGTTCCATCTCCGTGTTGTTTCCAGTATTCCTGCAAACTTTGGGCTCTTGCCTGGCGACATTCTGAGCTTGCTCGCAGCTTGCACTGACTGATCATGCCTTATGTGTTTACTGTGGCCTCCGTTAAAGGGAGTTTATGCCTAATAGAAAGGTGACACCATGCCATCCAAGTGAAGTATCTTACTACAAATATCAGTAGAAAAACTGTACCCAAATCAAAATCTCAGCCTCTATCGAATGCCCCATAGACCCAACTCAGAGTAACTGAGTGTTAAGAGATCATGAATTCCCAAGGTGTGAGACAACTCTTTGTAAACCTGCGTATTAAAGGGACAACTCAAGAGGAAATGGACCATAGAGTCCTATTTACTGAACCATTACCTCTAGGACATTCATGGCCAGAGGAGCTGCTATACCTGAGATTCCCCTTAATGGAGAGTGTCAAAACCTTGTCTGGGCAATCTTTCAGAGGAAATGGAGCCTGGAACCATAAAGACAACACTTTCCAATCTAAGGTCTTCCTAATAGCAGTCATACCCTCAGCTGGCAGAGAAAAGATCTTGATCAAATCAAGCCTTTTCCTCATGGTCAGTTTCCACCTCTTCCATCTCTCCATCTTGGCAAGACCACATATCAACTTTTTCTCCCAATTTTAGGCAACATAATTGTCATAGCCAAATTTAAAGGGATAGTAATACTTCATTTTCACTCTTCATAAAATTGTTAGGATTAAAAAACTAAATCACCCTAGCCTTGTCTTTCCGCCCTCAGTTCTATGAATAAAAAGTTTTTGCAAGTTAAAGTTTCCCCCACCCGCCCCTTTTCAATACGTCACCGCTTCAGGTCTCAGCTAAGAAATCTGGTCCCGGGACCGGACGGAATCTCTAGAGGGACAAAATAGCTGTGCTCTGTAGCTCTAAGCCATGCCCACTCAGTGTACTGTCGTAACTATGTAGCCACTGGAGTTTCATCCCCTTTTGCCGGATCTTCATGCAATGACGTTTTCCTTACCCACAGTGCATTGCCTATCCTTCCTTCTGTGAAGTGCATCCGGAACCATAGCGGAGTCCTTACAAACTATTTCTACTCAGTAGAAATGTAATTAAATGTATATGGTATTTAAAAACAATGCTACATTTATTTAATAGTAAGCGTTTATTATATTTCATATTTTCCTGTAATAAATTCCTTCATGTGTGATACAAAGTTGTATTCCTCAAGGCACTAGGGTGCTATGCAACATATGATTACTTTTATTTATCAATATATCTATTGTATCATATTGTTGTATTTATAGTAGTGTATTTGTTAAAAAAAAATTAAGAGATTGTAGCTATTAAAGCAATACTCGAAAGTCACATCTCTCCAAAATGTATGGTTTGAGAGATGTTTTAAGATACGGTTCCCCCCTCCATGTCCTTGCACTGACGTGATCGTTAATATCTTTGATCAGGATATCCTGGTCGCGCGACCAGACGGATGATCTTCAGAGGATCAGAAATAGCATGATAGTGAAACAAATACTTCATTGTAAGCAGGGCCGGACTGGTGTGTGTGTACACTGACACAGTTCATGGCCAGGGCCAATGCCTGTAGTCTGAGTGTGTCAGTGCGGCTGGGGGCTGGAGCGGAGCCAGGATGTCTATTTGTCATTGTGTCAGTGCTCATTGCCAGTAATGTGTGCGTCTGCCTGTAACAGTGTCAGTCACTGAACAGGATGCTGCAGTGAACGAGTTCAGATGTTCCTTCTTCTGAAAGAAATGGAACACTCTGCAGTTGGATCTCAGGAAGGAAAGGATCAGCTCAATTAACCCTTTGAGTGCCAGAGGGGTACAGAATGCATTCCGTACCCCTCTGGCACTCAAAGGGTTAACTTGGAGTTCAGCGCCGACAGACTGGATTCTTTCCAGAATTAGCACATCCAGTTATTATTGTGGTCTCTACAGGCCCGGCAGAACTAATTTAGGGAAGCAAATTTTGACCCATCCTTTCAGATGTCCTGCGGCTAACACAACATCGAGAGCCGTGGAGGACTTTTTTTTTTTTTTTTTTGGCACATGCGCAGTTCCGCTTTTACTGTTCTTGTTATTCATACGCGGTGAGCGTCTCATACTTGAACACGCAAGGAGCGAGGTCCCCCCTCCCATTGGGTAAAACAAGTGGAGCGTGCTAGATACAGGGAGCACACCCAAGAACGCGCAGCTACAAGGGATTTTTAAAGATGGACAACCGGCTTTGCATTCCCTTACATTAAAAGACATTAAAAACTGGGTATGTGCTTACTAAATATTTATAAAAGGAGGATCAATATATTTGGATTCTCATTCAGATTCAAAGCATTATTTTCCATATTGTACCATTAGTATCCCTTTAAGAGAAATTCAAGAGGATTTAAGTGTAGTATATTATTTTTATCTGGCAGATCAAAAGATAAAAGCAATAAAATACTTTGAACACAACAGAGTAGAGGTGCTACCCGTATAGGACAAGACAGAACATAATATACAGGTTGGTCACACTAGTAAGCTGGCTGTGGGGTAAATATGTGTAGCAGGAGCCAAATGGTAATAAAGTGAACACACATCAGTTATATATATATGCACAATGTATCTTCATGTGGCCTACGAATAAGAATATACAAGGTTTTAATCTGGTGTATCCAGAAAATACCCCCACCTAAATACGCTTACTTGATGCAAAAGTCTTAGGCAGGTGTGAAAAAATGCTGTAAAGTTAGAATGCTTTCAAAACTAGACATGTTAATAGTTTATATTTATCAATTAACAAAATGCATAGTGAGTGAACAGAAGAAAAATCTAAATCAATTCAATATTTGGTGTGACTACCCTTGCCTTCAAAACAGAATCAGTTCTTCTAGGTACACTTGCACAAAGTTGCTTCTCTCTCTTCATGTAATTCCAGATAAATTCAATGATGTTGACATATGGCAAAAAAAATATTCCATGCCTCACTAAATCTTTCCAAAGGCCAGAACCTTGCAAACCCCTGAGGTGTATGTATGAATGCGAACATTTTATGTCACACAGATCCCCAGGCCCTTAACCATCCTCACCACTTCTTCCCTGTCAGGGAGTGGTGCCTTAGCAACATATCTGTCTCACCACTTTCCTTCTACTGACTTGCAATCACTATTTTCCCATCCCTATCTATTTTGGGCCCCCTGCCACTTAAAAGCTAAAGATTGAGGGCATAAGAGGAACAATAGGAGTAATCATTTTCTCCACAGCACCACCAACATTATTTACAATATTTCTTATTGTAAGTTTGACAATACTATCAGAAACAAAGGGGCAACAGCAGGGTATAGGGCTGTAGAAAGGGATAGGGCAGGGGAAGGGATGTAGGATGGGATAGGGTCCATGGCAGAGACTGGGACAGGGGCCATATTAGGTGCAATAATATAGGCCCTAACAGGGGCAGGTGATTTACTGGAGGCCACTACTGCCAACGACATAGTCACTGAGGGAACTACATCAGTAGAGGGAGTGGACATTTGGACAGTCTCTAGGACAGATATGTTCTGAAGAAAGAGGTATCCTGAAACGGGTTACATTGGGCTATACATTTATTATTTTAACTTGTCAATAAATATTACAATTTTATTTTACCCCTTGGCACCGATCATCATTTGCTACCAGTTGTCTTGGTGATCCCTGACCGGGGCAGGTAGCTCCCACTGTTGCTTTTATCGGTTGTATGTTTGTTAGCCGTCATCCATTTGTGTGTCTTATTCAATATATTACCCATTGACATGAGGGTGCCCCCTTTTTCTGGATCCTACATCCATCCTCCTTCTGTGCAGAGCTGGCCAATCCTCATCATTGGGCAGCATCAGTCCTAGCTCCTCAGCATAATGTAGTGTTCTACTATGCTCACACAGCTGACTGGATTATCCATGTCCTTGGTATCCCATCACATGATGGCCTCCTGAAGACTGTGCTCTTACTTACTTGGAGGGATCAGTCACCACCACCTGAATTGCTGGGCAATTAATTTGTTCCACTTTCTGTGGTATGTTGATGAGACGCTTTTTCTTTTTACAATTCACACAGGAGTCATCAGGTATGTTAGAGATGTCCTGCTTTGTAAAGTTTTGATTCTGTTCATTAATAAACAGGGTATCCTTTTAAAAGGTCACACACATGTCACCATGATAGAAATGGGGACACGAGAATCTCTCGGTGCATTAAAGCGCGAGGTTCTCATGCCGCGTACTGACACCTCCAGAATAATTAGTTAGCCGATAGCAGACATGCACTAATAAACATGAGGGAATTCCTATCACCGATATCCAAGTAATCATAATGAGGTGTCAGTATGCGGCATGAGAATCTCGCTCTTTAATGCACAGTGAGATTCTTATGTCGCTATTTTTATCATGGCGACATGGTCGATGCTCCATTTGTTAACACACTCTTCTACTTTTAAAATTGAACCAATAACAGCACTTTGGCTCCCTTCTGACTCCTGGGTTTTAATTACCATTTTAAGTTCATGATATTGTGAAAAGGCCATCATTCTACATAACCCTTTACCCGCAGTTGAATTAGATGAAGTTACAGAAAACCTACTTACAGATCTTGTATAAGTCTTTCCTGGTGGGACCACGGGACATTCCATGTATCCAGGTCAGAGGAAGCAGATGCCTCCTTTGGGCAGTATTTACTCCTCTCTACCTCACGCTTCTATTTTAGATAAGTATCCAACAGGTATTGATAGAGTCTATAATGGGAGTAGAGGAGGTGAATATATTATGTAAGTTGAAAGCAGATGTAGAAGCTTTTATTGAGAAATGTTTTCAAATGAATGTCTTCTGCTGCTATTCCTTATATGTATCCCATATGACACATAATTATATATATATATATATATATATATATATAATAATATTATATTTCTTATTTTTATTCTTTAATAGTGCATATGTGTATCATTTTTGCCTTTATTTCTAGTCATGTGATGATTAGTCTCATGTAATTAGTGCAACTGACGTGTTGGATCAGAAGTTCCCAATGGATATTGGGTAAAGAAAGTATAAATAGATCCATATGGACTCACGCACAGAACTTTTTGAGAAAGAGGCACTATGGTGCTGTGAAACACGTTGAAGGTTTTGTTATATATTGTACATGAAGGACCGATGACACTGGAATTGTTTCAGTGGTGCAAGGTACTCCTATAGAGTCTCTGTGACTTCAGTCAGACAAGGACTGGGGCTTGCTTGGTTTAGACTGTGACAGGAGGTGTTTGGAGGTGACAGTGACCACTTTACTGTTCTAGCCACATAGTTGCTATGATGAGCTTACATTCAAGTTTTCTAATGTGAGTGCATTACTTATGTCTTTTTAATAAATATTTATTTTAAACAGTATTATGCTATGTCTTTGTGCTTCTTCTGATTGTAAATATATGCTTTGAAGGAGACAGAGTTGGATTGTTTTTTTTATGTGTGAAGCAGCAGCATCATCATTTGCCATTACCGATTATCAAAGGATTTGTGTCTCATCTCAACATTTAACATAATTCATCTATTCCATTATACTAAACTCATCTGGGACTTGAGATTTCCATTAACTGTGTTTTGTTTCATTATTCATATTCATTGGTCATTTTATCACATTTGTCAATTGAATATAGTTAAAAGAAGGAGACTGAAATCCTTTCAATCACCTGATCTGTATGTATTTCTGTTTTTCTTTTGGATCATTGGAACTTTTTGACTTTATATATTTACACATTTATGCTATTATTGTACTAAATGGGTTTTGCGTAGGGCTGTTTTGCATTTGTAAAAGGGCACACAGGCATCACACCTTAGACCACATTAATCCTATGCATCCCAAATAGCTGAGTAATTCATTGCAGAGCAATACATTTCTTACCCATCTGACACTCAAACAGTTTATTTGTTCAATGTAGCTAGGCAGCATCCCAATTTGCTGTTTTGAGCTAACCCTCATTATCAGGGTTGCCATGGCAGTTGTTTGTGTAGGTGCTTGGAGAAAATCATGAGCAAAATTGAAGACTGGATTTTGCCTGTTGTAAATACCTGCTGGCAATACAGCCTAGAACAGGTATAAATTCACTGTGTGACGTTTTATGCGGTTGTCTGTCTTAACTATATGCTTAAAGGGATAATACAACATAACATGCAAAAAAATATATATTATATGGTTTATCCTCCTGAGTAAAAAAAAGGGTACTCCCACTCCCATTTGTTCGTCTTCAGAAGCTTGTCACATATTGTATACATGCCATTTGGAGTTAGATAGGATTTTTTTTTATCCACTTAGGCTTAATTGGAAATGGCATAAATTTTTTTTTCTTGCCTTCTTCTGGATCAACTGGGGTGACTTGGCATGGGCTGGACTTGATGGACGTGTGTAATTTTTCAGCTTCATCAACTATGTTACTATTTTAAAGTATCTGCAAGCACAACATCCTGAGGCAAAGAATTCCATAACTGTACTGCCCTTACTGTAAAAACAACTATTCCTTTGTTTTTTTGTTTTTGTTTTGTTTTTATTGAGAAGAAAAAAGAAATCAGTATTACAAGCATTCAACAAAAGACTTAGAATACATGAGAAGTAAGAACAACAAATACTTCAAATACAGCATATAGGGCCGATAATGATCAGTAAATAAAACTGTCCTATATAAAGGAGTATAGACACATAAGTCATAGGCAGCCATGAGAAAAGCTATATGACCACATTATCAACACATGAAAATGTCAAAATCACGAACAGCTCAAGAAAAAAGTGGAGCTACTGAGTATATGAAAGAAACAAGAAATAGAGACACTAAAAAGAAAGAAAGAAGGAGGGGGGGGACTGACAAGTGCGTGCATCAAGCCCAAACAGCATACATCCACCTCTAGTCATAAAACCGTCTCCAGATCTCAGCCCTCCCGCAACGTGGCTCCAATATCCCATAAGGCCTAACCTATAAATCTAAGGTGAATGCTCCAGACGGGTAGCAGACATCTGTGTAATCCAGGGGGCCCAGATAGAGTCATACAATTGACGAGACCCATGTACCGTAGAAGTCAGTTTCTCTAGGAGGGAAACGTCGATCAGCCTCCTATGCCAAATCTCCCGTGTAGGAGGTATCGACGACCTCCAGAATTAGGGAATTCACATCCGAGCTGCATGTAGCATAAAGCCCAATAGTTGACGAGCAACCGCTGGGATAGGGAGAACGGACAAGCCAATAGAAAAAAGAAGGAGCCCCGGGTCTAAAGGGACAGGGATCTTCAAAACATCACTGAGGCAGCTTACCACTGCCCTCCAGAAAGGGACCACAAGAGGGCATGACCACCAGATATGGCCCAAAGATCCAAAGCCATCATTACACCTCCAACAAGTCTGAGGCACCGTAGGATAAAAAGAGTGTAATAACGGCGAACGATACCATCGTAATAAGAGCTTATAATTCATTTCCATAGCAGTCACATTACGAGAGGAGTGAAGAGAGCCTCTCACCGCAGCATTCCAATCCTCCCTCGGGAGCGTACAGCCCAAATCCTGTTCCCACTGCAATCGAAAAGAGTTAAACTCTGGAGCTGGAGGGGAGAGCAAGGAATAAATTGTCGCAATCACCCTCCTCAGGGGCCTGCTAGGAAAGGAGGTCGGCCGACAAAGGCCTTCAAAGGGTGTAAGAAGTCTAAGAAAATCACTACGTCTGGGATGGGACAAAATGAAACTACGGACCTGACGATAGCGCCAATACTCATTAGAATGCAACTCCCACTTAAGTTGTAAGGTTTCAAAGGAGGCCAACTCAGTCTCCTCCAATAAGTCAGCCACCACCAAACCCTCTCCCCGACCCCAGGCGGCGAATGCCCTGCCAGACCTACCCGGCTGAAAGTCAGCCGAATACAAAAGAGAGATCAAAGGAGATGGCACACTGGACAAAGAAGTCACTGTCATATCCCAGGCTCGGAAAAGAGGTGCCAAAATAGGGTCACTTCTAGTTATCGAGGGCCTGTCTGCTTCGGCATCCAAGGTAAAGCCGTAATGTGGAACGGTGCACAGAGAGCTCCCTGCAAAGGGATCCATGATTTCAAAGAGGTGGATCGAAACCAATGAGGGATAAGACTCAGTAGAACACTCCGGAGGTAACGGAGAAGATCCGGAGCACCCAAACCTACTCTCCTGCTGGGGTGTACAATTAACGAGAAACATACTCCGGCTGGTTTGTTCTTCCAGATAAAAGAGTTGAAGGCATGTTGTAAAGATTTCAGATAAGATCTCGGCAAGAATATAGGAACAGTCTGAAATAGATATAAAATTTTAGGTAAAAACACTGATTTAAGAAGATTGACTCTACCAGACCAAGACAAAAATAGACGAGAAAGTTTACGGAGATCCAATGATATAGACGACAAGAGAGGAAGATAATTAAGGCGAAATAAGTCTGAAGGGGCAGGGGGCAACTGGATCCCCAGATACTTCACAGCTTCAGAAGTCCACTGGAAAGGAGCCATCCTCTGTAGGTCCACACAGAGAGCAGAAGGGACACCCAGGTCCAGAATCACTGACTTGGGAATATTAACTTTAAAATTGCAAACACTACTGAAAAGGTCCAGCTCCGCAATGACTGCAGGCAGGGAGGCCTCAGGTCGAGACAAGGAAAAAATAATGTCATCAGCGAACAACGAGATCCGATGGTCCAGGACCCCAGCACATAAACCCATGATCCCGGGATCACGTCGTATCCGACACGCTAGCGATTCCATTACCATTACAAAAATGACAGGGGACATCTGTAACGGTTTGTTTTGACACTCAGACCAGTAGGTAAAATAAAAGAACTTTTATTGAAAGAAAATAAATACAAATGATCGCCCTCTACAGTTGACAGCAACAATTGTAAGTGAATACACAGTACACATAGATTCACTATAATGGATAGAAAGCACACAACATAGGTTTAGAAAATAGGGAACTGGCCCCTAAAGGGTAAATGAGAACAATTTGTCCGTCTCAGCTGTGGGGTTTGGCACGCCGTATGGTATATTGATAAACTGAGCAAATGTGCACAGCACAGAGTTCATGCAATGATTGGTAGTAGATGTTCAGTGACCAACGTGAGCTATAGCAGAACAGTGACCCAAAATAGCCCCCACGGGCGTTCACCAGGAGACCACTGAGACTGCAAGTGCAAGAGTATGTAGCCCCCACGGGCGGGATCGAGACTAGCCTGAGATGCAAAGCTGGCGTTTTAGCCCCCACGGGCGTATAACAGGAGACCAACGTGAGCACAACACGAGCCAATAGCCCCCACGGGCGTTCACCTTCGGATTTTGTAAGAGCTTGGAGCCTAACCTTGCTACCAATAGCCGCACCGGATACCTCCGGTAATAACCGTGATACCGAGAGCCAAAGACGCCCAACCGGACCAACAGGATAGACTACTCTGCAAACGTAACTGGGAGTCGCCGTCCAAGTAGCGGCCAACTCAGCAGCAGTAGACTTACAAGGTAACGGCTCGGTAATCAGAAAGGAGGTCTGGCAAGAGAGCAGCGGCACTGCAAGGGTTAAAAGGTACGTTTGAATCTCCCAGGCTCGGTATGGTAACTTAGCTCTGCAGCGTATAGAGGCTCGGTTCAAGGAGCACAGCTTATGCAAGTCAGCAAGGAACTCTGCACTGAGGGATGGGTTACACAGGAGTGTAATGGTCACACTAGGTCGGCACAGCAACGCAGGATTCAGAATGTCGCGGCGGCGACAACAGGCCAAGCAGGTCGCTGGAACAGGCCGCGGTGATCTCAAAGCAGGAAGTCAGCCAGCAGGGTCGTTGCACGTAGAAGTCTCTCAGACAAGCCGTGTCGTAGCACGTAGAGGGTTCTCAGACAAGCCGGGTCGTAGCTCGTAGAGGATTCTCAGACAAGCCGTGTCGTAGCACGTAGAGGATTCTGAGACAAGCCGGGTCATACACGATCAGGAACACTGGAGCGTAGTCAGGACAGGCCAAAGTCAGTACACAGGAATCCGGATACAGGAACACAGCAACAGCAAGACTGGCTCAGAAACGCCACGAAAGGGCATCTGACAGATGTAAGAGTCAGGTATAACAGGTCACCAAGGGGCGGGCCAAACCAACTGGACAAATCACAGTCTGCCACAGATGAGAGTGACAGGATAATCACAGGCACTGTGATAACATCCCTGACGTGTGCCATTGCTCAGACTAAAGCTGTCAGACAAAGAGCCATTTACATAAACTCGGGCCGACGGGTTCTCATAAAGGGCCATAATCTTAGCGATAAAGGGCTCGCCCAGTCCAAATCCCTCCAACACTGTTTTGACAAAGCCCCAATCTACTCTGTTGAATGCCTTCTCGGCATCAACAGAAAGAAGAATAGCCGATTCGCCCCTCTCCCGCACGCCCTGAAGCAAATGAATGAGACGAATGGAGTTGTCCCTCGCCTCCCGCCCCGGGACAAAACCCGCCTGATCATAATGAATTACATCAGGCAGCAAAGGACCGAGCCTGCTGGCCAAAACTTTGGCATATAATTTAAGATCTACATTCAACAGGGAGATAGGCCTATAATTAGAGCATAACGTCGGATCTTTACCCGGTTTTGCGATCAAAGTAATAGTTGCCTCCGTCAATCGCGGATGATCCGAAATGCATTCTGGCAACGCATTAAAAACCTATCGGGACTAGAAGATCAGAGAACTTTTTGTAGAAAAGTAACGGGACCCGGAGCCTTACCAGTTGCCATTGAACCAATGGCCCGAAGAACCTCCTCCTCAGAAATAGGCTCATCAAGAGCTGCTGCCTGAGTGGGAGTAAACTTAGGCAGAGAAGCTGAAGCTACATACCGCGCCTGAGCCTCCCGAAGAGGAACGGCCGCCGGGGGATCAAGGTTGTAAAGGGATTGATAGAAGCTCCTGAAGGATGCTGCCGTAGTTGGGCCGTCCCTAGAGAGAACACCATCATCATTCAGGATAGAAAATTGTCCCCTTCTGTTATCTGTCCTGTCATACAACCAGACTCACATCTGAGAAGAGATGGCTTACACTAGGTAAAAGGGGCGGGGAGGGGAAACTTTGCTTGTGAATATCTCATAAACCATAAAGGTTTGAGAGATAAGACTTATATCATTCTTCATGTTTTTTTAATGCCTACAAAATAAGATAAAGTTAAAACGAAGTATTACTATCCCTTTAACACATCTGTGCTCAGGCAGGGAAATTCACGTTCTGTCTTTGCAGCGGTCCCTCTACCTGTAGCGACAGTCATCTGCCCCCTTTATAACCAGTTTCATAATGGAACCGCTTCGCCCACAAATAGGACCTGTCAACCTGTGCACGTAACAATGTATTCACACAGGCCCAATAGGAGAGGACATCCGATAAATCGGACGCCCTACCCGAGGAAGCGTGAGACAACTCTGCTGTCGCCAAGGTTTGCAAAAGGGAGTTAAGTACCTCTGTAGACCTACGTCTCCTACCCGCCGCAATTCTAATACAGTCTCCCCGCACAACACACTTGAGGGCCTCCCAATACGTGAGAATCGAGAGATCAGGCGACTCATTCAAGGTCACAAAATCTTTAATTGCCACCCTCAGTTGATCCACAGTAAGAGGATCAACTAAAAGGGAACAATTCAATCTCCAGCCACGCGAGAGGGAAAGTACCATCGGGATGGCTAATGACAAAGTGATCGGGGCATGATCTGACCACGTGATAGAATGAATGTCCGAGTCCAACACATAATGCAGATGAGCCTGAGACAACAATAGAAGATCGATTCTAGAATAGGTGGAGTGCGGTGTAGAAAAGAAGGAGTACCCCCGCGCAGAAGAGTGCTGATGCCGCCAGGGGTCAACCAAAGCAGAATCCGCTAAAGCTTTACAAAACGCCACATAATGAGATCGCGGGAGACTAGCAGTCCTTGCCGAACAATCTAGACGGGTCTATTACAGAGTTGAAGTCCCCTCCCACTACCAACAGCCCCTCTCCAAAGGAGGCCAAATCCTCAAGAACACTCCTGAGGAAGGGGAGCTGACAAGAGTTGGGAGCATACAATGAGCAAAATGTGAGGCACAATGAACCCAACTGCCCTTTCACAAAGATATAACGACCCTCCCTGTCTGTCAAAACATCGAGGCAAGAGAAGGGGAAGGATCGGTGCATAAAAATAGCCACTCCACTCCGCTTAGAGGATGCGCAGCTAAGAAAATGAGAAGAATAGTTCTTACTGAGAAGTGTAGGAATGTGTGATAACAGAAGGTGAGTCTCCTGCACAAAGCATACCTGTGCACGTAGGCGAGTAAACTCCCTAAACATAATAGACCGCTTAAACGGGGAGTTCAGTCCCTTAACATTAAGGGAGGCAACTCTGAAAGTCAGGGCCATAACGAGGGGGAAAAAGGAAAAGGCCGAAACCCAGGGACACCCCCCAAATATGAATACTCAACGTGCGCACACGCCAAGGGAAAGGGAAAGAGGGAAGGAGGGGGAGGACAAACGACAAAAGGTAAGAGAAAAGTAGGAAAAAGAAAAACTGAAGAAAGGGAAAATTCCCTTCGGTATGCAAATAGCACAGCACACCAGAGAAGAGAGAACACATATACTACCGTAGTGATAAACATATAGCAATGATAAGGAAATATTGTACGGTTATTAGGGGGAGAGAAACCGTATATAGAGATCATGACATTTCCATTGAGCTGTATTCACGAAGAATTGAGTAATACAGAAGGCTGCGAACGTATTAATATAGTAAACAGACCTTAACAATAGTCACTAAATGACATAAAACTAGTAACAAAACCACTGGAGCAGGTAAAATTGCGCCCGGCATGCCGAAGAACAAGTGGGCAGAATTGCAGTAATATGCCCTGCACCTCCGGCACAACAGAGCTCCCCCGGCGATGCAACGCCGCCACCACATGCAATGCAGTAGGAAACTGAACACTACATTGCCCCAAATAGTGATGGCGGCGGTCCAACGCCAGGAGACCACCCAGCAGCACCACATCCCACAATGTGGGGCAAAGCAACACACAAAAACACAATTCCCAGTAATCCCCCAACCACACCGTCTGTCAAAGCCGCAGAAGGACAGGCCCGAACACCAACGGCACAAAACATAACCCCAAACCCAGGCCCATCCCCCGAACAGCTAAGCCAGAGTGGCACGGCACAATATCCCTGAGACCCCCCAGCCAACCGAAAAGAGCAGGAAGAATAAGAGAAAGAGGGGGAGAATGAAAAGGCAGAGGAAAGAGAAAATGCAAAGCAGATAGACAGAAATGAAAAGGCATAGTCAGCAAAACAGGGAAAAAACGGTACAGTTTTTCTTTTTTTTTTTTTTTTTTTTTTTTAAATACCCATCCCGTCTCCCAATTACCTGAGAAGAGTACAGTGAGAAGAAAGGGCATGCCCCAGAGCGGGAGAAAGAGAGAATTGGAAAGAACCGAGGAGGAAGTGAGAACAAAGAACACAGCTGGGGCAGAGAGGTCCCAAGAGACAAAAATAAGACAAGCATGAATAAAAGTTCAATGAAACATATTAAATAAAGCGTACATGTGGTAACCAAGACAATTGCACACCAAACATGTCAAGAAAATGGAGAACTCCCCCACCCCCAAAACACAGTCGGAGTAAGGGATGCGCCATCACCTGCACATCCCCACTCCGAGCGTATAGCATACCGCCACCAAAGTGGCTACCAACCGCACCCATGCATTACTTAAACAGATACAAAAATGTGAAAGGGGGGATACATTCAGCTTGAATGATCCGGAGACGGACCAGCAGCAGGCCTTTTAACGCCACGGGAAACAGTCTGCCAACTTGGACGCTGCGGTGGAAGCTCTGGAGGTCTCGCCGAAGTACGCTCTGCCAGAGGGGTCACATTCACCGTCGGGAACCTCATCGATTCACAGACCCCATGAATCTCCTCCGCTTTGCGAATAGTAAGAGTGCGCCCCTCATGAGAGATAATCATTGCAAAGGGGAACCCCCACCGATAAGGGATCTGCCTCTTACGGAGCTCCTCTGCCAAAGGTTTGAATTGTCTCCGAAGCTGTAGTGTCCGCAAGGAAAGATCATGATACAGAGAGAGTTGAGCCTCTTCAAAGGCCACATGAGGTAAGTAGCGAGCTTTTTGCATTACAGCCTCCTTTTGTGCGAAGGAATTAAAGCAGCAGACAACATCCCGGGGAGTATCCCCCTGCTGCGCACGAGGGTGCAGGGCCCGATGCGCCCTCTCAAGCTTCACTAAGATCGGAGAGGTAAGGCCTAGCAACTCACTGAATACCTTCTGTAAGGTTGGCAAAAGTTCATGCGGTGAAACTGACTCCGGCAACCCCCGCACTCTAATATTTGAGCGCCGACCACAGTTTTCCAAATCATCTATCTGGGACTTGAGCTGCTCAATGGCGTCATCTTGAAGTTGAATATAGCGATACAGGTCGTCATGTTGAGAAAATAAAGTTTCCTGGCTCTCTTCCAGTTCCTGTACACGGGCCCCCACACTGTGTAGGTCAGCTCGTAGTGCTGCTATGTCTTGCTTGATGGAATCGCCAAGTGAGGTAAGCATTAACTCTATCTCCGCCTTCGTGGGTAAAAGGCTAATGTCCCTAGAAGGGCCGGGAGGGGAGGCCGCGCCCGCGACATTTTCTTTGTCGGCGTCTAACATCCGTCTGGCCCTCTGGTCTGGAGAGAAGTCCTTCAATACCCCTCAGACTCTACTTGAAGAAGAGTCAAAGAATGCCCCAATAGATTGTGCCTTCTTCCTCTTGCCAGTCATAGCAGTGCCCAGCGAGGCAAATCAAAGGTCTGGCATTAAAAGATAGCCCTCTAGATACGCATTTAGAAGCTACAGCTCAGGAGCAAAGTCTCTACGCGTCCGCCATGCAGCGAGCCCGGACCCTATGCCTTTGTTTTAATCAAAAGAGCCTTTCCTCTCGTCTGAATGGATGACCTCTTCTTCTTAGCTCAGCTGTTTCAGTAAATAGTTTATTGGAGAGTTCTTTGTATTGATCCTGAATATATTTGTAAATGGTAATCATATCACCAGTTATTTTGCCTTACTCCATGTTGCCTTTTAACACATATCCCAGGATACATCATGCTTTAAGCAAGTTTAACATTTCTCGATAACAGTTTATACAAATATTAGATAATTGGATTTTAGTGTTCTTACCTGTTAAATCCTTTTCTCTTTGGTCCATATGTTGAGTCCCTCCTCCTGCAGGGCAGGGCACATAAAAAAAGACAGAGTCTTTGGGGTGGAGACTCCCACCTCTGCCAGCTCAACCCCCATATCTACAAACTCCCGGAATTAACACAACAAAGAGCCACAATAAAAGAAAATAAGCACTGAGAAGAAAACAAAAAAAAATCAGGAACCAGACAGACACAAAAAATATAAAATGCAAAACACCTTTATTAGAGTAACAAAAAACAAACAAAACAGAATGGTGATCCAGGAGCATAAACCAAAAGACAAGCCAGGGTCCGGAACCAAGGTGGGTACTCAGCCAAGCCGGAGTCAGGAACACAGAAGTCAGCAATGTCAGGAACAAGCCATGAGTCAGGAGCCAGAAGGATCGTCAGAGGAAGCCAGGTCATACACTGATAAACAGGAGCACAGGAGAATCCATAGCAGCCAGCAACAACAACACAAGGGCAAGAAGGAAGTGAGCCAAGCTGCTATAAATATCCTGGAAGGGACTGGCTGATAACAGTCAGATGAGTAATCACAGAGAGGTCAGCCGAGTCAGCCTGACCCAGGAAAGGCAAGGCAGCATCAATTAACAACAGAGCTCTAGATTAGCTCAGACAACAGAATAATCAGCAGAGTAGAGCAGCTTAGCCAAAACTTGACAATCTCCCTAAGAGGATTCCTCTGCTTGGGAAAGCCACACAGGAATTTTTTTTTCTCCAGGTGGGAGACCTGGTAAATTCTTCCCCCAGCCGGGGGGGTGGAGCAATGACGTGACTACGCACGCCACGTCATTTGCGGGCTGAAGTGGAACGCTAAGTGTTGCCGCGATCGAGATGATGGAGAGGAGTAGAGAGTCCTGCCTGTCCATGTGTTGCAAATGACGGGAGTAAGAAATCTGGAGACGGAGGATTGGCGGAAAAAAAAGAATTAAGCGAGAAAAGGAAAAACAAAACTATGCATTAATAGGATGGACTGGGAGACCAACACAATCCGGCTATGTGGAGAAAGAAAGAACATGGATGGAGTTGTTATGAATAACGGGGCAGCCCGGAGCCACAATCGCAGCTAGACTGGATAACTGTGAGTCTATATTGATGGGATATTGGGATATGGACATACTGATACAGCCAAATGTTGGAGAGTGGAAATACAATGTGAACAGAAAGGAAATAGTTGCAGATACACTCCATATGAGTGTGTTTAAGTATTCAGTAAGTCTGGTGAATCCAGAAAACTGTTTAAAGGCCTATTGTTACGGTTTATGATGACTCTCAGACACAGAGTAAGATAAAGATCAAACTTTATTGAAAAGTTTAATGGGACCCCCATGGGTCTAGTACATACACATATGTCAATTACAGAATCTGGGTGCAAACAGTAATAGCAAGATACAGCAGTATAGGCTCTACCGGCCTTGCCACTATACCGGGCAAGGCAGCCAGTAAGATGGTACAACAGAATGTAAATAGGCTCTACCGACCTTGCCAATATACCAGACAAGGCAGCCAGTAAGATGATACAACAGAATGTAAATAGGCTCTACCGGCCTTGCCAATATACCAGGCAAGGCAGCCAGTAAGATGGTACAACTGAATGTAAATAGGCTCTACCGGCCCTGCCAACATACCGGGCAAGGCAGCCTGTAGGAATATGAGGACAGCTCCACTAAGGCTGAGATGGTAAGGCAACAGCCCAAAGAGGAGAGTGGAGCAAACCAATTACAAGTAATGACAGTGAAATAGCCCAAGCGGTTTGCAACGGAATATACAACCAGTGTGTGAAGTAAACCAGTACCACGTACTGGAGCAACGGAATGCCCAACCGGTACTATGCAATGGGTCAGCAACCGGCAAGTAGAGTAAACCAGCACTGTGTACTGCAGCAAAGGAACGCCCAGCTGGTTCTATGCAATGGGATCAGCAACCGGTATATGGAGTAAACCAGTACTGCGTACTGGAGCAAATGGAACGCCCAACCGGTTCTAGTGCAACATGATCAGCAACCGTTATATGGATTAAACCAGTACCGTGTACTGGAGCAAATGGAATGCCAAACTGGTTCTATGCCATGGGATCAGCAACCGGTAGAAGGAGTAAACCAGTACCGCATACTGGAGCAAATGGAACGCCCAACCGGTTCTTGCAATGGGATCAGCAACCGGTATATGGAGAAAACCAGTACCGAGTACTGGAGCAAATGGAACGCCCAACCGGTTCTAGTGCAACGGGATCAGCAACCGGTAAATGGAGTAAACCAGTACCGCGTACTGGAGCAAATGGAACGCCCAACCGGTTCTATACAACGGGATAAGCAACCGGTAAATGGATTAAACCCCATGATGAAAATGTCGCCCAGGCGACAGGCAGCCAGACACAGTAAATCAGGATACAGCACAGGAACAGGTTGCCCTCCTGGACAACCACGGGAATGGCAGGACGGTCAACCGGTTCAGGAATGGAAGCAGGAACAACGCCAGGACTGGAGCAGAAGCAGGATCAGGAACAACAGACAACCGGATCTGGAACGAGGACAGGAACCATGCAGCAGCAGCTCTGACAGTGGAGAAACGCTGACACTGGTAGCAGATCCACAGGCCCAAGGAAACATCAGACAAGTGACTGCAGGTGCAGAGACACCACGAAAGGGCAACCAAAGGGTGCCTCAGGCTGGTTTAAATAGGCAGTGCTAGGCGGGCGTTAAACAGGTGGCCAATGGAGAATACACACACCTGACTGACAGCAAGGGCGAACAATCACGGGCACCGTGATAGTTTGACATACCCGCCTTCTCCACCTCTGCTGCTAAACAATTAATGTCTATACACCAGGGCAGTCTTACGGTGGCCGAATATACGATCAAGTTTCACACATTGGCAGCTGAGGTGGGATGGAATAATGAGGCACTTGTTAGCTGCATTCTCACAGGGGCTAAATGATGTCATCAAAGATGAGATTTGGCCAGGGAGTTGCCTTCAGATTTAGACGATTTGATATTGTTTATTATCTTGATTGATACTCGTATCAGAGAGAGACCTTCATTTAAGGAGTGTCTGCGGAGGCCTCCAGTACTATTGGCACCGACCTTTAATTGCCCACCCATTCCTCCCTCACCTCCTGGTTCAGACCTGGGAGGGGGGGAGCCTATGCAGTTGGGATTCTCCCACCTGTCGGCACAGGAAAGAGCATTCCACAGAAGGGAAGGGCTGTGCCTATATTGTGTCCTATATTGTGCCTGGACACTTGTTGCGCACTTGTCCCATACGTCCGGGAAACGGGCGCACCTAGAGTCAAGTAGGGGACAAACTCTAGGTGGGGTGTCACTGTCCCCAGGAGATTTCCAAGAGATACCCACTCTGGCCTTTCTTGGGCCAATTCTTCTGTAATAACCCCGGCCCTAATTGATTCTGGAGCGGCGGGGTACTTCATTGATGCAGGTTTTGTGGAGAAACATGCCATTCCTGTATTGCCACGGGCATCTCCATTAACGATAGAGGCTATCGATGGCAGGGCATTACAACCGCCTCAGGTGACTCATGAAACCATTCCTGTAGACCTGTTAGTGGGAGACCTACATCATGAGACACTCCAGTTTCATGTCATAAACCCCCCACATCATGCGGTCATTCTGGGGTTTCCATGGCTTCAAAAACATAACCCCAGGACGGACTGGCACAGCTGCGACATTTTGTCATGGTCTCCACGTTGTACAGAGTCATGCCTGACTTGCCCTATTAAAATTTTGGGCTTGTCTTCTTCCCCCTCCACTTTACCTAAGGAGTATCTATCCTTCAGTGAGGTTTTCAACAAGGTACAGGCCACGACCCTTCCACCTCATAAACCGCATGACTGTGCTATCGAATTGGTGCCAGGGGCAATTCCTCCTAAGGGTCGTGTGTACCCCCTTTCCATGGCTGAAAACCAGGACATCTAAGCCTCGACCGCCTCCGCGGGGGGTGTGTGTGTGTGCATTGAGGGGGAGGTACTGTAAGCGTTCACGCTCACCTTTACTAGGGAGCCGGCTGCCCTAGTGCTCCATTCGGCAGCCGGTCCCCTTGGCGTCCCGGATTCTATTCCTCTGAGCTGTGCGCGTGGGCTCCTGCCACATCGCCTTGGCTCCCTCTGCTGGCCGGCTGAGTCAGGCACTCATCACTGGAATTCCATAGAGACGTATGCTGGCTCTTAAAGAAACAGTGCTCCACCTTCCAGGGGTGGTGCTAAGAGTATTTAAACTGCCTGGACACTAACTCATTTGCCCTTTCGTGGTGACCAGTGCAGTTGGCTTGCGTTTGTGCATTATTTGGTTCATCTGACTACCCGTTCTGGTGCCAACCTTTGGTTTGTCTGACTAGCCGCTCTGTGAACGACCCCAGCTTGGCTGACATTCCTTCTGGTGTGGGCCTGCTGCTCTGGTAGACTAACTCCTCTGTGTATGACCTTGGGCCTGGCTGACTATCCGTCTTGGTGCTGACCTGTGGCTCTGTCTGTCTACCCGCTCTGTGTATGACCCTGGCTAGTTCGATAACCATTCTGGTGAAACCTGTGGCTCTGGTTTACAAATTGCTCTGTGTATATTCCGATTTGTCTACCCACCTTGGTGCTACCTGGGGTTGTCCATTGCACACCCAGCATACCAATGCTCCAGTGGATAACTGGCTGGGTACTCCTGGTGGCTCTGGCAGATGTCTCCTTGTCTCTGTCCATATGCTGGGGTGTTCCGCATAGATCCCGAGAAAGGTAAGGACACCAGTTTGCTTTTGGAGGATGGATCAGTCCCCCATGCTCTGACCCATAGTGCCCTTCTCGCAGTGACTTAAAGAGAAGAGGATCTTGGGGATGACGAACCCCGCTAGAAGCTGATTGGCTGGGAGATGCGCAAGAACTTCCCAGCCAATTGCAGACTTGCAATTTATTTTAAGCCAAGACTGGCATATAAAAAGCCAGTCTCTGTTCAAAATCCAGGCAGTATGACTAAGGAAATGAGGTGGCCTCCGTGCAGCTCAAAATGCCTTCCTCCACCACTGGAGAAGATGGAGGAAGCAAATTAAAGGGATAGTAATGTTTCAAAATAAAAGCAGCTCCAATTAATCTTCATAGTATTTGAGCCATGGAGAGGTGTATGTCAATACTGTCAGAGTTGTAGTTCAAGAGTAATTGAATGATAAAATATCCCCCTCCTGTCCCTTTTTCTCTAGTGTAAGCCACCTCCCCTCAGATGTGGAATCTGGTCTTGAGACCAGACAGCTCACAGCAAGGGACAATCTTCTTACTGTAAAACCCTACCCCCCTTGACAGGTGTTTCCCTTATGCTAATTGAAGATAGTCCCTCTCTGCAAGCCATCTGGACACCACCTTTCTGTTCTGTGGTGAGCAGTGTTACATTAGTAAAAGGGGCGGGTGGGGATACTTTATCATTCAATTACTCTTTAACTACAACTCTGACCGTATTGAAATAACACTCTCCATGGTACAAATACTATGAAGATTAATTGGAGTTGCTTTTATTTTTAAAGCATAACTATCCCTTTAATAACATTTACTGTATAAGGACAATTTTAAAAACATTTTTATTTCATGCAGACTTTAAGATGCCACATATAGTAACCCTTTCAATGCTGGAGGGCTAACCCTATCAAAGGGTTAATGGCTGCATGCTTGTGTTTAATTTTTTGTAAATCAGGATGCCAGATATAAGGAACAACGATAAGCAAAGCAGGTCAGAACATGAAATAGACTAAATCAGTATCACAGGTACAAGTCACTGAGTAATGACCATCCAAGGGCGAGGATATCGGGAAAGCCCAGGGTTTAAGTAGGATGCAACAAGGTGTGGGTGCTTAGCAATGAGTACTAGGTCCCCCTATTAACAAAAAAGAGTTGGACGGATTATGATGGGTACATGGGTGCATGTTTTTAGGCGTTATTGGCTTTGCTATTACCGCCAGTTTTACTAATGATAATAGAATCAAGCCCTGTATTGGTTAATACTCAAATCTGGACATGCCCTTCACCTTTCTTGCTTAATACACAACCACTTGACTGGAAAACTACCAGACTACCTGAGCAGTATGCTGACTCCAGCTCTACACACTATGACCTCCACTCCACTGCTAACAACTCACTGCATATACCACAATATAGGAAAGCAGTAGGACGACCTGCCTCCTCCTTCAGAGCTCCAAAAGCCTGGAATAATCTGCATGAAATAATCAGATGTTATCCCAGTCTAAAATCCTTAAAGGGATAGTAAATTCCATAAAAAAGTGTTGGCAAAATGATAGGTACAATTAAAAAATACATAATGCCCTGATATATATCTCTCAAACCTTTATAGTTTGAGAGATATAAGGAAATAAAGTCCTCCGCTCCCTCTCCTTTCTGTCTAACAAGCTGTAAAGCTGTCAGAGGCAGAATCTGGTCTGGCAACCAGACCGCAGCTCTTAAGAAGCGCTGTCATCGAGATATCTAACTATAAATACTTCAATAGAATAGTCTACAAACCAGGCACCCGTTGTAGAGCATACCAATGAAGTATTTATAGTTAGATATCTCAATGACAGCGCTCCTGAAGAGCCACCGTCTGGTCCCAGAAGCATCAGAAGGGGGAGGGAGCAGGGAACTTTATTTTCTTATATCTCTCAAACCATAAAGGTTTTGAGAGATAGGAATCAAGGCATTATGTATTTTTTAACTGTACCTATCATTCTGCCAACACTTTTTTACGGACATTACTATCCCCTTAAGCTTTTTTATATCTAAAAACTGTAACTATATATATTTTTTATATAAAAAATGATTCTCTTTTTGTGTAAATATGTAATCCTTTATGGAAAACTATCCAGAACATACTTGAAAACGAGAGATTTTTCCTGGGGAAACGTTTTCTAAATAAATTTTGAAATTATATATTATATATAATGTATGTACACACACATATATATATTTTCCCCTTTTATGTTTATATTTATTTTTTTCAGTCAGAGATACAAAAAAAGTCCCTTTATGTTGGCTGTTGATTTATAGATCGGTATAATTGAGTTATTGATTGGTTTTAGACTTTTTTTTTTAACTAAAACACACAATGCAGTGCACGGAATTTAATGCAACATAAAAGTTAACTACAACTTACTGTAATCATGACCCCATACCGTCCCTCAATATGTACACCATCAGAGATGGCCCTAAGAACAATCAATTAAGTTTACAGGACATACCCATTGTAATAAGCGAAATCCTGAAGACTGCGGTGCCCACATAATATAAGGAGGACGCAAAAAGCAATCTTTCAACGTTTCCTTCTTATCCCCCTTCATCACAGCCCTTCTAAATGCATCTTTAAAAAAGTGAAATGATCGCCTCCTGAGATCACAAACAAAACAAGTATTTATTTACAATTCGGCAGTGCATATAGGTAATATTACAAGAATAGGTAGCTGTATTCCACAATCGGTGCAAAACGAACCGTTCTACCGTAGAACCCCCCCCTACAACGAAGCCTACGAAATATGCGCGCGATTTTTGTACGTGCGAACCTCAGTCTTCAAATCTATACTGGTATTTCCGCGTAAACGTCATCCCGTTCGCTATGCGTGCGCGTTTCCGCCCGTTCAGTCATGGCGCCGCCGAACCGCTGGTACTTCTCTCGGGAGCAGCTGGAACATAGCCCGTCCCGCCGTGCCGGACTGGACCCGGACACAGAGCTCTCATACCGGCAGCAGGCGGCAAATCTACTGCAAGATATGGGTCAGCGGCTTAACGTGTATCCTTATCCGGCTCGCAGCCCCGGCCTAGGCAGGAAGAAAGGCCTCAGACGCCGGGGTTGTGTGTGCTCATTAGTATTGGGACCTGATCGCTGGTTTCCAGTGTGAAATGGTTATTTACTATAACCTGATCTCTTGCCAAACATTTCCCACAGCAGCCTTCTACCTCGTCCCTAATCGGGTGGGCAAAGTGAGGCTCTTCAGTGGCGAGACTACAACTACCGTCATGCCCCGCGAGCCAACGGGCTATGATGGGAGTTGTAATGTTGCAACAGTTGGAGATCCCTACGTTGCTAAACCTTGAAATAGATCGATGTGGTTTATAGGTAGTTTAAACGTGTTTCCCTGCAACGTGAATAAATTATTAAGAGTATCGTATTGCAGTAATTCTTTCTGTGCTTCACCACCCAAAGGAAAGGTCGCCTATAATCCTCTCGTATTCTAATGAAACAGTAATTCGTTAGATAATTGTTTTTAAGTCCTTTCTAGTTCAAGCCATAGTAAACAAAAGTGTGTAAACGACTGGCCCTAGTAATTGACCACAAACGGGTTAGTTACAAGCCAATCAGAAATATACTTAAAACTTGGTCAGTCTGTGTCCATCGAGACCTAAAGTAAAAAAAAAAATCACATTCTTTACAAAGGCACGCACAAATGCCGGTACGTTCACACAATAAAAGTGCGAAAACATTGCGTGGTGTCATTTATTCAGTAACATGAATACATATTTCGGTGTACTATGGGTTCTTGTGAAGATTACATGTTCGTTGCAATATTTACTACTTAATTATTAAAATTATAAATTGTGGTAATCTGTATAATTTTTCTACACTTAAAATATGCAGTACTGTTTAAACATGGTCCGTTTTATAACCAGTTTTTAGAAAAAAAGCATTATGATGATCCTCAATAATAGGCTAAGTTCTACTGTAGGTAATAAGACAGTGACTGTTCCTCATAATTTCCCCTTTTTTCCTGTGGATACACCTTTTTAGATTCCAATTAATCTGCTGTATGACCTAACCGGTAATGTCCTATATGCAAATATTGACTGCAGTTTGAAAATATTAGTATGTTCAGACACTAATAATCATCCTGAATGGAATATTTTCTTTGAATGCTGCAAGTCAAAACAGACCAGTAGAGTAGTAAAATATTTGTATATAAATGGTAACAGGTTATTTATGTTTTGTTTTTCAAGGTCTAATATTTGAAATGTTTATTCCTTATATACAGTTATGTTTAAGATCCCAGTGTCACATAGCTGCTTGAGAGGTGTCATTATGAAACTGTTACAAATGCAGTTACATATTACAATTAATTGCTTACAAGCTCCCAGAAATTTCTAAGATACAAAAATGTTCTATGTTAATAATCAGAAAATGACCCCCCCCCCCCCCCCCCCCCAATATCTTGTTTCCTCTTTCCCACTCTCTTATAATTTGGTGCTGAAATGTACTTGGTGGGTTTTGTATTGAAATTACTTCTCCTTAGCATCTATAATACAGATCTCAGCTCACAATCAACACCGCTATTGTGTACATGCATCGCTTCTACATGGTCCAATCCTTTACCCGATTTCACCGTAATGTAAGTGAGCTCCTGTTTGCTGTCTGATATAATCTGGTTTAATTGCTCTTTTCTATATTGACTAAGGAGTGTTTTTTTTTTGTTTTTTTTTGTTTTTTTTAAGAAAACAAACAAACCTGTGTGTGTGTGTGTATGTGTAATATATATATATATAAATAAACACATACATACTAACCAAAGTGATACAACATTGCCTGTAACAATCACACAGCCAAAATGTTAGACACAGGCTTATGTAGTAAGAAGAACATGGAGAAGGGAAAATAGATCTGGGGGGGGGGGGGGGGATAAAAGGCAGAGACATGAAAGTAGATACATTAGAGAGGAGGGCACAATTAATATGGGGACAATAAGACAAAGAAAATAAAGATCCCTACTTCCCTGCTCCAACAGCATGGGTTCCATATAAAGTTGGATATCAGTCTATATTGAGGGCAATAGTGCTGTAACAGAAAAGGTAGGGGGCTCTCTGTTTCTTTGTCTTATTGTCACCATATTGATTTCTCCCTTCTATTCCATGCGTGTCCCTCCTCCAGGCTGTTTATTGCATTGATTAGTAATGTGATGTGTGCCATCTGGCATTCAATGGATTACAGCTGTTAATACTGAGGCACAAAGAAAAAAAAATATATAAATAAATAAAATCAAAATTTCAAGTCATGAGCTACTAGCCAGGCCTGAAAAGTTACTTGCCACCAGTTTCTATGCCTAGCCCCACCCATATCCCTGCCTTTATGGACCCCTAATATCTAATAAAGAGGGATGCTTGGGAGGTAAAGCCCCGTAATATATCTCCTAAAGAGGAACACTTGAGAGGTATGTGCCCTAATATCTCCTAGAGTGGAACACTTGAGAGGTATGTGCCCTAATATCTTCTAAAGTGGGACACTTGGGAGGTACGGACCCCTAATATCTCCTAAAGTGGGACACTTGGGAGGTACGGACCCCTAATATCTCCTAAAGAGGGACACTTGGCAGGCATGGACCCCTAATATCTCCTAAAGAGGGACGCTTGGGAGGCATGGACCCCTAATATCTCCTAAAGAGGGACGCTTGGAAGGTAAAGACCCCTAATATCTCCTAAAGAGGGACGCTTCGGAGGCATAGACCCCTAATATCTCCTAAAGAGGGACACTTGGAAGGTAAAGACCCCTAATATCTCCTAAAGAGGGACACTTGTGAGGTGTAGACCCCTAATATCCCCTAAAGAGGGACACTTGGGAGGTATGTACCCCTAATATATCCTAAAGAGGGACACTTGGGGGGTACAGACCCCTAATATCTCATAAAGAGGGACATGTGATGTGTTGACCCCTAATGTCCCCTAAAGAGGGACACTTGGGAGGTATGTACCCCTAATATATCCTAAAGAGGGACACTTGAGGGGGTACAGACCCCTAATATCTCCTAAAGAGGGACACTTGGGTGGTATGGCTCCCTAATATCTCCTAAAGAGGGACACTTGGGTGGTATGGCTCCCTAATATCTCCTAAAGAGCGACACTTGGGGGTTACAGACCCCTAATATCCCCTAAAGAGGGACACTTGGGAGATATAGACCCCTAATATCTCCTAAAGAGGGACCCTTGGGAGGTATGGACCCCTAATATCTCCTAAAGAGGGACACTTGGGGGGTACAGACCCCTAATATCTCATAAAGAGGGACATGTGATGTGTTGACCCCTAATGTCCCCTAAAGAGGGACACTTGGGAGGTATGTACCCCTAATATATCCTAAAGAGGGACACTTGAGGGGGTACAGACCCCTAATATCTCCTAAAGAGGGACACTTGGGTGGTATGGCTCCCTAATATCTCCTAAAGAGGGACACTTGGGTGGTATGGCTCCCTAATATCTCCTAAAGAGCGACACTTGGGGGTTACAGACCCCTAATATCTCCTAAAGAGGGACCCTTGGGAGGTATGGACCCCTAATATCTCCTAAAGAGGGACACTGGGGAGATATAAAACATAGGGAACAAATGAAAATTCTCATTGATTTGAATTGGGCTTTTAATTCTATGAAGGCTAGAGAGGACTACACGACCGTGCATTGGTACTTTTCCTGCACTCAAAAGGTTAAACCCCAGCGCGCACGCACACAAGTGTTCTGTCCCACTCACGTGTCTCTCCTACACATACAAGGTACCCTAACCATAAACAGATATGCACACAGTCTTAACTACTCTCCCTCCCTGTTTTTTAACCCTTTGGGAGCCAGAGGGGGTATGGAATGCATTCCATTCCATACCCCTCTGGCACTCAGAGGGGTAATCACTACTGCTGCCACCTTGCACTGCATGAAGAGAGGACAGGAAGAGCTAACAGTCACAGAAGAGAGGCAGTAAGACAGCTCTGACCTGAACCCCTCTGTAGATGCATCTTAAACAGATCTTTCTACCCTGTTCATTTCAGTCGCATATTCTCAGTGCTGTGCACTTTTATTTCTTGCCTGACAGATGAACCGATGTGGAATATCAGGAAGTGTAGAGCACTGTCTATTGTGTACACCTATCTGTTTATCTCCTTGTATAACTCAGGCAAGATGTAAAAGGCAGCCCGGTTTGTGTATGTGGGAGAAGAGGAATTCTACTACTTGTAGATTGAAAGAAAAGCTACGTAGGTAACGGAGATGTCTGTTTACACAAACACGGGGCATCTGCTGGAAAGAAAGCTGCCATAGGATTTATTACGCGAGACTGAAGACATTGCTCAGCAGAAAGCATGAGATCATGGGACAGGCTGAGGGTCAGGCTGACAACGGAGCAAGCACGGGCGGCCCGCAGTTCTATTGTAATAATCACAGATCTGGGGATCGATTGCAATGTTCCATAGGGGGACCTTAGAATCTCTCACTTCCATGCCATGCGAGATTCTCAGGTCACCATGGTTGACAGAGACATGGTACTTTTCTTAGCTACCCTTTTGCAGGGGCCTCATATGTGTCAGACTACATGGAGTGGATGTGGAAGTACTGTGTGGCTGTAGTGACAGAGAAGGTGAGACGGCGTAAGTGTCATGGTGAAATGGAAGATTGGAGGGATGAATACACAAAGCGTTGTTAAAGAAGCAGGCAAAGGGTTGTAATTGAAGAAGCAGGTGATGTGGCCAAATAGTTAAGAGGTATATCAGAGGATTAACAGGAAAGTTACAAAAGGGAAGTAATAGGAGAGAAAGCATGGGAAGTTAAGCAAGGTGTACATTTGTAGTCAAATTAAATATATTGTACATGTGGGACAGTGTATAAGAGTATGTGAGGGAAATGTTGATGGCACACTGTAGATGGAATTTTTTTTTTTCCTTGCCACAGGACATACTAAGGGCAGGCAGGGCCATGCCTGTCAGAAACGCACACAGGCTGCATGTCCTGGTGAGGCAGTATGGAGGAGACTGGAATATCTCCTTATTGCTGCCTGTTGTGTGGCTGGCACGGACTGAGAATTCTGGTTAAAAGTCAGTCTTCTCCTTTTATTAATGTATATATATTTATGCAATAGACCTAACACAGTAGTTTTATAAATATATTTTCAACCTGGCAGGTGACATTTAGTATAGATAAGTGTAAGGTTATTCATTTGGACTGTAGAAACATGCTGCATATACACTAAATGAGAAACAACTTTGGGAATTCTCATTAGATAAATATTTAGGAGTACTGATAGACTTCGCAGCAGTGTGCAGTCAGTAAGCTGCGGCAAGAGCAAATAGGGTAGTATCCTGCATAAAGAGAGGTATAGATGGACATGATGCAAATATAATTTTACCTCTATTTAAATCCTTGGTAAGGCCTCATCTAGAATATGGAGTACAGTTTTGGGCACCAGTTCTTAAAAGAGAGACTAGCCAAACTGGGCTTGTTTACATTAGAGAAGAGTTTTCTAAAGGGTAATATGATTACCATTTACAAATATATTGGAGGTCAATACAAAGAACTCTCTAAGGAACTATTTAATCAAAGAGCTGAGCAAAGAAAAGAGGTCATCCAATAAGACTAGAGGAATGACGTTTTGACTAAAACAAAGGCAGTGTTTCTTTTTTTTTTTACAGTAAGGGAGGTGAAGCTATGGAATTCATTGCCTCTGGATGCTGTGCTTGCAGATACTGTAACTGATTTAAAAAAAGTAATGGAAACCTATCTAGCACACAACAATATTGAACATTGTGACAGCTGGCTTCAAAACATATAGGTGGTTGATCCAGAGAACTATCTGACTTCCATTTGGAGTCTGGAAGGAATTTGTTACCCACTTGGAACTTCATTGGAAATAGGTTACATTTTTTTTTTTTTTTTTTTTGCCTTCCTCTGGATCAACAGGGGTGATTAGGCATTGGGCTGAACTTGATGGACGCGTATCTTTTTTTCCAACCTCATCAACTGTTACTATGTTACTCCCACTTCCCATGTTATCACCTACAAACATGCAGTCCTACCATATTCTGCTCATGACCAAATGAGGGCACACATCTGAAATGTACATGTCCTTACAAGAGGTCTTCACATCTATGATTTAAAGCGGAACTACCTCCTGAACACAACTTTAGCTTAAATAACTCCCCATCTTAGCAACTAGCTGCTTAGTAGCGCTAGTTGCCAGAATTTTTACCTTGACAAATAGATTTAGCGTTTGTTCCCGGGCTGACAGCATCACGGAACGCAGGCATCTTGACATAATGACGTCCGCGCTCCGGCCCTATCAGTCCCTTTTGGAGCCAGATGGCTTCTAACAACGCCTATTAGACCTGGCTGGGACTGACAGCGCAGACGTCATTATGGCAAGATGTCCGCGTTCCGTGATGCTGTCAGCCCGAGAAGAAAGGTTAAATTTATTTGTCAAGGTAATAATTCTGGTGACTAGTGCTACTAAGCAGCTAATCGCCAGATGGGGAGTTATTTAAGCTAAAGCTTTGTGGTAGTTCCGCTTTAACATGTCTCGTGTGCTGTGCAGCAGGCTGCAAACCAATGCATTACTCTCCTCTGTGTCACTTAAAAGGATTAAAGATGCTACTGGCCAGGTGACAAACACTCTCCAAAGTCTTCAATTTAAGCACTGCATACTATTAACCCTTTGAGTGCCAGAGGGGTACGCAATGCATTTCTCTGCAATGCGTTGCGTACCCCTCTGGCACTCAAAGGGTTAATTGCCTCCTGCTTATGCAAGCGCTGTATCATTTACAATGCAGAGTTCCACCTAGTAAGGACTTCCCATTTTAATGTGTTCTTTACGATCTTGCACGGAACACAATGCAAAGAAATAATGGACCATCTAAAATGTGCACATTTTGCAGGTGACCTTAGCATTTCTTTCACGGCTTGGAGTTCTAAGAGGAGTTGATTAACAATTAGATTGAGTACATGGGCAAAAGCAGTTTTATTGGAACAACGGTCAGCATACACAGATACATAGTTCAAGGAGTGGGGGAGAAGCCATTCTTCTGTGATCTGCTGTAATTAAATATATATGTAGCCTTATGGGATTGTTTCTTGAGGCTCTGCATGCATCAAGCTGAAAACACAAAAAGGGAGTGGATTGCAGCAGTAACAAGAAAAAGACACTAATAGTCTAGGTGTACTCAAAGGCAAAAAATGCAATGAAAATAGAGAAATTTTGCTTACCGTTATTTCCTTTTCTTCTGTGTATCTCCACGTCACTTGACACCAATGGGATTACTTCCTGCCTCCAGCTGGTAGGACCACGAAAATATTTAAAATAGACTCCTCCCCCAACCTCTTCAGTTATACCTTTGTCCAAGCTGAAACCATACATAAGAACATAATAAGGTTAAGGGCGGGTGTGACGTGGAGATACACAGAAGAAAAGGAAATAACGGTAAGCAAAATTTCTCTATTTCTTTTGTGTACTCCCCGTCACTTGACACCAGTGGGAACTTCCCAAGCCAAACAATAAGGGAGGGAAATCCACATCCACATATAACAAAACTGTAACATATTCAGCAGTAAATAATGAAAAAGAAGGAGTGAGTAATCTTACCCCGCTAATGAGGGATTACTGCTTGCAGAATTCCTCTTCCAAATTTTGCATCCGCGGAAGCCTCTATATCCAACCTATAGTGTTTACATAAGTCTTACATAAGCCTTCATAAGTCTTCAGCAGAGGCATTGGCTCTTAAAGCCCATGAAGTGGCTACAGCTCTGGTAGAATGAGCTTTCAGTTTAAGGGGCGGATCCAACTTAGCCTCAACGTAAGCAGAGATAATGCACTGCCTAATGCATCTGGCAATAGATAGTTTGGATGCAGCAAAACCCTTTCTTTTCCCACAGTATTGAACAAAAAGGGTGTCAGATTTCCTAAAGTCTGCCGTTCTCTGAAGGTAAGTTGAAAGACACCTAACTAGATCTAATGATTGTAATCTTACTTCTTTCTCCCCCTTTGGGGAAGAACAAAAAGAGGGAAGAATGATTTCTTGATTCTGACTGAGTTCAGAAGCTACTTTTCCCCCTAAGCACCACTTTATCCAGGTGGAAGGATAAATAAGGAGACTGTCAGGAAAGGGACTGTAACTCATTAACTCTTTTGGCAGAGGTGATGGCTGTAAGAAAAATTGTCTTCCAGGTTAAATGCTCTAAGGATATTGTATCAATAGGTTCAAATAGTGGAGAATCAACCAGTTGCGTCAGAACCACATTTAGATCCCAAGCCGGAACTATCTCCCTGAGTCTTGGACGAATTCTTTCTATTGCTCTGACAAATCTTCTTATTAGGGCATCCTCAGCCCAGTGTTTAGACATAACTGCTGAAATGGCAGAGATCTGAACCTTCAGAGAGGCTGGGCTTAGCCCCATATCAAAAACGTTCTGCAAGAAATCCAAAATTATTGGGGCATTTACCTGATCCTTACAGATCTTATTCTTGATACACCAGGCTCTAAAGATTTTCCATACTCTATCATAGATCTTAAGAGTTGATTTCTTTCTGCCTGAAAGAATAGTATCTGCTACCTTGTTAGAGATTCCCTGGGCTAATAGAGCTTGCCGCTCAATCTCCAAGCTGTTAGACGGAAACATTTTGGATGTGGATGAAGCAGAGGCCCCTGCATCAACAGATCTTCTCTCTCTGGCAGAGTCCATGAATTCTGACTGGACATCCTGACCAGGTCTTAGTACCAAGTGCGCCTTGGCCATTTTGGGGCTATCATTATGACCTCCGCTTATTCCAGCCTCACCTTCCTCAGGACCTCTCTGATTAATGGAATAGGCGGAAAGATGTAGGCTAGGGAGAAATTCCAGGAATGCCTCAAGGCATCCTGGCCTAGGGCCGAGTTTGTCTTCCATCTTGTGAAGAACTGGCGACATTTGCAATTCTCTGGGCTTGCCATGAGATCCACTACAGGGGCTCCCATCCTTTTGGTAATTTGAATGAAGACTTCTTGATTCAGGGACCATTCTCCTGGATGAATTCTTTTTCTGCTCAGGTAATCTGCCTGGACATTTTGTATCCCTGATATGTGGGAAGCAGTGATTGCTGATAAGTTTCTTTCTGCCCACTTGAATATGCTGGTCAGCTCCTTGTTTAGGGCTATACTCCTTGTTGCCCCTTGGTTTTTTACATACAGGACCGCTGTCATGTTGTCTGACCTGATGTGAACCTCCGAGTTTTGCAGATGGTGCTTGAAACTTAGGAGTGCGTATTTTATTGCTCTGAGCTCTAGCACATTTATGTGCAGGGATTTTTCTTCTTTTGACCATAATCCCTGGGCTGATCTTGAAGCCCAGACTGCTCCCCAGCCTAGAGAACTGGCATCTGTAGTGATGATGTTCCATATCGGTTCTGCTAGTGATGTTCCTTTTTGCAGGTTTTTTTCCCTTGTCCACCATAACAACTCTTGGCGAACCTCTGGGGCTAGTTTGATTCTCTGTAGAGGGTTTTGATGGTGTCTGTCCCAATACTTCAGGAAGTAGCACTGAAGATGCCTTGCATGAAACCTGGCCCAGGGCACAACCTGTGTAGCTGACATCATAATTCCCAGACACCTCATGAAAATGTGGGCAATATGGCTCTTCTTTTTCCTGAAATTTTTCACATTTTTTACTATGTTTCTGACCCTGTCTTCGGTTAAGGTTATTAACGGCACTAGAGTCCTGAATCTCATGCCTATGAAGACCAGGTCCTGTGTTGGAGATAGATGGCTCTTCTGCCTGTTTATTACCCAACCCAGGCTTGAAAGATGTTCCAATACTATCTTTGTGTTGATAGCTGCCTGATTTTCTGACTGGGATACTAATAACAGGTCGTCTAAATAAGGAATGACCAGGATCCCCTTCTGCCTTATTGGTTCCAAGGCAGCTGCTAAAACCTTTGTGAACACTCTGGGGGCCGTGGAGAGACCGAAAGGAAGAACCCAGAACTGAAAATGCTGATCCTCCAGAGCAAACCTTAGATACTTTCGATAATCCCTTCTTATCTGAATATGAAAATAAGCATCTTGAAGATCTATTTTGGAGAGGAAACTGCCAGGGAGAACCGACCTTATCACGGAATTTACTGATTCCATCTTGAACTTTCTTATTTCTAGGCATGAATTGACTGCCTTCAGATCCAGGATGGTTCTGATTGAACCTGAAGGCTTTGGAACCAAGAACAGGATGGAATAAATTCCCGTGAACCTCTGACTTGCTGGAACCGGCTGAATAGCTCTTTTCTCTAGAAGGGATTGGATTTCCAGAAACAGAAGCCTTTTCTTCCTGGGACTGGAAGGAATCTTTGAACTTAAAAATCTGTGGATTTTTGGGGTCTGTATGAAGGGGAGCGGATATCCAATTTCCAGAATTTGGTGGACCCAACGGTCTGAAGACTCCCATTGGTCCCGAAAGAAATGCAGGTGACCCCCTACCTGCTCTGGAAATGGCCTCCGCTGACCTTCACAACTCTTTTTTTAAATTGCCTCTTGGGGAAATCCTTCCTGTACGTTACTCTAGATGAATGATAAGAGGATTGTCTTTTTTGATCAAACTGTCGACCTTGATACCTTTTGGAATCACGAAAGGAATAGGATTTATTCCTATATGCCGCTGCTCTAGGAGGGGATCTTTTCCTTCTTTCCTGAGGGAGAAAAGCTCTTTCCTCCTGATAGTTTCTTAACTATATCTACAAGTTGCTCACCGAACGACATATCTCCTTTAAAGGGAAGGTTGACTAATTTGGATTTGGAGGAGACATCCGCGCCCCAGGGCCTAAGCCATAGAGCCCTTCTAGAAGGAATAGAAAGAGCTGAAGTTCTTGCCCCCAGTTTAACCGAATCTAGAGAGGCGTCACAGACAAAATTATTAGCCTCTTTAATAGCAGCTACTTCTCTGGCTAGCCTAGATCTCGATACCCCTGATTCAATATTTTCTTCTAGATTTGTAAGCCAAATCCTCATGGCCCTGGAAACACAAGCCAAGGCGGTGGCGATCTGAATGTTGCTACCAATGAGGGTATACTGCCTCTTATGGGAAGACTCCAGTTTTCTATCCATAGCATCCTTAAGGGACGAACCATCCTCTAATGGTATGGTGGTATGCTTGGCTAATCTGGAGACAGCTGCATCGACCTTTGGTGGAGATGTCCAAGTTTTAGTTTGGGCTTGATCAAACGGATACATTTTTCCAAATCTTTTAGTGACCGAAGCTCTCTTATCTATCTTCTGCCATTCGTCTGCCACAATATCTGTGATAGACTGATGAACTGGAAAGGTAAGAGCTGGTTTCTTAGAACCTACAAAAGCTGCATCCATGATGCCTAACTCTTTCTGTTCTTCTACTAATCCTAGCGACTTACGCATAGATTTTAAAAAGGCATCAATTTTATCCAGAGCAAATTCACCCGAATTCTCAATTATTTCACCTTCTTCTTCCTCAGAAAATGATTCAGAGTCTCCTTGACTGTTCTTGTCCTCACTTTCCAAAACCCCAGGGAATGAGGGACCCTCACCTGGATCCTCTAACCTCTGCTTTTTTTGAGGGGTTTAAGGAGTCTTGGATAGCTGAGAAGGTCTCTTGCATTGAGACCTTCATCCAGGAGAGGAAATCCTGAAATTGACCTGGCATTTCCTGCAGGGCCATTTTCTTCAAGCAATCCTGACAAAATTTTGAGGAGTCAGCAACTGGAAGCTTTTTATCACAGTTGGCACAAGATTTCACTTTTTGGGATTTTTCCTCCTTAGGGGGACCTGCCTCAGCCTTGTCCTTGCCAGAGGAGGGCTTACTAGCAGACATGGTCTAAAACTTAACCTTTATTAAAAAATATTCTAAAAACTGACCATTAAACAAATAAGAAAAGGGTAATCCTACCTGAAGGTGCAGCATGCTCCTTATATTCGGCGTGCGTTCCATAGCTGAACCGCCCATGTGACCCAGTGGAATCCTGAAGACTCCGTCCACAGCCACCACTTGCCTTCCGACCCCCTGCGCACAGCGTGCGGCTCACTCTGGAACGCAGCGTGCCTGCAGAACTTCCTCAACCCGGGCTTCCTGCCGACAACCAGAAAAAGTATTACCAGGCGTCACTCCTGTGCTGGCCGTGCAACAGGAGGAGGACCGCCTACAGAAGGGAATCTGAAACTTGCCAGAGTCATCCTGGCACTGAACGCAGCAATCCGGATGTCCTTGCCGCGTGGAGCCACATCACACCGGCCGTTTACAAATTCCGGTACGCTGCAGTAGATTTTTTGTCTATATTCTTTTTTTTTTTTTTACAATTGCCGCTTCTCCGAATCTTTTAAGCTGAAAACAACGGAGGCACTAACCTCCTGTCCTCCCATCTGCTAGGACCAGAAAAAACTAAAGAGGTTGGGGGAGGAGTCTATTTTAAATATTTTTGTGGTCCTACCAGCTGGAGGCAGGAAGTAATCCCATTGGTGTCAAGTGACGGGGTGTACACAGAAGAAAACAGAAATGGAGAGTCGTGGGGTATATAGAACCAGATGACTACCCCAAAGCAAATACAAGGAGGCACACTCAAGGTATGATGAGATCAATTAATTTTATTGAATACACAAAAATATAGGCAGATTAAAAACAGTAAAGGCAAGCCCTAGTATATAATGATGTAATATAGCCCCATAAATGTAGAAGACCTGGTGAGAATATACTATGTGCAAACTATGATGTGCAGAAAGATCATTTCATACCTTGAGTGTGCCTCCTTGTATTTGGCTCTTTCTTTGGGGTAATTGTTGGTTCTCTATACTCTACAGCTCTCCATTTCCGTTTTTCACTGCATGCATAAAGTGACATGCCAGTGGTACACCACCCTGCTGCTGGAATTTACTACTAGTGTAAGAGGCATCACTGATGTCCTGCTACTATTTGCTGTTGCCCACTGATAGAAGACACAATACAGGTGAACAGTGTCCTTTTCATATAAGACTGTTCTCTTGTCAGCATACCTAGGGTCAATAAAACCAGTCCTTTGCCCACAACACTGACCACCTGCTTATAAAAATTCTGCCACAGTTGGAAAATAACAGCAGCTTGAGATATGCCAGCAGGGTGCAACATATGATATTAGTTCTTCAAATCCTCTGTCTTTTACAACATGTCAGCAGCCAACATTTTGGCAAGTTTGCCATTTCGCAGGTGTACTTTTTTGTATTATTTTTGACTTCTTTTAAAGTAATCAGTATGGTTTGCCAGCACACAGAAAAACTGTGTAATTTAATTGCTTTAACATGAATAGTGGTGGAGAGTGTGACATTTATGGGGTCTCTATGAACCTTGTAATCTCCAATTAAATAATTATCTTCAGTGCTTTCCATTAGCAAAACTGTAGGCCATATAGGTGTTATTGTTACTGAGGAAAATGCCCTCCTCTGACACGTCTAAAACTCTACTATGTCCCCCTCAGCTTAGCCTTTTAGGACTATTTATAGTTGTCTGATGGGCTGCAAGTGTCTCCTCATTTGATGTGTAGTTGTGCTTCAGGTGGTATCTCAATGAAGTTGTACCTAGATATGATTACCCCTGCTTTCTTAAAGAGCAATAGGTTTAGCTTTTGGATTGGTGGTGAAGTATCTCCAGATGTTGTAGTAGTAGGCAGCAGAGGAGCTACACCTTGAACAGTAGCACTCTTAGCTAGGGTTGTTTGTTTACACCCGTGTTGCTTCTTAATCAATAAGTGAGTGTGACTCGATGGAGACTGATGATTATAGAGGATGATGATCATGTATTTTTAGGAATGTTTACTTGTCCAAAATTTGCAGTTAACTGTAATAGCTTATACAAGGGTATATTGCTGCTTTTTTGTTGTGGAAGTGTGAGCCTTTTCCTTTCAGAATCCGCAAATATTTCATCATATCATTATCGCTTTCTACTTGGTCTGTATTAGAAGGAGAGGAGGAGCATGGATGTGCATATTCTAAATAAAATTATATTGCTACTGGAGTAAAGTTTCAGGTCACTTTTACAAACAGACTCCACAGGAAAATCAAGATTAACACTTACTGCACAAGCTACAGTAGCCATATCTGTGTGTCTTTGTTTATTATTTATTTTTTTAATAAATACATTACTACAGCCAACATGTCCATGTGCTCCTAGTCTCTTTCCCTTGCCCCTACCATGTTTGGTGGACATGATATTAGTGCTTATTTTTACTGTAAGGTGTACGACAGAGCTGTTTGCAGTATCTGGTTAGCTGCACCATTACTATATGCTTGTCACTCTTTTCAGTGAAACAATAAATAAAAAAAAAAAAAAAAAAAAGCATAAGAACTGCACTTTTCACAGTAATTACCAGAGAGGGTAGGAAGTGTCATTTTTTGTATGTTTCACTTATGTGGTTATAATTTTTACCTAGCTTCAATAATGTTAAGTAACATTTTTATTTTTCCATTCATCTTATGTCCATGAGATGGAGCTATCTGAATTAATATTCAAAATACTTTTCTGTCTTGACCAGACAATGAAGCAATGTAGAAAAGCCTGCCTCTGCAGCATACAGAGCTGCGGAAAGACTGCAACATCGTATAAATACTGTTTTTCACAGTCTCTGACTGAAAGCTCTCTGGAAACAGTGAGCTGTGTCAGGAACATAAGTATAAAAATAGGTGAAACATTATGCAATTTAACTTTACATATATGTAAAGTCGAAAGAAAGACCTAGTCATTTATCCATACTTCAGGACAGGTGTGGGAGACAGGGTTATAGAAGAAGCTAGGGTACACCAATACAGCACATTTTGGTACTTTGGATGAAAATAAAAAGTTGTTGGCACATTCTTGCATTTTGAGCTGTATTTCATCTTTGCCTTCACTTTGTGTTAGTGTTACAGAATCCATGAGAAGTGCTCATCACTTTGTATTTGTCCCCCTCAGTCTGTAGCTCCTGCTGCACTCTTCTTGGCAGCAAAGGTCGAAGAACAACCTCGGAAATTGGAGCATGTTATCAAAGTTGCTCATGCATGTTTGAACACCCAAGATCCCACGATTGACACCAGAAGTGAGGTAGGTTTGAAAAGTGGAGGTGAACATGCAACAGTTTACTGCTAAGGTTTTATTGCAAGAACAGTAACTGTTGTACTGGATCCTGTAGTCACAGAGAAAGAAATGCTCAGAAGAGTCTCAAGTTAAAATGAAGATCTGGTCATATGGTATTAAGAGTATTGACCAACATGGTGAAATGAGAATCCACCTGGTTATCAGAAATATATGTCCAGATGATTACATATATAGTACTGTGCAAAAGTTTTAGGCAGATGTGAAAAAATGCTGTAAAGTAAGAATGCTTTCAAAAATAGATGTGATAATAGTTTATTTTTTTATCAAATAACAAAATGCAAAGTGAGTGAACAGAAGAAAAATCTAAATCAGATCTGTCACAGGTGAGGGCTATAGGCCTGGCTGACACAGTGGGGAGAGTGTAGGAGTGAAAGGGTTAACAACACCAGGTCCCTGGTTACCTGTTACTATTCCTAGCAACCACCAAATTAACCCCTGAAATCCCTCCTGTACTATCACCCCAGTACTATAATTTTCTGCCACCACCAAGACTGTATATCTGGGCATCTTAGGTTACTCCAGAAACAACAGAATTACAGTATAAGAGTGATCACCTTAACGCCCGTTGCATTAAGGACTGGTGACGGGCATAGCACGTCATGTACATTTTACTTACAGCAATCCGCCAGGAGCGCTGTAAGTAAAAATGGGGAGTGAAATTGACCGCTCCAAGACTGGAGCAGTCTCTATCAGTCCCCAGCATGGCGTGCCGGTACGTGTCACAGGTCCCATGTACCGGTGCATTGGAAACTGCAAAGTGATCCTTAAGGGAAGGTTACTTCCCAGGACTGTGGACGTTAAGGGGCTAATAATCAGACATATAGAATTAACCCTTTAGTAACGCATTCTAACTGAGCTTTCTTCAGAGTAGTGAGTTCCTATTAGAGAACAAAGACCAGAGCTGATTAATTGAACATTTAATCCAAAAATGATTTCACAGTGCTGTGTACAAAAATACAGAAATAAAGGACATACAGAAATAAAGATTACACATTGGCAAAACAGTCAATAAAATAAAATGGGAGAAACACAAGAAATCCCTACATACAATTACCGATACGAGTCCTTGTGGGATCTTCAGATGGTAAAAGTGCTCCTTTTAGTTGTTAAAAAGAAATTCACCCACATTAAAAAGATTTCAAAGTTGCTTCTAAGAGGCCAGAACCCCTGGGTGTTACCTGGGAGGATCAGAGGTTTGGCCTGACAGTTTACAGGCCATTTAATCAGACCTGTCAGGGACGCTACTGCAGAGTTTAACCTGAAAAGACACAAGGCTTCCCAAAACCTGCAATTTACAGCACACCTCCATAATGTTATCATAATCACATTCCTCATATTTGTGTGAATATCTGGACACCAAATATGCTGGATTTATTTGGTTGCAGAGTGGTCACTCTTGTAATTCATAGCAGGAACACCCCCCCCCCCCCCCCCCCCCGGGCAAGTTTGGTACCCACCAAAAGAATAAAACCCTGGGCATTCTAAATATACATTTGTATTGAACCTTTTTACAATATATACACATGTTCTCCCTATTTGATATTATGTAACTGTCCCAAGGATAACCCATCTCAGAGCAGATGTCATATATTTTATGACACCCTAAATCCAGCTCTGATGATGTTATGTGCTCCTTCAATTTATGACCTAGGACTGGTGCACTTTGAAAGGCTACACCAAAATACACATTACAAACTAAACTAACAAATTACACACACCAGAGGCCTGGAAAGGCCAAATCATGCCTTGGCATCACAAAATCAATATTTGGTGTGACCACTACCCTTTTCCTTAGGCAGCTTCAGTTGCTTCTCTCGTTTCATGTAATCCCAGACAGACTCGATGATGTTGAGATCAGGGCTCTGTGGGGGCCATACCATCACTTCCAGGACTCATTGTTCTTCTTTACACTGATTATAGTTCTTAATGACTTTGGCCGTTGTCATGACTCAGAATAAATTTGGGGCCAGATGCCACCCTGATGGTATTGCATGATTGTACCTCTCCCCAGCCCTTTGGCGAACAAACTACCTTCTGCTACAGCCAGATATTTCAAATTTTGACTCATCAGTCCAAAGCACCTGCTGCCAATTTTCTGCACCCCAGTTTCTGTGTTTTCTTGCATAGTTGAGTCACTTGTTATTGCTTTCACGTTGGAGGTATGCCTTTTTGACCTCAAGTCTTTCATGAAGACCACTTCTGACCAGACATGTCCGGACTGTTATCTGCCAATTCTGAGCTGATGGCACTGCTGGGCATCTTCCGATTGTGAAAGGAAGTAAGCATGATGTGTCTTTCGTCTGCTGCACTAAATTTTCTTGGCCGATCATCATGTCTGTGGTGCTCAGTGTTGCCCGTTTCTTTGTGCTTCTTAAAAAACTTTTGGACAGCATATCTGGAAACCCCTGTCTGCCTTGAAATTTCTGTCTTGGAGAGACCTTGCTGATACAGTATAACTACCTTGTGTCTTGTTGCTGTACTCAGTCTTGCCATGGTGTATGACTTTTGACATTAAACTGTCTTCAGCAACCTCACTTTGTTAGCTAAGTTTAGCTGTTCCTTACCGGGGTTTATTCCCCTTACATAGCTGTTTCGGTTAATGATTGTATTTCAACTTACATATTAAACTGATGATTGTTAGCACCTGTTTGGTATAACTGTTTAATCATACACCGGACTATATGCCTACAAAATCCCTGACTTTGTGGAAGTGTACCTAGAATTGATACTGTTTTGGAGGCAAAGGGTGGTCACACCAAATATTGATTTGATTTAGATTTTTCTTTCTTTCACTCACTTTTGCATTTTGTTAATTGTTAAAAATAAACTATTATCATGTCTATGTTTGAAAGCATTCTTACTTTAATGGCATTTTTTCACACCTGCCTTAGACATTTGCACAGTACTATATATGTAACCACACACTGCACTAAGCCTCTTAGTATCCAGGAGGTCATCATTAATTATAATTAATTTCTCTACTTACAGCTAGGGATGATAGAAATTGTAGTCATGACCAGCTTGGGGGCCTCTAGTTGGCCATCCCTGAGCTAAACATTTGACATTTATTGAACATTTTTTTTAACTTAAACAGTAACTATCATGAGAAAAAAACATTACAGAAAAACAAAAATGAAAAGAGCAGTGCAGCTGTTAATTTCTCTGGGAGCAGCAGCATTGTAAGTATGCTTCCCACCATATGAAGTCGTCTCCAGGCCTCATGACACAACTCCTGCAAGAGTTAAAGCTGACAGTTGTAGTCTCATTATTTTTAGCACCGCAGGTGCGTTGGTGTCATTTCAGCCATAAAGGAATCATCTACTGTCACTGTGGAGAAGCCTTGTAGAGGAAAGCTGCACATTGATGGTTGTATGTACATAATGCTACTTCCAACTCTGAGTATCAGCAATTAATTATTAACCCTTTGAGTGCCTGCGGGGATACACAGCACATTGTTGAGCACTGAAAAGGTCAAAAGACAGATTTAACCTATTTAAAGTGATAGTAATGGCTAAAAAAACGTTTTTGCATTTAGAAGAGCTTAAAAAGCTGATCTAAATGCAAAAAAACGTATCTCTCAAACCGCTATGGTTTAAGAGATACGGGCGTTCAAAGTTTGATTTCTCCTACTGACAGCTGTAAAGCTGTCAGCAGGAGATCCGTGTCGGTCGACACGGTGGCGCTTGAGAAGTGCCGGGATCTTGTTACTTACACGGAATCCCTTCATTGGAATGCTCTAAAACGTGTGCCTGAAAACTAGGCACACGTTTTAGACCATTCCAATGAAGGGATTCCATGTAAGTAACGAGATCCCGGCACTTCTCAAGCGCCACTGTGTCGACCGACACGAATCTCCTGCTGGCAGATTTACAGCTGTCAGTAGGAGAAATCAAACTTTAAACGCCTGTATCTCTTAAACCATAGCAGTTTGAGAGATATGGTTTTTTGCATTTAGATCAGCTTTTTAAGCTCTTCTAAATGCAAAAACGTTTTTTTTTAGACATTACTAACACTTTAAAACTTTTTTTGTTTTGTTATGGTGCCCTTTCAGCATATATTCTGATTACATTTTGGGCCTTAGTCACAAAAAAGAAGAGCAGCAATTCTCCCCCATGGCAGAGCTGGCTTGCACCAGAATTGCTTTTCTGTTCTTTTGTGAATAAGGCCTTTATACTTTGCAACATTATATAAATATGCATTTAACACTGAGGTTTTCCATCAGAAAAACCACAGTAATCCATCAACACAGTATTTGTGTGCATTTAATAACCTTGAAAAATGATCAGTGAAATCATTGAAGTTTTCTGTACTTTACCTTGCTATATGACATACTAACCGAATTGTCCAGTGTATGGTTTTCTCTATTTCATGTTCTATTCATAGTAATTAAACTAGCTACTTGAACACCTTTCAGAAGACCTTGTAACACTCTTTTGTGCTTGAAAGCATGTAGTCTAACTTTACTGACAGAATGATAAGTCACTGAAGACACCAGTGTTGGGATTAAGGGCTTTATGTATAAAATGGAGCATTCTGGAGCAAACCAGCTACACCACAGGGAACAAATACAAATTGCCATTGATTTAAATGGGGATTTTAATTCCTTGAATGCTAGAGATGTCTCCGTTACATTGCTCTGAACACCTAGCATACAAGTGGTTAAAAGCCACATTTAAATCAATGGAGATTTGAGGGTGTTTACCCTACAATGCAGCTGATTGACCAAGCTTTACATTAAATACAGACGAGACATACATAAATGATCAAATAGCATTTTCTGGAGGTAAAGAATTGACTTTACTAACCAGTGGCATTTGTTATAGGACGCTTCCTATCTATCTTTTGTTTCCTGATTGTAGTATATAACATTTTCTGTTTATTTTGTTGAGGTTGTGGTTCTTTAGCCAGCAGCATTGGTATCTGTAGAAGTTTGTCAGTCTAAAGGCCTGTTCAAATATGTCTCTTGTCTAAATTTGCTAGATTAGTAAGAGGTATAATTGGTCTTAACAACAGGGAATCAGATGGTATATGCAACATTGTCCTGTTGATCCAAAGGGAGGCTAAACGTCATCATATATTTTTTTTTAATGTCTAAATTTTTTCCTTTTTGTTGATGTGTTGCAGATTTGCCAACTGGGTTTGGTTCTGCTCATTGTAGCATTAATACATAAATTTATCCTCGGGGGTAATAAAACACTCCAAAGCTTTGTATAAAGGGTGTACTGCTGGAATTGGCCATTATGAAAAACACGTCATGCAGAACCATATCCAATTGGTGGCCCTGTAACTAGACCCTGGTTATTTTAAGACATTGTGCATCCTAGTAAGTAATTTGCCTGTCCTTTCAACAACAGGCATACCTGCAGCAAGCCCAAGACCTGGTCATTCTTGAAAGCATTATACTGCAGACCCTGGGTAAGTCTTCCAAAACAGCTGAAAATGGGGAAGCCTGGGAAGCCTTAACATGTTCATAGCTGTGGAGCAAGACTGACCTGGAGGAAGAGTCTGCAGAATAAGACTGTGCTGTTGGATAATAATATTGATGCTGAAGACTTAATAATTCAGTTGTGCTGCTATGTATAATCCTTTGATTCCAAAGGGTTTACTTCTTGTTACACTGCCAGAATTGGCTTACCCTCAGATTATCCATTATGGAGGCCAGTAAGTCACTAAAAGGGTAGAGTGATGGTAATGCAATTTTGCAAGAGAACTGTTGTTTGTGAAACGCTTCATGTTTTTGTGTGGCATTAAGTTGTTTGGAAGTCTGGCATAATATAAACAAGGGATTGAAAAGTGTTTTTTAGGCAGTATGGTTAGCGAATTGAGGGCTTTTTATTTTTGCACGTTGCTATCCAGTTACTCCAGGTTTACTTGGTTTTCCCTAGAGGTGGCACATATTTGTTATAGAAAGTGGCAGCTAACAACTGTATTTCTTTTTTTTTCTTTTTTTTTCTTTTTTTTTTCAGGGTTTGAGATCACTATTGACCATCCGCACACACATGTGGTGAAGTGCACGCAGCTAGTACGAGGTAAGACCTGTATTCAGTCACTGCTTGTTCACACACAACTACTGTGTATTATCCATACAACTGTTTCAACCACCTAGGTCAGTGATGGCGAACCTATGGCACGGGTGCCACCCCTGGCACTCCGAGTACTGTTTTGTGACACACGGCCATGGCATTAAAAATAATTTATGTGACTTTAAAGGTTAAACCACTGAGCAAGGCATTGGAACATGGGCAGTTACCAAGGCCCTTGAAGACTGAAATTGGACAGCCCTTCTCTAAGGCTCAATGGGCCATATTTATAATAATAAGAACTGTAGTTATTCAGGAGTAAACCAACTGCACCATAGGGGACAAATAAAAATTAATGTTACATTAAATTGGGCTTTTAACCTATTGAATCTACAGAGGTCAGGGAAGGGGTTAAAAATCTCCATGTGCAAGGGGATTTATGAAGTTTTGTTTGTCCCCTACGGTGCAGTTGATTAACTCCAGAATAACTCCAGTTTGCTTTTATAATATGGGCTGTTACTAAGCTCACGTTTTGCATGCACTGGAAATGAAGAGGAAAAGTTGCCCATGTAAACTTACTGTTAAAGTTATGATGCTGCAATGTGAAGGACCAGTTCTGTTTTTCGTTACACAAGAGCGATACTTTTCCCCCTACTTTGTGTATGTGATGGTCTTTCCATCTTATTGAGAGTATTGTGTGAAGCAAATCCATCCCCATCTATGGTCCAATTTTTCCACACTCATGAAATAGGTGTAATAGCCAGAAACACTCCATAGTTTGTTTTTATTTTTATCACACCAGAGTTATTACTTTGCCCAAAACAATGAAGAGGAGTTGGTAGTGTTGCTGGAAAGGTATATTGAACTGAAAACTTCCTTTGTCCAAAGTCGTGTTTTTCTCAGGTCTACGCAGCTGTATTTATCAAGGCAAAACCAGAGCAAATCTGGGGCAACATCCTGATGTAAGAGCAATCATCATAGTAATGGAGTGTTTTATATTCCTCACACTTTTTGCACATTGCTCCAGGTTCTCTTCTTAAAGGGATAGTAATACTTAATTTTAACTTTATTTTATTTTGTAGGCATTAAAAAAACATGAAGAACGATATAAGTCTTATCTCTCAAACCTTTATGGTTTAAGAGATATTCACAAGCAAAGTTTCCCCCTCCCGCCCCTTTTTCCTAGTGTAAGCCATCTCTTCTCAGATGTGAATCTGGTTGTAAGACCAGACAGATAACAGAAGGGGACAATCTTCTTTGTATGAAAACAATGAAAGCCCTCCCCCCTTGACAAGTTTTTCAGCTTTTTCCCTTATCTTAATTGAAGATTGTCCCTCTCTGCAGTCTACCTGGGCACCTTCCTTCTGATCTAGCTGAACAGGGGGGGGGGATACTTTGCTTGTGAATATCTCTTAAACCATAAACGTTTGAGAGATAAGACTTATATCGTTCTTCATGTTTTTTTAATGCCAACAAAATAAAATAAAGATAAAACAAAGTATTACTATCCCTTTAAATGTGGATTTCAGGTCAAACATTAAAGTTGATATAATTGCTTGAACGGTATTGTTAAGTCTGAGTCTCCTTTGACTAAAAGTTGCATGTTCAATTTCCAACTTGGTGGCATTGCAAAAATACAGTTGTTTGCTCCATGTGCTTTTATTCTTAGAAAAAAAGTTTACATCTGCCTGATAAAATCAAGGGTGCACACAACTGTGTATAGTTCCTTTTCACATATGTATTCACCAATGAAATGGTAAATTCTCTGCTCTGGCACTTTGATGTCCCTAATCTAGTCACTGTGCAGAAATTTTGGCACTCAGGCCCAAATACTTTCTCTATCACTGATCTAGTTGTTTATATATGTAAATATTATTGCACTAAGGAGAACTCCAGAAATTCTGATGCAAACCATCTGCGCCACAGGAGATAAAATATGAATTCACTTTGATTTAAACAGGGAGCTTCTTTGTTTTGTTAGGGAATACAAGGGTTAAAAGACCCATTTAGATCAATGGAAATTTTACATTTTTATTGTCGTCCCCTATGGTGCAGTAGTTTGTACCAGAATTCCTACAGTTCTAAGTACTTCAGCCCCTGTATTAGTGCATGCAGGCACAGTTTTATTTATTTTTATTTGGGGGGGGGTACAAATTACCAGTTGTAAGTCATACATTTTTTGAAAGTTATGTCTTAGCTTAGGGCATTAGTTTTCAGACTGAGTTTACTGACTGTGCGCAGTAAAACAAATTTAAAGGGTTAGTAATGTTTCACAATAAAAGCAGCTCCAATTAATCTTCATAGTATTTGGGCCATGGAGAGTGTTATTTCACTACTGTCAGAGTTGTAGTTGAAGAGTAATTGAATGATAAACTATCCCCCTCCAGCCCCTTTTACTAATGTATCACTGCTCAGCTCAGAACTGAAAGGTGGTGTCCAGGTGGATCGCAGAGAGTGACAATTTTCAGTGAGCATAAGGAAAAACCTGTCAAGGAGGGTAGGGTTTTCCTCATTCTCACAGTAAGAAGCTTGCTGCAAGCTGTCTGGTCAAGAGTCCAGATTCCACATCTGAGGAGAGGTGGCTTACACTAGGTAAAAGGGACAGGAGGGTGATACTTTATCATTCAATTACTCTTGAACTACAACTCTGACAGTATTTAAATAACACTCTCCATGTCCCAAATACAGTTCACCAACATAACTGCTGTATTACTTCTAAGACATACTATTAAGATTAAGTGGGGCTGTTGTTTTTGTGAAACCTTTATCCCTTTAAGTAATGGAGTACAGTAAAAAAAAAACAGATAATGTAGAAGGGGTTTTTTGACTTGGGGTTAACATGTCCATCATTGGAACATCTCTATTGTTAAGTTTTTCTTGTTATAAGCACTATAACACAGCATTCCATAATATGTATCAGATCAAAATATTTAAAATGCAAATATGTTTTGGTACATGAAAAAATAGCCTTAATATTAGTCTTAAAGAGGATCTTTCACCTTTCCAAGTCCTCACTTCAGTAGGAGAACCCATTTTGATAGGATTTCCATGATTATTCCTGCCCATTTCAATTATTCCAACTCTTTGGTGGCAGCCATAGAAGGAAGAGCCTGGCAGTTTCAGCAGCTGAGTAATTCATTATGTAGGCTCTGCCACACATGCAAGAAAACAGGTTAGTATCCCTAACTACCAAACCAATAATCATTAAAAGCATTACAACAATTGAAAATCAAAAAAAGAGTAACATGTAGGCAGTTTAAATGGCTTTAATGATAATAAAATATATGTAGTGACAGATTCTCTTTATGCGTACCAGCTAATTTTCAGGTGTCTGATAATACTCTTAACTCTTTAGAAGGTAGAGGTCTCGAGCGCATTGCCTTGCAATGAATGGGGGATACCTCAGTCCCATCCAAGGGTTTAAAGAATTTGCTAAGGTTTCATAGTCAATTCAGTTGACAAAACAGGGTTTCACCACAGCAAAATATTTAAGAGGCACTGTTGTAGGGTCTTTCCAGTGACAAGAGAGAGTTGATCCTAGCTGCGCTTTTCTCGGAAAGTCATCTAATTTCCATAATTGTTTACAAAGTATGCACTCTTTACACTTGGACTCAGAAGCATTTCTCCTTATTGTCTTCAAATACACAGAATCTAGCATGTATTATTAAATTTATATCCACATGCTTGTCTTATGCAGCAAATTATTTCCTATCTGTTTTATTCTCCTTGCTTTCGCCTGACTTTCTTGTATCCATCCTGCTGGACCCATGAACCCATTAGATTCTCTTTATGTGTCTCCACAGCGAGCAAAGATTTGGCCCAGACGTCTTACTTCATGGCAACAAACAGGTTAGTATAATGACTAACCTTCCAGGTTATGGCTGGGCATTATGGATTTCCAGGGATCACAGGAAACTAATTTGACTTGTGGACTATGATAGGAAACTAATTTGACTTGTGGACTGTGATTGGTGGCATAAGTTCTGTTGTGTAAATAAGCTTAGCATTGAAAGAATGTCAGAGAGAGTGACTGGGCTGAAGTACAGATATCACCTCTTACACATATTCTACTTTCCCTTAGCTTGCATTTAACTACGTTCAGCCTTCAGTATACCCCTCCTGTGGTGGCCTGTGTCTGTATTCATCTGGCTTGCAAGTGGTCTAACTGGGAGATTCCAGTATCAACAGATGGGAAGCCATGGTGGGAGTATGTGGATGTGACCGTCACCTTGAAGCTGTTGGACGGTAAGTATCTAAATAGCTGACACCCAAGCACTCTTTATGTGAGCATTTTGTGGAGTTTGCATGTGTTTGGACTCACTTTGGGCCATATTCAGTATGCAATCCATCTGTACTGTTGGGAACATAATATTCCTAGTTATTTTAAAGGGACTTTTACCCCTTTGAATGCTATAGAGGGCTTAAATGCATTGCTTCACAGTGCTTTGGCGAGCTCTCTAGCATTAAAGTGGTTAAATGTACCATTTAAGGCAATGGTAAATGCGGGAATTTGTATTTCCTCTACCCATGATGCAACTGGTTTGCTCCACAGTTTCATCTATGTAGATTCACAGATCACACCCCTTTTTAGTTTGGGTAGGGGAAGTATTTTTTTTATCGAAGTTTGATGTAGATGAGACATCATGTAATCCATTTATCATTACCTCTTGACTGTTGGAGAGGTCTCCGATGCATTGTATCTCAATGCTTTAGAGACCTCTTTAGTGCCCCCCCCCACACACACCCCAGTTATAAGTTTTGACATACCAACCATATTGATGTGCTCACTGGCTATTTTTCCAGGTTTCAGTAGTTCTCTGTCCCATTATTTGTACATGATCACTCTGTTCCATATTTGCATTTCCACGGATAGCTCTTATTTTTTTTAGATCTATTCCCATGGGATTACAGGAGTAGGTGATCATTATGCTGTCAGACAAGGACATAGGTGCTCAAACCACTCCTCAAGGTATCCCTTCCCCACAGCAGGGCAAGTTTTCAGGATCTTCTCCCATGACCACAGGTGGTGGATTATTCATTGTGGTGCATCTGTCCAATGTAATGACATTCATTATGTTCTGTTTATGCTGTCCTAAAAACCTGCACTTTTTTATGGGGGGTGGGAGGAGGTCCCCTGCTCCAGCATATTATTGTCTTTTTATTTGTGGAATGAGGTTATATACATATAAATGTTATCTACTCCAGGCTTACAAAGTTAAATGATGCAGCTGCCTTAATTTCTAATCCTAAACTTGCTTTTGCAATGCATATATATATATATATATATATATATATATATATATATATATATATATATATATATAGTCACTGATTGACTTTAGTTTTGCATCATGCAACATATAGCTAAGGTAGCTTATTGAAATGATCATACTTCTCTGATTCTGAGTGGTTTGTCTCTGACAGTTCACCAACATAACTGCTGTATTACTTCTAAGACAAAGAACCAGTTATTGGCACTCAAACTAATCCTATATTTGCTATTACTCGACCTCTGTAAAGTGTGATAGTAGCGTACGTAAAGGGATAGTAATGTTTCACAAAAACAGCAGCTCCAATTAATCTTCATAGTATTTGAGCCTTGGAGAGTGTTATTTCAATTCTGTCAGAGTTGTAGTTCAAGAGTTATTGAATGATAACGTATCCCCCTCCTGCCCCTTTGACTGATGTAACACTGCTCAGCTCAGAGCAGCAGGGTGTTGTCCAAGTGGATTGCAGAGAGGGACAATCTTCAATTAACATAAGGGAAAAACCTGAAAAACATGCCAATGGGGGCATGGCTTTCATTGTTCTCACAGTAAGAAGATTGTCCCTTGCTGTGAGCTGCCTGGTCTGTGGACCAGATTCCACATCTGAGGGGAGGTGGCTTACACTAGGTAAAGGAGGCGTGAAGGAGGATACTTTCTAATTCAATTACTCTTGAGCTACAACTCTGACAGTATTGAAATAACTCTCCATGGCCTAAATACTATGAAGATTAATTGGAGCTGCTTTTATTGTGAAACATGACTATCCCTTTAAAATCAAAATAACTTTATTGATGACATTTTTAAAAACATTAGAGAAAAAAAGAGTTGGCCACAGAGAAGCTGCTCAAGGTGCTGATAGACTCTACCGGAGGGTGGATGATGTAACGCATGCTGTAGAGAGAATGGTGATGATAGAGCAAGAAACTGGTGGATTAGTCTGAGTGCCAATAAAGTGGTTCTTTGTCTTTTTACTTGGTCTAATTAAACTAACACTAGGCACCGACACTCATTTCGATGTGAATATCCATGTAAAATAATTACTCCTGGTACCGATAATCTTTGTGTTACTTCTAAGACAACTGTTAGGCTTCTTATTTAGGAACAGGTTGTCCTGTACTGGGCATATTTAAGACTGGGTTCAGGCCTTAAAATGGACGTGTCAGCCTAAGAAAACTTTAATTTCTTTAACAGAGAATTAAAACCTGTCTATATGTTGTACTAGTTTCACTAACCATATTTAGGTGGGATAGCGTAATATTTTATGATAATTCTTTGCACAGTATGCTAATTAGTTGTTTGTTGCATATCTCACTATGCTTTTAGACATGCCTTCAGTGTGTACACTCTGTCTAGACCTGTGTTTCTCAATGTTAATTCTCATACCACACCAACACGTCATGTTTTAACCCCTTGAGAGCGCTTTTTTTTACACTAGGGGACAAGCAATTTTGGCGTTTTTAGAATGCCTTTGTTCAGCCATATTTTTTTTCATATTCATTTAGGGCATCCAAACAAATATATATCATTTTTAAGCATATGTAGGGCTTTTTTTGATACCACATTTATCTGTATCATTTGATATTCTAGAAAAATGGAAAAAACAAACACATTTTTATAGTTTTTTATGTGATGATTTGCGCTCAGTTAGTTCATTTTTAACATGGACTTGGTAAAAGGTATATACATTTGTTCATACGTTCCAAATGTTCTTTTATAGGGGGGTACTTTCCCTGTAAGACAAACATCTAAATGTCCCTAGTTTTGGAAATCAGTACAACATATTTGGCCATTTGGGGCACTGGGAGCTGTGTTGTCTGCTTCTCTCATCCTCACAGTCACAGTGAGGAGGAGAGAGAAGCAGATAACACTGACTAAGGCAATGTATATTTCTCTAGCAACACTGAGGGATGCAGGGACATGGGGTTTTGGAGCAGGACACTAAACAAAACTCATCACACCTCCTGGTATATATTCCTCCTTCTGCTGGTTAACCGTTAGTCTTTAAAGAGTATCCCTCAGGAGGTTCAGGGTTTCCCTCCTCATTGAAGGATTTCATTAATTTTATTATTTTTATTCATTTATTGAGATTCTGGGGACGCTCACATTGTTGGGAAGAGTCCCAATGTGTTAACTCCACTTTTCCCATATATTAGTGCTGTTGTGACAGAGATTTTTAACTTAACCAGACCCAAGCTCAGTCACTGGCTGAGGGGGCAAAAGGTTTAAATAACATTCCTCCCAGACTAGCTCCACTGGAGACACAAATTCAGGTGATATTTTTCGTGTTGCATTCCCCTCCATACAATGAATGAGGAGAGCACTATACGGTAGTTTTTCCTGTCAGAGTACTTATGCATACTGTGCATGTTTGGCCTGCTGTCAGGCTCATGCTTGAACTTTGTGTGCGCATGTACATTTACCTCAGAAGCAAACGGAAAACACAGTGCTTCCCAGTCTAGCTCCTTTAGAACACTATTTTACATTTTAACACATTTTCGCACAGTTATTACAACCTAATATTTTCCTTACATTAGTCTATCAAATTGAAATTTTTTCATACAGAGTTTCTATTTTTATGGCAGAGCTAAGGGAGTAGAAAAAGCTAAGGGCAATAAAGGCCTCATGCTCTTCTTGTGGTATGAAAGTCTCTAACAATTCAACATTGTTTGCTAAATGTTGAGGCACTGATACTAATAGGGTTACCACTTTGAAAGACTTGCATCCTAATCTTGAACCAGGTAAAGGTTTAGCCCACTCTGTTTCAATAGCTAATACCTTGGAGACAGTATTAGACAGATGGCTTACAGAAGCACCACGTGTAGCTGTTAAAAGACCTCTTCCAAGGAATTCCTCAAAACATATGCAAATTTCTTTACAGTACTTATCAAAAAATGAGGGGGAATTACACAGTGATAACAGTGAACCACCTATGTCCATGGCAGAGTGGTCCAATCACACAGAATCTGTAGATTTCCCCATTAAAGCAATACTAGAAGTTCAACAAGTATCGGATGAACAAGTCAGGAATAGTTCATCTAAATCCCTCTTTAAGTATAAAAAGAAATCCTCTATCGCCTGTCCTACTTATGTGGAACTTGACCAGATAGTCACAGATGAGTGGAATAGTCCAGATAAATACTTGGTTATGCTCAAGAAATTTGAATGTATTTATCCATTTCCTAAAGACCAAGCTGATCTTTGGTCTAACCTGTGAGCAGTTGATCCCACAATATCCAGACTGACTAAACTTTCTACTATACTAATTCTAAATAGAGCAGCTGACAAAAAGACTGATACATTAAATAGGTTAATGTTTTCAGGACAGGGAGCAATCATTAGAGCTTACTGTGCATCAGCATTGGCTTGCAGAGTGGCAGAGTCTTGGCAAACTCAAATTATACAAACCAAACAATACAATGCACCTCATGAGGATAGTCCACCTCAAATGGGTTACATACAAGAAACCACCACCTATATAGGCGATGTGACCTTGGAAATACCAGAATAGCTGCCAGATGTTCAGCTACTACAGTTACAGCTTCTAAAAAAAAGCTTTGGTAGCTCTACCATTTACAGGCTCATTGTTATTCAGTTTGGAACTGGACAAAATTGTCATTCAAGCCACTGGAAGTAAAATTACTGTTTTACCTCAAAATAAAGCTAAACGATTTGACTTTGAAAAGATGAACTTCTCATATCACAATAAAAACTCTTCCAGACAAGCAAAAGAAGAACCTTGCATATTGCAACAAAACCAAACACATTACAGCATTAAGTTGGAGGTCCGAAGCCCCCAGGAGATCCTCTACTAAGTGGAAAACCCTGGCACTACATGGAGGATGTATATCTCAGATGAATGGGTACTTCAGTTGATAGAAGAAGGGTACAGAAGGTTGTTCAAGACACTACCACCATCTCGGTTTTTCGTGTCCAGGGTACCCAAAGGAAATACACTCCAGAAGCATTCCATCAAGCTATCTGATAGTTCCTATTGAATGGGGTAATTATCCCGCTACTAAAAGAACAGAAGTTAAAAGGCTTTTATTTCAATATTTTTATGGACTTGATCCATAAAATCCATCCTGGACTTGAAAGCATTGAACCAATTCCTCAGAGTACCCAAGTTCAAGATTGAATCTATCTAATCAGAGATAGCAGCCAAGGAACCAAAGGAGTTAATGACATTAGACATCAAATATGCATTTCTATGCATCCCTATATGGCCCAATTACTGTCAATACTTCAGGTTTGCGTTCCAAACCAACATTTTGAATTCATGGCATCATGGGTATAGTGTAAGCAGCCACTCACACCAGGGATCCTTGAACACTGCCATGCTGCACCTGTGTTGTGACCTTAGAGAGTAAGGGGACAATGTATATGTAATCATCCGCCCCTACCTCACCTATAACACTATTTTTGTTCCAAGTGTTTCACCAGCTGCACTGCAATATTCACATTATCTTTGAAAATACCTCCAACTATATTTGAGATAAGTGACTCTGCTACTACATCACTTATAACTTACATAATATGTGTATGATTTATGTTAACATTTAAGCTAATAAAACACTACACTTAGATGTTTTTTTGTGTGCTATCTCGCCCTATCCCTCTTCTGTTTTTGTTTCATTCCAGTCATCCTTGGAGATTGAATTGCAACTATTCATGGAGACAAACTGCCAATAAGAACTGTGTTACGGGGCACTCAGGAACTGCTGAAATAGGGGTAGCATTTGGTCACTCTTTATATGAATTTGTGAGGCCAATTTGCATATGATGTCTGTATATATGTAACTTCTGGTATTACCAGAGGCTGCTTTCTCTAAGATCCCATGTAACAACTTTGTATATGTAACCACTGGTATCACCATAGAATCTACATCCTTTTCTATAATATACCATATAAGGCAGATTTTTATACACTTCCTGAAGATTAAAAACACAGAGTTTTCAATATTTGATCCATAAGGGGTTTCCTATCTATCTCATTAATGTGTGTTGACCCATATATTACTTAAAACTCAATCACACTCCCATCTACTCAATGTGGTATGAATAAGAGGGGTGCAGTATTAACCCTTTCCTTCCCAACATTCTGGAGTTGCTTGCAATTCACAATGTACTGTCGACATGGATGAAAATTCTGAAGAACCTTCCCATTCGGATTCAGTCTGACAATGCCACAGCAGTAACTTATGCAAATCACCAAGGTGGAACAAACAGCAAGGCCGCCTGGAGAGAATTAGAAAAAAAATCCTCCTCCAGGCAGAGAACCATATTCCAGCAATATTGGCCATGTACATCCCAGGAATTGAGAATTGGGAGGCAGATTACCTCAACCATCAGACCATAGACCCAGGGAAATGGGAATTAAAACAGGAAACATTACTTCAGATAACAGATTGATGAGGCATACCAGAAATAGACATGATGGTGTCACAAAGAAACAAAACTGACGACATTCTGTTCAAGAGCAGGAGACCCACAAGCGATAGCAGTGGATGCTCTAACAATCCCATGGAATTACAGACTATTGTACGTTTTCGCTCCACTAGCTATGATTCCCAGAATCCTGCTCGAAATAAGGAAAGAGAGAGTGCACACAATTCTCACCTCTCCATTTTGGCCAAGGAGATCTTGGTTTCACCACCTGCGAAATATGTCCTTTACTGAGCAGTGGTGTCTTCCTCAGATTCCAGATCTTGTCTCTCAAGGACCAATTCACCACCACGACCTACTCAATCTAGCTTTGAATGCGTGGAAATTGAAACCAATATATTAAAGAACAAGGAATTGAGTAATCCAGTCATTCAAGCCATGCTTAGAGCTTGCAAATCTGTGTCTTCCAAAATATATAATTGAATTTGGAAAATATATTTTTCTTTCTGTTCCCACAAAGGACTACAACCATTACATAGGCCTGGGAAAAGGGTCTAGGGGTTAGCTTTCTGAAAATTCAGGTTTCAGCGCTGTCAGTTCTTTTTCATAGAAAAAGTACCACTGTACCTGAAGTTCAAAGAGTTCTTTAGGGGGTAAAGAGAATTGTTCTGCATACAGATACCCTATTCCACCATGGAATCTTCAATCCTCTCCATCTGAGCCATTATCTTCAGCCCCTGTTAAAGACCTTACCTTCAAAACAGTATTTGTCATTGCCTTTGTATCAGAGAGAAGAGGTTTCAGAGCTCAGCGCACTATCATGTGCATCACTACATCTTATCTTTCATCAAGATAAAGTTGTTTTGAGAACTGTTCCAAAGTTTCAGCAAAGAGTGGTTTCAGCTTTCCACATAAATCAAGAAGTAGTTCTTCCCTAACCCATCTAATGAAAAGGAGGAATCGCTCCATACTTTAGCTGAAGTTAGATGCTTGCGTCAGTATGTCCAAGTTACATAATCCTTTCGGACATCTCATTTATTTGTTATCCCAAAAGGCCCTGAGAAGGGCATACCAGCATCTGAGACTACTATTGTTGCATGGTTTAAACAAACTATTAGACAAGTATATAGACTGAAATCTTTTCCAGCATCTTTCAGAATTACAGCTCATTCATCCAGGTCCTTCAGTACTTCATGGGCTTTGAAGAACCAAGCTATTGTCGACCAGTTGTGAACAGCAGCAACATGGTCAACTGTTCACAAAGTTCTACAAAGTTAAAGTTTTTGCATCTCAAGATGCCAGTTTTGGGTGCAAAGCTTTGGAGGCCATTGTTCATTGGTTTTATTTCCCTCACAATAATTTTGCGACATCCCCATGGTCCCTGCATTCCTCAATGACGCTAGAAAAAAGGGGATTTTTTTTACCTACCGATAAATCCTTTTCTGTAGTCAAATGAGGGATGCACAAAATTAATTGGGTGAGGATACCCTGCTGTTCTTGGTGGCTCTGATTTTAGTGTTAATTCCTTTCCTGACTTTGCTAAATGAAAACTAACTGTTAAATGGCAGCAGGAGGGGATATCCACTGAAAAGGGGAGGAGTTTTGTTTAGAGTTCCCTGCCCACTAAAGGCACGATCCAAAACCCATGGTCTCTGCATCCCTCAATGGACTAAGAGAAAAGGATTTATCGGTAAGTAAAAAAAAAAAAAAAAAAATCCTCTTTTTCGTTACCTTTGTCATATGGCTACACTGACACAAGTGATCTCTGTAGCAGCAATAAATGTGATGAGCCACTGGAGAATGGCTGAAACTGACTGCTCTGGTCCTGGAGCAGTCCGTTATAACCTCTGCATTGTTCGCAGCACACCTGGGCCATCATCCGTCATTTTAAAAGACTGATTCCTGGCATGTTATCAGGCATTAATTGGTTAAGGATGCCCCTGCTTCAACACAGTTTGGAGAAGAGTGGATCAGTCTTTGTGATTAGTCTAACTGTGCTTAGACAGGAATAGCATTAAAACCTGACCTGTTGGTGCATCTTGAGGACTGGATTTGAGAATGGCTGGTTTAGCTTAATTCATAGCTCAGTGGATGTCATCTCCTTGAAGGCAGACATGACAGTTGCTAGCTGGACCACAGGATGCAAACTCTTTCCATTGCATCTGGTAATTGTAACCCTTTAAGGACTAGAGTAGGGTGTAAATTATTGTTTTGACTTATCCCATTGCGTTCTTAAAGGGAGACTAATGTCCCATAAAAAATATATTCTTGTTTTGTAGAGGGTAAAAAAATAAATTATGTGGCACAAATCCTACCTCTCAAACCTTTACGGTTTGTGAGATGTTCGCCTGTAAAGTTCCTCCCTCCTTCCCCTTCTCCTGATGTCAGCGCTGTGCTGACAGCAGGAGATCTTGGTCCGGGGACCAGCCGGCGGCTCTGCAGCGGAGCTCAAATCGTGTTATTTAAAAATAATTACTTCATTGGAAAGGTCTAATGGTTTGCAAGCACACTTTGTAGACTGTTCCAGTGAAGTAGTTCTTTTTAAATAATGCGATTTCAGCTCTGCTAAAGAGCCTCCTTAAATCTCCTGCTGACAGCAGGAAAAGGGAAACTTTGCAGGCGAGTATCTCTCAAACCATAAAGGTTTGAGAGATAGGATTTGTGCTACATAATTTATTTTAACTTCTACAAAACAAGAATACTTTTTTATGGGACATTACTGTCCCTTTAATGGGTTCTGTTACCCAATGCACTCAGCCAGCTACAGTGTGAAATATACTGCCAGCAACTATCATGTTTGCCTCTAGGACATGACATCCAAGTCTGATTGAAAATGTTCTCTTGAACAAAGGCACAAGGGGAAAATTCAGAGGGGCAATAATGATTTTCTGGTGACAGTAAGGTGCACTAGGCTTTTTTCTTTAGTTACCATTTTTGTCCTGTTACCTTTGTCTTATCCAATTCTTGTCCTCCTCATTACAGAATTAACCCATGAGTTTCTTCAGATCTTAGAGAAAACGCCCAATCGTCTTAAGCGCATTAGGAACTGGAGGGTAAGACCGTTTTGGATATAACTGATATTTCTCATATGATATATTAGTGTTCCAGTGAAAACAAAGTTTAGCTTGCTATGGATGCTAGAGAGTTCTCCAACATGTTTCTTACAGCGGGTTGTAGAGGACTGTAGCACCCAAGTCGTTTATACATAAAAACTACTTTTCAAGCCACACCAGAATGAATACAGTAAAATTTTGGTTATAATATGCACTTTTATTTATTTTTTTTTACCCCATTTCACCTTATGGGCGGTGGTGTGTAAAAAATCCCTTTCCCAGTTCCTTCCTTCCCCCACTTAAAAATGCATCTTGAGCCCCCACTTTCCCTACCTCTACCCACCTCCATGCCTAGGAGTCAGTCTGAGGCTCCGTCCAGCAGGCGGCATGTTTGTCTTTGCTGTTCCCCTTCCTCACCTGTTGTATTCTCCTTCTAGATCCTCTACCCATTGGAAAATGCATTAGTGCCCTGTCAGGACCTTCAGGTGCTGGCACAGCACTACCATAGTTTCAGCGCGCATACGTTTTGAGGTGGGGAGAGGGATTGAGACGGAACCAGGATTTTAAAGAGAGTGCATATTATACACATGTACTTAATTTTCCTCAAAATCTTTGATATAATTTATGCAATCTTATTATACACAGTTGCATACTATACCTGATATTTTATATTACTCTTTAATTTATTTGTACCTATTATTTATGCTTTGGTGCAATGCACCCCAATTTTTGCATGAACAACCATTAAAGGAGCAGTAAACTTTTATTTATGAAAACACATATTTTATAGAGCTTTTCCTGCTGAGTAAAACAAGGTCACTCCCATCGCTGTCAAATGTTTTATTCAAAATTTATAGCAGTTCAAATAATCAGGAAGTGAATTTACTGTGTTTACTTCCTGATAGTTCTAACTGACAGGAAGTGACAGGCAGTTTCTATCAGGTTCTATGGAGAACTGTATGTCTCTGACTTTTCTGACTTTCTTCTCCATTAGAATCTAACAGGAAAACTAATTAGAATTTGACCACTAGAGGGCACTGCTAATGTAAAAAACCATGGGTTTAAACCGTAATAACTCTGGAAATATAAATCTCTCAGCAGTGGGAGTACCCTTATTTTAATCAATAGGAAAATCCCTACAATATATATATATTTTCATAAAAAAGTTTACTGCTCCTTTAAGATCTGGATGCTAGAGAAATCTGCAACACATGCACTGGAGACTACCTTAGCATCTGTGGGAATAAGACAGTAGAGCACATGTCATACTCTATTTTAACATGCAGAAGTGTTTTCCAGCCATGCTTCAAGCACTCTGAAGTCAATTTACATGCATTGTGACTGCTTTGCTCTGAGAATACTAATGGTCTGTGGTCGAATGTACAAGCTAACTGAGCTGTATGCACAAAGAACAGGGACAATTCTAACAACCCCACAGGAGACAAAAATTCCCATTGATTTAAATGGGGCTTTTAATACTTTTGATTGTGACCTCTCTAGTGTTCAAGGGGTTATAAACCCCATTTAAATCAATTAAAATTTGAGTTATTTGTCCCTCAATGTGCAATTGGTTTGAAATTGCGGCTTCTTGTGCTTTATAGCCCCAAAGCGGTTGTGCTTCATAGCCTCAATGTGCACATAGGGAGAGAACAAAAACTAATTGGTAATGTGCAAAGTAGCGAAGATATTCACTTGTGTGTTTGTATAAATTAAAAAAAAAAAATCTGAGGACTTGATACGTGTGTATTTTACTCATTACATTTTTGTTCTCACTTTATGTGGAATGTTTTTGTTTGGCTACATGGGTACGTGATGTACACAAAATGCACATTTTTGGTCTTCGTGTTGGGTTACACACTTTTACAGATACAATGCCAGTTTAAAAATAAGATGAGACGCATTCAGATTGTCTTAGATGTGTGTGGGTTTTGGTATGATACTTTGGAAGTATTTCAGAAATGTCCTCTATGTAAATATAAGGGTGTATTTACAGAGTGCTACCCTTTTGTTTTTAAGAAACAATTATAGAGGGGTCTTAAATAGGCAAATAATATGTTGTGCCTTGGGCCATATTCAAAAAGAAAATTGCAGAAATACTAGGAAAAGCCAACTGCACAATAGAGACATTCCCATTGATTTAAATGGGGGCTTTTAATCCTTTGATTGCTAGGGAGGTCTCTAGCACATAGCTTTGCAATGCATTGGAGGCAAACTAGCATTCAAGTGGTTATAGCCCCAGTTAACTCAGAGAGAATGTGGGTTATTTTTGTTTCCAGTGGTGCAGTTGAGTTGCCCTAAAATTGCTCCAGTTTCTTTGTGCAGTTGGCCCAGTTATTGCAGATTTATTGTGAATTGGATTTCTGTATTGAGTTGGGAATTTGTAATAAATAATTGGCTATCTGCACAGTGAACAGTTAGTATTTTCTGTTTGCAGATTATTCAGGCAGCCAAGAAACCCAGAGAGGATGGATGTGAGGATGACGATGACTGTAACGATAGCCTCTCTGAACAAACAATACTTCGAATGATCTCCCGCTGCAGTGCAATGGCCACCTCCCCCTTCTCTGATTCCTCGTCTCAGCCGTTCTCAGTAACAAAGCTAGAAGGTGGAACATCAGGAGGGCAGTGGGGGGCCCCTCTACAAAATCAACGGGAGCTGCATAGGACTACTGAGCATATAACATCAACGGACCAGTCACAACTACTAAGCACCAAACCAGCCCCCCTGGCCAAAGTGTCCTTGAAGGAATACAGAGCAAAGCATGCAGAAGAGTTGGCAGCACAGAAGCGTCAGCTGGAGCAAATGGGAGCCAGTCTAAAAGAACAATATGCTTGTGCAGCTCAAAGTCTACTGATTCAACAGCAAAAGGAGAGAGAAAAAGAAGCCCATACCTCTCCCATCATTCTGAAGATTCCTTTACATGAAGTTGGCCATGAGCGGCCAGAGAAATCCACCAGCCTGAAAATGCGTCTTCCTGTGTCCAGCCGGGAGAAACCAGAGGACGCAAAAATCCGTATCAAAGTGCCAAACGAGGAAAGTAGCAAGAGCAGAGAGAAGCACAGGAGTAACTTTTCATCTTCACATCATCATCATCATCATAATAACCAGTCACACCGTCAGCACCACCAGGACCCATCAGGCAACTCTAGCAGCAAGAGGCCAGCCGCTCCTCTGGGAGGCTCCTCACACAAAACATCATCTAGTTCCCGTAAAAGACCTCCTCCAGAGGATATAATTGGACATGAGCCCCCGGCTCACAAAGTCAGCAGGACTTCCAAACCTCAAACGCTGGACTCTACTGCATCACAGTCCTCACACAGAGTGCGGGTTAGTCACAGCAAAACAGACAGGGAGGCTTCTGGTGCCAATGGGCACAGTGCCCCCAAAGTCATTGATTACCAGGACACGGTGAACATGTTACATTCATTGCTAAGTGCACAAGGAGTGCAGCCCATCCCACCCCCTCAGTACTTAAATCAATATGGAGATTATCGCAGGGCAAAGCCCAGTAGTACAGACAAGCCCCGGCCGCCTCCACTTCCTGCTGAACCGCCTCCGCCCCTTCCACCCCTCCCCAAGTGATTGTTAGCCTTGCAGGCTCTTTTAAATGTAGTGAGGTGGGTTTATATCACACCTTCTTTAGACTGTCTTACCAGCATAATGTTCTACTCCGTCTGCTCTTCCATGTATTTCTTCATTAGCTATGTAACATAGGGCTGGATTCCATCTCCATTGATAACGTTATCACTGATTGTATTTACATATTTTCCCATAAATGTCAATAGGAATCTGTGACATAAAACTCGTGATAACATTTATCAGCTGCAGTGGAATCCAGTCCATCTTTTGATTTTCTTCCAAAAAATGTCTTACCTTCATTGTACTTTCCAAGGTTGTCGCCATTCTACATTTTCAAAGCTATGCCACTTTTCTTGTTTTTGTGTTTCTCAGGCCCTTCAGCATTTTCTATGTTGTTTTTCTTGTAATACTTATCAATTGCTGCCTTTTTTCCCCCCTCATAATGGGTCATAGGGTTTAAAAATATAAGAAGGGGAAGTAATGAAAACATTAATGTAGAGCAGGAGGAGGCAGTCTGAGGCTCCCCAGCTGTCAAGTTCCCATCTTCCCTGGTCAGCCAACAGCTGGAGGGCTCCAGGCTGCGCAGTCCTCCTCTAGGTCACAGGTTGTTGATGCTGCTTCAGACCGAGATTTCCAACATGTAAGCTAAAGGTACAGTATATGTGTCTAGTATTTCCTGGCTTCTCTTGTACGGTTTGCTCAATGTGAGTGTCACAATCTCATCTCAGGGCTTCATTTATCTTTGAAAGGCTGGTGGGTGCATCAAGGGAAGTCAGCCTATTCTGTGCATGGGGGTTGTCCTAAAAAGTTTTTGGAGATTAGTGCTGTCATGTGAAGGGACATCTGATTGTAGGTTTTATATTTTGTCTCCATATATTTTCTTCGCCTCACAGAAGTGTGTTTTTCAGCATTGGGACATAGGATATGAAATGTGCTAATTGAAGAGGTGGTGATAATATAATTCCGCTGGTTTCGTAGAACCACAAGGTGCAGGTGATTTCTTACATTAGATGTTTCCTAACAGCCAGACTTCTGTAAGCCTACTCTACTCTTTATAATATACCTATCAATCATCACTCTACCATCATCTACACACAGTGTTAACTAGCTGAGGACCAGAAAGGTGCACAACGCATTGCACACCCTTCTGTTCCTCAAGGGGTTAAGATTCAGCCCCACATAGCAAAGTAAAACCCAAAGGAGGAGAAGTACTTGTGAAAAATATTTATATTTTGCAGTGCAGAGGAAAATATGACTGCCTGAAGACACCTCATGCAAAAGTTATTACGGCTCAGAATTTTACTTTTTTGAAGTTTGTATGCAGTCATCTTGGTCATAAAATATTGGCGGCTTTGCTGCTGTTGTCTATGGAGGACTCTGACCACTGTTGAAAACTTTATAGTCAGGATGGGAAACCTGCAGCATGGCTACTGGCCGGTTGGGGATGATGAGCGTTGTATTCCACCCCTGTTTTATGTAGACTGCAAGAGCATCACCTTAAAATGGAAGGGTTAGGGAAAAGACTGCACAGTCTGAGCCATATGCACAAACTAAAGTGGAGAGGTACTGGGGCAATCCAGCTGCATCATGGGAGACAAACAATTCCCATTTATTTAAATTGGGCTTTTGTGGCGACCTGTAGCATTCAAGGGGTTAAATCTCAATTTAAAGCAGTGGGAATTTTGGGAATGTTTGTTCTTTGTAATGCATTTGCCCCAGAATAAGCCCATGTTACTTTGTGCATATGGCTGTTGATCTCCTAAATGCTGTTTTGCAGTGCTAAGACTTTTGAATGAGACATTTTTAAGCAGTACAGTTATTACAAGCATGTTAATCTGGGGTGCCCAAAACATTTCTTTACCGTTTTCCTCCAAGCTGAAATCGGGACTTAGAAAACAATTCAATCCCTGAAGGGGTTCAAGTTTCCTTGGGGGTCAAAACCACAGCAGTGATTTGTCTGAAACAGTATTATAGCAGAGCCAAAGAAAACTATCAGACTTTCTTGGAGGCCTCCCATGCATCAGTGAGAGCTTGAACCTAACACTGCTAATGTGCATCAGTTCCCAAAGATTCTTTGGTTTGGTAGTCTTTCTTGTCAGCCATTCACATTTGCCCTCTGAGCCTGTGTATTTTGTTGTTGGCACGATGACGTGGCCTCCGTGTACTGCTGTTTTGTTATAGCCCTTTGTGTTTCTAGTGCCAGTAAATACTTTAGATTTGGTAATAGAATGGTATGCTAGTCCAGCTGCCTTGGCTTCCTGAAAACTGACAAGGAGAGATTCTTCAACCTCCAACTAACTTGTTTTGTCATTTGACTACCATCGATTGCTTCTATCAGTTCCCTAAATGAGCAGGCATGTTTACATATCTAGTCTGCTTCAGAGGCAATCGATCTTTGGACCTCCAACTACTAGAAACTTTAATGCCAATAATAATCCCATAACAGCCAGGGGTTGTTTGAGGATGATGGGAGTTGTAGCCACTGATAGTTGAGGTTCAAACATTAAATTCCCCTGGTCTACTGGGGGTACCTTTTTTCTAACAAGTGGTGCTCTTTAAATGTGGATAGCAAGTACAAAAATGGGCAGTTCTTTACATGCACTGCAGTGTATCTTCTTGCTTCTTTGTCAGGTAACAACCACAATACATGTATTTTCCCCCAAAACATGTGATTATTGTGCAGTTTGAAGACCCCTGGTAGAACGGAACTGTCCATGTTTGTCATAATAGTCATTAAGCCAGGGGACCAGCGATCTGTGGGCCATCTGCAGCAAGTCATTGGTAGTTGCAGCCTAAGAATTAGGGAGTCACTGACACACCTAACTAGCATATTTAAACCCAGTCAGTGCTTTTTATGTCCTTAACCCTTTAGACGAGTAGCCCTTTAAGACTTTTTCATTCCTAGCCAAGAGACTCACTCTCTACTGAAGCACACATTTTACTAATTTCATTTTAAGCAAAAGGAAAAAAAATCTGGAAATGTATCATTTGAGAGTTAGGTGTTAGAATAACCAGTTAAATATTAGAATAATGTCCTTTTAAATAAATTACATTTTTTTAAAAGGAAATCAGTCTAGATTAGTGGTTCTTGAACCAGTCCTCAGTTACCACTAATAGGTTTTCTCTTTAAGATTTCCCTGCTTGTGCACAGGTGAGTTAATTAATGACTGTACTCAGGCGGAGAATCCCTAAAGACTTGACTTGTTGGTGGTCACTTAGGATAGGATAGAACAACTGCTGCAGCTCACAGATGGACAAACTGAGGCCCTCCAGTAGTTATTGGATTACAACTCTAATCGCGTAAGTGGAAATTTACTCCAGTGACAGCTGGAAAGCTCAGGTTGCCCATATCTGGTCTAGGTGAACCTAAAATTAAGTTTTTAAAATTTTTTCAGAGTAATCCAAAATATTAGGTTGTAGAAGCTCTCAAAAGCATTTTAAAATGGACCTGTCACTTTTGTGTTTTTTTTACACATATTAGAAAGCTTCATATGCGTCATATTAACCCTCTGAGTGCCAGAGAAGTATTTAACATGTTGCTTTGCAAACTGGCATATTCACACGTTTATTTCTGGGAAAAGTGAGTGGACAGAGCCTGGTGTGCACAATGCTTAACTGGGATGTGAAACATCATTTAAAACCTTAAATTGCATACGAAGTGTAACTGCAAAGCTTAATTTGCATATGAAATGTCACTGGTACTAAGTATGAATATCCCCTTAAAGGGATAGTAATGTCTAGTTTAGTTCAGAGTCTTCTCTATTTTTAGAACATGCAGCACTAAGTTTAATAACTTAAACTGTTCTGTGGTTCAAAAGATATTCAAGGTAAAAGGACCCCCTTCTGGCTGGGTCATGCTGTGCCTGTAAGCGTGGTCCAAGTGGAGAGCGGCGAAGGACAATCTTCAGTAAGCAAAAGGAAAATCCTGCCCTCCTTCGTCAAATGGGGCAGGGTTTTCCTTATACTTACTGACTGAAGATTTCCCTTGCCAAACGGTTCCACGAACAGATTGCAACTCTAATAGAGAAGACTCAGAGCTAAGCTTCATTATAGACATTGTTATCCCTTTAACTGTACATTTGCTGTTTTTTTGGATAACTTGATACATAGGTAGTTTTTAATCACAAAATTTTAAATATGCAAACTTGAATCAAGATGACAGGTCCACTGAGGGCCAGAAGAGTTAATATTTTTTAAATTCCACTTTTTCTCCTCAGAATTTTGCTATCCCATAATTTCTCCTACATTGTTTCATGAAGTTTTGTCACCCAGTGTACACAAAATACATTTTGAAGAACTGGTCTCTTCGTTAGGCTCAGCCACTGAATGCCACTTGGCTCTGAAAGGGACTGACAGAGCAGGTGCACGGACGTCACTGTGACGAGACGTCCGTGCTTCCTGCTCCTGTCACCATTGGTAAAACGCCGATATCTGCAGAACCGGGTAATATTTCTGGCGACTAGCGCTACTAAGCAGCTAGTCGCCAGATGAACAATCAATGAAGCTTAAGTTATTGCGGGGTGGTAGTTCCCCTTTAAAGTACAGTATATGTGATTATAAATTAGCCTGTGCAAATGAAATACTTTGGTCTTGTTCTAAATAATTTATTCAGTTACACAAAGTGGTGTCAATTGGTCATGATAAAAACCCTAAAAATTGTTAATGCCTCGCCCACCAGCCACACTCCCACATCATGTTAAAAACTTGTCCCTCTTTGGATATTTGAAATGTTGGGAGGTGTGCTTTCCAATGTGTTGCACACCTCTCTTGCACTCAGTGGGGTTAATGCAGCATTCCTATGATCTCCTTTATAAATAATCATGGCAATACCTGATGCAACTACTGTGTCCAAGGTATTTTTTAATTTGTCCTAAGTAAACTGCAGAAAAATATAATCTGTGACCATCGTGTCTACTATTTTCATTGTTATTTTATGTCCGTTTTTTTTTTTTTTTGTTATTACTTTTAAACAGTGCCATTATTTTAGCAAATGTGGAAATTCTATATAAAATGCCTAAAGGGTACATAAAAGGAATTCACTGATTGGTCAATTATCCTATGGGAAGGGGAAAAGGATGATTTTTTTTTTTAAATATGTCTATAGGAAAAAAAACTTGGTCTTTTTTAAATCCGTTCACAGTTTAGATCTTTCCATCCTCTCTATTTCTCAGTGGGTGATCTTGACACAGGGTCTTATGTTAAAAAAAAAACTGAAGCAACTATGGGGCAAACAAATTGCATCATAGGGGAGAAATTTAAAAAAAACTCTCATTGATTTAAGTGGGTCTTGAATGATAGGTTGCCAGTGCTTTGTTAGAGACCCCTCTAGCACTTAAGGTGTTAAAAGTGCCATTTATATCAATATGAATTTGCATTGTTACCCTGTGGTGCAGCTGTATTGCCCCATAATGACTTCCTTTTGAGTAGGTGGTGTAGTTTCCAACAGCTGGAGTGGTGTACAGTGTATTGCTCTGCAATGAGTTGCACACTCCCCAGCAGTGAAGGTGTTAAATACAGCTAAATTTGCAAATAACTGCAAAACCCATAGAGAAGACATAAAAATGACTTAACTGATTGTTTCTGGAAATTGTATTTTATTATTATTTATTTTTTTTATATATAAAAATCACACACATATGTATATAGGAAAAAAAGATTATAAATTATATTTCCATATGTATAATTTTAAAATAGGACTATGCAACGTGCAAAAGAAGGAGGGAATTGATTCAAAAGAATAGTGAAGTGATTTTAGGGTTAATGAATTACAGTATGAGAAAGAAAAATTGCTCCAAATCCCATTGATTTAAATGGAATTTTTAACCACTTACATGCTAGAGAAATCTTCAGTACATTGGTTTGCAGTGTTTTTGACACCTGTCTAGCATTCAAGAGGTCAAAATCATAATTTAAAGTGGATGTTTACCCCCTTCACAACTTTGCCTAAATTGTTTCCTTATAAATGATAAATAATGGAAAGTATATCCTACTTCCGGCAGACAGTGTTGACCAGATCTGTACCGTAGTCTGAGCTTGTATCCAGCCTCCTGCCATGACGGAGGCTGTCTCTAAGCTCAGCTCTCTCATTGGCCAGAAATTGATCTCTGCCAATGAGATCTCTCCAGATTAGAGACAGACAGCCTCCATCATTGGTGGAGGCTGGTTACAAGCTCAGACTACGGTACAGATCCGGTCAAGACTGTGCCAGAAGTAGGAACAGAGCTACATTTAATCTTTTAATTTCTCCAAACGAGCTGATTTTTTTTTTAAAAAAAAGGATACACTTTCCATTATTTATCATTTGTAAGAAAACGATTTAGGCAGAGTTGTGAAGGGGGTAAATATCCACTTTCAATCCATGGGAGTTTTTAATTGACCACTGTTGTGGAGTCTATTTCCCCCAGAATTACTCCTTTCCCTCTGAACAAAGGGCCATTAAGCTTTTGAGTCTGTAAGCAATGCGTACCCCACGGGGGTACTAGGAGGGTTTTAACCCTCTGAATGCCAGAGGGGCACGCAACACATTGCAAAGCAATGTATTGCGTACCCCTCTGGCACTCAAAGGGTTAATGGTGAGCCAGTTTGTAAAAAAAAAAGTGACTGAAAGGTTCACGGGAATGAAAGCAAAATAGGGCTCGGATTCAGGAACCTTTTTTATACAGAGTAGTGCAGCAACAGCAAGTATGGGTAGTTACCATGAGGTCTTTGACAGTACCAAGTACTGCAGATGATGGAATCACACTTAATTAAAATGGCGGATGATAGACCAGCATGGCAACTTCTAATTGCTATAAACTTTTCTGTTTGTGTCTCCAAGTCCTAAAGGTTTTCCAGACTGAACAAATAAAAACAGAGGTTAGCAGGAAGTATATGTATTTCATACTCTGCCTTGGAGAAAAGCAAAGTTATGTTACCCATTAGGGAGCCACCATAATTTCTTTCAATCCACTAAGATTCTCCATAAGGCCTTATGAAGGCACATGCTAAGGTTGATGTTCTAAGAAGAACTGGAGCAGCCCAACTGCATCACAGGCGACTAATAAAAAATACTCCAAATTCCCAATGATTTAAATAAATCTTTTAACCCCTTGACTGCTAGAGAAGGCTTACAAAATAAAGCTATGCAATGTGTTGGAGAGCTCCCTAGCATTCAATGGGTGCTAAAAACTCCAATTCCTGTATATTTTTTTATCTTTTATGGAGCCTATGCACTAAAGTGACTCAAGTTGGGCAGGTGTTGGTGCATAGGCTTCATAGAATAATGTAGACACTGGAGTTTTCACGTTGGAGAAGCTTCCTTCTTTATCACACCTTAGTGCCTCTAACCGCCCCCTCCCCATCTCTTTACAGTACACCAGCCACCCTGTGTGTTGAAAGCTCTTCACTCCTATGCTCTAACACATCTATGGTGTTTCAGTGGCTCTGTAGGCCTATGTGAAGAATGTTGGTGATGGTCCACTGCAAAGCACAGTTTGTTTTTATTATTGTGTTATTGTCAGAGCTGCTCTCCTAAGCTTGTTAAATGTATTATCCTATGTGCAGTGGTGTTTGGTATAGTGTGGCAAGGGGTCTAACAAGAGAGAGTACTTGTGTTGACCTAAAAGTAGTTCAAAATACACTCGATGTAGCAAACACAAGAGGAAGATGTGCTGTGAAGAACTAGAGCAATTATGTTGCAAACCACCAGCATTATAGCAGACAAATAAAAATCTTCATTGAATTAATTGGGACTTTTAACCTCTTGAATGCTAGGTAGATCTCCAGCACATTGCATTGCAACATTCAAGGATGTTAAAAGTCCCATTTAAATCAGTGTGTACTGGGGGGATTTGTACATCTGGTAAGGGAGGACACAATTTTGAACTTTGGAGCCAGGAAGTATATTTAAGAGCCAAGTAGCCAATTGATGGATACATATGCACAGCTGTATATAAAGTCCCCCTAAAATTTAGGAGCAACAAAAGATAAAATAGAATTAGTACTCTTAAGTATTCCTAAAACACTGTGTTGGCATAACTTAAAGTGGACCTGTCACCTTCAGGTTTTTTTTACATATTTAAAATCTTAATTACAAACCGCCTATGTGTCATGTTAACCAAAAGTCCATCTGATGTATAGTTTAGGAGATATTTACACTTATTTCTGAGAAAGTGAAAGTTTCCTGGTACTACACAGAGCTTTACTAGCATATGAATTGTCAGGAAAAAGCTAATTAGCATATGAAACCACAGAGGTACAGCAATTGGCATACGGTATCTAGCATGAATATCTCAACTGTACATTTGCTGGTCTTTTGCTAACATAACACACAGGCAGTTTTTAACCCCTTAAGGACCAGTGCGATCCCGTGCGTCCGGCACTTGTGGACCACGGGGCATTTTTTTTTTAATAGCACTTCCGGTTCAGGGCTTCAGGAGCGGCATGCAGCCGCGACGGGAGCCCTGAACTCCATGCCGTGCCAGGACCGTCATTGGTCCTTAAGTGCTGGACCGCGGTGACGGTCCTGGTACGGCAATGGTCCTTAAGGGGTTAATGCAAACTTGAATCAAGGCTATCGGTCCATTTTAATTTTAAAAGTAAGAAATGCAAAGCTTAGAGAGAGTAAAATATGATCTACCATCAAAACCTAACCTTTTGAGGGCCAGAGGTTTGAGCAACACATTGCATAGCAATATGGTGCACACATCTGTTCCTTCAAGGGTAAAATTGTCACAGTCAGGTATCAGGTGATACAGGCCAGTTCTGTGTAAAAGGGATTGTTGTTGCGACTTGTTAGCAGATCGTGGGTTCCGGTCTCTGAGCTACTTGTTTTCTTTATAAATCTGTGAATCAATTATTTGGAAGATAATTAGAGTATAACTCTATACACAAGCCCAAATGATGTGATAACTGGGTTTCAGCGTTATCTGTAGAGGATAGACCTGTTTTGCTATAAATAAAAATAACAAAAGCAAAAAAACGCTAGTCTGGCAGGGTTATATCTTGGGGAAGTGGCTCTGTATTTGGGTCTCCTTGAACACTGCACATTGACTTTCTGTGTGGCCATGCATTGATTAGCCATTGGATTGGTTTTCAGTTACAAAATTGCATCACTGTGTTTTGTGGTCCTTCAAGTGTCTCTGCTGTTTAAAATTGTGATAGTATTGTCATTGTGGAATATTATGGTTCACTCTTTCTGTATTGCAAACAAAATATTACAAACAAAAAGGAACTGTTGTAAAATGAATTAAATGTTACATATACTTTAAACTTAAATACTTTTTATTAGTGAAAAATTATATAATTTTATATGAAATCTTACAAGTGTTACTTTTATAAATAGGGAAGATAATGGAAAGAGTAAGTGCTGGTATGTTTTGTTGACCTTGAAAAAGACAAAAACCCAAAACGTTAAAAAGCTGTCTCCTAAAACATGAAAAGCAGTTTGAGGCTAGATGTGTATACGCAGATATTCAGTATAGAAGTGGAAGGAATGTTAACACCTACAGATAGCAAACATCCCATTACCATAATCTTGGCAGAAATTCCTAATGGCTACTATAAATCAGTTCTGCAAAAATTGGTTCCCATATTTAATCTTTAATTAACACTGCATAGCATGGCCACATCAACATGATTTGTTTCTGGACTCCAAAACCCCTAACTCCTGCCACTGGTGTTTTTGAATTAGTCTGGAGTCATGCAAAAAAGATTCATGTTGGTCTCTGTCAAAACTATATGCAGTACTAATTAAAGATTCATTTTGGGTGATCTAATTCGCACAGAGGAGGTGTTAGGTTCTATAAGGAAGTGATTTCCAGCCCTATCTTCAGGGGCACCTAACAGGCCATGCATTTAGGATTTCCTTACATGTGCACTCGTGAATTAAATTACTGACATTCGGCTTAACCCCTTAGGGGCCAGTGACGTGTCAGGACCGTCACTGCTGTCCTTGCCTAAAGGACCAGTGACAGTCCTGGAAGGTCACTTATTTTTTACTCACAGCGTTTGAAATTGACCCCTCCAAGACAGGAGCGGGCATTATAAGACTCCCATTCTGCTCTCTGGCACACTTGAACAGTCACATGTGCAGGACTGCTGGTCCTTAAGGGGTTAAAACAACACCTAAGATGAACTGGGGTCATACAAACTTTTCATGCTAGCAATGGTAAAAGTTTGTTTTCCAAGGTGTAAAATTTAGCCTTGTGTAAGCTCTGTGGGGACTCGCAGTCCTCCTTTTTCTAGGGCTTCCATTGCCATAAGCGGTTTTGATAGTTGTCATTGTTTTTCTATTGTCTGTAAACAGGCTGAGATAATGTACCAGCCTTTCTGAATAGAACAGCAGTGGGTACCAATACCAGTAAATTAACGTAACCCAGTCCAAATTTATCCAACCAAGTTGTGTGTTTATGGGATAGTCTACATGTGCATTAAAAAGACAAACTTTAGGATTAGATTTTAGGGATTTAACGTAAAATAAGTACACCTTACAGATGCTAGCTGGAAGTACATGATATTTAAAATGATATAACCCAATTTAATTTTGTAGGTGTTATTTTAATTCACCTGTACACAAGCAAGAAAATCCTAAAGATAGGGCCTTTTAAGGCATCATTGAGGAGAGGGTTGGGAACAACTGCTTTAACCTTTTGAGTTCCAGAGGGTACCAATGCGTTCCATACCTACTCTGACCCTCAAACAGTTAAGAATTGAATGTTTTTGCTGTAAAATGGACATTGATAATTTTAAATAGGTAAATGTGTGCTTAGTTCAGAATATTGTTTTCCTTTGTTTACCCAATAAAAAAATCCATGTCATGTGTGAAATGAGGAGCTAAGAAATGTTCTGTTAGAACATGTCATAAATAGCTATCAAATACTTAGCCCCATGGGTAGTATTTATTTTTTGTAATGTATTTTTCAAATATTCTTTTTTTCAAGTGGCAAACGAGGGCAGTAGTTTTGTGACACTGGCCAATAGCTGTGAGTGGGCAGGGTGCAGAATGCAGAGGTTAATTGCAAAATTAATAAGATTTTAGGGCATTTTCCTCTAATCCTGTCCTCCACATTATTTTCTTTTATGTTGACAGGCCATGCAACACCTCATTGCATTTACACATTTTCTTAGCCTGTAGATGCAAGAAAGGTTTCCAGTTAAATTAAAGGGACACCTTAACATAACTTTGTATATTTACTGGCAATTAAAGATGACCACATATCCTGGATTGCATTGGATAGTTCTGTATTTTAAACATATTCCTTGCTTCCTGGGGAGCCCCCTACAGGAACAGAACACAGTTCCAGAATCATGACTTGGAATTCAAGAGTTCTATAAACTAGAGAGAGAACTGCCCGTTGTCTTTCTGTCTGAGCAGAGTTGCCTATCCTGAGTAAAAAGGAAATGGTATCAGTTACAGAGCTGTAAACACTTGGAAGAGAACTAACCTCTGTTTGATGCCAGACAGGAGATGCAGTGATATTTTCTTTTAGTATAAATCTATGGAAAGACTTTGGTTATTTTGTTGTAGCCCAGAGCAGGCACCCCTTTGTCATATGCAGTTTTCTCTGTACACTGATTAAAACACTGGCATCTGGAGAAAGCGAAGACTGCACACACTAACGTCCAGTGACGTCAAAATAGGGGTGCAGGGTCATGTGATGTGAACCCCGTCTGCTCACTAGAGAAGTACTCTGCCGCTCTTGACTCTTCAAGTGGTCACCTTATACCAAGCACTCACAACATAACAATATGTGCAGCACTTGTAATTCTCAGTTTGCTGTAGAATTTCATTAGGTGTTTGAAAAAAGGCCTCGATAGGAGATAAATCTTTAAAATAAAAATGTATACTCTCTGCTCTCTCTGAAAGTATGCCCCAACAGGACTCCGTAAAGCATGAAAAGGAAGAGGGGCTCAATCCAGAAAGTGTGCAAGAGGGGTTAATTGTATCCGCCTGTATTTTTATTGTTTTGTATTATTTAACATCATTGAATACATTACTGTTTTATTTATTATGGACATCTCAATTTAAGTGGAGACAGGCTGATATGATTAATCCTGGTTGCACTCTTGCTGGATTGTAATATGTACCAACCCAACTGAAATATGCGTACTTGTGCACCCTAGGGGGATTTTGATTTTGGTCCTGTATTTGACATACTATACTAATGTGCACCTCTCTTTTTTTCATTAGGAATTTGAAGTAATCTTCCTTCTTGGCCATCAGGTCAGACTGTCATTTCCAGTTACATGAAAAGGGAGCTTTGTGTCAGTTTTTTATGTGGAAATTACTTTAGATGCAACAATTCAATCTGTCTATAATGTAATTGCTAAATTCATCAGAAAATAATTGACTGCAAGCCTCCAGTTTTGTGTAGAAGGAAATGCATACCTGGAAATGATATTCCTTTCATAGCTCATAGCTGACAGAGAATATAAATTGGTTCTCAGTCTCCTGAAATTTATCTAATGAAGTTGTAAAGTCAGGTAGTCTTTACTTGAGTTGCACATACTGTTAATGCATGCTAACTAGCAGATATAAAAAGTTAAAGGGGCAGTAAACTGCAAGTCTAAGGCCCTTTTAAACAATAGGCAGAGTATTCAAAGATTTTCCACAGCTTACCTCACCTGATCCTCTACTTTACCCCTGCAGATCATGGAGATCTGCAGGGCTGGGTGATATCAGCACCCCACTCAATGTTATGGGAGAGGAAGTAGCATAATATCCTCTTCATAGAAGCCCCATGTCAAGGAGGCTAGACATCTCCCATAAGCCCATATTGAGGAATTTATGTTGCCCAGCAGAGGGAATGGGTGAATTGTAAGACATGAGAACTCAGTTTGCCTATAGTTTAAAATTTATTTAGAAAACATTTTACCAGGACGAATACATAGAGATTTCTCTAATTTTCAAGTATGTCCTGGAGAGCTTTTATGGTAAAAAGTTACATATTTACACAAATAGAGAAACAAATTATATATATATAAATAAACATAATAAATAAATTTATATATAATTACAGGGTCTTATATTGATCTTTTACTGCCCCTTTATCCCCTTAATGACCAGAGTGTTGTGCAATGCACCACTCTGGTCCTTAAGGGGTTACATTAAGGTTAATTGTGCCCCTTTAATGTATACTGGTAGAATTGCAAGGTTGAATTGTATATGCAAAGTTGACCTAGAAAATCACTGATTTGTATTCCTGTTAAATTAAATGAAAAATGAACACACTGACGGGAATCTTAAATGACAGTGGGTGATAGCAGTGATGTACCAGTTGCACCTTATATGGAAATAGAAATTTCGTAACATAAAGTTACGTTTTCTGTGGGTAATGGTTTTGAGGGATTTCAATTTTATATCAAGAGAGCTTTATGCACAAAGGGGAAAAATGAAAACTTTCATGGTTTTAATAGGGAATTTTGCTTCTTAAGTTACAGGTCTCCTAAGCATTGTCTCACAATGGTTTAGCAACCACAAATATCCTAGGACTAAAAATGCCAATGTAAATCAATGGGAGTTTATATTTCTCCCCTGTGGTGCAGTTGCATTGAACCAGAAAGCTTTTTTAAATTTATCCAAGGAATGTGTTCGATACCCCATTGGTTCGCAAAGGAGTAATTCAGAAATATGGTTGCCAGGAGTTTTAGTATCATTATTAATTATAAAGGCTTCAATTAAGATGGCTATGTAGTTTGGCAGCAATGAACCACTTAAAAAAAATTCTACTCCCCCTAAATTTCTAAGTTGTAAGAGGAGTATTTAAAAAAATACTAAAAAATGTGCCTTTCACTACAATATATTTGGACCTAAGAATTATTGATGAAATTGCTTTCAATATATAAATTGAGGAGTTAGGAGACAATGGATACGATGTATAAATAAGTTGTGTAAGCATATCTGTTGCTGTTTTAACAATAATTGCTGTATATACAGGTGTTTGCACATAAAACCCCATCTCTAAACCACACAAAAAAATAAACTGTACTGTGTGTGGCTAAAGTAAGAATTTTGTTGCAGTCCGTGTGTACAGATTGTTGCATTTTGCAACAGTTTTTAGGTGCCAATGAGGGGTCCATCTCATTGATTCGCTTTGTGCATCAGACATCTAGCATACAGGAAGTTAAAAGCCCATTTACATTTTTATCCTCTGGTTTTTCTCAGAATTGTTCCACTTTGACAGAACAGCATGCTTCTCTGCCCGTCTAACATATTTGTTTTTTTTATGTTTGGTCAACAAACATCTTACAGGAACCTGGTAAATCTTATTTATTTTTCCATCAGACCAAAGAGAGAAAAGGTTTTGCTAGACGTAGGGCAATGGTACATGTCTCAGGAACAGTAGCTGTATGTTGCTGGGTCTATTGCTTTCTCCATTCTCTGCTGTGAGAACTCAGAACCCAGCTAAAGCCTCTCAATTGATAATATTTAAATGAAAGCATAATTGGAGTAAGGGCTTTCTACTATAGCTTGAATGTTGTAAATGAGTTTTATATTCCTGCCAAGAGATGTTTATCTTGTTTTAAATACATTTCTATTTATCCATCACATTGAATAAATGTTATTGCTAAATAACAATGAAGCGGTCTTGTTTGGATTCCTTTTAATGTTTCCTGTGCATATTATGTTTAGCCAATCTTTACATAGCATCATAGTTGATGAGGCTGAAAAAAGACATGCATACACCAAGTCCAGCCCATGACAAATCACACCTGTTGACCTAGAGCAGTGTTTCTCAACTTCTGTCCTCAGGACCCACTAACAGGCCAGGATTTGATGATTTCCTTGTTAGAGCACAGGTGAGTTAATCAATGTGAATGAGCCTTTGATCACCACACCTGTGCTCTAGCAGAGAAATCCCTAAGTCCTGGCCTGTTAGTGGGTCCTGAGGACAGGAGTTGAGAAACATTGACCTAGAGGAAGGCAAAAAAAAAAAAAACAGCGCATTGACGCCATTTCCGATTAAGCACCCAAGTAGGAAAAAAAAATTTGTTCCTAACTCGAAAAAGCAGTTGGATACTTCCCTGGATCAACAATCTGCTTTGAGGCCACTGTCATACTTCTCAATATTTTTCTGTGCTAGAGCGTTATCCATTACTTTTTTGAAAGTGGTTAAATTATCTGCAAGCACATCATCCTAAGGCAAAAATTTCAATAACATTACTGCACTTACTGTAAAAAAAAAATCCATGCCTTTGTTTTAGTCAAAAGTGCCTTTCCTCTAGTCTTACTGGATGACCTTTCGTTCTTAGCTCAGTTCTTTGAGTAAATAATTCACTGGATAGTTACTTGTATTGATCTCGAATATATTTGTAAATGGTAATCATATTAACCCCCGACGTCTATCCCTCTGATGTAATAAGACCTTGGATGATGACAATCTCTTCAGCGCAAACCACCGTGTTAAAATCAAGGATTGGCTATAACATAAATTCTGTAATATTGGATTGTTTTTATCTGAAGAAAGATTTAGGAAAAAGTGAACGGGTGGATATATACTGCAAGTGAGGTTTAATATAGACGGGTCAGTCAAAGTATCCATAATTAACCCCTTAAGGACCGGAAAAATCAGAGGTGGATTTGACTTAAGGGCCGGCGCAATTCTGACCTTTTTGATTATGTCTTTGTTCAACAGTGTTTTCCCTCTTAGGCTTTTATTCCACCACCATAAACAAATAGGGCTTTCCATTGATACCCCGCTTATATGGATAACCCACCATTTATTTTATTAAAATTAAAGAAAAAGGTAAAAAAAAAAATGTAAAAAAACCCACCATTTTTGTTTATTCTCTTGAGATCAATTGGGCACAAAGGGTTAAATTTTTATAGCGACTGCACGAAAAGTATGACCAGTCAGTCATACCTACAAAATGCACAGTTTAAAGTGGCCACTGTCCCCCCTGGGTGAAAATCCCCATGTCCCTTTTTCCCACCCTATTTTCCCACTTTTTTGTTCATTACATTTGGCGGTGTGTGTAAGTGTATTACATAGCTCCACAACAATCACACTTCCAATTTTGTTTCTTGAGATGTTTTTTTAAAAAATTAAATATTTTATTTGTAAAAAAAAAAAAAAGTGTGTTGTTTTTATTAAAAAAAAAAAAAAGTGTATTTAGCAGGTCAGAAATTGACCTGCATCTAGCCATCCTCCTGCACCAGCAGTGAAGGGGTTAACACCCCCAGCTGCTGTATTTTTTATTTCCACTAGGTGTCTCCTCTCTGTTTCTCTGTCCCTTACTTTGATGTAAGGGACACATTGGCAGAGAGGAGACACTAGAGGCAGTAAGTAGCACTGCCTCATTCTTTGCTTTAGAATGCCGGTACATGTGATCGCTGATGCAGTGATCACATGACCTGGCACAACCGACAGAGGCTGAGACTGAACGGTCCGGTACTGGACCGCTCAGTCTCAGCCTGGAATGAATGGTAGCAGCGTGCACGGCGGCACGCTGCTACCAATGAAAACACTTGACGTACCAGGACCGTCACTGGTCCTTAAAGCAAATTTACCCTTGACGGTCCTAGTACGTCAAGGGTCGCTAAGGGGTTAAAGGGTTAGAAATGTCCGATTATAATGTGATTTTATATTGTAGATATTAAAAAAATAAATTATCTGGAGCAAGTCCCGTCTCTCAAATCTCCCTGGACCAGCCAGCAGCTCTTCGGCAGTGCCGAAATACCTCAGTCTAAAAAGAAATACTTAATTGGAATGGTCTACAAAGTGTGCTTGCAAACCAGGCACACTTTGTAGACTGTTCCAATTAAGTATTTCTTTTTAGATTGCCGTATTTTGACTCTGCTGAATAGCCGCCTCAAGTCGCATGACTTGAATCTCCTTTTTTTTTTTTTTTTTTTTTTTTATATGTATTTATCTTGTTAATGTAGCCAGACAGCTCTTGAGAAAGAAGCAGATTGCTTTGAAACGTGTTGAGAGTTTTTTTGGCTGTTTCCATCACTACATTGTATTCGGTTACATCTTTTTGCAATAAATTTTGCATTTTTTATACAAGTGGATTCATTTTAACTTGACTGGAGGTGAAACTCCGAGCAGGGTGGACAGTTATATATCTGCAGGCTATCACTACCGGTTCTATTGAGATAGGCCGGTGGGGTTCATCTTGAGAGTGTTATTTTGATATTTTTATTTTATTTTATAATATTGTGGCTTGCGCCCCTTCTTGTGTTTTTCGAATCTCCTTCTGTCAGCTTTACAGCTGATATCAGTGCAAGGGGAGGGAGGGGGAAACCTTAAAACATTGTATCTCTCAAACCATAAAGGTTTGAGAGATAGGACTTGCTCCAGATAATTTATTTTTTTAATATCTACAATATAAAATTACATTATAATCAGACATTACTTACCCTTTAAAGGGGATCTATCACCCTTATACAAGTTTGTCTCAAAAGACAGAGACCACTCCAGTTTACATGCAGAAATCCTGTCATCGGAGGAGGCTGGATAGAGAAAGGGGAGCAGAGGAAAAGTGACAAACTGTGGTAAAGAGCTGGCAACCGCAGTCTGTCCGGAAGTAAGGAACAGGATAATCTTTCCTCTGTTATTTTCGGTCAAATAACGATTCTAAAAATGAAATGAATACAGTATTCCACCTACTCGTTATATAACCTAACTTTTATACTTTGAGTGCCAGAGGGGTACGGAATGCATTGCAAAGCAAAGGGTTAAGATAAACTTGTATAGGTGTGATAGATCCCCTTTTTTTTTCTTGTGTGTAGTGTGGGGGACAGGTGCTCTGGGTAAACTCCCCACAAGAAGGCAGACACATCCTCCTATATAATAATTTGCTAAATGCATGGTACACACTGCTGCGCGTGCTACAGTCATGCACAGTAGAGACTGCCCGCGCCGCAGCTCATACAGAGCTGGGCGCCCCGAAGAAGCTCTGTATCAGCCGCTGCGCTGGCAGTCTCCACTGCGCGTGACTGCCCTGCGACCGGGTGCCAGTGGCACTGTGGCCCGTGTAACGGGCTGTTCAACTAGTAAAGTTAATAAATGAAAAACTGAACTCCTATTCCCTAGTTCTAGTTTATCTCCTAGGTTCCACCTTCCATTCAGTTTTTCTTTACGTGCCATCAAGGAGTCAAAAGGCTATCTTCTTTGGAGGCTTTAGTTTTATTCTCTTCCTTTTTAATTTTTTGTCAGGGAATACAGGATCATGCTCTCGTTGTGATACCCCATGGGTGCTCTAGTTTTACATAGTCCACGGTAAGTATCACTTAAGTAAAAAAATAACAATTAAATTGGTGTCTTTAATAGAGGTCTTAATTTAACAAAAGTACTTGGCTAAATAGGTATCTTCCATGCAACAGTCTGGTTTATTTCTATATTTTTGCATTTTATCTACATGTATATGATATAAAGTCCACACTGCCTCCCAAAAACCAATTGGCTTCAACAGTCTTGAATGTCTCATATGGGTCAATTGATTATCAGATTGTAAAATTAAACTTAACTAGCAGTAGACTACCACAGAAATCAAATTTATTATTACTCTATTGTCCAATATGACATACAGGTACCATGGGGCGGAGACATCCTTCTTAGTAGGCTGGGAAATTTCAAAAGACAAGGTCTTGGAGGTGGAGCCTTCTCTTCTCCTTATCAGGCTACCTTAGCCCCACCCTTTCCAGTTTGACATGTTCCACCAGAGTGAACAGGCTAGGAACATCTCTGCTTAGTTTGCTTTTTTATTTTATTCTTAGATATGGGGTGTCACAATTCCCCCATTAGATCACCATTCCTGGCTTCCCTGAAGGATTATCCAGCTTTCAGGTGCTGTTGTGGACCCTTGCAGCCCTCTGGAGAGAATCTTGCAGCACAAGTTTCTCTCTCCTAACTGGGTCTCTTTGAGGCTCTGGTTCTTCACAATGGCAACCTGAAGATGAAGATTGCTGAGTAACTCTTTGAGTGCCATGGTCCACATGCTCCCCTCCATACAGGGGTTTTCTTGAAGTCCAGAACTCCTGCACTCATGTTGGGTATTTTATTCTGGTTTGTCCCTGGATGGATGCATTTTGTGTAGTTAACCCCTTCCCTGTTGGTTTAGGTTTTGGGGCTTTTTCTTGAGTTTTCTCTTCAAAGTTATACATTTTTATTATCCCCCACATTTCCCCTTGGGTATTTGGGTGTTTTTGGTAACTTTTGTAAAATTTTAATTTTTTTTGTGCATGGCACCTTTAAGGTGCACTTCCTGTTCGGCTGCACTTGCTCCATTGACTTCTATGGGACAAAACTGCTTTGGGACATGTCTGTAAACATTTGTCATACAGAGTTGAGCAAGTTCTCATTCTTATAGTGTCCTCATGCCCTACAATCCGGTACACATCCCCAGTGCCTCAGGGGCCCCGCGAGTGCAAGATCAGGCGTTGCTAAGATATAGCAACTGGGAAAAGACTACAACTCACAGAATGCCCATTTCCCAGGCTTCCTTGCGATTGGCTGATGGTTTTACCTTATCCTTCAGATAAGTACCTTTTTTTGGGGCTTTCAAAGGTGAATTATTATTCTGGAGGCAAATATAGTTGTTGATACCTTTATTGGCTGTCCAGTTTCACCCACAAAGAGCTGTTGTGAACATCTCTCTGCTTACAAAGGAGGTGTAAAACCTGTGCACACATTTACACCACTGACAAGGTATCCATTCCAAACACCCAGTTATACCATAAGATCAATGGTACCTTCACCTGCAAATCATCCAATGTAATATACCTCATCATGTGTGCAAAATGTCCAGCAGCTCTTTATGTGGGTGAAACTGGACAGCCATTACATAAAAGGTTTAATTCTCACAGATCCATTGTTAACAACAAAAAGACAGAGACACCAGTAGGAAAACATTTTTGCCAAAATGGACACAGGGTCATTTAATTGTACTGATGGGACTGTTTCACACTCAGAGAGATAGAGAAAAATATGGGAGGTAAAATTAATGAACCATTTTGGAGCTTTGAATTATGGTTTGAATGAAGACAGAAAATTTCTGACACATTATCACATTGTGGATTAACCTTTACAACAGCCCCCTGGGATTGTAAATACCTTGGACACCTTAGAGGAAGACTGCAATTTACAACACTCTCCTCTACCATTGACTGATCAAAGAACCAGAGTCTGGACTGAATTTCCTTATCTGATTTCCATTGTAAACAATGCAATGTGTACTTGTATATAAGAGAGATGTTTTCATATTTATCTGTATAACATGTCTGAGGAAGATACCTGAGATGTCTTGAAAGCTTGCATCCTAAATCTGTTTAGCCAATAAAGGTATATTTGCCTCCTGTATTTCTACTGCTAACATAGTAGCAACTCTCATCTGTTATTATTCTGGACCCAGTATTTGGGTTTCTATACTGTTTAGACACTACTCCTGTTAGGATGTCAGATCCAAAGAGACATGGTGCTAGGCCTAAGGCAAAGGACACTGGAGCGTCTCTGAACCCCCTTGTTTATTGCTCCTTATGCCAAATGGGGCTCCCTCGACAATATTCAGGACCCCTATGCCACTCATGCACTGTGGACCTCACTACACCACCGGGGCCCTCCAGCCTTGAGCAAGAGCCAGTCTGGGTGAGAGTTAAAGTCTACTATGGCACAACTTCCCCTATCCCTCCAAGGGGTTCTCCTTTCTTAGAAACCCCCTACCACATTCTGGTTTGTGGCCCCTAAGGCCCCAGGTATACCTGCACTCATGAATCCTCTGATGAAGACTCCTTTAAGGGGCGAAACAAAGGAAGGGGAGTGTGAAAAAGGGGATTCTACCTATGCATTTGGTGACCCCTTTGAAGCTGACCCTGCTCCCTCTGTGGAGGGACTCATTAAGACTTTCTTAGTGACCCTTCAGGTCACTGACACCCTTGTTGAGGGTCAGTTTTCATCTGATGTGTTTCAGAGGCGTAAAAAGTCTTCAACAGTCTTTCCACCCAAGGCCACTCTGGACCAGGTTATCCTGGATGAGTGGAAGACACCTGTCTCTCTCTAAGAGATTCTCTAAGCAGTACCCATTCTCAGAGGCAGCTTTGGTGCAAGGGGCTTCTCCTTCTGCTGTTGACCCCCCCTATATCCAGGCTTTCTAAGTCCACCGCTCTGCCCTTGGCAGATGCTACGGCCCTTAAGGACATGGCAGATAAGGAGTTGGAAGCTATCCGCAAGTCCTGTTCTTCTGCAATAAGGGCTGCATTAATGCCTATTTTGGCCTCCGCCTGGGTCACCAGAGCTATTGCTATCTGGGGTGAACAGTCCTCTTAGCCAACGTGTCTGAGGCTCAGATGTATGTCACTGATGCTCTTTTTGATGCTGTCTACTAAGGCATCTGTCTTTTCTGTGATGGTACGATGCACTTTGTGGGTCAAGATCTGGTCTGTGGACCTTTTATCTAAGAAGTCATTTGTTTCTCTCCCTTTTCAGGGCAAGTTTCTTTTTGGGCCTGAACTCAAGCAAATCATAAGTGACACTACTGGGGGCAAGAGCACCCTGTTACCTCAGGTCTCCAAACGCCTTAACATGGCGAGGTAACAGCATATTTTTCGTCCCCGCCAAACAGAGGCACAAAGGCCGAATCCGAGCGTTTCTCATGTCTTCGCCCTGTACCCCTCCACCAAGCCAAGGCAGCAATGGCATTATAATCACCCTGCTGCCAAACCCAAGTCTGTCAAGTCTCCATCAGCATGACTTGTCTTGGTCCACAAAGGCCTGTGGTTGGGCATCTGTGCCATTTTTACAATGCTTGACCTGCGTCCTGTGCAGATCAGTGGGTTTTGCAGGTGGTTTCAGAAGGGTACAGAATAGGGTTCCCTTTCTCCTTTCAGGTTTTTCCAGTCCAGGGTTCCCCTGGGTCAGGAAAAGTTGAGACTTTTCAAGTGAGGCGGTTCAGTCTCTTCTGGACAAGGGAGTTCTTGTTCCAGTTCCACCATAAGAGAGAGGTTCAGGTTTTTATTCAAACCCGTTTGTGGTGTCCAAGAAGCACAGTGGCAGCCGCCCTATTCTGGACCTCAATTCTTTTGTGGAGACTGCCCGCTTCAAGATGGAGTCAAAGCGCTCTGTCATCGGAGCTGTGTGCCCAGGAGAATTCCTTGCATCTCTGGATTTGCAGGATGTGTACTTACACATTTCTATTCATCTGGACAGTCAGAAGTACCTCCGTTTCGCTTGTGGATCGAAGCACTACCAGTTCACCATTCTGCCCTTTGGGCTTACCTCCGCACCTTGGGTTTTTGTCAGAGATCTGGGGGCCATGATTGCCTTCATTCACACCCAGGGGATTCAAGTGACTCCTCACATGGATGACCTTCTGCTGAAGGCTCCATCCAGGGAGATCCTGGACCAACATGTCCAAGACTGTGCTCAGATTCTGCTCCACCATGGGTGGATTCCAAACATGTCAAAGTCTTCTCCGGTTCCCTCTCAGGTCTTGGTCTCCCTCGGTCTCAGGTTCGACACCTGTCTGGGGAAAGTTTTTCTGACGGACGACTGCATTCAGTAAATTATGCGTCTGTTGTCCAAAGCTCTGGAGTGAACCTCGGCTCCATTTCAAAAATTCATGACACTTTCAGGCTGCATGGTGTCCACCATGAAGGAGGTACTTTACTCTATGGCCTACACCAGGGATCTAAGAGGTCCATCATCTGCTCATGGCATGGGAATCCAGATTCCCTGGATCTGAGGGTGCCCTGCCCTGGTGGTCCGACAGTCTCCATCAGTGGTTCGACAGGAGCAACCTGGAGCAGGGAAAACTGTTTGTAATCCTGGAGTGTATGTTTGTTATGACCGATGCCAGCCTGAGGGGCTGGGGTGTGGTCCTGGGTCACTTGGGGATCCAGGGTAGATGAAGTCCCTTCAGTCCATCAATGTTCTAGAGCTCAGAGCAATCCGGCATGCTCTTGTGTACTAGTCCCTTCAACCAAGAGGTTATTCCAGTTGGACAATGCCACGGCCGTGGCCTACATCAACAAGCAAGGAGGTACTCCTGCTTGGTCCGAGGTCAAGTCTATCTTTGCCTGGATCATGTTCCGGCTGTCTCTGGCGTACACATTCCAGGGGTAGACAACATCCTGGCGGACTTCCTCAGTCACCAAATGGTGGACCCCGGAGAGTGTTAGCTCCATCCAGATTTTTCGACCTGTTGGTGCGGCAGTGAAGTCTTCCTCAGACAGATCTGATGGCCACACAGTGCAACAGGAAAGTTAAAATGTTTTGACCTTTTTCCACAGACTTGTTGTCGATCCCATGATGCTTTCATCTGGCTTACATCCCTCCAATTCCTCTCATCCCCAGTGTGCTTCAGAAGATTCTGAAGGACGGTGTGGCAGTCATCATGATTGCCCGCTATTGGACCTGGAGGAGTTGGTTCCCTAAGTTGGTTACCTCTCCATTCGGAATCCGTTTTCACTGCCACTCAGACTGGATCTCCTTCTTCAGGGGTACCTCTGGAAGGAGGATATGGAGCATTTGGCTTTGACAGCATGGCTGTTGAAGCCTCCTTCCTGAGGAGGAAAAGTTTATCTTCTGAGGTTATCTTCACTATGATCCAGACTAGAAAGCCTGTCTCCTCTAAGGCCTACCACAGGGTTTGGCCCATTTTTCATTCTTGATGTGTAGACAGGGATCTGTCTTCACAGGAGTTGGACCTTCCGGTGGTTACTGTCCTTTTTGCAGGATGGTATGAACAAAGGACTCCGTCTCAGTTCTTGAAGGTTCAGACTTCTGCTTTTTCTGTATTTTTTCCACAGACGCATTGCTATCTTGCCAGGTGTGAAGGTTTTCTCTCAGGGGGTTGCTCATGCTTTCTCTGCTTACAAGGGTCCTACACCTCAGTAGGACCTTAACCTGGTTTTGGGTGTTTTGCAGTAGTCTCCCTCTGAGTCCCTTGCTACCATTCCTCTACGTCTTCTGGCGTGGAAGATGGTTTTTGTTCTGGCTGTGGCCTCTGTGCACAGAATTGCTGACTTTTGCCTTGCAAGCTGCCTTTCCTAGTGTTCACAAGGACAAGGCTGTTTTCGAACCTCCCAGGAATTCCTGCCTAAGGTGCTTTCTGAGTTACACATCAATCAGGATTGATTGTCCTGACCCTACATCTGACAAGGAGAGGGATCTCCACATGTTGGATGTGGTGCGCGGTCTCAAGTTTTATGTACACCATACTGAGTCTTTGTTTGTCATCCCTGATGGTCCTACGGGAGGACAGGTTGCATCCAAGTTAACTATTACGTTATGGATTAAGTCTACTGTTCACAAGGCTTATGAACTCAGGGAGAAACCTGTTTCCTTTTGCGTTACAGCACTTTCCTCCTGGCATGTTGGTGCCTCATGGGTCTACAAGAATCAGGCCTCTGCTGAACAGCTGTGCAAGACTGCGACTTGGTCCTGCGTGCACAAATTTGCCAAACACTAACGTGTTGTTGATCTGCCTTAGGCTGAAGCCAGTTTTGGCAGGAAGGTTCTGCAGGCAGTTCTGCCTGTCTAAGGACCTAATCCTTACTGTTCTTTGACTGTTTGAGCCCGGTTGGCTCTTGTTCTTGTGTGCTGTGCTATTGTTATTCAGTGTCCTTTGACAATTAGTTATGTTTGGGCTGTTCTTAATTTTGGATAGTCCTAGAGTGGTATCATGGGGACCGGCACTAGGTCCTTTCTCTTAATTCCCACCCTGGGAGCCAAATGTTGGTTTAACCCCATGGTACCTGTATGTCATATTGAATGATAGAGAAAAGGTGATTTTAGTCTTACCTGTTAAATTCTTTTCTCTTAGACCATATGACATACAGGTCTCCCACCCAGTGAATGTGGACATCTCTTGGTTGCACTTGGCTGGACATGGGAGTCCTTGGATCTTACTACTCACAGAAGGTTACCTTTTTCTTCTCTCACTGTCCTATTTAATGAGCTAGTCTCTGGTCAGATTGGAAAGGGCGGGGCTAGGGTAGCCTGATGAGAAGTGAAGGCACCATCTCCAAGACCTTGTCTTTTGAAATGTTCCAGCCTACTAGGAAAGATGTCTCCTCCCCATGGTACCTGTATGTCATATGGACTAAGAGAAAAGGATTTAACAGGTAAGACTAAAATCCTCTTTTAACCCCTTCTTGTGTACTGATGTGCCAGGACCATCACGGTGGTCCGGCCCTTAAGGACCAGTGACGCTCCTGGCACGTCATGGAATTCAGGGCTCCCTGCACGGCTGCACTCCACACAGGGAGCCCTGAATCGGTTCACACACAAAAAAAAAAAAAAAAAAAAGAAAAAAGGCCCTGTGGTCCTCAAGTGCTGGCTGTGTGTGCACACGCCGGTCGTTAAGGGGTTAAAAACGCCTTCCGAAATTTACAGACAATCCTATAGGACAACTAGACTTCCCTGTTCACAGAAAATAGTCTTGATTGAGATATCTATCCCCAGAAATGTTAATGCAAGGGTACCCTACTAAGAACTGCCTGCTGATAGCCAGGATAAGTGGCAGGAGGGGGAAACTTTATTATACAATAAAAGTTAAACAGCAAACGTATCCATGCTTTTATAGGTACAGATCAGTATACAAATATATACGGAATACTTGATCTTACAGTAAAAATGACATTACATTCCCTTTAAAATAACCCAGTTAATGCAAGATTTACAATCTGGTTTCAACCATATGAAGAATAATAGGGTGTTTTTTTTGTGTTCATGAAATGAATGTAAGTAATCGGGTATTTAACACCTTGAATATTGAAGTTTGCAAGTAAATATGACTATATATAAAATATGCTTGCAGAACCATGTCACACCTCTATTCAACCCTATAACGCCCCTGTTTGATTTTTTATTAACACCTAAACATTAACTGGGGTTATATAAACTTATACTTTACTGTAAACTTATACTGTACTTTATAATAGCATGTATAAACATTTTCTGCTTTCTGAGGCCTAAAATCTCATCTTGCATATGCTGTAAGGAAGGTGACATTAGTGTCCCTTCCAGAACTCCCAGTGACTGACCGGTATTATCTGTGAATGGGCTGAGATAAGACAGCAGCCTTTTTGAATACAAGAGCAGTGGGCACTACCAATAAATTAAGTGACTAGCTCTTATAGCTACAAACAGCAGAAACATTATTATTATTATTATTCTTTATTTATATAGCGTCAACTAATTCCGCAGCGCTGTACAATTGGGAATAGACATACAGAGGTATTAAATAGTACAATCAGATGTGGAGAACAGGAGGATCAGAGGGCCCTGCTCGTGAGAGCTTACAGTCTAGAGGAAGGTAGGTTTGATACAGAAGGAGTAAGTGCTATTGCGTTTAAGTGCCTCCTGCCACATGAACTGCCAGTCATTAAATGCTTTATGAACAGGGCTATTTACACATGCACTTAAATTAAAGTTTAGGGTTACATTTTAGAGATGTAACAGGATTAATTTTTACATGTGCTAGCTGTACGTATGTGCTATTTAAAACATGATTTTTATTGAAGTTACAGTTGAATCCTTTTTTCTTAGGACATGTGCCAGGAACCATGAGCAAAGTGCCTCTCCACCACCTAGGGCAGGGCACTTCATAAAAGGTAGGATCTCTGAGGTGGAGACTCCCATTTTCATCCACTTCACCCTCCTCCTGCTTCCAGTTTCAGTGTATAGGAAAGCATAATGAAGTAGAAGTGAGAGGAAAGAGAGAAAGCCCCTCTACAGAGACTGCTAGAGGACCCCTCTAACCAGGACTCAAAACTGCTGTTTTGTTTTTTCCTCTGGGTGGGAATCCTGTGTCCACATGAAAAGATGATTTAATGTTAAGTTCACTAAAATACTCTTTTCTCTGTCATCCACTGTGAAATAGGAACTATGGGGATTTACTAGACCTATCCACCAAGATTCCTGGGAGGGAAAAGAGAAAAAAAAAATACTCCACTGGAGACCACTTTCCACTAAATTGGTACAACATGAGCCTCGCATGTCAACAGACACCAAATTTACCAAACACCTGCAAACAAACAGGAAACCATCCGGGTTCTGATAGCTGTAGAGGAAAAAAGGCATTAGGAAGACCCTTATTCATGCACCACAGCCTGAAGAACCTTCCATCCAAAACTGCCCTTAGCCGGGGCCAGGACATTTACATTGTTACGTCCCAAAGCTGAAAGGATTCACACAGCCAGTTGGTCCGGTCAATGGAGTGGCAACCGGCCAACTCCGTTTATTTAAGCATACAACAACTTGGTAGGGTTACTGATAATTTAAAAAAAAAAAAAAAAAAAAAAAAAAAAGAGTTGTGAGGAGCACACATCAAGCACGAACAAGATAAAGTGTCTTGTTCTAAGGCATGGTAGCCTCTCAATGGTGCTACAACTCACATTTTTCACTCCCATGTGCCATGGCAGAGAGGAAATCTCCATATCCATATCAGACTGGGCCCTGCCCACAGACAGTCCAGCTCCGAAATGTCAGGCAAATCCTCTCTGCACAAGAGAAACAGCAAAACCACAGACGTACGTTTCGGCCTATGTGAGCCTCGTCAGTTGTGGTGCAGCCGAATCCCTCTAGGCACATGAAGCAAGGGCCCATGCCTGGGATGTCCTTATACTTAGAGAGACAAAAATAGAGTTGTGAGGAGCACACATCAAGCACAAACAAGATAAAGTGTCTTGTTCTAAGGCATGGTAGCCTCTCAGTGGTGCTACAATTCACATTTTTCACTCCCATGTGCCATTGCAGAGGGGAAATATCCATATCACACTGGTCCCTCCCACAGACAGTCCAGTTCCGAAATGTCAGGCAAATCCTCTCTGCACGAGACAAACAGCAAAACCACAGACATACATTTCGGCCTATGTGAGCCTCGTTAGTGTGGTGCAGCCGAATCCCTCTAATCACATGGAAGCAAGGGCCCATGCCTGGGATGCCCTTATACTTAGGGAGACAAAAAAAGAGTTGTGAGGAGCACACATCAAGCACAAACAAGATAAAGTGTCTTGTTCTAAGTCATGGTAGCCTCTCAATGGTGCTACAACTCACGTTTTTCACTCCCATGTGCCACTGCAGAGAGCAAATCTCCATATCCATATCAGACTGGTCCCACCCACAGACACTCCAGCTCCGAAATGTCAGGCAAATTCTCTCTGCACGAGACAAACAGCAAAACCACAGAAATACGTTTCGGCCTATATGAGCCTCGTCAGTGTAGTGCAGCTGAATCCCTCTAGGCACATGGAAGCAAGGGCCCATGCCTGGGATGCCCTTATACTTAGGGAGACAAAAAAAGAGTTGTGAGGAGCACACATCAAGCACAAACAAGATAAAGTGTCTTGTTCTAAGGCATGGTAGCCTCTCAATGGTGCTACAACTCACGTTTTTCACTCCCATGTGCCACCGCAGAGAGGAAATCTCCATATCCATATCCATATCCAACTGGTTCCGCCCACAGACAGTCCAGCTCCGAAATGTCAGGCAAATTCTCTCTGCATGAGAGAAACAGCAAAACCACAGACGTACGTTTCAGCCTATGTGAGCCTCATCAGTGTGGTGCAGCCGAATCGCTGTAGGCACATGGAAGCAAGGGTCCATGCCTGGAATGCCCTTATACTTAGGGAGACAAAAAAAAGAGTTGTGAGGAGCACACATCAAGCACAAACAAGATAAAGTGTCTTGTTCTAAGGCATGGTAGCCTCTTAATGGTGCTACAAGTCACGTTTTTCACTCCCATGTGCCATTGCAGAGAGAAAATATTCATATCCATATCCATATCCAACTGGTCCCGCACACAGACAGTCCAGCTCCGAAATGTCAGGCAAATCCTCTCTGCACAAGAGAAACAGCAAAACCACAGACGTACGTTTCAGACTATGTGAGCCTTGTCAGTGTAGTGCAGCCAAATCTCTCTAGGCACATGGAAGCAAGGGCCCATGCCTGGGATGCCCTTATACTTAGGGAGACAAAAAAAAAATTACTGATAATGTCCGCTAAGGCCTACAGGCCGATTGGAGGCTTGCCAGCAGAACAGCTGGCCTTAACATGCAGAGCGCAGTGGAGAGCTCTCTTTGGTGCGGTGACTTGCGCCAGACTGAACAGGACGTGTCGCTTTGTCACGGAAGAGGCACAGATGCGTTACGTCACTTCCTGGTTCCTCTATATTCGGCTGCCCAGCGCTTTGCCTGCTGCCAAATATAACATCTCTCCCTTTCCTGAAAAAGACAGAGCACAGACACACAACAAAAAAACAGTAGGGAGGGGAGAGGGATCTGGAACAACTTCAGGGTCATCTCCAACTACCAAGAACTTTGTCAGGTTCCCATCTCACAGAAGGGTGGATTGCCCTGGTGGGCATGATACTTGATGGAGGGGCATTTGAGTCCTCGACATTCGCTGAAGGACTGTCTTCCTGAACCACTTCTGGAGACTGCGTTATTGGTTGAGGCGTCTCAGTCTCTGTGAGAGTTAGGCCCGGAGCAGAGACCCTAAACTGCCAAGCACCATCATCCTCTGGCCCAGAATCTTTCAAAAGGTTGTCAGCTGCAGTGTGTTTCGGTGGCCCAGGCTGAAATTGATCTGTGTGTCTTTTCCAATGGATACTGTTGTCTGTTAAGACTATGTAGGTGCGAGATCCCAGCACTCTCGTTATGTTTCCAGCAACCCATATCTGAGGGCCTTGAAAACTGCGAGCCCACACCGTCTCCCTTCTTGAAAAACGAGAACCAGCCTGAGAGGGCACACAAGATGGACTATAGGACAAAGAGGAAAGAGTGGAAGGCTTCAAGACATCCAACTTACAGCTCAGGGGGCTACCAAAAAGGTTGTAGGAGACACCCCAGTTGCAACATGAGGGGTTGTCCGGTATACAAACTCCAGGAGAGTAGAGGAGACATCTGTAGAATCAGAAGCCACAAGAGCTGCCTTAAGGGTCTGGACAAAACTCTCAGCAAGGCCATTGGTGACCAGATGGTAAGGAGCGGAGGTGCAATGAGAGACTCCAAGAGAATCCAGAAACATTCTAAACTCCTGGGATGTAAATTTTGGCCCATTATCCAAGACCAGAAGGCATGGGAGACCAAACACAGTAAAGATTTTCTTCAGGACTTGAATGGTGGCAGCAGAAGTCATAGTTGTTATAGGCCAAACCTCAAGCAGTTCAGAGTGGGCATCGACCAGAACCAGAAAGGACTTTCCATGAATCAGGCCAGCGAAATCGACATGAAGCCAGTCCCAAGGTTGAGATGGGCTTTCCCATAGGATGACAGGAGGGGAAGGCAACTGCTTCCGAGTCTTGGCACAGCCCGGGCAAGCACAAACCCAATTGACGATATCCGCATCTATCGAAGGCCACCATACTGAGGAGCGGGCTTTCTGCTTCATGCAGACTATGCCTGGGTGTCCTTCGTGCAGGAGACGTAAAGCTATGGCCTGTAAGGAGGGGGATCCTGGACTCTGGAACCCCACAGGAGTCAAGCATCAGACACAGACAACTCCAGTCTGCAGAACCAGTATGGACGGCATTGGAGAGGCACCTGGGAGGGCCATCTAGACTGAACGTAGTTATACACCTGATTCAAAACTGTATCTACGCAAACTGCTTGAGTGAGCTGCCTCAAAGTACAGACAGTGGTATAGCAAATTTGATGTTGATCCGAGGTGAAAGTGGGATGCTAAGCAGGGTCTGAAGAAACAGAGTTAGACTGATGAAGAGGGAGTCTGGAAAAAGCATCAGCATTGGCATGCAGGGCGTGAGCCCAGTATCTTATAGATTATGTGAAAGCACCCAAGTATCAGGCATAACGTTGCAGTCGAGCGCCAGCAGTGTGGGAAATGCCTTTCATAGGGTTGAAAATTGCCAGCAGAGGCTTGTGGTCAGTGACAAGTGTGAAATGGCGGCCATGTAAGTAAAAGGTAATTTTTTGTAGCGCCCATATAATGGCCAATGCCTCCATATCAATTTGCGCATAGTTCTTCTGCACAGCTGTTAGGGACCGTGAAGCAAAAGCTATGGGTTGCTCAGACCCACCCGGCATCACATGAGACAAAACAGCACCAAGCCCATATGGTGAAGAACCACAAGCCACCATCACAGGCTTTTGTAGATCATAACGGACCAGCACTTTCGAGGTCAGGATAAGGTCCTTAGTGGCCTGGAATGCCTCCTGACATTCTCGAGACCAGAGCCAGGGGGTCTTTGTTTCCAGGAGCCAATGTAAAGGATGAATAACTTGTGCTAAATTAGGCAGAAAATGGTGGTAATAATTGAGAAGCCCAATATATGAGTGTAGCTGAGAAACATCCGTTGGCGGAGGGGCATTGACTAGAGCTTGAACTTTGTCTTTTGCGGTATGTCTGTTAATTGTCAGGTACTGTTGGCTGTCAGGATGCATCTCTAACTGGAGATAAGCCTGATGCAGATCCAATTTCGTGAAAGACTGTCCCCCAGCTAAAGAAGCAAAAAGTTCCTCTAGGCATGGTAACGGATACTGCTCCAGCTGACTATTTATAGCCATACGAAAGTACCCACACAGCCGGATTTCTCCTGTTTTTTTAACCACCGGCACAATGGGTAAAGCCCAATCACTGCAAGGAACTTTGGAGATCACACCTTGGCTTTCCAACCAAGATAATTCATTCTCTACATTGGCCCTGATGGCGAAGGGGACAGTTCTTGCTTTACAAAAACGAGGAGACGCTCCAGGTTTCATTGTCAACTGAGCTTGCATATTTTTCACCTTTCCCAAATTTGCGGAAAACACATCCTTATATTTTGACTGCAGCTCAGCAATCCACTGTTGGTGATTTACTGGTTGAAGAGATTGGACCTTAGACAGACAAGATTGGTGGTCAGGCATTCCCATTAAACGAATCCAAGAGCGGCCATACAGAGGTAGACCCCCATCCTGTACAATACAGAGAGGCAGTCGATGAGTCAGACCTTTGTATGTCACCCTGACGTTAGCACATCCAAGGGGTTTGAGAACATGCCCACTGTATGTTTTAAGACGTAGGGTCGTTGGTTCCCACTTTAGGGGAATTTGTGCAGAAGTTAACTGTTGCAGAGTCGTTACAGAGACACTAGATCCTGTATCCACATCCATAGTGACATCCTTGCCATTGATCTGTACCCTGACTTACATAGAGTCGTCAAATCCAGTTATGAACGGTCAAATGCTATATCCAACCTCCTTCAAACGGCTCATCTGTTTCCAAATGAGAGTGTAGAAAGTTGGCAGAACGATGCCTGGGTCTGCGAGAGGAACCTCTCTGAGATCTAGCACTTCTGCAGACTTTACTCAAATGTCCACGTTTGGAGCAATTATAACAAATCTCCGCTTTAAATCTGTACAGGTGGGACTCATGTGAGGTAGCCCCACAACGAAAACATTTTTAGTAGAACTTGGCTCCCTTTGCATGGTTGATCTGCTCTGAGACAATTTTAAGACTAAAGTAGCTTCCTCCAGGCCCTGCATTTTGTGCTTGTAGATGTGCAGAATCCCTTTCAGCCATTTACATGGCAACAACTATGTCAATTGCAGATTTTTCTGTTAAATCTTTTTTAGACAATAATCACTTTTGGATTGCTTTGTGGATTAAGCCACACACAAATTGATCCCTCAAAGCTTCAGATACATTTGCTCTGAAATTACAGGTCACAGCCAAGTGTCTTACTGTAGTTCCATTATAAAAGACTGGACAATCTCCCCCTGATGTTGTTTTCTTGAATAGAAACAAAAACTTTCCGCAGTCTAAACTGGCTGAGGTTGGTAGAAATTAGTTAAAGCTTTCAAGCAAATCTTTTAAAGGTTTATCACCAGGAGACTTAGGGGCTAATACATTTTGTAATACAGCGAAGGATTTCCTGCCAACCGCTGTAAAAAACACTGCAGTCTGTTTATCATCAGGAATATCATTTGAGACCATAAATTGCTTTAATCTCTCAGTATAAGTAAATCATGTTTTCTCCCCTTCATTGAATTCTTGCAGGGTCCCAACTAGAGCAGCCATGATAGGGAGATATTACTAGTTGGAGTTTAATTGTATTCCACAGAACTACTTGTATGCCACAATACCTCTTCCAAGCTGCAGAAAGAGACATTAAAGGGATAGTAATACTTAAAATGTAAAAAAAAATATGTTGTAGGGTTTATCCCCCTGAGTAAAACAAGAGTACTCCTACTGCTGAAAGGTGTTTCATTCAAAAATTATTAATTTTCAAAGTTTAATTTTTTAGGTGCAATATCACAGTGGCCTGAAATTCTACAGTGGCGCTGTTGCTACACGATCCTAGGGACAGCTCTGGTCCCGGGACCATAAATCTCCATAGGATGGTGTAGCAACAGCGCCACTATGCAATTTCAGGCCACTGTGATATTGCACCTAAAAAATTTAACTTTGAAAATTAATAACTTTTGAATGAAACACCTTTCAGCAGTGGGAGTACTTTTGTTTTACTCAGGGGGATAAACCCTACAGAATATTTTTTTTACATTTTAAGTATTACTATCCCTTTAAGTTATCACAGTTCAGCACAAGAAGGTGAGGAGGGACTCACAAAGAAAGTAGAGAAAACAGAAATCTGGTACAGTCCATCAATGATAGACATGTTTGAAAAGGACAAAAGGTTCGCAATTTGGGTAATCCAGAAAGCCTCTTCGCCACTGTTATGTCCCAGAGCTGAAATAATTCACACAGCCAGTTGGTCTGGTCAATGGAGTGGCAACCGGCCAACTCTGTTTATTTAAGCATACAACAACTTGGTAGGGTTAACGATAATGTCTGCTAAGGCCTACAGGCCTGTTGGAGGCTTGCCAGCAGAACAGATGGCCTTAAAGGGATAGTATTGCCTGAAAATAATTTTATTTTAAATTGTAGCCCTTACAAAAACATTAAAAATGATATAAGTCTTATCCCCCAAACCTTTATTGTTTGGGAGATATGAGCAAGTAAAGTTCCCTTTTCCTGGCTGTTTTAGCCAAGTCTGCCATCTAGTGGACAGATTTGGAATCCGGTCCACAGATCAGTGGACAGCTCTTTAGCAGTGCCGAGAGCACGGTCTTTAAAAAGAACTACTTCATTGGAACTGTTCCATTCCAATGAAGAAATTCTTTTTAAAGATCGTGATCTCAGCACTGCTGAAGAGCCGCGGCCGGTCACTTGAGCAGTGACGTCACTCCAGGGGAAACTTTACTTGCTAATATCTCCCAAACCATAAAGGTTTGAGAGATAAGATTTATATAATTTTTAATGTTTTTTAAGGGCTATAATATAAAATAAAATGATTTTCAGGCAATACTATCCCTTTAACATGCAGAGTGCAGCGGAGAGCTCTCTTCGGCGCGGTGACTCGCGTCAGACTGAATAGGACCCGTTGCGTCATCCCGGTAGAGGCACAGATGTGTGACATCACTTCCGGGTTCCTCTCTATTCGGCTGCCCAACGTTTTGCCTGCTGCCAAACATAACATACTTGATAGTGTTTGGTGAAGGTGTGCAGAGATGAACGACCATATCACCACCTTACACAACTGCTTAGCAGAGGCCTGATTCCTGTAGGCCTAAGATATGGCCACCGATCTTGTGGAATGGGCCATGACTTTTTTTGTTCATGAGGGCATACAATTGGAGATTGTTCACTTGATTGAGAAAGCAATCAAAACCTTAGACGCGGCCTGACCCACATGTGGGCCCTTAGGGATCTGTTTCTGAAGATTTCTGAAATGGCTTAATGCAATGAATGTAGTACTTCAATGAGCATACCACATCCAACAGATGATGTTCCTGCTCCTTTCTATTGGAAGAAGCCAGACAGAAAGAAGCAGGAACAATTTCCTGGTTGAAGTAAAACTCCTGAGTTCATAAAATCACCCTATCTTGAAAAAAACAGAAAAAACAATTTACAGGACAAGGCCTGGAACTTGGCCATCTGCCAAACTGACATAATTGCTAGAAGAAAATATGTCTTGAGCAATAGCTAATGTCAGGAAATAGCAGAAATAGGCTTAAAAGGAGGCTTCTGGAGCACTCCTAGAACCAGATTCAAGTCCCATGGGGGATCTCAAAAGACAAAGTAAGCATGAGCTACCCACTGAACAAAGGTCTCCAGATCATGGAGTAAAAACAGTGCACAGGTGGAAAAGAACAGAAAGAGCCAAGATCTGCAACATGACAGAATTAAGGCTAAGTCCTTTCTGAACACTATCTTGGAAAAAAAAGGAAAACCACTAGAAGCCTGAAAGGGCAATATCGAGAACCATGCTTGGCACACCATTAGTAGAATAGGACACCATTAGTAGAATAGGGTGCCAAACAGTTTTTCTTGCATGAGCCATAGCAGTATTGACAAAGTCTGAAAAAAACAAACAAAAAAACTATTCCTTCAAGATGCTGGCTAAGAAAAAGCCAAGCTGTGAAATCAGCTTCTCCACTTAAGGGTGGCATACCAGACCCTGGGTCAGAAGATCCAGCCTCAAGAGGAGGCAAAAAGGCTCCACTATGGACATATTCAGAATATCTGAAAACCAGACATGATGTAGACTGACTGGATTCTTACTGGAGACCCTGACTGGGGATGAGACCAGTGTTGTAACTCTAGGTGGGTCACCCGTAACCACAGAACATTGATTGCTAGAAGACTCTCCTTTCTGGTCTGGAGGCCTTGGGCTGTCAAGTGGCCCAGAGTAGCACTCCAGCCCAACAAGTTGACATCTGAGATGACCACAACCCACTCCAGGATGACAAACAGATGCCCCAGTGTCAGGATTGTATTATATATTTCTATTTATATAGTGCCAACCTGTGTACTTGGTACTTTACAGTTCACATTTAGTATAGCAGGGGTACAATAAGTGCAGTGATTAAGTGCTTATATAGACAATCATAATGGGAACACCAGGTAAGTACACATTAGGAAAAAAGGTCCCTGCCCCGTAGAGCTTATGATCTAAGTATAGGATGAGTTACAAACAGCTGATCAGTTCTGTAAGGAGGCCACTTGGTCGTCTGTGCACACCTTCTCTAAACACTACTGTATTGATGTCCTGGCATTGGCTGAGGCCAGCCTTGGTAGGAAGGTCCTGGAGGCAGCTTTACCTGTCTAGGAGTTTCCTCCTTACTTTTCAGTAATCTTTAACTGTTGAGCCCGGTTGGCTCTAGTTCTGTGTGCTATGTTACAGTTCCTGGTGTGTTATGCTCCAGTATGACCTGATTAGTTCATGTAAGCTCTGGTGACTTTGGGGACCAATGCCTGATCCTTGCCTTCATTCCCGCCTCTGGGAAACTCAATGTTGGTACATCCCAGTTACCTGTAAACTATATTGGACGACAGAGAAAAGAGGATTTTAGTCTTAACTGTTAAATCCTTTTCTCTTAATCCATATAGCTTACAGGTCTCCCACCCTGTCAAGGGACCATGCTTGGTTTTCCTGTGACCGAATGTGGGAGTTCCTTCGGGTTCATGCTCACAGGAGTCTTTTTTCCTTCTTGCTACCTAGTCAATAGATAGCGTCTCAAATCTAACTGGTTGGGGATTGGCTGGTGACCAGCTAAGGAGAGAAGGAGTGTTACTGATGTAACACTGCTCAGCCAGGTCAGAAGGGAGGTGCCCAGGTAGACTGTAGAGAGGGACAATCTTCAATTAAGATTAGGGAAAAACCTGAAAAACTTGTCAAGGGGGGCAGGGCTTTCATTGTTCTCATAGTAAGAAGATTGTCCCCTGCTGTTATCTGTCTGGTCTATGGACTGGATTCCATATCTGAGAAGAGATGGCTTACACTAGGTAAAAGGGGTGGGAGGGGAAACTTTGCTTGTGAATATCTCTCAAACCATAAAAGTTTGAGCAATGAGACTTATATCATTGTTCATGTTTTTTTAATGCCTACAAAATAAAATAAAGTTAAAACAAAGTATTACTATCCCTTTAAGAGGTGTGAAACAGAGAACTTGTATGAGACGACAAGATCAAGGGAATTTCTGCCTATATGAGTTGGGTATGTGGTCCATTGTAAGAGATAGAAGGAGGTTAGTGAAAGGAGTTTAGAGGCTGCAGAGATATTTGGAGTTGTCAGTAAGAATGCTGAAGCCTCTAAGAATAAGGGAGGGATGGTGGAGGAAAAAAGTGGGGAATCCAGCTTGCAGTTATCTAGCAATTGTGATTGAGATTGGCTAGGGGAGGGGGATGATAAATGGCAGCCACACACAAATAAATTGAGAAAACAAAAGTGAACTGAATGGCACTGAAAGGAATCAAGTCTATAGGAGGGATAAGGGCAAAAGAGGGAAGAAGCAACAAGAGTATACCCACCCCATCTCCTGGCTAGTCTCCGGTTCAAGGGGTGTGAGAGAGGTGTAAACCACCATGAGGGTAATGGAATGGTGGTTGTGTTAGATGATAGCAGCCATGGAGGTCAAAGCTTGAAATGAAGAGGTTATGGATAGTTGCAAGCTTTTTCCTGACTGCGCATTTGAGATAATACAGGAAAGGAGAGCAGACTGTGGACAGTAGGGAAAGGGTATAATAATATTATTAGTGCTGTTTATAAGAGATTATAGCTAAACAGGGTCTAAAGCACACAAAATACTGGGGTCCAGAATGTGACATGTGAACAGCAACACTAGAGTTAGGATTAAAGAAAGGAGGTGGGACTGAGATTTGTACAGGCCCATTGATTTTTTTTTGGTGTGACTTGGGGACTGGGGAATGTGGCATACTAAAATAATTTGTGCGCATTAAAGGGATAGTAATGTTTCATAATAAAAGCAGCTCTAATTAATCATCATAGTATTTGGACTTTGGAGAGTGTTATTTAAATTCTGTCAGAGTTGTAGTTCAAGAGTAAATCAATAACAAAGTACCCCCCTCCCTCCCCTTTTACTGATGTAACACTGCTCAGCCAGAGCAGAAGGGAGGTGCCTAGGTAGATTGCAGAGTGGGACAATCTTCAATTAAGATAAGGAAAAAACCTGAAAAACTTGTCAAGGGGGGCAGGGCTTTCATTGTTCTCACAGGAAGAAGATTGTCCCCTGCTGTTATCTGTCTGGTCTATGGACTGGATTCCACATCTGAGAAGAGATGGCTTACACTAGGTAAAAGGGGCAGGAGGGGAAACTTTGCTTGTGAATATCTCTCAAACCATAAAGGTTTGAGAGATAAAACTTATATCGTTATTCATGTTTTTTTAATGCCTACAAAAGGGAGAAATTTTTCTTACAGATATTTCCTTTTCTTCTGTGTCCCTCCATGGTGATAGAGACTAATGGGGTGAGTCAGCGCTCCCCAGCTGGCGTAGGACCAACTTCAAATTATAAAAGGAAGCCTCCCGCTCCTCTAGGCAGTCATCATTTGTCAAAGCTAAAAAATATAAGCAGAGATGTTAAAAGAGGGCAGGGGCACCATGGAGGGACATAGAAGAAAAGGAAATATCAGTAAGAAAAATTTCTCCCTTTCTTCTGTGTCCCTATCCATGGCGATAGAAACTAATGGGGACATACCCAAGCAGTAACAAAAAAATGGGTGGGTAATGAAATCAGTGTCCCTTAAATAAATAACAAAAAATAATCATGTGTCTGCCCATACACATGAATCGCATTACAGAGAAAACAAGGAAGGGATAAGACATTCTTACCGAACCTGAGTGGATTGCTGCTTCCAGGACCTTCCTTCCAAATTTTGCCTCTGCCGAAGCATGCACATCAATTTGATAGTGCTTGATAAAAGTGGAAATAGAGGACCAGGTGGCTGCTCTACAAATTTCTTCTGGGAAAGCAGAGGCTCTTGATGCCCAGGAAGTGGCTACCGCTCGGGTAGAATGAGCTTTAAGGATCTTTGGAGGGATCTTCCGTGCTTCCAAATAGGTCATCCTTATGCATTGCGTTATCCATCTTGATGGGGAGGATTTTGAAGCCGGTGACCCTTTGTATCTCCCTTGGAAATGGACAAAAAGAGAATCTGTCTTCCTGAAGGCTTCTGTTCTATTAAGGTAGATAGAAACACACCTCACCAAGTCTAGATTATGCAATTTTTTCTCTTTTTCCCCTTTTGGATTTGGGAAAAAAGAAGGTAAAATTATGTCTTGGTTTAGATGAAACTTGGATACTACTTTAGATCTAAAAGTAGGTTTAGTTCTCAACACTGTTTTATCTTGATGGAACACCGTGTAAGGTGGCTTAGACGATAATGCTTGAATTTCTGAAACTCTTCTCACAGAGGTTCTTGCAGTTAGGAAGGCTGTTTTTATGATAAGCATCTTTAAAGGTATTTCTTCTAGAGGTTCAAACTTAGGAGATAAAGACAACTGATCCAGCACCATATTCAAGTCCCATGGAGGAATAACCTTTCTTATTCTTGGTCTAACTCTGGTTATAGCTTTTAGATATCTTTTTACTAAATGATCTTCTGCAAACTGTTTCGCTAAGAAGGCTGATAATGCTGAAACATGCACCTTTAATGTGGATGGTTTTAATCCTTTTTCAAACCCCTGCTGTAAAAAATTCAAAATATGAGATGTTTTTATGCAGGATCTCTATTTTTTCAGATGCACACCACCCTGAAAAGACTTTCCAAACCTTGCAGTATATCCTGGAGGTGGACTTCTTTCTACATTCTTCTATTATATTTATGACTGCGTCTGAGAGTCCTCTTGATCTTAATGAGTTCCTCTCAGCCTCCAGGCCATCAGTTTCAAAAAGGCTGGGTTTTGATGAAGAACTGGACCCTGGGAAAGGAGGTCTGACCAGATCGGGAGTGGCCATGGATCCTCTAACGCTAGATTGATTAATTCTGAGAACCACACTCTCCTCGGCCACTCTGGAGCTACGAGGATGACATTTGCTCCCTCATGCCTGATCTTTCTTAGAACCTTCGGTATCATTGGGGTTGGTGGAAAAATGTATGCTAGGGGAAAGTTTCAGGGATGAGCCATGGCATCCATCCCCTGAGCTTCTGGATGCCTTGTCCTGGAAAAGAAGGTGTTGCACTTCTTGTTTTCCCAGGTTGCCATGAGGTCTACCACTGGACTTCCCCATCTCCTGACAATCTGGTCGTATACTTTTCCGTTGAGGGACCATTCTCCTGGGCCCATCCTGTTTCGGCTCAGATAGTCCACTTGGAGATTTAAGACACCTGCTATGTGGGTGGCTGATAGGGTCATTAGGTTCTTTTCTGACAACCTCAATATTTTCTGAGATTCTTGGTTCAGGGCTCTGCTCCTTGTCCCTCCTTGGTTCTTTATGTAAAGAACTGCCACCATACTGTCCGACAGGATCTGGACTGGTTTGTTCTTGATAAACTTCCTTAGACCTTTTAAGGACAATCGAATAGCCCTGAGTTCTAGGACATTTATGTGTAGGGCTTTTTCTTGCTGAGACCATGTCCCTTGAATAGAGATGTTGTTCCAGCAACCCCCCCCCATCCTACCAGGCTTGCGTCTGTTGATACCTTCTGCCAGTTTAGATCCTGCAGAGAGGTTCCCTTTTCCAGATTTCTTGGGTTTGTCCACCATAGTAATTTGGACTTAACACGTGGAGTCAAGAGGATCCTCTGCGAGGTGTTGACTGAGTCCTTGTTCCAATGGGCTAGGAGCAAGTTTTGAAGGGGCCCATGGTACTATGTGAATAGCAGAGTTCATTATTCCTAGAATTCTCATGTATTCGTGGGCAATGTGTATCTGCTGTCTTCTGAAGGACTTGACTCTGTTGATTATCCCCTTTATTCTTGAGGAGGATAATGTCACCTGGTTGACTCTGGTGTCGAAGGTCATATCCAGAAAATCCAGATGCTGAGATGGATGGAGTTGGCTCTTCTGAAAATTGACTATCCAACCCAGTTCCTGTAGATGATGCAAGGTTTCCTGGGTGTCTAATTCCGAACGAACCTTGGATAGGGATACAATGAGGAGATCGTCTAGGTACTGGAGGATAGTTATTCCTTTTCTCCTCAGGGGCTCTAGTGCTACAGCTAGGATCTTTGAAAAGATCCTTGGAGCCGAGGAGAGACCAAATGGCACAGCTTTGAATTGCCAGCGTTGTGCCATGAAGCAAAATCTCAGGAATCTGCAATGTACTGGGGCTATTTTGATGTGGTAATAAGCCTCTTTGAGAGCCACAGTTGTTAGAAAAGCTGCTGGATGAACAGTCTGGATTACTGATGATGTGCTCTCCATCTTGAAGCTTTTTGTCTTTATGTTTGAGTTCAATGTATTCAGATCGAGAATAATTCTGAACCCCCCCTGATACTTTTGAAACTGCAAAAATTACAGAGTAGAAGCCCCCCTTGTCTTGTAGAAGAACAGGCTCTATTACCCTGCTGAGGGCTAGGTTTTGAACAGAATCTTCTAGACCCCTTGCTGCCATGGGGTCCTTTGGCATCTTTGAGGTTCTGAATACGTTTTCCCAAGGAATGCGGTCAAATTCCAAAAAATACCCTGTTTCTAATATTTGAATTACCCACTTGTCTGGTACGGCTAGGTTCCTCCAGGCTTGTAGGAAGTTTTCCAGGCGACCGCTGACTGGAATTAGAGGCAGGGTACTCCGCACTTCATGAGGCTTCCTTCTTGAATTGCCCACTTCTGACGTCTGTTCTCTTGAATGAGCCTCTTGAGGACTGACCATAATTACTTTTCCTCTAATCATATGATCTTGATGTTTGGAAACGTTTTGAATCTCGAAAGGACCTTCTATTTGAAAAAGATGTTGTTGAAGGAGAAGTTCTTCTCTTTCTGTCTTGCGGAAGAAAGAGAGAAATTTTACTTACCGATATTTCTTTTTCTTCTGTGCATCTCCACGTCACGTTTACGTGTGGGGATTACTTCCTGCCTCCAGCTGGTAGGACCGTCTCAAATATTTTAAATAGCTAACTCCCCCCACCGTCCTCAGTTTTTACTTTTGTCCAAGCTGAAAAATATTATAGAGAAAACATAGTTAAGGGTGGGTGTGACGTGGAGATGCACAGAAGAAAAAGAAATATCGGTAAGTAAAATTTCTCTCTTTCTTCTGTGCACTCCCCGTCACGTTTATGTGTGGGAACTTCCCAAGCTTATATCCAAGGAGGGAAATATATACTGATACCAATAAAATTGTATCTTAGTTCAAAACCGTATCTTATATGAATAAGCATAGCATATTTGCTGAGACTCAGTTATTGTGGAATTACCGCTTGCAATACCCCTCTGCCGAATCTGGCGTCTGCTGAGGCGTTGATGTCCAATTTGTAGTGTCTAATAAATGTGGAAATAGACGTCCATGTGGCTGCTTTGCATATCTCTTCTGGAGAAGCATCAGCCCTGGTTGCCCATGAAGTGGCCATGGCTCTAGTTGAATGAGCCTTTATTTTTAATGGTGGCTCTAATTTTGCTTCCACATAGGAAGTAAATATACATTGTCTAATCCATCTGGCCACAGACTGCTTAGATGCTGGCAACCCTTTCCTTTTCCCCAGGAACTGAATAAATAGGTTATCTGACCGTCTAAATTCCTGAGTTCTTTTTAAATAAACTGATATGCACCTAACCAGGTCTAAGGAATGGAGTCTATTTTCTTTCTCCCCTTTAGGAGTAGAACAAAATGAAGGTAAGACAATTTCCTGATTCAAATGGAAATCAGAAACTACCTTACTTCTAAAAGAAGGTTTCATCCTAAGGACTACCTTATCCTGATGAAAGATTAAATAAGGTGCCTTACATGAAAGAGACTGCAACTCATTAACCCTCCTAGCAGAAGTTATAGCTGTTAAGAAAACAGTTTTCCAGGACAAATGCTTCAACGAAATACTGTCTATCGGCTCAAATAGGGGAGAATCAATAAGTTGATTTAACACCGTATTTAAATCCCATGATGGGACAATTTCTCTAATTCTAGGTCTAGCTTTCTCTATTGCTTTTACAAATCTTTTAACCAGGTCATTTTCTGCCCAATGTTTAGAAAAAACTGCTGATAAAGCTGAAATCTGAACCTTAAGTGAAGCAGGGCTTAATCCAAGGTCAAATCCATTCTGAAGAAATTCCAGGATGACTGGAGCAGTAACATGATTTTTGGAAATATTATTTTTGATGCACCATTTTCTGAAGACCTTCCAGACCCTGTCATATACTTTCAATGTAGATTTTTTTCTTCCTGAAATAATAGTCTCAGCTACTTTGATAGAAAGTCCTCTCTTTTTTTAGACTTTGCCGCTCAGCCTCCATGCTGTCAATCGGAAAAAACTGGGGCGAGGATGACATATCGGACCCTGAATTAACAGATCTTTTCTTTCCGGTAATGGCCACGGTTTCTGAACTGACATCCTTACTAGTTCTGAGTACCAGGCCATCTGGGAGCAATCAGAATGACCTCCGCTCTCTCTGACTTTATCTTTCTGATCACTTCCCTGATTAGAGGAATAGGAGGAAAAATGTAGGCCAGAGAGAACATCCAAGAATGCCTTAAAGCATCCTGACTTAAGTCTCCCTTTGTCTTCCATCTGGAAAAAACTTTCTGCATTTGCTCTGGAAGACCTCCTGATTGAGCTCCCATTCTCCTGGATGTATTCTGTTCCTGCTGAGATAATCTGCTTGAATGTTTCTTATTCCAGCTATGTGTGAGGCTGATATGGCTAACAGATTTCTTTCCGCCAGAACCAATATCTGTGTCAGTTCTTTGTTTAATCTTACACTTTTGGTTCCTCCTTGATTTTTATATACATGACTGCCGTCATATTGTCCGTTCTGATGTGAACTGCCTTTCCTTTCAGATTCTTTAGGAGATGTTTTAGAGCATACCTGATTGCTCGGAGTTCTAACAAGTTTATGTGCAGCTCCTTTTCTGTTGTGGACCATGTTCCCTGTATCGATTTTTCCTTCCATATTGCTCCCCATCCTAGATGGCTGGCATCTGTAGTTACAATTTCCCAATCTGGGTCTCTTAGATGGGTTCCTTTCTGCAAGTTTTCTTTTCTTGTCCACCATAGTAAGTCCTGACGAACTTCTTGTGGTAGGCGTATTCTTTGAAACAGATCCTGTTGAGGTTTGTTCCAAAACTTTAGAAAGTATGCTTGAAGGTTTCTCGAATGGAATCTTGCCCATGGAACTACCTGTATTGCTGATATCATTACTCCTATGCATTTCATGAAAATGCGCGCAATGTGGCTTTTCTTCTTTCTGAAATTTAGAACCTTGTGTCTTATTTTGTGTATTCTTTCTTTTGAAAGAGTGATGATTTCCTTTCTTGTGTCTATCCTCATTCCCAGAAAAACTAGATCTTGAGAAGGCACCAACTGGCTTTTTTCTTTGTTGATGAGCCAGCCCAGACTTTGAAGATGTTTGACCATCCTGTCTGTGTTTCTTATTGCCGGTTCTTTGGATAGGGATATGAGTAACAGATCGTCCAAGTATGGAATAACAGAAATTCCTTCTTCTCTGATTGGTTCTAAAGCAGCGGCTAAGATTTTGGTGAAGACCCTTGGCGCTGTTGAAAGTCCGAAAGGAACTGCTCTGAACTGGAACTGTTGATGACCTACAGCAAACCTTAGGAATCTGCGATCCTACTCTTTTACTGGTATGTGGTAATATGCATCTTGTAGATCCATCTTTGTGAGGAAACTGTTTGGCCAAATTGATCTTAGAACTGACTTCACTGATTCCATCTTGAAAGTCTTTCGGATCAGAAGGGAATTGAGATTCTTGAGGTCCAGAATGGTCCTGTAAGAACCTGACGGTTTTGGTACTAAGAATAAAACTGAATAAATTCCTACAAATTTCTGACTTTGTGGGACTGGTTGAATGACCTTCTTTTCCAGTAGAGTCTGGACTTCCTTCATTAATATCTTCTTTCTTCTTTTGTTGACAGGCATTCTTGATGTTCTGAAGTTGTTGATCTTTGGGGTCACTTTGAATGGTAGCGAATATCCTATCTCCAGAATTTTCCGAACCCAACTGTCCGCTGTTTCCCAACTGGATTGGAATAACTGCAGGCAACCCCCTACCTGCTCTGGAGATGGACCTCGCTGACCTTCAGAATTCCTTTTTGGATTGAGGTTTTCTGTTAAATTCTTTGCGGAAACCCGGTCTGGATGCCTGATTGGAAGACTGTCTTCTCTGTTCAAATGTTTTTGACTGGTATCTTTTAGAGTCGCGAAAGGAAAAAGACCTGTTCCTATATGAAGAAGATCTAGGAGGAGAGAATCTTCTTTTCTTTTCCTGAGGTAGAAAAGCACTTTTGCCTCCTGAAATTTTCTTAATGATTTCTTCAAGTTGTTCGCCAAATAACATACCTCCTTGGAATGGAAGGTTTACCAATTTGTTTTTGGAAGATCCGTCAGCTCCCCATGATTTAAGCCAGAGAGCTCTCCTAGCGGCTACTGACAGAGCTGATGCTTTTGCCCCCAATTTAATAGAGTCCATAGAAGCATCACAGATTAAATTATTGGCCTCTTTAATAGTAGCAACTTCTTTAATCAGTTTTGACCTAGATGTACCTGAATCTATGTTCTCCTCTAAATTAGAAAGCCAAATTCTAATAGATCTTGTGACACAAGCCACTGCAGTAGAAATTTGTAAAATGCTGCCAATAATAGAAAACTGTCTCTTAAGAGCTGATTCAAGTCTTTTCTCCATAGGGTCCCTTAAGGACGAACCATCCTCTAAAGGAATAGTAGTATGTTTTGCCAATCTAGAAACAGCCACATCTATTTTAGGGGGGGTAACCCACTGATTAACCTTATCTGAGTCAAACGGATATAAGGCTGAAAACTTCTTGGTGACCGAAGATCTTTTATCTACTTTCTGCCATTCAGATGTAATTATATCTGATACAGATTGGTGAATGGGAAAACAAGGTGTCACCTTTTTATTACCCACAAAGGCTGTATCTATAATATCTAGTTCTTTTTTCTCATCTACTAATCCTAAGGATTTCCTAACAGCACTAACAAAACTGTCAATTTTATCTATAGAAAAAAAACCCTGAATCTTCCACTATTTCACCCTCTTCCTCTGAAGAGAAGTCAGAGAATTCTAAGCTGTTTCTGTCCTCATTATCTGCTCTTTGGGAGGATGAACCCTCTCCTGGATCCTCATTCCTCTGTCTCTTTTTAGAAATGGTTGATTCCTGCATAGAAGTGAAGGTTTCCTGCATGGAAACCTTCATCCATGAAAGAAATTCCTGAAACTGGTTAGGCATTTCTTGAAAAGCTACTTTTTGCAAACAGTCCTGACAAAACTTAGCATCAGAAGCCACAACTTTTTTATCACAATTAGCACAAACTTTTTTCTGGGACTTATCTTCTTTAGCGGGAGCTGCTTCCCCTTTCTCCTTAGAAGCTGAAGCTTTTCCTGAAGACATGCTAACTTAAAAACATAAACTTTAATAATATGCATTAAAACTTTTCCCCTATAAGCCTCCAGCGTCCTACCTGAATGCTGTCTCCATTGCCTCTTATATCCAGCGTGCGGTTCATCTGTGGAACGCAAGGCCGCTCAGACGTGGAAGCCACGTGCAGCATAAATTCACATCCTCCAATCTGTGCTTCTTGCTGCCAGTGAGCCTTCCTGAATGCACATTGAATGCGACCGGATGCTCTGTCTGTCTCACTGCCCGTTTTCCCGTGGAAGGAACCACACTGCCTCCCTGCCCGCGGAGTTGAACCCCCGGATCTGAGCTGCCTCTGTGCCTTGCCTCCTCCTGTACCTGTAGGTAAGCGGAGCAGGCCTCCCGTACTTCCGGCTTCTTTTTCATTCTCTCTTCTTTTTTTTTTTTTAATCGAGACGCGAGATGTCCCGGTTCTCAGTAGAACTACCGCTCCCCTGCAGTAGTCCAAATAGAATCGGAGGCATTGCCTCCTGTCCCCCAGCTGGCTAGGACCGGACAAAAATGAGGAAGGTGGGGGGAGTTAGCTATTTAAAATATTTGAGATGGTCCTACCAGCTGGAGGCAGGAAGTAATCCCCACACGTAAACGTGACGGGGAGTGCACAGAAGAAAGAAACTTTTCCCCCCGTAACCTTTTTGATTATTTCTTCTAGTTCTCCGAACAGAGTGGATCCAGAAAAGGGTAAAGACACCAACTTGTTCTTTGAAGATGGGTCAGCTCCCCACAATCTTAACCACAGAGCTCTTCTGGCTGTAATAGACAAAGAAGAAGATCTGGCTGCTAACCTGATCACATCCCAGGAGGCGTCACAAGAATATCCCATTGCGTCTTTTATAGATGCTACCTCTTTCATTAATTTAGACCTGGAGATTGAAGACTCGATTTTCTGTTCAAGCTCTGTTAGCCATATTCTTATCGTTCTTGATACACATGGCAAGGCTGTTGCTGCTTTTATACTCTGCCCCAAAACAGAGAACTGTTTTCTCAGGGTAGCTTCAAGTCTCCTGTCCATAGGGTCTTTTAATGAGGAGCTGTCTTCCATAGGCAGGGTGGTCTTCGTTGTCAGTTGAGCAATAGGAGCATCTACCTTTGGAGGTGTTGTCCAGACTGAAGCCTCTTCTTCCTTGAAGGTATACATTTTATGGAATCTTTTTGATTCTGTTATTCTCTTGTCCCCCTTCTTCCATTCTGTTTTCACCAAGTCAGATACAGAATGATGGACAGGAAAAACTAGAATCTCTTTCTTTTTACCTAGGAATGCTGTATCCAAAATTCCATGTTCAGTAGCTTCCTCCGTCAAGCCTAAGGTATTTTGCAGGCTTTTTAGAAAAGGCTCCATCTTTTCAATGTTGAAAGATCCTTCGTCGTCATCCTGTATTTCTCCTTCCTCTTCTGATGAGTAGTCAGATAGATCTTCAAAAAGGCTGGATTTGTCCGCTTCAATATGCATAAAGGATTTACCTTCCCCAGGATCTTCAAGTCTAGGCCTTTTTCTGGAAATAGAAGGAGCCTGAAAGGAGGATAAGGTTTGCTGCATAGAATCCTTCATCCATGTTAAAAAATCCTGGAACTGGGATGGAACGTCTGTATTAGCAGCTTTCTTCAGACAATCAGGACATAATTTTGAAGAATCCTCTGTGGATAATAAATTATCGCACCCTAAACATGCCTTGACTTTTTGGGTAACTTTATCATCCTTATCAGTATTCATTTTGTCTTTCTCCTTCTCTTAGGCAAATTCTTGGAGGTGGAGGACATAATTCAACTAGCATAAAACCAGTATCTATAAAACTTAACTTTTAATAAGTTGTCATAAAAAAATACATATACATTTACTTCAGGGAACTATAGGAAAACTGGCATCTTAAATATAGTAGGCCCTGGGCGTGCATTCCACTCTGGAACGCATAGGCCCTCCCCCGTTAACACATAAAAAAGCTTATAAATAGAGCCACCCTTACCTTTCCCCCCAGCCTGTAAGCAGATCCATAGCAGGAGGAAAGACTGCCGGTAGGAGGTATCCTGCAACCGGTTCTCCGTTACGTGGTTCCAGCTTCCCTCTGGACGCCCGCCGATGAAGTCATCAAGATACTTGTGGTTGTAAGTGCCGAATCTCACCCGAGCACGGGGATACTCCAGGCGTATACTGGAACCCACAACAGCTTGCCAGTTCAAAATGGAGCAAGCTCTTCAGGAGAAGCAGGAACCTCTCCCGGCCCAAGCAGCAGGAATGCGGCCATAAAAGAGAAAAATAAAAACCAGGTAGGAGACGACTGCCCTGTGTCCCTACCCCAGCTGCGTAGGACCAAAAATGACTGCCTAGAGGAGCGGGAGGCTTCCTTTTATAATTTGAAGTTGGTCCTACGCCAGCTGGGGGGTGCTAACTCACCCCATTAGTCTCTATCGCCATGGATAGAGACACAGAAGAAATAAAATAAAGATAAAACAAAGTATTACTATCCCTTTAATTACAGTGGGTAATAGAAGTGATGGTGTAGTACAGAGGTTCTCAACCCATGCCCTCAGTGGCCACTAACAGGCCAGGACATAGGAATTTCCCTGCTAGAACACAAGCAGGGACATGCACAGACATTTTGGGGGGCAGGGGCTCAAATGAAAAAAAGGGCACTTCTCATAATTATTATTATTTTTTTGTTGTTGTTAAAAGGGCACGAGGGCACTTTGGACAAAAAGGGCAGGTGCTCAAGCCCCCTTTGGTGTCTATGTGTGCACATGCCTGAACACAAGTGTGTTGATCAGAGGATCAATCGTATTGATTAACTCACCTGTGCTCTTAAAAGGAAATTCTCAAATCCTGGCCTGTTAATAGCCACTGAGGGCAGGGGTTGAGAACCACTGGTGTAGTATGTATTGTGTCTTGTTCAGCATGAATCCACAGAGAATAATTTTATGATGGGTGAGAAGCAGTTCACTAAAGCTAGTGATAAGGGAACCAGTAGATGAAGATCAGTTTTTTTTCCTTTGGTCTTCTGCAGCTGTGATGAGGCTGGTGGCCTCTTTAGAGTTGTTTTCATGTATGTCCATAAAACTAACCGATCAGACCTCACATAGGAAATATGCATATTTCAGGGTTGCACTGAAATCAAAGCAGCCCTTTTGTATGTATTTTGGATATTTCCTGTTTTCTGCCCTCCACTAATGTCACTGATATTTACATTTAACTCCCACTAGTGAGGATCCATTTCTAAAAGTTCTTGAAGACATTGCAGCATATTGGCCACCCCAGTGTGACACAGCTATCTAATTTGTTTCAATTTCATTTTAATACATTTTTTGTATATATGTCTGTAACAGTTGTTTAGTATGTTTGTAACACCAGTTTGAAATATAGTTTATCACAAATATAGAAAACGTATGGAAAAAATGTATAAATATAATAAGAGGTCATTCCGTTAAATATCAGTTTAAGAACCCTGCAAGTAGTGGAAATTATAATGGAAAGCAGATAATAGGAAAGATCCTACGTTTTCATACATACTTTGTTAAAGTTAAGGCCTACCATAATATAGGTTATAGGAGATATGCAACCAGAAACCCAGATGTGGTAAAATCAATCCTCTATAAACTTGTAACATGATATAGCTGTGGAATATCATTGTCTAAACACACACTAGGCAACCAGGACTTTTCTCTACCACTACCTATTGGAAATTGCACCAATTTGCTAGTGACTAAATACAAAGTTGTGCAGCTGAAAAAATGGGTAATACTATATAACCGTAAGAATTTAGTCCTCCATCCCGAAAATTCTAAAAATATGCAGGTTTGCTATAATTTACACATTGTCCGAACATGGCCGCCGAGCGCTGGAAATTAAGCGTTTAAGTGTGCACATTTTGTTTCTTGCTGTCGAAGCAGTCTTCCACGTTACTTTACGCTCTAGTCGCTAAACTAAGGACACAGTAGTGTATTGCTGCTACACAAAGCCAGCCAATAAGGACGCGAGAGTAAAATATGGGTGTGTATCGCTTGAGTGATGCAGCGGCTCCGTCAGTGTTCTTCCTCAGTTTGAAAAGAACACCAAGCAGGTAAAATGGCGGAATGGGGAAGGGCTAGTGCTGAGTCATATGTATCGGGGTTTAAATGATTATAGCTTTGGGGAATATGTAGCCTGTCGTTTGTGTTATGGTGTGGGTGCTGGCCTAGTTTTTAGTTTAGTGCGATAATCGGGAAATATTTAGGCATCCCGCCTCATATTTGTGTGTACACAGGGGAGCTGGGGGTTTCCCAGCAATTAACATTTTGAGTGCCATAAAATAAACGTACTGTTAAATGGCGGGAGTTGTAGTCCATCAATAGATGGAAAGCTATGTTTCCTGAATATTCTGCTTTGTGCTAATACAGACGTTATATATATATATATATATATATATATATAAATAAATATTTTTTTTTGCTTTCTGGAATCTAACATTGCACAGCAAAACAACCATTTGTTTCTCGAAAATGATGCGATTAGAATTCTTACGTTGTATTTTAATAGAGCACATGTGGATAGCCTGTGCCTCGCCCGCTCTTGCAGGACAAAAACTCCCATAAGCTTCTAAAGCAGCGGTTCTCAACCAGCGTGCTGTTGCCCTTGGGTGTCTTGGATATTAGGTTATGGCGCCCCATGTTCTATCGAAGACTGACTAAAGAGATAAAGGCCGTGTCAAATATTATCCACAGTATAATGTCTTGTCATTCTTGCTGTGATACCTAATCATGACTAAACCTTTTCTCTTTCGTTATATCCTATTGAAATTACCTATAGAATGCTAGGGGTGGCCAGAAAATTCCAACTAGCATGTTTGGGATTCCTTGAGAGAAAAAAAAAAATATCCAGAACCATTGCTAAAGTCCATTGGTCCGCTGCTGGTGAACTACAGATTGTCCACTTCTGCTATAGGGTATACCTACTTAATTGTGGTGTAGATGTCACCAAAGATAATAGCTTGTTATACTTGAACTATGCTATGTAATTGGGACCACTCCATTTTAGTGTGAGGTGAATGGCAATGCTGGGAGGAGGAGGTGTATGTAACATCCTATTATTTTATATTAATTCAACCTAGTTAAGAAAAAAGGAGCCTCGTGTGTAAAGGCAAAGGAACAATTTGGGGGCAAACCAATTGAACCTTAGGGGATAATAAAATCCCAGTTGATCTAAATGTCTTTTAACCAATTCAGAGTGTTGAATACCTCTCCTACATTTAAGGATTTTAAAAACCTTGTTTAAATAAATAAAATGTATTTGTTTTCTCTGTGGTGTACTTGGTTTGTCTCAGAATTGCCACACATTGCTCTTAAATAAGGCACCATGTATCTTTATTTTCTGGATTGAAAGTTATTAGAAGCCATTGGTGCAGAACCAGTATGCTAAATATTCTTACTGTGTCTTATTTCATTTTGTGCACAAACCCTCTCTTAATCAAATTATCCTATTTTTGATTATTTGATTACACAGTTTTCTGTCTAACAAAGCCCCTTTTCAATGCATTGCAGCAATTGGGGAAAAATGCACCTTCCATAATGCCTCTAAGTATTGAATCTATTAGGCATAGTATGTCCTGGGCGTGTGTGTTGTGTGTTTTTTGTTGGCTGGGGGGAGATTTGTTTAGTATAAAAGCAACTTAGTGCTGTTAAGTGACTTATTTACATCATTGACAGTTCTTGACTTCTTTGTTCGTAGCTTTGGAAATGAATAGGATTAGAATCCATGTGTTGCCCACAAGTAGAGGGCGTTTGACTCCTGTTCCAAGAACACATGAGACACTGACCTGCTCTTTTACACACCGACCATGCTCCCAGCCCCGCATGGAGGGCTTTGATTTCTGTATCAAGCACATTCTGGAAGACAAAAATGCTCCTTATAAACAGTGCAGCTATGTATCTACAAAGAATGGCCGACGATGTTCAAATGCAGCCCCAAAACCTGAGAAAAAGGATGGGTGAGTTATATGAACCTTTCTAGATTTATGTTAAAAGTAACATTAGCTCATTTAAACCCACTGGATGCTAGACGTCTCTAAATATTTCTAAAGCAATAAGCTGGAGACTTTTCTAGTATGTAAGTGGTTAACAATTTGGCTTTAAGGTATAGTAATATCTAAAATAAAGTAGATCTGAGTCTTCTCTAGCGTAAACATAACGCTTTGTGCTATGTTTAATAATTTACTTTTCTCTAGTTTTAAAGGTATGCAATGTAACTGGATCCCCCTCCTTCCCCTTCTGGCCGCGTTCCCTTGGCGCTGCAATCCGGTCGTAGGACTGGATGGATGCAGTGAGGGACCAGCTTAATTCAGTAAGTATAAGGAAAACCTTTGCTTACTGAAGTTTATCCCTCGTCGCTCTCCATCCGGACCACACTTTGGTGCAGCGGGAGAGGGATCCTTTTATGTTGCATATCTTTAATCCTACACAAAAGTAAGTTAATAAACATAGAGCAAAGTGTTAAGTTTACACTAGAGAAGATTCAGATATCTACTTTATTTTAGACATAACTATCCCTTTAACTTCTTGGATGTGCCTGACACCTGATATATTTGCTAGTTTTAGGTTTAACTTGGCTTTTCTTTTTCTTTAGTTATAAATCTGAAGGCGATGGCTACAGTAATAGTTATAACACTTTAAATGGCACCCATTTAGAATTGCCACATGTATTTGCAATCTTTTTTTTTTTTTTTTTTGGGGGGGGGTATGGTAGGTGACAATTCCACTTTAAATATTATTAACCATGCTTGAATTTACAGCTTCTTCCTCTTTTTCTGTGTGTCCCTTGCAGGACGCCTTCCAGTCGGCATACATTCCTACCATCCATAGCTGTTCACATTGAAGTATCATAGTGCGCTTTGAGGACCACAGGGTCCTCACATGTCGAGAATGTATGTTGAGTAGAACACGTGCTGCAAGGTGGGGCACAGCAGAAGAGGAAGTGGCTGCCAATTGAAGCATGGCGGATGCTGCCTGGGAATGGGGTGGGGTGATGGCGGTGGTCTTTACAGCAGCAGGTCAATGAAGTGCTCCCAGTGTGAAGAGGTGTGATCTAATTTTTTGTGTGTACTTCTTGTTATGCATTTCAGGAGTTGTAGGATTATGAAATGTAAGCCTTTGAGTGTTAGAAAGCTATCCAACCTACTGCAAGGCTATTAAATTGAATAGGAGGGGAGATGAGACGAAGGGGAGTCTGAGTTGAAGGGGGTGGAGGGTGAAGTCCTGTAAGAAGGGAATGGGAGGGGATATCCATTTAAAAGGTCGCATAGAAAAGTGTGGCCACACAGCATATTAACCATGTCACCATGTTTAAAATGGCAGCATGAGAATCTCGCACTGTATGAAAGCGCAAGATTCTCATGTCTCTTCCTGAAACTGCGTTCAGCCCCCATTGATGACTGTGAATGCATGTCATTGTCTGGTCATGTATCCACAAGAAATGGTGTGTGATTAGTTTAATGTTTAAAACATCTGTTCCTTGATGAAAAGTGTTCAGAGTGAAGGTTTGTTTTCCATCAATGTGCTCCTGTGATAAATTCGATCCACTCATTTATGCATCAGTATAGGCAGCTACATCTTTACATTCTTGCTTGCCTTCACTGCACTCTTTACAGAACTACACTGTCACTGGCATGTCAAGGTATTTAACCCCCAGCGGGTTATCACAATGGTATCAGCACAGATATTAAATGGAGATTAGATCAGGAAAACGAAATTAATTGAAAGCGGAGACAAAAAAAATCTAATTTCCAGTTCGGTAACCTGAATGTTGTATGGAAAAAAAAAAAAAAAAAATCAATACATCCATTCCCTTCTTTTAATTTGCATTTAATTCGCTAGAAGACCTTTTAATGGGCAATAAAATGTGGGGTGAAGTGCAGTTTCAGGAAGCGACATGAGAATCTTGCGCTTTCATGCAGTGTAAGATTCTCATGTCGCCATTTTCACCGTGGTGACATGGTTAACGCGTCGTGTGGCAACACGTTTTCTATGCAATCTTTTAAAAGTAAACGATGGGAGGGAGGATGTGTGTACTACGAAGGAGGGTGAAGTCCTGAACTTGGAAAATATGAGGGAAGGTGTAGAAAAGAGGTGGTGTGTACTTTACAGAGACTTTTACAGGTGTGGTCAGGGGGATACACTCCCTTCCCACGCCTGTGAAAATCACGCCCCATGCTTATACCAATGAGACAGGAAGTATAGCGAAGATATGCATAACTCCTTACTGCAGCCCCTGGGGGTGTTTGGCTTCGGAAAAAGCTCATCAGTCACATGATGCTTCCTCTTATATTATCATTTATTTATATATTAGCCAGTTTCCACATTTATTTATATATTTTAGAATTTCATAAGTGGCTACAGTTTGGCCACCTTGTTACAAGGTTTTTTTAAGATGTAAACAAGCCTGGTATCAAAATGTAGCCATTTAGTTCATCCTTTACCAGTTTGCTGCTAAGAACCTAAGAACATAATGTGCCATGTCCTGAGCATACCCGCTAAAATTGCTTAAGTAGCCCATCGTGTGCCTCTGCAGAAAGGCAGTGAAAAGGTTAACCTTGTGGGCTGTGGTTTGTTGTTGTTAGTCTACAGTGACCACCTACCCCCTTTTTTTGCTATCATGCATGTGAATTGAAATCACCACTCTCTATTATGATGGTACCCTTGGCAGTCTGGATTTCCACTGGACAACCAGGTACTGGAAGTAGGAAAGACAATTTGGAAGCCTTTCTCGCCCCCCTGCTCAAAATTCACTTTGAGCACTCTTGTTAGAATGTTGGAAGATTGCAAGACCTTGCAGCGTTTATGTAGAGCAATTTATGGGCACCATAAGCCTATAGACACAAAGCAACATTCCTTTGAAATTAGGTTGTCTCCTCTTTCAAATAAAGGTAGTTTTTAAAATGTGTGTATGTGGGGTGCTTTCAAGGTAACTACATATAAATGCAAAGCCTGAATAACCCACTTCCCCTTGCTTGGAAAATGGAAGGGTGCCCTTGTATGAAAGAGGGGTGTCCCCTTTTTTTTCATTGATGGGTACCCTTTAGAGTAGTCTGCATGATTGTGATAATGATTGATTGATTACATTTAAGTAAACAAATTTGAGGCTTTGCAATGTAAAATAATTTCTTAGAAAACCTATCAATATTGCTATGGTAATAATAAGAGGCCGGAGTCCTAGAAAAAGCAGAAATTGGAGCATCCCACAGAGCATATGCAAGAATATTTTGTAGTCCTCGTAAAACAAAATCGGACATTTTTACAAAGGCTATCATAGAGTAGAAGACACTTTTGTGTAAAACCTCACAGCATTTTAACTGTTTGTGCTCCTTAAAGGGATAATAATACTTTGTTTTAACTTTATTTTATTTTGTAGGTGTTGAAAAAACATAAAGAATGGTTTAAGAGATATTCACAAGCAAAGTTTCCCCCTCCTGCCCCTTTTTCCTAGTGTAAGCCATCTCTTCTCAGATGTGAATCTGGTTGTAAGACCAGACAGATAACAGCAGGGGACAATCTTCTTTGTATGAAAACAATGAAAGCCCTTCCCCCTCGACAAGCTTTTCAGCTTTTTCCCTTATCTTAATTGAAGATTGTCCCTCTCTGCAGTCTACCTGGGCACCTCCTTTCTGAGCTGGCTGAACAAGGGGGGGATACTTTGCTTGTGAATATCTCTTAAACCATAAAGGTTTGAGAGATAAGACTTATATTGTTCTTCATGTTTTTTTGAATGCCTACAAAATAAAATAAAGATAAAACAAAGTATTACTACCCCTTTAAAACAAAAATTTTTTCCTATAGCGACATGTTTTGGAAACTTGTGTGTAGCTTTTACCAATAATGGGCCGTTATTTCTTCCAGGAGAGAAACTGAGTACAGTAGGTAATTCCATAGTTTTGAAAGATTTAAGTACATTTTGACAGGATAGAAACACACAAAAACAAATGCATTTATTTTTCTCTTTAGCTCCATCTTCTGGAAACACTTGTGAGCGCTGTGCTAGGGTTATAAAGGCAAGTGGTGCAGTGAATTGTAGTCTTTTCAAAACTGTATGCTTTGTGTACTTGTCTTGTTTCAGACATTTAAGTGCAGGTGTGTCGAGAGAGTGTGTGTGGGGGGGGAGAAAAAAAAAAACCTGACAGATTATGATCCATGGAGTTTTAGGGTTCTGTTAATCCCTACAATATGACCTCATATCTGTGGGATGTCATTTTACTTAGAGTGCCTAAACTAATATGGTATTGTTTGTTTCTATGACTTCAGGATATTTGAACAGTTACAAATGGGTGAAAAAAAGACACACTTTTGGCTGTAGTGCCACCTACTGGCGATTTTCATAGCCTTTTCATCAGCCTTGCAATTGAAAAGTTCCTGAAATTTGAATTTTGGTGTACTTAATAAATATATATATATATATATATATATATATATATATATCTCCAATCCAATATAATCAGTTAAAATAAATAAATAAAAATGTGTGTATATAATATGTATGTGTATAATATATATTGTGTATCAATAGTCTGTACACCTACCAAAAACTAATCTGGATTGATTTGGACAGTACCACTTCCATATATTAACCCTAAATGACATCACCCTTTTACATAACTTAGCATATTTGAATGTCCGTATTTGGTCTGCGACAATATCTTTAACCCCTTAATGACCCTTGATGGTCATAATATGTCAAGGGTCGATCTGACTGAACGACCTATGACGTACTATGACTGTCATGGAGTTCCGGGCTCCCCCCGCGGCTGCACGGCATTCGGGGAGTTCGGAACCGGAAAACAAAACAAACAAAAAAAAGCTCCGCGGACGTTGAGTCGCGTCGCTGCGCTGATATCCCGGTCGTTAAGGGGTTAATATATAAACATGGATCTAAAGAGACCCAATCATTGACACAATCCCAACCCAAATGGACTAATCAAAAATCCACATATCCAATAAAAATAAAATAAACTATATTTATACACAATAGAACCGTTCCCACTGTCTCCCCTCAAGCCTCCAGTGGGATGACAAGTCTCGGAATCACACCTGAGATATTAAACGGCTACTTTAACTGTGTGTGTGTGTGTGTGTGTGTGTGTGTATGTATGTATATATGTATATATATATATATATATATATATATAATCTCCCTTTGAGTGGCGGAGGGGTACGCAATGCATTGCGTACCCCTCCGCCACTCAAAGATAAATATATAATATGTGTGTGTGTGTGTGTGTGTGTGTGTGTGTGTATATATATATATATATATATATATATATATATATATATATAATTTTTTTCGTGTCCTTATCCACGGCGATAGAGACAAGTGGGTTACGTCATCACCCTCCAGCTGGTGTAGCATCAATGAAAAAAAACGTTTAAATTGAAGCCCCAGACTCCCCCGGGCAGTCATTTTTGGTCCTACACAGCTGGAGTGGGTCACGGGCAGTCTGTTATGCTTACTGTGACTCGGAAGAACTTTGAGGCTGCACTTTTGCCGCCCGATCCAGGAGGACATAACCTGAAGCCTTGGCTCAGCTTTGAGCCAGCCAGGGGAGTGAGCTCTCATATCTTGCCTCCTGGATTCCCTCCTGCATGGAGGTAGTAATCCGGCGGCAAAACAGGAAGCTGCATCCGGTGCTTTCCAGGGTGGAACTCATGAAGTACTCTGCGTCTGCCTTAGGGCTCACGGATCAGCACAAGCCTGTGTGGGGAAGGGCTTTCTGGCCGACCTTTATATAACCTCTCAAGTATGCTATTCCGGCGGGCTTCTACGTTCCCGAGTGAAATGCATGCCAGAGGCCTACACTATTTAAGCTCATTCATTGTTAGTATTTGCTTTGTGTTAGTTTACTGTCAGTCTCCCCTAATGTGCATTCCTTATTTGCCTATTTTACTACTTTTTAACAAGTATATTTATTAAAAGTTATATTTTAACTCATCATGACCTCAAAATCCAAGTCTGGACAGTCTAAGGAAAAAGAAAAAGGGGTGCCTGACCCTAAAGAGGATAAGGAACCACAAAAATTGAAATCCTGCCTAGGTTGTGATAATATTCCTGCCTTGGAGTCTGCAAAGTTATGTCCTGACTGTTTGAAGAAAGCAGCTAACCCGGATGTGCCAGCACAATTCCAAGATTTTCTGTCCTGGATGAAGACCTCAATCCAAGATATATTTTCTTCATTATAGGGTTCAGTCAGTAAAAAGCGTCCCAGAAGAAGACACATCATCCAGAGCTTTGGATATGGAGGATAGCAGCTTTTTAGATAATCTTTCAGACTACACATCTTAAGAAGGGGAGATTGTTGAGGAAGATGAGGGAGCCTTTAATATTGACAAGGTAGATCCTTTTTAAAGAATTTATGGAAGACCCTAGGGTTAACCGCGTAGGTTAAGCAACAAGGTATTCTAGACATGGCCTTTTTAGGCAATAAAAAAGAAGCTCCAGTGTTTCCAGTCCACCACTCAGTGGCGGAACTAATCAATGTAGAATGGAAGAAGGGAGATAAAAGGATATCCTCTACCAAGATGTTTCAAAAAATGTATCCCTTTAAAGAAGATGCCTCTGCTTGGACAACACCTCCAAAGATTGATGCTCCTATTGCACAGCTTACTAAGAAAACAACAATACCCATGGAGGATGGCTCCTCTTTGAGAGATCCCATGGATAGAAGAATGGGAAGTGCCCTTAAGAAACAGTTTGCTATCCATGGTCACAATTTTAAAGCAGCTATAGCTTTGGCTTGCGAATCTAGAACCATCAAGTTATGGCTTTCATAGCTCGAAGAAAAAAATGAGTAATTGTTCTCAAGATCCAAGTTAATTAAAGAAGTCGCTACTATCAAGAAGCAGTAGCTTTTTCCTGTGACGCATCATGGGACACCATTAGGTTAAACACTAGATCATCCTCGCTATCAGTGACCACTAGAAAAGCCTTATGGCTGAGAAACTGGGGAGTGGTTCCCTCTTCAAAAAGTAAGTTGGTCTCCCTACCATTTGCTGGTTCCATACTGTTTGGGGATCAGCTGGATGAAATTAAGAAGATAACTGGAGGGAAGAGTGCCTTTTTCTCTCGAGAGAAGAGGAAGAGTCTCACCATCAATATCTTCCTCTAGAAATAAGAGATCCTTTCGTGACTCCAGGTGTTTCCAGCCCTCAGGTGGTTATGTCCAAAGGAAGTCAACCTTTCCTCAGTCATCCAGGGGATCCTTCAAGAAGAATCCACCTAGAGGGATCCAGTTCAAAAGAGAAGTCTTGTGAGATCCAGCGGGCCCTGCTTCCAGCTCCAGTAGGCAGCCGGCTGGAGTACTTAATCCAGGATTGGAAGAAAGAAACCACCCTTGACAAATGGGTGAGCCAGACACTGGAAGCAGGGTGTCAGCTGGAATTCGACCATTTGCCTCGCAGGAATCTATTCAGGTCCTCAAAGACTCTGCCGAAACCCCATCAAAGCAAAGGAACTAAGAAAATCTATCCAAAGCTTACTTTCAAACAAAGTTACAGAACCAGTCCTGCAGAATCCAAAAGAAGGGTTCTACTCTGTAATATTCACTCTTCCAAAAACATCAGGGGGCTTAAGGACCATCCTTGATCTAAAACTCCTCAACAGATGTATAAGAAAAAGAGCCTTCTAGATGGAGACAGTGTCTTAGGTTATACAGGCAGTTCTTCCCCAGTCCTTCCTCACAACAATAGACTTGAGGGACACATACTATAATGTCCCGATAAGGCCATCTCACAGGAAATACCTCAGGTTCTTCTTTGAGGGACAGCACTGGCAGTTCAGCGTTCTGCCATTTGGTCTCTCTTCAGCCCCCAGGATTTTTTTCAAAAATCCTTATGGCAGCTGTAGAACCCCTGAGGAGGCGGGGGATCCTCGTTATTCCTTACCTGGATTATCTCCTGTTGGTGGCAGAAACAGAGGAAAAATCCCTGAACCAAACCTCAGAAACCCTGGCCCATCTCCAGAAATTAGGATGATTAGTGAATCATCAGAAGAGTCATCTTATCTCGTCCAGACAGTTGACCTTCCTGTATTTGATATTGGACACATCAAACAACCTAATTTCCCTCTCACCATCAAGGATACAGGGGATTATTACCAGAGTCAGACAGGTCCAAACGGCCCAGGACTACATGCAATTATTGGGAGTCCTGACATCCTCACTTCAAGTTCTACCTTGGTCAAGGTTCCACATAAGACCCCTGCAATCTCTATTTCTGTCCCAGTGGAACAGACACACATACAACATGTACCAAAGGATAGTCTTGTCTCCAAGGGTAAAAAAGGAGCTACTCTGAAATCTAAAGAAAGGGGTCTCTCTAGTATACTACCAATGGCACAGGATTTCAACCGATGCAAGCCTGACTGGTTGGAGCGGAATCTACGACGACAACTTGATACAGGGAGTATGGACCGCTCAAGAGAGCACGCTGCACATAAATCTGTTAGAACTAAGGGCAATCTGGCATTGCCTGCAAGGGTTCAGCAAGTTGATAAGAAACCAGCCGGTTCAGATAATATCGGACAGCATGGTAGCGGTCCTATACATAAAAACCAAGGAGGGACAAGGAGCAAAGCTCTCAGCACGCAAGTAGGAAAAATCCTGTCATGGTCAGAAAGGAATCTGCCAGCACTATCGGCCCTTCACATAGCAGGAATTCTGAACTATCAAGCCGACTATCTGAGCAGGAGCAGACTAGACCCAGGGGAATGGTCTCTCAACCACAGGGTCTTCAGTCAGATTGTCAGAAGATTTGGGGAACCGGTGATGGACCTGATGGCTACGGCAGGCAACACAAAGACCTAAGGATTCTTCTCAAGGTCCAGACACCCAGCATCACTGGGGATAGATGCCATGGCCCAGAAGTGGTATTTTCTCGCTAGCTTACCTCTTTCCACCCATTCCAATGATCCCGAAGGTTATCAGGAAGATCGGGAGGCACCGAGTGTTAGTAATCCTCATAGCTCCAGACTGGCAGAGGAGAATCTGGTTCTCCGAGTTAATCATCCTGTCAGTAGAAAAACCTTGGACGCTCCCAGTCACAAGGGATCTCCTCTCCCAGGGACCAGTTTTTTCATCACAATCCAGGTCTTTTGAAGCTAATGGCCTGGAAACTGAAAGGAACTCCTGAGATCCAGAGGTCTTTCAGACAGGGTCATAAATACCATTGCATCTCCAGTGTATACTGTAGAATATAGAGGATCTTCATTAACTGGTGTCAAAGGTCCAATGTACAGACACACATTAAATTCAGCTAATATTTTAGACTTCCGGCAGGAAGGATATGAAGCAGGTCTAAGTCCATCCTCATTAAGGATTCCGCGATCAGCAATTTCCGCCTTATTGGCAAAACATTTTGCTGAAGAAGACTTGGTCAAAAGATTCATGAAGGCAGTATCAAAGTCCAGACCTAGCATAAGACAGGTCATTCCTCCTTGGAACTTGAACGTAGTTCTGAATCAACTTGCTACATCCCCAAAGTTTGAGCCCTTGGATTTAGCGCCTTTCAAATTCCTAACTTTAAAGGTAATTTTCCTCACAGTCATTACTTCAGGCAGAAGTGTCGGAGCTCCAGGCCTGGTCAGCCAAGTCCCCCTACATCATCTTCCATCAAGATAAAAGAACCACTACAAAATTCAGATCTAAGGTTGTCTCCTTTCCACTTAAATCAGGACATCATACTTCCATCCTTTTTTCCCAATCCCAAGGGAAGAAAAGAAGTTACATAACCTGGACTTGGTCAGATGTATGTCTATTTATCTTGAGAGATCCAAAGGATATAGGAAGCTGGACTCCGTGTTTTTCCATTACCAGAGAAAATTTAAAGGCTCAGCAGCCTCCAAAGCTTCTATCTCCAGATGGATTATCTAGTGTATATCAACCATTTATTTGGAAACAGGAAAAGACCCACCAAAAAAACTTGAGGCTCAGTCTACTAGAGCAATGTTCACATCATGGGCCTCTAAAGCGCCAGTCTCTGCAGAGGATATCCTTAAAGCTGCAACATGGTCTTCCATTCCTACTTTCATTAAACACTACCATTTGGATGTCCAGGCTTCTTCAGAAGCGAGATTTGGTAGAAAGGTTCTACGGGCTGCCTTACACACTGGAAAGGTATTCATTTATGCATGTCTTTTCACCTTTGTCACTTGCGGACTCTCTTCTGGTTATACTCTGTCTTGAAAATTGTGTAGTTAGGGCAACAACACAATTAAGGGAATGTGTCCTGTTATTTTACTTTCTTCCCACCCTTAAGACGCTGCTTTGGTGTATCCCACTTGTCTCTATCGCTGTGGATAGGGACACAGAAGAAAGGAAGACATTTTTTTCTTACCAATTTATTTCCTTTTCTTCTGTGTCCCTCCACGGCGCTCCCTGCCCTTGTTTACTCTTGTTTATGCTTGTATTTTTTTTTTTTTTAGCTATGACAAAAGATGACTGCCCAGGGGAGTCTGGAGCTTCCCTTTTAAACGTTTTTTTTTTCATTGGTTCTACACCAGCTGGAGTGTGATGACCTAACCCACTTGTCTCTATCGCCGTGAAGGGACACAGATGAAAAGGAAATATCAGTAAGAAAAATTTCTTCCTTCTTTTAAATGTGAGTGTTTTATTAAATACTAGTTGAACAGCCTGTTACACGGGCCACAGTGCCACTGCCACCCGGTCACAGGGCAGTCACATGCGGTAGAGACTGCCCGGGCCACAGCTGATACAGAGCTGGATGCTCCGAAGGAGCGCCCAGCTCTGTATCAGCCGCGGGTTGGGCAGTCTCTACTGCGCATGACTGCAGCACGAGCAGCAGTGTCTGCTGCGCATGTTGCGGCGTTACACACGATTTAGCAAATTATTATATAGGATGTGGAGTTTTGATTAGTCAGTTTGGTTTGGGAATGCGTCAATGATTGGAGGGATCTCTTTAGATCCATGTTTATATATAAAAGATATTTTAGCAGAGCTGAATACAGACATTCAGATATGCTAAATTATGAATAGGGGTGATGTCATTTAGGGTTAATTAATATATGGAAGTGGCACTGTCCAGCTCAAGGTGTATGGCTGATAAATTTGTTCTGGTCTGTGGCAGCATACCCTTTAGACTTATTAGTTTAGTGGCTCCAGTCGATGGGTCTAAGCTGGCGGATCTAGAATACAGTGTATAGGTTTGGTGAGAATATAGAACTTTATATATCTTTATGGTGTATTAAGTGATATGTTAAGAGTGATTCTCTGTGCTTTGTTTACAATAAATATTGGCATTAATCCAAAGTGTATTCTCCATTTAATTTACTTGTATGGTATGAGGGAGCTTCAAACATTTTGAAATATATTGATACATATGCCCCTAAGTGTGCTGGGACTGTAACTATTACAACACAGCTGATAAACTGCTCAGATGGAGCTATCCACCACATTGGCACCATCGCTTCAGAATTAGCTGATGCCAGATACCAAGGTTTTAGAAAGTGATTGACATCCGCCTTTTGTTAAAATTTTATCTTTTATTAACTGTAAGAAGAAAAAATTTTCAAAGGCAGTATGCAATCTCTTTAGGTTTAACTGGTCTTCTACACACACATTGATTTTCATTTGTATAGCCTAAGACTGTAGGGACTTGTCAGTTTATAACCACTCTCATTCTATATACATTTTTTTTTCCTCTCTCTCCAAGGTGCACAGATCTTCTCCTGTGCATTGCATGCATGTGTTTTTAGCAGTCAAGGGACTAATAGTAATGGATCTCCAGATATTACTTTTTCTAGTTGATTGTGTAGCTATAGTTGTTCTGTATATTTTTTATTTATTTGTATATTTTTTTCCTCTTGGCAGGGTTTCGTTTTGTACAGAACATTCCCGCAGGAATGCACTAGCTCTCCAGGCGCAGCTGAAAAAGTCAAACCCAGGACCAACCAGTGAGTCTCTGTTGTACCAGTTAAGCACCTATTCGCGTAGTGAACTGGGCACCCAGGCGCAAGAAAGCAGCCGTAGTGAAGCTTGCAGGATTCTTGGTATGTAACAGTTGTTTGTTTATCCGTTGTACTGCTGTCACATTATCATATGGATGGCAGAGCATTTAAACTACTGTAAAAACAAGTATTCTTTAAGCCGCGGCATTGATAAAGCCTAAGTTATATAATCCTCATTTAAATTAAAAGCAAACAAAAATGCAAGCTGTATAAAATATCTAGAGAGAGGAGCCTTGGGTATTTATTTTAATTGTACATAGCCAATTTTTGTTGATAACATGGTCTTATGTTTAAAGAGAGAATAGTTTTAAATGTAGTTATTAACCCCTTAACAATTAGGCCATATATAAATTGACTCCCTTTTTGTGCAAAAATCCATTTCTATACAGTCTGTTTTTCAACCCATTTAGGACTGTGGGCATGCCAGGGCCATCATGGCTGCAGTCTTTTAAAGCGGAACTACCACCACATAACAAGTTTATCTTAAATAACTCCCCATATGACTACTAGCTGCTTAGTAGCGCTAGTCGCCAGAATTATTACCTTATTAAATAGATTTATCCTTTCTTCCCCGGCTGACAGGTGGACAGAGCATAGACATCTTGCCATAGTGACGTCTGCTCGCCTGCTCTCAGTACCTTCCAGAGCCGATCAGCTCCTAGCAACGCCTACTAGAGTCAGCTGTGACGGACAGAGCAGGCGCGTGGATGTCACTGTGGCAAGATGTCCGTGCTCTGTCCTGCCTGTCAGCCGGGGAAGAAAGGAGAAATCTAATTAATAAGGTAATAATTCTGGCGACTAGAGCTACTAAGTAGCTAGTCGCCAGATGGGGAGTTATTTAAGATAAACTTGTTATGCGGTGGTAGATCCGCTTTAAGGCCTGGTGACGGTCCTGGCACAAGATTTGCTTTTTCAGGCATCTGCCAAGCAGCTGTGTAAGGTGGAGATGTGGTAGTCTGTGTGCACCTTCACCAAACACTAACATTTCATTGTCCTTGCCTTGATTGAGTCCTGTTTTGGCCGAAAGGTTATCCTTCAGGCAGTTGTGCCTGTTTAAATTTCTGATCTCTGTTGCTTCTTATTAATTTGCTTGGTGTGCAAGTTTGGTGTCCGTTGACACTCAAGGTTTGTATGGTATCGGTTATCCCTGAGCACTGGATGTGTGAACTTTACCCCATTGTTCCTGTGTTTCACATGGACTAAGAGGAATTTAAAGATAAGTTCACTAAAATCCTATTTTCCTATTGTGGTCTCTTTTTAGGAGATAGCAGAATTGCATTTAAGTGTATCACTGATCCATAGCAATAAAACGCACATTAATGTTTAAGGTCTGTTCGTGTGTTTATGAATGGGTCTTTTTAAATAAAATACTTTGTCTTGCTCTAAATCATTTATTCAGTTACACAGTGTCATCAGGACATAGCCTAAAAATTCATGTCAATATCTCACCCGCCATCCAGACCCCCAGGAACACTGCCTAAGAAAAAGTCTCTCTCACTTTGGCCACTTGAAATGTTGTGAAGTATGTGATTGTTCCACTTTAATGAACCGGAACCTCACTATATATACATAAGCATCTTTCATTATTTGACAGAATTTTTAATTAGAATGGTATGATAGTGAAGGAATATTACTTTGAACCGAATTAACTCCTTGACTTCTATCAATGCAGATGAGGACAGCTGGAGTGAAAGTGATCAAGAGACAGTAACTGTGGATCAGGCATGGAGGGGTGATCTTGACAGTGAAGCTGACAGTCTGGATAGTGACCAGGAGGACCCACTGAAGTAAGAAGGAGGCATCTATTTTGGAGATAAAAGGGGTGTCAAAGGATTAAGCTGCATTAATTAGTACCATTTTTAAGAATTTGGCTCCACTGGGGGAGAACTTTTATACGTTCTCAGCATAACCTTTTTTGTAGTTTAACCTCTTTGGTGTCATTTGTGTGCAAGATATTGTAAAGTTGTGGCTTGTTGACCTCTGTAGCATGTAAAACTATTCCTTCGTAGTGAATGTGTAAATGGTTGAAAGCTATTTATCATTTGCAGCATTGAAGAGGTTAAAGGTAACGTGATATGGAACTAAATGTCATTATGTAAATGCAGCACAGACTGCTCACAGTCTCACATCAAATTGTTATAATTTACTTTTGTGCACATATAAGAACTGCACCTTTAAATCATTTCAAACGGACAGCTAGAACACTTTTCAAAGTGCAGTGATATAAATTATAACTTAAAACAGCATGACCAGGTAAAGGTTGACATTTAAAACTGTACAGCTGTGGATTTATTGTCCAAATACATTATTGCTGCTGTATCTGTTAGAAATTGGGCCGGAAAACTGGGGAAGTTGGTAGTAACATGCAGTTTCTAAAACCTTTAGCATACTTCTGTTGTCATAAGGCTGACGCAGAGCATAGGTAGAGAATAGTGAATATACAGGAGATGTTAGTTTTTTCAGCTGTAGTCAAAGGAGGATGGGGGGGGGCATGGCAGGAAAAGAGACCGGGACCTAGGACTAGATGTTCAGAAAGTGGTGGTAACTGAAATTATCGGTAATCAGAATAAAAAAGTTCTTACACCATGATCCGTCAATTCTCATACATGTTTGTCATTTTTTGCATCCAATTCCGTCATCTCTGTCAAAGGGAAAAAGCTGTCTTAAAATCGGGTGTGGTTTAATCTTCCGTCGTAATGTAAGGTATTTTCAGAAAAAAATATTCGTTTGAACGCCATTTTTTGTCTGAGTAATGTCATTTTTTCCCGACATAATAAAAAAGGTCTAAACTTGGAGAAAAAAAATTAAAGTACTGAGAAGCAAATTTTTGTTTCAAAGACAAAAAAAAAGTCTGTTTCTTTGAATATTTTCGTTTCAAAGGCAAAATCAGACAATTTAAGATCAGAATTTTTAACAGCAATGTTCAATGAGATCTTCTTAACGTTGTTTTTAATTCTTTAGATGAATTTTCAAACGTGACTGATTTACTTCTGAAAACATGGTCCTTCTTTTACAACCAACTTATGATCCGACAAGTTTTTCATTATGATGACTTTTTGAACATCTCGCCCCTACCGTGTTACTGTGAAGGTTAAGCAATGAGGTGAAGGCCAGGCTGTGCTTGTCTCCATTACCTGGGCTGCTTTCTTGCTCAAGTACACCAGCACCACAGAGGCTTCGTAGATCCCATTGTCATGAAACAGCCCACATTTGAACAGCAGCACATAAAGTTTGTTTGCCATTCTAACTGCAGTGACAGGTACTCTGGTCTGCATTGAGCATCTGCAAGGTCAGCGAGCAGGATGATATATTTTTTCTGTTGTCCAATATGACATACAGGTACCATGGGGAGATGACAGTTCCTCCCAGTAGGCTGGAATATTTCTAGAAAAAGCTATGGATGGAGTCTCTCCTTATCAGTCTCTCCCCTAGCCCTGCCTTGTTCGAGTAACCTGTGAAGGCTGAGAACTTTTTGGATTTGTTTTTAGAATTCTTTGTTTTTGTATATTAGATATGTTGTGGCACAATTTTCCCATTAGGTGCATTACCATTCCTGGCTTCCCCTGGAGGATTGTGTAGCTGACAGGAGCTGTTGTGGACCCTTGCAGCCCTGTGGAGAGAATCATGCAGCCCATGTTTTTCTGTCCTGACTGGGTTTCTTTGAGGCTCTGTTCTTACAATGATAATCTGAACACAGGTCAGGTTTGGTGAGTAACCCTTTGAGTGTCTTGGTCCACTTGTCCCAGTGTCCCCCTCCATACATGGGTCATCTTGGAGTTTAGAACTCCTCCACTCATGTTATGTATCTTATCTTGTTTGATCCCAGGGTTTTTTGGAGCTTGAATGGTTGCATTTATGTAATTAACCTCTTTCCTGCTTGTTTCTTTGGGTTATTGGGCTTATTTTGACTTTTTTCCTTTTTTGATTGTCCATTTTTATGTTCCCTAGGGTATCTGGGCAAACTTGTTCACTTTGGTAAAATTTGTAATTTTGTGTTCTGCGCGTTTACCTCACGTCCGCACTTGCTCCATTACCTTCTATGGGACAAACTGTTTTTGGACATCTCTGCAACAGTTTGACATACAGAGAGGGCTCATCCTTCTTATCTCCTGTTGCCCTACGATCTGGTTCACATCCATAGTGTCTTGGGGGCCCCTGGAGCCCTGCAAGTGCAAGTTCAGGTTTTGCTAGGTAACAAAGAGAAAAGACTACAACTCCTGGAATGCCTGTTTCACAAGCTTTCTTCTGACTGTCTGATTATTTTACAGATGACATTTTCTCTTTGTTGGAGTATCCTATGCAGTGGGTTGTCTCTCCTTGCTCTCCTCAGATTAACTGTTCACCTGCCAGATAAGTACTTTTTTGGCCTTTCTGATGTGATTTATTAATCTGGGTCACAGTATTTGGGGTTCTTATACTGTTTAGACACTTCTTCTGTTAGGATGTCGGATCCAAAGGGACATGGGGCTAGACCTAAGGCACTCAGGGTTGTGTCTGACCCCCTTTGCTTACTGTTCCTCATGCCAAATGGGGCTCCCTAGAGAATACTCATGACACCCTCATGCTGTGGCCCCTACTACACCATCTGGGCCATCCAGCCTTGAATAAGAGCCACTCTTTGTCAAGGACTTAGTCCTCTATGGCACCGTTTCCTCCATTCATGGAAACACCACCTCCACCACCACCACCTTCAGGTTTGTGGCCCCTAAGGCCGCAGGCACTCCTGACCTCACTGAAACATCTGAAGAGGACCTCTTTGAGTCTGACCCCATGCCCTCGGCTGAGGGTCTCATTAAGGCGGTTTTTATGACCCTACAGGTCACTACAGGGCCTGTCTTCTTCTGACGTATTTCAAAGGTGCAAGAAGTCTTACACTGTTTCCACCCAATGCCACTCTGGACCAGGTTATCCTGACAGGCGGCTTTATCTTTCTAAGAGATTCTCCAAGCTGTACCCCTTTTCTGAGGCAACTTTGGCTCAGTGGGCTTCACCTCCTACAGTTGATTCCCCCCCCCCTTCCCAGACCTTCTAAGTCTACTGCTCTGCCCCTTGCTGATGCTGCGCTCAAAGATATGACTGATAGGAAGCTGGAGGCTATCCTCAGTCTAACTTTGCTACCATTGGGACCACCCTGTGGCCTACTTTGACTTCTGCTTGGGTTGCTAGAGCTATTGCCATCTGGGGCAAACAACTTACTGAGGCTGTCAGTTATCTTGGCCAACATGTCTGAGGCTCAGACATACGTCACTGATGCTCTTTTTGATGCTGTCAAACTTTCAGCTAAGGCTTCTGCCTTCTCTGTCACTGCTAGATGCACATTGTGGCTCAAGATTTGGTCTGCTGACCTTTCCTCTTAAGAAGTCACTGACTTATCTTCCTTTTCAGGGCAAATCTCTCTTTGGGCCTGAACTGAAGCATATTATCAGTGAGGCCACTGGAGGCAAAAGCACTCTGTAGCCTCAAGCCTCCGAACACCCTAACATGGTGTGGAAACAGCATCTTTTTTTGGCCCCACAAAACGAGGCCCAAATGAAGAATCCGATGGTGTCTCAAACCAGCACCCCGCGCCCAACCACTACACCCAGACTGCAGTGGCACTCAAAACACATAGACATTAAGCCCAAGTCTGGCAAGTCTTACTCTACTCGCAGAATTCTGGCCCGCAGCTGCCTATGGGTGGGCACCTGCACCATTTTTCAAACGTCTGGGCAGAGACAGTGGCTTCTGCAGGTAGTTTCGGAGTGGTGCAGGATTGCCTTCAAATCCCTTCCTCCCTACAGATTCTTCCAGTTCAGGACTCCTCTGGACCAAGAATTTTTTTTTCTTTTTTTTTTTTTTTTTCTTCAACTAGCGGTTCAGGCTCTCTTGGACAAGGGATTCCTGATTCCAGTTCCTCCTCAAGAGAGAGGTTCAGGTTTCTATTAAATCCTGTTCATGGTGACCAAGAGGGATGGCGGCAATTGTCCTATCTTGGACCTCAAGGCCCTCTTTGTGGAGACTGCGCGTTTCAAGATGGACTCTTTGCTCTGTGTCCAGGAGCGTTCTTGGCGTCTCTGGATCTGTAGGATGCTTACTTGCATGTCCTGACTCATCCGGACAGGCAGAAGTACCTCTGTTTCACTTGTGATTTGAGGCACTTACAGTTCACCATGCTACCCTTTGGGCTTACCTCTGCTCTTCAGGTGTTTGCCAGAGTCCTAGGAGCATTGATTGCCTTCCTGCACACCCGGGGGAATCAGGTGACTCCCTATATGGACAACCTTCTGCTGAAGGCTTTGTTAAGGGAAATCCCGTACTAGCACGTCCAAGACTGTGCTCAGGTTCTCATCCACCATGAGTTGCTTCTCAACATTGAGAAGTCTGCTCTGGTCCCCTCTCAGGTTCTGGTCTTCCTTGGACTCAGGTTCAATACCCATCAAGGGAAGGTGCTTCTGGCATAGAACTCCATTCAACAAACCATGCATCTGGTGGTCCAATCTCTGGAGTGGTCCTCCATTCCATTTCTCAAGTTCATGACTCTTGCGGTCTACATGGGGTCCACCATGGAGTCTGTTCCGTACTCCATGGCCCACACCAGGGAGCTCCAGAGATTCTCTATCTGCTTTTGGCAGGGGAACCTGGATCTCGGTCTCTCTTCCTCCAGATGTCATTCAGTTCCTGCCCTGGTTGCTGGACAGGTCCAATGTGGAGGAGGGGAAAACCCTTTGTGATCCGAGATTGGGTCTAATTGATGACGAACGCTAGCCTACAGAGCTTGGGGAGCTGTCCAGAGTCACTTTGGGAGTCCAGGGCAGATGGACTTTGGAGGCCTCCCTCCACACCATCAGTGTTCTGGAACTCTGGGAGATTCAGCATGCTCTGGTGTACTGATCCCTTCAGTTGAGGACTGTCCAGTTCAAGTCCATTCGGACAACGCCGTGGCATACATCAACAAGCAAGGAGGCACAAGAAGCTCTCCCACTGGGTCAGAGGTCAAGTCTACCTTGGCCTGGGCAGAAGATCTTGTTCTGGTCACTTCCGCCATGCACATTCCAGGGGTAGACAACATCCTGGCGGACTATCTTAGCCACCAGCAGATGGATCCCGGAGAGTGGGAGCTCCATCCAGATGTTTTCGACCTGTTGGTGCAGAGGGGGGGTGTTCCTCCGATAGACCTGATGACCACCAGGGACAACTGGAAACTTCAAATGTTTTGTTCCCGTTGGGGGGATCCCCCTGGCCCTTGCTGTGGATGCTCTGGCAATTTCACTTCCCTCCAATTCCTCTCATCCCCAGGGTGCTGTGGAAGATTTGTGTGAACAGTCCAGCGGTGGTCATGATTGCTTCCTATTGGACCGGGAGGGAGTGGTTCCCAGAACTAGTTTCCCCCTACATTCAGTTTCCACTGCCGCTCAGACCGGATCTCCTTCTTCAGGGGTACCTGTGGAAGGAGGACATGGAGCGCATGGCTGTTGAAGCCTCCATCCTGTGGAGAAAGGGGTTCTCTCCTGAGGTGGTCTCCACTATATGACCCATACTAGGAAACCGGTTCTTCTAAGGCCTACTGTTGTGTTTGGTCCATTTCCAGTCTTTGTGGGTAGGCAGGGACCTGTCTTCACAGGAGTTTGATCTCTCGGTGGTCCTGTCATTTTTACAGGACGACTTGAACAAAGGGCTCAGTCTTGGCTCCTTGAAGGGTCAGACTTTCTCTCTTTTTCCAGAGACACATTGCAGTCTTGAGACGTCAAGATCATCTTTCATGGTGCCTTCCCTGCCTATAAAGCTTCCACTCCCCCAGTGGGAACTTTTAATCTGGTTTTGGGAGTCTTGCAGTGGCCTCCGTTTGAGTCCTTGTGTACCATTCCTCTGCACCTTCTGACGTGGAAGTTGACATTTCTTTTATCTGTGGTCTGTCTGCAGAGTGGCTGAATTGCAGGCTATGTCCTGCAAAAACCACCTTCCCTTGTGTTTTACAAGGATAAGGCTGTTCTTTGTACCTACCAAAGAGCAGCAAGACCGTCCGGATGGTTCACAGAAAAAGACAGTCTTGCTGCTCAGAGGTGGTCATTGTTACATCAGTAAAAGGAGCGGGAAGGGGATACTTTATCATTCAATTTATTCTTGAACTACAACTCTGATAGTATTGAAATAACACTCTCTGTGACCTAAATACTATGAAGATTAATTTAGCTGCTTTTATTGTGAAACATTACTATCCCTTTAAGCTTTTCAATGTGTAAAGGTTAAAGACTAAAGGCAGCCTGGTAGAACCTGGTGATTCTTAGCACCTGCCATTGAGTTGGTCTTACTGCTTCTGTAGGAAATGGCTTAAAAGCCTCAGAGGTATGATAGCCATTGTTTGTGTTGTAAAGTCATGCTGAGGGAATGGACCATAATCTGCCGCACTGGTCCAGTGCGGTTTGGCAGATTTTGATTTTGGATTGATTCTGATTAAGTCTGGTGACTTAGCTTTGATCTGTCCACCTTGGGTAACCTTCCAGGAATATATGCTCCCGATGGCATAGTTCTCTGCTTCATTGACACACTCAAACCTATATATCTGTGAGGTTAATAAAACAAAAAATAGTTCCTTGCAGTTGTGTGTATGAATACATATGTATGGGTTATGAGATTGTGTATTATGTATGGGTAGTTGTTAATGCCTGACAGGACCTTTCTTGTGTTCCTAGACATGCTGGAGTATACACAGCTGAAGAAGTTACTCTGATCATGCGAGAGAAGCTGATTCGCTTGCAGTCTCTCTATATTGATCAATTTAAGAGATTGCAGCACTTACTAAAGGAAAAGAAAAGGAACTACTTGCACAGTGTTAAATCAGAGCATGAAACTGTTGGTATGTATCATTTCTGAAGGTACAGAATAATACTGTAAGTTCCATAGGGGTATGCAAAGCAATGTGTTGCGTACCCCTCTGGCACACAAAGGGTTAAATGATTACAACAGTCATGAGTGCCATTTATATAACAAGATTCCTAATTTTGTGTGTATTTAAAATTTCATTAAAAAAAATTATAAAATCAGACACACAAATGTAATATTTTGTATGTGAAAGGGGTCACCAACACACACAAGAAAAAGGTATCCCATCTGAATACCAGAGAAATATTGGGAAACGCCCAAGTATCTCTTCAAATAACCACTAGACAATACTAGTGTATTAACCCTTTGAGTACCAGAGTGGTAGTGAACACATTTGTATGCCGCTGGCACTAAAAGGGTTGAGTGGCTGCGTACAAGGAATATATTACTACATAAACTAGTCAAATCTTGCATCAAATAATAATGTGGACCATTAATAAGTACTTACAAACTAGTGAGTTAAGCATCCGCTATGTGCCGTGTGAGTGAATAAAATAAGATTTTAATAGTTAATATAGTAATATATTCATAGTACACAGCCACTCCCTTAATAAGCTAGCTTTGTTTGAAGTGATACTTTGGTGTCTTCCAATATTCCTCTGGTATTTAGATGGGATACTGTTTTTATTTGTGCGTGTTGGTGACCCCTATTGCATATAATCACTTTTTTGTTTTGGGTCATTGTGATTTTATAACATTTTAATGAATAAAAGATTGTTTTAAATACATTGTATCATATCAATGGCAATCATGTTGGTTGTAATAATTTTAGGAAGATTAAGAGTGCCTGTCAAGTAGTTGTGTGTGTTTTTTAAATCTTAATCTCATGTTTGTTATGCATATCATTGAGACAAGCTTGATTACTGTCCAGAAAACCTACAAAATAAACTCTAAATGGAAGGAGTTGATGGCTCTGGAATCTTGCAGCAGTTAATCAAATCTACCTCTGTGGATATGTTAATAAATATTAATTTTGGAGAGCCAAGCCAAGTAGACTTGATTCCTAGTGGCCAACAACATTTTCTGATCAGATTAAAGTGCAACATTCTCTTCTACTTCATCTGTTTATGATTAGAATTTCTTATTTCAAATAACTTAAGCTACATATCTCAAACTTATCCGTTTATGCTGATGATCTAGTACTGGCCAGCAGTAAATGGCTGCTGTGATGAGGAGCAGCAGTCGCGTCGACCAGATTTTTCAAAACCACTCCTTTGTTACAAAGTGACAGTTAAAGGGATAGTAATACCTAAAATGTAAAAAAAATATGTTGTAGGGTTTATCCCCCTGAGTAAAACAAGAGTACTCCCACTGCTGAAAGATGTTTCATTCAAAAGTTATTAATTTTCAAAGTTGAATTTTTTAGGTGCAATATCACAGTGGCCTGAAATTGTAGAGTGGTGCTGTTGCTACACCATCCTATGGAGATTTATGGTCCTGAGACCAGAGCTGTCCATAGGATCGTGTAGCAACAGCGCCACTGTACAATTTCAGGCCACTGTGATATTGCACCTAAAAAATTCAACTTTGAAAATTAATAACTTTTGAATGAAACATCTTTCAGCAGTGGGAGTACTCTTGTTTTACTCAGGGGGATAAACCCTACAACATATTTTTTTTTTACATTTTAGGTATTACTATCCCTTTAACTAAGTTACATTTCTGCTTTCGAGTAAAGGATGTTGGTAATCGTTTAAAGCAAAACAATATAGGAGAGAGAGAAGATTTAAAAGCACCTATATTTATGTGGGAACTTTTATATAAGTTTTGTTGTATCTAGCTTTTTGTCATTGATTATTTGGCAGATACTGCCGCACAGCTTCCAATCCCAATTGCCACTTCCAACTTTAATCCTTTTTTACTGATGTCTTTGAGTTGTAATGTATCTTAGTGATATTAAATTTTATTTTAATTTAGCATATTCTCCAAGTGCATAATATGTGTAGTCAAATTGTCTATACCATTTTAATGTATTCATTTTCCATATTCGCTTTTTAAATACTCTTCACTGTCTTTGACATTGTGTTCCATGGAGCCCATATTTCCAGAGCGCTTTCTGTCAGGAACTGTGAAAGAAGGGATAGGGACACAATGTAACACTACCACACAGCACTGAATGATCTGTACATAATGTATCTCTCTGCTTACTTTCACAGTTCCTGACAGAAAGCTCTCTGGAAACAGATCCAGGAAACTCGCTGCTAGGGATATAAAAGTAAAAAAAAAAAAAAAAAAAAGTAGACACTTTGTTTTCTAATATTATTTGCTTGCAGGCTATCGAAAAAATTGTGAGCTAACATCGCTAAGGTTTCCCAAAGCATTACTTTGTAAGAAAATACTTAACTTTTTCTATAGGTGGTACAAAACACTAGCTCAATTCCAACTTGTCTCGTCCGTTTTACAAAGTGTTCACATGTAAGGCATTTTTTTTTCCGTATCTTGTTCTGGAAATCTTTGCTTTCTCTGTCGTCCAATACAGGTTACTGGTAACTTTGGGTAGGCAGGAACAATTCTAGAATTGTAGGCAGGGGGTGGAACCTACCTTCCCTCCTTGGCTGCAGCTAGCCAACCAGCTCCAGAAAGATGTGTTCCTTGGTGAAGACACAGGCAAGAGAACAGTTATGCTATAGTTTTAGAAACTTTTTTTTATTCTTCTGTTAGAAATGGAATACCACCATTAGGCAGATTACCATAATTGACAATGCCCTTAGAAGTGGCTAGCTCAGTAACCAGGTGCTTTTTGTGGACCTTATGCCCTGTGGGAAAAATCTTGGGTTCAAGTTCCTCAGGAGTTGCCCACTGTGGCTTCTTCTTAATACATGGTAGTCTGAAGACAGAAGATCTGCAGGAAAGGTGAGCAACCCTTTTGGTGCTGCAGGTCCACGTGTCCCACAGTGCCCCTCCGCACAGGGGTTTTTCCTTTGGAATTCTTATTACACACTCCTGCACTCATTGGGTTTATCTGTATGTCTGTTGGGTGTTTTGGAGCAGGTTTATGTGGTAACTTAACCCTTTAGCTGCTGGTTTTACATCTTGGGGGGGGGGGGTTTACACTTTCCCTACTGTGTTCAGTGCTTTCTGGGTCACCTCACGTGTTCTAATGATGTTTCATGTACTTTTATTTTTTACTTTGCAAATTTTAAAGTCGTGCTGTACAGCATAGACACCATTGCTCCATTCAATTCTATGGGACTACACAGTCTGGGACATATCTCTGCAACCGCTCAATGTAGCAACTTCAGAGATGGCTCTGATGGCACGTTTCAAGTGTGTTGGGGGGCTCAGGGGGCTTCGGGAACTGTTGTTTTTTGTGCCTTTTCTAGAACGAGTGTCCTATGCAGAGCTTGGACTCTCCTCTCCTCTGCAGATTAACCCTTTGCCTGTTAGATAAGTGCATTTTAGTAATTTCTGGGGTAAAACTTTAATCATACCCGCTGTTCAAGGCTGCTACCAGGGACCTCCGGTCTACATTGCAACACTTTCCATCCCAGTTACAGGGGGTCTTCCATTCATGGTAGACCTCTTCTTCAGTCAAATCTTCCCTGCCGAAACCGCAGGGAGTACCTGACGTATCAGATTCCTCTGAGGAGGAACTGTTGGTGGATTCAGATGTTGAGGAATGTTCTGCTGTGGGCTCCTCTGTTTTTTGGGGACCCCTTTGAGGCTGATCCTGAGCCCTCGGCTGAGGGCTTGATCAGGGCTGTCTTGACTACCCTAAACAGTCCCTTAGTTCAGGAGGTTTCTTCAGATCCCTCTGATGTGTTTCAGTAGCCTAAAAAGCCCCCTACTTGTTTTCCACCTAACCCCACTCTTGACCGCCTTGTGTCTGACGTGTGGCAATCCCCGGACAGGAACCTTCTGTTTCCAAGAAATTTGCCAAGCTTTACCCCTTTTCTTAGCCGGCGCTTGCTCAGTGGGTTCATACCCCCCAAAGTTGATGCTCCTATTTCCAGGCTATCTAAGTCTACCACCTTGCCCGTTTCTGATGCCTCCACTCTGAAAGACTGGACTAGCAAGAAACTTGAGGTTTCCCTCAAGTCCATTTTTGCCACTGCTGGTACCGCCATGCGTCCAGCGTTCGCTGTGGCATGGGTTAACCGGGCCATTGTGCTCTGGACTGAACAACTCACCCTGGCTGTCTGTCAGGGTGCTCCTACTTTGGATATGTTGAGCCGCCTTGCCACCATTTCTGAGGCACAGCACTATGTTTCTGCTGCCTTATTTGATGCCATCTGTTTGGTGACTAGGGTTTCCACCATGGCTGTAGTTGCCAGATGAGCTCTTTGGCTCAAGATCTGGTCTGCTGACACAGCTTCTAAGAGAGCCTTGCTCTCTTTGCCTTTTCAAGGCACGTCATTGTTTGGGCCAGATCTTAAGGATCTGATTAGTGAGGCCACAGGCGGTAAAAGTACATTTCTGCCTTTGGTCCCCAGGAAGAAAACGCCTCTCAAGCATAATCGTTTTTTTTTTCGTTCCTTTCAGACTGAGACACGTCCGAACCAGGCAGTTCCCTCAGCTCCGCGTGCCTCCTCCAACCCCAAACAGCAATGGAAGCCCAAGGTCTCCTCCAAGCCTAAGGCTTCCAAGCCTCCTTCGGCATGACTCACCGAACCCAGGTCCCCACTCTGCTGTGGGTGGCTATCTGCATCACTTCCACAGCACCTGGGAGGATTCAGTGGTGGACCCATGGGTTTTACAGGTGGTGGTGGAAGGATAAAGGAGCCCTTTAGTCTCTCTTCCTCCTTTTCGCTTTTTCCCTTCATATGTCCCAGGGTGCAGAGAAATGCCGTCTGTTCAATGGCTCTATTCAGGCTCTTCTGGACAAGGATGTTCTAGAGCCGGTTCCAGTTCAGGACGGAGGTATGGGGTTTTACTCAAACCTTTTTGTGGTCTCCAAGGAGGACGGTGGTTGTCGTCCCATTTTGGACTTGAAGGATCTCAATGCCTTTGTGATCCAGACTCATTATCAGCAGGAGTCTCTACGTACGGTGATTGCTGCCATGTCCCCGGGGGCATTCCTTGCCTCTCTGGATCTTCAGGACGCGTATCTACACATCGCCATTCATCCAGAGAGCCGGCAGTATCACGGATTTGCCTGCGACCAACGGCACTGGGAGCCTTAGTGTCCATCCTCCCATCAGAATGGCATCAGAGTCACTCCATACATGGATGACCTGCTTCTGAAAGCCCCTTCTTCGGAACTTCATCAGCAGGTTCAGGACTGCATTCATGCACTCACTCATCACGGGTGGATTATCAACATGGGCAAGTCGGATCTTGTCCCATCCCAGCTTCTGGTCTTCCTGGGCCTTCTCTTTGACACTCAGCAGAGCATGGTGTTTCTCACGGACGCGGTAGCTCACCAGATCGCCCATAGGGTCTCTGCTGTTCTGGCTCAAGATCCAGTTCCAGCCAAGATGCTGCCCTCTCTAGTCGGGAAATTCATCTCCGCCATTGAAGCAGTCCCATTTGCCATGGCTTACGCCAGGGAACTCCAGAAGCTTGTGATCCAGGTGTGCAGGGGTCAGCCGGACCTTCTGAAGACGTCAGTATCCCTTCCTCTTCATGTGAGTTTGTCATGGTGGCTTGACCTCTCCAGTCTGCTGAAGGGCAAGTCCTTCCTGATATCCTTCTGGACCACTGTGACGATGGATGCTGCCTTTCCGGCTGAGGAGCTGTCCTGGGTCGCCTGAATGCCCAGGGTCGGTGGTCTCCAGAGGAATCTCTCCTTCCCATCAACGTGTTGGAGCGGTAAGCAATATTTCATGCCCTTCATCATTGGACACCTCAGCTGGAAGACTGCCCAGTCCGGGTACAGTCCGACAGCGCCACAGCTGTGGCTTACATCAACAAGCAGGGCGGAACAAGAAGTCTCACCGCTTGGTTAGAGGTCAAGGTTATTTTGTCCTGGGCAGAAGAACGCGTTCCTGCCATATCCGCAGTGCACATTCCTGACGTAGACAACGTCATGGCAGATTCCTCAGTCGACACACAGTGGACAGCGGTGAGTGGGAGCTGCACCCAGTGGTGTTCAGCCTCATCATTCAGAAGTGGGGTCTTCCTTGCATCGACCTGATGGCGACAAGACACAACCTGAAGGGTTCCGAGGTTCTGCTTTTGCTGGAGGGATCCTCTAGCTATAGCGGTGGATGCCATGTAATTCCTTGGTTATTTCCTCTGGCTTACATCTTTCCTCCCCTACCCATGTTGCACAGGGTGTTGCGGAAATTGAGACTGGAACGCTGTCCAGTCATTCTGATTGCTCCATACTGGCCTCGCCAATCTTGGTTTCTGGGGCTTCTGGATATATCAGTGGCGGAGCCATTCCGGCTCCCTTGCTGTCCGGATCTTCTTCTGCACGGTTACCTGTGGAAGGAGGATGTTCATCATCTAGCTTTGATGGCTTGGAAATTGAATCCTCAATACTGAAAAGGTTTTTCTTTCTGGTGTGGTGGCTACTATGCTTAGTGCCCGCAAGCCTGTTTCTTGTAAGGCCTACCATCGTGTCTGGTCGACCTTTCTATATTGGTGTGCTGACAGGGACCTGTCTCAGGAATCTGATCTGCCTACGGTCCTGGCTGCCTTACAGGACGGTGTGGATAAGGGTCTCAGTTTGAGTTCCCTGAAGGTTCGGATTTCTGCTCTCTTTCAGAGGCGCATTGCCATTCTTCCTGATGTCAAGGTTTTCTTTCCGGGCGTTGCTCATACTCATCCTGTCTTTAAGAATCCCTCTCCTCTGTGGGATCTTAACTTGGTTTTGGGTGTTCTTCAGCGCCCTCCCTTTGAGTCTTTGGCTACCATTCCTCAACGCATGTTAACGTGGAAAATGGCCTTTCTCCTGGTGATTGTCTTCGTTCATCATGTCGCAGAGTTACATTCTCTGTCCTGTAAACCACCCTTTTTGGTGTTTCACAAGGACAAGGCGGTACTTCACAGGCGTTTCTCCAGAACGTGGTTTTGGAGTTCCACATCAATCGGGAGATTGTGGTACCTTCTTTCTGCCCTGACCCCACCTCTGACAAGGAGAGGGATCTCCACTTGTTAGATGTGGTGCGTTGTCTCAAGTTTTATGTACATCGCACTGAGTCTATCAGGCAATCAGACGTGCTGTTCGTCATTCCTGAGGGTCCCAGGGCAGGAGGACCTGCATCCAAAGTGTATTGCTTCTTGGATCAAGTCCACTATTCCTAAGGCTTATGAGCTGAGGAAGAAGCCTGTCCCTTTCAGGGTCACGGCTCATTCTACTCGCTCTATTGGGGCCTCTTGGGCTTACAACAACCAGGCCTCGGCTGATCGTTTATGCAACGCTGCCACTTGGTCGTCTGGGCACACCTTTTTGAGCCCTGTTAGCTCTAGTTCAGTGTGCTGTGTAACAGTTCTGGGGTGTTGTTACCCCTGTTCAGTTTCCGTTGACACTTCATTTGTTTTTGTTGGGCTATCTCTGATCTGATGGTTGATATCTGCTCTGGTGACTTTGGGTGGCCTTGCGCCTGGTCCTTGCCTTCCCGCCTCTGGGAAACTTAATGGTTGGACATCCCAGAGTTACCAGTAACCTGTATTGGAGGACGGAGAAAAGAGGATTTTAGTCTTACCTGTTAAATCCTTTTCTCTTAGTCCATACAGGTTACTGGTCTCCCACCCTGTCAAGGGACCATGCTTGGCTCTCCTGTGGCAGATTGTGGGGGTCCTTCGGGGTCATGCTCACAGAAGTCTTCTTTCCCTTCTACTATCTAGTCAATAGTGTCTCAGATCTTACTGGAGCTGGTTGGCTAGCTGCAGCCAGTGAGGGAAGGTAGGCTCCATCCCCTGCATACCATTCTAGAATTGTTCCTGCCTACTTTAAAGGGGCGGATCGATTGCCCAACGTTACCAGTAACCTGTATGGACTAAGAGAAAAGGATTTAACAGGTAAGACTAAAATCATCTTTTCCCTTATTTCAGAGAGTTGCAAATAAACCTTACCATTACACATTATGCACAAAAAAAGGAGCAATTATTTAGCCTGCCTGCCATAGGGGGAGAATGTTCCCAAAATTTCCATTGATGTGAATGTGGAATTTCAACCCCATGAATGCAAGAAAAATCTCACACGTTGCTTCCTTAATGTGCTGGAGGCCTGTCTGGCATTAAAATCCAGTTTTAATTCTGTCTCTAGTGATGCAGTTTGGTATGGTCCGAAATTGTTAAACTCTTGCTTTCTGCATAATGCACTTTTGACTCTTCTGCATGTTAGACCACAGCCAGACTTGAACAATGTCTGGAAAGTCACCACACATACTCGTCACTGCCAAGTCTATAGTTCCATTATCCTGCTTCCAAACCAACAACTCCTTTCACTAAGCCAAACAGCATAGTACTTAATTAAACTAGAGATACACATAGTAAATCTCTCAAGATTTCAACCCCTTGGTTGAACAATTCATTTTTCACCCGTAAATCCCTCTTCTCTCATGAATCATGATGGTGCAGTTCAGTGAGGAATTTCTAGTGGTGCATGATAGGATCATACAGATGAATCAATTTAGATTGTTGATTCCCCTTATAGCTGGCCTTCGCCATGTCTGAATTGTGTCTACTTATCATCTCTCCTTAAATTTTTATAAATATACAATTTTCTTTTAAATATAAAATAGTGTGTGTGTGTGTGTGTGTGTGTGTGTGTGTGTGTGTGTGTTTAATAAGCCAGTGGTTTCTGGTTCACTGTCAGATGCTCTCTAGGGCATTACAAAGGCGGAGTTATAAAAAAAAAAAATCCCCTTTCTGCATCCACTGGGATGTGGCTGAGGGCATAGTGTATTCTCCAATTGGCTGAGGAGGAGGCAGGCTGCCTCAGACAATCAGAATACAAAAATACAAAAAAAAAAAAAAAATCCTCATGATGCTCTCCAGCTACTGATCTCCCAGCACCCCTGAGTCAGGGGAGCAGCACAGGTCACCTGATTTCTACTTACCCAAACTACTGGATGGAGTAGGCAGAATCGGGGAACTCCTCTCATACTGCCATGAAAGACTTTCTCGATCCCGCCCACTCCTACGCAGTAACAGGGTGAGAAACACTTTTACCCACCGGTAGGTAGAGCATGGGCTGATTATATATAAACGCTGATCAAAATATACTGTTGCTTCCTTCCTTTAGGTAGTAGCCTTCTCACTGGCACAGAGGGAATCTCCTCTAAGGAGCGAGAGAGTCTAAAGAGGCTGAAAGCATTGAGGCGATACAGAAAGAGATACGGGGTAGAAGCCCTTCTACATAGGCAGCTGAAAGAGCGGCGCATGTTGGCCACAGAGGGAGGGTCTCATCAGGTATGTTAGCAGTTGTCCGTTGTTAACTGACAGACTAGACAAGTGATGGGCTGCAGCCATCAGATGTCTCAAGCTTGCACTCGAATGGTTTATTGTCTCTTCTAAATTTGGGTATAAAGATATACATCTGTCACCCTTGGTAATATTATTCTTAATGTAACATACCTTTGTATTCTCATTGATAAGGGCAGAGCTGGATCAAGCTATGATGACAGTTTGGTCAGTGGCATTACAAAGGATTTTTCTTTGGTTGCTGCAGCTTCTGTACTTGTGCACATTAGGGTGTTCTGACATCTCCTGTAATCCAGGATTCTTGTGAAAATGTAATTCTGCAGGATTCAGCAGTAACCATCATAACCCTTCAGTGTGTGTGTCATAAGCATCCTGAGTGTGCAGTATGGTCAGATTACTGTACGACAAGGGTGGCTCTGCAGCTCCAGTCACTCATTTCTTGTGTCTGGCTTTGGTTTATGGGAGCTCTTGTAAAACAGCTGGAAAACCGCAGAATACACATCATGCATTATATTACTGCCCTTATGGTGGGAAGGTCCAATTTACAAATGTTCTGCTGACATTTTACATATACCCTGTATATGTGTTCACTTAAAGGGATAGTATTACTTCAAAATTACTATCCCTCGTATTGTAGCCCTTAATAAACTGAGTTAAATGACACCAGCAGCATCTCTCAAGCCTTTATGGTTTAAGAGATAGCCGCTTTCAAAGTTTCCTCTCCCCTGCTGGCAACGTTCTGCTGCCAGCAGGAGAATCCGGTCTCTGAATCAAGCAGAGGCTCTTCAGCAGAGCCGATATATTTTTATGGAAGGAAAAATGATTAATTGAAACAGTCTTCTACGTGTGCTTGGTAACCAAGCACATGTAGAAGACTGTTTCAGTGAATCTTTTTTCCTTCCATAACGAAATATCGGCTCTGTTTAAGAGCCTCCGCCTGTCTTGGGACCGGATTCCCCTGCTGGCAGCAGAACGCTGAAACTTTGAAAGTGGCTATCTCTTAAACCATAAAGGTTTGAGAGATTCCATTGGTGTCATTTAACTCAGTTGATTAAGGGCTACAATAATACTAATAATACTATCCCTTTAATCCCTTGATTACTATATAGACTCCACTTCTTTAGCATCAAAAGGGCTAATTTGCTTGAAGGGATGTTCACCAGACCTAAGGTGTCATACCTCCCCTTTAATGCAGAATACTTACAGAAAACAGTGCTGAGCTGTGTTTGATTCCCATGCAGACCAGAGGACATTTCACGTGTATTCTGTATTATTTGGGGGGTGGTGTCTGATCACCTTAACTATCCAAAACCTTTAATTCCAAAATTGGTTTGCTGTGATTGGCTCTAATAATGTTGTTTTTTTTCTGCTGAGTAAATCAAGGGTGCTCCCATTGCTAGCAGTTGTTTAGTTAGCAATTCAGATTGCTTCATTACTTTCTGGAAGTTGAGACTGATAATGTCATAAAGCTCTTACCATCACATTCTGTGGACTGTTAGTGATTCTCCTTTTCCATGGAATGCAACAGAAATCTGTCTGAAATCTGGACACTAGATGGCACTGTTAATTTAAAAAAAGGAAAGCCATATCTTCTAACAGCGGGAGTGCCTTGCTTTACTCGGCCGGAAGAATCCTACAACACATGTTGTACAACACTCCAACTACTCTGCAGTCTGACCTGCAAAGTGTAGTGGAGCACTGTCAGAGTTTTGGGCCTTATTAATCAAGCTAGGAAAGTACAGTTCTGAATCAAGCCAACACCACCATAGAGCGGAATTAAAATTCTCCTTGATTTAAATTGAGTTTTTAATCCTTTGAGTGCCAGAGAGGAATACAGCACAATGTGTTTGATAGTTCTCTGGCACTCAAAGGGTTAAAGAGCAGAAGCACCTAAAAATTAAATATATTATTATAACTTTTAATTTCATGTATTTACAGCTACCATATGCAAAAAAAAAAATTCATGTTACATTCGTAAAATATTCTAAGCTTTCCTATTCATAGAAAATGTTTTTCTCTGTCGTCCAATACGGGTTTAAAGGGATAGTAATACTTCATTTTAACTTTATTTTATTTTGTAGGCATTAAAAAAACATGAAGAATGATATAAGTCTTATCTCTGAAACCTTTATGGTTTAAGAGATAGTCACAAACAAAGTATCCCCCCCCCTGTTCAACCAGATCAGAAGGGAGATGCCCAGGTAGACTGCAGAGAGGGACAATCTTCAATTAAGATAATGGAAAAAGCTGAAAAACTTATCAAGGGGGGCAGGGCTTTCATTGTTTTCATACAAAGAAAATTGTCCCCTTCTGTTATCTGTACTGTCATACAACCAGACTCACATCTGAGAAGAGATGGCTTACACTGGGTAAAAGGGGCGGGGAGGGGAACTTTGCTTGTGAAGATCTCATGAACCATAAAGGTTTGAGAGATAAGACTTATATCATTCTTCATGTTTTTTTAATGCCTACAAAATAAAATAAAGTTAAAACGAAGTGTTACTATCCCTTTAAGTAGGCAGGAACAATTCTGAGAAGTGACTGCTGGGTGGAGCCTACCTCCTGTCCTTAGCTTGCAGCTAGCCAATCCCCATCCAGTAAGATTTGTTCCTTGGTCAAGACACAAGGCAAGAGGACAGTTCTGCTATAGTTTTAGCTTTTTTATTTTTCTATTAGATATGGGATACCACCATTAGCCGGATTACTATCACTGACAATTCCTATCACCCAAATGTGGATCGCTCAGTTTACCAGGTGCTTTTATGAACCTAAGCCCTGGGGGGGGGGGGGGATCTTGGCTGCAAGTTCTTTCCTCAGGAATCGCCCACGGAGACGATTGATATATGGTAATCTGAAGATAGAAGACCTGCTAAAAAGGTGAGCACCCTTTGAGTGCTGAGGTCCATATGTCCCATGCTTCCCCTCTGCACAGGGGTCTCATTTGGAGTTCCTATTACATACTCCTGCACTTATTGGGTTTATCTGTATGTCTCTGGGGTGTTTGGAGCACGTTTATGTGGTAACTTAACCCTTTGGCTGCTGATTTAGCATCTCTTGGGGGGTTGTAGGCACTTTCCCTACTGGGGTCAGTGTTTATTGGCTTTACTGACATGTTCTAATGGCCCTTGGAGTGGTATTACATTTTGGTATTCACCCTGTAAATTTTGTGTTCCGTTTACCTCATAGGCGCCATTGCTCCATTCACTCATATGGGACTTTATAGTTTGGGACATATCTCTGCAACCGCGTGACATAGCGAGGTCAGAGATGGCTCATTTAATTGGTCTGCCCTTGCTCTGTTATCTGGTCAATGTTCTGGGCATGTTGGGTGGCTCAGGGGGCTTCGAGCACTGTTGGGGTACTTTTTCAGTGAAACTACAACTCTTATGAGCGATTTGCTTCGCGCGCTTGTTTCTGATTGGCTCCCACCACAGCAGCCATTTTGTGCCTTCTCTGAAAGAGTATTCTATGCAGGGCTTGGACTCTCCTCAGCAGTTTAACCCTATGGCTACCAGATAAGTCTATTTTAGCTTTTCTGGGGTGATTTTAATTATCATACACAGTTTTTTGGGTGTTTCTGATACTTTTACTGTTTGACTCTGTAAGAGTGTCTGTTCCATTAGACCTTGTGGCTAGGCCTAAGACTAAGGACACTGGGGCGTCTGTGTCCCCGATTACTCATTGCTCCTCATGTCACTCAGGGTTACCTAGAGAATACTCAGGTCATGTTTTCCCAGCATGCGCTGCTGCCCCTGAGTCCCCTGCAGGGACCTCCAGTCATGCACTAGAGCCAGTTTGGATGCAGAAGTTTAAGGCTACTGCCAGGGACCTCCGGGCAACCTTACAACTCTTTCCATCCACCTTGTCTTCCACTCGTGGCAGGCCCCTATCAGATCTTCCCTGCTTAAACCTGGTGTACCTGATGTGTCTGATTCCTCTCAGGAGGAATTATTGGTGGATTCTGATGATGAAGACTGTTCTGCTGTCCCTTCCTCTCAGTTTTTTGGGGACCCTTTTGAGGCTGATCCTGTTCCATCGGCTGAGGGCCTGATCAGGGCTGTGTTGAACACCCTGAACATTCCCTTGGTACAGGAGGTGTCCTCTGACCCATCTGATGTTTCAGGAGCCTGTCAGGCCCCCATACTTTTTCCATCTAACCCCACTCTTGACCACTTGGTGTCTGAGGAGTGGAAGTTTCCAGACAGGAAACAATCTGTCTCTAAGACATTTGCTAAGCTTTACCCATTGTCTGAAGTGGCCCTAGCTCATTGTGTTCATACTCCTAAGGTGGATGCCCCTGTTTCCGGGCTTTAAGTCCACAGCCTTGCCTGTGGCTGATGCATCTGCTCTGAAAAACTGGACTGACAAAAAGCTTGAGACTTCTCTAAAGGCCATTTGTGACGGCTGGTTCTGCCCTGTGCCCTGCATTTGCTGCAGTGTGGGTGAATAGGGCAGTAGCTGTTTGGACTAAATGGCTCACTTCAGCTGTCCGTCAGGGAGCTCCTACTGCTGACATGTTGCGGCTTCTCGCCAAACTCTGAGGCTCAGCATTATGTTTCTGCTGCCCTGTTTGACGCTGTGTGTATGGTAGCCAGGGCATCCACCATGTCTGTGGTAGCCAGATGTGCTCTTTGGCTCAAGTTCTGTCTCTGCTGACATTGCCTCCAAGAGGGCTCTCCTGTCTTTACCCTTTCAGGGCACCTCACTGTTTGGGCCTGATCTCAAGGATCTGATCAGTGAAGCCACTGGGGGGGAAGAGTACTCCCCTACCAGTGGTCCCTAGGAAGAAGACACCTGTCAAGGGGAATCATTTTTTTCATCCCTTTCAGGCTGAATCATGCCAGGCGACCCAGACAGTGCCTCAGGCAAGCCTAAGCAGCAATGGAGGCCTAAGTCCTCCACTAAGCCCAAGGCGTCCAAACCTCCTTCTGCATGACTCTCCAAATCCGGGGCCCCACCCACAGGTGGGTGGCCACTTGCGCCACTACCTCTTGGCTTGGGAAGCCTCTGTGGCGGACCTGTGGGTTTGCAGGTGGTGACTGCGGGGTATAGGATCGCCTTCACCTCCCTTCCTCCTTCCCGGACCTTCTCTTCTCGCTCTCCTCTGGGAGCCTTTTCAAGGGAGCCATTCAGGCCTTTCTGGACAAGGCGGTCTTGGAACCAGTTCCACCTCAGGAATGGGGGTTGGGGTTCTACTCCAACCTCTTTGTGGTCTCAAAGAAAGACGGCGGCTGTCGTCCCATTTTGGATTTGAAGGATCTCAACTCTTGTTGTCAGGTCCCAGTATCGTCAGGAGTCACTACGCATGGTGATCGCTGCCATGTCCCCTGGGGAATTTCTGGCTTCTCTGGATCTTCAGGATGCATATTTGCCCATTACCATTCATCCAGAGAGTCGGCAATATCTCCGCTTTGCCTGCGCGCTAGGGCATTTCCAGTTTTCTGCCCTCCCCTTTGGCCTGACCACTGCTCCTCAAGTCTTCAACAGAGTCCTGGGAGCCTTGATTTCCGTCCTCCATCGGGATGGCATCAGACTTGCCATGTATATGGGTGACCACCTTTTGAAGGCCTCTTCTCCAGAACTCTATCAGCAGGTGCAGGATTGCATTCATGCTGTGTCCCATCATGGGTGGATCATCAATCTGGACAAGTCGGACCTTGTTCCTTCCCAGCGGAAGGCGTTTCTAGGAATCCTCTTCGACACTCTGAGAAGGATGGTATTTCTCATGGACGAAGTGGCTTATCAGATGGCACTGAAGGTCCAGGCTGTCCTGAATCAGGATCCGGTTCCAGCCAAGAAGTTGTCTTCCCTGGTGGGGAAGTTCGTTTCCACCATAGAAGCGGTTCCATTTGCCATGGCTCATACCAGGGAACTTCAGAGGTTTCTAATCATAGCATGAATGGGTCGGCTGGATCTCCTAGAGAGGTCCCTATCTCCTTCTCTCTCTCCCTCTCTCCATGTGGAGTTGAGTCTCTCATGGTGGCTCAACCTGGACAATCTGCTGAAAGGCAGTCCCTTCATGGTGCAATTCTGGACAACAGTGACAACAGATCCCAGCCTCTCCGGGTGGGGAGAGGTCCTGGTGCATTTGAATGCTCAGGGCTGGTGGTCCCAGGAGGAATCTCCTTCCCATCAATGTCTTGGAGCTTCGGGTGATATTTCATGCTCTACTGCACTGGACACGGCAACTGGAGGATTGCCCGGTCAGGATCCACTTGGAGAACACCACAGTGATAGCCTATGTCAACAAGCAAGGAGGCTCAAGAAGTCTCGCAGCTTGGCTAGAGGTCAAGGCTATTTTGTCCTGGGCAGAGGAGCATGTCCCTGCCATTTCTGCAGTTCATATACCTGTCGTAGACAACGTTCTGGCAGACTTCCTCAGCCAACATAAAGTGGACAGCGGAGAGTGGGAACTGCATCATTGTCCAGCGGTGGGGTCTTCCGTGCATCGACCTGATGGCAACAAGACACAACAGGAAGGTTCCAACGTTCTGCTCTCGCTGGGCGGACTTTTTGGATGGCTTATCGATTCCGTGGATTTTTCCTCCCATTACCCTGTTGCACAGGGTGATCAGGAAGCTGCGACTGGAGCGTTGCCCAGTCATTCCGATTGCTCCTTACTGGTCTCGACAGGCTTGGTTTCCGGAGCTTCTGGATCTCTTGGTGGTGTAACCTCTTCGGCTCACCTCCTGTCCGGATCTTCTTCTACAGAGTTACGTGTGGAAGGAGGATTTTCAGTGTCTGGCTTTGACAGCATGGAGATTAAATCCTCAATTTTGAAGAAGGGTTTTTATTCTGGTGTCGTGGCTACTATGCTTAGTGCCTGTAAGCCTGTTTCCTCTAAGTCCTACCATCGAGTTTGGTCTACCTTTCTCTTTTGGTGTGCTGATAGGGACCTGTGTTAGGATTTTGATCTTCATACAGTCCTTTCCTTCCTCCAGGATGGTGTGGATAAGAGTCTCAGTCCTCTTAATGTTCAGACTTCTGCTCTTTGTTTTCTTTCAGAGGCACCTTGCTATTCTTCCTGATGTCAAGGGTTTTCTTCCAGGGCGTTGCTCATTCCCATCCTGTGTTTAAGACTCCTGCTCCTCAGTGGGACCTTAACTTGGTTTTGGGCGTCCTTCAACAACCTCCCTTTGTCTTTGGCCACTATTCCCTTACATCTGCTGACGTGGAAGATGGCTTTTCTCCTGGCGATCGGGTCTGTTCACCATGTTGTGGAGCTGCATTCCCTGTCTTCTCGGCCACCCTTTTTGTTGTTTCTCAAAGACAGGGAGTGCTTCGCACTTAGCAAGAGTTTCTCCTGAAGGTGGTGTCTGAGTTCCACATTAATTAGGAGATTGTGGTTCCTTCTTTCTTCCCTAACCCTACTTCTGACAAGAATGATCTTCACTTGTTGGATGTCGTGCGTTGTCGCAAGTTCTACGTGCACCACACTGAGTCCTTGCGGGAGTCTGACTCTCTTTTTATCATTCCTGAGGGTCTCAGGGCAGGGAAGCCTGCTTCCAAGGTAACCATTGCTTCTTGGATTATATCCACTGTTTGTAAGGCTTACGAAATTCGGAAGAAGCCTGCCCCCTTTTGGGTCACGGCTCGTTCTACAAGGTCTATTGGGGCATCTTGGGCCTACAAGAATAAGGCTACAGCTGATCAGTTGTGTAAGGCGGCCACTTGGTCATCTGTACATACCTTTTCCAAACACTATCGCATGGATGTCTTGGCATTGGCCGATGCCAGTTTTGGGAGGAAGATCCTGGAGGCAGCCTGAACCTGTCTAGGATCTCCTTTGTCTCTTCAGTACTCTTTCACTTTTGAGTCCTGTTGGCTCTAGTTCAGTATGCTGTGTATCAGTTCCTGGGGTCTGTTTTACCCCTGTTCGGTGTCCGTTGACACTTTGTAGTTATTGTTAAGCTATTCAGGATCTGTTGGTTCATTGGTGCTCTGGTAACTTTGGGGGCCTGCGCCTGCTCCTTGCCTGTCTTTCTGCCATGGGGAACTTAATGGTTGGACATCCCAAAGTTACCAGTAACCTGTATTGGACAACAGAGAAAAGAGGATTTTAGTCTTACCTGTTAAATCCTTTTCTCTTGGTCAATACAGGTTACTTGTCTCCCACTCTGTCAAGGGACCATGCTTGGCTCTCCTGTGGCAGAACGTTGGGGTCCTTTCGGGTTTGTGCTCACAGGAGTCTTCAAGCTAAGCTAAGGAGAAAAGGTAGGCTCCACCCAGCAGTCACTTCTCAGAATTGTTCCTGCGTACTTAAACGCACTGATCGCCTACCCAAAATTACCAGTAACCTCCTATGGACTGAGAGAGGGATTTAATGGGATAGTAATGTTTCATAATAAAAGCAGCTCTAATTAATCATCATAGTATTTGGGCCTTGAAGAGTGTTATTTCAATTCTGTCAAGAGTTGTAGTTCAAGAGTAATTGAATTATAAAGTATCCCCCTCCCGCCCCTTTTACTGATGTAACACTGCTCAGCCAGATCAGAAGGGAGGTGCCCAAGTAGACTTCAGAGAGGGACAGTCTTCAATTAAGATAAAAGCTGAAAAACCTGTCAAGGGGGTCAGGGTTTTAATTGTTCTCATAGTAGAATATTGACCCTTGATGTGAGCTGTCTGGTCAGTCTGTGGACTGGATTCCACATCTGAGGAGTGGGGGTTTACACTAGGTAAAAGGGGCAGGAGGGGGATACTTTATCATTCAATTACTCTTGAACTACAACTCTCACAGTATTGAAATAACACTGTCTATGGCTATATTGCTATGAAGATTAATTGGAGCTGCTGTTTTTGTGAAACATTACTATCTCTTTAACAGGTAAGACTAAAATCCTCTTCATTTTGTTTGTGCAGTTTGGAATGAGAAAAGGTGCTACAGTTACTCTGTGATTAGTGCCTGCTACTTTTTTTTCAGAAAGGCTGTTTTCTTATCTCAGGCCATTTGCAAACAATTTAGAAAACTTGCCACAAAATGGTACTGGGAGCTCTGGAAAAGGCAGGGATGTCGGCTACCTTAGAACAATATGCAAGACTAAATTTTAGGCATCAGAAACATGTCTTACAGGTACTAGTATGAAGAATAGGGTATAATGTGTGTATAACCCCAGCTTATATTAGGTGTAGGTTTTCCTTTTAAAGATGCCGTGTAGGGTCAGGAAAATACCAGATTAAAACCCTGGCTTTGCCCTCAGAGCTATGGGATCAGAGTCCCCAAAGCTCCTATCTCACCAGTTCTCTCGGTTTGCTTTGAAAACTGGAGATCAGCTGGGTGACATCAGCTCCTTACTTGGCATTCATGAATTTTTCCCCTCCCCATAGAAGCCCATTGACTGTGGATTCGCCAACACTGGGAAGAGCGAAGTTCCCATGAATGAGCACCAAGTGAGACGTTGATGTAACTCAGCTGTGTAGGTCATGGTGATCTGTGCCTGGAGAGACCTGTTGATTTATGAGCTTTGCAAACTGTTCCCAAGCTCGAAGTACAAAGACCTGTTTTAAAGGGCCTTTTCCTCTGTCCAGTCCACGGCAATAGACTGTGGGTATTGATTCTGCCTCCCAGCTGGTAGGAGCAATTAAAAACTATAAAGTATGTTCCTACTCCCCACCTCAGTTATTTATATGCTACCAAGCTAAGCTGGAGGATGAAGTATACATATATACATACACACATATATATATATATATATAAAAAAAAAATTTTATACTCCACATGGATTCCTGTGCACTTTGCCATTAATATGGTTTGCATCCTTTGAATTTCAGTTGCTTGAATCAGACCCCTTGTTTTGCTATGGGGATGCATGGGTCCATGAATACATATGTTCAGTATGCCTTTTCTACACACAAGTCTCTCTCCCTCCCATTTTGGATGCTTGTCAGACTAAAAATTCACCTTTTAAGTTGGTGTAATTTACAGAATTTTAATGTCCATCCTTTGGTACAATTGATTTGATGGCATGAAGAACAAGGCCTTTTGTGTTCTAGAATTAACAGTTACTCGTTATATGCAGGCTCACACTACCCGCTCCAGCCAGAGGTGCTTGGCCTTCGTAGATGATGTGAGGTGCACTAACCCAAGTCTTCCAATGACGAGACACTGCTTGTCGCGTATCCTTTTGTATAGTTGGCTTAAGGGAATGTAAGAGAGGTTATCCTCAATTCTTAGAGCCATATGTATTAAAGAAAAGTGGTGTAATTATGAAAATGTAAAAACAAGGAAGGTGTTTTGTTCTTGAAGTCAGGAAGATTGTTTGGTTAAGGATGGCCCTGAATCAAGGCTGGTGGCTTGTTGTAGCCACGGGTTTCAAACAGGAGCCCAAAGAAAGTTCTTCCTGTGGTCTGTTGGCTATGCCATTTGTTGTACAGGGCCCAGCCAATTCAGTTGGAAGAAACAACATTATTTTATAACCTAAATAAGGAGGAAATTAGTAGCACAAACCTGCAATCTTCAGGGACTGAAATTAAGCACTGCATGGCAAATTATTCCAGAATCTTTCTAAACTGACAGGGGTGGACACAAATATAATTTAATCTAGGAACCAGACAGATTTTACAAGCCAGTAAAACAAATCCTTGAGTGTCATGGCTGTGAAGATTAACCCTCTGGTGCCATAGAAGTGGGTACTGCAATGTGTTGCACAGCCCTCTGGCAATCATACGGTTGTCTACCAGTGTACAGTAGAAAATATGACAGTGTGATAAATCTGCCCATTTTAACCCTTTAAGGACCAGAGTGATGGGCAATGTTCACCCTCTGATCAATAAAGGGTTATTAAGGTACAAAGCAAGATAAAGGTTGCAGATATTTTTTTGATAAAAGATAAATTACCAAAGCTATTTTTTTGTTTGTTTGCTCTTGTATTTTTGGAGAGGTGTTTATTTATATCATTGTATAATTCTAAAATATTACTCATGGACATTTTTATGAATCCACTGGTACGATGTAATGTGTAATGTTTCTGTCCACAATTGGGACCTTTAACAGTTAACATATATCAAAAGAAATGCCATGTGTACACCAGATGTCCCTTGAACATGACAGAGAAAAAGTATTGGGACATGTCGCCAAACCCATCCTCACGTTTTAAAATTCGAATGAAACCAGGCTGTAATTTCTGTGTGCACAAATAGGGGTTTGCAGTCACTGGTGACAGTGCTCACTGCATACTTCCTCATAATTTACCTGATTGTAATGAGTTAAACGGATAGTAATATTTCACAAAGAAAAACAGCTCCAATTAATCTTCATAGTATTTGAGCCATAAAGAGTGTTATTTCAGTACTGTCAGAGTTGTAGTTCAAGAGTAATTGAATGATAGTTTCCCCCTCCTGCCCCTTTTACCTAGTGTAAGCCACCTCCCCTCAGATGTGGATTCTGGTTTTGAGGCTAGACAGCTCACAACAAGGGACAATCTTCTTACTGTGAGGACAATGAAAACCCTGCCAGGACACCACCTTGCTGCTCTGAGCGGAGCAGTGTTACATCTGTAAAAGGGGTGGGAGGGGGATACTTTTATTATTCAATTACTCTTGAACTACAACTCTGACAGTATTGAAATAACGCTCTCTATGGCCTGAATACTATGAAGATTAATTGGAGCTGCTTTTAATATGAAACATTATTATCCCATAAAGTTGAAAATGAAGCAGCAGGAATCTTGGCTCCCTGCACTGAGAACAGACATGGGTTATCACTAACATAGCTCTGGTCTTCAAACGGTGGAGAGGGAGCTGTCATTTTTTTGTGTGAGCCTGCATTTTGATGTAAACAAACACTTTTTTCCCCTTATGTGCAGTACAGAACACCAGTACCATGGTTTTGAGTCCCCCCCCCCCTCCTGGAGAGCAGAGCACTCCCTCCTCCAGCTCAAACCCTCCCCCCCCTCACCACCACAACTTCCAGAATTTATGTCACTGAAGCCACACAAAGAGAAATAAGCAGGGAAGAAACCATCCAGAGACAAATACTCTGAGGGCTCTTTAACCCAGAAAAACCACAAAGGTCACTCTGTCTGGTCGGGAGAACTGTGTTCCATATAGACTAAAGAGAAAAGGATTTTAACAGGTACTAAAAGCCTATTTTATCTTACATCCAACAAAGGAAAACACAGGTACCGTGGGGATATACTAATGCTAGGTTCCCAATGGCAATGGGGAAAAAAAAGGACCTCACTCATTGCCCTATGATAACAGAGTTCTAGGACTATCTAGTATCTGAATAAACCGAGCAACAAGTGATGATGGGGAGTATGAAGATATGGATTCCTCCTTTTCCTATGGAGATTCCTATGAGGCTGATCCTCTCCCCTCCCTTGAGGGATTCATTAGAGCAGTCTTGGATACTCTTCAGGTCTTACTCCTCTGATGAGGGATCCCACTGTCTGGATATTTTAGAGGTGTAAAATCTCCAGTTTGCCTTCTAATAGCAGTCTTCATCAAATCCTTATGGGTGAGTGCAAAATGCCTGACAAAAGGCTTTTCCTCAGTAAACGCTTTTCTGTGATGTATTGTTTTTCATCTGAGGCTTTGGAACAGTGGGCTTCTCCTCCAGCCGTGGAACCCCCTGTTTTGTGACTGGCAAACACCACCTCACTCTTACTCTTTCTGTTGCTGCGTGTCACACCTTGTGGCTCAAAATTTGGTCTGCAGACCAGACCAGTCTTCGAAGTTGTCACTGGTTTCCTTGCCATTTAAGGGCAAGTCCCTTTTTGGGCCTGACCTAAAACAGATCACCAGTGATTCTCCTGGTTGCAACAGTACCTTGTTACCTCAGATCTCCACCAAGCGTCCATTTCTGGATGTCTTTTTCTTGTCCAACCCCCCCCCCCCCCCCCCCCCCCCCCCGCCAACTGAAGTGCTCGGCTACAAAGGCTATGTCTGACAAGCATTCGTCCACAGACTCTCAGAATCCTGGTTCGTTATTACCTGTCGGGGGTTGTCTCTACCTTTTTTGAGATGCCTGGGCATCCTCCATAACAGACCAGTGGGTTTTGTGAGTAAACCCAGAAGGGTAATGCATCAATTTCAAATCCCTTCCCCCATATCTGTTTTTTGTCAAGGGTTCCGGAAGAGCCAGACAAAGTGCTGTTTCAGGAGTCGGTCAACTCTCTGCTCAAAGAACTGGTTCTGGTACCAGTAGATAGAAGAAGTCAGATATGCTCAACCAGGCTCATGAGCTTGCAAGGGTATGCAAAAGCTCACTGGGACTGTGTCCTCGTGCCCAGGGTGCTATCGCTTTTAGCTCACATGCCATACACAGAGAAGAAATATTCTGAAGCATATCATACAGGTCTTGCCAAATGACAGTCCAGCCACGAAATACCAGACAATTCTTCTATGAACAAGGGAAGCTGCTAACCCCAGAAGTACGTTTAGGCCTTGTTGGGTCTGCAGTTGATCCCTCTAGGCACTTGTGAGCAAGGGGTCCACATCTGGATTCCCCCATTACCCTTAGGGTGACTAATACCAAGAGCAATTTGTCAGTGCCAACTCTGAGCACTCTTCAGGTTTCTGTTCCAATCTGTGGTTCCAAAGCAGGATGGCAGCTGCAGCCCCTTTCTGGACCTCAAATGCTTCAAGTTTGTGGTCACGTGGCGCTTCAAGATAGAATCTTTGTACTCTGTCATCACAGAGATGTGCTCTAGGGAATATCTGGCCACCGCTACCTGTGCTACGCATTTGTTTCAGATAATTACTAGTTAATGGCACTGCAGTTTGGCCTGGCTTGGTGTCCTTCGTCCACCCTCAAGGCATCTCTGATGCCGTATCTGGACAATCTTCTGATCAAGATCCCTTCAAAGGCACTACTAGCCCATAATGTTTAGGACAGCGCCCGCAATCTAGTCCACCATGGGTGGATTCTGAATCTGCAGAATTCCTCGCCGATTGTTGTGCAAGGCAGGTCCTCCTTACATACTTTCACCAAACACTACCTTGTCAATGTCCTGGCCTCAGCTGAGACCAGCTTTGGCCTGAAGGTCCTGCAGGCAGTTCTGCCTGTTTGGCAGAAGTGTGCAGGTCCCTCAATGTTCAGTGATATTTTTTGAGCTCTGTTGGCTTTTGTTTTAGTGTGCTGTGTAAGTTCAGTGTCTGACATTTGTTGCTTGGTTTATTCCTTTTTTCTTGTTTTTTTTTCCAGCCACCGCAAACCTAGCGTTGGTATATCCCCATGGTACCGGTGTTCCATTTTGGAAGTAATAGAAAATAGTATGTGGTCTTACCTGTTTAACTCCTTTTCTCTTTAGTCCGTATGGAACACTCTCCCACCCAGAGAAAGTGAGGCTTCTGGATTGATTTTCTGGGTAGAGGTGTCCTCTTAGAGTATTTGTCTCTGGAGAGTTTCTTCTCTTTTCTTCTTCCCTGCTTATTTTTCTTTCTGTCGTCCAATACAGGTTACTGGTAACTTTGCAAAAGAGAAGAGATCGCAAACCGCCACTAAGTGTAGTATGTTAAGTCAAAGGAATGAACCCATCCGAATACTCACTAGACGTGGAGGCTGCCTCCGCCTCCAGGGACTGTTCACAGACGCTGGTTATTCCCCAGGCTAGCAAGGCGTCTGTGTAAATGGCAGTATGTGTTCTCCAGTCACCACCATGACACAATTCCAACTCAATAATTTCAACAATTTATTAATATATAAACAAATCTCATAAAATAATAATAAAAAAAAAAAATATGTAGTATTAATCCTACACATTTCGTGACTGAAATACCACTTCGTCAGGGGTCAAGCACTTCTGTTTTTAAAAACCCGCTTTTTAAACTTTTAAAAAAGGGGAGTGTGCAACAATGTTTCCTCTAATTGGATTGGAACGTATCAAAGTTGGATAATGATCATCCAATTAGCTGATCCCGTAACACCTGTCCCGAATTCTGCATGTGCGTTCCAGTTAAGCTAGCAAACCTTCTTATGGTTGTCCATTCGGAGGATGTAATTTTATCTTTATTAAATCCCGTCATGATTCGTGAGGGGTGAATCGGAGACGATATTTCAATATCCTAATTACATATATAGTATGCTAAAAATACTTAAAAATAACTTGCCACTAATTAAAAGCTAAATTATCTATAGGCTATCAAAGAATACACTTAAATCATCTGAGCAATGCATCTGTCTATTTGGAGACCTATAGTGTTGTCTTCATATACATGTACACATACACCCATATATTCAAAAGCATTCTTATACGGGGCATACTTAAAGGGATAGTAATATTTCATAATAAAAGCAGCTCTAATTAATCATCAAAGTATTTGGACCTTGGAGAGTGTTATTTCAATTCTGTCAGAGTTGTAGTTCAAGAGTAATTCAATGACAAAGTATCCCCCTCCCACCTCTTTTACTGATGTAACACTGTTCAGCCAGATCAGAAGGGAGGTGCCCAGGTAGACTGCAGAGAGGGACAATCTTCAATTAAGATAAGGGAAAAACCTGAAAAGCTTGTCAAGGGGGGCAGGGCTTTCATTGTTTTCATAGGAAGAAGATTGTCCCCTTCTGTTATCTGTCTGGTCTATGGACTGGATTCCACATCTGAGAAGAGATGGCTTACACTAGGTAAAAGGGGCGGGAGGGGAAACTTTGCTTGTGAATATCTCTCAAACCATAAAGGTTTGAGAGATGAGACATACCATTCTTCATGTTTTTTTTAATGCCTATAAAATAAAGGTAAAACAAAGTATTACTATCCCTTTAAACACAAAAAGAAAAAAGGGTGGTATCCATCTCTCTCTCTCTCTCTCTCTCTCTCTCTCTCTCTCTCTCTCTCTCTCTCTCTCTCTCTCTCTCTCTCTCTCTCTCTCTCTCTCTCTCTCTCTCTCTCTCTCTCTGTGTATGTATATGTATGTATATATATATATATATATAAAACAAGCATGATGTTTTATATCATTCTAGATACCAAAACTATATAGATTTGACGATCTTACTAAGCTATTAATAAAGGTACTAATAAGATACCATAAATAGAGCCTAATTGTCTAAACATAAGCTATAATCTAATAAATTGTATCTAGCACCTATAAACATCAAAGCTCCCCCTATTTTACAGTACAATATCAGCCATTATTCAGAAAGAGGATCGTTCAGGTAACTAATAGTACACTTTTACTATAAATACAAAAATAGGGAGAGAGAGGAGAGTCTCTATATCAAACATTGGATATCTATATCCTCATTTAATTCACCGGGATATAGAGTACCCAATTTAAAAATCCAAAATGATTCCAGACTTCTTAATTGTGACATACGGTTAGAAGCATTCATATCGATTTTGATTTTTTGTGAAGATAATGGGAATTGTTACCTTAAATAGCTGAAGGCAGGGCTTAAAATTTGAAGTCTTTTGCTACTAGCCAGACCTGAAAAGTTATTTGCCACTGCAAGCCAAAACATACCCACCAGGGCTGAATTTCTACTCGACAGGGCTGAATTTTCACTCGCCATTGGCTAGTGGCGAGTGGAAATTTTGAACCCTGGCTGAAGGGTCTCTAGTTGTCCAACCCAGCAGACGGTATAATCTAATTAGCTTCTCAGACCGTACTATCAGAGGAGACTGTGTCCTGGCATAACCACTTAACACTGCCTCCTTGATACAGATACACAACTGGAGTTTTGAACAAAAACATTTTTCAGGAGGAAAATACTGTTTCCTTTAATTTTCAGAGCAGATTTTACAAATAAAGCAATAATAATCTCTGAACTATCCATCTGATGTGAATTTTGCATACATTAATACTCTGTTTTGACATTTGAGTGAACTTTGCAGATTTCATGCATGGTGACTGGTCCTCTGTAATGTTTGCTAAATTAAATATGTAAATTACTATTTTTTTAATGTTTGTGTCCTGATCTTATCTGTATAAAAGGTATATTTAAGCCCCTCTTGTCCTTGAAGGTTTAAAAGTGGTCCTGTCACTTAATTCAAGTTTGCATATCTGAAAATGTCATTAAAAACAGCCTATATGTTATGTTTGCCTTAAAGGGATAGTAATGTATCACAATAAAAGCAGCTCCTATTAATCTTCAAAGTATTTAGGCCATGGAGAGTGTTATTTCAATACTGTCAGAGTTGTAGTTCAACAGCATTTGAATAAGTATTGCCCTCCCGGCCCTTTTACTGATGTAACACTGCTCATCTTAGAGCAGCAAGACTGTCCAGATGGATCGTAGAGAGGGACAATCTTCAGTGAACTTAAGGAAAAACTTGCCAAAGGGGGGGCAGGATTTTCCTTATGCTCGGCGTAAGAAGATTGTCCCGTGCTGCGACCGGTCTGGTCAACAGACCGGATTCCACATCTCAGGGGAGGTGGCTTACACTACGTAAAAGAGGTGGGAGGGGGATACTTTATCAATCAATTACTCTTGACCTACAGCTCTAGCAGTATTGTATTGAAATAACACTCTCCGTGGCCCAAATACTATGAAGATTGGAGCTGATTTTTTTTTTTTTTTTTTTTTTTTTTTTTGTGAAACATTGCTATACCTTTAAGGGAAGCAAATATATAGTTTAGGAAATTCATTCTTTGTACCTTTATGCAACTGACAATTTTCTGTGACTGTTCATTTGCTAATTAAACTCCGTGCTGCACTGGGGGACTTTCACTTGTTCCCGATATATCTATAGATCTGCTGGACTTTTGACTAAATTGAAATATATAGGAAGTTTTAAATTAAATTTTAAAGTATGCAAAAAAAAAATCAATTTGACAGGTCCAATGTAATATTGCGTTATTTTGAAATATTTTATAGATCAAGTAGTTCACCTCCCACCAGCACTTGACTGTTGCAGATGAGTCTTTCAGAGACAGTTTGTTTAAAATATGAAATTGTTTTTCTTTAACATTCACCTGATCAGATATCTGCCAGGACAGCAGTCAGGTTCTGTTCAAGCTGTGTGCGGGCTCAGAAGAAGTTCCTTGTAACAAGCCAATTCCAGTTAGCCTCTCTGAAGAGCCTTGTTGTCCTCTGCACTACCGGTTACCATCTCCTATGTACAAGGCAGAACCAGTTTTGCCAGTACCAGAACAGATGGATGTAGCACCTGTTGAACTGTACCTAAGCACGGCTGAGCTGCAGCCCACAGAAAGTTTGCCCTTGGAGTTTAGTGATGTGAGTCTTGAGGGCCATTATGTAAATCATAATTATCCTGGGTCCTCATCTCTGCTCGAGAGAGGTCCTTTTTGCTTCAGACTTTGGCCTTTCTCACACATATGCGTTTCGTTCCTAGGACCTTGATGTTGTAGGGGATGGGATGCAGTGTCCCCCTTCTCCTCTGCTTTTTGACCTCTCCACTGATCAAGACATTTCAAGAACATCGCTCAACATACTAGCAGATGAAGAAACACGAAGGACCTCGCCAAACCAAAATCTTTTGACTGCTGAGTCTTTAGTAGGATCTGCGGGACAGGTACATCCCAGTTATATTGTTAGTAGAACATTCTTAAATTGTACTATAGATAAGTGACTATTTAAGATACAATGAGTTACTTAACCGTTTGTATTGACACACTTTTTATAAGCAACTAGTTGATCAGCCCATTACACATGCCACTGCCACCCGGTTGCGGGGCAGTCATGCGCAGTAGAGACTGCCCGCGCCGCAGCTGTTACAGAGCTGGGCGCTCCGAGCGCCCAGCTCTGTATCAGCCATGATGCGGGCAGTCTCTATTGCACATGACTGCAGCACACGCAGCAGTGTCTACTGCGCATGTCGTGGCGTTACACACGACTTAGCGAATTATTATATAGGATATCCTTGATTTTATGTACAAATTAACAATCCTGATTATTTGTGAGTATCCTTAAAGACTTAATGTACCTTTAAGAACATATGGCTCATAACCCTTTGAGTGCAAGAGGCATTGCATTGCGTACCCCTCTGGCACTCAAAGGGTTAATTGAACAGATTGACTGGGGAGACACCCTTCAGCAGTCAGGTATGTCTATTTATTTTCTGTATTAAAGCTGCAGGTTCCTGTATATCATGATCTCTAGGTCACCCCTCAAGCAAACAATGGGCTTCACTGATTGACCTGTGACTTAGGTCACTAGTATTTAACAAACAATAAACTGAAACAATTAATGGACTACAATACAGATAAATTGCAAAAAAAATGGTGTGTGTGTAGAATGGAAAAAAGACACACCTGGGAAATTTATATTAACCCCTTAAGGACCAGGAGGTTTTGTGCAGTTTCACTAAAGGACCAGCGCCATTTTATCTGCCAAGCCTGCATGTAAGCAAACATACCGGGTCGCTGAGAGAGAGGCTGAAACTAAAGGAGAAGAGCCATTTGGGCCTTTTTAGTATGTTTTTGTTCAACCAACTACTAAAACAAGTTATTATAATAACACACTTTAAAGGGATAATGATACTTAAAATGTTAAAAAAAAAAAAAAAAAAAGTTTTAGTGTTTATCCCCCTGAGTAAAACATGGGTACTCCCCCTGCTGAAAGATGTTTTATTCAGAAGTTATTACAGATCAAAGTTGCATTTTTTTAGGGGCAATATATCACAGTGGCCTGAAATTGTACAGTGGCGCTGTTGCTACACCATCCTATGGTGATTTATGGTCCCGGGACCAGAGCTGTCCATAGGATGGTTTAGCAACAGCGCCACACTACAATTTCAGGCCACTGTGATATTGCACCTACAAATGCAACTTTGATCTGTAATAACTTTTGAATAAAACACCTTTCAGCAATGGAAGAGTACCTTTGTTTTACTCAGGGAGATAAACCCTACAAAATATATATATATATATATATATATATATATATATATATATATATATATATATAATTTTTTTTTTTTTTTTTATATATACATTTTAAGTATTCCTATCCCTTTAACAGTAATAGGCATTTGAAAAATGTTCTTCCTCTTTGCAGTTTTATTGCTGACACAACTTTTAGGGAGCAGATACTTCTGTCACCAACTTTCCAAGAACAATGAGGTGCTCTGGTGCTTCCACCATATGAACCCCTCATCACTACTCCAGGAAGTGGAATACAGGAGGTGTCTGGGAAATAAACATGTAACATAAAAATGTTACAAATTAAACTGAGCAATCAAGTCAAGGAAATTTCTTACACATGCCAGTTATTATTTTCAATTAGTAGGGTTGCATTATTCTGTGTTTTTAATTGCATACACTTAAATGGGTAAGAGTTCTCATAATTTTCATCTCAATGCCCTTGTGCCATGACAAATGCAGCATATAATTTTGGCACTAAATCAAGGCTGGCAGCTTTTTGTGGCTGTTGGTTTCAAGCAGTTGCCTAAATAAACCTCTTTCTGTGGTCTGTTGGCTGTGCAAGTTCACGGTGTGTCCCAGCCAATTCAGTTGGAAGGAACATTGAATTGTAAAATGTTTTTAGAAGTTATTTCAGATTACAGGATGCTGCCTAAACCACTTTTTTTTTTTTTTTTTTTTCTCCAGGGTAATATCCAGACAGCAATAGTGTCTGCTCCACAGCTAACTGACCATACCACTGAAAACTCATTGTGTATAGCCAATGGAAATGCAGATTCCACCTCTTTTAGCTGACGGATACCGCTGCAATTCAGGAGAGGAAGATTATTTTAACTGGACTTAAACATCTGCAAACTTCATTTGATATATTTACTTACCACAACTGTTTGGAGGTAGAAGAGTCAGTGGTAGTAGTTTGTTAGATGTTAATCTATTAGGCACTGCACCTTCCATCACACCAAGCAGCCACCAGCTGTGTATGGTGCAAGTTGTGGTCCAATAGCTGGTGGTCAAACAATTGATTTGTAGCATGTTATGTTAATCTGACTGCTGCAGAAAACCACTGCCTTATCACACCTGAAGCTTGACATATAGAGCCTACTGTCTGTTGCTGTAAGCCAGTTTCCGTTTCAGAAACTTAAGCTCTTTATGTACTAAAATATATCTGTAGCTTAACCATAAAAGAAAACAAAAAAAACAAAACAGAATCTGGTTGTGTCTTCTATTTGTTGTTTAAATGCCTTGACTGCAACAGTGACAATCATTAAATGAATAGCAGTCCTTTGTTTTGTATTTACTTATTCTGCAAATGCATAATATGTAAAGTAAATTTCCTAAAATTTTAATTCATATTTATGCCCTTGACCGTAAGCTCCCCTGGATTTGTTTGCAGAGAGCTTTCTGTCAAGGGAACATGAAAGCTGGGTGAGATTCAATATATATAAAAAAAGTATAACCTAAATAAGAGTGCTCACTGCTGCAGGATGCGTCTAATGTATTATAATCCTGCTTTGATAGTCTGTTGATTAGTAAAGTCTGCCAAAAAAATTTAGTGAGCTTATTGTCAGGGACATAAGTTGTTGGTGGTGGTGTAATAATTGAAGATTAAAAGAAATTAAGGCAGTTTCACTTAACATGTTTTCTCTTACGTCCAATAAGTAATACAGGTATCATGGGTGAAGACTCCCAAGCCTACAAACGCCTAGAATTCATTAATGTGTTCTGCTTGAAGCTGACAGGGCAAGACACAGTCTCTTATATTTATTTTTTTAGTTTTAGTTTTTCAGCCTCAGGAATGGGGTTGTATAATCCACCATTAGGTAGATTACCATTACTGGGCTTTCCTGGAGTTGATGAACCAGTGTACACCTGCTTTGTGGACCTTTCAAGCCCTGTGGAGGAAACCTTGCTGCCAAGTTTTCCCTCCCAACAGAGTCTCTTGGAGCTCTGGTTGCTTCTCTCTACAATGGTAAGCAGAAGAGACCAGTATGTAACCTTTGGAGTGCCTTGGTCCACTTATGTACCAGTCATGTTGCATCTCCACACAGGGCTGTTGGTTGGCTCTGTTTATTTACAGTGTCTTACCTCTGCAGGGGCTCTGGAGTAAGGAAGGCTGCTTTTTTCACTGTCGTCCAATACAGGTTACTGGTAACTCTGGGAGGCGTCAGTCCCCTTTAAGTAGGCAGGAACATTCTCTAATTGTATGCAGGGGGTGGAGCCTCCCTTCCCTCTCAGGCTGCAGTCTACCCAGCCTGCCCAGAATTGTTTGTTCCTGTGTGTGAACACACCAGGTGGAGAACATCTCGTTAGTTCTTAGTTTCTTTTTTATTTTTCTGTCAAATATGGAATACCACCATTAGGCGGGTTACCTTTACTGACAAATGCCCTCTCCAAAGTGGCTAGCTCAGTGTCCAGGGCCTTTTGGTGGACCTTAAGCCCTGAAGGGGGAATATCTTGGTTACAAGTGCTTCCCCATGGATTACCTTCTGAGGTAATTTTTACTACATGGTAACCTGAAGACAGAAGATCTGCAGAAAGGTGAGCCACCCTTTCAGTGCTGAAGGTCCACTTGTCCCACAGTGTCCCTTAATTGGGCTTGTATTTGGGAGTTCTCATTGCGCACTCCGGCACTCATTGGGTGTATATGTGTATGTCTGTGGGTATTTGGAGCAGGTTTATGTGGTAACTTAACCCTTCCTCTGCTGGTTTGACAGGTTTAATGGGGTCTTTTCTTACTGGATCAGTGTCTTCTCTATATGTATACATGTTCAATGCATGTGTTTCATGTTTTTAACTTGTAGTTTAACTTTTATTAAAATTGTGTACTGCGCCTTTAAGGCGCGCTTTACCTCATAGACGCCATTGCTCCATTTACCTTCTATGGGTTAACACTGTTTCGGACGTATCTCTGTAACCACTTCACATAGCGAATTCAGAGAGGGCTCATTTTAATTGTCTACCCTTGCTCTATCATCCGGTTTATAGTTCGTGTGTTGGGGGGCTTCGGGCACTGTTTCGGGGTACTTTTTGGGAAAAACTACATTTCCCATGAGCGCTTGATTCGCGCCTAATTTCTGATTGGCTCCCGTCGCGGCAGCCATTTTGGGCACTTTTCTCAATGAGCATCCTACACAGCGCTTGGACAATCCTTTTCTCCTCTGGAGATTGACCCTTCGCCTGCCAGAACAGTATATATTTAGCGTTTCTGGGGTGAAATATCAATCTGATACACTACAATTGGGTGATTCATTGTACAGTTGGTTATTTCGACAATGTGAGAATGTCTATACAGCTGGTGCTAGGGGCTAGCATTGCTCCTCCTGTCACACAGGGCTACCTAGAGTGTTCTCTGGTCATTTCTGCCCAGCAGGTTCTGAAGTTCCTGGCAGCAACCCAGGGCCTTCCAGCCATGCTATTGAGCCAGCTTGGGTGCGAGAGTTTAAGGCTGCAACTGGAGACCTCAGGTCCACTTTACAGCTCTTTACATCCCAGATACAGGGGGTACTTCAATTATGGCTGACCCCCTCTATTATCAGATCGTCCCTGCCTCAACCGCAGGGAGCACCTGATGTGTCAGATTCTTCTGAGGAAGAATTGTTGCTAGATTTGAATGTTGAGGTTGGTGCTCTTTTGGAATCTTCCAGGTCTCTTAGGGGACCCATTTGAAGCTGATCCTGAAACCTCTACTGAGGGCCTGATCAGGGCTGTATTGTCCACTCTTAACATTCCATCGGTTCAGGGGGTTCCCTCTGATCCCTCTGATGTTTTTCAGGTGCCTGCAAAGCCCCTTACTCATTTTCCTATTAACCCAACTCTTGATTGTTTGGTTCTGACGCATGGACTCTCCGGACACCTCCTCTTCAGTGTCTAGAAAGTTTGCTAAACTTTTCCCCTTTTCTGAAATCGAAATGACTGAATGGGTTCATCACCCTAAGGTGGACGCACCCATATCTAGACTGCCTAAATCTACTGTCTTACATGTTTCTGATGCTTCTGCGCTTCAAGTTTGGACTGATAAGTAACTTGAGGTTTCCCTCAAGTCCATTTTCACTTCTATTGGCTCTGCTGTGCGTCCAGCCTTTGCTGTTGCATGGGTTATCCGGGCAGTTGCAGTCTGGACTGGGCAACTTACTATGGCGGTCCATCAGGATGCGCCTACTTCGGAGAGATCGCGTCTCCTTGCTATTATCTCTGTGGATCAACAATATGTTTCTCTGCTGCCTTTGATGCCATCCGCATGATGGCAAGGGCCTCCGCTACTCCTGTGGCGTGCGCTTTGGCTTAAGATTTGGTCTGCTGTCACGGCTTCCAAAAAAAAAAAAAAGTTTTTTTTTTTGTTTGTTTTTTTTCTTTCCTTGCCTTTTGTAGGTACTTCCTTGTTTGGATCCGAACTTAAGGAACTAATTAGTGAGGCCTCGGGGGTTAGAGTTCTCTTCTACCCTTGATTTAAAAAAAAAAAAAAAAAAGTGGCCGTTTACGCGTAACCGGTCCTTTCGTTCCTTTTACTCTGAGACACGTACAACGATCCAGGTGGTTCCATCTGCTCCGCGTTCCTCCTTCAAGCCCATGCACCAATTGCAGCCCAAGGCCGCGTTCAAGCCCATGACTTTGTGACTGCTTGGCATGACTCACCAACACCATGGGATGGTTCAGTGTCGGACCCATGGACTTTTCTGGTGGTGTCTGTGGGATATAAGATCCCTTTCTTTTCTCTCCCACCTTTTCGTCTTTATCTTTCTCGTTTTCCTCAAGAAGTCGAGTGAAGCCGTCTGTTCGAAGACGCTATTCAGGCTCTTCTGCACAAGGTTGCCCTGGAACAGGCACCCCCTGCGAACAGGGGTTCAGGATTCTATTCAAGCCTTTTTGTGGTAACAAAAAAAAAAAAAAAAAAAAAAAAAAAGAAAGAGGACGGCAGATGCCGCCCTATTTTGGGTCTGTGAGATCTTAATTCCTTTGTAGTGAAGTCTCACTATCGTCAGGAGTCTCTGCTCACAGTATTCGCTGCCATGTCTCCGGGGAGTTTCTTACTTATCTGGACCTTCAGGATGCGTATTGCACATCCCAATCCATCTAGAGAGCAGGCAGTATCTGAGGTTTGCCTGCGCCAGAGGTCGTTTTCAGTTTCAGCTCTACCATTGGTCTGTCAACAGCCCCCCCCCCCCCCCAGGTTTTAATGGGGGAAACATTTGTAGTTAGTAGGTGATCTTCATTGGACACACACACACACACACACACACACGTATATTATTTGGTTTTAATTATAGAAGAAAATTACTTCATACTTCCTTCTATAATTCCTACTAAATCTAATTTAATCCATTGTACTGTGTCTACACAGAGCACTAAACTGCACTGTTTACATTGCTAGTTTCCTTGTCCTCACCTGAAGTTACCTCACACAGAGGCGGCCATCCCTTAATGTGTCTTCAGAGTTTCTCTTCTCAGCATCCTCTATCAATAAATATATAAACGTATCCTTATCTGATTTTTAGAGCTCCTTAGGAGCAGGGCACTTTCAGTTGCTTCCTCTAAGTTTACCTAGCCATCCACTTTAGCTGACTCTGCAAAAGCAGCACTATACAGTGTGTGATAACCATTAACTCCTTCACTACCAGCTCCTTTTGGGTATAGTTTAAATGCTAATAGTGGGGCTTTTAATGCAATAAAAAAAGTTTAATCTGCCATTATTCAACCTCTGTGTTAATCTTTTAAAGGGATAGTAATCATTAAAATGTAAAAAATATGTTGTAGGGTTTATCCCCCTGAGTAAAGCAAAGGTACTCCCACTGCTGAGAGATATTTTATTAAAAAATTATAACGGCTCAAACTTGACTTTTTTAGGTGCAATATCACAGTGGCCTGAAAATTTACAGTGGCGCTGTTGCTACACCATACTGTGGACTGCTCTGGTCTGTAGACCATGAATCTCCATAGGATGGTGCAGCAACAGCGCCACTGTAAATTTTCAGGCCACTGTGATATTGCATCTAAAAAATTCAAGTTTGAGCGGTTATAATTTCTTAATAAAATATCTCTCAGCAGTGGGAGTACCCTTGTTTTACTCAGGGGGATAAACCCTTCAACATATATTTTTTCACATTTTAAGTATTACTATCCCTTTAATGCACACTATATTAATGGTGGTTGGGCTTCAAGTCTCTATTTAACCAAAGTTCCTTTGGGACATTGGCAGATATTAATACTTATCATTGTATTCACTGTAAAGAAGATTAACATTACTCAATTAGGACATACTGGCATTGAGATTTAATTTCCTTCATTTATGGCAGAAAAGGGGAGAAGAAAATTAAGAGCAGTAAAATTCTACTACATGTAAAACAATGCAAAGATCACAAACAATGTCTGTCTATGCTAAATGTATGGACTTGCTGGCTAACAGATTCCACTTTTACCTTGGTCCTTCCTATACTGGAACCAAAGTAGGAAAAGTCCTTACCAGGTTCTCTTACCGAATTAGAGATATTTTGCACCTCGTGCAGTATTTAAAAGTCCACAAACATAAAATCCTCAAAAAATCTTATTCACCCTCAGATTCATCTGAGGATGAAAGTGAATTGGCCAGTGACATTTCATACTTTAGAGAGGGTACCTTTTTTGATGATTCGTATCTAGAATTCATGGAATCTTTAATTAAAAAGCTAACCTGGATCTGTTAGAGGTTTGGTTATACGAAATTTCAAAGTCCCCTTCCTTTGGCCAAACCGCCAACAGTTGACCTTACTGTTTCTAGAATGTCCAAACATACCAATGTTCCAGTTCAGCCAACAGAAGAACTTAAAGATCCTGCTAACAACAATGTTGATACCTTGAACAGACTGAGGTTTTATGGGCCAGGAGCAATCACGCAAGCTTCCTTTGCTTCAGCCTGGGCATGTAGATCTCCTTTGGCCCGGCAAGCTCAAATTATTCAAACTTGCAAATAATGTGCCTCATGATAACATTTTCCCTATTATAGGGTACCTCCAAGAGTTCATGTCCTATATGGGGAAAGATGCCTTGGAAATAGATTAGTGGGCAATTTAAATTTTCAGCATCAACTTTTACAACAAGAATTGGAATGTAGATTCTGGTTCTAAAAATAAAAAAACTCTAATATCCTTCCCTTTGAAAGTATCCCTCCTATTTGGGGCAGTGTTAGACAAAATTGTTAGCTTTGCCACTGGCAATAAAAATACCTTTCTCTGTCGTCCAATACAGGTTACTGGTAACTTTGGGTAGGCGATCTGCCCCTTTAAGTAGGCAGAAACGGTTCTAGAATTGTATGCAGGGGGTGGAGCCTACCTTCCCTCCTTGGCTGCAGCTAGCCAACCAGCTCCAGTAAGATTGGTTCCTTGGTGAAGACACAGGCAAGAGAACAGTTCTGCTATAGTTTTAGAAAAAAAAATTTTCTGTTTAGCAATGGAATACCACCATTAGGCGGATTAACATAACTGGCAATGCCTTTAAATGTGGCTAGCTCAGTAACCAGGTGCTTTTTGTGGACCTTAAGCCCTGGAGGGAAAATCTTGGGTATAAGTTATTTCCTCAGGAGTTGCCCACTGAGGCTGCTTCTTAATACATGGTAGTCTGAAGACAGAAGATCTGCAGGAAAGGTGAGCAACCCTTTGAGTGCTGCAGGTCCACATGTCTAACAGCGCCCCTCCGCACAGGGGTTTTTCGTTTGGAGTTCCTATTGCACACTCCTGCACTCATTAGGTTTATCTGTATGCCTGTTGGGTGTTTTGGAGCAGGTTTATGTAGTAACTTAACCCTTTAGCTGCTGGTTTTTGCATCGGGGGGGGGGGCACTTTCACTACTGGGTTCAGTGTTTTTTGGGTCTTCTAACATGGTCAAGTGATGTTTCATGTACTCTTATTTTACTGCTTCAACTTTGCCAAAATTTGAGTTCTGGCGCACTTTACCGCATAGACTCCATTGGTCCACTCACTTCTATGGGACTGTACAGTTTGGGACATATCTCTGCAACCGCTTAACGTAGCGACTTCAGAGATGGCTCATTTTAATTGTCTGCCCTTGCTCTATCAGCTGGTTAATGTTTTAAGTGTGTTGGGCTCAGGGGGCTTTGGGCACTGTTGGGGTACTTTGTCTGATAAAACTACATTTCCCATGAGCGCTTGCTTTGCACACTCGTTTGATTGGCTTCTGCCGCGGCAGCCATTTTGTGCATTTTCCAGAATGAGTATCCTATGCAGAACTTGGACACTCCTTCTCTCCTCTGCAGATTAACCCTTCACCTGCCAGATAAGTGTATTTTAGCAATTTCTGGGGTGAAATTTTAATCTTACACACTGTATTTGGGTGATTCCTTATACTATAAACGTTTTTGACACTGTGAGAATGTCTAATACGTTGCAGCTTGTGGCCAGGCCTAAGACTAAGGAAGCTGGGGTCTCTGTGTCCCCTATCGCGCATTGTTCCTGATGTCTTTCAGGGTTACCTAGAGAATTCACAGGTCATTTATGCCCAGCATGTTCTGATGTCTCTCCCAGGGACCTCCAGCCATGCATTAGAGCCAGTTTGGTTGCAAGAGTTCAGGCCTGCTACTAGGGACCTTATGTCTACATTGCAACTCATTCCATCCCAGTTACAGGGGGTCTTCCATTCATGGTAGACATCTTCAGTCAAATCTTCCCTGCCGAAACCGCAGGGAGTACCTGACGTATCAGATTCCTCTGAGGAGGAACTGTTGGTGGATTCAGATGTTGAGGAATGTTCTGCTGTGGGCTCCTCTCAGTTTTTTGGGGACCCCTTTGAGGCTGATCCTGAGCCCTCGGCTGAGGGCTTGATCAGGGCTGTCTTGACTAACCTAAACATTCCCTTAGTTCAGGGGGTTTCTTCAGATCCCTCTGATGTGTTTCAGGAGCCTAAAAAGCCCCTTACTTATTTTCTACCTAACCCCACTTTTGACCGCCTTGTGTCTGAGTGGAAATCCCCGGGCAGAAAACCTGTTTCCAAGAAATTTGCCAAGCTTTACCCCTTCACTGAGGCGGCACTTACTCAGTGGGTTCATTCCCCCCAAAGTGGATGCTCCTGTCTCCAAGCTATCTAAGTCTACTGCCTTGCCTTTCTGATGCATCCGCTCTGAAAGACTGGACTGACAAAAAAACTGGAGGTTTCCCTCAAGTCCATTTTTGCCACTTCTGGTTCTGCCATACGTAAAGCGTTCATTGCGGCATGGGTTAACAGGACCATTGTGGTCTGGACTGAACAGTTCACCCTGGCTATCTGTCAGGGTGCTCCTACTTTGGATATGTTGCGACTTCTTGCCAACATTTCTGAGGCCCAGCACTAGTTTTCTGCTGCCTTATTTGATGCCATCCGTTTGACTAGGGTTTCCACCATGTCTGTGGTTGCCAGACGGGCTTCTTGGCTCAAGATCTGGTCTGCTGACACTGCTTCCAAGAAAGCATTGCTCTCCTTGCCTCTTCAAGGCACTTCATTGTTTGGGCCAGATCTCAAGGATCTGATTAGTGAGGCCACAGGGGGTAAAAGTACTCTTCTGCCCTTGGTCCCCAGGAAGAACACGCCTCTCAAGCATAATCGTTTATTTTGTTCCTTCCAGACTGAGACACGTCCGGCAAACCAGGCGGTTCCCTCAGCTCCACGTGCCTCCTCCAAGCCCAAACAGCAATGGAAGCCCAAGGTCTCCTCCAAGCCTAAGGCTTCCAAGCCTTCTTCAACATGACTCGCCGAACCCAGGTCCCCACTCTGCTGTGGGTGGCCGTCTGCATCACTACCACAGCGTCTGGGAGGATTCAGTGGTGGACCCGTGAGTTTTACAAGTGGTGGCAGAAGGGTACAGGATCCCTTTCGTGTGTCTTCCTCCTTTTCGCTTTTTTACTTCTCATACGCCCCAGGGGGCAGAGAAACGCCATCTGTTCAATGGTGCTATCCAGGCCCTTCTGGACAAGGATATTCTAGAACCTGTTCCAGTTCAAGAAAGAGGTATGGGTTTTTACTCAATCCTCTTTGTGGTCTCCAAGAAGGACGGCGGTTGTCGTCCCATTTTGGATTTGAAGGATCTCAATTCCTTTGTGATCAGGACTCATTATCGCCAGGAGTCCCTAAGGATGGTGATTGCTGCTGTGTCCCCAGGGGAATTCTTTGCCTCTCTGGATCTTCAGGATGCGTATCTACACTTCGCCATTCATCCAGAGAGCCGGCAGTATCTCAGATTTACCTGCAACCAAGGGCTTTCAGTTTTCAGCTCTTCCCTTTGGTCTGACTACAGCTCCTCAAGTCTTCAACCGTGTCCTGGGAGCTTTAGTGTCCGTCCTCCACCAGGATGGCATCAGTTACTCCATACATGGAGGACCTGCTTCTGAAAGCCCCTTCTGCGGAACTTCATCAGTAGGTTCAGGAGTGCATTCATGCTGTCACCCATCACGGGTGAATCCCCTACATGGACAAGTCAGATCTTGTCCCATCCCAGTGTCTGGTCTTCCTGGGCCTTCTCTTCGACACTCAGCAGAGCATGGTGTTCCTCACAGACGAGAGAGCTCACCAGATCGCCCACAGGGTTTTTCTGCTGTTCTGGCTCACAATCCAGTTCCAGCCAAGAAGCTGTCCTCTCTAGTGAAATGTATCTCCACCATAGAAGCGGTCCCATTTGCCATTGCTCACACCAGGGAACTCCAGAGGTTTGTGATCCAGGTGTGCAAGGGTCAGCCGGACCTTCTGAAGATGTCAGTATCCCTTCCTCTTCATGTGGAACGGAGTTTGTCGTGGTGGCTCGACCTCTCCAATCTGCTGAAGGGCAAGTCCTTCCTGATATCCTTCTGGACCACGGTGACGACAGATGCCAGCCTCTTCGGCTAGGGAGCTCTCCTGGGTCACCTGAGTGCTCAGGGTTGGTGGTCTCAGGAGGAATCTCTCCTTCCCATCAACGTTTTGAAGCTTCGGACAATATTTCATGTCCTTCATCATTGAACACCTCAGCTGGAAGACTGCCCAGTCCGGGTACAGTCCGACAACTCCACAGCCATGGCTTACATCAACAAGCAGGGCGGAACAAGAAGTCTCGCTGCTTGGTTAGAGGTCAAGGCTATTTTGTCCTGGGCAGAACACATTCCTGCCATATCCGCAGTGCACATTCCTGGCGTAGACAACGTCATGGCGGACTTCCTCAGTCGACACACAGTGGACAGCGGTGAGTTGGGAGCTGCACCCAGAGGTGTTCTCCGTCATTGTTCAGAAGTGGGGTCTTCCTTGCATCTACCTGATGGTGACACGACCGAAGGTTCCGAGGTTCTCTCTCGCTGGAGGGATCCTCTAGCTATAGCGGTGGATGCCATGTCTATTCCTTGGTTATTTCCTCTACCTTACATCTTTCCTCCCTTCCCCATGTTGCACAAGGTGTTACGGAAATTGAGATGTCCAGTCATTCTGATTGCTCCGTACTGGCCTCGACAGGCTTGGTTTCCGGAGCTTCTGGATCTGTCAGTGGCGGAGCCATTCTGGATCCCTTGCCTTCTGGATCTTTTTCTACAGGGTTACCTGTGGAAGGAGGATGTTCATTGGCTAGCTTTGACGGCTTGAAATTGAATCCTCAATATTGAAGAGAGGTTTTTCTTCTGGTGTTGTGGCTACTATGCTCAGTGCCCGGAAACCTGTTTCTTCTAAGGCCTACCATCATGTCTGGTCGACCTTTCTATCTTGGTGTGCTGACAGGGACCTGTGTCAGGAATTTGATCTGCCTACGGTCCTTGCCTTTTTGCAGGATGGTGTGGACAAGAGCCTCAGTTTGAGTTCCTTTAAGGTTTAGACTTCTGCTCTGTTTTCTTTCAGAGGCACATTGCCCTTCTTCCTGATGTCAAGGTTTTCTTTCAGGGAGTTGCTCATACTCGTCCTATCTTTAAGAATCCCGCTCCTCTGTGGGATCTTAGCTTGGTTTTGGACGTTCTTCAGCGCCCTCACTTTGAGTCCTTGGCTACAAGCCTCTATGCCTGTTGACGTGGAAAATGGCCTTTCTCATGGCGATCGTTTCCGTTCACCGTGTTGCGGAGTAAACCACCTTTTTTGGTGTTTCACAAGGACAAGGCGGTGCTTCGCACTTCTCAGGAGTTTCTTCCGAAGGTGGTTTCGGAGTACCATTAGTCAAGAGATTGTGGTGCCTTTTCTGCCCTGACCCTACCTCTGACAAGGAGAGGGATCTCCACTTGTTAGATGTGGTTTGTTGTCTCAAGTTTTATGTCCTTCGCACTGAGTCTATCAGGCAATCTGACGCGCTGTTCGTCATTCCTGAGGGTTGCAGGGCAGGAAGACTTGTGTTCTGGATCAAGTCCACTATTCGTAAGGCTTACAATCTCAGGAAGAAGCCTGTTCCCTTTCGGGTCACGGCTCATTCTACTAGATCTATTGGGGCTTATTAGGCTTACAAGAATCAGGACTCCGCTGATCAGTTGTGCAAGGCTGCCACTTGGTCGTCTGTGCACACCTTTTTGAAACACTACTGTGTTGATGTGCTGGCATCGGCTTACGCCAACTTTGGGAGGAAGATCCTGGAGGCAGTCTTGCCTGTCTAGGATCTTCTTTAGTTCTTGGTGCTTCCTTCACTTTTGAGCCTTGTTGGCTCTAGTTCAATGTGCTGTGTAACAGTTTTAGGGTGTTGTTACCCCTGTTCAGTGTCCGTTGACACTTCATTTGTTTTGTTGGGCTATCTCTGATCTGATGGTTGATATCTTCTCTGGTGACTTTGGGGGCCTTGCACCTGGTCCTTTCCTTCCCACCTCTGGGAAACTCAATGGTTGGACATCCCAAAGTTACCAGTAACCTGTATTGGATGACAGAGAACAGAGGATTTTAGTCTTACCTGTTAAATCCTTTTCTCTCAGTCCATACAGGTTACTGGTCTCCCACCCTGTCAAGGAACCATGCTTGGTTCTCCTGTGGGGGTCCTTCGGGGTCATGCTCACGGGAGTCTTCTTTCCCTTCCACTATCTAGTCAATAGTGTCTGAAATCTTTCTGGAGCTGGTTGGCTAGCTGCAGCCAAGGAGGGAAGGTTGGCTCCACCCCCTGCATACAATTCTAGAATTGTTCCTGCCTACAATTAAAAGGGGTGGATCGCCTACCCAAAGATACCAGTAACCTGTATGGACTAAGAGAAAAGGATTTAACAGGTAAGACTAAAATCCTCCTTTTTCCTTAGAATAAATCTGCAAGGTTTGACAACAAAAGTAGAACTTTTACAGAGGTAAAACTTCCTCCAGACAAATTTCTCATCATCCATCTGGAAGTTCCTTTTTTTTAAATAGAGCAAAGCCTATTCGGCACAAAAGAAAAATGTGCCCAAGGCTTCGGACTCCAAGCCCACTTCAGAATGAAGTTTGGCATATGGAGTCTCCCACAAATCCACCTCTAGGGGAAAAACACAATTACTTCACTCCCCTATGGAGGATGTCCATTTCAGATGAGTGGGTACGTCAATGCATTCAAGTGAGTTACACAATGTCTTTCACGACCTCATTGTTTTTTCTTGGCCTTGGTTCCAAATGAAAAAACATTATGGGAGGTTCTCATCTGGCAATCTGTCAGTTTTTGACAGTAGGGTGATGATCCTTGTACCAAAGAACAAAAAAAAAGTAAAAGGCTTTATTCAAATCTTTTTATGGTACCCCAAACAGAGGATTTCATCCAATCTTGGACATGAAACCGCTCAACCAGTTTTTCTAAGTTCCCAGGTTCAAGATTCTATCAATTCAGTGATCGCAGACATTGAACCAGAGGAACTTCACATCTCTACGATCAAAGATGCGTAACTACACATCACTTTTGGCACGAACACTGGGAATACCTTGGGTTTGCATCCCAAAATAAACTTTCAAATTGTGGGTCTGCCTTTTGGTCTAGCCACAGCACTGAGAGTTTTCACCAAGGTGGTTGCTCCCCTACTGGCTCACCGCAGATGCATGGAAATAAAAATATCTGCCTTCTTGTATGATCTGTTGCTACAGGATCTACCTCTTGAGCTAATACAACTTCATCTTACTCTGTCAGCTATGGAGATCTGGTTGGATAATACACCTAAGCAAGTTTCATCTAATACTCAGCAGATCCTGTTTCTAGGTCTGAGATTCAACACCAGCCTTCAAAGGGTGGTTTTACCGCAAGAGTAAATTTCAGTTCTTCAATACTTTGTTTCTCTTCCAGAGTTGTTTTTTTTTTTTTTTTTTGTCAGGCACTGCATGACGACAGTAGGAAACATAACCACTATAGAAGCAGTCCCTTACACCTGAAATCTTTTCAATTGGACCTAATTCTCATTTATTCCAAAAATACAAGTAATCTTCATCATATAGTGGTCATAAATTAAAATCTTCTGACCAGAAAGCCTTTCTCCATAACAGAGTAGGAAATAGTCACATCAGACACCAGTCTGTTCCAATGGGGAGCGGTGTGTAAATTTATCTCCATTCATGGTCAGTGGGTTCCATCGGAGTCCCATCTTCTCATAAACAATCTAGAGCTACGTGCAAGTTCCTATGCTCTGTTGGCATGGATGTCAATCCTGAAGAATCTTCCCATTTGGATTCAGTCAGACAGTGCCACGGCAGTGGCATACATAAACCATCATGAAGGAACAAAAAGCAAAGCTGTCTGGATGGAAGTAAATAAATTATTTTCTGGGCAGAGAACCGTGTTTCAGCTATTTACATTAGAGAAGTGGAGGAGTGGAGTGTCCTCAGACCATAGATCCAGGGGAATGGTGACTAAATCAGGAAATATTAATTCAGATAACTCCCTGATGGGGAGTTCCAGACTTAGACATGATGCCATCAAGAAGAAACCAAAAACTACCATCACTCTATTCAAGAGCAAGTGATCCACAAGCAATTTCAGTGGATGCTCTAAGAATTCCATTGACTCGCAGGCTAGTGTGTGTCTTCTTTACCCTAGCTATAATTCCCAGAATACATGGCAAAATAAAGGAGGATACTTCACATCATTCTCATAGCTCCAAATTTGGGGCTGGAGGTCTTGTTTCATCGACCTTAAAGACATTTCATTAACCGAGCCATGGTGTCTGTCTTATATTTCAAACTCCATCTCTCAAGGTCCATCCATCCATCACAACTTGCTCAACTTTTCTTTAAAGGGATAGTAATACTTCATTTTATCTTTATTTTATTTTGTAGGCATTAAAAAAACATGAAGAACGATATAAGTCTTATCTCTCAAACCTTTATGGTTTCAGAGATATTCACAAGCAAAGTTTCCCCTCCCGCCCCTTTTTCCTAGTGTAAGCCATCTCTTCTCAGATGTGAATCTGGTTGTAAGACCAGACAGATAACAGCAGAGGACAATCTTCTTTGTATGAAAACAATGAAAGCCCTGCCCCCTTGACAAGTTTTTCAGCTTTTTCCCTTATCTTAATTGAAGCGTGTCCCTCTCTGCAGTCTATCTGGGCACCTCCCTTCTGATCTGGCTGAACGGGGGGGGGGGGATACTTTGCTTGTGAATATCTCTTAAACCATAAATGTTTGAGAGATAAGACTTATATCGTTCTTCATGTTTTTTTAATGCCTACAAAATAAAATAAAGATAAAATGAAGTATTACTATTCCTTTAAAGGCATGGAACTTGAGAACAAATCTTAAAGAACAAAGGCTTCAATCTCCAGTAATTCAAACCATACTCAGTGCTCGCGAACTGGTGTCAGCTGATTATGGGTTGTTTGCAAAGGGGATTCACCTGGGTGTAGTCCTAGGCCCTAGGCTCATTTTGAGCTTGCTATTTTCTGACTTGCCGTCAAATGGTCTGCAAACAAGTGGAGTTGGAATTAAAATGGAGTTAGAACAGAAGCAGGAGGGGGAAATTGGCAAAGCTCTGTGGTGAAGGTAATATCAAGAGATTTACTACATCCACATTTTAAATTAGGTTTACTTTACCTTTAGAGTGAGGATAGATCCTTAAAATCCAGACTTTATTTGACTAATCTCCAGAGTCCAAAAATGCAGCTCGTTCACAAGACGTCGGACAGGTTCTGCAATACCATGCAAAAAAAGAGAGAACAGCGCAATCCACTCTGAGTGTAGTATTCTTAAAATCTGTATCTTTGAATAGAAGTAAAAACAAATAACCTTATTAGGGTACTCACATTTTATAGAGGCTAGACCTGCCTTTCAGAATGCTCACTTTGACTGGATCCAACCTCCAGTCACGGTCACTTTCTACAGGCACCCCAATATTAGCTGCTTTTGATGTCAGTTCTCCACGTCCATTATAACTTCTCCACCTCCAACACACTTTACCTTCCTGGGCCTCTGACGTGTCCGTGTATCTACTAGACGTACTATAAGGATCCCAAAATAACAGGCCATTGGGAGGATATCTCTCCCGGCAAAAATGGGGGACTCTGAGTGACTTCAAAAATATCTTAACATTTATTTATCTAAAATATGTATACATAAGATTGATACAACCATCCCCAATTAAAAAAAACAAAACATTAACTTCTTAATTTCTCCAGAGAAATTCTACTTGGTTAGACTTTTTTGTTTTGCTTTTCTCCTTAAAGCTCCTGAGGGCCCTGACTTTGTGAAGAGAGTCTTCATAATTTAACTCTATATTCTTGGCTTCCTTCCTTTGCAAAAGCTTACACTGCTGAATTATAGAGGAACAAGCTCAACCTTTTGGCCGAGATGGAAAGAAGCTTTATCATTTAGTAGGGGATAGACTTTGTGGGACATACACAGGTTTTATTTATTTATTTTTATTCAGTATTCATTTTTTAAGGCTTCACTGAAATTTATGAATTCAGTTCTTGTACTTATTTCTCATTGAATTATTTTAATATTTAATTTATTCATTTGAAGTCACATTGTTTAGTACTGTATGGCGCTCTGTCTCCTGTTTTAGACAGACTACTATATAGTTCTTCTCTTTGCTGTGGGGTTTTCTTCTCCTCAGGATAGTTTAATTTTAATTTTGCTGCCTTCAATGTGCGCACGCACACTACCTCATAAGCGGTGGACATTCCTCTTTACTGCAGCTCTGGAACTCTTACATACAGCAGCATCTTTTCTATCCTGGAAAGTCCAAGCTTCTCTACCTCTTTAGGAGCAGGGCACGCTAAAATCAATTCTAAGGTTTCCTTCAGGGACGAATTTATCTCTTATAGCTCCTTAGGAGCATTTTATTCAGTTTTACACTATTATTAATTTATTTTACTAGCTCTGTTGGAGCAGTGGTTACAGGTTTTCATCTCAATGTGCATTTATAGCAGTTATCTGTCTCTTGTTGTACATCCCTTTGGGACATTACACTATCACTTTATTCTTATTATTGCAGTAATATTATTGCCAAATTTTGTCGTTTGTTTTCTTATTGTCAGTCCCTTTGGGACATTGTACAATTTAGTTTATTATTCTTGGGGAAAATTACATTTATAATTACATTCCTCTATTATTTCACTTTCTTGTTTTTACTGATATTATGTCAGGATCTAAGGAGGGGAAGAAAACTAAGGGTACCAAAGGTCCTTCTGCCACATTCATAAATTGTCATTCTAAAGTTGCAAACAATGTGTCTGTATGTACTAAATGTTTGGACTTAGAAGCTGGAAGGGCTTTCACATCTGCTGATCTACCTCTATCTCTTGAACCAGAGTGGGCAAAATCTTTACCTGGTTCTATTGTTAAATTGGAGGGAGTTTTGGGTAGATGGCTAACCGAGGCACCTCGAGCACCTGTCAAAATACCACTACCCTAAAAACTTTTCACTCATTTGGAATCGTCAGATGATGATTGAGAATTATCCAGTGATATCAGTGAGCCCTCCTTGTTCATAGAAGAATGGTCCACTATAGATAACTCTGATTCAGAATCCATTGATTCACTAAATAAAGCCATTTTAGATGTCCTTGAGGTTTCAGATGACTAAGCTTCTAAGTCCTTAGCCATATCTCTCTTCAAACGTAAAAATACATTTGTTGTCATATTTCCTGACTATATAGTCACAGATAAATCAAGGTTATCTAAACATACCACTATACCTATTCAAACTGCAGCAGCTCTTAAATATCCTGTCTATAAAAAGGTTGATACTTTAAACAGACTGTTTTCTGGACTGGGTGCTATCATTTGTACTTCCTTTGCTTCAGCATGGGCCAGTAGAGCTGCTGAAGCTTGGCAGACTCAAATTGTTCAAGCCATGCAAGGCAATATGCCACATGCTGACATTTTTCTCTCACAGGCTACCTCCAGGAGACCGCTTCCTATATTGGGGAGGCTGCCTTGGAGCTAGCAAAGTTAGTATCTAAATGTTCAGTTACAACAATTATGGCACAACATGCCTTGTGGTGGCTGAAGATTTGGAATGCAGATTCTGCTTCCAAAAGCTTTAATATCTATGCCATTTATAGGATCCCTCCTTTTTGGGACAGAGTTGGACAAGATTGTCAGCCATGCCACTGGAGGTAAAAGTACCTTTCTTCTGTGTCCCCTTCCACGGCCATATACTTCTATGGGTATTGTCTCCTCCCACTAGCTGGTGTAGGACCAATCAAAATTATTTAAGGAATCCCCTTGCCTCCTTTCGTCAGTCTTTTTGGTCCTACACCAGCTGGAGTAGGCTGGCTGGTTGATCCAGCCTGTATCTTTTAAAAAAAAAAAAAAATAAATTTTGAGTGTTTCGTTCACTTACTGCGGCCGCTGCATGCTGTCCCAGACCGGGAAAGGGTACCCGGAGACCAGGCTCCGCTTCGTGCCGGCCTGTGTATTGTGGCCTTATCCTCCGAGTGAGATCCATATTGCCCGCGTGTGAGCTGGAAGTGACGCGCTCACAGGAAGTCTGCAAACCGGAAGTACAACGGAGTTCACCGCATCCAAGATCCCGGACGGAGCCCCTTGATTCAGCATCAAGGGAGGTATGGCGCCCGAATCGGCAGCATGGCAATCTGGGGACAGGAGTCGTTACCGGAGGATAAGGTAGGAAGTATATTTATAACTTCTGATACACTTCCTTCATGCGTTCCAGCTTGGAACGCACGCCAACTAGGCCTCTATTTAAACAGAGAAGGAATTGTTGGGCAATGTGTGGATATTGCAGATACTATCAGATAAGATTTTATGATCAATGTTATTAAAAGTTATGTTTTAAGAGGGTTATTTATATCCATGGCCTCTACTCCTAAGTCTGGAGCCATGAAGGACAAGAATCCTGTGGAAAGTAAAGAAGATAAAGCCAGTTCAAAGACTAAACTCTGTAATGCTTGTGACAATAAAATTCCTGCTGAAGATAATGCCAAACTTTGCCTGGACTGCATTAAAAAGGCTGCAGGAGTGGAAGTACCCAGCCAGTTCCAAGACTTCTTGTCTTGGATGAAGACATCAATGCAAGAGACCTTCTCTGCTCTGCAAAATCAGCCCAGAAAAAGACAGAGGATAGATGACCCAGATGAAGGTCCTTCAACCAGAAGAGAGGATACAGAAGAAGGCAGCATGGTAGACATTATGTCCCAGTATTCATCAGAAGAGGATGGAGAAATTATTGAAGAAGAAGAAGATAGAACGTTTAATCTGGATAAGATTGAGCCCTTTCTTAAATCAATGCGTAAGACATTGGGATTAACAGAAGAACAAAAGCAGCAGGGAATAATTGATATGGCATTTACAGGTTCAAAAAAGGAAGGCCCTGTATTTCCTGTACATTATTCCATTGCTGATATAGTTAAAACAGAATGGAACAAAGGAGACAAGAGAATGTCTACATCAAGAAGAATACATAAAATGTATCCATTCAAAGAGGAAGACACGTCGGCATGGATATCTCCGCCAAAAATTGATGCTGCTATCTCTCAAATCGCCAAGAGGACAACAATTCCGATGGAAGATGGGTCCTCACTGAAGGATTCAATGGATAGAAGAATGGAGAGTTCACTAAAGAAACAGTTTTCTTTGTTGGGGCAAAGTATGAAGATTGCTACTGTATTAGCTTGTATCTCCAGAACTGCGAAGATTTGGATTTCAGAGTTGGAAGACCATATTGATTCATCTGTGTCCAGATCTAAACTGTTAAAAGAAGTTGCCTCCATTAAAAAAGCTGTTAGTTTTATCTGTGACGCCTCTCTGGATTTCATGAGAACTTCTGCCAGATCTTCAGCATTATCGGTTACGGCCAGGCGATCATTATGGCTTTAGATCTTGGGGCGCTGATGCATCCTCAAAGAGTAAGCTAGTTTCCTTACCCTTTACAGGGTCTTTACTATTTGGAGAACAACTAGAAGAAATTGTAAAGAAAGTAACAGGGGGAAAAAGTTCCTTTCTTCCCCAGGATAGAAAACATAGGACATCACCTACACAGACGTCCTTTCGTAAGAAACATACATTTCGAGACCAAAGACGCTTTCAGAACTCAAGACAATATGATTCACGAAAACACCTGCCTCCACAAAACAAGAGAGGTTCATTCAGGAAGGATGGGTTTCGTGGTAATCAATTCAAGAAAGAATTCTCCTGAAGATCAGCGGAACCTGCTTCTAGCTCCAGTTGGGGGTCGTCTGGGGAAATTTATCAAGAATTGGAGAGACAAGACAAATCTAGACTCTTGGACCCGTCATCTTTTAGAAGCAGGATGCCCGCTAAAATTCGAATACAGACCCCACAAAGACCACTACACGAGTTCCAGGACTCCGCAGAACACTGTGAAAGCCTTGGAGCTCTCAAAGGCAATCCAGGAACTAGCAGAAAAGCAGGTCATAGAAGAAGTTCCATCAACGTTCAGAAAGCTAGGCTGGTATTCCACAATGTTTGTGGTTCCAAAAGCATCAGGAGGGTTCAGACCTATTCTGGACTTGAAGGTACTCAACTCCTTCATAAAAAAGGAAAGGTTCAAGATGGAGACCGTAACATCAGTCATTCAAGCAATGTTGCCCAATGCTTACATGACAACAATAGATCTACAAGATGCATACCATCACATCCCAGTGGCTCAGAGTTACCGGAAATTCCTCAGATTTGCATTCAAGGGGCGGCATTGGCAATTCAAGGCGCTGCCATTTGGACTTACATCAGCCCCCAGAATATTTTCCAAGGTACTAGCAGTAGCCCTAGAACCATTGAGGCGACAAGGAATAATAATAGTACCATACCTAGACGATCTGTTACTGATAGCGAGTTCCTTCAGTTTAGCAGCAACTCAGAACAGGATCACCATAAACCACCTCCAGTACCTAGGATGGAAGATCAATACGGAGAAAAGCCAGTCGGTTCCAACGCAACAATTGCAGTTCTTGGGCCTGATATTGAATTCAGTGAAAAGCAAGGTGTTTCTTTCTCACAACAGAATAGACTCCTTAGTCAAGAAGGTAAAGAGGTTCGGGAGACAAAAGAAACATACATTCCTGGAATACATGACCATCCTAGGAGTCATGGTATTGACAGTACAGATTGTTCCATGGGCAAAGCTGCACTTCAGGCCGTTGCAAAGGTGGTTCCTAAAGCATTGGGACAAGAATCCAGCAAATTCGGCTCAATTGATTCCACTGGGAACTCAAGTAAGAAAAGAACTGAAGTGGTGGACATGCAAGAAAAACCTCAAAAAGGGAAAACTGTTGACAGATCCAGTGTGGCAAAAGATCACGACGGATGCCAGTCTCACAGGATGGGGAGGACATTGGCACAACAGATCCATACAAGGGAGATGGGATACAAAAGAAAGACTACTACACATAAACATACTGGAAATAAGAGCAATATACTATTGTCTGAAAGCCTTCAAGGAAAAGTTGAAGAAGGAACCAGTACTGATAATATCGGACAGCATGGTGGTAGTGCGGAACAAAAAGCCGATTTCTAAACTCAGAAGTAAGAAGAATCTTATTATGGAGCGAGAAGAATTTGGCAGTTCTGTCAGCAATACACATACCAGGAAGTCAGAACATACAGGCAGATTTTCTGAGTCGAGTTCAGTTGGATCCAGGGGAATGGTCCTTGAATCAAGAGGTCTTCAACCAGATCAGAGAAAGATGGGGTCATCCAGTAATAGATCTGATGGCCACAAGACAGAATGCGAAGTGCCAGAGATTCTTCTCGAGAAGGTATCATCCGCAAGCAGAAGCCATAGATGCAATGACGCAGGAGTGGACATTCAATCTAGCATATGTATTTCCTCCAATTCCAATGATCCAGAGGGTGATAAGAAAGATCAGACAGGAAAGACTGGACATCATTTTGATAGCACCGGACTGGCCAAGAAGAGTGTGGTATTCAAGTCTGGTAAGCATGTCTGTGAAGAAGCCTTGGCCCCTGCCTGTCAGGCCAGACCTTCTACATCAAGGTCCTGTGTTTCATCCAGCACCAGAGTTTTTGAAACTAGTGGCATGGAGGCTGAGAGGAATTCCTTGAGGCAGAGAGGCTTAACTGAACCAGTAATCAGTACCATTATTGCTGGAAGAAAACCATCGACAGCAAAAATTTATAATAGAGTATGGACAGTATTTTCTACATGGTGTATGAAAAACGATGTCAACAGGAAGACAATTTCTACCCCTAATTTGCTAAGTTTTTTGCAAAATGGTTATGAGGCTGGACTTCGCCCAGCATCCTTAAAAGTGCAAGTTTCTGCTATTTCGGCTTGTTTAGCAAAGCAGTTTGCTGAGGATGATTTAGTCAAAAAGTATTTGCGGGCAATAGACAAATCAAGGCCCAGAGTTAGAAGCATTGTTCCTCCTTGGGACCTTAACACTGTACTGAATCAGTTGGCGACGTCAAACAAGTTTGAACCAATACAGGAAGCCTCTATAAAGTTCCTAACGTTGAAAACTGTTTTCTTGGTAGCGATTACATCTGCAAGAAGAGTAAGCGAATTGCATGTATTATCTTCTAAGGAACCTTATATAATCTTTCATCAAGACAAAGTAGTACTTAGAACTATAAGTGAATTTAAGTCTAAAGTAGTATCTGCCTTTCATTTGAATCAAGATATAGTTCTTCCAACCTTTTTTCCTGATCCTAAGAACAAAAAGGAGGAAAGATTACACAGATTGGATTTGAAAAGATGTATTTTAGAATACTTGACTAGAACATCGGAGATGAGAAAATCAGATTCTCTATTCGTGCATTATCAAGGAAAGTTTAAAGGATCATCTGCTTCAAAATCTTCAGTTGCAAGATGGATAACAGAATGCATTAAGGAGGCATATATTAGTGCAGGAAAAGAGCCGCCTAGAACCATAAGGGCCCATTCAACAAGAGCTATTGCAACATCCTGGGCAGCAAAAGATGCAGCTATGGCAGAAGAAATATGCAAAGCAGCCACTTGGTCTTCCATTTCTACATTTATAAAGCACTATCGCTTGGATGTTCAAGCATCTTCAGCAGCAAAATTTGGCAGGAGAGTCTTAAAAGCTGCGACTATTCCTTCTGGGTAAGGTTTTTCATATAATTTATAAGGATGCTGTGATTAATTGTGGTTAGTAATTGCTGATATTTTCCCACCCTATATATGTTGTTTCTTTGGTATGTCCCATAGAAGTATATGGCCGTGGAAGGGGACACAGAAGAAAGGGAGAAATTTACCTTGAGATATTTCCTTTTCTTCTGTGTCCCCCCCACGGCACCCCTGCCCTATAACCTATCTACCTTAAATATTTTTCAGCTCTGACAAAAGATGACTGACGAAAGGAGGCAAGGGGATTCCTTAAATAATTTTGATTGGTCCTACACCAGCTAGTGGGAGGAGACAATACCCATAGAAGTATATGGCCGTGGGGGGGACACAGAAGAAAAGGAAATATCTCAAGGTAAATTTCTCCCTTTTTACCTCAAAATAGACCAACAAGATTTGATTACCGAAAAAAATGTTCATTTACAGAGGTAAAACTTGTTCTAGACAAAATATACCTCGGTCATCTGGAGGTTCCTTTTGATTCAATAAAACAAAACCACTTCACACTTCTTCATGGAACCCTGTCTGAAAATCACTGCTTGAGGGTATAACCCCCATAGTATAAAGGTATAATCTGAGAAGAAAACGAGTAAAGAAAATGTATACAGATTCCATAATATGATCATTGGTCATTTTCTATAGCACAACAGTACATTTAGGGAGACAGAATTGCAAATGTCTCACTGGTACAAATCTATTCCAGTGGTGGTAACTGCCCTACTCTTGAGATCTTTTAATCTGCAAAGAGTAGGGAACATTTGAAATACAAGGCTGTGGAGGCATAGAAAACCTGTGGCCCCTCCATCTGATTTATGACTACAACTGTTGGCTGGTTGAGGGACCTGTTGTATTATCGGATTGCTACTTTTTTTTGTGTAATGTTGCGTTTGCCTTATGTCTCCTGTAAAGTGTTTAAATGAATGCACTTTATCTTTGAGATCAGTTACATATTTATATAGGGAAACTATTAAATTGAAAATTGATGTTTATAGAAACACTTTACCTGGCCCAAAATTACACTCTGTACAATGCAGTATGCCTTAATATGTGCCTATAAAAGAAAACTAACTCCTCAATAATAATAACCCCCACACACGCACGCACACACTTAATTTACTATGGCCAGAAAATCCTAATGGCCCTTATGAAGGTTTCCTTTTCTCTGTGGTTCAAGAGACAAAAGCTTCAATCGGTCCTTCATGGAGGCGGACGTGACAGTTGCTAGCAGGACCACAACATTCAAACTGCACTAGTTGACGTGGTATTCTTATCCCTTTAAGGACCAGAGCAGTGTGCAATCCATTGATTCTCAATGTGTTATACACCCCTCTGGTCCTTAAAGGGTTAATTATGCTTCTTCACTCCAGCTGCTTCAGTTTTAATACGTCAGTAGCTGTCATGTTAACCATTTAAGGACCAGAGGGACGTGCAACACGTTGCTTTACACTTTACTGTGAACCCCTGTTGCCCTAAAAGGATTAAGTAGACTTACGCACTCTGCCTGCCACAGTTTGAAGAAATAACACTTCTAGCAACTATCATGTCTACCTCCATGGATATGACATTCTGGACTGACTGTGGATGTCATGTCTTGAACAAAGGCACATAGTCAAAATTCATAGGGTTAATTAGGATTGACTGGCCACAATAAGGTAAATGGGGGTAATCATTAGGAGGTGTTAGTTCTCTTTTAATAGATAGCCAGTAGCTGGCTCAGTATATTCTACCAGGCGTAAGAGATCATGTTGCACCTCAATTTTGCATCACAGGTGCATTTGTGATTATATTCTAAGCACCATCCTGCTTCTGTTTCTCATTCAGATTTTCCAGTTCACTCGGCTCACTGTGTGCAACCAAACTGGTGCATGGACTGAATTTTGAAAAGAAAAATGCACTATTATCAGGAGCAGAATGGTATTTAATAAATGTGGTACAAATGGGTGGACTAACAAAGGCTCTTACATAGTTACATAGATGAAGAGGTTGAAAGTCCTTCACGTTCATCCTATGTAAGTTCTCCTTTGTTGAGCTAGATCAGGAGTCACCATCCTTTTGTTTAACAAGAGCTAATTTTAAATGATGAAACCTTCTGATCTACTCTGCACTGAAATATATAACTGTACTTATTAAAGCGGAACTACCACCCATCTTAAACTCTGTGGCAAATAATTACCTATGTGGCGACTATCTGCTCAGTAGTGCTAGTGGCCAGAATAATTACCTGGTTAATGAGAATTATACCCTGCTCCGGGGCTGACAGCAGTAAAAAGTGAAGACATCTTTCCATAGTGGCATCTGCGTGCCTGCGCTGTCAGTCCGTTTTGGAGCCGAACGGCTCCTAGCAACAACACCTAGAGCCGGCTGGGACTGACAGCACAGGCGCACAGACATCACTATGGAAAGATGTCTGTGCTCTTTACTGCCTGTCACCCCAGGAGCATTTCTGCTGCCTGATCTTAATATTGAGGCAGGGCTCAAAATTTCCACTCGCCAATGGCGAGTGAAAATTCAGCCCTGGCGAGTTGAAATTCAGCCCTGGTGGGTATGTTATGACTTGCAGTGGTGATTAACTTTTTAGGTCTGGCTGGTACATTTTAAGCCCTGATTGAGGGGCTCACTCATCTTATCAGAGGGCATTCAGGTGTGTTTTTTTTGTTTTTTTTTTCGGTATACATTGAGAGATTATATATATATATATATATATATATATATATATATATATATATATATATATATATATATATACTAGCAATGTGGGACGGCGTTGCCCGTCAGGATATATAGGGAATTAATGCACACACAGAGATGCGAGACAAACACAGAGACACACACGCAAATGCACATGCATGCACTGAGATGCTTAAAGAGCGACAGTCATACACACACATACATGCAGACACATAGAGTGTGATACAGACATGCAACACACACAGTGAGAAACACACAGGCACACACAGAGACACACACACACACACACACACACAAGTGAGTCATAAGGGGGTGACTTATGTGTCATTGTAATGCGTTTGTGTTTGTACTTATGCCTCCACTGTGGCATTCATTCATATAGTTTAAATGCATGTAGTAATTGCACATACTATGATGGAAGGTGGATCGTGCTGGCTCCCGGGATGTGAGTGACTGGCATTCATTCATGTAATTGAAATGTGTGTGGTAATTGCACATACTATGGTGGAAGGTGGATCGTGCTGGCTCCCGGGGTGTGATTACGTGTGAGTGATTGCGTTTGAGTGCGTGATTGAGTGAGTGTGTTAGTGAGTGTGTGTGTGATTGAGTGAGAATGTGTGAGTGAGAGTGTGTATGATAGTGAGAGGGTGTGAGATTGAGGGTGAGAGTGTGATTGAGGGTGTGAGTGTGATTGAGTGCGTGTGATTGAGTGTGAGAGTGTGATTGTGATTGAGTGTGACTGCGAGACTGTAAGTGTGAGAGTGTGATTGAGTGTGAGACTGTGAGAGTGTGATTGAGTGATTGAGTGTGTGAGTGAGACTGTGTGAGAGTGTGAGTGTGATTGAGTGAGACTGTGAGAGTGTGATTGAGAGTGAGAGTGTGTGAGTGTGATTGAGTGAGACTGTGAGAGTGTGATTGGGTGAGACTGTGTGAGTGTGATTGAGTGTGTGAGTGATTGGGTGTGAGACTGAGAGAGTGAGACTGTAAGACTGAGAGTGTGAGAATGTGAGTGTGTGAGAGTGTGTGAGACTGTGAGAGTGTGAGAGACTGTGAGAGTGTGAGAGACTGAGAGTGTGTGAGAGACTGAGAGTGTGTGAGAGACTGAGAGTGTGTGAGAGACTGAGTGTGTGAGAGACTGAGAGTGTGAGAGACTGAGAGTGTGAGAGACTGAGAGTGTGAGAGACTGAGAGTGTGAGAGACTGAGAGTGTGAGAGACTGAGAGTGTGAGAGACTGAGAGTGTGAGAGACTGAGAGTGTGAGAGACTGAGAGTGTGAGAGACTGAGAGTGTGAGAGACTGAGAGTGTGAGAGACTGAGAGTGTGAGAGACTGAGAGTGTGAGAGACTGAGACTGTGTGAGACTGAGACTGTGTGAGACTGAGACTGTGTGAGACTGAGACTGTGTGAGACTGAGACTGTGTGAGACTGAGACTGTGTGAGACTGAGACTGTGTGAGACTGAGACTGTGTGAGACTATGAGACTGTGTGAGACTGAGAGTGTGAGAGAGACTGTGAGAGTGTGAGAGAGTGTGAGACTGAGAGAGTGTGAGAGAGTGTAAGACTGTGAGAGAGACTGTGTGTGAGACTGTGTGAGTGTGTGAGACTGAGAGTTTTTGAGAGTGAGAGAGACTGTGAGACTGTGTGTGCGAGACTGTGAGTGCGAGAGAGAGAGACTGTGAGAGAGAGAGACTGAGAGCGTGCGAGACTGAGAGCGTACGAGTGTGTGAGACTGAGAGTGTGAATGTGAGAGACTGTGTGTGAGCGAGTGTGTGTGAGCGAGTGTGTGTGAGCGAGTGTGTGTGAGCGAGTGTGTGTGAGCGAGTGTGTGTGAGCGAGTGTGTGTGAGCGAGTGTGTGTGAGCGAGTGTGTGTGAGCGAGTGTGTGTGAGCGAGTGTGTGTGAGCGAGTGTGTGTGAGCGAGTGTGTGTGAGCGAGTGTGTGTGAGCGAGTGTGTGTGAGCAAGTGTGTGTGAGCAAGTGTGTGTGAGCAAGTGTGTGTGAGAGTGTGTGTGAGAGTGTGTGTGAGAGAGTGTGTGTGAGAGTGTGTGTGTGAGACTGTGTGACTGTGAGAGAGAGTGTGAGTGAGACTGTGTGAGTGAGACTGTGTGAGTGAGACTGTGTGTGTGAGACTGTGTGTGTGAGTGTGTGAGACTGAGAGTTTTTGAGAGTGAGAGAGACTGTGAGACTGTGCGTGAGACTGTGAGTGCGAGACAGTGAGACAGTGTGAGAGTGAGAGAGAGAGGCTGTGAGAGTGTGAGACTGAGAGTGTGCGAGACTGAGAGTGTGCGAGACTGAGAGTGTGCGAGACTGAGAGTGTGCGAGACTGAGAGTGTGCGAGACTGAGAGTGTGCGAGACTGAGAGTGTGCGAGACTGAGAGTGCGAGACAGAGTGTGAGAGTGTGTGAGACTGAGTGTGAATGTGAGAGACTGTGCGAGAGTGTGTGTGAGCGAGACTGTGTGAGAGACTGTGTGAGTGTGAGACAGAGTGCGAGACTGAGAGTATGTGAGTGTGTGAGACTGTGTGAGAGTGAGACTGTGTGAGAGTGAGAGAGTGAGTCTGAGTCTGTGTGAGAGTGAGTCTGTGTGAGAGTGAGAGAGAGAGACTGTGCGAGTGAGAGACTGTGCGAGTGAGAGACTGTGCGAGTGAGAGACTGTGAGAGTAAGAGACTGTGAGAGACTGTGTGAGTGTGTGACTGAGTGTGAGACTGTGAGTGTGAGACTGTGAGTGTGAGACTGTGAGTGTGAGACTGTGAGTGTGAGACTGTGAGTGTGAGACTGTGAGTGTGAGACTGTGTGTGAGACTGTGTGTGAGACTTTGTGTGAGACTGTGTGTGAGACTGTGTGTGAGACTGTGTGTGAGACTGTGTGTGAGACTGTGTGTGAGACTGTGTGTGAGACTGTGTGTGAGACTGTGTGTGAGACTGTGTGAGAGTGAGACAGAGAGTGTGAGACTGTGTGTGAGAGTGTGAGACTGTCAGTGAGAGTGAGAGAGTGTGAGTGTGAGTGTGAGAGTGAGAGAGTGTGTGTGTGTGTGTGTGTGTGTGTGTGTGTGTGTGTGTGTGTGTGTGTGTGTGTGTGTGTGTGTGTGTGACTGTGTGTCTGTGTGTGTGAGCGACTGTGTGAGTGTGAGAGACTGTGTGAGACTGTGAGAGAGACTGTGTGAGACTGAGTGACACTGTGTGAGAGAGAGAGAGTGTGAAACAGAGAGTGTGAGAGACAGTGTGGGAGACTGAGAGACAGTGTGAGAGACAGTGTGAGAGACTGAGAGTGTGAGACTGAGAGAGTGTGAGACTGTGTGTGAGAGTGCGAGACTGTGAGAGTGCGAGACTGTGAGTATGTGAGACTGAGAGTGTCAGACTGTGTGAGAGTGAGAGAGAGAGACTGTGAGAGTGAGAGAGAGAGACTGTGAGAGTAAGAGACTGTGTGTGAGTGAGACTGTGTGTGAGTGAGACTGTGTGTGAGTGAGACTGTGTGTGAGTGTGAGAGTGAGAGAGAGAGACTGTGTGAGAGTGAGAGAGAGAGAGACTGTGAGAGTGAGAGAGAGAGAGACTGTGAGAGGGAGAGACTGTGAGAGTAAGAGGCTGTGAGACAGTGTGAGACTGTGAGACAGTGTGAGACTGTGTGAGTGTGAGACTGTGTGAGTGTGAGACTGTGTGAGTGTGAGACTGTGTGTGAGAGTGTGTGAGACTGTGAGTGTGTAAGACTGTGAGACCGTGAGAGACTGTGAGAGACCATGAGACTAAGTGAGTGTGAGACTGAGTGAGTGTGAGACTGAGTGAGTGTGAGACTGAGTGAGTGTGAGACTGAGTGAGTGTGAGACTGTGTGTGAGTGTGAGACTGTGTGTGAGACTGTGTGTGAGTGTGTGAGACTGTGTGTGAGAGTGAGACTGTGTGTGAGAGTGAGACTGTGTGTGAGAGTGTGAGACTGTGTGTGAGAGTGTGAGACTGTGTGTGAGAGTGTGTGAGACTGTGTGTGAGAGTGTGTGAGACTGTGAGTGTATAAGACTGTGTGAGACTGTGTGAGTGTGAGACTGTGTGAGAGTGAGACTGTGTGTGAGAGTGAGACTGTGTGTGAGAGTGAGACTGTGTGTGAGAGTGAGACTGTGTGTGAGAGTGTGTGAGACTGTGAGACCGTGAGAGACCATGAGAGACTGTGTGAGTGTGAGACTGTGTGAGTGTGAGACTGTGTGTGAGTGTGTGAAAGTGTGAGAGAGAGAGACTGTGAGAGAGAGACTGTCAGAGTGAGAGATTGTGAGAGTAAGAGACTGTGAGACATTGTCAGACTGTGTGAGTGTGAGACTGTGTGAGTGTGAGACTGTGTGAGTGTGAGACTGTGTGTGAGTGTGAGACTGTGTGTGAGTGTGAGACTGTGTGTGAGTGTGAGACTGTGTGTGAGAGTGTGAGACTGTGTGTGAGAGTGTGAGACTGTGTGTGAGAGTGTGAGACTGTGTGTGAGAGTGAGACTGTGTGTGAGAGTGAGACTGTGTGTGAGAGTGTGAGACTGTGTGTGAGAGTGTGAGACTGTGTGTGAGAGTGTGAGACTGTGTGTGAGAGTGTGAGACTGTGTGTGAGAGTGTGAGACTGTGTGTGAGAGTGTGAGACTGTGTGTGAGAGTGTGAGACTGTGTGTGAGAGTGTGTAAGACTGTGTAAGACTGTGTAAGACTGTGTGAGACTGTGTAAGACTGTGAGAGACTGTGTAAGACTGTGAGAGACCATGAGAGACTGTGTGAGTGTGAGACTGTGTGAGTGTGTGTCTGTGTGTGTGTGACTGTGTGTCTGTGTGTGTGAGCGACTGTGAGTGTGAGAGACTGTGTGAGTGTGAGAGACTGTGTGAGTGTGAGAGACTGTGTGAGAGACTGTGTGAGACTGAGAGAGACTGTGTGAGACTGTGCGAGACTGTGAGTGCGAGACTGAGTGACACTGTGTGAGAGAGAGAGAGTGTGAAACTGAGAGAGTGTGAAACTGAGAGAGTGTGAAACTGAGAGAGTGTGAGAGACAGTGTGGGAGACTGAGAGACAGTGTGGGAGACTGAGAGACAGTGTGAGAGACTGAGAGTGCGAGACTGTGAGAGTGCGAGACTGTGAGAGTGCGAGACTGTGAGAGTGCGAGACTGTGAGAGTGCGAGACTGTGAGAGTGCGAGACTGTGAGAGTGCGAGACTGTGAGAGTGCGAGACTGTGAGTATGTGAGACTGAGAGTGTCAGACTGTGTGAGAGTGAGAGAGAGAGACTGTGTGAGAGTGAGAGAGAGAGACTGTGTGAGAGAGAGAGAGACTGTGAGAGTAAGAGACTGTGAGAGTAAGAGACTGTGAGAGTAAGAGACTGTGAGAGTAAGAGACTGTGTGAGTGTGAGACTGTGTGAGTGTGAGACTGTGTGTGAGTGAGACTGTGTGTGAGTGAGACTGAGTGTGAGAGTGAGAGAGAGAGACTGTGTGAGAGTGAGAGAGAGAGACTGTGAGAGTGAGAGAGAGACTGTGAGAGTGAGAGAGAGAGTGTGAGAGTGAGAGGGAGAGACTGTGAGAGTAAGAGGCTGTGAGACATTGTGAGACATTGTGAGACTGTGAGACTGTGTGAGACTGTGTGAGTGTGAGACTGTGTGAGTGTGAGACTGTGTGAGTGTGAGACTGTGTGAGTGTGAGACTGTGTGTGTGTGAGACTGTGTGTGAGAGTGTGTGAGACTGTGAGTGTGTAAGACTATGTGAGACCGTGAGAGACTGTGAGAGACCATGAGAGACTAAGTGAGTGTGAGACTGAGTGAGTGTGAGACTGAGTGAGTGTGAGACTGAGTGAGTGTGAGACTGTGGTGAGTGTGAGACTGTGGTGAGTGTGAGACTGTGTGTGAGTGTGAGACTGTGTGTGAGACTGTGTGTGAGTGTGTGAGACTGTGTGTGAGAGTGAGACTGTGTGTGAGAGTGTGAGACTGTGTGTGAGAGTGTGAGACTGTGTGTGAGAGTGAGACTGTGTGTGAGAGTGAGACTGTGTGTGAGAGTGAGACTGTGTGTGAGAGTGAGACTGTGTGTGAGAGTGTGTGAGACTGTGAGTGTATAAGACTGTGTGAGAGACTGTGTGAGTGTGAGACTGTGTGAGTGTGAGACTGTGTGTGAGAGTGAGACTGTGTGTGAGAGTGAGACTGTGTGTGAGAGTGTGTGAGACTGTGAGTGTGTGAGACCGTGAGAGACCATGAGAGACTGTGTGAGTGTGAGACTGTGTGAGTGTGAGACTGTGTGAGTGTGAGACTGTGTGAGTGTGAGACTGTGTGTGAGTGTGTGAAAGTGTGAGAGAGAGAGACTGTGAGAGAGAGACTGTCAGAGTGTGAGAGTGAGAGATTGTGAGAGTAAGAGACTGTGAGACATTGTCAGACTGTGCGAGTGTGAGACTGTGCGAGTGTGAGACTGTGCGAGTGTGAGACTGTGCGAGTGTGAGACTGTGCGAGTGTGAGACTGTGCGAGTGTGAGACTGTGCGAGTGTGAGACTGTGTGCGAGTGTGAGACTGTGTGCGAGAGTGAGACTGTGTGCGAGAGTGAGACTGTGTGCGAGAGTGAGACTGTGTGTGAGAGTGTGTAAGACTGTGTGTGAGAGTGTGTAAGACTGTGTGAGACCGTGAGAGACCATGAGAGACTGAGTGAGTGTGAGACTGTGTGAGTGTGAGACTGAGTGTGAGACTGTGTGTGAGTGTGAGACTGTGTGTGAGTGTGAGACTGTGTGTGAGAGTGAGACTGTGTGTGAGAGTGAGACTGTGTGTGAGAGTGTGTGAGACTGTGAGTGTGTAAGACTGTGTGAGACCGTGAGAGACCATGAGAGACTGTGTGAGTGTGAGACTGTGTGAGTGTGAGACTGTGTGAGTGTGAGACTGTGTGAGTGTGAGACTGTGTGAGTGTGAGACTGTGTGAGTGTGAGACTGTGTGAGTGTGTGAGACTGTGTGTGAGTGTGTGAGACTGTGTGAGACTGTGAGACTGTGTGAGACTGTGAGACACTGTGAGACTGTGAGACACTGTGAGACTGTGAGACACTGTGAGACTGTGTGACTGTGTGAGTGTGTGACTGTGTGAGTGTGAGACTGTGTGAGTGTGAGACTGTGTGAGTGTGAGACTGTGTGAGTGTGAGACTGTGTGAGTGTGAGACTGTGTGAGTGTGAGACTGTGTGAGTGTGAGACTGTGTGTGAGTGTGTGTGAGTGTGTGAGACAGTGTGAGACTGTGTGAGACTGTGTGTGAGAGTGTGAGACTGTGTGTGAGACTGTGTGAGACTGAGTGTGAGACTGTGTGTGAGTGTGTGAGACTGTGTGTGAGTGTGTGAGACTGTGTGTGAGTGTGTGAGACTGTGTGTGAGTGTGTGAGACTGTGTGTGAGACAGTGTGAGACTGTGTGTGAGAGTGTGAGACTGTGTGAGACTGAGTGAGAGACTGTGTGTGAAAGTGTGTGAGACTGTGTGTGAGACCGTGAGAGGCCATGAGAGACTGTGTGAGTGTGAGACTGTGTGAGTGTGAGACTGTGTGAGTGTGAGACTGTGTGTGAGACTGTGTGTGTGTGAGACTGTGAGACAGTGTGAGACTGTGTGTGAGAGTGAGAGACTGTGTGTGAGAGTGAGAGACTGTGTGTGAGAGTGAGAGACTGTGTGTGAGAGTGAGAGACTGTGTGTGAGAGTGAGAGACTGTGTGTGAGAGTGAGAGACTGTGTGTGAAAGTGTGTGAGACTGTGTGTGAAAGTGTGTGAGACTGTGTGTAAGACCATGTGAGACCATGAGAGACCGTGTGAGACCGTGAGAGGCCATGAGAGACTGTGTGAGTGTGAGACTGTGTGAGTGTGAGACTGTGTGAGTGTGAGTGAGACTGTGTGTGAGTGTGTGAGACTGTGTGTGAGACTGTGTGAGACTGTGTGTGAGTGTGTGAGTGTGTGAGACTGTGTGTGAGTGTGTGAGACTGTGTGTGAGACTGTGTGAGACTGTGTGAGACTGTGTGTGAGACTGTGTGTGAGACTGTGTGTGAGACTGTGTGTGAGACTGTGTGTGAGACTGTGTGTGAGAGTGAGACTGTGTGTGAGAGTGAGACTGTGTGTGAGAGTGAGACTGTGTGTGAGAGTGAGACTGTGTGTGAGAGTGAGAGACTGTGTGTGAGAGTGTGAGACTGTGTGTGAGAGTGTGAGACTGTGTGTGAGACTGTGAGACTGTGTGTGAGAGTGTGAGACTGTGTGTGAGAGTGTGAGACTGTGTGTGAGAGTGTGAGACTGTGTGTGAGAGTGTGAGACTGTGTGTGAGAGTGTGTGAGACTGTGTGAGCGTTTGAGACTGTGTGAGCGTTTGAGACTGTGTGACAGTGTGAGACTGTGTGACAGTGTGAGACTGTGTGAGCGTTTGAGACTGTGTGACAGTGTGAGACTGTGTGACAGTGTGAGACTGTGTGACAGTGTGAGACAGTGAGACAGTGTGAGACTGTGTGTGAGAGTGTGAGACTGTGTGTGAGAGTGTGAGACTGTGTGTGAGAGTGTGAGACTGTGTGTGAGAGTGTGTAAGACTGTGTAAGACTGTGTAAGACTGTGTGAGACTGTGTAAGACTGTGTAAGACTGTGTAAGACTGTGAGGGACCATGAGAGACCATGAGAGACTGTGTGAGTGTGAGACTGTGTGAGTGTGAGACTGTGTGAGTGTGAGACTGTGTGAGTGTGAGACTGTGTGAGTGTGTGTCTGTGTGTGTGTGTGACTGTGTGTCTGTGTGTGTGAGCAACTGTGAGTGTGAGAGACTGTGTGAGTGTGAGAGACTGTGTGAGTGTGAGAGACTGTGTGAGTGTGAGAGACTGTGTGAGAGACTGTGTGAGACTGTGAGAGAGACTGTGTGAGACTGTGAGAGAGACTGTGTGAGACTGTGCGAGACTGTGAGTGCGAGACTGAGAGTGTGAAACTGAGGGAGTGTGAAACTGAGGGAGTGTGAAACTGAGGGAGTGTGAAACTGAGGGAGTGTGAAACTGAGGGAGTGTGAAACTGAGGGAGTGTGAAACTGAGAGAGTGTGAAACTGAGAGAGTGTGAAACTGAGAGAGTGTGAGAGACAGAGAGTGTGAGAGACAGAGAGTGTGAGAGACAGAGAGTGTGAGAGACAGAGAGTGTGAGAGACAGAGAGTGTGAGAGACAGAGAGTGTGAGAGACTGAGAGTGTGAGAGACAGTGTGGGAGACTGAGAGACAGTGTGGGAGACTGAGAGACAGTGTGAGAGACTGAGAGTGTGAGAGTGCGAGACTGTGAGAGTGCGAGACTGTGAGAGTGCGAGACTGTGAGAGTGCGAGACTGTGAGAGTGCGAGACTGTGAGAGTGCGAGACTGTGAGAGTGCGAGACTGTGAGAGTGCGAGACTGTGAGAGTGCGAGACTGTGAGAGTGCGAGACTGTGAGAGTGCGAGACTGTGAGTATGTGAGACTGAGAGTGTCAGACTGTGTGAGAGTGAGAGAGAGAGAGACTGTGTGAGAGAGAGAGAGACTGAGTGTGAGACTGTGTGAGTGTGAGACTGTGTGAGTGTGAGACTGTGTGAGTGTGAGACTGTGTGAGTGAGACTGTGTGTGAGTGAGACTGTGTGTGAGTGAGACTGAGTGTGAGAGTGAGAGAGAGAGACTGTGTGAGAGTGAGAGAGAGAGACTGTGAGAGTGAGAGAGAGAGACTGTGAGAGTAAGAGGCTGTGAGACAGTGTGAGACTGTGTGAGACTGTGTGAGTGTGAGACTGTGTGAGTGTGAGACTGTGTGTGAGTGTGTGAGACTGTGAGTGTGTAAGACTATGTGAGACCGTGAGAGACTGTGAGAGACCATGAGAGACTAAGTGAGTGTGAGACTGAGTGAGTGTGAGACTGAGTGAGTGTGAGACTGAGTGAGTGTGAGACTGTGTGTGAGACTGTGTGTGAGACTGTGTGAGTGTGAGACTGTGTGAGTGTGAGTGTGAGACTGTGTGTGAGAGTGAGACTGTGTGTGAGAGTGAGACTGTGTGTGAGAGTGTGTGAGACTGTGAGTGTATAAGACTGTGTAAGACCACGAGAGACCGTGTGAGACCGTGAGAGGCCATGAGAGACTGTGTGAGTGTGAGACTGTGTGAGTGTGAGACTGTGTGAGTGTGAGACTGTGCGAGAGTGAGACTGTGCGTGAGAGTGAGACTGTGCGTGAGAGTGAGACTGTGCGTGAGAGTGAGACTGTGCGTGAGAGTGAGACTGTGCGTGAGAGTGTGTAAGACTGTGTGTGAGAGTGTGTAAGACTGTGTGTGAGAGTGTGTAAGACTGTGTGTGAGACTGTGTAAGACTGTGTGAGACTGTGTAAGACTGTGAGGGACCATGAGAGACCATGAGAGACTGTGTGAGTGTGAGACTGTGTGAGTGTGAGACTGTGTGAGTGTGAGACTGTGTGAGTGTGAGACTGTGTGAGTGTGTGTCTGTGTGTGTGTGTGTGTGACTGTGTGTCTGTGTGTGTGAGCGACTGTGAGTGTGAGAGACTGTGTGAGTGTGAGAGACTGTGTGAGTGTGAGAGACTGTGTGAGAGACTGTGTGAGAGACTGTGTGAGAGACTGTGTGAGAGACTGTGTGAGACTGTGAGAGAGACTGTGTGAGACTGTGAGAGAGACTGTGTGAGACTGTGCGAGACTGTGAGTGCGAGACTGAGTGACACTGTGTGAGAGAGAGAGAGTGTGAAACTGAGAGAGTGTGAAACTGAGAGAGTGTGAAACTGAGAGAGTGTGAAACTGAGAGAGTGTGAAACTGAGAGAGTGTGAAACTGAGAGAGTGTGAGAGACAGAGAGTGTGAGAGACAGAGAGTGTGAGAGACAGAGAGTGTGAGAGACAGAGAGTGTGAGAGACAGAGAGTGTGAGAGACAGAGAGTGTGAGAGACTGAGAGTGTGAGAGACTGAGAGTGTGAGAGACTGAGAGTGTGAGAGACTGAGAGTGTGAGAGACTGAGAGTGTGAGAGACTGAGAGTGTGAGAGACAGTGTGGGAGACTGAGAGACAGTGTGAGAGACAGTGTGAGAGACTGAGAGTGTGAGAGTGCGAGACTGTGAGAGTGCGAGACTGTGAGAGTGCGAGACTGTGAGAGTGCGAGACTGTGAGAGTGCGAGACTGTGAGAGTGCGAGACTGAGAGTGTCAGACTGTGTGAGAGTGAGAGAGAGAGAGACTGTGTGAGAGAGAGAGAGACTGTGTGAGAGAGAGAGAGACTGTGTGAGTGTGAGACTGTGTGAGTGTGAGACTGTGTGAGTGTGAGACTGTGTGAGTGTGAGACTGTGTGAGAGTGAGACTGAGTGTGAGAGTGAGAGAGAGAGACTGTGTGAGAGTGAGAGAGAGAGACTGTGAGAGTGAGAGAGAGACTGTGAGAGTGAGAGAGAGACTGTGAGAGTGAGAGAGAGAGTGTGAGAGGGAGAGACTGTGAGAGTAAGAGGCTGTGAGACAGTGTGAGACTGTGTGAGTGTGAGACTGTGTGAGTGTGAGACTGTGTGAGTGTGAGACTGTGTGAGTGTGAGACTGTGTGAGTGTGAGACTGTGTGAGTGTGAGACTGTGTGTGAGAGTGTGTGAGACTGTGAGTGTGTAAGACTATGTGAGACCGTGAGAGACTGTGAGAGACCATGAGAGACTAAGTGAGTGTGAGACTGAGTGAGTGTGAGACTGAGTGAGTGTGAGACTGTGTGTGAGACTGTGTGTGAGACTGTGTGAGTGTGAGACTGTGTGTGAGAGTGTGAGACTGTGTGTGAGAGTGAGACTGTGTGTGAGAGTGTGTGAGACTGTGAGTGTATAAGACTGTGTAAGACCACGAGAGACCGTGTGAGACCGTGAGAGGCCATGAGAGACTGTGTGAGTGTGAGACTGTGTGAGTGTGAGACTGTGTGAGTGTGAGACTGTGTGAGTGTGAGACTGTGTGAGTGTGAGACTGTGTGAGTGTGAGACTGTGCGTGAGAGTGAGACTGTGCGTGAGAGTGAGACTGTGCGTGAGAGTGAGACTGTGCGTGAGAGTGTGTAAGACTGTGCGTGAGAGTGTGTAAGACTGTGTGTGAGAGTGTGTAAGACTGTGTGTGAGAGTGTGTAAGACTGTGTGAGACCGTGAGAGACCATGAGAGACTGAGTGAGTGTGAGACTGTGTGAGTGTGAGACTGAGTGTGAGACTGTGTGTGAGTGTGAGAGACTGTGTGAGAGACTGTGTGTGAGACTGTGTGAGAGTGAGACTGTGTGTGAGAGTGAGACTGTGTGTGAGAGTGAGACTGTGTGTGAGAGTGAGACTGTGTGTGAGAGTGAGACTGTGTGTGAGAGTGAGACTGTGTGTGAGAGTGAGACTGTGTGTGAGAGTGTGTGAGACTGTGAGTGTGTGAGAGTGTGTGAGACTGTGAGTGTGTAAGACTGTGTGAGACTGTGAGTGTGTAAGACTGTGTGAGACTGTGAGTGTGTAAGACTGTGTGAGACCGTGAGAGACCATGAGAGACTGTGTGAGTGTGAGACTGAGTGTGAGACTGAGTGTGAGACTGTGTGAGTGTGAGACTGTGTGAGTGTGAGACTGTGTGAGAGTGAGACTGTGTGTGAGAGTGAGACTGTGTGTGAGAGTGAGACTGTGTGTGAGAGTGTGTGAGACTGTGTGTGTGTAAGACTGTGTGAGACCATGAGAGACTGAGTGAGTGTGAGACTGAGTGAGTGTGAGACTGAGTGAGTGTGAGACTGTGTGTGAGTGTGTGAGACTGTGTGTGAGTGTGTGAGACACTGTGAGACTGTGTGAGTGTGAGACAGTGTGAGACAGTGTGAGACAGTGTGAGACAGTGTGAGACAGTGTGAGACAGTGTGAGACAGTGTGAGACAGTGTGAGACAGTGTGAGACTGTGTGTGAGTGTGTGAGACTGTGTGTGAGACTGTGAGACAGTGTGAGACTGTGAGACTGTGTGTGAGAGTGTGAGACTGTGTGAGACTGTGAGTGTGAGACTGTGTGTGAGACTGTGAGAAAGTGTGAGACAGTGTGAGACTGTGAGACAGTGTGAGACTGTGTGTGAGAGTGAGACTGTGTGTGAGAGTGAGAGACTGTGTGTGAGAGTGAGAGACTGTGTGTGAGAGTGAGAGACTGTGTGTGAGAGTGAGAGACTGTGTGTGAGAGTGAGAGACTGTGTGTGAGAGTGAGAGACTGTGTGTGAGAGTGAGAGACTGTGTGTGAGAGTGAGAGACTGTGTGTGAAAGTGTGTGAGACTGTGTGTAAGACCATGTGAGACCATGAGAGACCGTGTGAGACCGTGAGAGGCCATGAGAGACTGAGTGAGTGTGAGACTGTGTGTGAGTGTGTGAGACTGTGTGTGAGACTGTGTGAGTGTGAGACTGTGTGTGAGACTGTGTGAGTGTGAGACTGTGTGTGAGACTGTGTGAGTGTGAGACTGTGTGTGAGAGTGAGACTGTGTGTGAGACTGTGTGTGAGAGTGAGACTGTGTGTGAGAGTGAGACTGTGTGTGAGAGTGTGAGACTGTGTGTGAGAGTGTGAGACTGTGTGTGAGAGTGTGAGACTGTGTGTGAGAGTGTGAGACTGTGTGTGAGAGTGTGAGACTGTGTGTGAGACTGTGTGTGAGAGTGTGAGACTGTGTGTGAGACTGTGTGTGAGACTGTGTGTGAGACTGTGTGTGAGACTGTGTGTGAGACTGTGTGTGAGACTGTGAGTGTGTGAGACTGTGAGTGTGTGAGACTGTGAGTGTGTGAGACTGTGAGACCGTGAGAGACTGAGTGAGTGTGAGACTGTGTGAGTGTGTGAGACTGTGTGAGTGTGTGAGACTGTGTGAGTGTGTGAGACTGTGTGAGACTGTGTGAGTGTGTGAGACTGTGTGAGTGTGTGAGACTGTGTGAGACTGTGTGAGTGTGTGAGACTGTGTGAGTGTGTGAGACTGTGTGAGTGTGTGAGACTGTGTGACAGTGTGAGACTGTGTGAGTGTGAGACCGTGTGAGACCGTGTGAGACTGTGAGTGTGAGACTGTGTGAGTGTGAGACTGTGTGAGTGTGAGACTGTGTGAGTGTGAGACTGTGTGAGTGTGAGACTGTGTGAGTGTGAGACTGTGTGAGAGAGAGAGACTGTGAGACTGTGTGAGAGTGAGACTGTGTGAGAGTGAGAGAGTGAGACTGTGTGAGAGTGAGAGAGAGAGACTGTGTGAGAGTGAGAGAGAGAGACTGTGAGACTGTGTGAGTGTGAGACTGTGTGAGTGTGAGACTGTGAGTAAGATTGTGTGTGAGACTGTGTGTGAGACTGAGAGTGAGAGAGTGTGAGAGAGAGTGTGAGACTGTGTGTGAGACTGTGTGGCTGAGAGTGTGAGAGAGACTGTGAGACTGTGTGTGAGACTGTGTGTGAGAGAGAGAGAGACTGTGAGAGTGAGACTGTGTGAGAGTGTGTGAGAGTGAGACTGAGAGAGTGTGAGACTGTGTGTGAGAGTGTGAGACTGTGTATGAGACTGTGAGAGAGTGTGAGAGTGAGAGACTGTGAGAGTGAGAGAGTGTGAGACTGTGTGTGTGAGAGAGTGTGAGAGACTGTGTCAGTGTGAGGGACTGTGTGAGACTGTGCGAGACTGTGAGTCTGTGCAGGACTGTGCGAGACTGTGACTGCGAGACTGTGACTGTGAGACTGTGACTGTGAGACTGTGACTGTGAGACTGTGACTGTGAGACTGTGACTGTGAGACTGTGACTGTGACTGTGAGACTGTGACTGTGAGACTGTGTGAGAGACTGTGTGAGAGACTGTGTGAGAGACTGTGTGAGAGCGTGAGGGACTGTGTGAGACTGCGAGAGAGACTGTGTGAGACTGCGAGAGAGACTGTGTGAGACTGCGAGAGAGACTGTGTGAGACTGCGAGAGAGACTGCGAGAGAGACTGTGAGAGTGTGAGACTGCGAGAGAGACTGTGTGAGACTGCGAGAGAGACTGTGAGAGTGTGAGACTGAGAGTGTGAGACTGTGAGTGAGGTTGTGTGTGAGACTATGTGTGAGACTGAGAGTGAGAGAGTGTGAGACTGTGAGAGAGTGTGAGACTGAGAGAGTGTGAGACTGTGTGACTGAGAGTGTGAGAGAGACTGTGAGACTGTGTGTGAGACTGTGTGTGAGAGAGAGAGACTGTGAGAGTGAGACTGGGTGAGAGTGTGAGACTGTGTGAGAGTGAGACTGAGAGAGTGTGAGACTGTGTGTGAGAGTGTGAGACTGTGTATGAGACTGTGAGAGAGTGTGAGAGTGAGAGACTGTGAGACTGTGTGAGACTGTGTGTGAGTGTGAGACTGTGTGTGTGAGACTGTGTGTGTGAGAGAGTGTGAGAGTGTGAGAGAGTGTGAGATACTGTGTCAGTGTGAGGGACTGTGAGACTGAGAGAGACTGTGAGAGTGTGAGACTGTGACTGTGAGACTGTGACTGTGAGACTGTGACTGTGTGAGAGACTGTGTGAGAGACTGTGTGAGACTGAGACAGTGTGTGAGAGAGTGTGAGAGAGTGTGAGAGAGAGTGAGAGTGTAAGAGACTGTGAGAGTGTAAGAGACTGTGAGAGTGTAAGAGACTGTGAGAGTGTAAGAGAGTGTGAGGGACTGTGAGAACGTGAGGGACTGTGTGAGACTGCGAAAGAGACTGTGTGAGACTGCGAGAGAGACTGTGAGAGTGTGAGATAGTGTGAGAGTGTGTGAGACTGTGAGAGTCTGTCAGACTGCGAGAGAGACTGTGTGAGACTGCGAGAGAGACTGTGAGAGACTGTGAGTGTGTGAGACTGTGTGAGACTGAGACTGTGTGAGACTGAGACTGTGTGAGACTGAGACTGTGTGAGACTGCGAGAGAGACTGTGTGAGACTGCGAGAGTGTGAGACTGCGAGAGTGTGAGACTGCGAGAGTGTGAGACTGCGAGAGTGTGAGACTGCGAGAGTGTGAGACTGTGTGAGACTGTGACTGTGTGAGAGACTGTGTGAGACTGTGAGACGGTGTGTGAGAGTGTGAGGGACTGTGAGAGTGTGAGAGACTGTGTGAGACTGCGAGAGAGACTGTGTGAGACTGTGTGTGAGAGTGTGAGAGAGACTGTGAGACTGTGTGTGAGAGTGTGAGAGAGACTGTGAGACTGTGTGAGAGTGTGAGACTGTGTGAGAGTGAGACTGTGTGAGAGTGAGACTGTGTGAGAGAGAGTGTGAGACTGTGTGTGAGTGTGTGAGACTGTGTATGAGACTGTGAGAGAGTGTGAGAGTGAGAGACTGTGAGAGTGAGAGAGTGTGAGACTGTGTGTGTGTGAGAGACTGTGAGAGACTGTGAGAGTGTGAGACTGTGACTGTGAGACTGTGACTGTGAGACTGTGACTGTGAGACTGTGACTGTGAGACTGTGACTGTGAGACTGTGACTGTGTGAGAGACTGTGTGAGAGACTGTGTGAGAGACTGTGTGAGACTGTGAGACAGTGTGTGAGAGAGTGTGAGAGACTGTGAGAGTGAGAGACTGTGAGAGTGTAAGAGACTGTGAGAGTGTGAGGGACTGTGAGAACGTGAGGGACTGTGTGAGACTGCGAGAGAGACTGTGTGAGACTGCGAGAGAGACTGTGTGAGACTGCGAGAGAGACTGTGAGAGTGTGAGATTGTGTGAAAGTGTGAGACTGTGAGAGTGTGTGAGACTGTGAGAGAGACTGTGTGAGACTGCGAGAGAGACTGTGAGAGACTGAGAGTGCGTGAGACTGTGAGAGTGTGAGGGACTGTGTGAGACTGCGAGAGAGACTGTGTGAGACTGTGAGTGTGTGAGACTGTGAGTGTGTGAGACTGTGAGTGTGTGAGACTGTGAGTGTGTGAGACTGTGAGTGTGTGAGACTGCGAGAGAGACTGTGTGAGACTGCGAGAGAGACTGCAAGAGTGTGAGACTGCGAGAGTGTGAGACTGAGAGTGTGATACTGTGTGAGACTGTGACTGTGTGAGAGACTGTGTGAGAGACTGTGTGAGACGGTGTGTGAGAGAGTGTGAGAGACTGTGTGAGACTGCGAGAGAGACTGTGTGAGAGTGTGAGACTGAGAGTGTGAGACTGTGTGAAACTGTGTGAAAGTGTGAGACTGTGAGAGTGTGAGAGACTATGAGACTGCGAGAGAGACTGTGAGAGTGTGAGACTGAGAGTGTGAGAGTGTGAGACTGAGAGTGTGAGACTGAGAGTGTGAGACTGAGAGTGTGAGACTGAGAGTGTGAGACTGAGAGTGTGTGTGAGACTGAGAGAGTGTGTGAGACTGTGAGACTGTGTGAGACTGCGAGAGAGACTGTGAGACTGTGACTGTGAGACTGTGACTGTGAGACTGTGACTGTGACTGTGTGAGAGACTGTGTGAGACTGAGACAGTGTGTGAGAGAGTGAGAGACTGTGAGAGAGTGAGAGACTGTGAGAGTGTAAGAGACTGTGAGAGTGTGAGGGACTGTGAGAACGTGAGGGACTGTGTGAGACTGCGAAAGAGACTGTGTGAGACTGCGAGAGAGACTGTGAGAGACTGTGAGAGTGTGAGATAGTGTGAGACTGTGTGAGACTGTGTGAGACTGTGAGAGTGTGAGAGACTGTCAGACTGCGAGAGAGACTGTGTGAGACTGCGAGAGAGACTGTGAGAGACTGTGAGTGTGTGAGACTGTGAGTGTGTGAGACTGTGTGAGACTGAGACTGTGTGAGACTGAGACTGTGTGAGACTGAGACTGTGTGAGACTGAGACTGTGTGAGACTGTGTGAGACTGAGACTGTGTGAGACTGCGAGAGAGACTGTGTGAGACTGCGAGAGAGACTGCGAGAGTGTGAGACTGCGAGAGTGTGAGACTGCGAGAGTGTGAGACTGCGACTGTGAGACTGCGACTGTGAGACTGCGACTGTGAGACTGCGACTGTGAGACTGCGACTGTGAGACTGTGACTGTGTGAGAGACTGTGTGAGACTGTGAGACGGTGTGTGAGAGTGTGAGAGAGACTGTGAGACTGTGTGAGAGTGTGAGACTGTGTGTGAGAGAGAGTGTGAGACTGTGTGTGAGAGTGTGAGACTGTGTATGAGACTGTGAGAGAGTGTGAGAGTGTGAGAGTGAGAGAGTGTGAGACTGTGTGTGTGAGAGAGTGTGAGACTGTGTGTGAGAGAGTGTGAGACTGTGTGTGAGAGAGTGTGAGAGAGTGTGAGAGAGTGTGAGAGACTGTGAGAGACTGTGAGAGTGTGAGATTGAGAGTGTGTGAGACTGAGACTGTGTGAGACTGCGAGAGAGACTGTGTGAGACTGCGAGAGAGACTGTGTGAGACTGCGAGAGAGACTGTGTGAGACTGCGAGAGTGTGATACTGTGTGAAAGTGTGAGACTGTGTGAAAGTGTGAGACTGTGTGAAAGTGTGAGACTGTGAGAGACTGTGAGAGTGTGAGAGACTGTGTGAGACTGTGAGAGTGTAAGAGACTGTGAGAGTGTAAGAGACTGTGAGAGTGTAAGAGACTGTGTGAGACTGCGAGAGTGTAAGACTGTGGGAGACTGCGAGAGTGTGAGACTGTGTGAGACTGTGAGAGTGTGAGACTGTGTGAAAGTGTGAGACTGTGAGAGTGTGAGAGACTGTGAGTGTAAGAGACTGTGAGAGAGTGAGGGACTGAGTGAGACTGCGAAAGAGACTGTGTGAGACTGCGAAAGAGACTGTGTGAGAGTGTGAGACTGTGAGAGTGTGAGAGTGTGAGACTGTGAGAGTGTGAGACTGAGAGAAAGTGTGAGACTGTGAGAGTGTGAGACTGAGAGAAAGTGTGAGACTGAGAGAGAGTGTGAGACTGTGAGACTGAGACTATGTGAGACTGAGAGTGTGTGCGACAGTGAGACTGCGACAGTGAGACTGCGACAGTGAGACTGCGACAGTGAGACTGCGACAGTGAGATTGTGAGACTGCGACTGTGAGACACTGTGTGAGACACTGTGTGAGACACTGTGTGAGACACTGTGTGAGACAGTGTGTGTGAGACTGTGAGACTGAGACTGTGTGAGACTGAGAGTGTGTGCGACAGTGAGACTGTGACTGTGAGATTGTGAGACTTTGACTGTGAGACTGCGACTGTGTGAGACTGCGACTGTGTGAGACTGCGACTGTGTGAGAGACAATGTGTGCTTTGCAATGCGTTGCTTACCCCTCTGGCACTCAAAGGGTTAAGTTGAGCTAACATGATTTAAATCACTCCCCCATTGCATCACCCAATAGGAGCAGTAACTCCTCTTTACTTAAGCTGAGGTAACATAGCAATATAACACACGGTGGCTCTTCAGTTGAGGCAACATAGCAATATGCTGAGGGAACAAATAGAAAGTGGTGTTTGAGGCTTGCCCTCTGTAACAACATACAGCAAAGCATCTCCCTTTAAGGAGAGAGGGCAGGAAGTGGAGGAATGACAGTTGAAAACAGACAGTTAGTGAGGTTGACTGAAGAGATTAAAAGAGTTAAATAAAAGAGTTGCTATTAAGTTTATCCCTGAATGTTTATATTTTATGGAAACATTGCATCCTCCTGCTGAAACAGAGTGTATGGAGGGTTACAATTATCTGTGGGAGGTGAAAGTGTGTTTGTGGGGTCATGGTCCTGAGTGAGAGTGTGTGTGGACCAGGAGAAGTTATTGATATCCCCTACTTCAGGAGTGAGTGGCAGCTATATTTTTTTTTTCCCTCAGTTGGATAGTGGTGGGCAGGCTGGAGGGGGCGGGCCAACTCCCTGTATGATAAACATGCCCCCATTGAATCACCCAATGGGAGCAATAATGTTTCCATTGAATCGCCCAATGGGAGTTGTGGCTCCTGATGAGACACAAATTATGCAATGAGGCATTCTGTGAAATATGTGTGTGTTTTCTGAGGAGACATACATTATGTTCTATTTGTGAGGAACCATAAATTATGCAATGAGGCTTATTCTTTTATATATACATAGAAGACTAGCAATGTGGGACGGCACTGCCCGTCAGGATATATAGGGAATTAATGCACACATGGATGCAGGACAAACACACGCAGATGCACACTCATGCACTGAGATGCATAAAGAGCGACACAGTCATACACACATACATGCAATGCACAACATACAGACACATAGAGTGTGATACAGACATGCAACACACACACACACACACACACACACACACACACACAGAAGTGAGTCATAAGGGGGTGACTTATGTATCATTGTAATGAGTTTGTATTTGTACTTATGCCTCCACTGTGGCATTCATTCATATAGTTGAAATGCATCTGGTAATTGCACATACTATGGTGGAAGGTGGATCGTGCTGGCTTCCGGAGTGTGAGTGAGTGTGTGTGAGTGAGTGGCATTCATTCACGTAGTTGAAATGTATGTGGTAATTGCACATACTATGGTAGAAGGTGGATCGCAGTGGCGTAACAATAGGGGTCGCAGCGGTCGCACCTGCGACCGGGCCCGTCTGCGACCCCCTCGCCCGCAGCAGTCACTTACTGGAGCTCCCGTTCGGCGCGCCGCTGTAGTAATACAGAGCGCTGGGAGATGACATCATCTCCCAGCCTCTGCATTACTACAGCGGCGCGCGGGAGCTCTGGTTGCAGGGATCTGTGCCGAAGGAGGCACAGATCTATGAAGACTCTCCGCTAGACCACCAGGGACTGGAGGTAGGAGAAATGTGGAGATGGAAGGGGGCATTGTGGAGATTGAAGGGGGACATTGTGGAGATGAAAGGGGGCATTGTGGAGATGAAAGGGGGCATTGTGGAGATGAGATGAAGGGGGCATTGTGGAAGGGGCAATGTGGATGAGGGGGCCAATGTGGGCGGGGGGGGCCCCATGGCAATTCTTGCACCAGGGCCCGGTGGCTTCTAGTTACGCCTCTGGTAGATCGTGCTGGCTCCCGGGGTGTGAGTGTGAGTGAGACTATGGTGGAAGGTGAATTGTGCTGGCTCCCGAGGTGTGAGTGAGTGATTGCATGTGAGTGATTGTGTGATTGTGTTAGTGAGTGTGTGTGTGATTGAGTGAGAGAGTGTCAGTGAGAGGGTGTATGAGAGTGCGTGAGTGATAGTGTGTGAGAGAGTGTGTGTGTGATTGAGTGTGTGTGTGTGAGTGAGAGAGTGTGTAAATTATTGTGAGTGTGTATGATTGAGTGTGAGTGTGTGTTTTTTTTGTCTGTGGTGTAGGAGCAAGTGGCAGCCATTTTGTTTTTTCAGTCACTTGGATAGTGGTGGGCGGGCTGGATAGTGGGGGCAGGCCAACTCTCTGATTTAAATCACTCCCCCATTGAATCACCCAATGGGAGAGGTAACTCCTCCTTACTTAATCCTTTGAGTGCCAGAGGTGTACACAATGCATGGCTTTGCAATGTGTTGCGTACCCCTCTGGCACTCAAAGGGTTAAGTTGAGGTAACATAGCAATATACCACACGGTGGCTCTATAGGTTGAGGCAGCGTAGCAATATGCTGAGGGAACAAATAGAAAGTGGTGTTTGAGGCTTGCCCTCTGTAACATACAGCAAAGCATCTCTCTCCCTTTAAGGAGAAAGGGCAGGAAGCAGGAAGTGGAGGAGTGACAGTTGAAAACAGACAGTGAGGTTGACTGAAGAGGTGAAAAGAGTTAAATAAAAGAGTTGCTATTAAGTTTATCCCTGAGTGTTTGTATTTTATGGAAACATTACACCCTCGTACTGAAACCGAGTGTATGGAGGGTTACAATTATCTGTGGGAGGTGAAACTGTGTTTGTGGGGTCATGATCCTGAGGGAGAGTGTGTGTGTGTGGACCAGGAGAAGTTATTGATATCCCCTACCTCAGGAACGAGTGGCAGCTATATATTTTTTTGTTAGTTGGATAGTGGTGGGTGGGCTGGAGGGGGGGGTCGGCCAACTCCCTGTATGATAAACATGCCCCCATTGAATCATCCAATGGGAGCAGTAAAGTCCCCATTGAATCACCCAATAGGAGTTGTGTCACATAATGAGACATAAATTATGTTATGAGTCATTCTGTTCAATGTGTGTTTGTTTTCTGAGGAGACATAAATTATGTTCTGTGTGTGAGGTACCATAAATTATGCTATTAGGCTTATTCTTATTGCGTTATCTATAAATAATTCATTCATTGGAAATGTTTCCAAAGTGTGCCTGGTTTGCAATGAATGAATTCTTTATAGATAATGCAGCAGAGCCGAGATTGTGGAGCCTCCTCAAGTCGTACGACTTGATTCTCCTGCTGTCAGCTTTACAGCTGACATCAGGAGAAGGGGAGGGAGGGGGGAACTTTGAATCCATATATCTCTCAAACCATAGCGGTTTGAGAGATAGGGTTTGCACTATTCTGCTTATTTTCTAAGGCTCTATAAAACTATAAAAAGTTTTTATGGGACATTACTATCCCTTTAATTATCTGTAAAACAAACTAAACTTGTCTTAGGGTGACAGGCTCCCTTTAACTTATATAGTTCGATTTTATTATTTCATTTTATTTGCCAGTTAAACACATCTTACTGTATAGTTTAATCACTGTTATGTGAAGTAGCCCTCTATGGCTTGCAGAACACCTTTCTGTTCCGACTCTATCAGACCATATCCTCACCACTGTCTCCTATTTCATGGTCTAGGAGCAAATTGAAATAATACAAACACGCCAGTGTAGGGAAAGAAGTGAAGCAAATAATTCCCTTGCTGCTAGAAAAGACAGGTATTCAAGCGCTATCTGAAGATCTGTTTTTGTTTGGAGGTGTGGGTGTTAAGAATTAATGTAGCCCCACATTACACGGATGTTTTGTTTTATTGGATCACCCCTTAACCCTTTCAGTGCCAGAGTGGTATCCAATGCATTGCAAAGCAATTTGTTGGATACCCCTCTGGCACTCAGACTTTAACCACATGGACTTCAATGCATTGCTTGAATTGGTTAAAGGAGAAGTAACACCTCCTAATTATACCCCCCAAAAAAACACACATAAACGTAACAATTTATGGCCAGAAAATCTCAATGTCCCCTATGAATATTGTCCTTGTACCTTTATTCAAGGGATAACCTTCCCAATAAGTCCTGGTTGCCATGTGCATGGAGGCGGACATGACAGTTTCTGGCAGTTTTCTTTTCAAACTGAGGTGGGCAGAGAACATAAGCCTACTCATCTCTTTTAGGAGAAGTAGGGGGTGTTCAATGACTTGTGAAGCAAAGTGTTACACATACCTGTGGTCCTTAACCCTCTGAATGCTAATGGGATACGCAACCCATTGCTTTACAACCCTCTGTCACTCAAAAGGGTTAAATGGTTGATTACCATATGCATGTTGGTGCCTGTGGTCCTGTTAGCAACTGTCATGTCCACTTGCATTGACTCAGCATCCAGGACTGACTGATGATGGTCTCAAAGTTGCAAGGGCAAGATTTAAAAGGATTTTTTCCAACAAGTTAAATGGGGAAAGGTTATTATTAGGAGGAGATACTTTTCATTTAAATGGTACAAGAAAGCTGAACTGTGTGTGAGAGATTAAAATCTCTTACTTATTAAACTTTGTTTTATAAAGTTCATAGTAAACTTCCTTTTTGGTTCTTATACATGGTACGTTGTAAGCTTCCAAATATAAACAAACAAAAGCAGACATGAGTCAACAGAGTTTTCCCCAGACACACTGGCATCACACACACAATCATATATTCATATTAGTTAGTAGTGCGGAACGTGTGAGTTCAACAACAGTAACAACTCTCTGCTAGTCCTACACCTGCCTAACACCGATTTATTAAGCTATGTATGTGGACAGTACTTCCCTAAATGGAGCTTGCTCCAAGAAGAAAGCAGTGGGGCAGTGTATGCATGTTTAAAGGGTGTTCATTTTCTGTATGCTGTGTTTAATGTCAGGTCTTAAACAGAAGGAGGACGAAACTATGTAATTGTATGCCATTGTTTTTAAATATTTTTTTTTTTAAAAAAGGTGATGCGTCTGAGTAGTGACTAGCTGAAGAAGGCCATTATGAAATTTGTTAATCATCAGAAGCCTTTCACATTTTGTATGTATATTTTGAAAACTCTTAGGGGGTATCCCAAAGAGTGATGGGTAATCCAGAAGTGGACCTCTTGCTCTCAGTGCCTAAAGAATACCACGGCACCTCACATACAAGACCGAAATGTATGTCTGGGGTTAGCTATTGGTCCCGTGCAGACAGATTTGCCCATCATTTTGGAACTGGATTGCCAGTGGCGTAACAATAGGGGTCACAGGGGTTGCACCTGAGGCCGGGCCCATCACTCCAGGGGCCTGGCCGCCCCCTGCGACCCCCTCCCCCTCCTGGCGCCTGCAACATGTGTGCCAGCTGAGCTCCCTTGTCGGCTGTTTCGTAATGCAGATTGCTGGGAGATGACATCATCTCCCAGCGCGCTGCATTACTGAAGAGAAGACCTCGCGGGAGCTACAGCAGTATGGAGGTCTGGGCGGAAGGGGAAAAGACCTCTCCTGCCATGCTGCTGGACCACCAGGGAGGTAAGAAACGGGGAATGTGTAGCTATTGGGGGTGATGTGGCGATATTATGGGCATAAGGGGGCAATGTGGAGATATTGGAGACGATGTGAAGATGGCCAGTGGGAGGGGGCATGGCAACTTCTGCACCAGGGCCCGGCGGCTTCTAGTTACGCCTCTGTGGACTGCCCTTTTGGGCAGGATTAGTATAATATGAATGTTGAAATTTCTCATCTGTAATGGCACTAGAGAGCTAAAACGTGATGCTTCTGAGAGGTAACTAGCCGAAGAACAATCCTTTGTGCTGTTTGTTTATCCTCAGAAGCCTCTCTCATTTTGTACGTATGCCTGTGTGTTGTCATGATAGCTAATTAGATTGTAAGGTCCATAGGGCAGGGTCCATTTCCTAATGCATGATTCCCTTTGCTGCACTTTCCCCCCACTAATAACACAATGATCACACTTTAGCATGATGCTCTTAACCCAGTCCTGTGTTTTTGTATTGTACCATTATTATTTTTGTAAAGCTCTGTGTACATGTATGGTGCTATATAAATAAAGATACATATGTACATGTTTGATTTTGAAGTTATGGGTTATTCTCTTGTTGTTCCATCCAACCGCTTTTCATCTTCAGTTTCTTCACTGACTGTGGGACATTAGCTTACAGGATATGTTGATAGTAGAATTAATTATTCCTTTATCTGCACACTATTCCCTATGCCCCTGGCTGCCACACAACCCAGAAGCATAAAAGATTATCCTTCATGCCTAACAGTTGGCAAGGAATTCTTATCTTCAAATGTTTATCCATCTTTTTCCAAATTAACCTATGGTGATTGTAGCAAAGAGTTAAATTTTAACTTCATCAGGCCACAGTACTTGGTTCCAAAATGCCTCTAGCTTATCTAAGTTTTGTGTTACATAAGTCAGACGATGACATTCATCATGAGATCTCAGGTAATGTTTCCTTTCAATGACTCTTCCATGTAGATCATGTTTGGCAAGCAACACTGCACAGCACTGCACAGTGAACTGATGCATCACTACCCCCATGCCAGCAAAACTTTCCCGGATATGAGGGTTTTGCTTTCCATTCCTGACCAGTCTACAAACAGTTATATCTAAGATTGTTCTTGGTTTGCCAGATCTTTACTTTAACAGTTACCCTTAACCTACAGGGGTTATGCACTAAGATGTGATAAAGAGGTGATAAAGAATAGGTAACTTGTCCAGTGATATCACTTCTCCAGTTCTTATGCTATTTCATGGCGCCTATGCACTAAGATCTCTCCCACTTGAATATTCTTAGTGCATAGGCTCTCTAGAATAATGTAGGAACTTGAGAGGTGATATCACTGGAGAAGATTTTTCCTTTTTATCACACATTTCTTAATGACATTTCAGATACTGGAAATTACAATCAGGAAGCATATAGATATATTTTCATAGCCGCCTTCTGCATCATGAAAGTCAATTATCTTTATTTTCTGGCCCTCAGTCAGCTGATTAGAGGAGTGCAAGCACAACACCCTAAGATAATGGTTCTCAACCAGGGTGCCGTGGCACTTTGGTGTGCCACGGACATCAGCTTAGGGTGCTCCATGTTTTTTTATGAAGATTTTCACAGAAATGTGTATTTTGAGTTTTAAATGTTTATTTGTGAAAATTGTTCTGCACAATATGTTTATTATTGTTAGCATGTTTGTGAGACCTAATAATAGCTGTATATTTATGTATTGCATCCTTCATTATGTCCTTGATAAATGATATTACATGTGCTAGGGGTGCCCCGAAAGTTCTAGATTGCATGTTATGGGTGCCTTGAGCAAAAAACGATTGAGAACCACTGCCCAAAGAGGTTCGAAAAGTCAAGGTATTTATTAAACTCTGGAATTGTCATCACCTAACAAAAAATAACAATAGTGGATCAACTGGAAGGGTGCTCAAACTTTTGCACATGCCACATGTTTGTCAGTCTGTTAAATTCAGCAAGTAAATAGTAACTGTGCCTTACAGCTTGCAGAAATACAGCAATGTGCAAAAGTGTTAGGCAGGTGTGAAAAATGCTGTAAAGTAAGAAGGGTGGTCACAACAAATATTGATTTGATTTAGATGTTTCTTCTGTTCACTAAACATTTTGTTAATTGATAAAAAAAATAAACTATTAACGCCTATTTTTGAAAGCATTCTTACTTTACAGCATTTTTTTCACATCTGCCTAACACTTTTGCACATTACTGTATGTTTAAGTTTGTTTGCTGCCGAGGTTGTTAACTTCTTTTCAAGGAGTGCTCAAACCTTTGCATACAAGTGTATATATGTATGTATTTATATGTGTTTGCACATGTGTGTGCAATTGTGTGTGTGCAGCATGTGCGTGGGCTGGTATCATGTGGAAGATGGAAATTATCTCCTCTTCCCACTTTATCAGAGAACAGAGAGCCAATGGAGAGGCTGCATACAGCACCACTGCCACATTTTGTTCACTGCTGATTTACCATCTAGATATGACATTTCTGGGCCCCCACAACAAACAGAATAGATAACTGCACTGCCCTGTGTAACTGTGAGGATATTCTGGAACTCACTGAACTGAAACTACATCAGCAGGGAGTAGCTGCACTTTCTAAGCTGGAAAAAGAGTCCCAGTGCTCAGATACCAAACACTAAAACCTGAAGTCTCTGGACACATATTGAGAATTCCCGTGTAAGCACATACAGCCCTGCCACCAGAACTATGCACAAAACTGGGAACCTTTCTGTCTTTAGCCTCTCCAAAGATATAAGTAGTGCTAGGGGTAGGAGTGTCCAAATCACTAGACTGGTGTCATAATATGGGTAGGGACTGATATGCTTTTGAGTGATGACTAGCTGAGGAACAGGCCAGAAGCCTCTCACATTTTGTATGTATATTTTGAAAACTCTTAGGGAGTCTCCCTAAGTGTGAAGGGTAATCCAGATGTGGACCTCTTGCTCTCAGTGTCTAGGGAATACAGCTGTACCTCACTGGCGAATCAACCTCTGTTCTCGAAGATCTGAGAATTAATTTAGAAAACTGGAGTCTCTAGAACACATCTGGGAAATTCCCATGGCATGCCTATCCTCTACATCCTGACACAGAAAATACATCTAGAGCCTTTTCCACAAATGAGAAAAAGTGCATTTCTGGAGCAAACCAACTGCACTATAGGGCAGAAACAACTTGAATGGTAGCAAGGTCACAACTGAAATGCAGGGATCACCTTATAAAAGCCCTCTTTAACTCAGTTGGAATTTTTATTTTTCCCCTATGATGTATTTGGTTTGCCCCAACATTGTGTGTATTCTGTGTGTATAAGGCCTGTGGCTCATAAAGAATAAAAAAACTATTACCTCCTAGGGTGCTTCCAAATGTTTTAAGACTTCTTTGGCACCCAATGAGTTCAATAAGCTGGTCAGCAGTGGAGTATATAACTGGAAACCAAGGGAATCCGCAGCATTGGGATAGCACAGACCACAAAATAGCACAGTGAGCAAGTTCACCACAATGCTTTGACTTCTTGAAGGCTGCCTACTCCATTTGAAGGAAAACCACCGATAGGAAACTACTTTCTCCTAAACAGTGATGAGGAAAACTTTTCATAAGTTTGTAATTCACACGAATCATGGTGTTTCGCAAGGCACAAACATATCTTGAGAAACGTCCGTTTCATTCCTTTGTTTTTTTGCCATTTGCCAATCAGATTGCAGGCAAAGAGATCACGTGATATCTGGAAAAAAATTAAAAGGTTTAATTACCTTCAATAAAGAAGGTTCCAATCAAGGTCACTCAGAGGTCTTTTGGTAGGTTTGCAAGCTACAAAACTGCTAGAAACCTCCTCTCCCCTCTATCAATCTCCCCTTATTTGTCTCTCCCATTCTCCCTCATTCTGTGTTTGACATTCTCACTATCCATCTCTGCTCTGTAACTCCCCATTATCTCTCCCCCCCATATCTCCAATTTTACTGCATTCATGTTGCCTTTCTTTTTTGCACACCCACCCACTCTACTATGTTCTGCAGCTCCCCCAACCCATTCTCTTTATGTGTGCTTCCTGCACACCTCTTTTCCCTCCCTACCACTGTTCATCTGTGATTCTGAATTGATTCAGATGGATATGAAATTGTCTCTGTGTCCTCTGAATCAATCAGTGAAACAACCTGTGGATATTTTGCTCATACCAAGTGTTACGTGTCAGTGAATGCTGGAGGTAATGCAGGGATAACATAGGAAGTCCTGCATTACATGCCTCAATTTGAACAATCAATACATCTAAATACTTAAAAGATAGTTTTCTAAAGAGAAAATAACAAGCACAACACATAGATTATTTTGAAACTTTTTATAAAATCACCAAAGTATCCTTTTAGCACCTTGGATGCAATGTGTTGGAGCTCTCTCTAGGAACTTAGAGGGCTTAAACAACAGAGTGAGTGTGCATTGGACCCAGCCGGGCATTCAGTTGTTTTAAGATATACAAACACACAATCCAGGTATACAGTACTAGGGAAACTGAGCAGGGTGTGAGAGTAGTAACTTCCTGGTGCAGGAAATGAAAGCTTTAAGTCTGAATCCCAAGGGGAGTCACATAACAACACCTTTATCATTACACCACATGTGGTAGCTCTATATCAGTAGTAAAGATGTGAAAAGAAACATTCTACCTATTTACAATAAGTGTGCTGACATTTCTAATTATGATGGATATCTGTGTACAATTACTGGCTCCTACAACCTTTTCTTTCCCCCAGGCTAAATAGCATTTTAATGAGCAGGCCTATGAAGTTAGAACAAAAATATAATTTCCCTTCATATGTGCTGTCAGTGTAACCATAGTTTCATCCAATCCAGTGTAATCAATCTATACTCTTGATTTATGAGGAAGGGCTAAACAAAACATATACTTACATGATAGATATATAGATACAGAGATGTATAAAATGTATTCCTTGTTAGAACATAAAGTGCACCTGTTACAATAAGATCAGTTTAGTTTGTCTCACAATCTCTTACGCTGTAAAGTAAATAGTTTGAGAAATTAACCTTTATATTTTGTCCACACAATCTCACACTTTATGCTAATTCTGTACACAGAATGTTAGTTCTGTTTGAAGGCAAACTTATCACTTGACGTGCTATTAGAAATGCTCTAGTGTGTGCTCATATTGGCCTATTTTGAGTCATAGTACAGTATGTGTGGTAATACTGGCCCAGTGCACAAATGAATTAGCATAAGGTGCCACATTGTGCCATCTACAAATAAGGGGTAATTTCTCAAAAACTGTTTTCCCAAACAATGGATAGTACAACATATAAGCAGTTCCCACATCTCGTTAATATGAACTAAACGAATCTTAAGGTGACAGGTCCACTTTAAATGGGAAATGTCATTTTATAACAAATTAAATCAGTGGCAGTCAATCTTTGGACCACCAGCTGTTTGGGACTACAAGTCTCATCATCCCAAACCAGCTTTTGCCTGGAGGTCCACCAACTGACTACCCCTGACTTAGAAGATTTTGAAACAGTTGTCCAAATTGCCTACATGTTTTCTTAGTCAGTATTGTTCCAGGTCTTTAATTTTATTTACTCTGCTGTGGGATGTGTTTTGAATGACATGCCATTCAGAAAATACCTACACTATGCACAGCTCACATTTCCACTATCACTTTAATAAAAGAGGATTTTAGTTTTACCTGTTAAATCCTTTTCTCTTAGTCCATATAGATTACTGGTAACTTTGGGTAGGCGACCGCCCCTTTAAGTAGGCAGGAACAATTCTTGAAGAGAATGCTAGGTGGAGCCTACCTCCTCTCCTTAGCTGCATCTAGCCACTTCCTCTCCAGAAAGATTTGAGACACTAACTAGTGAGTAGGTAGTAAGAAGGGAAAAGAAGACTCCTGTGAGCATGAACCCAAAAGGACTCCCACGTTCGGTCACAGGAAAGCCAAGCATAGTCCCTTGACAGGGTGGGAGACCAGTAACCTGTATGGACTAAGAGAAAAGGATTTAACAGGTAAGACAAAAATCCTCTTTTCTCTGTCGTCCAATATAGGTTAGTGGTAACTTTGTGATGTCCAACCATTAAGTTTCCCAGAGGTAGGAAGTAAGGCAAGGACCAGGCGCATACCCCCAAAGTCACAAGAGCCTATATGAACCATCAGATCATAGACAGCCCAACAATAACAATGAAGTGTCAACAGGCACAAAACCGGTGCATAACCACACCAGGAACGTAGCACAGCACACAAAACTCGAGCCAACTGGGCTCAAAAGTGAAGGAGCACTGAAGAGGCGAAAGGAGAACCTAGACAAGGCAAAACCGCCTCTAGGATCTTCTGTCCCAAGCTGGCATTGGCCGACGCCAGCACAGCAACGCAGTAGTGCTTAGAAAAAGTGCACACAGACGACCAAGTGGCAGCCATGCACAACTGATCAGCTGAGACTTGATTATTGTAAGCCCAAGATGCCCCAATGGATCTAGTGGAATGAGCTGAAACCCTAAATGGAACAGGCTTCTTCCACAATTTGTAAGCCTTATGAATAGTAGACTTATTTCAAGACACTATGGTCACCTTGGATGCCGGTCTTCCTGCCCTGGGACCCTCAGGAATGATGAACAAGGTGTCAGACTGTCTAATAGACTCAGTGTGGTGCACATAGACATTGCACCATATCCAACAAGTGAAGATCCCTTTCCTTGTCAGATATAGGGTCTGGATAGAAAGAGGGCACCACAATTTCTTGATTAATGTGGAATTTCAATACCACCTTTGGGAGAAACTTCTGAGAAGTGAGAAGAACCGCCTTGTCCTTGTGAAACAACAAAAAGGGTGGTTTACAAGACAGGGCATGCAACCCCGCGACACAGCAAACAGACACAATCGCCAGGAGAAAGGACATTTTTCAAGTCAGTATGCGCAGAGGAATAGTAGCCAAGGACTCAAATGGAGGGTGCTGAAGGACTCCCAAAACCAAGTTAAGATCCCACTGATGAGTAGGGTTTTTAAAGGCAGGACGAATATGAGCAACGCCCTGAAAGAAAACCTTGACATCTGGAAGGATAGCGATGCGTCTCTGAAAGAAGACAGAGAGTGCAGAAGTCTGAACCTTAAGGAAACTCAAACTGAGGCCCTTATCCACTTCATCCTGCAGGAAGGACAGGACCGTAGGAAGATCAAAGTCCTGGGAAAGATTCTTATCAACACACCAAGAGAGAAAAGTGGACCAGACTCTATGGTAAGCCTTAGAGGAAACAGGCTTGCGGGCACTAAGCATAGTGGCCACCACGCCAAAAGAGAAAGCCTTCTTCAGTATTGAGGATTCAATTTCCATGCCATCAAACCCAGACAGTCCACATCCTCCTTCCATAGGTACCACTGCAGAAGGAGATCCAGACAGCAGGGAGGCCGAAAGGGCTTCGCCGCTGAGCGATTCAAGAGCTCCTGAAACCAAGCTTGACGAGGCCAGTATGGTGCAATTAGAAAAACTGGAGAGCCCTCCAAAAGCAGTTTCTGCAACACCTTGTGTAGCAGGGGAATGGAAGGAAAAATGTACGCCATTCGGAAGTACCGTGGCATTGATGTGGCATCCACTGCCAGAGCTAGAGGATCCCTCCAGAGAGAGCAGAACAACGGAACCTTCCGATTGTGCCTTGTCGCCATCAGATCGATGCACGGAAGTTCCCACTTCTGAACAATGAGGTTGAACACTTCTTGATTCAGTTACCACTCTCCGCTGTCCATTGTGTGTCGACTTAGGAAGTCTGCCAGCATGTTGTCTACGCCGGGAATATGAACTGTGGGTATGGCAGGAACATGCTCCTCTGCCTTTTAATATAGCTTTGACCTCTAGCCAAGCACTAAGACTTCTTGTACCTCCTTGCATGTTGATGTAAGCTATGGTTGTAGCGTTGTCGGACTGGACTCTGACTGGGCATCCCTCCAGATGACATGTCCAGTGGCAAAGCTCCAACACATTGATGGGAAGGAGAAATTCCTCAGGAGACCACCGACCCTGGGCATTGCTGTGACCCAGGACTGCTCTCCAGCTGAAGAGGCTGGCATCCATCATCACGGTAGTTCAGAAGGATATCAGGTAGGGATAGCCCTTCAGCAGATTGGAGAGGTTGAGCCACCATGACAGGCTCAGCTCCATGTGAAGGGGAAGAGACGCCGACATCTTCAACAGATCCTGGTGACCCCTGCACACATGGATCACAAACCTCTGAAGTTCCCTGGTGTGAGCCATGGCAAACTGAACCACTTCAATGGTGGAAATGAACTTCCCCACTAGGGAGGTCAGCTTCGTGGCCGGGACTGGATTGTGAGCCAGAACAGCAGACACTTTGTGGATGATCTGGTGAGCCACCTCGTCCATGAGAAACACCATACCCTGTTTGGTGTCAAAGAGGAGACCCCGGAAGACTAGTCTCTGAGATGGTACAAAGTCCAACTTGTCCATGATGAGGATCCATCTGTAATGGGTCAGTGCATGAATGCAGTCCTTGACCTGCTGATGGGGGAGAGGGGGCCTTCAGAAGCAAGTTGTCCATGTATGGAGTGACTCTGATGCCGTCCCGGTGGAGGACAGCCACTAATGCACCCAGGACACGACTGAAGACCTGGGGAGCTGTAGTCAGACCAAAGGGAAGAGCAGAAAACTGAAAATGCCCTTGGTCGCAAGCAAACTGGAGGTTCTGCCAGCTCTCTGGATGGATGGCAATATGCAGGTATGCATCCTGAAGGTCCAGAGCAGCGAGGAATTCTTTCTTGGAAACCACAAACAGGTTGGAGTAAAAACCCAAACCCATTTCTGGCACTGGGATTGATTCCAGAACGTCCTTGTCCAAAAAGGTCTGGATAGCACCATGGAACAGACGGCACGCTTCTCTGCTCCCCGAGGAGTGTGAGAAGGAAAAAACCTGAATGGGGGAAGAGAGATGAAAGCGATCCTGTACCCCTCTGACACAACCTGCAAAACCCACGGATCCCCCACAGTGTCTGTCCAGACACTGAGGAAGTGGCGCAAACGACCACCAACTGGTGCTTGGGGACCAGGGTTCGGACAGTCATGCCGAAGCAGCTTTGGAAGTCTTGGGCTTGGTGGAAGACTGCTTGGCCCTACATTGTTGTTTGGGCTTGGAGGAGGAGAGCAGAATTTGGGGAACTGCCTGGTTTGCAGCGTGTGTCTCAGCCTGAAAGGGACAGAAAAGCTGATTCCGCTTCACTGGAGGCTTCATCCTAGACACTAAAGGCAGCAAAGTACTCTAACCCCCTGTGGCCTCAGTAATGAGGTCCTTAAGCTCCGGCCCAAATAGAGAGGTACCCTGAAAAGGCAATGTAGGCAGGGCTGTCTTAGAGGTAGTGTCTGCAGACCAGATCTTGAGCCAAAGGGTCCATCTGGCTACCACAGACATGGTAGAAACCCTATCCACTAAGCAGATGGCATCAAAAATAGCAGCAGAAACATAATGCTGAGCCTCAGAAATGTTGGCAAGGAGTCACAACATATCAGCAGTAGTAGCGCCCTGAAGGACAGCCACCGTGAGCTGTTCAGTCCAAACTGCAATGGCCCTGTTCACTCAAGTGGCAGCAAACGCTGGGCACAAGGAAGTACCGGCTGTAACACAGGTAAAGCAGTGGATTTAGAAAGCCTAGAAACTGGAGCATCCACCTGCTGTGGGATGTGTTTTGAATGACATGCCATTCAGAAAATACCTACACTATGCACAGCTCACATTTCCACTATCACTTTAATAAAAGAGGATTTTAGTTTTACCTGTTAAATCCTTTTCTCTTAGTCCATATAGATTACTGGTAACTTTGGGTAGGCGACCGCCCCTTTAAGTAGGCAGGAACAATTCTTGAAGAGAATGCTAGGTGGAGCCTACCTCCTCTCCTTAGCTGCATCTAGCCACTTCCTCTCCAGAAAGATTTGAGACACTAACTAGTGAGTAGGTAGTAAGAAGGGAAAAGAAGACTCCTGTGAGCATGAACCCAAAAGGACTCCCACGTTCGGTCACAGGAAAGCCAAGCATAGTCCCTTGACAGGGTGGGAGACCAGTAACCTGTATGGACTAAGAGAAAAGGATTTAACAGGTAAGACAAAAATCCTCTTTTCTCTGTCGTCCAATATAGGTTAGTGGTAACTTTGTGATGTCCAACCATTAAGTTTCCCAGAGGTAGGAAGTAAGGCAAGGACCAGGCGCATACCCCCAAAGTCACAAGAGCCTATATGAACCATCAGATCATAGACAGCCCAACAATAACAATGAAGTGTCAACAGGCACAAAACCGGTGCATAACCACACCAGGAACGTAGCACAGCACACAAAACTCGAGCCAACTGGGCTCAAAAGTGAAGGAGCACTGAAGAGGCGAAAGGAGAACCTAGACAAGGCAAAACCGCCTCTAGGATCTTCTGTCCCAAGCTGGCATTGGCCGACGCCAGCACAGCAACGCAGTAGTGCTTAGAAAAAGTGCACACAGACGACCAAGTGGCAGCCATGCACAACTGATCAGCTGAGACTTGATTCTTGTAAGCCCAAGATGCCCCAATGGATCTAGTGGAATGAGCTGAAACCCTAAATGGAACAGGCTACTTCCACAATTTGTAAGCCTTATGAATAGTAGACTTATTTCAAGACACTATGGTCACCTTGGATGCCGGTCTTCCTGCCCTGGGACCCTCAGGAATGATGAACAAGGTGTCAGACTGTCTAATAGACTCAGTGTGGTGCACATAGACATTGCACCATATCCAACAAGTGAAGATCCCTTTCCTTGTCAGATATAGGGTCTGGATAGAAAGAGGGCACCACAATTTCTTGATTAATGTGGAATTTCAATACCACCTTTGGGAGAAACTTCTGAGAAGTGAGAAGAACCGCCTTGTCCTTGTGAAACAACAAAAAGGGTGGTTTACAAGACAGGGCATGCAACCCCGCGACACAGCAAACAGACACAATCGCCAGGAGAAAGGACATTTTTCAAGTCAGTATGCGCAGAGGAATAGTAGCCAAGGACTCAAATGGAGGGTGCTGAAGGACTCCCAAAACCAAGTTAAGATCCCACTGATGAGTAGGGTTTTTAAAGGCAGGACGAATATGAGCAACGCCCTGAAAGAAAACCTTGACATCTGGAAGGATAGCGATGCGTCTCTGAAAGAAGACAGAGAGTGCAGAAGTCTGAACCTTAAGGAAACTCAAACTGAGGCCCTTATCCACTTCATCCTGCAGGAAGGACAGGACCGTAGGAAGATCAAAGTCCTGGGAAAGATTCTTATCAACACACCAAGAGAGAAAAGTGGACCAGACTCTATGGTAAGCCTTAGAGGAAACAGGCTTGCGGGCACTAAGCATAGTGGCCACCACGCCAAAAGAGAAAGCCTTCTTCAGTATTGAGGATTCAATTTCCATGCCATCAAACCCAGACAGTCCACATCCTCCTTCCATAGGTACCACTGCAGAAGGAGATCCAGACAGCAGGGAAGCCGAAAGGGCTTCGCCGCTGAGCGATTCAAGAGCTCCTGAAACCAAGCTTGACGAGGCCAGTATGGTGCAATTAGAAAAACTGGAGAGCCCTCCAAAAGCAGTTTCTGCAACACCTTGTGTAGCAGGGGAATGGAAGGAAAAATGTACGCCATTCGGAAGTACCGTGGCATTGATGTGGCATCCACTGCCAGAGCTAGAGGATCCCTCCAGAGAGAGCAGAACAACGGAACCTTCCGATTGTGCCTTGTCGCCATCAGATCGATGCACGGAAGTTCCCACTTCTGAACAATGAGGTTGAACACTTCTTGATTCAGTTACCACTCTCCGCTGTCCATTGTGTGTCGACTTAGGAAGTCTGCCAGCATGTTGTCTACGCCGGGAATATGAACTGTGGGTATGGCAGGAACATGCTCCTCTGCCCAGGTTAAAATAGCTTTGACCTCTAGCCAAGCACTAAGACTTCTTGTACCTCCTTGCATGTTGATGTAAGCTATGGTTGTAGCGTTGTCGGACTGGACTCTGACTGGGCATCCCTCCAGATGACATGTCCAGTGGCAAAGCTCCAACACATTGATGGGAAGGAGAAATTCCTCAGGAGACCACCGACCCTGGGCATTGCTGTGACCCAGGACTGCTCTCCAGCTGAAGAGGCTGGCATCCATCATCACGGTAGTTCAGAAGGATATCAGGTAGGGATAGCCCTTCAGCAGATTGGAGAGGTTGAGCCACCATGACAGGCTCAGCTCCATGTGAAGGGGAAGAGATGCCGACATCTTCAACAGATCCTGGTGACCCCTGCACACATGGATCACAAACCTCTGAAGTTCCCTGGTGTGAGCCATGGCAAACTGAACCACTTCAATGGTGGAAATGAACTTCCCCACTAGGGAGGTCAGCTTCGTGGCCGGGACTGGATTGTGAGCCAGAACAGCAGACACTTTGTGGATGATCTGGTGAGCCACCTCGTCCATGAGAAACACCATACCCTGTTTGGTGTCAAAGAGGAGACCCCGGAAGACTAGTCTCTGAGATGGTACAAAGTCCAACTTGTCCATGATGAGGATCCATCTGTAATGGGTCAGTGCATGAATGCAGTCCTTGACCTGCTGATGGGGGAGAGGGGGCCTTCAGAAGCAAGTTGTCCATGTATGGAGTGACTCTGATGCCGTCCCGGTGGAGGACAGCCACTAATGCACCCAGGACACGACTGAAGACCTGGGGAGCTGTAGTCAGACCAAAGGGAAGAGCAGAAAACTGAAAATGCCCTTGGTCGCAAGCAAACTGGAGGTTCTGCCAGCTCTCTGGATGGATGGCAATATGCAGGTATGCATCCTGAAGGTCCAGAGCAGCGAGGAATTCTTTCTTGGAAACCACAAACAGGTTGGAGTAAAAACCCAAACCCATTTCTGGCACTGGGATTGATTCCAGAACGTCCTTGTCCAAAAAGGTCTGGATAGCACCATGGAACAGACGGCACGCTTCTCTGCTCCCCGAGGAGTGTGAGAAGGAAAAAACCTGAATGGGGGAAGAGAGATGAAAGCGATCCTGTACCCCTCTGACACAACCTGCAAAACCCACGGATCCCCCACAGTGTCTGTCCAGACACTGAGGAAGTGGCGCAAACGACCACCAACTGGTGCTTGGGGACCAGGGTTCGGACAGTCATGCCGAAGCAGCTTTGGAAGTCTTGGGCTTGGTGGAAGACTGCTTGGCCCTACATTGTTGTTTGGGCTTGGAGGAGGAGAGCAGAATTTGGGGAACTGCCTGGTTTGCAGCGTGTGTCTCAGCCTGAAAGGGACAGAAAAGCTGATTCCGCTTCACTGGAGGCTTCATCCTAGACACTAAAGGCAGCAAAGTACTCTAACCCCCTGTGGCCTCAGTAATGAGGTCCTTAAGCTCCGGCCCAAATAGAGAGGTACCCTGAAAAGGCAATGTAGGCAGGGCTGTCTTAGAGGTAGTGTCTGCAGACCAGATCTTGAGCCAAAGGGTCCATCTGGCTACCACAGACATGGTAGAAACCCTATCCACTAAGCAGATGGCATCAAAAATAGCAGCAGAAACATAATGCTGAGCCTCAGAAATGTTGGCAAGGAGTCACAACATATCAGCAGTAGTAGCGCCCTGAAGGACAGCCACCGTGAGCTGTTCAGTCCAAACTGCAATGGCCCTGTTCACTCAAGTGGCAGCAAACGCTGGGCACAAGGAAGTACCGGCTGTAACACAGGTAAAGCAGTGGATTTAGAAAGCCTAGAAACTGGAGCATCCACCTTAGGTGGATGAGCCCATTGAGCTAATGCCGCTTCAGAAAAGGGGTATAACTTAGCAAACTTTTTAGAAACAGAAGGCTTCTTGTCAGGGGCTTTCCACAGACACCAGACAGTCAAGAGTGGGGTTAGGTGGAAAACAGGTAGACGGCTTCTTAGGCTCCTGGAACACATCAGAGGGGTCCACAGGAGCCTCTGGAACCAAGGGGATATTTAACGTGTTTAACACCTCCCTGATCAGGGTCAGCCTCCAGTGGGTCCCCAAAGAATTGGGAAGAGACCACCGCAGAACATCCCCCCTCATCAGAATCCACCAGTAGTTCCTCTTCAGAGGAGTTTGAGACATCAGGTACGCCCTGCGACTTTGGTAGGGAAGACTTGATAGGAGTAGGTGTTTGCCAAGACTGGAAGACCCCCTTCAATCGGGATGGAAGGAGTTGTAAGGTAGACCTTAGGTCTCTAGTAGTGGCCTTAAACATCCAAACCGGCTCTTGTGCATGGCTGGAGGTCCCTGGGGGAGATGCAGGGGCAACAGAGCATGCTGGGCATAAATGACCTGATTAGGTAACCCTGATTAACATGAGAAGCAGTGCGCAATGGGGGACACAGACACCCCAGTATCCTTAGACTTATGTCTAGCCCCAAGCTCCAACGGAGTTGACATCCTCACAGTGTCAAAATGTCCTAAGTATAAGGATACAACCCAATACAGTGTGTAAAATTAAAATTTCACCCAAGAAATCATTAATTTGCACTTATCTGGCAGGAGAAGGGTTAGTCTGCTGAGGAGAGAAGGAGAGTCCAAGTCCTGAGTAGGATACTCATGAAGGGATAACAGAAAATGGCTGCTGCGATGGGAGCCAATAAGAAATGAGCGCGCAAAGCAAGCGCTCATGGGAAATGTAATTTTCCCTAAAAAAGTACACCAACAGTGCCCAAAGCCCCCTGAGCCCCCCCAAATACACAGAATGTTGACCGGATGATAGAGCAAGGGCAGACAAACAAAATGTCTCTGAAGTTGCAGAGATGTGTCCCAAACTGTAAAGTCCCATAGAGGTGAATGGAGCATGGCATCTATGCGGTAAAGCATGCCTGCGACTCAAATTTGAAAAATTTTACAGTGAAGTAAAAAAAGTTGTAAAAACACCACAAAACAAGTTAAAAGTCAAGTAAACACCATACCCTGAAGGGGAAAGTGTGAACCCCCACCCAAAAAAAAGATGCCATTTGGCAGACAAAGGGGTAAATTTACCACAGAAACACTGCTCCAAACTCTGAACAGACATACAGACAAACACGAGTGCAGGAGTATGTATTAGGAACTCCAAAGGAGACCTCTGTGCAGAGAGGAAGCGTGGGACAAGTGGACCTCAGCACTCAAAGGGTCACTCACCTTTTCAGCAAGTCTTCTGTCTTCAGATTACCATGTGTAAAAAAAAGAAGCCACAGTGGGCAACTCCTAGGGAAAGAACTTGTCCAATATGATTTCCCCCTCAGGGCTAAGAGGTCCATCATAGCACCTGGAAACTGAGCTATCCACTAGGGAATGTCAGTAATGGCAATCCCCCTAATGGTGGTATTCCATATCTAACAGAAAACAAAAAATAAGCTAAAACTATAGCAGAACTGTTCTCTTGCCTTGTATCTTCATCAAGGAACAAATCTTTCTGGAGAGGAAGTGGCTAGATGCAGCTAAGGAGAGGAGGTAGGCTTCACTCAGCATTCTCTTCAAGAATTGTTCCTGCCTATTTAAAGGAGCATTCGCCTACCCAAAGTTACCAGTAACCTATATTGGACAACAGAGAAATGGAGATAAAGGTACTTGTGGTGTCCTTTTCTCCAGTCTATTAAAAAGCTTTGTTATGCTATAATTATAAGAGATAGTGAGCACCATCTCTTCATTCTCCATACAGAGGTCCATGACAAAAACAAAATGGAACAATTCTGGGGCAAACCATCTGCACCATACTTAACATGTAAAATTCCCCATATATCCATTAAATTTGGAAAGACCAAGCCAGGCGAAGAATACACAGTAAAAAGCAACATCCTGCACTCTGCAGGACATTGTTTTTAACAGTGTATTCATTGCCCTGCTTGCTCATTCATGTGGCTGCTGCCTGCATGCAGCTTTCTAGATGCACTCCTGGAGGAAAAGGGGAAGGTGGTGGGCAGACAGCATATAATGTCACGGGGGGACTGCCGGCATTACCACTACATGCCTGCTGCACAGTGCCGCAGACAAGCTGCAAGTGATGTCACACTCGAATTTAGTTACTGCATTTTCTCCAAACCTGGGCAATATTAAAATGAATAATAGGACTTCTTAACATTGTTGTTGCTTCCATTTTCATATGGGAGCAATTAGTGAAGAGGTGATAGTTCCCCTTTAAAGGCACAATAAACCCAAACTATAAGCATGTTGTTATTATCTGTTTGTAAAATAGAAAGTATCCTGAAGCCTCCCAAAATGTTCTGGCGGGCGCTTGGTGCACCTGAAAATCAGACACTCTCCTGTCTGGAAATTTAAAAATAGCAGAAGAAAGAAAATCATCCAGCTCCTGGATATACAGCTATGTCCAGGAGCACATCCATAGAGCTCAATAGGTCACACAGAAACCAGCCATGTCATCATTTAGATAGGAAGCATTAGAGTCTATCAAATGGGAGATGGCTGCTGCTATGTACTATAGTGGGATTCCAGCAGGGGGCTCCATAATGCACACAGAGTCTCTAAGGAAACCTAAGGAGGCTTCAAGATGCTTCACTTTCTACAGATAGGCAATAGGGACATGTTTATAGTTTGGTGTTAGTGTCTCTATAACCCCTTAATGACCAGGAATATTTTGTACCTTAAGAACAATGTCAGACTTCGGGTTTCATGCTATGGTTTGTTAAATTAAGTTTAATCGGATTATAGTTTAGTGTACCCATGCAAACTTTTTTTTCAGGCTATAATAAACTTTCTTAATAAAACTTAAAAAAACTATTAATAAGCAAAGTTTCGGTCCTCTGCCCATTTTGGCTTGACAAAGGTCCTGTATAGAGGACTGAAACATTGCTTATTTATGTTTTAATAATAACCGTTTTATTAAGTATCAGTGAGTGTGCAACTTAAGCTCTATTTGAATATTTTATATATGTGTACCTGTCTATGTGAGTATATAAGATATGGAGCCTAGAGCTGACCTCTCCTGTCTGGGATGTGGATGACAGAACTCAGTCCGCTCTCAGGTCTGCCTCTCAGCCTGTTTGCTGAGAGGAGGAGAAAGAGCACAGCATGGGACAGAGAGAGAAAGGAGGCAAGTGGGGAGCCATAAGAGGCAAGGAGAAATCAGTAAGAGGCATTGGGGCAATAAGTGGTAAAAGGGGGTGCAGAAAGAGGCAAAGGGGGTCCAAATAGAGGCAAAGGAAGAAACAGTAAGAAACAAAGGGAGGGTCAATAAGAGACTAATAGGGAATAGTAAATGTCATGGGGGGCAGTAAGAGGCAAGAAGGGGAAAAGAAACTGGTGAAGGAGGAGACAGTAAAAGGCAAAGGGGAGACAGTAAGAGGCAAAGGCACCTATTGGTTTAACAGACCTGTTTAACACAGGTTCAGCTAAACAATTCAATATTAAAAAGGCTATGCTTACATATGCTTCAAATATAAAAATGTTGAAGTACTGAATTTGTTCAAAATGCTTTTGGATAAAAAATAATCAATAATAAATTGGTATATAGTGTAAATATCCTTGAATCTATTGTTCTCCCTGTATGCACAACCTTGATTCCCCTACTAACTTGTTCTCTACCATGTTCCCATCCACAGCAGATTTCCATGGGTTTTGTATCCACCACAAAGAGTATTTTGACTTAATCAAAAATATACCACACACATACACCTAAAGACTCATCCCTTTAACAAAAAATAGCAGCATATATTGATACAGGATATAAGAGATATTGGTGTGCAAATCGGATAATCTCTTACTATCCACAACACAAGTACACAGCATAAACCAAAGATTTGCACCACCGTGATCATGAACATGAATAAGCACAGCACAGGTGCGAAACGCGTTGATCAGGAACACTAACACCCACTGGTCTCCCACTTTGTGAGTAAGCTCCTGTGTTTACTGTATATGCTTATCAACAGATATGTTACTTATTTTTTATAGAAAAGAATTAAAGAAGATGATTTTTAACATAAGTCTCTATTGTTGATAACATTGAAGGATTATTATAGATATGGTGGTGCGAATCTTTGGTTTATGCTGTATACTTTTGTCTCTACCACATCCTAGCTGGATAGTACCAGTTTCAGTTACTTGGTCCTACCCCAGCTGGGGAATGGAGGCCTTTGACCTCCAGCCCCTCAATACTCCTTAAGATAGGGACATATAATCAATATAATAAGAATATTATATATTAAGGGCTTCCATAGTTATGACTGAATAAAGGTCCTATGTTATTTGTCATATAATTTTAAACATAATTTTTGATTGCAGGAACAAAATTGGCTGAGATATTGGATTCCAGGCCAGACTGCATCATGGTTGCAGCAGCAGTTGCATGTCAGGGCCATCCCTTGTTGTGTCTGCTTCTCCAGAGTCAAATCAGGGACCTTGTAGCTATGAGGTAAGTGATTTCTAGAGAGAGTCACTTGAGGGAGTTGGATTAGCGGGCTTTCAGTGGCAGTCTTGTGCTTAGTTATAGTAGTTTGTAACAAGGTTCTAGAAAGTTCCCTGTTAATGAACTTCAGGATCAAGTCAGGTGTCTCTAATGAAAAAGTATTTAACCTAGCCCTCCTCAGTGCTCTTTGTCCTGGCTAGCACCTAAATCAAAGCTTCCTGATTCTATGAGGTTTCCTGTTTGTTCCTGTGTTCTCCTGGCCCTCCAGACTCTGGCCTTCCAGGACCTGGCCCTCCAGACTCTGGCCTTCCAGCACCTGGCCCTCCAGACTCTGGCCTTCCAGCATCTGGCCCTCCGGCCTCTGGCCTTCCAGCACCTGGCCCTTGAGCGTCTGGCATTCTAGCAGCTAGTCTTCCAGCACCTGGCCCTTGCACTGGCCTTCCAGCCTCTAGGCTTCTGGCACCTGGCCCTCTAGATTCTGGGCTTCCAGCACCTTATCCTCCAGCCACTGGACTTCAAGCACCTGGCCCGCCAGCCACCAGACTTCCTGCACCTGGTCTTGCAGCTCCAGTCCTCACTTGTCTCATATCCTGCTTCTAGTCTACAGCCTCAGACCTTCCAGTACTTGTTCTCCAGTTGCAGTCCTCTAGTTCCTGCAATCCAACCTCTGACCTATAGTATCAGGCCTTCCTGTTTCAGTCATTAAGCTCCTGCCTTTCAGTACCTGTCCTACAGCTCCCATCATCTAGTGTCTGGCTTCCAGCACCTGTTCTGCAGCTCCTGTCCTCCAACTCTTGCCTCCTGGACCTGCCCCTGTCCAGACACTTACAGTGAGGGGCTATGTCTCCAAACTCAGGCCACTGCTAGTTAGGGTTTGCCTAGGTGTGTCCCTCCCTGCACCTGGAATCTGTTACCAGCTCAAGCCCACTTGTCAGTCAGGTACACTCTTACAGATTGGCTGTCCCTTCAAAACCTACAGGGTTCATAAGAATTTGTTGTGTAGTTTCTGATTTCCAATCTAGTTAAAATAATATTTTTCCAATTTGAAGCTATGAGAAGGTTAGTCAGACCTACAGCACAAGCCAGGAGATGGATTATCACCAAAAATTCTCAGGAAGGGTCCTAGAGAATACTGCGTCATTTTCAGATCAGTATAACCGAACATTTTACCTTTTTATCTTTTTGAAGTAAAAAAAACAACGCCCTCCAAAAAACAAACAAAAAAAAAACCAAAAAAAAAAACCAAGAGCATTTATGCTCACAATATAACTGGCATTTATGTGTAGTAGAAAGCATTCAGTGCTTTCAGTATTAAGATATTTTCCACCTCCACTTCATTCTACTGGCCACTAATGCTCACAGAACCCAACATACACTTTTGCTGTCCCGGCCTCATTCCACAGCCCATTAGCAGTCTTACAAGAGGAATGGGCAATGTTGGGCCCTCCATCCATCTATTGTCAGACTACAACTCCCATCACCCCCACCCCCCAGGCAAATGTTTGCTGGTTGGGTCAGTGTGCAACTCCAAAGGCATAGACTGTGCTGGAAAAGACCCCCAATGAGCTTTCATCCAGCAAAGATTAAAAAAATTTGAGGTGAATATATGGCAATACCATACTAAACTAGGTGATCAAATCACCATGAATTTTCTACACCTGCCTAGTGCCAGTTTACTAAGCTACTTACACCATAAAGCCTCTCCTTAACACCTCTTGTACCTGGGGGGGGGGGGGGTAGCAGCAGTGTGTGGACATTTCAGGTCTTCCTCAAGTCAGCATGAAAGTCTATGCCATTTATCAAAATGGCGTAGACACTTTGTAATCCTCACTTATCATTTTACCTGTGCAGAAGTAGCAAAATGATGCCTGGAATGCTTGAGAAAAGCAGCATAAAATAAAATTCCATCATACTTTCAAAGGTATTTTCAACCATGCAGGTGACTAAAATTCCCAGGGAAAGACAGTGGGCACCAGATCCAGAAGAAGGCCCTTCAGCATGGTTTGAAGAAGAGGAAAGAGGAAGTCTGCAAGATTTAGAATCCAAAATCTTGTCAGAAAATGAGGATATTATTGAAAACACAGGCTCCTTCAATATGGACAAAATTTATTCTTTCCAGAAGAATGCTCCAAGAACCTTGGGGCTAACAGACTCCCACAATGACTTGAATGACACTGCATTTGGGACATAAGAAATCTACGTTAGCTCCCATCCGATATTCCATTGCAGTTCTGATCAACACTGAATGGGCTTTGAGGGTTAAAAGAGCAAGATTCACATGAAGATTCTTGAAAATGTACCCTTTCAATGAAGAATAGGTAAAGTGCTGGGTGACTCACCCCAAGATTGATATAGCAGTAGATCACTTTGCAAAATGGACAAACTATGACTTTGGAAGATGGCTTCCTTCTAAGGGATGCAATACAGCAAAGAATTGATAGAACCTTAAGAAAGCAGCATTTGGCGATAAGCCAGAATCTGAACTCAACCACAGCAGGGGCTTGTATATTCTACAGAATGTGTATCTGGCTATCGGAACTATTTGTCAAAATCAAAACTAATGAAGGAAGTAACAAATGGCTCATGTGATGCAACTTTAGATATTATCAAGCTAATGGACAGGTCATCAGCATGATTATGACTAGACTGACACTGAGGCTAAAAAGCATGGAGAGCAGATGAAATTTCAAAGGGAAGGCTGGTAGCTATTCAAAGAGCAATTTCAGAATGTGCGACCTGCTCTTTGTAGCTTGAGCAAATATAGGGATTTTGCTCAGTAGGATTCTGTGGTAGAATGTTTTCTGCTTCAGCTGTATATACATTGCCTTATGGAACTTTCCTGATTGGATTGTCTTATTAATGAATTTGTGGTGGGCAGTTATTTACACCAACCTCTCTGAGCATTTAGTGCTCAATCATTTTGGCCTGTCCTGTGACTTTGCTTTTCTGTTCATGAGAGATATTCTGGTTTTGACCCTGGCTCGCACCCGACTCTTTTTGACTTCTCCTGTCCTGGACTTCACCCTGTATCTATATTTGTGATTGTTTGACACTGCCTCTGCCCACCGATTCAGACACTCATCTAGACATCAGTACTCCATTCTCAGCCCCGTAAATCTGGGGACTCAAACTCTGGGGTTGATTGGTTTCTTCTTAAGGATACTGTTCCTAACCTTCCCTTCAACTGTCTGACTTAACCTTGCTTGTTGTGTTAGTACTTTGCTTTAAATTTCACTGCATCCTGCTTAAACCTTGGGGGTCCACCATTGGGGTCAAATGCTACTACTGGATATACCTCAAGCACCTGGCTTCCCTCACATGGCTTCCAGCACCAGTCCCTATTCTGGATTATCTGTTCCAGTCCTTGCCTGCTTCCTGATACCTTGACATCTGGACCTGCATTTGTGTGAACACTCACTGCGGGAGGCTCTGTCTTCACCCCAGGTCCTCCACTTGTGTGGTTTTTCATGGGTGTGCCCCTCCTTGCCTCTAGACTCCATCCCCTGTCCAGATATAGCAAACAGGTAAGTGGTAAATTGTTACAAGGGTATAATAAAGAAAGCATCAGGATGGAAAAAGCACCTTCCTGTCACAAGTGGAGATTAAGGTCCTCCCCACCAGTATGCTCCACTGAGTACAGGGAAAGGAGGCACTCTTTTCCGAAACTGAAAAGTTATGATCTGGGAAAATTATACAATTAGAGTAAGTGAAATTCATCTCATGTCTCAAAGGGGGATGTGGAATACAGTCCAAGAATTTATATAGAAGAAAGTAATAGAACCTGTTCCAGAGGAGCAGAGAGATTCTGACATCTACACTATTTTGGTCATTACTGCAAAGATAACAGGACATTTCAGAACCATTCTGGACATGTGATAAGTGAAAAAGTATATAAGACATAGTCACTTCAAGATGGAGTCAATCTGCAGAGTGATCAAGGTCATCTGATGATGACAGACCTCCAGGATTCATACCATCATATCATGTTAAAGCAGTGGTACAGGAAGATCCTCAGGTTTTCACTACAGGAGGAACATTACCAATTCAGAGCACTCCCATTTATATGTTCACGAAGACAACTGCAGTAATATTACAGAGATTAAGAGAAAGAGGGATTGTAATAATCTAATACTTAGACAGCCTGCTGATTGTAGCAAGATCCAAAACCCAATCAAAGTATCATCTACCACATTGTGCGTGTCACCTGTTGAACCATACTTGGCTGATAGGCAAAGAGCCAGTTGAACCCTTCCCAAAGGTTTACCTTCTTGGGAGTCATTAGAGACAGATAAAGGCCTTGCTTGCTTCTCAGAGGAGAAAATATGCCGCTAGGGTGACCACGGGTCCCGGAACGTCCGGGACTGTCCCTTATTTCAGGGCTATGTCCCGCGTCCCGGGTCCCCTTCAACCGGGACAATGAAGTGTCCCGGAATGAAGGCAAGCCGCCCTGGATGTCAGCCTGCAAGCGGTGTGTCACATCATGGACGCCGCTCGCGTCGTCCATGATATGACACACCGCTTGCAGGCTGACATCCAGGGCAGCAATGCAGCTTACCTGGAGGCAAGCGCTCTAGTAATACAGAGCGCTGGGAGATGACATCACTCCCAGCGCTCTGCATTACTGGCCATACCGCGCGGGAGCTTCAGCTCTGTGCCGGAGGAGGCACAGAGCACATTCTACGCCGCTAGACCACCAGGGACTTAAGGTATGACGGGGCTAGGGTGACCACGTCCCGGAATGGCAGAAGGGAAATGTGGTCACCCTATATGCCGCTCCAGAAACAGAACAATAAAGTTCAGCATATGAATGGTTCCTACAGCCCTGGACTTTGTGCACATTCTACATTTCCCATACTTTTGCAATTCAAATTATCACATGGGCCAGTGTAGAGTTTAAAAAAATAAATTATGTGGCACAAATCCTATCGCTCAAACCTTTATGGTTTGAGGGATATTTGCATGTAAAGTTACTCCCTCCCCTTTTCCTGACTTTAGTGCTGTGCTGACAGCAGGAGATCCCAGTCCGGGGACCAGCCGGCGGCTTTGCAGCAGAGCCGAAATCTTGTTATTTAAAAAGAATTACGTCATTGGAACAGTCTACAAAGTGTTCCTGGTTTGCAAGTAGACCTTTTCAATGAAGTAGTTCTTTTTAAATAAAGCAATTTCAGCTCTGCTGAAGAGCCTCCTCGAATCAGCCGACTCAAATCTCCTGCTGTCAGCTTTACATGCAAATATCTCTCAAACCATAAATAGAGATAGGATTTATGCCACATAATTTATTTTTTTAAACTCTACAAAACAAGAATTATTTATGGGATATTACTGTCCCTTTAAGTTTTTTCCATTAATGCATTCATATTTATCCTGTCTATAGAACTGCTCTTGTAAGTCCCATGATTATCTGCCAAGGATGGAGACACAGAGGAAAGTGAAAACTTTAATTACCCAAATCTCCTTACTGTACACCCAACCCTGTTTCTACTTAAAATGATGCTTTCTTACAGCTGGGAAAAGGGAAACAGGAGCCAGCTGGAGAATATGAATCCTGTTAATGTTAGGTGATAATGGGGCAAATGTACCAGGTGCCAGAATCAGTTTTCTGTTCTTACTCCTGCCTAAAGTCAGTTTACTAAGCTAAAATCCTCCACTTAACATTGCTTCTTGTGGCAGTCTGTGGGAGTATTGGATCGCTTTGTTGTTCTATTCCTTGCTCAGGCCAAAGCAAGGTGTAGAGGAAATGGTATTATTGAATATAATTTCCCTGAGCATACTATGAGTCTGGTGTGTGGGTTTTTCTGGCATTGAAGTCAGAAGCTGGTGGAGTGTGTCTGCTGGTATGCACTGCAGTGATCATATGCTGTAGTGCATAATCTGAAGTGCAGCCACTAACATTAGAGACTAATATCAGTGTAACTGCATTGGCAAGTTTGTACATTCACCCATGTCTCTTTAAAGTTTCAACCCAATCTTCCCTGCCACCAGACTTGAGGAAATTTCCAATATGGTAAGATTATTAATTAGCTTTGTCATTCTCTACTCAGCTGACAATCTATGCACATCCCCTAGAGCTGGTAATGCACCATAGCTAGATTTGCCTTTGAAGATGGCTAGTACATTCTCCCAAGCTGTCAAATAATTCATCCTTCCCTCAAAAACCTTAATGAAATGTTTTGGAATAATCACTATGCATGAAGTTGTGTAGCTCCTCCTATAATAACCTGGTAATTAGGCATAATCTTACCCATAAAAGTTCAGATGACATAAAAATTGTGGACAGGATAAAAATTACCACAGTTGCCATTTTCTTTACCCTGTCAAAAAACAAGGGTAAAGAAATTGCATTTAGTGGCAACATATAGGAAACCTCATAGAAAGGCATATATTAAAAAAATAAAGTTAAAAAATGGGTGAACATTCAGCATGCAAAATTCAGCCTTGGTGTCTGTATTTCTAAGTAAAAAAAGGTATTGAATAATGTGTAACAGACTTTTGGTTGACTCCATTGTTGGTATAACCCTTTTAACATAATGGATTATTTACATTAACATATGCAACACCTTTATCAAGACCAAACTCCAAAAACACAAAGCAGGAAAAGGAGAAGGTGCCCAATAGAGTAATATCGCAACAAAACTAAATACAGTGTGCAAAAAATATATTATATACTCACATGGTTCTGTAGTCAGGACGGGAGTATTCACAATCAAATCATTGCCTGGTGTTTGGAGAAAGTAACCTTTCTCCACTAGGGAATTCTCCAGTCTCCAAAACAAATTAATAAACTGCTCTCCACAATATAATCCACAACAGGGTAAAATGTATTAAAAATAATACATACACTGATTAATTACAGTATTAAAAAACAAAATAAAAAGCCCAGTATTATGCATTTCACGGCTGAGTGCGGCTTTCTCAAAGACAAAGGCTAAGGTAAAAGAATACCTCTTTGACTGGGGGTCATGAAACTGTGTATGTGTGTGGTACATAACAGAGTGTAAGATGATTGCCAATAGTTTTTCAAGAGATCAGTAACTTTATACAACAATAACAGGTAACACAATTAAATTACATCTTGCCTGGTTGCAGTCTCATTTTCTGTTCCCATTCTTCTCGCTGGGGAACTTCTCCCACAGTGGAACTTGATTTGATGCCTCCTGAACAATCCACCCAAGACCCTTGAGACGACCTCAGTCACAAAACGAATATATATATCTCCACTTGCTCTTCCAACACCCAGTGATCTTCCACTACCTCAAGGCATACTCGGATGGACCACTAAAGAACTACACCAGGCAGGTACACTGCTACTTCCCCCCCCCACACACACACTAATTATTCTACCTCCTACCAAATGCCAAAGAGTACCTCAAACAGTTCAAAACTGGGGGTCCCCCTTCCTGATAGACAACACAATGTTACATTACATTCACAGTGCAGATACATTTTACAGCATCTTCTGATTTTCCACCAGGGAAATCTCTGAGCATAATCTACAGGAGAAAAGAGCATTGGCAGCACACTGTAGGTCACAAATATTTACAAAATCTATAAATTCCTGTCTGGGAACCAGAGCATACTTCCTGGAAAGAACAGAACACAGGCATGGTATGGGTTAAACACACAATCTCATCCACCCCAATGTACAGTTTCTCTCTCTCCCTGACTATACAGCAAATGTTCATGAGGCATACAGGCAAGGGTCAAGTTTCTTCACAGGCATCCTACTGTAGTCCCACACTAAAATACTATACTTCTGGCAGGCTCAGCTAATAGATGAATACAAAACCTGTTGCTTGTACAGATGCTAGCCCAGGTTCTACTATTTGTTAAGTGGAGCAGCAAGTGTGAGGTCCTGTCCAGATCAGTTTTCCTAATTTTAGGGATGCCCAGATGCTGGCAGACAGCAACCTTTACCCAGACTTCCTTCTGATCCTCCACCTGATCCATGGGCTCCTAACATGTATGTTTATTGGCATCCCAATTTAAAAACCATATGACTATGATCTGAGTAAAGGGCCACTTAGGAAGAGCCCATCCAATTCCATTGAAATAATCTGTTTCCACCACACATACCACCTTTGTTCCATGCAGAGGGATTTTTATAAATCCAAAAGAAACCTTAATGGCTCTCTTCCACAACTCTCCAATTAACAACAGCAACCGTCTTCCTCAGTGGATACCATACTGTAGCTGTTCCTCTCCGAACTGGCCAACAAAATGGAGTCCAAGGTTTCTTCTATGCCAGACCCTTCCAAATTAGGCTTCCTAGGCACAACACTAGAGAATAAACAACTGCAAAACAGTCCCTGTTGTGTAACTGGAGTCCCGCACATGGCACAAGATCATTGTGTGTGGTGCATAACAGAATCTTAAATGGATGCCAAGGGTTTTCCAACTGAATAGTACCTTTATGCAATAATTCACACAATTAAATCATATCTTGCCAGGTTGCTTTCTCAATATCTGCTTCCCTTCTTCTCACTAGGTATTGCTTTCTCTGATGGACCTCCCCATCCATGGACTATCCTCCCAGGCTCCTGAGGGCTCTCTAGTCATTTGCCCCACTTGCTATGTGCTGAAGGCCTAGGCCTAGGTAACTTTGTTCCCTAGGAAACATGGTAAGGCTCCACTCCAGTGCACATGTTCCTATCCACTAAGGACCAAGAGCTTTTCTACACAGGGCAATATATACCTCTGCTGTCTCTTTATTTGCCATGACACCTTGGGATCGCCCACTAACCCAGGGGGAGACTCAGGTGGACCATTAAAAATCTAGACTGGGGATACACTGCTACATACAAATCCCAAATATAGGGCCTAACTAACTAACTGCTACAGAGGACAAATAAAAAGGTCTAAAATGCTCACAGAATTTAATTGGTGAATTTTATCACCTTTAATGTTGAAGAGATCTCCAGTGCATTGCTTCCAATTTATTGGAGCCCTCTCTAACATTTATGATGATTTGCCCCCAGAACTGCTCCACTTAGCTTTTATACCTGAGGACCACACGGTCTGAATAAAAAGCATATATATGGACTATGCATGTTAAAATCTCAAAAGAATACCCAAAAGAATAAATGCAATTAAACATAAGATATAGCTGTATTATCTGGATAGAACTAACGCCGTCTGTCAAAGAACATGTTTAATAGTAGTCTGACCAGATATGGGAGTCCGCAGAATTTTTTCAGGGGGGTGGGCAAAGCCATAATATGACCCCTGGGCCAGCCCACCCAGCCACTATGTTTACGTGGAGGGGGCAAATGTGTCTGTGTGTGTGTGTGGGGGGGGCAAGTGCCCCCTTACAAACAAACACACAGGATGCCCATGTGAGTAGACCTCCCATTTAGCTCGGGGCACCTATGAAACATGCATTCTACAGGGTTGCTTTAATGTCCAAATATAGCTGAAGAATGCACATTTCATATGTGTCTCCAGTTAAAAGGAAGGTCTGGACAACTTCATTTGTAGGATGCTGGTGCTAAAACACAGGACTGATTAGTTACAACTCTCCATTATGTTAGTGAAAAGCCCATCAGGGAGTGTTTCAATATTACCATTTGTCAAGCTGCAGATCAATGAACAAGTGAAATATTTAGTGGATAGTGGACTTTACCCCACCCCCTCATAGACCAATGACCTGAAAGTCAAAGGGTATGAAAAGGGTGTAACCATGGAAACCAACCCAAAGATATAAGTAATCACAGAAGAGAACAGATTTGCATTAAATCCCACATATTATTTGCAAAAGTCGCAAAAAGTGCGGAATGTTTATGTAGCAAAAATCTGTACACATAAAATATGTAAATAATAATAATAATAATTATTATTATAAACTATGAAGAAATGTGCACTAGTAAAGATATGTCTTTATAATAAAAAAATGGGATGGTTCTTAATGAAAAACATAATTTTCTTTGGATCACATGGACTGTTATAATGATGTGCACCACATAAATGTAACAGTAATCTAATAGCACAAGAAGCCTTAGCCTTAGGCCTAGTTCTCGTGACTTGTAACAGCACAAGAGTTCCTTTAAAATCTTAAAAGTGCACCCATGTGATCTTGGATTAAGAATCAGATTTTGGAGCTCCTGCAATGATTTTTCTGATTCTGGATTTATACTGGAATATAGAAGTAGAGTCCCGCCAGTTCACACTGCAAAACAGAGGGTGAGAGAAAAATATTTAATTTGTCAGCCATGGGTTAAACAAAATAATGGTGCTATTGCTATTAATAACAGTATCAGAGGTTAACAGAGAACAGAACAAAATATTTTCAGCAAATGTGAATAAAATGGACTCACGTAGATCTGTGTCTTTGCAAGTGGGTACTGGTTCCAATGCACTCCATGGGGTGATGTTCTTACCTTTCACTGCCTCTGTGCTCTCCAGACGTTTTGGCACAGTGATCCCTAAACAATAAAATAGTAGAAGAATTCTCGGACTTCATAAAACAATGTTTATTCAGCTTCATTAAGAATATACACCCATCAAAAAACCCAGCAATGATAAGACAAACTAAACCTGAATAAACATTGATGTGTTATGATGTCTGAGGGCACCCTGGATTCTTCTTCTATTTGTTTGTTTAGGGATCACTGTGTCTCACTTTCCGGAGAGCAAGGAGATTAGAAAAGGTAGTGAAAGGGTGTAGGAATGAAGCCTCAGGGTGTGCACTGTAATCAATAGCAAGGACTCGGATCTAGGTGAATCCATATAATTAATGTTTTGAGGAATGTGGCTTTGATTGTGCTTTTTGTACCTCTGGGACTGTTATTAATAACAATTGTAAAAAATGTTTGCATTTTTTAAATATGACACCCACACACACACCCATCGGTGCCATAGAAAACCAATAGGAGCATATTAAACCACACATTCACAAGCACAAATGCACACATAAACACAATGGCAAGCTGAAAAGGTGAACCAGTATTTCCCCCTTAACTGGGGGCATTTGTGAGGTATGCATACTACAGGGCTGATTTGACCTCAGTACGGTCCTTGAGTTTCATATTTTCCATGTGTCCCCAATTACATCTGAGGCCAGAAAGCCTCATCACCATTATTTTCTGCTACTAAAAATGGTTTATTAATTCTCCCTCAGCCTCAGATTACTAAACCAAGGCTTGTGTGTAGGGAAGACCTTCCCTAATATTTCAGAGCCAGTTGTACACATGTATAAGTCACATTATTGCTCCTATTAGTGTATGAGCAATCATGAGTGTTTGCTGAAATACTTATAGGCATGCAGTGTATTGTTTGTGAGATTGTATGATCCATCTTATTTTTAACACACCCCAAACTGTAGTTGACCAGCTATTCTACCTCATCCTGGTCTTTCCATCTGGATCATCTGGCATTACAGTTCCAGGGACATGATCCACATGGTTTCCACATATCACTGCCACATCTGACATTGTACACCTCAAATGTTGGGGATCACGTAGACAGATTCACAAGGCACTATTATAGTGTAATAGGTGCTTGTGGGCATTAAAGGGATAGTAATACTTCATTATATCTTTATTTTGTAGGCATTAAAAAAACAAGAAGAACAATATAGGTCTTATCTCTCGAACCTTTATGGTTTGAGAGATATTCACAAGCAAAGTTTTCTCACGCTGACCAAAACGGTCAAGTCTGCCATCTAGCTGTCAGTTTTGGAATCCCATCCGTAGCTAAACCGGTGGCTCTTTAGCAGAGCCGAGATCTCAAGATATAAAAAGAACTATTTAATTGGAAGGATCTAAAAAGTGTGCTTGCAAACCAGGCACAATTTGTAGACTATTCAAATGAAGTAGTTCTTATATCACGCGATCTCAGCCCTGCTGTAGAACCACGGCCGGTCCATGGACCGGATTCCAAATCTGACAGTTAGATGGCAGACTTGACCTTTTTTGTCAGAGAGGGGAAACTTTGCTTGTGACTATCTCTCAAACCATAAAGGTTTGAGAGATAATACCTATATTGTTCTTCATTTTTTTAATGCCTACAAAATAAAATAAAGATAAAATGAAGTATTACTATCCCTTTAATGTACTATGATCAGTATCTCACATGCTGTGTGGTGGTACTGGGCAGAGTGTTTTGTCATTTGGTGTGGACCACAGATAAATGAAGTGCTGGGATCTCATTTGTAGTCATCATGTTGCTCACTTTAAATCAAGCTTGACCCTGCAGTCACCATTCCCTGATGATTCCCTGTTAATTTAATCTCATATGAACCACTCTTCCTGTTGCAAATGTCCCTACTTTTTAGGTAGGGGGCCTCACAGGCATTCGCACCAGTTCAACAGAGAAGTGAACTAATGAAGTGTTATGAGTTGCACATGAGTTACACAGAAGGACTCTGCCAAGCTAGGACTTCACAAGCCCCTCCATGGTAACTTCACAGAACTAGTCAGTCTAACACTGTTACTTCTAAACAGCTTCCAAAGCCCTGAAAGAATCAGCTGCAGTACATCATCCTTTTGCAACTTGTGTTCGTCTGCTTGGAATCCTTAACCTTTCTCCTATATCTATATACAATGAATGCAATTTCCTGTCATTGCTTATGATCCTGCCTCATAGCCAATGGCTTCTTTATTCCCTCACTAGTCTACTACCCTCACATTATTGATCATCATGTACCTTCGCTTTCTCAACTACATACCTTTTCTTACATTTCTAGCACATATTACTATTCCACACTCCTTCATTATATCCCTCCTCTTACTGCAATCAATTTAATTGTGCGCATCCACAACTTCAACTCACAAACTTTTTAACTCTCTATGCTGTTGCGGCTTTGTGGAGAGATTTCTCCCAACTCTAGCCGGTCCGCTTTGACCAAAGACCCCTTAAAACATTCTCCTGCTCACATGCAAATCCTAAAATCCTAATTCATATTGTACCCTTCCTTCCCTACCCTTCTCTTGTGCTCTCTGGAATGCTCACTCAGTTTCAACACAATTACATCCATAATTTATTCTTATACAACTCCATTAACTTGTTAGCCATTACTGGAACATGGCTCACACTTTCAGACACGGTATTCCCTTCTTCACTCTCCTGTGGTGGCCTCTCCTGCTCTCTAAACCTATGACCAGGCAACAGAAAAAGAGGGGGCATAGGTATTCTTATATCTTCTCACTCTACATTTACATTTCTTGTTCTGTCCCTTCTCTTTCATTCCCTAGCTTTGAGGCTAACACAATACACCTCTTCTGTCTCTCAGAGATGCTGTCTACTGCCCCCCAAAGCCAACTTGACACTTTTTAGACCATTTTGCAGATTGGCCACCTCATTTTCTGCCCTCTGAGTTAACTTTTCTTGCTCTCTGTGACTTTATCTTTACCTCCACTTCTTATTTTCTCTTATTAACATAATCTTTTAATCTCTTTCTGTTGTCCTAGTCTTCTATACGCAAAGACAGGCATTGTCTAGACCTTATTCTATCCTACTCTCTTGCAGTCTCTTACTACTCTATTACTTGCTTTCCTCTTTCTGGTCATCACCTCTTGTCCTTTAGCCTCACTAACTCTTCTACATCACTTCCTAATCCATGCCCCACTCACACTGTCAGGCAGTTACATTCACTTGACCCTGCTCAAACTCTCCACATCAGTAGCCTCGTCTTTATCTGGCTACTAAACTATTCCCTGACCCAAATTTGCAGGCTCACAGTACAACATTTAATTTTCTGAAACCCTAGACACAATGGCACCTGCTGTAACCACATACGCCAAATGATTCCAGCATGGGTGTCACCCCCTCCATATAAACAAAGGGGCTGGATGGGCTGGCCTGGGGGTCATATTAAGGCTTTGCCTCCCCCTGGAAAAATTTCTACAGACACCCCTGGACTCCAGTATTGGCACATACAATCAACTAGATACCTCCAGAGGTACAGAATGCCACTGGAGAAAGTCTAGATCAACAGGTGAAGTGACTTTGTCTTTTACAGATTTCTACTATGAAGGGATATATTCTTCCCTGATATCTACTTTCTTCTTCAACCCACAAAGACCTTCTCCAGTTTTAACTCTCTCCTCAACCCCCTGCACATGAGCCCCCTCTTCCTTTACAGCCCAAGACCTTGGCACTTACTTTAAAGACAAAATTGATACCATCAGACATAATCTTTCTTCTCTGCCAGCAACACCCAAAACTCCCATATCCTTCTTTCCTACTATCCCAATGCTGTATATCTGCTCCCCAGGCCAAGAGGATGAGGTATCAATTTTACTATTATCCTCAAACACCACAACCTGACCCTCGATCCCATTCCATCACATGGTCTCCGCTCACTACTTCCACTACTGCCCCTGCTTTGTACAGTTCTCAGAATATGTTTGCTCTCAGTAATGAATACAAATATTAATTACTAATGAGTGCATCATTGACCTAAGTTAACCCACAGAGTGTTTAGCAATAATATTATCATCCTATATATATCATGCAATACCATCTGTGTATATATATATATATATATATATATATATATATATATATATATATATATATATATACACAGTACTACTGTGCAAAAGTTTTAGGTAGGTGTGAAAAATGATGTAAAGTAAGAATGCTTTCAAAAATAGACATGTTAATAGTTTATTTTTTATCAATTAATAAAATGATAGCCAGTGAACAGAAGAAAAATCTAAATCAAATCAAAATTTGGTGTGACTACCATTTGGCGTCAAAACAGCATCAGTTCTTCTAGGTACACTTGCACACAGTTTGTTAAGCAACTCAGCTGTTCCAAACATCTTGGAGAACTAACTGCAGTTCTTCTGTGGATTTAGGCAGCCTCAGTTGCTTCTCTCTCTTCATGTAACCACAGACAAACTCCCTCCCAGCTGTCATTACAGTGAGCTTGCATACTTATTATAATAATAAGCTGAGCTTGCTGTATTGATAGATGTGAGGAACACAACTATGAAAGGAAGAGTGAATGTGCCCCCTGGGAGAGCTGGGAGGGAGGTGGTAGGAGAATTACAGGACTGGGAAGTTCTGCACCGCTGTGCTGAAGATACAGTGTGCCGCATAATGCAGAAGTGCCCAGAAAGACGCGTGCATATTTTGGAAAGTATGTATGTAAATGATAAAAAAACACGAATCCTAATAGAATCTGAATACCTTAAGTACATGGTAAAAATTGTTGTTGAGGTGAAGTTCCTGTTTAAGGAGGTTAAAAGCTCAATTTAAATCAATGGGAATTTTAATTTTCTCCTAAATTGGAGTTGGTTTGCTGCAGAATTGCTCCACTTCATCCTTCTGAATTAGGACTAGCGTGTACTTCTACTCCTCTCCTGAGTTGCCCAAGACACTCCAATTTTCAGGCTGAATTACTGGATCTCCTGGGATAGAGGCCGATTCTCCTGTTCAGTGGAAATGCTGCCCACTTTATAACATTGTACAGGTTTAATATGAATACATGTCCCAGTGATGACTATTATTATTTTAATCTATGTTAAAGTGGATCTCTCACATAGATATAAGTAATGCTCATTAGTTAGAGCATTTAAGAAAAACATTTAAAATTTTCATTAAAAAAAAAAAACAACGACAACTTTATCTGCACAAAAATGAATGTTTAAAAAGTGCCCGGCAGCCTACTTCCGGCTTGCCGAACTGCCTCTGCTCCCCTCCCTCCTCCGATGACAGAGGCTGTCTGTCTCTAAGCTGGAGTGATTTCATTGGCTAGATGAGCTTAGAGAAAGAAAGCATCCGTCATCGGAGGATGCTGGGTAGTGGGACTGGAGCAGAGGCAGTACTGCAAGACGGAAGAAGGCTGCCGGGCACCTTTTAAACATTAAGTTTGGTGCAGATAAAGTTTTTTTGTTTTTTTTTAAATGAACAACGTTTTAAATGTTTTTACTAAATGCTCTAACTAATGAGCATTACCTATTTCTATGTGAGAGATCCCCTTTAAGAGTTAAAATTGTTTCTACTTATCTAAAAATAAATTAATTTACTGCATTAATACAAAAATGAAAACAAAAATAATGTCCAAAGCGCTCTTATAATCTATTCTAGGGTTAGTTAATTATTGGATTGCCAACTGTTGGGGGCTATAATTCCCATCATCCCCAACAATCCCCAACAGCTGGAGGTCCAACAATTGTCTACCCATGCTCTATTCTATCTGATTGTAATACATCCATCCAACCACATAGTTGTGGGACACAGTTTAGCTATTACATCACCAAGCATCCAGTCCTTTTAGTATAAACAATAGCATATTGGCGTACCTGGGAACTGTCCGGATTTGACCCTGAGAATCATGAGGGTCTCACGGTGAACGGACAAATTCTCAGCCTGAAAGAGTCCAGTTACCTGTTTCATGATCTGTATCAATCAACTGCTTATTTTGGGCTCGATTCAATTACCCCCAACGGCAAAAAAAACAGCCAACGGCATTTTTTCAAGCACGGTAAGCTATTCAGTTATCTGTGCTATGAAAAAATACTTGTAAAAAAAAACCCACTTAGGGAGATAAATGTAAAAAAAAACAAAAAAAAACCAAAAACAAAACAAAAAAAAACGTAGAAAGATACAATTCAATTGAATGTGTTAGCCCTAAGATCCATTAAGGGACCCACTTTATTGTGGAAAAATCTGCCCACAGTCCCTTAAAGAGACAGTAATGTCGGATAAAAAAATGTTTAGAGTTCTGTAGAGATTAAAAAAATAAGCTAAATGCCACGAAACCGTTATGGTTTGAGAGATATCAGTCTAGATTCTATTGCAGGTGCTAATTTTATTTCTGCTTTTATCTCGACTTTTCCCCATAGACTTCAACAGGAAAATGTTTGATAAAACAGATGTTAACATTTAGCACCTGTAGTAGAATCTAGCCCTCCTCTGTTAAAGTTCCCCTCTCCCTCTCCTTCTCCTGAGTTCCTGGTCCGGGGACCGACAAGCAGCTCTTCAGCAGAGCCGCAATAGCGCGATTTAAAAAGAAATACTTCTTTGGAACAGTCTACAAAGCGTGCCTGGTTTGCAAGCACACTTTTTAAACCGTTCCAAAGAAGTAATTCTTTTCAAATCGTGCTATTAAGGCTCTGATGAAGAGCCTTCTCGTGTTGGCCGACACGGATCTCCTTCTGTCAGCTTTACAGCTGACATCAGGAGAAAAGGAACTTTAGCGGAGGATATTTCTCAAACCATAGCGATTTGAGAGATAGCATTTGTGGCATTTAGCTTATTTTTTAATCTCTACAAAACTAAACATTTTTTATGGAACATTACTGTACCTTTAACGGATCTCAAAACAGCCGACGCATCAGTTGAAAGTTAAAAATAGTCTAAAATAACCTATGTCCCCAGTGGATATATTGATATGGGGCCATAAGCTACATGTCAATACATCCAAAGCACTAAAAAAAGTGTCAAATGTTATAAAGAATTAAACCTATGAGTGACAGTGGGGGGGTATAATTACCTCACTGGCACTCACAGGGTTAATCCAATTAAGGTAAAAAAAACAGCAGCCCCTGAAAAGAAACAATTACCATTAATCGTGAGGTCCAGCAGGGTGTTTAGCACCCTGGTCCGCTACTGTCCGTCTCTTTCTATCTTCTGTCTTCTTTCTCTTCTTCTTCTTTCTTCTTCTGTTTCGTCTTATTTCTTCCATGTTCCAATCACCATCCTGTAAAAGAAAGAAAAGAAGAAATAGTAACTGTGTGCTTCAAACCTTACTCGGACAAATGTGCATAATTAAACCCCTTGAGTTCCAGAGTGGTACGCAACGCATTGCAGAACAATGCGTTGCATGCCTTTCTGGCACTCAAAGGGTTAAGTATTGCACATTTGTCAAAGTTCAAATAATAGTAGAAGATGCCAAAGTTTTTTTGGAGTTGGGGGATTGAATGGAGCCCTAAATCAGTGTATTTCCACCAGAGATGCAGAGGGAGATGAGTTCTTGTCTTGAGTGTGTTTAAAGGGTTAGTAATGTAAAAAAAATGTTTTTTTGCATTTAGAAGATCTTAAAAAGTTGAGCTAAATGCAAAAAAACGCAATTGAGGCTCTGCTGCAGAGCCTCCGTGTTGACCGACACGAATCTCCTGCTGACAGCTTTACAGCTGTCAGCAGGAGACATCGAACTTTAAATGCCTGTATCTCTCAAACCGTAGCAGTTTGAGCAATACGTTTTTTTGCAATTTTTAAGCTCTTCTAAATGCAAAAAAAATTTTGGTTTGACATTACTAACCCTTTAAGATGGGAGATATCTAATTTGAAGCATGTTGTTAACTGATAGAAGAACCTCCAGGTTTTAGCAAGAAGAGACATATAGCATTGAAGCTACATTTTGAGGAAGTTTAAGTTTAATATTTCTGAGGGTCAGCTCATTTTGAAAGTTCCCAGGTGTGCATAATGGTGTCTCTCAGTCTCCGTAATCTGAGCAGAGTTACGAGACTGAACTAAGACTGGAAGTAGAAGCCGCGCACATCACAGCAGCTAGAAGGGTAGTCAGTCTGTATTATTGTAAACAGTACTGTGTGTTTATGTCAGTCAGGATTCTTCACTTGTCTGTACCTTTGGAATTCTGTTTGATTATCTATCAATTAGCCCTTTAAGGACCAGAGGGATGTGCACTGCATTGCAGAGCCATGCATTACACACACCTCTGGTCTTTACAAGGTTAACCAGGCAGGACCTGGCAACCTGTAGCTGGACTACAACTTCCATCATCCTTAGCAGTCAGGCTGTGGGAGTTGTAGTCTAGTAGCAAATGGAGAGTGGCAACATGTTGCCCAGTCCTGCCTTAATGCATTGGATGGCCGAGAATGATGAAGGTTTTAGATGAGCAAACAAAGGGAGAATCGCAGGATGCCAACTTCTGCACTAACGTTTTTAACAACTTTGTAATTAAGATGATAATTTTCTGAATGCAAAACATCCCAATGCAAATTGTTGCAGCCATTTATTTTAACCCTAAAAGGAACTAGGATTACATTCACTTACAAAACCCTATACTCCATGCCATCATGTAAAATCTAGGAATAAAATCAAGTCTTACTTGTGATGTGAGGAAGCAGCCATTGCTGCCTTTTACAGGGCTCCAAATAACTCCAAAATCTTGAAATGATTGTTCTTGATTTTTTTTTAATGGGCTAATATAAGTCATTTGTAACACAAGAAGAGTGGGTACTAATCCCAATTTATCTCTTACCTCACAAACAGCAATGTTACGTATGTGTGAACAGCTCAAAACACGTGATTGTGTGTCATTAGTGGTCATACCTGGCAGCTCTTAGGGTTTGACTCTGAGACTCTGATTTTTGAAATTCTCAGGGGGAGAGAGTTATTGTGTTACCTGTTTGATGATATGTACAACTTATTTACCTCTTTAATCACTAAATTGGAGTCTTTTCTTCCTAAAAGGCAAAGGGAGAAGTCTTGCTTATAGCGATATCGCTAAGTTGTATAATATTAAGGGTTTGCTTGAGGACAGATTGGAACACCTTGGGTTAAAGCAAGTGTATTCATATCACTTAGAATGTATTTTGAGGGGAAGTTTAAGGGTTAATATTTCAAAGATCCCAGAGTCAACTGATTTTGATAGTTTCCAGGTATTGTTGACTCTATAAAGGAGACTAGGTGATCACAAGAGCTGGAATGAAACACTGGATCAGGCCACAGGTAAGGCAACAGGTAAACCTAGGACTGGACTATGACACCTGTTTTATAATATCTTGATTAATGTATTCTGTCAGTAACCAGTGGTTAGTTTTTCCTTCACATTTTGTAAAGCATCAAATTTTATTCATGGCCCTGCAGTGACATCTATTGAGAAAAAATGATGCTTCATCTAGAGTTATTATTGTTTCACTGTGAGCGCACTACTGAGCATGTGCAACCAAATAAATTATGACTATAAGTTATGATATTACTCATCAGGGCCTTTCTCCCTTGGTGACAATCGATAAGCTAGTTTCAGCTATAAGTCTGTCTAACGTTATTCATAGAGCCAGATGGGAAAAATTTATTTTTTATGGAATTTGGTACTTGAAAACTAAAGAAACAATTTTTATGAAGCTGCAGGGTTTGAAAAGACTGCCAGTCAGTCAGAACCATCATTCAAACTTAACTATAGAAGCTCTACTGGGTTTCTATCATTAGTTTATTGTATTTGCAGTTTTTCTTTAATTATGTGTATTTCCCTTGTATCAGCGCTTTCACTTCTTTTTCGTCTTCCAGTTCATCATGTGAACTCTATTTGCAGTATGTAAAAACAGCCTGAAAGTAACATATTTCTTCTTATACCTTTGTTTCTATAAATAAACGTGTTTCCCTAGTGATTAAACCATTGAATGACACAGAAGTCTCTAAAGCATGGAGTCCTCTATAGCAACCAAAAGGTTAAAGCCAGCTAGATCTCTGTTGTTCTGCATTACATTACTTACAAGTTACATCATTTCTTTGTCCAGGAATTCCCCAGCAATTTGTTCTGATCTAAGACAACTGACACATTCTAATATCTGGCTTCCCAAGTCAGTATTAACATTTTAAAGACCTGAAGTAATGAGTTTCATACCTCTCTGGTCTTTATCGAGTTAAACTAGTGACATGGTTACCCGTGTATGTGTGTGTGTGTATGGGAGAGGGGTTTACGCACGTATTATAAAACAACAATTCACCTTATACTTGTCTTTCAAATGGTAGTCATTTATATGTTTTTGTTGTTTTTAGCTATTACTGGGGGAACATGTGCAAATCCATCAGTGCCGCTCCACTAGCCTTAACCTCCAACACTAGCAGCTACACTGGGGCTTCTGCATACAGCATATCATCTCTTTGGTACATACCAACCAGCATGTCCCTTATGCCTGCGCCATGGCATGAAGAGGAAAATGATGTTATGTTTAGCCAATTTTCTCTGTGCCTTCTTAGTACATCACAAACAATAAGGTGAAGTGCAAAATATAGCCCCAAAATACCCATACATGCCACTACTGCCCTCCTCTTGGTGCAAAAGGCATTAATATGAGGATTTACAGTGTGAATGGCTTAGTATACAGGACGGGAATAGGACAAAAAAGTATTCCAGAGCTTGAATTAGCATGGTATCGTATTAATACATTTCCCTTTTGAGCTCTCCTCGAATCTACTTTACCTGCCAACTGTCCCTGATTTCCATGGATAGTCCATGAATCATGCTGTCCCAGGTTTTGTCCCCACTTTTAAAATGTTCTTCAAACCCATCTTTTGTTAGCAAGTATCTTGTAGCCCTCTTGTGATTCTTAACAAAAACATTCTTTAAAGGGATAGTAATACTTCATTTTATCTTTATTTTATTTTGTAGGCATTAAAAAAACATGAAGAATGATATAAGTCTTATCTCTCAAACCTTTATGGTTTATGAGATATTCACAAGCAAAGTTTCCCCTCCCCGCCCCTTTTTCCTAGTGTAAGCAATCTCTTCTCAGATGTGAATCTGGTTGTATGACCAGACAGATAACAGAAGGGGACAATTTTCTTTGTATGAAAACAATGAAAGCCCTTCCCCCCTTGACAAGTTTTTCAGCTTTTTCCCTTATCTTAATTGAAGATTGTCCCTCTCTGCAGTCTACCTGGGCACCTCCCTTCTGATCTGGTTGAACAGGGGGGGGATACTTTGTTTGTGACTATCTCTTAAACCATAAAGGTTTGAGAGATAAGACTTATATCATTCTTCATGTTTTTTTAATGCCTACAAAATAAAATAAAGTTAAAATGAAGTATTACTATCCCTTTAAGTAATCAGTACAGATTAACTAGTACTCCAGTTGGGCCTAATCACTGCCCAATGCTACCACTGTATAACTGACACCCTACAGTTCTAGAAGAGTTCAGTCTGTTAAATAACAGTAATACTCTCTCTCTTTTTTATCTTTCATTTTAACTGTGTGAATGTCATAGAGGTGTCCAGCACATTGCTCTGTTCTTTCCTATGGATCTAAACATCCCCCCCTCTACTGTTTTTTCCCTCCTTATGCTGGGGAGCAATACAAGAGGTGGAAGGGAGATCATCTGACATATAGTGGTGCAATGATATAGTGGCATTGCATCACTATATGTCATATGATCTCCCTTCCACCTTTTGTATTGCTCCCCAGCATAATGAGGGAAATAGTAACAAATCCTGTGAAATTAAGTTCTGCTCCTTCCTCCACCCCGTTACGCCTATAGCCTCCTAATGCTGAAGCTCCCCTTTACCTGTATTAATATGGAAACATGGGACGGAATGCAAGAAACAGTAGCAGTCACTATTATTTTATTACCATAAATTTAACTGCAAAGTTAGTCAGACATTTGAAAATGTGTGCTAAATGCACTGATGATGTAGGCGCAATTGCTAATTTTCCCACAAAATGGCAGAACCTTTAGTCACGCCAACTTTTTGAAACTCATTCACAAAAAAAAGAGCAAGCATTTGCTAATTCTGAAGAAACATTTGTAATTCAATAACATTTTGGTGCTAATCATTTTGCCATCAAAAGTAAATAGTGATTGTGCATGTTTCTTGCAATGCACCCTTGGTACTACTCACAATCAGCATTCCCTCTGAGCAGCAGCACCTCTGACACGGGCGATGTGAGAGGTGAAGGAATGCAGTGTGCATATAATAAATGTGGAGAGAGGGGATGCCAGTGTAGCCTGGTCTGCACAATATTCATCAAGTGAGTGTATTGCAGGGGTAGCAGAATATTGGTTTTATGGCAGTGGAGAATGGTGCCCTCACCTACTTAGAGTTAGTTATCTCTACTAATGCCAAAAGGGTGTCTAGTGCATTGGAGACTCATCTGGCATTCAAAGGGTTATTATTCTAGGTGTATTGGTAGGACATTTTGTCTCTTTCCCCTCATCTGTTCTGCCTACTTGCCTCCCTCTCTCTTTAGTTATACCCCATCTCCTCTTTCAATCTCCAATGTTTTCCCTCTTTCTCATCTCTTACCATCTCAAGCTAACTTAACAGAAGCACTGGCAGTAAAAGAAGTACTTACCTAGGTAGGAGTCCATGATACAGCAGTCAAGTATATCTGTATTATTATTATCTGGAAAGAACGACTTACCTAGGCAGGATCCCATCATACAGCAGTCACATGGAGGCTGTGGTATCAGACAGACTAGACAGTTTATGGATGGTTCAGTAGCTACCAGTGGGACAGTGGAAAAAGGCTAGAGTGTCCTATAGAGTATGTATGTTTCTGAAGCTACCACTGGGGTTCGTCTATAGCTAACTGTAAGACAGTGGAACAAGTCTGGGTGTCACGCAGAGTATGAGTGATTATGTGGCTACCGGTAGAAAAAAGAAAAAAACAGGAGGCGCTCCTGTAAAATCTTCAGTTGATGAAAACACCCACCATCACCATAAGAAATTCACTCACAAGATTCGTTGCTGAAGACAAAACTTATATGTTGTTCAGCGGTTTGAGCTTCGGGGATATAATTATCACTGCCCCCCTTTAGCAGTATCTTAAGGGTGCACCACTCCTCAAGACAATCATCCATGAATGGGGAAGCAGATATATGCAAAGAAAAACAGAAAACAACAGAGGGGCGCCAATAGTGTATTACCAAAAATACTCCAATATCAATTCAACAATACTGTATCAACTCACATTTATAAATGGTTGATCAATGAGGTTATGTCCGCAACCAACAAAAATAGCATGCAGGGTACTTTACCCATCCCTGCTTGGGTCCAGATGGTATTCCAGGAGATGTTTCTTGAAGATCATCAATAATTGTCCAATCTCATTGGTGTCCAGAGGAGGGGGAAAGACATAAAACACAAAAAATAAAATAAATTAAAATAAAAAGAAGTAGCCGTTCAGATCCGTACAATAGAAAATCTAAATCTAAAATCTGGTGTCCAGAAAATTTCTTGACACCAACGAGATTGGATAATTATTGAGGATCTTCAAGGAACGTCTCCTGAGAATACCATCTGAACCCAACAGGGATGGGTTAAGTACTCAGCACGCTATTTTTGTTGGTTGCGGTCATAAGCTCGTTGATCAACCATTTATAAATATGAGTTGATATAGTATTGCTTAATTGATATTGGAGAATTGTTGGTAATGCAAAGTTAGCGCCCCTCTGTTTTTTCTTTCCATGTGGAACCACCAGTGGAACCGCACAACAAGACTGGACAAGTAGACAGTGTATACTCTCCCCCCCAAGCACTATATATAATATATGTTAACAGAGAGAGAGAGAGAGAAAGAGATGTGTACCTGACTGCTGCATGAAGGACATGCTCCTAGATAAGTTAATCCGTTAAGTGCTATTTATTCCTAGGGTACGCTTCCCCTTTAACATTCCCCTACATATTTGATTTTAGTGCTCCATTGTGAAGTTATTCAGATTTACCCAAGTCAAGCAAACACTAAAGGAAGTAATAGCTTCAATAAAACCAACCTCCATGTGACTCATTGTGCCATATGCACCAATAAAAGTGGAGCAATTCAGAAACAAACCACAACTATGGTAGGGAACAAATCAAATATCCCCAAATTTGCGGGGTATTCAATGCATTGCATGGCACTGCATTGGATACCTCTCAAGCATCCAAGGGGTTAAAAGCCCATTAAATAAATGGCAAATTATAGTTCTTCCTTATAGTACACTTGGTTTGCCCCGAAATTATATCAATTGTGACAGTGAAGGCAAAAAAAAAGTTCCAAAATACACATTAAAGCGGAACTATCATGTCAATTCAAGTCACTTCTGATTCATTGATAGTTTTCATGAAATAATGAAAATAGGGTAATAATGTTTTAAAGTGTTGGCATAATTTTAAACCATAACTTCATATTGGGTCTACGTGAATTGGAGAGTGTGGCCATCTTGGCAAAATGGGATCTGTGCGCCTGTGCTGTCCGTCTCTGTCACTCACAAGGTTATACCAGTGGGGGAGTTGTATTGGAACCGTGCGGTACAGAGCAGGGACGGATAGAGCAGGCTCACAGATCCCACTTCACCAAGATGGCCGCACTCTCCTATTCATGGAGGTCTGATACTGTTATGATTTTTAATGATGCCGACACTTTACTACCCAATTTTCATTATTCCATGTATGCAAACAATGAATCAGAGGTGACTTCTATTGACAGTTCAGTGAGGCATTTGACCACTTAACCCTTTGAGTGCCAGAGTGGTACATAACGCATTGCAAAGCAATGAGTTCCGTACTCCTCTGGCACTCAAAGTGTTAAATAATAGAAAAGTCTCCAGTGTATTATCCCATTAAATGTCTAGAATTTTCTCTCCCATGATGGAGTTGGTTTGCCCCAGAGTTGCTCAAATTCCTCACTGTTCTAGTGCAAAGAATCATACTGTCTTCATGATTTCCCCTTTTATTAGCATCTAATAATGCCAGCAAGCCTTAGATTTCCCAAACTTAAAGAGGACCTGCCAACTCAATACAAGTTTAGCTTGCTTTATAGAGAATTAAAATATACCTATATATGGTGCTAGCTATTTCCTCTGTAAAATAAATAGTTTGAAAAATTAACCTCTCTACTTTGATGGCACCAGTGGCGATTTATTTTAATTCCCAGCATAGTATTTATTAGTTGCATCTGGGCCAAAAGAATCCCTCATTATGTTATTAGAATTGCCCCCAGTGTTTGGCTCAGTCTAGATCCAGACATAGCACAGTGGGTGGTAATACTGGGTCAGCACAGAAGCTAATTAGCATAAAGTGTCACCAAAAATAAAAAGTATATATATTTATATTAAAAATGGCTACCACAACATATAGGCACTATAGAATTCTCCTTAATATGAGCTAAACTTACCTTACGGTTGTGGGTTTATTTTAACACTGTTTCTTAACCCTGAGAGTGCTAGAGGGGTATGCAGTTCATTACTCCGCAATGTGCTGCATAGCTCTCTGATATTTAAAAGGTTAAAGTGATAGTAATGTTTCATAATAAAAGCAGCTCTAATTAATCATCATAGTATTTGGACTTTGGAGAGTGTTATTTCAATTCTGTCAAAGTTGTAGTTCAAGAGTAATTCAATGTCAAAGTATCCCCCTTCCACACCTTTTACTGATATAACACTGTTCAGCCAGATCAGAAGGGAGGTGCCCAGGTAGACTGCAGAGAGGGACAACCTTCAATTAAGATAAGGGAAAAACCTGAAAAACTTGTCAAAGGGGGTCAGGGCTTTCATTGTTTTCATAGGAAGAAGATTGTCCCCTTCTGTTATCTGTCTGGTCTATGGACTGCATTCCACATCTGAGAAGAGATGGCTTACACTAGGTAAAAGGGGAGGGGAGGGGAAACTTTGATTGTGAATATCTCTCAAACCGTATAGGTTTGAGAGATAAGACTTATATTGTTCTTCATGTTTTTTCACGCCTACAAAATAAAATAGATAAAATGAAGTATTACTATCCCTTTAAAGCATAGCTGCACACTCCATTAAGTCACTAAGGAGGACTTGTGTAGCAAACCAACTATAAGGAACCAATAAATAAGCCCCAAATCCCCACTGATTTAAATGGACCTTGTAACATCTTGGGGGAGATTCACTAAGCGGTGATAAAGAGGTGATAAAGTGGTGATGACTTCTCCAGTGATATCAGTTCTCCAATTCCTATGTTATTCTAAGGAGCCATTTCACTAATATTTCTTCCACTTTGGAGATCTTAGTGAATAGGCTCCATAGAATAACATAGGAACTGGAGAAGTGATAAACTGGAGGTCATCTCCACTTTATCATTGCTTAGTGAATCTCCCCCCTTGAATTCTAGAATGGTCTCATGTTGGAGACCTAGCTAGCATTTAAGGGGTTAAAAGTCTCATATAAAACAATTGGAATTTTTATTTGTCCCCAATGGTCCAGAAAATTTTTACCAGAACTGTTCCACTTTTCTTTAAACATATGGCCCATTTTGTTTGCAAATAAGCCCAGTAAAATAAAATTGTAAAGTGTTTTGTGAGAAGTACAACTGTCTGATTTGAAGTAGAAGTGTATGAAAGTGACTAACCAGCTTTCCATCCTATCAGTATCATGCGCTAGGCTTGCTCCTGCTTGAGGCTGAATCACTGCTGCTCATGAAGAGGCTTGGAGGCTTCATTTAGACATCCTGCTCAGAGGACAAATTAAGAAACATGTTCCAGATAGGTCTCAGTGAGTCTTTATTTCATTACAAGGGCCCCTTAGTAAGCAGAGGCCTCAGGAAAAAAAAAACCTCTTTGGACATAGTTGCTGTTTCCGCCAGTGGGATTTGGAGCAAACAGAATAAAGTAAACATAGGGGGAATGCAGGGCCTGGCTGCTCTCTGTAATGGTAAATGAGACCCAGATGCTGTGTGCAGGACATAGCAGGGCTGCTGTTGTTGCTACAGGAGAAAAAATTAATCATGTAGAGCAGAGGCTGGGCGTATCCTCATCCACTTGTGTAATACCTTGGAATGTCATGAACAGAGCAGTAAGTGTTGGTACTACAAGGTGAACGACTGGGCATCTGAATTATGTGGCAAGTTAGGGAATACTATTTTCTTACCAGGGTTCTATATGTTAGGCAACCTTTAGCTCTCCAGCTGTTGGGGACTATAACTCCCAACATCTCAACCAGCTGTTGGCCGGTTGGGGATGACAGGAGTTGTAGTTCCCAACATTCAAAGATAAATGTTACCTACGCCTGTTCTATATATTTAAAGGATGTGATTATATACACGCAGGTGTAGGAAAACAGAAGAAGACAGCTGCAACACTTCAAATCAGTGTTTCCCAGTCTTTTTTTTCTTAAGAAACCCCTAACACACAATTAAGAAGTTTAAGGGCACCCCTGACATTTTTATGTCACTTGTCAAGGGTGTAATGAAGGTTACAATTATATAAATATTCTAAGCTCTCAGTATCAGAATAGATGACTTAGATGACTATTGGGGTTGAGCTCTCTACTCTTCTTCTGGGTATATATAGATAGAAACAGAGTAAAAGGAATTAACAAATAAAATTCCATGGGAAAATAAGCACAAAGAACTCTGTGGGGGAGACTCACTAAGAGGTGATAAAGTGGAGATGACTTCTCCAGTTTATCACTTCTCCAGTTCCTGTGTTATTCTATGGAGCCTATTCACTAAGATCTCCAAATATGAAGAAATCTTAGAGCATAGGCTGCATAGAATAACACTGGAATTGGAGAAGTTATAAACTGGAGAAGTCATCTCCAATTTATTACCTCTTTATCACCTGCTTAGTGAATCTCCTCCCTTTTGTGGGTCTCATCTGCCTAACTCCCCTATGTACAAACGTTTTTAAGTGATACAGTGTCTGTTTTGCTCCACATAAACTACATGGTGTGTAGATTTGGAATGTTTGGGGGGGTTTATGTATACATCCCTCAATACCCTGGCACATGCTATGTACAAACTGGGCACAGAGGAAATCAAAAGAAAATTATTCCTTTTTCTTATGCTAGCTATAAAAGTGGAAATAACTCATTATATCAACTTGAGTGACTTTGAAAGAAGAGGAACCTTAAAAATCACCTATACATAAGTTATCCATTGTTTATTTAAAACTATAATTTATGATATATTTAATTATATTTCAGTTTATGTAAATTTGCCAGTACTATCCCAGTAGAGCCTGAGTATTAGAATCTAACATTCCACTTTCCTTCCCAACTGCCACTTCCTTCCAGGAAGTACTGGCTAATGTGCATAAAGTAACAAAGAAATAACGCTAAATAGCACCTAAACTACTCTTTGAAATAAGTCATTATAAAGTGTTAGATACACTTGCTGACACAGAGGTTGTTTGCTGGTAGAGTTGTGCTCTGAAAAGTATTTAATGCTTTTGCACATAAGTACAGGAGGTCAGTTAGAAAAACTATAGTTGTCTGGCTGAGGATGATGGTAATTGTAGTCCAGCTGGAGAGCCATAGGTTGTCCACTCCTGCCCTAAAAACATGATTTGTTTTCTGACTGAGGGTGATTGAACGTAGCTGCTCTTTATCTAATTACTTGTGGCTTTATCCAGTAACCAGTCATCTGCAAGTTATTTTTTGTGTGATTTTATCTAACATTATTTTTAACTTTGTGTCTTGTGATCGAAGATATCTTCGTTTTTTTATCCTGTGATCTGATCTTTGCATTACATCCAGTTATTGGCCCTGGGATGTGAACCCTATGTACTTTAACTGCCTTCAGATATAAGTCTGATTGCTCATTATTTTTTTGCAGCCTAGGCCCTTGATATCATATGTTTTGGTGATGAGTAGCAAAAAGTACAAGAAGTTGACTTCTTTGATAAAATACCTGGGGTTTCCCCATTAAAGGAAAACAGGGGTGACACTGTATTGGGTCTGTTGCTTGTGATGAAAGGTAATATGCTTGGTTATAGTGCCTTCAACATAGTCAGCATCACTTTGTGTGAGGGCAGTCCAGCATGATGCAACTTTATTGCGTACCCACAAGAACACAGTAAGTTTGCAGTGAGCAAGGTCTGCTTAGTGGTCTATGAGGCCGTGGGCAGACCTTTCCCATGAGCTGAGCTGTAGGTTGCAATTTTCATCTTACCTTCCAATGAATGGCTGACTCAAATGGATAGCAGCCAGTAATACTGGATTGCACTTACTTGGGTTAGCTGGAAGACAGGCCCCACCTGCATTTTGACTCAGAGGTGGAACACAGGAGGGAGGTGTGTGAAGGTATACAGCAATACAACTGTCACAGTGGGCTGCCACAGTTCATAACTTTCACACACAATTTACAGCAGGACTTCTTTGTAGCACCTAAAATATTGGAGGGTTTTTAGTGCTACAGTGTAGCAAGATTTTCCCAGCATCCCCCTTTCTCAGCAGAAACAGAAGTGATAACATTTAAGGAAAAATGAAGCTGCCTGCAACAGTTGTGTAATTTTACTTTGAGTCCATTTAAATCAACACTATAAATTTGTAGCTACATTTTCAAACTATCTGTGCAAAGTTGCAACATTCTACATCTCTCTGAGACAATCGCAGTGCGTCATAGGACAAAATGATTCACTCATGATTTTTTTCACAATTTTCTGTCGCTGCAATAATTTCATCTGTGTAAAAGGAGACTGCCATTAAAAATGATACAGGTTGATATAAATTTGAATATCAAGTACTCAAGTATAGCCAGCATAGGTAAAATGAATTATTCATATATTCCTAAAATGTGATCCAAACTTCTTGTAATGCGTGTGTAAATTGTCATGTTCAGAGAGCATTCATTTAATGTTATTTGTATTAAGAAATTAGAGATAATGTCAGACAGTTGGTTAAGATTGGTACTCAGTGATCCTGCCTTTGGAAAGGATATTATCTTATCTGAGCCCATTTGCAATTTGCACTCTTTCAGAGTGTATATAAGTGTAGATTTTAGGACTCATAAAACAAAAAGTATATTTGCAGATGCTAAGCATTATGTACAGAGTGTTTAAGTGTATATAGAGCCATCTCATTGTTAGGTGTTAGTAAGAGGATGTCTGTAAGAAAGCATTTATAGCTAATCTTTTATGATCCAAACGCTTGGTCAGTTTGAGCTATTTATTTAATATTTTCTGTGTGAACACAACACTCATGTATTTACCTCAAAAACCATTGTGCTTTATCAGACAGGTCAGAGAACAAAGCACTGCAGAAATTAGATTCCCAACTACAAAATCAAATCTCTCTATAATGCAGATAGTCAGGGGCGGTGATTTTCACAGGAATGGAGTGGATCCACCCACTCCTGTGAAGATTGCTGCAGTGAGACTGACCTCTGCAGTGGTTCACCATGTCCCTGAAGTGCACAGGCAACAATGTGCACCATTCTGTTATATATAGATTATGAGTTCTAAAGAGCAGGGCCCTCTTAAAAACGATCCCTTTGTATTGTATCCCATTGTCCATTGTTCTGTTGTCTAGAGTAACTATTGTACAGAGCTGTGGAACCTTATGTAGAGTTAAAAATAAAAATAATAATAATAATAATAATAATAATAATAATAATAATAATACATAATTACATATTATTGTTCCCTGTGATATTCTGTTAATTTATTTGTCAGCTACTGTGCTGTGGACAGAGCTCTATGTGTTGTATTAGTTTTGTTTGTATCCCAATTGCATACCTCCCAACATTTTTAATGGCCAAAGAGGGATACTTTTGTTTTAAATGGTGTTGCTGCAAACATGGCTTGTGTGCAGAACATTTATGAGAATGTTTAGTTTACTTCATGACTCACTGACAGTGCTTTATGTAACCGAATAAATGATTTAGAACAAGACCAAAGTATTTAATTTACACAAACTAATTTATAAACACATATATTGAAGTTTAAAATTATAGTAATGTTTCTGAATAAAAGCAGCTCCAATTAATCTTCATATAGAGAGTGTTATTTCATTACTGTCAGAGTTGTGGTTCAAGAGTAATTGAATGATAAAGTATCCCCCTCCCGCCCCTTTTACTGATGTAACACTGCTCACCTCAGAGCAGCAGGGTGGTGTCCAGATGGCTTGCAGAGAGGGACAATCTTCATTTAGCATAAGGGAAAAACCTGAAAAACCTGTCAAGAGTGGCATGGTTTTCATCTCACAGTAAGAAGATTGTCCCTTGCTGTGAGCTGTCTGGTCTATGGACCAGATTCCATATCTGAGGGGAGGTGGTTTACACTAGGTAAAAGGGGCAGGAGGGGGACACTTTATCATTCAATTACTCTTGAATTACAACTCTGACAGTATTGAAATAACACTCTACAAGGCCCAAATACTATGAAGATTATTTGGAGCTGCTTTTATTTTGAAACATTACTATCCCTTTAAACAAACATTAATGTGAGTTTTACTGTGTGGAACAATGTGATATACTTATATACACACCACACAGTCTGATCTCCTAAATAAAAGAATACCAGGGTAGGAAAGAGGGATTTGGCTGTCAAAGAGGGACACTTGGGGGTGTGACAGATGTCGGCCCTTCCTAGGAGTACATTGTACTAATATTGTGCATGTTGTTTTGAACCACTTTCATTTGTGTGATAACTTTTACACACAGACAGTCAGTGCTAGGCATATACATTTTGTGCCACATGTACAACCTTCTAAGTGTCAGAGGTACTTGCAAAGCACTGTGTTGCATAGCCCTCTGACAGTCAAAAGGTTAAATGTGATGGTGAGGAACCATTAACTGTGCTGGTGAGCTAGTGGTTCAGATGGACAACAAAATAGTAGAACGTATGTCGCTAAAGTACTGGTACCTTTATCTTAGGGTAACAGGCCCCCTTTAAGGGGGCTTTTAACTCACTAAATACTCGAAAGCAATGTACTGGACATTCATATAGGTTACAGGTAGTTTAAAGGTATAGTAATACTTAATATATAAAAAATATATATTGTAGTGTTTATCCCCCAAGTGAAAAAAAAGGTACTGTCACTGCTGAAAAGTGCTTTATTCAAAAGTTATTACAGCTCAAAGTTGAATTTTTTAGGTGCAATATCACAGTGGCCTAAAATTGTAGAGTGGCGCTGTTGTTACACCATCCTATGGACAGCTCTGGTCCATAGACCATAAATCTCCATAGGATGGCTTAGCTACAGCGCCACTGTACAATTTCAGGCCACTGTAATATTGCACGTAAAAAATTTGAGCTGTAATAACTTTTGAATAAAACACCTTTCAGAAGTAGGAGTACTCTTGTTTTACTCAGGGGGATAAACCCTACAACATATTTTTTTTTAAATTTTAAGTATTACTATCTCTTTAAGTCAATGAGAATTTGTATCGCTCCCCTATAAGAATTACTTTAGTATTCTTTTCAACACAATACATTAAATGTACCAGAACAGGATGAAATACAATGCATCTTAGTGTACAACTACAATTAAAGCCTTGATTTATATAACCCCTATGAGTGACTGAGGGGTACGCAACGCATTGCTTTGCAATGCGGTGCATATACCTCTGGCACTCAAGGGGTTATGGTGATCAATTCGCCCTGTTAATGGGTTCACTATTAAAATATCAACATCTGTCTCACGGCCAAAACACTGTGCATTAAAAATGTCACCTTGTTTAAAAGGACGAGATTCTGATGTTGCAGGTTTAAGTGTCGAGACATCAGAATGTCGCCCACATAAGTGTTGAGTAGTTAAAGATGTGTCACACTTAAGTTAACCCCCAGTTGGAATCCACATCCATACACCTTGTTGACTGAGAGCTGTCTGTACTGGGACTGTGATGCCCCATCATCATGATTGCAGGGGCTAAGATGTGGCACTCAGAGTGTTAAGGCATAACCCATAAATGTGCTTTTAAGAGCTTGACAATGCATTGGAGACCTCTCCAGCATTCAAGGGCTTGAACGCTCCATTCAAATCAATGTGAATTTATATTTGTCCCAGGGAGTAACTAGACACTATTGGACCCTGTATAAAATCTGGTGCTACCCCCTCCTTCCATGCTCATGGTCTGGAGCAAGTTTGAATCATGTGGCTACACAGTCCCAAGGTGCATTTCATCACCGGATGTTCACATATGATCTTAGCATGATGGGGAAACACAGAGGAATGCAATGCACCATAGAGAGCCAGGAAACATTCTGTTTGTTAACTATTTTAATGCCAGGAAGGTGTCCATAGCATTGCTTTGCAATGCAATGGACACCTCTCTGGTTCTTAAAAGGTTAATGAAATTAGGGAAAGGGCTCACCAGCACTCTTCTCATCTTACTGGTTGGCAGTGGCCATGTGTGATTACGTCAGCAGCTTCCAGTCAAGAGAAGAAACTGGTGTAATTGTAAGAGGATGCATGATAGTCAATGATCCCCTTCCCTCTTTGATGCTGGGCCCTATCAAAACTATACCCTTTGTACCATCTGTTGTTATGCCCCTGATTTGTCCTCTATGGTGCAGTTGTTTTGCACTGGAATTTCTCAAGGTATTCCTTTCTGTGTCTTGTTCATTTTTGAACGTTGTCAGTCCTTGAGAAAAATCTCACAGCACTAAGATACCATAATATACACGTGCAAAAAAGTGAACTGAGTACTCAATATATATAGTGCAACAAAGAATGAGGGGACCCTCCACAAATCCCCAGACTGAAAATAGAACAAACAGAAAACAGACCCATTCTTCTCCATATATATTCTTTATCCCTTTCAGTCTAAAAGGGGATGCACATCACATTGCTCTGCAATGGGTACCACACACCTGTGGCACTTAAAGGGTTATATGTAGGCTGACCATATTTCCATGAGCGAAAAACGGGACGGGGTTATGTAATATCCCGTATTTTATTTATCATGAAAATTACCATCGAGTTTTGGACCGTTGTGACTCATAAGACTCTATGGTAATCACTTTGTACAGTAAAACCACTAGTATGACGAAGTTCTGATTATATTGAATACATCTTGCTCCCATACTGCCTCCACCTCCACACCCTGTGTCCACCTCCACACATTGTGTCCACACCCTGTGTCCACTTCCACATTGTGTCCACCTCCACACCCTGCCCAACCTGTGTCCACCTCCACACCCTGTGTCCACCTCCACACCCTGTGTCCACACCATGTGTCCACCTCCACATCCTGCCCGCTCTGTGTCCACCTCCACACATTGTGTCCACTTCCACATTGTGTCCACCTCCACACCCTGCCCAACCTGTGTCCACCTGCACACCCTGTGTCCACACCCTGTGTACACACCATGTGTCCACCTCCACATCCTGCCCACTCTGTGTCCACCTCCACACCCTGTGTCCACACCATGTGTCCACCTCCACATCCTGTGTCCACACCATGTGTCCACCTCCACACCCTGTCAACCGTGTCCACCTCCACACTGTGTCCACCTCCACATCCTGCCCACCCTGTGTCCACCTCCACCCTGTGTCCACCTCCACAGTGTCCACCTCCACATCCTGCCCACCCTGTGTCCACCTCCACCCTGTGTCCACCTCCACACATTGTGTCCACACCGTGTCCACCTCCACACATTGTGTCCACACCGTGTCCACTTCCACATTGTGTCCACCTCCACACCCTGCCCAACCTGTGTCCACCTCCACACCCTGTGTCCACCTCCACACCCTGTGTCCACACCATGTGTCCACCTCCACACCCTGTCAACCGTGTCCACCTCCACACTGTGTCCACCTCCACAACCTGCCCACCCTGTGTCCACCTCCACACTGTGTCCACCTCCACACTGTGTCAACCTCCACACTGTGTTAACCTCCACACCCTGCCCATCCTGTGTCCACCTGAAATTCCAAAGAACAAGCAAACCGCGACATGGTATTGCAACCATGTGTGTGATATTATATGACATTTTGCAACGTTTTAAATGGTTAGACTTTAGTGAACCCACTTGCAGTGTTGCAGCTGCACTCATGACACGGACTCACTTTTAAGCTGCCTCTCAGTCCACTCCAGTCCAGTCAGATCATATTCTGCAGTGCCGGCTGCTGCTGGCACTTAGGCCTCCTGATCCTTAGTCCTGCTGGTGGCTGGCCTCCTCCTAGGTCGTGACAGCGCGCGCTAATATGGAGTCCACTGTCTACGCGCCGTGCCTCAGTCAGTCTGACACAAGGCTGCTGCTGCCGCCATCTTGGTAGAGGAATACACATGATTACCTTCCAGGTGGAGGTTACATGGCCATTTTCTCGTAGTGTTAGGCTGTTCATTGCTTATGGTCTTAATTAAATTACTAAATTTGTATTATAATGACAATTCCTTCCAACATGTCTCTCATGAAACTGGTCCAAACTGTAAAAACGGGACAAAATGGCCTTTTATGTTAAAACGACGGGACAGTCTGAAAATGTGAAAAAAACGTGACTGTCCCATTCAAAACGGTACGTATGGTCACCCTAGTTATATGTGAATCTGTGTATAGCCTGTATTACTGAACAAAACCCTCTAAGGGGAGCACAGGTGAGCACCATACAGCTCTGCCCAGTTTTAATTGTTCTTGTAACTCTTTCAGTGCTGAGTTGCTCACTCCTTCTCACTTATCATTGCATCCACATATTTTCCCTTTCAATAAGTTATTTTATAAAAAAACAAAAAAAAACAAAAAAAACACTCATTCACAATTACAAGCGACATTTTACAGATAACTTTATTATGATATTACCATGCTGACATATAAAGCAAAGGCAGGGATTTTTTTTACAGTAAGGGTGGTAAACCAATGGAATTATTTGCTTCAGGTTGTTATACTAGCAGATAATGCACCTGCTTTCAAAAAAAAGCAATGGATGCCGATGTAGCACATAACAATTCAATGCAGATCAGGGAACTATCTGACTGCCATTTGGAGTCAGGAAGACATTTTTTACCCACTTGGGGCTAAATTGGAAATGGCTTCAGGGTTTTGTTTTTTTGCCTTCCTCTGGACCAACCGGGATGTTTTTGGCATGGGCTGGACTTGATGGATACATGTATTTTTTCAGCCTATGTTACCATCATTAATCCACAGCAGCATGAACAAGTAAGATTAGATCCACTGTAAAACACTGATAAGTGGGAAAGTGCAACTAAAGCACTACACAGCTGGAGGCCAAGTGGTTGCTGTCATCATACAAGTTGGAGTCAGATTGCAGAGATCTGGTTGTCTTTCGTTACTCCAGTTTCATCCAGGGCCCCTTTCATTTTTCTTTTGATGGTGGTTCTAGTCAGTGACAGTTGAAATTTCATTGACAGTGAACTGCTCTGATTCGCCTTCTTTGGGACTGGAGTCAGGACATATTTTCCCTCTATCATTTTCTTGATTATATCCCCATCTCTTGGTAGTTTAACTGCTTGATTTGTATCATACTTTTTAGGTGGAAAGTAAATCCTTTCCACCTAGCGCCCCTTATTGTAATTGTATGGGCAGTAATTATTTTTTGCATTTATCAAATTTCTCCCAAAGACATGGGACTCTGCTGCTCTTATCCTTGATCCACTGAACCTTCAAGGAGTGGTAGAAGCCTTGTCATTCTGTAGGATAATACTGCTCCTATTTCAGGGCCATCGAGGAATGGTATGTTGGGTAGCTCTTTGTTAATATAAAGAAGTACACAGACTTCATTCTAGCTGCCTGGTTAGATGTCCAGATCCACATGCAACAGAAGTTGTATACAATGTATGGTCCCAGAATAATAGCATATATAAGCCTATTCCAATTAATACAGACAACAGGAAAGTGGACGTTTCAATAAATAACCATCATATTTGTTATAATGTTTGCCCACATATACTCACAGGAATTGTCTGCTTGTGTACGTAAGTTCCCAAATACACCCGCAAATGTGCGTCAGGGGATCCCAGCCTGCCCTTGTTCAAGCTCACGCTTGTTACTCAATAACTAATCGTTAATTAAAAGCAGTACCTTTTAACTATTTTAATGCCAAAGGGCTGCTCAACACGACACTCAAAGAGTTAATGTATGACACACCAAAATTATATATTTTATATGCCAATCTGTGATCTTGAAGAAAAACGTCCGACAGACCTTGAAACTCGTCAATTGGACAGACATTATAAACATTCTCATTTTTTACATTAAGAGATAGAGATACTGCTTTTAATTAATGATTGATTATAGAGTTACCAGTGTGAGCTAGAAAAGAGGCAGGCTAGGTTCCCCTGATGTACATTTGCCAGTGTATTTGAGAAGTTACACAGGCTGACAATTCCCGTGAGTATGTGGGAACCATACCTGGGAACCTAGTCTTCTGGAATCCCTGCAGGAGAATCCTGTGTACCGCTGGGGGGGATTTAAATGATGTTATTTGTGTCAAAAGGGTGTAGCTTACTTGTCAGTGGGGGTGGGGTTTAACAGACATTTCACAAAAGTGGATGGGAAGTGGGAGGAACTGGGTGGGGAAACTGGAGGAGAGGGAGGGAAATGGGAGGAACAGGGTGGGAAATAGTAGCTGAGGGAAGCTTTTTTTTTTTTCTTCCCACCACTGGAGAATCAGTGTCTGTCCTCGGAGACCCAGTAATCAGCTGCCAAAACCAGAGTCTGCGGGGCAGATCCGGAGAGTTCTCGGGAATGGTGGGAACACATTTTAACAAATATTTTGGTCTGGGTTTTCTTTGTCTTTAACCCCTTAAGGACCGGGAAAATCTGAGTTAGATTTGACTTAAGGACCGGAGCAATTTTGACTTTTTTGACTATGTCTTTGTTCAACCATATTTTCTCTTTAATTCTTTCTGTGCACCCACATAAATTATATACTGTTTTTTTAAGCACAAGTAGGGCTTTCTTTTGATACCACAATTATATGAATACCTCATCATTTAATTTGATTAAAATAGAAAAAAAGAGCAAAAAAATAAAAAAAAAACAACATTTTGCTTATATTTTCGTGTCACGATTTGCATACAATTAGTTTATGACAAAAAAATACCCCTAAATATATTCATTTGCTTCTCCTGAATATAAGAATACCCCATATGCCTAGTATTTCAATCACTTCCTCACATTTACAAGGTAAATATTACAAGATGGATGCCATTATTTCCAACTTCTAATTTCTCAACAATTGGCATGTGAGCATCATAGCTTAGTTGATGGTGCCAGAACCAAAAATGTCCCACAAAGGTATATCTTTCTGAAAACTAGACAACATAAGGTAAATAATCAGGAGAATTTTGAAGTTTTTTATGCACCTATTTTTCCAGAAAAAAATTTCAAAATTGTGGAAAAATTTTGTTTTTTTGCAGCTTTCACACTTACATTTCAATATTACTGTTGATTTCAAGCACGAGATAGTTGAAAATTTAAAAATATCCATTGTTTAGTGTTCAACTCCTTCTTCTGAGTACGCCAATACCCCATATTCATAGGTTTCTCAAGATTTGGGGGAGCTACAGGGCCCAAATTGGAACATGCGCGTTTCCAGTTTCACACTTTGAATTTTCACAGCTTGCATCACTGGTGCCATGTCTCATTTGGGGCTGTGTAACAGTGCTCCACTCTAAGATTTCCCCCCAAAAGCATATATTTTTGGAAAGTAGACACCCCAGGCTTTCATTTTATGTATGTTTTAAATTTTTTTACGCAGCCATTTTACCACGAATCCTTCGTAAACCTTGATGTAAGTAAAAAATTCAGCGTTTTTCACACTTAGGTTTCAATGTTGGTGTGAATTTCAAGCACAGGATAGGTGAAGATTTTTAAAAATGCATTGTTTAGTGTTCAGCTCCTTCTTCTGAGTACGGCAATACCCCATATGCATAGGTTATTCAAGGTTTGCGGGAGCTATGGGGCCCAAATTGGAACATGCGCGTTTCCAGTTTCACACTTTGAATTTTCACAGCTTGCATCACTGGTGCCATGTCTCATTTGGGGCTGTGTAACAGTGCTCCACTCTAAGATTTCCCCCCAAAAGCATATATTTTTGGAAAGTAGACACCCCAGGCTTTCATTTTATGTATGTTTTAAATTTTTTTACGCAGCCATTTTACCACGAATCCTTCGTAAATCTTGATGTAAGTAAAAAATTCAGCGTTTTTCACACTTAGGTTTCAATGTTGGTGTGAATTTCAAGCACAAGATAGGTGAAGATTTTTAAAAATGCATTGTTTAGTGTTCAGCTCCTTCTTCTGAGTACGGCAATACCCCATATGCATAGGTTATTCAAGGTTTGCGGGAGCTATGGGGCCCAAATTGGAACATGCACGTTTCCAGTTTCACAATTTGAATTTTACGCAGCCATTTTACCACAAATCTTTCGTAAATCTTGACGTAAGTTAAAAAAACAGCGTTCTTCACACTTTCACTTCAATGTTGATGTGAATTTCAAGGACATGATAGGTGAAGATTTTTAAAAATGCATTGTTTAGTGTTCAGCTCCTTCTTCTGAGTACGGCAATACCCCATATGCATAGGTTTCTCAAGGTTTGGGGGAGCTACAGGGCCCAATTTTGAACAAATATTGAATTTTCAAGTCCTGCTTAACTGGTGCGATTACTCATTTTGGGCTATGTTCCAGTGCTCCACTTTAGGATTTCCCCCCAAAAGTGTATATTTTTGGAAAGTAGACACCTCCAGCTTTCATTTTAGGTGTGTTTTCAAATTTTTTACGCAGCCATTTTACCTCCAATCACTCGTAAATCTTGACGTAAGTTAAAAAAACAGCTTTTTTCACACTTTCACTTCAATGTTGATGTGAATTTCAAGCACATGATAGGTGAAGATTTTTAAAAATGCATTGTTTAGTGTTCAGCTCCTTCTTCTGAGTACAGCAATACCCCATATGCATAGGTTTCTCAAGGTTTGAGGGAGCTACAGGGCCCAATTTTGAACAAATATTGAATTTTCAAGTCCTGCTTAACTGGTGCCATTACTCATTTTGGGCTATGTTCCAGTGCTCCACTTTAGGATTTCCCCCCAAAAGTGTATATTTTTGGAAAGTAGACACCTCCAGCTTTCATTTTAGGTGTGTTTTCAAATTTTTTACACAGCCATTTTACCACCACTTTCTCGTAAACTTGACGTAAGTAAAAAAACAGCGTTTTTTACACTTTGCCTTCAATGTTGATGTGAATTTCAAGCACAGAACAGGTGAAGATTTTATAAACTGCATTGATTAGTGTTCGGTTCCTTCTTCTGAGTACGGAAATACCCCATATGGATAGCTTTTTCATGGTTTGTGGGATCTACGGGTCCCAAATTGGAACATGCGCGTTTCCAGGTTCACACTTTGAATCTTCACAGCTTGCGTTACTGGTGCCATTTCTCATTTGGGCTGTGTAACACTGCTCTTTTTTAAGATTTCCCCCCAAAAGTGTATATTTTTTGAAAGTAGACACCCCAGGCTTTCATTTTAGGTGTGTTTTCAAATCTTGCAAACAGCCATTTTACCACCAAGCCTGTGAAAACTTGACGTAAGTAAAAAAATTCTGCATTTTTCACGCTTTGCCTTCAATGTTGATGTGAATTTCAAGCACAGAACAGGTGAAGATTTTATAAACTGCATTGATTAGTGTTCGGCTCCTTCTTCTGAGTACGGAAATACCCCATATGGATAGCTTTTTCATGGTTTGTGGGAGCTACGGGTCCCAAATTGGAACATGCGCGTTTCCAGGTTCACACTTTGAATCTTCACAGCTTGCATTACTGGTGCCATTTCTCATTTGGGCTGTGTAACACTGCTCTTTTTTAAGATTTCCCCCCAAAAGTGTATATTTTTTGAAAGTAGACACCCCAGGCTTTCATTTTAGGTGTGTTTTCAAATTTTGCCTTCAATGTTGATGTGAATTTCAAGCACAGAACAGGTGAAGATTTTATAAACTGCATTGATTAGTGTTCGGCTCCTTCATCTAATTACGGCAATACCTCATATACATAGGTTTGTCGGGGTTTTGGGGGAGCTACTGGGCCCAGTTGGAACATGTTAGTTTCCTTTTACAGACATGCAATTTTTACAGCTGGTGCCTTGTCTCATTTCGGTCTGTTTGGCAATGCTGCAATTAATTTTACCCCCAAAAGTATATTTTGTAGAAGAGTAGACAACCCTGGCTTTCATTCTATTTGCATCTTATCAATTTTTTCGCTGCCACTGTATCACCAATCCCTCCAAAAATCTGCAGTAAGGCAGAGAAACACCATTTTTCACATTTCTATTTTAGTGTTGCTCTGGATTTCAATCAGATGATATTTGCAGATTTTTTAAATGCTTTACATTAGTGTTGAGTTACATTGTCTGAGTACGGCAATGCCCCATATGCATAGGTTTGTCAGGGTTTGGGGGAGCTACTAGGCCCAGTAGGGAACATGTGTGTTTCCATTATCAGAGATAAATTTTGATAGTGTTAGATCTAAGGAGGGATGTGTTTTGAAAAATAAAAAACAGGATATTTCAGGGGGAAAAAGTGGCCAAATAATAAAAGAACCTTTACAGCACTACTGCATTGTGCCTGAATGGTATTCCTTGAAACAGACACCAATGCAGAGGCCAGGTTTGGAAGGGCAATCAGGACAGTAAGTGGTGGTGTCTGTCCGTATTCCCTTTCTGTAGCAAACCCTGCAGCGCTTCTGTGGTTTGTTCTTTTGGGGAGTTGGGGGGATTTTATAAATAAAATGTACTAACCCGGGTCTTGGTGGAATTATTTCAGATGCACCTTGAAATAAAAATATGGAAATAAGTTGTAGCTGGTACTGTAAAAAGCTACATGTTTGATTGGGGTTTTCCAGCTTGAAAAGTAAAAAGGAATTATGTACAGCAGTCTGCATCATATAGATGGCAACTTTTTTATACCATGCCCTACACTTCCTCATTGCGAGGTATGGCTGCATTAGTTGATCACTCAGATCAACTCCCCCCATGTTTTTATTATAGTCCCTGATGCAGACTGGCTTTCTCATTACCACTGTCCTGCCACGAACAGTGACTGCCACAGATCTGTCCTCATGCATTGTGGTCAGCATGTAGACATCTTTTTTGTCCTAAACTTCACTGCCAGCAGCTCCTGTTGGGACAAAGATAAGGACATCCCAGGTTTTAGTTTGCTATCTATTAGTGTTTTGGGCAACTCCCTGCAATTGCGCCTGACAGTGCCACAGGCCACGGTGTCAAAATAAAACAGAGACTTAAATAAAAGGGGGCTGGTGTAATAATTATCAACAAATAATTGATAGCCTTTATTTAATAAGGGGTAAATTAAATCCCAAACTATTTTCCCACTTGTTCCCATAAATTCGGGGCACCCAGGAGGATCAAGTTTGCTGTCCTTGCCCTCATAAATTCTAAAAGCCTGGGTGTAGCCTGTGGCACTTTCGCACAATTTATAAAATTTTACACCAAATTTGGAACTCTTTGAGGGGATGTACTGCTTGAACCCTAACCTGCCTTTGTATTTCATTAGGGATTCATCTACACTAATTTCTTTTTGGGGCATATACACTTGGGCAAACTTTTTCTGTAAATGGCTTATTAGGGGACGAATTTTGTACAGTCTATCATACTGGGGGTGTTCTTTTGGGGGGCACAGGGTATTATCGCTAAAATGCTATTTATTTTGTGCTATTTATTTTGTTGTTATATGTTCAGTGCTCCCCAGGATTCTTGTCAGCCTCAGCTCTCCCCTTGACTTTACAAACTACATACACATCTCTCCCTCTCTCCTCCCCTTCACACCTGTCTGCTCCTACACACTTCTCCAGATTTTAACCCCTTCTACCTCTGCAGTCCCTATTCCTAAGCACCAATACAAATCCCACTCCCACATCTCTGCCCTTTGTCTTATCCTTCTGCTTGCTGCAGGGGATATTGCTCCCAATCCCGGCCCAATCCCCATACCCACCTGCTATCAGCCACGGCCCACCATTTCCTCCCACCGCAACTTGGAGGGTTCTAACCCCTCAAATCTCATAAACATTCCCCTTTATTCAACCTCCTTTCTCCCCTTCTCCTGTGCTCTGTTGAACACCCGCTCCATAGTTAATAAGACAACCACCATTCATGATTGTTTCTGTGAGCAATCACTGCAGTTGTTTGCCTTCACAGAAACTTGGTTATCTGCACAGGACACAGCTGTGGAGGCTGCACTCTCTCGTGGAGGGTTCTGCTTCTCACACACCCCTCGATCCACTGGTCGAGGTGGGGGGGTAGGTCTCCTTCTCTCCTCCCGCTGCCGCTTCCAGACCCTCTCAATCCCACCATGTGTGCACTTTTCTTCATTTGAAGTACACGCAATCCAGCTCTATTACCCCCTGTCTATGCGCGTGGCTGTAATATACAGGCCACCTACTAACTCCTCTTCTCCTTCAAACTTTCTCTCAGATTTTGAATCCTGGCTCTCCTTCTTTCTCTCCACTGACAATCCTGTCCTTATTCTGGGTGATTTTAACTGTCATATTGACAACTCCTCTGTCCCCTGGGCTTCCCGTCTTCTAGATCTAACCGCTTCCCTTGATCTCCAGCAGTGGACCAACAGTGCCACTCACAAAGCTGGTCACTGCCTCGATCTTGTTTTTACTAAGGGTCTGGACCTTTCCTCTCTCACAGTTTCCCCATTCCCTCTATCAGACCACCATCTTATATCCTTCTCTCTTTCTCACACTGCCCCTTCCCCCATCCCTCCCACCAACAGATTTATAAGGGATACCCGCTCACTTGATCTTGCTGGGATGAGCGCCTCACTTAACTCCAATCTTTCCTCTTTGCTAGCCATCTCTGACACAGACATTCTAGTTAACTCCTACAACTCCATTCTATCCTCTGCTATTGATTCCTTTGCCCCACTGAAACCACAACGGAGCCGTCAAGTCAATCCACGACCCTGGCTCAACTCCCACACCCGCTTCCTACGCTCCTGCACTCGTTCTGCTGAACGCCTTTGGAGGAAATCTCGCTCACATGCAGATTTCATCCACTTCAAATTTATGCTGTCCTGCTTGCATTCTGCTTTATCAAAAGCTAAACAAGAATACTACACCATACTAATCCACAACAATAAATCAAACCCGCGCCGTCTCTTTGCAGTCTTTGACTCCTTGCTCCATCCTTCCACTGCTTCCTCTAACCCCATACATTCACCTCAAGCTTTTGCAGATCACTTCAAGCACAAGGTGGAATCTATTCAAAAACAGATTCCTACTATTCCATCTGCCTCCGAACTCTCTCTCCCCAAACCCCCCTCATCATACTTTGATAGTTTTACCCCAATAACAGAGGAAGAAGTTTCTCAACTTCTCCTATCTACCCACCTCACTACCTGCTCCTTGGACCCTTGGCCCTCCCACTTACTCAAACCACTTGCACCAGTCCTTACACCTATATTAACACACATCTTCAACACTTCTCTCTCCACAGGCACCTTCCCTTCTTCCTTCAAACAGGCCCAAATTAAACCCCTGCTCAAAAAGACTAACCTCGACCCCTCCTGTCTCTCTAACTATCGACCTGTCTCCCTTCTGCCACTTACCTCAAAACTCCTAGAACGCCTGGTCTTCTCCCAAATAACCAAATTCCTCAACTCTAACTGTCTTTTGGATCCGATGCAGTCTGGTTTCCGGTGCGGTCATTCAACTGAGACCGCTCTCTGCAGGGTGGCTAATGATCTCCAGACTGCAAAAGCCAAAGGACAGTTTTCAATACTTGTACTACTCGATTTATCCTCTGCCTTTGACACAGTTAACCATTCTCTGCTTGCTCAAATTCTCCACAGTCTTGGTTTCCGAAATCAAGCTGCTTCATGGCTCTCCTCCTATCTCTCACAACGTTCCTTTTTTGTGTCCTCTAACAATAACACCTCCTCCACGGTCCCTCTGTCTGTGGGGGTGCCTCAAGGCTCTGTTCTGGGTCCTCTGCTTTTCTCACTGTACACTCTTTCATTGGGTGAACTTATTAGTTCATTTGGCTTTAAATACCATCTATATGCTGACGATACCCAAATTTACATCTCCACTCCTGATCTTTCACCACAAATCCAACTGCAAATTTCAGACTGCCTCTTGGCCATTTCCTCCTGGATGGCACAGCGTCAGCTGAAGATTAACATGGCCAAAACCGAACTGCTAATCTTCCCACCAAGACCTTGCCGAACCCCTAGCTTCACCATTACAGTTGATGGAATTGATATTGATCCGGTCAGCTCAGCACGCTGCCTTGGGGCCATATTTGATTCCTCTCTTTCCTTCTCCCCTCACATTAACTCTGTGGCTAGATCATCTCGCTTCTTTCTCCGTAACATTGCTAAAATCCGCCCGTTCCTCTCCCAACAAACTACTAAAACTCTTATACGTGCTCTCATTCTGTCCCGCTTAGACTATTGCAATATCCTACTAACTGGCCTCCCTGCTACTCATCTTTCACCTATGCAATCTGTTTTAAACTCAGCTGCACGAATCACCACACTCTCCCCAAAAACTGAACCTGCCCACATAATTCTCAGACATCTGTCATGGCTCCCAGTTCAGCAGCGCATCAATTACAAAGTCCTTCTTCTCACCTTTAACGCTCTCCACACTGCTACCCCTCCTTACATCTCTTCCCTCATCTCCTATTATGTTCCTGGCCGCCTCCTTCGCTCAGCACACAATGCACTTCTTGTTGCACCATCCACACCCTCTGCCCTCTCCCGTCTCAAACCTTTCTCGCTTTCTGCTCCATACCTATGGAACTCCATACCCCTCTCCTTACGCCTAGAAAAATCCCCCTCTGTCTTTAAGTCTACCCTGAAGTCTTATCTTCTGGAGCACTAGGACCATGCACTGCCTTTGGCCAAACTCAGCACTTGTAATCTCAGCACTTAACACCCTCTTACCCCATTGTATGTCTCCCTTTATCCATTTAGACTGTAAGCTCCTTGGGGCAGGGAACTCTCTCCCATTGTTTCTATGAATGTCGCACTTATTTCATCCCCTCTTATTTATTGTAACATATGTCTATTGTAAGGCGCTGCGTACACTGTGTGGCGTCATATAAATAAAGATACATACATACATACATACATACAAAATGCATAAAGTGCAAAATGATTTCAAATCTGGACCTGTTCATAGTCTTGGGGAATATAGGGGTATCACATACGGGGTTTTTGCTCCAGTAGGATTGAATACTTGGCTTTTTTATTATACCCATTGCCATTATTAAGGCCCAGAATTGTTTAAATTCTATGATGTCTATGGGTTTCCATCTTTCTTCCTTAACTACAAAAGCTGTAAGGTTGGCGGCAGTATACTGGGCTGCATACAAGTTGGTTTGGGACACAATTTCACCTAAAATGTCTTCCCCCAAAAACAAATCAAAAAAATTATCATAGTTATATCCCTCAACATCAATTTGAATCCCTGGGGTGCCTGTAAATTCTGGTATTTGTGGGGAAAAATTGATTGGGGATACCCATTCATTATGATCAGGAGTGGCAGGTGTTGGGGCATTTCTTTGGCCAGATCTTTTTGCAGGTGCTGGGGCAATTGCCAGGGCAGCTCTTGGGGCAGCACTTGGGGCATTCCTTTTGGCAGGTATTTTGCAAAGTCTTTTGGCAGATCTTGTGACAGGATTTTTGGCAGATCTTGTGGCAGGTGCTGGGGCAGGATTTTTGGCAGGTGCTGGGGCAGGATTTTTGGCAGGTGCTGGGGCAGTTGCCAGGGCAGCTCTTGGGGCAGTGCGTCTTTTCTTGACAGAAGCCCCAGCGTCGTCAGTAGAGCTGCTCTCAGTTTCTGAAAACTGCTCTATATCAAAATCTGACGCAGTATCTGTTGCCTCTGAGTCAAATGCCAAAAAGGCATATGCCTCTTCAACACTATAACTGCGCTGCATTTTGCCCACTAAAAATTTTTTTTTCCTTACTCTAACGCTATCCCTAAACCTAACTCTAACCCTAAAACTTACCCTAACCTACGTATATCTAGAACCTACCTAACCCAAGTAAACTACCTATCTAAACTATACTTATCGTATATATATATATATTTTTTTTTATTATTATTATTTTTTTTTTATTTTTGGGGTTTTTTTGGGGTTTTTTTTTCCCCCCTAAACCTAGATCTGTCCCTAAACCTTTCCCTAACACAAGTCTACACTAAACCTACCCACCTACCTACCTAAACTACCTAAATTATATTTGAAATAAATTTTTAATAAAAAAAATATATTTTTTTTAAAAATAAAAAAAAAATTCAGAGAATACAAGGGGGATGGGGGGGTATCCCACAGATCAGCAGACGCTGATCTGTAGTTTATTGATCACTCTAAAAGTGATCAGATGGGGAGAAACTTGGTGATCACTGTAAAACAGTGATCAAAGGGTTAATTTTGTGTTTTAACACAGTTTGCAGGAACACTGGAACGCTGGATCGCAATCTGGCACAATCTCTCTCTGTCTCTCTGCACCTCAGCAGTGTACAAGATGGAGGGAGGCAGAGATATATGACAGGGACAGTATTTACAAATACTGTCCCTGTCAATCAGCATTTGCAACATGTGATTCGCTCATCAAGCGAATCGCATGTTGCAACAAACTTTCTACTGGTTGTTACTAAGTGTCCCGGTATTGGGACACTTAGTAACAAGCAGCCCGCTCTCTCCCATCGCTCCGTGCGGCCGCGATGGGAGAGTTTAACCCTTGACGTACCGGGACCGTCAAGGGTCGTTGGATCACATTTACCCTTGACGGTCCTGGTACGTCAAGGGTCGCTAAGGGGTTAAAGGTGAGCCAAAATATCCATGGAGGCTGTATGTTCGCATTCACAATATTAACAACCCCAATTAATTTGAAATAAAAGACACAGACTCACAGGATGGTGGTAAGGCCGCAGTATTTATTAAAAATTACATAACCAATAAGTAATTATTTAATAAATAAATAATAATACCATTAACCGTTTATCCGCCATAACCAGCCAGATAAACCCTTAAAAATACCAAACACCAAAGCTCTGCCCTACCAGCCAAGAGCTAACCATAAGTCACCATTAATTTAACTTATAACTAACCCTCCAATACTGCGACAACCAATAAATATTATTTATTCATTATACAAATAATTCTGTTATTTTATTTCCTTATTTATTGTTATTACACTCTTTTATTTATTTATTTTTAAACAAATTATACAACAAATACTTCAGCAAATATTCAGATCACTGGGCGGGCGGGCATCGGAATACTCCACAGACTGGAACTCTCTGAAGAACCTGCAAAAAAGGAATCTTACCTGGTATTTATATTTGCTCTTCCCACCTAAAAGCCACTTACCGAGTGTGAGCCAACTCCGCTGCGGCCAATCGCCTACTTAGGCGGGAAGAGCAAAACTTCTAGTATGTTCCAAACTTTTATTTATTTATTAACTTAAAAACTTAAAGGGGACAAGCCCCTTAAATTCACTAGAGCTCTCAACAGCTCAATGAGGGACTTGCCTTAAAGGCACAGTCCCTTAACAGGGGAGCAGCCACACCGTATTGAGAGATCTGTGTGGAGGCAGTATGAATTTCCTCCTAGTGTCTAAAGGGCTGCATTCTTTGATATGTAGTCAGTCCAATGTGTGAGTATAATTGATGAAGATTAAGACTGTGCCTTGTTTATTTCAATGTTCTCACCATATGAGGGCCCACTTTTGTGTGTTTTTGTTTATTCCAATTAATAGGTATCACTCGTGACACTTGTCAGTTGGTCTCCCAATGAAAAAATGTGTTTGCTGTGCTCTATACAACTGCTAATACAACTACACAACAAGCTTGTATTAAGGTGACAGTTCCATTGGCCCATATTTATAAAAGCAAACTGGCATTATCATGGAGTAAACCAACTACACCATAGGGGACAAATAAAAACTCAAATTTCCATGCACTTGAATAGAGCATTTTTTTTAATTTACTTTTTATTGAAGAATTTTGTACAAACAATCAGATAAGTGCCAAAGGAGATACAGTGGACATGATACGCGTATCAAATATACAAAAGATATATAACAAAAATCGTCCCAGTACCAGCACACCAGGACCTGTATGGAGATGGCCTTAAACTTCTGAAAAGAACGTCAGACACAGACTGTGCAGATATAGTAAACAGATAGTCCTGAAGACAGCAGAAGATTGGTAATACTGAAGTGTTAATAAAACACAGGTGGGTCACGGAGCGACAACAAAGGCGCCCAGCAAAACCACCATCCAGACGAGCATATCCACAATAGAACAAAACATAAAACATACCATATAAAACACGTGCATGCCCCAATGGGGAACATCCCCCCCCAGGATATACCCAAGATCATGAAGGGGGCAATCTCACTGTGTCCCACCAGCTAGGCCAGGGCCCTCCCACCATCCACAGAAGGTAACTGTAGAGAAGAGAACACAGCTGCCCTCTTCCCCGTATCCGAGAATGTTTCTAGAGCGGCGTCTGACAAAAACCTCTCCCCCAACCATGAAGTATACATAAAACAGTGGTAGAAATGTAGAAATCCACCTGTTGAGAAGTGGGTAGAGTAAGAATAAAGGGTTCCCATAAGGAAATGAACCGAGCACCCAACACTTCCCTGTCAGAGAGAGACAGGATCCAATGCAACCTAGTAAAATGGAATAATTTAAGAGTCCACTGTCATAAAAGGGAGAAATTTTTCTTAACGATATTTCCTTTTCTTCTGTGTCCCTCCATGGCAATAGAGACTAATGGGATTATATCAGTGCCCCCCAACTGCTGTAGGACCAAACTAAAATACAAAAGGAAGCTTCCTGCTTCCTTCGGCAGCCATCTATTGTCATAGCTGAAAAATATAATATAGAAACGATTAATGGGCAGGGAGCGCCATGGAGGGACACAGAAGAAAAGGAAATATAGATAAGAAAAATGTCTCCCTTTCTTCTGTGTCCCTATCCATGGAGACAGAGACTAATGGGACATACCCAAGCAGTAAAATATGGGTGGGAATAAAGAAGGTGTCCCTTGAAAATGTAGTAAGGAGATTTATATATATATATATATATATATATATATATATATATATATATATATATATATATAAAACCATGTAGAAATATACCAGACAGAAGTAGCACACCTTGGATATCTCAGGGAGTAACCTGTATCAATCAAATACAGGGTGCCATTGAATCTAAAAATCAACTATATACCACAAACAAAAAAGTAGATTACTTACAGGCACTCAGCTCCTTAAAAAATACAACGTTGTAATTTTTATTGTGATTGGGGGAATCTCCATATAATAGAGATCATCACTGGTGCATTATGGAGTGTTTCCTCACTTCAATAGATGTCTCATTATGTGAGAAATACATTTATTGATTTTTGATACTTATTTTTGTGTTATTATTTGAATAGATGTTTTTATTTTTTGATGAGCTGAGTGCCTGTAAGTAATCTACTTTTTTGTTTGTGGTATATATAACCATGTGCCTGCCCCTCCACATGATTATTTACAAGAATAGAACATAAAAGAAAAAAAACTAAAGGAAGGTCTTACCAATCCAGAGTGGACTGCTGCCTCCAGGACCTTCCTCCCGAACTTTGCCTCTGAAGAGGTATGTATATCAATTTAATATTTTTAATGAATGTAGATATTGATGACAAAATAGCTGCTCTGCAGATTTCTTCTGGAGATGCAGAGGCCCTTGATGCCCAAGAAGTAGCAACCTCCCTGGTAGAATGAGCTTTGAGGATTTTCGGAGGATCTTTTCCTGCTTCCATGTAGGCCATCCTTATGCACTGGGTTATCCATCTTGCCAGAAAGGATTTTGAGGCTGCTGAGCCTTTGTATTTCCCCTGAAAAGTCTGCTTTCCTAAAACTCTGGGTTCTGCTGAGATAGATTTAGTCATATCTTACTAGATCCAGTTTGTGTAGTTTTTTCTCCTCATCTCCCTTAGGATTTGGACAAAAAGATGGCAGAATGATGTCTTGATTAAGATGGAAATCAGACATCACCTTTGATCTAAAAGAGGGTCTGGTTCTTAATACTATCTTATCCTGATGGAAAACTGTATAAGGTGGTTTAACTGATAGTGCCTGAATCTCAGATACTCTTCTGGCGGAAATTACTGCAGTAAGAAAAGCTGTCTTTAAGGTCAGCATTTTCAAAGGAATTTCCTCCAACAGTTCAAACCTGGGGGATGAAGATAATTGATCCAGTACCATATTCAGGTCCCAAGGAGGAATAACTCTTCTGATTCTTGGTCTAACTTTAGTTATAGCTTTTAGATATCTCTTGACCAAATCCTCCTCTGCAAATTGTTTTGCCAACAATGCTGATAATGCTGAAAGATGCACCTCTAGGTATGATGGACAAAGACCCTTTTCAAATCCTTGCTGCAGAAAACTCAAAATATGAGGGGTCTTGATGGATGATCTCTCTATACTTTGTGTTTTGCACCATCCTGAGAAAGCTTTCCATATTCTGCTGTATATTTTGGAGGTGGAAGACTTTCTGCCTAAAATAACTATAGTTATAACAGAGTCTGACAGGCCTCTTGATCTTAAGGAGTTCCTTTCAGCCTCCAAGCCACCAATTTCAAAAAGACTGGATTTTGATGTAGAACTGTGCCCTGGTAGAGAAGGTCTGACCTGATCGGAAGGGGCCAAGGATCCTCTATGACTAGGTTGATCAGCTCTGAGAACCATATTCTTCTCTATCATTCCAGAGCAATCATGATGATATTCACTTCCTCTTGCCTGATTTTCCTGAACACCCTCTGGATCATCAGTACTGGAGGAAATATATATGCTAGGGGAACGTTCCATGATTGTGTCATGGCATCTACCACCTGAGCTCTTGGGTGTTTTGTCCTGGAGAAGAAAATATCGCACTTGCTGTTCTCAGATGTTGCCATCAGGTCTATCACTTGCCTCCCCCATCTTCTGATGATCTGATCACAGACCATAGACCATAGATAGTCTGCTAGGAGGTTTAGACTTCCTTCTATGTGAATGGCTGATATTGACAATAGGTTTCTCTCTGCCCATTTCAGTATTCTTTCTGTCTCCCAGTTTAGGGTTTTGCTTCTTGTTCCTCCCTGATTCTTTATGTAGAGCACTGCTACCATACTGTCCAATATGACTTGCACTGGTTGGTTTCTGATAAACTTTATCAGACCCCTGAGAGAGAGGTATATTGCTCTGAGTTCTAGGATGCTTATGTGGAGGTTCTTTTCCTGTGGAGACCATATTCCTTGTTGTTCCAGCATCACCCCCATCCTGTCAGATTTGCATCTTTTGAGACCCTCTGCCAATGGAGATCCTGAAGAGGGGTTCCTTTCTGCAAATGTTTTCAATTCATCCACCATTTCAATTCTGCCTTCACACGAGAGGAATTCTGTTCCAGTGTGATATAGGTTTTGCAGAGGTCTGGTGTGAATTCTGGCCCATGGTACAATGTGAACTGAGGAGTTCATTACTCCTAATATCTCCATGTATTCGTGGACTGTGTGGTTCTGATGTCCTCTGAATCTCTTGACTCTGTTGATTATACCCTTCCTTTTTGAAGAGGAAAGTGATACTGTCCTCTTGCTGGTGTCGAAGGTAATGCCCAGGAAGTCTAGACGATGAGATGGCTTCAAATGGCTTTTCTGATAATTCACTAACCATCCCAACTGCTCCATATGCTGCAGGGTTGCCAAGGTATTGTATTCTAACTTGGTCTTTGATTCTGACACAGTGAGGAGAGTGTCCAAATTGGGGAGAACTGTTATCCCCTTCCGTCTCAAGGGCTCTAGCACAACCGCCAGTGGTAATATGGAAATATGCATCTTTGAGATCCACTGTTGTGAGGACAGTTGCTGGGCGGACCGCCTGGATCGCTGATGAAACTGTCTCCATCTTGAAGTGTTTTAATTGTATGGCCAGATTCAGGGATTTTAAATCCAGGATTGTTCTGAAGCCTCCTGTCGTCTTGGAAACTGTAAAAATGATTCAATAGAAGCCATCCCTCTTTTGTAGTGGTCTCTATCACTCTGCTGAGGGCAATGTCTTGTATTGACTCCTTCAATTACCTGGCTCTTACAGAATCCTTTGGAATTTTTGAGGTTTTGAAGATATTTCTTCTAAGGGACATCCTGCCTCTAATATGTGAATCACCCACCTGTCTGGAGTGGCTAAGTTCCTCCAGGCTTGTAGGAATTTTCCTAGGCAACCGCCAACCGGAATTAGAGGCAGGGTCTGCTGCCCTTCATGAGGTTTCCTTCTTCAACTGGTTGCCCTTGGGTCCAGGTCTTCTGAATAAACCCTTTGATGACTGACCGAAGCTATTCTTTCTCTGGTCATATGCCCTTGAGAATTGAAAACGTCTTGTGTCATGAAAGGACCTACGGTTCCTATACGATGTTCTTGATGCTAAAGTTCGTCCTTTTCTGTCCTGTGGGACAAAGGAACTTTTGCTGCCAGTAACTTTTTTAATAATTTCTTCCAACTGGTCCCCAAACAAAGTGGATCCTGAAAAAGACAGAGAATCCAATTTGTTTTTTGAGGAAGGATCAGCTCCCCATGATCTTAGCCACAGAGCTCTTCTAGCCGTGATTGACAGGGAGGAAGGTCTGGCTGCTAATCTGATCATATCCCATTATGTGTCACATGAGTATCCAATTGCTTCCTTCAAAAAGGCCACCTCCTTCATTAATTTTGCTCTGGATACTGAAGATTCAATTTTTTCTTCGAGTTCAGACAACCAGATCTTGATAGTTCCTAAGACGCATGCCAAGGCTGTTGCTGTCTTTATATTTTGACCCAGAATGGTGAATTGTTTCTTTAGGGTGCCTTCTAATCTCCTGTCCATGGGGTCTCTTAGTGAAGAACCATCTTCCATGGGGAGAGTGGTCTTCTCGGTCAATTGGGCAATAGGAGCATCCACTCTAGAAGGTGTTGACCAAACTGAAGAGTCTTCCTCCTTAAAGGGGTATCTTCTTGATTCTGATACCCTTTTATCCCCCTTTTTCCATTCTGCTTTTACTAGGTCAGGCACCACATGATGGACAGGAAAGACTGGGGTTTCCTTTTTCTTACCCAGGAAGGCTACATCTAATATTCACTGTTCTTTAGTTTCTTCCTTGAGCAGACTTTTGAGAAAAGGTTCAATTTTCTCAATGTTAAAAGTACCTTCATCTTCCTCCAATATTTCTCCTTCTTCCTCAGATGAGTAATCAGAGATATCAAACAAGGTATCCTCGTCCGCCTCACGGTGTCTGGGGGATGAGCCCTCCTCATGGTCCTCAAGTCTGGGCCTTTTCTTTAAGCTTGAAGATGCCTGGAGAGAGGTAAAGGTCTCTTGCATGGAACTCTTCATCTAAGATAAAAAAAAATCTTGGAACGGAGATTGTACCTCAGTATTAGCAGCTTTCTTAAAGCAATTTGGACAGAGCTTAGCAGAATCAGTTACTGACAGTAAACTATCACACCCCAAACAAGCTTTTATTTTCTAAGTATTTTTCTCTTCCTTATCAGAACTTCCTTTGTCTTTCTCATTCTCCTTAATAGGGACATTCTTAACAGATGAAGACATTTCTTGTATACAGGCAATTAAAACGTAACCTTTAATAATGGTAGCTTAAAAAATATACACAATAACTGTAACCTCGCAACAAGCTGCATGATGCTGTTTAAATAGATAAGACCCTGGGAGTGCATTTCACCATGGAACTCCTAGGCCCCGCCAATTAATGCAAAGCCAGCTGATAAAAAAGGGGTTGGAACACTGCCCTAACCTTTCCCTTTCTACCGGTTTGCTGGCCTGAAGGCAGGGCCGGATTTACATCTCAGGAGCCTGTAGGCACAGATATCTGAAGCCCCCCCCCCCGGCCATCTCCACAATGCTCCAAATCTCCATATTGCCCTCACATTGCCCCCCAACACCTTCACATTGTACCCCATCAGCTCCACATTGCCCTCATATTGCCCCATCATTTCAACATTGCCCCATTCAACTCCATATTGCCCTCACATTGCCCCCCATCAGCTCCACATTGACCCCACAGCTCCACAATGCCCTCATATTGCCACATCATCTCAACATTGCCCTCACATTGCCCCCATCAGCTCCACATTGACCCCATCAGCTCCACATTGCCCTCATATTGCCCCATCAGCTCCACATTGCCCCATTCAAGTCCATATTGCCTCCCATCAGCTCCACATTGCCCTCACAATGCCCCCCTTCGGCTCCAACTTGCCCACATCATCTCCATGTTGCCCTCACATTGCCTCCCTCCCATTGTCTGTTTCCTACCTCCCTAGCAGATCTGTCGTCTGTGCCTCCTTTGGCACAGTCAGTCCTGTAGTTACTGAAGCTCCTGTGCGGTCTCCTATTCAGGAATGCAGAATGCTAGGAGATGATGTCATCTCCCAGCGCTCTGCATTCCTACAGAGCCGACGAGGGAGCTCAGCGCTTACAGGACTGTGCCAAAGGAGGCACAGACGACAGATCTGCTAGGGAGGTAGGAAACAGACAACGAGGGGGGGTGCAATGTGAGGGCAGCATGGAGTGGGCGCTGGCGCAGCCAGCGAGGTGGCAATTTTTTTTTTTTTTTTTAATGAATTAAAAAGAAAAAAAAAAATCCCATTGGCAGGCGCCCCTCGGTGGTGTGCGCCTGTAGGCAGGTGCCTACTTTGCCTTATGGCAAATCCAGCCCTGTCTGAAGGAGCAGGTTCCCGGAGTCACATTCCTGTGTGCCCCGGTGCTCTCTCTTGTGGCATCCGTCTGCAGCGTCCCCACGGAACGCATGCTGATGACGTAGATGGTTGATTCCGGCACTGAATCTCAACCTACAGAGAGGGAGATTCAAGGAGCCAAACAGATGCTCCATCCCTTGCCGTCCAGAAGTGGAGCAAGGGCTTTGTGGTTCCTTCCTCCGGACTGGACAGCAAGAAATACAGCCGATTGACTAAGATCCACAAACCTAAAAAAGAAATGGTAGGGAGCCGACTGCCCTGTGCCCTACCCCAGCTGATATAGGACCAAAATGACTGCAGAAGGAAGCAGGAAGTTTCCTTTTGTATTTTAGTTTGGTCCTACACCAGCTGGGGGGCGCTGATATAATCCCATTAGTCTCTATCGCCATGGATAGGGACACAGAAGAAAGAAGGGGATTTGGGGATAACCAGAGTGCAAGGCTGCATTTCATCGCCACCATAATGCAAAGTCTACTAGTTTAACCTGGCAAGGTGTCAGATGGCAAGAAGAGTCATAGACCCCTAGGAGAAACAACGGGGAGACAGATTCAAGTGGAATCCCAATTTTGGTTCTAATGTAAGAGAAAACTTTGGACCAGAAGGAATAGAAGAATAGAGCATTTTAACCCCTTGAATGCTAGAGAGGTATCCAACACATTGCTTTGCAATGCATTGAAGACCTCACTAGCATTCAAGAGGTTATAAAATCAATCTAATTTAAAAAGGAATTTGTATTTGTCCCCTGTGGTGCAATTGGTTTACTCTAGAATATCACCAGTTTTTTCTGTCTGTGATCTCATCTCTGATAATTGTATGAACCTGTGCCAGTTTATGTAAGCTACAGTATAAACCTATAATCGCAGCTGTGGGGCCCTATAGAAAAGCCTATACTATGGAACAAGAGTCAGGGTAGTCAATAAAATTAAAACAGCAGTAAACTTTTAACATGACAAATAATAAAAAACTAAGGCAGGATGTTCAAATGGAAAAGCAGTCTTAAAAGTCATTAAAAATCATAATTTCCAAGGAGATATAACATTTTTTTACTAGTTAACACGATGAAAGTCAGTTTTTGAGAAATGGTCTTAAATGTTAATGTGGCCAAACCTAACATTTCCCATCTGTTTTTGTAAAATAAACATTTATGATAGTTTTAGCTTTAAAGGGACAGTAATGTTTCAAAATAAAAGCAGCTCCAATTAATCTTCATAGTATTTGGGCCACGGAGAGTGTTATTTGAATGATAAAGTATACCCCTACCACCCCTTTTACTGATGTAACATTGCTCACCTCAGAACAGAAAGGTGGCGTCCAAATGGCTTGCAGACAGGGACAATCTTAAATTAGCATAAGGGAAAAACCTGATAAACCTGTCAAGGGGGCAGGGTTTTCATTGTTCTCACAGTAAGAAGATTGTCCCTTGCTGCGAGCTGTCCAGTATTAAGACCTGATTGGACATATTTGAAAACAAGAGAATCTCTGTGTATTCTTCCCCTGTAAAAGACATTATAAATAAACTGTTAACCATTTTAATATTAGAATGGTGTCCAAGGCATAATTCTGCAGTGCATTGGACACCTCTCTAGTGCTTAAAAGTTTAATGAAGAAAAGGGAAGGGACATCACCAACACTCTTCTCATCTTACTGGCTGGCAGAGGTCGTGTGTTGTGATGATGTCAGCAGCTTCTAGAAAAAAGACGAAACTGGTCTGATTGTAAGAGGTCACGGGATAATGCAGAGCCAATGGCCCCCTTTGGATGCCCCATTACAACTTATTTTTTGCTCATTGTTGATCCATAAGAAAAGACTCACAGTGCTAAGACACAATAATATATGTATATGCCAAAAAGGGACCCGATTGTCCAATGTATAAAGTGCAGCGATGACTGAAGGGACCTTCCACAAATCTCCAGATTGAAAATGGAACAAACAGAAGGTAGACTAGTTCTTCTCCATATAGATTTTTTTAAATGTAAACCTGTGTATAGCCTATATTACTGCCCATAACCAATGTTCCCTCTAAGGTAAGCATGGGTGAGAAAGCCTGCACTTATAGAGTTAGAGAACAATTTCTGAAGTCAGTAACAGATTTTCCAGTAGGCAGAGTAGGTATCTGCTTAGGGATCCAAATTTTGAGGGGAGTCTCAGTTGTGCTGGCCATACCCACATTCTAAATTGTGGGTGTGGCCAAAGCAATCACAGTGTCACTGTAACACTTTTGATACCCCTTTACAGGCTATTGGTTAACCTCTTGGATGCTAGAGATCTCCAGCATACTGCTTTGCAAAGGTTTAGAGTTCTCTATCAACCAAGGGGTTAATGTGTTTTTGTTCTTGATTCTTATAGGTCAAGTACATTTTCTGTATCAGGAAACAATGGATGGGACTAGTATTGGGGCCATATGAAGAGAGGGGATGTGGCCAGGGACAGACTCCCTTGCCGAGGGGTGACTGAGATGTAAATCCGGCCATGTCTGAAAAGCTATATTGGAATAAAAGAGGAACCATATAGCACACAATCCATACCTATGAACATACCTGGGGACTCCGGTTTTCAGAATTACATGGGACAGAGGCTAATTCTCTGGCTTTGTGAGTTCAGTGGTAACCCCTGCCTAGTTTCCCACACATTTCCAGGGCCGGATTTACAATAAAGCAGAGAAGGCATCTGCCTACAGGTGCACCCAACAGAGGGGCGCCTGTCATTGGGATTTTTTTTGTTTTTAAATTAGCCAGCCTTTTCCTATCATCAAGTCTGGTGGACAGCGGGGTAAGGGAAATGCTGCACCGGCCGAATGTGATGTGACTCTGTGACACAGAACTTGAAGGAGGAAGACAAGAAAAGCTGGAATCAGTGTCACGGTCGGAGTCTGATTGAGGCTCATAAGCACTCATCCTGACTCTTCACTTCACCACTTCGGAACAACTGCCCCGTCTCCTCCCAGACGTTCAGTGCAGCCTGCAGGGAGGGAGTCCACAGGAAGCTGCACCGACACCTGCACACCCCTGGCCTTGAGGTAAGCTGCGCCGGGTATGAGACACTCCGCTCACCACTCTGGCTCCCTGCTGTTCTGATAGCCTTTTGAATTAGGCTAACCTTATTCTCACATCGCCAACGAATTGCTGTGGTCAAAATGGCTAAAAGCCACGACACTGTCATGTCGTCTACATACTTAAAGTGTTAGTAATGTCTGAAAAAAACTTTTTTTGCATTTAGAAGAGCATAAAAAGCTGATCTACATGCAAAAAAACGTATCTCTCAAACCGCTATGGTTTAAGAGATACAGGCGTTTAAAGTTTGATTTCTCCTACTGACAGCTGTAAAGCTGTCAGCAGGAGATCCATGTCGGTCGACATGCTGGCGCTTGAGAAGTGCCGGGATCTCGTTACTTACACGGAATCCCTTCATTGGAATGGTCTAAAACATGTGCCTAGTATTCAGGCACATGTTTTAGACCATTTCATTGAAGGGATTCCGTGTAAGTAACGAGATCTCGGCACTTCTCAAGCACCTCCGTGTCGACCGACACGGATCTCCTGCTGACAGATTTACAGCTGTCAGTAGGAGAAATCAAACTTTAAACGCCTGTATCTCTTAAACCATAGCGGTTTGAGAGATACGTTTTTTTGCATGTAGATCAGCTTTTTAAGCTCTTCTAAATGCAAAAAAGTTTTTTTTTTTCGACATTACTAACACTTTAATGGTCTCCTAGTCCTCCACCGATACCATCCACAGTCCACCGCAATATCGAAAATGCTTTGGGGTAATTGGTTTACAGCAAATGCTTATACAAGGTGGGTCAGATTTATTTAACCCTTTGAGTGCCAGAGTGGTACTCACTGCAAAGCAATGCATTGCGCACCACACTCTGGCACTCAAAGGGTTAAGGATTAGGAATAAAAACTTTAAAAAATCTTGGATACTAGGGATGCCTGAAAACTCTGATCACAGCATTTTGAATTGGAAACAAGTATGGCTATCTAAAGTATAAAACGGCCAAGAAAATTTACATCAGGTAGAAAAGAGCAGACAAATTAGATAATCTCCCTTTTCTGCTTGACTGCTTCAGAATCAAAACTTTTTGCACTTTTTTTTGGGGGGGGTGGCGCTTCAAATTCTGTGCCTACAGGCTCCTGAGATGTACATCTGGCCCTGCCCATTTCCACTGTTTTGCCCACCTTCCAGTCCCTTTAAATGCAAACCCCGCCTCTCAACCCTCAAACTCTGCCACCCCCAATTAAGCCTTTCCCACATAATGACATGAATCGCATAATTTGGGCACTCCCATCCCCATTCAGGTGTATTTCTTTGGGGGCCATGGATGTGAAGGTTCCCAGGTATGCACCACCCACTTCTGCTAACTGTATGAAGCCAGAATTATACAGCTTTCCAAAATGAATAGAGTTTGTTTTCCCCATTTACTCAGATGACTTTGATTGATTAAAGGCTAATACTGGCAGGAACTGCTCATTAGAACGAGCATGTGTACACTCTTAAAATTCTCTCCTGCAGCCACCAGATATTTTCATCCACTACAGTTACACAAGCATTTTCATTTATAACAGCTAAATGTACTAAAATATGGCAAAAAAGTGGTAGACTATAGCGGTGGTCTTAACAGTGGCAGGGGACAAAGCAGAGGCCTTTTGTATTAGGACTGTGGCATTACTGAGAATGTGTAGGTCATTTCATGGCCTACTGACGCCTCTTTGTATAGCTGAAAAAATTATTCAGAGCAAGACCAAAGAATTTTAAATACACAGACTAACCAAAGCATGTTTCTGAGATAGCTCAGTTGGTTAATGCGCCAGCCATATAATCTATTTAAACCTTGGGGCTGCATCTTTTAGTCTGAGCAAGGTAAATTCAGCCTTTATCCTACTGAGGTAGTTAAAATCAGTACCCTGGAGACAACTGCAATGTATCATTCCTGGTAAAATACTTTCAATAGAAAAACTTAAAGCAAGCATTAAAGACACTAGACTGGGACAAGGGGGAATCGGGATTTGAGTCTTCAAGAGGGACATTTGGGAATTCTACAGCTATTCGAGTTGTGTACCCAACGCTACGTGTATTTTTTTTTGTCCGGTTAACATGTAGTGAACTCTGGATTTTTAAGCGTCTTTAACATGGTTTTACCTGTTCTGTGTACCTGCAAATCAGGCAGGTCTTTCACTCCCATATATCAGTCCTTTTCACCACTGTAAACTGCTCCCGTGTGTTTTTTTGCTTTCTGTAGTTGTCAGTGCTCCAGAACTTTATTATTGTAAGTCCCTTCCCCCCCACCAACAGACTGCATGGGCTCCACACCTCCAGGATGCTCTAGGCTACAAATGGGAAACATCTGGGTAGCGGCTGTCTCAAGCAGACTCTCATTGGCTGGAGAAGAAGGGGCAGGGGCTGGAGCTTTAAACTCGTGACGTCACGGGGCCGAGGCCGCTGTAAGCTGCGGGTACCTTGCTTAGAGTCTTAACCGGAGCAGAAAGCGGATGGAGAGGGATAGCTGGTGATCGAAGAGAGGTGAGAGCATGGGGAGGAAGTGTCACTGCAGGGTGTCATGATGATGAAGAAGTAGGAAATGTATTGTTATATGCCCATTGTGATCTAGAAGGTTAGATAGACACAATGCCAGACATAAGCGATGGATGTTGGTGGTGGGGGAGTGGTTAAGTGGGAAAACAGGCGTGATGCAGGGCAGGCCTATTGTGTATGTATGTGTGCTGGCATGCGAATATCCCTAGGGTAGGCAACGTGAAGCTCTCCAGCTTTCTTGCACTACAACTCCCAGCTTCTATAATGAGGATGATTGGATTTGTAGAGATACAATATCGAAAGAGCTTCAGGTGTCCAGCCCTTGTTTGTACTGCATGCGACTGCAGAATCATAAACTGTGACATGAACTGAATGTCTGTGTCCTTATTGTAACAATGCTGTTCTCTGATATTAGGAGATATTTGGCTGAGAATCCAGCACACATACCCCCCCCCCCCCGGAGGGTGCGTTGCGTTGCATTGCATTGCATTGCATTGCAAAGTAATGCTTTTACACTTATGTGGTCCTCAAGTTGTTAAAGTATGTGTTTCAATCTAATGCTGCATTAAGCTGTGGTGAAACCTTGAGAGGTTGACAGCATTTCCTCAAGTCACTATTTTTATTCCCTCTGTGTTTCATTTTTTTATGTGAAAGCCTTCAGTGTTTTGTCTTTCTTATTGTTGGCCTGGGTGGAAACAATGACTATTTTGTGTGAAGACTATAACTCTTCATGCGTCTGATCAGCCCCTTTGGCACTCAGATGATTAAAGGAGGCAGATGTAGCACTTTGGTGTAGGTTCATGTATTGGTCTCTAGTAAATATCATTTATTTGACGCCTTGGATGCAGAAGTGTCTCTTAGTGGAATACAAACATCTCTTGCAGCAAAGTATTTTAACGAACTCCGTGCCTTAGTATGCATGATTATAGCTTAATAGAACTAAATGATTGGTACCGTTGGCACCAGTTTTTCCATGTATATTTATGGAAATAATTTGCATCTTATGTTTTTAACATGCGCGTGAGACCTATTAATAATTGTATTTAACCATTTGAGTACCAGAGAGGTATCCAATGCATGGCAACACAATGCATTGGATATTTTGCTAGCACTCAAAGGGTAAAATATTTGCACTTTGGCAAATTACGCAAACAATGGTAGGGTTGACTTGAAAGCTCCACACTGTGTGTTAGAAGTGTCTTGAGCCATGAAAAATAAATAAATGAGAAAATCAGTAATTATACTAGACATGATAAATATGCCTTGGAGATCTCTCTAGCATTAACAGTTTTTTTTCCCATGCACTACGACATAGTTTTGCTTTGTATGTAAAATACGGTCTGCTGGTCAGAGTGAGGAATGCAAAGGAAAATAATTTCCCCTGCCTGCAGTTTTCTTTTGCATTCTTCAGTTCCTAGTCAGGGGTTGCAGGACATTTTGGAATTCACAGCAAACTGCTTCCTCCAAAATCCACACACATTTCATGTGTCTTTAAATATTTTGTTACTGAAACCCATCTAAACCTATGAATTGTTCAACAAGCCTTGTCATATAAGAAAACCTGTTCTTGTTTTAAATCTTTCAATGCCAGAGGGGTATGCAATGCATTGCACACCCTCCGGCACTCAAAAGGTTAATGTTATATGCAACTTTTAATTTGTATTTATTTTTTGATTTTGGTGAAATAGTGAATGCATTGTACAGCGATCTGCTGGAGATCTCTTGCATCCTGTTGTTCTTAACCATTTAAGGAACAAAGAGGTGCACAACACATTGCACACTATTTTGGTCATTAAAGGGTTAATCTATGGTCCGGGAAATCCCAGACTTCCCTGAAGAGGATCAAGGGGTTCCATGAAACAAATGCAGGTAATGGCAGCAATGGTAAAAGGCTAGAATTGCAGATTCTGTATGTGTGGTTTTGTTACTGCTACTGGGAGACTGAAAGGGATTCTAATGACAAAAGACAAAAGTGTCCTTATTACCTGTATTCAAGAAAACAGGCATCCTACCATCCTAAAACCACCTAGAATTTTCTGGTGTGAACTGTGTGTGCCAGATGGGAGACCTCCTCTGGAATCCCACAGTCACTGCATTCCTGGAGGAGTAGTCTCTTTTCTGGAAAAAGAAATGGTTACAAGCCCCACTTATATTAACCCTTTGAGTACCAGAGAGGTACCGTATCCCTTTTGCACTCAAAGGGTTGATGGAATTTTGGATAACTTACACTTGTCCCCTGTTTTGCAGTTGGTTGTTTCCTATGCTGAATTAGTCCCAAAGTCTTACTTTATCAATACTGGTTTACAGTGCATTGCAAATCATGGGCACCCCTAATATTTATGACATTTTTCAAGGGTATAATGAAGGATGCAAATGCACAAATAGTTATTCTTAGGTCTCTCAATCAGAATAACAAAATCAAACCTACTGTTCATAATACTAATTATAAAATACATATGAAACTCAGTATATCATTTTTGTCACAGTCTTTATTGAAAACTGGTGTACCCTATATTAACCTTGTAATTCCATAGCAGCCTGCCACATATTGTACTGTTTTGTTGAGTCCTCTGATATGTGAGGGGTTAAGTTTCAAAAACATTAATGCTTCCTCAAAGCAGACCCTGCTGTGGTATTTTTAGACTCCTGGTTCAACTTTTTTTTTCCTCCAGTTGCAAATGAGTAGGAAGAGGAAGTGAGCTGATAACTGCTTTAGTTCAACCCTGTCTCTGTATATTGTAAAGCTGACAGATATGATGGACTGTGCACTAAGGCGTGAAAAAGAGGTGAAAAAGCAGATATTACCTCTCCAGTGATATCACTTCTCCAATTCCTATGTTATTCTACAGAACCTATGCACTAATATCTTCAAAGTTGGAGAAATCTTAATACATTGGTTCGATAGAATAACACAGGACTTTGAGAAGTGATCTCGCTGGAGAAGTAATCTCTTCTTTATCACGGCCTTAGTGTATCTCCCCCTGATGTCTATTCTGCTCAAACATTATCTAATAAAAGAATGTTAATGGAGCAGTAAACTTTTTTTATGAAAAAATACATATTGTAGGGATTTTCCTATTGAGTATAATAAGGGTACTCCCACTGCCGAGAGATTTATATTTCCAGAGTTATTACAGTTTAAACCCATGTTTATTTACATTAGCAGTGCCATCTAGTGGTCAAATTCTAATTAGATTTCCTGTTAGATTCTAATAGAGAAGAAAGTCAGAAAAGTCAGAGACATACAGTTCTCCATAGAATGTGATAGAAACTACCAGTCACTTCCTGTCAGTTAGAACTATCAGGAAGTAAACACAGTAAATTCACTTCCTGATTATTTGAACTGTTATAATTTTTGAATAAAACATCTGACAGCCATGGGAGTGACCTTGTTTTATTCAACAGGAAAAGCTCTATAAATATGTGTTTTCATAAAAAAAGTCTACTGCTCCTTTAAAGTGGAATTGGCATGTATTATATTTACACGTATAGGGCATGGCACTGCACGTCTTGTTCCTTACCCCTGTAGTAATAGAGGTGTTATTGTTCCTTTAAACAAACTTAAATCCTTTGCCATAAGGCTTTACCTGCTACTAAAGTGTTCTGGTATTATCCTATAGTATAAAAGGCCAGATGCATGTTTGTCCGATGCAGTCATGCTCAGTAGAGACGTTTGAGCAATGTAGTCACGCGTAGTAGAGACTGCCTGAACTCAGGAATGCAGGAGCACAGGCGCTGGGAGGCCTGTGTACACAGACATTTATACTAGTAGGTTAATATTCATCCATCAGCACCCCTGATCCCACACTGTGTCCTGGAGGTTAGGATGACCGCTGCTCTATTTCCAGCTTGATCTGCGTCTGGCTGCTATGGGCACTAAGAAGAACAAACCTCCTAAAGTCTCAAACCCCCAAAGCACCAGTACAACTCAACAAAGCCAAAACCCCCTCTTTGTGCACTTGCAGTGGTGGCATGGGATTTGAAGTTAGGAAGTTATAGCCTCCAAAACAGCCATTTCTGTCTTGATAAGAGACTGGAACAGCCTTCACCTTACCTTGCAGGAAAAAGAGCAGGTCTGCGCAAGTGGCTGGGTGATTGTTAACCCCTAATCTGCCGTAGCACTTTAGTGGTAGTCAGGGACTTGTGATCAAGGTTTTAAAGGGACAGTAATGTCCCAAAAAAAGATCCAGTTTTATAGCCTTTTTTAAAAAAATATGCTTCAAATCCAATCTCTCAAACAGCTATGGTTTGAGAGATATAGAGATTCAAAGTTCGCCCCTCTCTCCCTTTCTCCTGACGTCAGCATCTAACTGACAGCAGGAGATCCCGATCAGGGGACCAGCAGGCAGCTCTGTAGCAGAGCCGAGATTGCGTTATCTATAAAGAATTCATTCATTGGAAATGTATTCAAAGTGTGCTTGCAAACCAGGCACCCTTTGTAGATCTTTCCAGTGAATGAATTCATTATAGATAAGTAATCTCGGCTCTGCTGCAGAGCCTCCTCGAGTCGTATGACTCGATTCTCCTGCTGTCAGCTTTGCAGCTGACGTCAGGAGAAGGGGAGGGATGGGGTAACTTTGAATCCCATCGGGTTTGGAGTATATATATATATATATATATATATATATATATATATATATATATATATATATATATATATATATATATATATATATAATATTATTATTAATTTCTACAAAACTGGATATATATTTTTTTGGGGACATTACTGTCCCTTTAAGTTAGTTTAGTCATTGTGGTTTACTGTTCTTTCTTTGTCCAGCCTTTACTCTTTAAATGGATAAATGACAAATACCTCCTTAAAGGAGCACTAACATGTTCTTCTAATTACACCCACCCCCTTATCTTAATGCTATGAATCCATTTTCAGTGGCCTGATTGTCCAAAAAAAATTATGAATTAGCACTTTGACCTAATGTTCAAAGTACACTCACAATAGATTCAAGTTGGCAGTTAGGATTTTCTGCCCAGAGTAACCCTTTGACTGCAGGAGGGGTACTGCAATGTGTTACGTAGCCCTCTGGCACTCAAAGTTAAGTGAAGTGGTGGATTTATTTATTTACTTATTTTTGGAGAAAAAAAATCAATATTAATAGGAACGAAACGTCCTTCTGGTCGCAATAAATGACTGCTGGTTGGACTCGTTCCCAGAAACAAATCTTTAATTGGCAACGGGTATTATGGCCACGGAGGTAGCCATAACTCCTTGCTGCAGGACATCCGCAACTCCAACTCCTCCCACTGAAGACTTCCTAAGAAGACTTCAGTGGGCATAGTTTAGGTCCTGGGGTCTTAAGGCGGGTGAGGGCAGTCAAGACTGCTTCAGTGGGTGTTTTATTGTAAGGAGATGTTGGTGTTACTTTAACTGTATGCAGGGGGCCTGGTTAACTTATCCCATTTTTGCAGTAGTCTAATGCATTCTTATTGTGGGTTGCTTATAGGTTGCTCACCTGTACATTATCCTTTTAAGGACCAGAGTGTATTCCTTCACAATGCGTTGCAAACACCTCTGGTCCTTAAGGGATAGAAATACTTAAAAGGTAAATATATATATATATATATATATATATATATATATATATATATATATATATATATATATATATATATATATATATATATTGTAGTGTTAATTCCCCTGAGTAAAACTAGGGTACTTCCGCTGCTGAAAGGTGTTTTATTCAAAAGTTATTACAGCTCAAACTGAATTTGTTTTAGGTGCAATATCACAGTGGCCTGAAATTGCACAGTGGCGTTGTTGCTACTTCAACATATGGTCAACTCTGGTCAGTCGACCATAAATCTCCATAGTTTGGAGTAGCAACAGTCCCACTGTACAACAGGCCACTGTGATACCGCACAAAAAAAATATCAAGTTTGAGATGTAATAACTTTTGAATAAAACAGCTTTTCAGCAGTGGGAGTACTCTTGTTTTATTCAGGGGATAAATGTTATAATATATACTTTTAAGGATTAATGTCCCTTTTTATGTGGTTATTAATATTAACTATTTTGGAAAATGTCTGCCACAGTCATAACACTGATCCTGTCTTGTTTGCTCAAACATTAAATTTGTCTGTTGGTACTTTTTTCAGCCCTAGATTATTAGTTAACCCCTTGAATGCCAGAGAGGTTTGCAACTAATTTCAATGCATTAGGCACCCCTCTGGCATTCAAAAGGACTCATTCGTGCATGGCTGCCTGTTCTTGTGATTGTCTGTATGTTTTTTGCTTGAGTCTGCCCACTAAATATGTCTCATGTAGTAGTCCTGACAGTGGCGAGGAAGGAAAATTAAGAATGAGAAAGGTCACAGACAGCTTTGGTCTGCCCAACCGTGAATATTCTGGCTACTGCTGTCATTTCATGTTTTGGCTGCAGAGAGTGAATGAAGCATAGCTAAGGCTGCTGCCTCTGTGTGGAGGATACTGGATTTTTCACTCATTATTTTATTAGTGAATCTGTAGCAATTAGGGCTGCAACTAACGATTATTTTGATAATCAATTAGTTGTCCGATTATTTTTTTGATTCATCGGATAAAAAACAAATATGCTAATTTTTCATTATTTCAAATGATTAATTGAACAAACTGAGTGTTAAAAACAAACAGCAGAATAAAAAACTTCACACATTTAACATGCGTCATTGTTATTATTTTACTGTGGGGTCTATGCACCTCTCTTTCTCCCCCTTGCGCCTCTCTTTCTCCCCCATGTACTTCTTTCTCCCCCCTTGTGCCTCACTTTCTCCCCCATGTACTTCTTTCTCTCCCTTGTGCCTCTCTTTCTCTCCCTTGTGCCTCTCTTTCTCCCCCTTGTACTTCTTTCTCCCCCTTGTGCTTCACTTTCTCCCCTATGTACTTCTTTCTCTCCCTTGTGTGTCTCTTTCTCCCCCATGTACTTCTTTCTCCCCCTTGTGCCTCTTTCTCTTTCTCCCCCTTGTGCCTCTCTTTCTCCCACATGTACTTCTTTCTCCCCCTTGTGCCTCTCTTTCTCCCACATGTACTTCTTTCTCCCCCTTGTGCCTCTCTTTCTCCCACATGTACTTCTTTCTCCCCCTTGTGCCTCTCTTTCTCCCCCTTGTGCCTCTCTTTCTCCCCCATGTACTTCTTTCTCCCCCTTGTGCCTCTCTTTCTCCCCCATGTACTTTCTCCCCCCTTGCGCCTCTCTTTCTCCCCTTTGTACCTCTAGACTGTCACTGTCGCTCTCCATCTCACTGCTGCGTTGAGTTGGCGGGCTGGGGGGTAGGCAGGCTGGGGGGTAATCTGAGTGGCATCCGGTCCCCTGTGGCTGGCTGGCTCTGAGTTCCCTTCTGCCCGTCCGCATCATCACGCGCCCCTGCGGGCCGTGATGACATACATACAGAGAAGGGGAAGAGGGCAGAGGCACCGGAGGAGAAGCGCTTGCTGCCAGACAGTAACGATCAGTCTGCTGGCAACAAGCGCTTCTCTTCCGGTGCCTCTGCCCTCTTCCTCTTCTCTGTCTGTATGTCATCACGGCCCGCAGGGGCATGTGATGATGCGGGCGGATGGATCTTGTCATATTGACACTGGCGGCGGCGGCAGTCTGGGGCTGCAACTAATCGATTATGAGAATCATTGACAACGATTCTCATAATCTATTTTTATCGATAATATCGATTAGTTGTTGCAGCCCTAGTAGCAAGTACAGTCTTAATCTATTGTCAGGGATGATGCCATCAGTACAGAGATGGTGTAGAGCCAGTAGGAACCAACTGGCAGGAGGTTCACTATAGAAACGTTGCCATCTATTTGACAACCAGTAAAAAGGTGCTTTTCAACCGGCGCCCAAAGCAAAATGCCAAAATCAGAATATCGCCCGATTCAAAAGAGCGAGATTCTGATCTCGCACAATATATGTCGTTGCAGTACAGGCCGATATTTCAATAGAAAACATGTCTCCGTCTGTGCTGTCAATATCTTTGTCCAGCAAACAGGGGCGTTGCTAGATTCCAAAAAGATCTGGGGCTAGAGCCCATATCAAAATTCAACAGCATGCCCATTGCCCGCAGTAGTGACGACAACCACATGTGCACTCATACACACTTAAATTTAACTTAATATTCATACATTTAATATTCATACATTATGAATTTGTTTAACTGAGGCCCTTTTGACAATCACAATACTTTAATATTGGGATAGTCAAAGACGGGCACGCAAGTAGTTGGAGAATTACAACCAGTGAGAGTTATGCTAAATCTTAGTACCTGACTAAGCACACATGGCTAATGGGGCCAAGTCATTTATGGTGTCTGGTTCGTGATTAATTCTTCCATTTTGTCTTGTCAAGTAATATCCCCAGCTGGTATTCAAGATCTCACTTCTGACACCATATGTGACTGCATCTCCATAGCCACCATGTGTGCTACAAACTACCTGACTAAGATTTGGCATGATACACTTAAGTCATGAATAATCAAGTCTGTTTAATTTGGAAGAAGCAAAATAAATGGAACATAGATGAGGTCCGTAAACTGCCCCTTTAAGAGTGTGCAACTTTTTAGGAAAAACAAATGCACACAACATAAAATAGTACAGTGTTGGTGGTACCACAGATTATACAATTGAAATGGAGCTACACTAGTTATACCACAGAACGTACAAGGGTAGTAGAGCTACCACTGGTGATACCACAATGCTTACAGTGGAAATGGACCTACACTAGTGATACCACACAACTTACAATTAAAATTGTTACACTAGTGATGCCACAGAGCTGACAATTGAAATTGGCAGAAGATGGTACCTATCTGTTTAAAAGTGATACACATGACACCACAAAGCTTGCAATCCTCAGGAAGTAATCCACATGACACCATGGATCTCAAAATTAACAAAAATGAATCCACATGACACCAGAGTGTTTGCAATAAATAGGAAAACAAATCTATTGCACCACAGATCCAGTTATGTACTTCAAGTTCTGTGGTGTACAGGGTTGTCACCTCATGTCTTTGCTAATTGCTGATTATTAAATATGCATACAGCAGTGTACGAACTACTGAAGCTCTGCAGTATGAGAGCGAGATATAAGGGGTATAAAGGGGAGGTGTGAATGGAGAATTTTGCAAAGAAAGAGAGAGGGAAAAGTAGAAGAAGGGAGAGGGGGAGTTAAAAAAAAAAAAAAAAAAAGAGGCAACAAAGAGAGCACAGGGGAATGGGAAGAGATTAGGGGCACAAAGAGAAAGGAGGAAGAAGACTAGCAGCTGTGTGTATACTAATACTGAAAGCTAAATGAAGTTTCAAGAGACATATGTGCCACTAGAGTGCTCACTGAACGTGGTAACAATCGGTGGGAGCCCCAGAAGCTACATAGCCAAGGAAACATGAACAATAGTTTGGTGTTGTTGCCACTTTCAGTAAGCGCTCTAGAGACAAATATGTCTCTTGGAACTTCATTTACCTTTCAATATTAGTATTACATTACACCAATGCATTCAAAAATGCCATTAAACTCTTGCCTTGTGACCCAGGCCAATGTTACGATATCAGTGTCTTCCTTCTATACAGCCATCCATGGCACAAGTGAAGCAGGTAGGCATGCACTCCTCCTCCTTCAGCACCTTGCTGGCTACAGACTCTCCCAGAGATATGGAGAGAAGCCTGCTCCTGCTTGCATTAAACTATTTCAAACAACAGGGGACTTGTATGTGAAGGTGCATGCTGAGGTTTTCTTCATCTTTTGGGGCACCACTTTCAAACTTGTTTGAGGACAGGCTATCATTGACAGTTTGAAAGTGATGCCCCTAAAGATTACGAAAAGCCCAGTATGCACTGTGTCACCTTGTGGATCTTCTCATACTGGTTATAGGGTGGCCACATTTCCTTTCTACCATTCGGGGACACTTTTATGAAGACACATGACATCATGTGACCTTGCACATCTAGAATTACAAATACAGATAACCCTGCAGTACAAGCACTCTACTCACTGGTCAAAAATGACCTGGGCTAAACTCAGTATAGTGGATCAGAAAAAAGGGGGATGCAAAAAGAATATTGTATATATTTCTCTAAAATAAAAAAACGTAACCTTTTATTGGTCTGTTCAGGCACACGTTTTAGACCATTCCAATGAAGGGATTCCGTGTAAGTAACGAGGTCTCGGCACTTCTCAAGCGCCACTGTGTCGACCGACACGGATCTCCTGCTGACAGCTTTACAGCTGTCAGTAGGAAAAATCAAACTTTGAACGCCCGTATCTCTCAAACCGCTATGGTTTTTTTGCATTTAGATCAGCTTTTTAAGCTCTTCTTAATGCAAAAAAGTTTTTTTTAGACATTACTAACACTTTAAGGTGATTTTATACTGTAATTCTGTTGCATTTGGGGTAACCTAAGACACCCAAATATAAAGTCTTGGTGGTGGCAGCAAATTGTAGTACTGGGGTGATAGTGCAGGAGGGATTTCAGGGGTTAATTTGGTGGTTGCTAGGAATAGTAACAGGTAACCAGGGGTCTGGTATTGTTAACCCTTTCACTCCAACACTCTCCTCACTGTCTCAGCAGGGCCTATAGCCTTTACTTTTGACAATTACTATTAAAAATAAAGTTTATAATTTCATGTGATTCTCAGGTGATAAAAATTTGGACTTTCCTAAATTTGGTGTTTGATTTTGAGCACCGTTAATGTTAGCTGGCATAATCTGTTCTAAGGTCTGTAGCGTGTTCTCTCTCTCGCTCTCCCTCTCTCTGAAGACTTTTTTTCAAGAATTTAAATGTCTGGTATCAAGAATAACAACCTAGTATGCGTATGTATTTTTACTAATTGATGGTACACCCATTCTTTGGGGCAAATACAACTTGAAAGAGAAGGGAAAGGATGATCAGCGGCTTCCCTGTTTATACAACACTTTACAAGCCATTAATTCACAACAAAGACTACTAAATGATGTGCTGTACAGTTGAGATAACATCCTTCTGTGTTCATACCCTGTTTATGTCTGTGTCAGACAGTGGAAGCCCATATCGGTCCTTTAATCTTTCCCTTCACAAAGTGAAGGCAGAAGATTGCAATCCCACTGATCAATAACAGATAAAAGGAGAGGTTACACAGTTAGATTTAAGTTAATTAAGCCTAAATAAACCTTTAAATAAAACACATTTGTGCTAACTATTTGTATTTTGACAGTGTTGAAAAGACATATCAATTATGTAACTGTGTGGACTGGATTTAGCTTTTTTCAAAGCCGCAAGTAAATATAGTGATTGTGCTTAATGGGACAGTATGGGGTACATAATTCCCTTATAAATGCTAGGCTGTGCCCCAAGAACTATGGGAATGGTGTTTGCATAGCTCTAATCTCCTTCATTGCAGGAGTGACATCACTGCCAGTGAGGTTCTCATGAGAGCTCTTGTCCCTTTGTGTTCAACTCAGTAGAAGCCACGTGTCAGTGAATCCAGTGTTAAAGGGATAGTATTATTACATTTTAATAAAACTCAATCTTGTAACTATTAAAAAACTAAACTAAATGATCCCCAGGCCTATCTCGTAAACCTTTATGGTTTGAGAGATAATCACAGAGAGAGTTTCCCCCTCCCCTTTCCCTGATATCAGCATTCTAGCTGACTTCAGGGGAATCCGGTCCTGGGACCGTCAGAGGCTCTTTAGCAGAGCGGAGATCAAGAGACATAAAAAGAGTTACTTCAATGGAATGGTCTACTTCTGAAACAATTCTAGAAGTGCAAGGGGTGGAGCCTCCCCCTCCTCCATATCAGGCTACCTTAGCCATTCCCCGCAGGCTAGATTTGTTCCAAGTCCTGGTTGTATGGCTGTGAATGGTTCTGCTTGGTTTTAGTTATTTTAATATTTTTTCTTAGATATGGGGTGACAAAATTCCCCCATTAGGCAGATTACCATTACTGGCTTACCCTGGAGAATTAACCAGTTAAATTGCGCTGTCTGTGGACCCTTGCAGCCCTCGGAGTGAATCATGCAGCCCATGTCTTTCTCCAGAAGGAATCTCTCTGAGGCTTCTTCCTTCTCAGTGGTAATCTGAAGACAGAAGACCTGCAAAAAAGGTGAGCAACCCTATGAGTGCCACTTGTCTAACCGTTTCCCTCTGCACAGGGGTCTTTCTGGACTTCCTTATAACTCCTGCACTCATGTTGGGTAATGAATATCTGTCTGTTTTCTGGGTCTTTGGAGCATTGTGGTCTGTCTTGTGGTAATTAACACCTCCCCTGCCATTTTTACTGGTTGGAGGTACTTATAGCTCATTTTCCCGTTGGAATCATGAATTTGTATTATTTATTATACGTTCTGTTTGTGTTTTGGGGGGTTTTTATTCACTCTTTAAAACTTTACGTTTTTTGAATTTCGCGCCTTTAAGAGCACGCTTTATCGCACGGCTGCACTTGGTCCATTGACTTTTTATGGGACAGACTGCTTTGGGACATATCTCTGCAACCATTCCACTTAGAGTTGAGAGAGGGCTCATTCTTCTTGTCTCCCCTTGCCATATATTCCGGTTTACATCCTCAGTGTCTTGGGGGGGTTTGGCCATTGTTGGGGGTACTTTCAAAGTGAGAAACTACAGTACACAGAATGCCTGTTTTGCAGGCTTTTCTCTGATTGGCTGTGAGTTCAGTCGCCATTTTGTTTTCTTTTGTTATCCTGCTCAGTGGCTTGGATTCCTCTACTTGCCTCCTCCAGGTTAACCATCCGCCTGCCAGATAAGTACTCTTTTGGGCTTTCTGAGGTGATTTATTAATCTGGGTGTGACAGTATTTGGGTTCCCTATTACTGGTATACATTTCTTCTGGTAGGATGTTGGATCTAAAGGGACATGGGGCTAGACTAAGGTGACCAGATTTTTTTTTTTTTTTTTTTTTTCTCCCACACCCTGTCCACAAACTGCCCACCCTGTCCACCCTTTCCTCCTCCACACACTCCCCACCCTGTCCACCTCCACAAACTGTCCAGCGTGTCCTCCATGCACTGCTCACCCTGTCCTCCGCCACACACTGCCCACCTCAACACTGTCCATCCCTACATTACCTACACTGTCCAAATTCACATAGTACATCTCCACACTGTGTTCCTCCTCAAACTGTCCACCCTGTCCTCTTTCACACACTGGCCACCCTGTTCCTCTTCCACACTGCTCACCTCAGCACTGTTCACCCCCACAATAACCACCCTGTCCAACTTCACATTGTCTACTGCCACACTGCCCTCCTCCATACATTGCTCACTTCCACACTGCTCCCCGCCACATTGCCCACCCTGTCCACCTCCACACTGCCCTAATTGTCCACCTCCACACACATTGTCCACCTCCACACTACCCACCCTGTCCTCCACACATTGCCTACTTACACACTGCCCTCATTGTCCACCTCAACACTGCCCATTGTCCACTTCTACACTACCAACCCTGTCCTCCACACATTGCCCACTTCCACATTGCCCTCATTGTCCACCTCCACACTGCCCATTGTCCACTTCCACACTACCAACCCTGTCCTTTACACATTGCCTACTTCCACACTACCCTCATTGTCCACCTCCACACTGCCCATTGTCCACTTCCACACTGCGCACTGTCCTTCTCCACGCACTGCGCTATCTTAGTTCAGACTCCTGGCATTATGGCATGGAGGCCGTGGTGAGGTGCCATCATGAGGTGACATGGTGAGGTGAGCCCTGCAGTCTTGAGTACTCTGCTTGCACACTGAAGCAATTTATCTATGTCCTTCCTCCCTTAGTTCATCATCCCGCTCCCTGCGGCCTGTGATTACATAATTGCACGTGGCACACATGCGCAGTATTCGTATAGCTTCACTTCAATGAGTCTGATACACTCAAAGAAGAGAAGCAGAATGTCCGTGCCAGGACTGAGATCCGGGGACGTTTCCGGAGACAGTGAGATGAATCCGGGGACTGTCCCCGGAAACCGGGGATGTCTGGTCACCCAAGGCTAGACCTGGGGCTAATGATTCTGGGGCGTCTTTTCTTTGACCCCATTGATTATTGTTCTTCATGCTAAAGAGAGTATTCAGGACATTTATGCCCCTCATGTGCTGTGGTCCCTGTCTTTCCGCCAGGGCCCACCAGCTTTGAACAAGAGCCACTTTGGGTCAAGGACTTAATGTCCTCTATGGCACAGCTTCCTCTTTCCCTTTGGGGGGTCCTCCGGTCTTAGAAAACCCCACACACACTTTGTATAGGTTTGTGGCCCCTAAGGCCCCTGACATTCTTGATCTTTCTGATTTCTCTGGGGAAGATTAATTTGAAGAGTCAGAGGATGGGGAGTGTGCAGAAGGGGCTTCTTCCCATACTTATGGTGACCATTGAGGTTGATTCGGAACCCTCTGCTGAGGGTCTCATCAAGGTGGTTTTGACTACCCTACATATTCTTGTTAACCCTGTAGAGACAGTCTATGTCTGACGTCTTTCAAAGGTGCAAGAAGTCCTGTACTATGTTTCCACCTAATCCCACTCTAGATCAGGTTATCCTGGATGAGTGGAAGACTCCAGATAAGCGTTTTACTCTCTCCAAGAGATTTTCTAAGTTGTACACCTTTTCTGCTGCAGTCTTGGCTCAGTGGGCTACACCTCCTCAGGTTGATTCCCCCTATTTCCACATTGTCTAAATCCACTGCTTTCCCTTTGGCTGATAACACAGCGCTTAAGGATTTAAAATTTCACCCTCTATAAAGTCGCCCTGCAATAATTAAGCAGGTAGCAGCTAGTTTTGTAATATATGTTACCTATGAAAAGTAGCCCATTATAAAGAAATCCTTTATTGTAGGAGACCGGAAGCCAGGCATCAGCGTAGACATCTTGCATGCCTATGCTGCAGTCTCCATTGAGAAGCACTGCAGTGTACAACATGGTAACCGGAAGGGACTGACGGCGCAGGCGCCCAAACTGCACTAACCTGCCCGTCAGTCTCCTACAATAAAGGATTTCTTTATAATGGGCTACATTTCAGAGGTAACATATATATACTAAAGCTAGTCATTACCTGCTTAATTATTGCAGGGTGACATTATAGCAGGTGAATGTTCCGCTTTAACTGACAGGAAGCTTGACGCTATCCTCAAGCCTACCTTCGCTGCTATAGGTGCCTCCTGGAGGCCTACCTTGGCTTCTGTGTGGGTTACCAGAGCCATTGCTGTTTGGACTGAACAGCTTACTGACTCTGTCTGCAAAGGTGCCCCTAAGGAGGTCCTTTTGGCCATTTTAGCCAACATGTCTGAGGCTCAGAACTACGTGACTGATGCCCTCTTTGACGCTGTCAGGCTTGAGGCTAAGGCTTCTGCCTTTTCTGTGGCTGCTAGAAGCACTCTGTGGCTTAAGATTTGGTCTACTGACTGATCCTCTGAGAAGTCACGAATTTCTCTCCCTTTTCAGGGTAGATCTCCTTTTTTGGCCCTGAACTGAAGAACATTTAGTGAGGCCACTGGGAGTAAGAGCAATTTGTTTGTTGTCTCAGGTCCCCAAATGCCCTAATTTGCAGAGGAAGCAGTGTCTTTGTTTTTGTCCTTGCCAAAGTGAAGAGAAAAGGCCAAATCCAGGTGGGTCTCAAGCCAGCACCCTGCACCCAAGCCCAGGCAGCAGTGGAGGTCCAAGCACTCCTCCTCCACATTCAAATCCACCAAACCTTCTTTGGCATGACTTGCCGAACCCTGGTCTACAACTACCTGTGGTTGGTCACCTGCAGCATTTTTCAAGTTTTTGGACAGGCTCTATTGTGGTTCAGTGGGTATTACAGGTGGTTTCAGGAGGCTACAGGATTCCCTTCATATCCCTGCCTCCCTTCAGTTCTTCCTTTCTGGATCTCCTCTAGGACAGGAAAGCTCAATCTTTTCAACAGGGAGATTCTTGTTCTCTTGAGGTTTAGGTTTTTATTCAGACCTCCTTGTTGTTCCTAAGAAGGATGGCGGCAGTCGCCCTGTCATGGATCTCATTTCTTTTGTGGTCCATACTCGCTACAAGATGGAGTCTTTACACTCTATCATTGCAACGATGTGTCCAGGGGAATTTCTGGCCTCTCTGGATCTGCGGGATGCCCAACTGCATGTTCAAATTCTACTGTGTTGCTATTGCTACATCATCCTATGGAGGTTTAAGATTAATTGTCCATAGTTGACCATAGACTGCTGTAGCAACAGCACTACCATAGTATTTCATTCCATTTCCACTGAACCTAGAAAACCACAATTTTAATCTGCTGTAACTTTTGAATTGCCATCTCTGCGTGCAAAAAAATGAAATAAATAAATAAATATAGCATTACTATACCTTTAACACAATTTAATTACTATATATTTGAGCAGGATGGTGGAAGTCCTTTTCCTTTGAATACATTAGTTCCTGGTGAGCAAGCTCTGGGGACCCCACAAGAGTGGCAGAGTGGAAAGATGAGAGAGAGAGAGAGAGAGAGAGAGAGAGAGAGAGATTGCCTGGGGCCATCAAAAGATGTTGTCCAAAAAAAAAGAGAGAGGCTTGATATTAAAAGGACATTATCACTCCTCAAAAATGGACTGGAATGCATGCAAATATTACATATTCCTCATTCGCACTTTTTGGGCACTTTTTGTCAGGCTTACTTAAAATGCTTAAAGGGATAGTAATGTCAGGAAAAAAAAGTATTAAGTATATGGTAGATACAATTAAAAGAGAGTACTTGCACTTATTCGTATCTCCCAAACCATTATGGTTTGAGAGATATAGGAAAATAAAGTTCTCTGCTCCCTCCCCTTTCTGCTTGATGAGCTGTAAAGCTGTCAGAAGCAGATTCAGCTCTCCTGAAGAACCCCTGTCTGGTCAAATAACCGGAATCTGCAGTTGTCAGCTAGATGGCAGACTTTAGTGAAACAGCCAGGAAAAGGTAACTTTAGCAAGTTATATCTCTCAAACCATAAAGGTTTGAGAGATAAGACTTACATTGATGTTAACCTTTTTTTAATGTCTATATAATATTAAATCAACTTAAAATTAACCATTACTATCCCTTTAAAAAAACATAAACAAGTGTAATTGTTTTGATATTAGAACCCACCCATTTTAGTTCACTGAAACTTACCTCCGTTTACCTCAGTTGTGCCATACATTGGCCTTATCACTTGTATAAACAGCAGGGTCATACACCGCTGCCTCCAGGTGAATAGGACGAGCATGTTTACAGAATTTTGGGTTTATGCACTTAATCGGTGGTTAGGAGGATATGATTTAAAAGGGAATGAACCCTATTCATTTTATACATTTTTGATAATATCCCTAAAACAGGATGTATGCCTAGAAACCCCTAGGATGCTAGTGATTTATCCAGTGCATTTCTTTATGTTAAACTTTAGGTGCCTCTAGAATCCAGTATATAAACTGAAGCAGATAATTCCCATTCTTGTGCACACTGGAGACAAAACTGGTATCCTCATGTTCATGGCTGACAGCTTGTAGTTTAACCCCTTCCAATGTCAGAGGGGTGCACAAAGCATCATTGAGTACATCTCTGGCACTCAAATGGTTAACCCTTTGAATGCCAGATGGATACCCAATGTATTGTGTACCCCCTAGTACTCAAAATGTCAAACTAGATGCTTTCAATCTACTGAACAAAGTTAGATTTTGTATAGTTCTACTGTAATAGGTGCCTGCAGCAATCAAAAAGAAAACTGACCAGCAGATTACGATATTTATTTATTCAGGCAAAACTTGCAATCAGCAGTAAAACTGAACAGGGAGAACTGACCAACACTGTTTATAATACATATGCAGATGGAACCATGGAGAGGGTGCAGTGTAGTCTGTATATTTATTGTAAAGTCCAGTTAGTTCCTCTATAGCAGTGGTTCTCAACTCCTGTCCTCAGGACCCACTAACAGGCCAGGACTTAGGAATGCCACTGCTACAGCACAAGTGTGGTGATCCGAGGCTCATTCACATTGATTAACTCACCTGTGCTCTAACAAGGAAATCATCACATCCTGGCCTGTTAGTGGGTCCTGAGGACAGGAGTTGGGAACCACTGCTCTATAGATTGCACGCACTGAAGGTCAGTTTCTCTAACATGTATCTCTGCGATCCTGTCTCCTTATTGTGCACTGTATGATTCAGATTGATATCCTATTGATTTCAAGCTTTGTGGTCTGCAGGAAAACTGAAACTGCAGAGCTTGTAGTATTTAGGAAAATTGTCAACATAGTGTTCAATACATATATAGACTGAGTCATGGCTTACAAACAGCAGTGAAACTGATCCCTCTGAATGGCTTAACACTGTCAGCTCTCGTAAACATTGTGATCTCTGTGGTTCAGTTTCACTACTGAACTTAACCCTTTCAGTGCCAGAGGGGTACGCAATGCATTGCGTACCGCTCTGGCACTGAAAAGGTTAAAACTTTCAGTCAGCAGTAGGTCTCCTCTTCTGCTTTGTAATGAAGATCACTGATGCTTCTTTTGGTGTCCTCCCACAGCTTGTTGCTGGTGATCTACTAGAGGAGGCGAATGCCTGGGTATATTCAGCCTCTGGCTTTATTATCCAAGGTGAGGGGATGCAAGAGAAGACTATATTGACTGGGCTGTGAGGAAACTAAACACTATAGCTTCAGCATGTCTGAATACAATGCAATAGCTAGCTGAAATAGGAACGTATGCTGTTGTTGAGTCTTGGTCAACTGAGAACAGGAGTGTGGTTTAACCTCTGGAGTACCAGAAAGGGTTTAAATTCTTTGGATACTTTTAACACACAAAGGGTTAGCACTGGGGCCTGTTAACGAAGTCTCAAGGAAAATGCAATAGTTATGCCTGTTGAATTCATGGGGTTAAATCCGGTCTTAGGGTGTGGAGACCTAAAGCCTAAATGTTTGTTGAAAGGACTGGTGCAGTCTGTGTTTGGGGAATGTGTGTTGATATGTGGTCAGTTTAGGAATGACTGAAAGGCTTTGGACTAAGAAAAACATGGGGTGGGGGAATGAGCTCACTTCATATGGAGCCAAGGGAGTTGCAGATGTTAGAATGATGCAATCTGGTTTTTGTAGCTATTTGTGTTCTGAATTATTTTAATTTTTTTTTTTTGCCCTTTTTGAAGCAGACATACACAGTTTCTTATAACTAGTTGAACCCATTTAACCATAAATGTATCCAAAGATGAACCCATATTGCTGAAATGTTGGATCAAGGGCATTGTTTTGGCTCTCCAGCTGTTGGACTACAAGTCCCATCATCCCCAACCAGTCAGTGGGCAGCTAACAGAAGTGGATCCATCAGACGAAGAAAGCATTGAAGTGCAGCTGGATGACAGGAGCTTACAAGGCTTTTGGTATGTCAGTTGTCTGATACTTTCATGTGTTAACTGTTTCAGTGCTTGGTCCTTAGGCATTTCACTGTGGCTTGTGCCTCATGTGCTTCTTGTTTTTCCCCTTTACATCTGTGTGGAAGTCACCCATTGCCCTTAACAGGGCTGCAATCTGGATTTGTTCATTACATTGCCTGCAGTGAATATCTGTTTATGAGCACTTTATTCATGATGTGACTCTCCCCCACAAAGTATTTACCCCACTATGTTTTCTCTGTTTCCCACAGCCAAATATTCACCTCCCATAATGAGTGGCACATTGTAATCACTTTAATTTGGTTTATGAAGAGTCTACAAAATGTATTTCTCTTGCATCCTATGTGCATCACAGTGGGTAAAGTCTCGTCCTTCAGGAGGGCAGGGCACTTAAACATAAAAGGTCTCTAAGACAGAGACTCAATCCCCCCTGTCCACTATGCCCCCGCAGAGCGTGCACCATTTTACAAGAGAATCCACAAGGGTAAAGTTTTTGGTTGGCTTCTTTTCTTTTCTACTGTTAAGTTATGGGTATGTATAAGGCCTCATTAGGCAAGCTCCTATTCCTGGCCTCCTTTGGAAGGATTGACCAGTCCATAGACATTCAGGACCTGAGCCTGTGGAGGCCTTTTTCCTTATAGCTTTCTCTGATGCTTATTCACTTGGCTGAATAGGAACCTGAAGATTGAATCAAACTGGATTAACCCTTTCCAGGAGGTAACAGGCCCTGTGAGTATGTCCCTGTTTCTCTGTCTGGCAGCTTGCTATGTGGTTTATGTGCCTGACGGATGTTTTTTTTGTTCCCCCTCTCCTAGATGGACTTGTTGGATTATCACATCCATGTTGGCTTTTGCTCCTGTGTCCTATGCTTGGTTTTAACTCCTGCACAGCCTGTCTGTGGGCATTCTTTGCCTTTTTTACTTCCTGTATGGGTCTTTTTCTGTCATTTAAGAGTTAGTCCTTCTATGCCAGTGGCGTTTCCACACTCTTGGTTGTTTATTTTTAACAGCATTTTGCTAACTTTTATTGGTTTTTCTACACTTGACTCTTTGGTCGTGGTGCATTTAAGAACATGGCAATATTGGATAGCACATGCAATGTTTCTCTGGGACTTCTCTTGCCTCTGTGGTTTGGAGGGTGCTGGGGGCTGGTGGTACTTCTGTCTTTGCACACAGATTAATTGACCCCCATGTTACCCCCTCCTGATATCAAGGGGGCATTTACTGACAGCTGGAGAGGCATAGCACCATTTTTAAACTTGGGATAACTACATTTCCAAGCAGCTCATTCTTCCTGGGCTTTTTGGCAAAGGAAGAGGTGGTCCTGAACTGCCACCCTTTCTTTCTGGGTTCTCTCTTCTGCTTGCCATATTAACCCTTTGCAGTCAGATAAGTACTTTTATTCTACTGTTTTTTTACTTTCATAATTTAGGGGTCTTGTGACTATGTCAGATTCTAAGGGACACATAGACAAGTCTAAGGCTTCCAAAGATTCAGGGGAACAACTTTAACCCATATCTTTTCATACCAGACTAGATTCCTAAGGGATGTCCTGGTGCTCTGGAGTTGGGGCTCTAATTTCTCCATTCTATCCCCTCATCTTTTCAAGGGTAATTGGACTCTTGGTCAATGAGGCATCCCGTGCCTCCAAAAAAGATTTTGAGCCATGTTATCTGGGAGGTTCTCCCATTACTCTTGATTCCTCTCTGGAGGAAGGGGTAACTGGTGAAGATGATTTAGCTTAGCCCTTCTCTATTGGCAGATATTATGAGGAAGACCCCAGTCTTATCTGGGCTGTCCTAGTGGTGTTTAATATCTCAGACCTCAGATTCTAGCTCCTCTTCCATGATATTTTTAAGAGACACAAGAAGGAGGTTGCTTTTTTTCACCTCACCATTCCTTGTACCAAATACTTGCTGGAGAAATGGAGGATTCCTAACAGAAGGGTATTCCTTAATAGGTGTATCTCTTTTCTGTATTCCTTTTCTTCTGAGGCCTTATTGCATGGGGCTTTACACCCTTATGATAGATTCTCAAGTCTCTCTCCTTGTGAAGAATAGAGTTTTGCAGCTAGAGGATTCTGCTGCTCTTAAAGATCAGGTTGATAAGCACCTGGATTCCTTATCAAATGAAAAGTTTGCGGCTTCTGGTGCTGCTCCTCGCCCTACCATTTCCATTGCCTGGGTACTAGGACTATGGCTGTTTGGGGAGGGGGGAGACTAGCTTTTGGATGGTATCCAAGCTGACGCTGCCAAAGAAGATCAGTTGGTGCTGATATCCAAGATCCGTGAAGCTGATGCATACCTTACAGAAACTGTTTTTGGTGTTGCTAGGTTTACTGGTAATGCTCTGCTCTCTCCGTGTTTCTGAGTTTCAAATTAATCAGAGAATTGTTCTTTCTTCTCTCTGTCTAGCTCCATCTAATAGACAGGAGTAGGAGCTTCATCACTATAGCTGGGAACTCTCCGGATCTGTCCCGGAGACTCCAGTTTTCAGACTGAATTACTGGGTCTCCGGGGACAGAGGCTGATTCTCCCACAGGGGTGAGTTTGTGTTGCAGTAGTCCTATTAAGTGAGCACTTGTCATCCGTGGGACAAAATTATATCCAAACATGTCAAGGCACACACTGGAAAAGCAAGAATCTCATAAACGTCAAAACATCAAAGATATTACAGCCTTTGAAGTTTCCAATTCTGCATTAAATTGGAGTGTTTTTTTAGTCCTGTTGGAACATTAACTCTTAATTTATTTGCATGAATTTCCTGTTATCAGGGTCACAATTCATTTAAGTTAGACTGAATGAATGAAAAGAACGTGTTTTGTGTATTTTGATATATATGTCTTAAAGAGATGGAATCTGATCTAAAGTTTGTTTATCTCTGAGTGCCAGAGGGGTACGCAACGTATTGCTTGTGGCACTCTGAGTTAAGTGTGTGTGTGTGTGTGTGTGTGTGTGTGTGTGTGTGTGTGTGTGTGTGTAATAGAGTAAGTTTGTGTGCTGTAGAGGTGTGGACATCAGGTGTGCTAAGGGCACCCTGAGTGTTCTTATGTAGGAAAATTTGAAATGTAAACCCAGTCCTGCTTGCTGTCAGAGAGGGAGAGATGACCAGGTGATGTCTGTAGCTTAGTGCACAGGCTTCATTTGTTTAGAGCAGTCTCCTCTGGCAGCTGGGGTGGGGGAGAGTCTGTTATCTGAATCCCAACATTTTAAACAAAATCTTTCCAAGGACCGCTTCCCCAGGGCAGTTACATTAGAGTTACACATGATACATAGTACCACAGAGCTCAACCTTAATGTAAAATCAGTACGCCATACTTAAAACTGCACAGCATAATAAACCTTACTCATCCTATTTAATAATTTGCTAGAATGTTCGTCAGAAGTAGTCATGCGCAGTAGAGACTGCCCGCACAGAATGCTGGGAGTTCCTTGCTGGGAGCACAGAATGCTGGGAGATGTAAGAATGCTGGGAGCGTTCTGTGCTTTCGGGCAGTCTCTGCAGTTCATGACTGCGTCGGTGGCAGGATGCAGAGCAGGACCAGCCTCTTAACATCACCCGGACCTTGGACCGTGTACACGGGCTTTTACGCTAATACTTAAATAATACTCCAACCTTTTTTAAAGGGGCTACTTTTAATCATTGGAACATGTACCGAGCTACTCTTCAGGGAGTCACAGATTTTCTGATTAGTCGTGACTTCCTATCCTTAACAACACTATATCATAGTACTATACATGTTTAAAGTGTATTTAAAACAATTGAATAAAACAGCTGGCAACTCTTGTTACAATGGGTCAATGAATATTGAGTAACGTTGTGGCTCTTATCCACTTTAACACCAGGAGAGGGTTGTGCACTAAGGAGTGATAAATAGGTGATAAAGCGAAGATGACTTCTACAGTTCCTATGTTATTCTATAGAGACTATGCACTAAGATCTCTAAAACGTAAGAAATGTTAGTGAATTGGCTCCATAGAGTAACCTAGGAATTGGAGAAGTGATATCACTGGCAAAGTCTTCTCCACTTTTTCACCTATTTATCACACCTTTGTGAATAACCCCCTTGTAACATAGTAGATAAGGCTGAAAAAAGACATGCGTCCATCAAGTCCAGCCCATGCCAATAACACCCCTGTTGATCCAGAGGAAGGCAACAAAAAAGCCCTCTGGAGCAATTTCCGGTGTGTGTGTGTGTGTGTGTGTGTGTGTGTGTGTGTGTGTGTGTGTGTGTGTGTGTGTGTGTGTGTGTGTGTGTGTGTGTGTCAGATAGTTCCCCGGCTCAATATCCTATTTGCTTTGAAGCCATCTGTCATAACTGTCAATATTGTTCTGTGCTAGATAGGCATCCATTGCTTTTTTGAATGCAGTTACATTATCTGCAAGCACAACATCCCGAGGCAAAGAATTCCATAGCCTTACCGCCCTTACTGTAAAGAATCCCTGCCTGTGTTTTAGTCGAAAGCGCCTTTCCTCAAGTCTTAATGGATGACCTCTTGTTCTTAGCTCAGCTCTTTGCATAAATAATTAATTGGATAGTTCTTTGTATTGACCTTGAATGTATTTGTAAATGGTAATCATATCACCCCTTAGACGTCTCTTTTCTAATGTAAACAAACCCAGTTTGGCTAGTCTCTCTTTGTAACTCAGATCCTCCAATCCCTTTATCAGTTTTGTTGCACGTCTCTGCACCTTTTCCAGTTCAGTAATGTCTTTTTTTAGAACAGGTGCCCAAAATTGTACTCCATATTCTAGATGAGGCCTAACCAAGGATTTATACAGAGGTAGGATAATATTAGCATCCCTTGCTTCTACACCTCTTTTTATGCAGGCTAGTACTCTATTTGCTCTTGCAGCAGCTGAGTGACTGTGCACACTGCTGTGAAGACTATTGTCTATCAGTACACCTAAATCTTTCTCTAATGAGGATTTCCCAAGTTGTTTCCCATTTAGAGTATATGTAGCAAGTTTGTTTCTACAACCCAAATGCATAACCTTACATTTATCTACATTAAATGACATCTGCCACTTTTCTGCCCATTCACTTAGTTTATCTAAATCCTTCTGTAGGGAAAAAACATCGAGCTCTGTATGTATTTCCTTACATAGCTTAGTGTCATCAGCAAAGATTGAGATGCTACTTTCAATTCCCACTTCTAGATCATTAATAAACAAATTAAAAAGCATTGGGCCCAGGACTGAACCCTGCGGCACCCCGCTTATAACCCTAGACCAATTTGAAAAAGTTCCATTTACAACAACTCTCTGCCATCTATCATTTAACCAGTTCTCAATCCATGTACAGATAACACCACCCAAACCGAAGCCTTTTAATTTATGCAGTAACCTGTTGTGACGTACTGAATCAAAGGCTTTAGCAAAATCCAAGTATACTACATTAACAGCAATTCCCCTGTCCAAATTACTACTCACTCTTTCATAAAATGCAAGTAAATTAGTCTGACGTGATCTGTTTTTCATGAAACCATGCTGATTCCTACTAATGATATTGTTTGTCTTCACATAGTTCTGAATACTGTCAGTTAATAACCCTTCTAGTATCTTACCCACTATGGAAGTCAAGCTCACAGGTCTATAATTTCCTGGTTTGGATCTTGCTCCCTTTTTAAACAATGGAACTACATCAGCTTTCCTCCAATCACAGGGCACTATGCCTGATGAAAGCGAATCAATAAATATTAAGTATAATGGTTTTGCTATTACTGAACTAAGTTCCTTAAGTACCCTTGGGTGTATACCGTCCGGTCCAGGCGCTTTATTCACTATAAGCCTTTCCAGTCTCTTTTGGACCTTGTCCTCAGTAAGCCATGTAGATGTTGGAGGAAATTCCATGGTTTTGTCGTTTGCCCAAAGCTTGTCATTTCTGCTTCCTTTGTATATACTGAAGCAAAGAACGTATTTAGGGTGTCAGCCATAGCTTTATCCTCACTAATCAATTCACCTGTTTCATTCCTTAGAGGACCAATATCAACCTTAACTTTTTTGTTGTTAATATACTTGTAGAATTGTTTAGGGTTTTTCTTGCTCTCATTTGCAGTGTTTCGCTCATTTTCTATTTTAGCTAGCTTAATTGCTTATTTGCAGATTTTATTACATTCTTTATATTTTTTAAATGATGCATCTGACCCATTTGACTTAAACACCTTAAAAGCCTGCTTTTTATTTCTCATTTCCCTGCTAACCACATTATTAATCCACATTGGTTTTGCTTTACTTCTCTTGTGCTTATTCCCCAATGGTATATATTGACGTGTATATTTGCCCAAGAGCATTTTAAATACATTCCATGACTCTTGTGCATTTTTATCTTTGAAAATTACATCCCACTGGATATCCTTTAAAGCTTCTTTTAACTTTGTAAAATTAGCCTTTTTGAAATTGAATGTTTTGGTTAAACTCTTGCTATTGGGTTTCTCATAACAAACTTCAAAGGATACAATATTGTGGTCACTGCTGCCCAAATGTTCCCTTACCTGCACATTGTTTACAATGTCAGAATCGTTTGAGAGCATTAGGTCAAGCAAGGCCTCTTTTCTAGTTGGCTCCTCTACTAGTTGGGACATAAAATTATCATTTATCATACTTAGAAAAATATTTCCCTTTGTTGTGCCTGAAGTCATATTGCTCCTGTCAATTTCAGGGTAGTTGAAATCTCCCATTATAATTACCTTTGCTGACCTAGCAGCCTTTTCCATTTGCAGTAAAAGTTGGGCTTCCTCCAACTCCCCAACATTAGGTGGCTTGTAGCAAACCCCCACCAATATCTTTTTATTATGTGTGCCCCCAGTGTGTATTTCAACCCACAAGGCCTCTACCTTTTCATTGGACCCTTCATTTATATCTTCCCTTAAACTAGGTTTTAAGGCCTGCTTTACATATAGGCATACCCCTCCTCCCCTTTTATTAACCCTGTCCCTCCTAAAAAGTGAATAACCCTTTAGATTGACTGCCAAGTCATACGTATCATCTAACCAGGTTTCAGACACTCCAATCAGATCATACTGCTCATGTACTGCAATCATTTCTAGTTCCCCCATCTTACCAGCCAGACTGCGAGCATTTGCATGCATACATTTTATCTTTTTGCCATTCTTTAAGATTTCGTTCTTTTTCAGATGTATTTGTCTTTTATCAGGCTGTAACAATGGCAACTCCCTATTAGATGAACTAGCCCATTCCCCCTCTCCACCCCCATGACCCTTCTCTAATCCCATTCCCTCAATTATACTATCTTCCCCAGCCTGTGTTGCAGCTCCCTCCCCCCCCCCCTTTCTAGTTGTACTTCCCACAACACTTACTATATGTTTTCTTTACAAAAAATGCTGAATACACTGTAAGAAGCTGTTATAGCACTGGTGTCGGCAAACAACGAAAGTGCTGTGAGACCCTGTATCTGCATTACTGTCAGCTCTCTGACTATCCGTGGGTACTGCAAGTTAAAGATGTACTCAGGATAGCTGCAACCAATCTGGGAGCAGATTTCAGCCACTGGACCTGTCTTCGGCAGACTGTAAAGCTTGATACCTGATTGGACTGGAGATAGCTACTCACTGGTAGCCAAATAACTGCCAGTAGTTCACGAGCTAAAAAAAAAAATAAATATATATAAATATACACATGTGGGGGAAACTCCTACATTACTAAACTTTTAATGCTAAGCACACGTAATATGGTGTTTGAAATTAAATAATAAAGTCATCGACTTGTCATTGGAAATCCAGGACAGATGACAGACATGAGTGCCCCCCCAGCTTCAGGTGTTAGTGATGTCCCAATATAAATAGCCTTTATTTTATAGCGCTTCAGTGGTTGAATATAATGCAAAAAAATGTATCTCTCAAACAGCTATGGTTTGAGAGATATTGGCATTCAAACTTTGTGTCCTGCTGTCAGCTGTAAAGCTGTCAGCAGGAGTTCCGTGTCAACTGACGCAGAGGCTCTGCAGCAGAGCTGAGCTGACACAGAGGCTATTGGGTGCAGTAGTAGTAGTAGTACTGATAATGTTCAAAAGAAAATCCTACTTGAAAAGAATACCACATTTGCACTCCTATTCCCTCAAACGTTAGGGTTTTTATATTTTGATCCTAAAGAAAGAAGATTAATGATGGAATTTAAAAACATTAACCTTTTATTAAGTAATTTAAAAGAAAAAACATGTATTAACCATAAAAACTTGTCCCATGCATCATAGCTATATTTGTTTAAGATCCTATTCCCCTATTTGCTATCATAGTTGCAGGATTTGTTTAAATCCAACAATACACTATCCTTAAAAATCACCAATGGACTTAGTCTAAATACAGTTGCATAAATTTCTGACTTCTGTGGATATAATGTTATGATACATTGATGATTTTAAGAACAATCTACTCTGTTTTTGTGTTTAAGAAGCATTTACAATCTGATGCTATTTTATCGTTCATACTAGATTGTTCTGTTTCAGGCTCATTGGTCATGTCAATCACAGACCATCTGATTAACAGTGATTGCAATATAACACTTATAATTAATATGTTAGGGGTCAAAAGAACTTTGAGCAAGGTAATGTAATAAGGATGGCTTTTTTGTGTGTGGGTGTGTGTGTGTGAGCAGTATGGAAAAACCACTAACATCTTGTAAGACGGCCTTTTGCTGAGTGAACAGCATCACCCAGTTACTCCCACTTTTAGCCACAATGCTAGTACCTGCTAGCAGCACTCTGTGTTAGAAGCACCGGATCAATCTGACATGTTTGTACTCTTGATATTTATACATATTTATACATCTGGTGGGTATCCTTTTGGAAGGTCGCATGCAAAAGAGCGTGCAACCTTTTAACACAGTAACCATGTCGCCATGTTTAAAATGGTGACATGAGAATCTCGTGCTGCATGACAGCACGAGACTCTCATGTTGCATAATGAAACCTCGCATGCCCTTAACTTCAACTCCCATCATACTTACCTATGTGGTCTCACTCAAATACAAGTACTGTGTGTGCAGAAGAATCGTGCTCGCATTTTTTTTCTTTGTGCGAAATCCCTTCTAAAACATGGCTGCTGGTGGTCAAGAAACTTTGCCGTTATGGTTACATTGCCATCATAAGGCAAATAATTTCCTTGGCTCTGTAGAAATTCCCGTTAAAACTGAACTGCATTCGGCTTGCTGCAACAGAAGAAACACATGCTGTGACGGTGATGCAGTCCATTGAACTGTGAGAATGGAAGTACGTTTCCCTTATTCATTTTGTATTCTCCTTCGCATCCATTAATATTTAGCCATCTTTCCACCTCCAACAGAGTAGTGGCATATGTACAACTCTGTTGCTTTTCCTCACAGTCCCAACGGCACTGTGGTACAAATCATCGGCTCATAGCCGGCTCATGGAATCTCCTCACAATGTGAGGGCTCCAGTATATTCATATTAGTTGAAATGTGTCTTGAAAAATAATTAAATGATAATTAATAATACTTTGCATAAAAACAACTTCCTATTTCCCTGTAGGCAAATAACAGTTCTATCCAATGCGCACTAATCGGTAAGCATGATGGGAGATGTAGTTAAGGGCATGCAATGTTTTACTATGGGGCATGAGAGTATCACGCTGTCATGCAACGCAAGATTCTCATGTCGCCATTTTAACCATGGGGACATGGTTACTGTGTTAAAAGGGCACACGCTTTATTGCATTCGACCTTTCAAAAGTGAACCCATCTGGTGGACGCCCTGTACAAATTTGTTTGTTTATAGAATTGTCTTTAGCAAAGAAAATATATAATTAATTTTCTACAAAATACAAATACATAGTAACATAGCTGTTGAAGCTGAATAAAGATATGCATCGTTCAAGCTCAGCCTTTGCTATATCACCCTTGTTGAAACTGAGCAGGCTAAAACTAGACAAAAACCCTTTAAACCCCCCCTATTACAAATTAAATGCAAATGAATAATAATGTAAATGTTTTCAAAAGGCTTATATTAATTTCCTTTAACAAAAGGGGAGGGGTGATTGGATTTCTTGAAATCCATAAACTGGTTAACATGTTTTGGGAACCACTGGTTTAGCATTGTTGGCATAGTCCAGTTTATTAATGGGCAATAATTTTTGAAGTGGAACTGTCTTGTTCCAGTTTCCCCTCCCAAACTGGATTATACCCACCCAATAATATTAAAACACACCATGAAATTGAAGTCACCCGATTTAAAAAAACAAAAACAAACTACCTTATTCCTTATCGGAAGTAAGAGGAAGAGCGCTGCCATCTTGATTACTTTTACAAAGATTGTCAGCACTCTCCCTTGCAAGATTAGTGCAGGCTGGGGTTGAGGTGGGCGGCGCTGGCCTGAGTTTCTGCCCCCAGTCTTGTGCTGTTATAGTGACACCTCTCAGGCCCAGGATTCCTCATTGATGGAGAGCCTTTGTTTATGGTCCCAGGGTTTTGGTCTGCTGAGTCTGTTCCCTGGAGGAGAATTTAGTGAACATTTCCAGTGCCCTCACCCGGGTCTCTGCTTCTAGCAGGGAATATTTGAGGTGGATGCTCCTGGCCAGAGGAGTCGTTATTGGCTACTGGGGTTGGGGTTGCTGGGAGGCAGGTGACATCTGCCTTCATGTCACTCAGCAGCTGCTTCAGCAATTTGTACAGCATTTGCTGGCTTGTTCCCTGCCATAGACTCTTTGGAGAGATGTTGGTTACACTCTGATATGCATTCAGCCTCCACAAACCTAGTGGTCAAAGCCATAGACAGGTGAGAAGGATCCTCATACATGTTCAGATACGCAGCCTATCCGAGCTGCTCTTCTACTTCTACTAGTGTTTGTTTCAAGAGTTTGAATCGCCCTGCCAGGAATGTGTTTCTTGATTTCCAAGAAGTTCCCTCTGTTCACCTCTCCCTTGAATGGTTCATTAAGGATGGCATAGCACACATCATTCTGAATGTCCTGCAAGCAAGCATAACACTGTGATTTATGATGACAGTAATCGTGTCTGAGGTGCCAGACCTCGTAGGTTTTCTTGGTAACAGTTGCTAGAACTTAAATTATATTTAAAATCTTTCAGACTATATTATTGTACATAGCCAGTTGCCATTTGTTATATATTTTAGTCACCGCTCTAAGCTATGTGTGGTGCAAACCTAACACTGCCCATGCCTCAAGATACACCATCCTTACAGTGAAGTATGCTGGTTGCATCATGCTGTGGAGATGATTCTCATCAGCAGGGAGTCAACATCTTCTAACATCTTCTTAAAATTGAAGGAAGAATGGATGGAGCAAAATACAGGCAAACACTGCAAGAGAACTTGCTTCAGTCAGCTAAAAAGCTGAAGTCTGGGAGCAGATTCACTTTCAGGAGGACAATGATCCAAAGCACAAGGCCAAAGCAACATTGGAGTGGCTCAAGAACAAACAATGTGAATGTCCAACAGTGGCCCAGTCAGAGTCCTAATGTCAGTGCCATGGAAAATCTGTGGCATTGTTTGAAAATTGTGGTCTATAAGCGATGACCAAATAACCTGGAGCAAATCTTCCAGGAAGAATGAGCCAAAATCACTGACACCATGTGCAAAGTTGGTACTTGACTTAACCCCTTAAGGACCAATGACGTGCCAGGACCGTCATGGCATCCAGTACTTAAGGACCAGTGACAGTCCTGGCACGTCATGGAATTTAGGGCTCCCCGTGCCGTTCGGGAAGCCCTGAATCAGATACCAAAAAAAAAAAATAAATAAATTGCTCCGTGGTCCTTAAGTGCCAGCCACGTACACGAATTCCAGTCCTTAAGGGGTTAAAGCTTTTACTGCAGAGAATGGTGGCCCTAACAAATTTTAATATGTGAGAGTTTAATACTTTATACAAGCATCCAATTTTTACTGTTTTAAAATAAAATGCACAGAACATAATTACACTGTACCATTTGTAATACTCTAATATTAGAGAACTGGTTAGGGGTCTGAATATTTTTTCATGGTGTTGTACAAATGTCCAACAGCACTCAGAGGACTCTAAATTGTACTTCATAATGCATTTATTGAGCCACATCTTGCTCCTTTATTTATATTTATTTATAAATATTATAGAAGCATGTATTGACACTCGGTAGGATCGTCATGAGCTGAAACGTTGTCTAAATATACAGTAAAACCTTTTAGAAAATCCTGTTGCTTGCCAATCCTTGCTTCAGTAGTATATGTGATATACTGATGGGCACCCAGCATGGAGGTGAATGCCGGCTGCAGCCAAAATTTCTTCATTTCTGTGCACTCCACTCCTTGTCAAATACTCTGTGCCCGAATGTAGTTTATATAGAAATTTTTTAACTAAGATTTCATCTGCACTCGAGGGTTTTCAAAATGTCTGCCCTTAACCAGGCCTTTTATTAAGACAATATGTAAACAAACTGTTGATCCCAATAAACCCTAAAGGCAAAATGGAACCAAAAACCATTAACAATGGACATAAAACATAGCAAAAGAATCACCACTTACCAGGAGTATTTTTTTCCCTCTATGCTGATAAAGGAAAGGATCGCCAAAATACATGTAGCAGTTAAAATATAAACTTGAATTTAGCAAGATGTCTGTAACATTATAACAGATTTCACTTATAATGCATAGATTATTCATACTGTATACATGGTTGTAGATTTCTACTTGTATAACAAACAGTTCAATTTCAAATATATTCCAGGTAACCCTGTTAATTCAGTAATACGTGTGACTGCTCACATGTGTCGGCTCTGCAAATTAAATGGCCCTGGTCCGTCTGTGTACAAAACCCCTGGTCCTTAAGGGGTTAAAGGAAACTGATTGCTTTGCCATAATTGTATTAACAAAATGAATGCTAGAGAGGTATCCTAACAATTATGACTTTGGGATCTCTCTAGCATTTAAGTGGTTAAATGCAAAATAGTTGGTTGGATAGATCTTTGTCAGTATGTGTGTTATAGGTGGGGGGGGGGGAGTTTATTTAGACTAGACCATAAGTGGTTGCGTGTTTCTTTCCTAATCCACTTCTGAAAATTAGTCATTCTGTTACCTGTTAAGAAAAAAAAATTGTTATGGGAGAAAAGATACCAAACAAAGGGGATGCACAACAAGAACTGTATTACATAATCTTACTTGTATGTATTTGGAAAGGAGTATGTGTTTGACAAGACAGACAAAAAAAGGAGTCTAATAAAAAAAAAATACTATGCCTTGGCTTTACTTGCCAGAAAAAAAATTAAGTGTATAGAACAAATATAACCGGGTTGAGATAACTTGGTAGAACAAATAAAATCAATAGGAGGGCCATGTCTGAGAGAAACCAGTTGTATTACAGGGCACAACTAAAAATTCAGTTGATCTAAATGCAGTTTTTAATACCTTCATGATGCACTGGAGACCTCTAGCTTTCAAGAGATTTAAAATCCCCACACATTAGGTCAAAGAGAATTTTAGGAAGTTGTATTTGTCACCTGTTGTGCAGCTGAGTATCCCAGGATTGTTTACCTTCACCTTGTATACATTAAGACCTGTGTTGTTTTTTTTTTTTTGACTACACAAACAGGGAGCGACAACATTATCCATTTAGCTGATTATTGTCTGTATGGGCTACAAACATATAATTTTGTCCATGCATATCTGAGAATATCTGATGAATTTAGTAGACCTTTAGAACCTCAAAAGTTAGTTTGGCCAATTACCGAATAGTTTTTTTGGGGGAGTGCACGGAAATCTTTTTACCGGATGAAAAGATAGAAGAACTAAAGGTTTTGCTAAAGTTGGCGTTTTGTACCAAGAAAAGTCAGTTGAGGCATATGCAGTCATTGATTGGTCTTTTTTTATTTTGCATCTAGAATAATCCCAAAAGATGTTTTGTTTTTATTTTTTTTTTTCATTGAGATTCTTTTGTAACAACCGGTATTATGTCATATTGCCACATAAGCGTAAAAGTTCAGAGATGATTAGAGCACCTTTATTACTAGCTTTATTCGATATCCATTATGTATGAAGAGTTTTTGTATCTGGTAGGGATTTGGACTTGTATACAGATGCAGCAGCTAGCCTGGGGGTCGGTATGTACTGGGGCCAAAAGAGATACTCTGAAAAATGTCCAGAAGAGGATAAGAATTCAGAGGAGCGCAGGAATTTAGTATATGTGCGACTGTTTCCTCTAACTGTAGCAGTTGAGCTTTGGGGTAAAGAATTCCAGATAAGGGATTTCTACACTATTTCGCTGTGACTGTTTAAATGAAAAATGTGGAATTTGTTTCCTGCAGCATCTTTGATTTTGTCAAATTTAAAGGGGATGTATCTCCTTAAAAAAATTTTTTGACCATAGGTTTTCTTATTAAAGTATTAGTAGTATTAGTATTAGGAAAGCTGGCTTTTTTATTTATTTATTTTTTTTGCAGATATTTAATGTTCTGTGCTGTGCACTTCCGCATAATATGCACAGCACAGCTTGTCTTCTCCTCCCACCTCCCTCCCAACTGGAGGAGCGCATTCACGCTTCCTTCTGTGTTCTGTGAACGGCTTCTATCATTATATGAAGCTCCGGGTCGCATTATACTGAGGTCGCAACCTCAGTATAATGCTTACCGGAGCTTGCTATAACAATAGAAGACTTTCACAGCACACTGAAGTAAAGCGTGAACGCGCTCCCTGGGGCAGCTGGGAGGGAGGTGGGAGGAGAATTAGTCAGTCAGATATAGCTGCGCTGGTCAGCATAATACAGTACGATGATTCTTCGGCACAGCTCTAGCTGATTTAAAAATAGAATGTCTGAAAAATGCGTTACATACAAAAGAAAACAAATGGCTTCCCTAATAATACTTTAGTAACAAAACCTATGGTCAAAATTTTTTTACGGTGATACATCCCCTTTTAAGTGCCTTGATTTATGCTTCACTATATGAATCCATTTGGTGAAGCCTACATGGCTCATTGGAAGTTACCGGTAAGGTATACATAACAGTTAGATTATTTTTTTTTTTTTTTTTTTTTTTTTTTTTTTTTTTTTTTTATACCCATCAGAAGGTTGACTGGAGTTTCCATTGTTAGGAACATAGGTTGTTCAGAAATGGCAAAATCTTTATTTGTAAAAAAAAAAAAAAAAAAAAAAAAAAAAAAAAATATGAAAGGTTATGGTACATTAACCGCACCGAAGGATAATAGTTTATGTCAACGAGCTTATTGAAGGATCTAGTCCGTGTGCATTTTGGGTTAGGAATGGTTGCTTGCTTTTATCTGATATATTGTAGTCTTCCATATCCGTGAGATTATTTCACCTAATAATCAATTTAAGAATAGTTTACAGTTCTAGGATGGAAAGATATAAAGGACTCGCTGAGGGTCCCTATTAGGTCAAACAGGTAAGGACTGTTGGTGAAATGCAGTCTCTTTTAATAAATAAAAATGTATGCGACCCCCCCCAATAACAATTTCACTTTTAATGTTATTTTTAAGGACTGTTTAGTTAGTTGTAAACCTAGCTAATGAGTACTTTCCCATCATATTCATTTTGTACAGGTGTAGTAATAGGCTTAGATTTAAAAAAAACAAACAAAAAAAACAAAAAAAAAAAACTGTGGTAGAGGGAAACAAATTGCTAGACTTTCTTTATTGCTGAGTTAAATGTTCTCTCAGATTCACCCACAAATATTGATTGGAGCATGGCAAAATCATTTATTTATTGGTCATATGAGAGTGTTTTTCTACACCGATATGCAGCAATGTTTAGGGCTGAGAGAGACATGTCATGTTTATTGGTCAGGTATGTGAGGGCAGAATTGGAGGGGTCTCTTAACATTACTTCAGACTTGCAAGAGGGGATTACCTCATCCAGATGCTATAATGCTCCATCCAGGTAATGACCTTGGAAATATTAATAGATATTGTGGCTGGGGCTTCCAGCGACTGATCTGTAGAGAGTTTTGCCATAACCCTGAGCTTACCGGAAGCTCAGGTGAAGATCGACATGGTAGGCCTGAATAGAGGCAAAAAGGACAGTATGATTAAAATATTTATGTACTTGCGCAAAGATTACATTACTTGGATAAGTCTGACGCCTTGTTAAAGTGAAGCAGAAGGCTTCAGGAAGTAACATGAGCAACCTTAAGGTTGCCATCTGCCAAGTCAAATAAGATAAGTGCTGGCATAATCTACTTAGAAGCGGAGGATGCCGTTCCCATTCTAAATGCGCAAATGGAGATTTGAGTAGGATACAGACCTATACGTGTGAGACTGATTTAGGATGTAATAAATTAATAGGAAGTAAAGAGGTTACCGGATTGGAAAGGGGGACGAAGCTGATGACAGTGTGATGCTGATGAATGGTAGTTAGATAACTGGTGTTTAAAGGACACCAGGAATTGAGGAAGCAAAGTAAGGAATGAGATCGCCTACATGTGCTTGGACCTTATTAAATCAGAAATGATAATGGTGAAGTGGCTGGAGAGCCGAACAAGTGGGTCCTTTTGAGCGAGGGTATCTGTCCCTGATGCCAGGAGCCTTGCCTGGGCAGGGGGGCCCAAAGAAGGAAAAGCTGTTGGCAGCCAGGGTGAAGGTGATAGGTTGGTGATGAAAGAAAAGGGTTAATAATTAGGAATTTGTATGCTGGTTGAAGGTGGGGGGGATTTGGTAAGTATGAACTATGGTACCTTCGGCCTCTACGAAGAGATAAGGTATGAGCTGTGGTACCTTCGGCCTCTACTAAAATGTAAAGTATGAGCTGTGATCCTTTGGCCTCTGCGAAGAGGTAAGGATGGAAGTGTGATCCTTCGGCCTCTGCGACGAGGTAAGGTGGCATCAGAACACTGAAACAATGTAACTATGTATGAATGTACGATAGAACATTGAATCAGGACACTGAAACAATGTAACTATGTTAGATAGAACGTGGAATCATGACACTGAAACAATGTAACTATGTATGCATGTAGATAGAATGTGAAATCAGGATTCTGAAACAATGTAACTATGTATGTTAAATAGAACTTGGAATCAGGACACTGAAACAATGTAACTATGTAAGCATGTAGATAGAACGTGAAATCGGGACACTGAAACAATGTAACTATATATGCATGTAGATAGAACGTGGAATCAGAGACAGTATGGTGTAACTGGACGTTGGTTACAATAGGAATTGTATTAGTACAAACTATATGGTGTAACTGGTCATTAGTTACAATATGAATGCGTAGTGGTACTTACAGTATGTGATACTGGACGTCGTATGATAGGAATGTTTTGAAGGTACATACCAAATAGTGTAACTTGATGTTGATTACAGTATGAATGCTGTAGTGGTACATATAGTATGGGATAACTGGATGTGGTAATTTATAGGAATGTTTTAATGGTACATACCGTATGGTGTAACTGGACGTTGGTATAAATAGGAAAGTTGATGTGATACATACATTATGGTGTACATGGATATCTGTTACAAAATAGGAAAGTTGTAGTGAAACACAAGGTGTAACTGGAGGTTGATAGAGGATGATATTGCGAGCTATATTGAGAATGAGGCGGATTAGGGGGGTGTAAAAGTGGTGATTATTTAAAGACTCAACTGAAGCTGTATTAGTGACACACCATGACGGTGTAAATAGCATGACTATGCCGAAGAAGTGGTTGACTGCTGATGAGACAGGACGAGAAATGGGGTCCTGGGGCTCCTGGATAAACAACCTAGAGGGGCATGGTAAACAGTGGCATAGCAAATACACAAATAACATGCAGGCACAACTACATTGTGAATATACTTACACCCACATAGGCAATTAAACACGTAACTTATTATATGGCGATAGAGATCAAGATTGAACATTCTACATGAAGGGATATGAAGAAATGGATACAAGACTGGATAAGACATAGCGGATACAGTAGACTATTTAATGAGCCATGTGTGTAGACTAGATATCTTGGAAGTTTAATCATTGTACATGATAAAGGCGGAACACGGACTATGGCTACAGTTGCCTGACAAGTTGTACTGGAGGTAAAGGAAATGGCACCTTGTTTCCACTTCTGGAGCCCAGGAGGGAGGCAAGCTGTAGCGTCTTGAGACTAACTTATGAAATGCGGAGTATAATAATATGAACCATGGGGTAGTAATTGGAGGGGAGCAGAGTAATGTACCAAAGGGCAGAGAGAACATAAGTAAGTGGGTGCATGACTGCCCATAACTATAATGGCCGATCTGGGTGTGAGCTCCAAAGGGAGGCGGCTTGCATTAGTAATTACTACGGAGGTGGGAGTGACCCGTGCATTGCAAGAGGCAGCCCAAGACAGAAGAAATCTCTTGTGGCTAGGGGAAGCTGCTGTAAGGAAGTCAAGCCACGAGTAGGGTACAGCTAAGCAGCTGCGGCTGGCTGCTCAAGTGGTACAGTGAGGGCAGGCATTGGAAGTGGTGAGGGGAGGTTCGGGCACTTAAAGCTCACCACCCAAGTATGCGGCAACTATGTTGGGGAACTTACTAGGCCGGCAGTGTGAGGGGAACTTGTACCTCATGCTTGAAGCAACCAGTAGTGATGTAGGACTGAAGACTGATTAACAGGAAACAGATCTCTGAAACGAACATCAAGGCACAAATGAAGATGCACCCCAGTGGGAGAGGCTGCAGTCAGTATTTAAGGCTTGCAGCCCCTCCCACAAATGCAGGCCCCATCTTCTTATCCCCAGAAATGTTCTGTGTCCTTATTTTTAAATTTAAAAAACAAACAAACAAAAAAAAACTGCTTATAACATCATTTTTGTAAATGTATTATTTTGTTTGTGTGTATTTTATTAAAAAGGGAAAACTGTGTCAACTTCAAGCTCTTACAACACTGTAGAATCGGGGCTTTTTACTTTATTCCAAACACTATGGAGTATACTCGCCTCTCTGTGTCTTTCGTTTCTCGAAGTTCTGGTTTCAGAGACAGATCTTTGGCAGTATAATATGGCACATGCCCCCCACCCATTACTCTTGTATTTTTTGTCCATTTTTATTCTCCCTGGATTTGTTTGATGGAGACTGTGAGTAGTTGTAGAATCTTCCAGCCACATCCTGGTGTGCAGAAGACATGAGCTTTCTGGCAGGTTGGCTACCTTCTATGTTTGCTGGCCTCGGGACATACAAAAAACGCAGATGGGAAACACCAGCAACAGTCCTACTCCTGTCCTCCCAGTCACCCCGAGGTGTGTGGTTCTTCATCACCTCATCCACAGAGAGGTGTGAGACCATCCAGGAAGGGAAGGCTTTTCTCATGCTTCATGGTCTGTTGGGGAGGAGAGGCTCTCCTTGCCCTAGATTCTCAACTAGGTGCTGTGGCACTTCAGCCTCCAGAAGATCAACTTTGTGTGAAAAGCTACATGTACTAATCCCAGTGCACCTCAAATCAAATGAAGATCCTCAAGATGATTGGTATCCTGCCCTTCTCTGCTTCCTTTTGCAGCATCATCCCCAAGACCGACACAGAGCCCCTGCACATTACCGTTCTATATAGAGGCTACTACCAGTCCTGCTGCATCAAGAAAGAAAACCTCCCATTCCTAGCAGAAAACACACAGTGTGAATGATGAGGACAAGTGGTAGCACCTGTCAAGTGCTTTATTTTAATTATTATTTTGTTATTTGACATATATATATTGCCCAAGTTCCGACTCTGAAACTGGAACTTAAAGGTATAGTAATACATTTTATCTTCATTTTATTTTGTAGGCATTAAAAAAACATGAACAATATAAGTCTTATGTCTCAAACCTTTATGGCTTGAAAGATATTCACAAGCAAAGTTCCCCTCCCGCCACTTTTTACCTAGTGTAAGCCATCTCTTCTCAGATGTGGAATGCAGTCCATAGACCAGACAGATAACAGCAGGGGACACTTCTTCCTTTTAGAACAATGAAAGCCCTGCCCCCTTGACAAGTTTTTCAGATTTTTCCCTTATCTTAATTGAAGATTGTCCCCCTCTACAGTCTACCTGGGTGCCTCCCTTCTGATCTGGCTGGAAAAGGGGCAGGAGGGGGATACTTTGTTATTGAATTACTCTTGAACTACAACTCTGACAGAATTGAAGTAACACTCTACAAAGTCCAAATACTATGATGATTAATTAGAGCTGCTTTTATTATGAAACATTACTATCCCTTTAAGCTGATGAAGGATGATATGTGTTTGTGTGTGGGGAGATGACTATAGAATGTTAGGGACCAGGTAAAAAGACTTGATGCCCTAGTGTTATAAACAGTAGCCAAACTCCCAATTCAGGAGGCTTTGTCAAATACAACTTTGACTGCATTGCCCGCACATCAGAAGTTTGATCCTTAAGAAGCCTAATGATCCCAATGAAATGCTGCTTTTGGAACATATATGGATAAGCATCATGAACAGAAACTCTTCCAGATGGCTCAGATTGAATTCCTGAGTAGCCTGAACCTTCATATTAATCAAACACTGCAACACGATTGATGTGAATCAGTAATGTTATGTGTTGTGTAACTGTTGCATATCTGTGTGGCTTAACTGTGCAAGGAAGTCAAATGGGTATCAACATATAACAAAGCTATATTATATTATACTAGTTGAAGAGCCATGTTACACGGGCCACAGTGCCACTGCCGCCCGGTCGTGGGGCAGTCATGTGCAGTAGAGACTACCCGTGCCGCGGCTGATACAGAGCTGTATCAGCCGCAGCGCGGGCAATCTCTACTGCGCGTGACTGCAGCACGCGCAGCAGTGTCTACTGTGCATGATGCGGCGTTACACACGTTTTAGTGAATTATTATATAGGATGTGTTTCTGAATGCATACTGGAGAGGAAGCAGTCTTGCCTAGAAACACACCTGTATGAACCAAAGGCCTAGGTAAAGAAACAGATTCGGTTTTTTTAGGGGGGGGGGGGTGCTTCTGCCCTGGCCTCAGACTGACATTCTGGCTGCTCCACTTTGTTGCCTCCCACTCTGGTGCAAGTCTCATAACCTCAAACAGATCAGCTGGGCTAATATTAATATAAATACTAACTGGAGTTTCAGAAATAAAAGCACTCAAGGCAAGTTTTTAGTCTTGCAGCACCAGACAGGCAAATGGCCCATTTGTGTCTTGAAGCAGTGAGGTCCCCTCTAAGACATTACAAGTACCAGACTGTGAGGTTCAGCTGTCAAGCTTTACGATATGCTGCAAACTAGGAAGAGCCAAATGGAAGGCTCTATCCACAGCATCTTAATTTGATACAACCAATTAAATGAAGCTTTCTAAGAAGACCTTTTGTATTCTGTTTGTGAGAACTTCATATGCAAAATCAGAGACTAATTTTAAAGGGTGAGTGATTCCCTGAAAACCAGAACTGTGCTGTCCAAATTGGGAGGGTTTATTCTTTTCTGTACCCCATACTTCACCATTTTCTCCTCATATTACATATGATAAGTGTATTGTGATATACTAATGAGCATAAGGTCTCAGGGAAATCTGATTTGTAAATAACGTTAATATAATTAAAATGTAATAATGTAGACATCTTTTTAACCTGCAAATGAATGTGACAAGCCTGTTCGTTTTGAAATAATAGATGTTCATATCCTGTTGATGATGATGGTTCCCCTTTGAAGAATGCCTGACGACACATTTGTATCCTACCTATGACCATTAGAAGTAATGACAATACCAGTGAGGAAAAATCTAAGCATAAAATGTGTTTCACCTGTTAGACTTCACCTGTTTTTATGAGGGCTTTTAGTTTGGTTTTATACAATAATGAAACTCTGTATTTCTTTAACCATTGGAATGTTTGTTTTGCTAGCGGACAAGCTAATTTTTTTTTTTTGTTAAGTTTTTAAGTATGCCTTTGTTCAACCACATCTTCCCTCTAATTCTTTAGTACATGCCATTTTTTTAGGATAAATAGGACTTTATATTGATGTCATATTTATACATATAAATTCTCATTAGTTTGATAATTTAATATAGAGGAAAGTGAAAACAATAGGTTTCCCTATGATGATTTTGCTTATTTTTTGCATTTTTAACAGGGGCTGGATAAAAATGCTGAAAGTTTGTTCATACATCCTAAGCGTCCCTTTTTTTTTTCCTTTTTTTTTTTTTTTTTTTGCGGGGGGGGGGGGGGAAGGTTGTCCCTCTGAAAGAAAAATACCTGCCTTTCTTTTCTACCCTGATGTCCCTCTTTTAGGAGATCAGACTGTGTGGTAAGTGTATCATATTGCTCCACAGCACTAAAACTTGCATCATGTTTGTTTAAACTTCAGTAGATTTGTTTATAAATTAGGCTGTGTAAATAAAATACTTTTGGTCTTGCTCTAAATCCTTTCTTCAGTTACACAAAAAAGCGTAAATAGGGAATGAAAATAACCTAAAACTTCTCGGTAATGCTTTGCACATCATCCATGTTGCCAGCAACACCATCTAAAACACATGAAATGTTGGTAGGTATGTGATTGCTCTGGTGCTGGAGCAGTCCTTATATCCTTCTCACCACGCCCTGGGGCTAGCTGTGATCAATACACATGATGGCATATTATTTGTCATTAAGGGGTTAAGGACCAGAGGGGTGTACAATGCATTGCACATCCCTCTGGTCTTTTTAAAGGTTTAAAACACAACAGTTTTGTGAAGTGAAAAGTGTTTAAGATTGACTCGCAGGCCATGTGCACAAAGTCAAACATAGATCAGTTATGGACAGTAGAGAGTAAATATACCCCCATTGGCTTAAATGGCAATTTTCAACCTTGTTTGGTAGATTTCTGCTGCATTATGTAGCCAAGCATCAACCTCACCATTTAAATCAGAGAATTTGGGGGATTTTGTCTTCCATGGTGCTGATTTACCGCAGAACTTTTGCCTATGCATGTATAGACTACACTTCATTCATAGCGTGTCTAATCAATTACAGGTTAAGGCCTATTGTTCAGAATCACAGTGCCTCATTCACATGTCTCCTGCCATGTTATTGCCTAATAGAGGATGTAGGGTTTCTCTGGCATCCATTTCCTCAGCAGACGGCACCTCACTTCCTGCATCTTGTCTAATGATGGATCCTGATGGGGTGGCCTTTCCTCCCCTGCTTCCTCTTTTTTTTGAAGAGGGTGATGTAGAGATCAAACACTTCTCCATACCATGCCTAAGTCTGATTAACTCATTTACTGCTGAGTTAAATGTGGATTTCCTGCCATGTTCCTGTCATGTTGAAGATACATTTATGGGTGACTGGTTAAATATGGATATAAGCAACAGAGGGATGTGCAACATATTGTGAACTAATTCTTTGCACAAAAAGGTTAATGAATTATAAAGTTTATCTGACGGGGAGATTGGAAAGTGCAGGGCTGCCAAGTCTTTTTTATCACCAGCACAGAGGTCTCCTTTGGAGTTCCTAATACACACTCCTGCACCCATTGGGTTTATCTGTATGTTTGTTGGGGGGGGGGGGGGGGCTTGGCGCAGTGTGGTAAACTTAACGCTTTGGCTGCTAGTTGGCATCCTTCTGGGTGCTTTGGGCACTTTTCCCCTTTGGGTATAGTGTTGTTATGTGGTGGTGTTACAACTTTTTTTTTTTTTTTTTTTTTTTTAACCTCACTGTAAAATATTGAAAATTTGAGTTCTGCACGCTTTACTGCATAGATGCCATGCTCCATTCACCTCTATGGGACTTTACAGTTTGGGACATATCTCTGCAACTGGTCAACATAGCGACTTCAGAGATGGCTCGTTTTACTTGTTTGCCCTTGCTCTATCATCCGGTCAATGTTCTGTGTGTTTTGGGGGGCTCTGGGGGCTTCGGGCACTGCTGGGGTACTTTTTTGGGAAAACTAAATTTCCCCATGAGCGCTTGCTCAGTGCGCTCATTTCTGATTGGCTCCCATCGCAGCAGCCATTTTGTGCTTTCCCTTTATGAGTATCCTACACAGGGCTTGGACTCTCCTTCTCTCTTCAGCAGATTAACCCTTTGCCTGCCAGATAAATGCATTTTAGCAATTTCTGGGGTGAAATTTTAATCATACACACTGTATTTGGGTGATTCCTTATATTTTAAATGTTTTGACTCTATGAGAATGTCTACTCCGTTGGAGCTTGGAGCCAGACCTAAGAATTAGGATACTGGGGTGTCTGTGTCCCCTATTGTGCACTGCTCCTCATGTCAGTAAGGGTTACCTAGATTGCGCTGTTGCCCCTGCATCTCTTCCAGGAACCTGAACTTGAGCCAGTTTGGATGCAAGAGTTTAAGGCCACTACCAGAGACCTGAGGTCTACCTTACAACTCCTTCCATCCCAGTTGCAGGGGGTCTTCCAGTCTTGGCAGTCCCCTATTCCCATCAGATCTCTGCTGAAACCGCAGGGTGTACCTTGTGTATCTGACTGCTCTGATGAGGAGTTACTGGTGGATTGTTCTGCGGTGGTCTCTTCCCAGTTCTTTGAGGCTGAACCTGATCCTTTTGCTGAAGGCCTGATCAGGACGGTGTTTAACACCCTAAACATACCCTTGATTCCATAGGCTCCTGTTGACCCCTCTGACATGTTCTAGGAACCTAAGAAGCAGTCTACCTGTTTTCCACCCAACCCCACTCTTGACCTGTTGGTCTTGCATGATTGGAAAGCTCCTGACAAGAAGCCTTCTGTCTCTAAAAAGTTTGCTAAGCTGTACCCTTTTTCTGATGAGTTGGCTCAATGGGTTCATCCATCCCAGGTGGATGCTCCGATCTCTAGACTTTCCAAGTCCACCGCTTTTCCTGTGGCAGATGCTTCTGTCCTCAAGGACTGGACTGACCGGAAGCTTGAAATGTCCTTGAAAACCATCTTTGCTGCAGCTGGCACTTCCTTGCACCCGGTGTTTGCCGCTGCTTTGGTAAACAGGGCCATGTTTGGACTGAACAGCTGATTCTGGCTGTCCATCAGGGAGCCCCTACTGCTGACATGTTGCGGCTTCTCGCCAACATCTGAGGCTCAGCATTATGTTTCTGTTGCCATATTCAATGCCATCCTCTTGGTGGCTAGGGTTTCTACCATGTCAGTGGTTGCTAGACGAGATCTTTGGTTCAAGATCTGGTCTGCGGACACTACCTCAATGAAAGCTTTGCTTTCCTTGCCCTTTCAGGGCTCTTCTTTGTTCGGGCCGGAACTTAAGGATATTATTAGTGAGGTCACTGGGGGAAAGAGTACCTTCCTGCCCTTTGTTCCTAGGAAGAAGCCTCCTGTGAAGAGGAATAGTTTTTTTCGGGCTGAGGTGTGCCTTGTGACCCAGGTGGTTCCCTAGGCTTCACGTACCTCTTCCAAGCCCAAGCAGTCCTTCACCAAGCCCAAGGGTTCCAAACCTTCTACCGCCAAACCCCGGTCCCCATGCAATGGTAGGTGGTAGTTTGCTCCACTTCCTCAGTGTCTGAATGGACACCGTGGTGGATCCGTGGGTTTTGGGGTCTGTGTCGGAGGGATACAGGATCCCTTTAGTCTTCCTCCGTTCCGGTTTTTCCCTTCTCACACTCCTCTGGGAGCAGAGAAGCGCCACCTGTTCCATGGAGCTATCCAGACCCTTTTGGACAAGGAGGTTCTGGAAAAGGTTCCGGTGCCAGAAATGGGTTGGGATTTTACTCAAACCTCTTTGTGGTATCCAAGAAAGACGGCGGCTGCCATCCAGTTTTGGACCTCAAGGACCTCAGTGCCTTTCTGGTCCAGTCTCGCTATCGCCGAGAGTCCTTGAGGACGGTTATCGCGGACAGCAACATGTACAGGACTGTATTCATGTGCTGACCCATCAGGGCTGGATCCTCAACATGGAAAAGTCGGGTCTCGTACCATCCCAGAGACTAGTCTTCCTCGGGGTCCACTTTGACGCTCAATGGGGTACAGTGTTTCTCAAAGAAGATGTAGCTCACCAGATCATCCGCAAGTTGCCATGCATTCTGGCTCACGACCCAGTTCTGACCAAGAAGCTGACCTCCCTAGTGGGGAAGTTCATTTCTACATGGTAGCGGTTCCGTATGCCATGGCTTATGCCAGGGAACTCCAGAAGTTTGTGATCCAGACGTGCAGGGGCAAACCGGATCTACTGAAGATGTCAGTATCTCTTCTTCATCATGTGAAGCTAAGTCTGTCATGGTGGCTCCACCTTTCCAATCTGCTGAAGGGCAGGCCCTTCCTAATCTCCTTCTGGACTACTGTGACGACGGATGCCAGCCTGTCCGGCTGGGGAGCAGTCCTGGGTCATAGCAATGCCCAGGGTTGGTGGTCTCCGGAGGAATCTCTCCTTCCCATCAATGTGTTGGAGATTCGGGCGATCATTTCATGCCCTTCGCCATTGGACACATCATCTGCAGGTCTGCCCGGTCAAGGTCCAGTCCAACAATGCCACGGCTGTGGCCTACATCAACAAGCAAGGTGGCACAAGAAGTCTCACAGCTTGGTTGGAGGTCAAAGCTATTTTAACTTGGGCAGAAGAACATGTTCCTGCCATATCCACAGTTCATATTCCCTGTGTAGACAATGTGCTGGCAGACTTCCTAAGTTGACACACAGTAGACAGCAGAGTGTGGGAAGTGAATCAAGAAGTGTTCTACCTAATTTTTCAGAAGTGGGGACTTCCTTGCATTGATCTGATGGCAACAAGGCACAATCGGAAGTTTCTGTTGTTCTGTTCCGCTGGGGGGGACCCTCTAGCTCTGGCACTGGATGCCATGTCAATCCCATGGCACTTCCCTCTAGAGTGCATCCTTTCTCCCATTCTCATGCTACACAGGGTGTTGCGGAAGGGTTCTCCAGTCATTCTGATTGCTCTGTACTGGCCTTGTCAGGCTTGGTTTCAGGAGCTCCTGGATCTCTCAGTGGTGGAGCCCTTTCAGCTCCCCTGCCGTCCGGATCTCCTTCTTCAGGGATATCTGTGGAAGGAGGATGTGGATTGTCTGGGTTTGACGACATGGAAATTGAATCCTCAATACTGAAGAAGGGTTTCTCTTCTGGTGTGGTGGCCACTATGCTTAGTGCCCACAAGCCTGTTTCTGCCAAGGACTACCATAGTCTGGTCTACCTTTCTCTTGGTGTGCTGATAGGGATCTTTCTCAGGACTTTGATCTTCCTACGGTCCTGTCCTTTCTGCAGGACGGAACAGATAAGGGTCTCAGTTTGAGTTCCCTTAAGGTTCAGACTTCTGCCCTCTCTGTCTTCTTTCAGAGATGTATCACAATTATTCCTGATGTCAAGGTTTTCTTTCAGGGTGTTGCTCACACTCGTCCTGCCTTTAAAAGCCCTACTCCTCAGTGGGATCTTAATTTGGTTTTTGGCGTCCTTCAGCTCCCTCCCTTTGAGTCCTTGGCCACTATTCCTTTGCGCATGCTGACTTGGAAAATTGGCTTTTCTCCTGGCAATTGTCTGTTTGCTGTGTCGCGGAGTTGCAGGCCCTGTCTTATAGACCACCCTTCTTGGTGTTTCATAAAGACAAGGTAGTTCTTCGCACCTCTCAGGAGTTTCTCCCGAAGGTAGTATCTGAATTCCACATTAATCAGGAAATTGTGGTGCCCTTGTTCTGTCCTGACCCTGCCTCTGACAAGGAAAGGGATCTTCACTTGTTGGATGTAGTGAGATGTCTCAAGTTCTACATACACCATACTGAGTCTGTTTGCCAGTCTGACACCTTGTTCATCATTCCTGAGGGACCAAGGACAGGGAGACCGGCATCCAAGGTGACAATTGTATCTTGGATTATGTCTACTATTCATAAGGCTTAAGAGTTACAGAAGAAGCCGGTTCCCTTTCGGGTTTCGGCTCATTCCACCAGATCTATTAGGACTTCTTGGGCGTACAAGAATAAAGCCTCAGCTGATCACTTGTGCATGGCCACCACTTGGTTATCTGTTCATACTTTTTCGAAGCACTACCGAGTGGATGTTCTGGCGTCAGCTGATGCCAGCTTGGGAAGGTTTGGCCTCTCTAGGTTCTCCTTTCGTCTCTTCAGTGCTACTTAACTTTTGAGCCCAGTTGGCTTGAGTTTTGTTTGGTGTGGTTCTGCACCAGTTTTGTGTCCGTTGACACTTCATTGTTATTTTTGGGCTGTCTATGATCTGATGGTTCATATAGGCTCTGGTGACTTTGGGGACTCTGCACCTGGTCCTTGCCTTACTTACCACCTCTGGGGAAACTCAATGGTTGGACATTCCAAAGTACCAGTAACCTATATTGGACGGCAGCGACAAGAGGATTTTAGTCTTACCTGTTAAATCCTTTTCTCTTAGTCCATATAGGTTACTGGTCTCCCACCCTGTCAGGGGAACATGCTTTGGTCTGCTGTGACTGAACGTGGGAGTCCTGTTGGGCTCATGCTCACAGGAGTCCTCTTCTCCTTTCTTGCTACCTAGTCCCTAGTTAGTGTGGCAAATCTTTCTGGAGAGGGGGGGCTAGCTGCAGCTAAGGAGGGGAGGTAGGCTCCACCCAGCATTCTCTTCAAGAATTATTCCTGCCAACTTAAAGGGTCGGCCGCCTACCCAAAGTTACCAATAATCTATATGGACTAAGAGAAAAGAATTTAACAGGTAAGACTAAAATCCTCTTTTCCCATGTTGTCATCATATATTTCTGCAATTTTAACTTCCTGGTGTTGCAGTTTCACTGTTGAGTAGTGTCTGTATGATCATTAGCTCCTCTAACATGCATGCTATTAACCCTTTTGAGTGCCAGTGATAAGTAACGCATTGTAACGCAGGGTTAAAAAGTACCCACGAATGAAAGGGGGAGTCCCCCCTTTAATAAAGGGGCAATGTGTATAATATGTAGTTTTTTGAGTAAGAGAAGATGGGATAGGGGCTCTTTGAGAGGGTCCTCACACTCTGAGTGTTTTGTTGATCCCCATGCACATGATGAATACCCTTGTTTGAAAGAGGGGAGGCCCCTTCCAGTTAGAGGTTATTTTGTCTCTTTCAAACAAGGGTACATTGATTCATTGTGGCTCAATCTATGCTCTACACATTCTGATCTCAACAAAAAAAATTGTACCTGGTGAGCCAGTGGTGTGGAGTGTCCATTATACAACCCCCCCCCCCCCCATCCTTGTCCCATAGTAGCCATAGAACTTCACATTCAGACCCCCATCCTTGTCCCACAATAGCTTTAGAACCACTCACATACTGTCCACTGCAGTGGTAACTATACCCCCAGAAGCCTTGTCCCACTGCAACTTGTAGCCATAGAAACATGCATACTGACTCTCCAATCTTGTACCACTGTACTAGTAGCCATGAAACCACACATACTGACTCCTCAGCATTGAGTCACTGAACTAGTATCCATAGAACCACACACACTGTGCCACCAGCCTTGAGCCACTGCACTACGCAGCTGGGGCTGGCTATGGGAGAAATTTCCCGCCACTCCCATCAGCTAGTCCAGACGCAGCTGAGGATAAGCCCACCCCAGCTGCTTTAGTGCTGCTTTTTTCAGGGCTTGTTCCTATCCGCACATACAAAAAATGTTTGGGGTGACTGTCCACTACCAGATTGAAGTTTGCATGTGGCCAACATGAGCACATTTGTCATGGTGGCCGCATGCAACATCACTGGTGGCCATTGTGTCTAGGGGACATGATTATGCACAACCATATAGATTTTAATCTACATGTGATAGATGTGATATGTGAAATTTGGGCTTTTATACCTCCCTTTTATACCTTTTGGTTCTAAGCAAGCACACTAGGGAGCTTGAGACACCAGTCTGTAATCACAGAGCCAGATGCTAATTAAAGGTAGGAAATGGAGTCTCCTGCTGCTCATGTCTTTATTTTACCTTGCTGGATCGGCCATGAGGTTGGGAAAGTATTAATCTCTGAATGGCCGAATCTTGTTCGTGTTAGTCTGGGACACATGACCAGACTTCTAGGTAGTTTTAGTTTGAGGTGATATCTTGTTCTTGTGGGTAAGTTACTGGAAAGGCTGACACAGACCATGGGTAAGCACTAGGTAGCCTTTGGCTCTTTAGCTGTTGGATTACAACTCCCATCATCCCCAACCAGGGAGCTGTATTCCCCAACAGCTAGAGAACCAAAGGTTGCCTAGACAGACAAGTGCTGATTTTCATACTCCCAAATTTTCTGTCATACTGCTCAGTGGGGCTTCACAGTGCACGCCATGCTAGACAGTCTGGTCTGCTCCCAACTGAAAATATTCCAAAGAAGAACTGCCAAGTGATGGTTTCCCCTTTAGGAAAAAATTGTGCATATTCGAGCATAATTAAAATCAAATAAAAAGGGTAGAGGCTTCTTTTGATGGAAAAAAATAGACTTGTGTTGAAAGCATAAGCTGTTTATTTTTGTTTAATGGAGAAGGAATGCTTCTTAAAAATAAGAGAATGTCAATGCAGTCTCATACCCCTCCCCCCCCCCCCCCGTTTGCATTCACCTGCTATGGGAAATCCCTATTAATTGTAAATTCCTGAGTGAAGAAGGCAATACATTAAACTCCTGACACGCATTGCAGTTTAGGCTGGATGCAGTTGAAATCTCCTTCACTGCAGCCCTACTGTGCATTGAAAATGCAGGCGTCATCTTGATACTTCAAAACTTTAACCGATTGAATGTTAGAGAGGTCTCCAACACGTTTATGAGCAACTTTTATTTTAGCTAATTTATGTTCCTCTTTCACTGCCAGAGAGGTAACAAAGTTTAAAATGTGTCTTATTTATTGCTACCTGAATGTGGGCAGGAACAAACATTGGCATATGTATAAAGTGAAAACATTATAAGCAATTCTGTGGTGAGCCATCTGTACCTTTAGGAATGAAATAAAGAATCATTTTGCTTTAAATGGGGCATTTTAACCACATGACTGCTAAAGAGATGCATAACCCTTTCAAGGACCAGAGGGGTGTGCAACAAATTGCTTCTTACTGCTAACCCCCTTTGATGTGGCTAGAAGAACAAAATGGCTGCTTCCAGCACTGCAGCTCACAAATGTTGAAGGGGTTGACGAAGAAAATGCACTTTACGACAAAACAAAGGGCTGTTTTTCGGAAGCTAAATAGTACCGGCAATCTTATGATCTAATAAACATTTCCTAATAATTAACACCACTTGCAGTAATCTGGGCAGAAATGTTAAAGGCTGCATCAAATTAGTTGTGTATGGGGATCGATTTCCCCCACAAATTTTTTTTTTTTTTTTTACCCCTTAAGTGTCAGAGAGGTAACATGTTGTGTATCTCTGACACTCAGAGGGTTAAATTGGTACTAAAGTCTGTCTAAGGAGATGGACATGGTGGTTTTTTGTTGAAACTCGAGGACCTCACACTGCTCCCCCTAGCCTATTGGGAAGGAGGGATCAAGTGGGAGGAATCCTGAAGTCCAGCAAGAGCATTGTGACGCTTCCATAGACCAGATAGCTAGTACTAATTAACCCTTTGAGTGCCAGAGTGCTATCCAGCACATTGTAATGCATTGAATACTCCTCTGCACTCAAAGGGTTAAATATGTTGGGGAATCATTCCACACAGACTTGATTAATAAGGAGTTAACCCTTTCAAAGTGCAAAAGAGGAAAAAAACGTATTGCAAAGCAATGTGTTGTGTGCTCCACTGGCACTCCAAGGGTTAAGGTTGTCTACTTAGACTAAGGAAAGCTTTATTATCATTATTTTTTATTATTATCCTTATTATGAGTTATTTAATGTTCTAGTTTGGAAATATTAAGATTTAACAAAACTAGCAAGCCCTACAATTTACATTGTTTCTTAAAACAAAGCTGCTAACACCACTGAGGCAGTAATTAAACTTAATTTGTCCCATGAGCTTAGTGCAAAAAGGAAAAAAAAAATTAAACAAATTAATCAGTCTAATTGCTATCTTTAAGACTGGTTTTCAGCTTCCAGTTGATTAATTTATTCTCAAAATAATTTTTTGCAGGTTCTTTGTGACACTTCATTTGATACTTTGTTTCTGTTTTTTTTCTTAAAGAAATAATTGCAGTGTAATTAGGAGATGCAAAACAACAGAGGCTTACAATTTGGATGTGTTTGGCATTATTCTCAGTGAATAGATGAAAATTGTATGCGCCCTCAAATTTAGCTACTATGGAGACATGAAAGCTTGAAAATCTTTTACTTTTTTTTTTTTGTGTATAAAAAAAAAAAAGTACTCTTGCTGCTGGAAATGGTTTCATCTGACATTAATTCAGATCAATCTTCTTCCGTAGACTGCATTGACATCTGAACACTAGTTGGCTCTGTTGATGAAACATTGCCATTACTTGGAGAAACATTATTTTAGTAAGTAGGAAATGCATTTTGAAATGGTTTCATTAATAAAAGGTCACTGCGCCTTTAAATAACACTTTTGCCTCTTTAAGTGCCCATATAGTTACAAAGGCTCTTGGAGCTCTTTGACATAGGCAACAGAATCAGTCCTCTTCTGTGCTTCTGTTGCCCCTGTTCTTTCACTTACCTTCTATGTTCCACCACCAATCTTTAAAGGGATAGTAATGTCAGAAAAAAAGTATAAACTATATGGTAGATACAATTTAAAAAAACCGCTCCCTCCCCTTTCTGCTTGACGAGAGCTGTTCCTGGATCAGACGGCGGCTCTTCAGCAGCGCCGACATAGCGATACCTAAAAATAAATACTTCATTGCCTGGTTTGCAAGTACACATTGTTGACCATTCCGATTAAATATCTATATTTACATATCGTTATATCTGCGCTGCTGAAGAGCCACATCTGGTCAAGCAACCAGAATCTGCTTCTGAAAGCATTACAGCTCGTCAAGCAGAAAGGGGAGGGAGCGAAGAACTTTATTTTCCTATATCTCTCAAACCATAATTGTTTTGAGAGATACAAATAAGTGTAAGTACTCTCTTTTAATTGTATACACCATATAGTTAATACTTTTTTTCTGACATTACTATCGCTTTAAGCAGGAAGAAGATGTCAGACTGCTGGCCCATGTGGATGTTTGCCAATAATAGGTCACCGTGCACCATGCAGTTGTTTGTGTGAAAGCAGTAATGTATTTAGAGTTTGTGCTGAATGCTCCAGACCATCACACTGCTAAAACGTTGGCTTTTATAGCAGTGGTCACACTTGTTGATAATCAATTAATCAAGGGCATTTGATTAGCAGCACCTGTCTGCTACTTAGCATCTTAATTGCTATGGAAGCAGTAAGGGTGTACTTAGTTTTTCACACATGGCTTCTCCATTTTTGGCTTTATTTTTGTTAAATAAATAAATCATGACACTGTGTAATATGTCATGTGGTGTTCAACGGAGGTTGTATTTACCTAATTTTTAGACCTCCTAAGGATTGTTATTATGTCCTGATATGTAAAACTATAGAATTCAAAGAGGGTGTACTTTTTCACATAAGTGTGTGTGTGTGTGTGTGATTATATATATAGTGTATATACACACACACACTATAAATATGAATAATAATAAATATAGCACATTTAGCATTATTTATTTATTTTTTTAAATTCTGATTCTGGACTCCCAGAACGGCGTGCAGCCGCGGGGGGAGCCCGGAATTCCTTGACGGTCGTAGTACATCATGGGTCGTTAACTCAGATCTACCCATGACGTACTATGACCGTCAAGGGTCGTTAAGGGGTTTAGAACCGGCCGATCACATTTGTGCATCGGTTTCAGGGCTCCCTGAAAGGGTTCAAAATCTCATTCGATTTTAGCCATTCTTTGTTATTTAGAAAAAATGTTTTGTTATTTAGATTTATAGATTACTAGCAATATGTGACAGCGTTGCCTGTCGTAGTAGGGTATGTGTTATGTACCATTTTTTGTTTGAAATGTTGTAGGTGGCATGTTGAAGGTATTTTGTAAGAATTTTTTGTTTGTTTGTATTGTACATTTCATTTAGCTGTATTGACTCCTGATGTTTGTTTGTGTACTGTGTAAAGCAGAATCATATTGCACAGATACAGTGACATATACAGACACTGATCATACACACATGTACATACATGCGTACACACACATACAGATATTATTATGGTCCTGTAAGTGCCAGAGGGGTAGGCAAAGCATTGCTCATTGTGTTGCTTAATCCTCTGGCACAAAAAGGGTTAACCAGCTGTCCCAGTATGTAGCGAGAGTCATGGAGTCCACAGTCCCTGAAGTGGACTCTGTACATGCACATTCAGAGGCTGCCAGACAACCGCCGGCCTGGCTCCCTGGCCAGGAAGACACCTCCTGCCCCAGGCCTCGGCCAAGAGCGTTACTAGGGACGCAGCCCGGGCACTGAGAGTGGGAACTGAGGAGGGATGGTGTGTGTGGTTGGAGCAGGGATGGTGTGTGTTGTTGGAGCAGCTATAGTGCGGCATGTATATTTTTTTGTGCCAGGGTACTTACACAATGCAGATGTGTGGCAGCGGGCAGAGAGCGGTGGTGAAGAAGCTTGTGTGTACTACAGAGTGGCCCCAGCATGGTCTGTCTTCAGCCCCTCAGCCACGGGTAATAGCCGCATCTAGCTGCTGCTTGTAGAGAGCTCCTTGAAGGGCCGCATGACCAGGCTGTTGCGGGTTGGAGCTACATGAAGCAGCTGGGCTTCCTGCAGGAGAAGCACATTCGGCACCAGGAGCCGAAAGCATTGTTGTGTTGCGGATACCATAAATGTACACTGGAGCCGATCCCGCTCTCTTTGTTGGATCAGCTCATTGTGTGCCTCAGGTTGGTGGAGGGACCCCTGGGTGTGTGTGTGTGTGTGTGTGTGTGTGTGTGTGTGTGTGTGTGTGTGTGTGTGTGTGTGTGTGTGTGTGTGTGTGTGTGTGTGTGTGTGTGTGTGTGTGTGTGTGTGTGTGTGTGTGTGTGTGTGTGTGTGTGTGTGTGTGTGTGTGGCGTGTAGGAGCGAGTGGCAGCCATTTTGTTCTTTCAGTCGCTTGGATAGTGGTGGGCGGGCTGGATAGTGGGGGCAGGCCAACTCCCTGAATGATTTAAATCACTCCTTCATTGAATCACCCAATGGGAACAGTAACTCTTTACTTAAGCTGAGGTAACATAGCAATATAACACACAGTTGCTCTTCAGTTGAGGCAACATAGCAATATGCTGAGGGATCAAATAGAAAGTGGTGTTTGAGGCTTGCCCTCTGTAACATACAGCAAAGCATCTCTCTCCCTTTAAGGAGAAAGGGTGGGAATCAGGAAGTGGAGGAGTGACAGTTGAAAACAGACAGCTAGTGAGGTGACTGAAGAGATGAAGAGTTAACTCTTTGAGTGCCAGAGGGGTACGCAAAGCATTGCAAAGCAATGTGTTGCGTACCCCTCTGGCACTGAAAGGGTTAAATAAGAGTTGCTATTAAGTTTATCCCTGAGTTTGTATTTTATGGAAACATTACACCCTCGTAGTGAAACAGAGTGTATGGAGGATTACAGTTATCTGTGGGAGGTGAAACAGTGTGTTTGTGGGGTCATGATCCTGAGTGACAGTGTGTGGACCGGGAGAAGTTATTGATATCACCTACTTCAGGAGCGAGTGGCAGATAGATATAGATTATATATAATATTTTTTTTTTTTTTGTCAATTGGATAGTGGTGGGAGGGCTGGAGGGGGCGGGCCAACTTCCTGTATGATAAACACGCCCCCATTGAATCACCCAATGGGAGCAGTAATGTCCCCATTGAATCACCCAATGGGAGTTGTCTCCTAATAAGACATAAATTATGTAATGAGGCATTCTGTTCAATGTGTGTTTGTTTTCTGGGGAGACATAAATTATGTTCTGTGTGTGAGGTACCATAAATTATGCAATGAGGCTTATTCTTTTTTATATATATATATATATAGATGGATGCTAATTAAGGCATGCTGTGCAGGGACTTCCAGTCTTTGCCCTACATGACCTCACCCAGATGTTGCCACTTAACCTTTTTGAGTACTAGGAAAGCCCCTAGCACTGGACAAGTGGAGGAAAAAAGTATGATATTGTAGGGCTGAGACAAGAATTACTGCACAGTATGCCTATTCTACATCTACATAACTCAAAAACTAGGCTTCTAATTGAAAATGGCTAAAAGAGCATTACTGGTGATTTTTACAGCTGTATAAAAATCAAAATTTTTTTTTTTTGGTAACTGGTTCCATTGAAGTGCCTTTCATGTAGGCAGCACCAATACAGCCATTCTGTGTTTTGTTATTTAGCATGTGGTGAAAGATAAGATAATATTGCGGTGCTTTTCACGCTTCTATCGCCTCATGTCAACGTACCAAAACCCAGCAAGCTGCAACTTCATTGTGTTCCCTAAGGATCAATATAGTTGCAGTAAGGAATGTCTGCACCGTGGTATATGGAGCTGCCTGCAGAACGTTAATGGAGATTTTGATGATCATCATAACTACTAATTAGTGGCTGACCCAGGAGGGTGCCAGTTAGTAATATCGGCTAGTACCCATGTAGGTTGGCCATCAGATGCACCACTCCTGTGTCTAGATTGGCAGTGGAACGCATGTGACTGGTGAATGAAAGAACACAGTCAAGAGGACTACTGCAGGGGGCTGACACATTTCTGTTGCCCGTGTATAAGATGCCCAACATTTCAAATGGCTAAGGGGATACTTCTGTTTTCGGAGGTGTTGTTGGGGGTGTGGCTGGTGGGTTGGGCAGTAATAATAATAATTAGGTTATTTCATGACATGTTGACACATTTATGTAAAATGAATACATGACTTAGAACCAGACCAAAGTATTTTATTTACATTGAAGTTAAAACAAACATGATTGTATTTGTGTGTTGTTTTTTCTGTGGAGCAATGTAATACACTTATATACACACACCACACAGTCTGATCTCCGCCAAAGAGGGACAGAGAAACAAACGTTGGTCTCAAAGAGGTACAGTCCAGTCTACACGGCGACACTTGGAAAGTATGTTAAAGTTTTACATTTATTACAAAAATGTGTCCAAAAGTAATCAAAGTAAATTTCATGGGTGTCCGGAGACTTGCCCCCTCCATAGAAACATAGGGGCTGGGTGGGCTGGCCTGGGGTATCACATTATGGCTTTGCCACCCCACCCCTCGGAAACATTTCTGCAGGCGCCTCTGGTAAATTCAGATGTACTTTTACAGATATAGTTTACAATATCAGGAGTAATAAAATAAGGACAGAGTCATTCACAAACTTCTCCCTAGCTTCCACTGAATAATAAGCCTTTGGGGTGTTATGCACTAAGGTGTGATAAGGGGAAGATAACTTCCCCAATGATATCACTTCTCCAGTTCTGATGTTTTTCTATGGAGCCTATGCAGGAAGATCGCTCCCACTTGAGAAATCTTGGTGCATAGGCTCCATAGACTAACAAAGGAACTGGAGAAGTGATATCACTAGTGAAGTCCTCTCCACATTATCACCTCTTTATCACACTTTAGTGCATCTACCCCTTTGTGTTTTTAAATCATTGTGGTCCTAAAGTAAAGGTGGACAACCTACAACCCTTCTGTTTGGACTAAAATTCCATCCTGCTCAGATGGCCAAAATGCTGAAGGATCAAAGGCTGCCAGCCCCTGGAGACTTAAAAGTTTAAGTTTATTATAATAAACATGAACTTTTAAGCAGGGACTGTGTTCCTAAGTCCAGAAGTTATAGTTTTATTAACAAATACCAGCAAATGCTTACAACAAATGCTCAGATCATTGAATATTCTTCTAGAACTTTTTTTTTTTTTTTTTTAAAGCTGATCTCTTATAATTCATTAATGGTTAATAATGTATTAATGGTTCATAACCTCCAAAATGTTTATAATATTGTTAGGTACAGCAGCCTTAATATTTATGATAACTATGCTTTTCCCATGGATGTGTTTGATAGCTGTACATGATCCTTTCTAACTAGTTTTGGTTATGAACCTATGCTTTCTATAGCTGTAGAGGAAGCTCTATGAGGGCTGCAATTCTGCTAAATTTGAAACTGAAGTTTCTGATAAGAGAGGAAAACAAAGCACTATTCTAAGAGGAAATCTATTAATTCCTTTGTCAGGAGACTGTAACCTCACGTGCTGAGCTAATTTAATCACCGCTCCCAGGGGTGGATTGCCCTATCTGGGATCAGCATCCCCCGGTGGGCCATTCAGTTACGGCCGGTCCAGCCCACAACTCTATGGACGCAAGGCACAACTTGCTTACCAAAGCCCAGCAGCAGTGAAGACCGGGTCCTGTTCTCTGTACCTGTCCCACCCCCAAGGCTGACTTAGCTGGCCCTGCTCTGCCTGCAGTGTGTGTCCTGGTGCAGTGCATGATTGATTAGAACTTCTGGGACCTAACTACCTAGCAGATTAAAATGGGTATTATTTATTTCTTTTTAACTAATTGTACCCATTGTTAGAGAGGCTTAATTTACCTTCTGTTAACCCTTTAACCCACTGTATGCTTAAGAGAGGTATAGCTCAGTTATTTAACCCTTTGCATACCAGACAGGATTACAGCAAAATGTTAATCTGTTATTAACCAGTTGAATTCCTTATAGGTGCAGTATCTCATGGATTAATCCCTTGAATCCTAGAGAGGCATAATTCATCAGTAATCAACCCCTTGTATGCCAGAAAAGTGAGTAAAGTTGTTAATTACTGATGAATTATGCCTCTTTTGCACACAAGGGGTTATTCAATGAGGTACACCTTCCTGTGCAATGTGTTGTGCACCAATGAGACATTCAATGGGTTAATCACAGAACCCATTTCTGTATACGCATGCAAGGGGTTAATTGATAATTTATTGCGTACAGAATGTTAATAGCTAACCATTTATGCCTCTTTCGCAATGCATACAGTGGGTTAGGTTAACCCTTTGAGTGCCAGAGAGATACGAAATGCATTGCACAGCAATGCTTTATGTGCCCCTCTGGCACTCCAAGGGTTTTAATATATGCATACAGATTAGAATACCAGCTAGTGGGCCAGTTAAATTAAAAAAAAAAAAATCCCCTGGGCTGGTATTGCACCACAATCCGCCCTGAATAGAATACAAAGCTCTGGATGCCTTCTTCTAGAAAGGATATGGCTGGACAATAGTATACTTATTCTGCATTCACTTCCGTTCAAGGAAAGAAAAAAACACACACAAAAAAAAACTTCCTGTACTTTTGTGTTCAGATGTGGAAGTACATTGGGCTCAGGGTTTTTAGTACAGTTGCACTGGACACAGTCTGAGAAGGGGGTGCCATAGAGCCCTGCCAAAAATTGACTGCTATTTTAAGCGGGTTTCTGTCTGAGAGCCATATTTGTAAAGCTGAACTGTATAACCCTTGCACCGTTTCATCTGACAAGTGTTAAACTAAATACAGCTGGCCCTGGATGGTGCACCCACTTAACAAATGATTGCTGGTACCAGAGGAGCTTAAAGGGATAGTAATACTTCGTTTTAACTTTATTTTATTTTGTAGGCATTAAAAAAACATGAAGAATGATATAAGTCTTATCTCTGAAACCTTTATGGTTTAAGAGATATTCACAAACAAAGTATCCCTTCCCTGTTCAACCAGATCAGAAGGGAGGTGTCCAGGTAGACTGCAGAGAGGGACAATCTTCAATTAAGATAATGGAAAAAGCTGAAAAACTTGTCAAGGGGGGAAGGGCTTTCATTGTTTTCATACAAAGAAAATTGTCCCCTTCTATTATCTGTCCAGTCATACAACCAGACTCACATTTGAGAAGAGATGGCTTACACTAGGAAAAAGGGGCGGGGAGGGGAAATTTGCTTGTGAATATCTCATAAACCATAAAGGTTTGAGAGATAAGACTTATATCATTCTTCATGTTTTTTTAATGCCTACAAAATAAAATAAAGTTAAAACGAAGTATTACTATCCCTTTAAAGTGTCCCCACCATGTGATTCTGAAAAAGCTTTCAAAATCCTCTGTCACCATGATTTCGGGCGAGAGCTCGTAAGGCGCCGTCTTCCTCCACCAGCATTTCTTGATTAGGTATAACTCCATTAATAATCTGATCTTCCTCACCTCTGTGCTGCTTGGCCCCAGTGGCATCAACCTGCTGCATGTTGCTCCGTCACAGAGATGACTGCTGTATTTCGCTCCCTCTCTTTTACAGTGCAACATGATGCTAGCCACTACTAGTAAGAGGAGGGCAATGGTAGACTTGCTCTGTATGCTTATGCATTATATGAAGCTGCACCTTTCTGTCACTCAACTTATTCTTTCTCTCCCCGCACATAAGCAAGCTTCACAACCTCAGATGATCACATTAGGGGCTGTACCGGCTTGCTAACACACTTCTATGGGGGAATGTGCTTCTCGAGACAGGACTGACAGAAAAGTAGTAGAGACAAGTAGGACAGAAGCCTGGGAACCAGGACATTGCCTTTATGCTGCTGGACAGCAGGATTGGGCTCCAAAATCAGGAATGTCCCATGTAAATCGGGACAGTTGGCAGCTATATTGCTGAATGTCTGAGTTTAGGGAGCTGGTGTGGATGAATTTGCACAGTGTCCATGAGCGGGTCGTGTGTGTTTTCTGTGGGTGACCTTGTGTGTGGAAGCGATTTGGGTGACTGTAGATACTGTGCTGGTAATTTTGTGTGGGGCCAATATGAGTGTTTGTGCTGAGGCCCAGACAAATGCCTAGAAAGCCTTAATTGGGCCTTGTGTATAAAATAAACGTGGCTTAATTCAGGGAAACGCCAACAACGCCATAGGGTATAAATTACTTGTTTTATAATGGACATTTTAGCCCCTTGAAAGCATTGGAACCCTCCGTAGCATTCAAGGGGTTAAAAAAGTTCAATTTAAATCAAAGGGGATTTTGGGAAGGTTTTTTTTTTTTTTTCTCCCCTGTGGTGTATTTGGTTTGTACCACATCTGCTCCACATGGCTTTTATATACATAAGGCCCCTTAAGAGTTAATGAAATCTAACTGCCTTTGGTATAAAAGAAAAGTGGAAGAATTCTAGGGCAGTTGGACTTCACCATAGGGGATGACCAGGCAATACAATGGACACCCTTCTGGCACTCATATGGTTCAGCATTTTAGGTTAGTCTTGCAGACTGTAATTTTTGTAATGGCATTTGCCAGTTTCATATGAGGATAAGTAATTATTAGTGTTTGGATAATCATTCACGTGTGTTTGGCTGCTATGTGGGTCTGAACAATAAGACACATGGAATGCCAAGCAAAGGTGCTGCGGGATTATCTGGCCCCATATTTACAGCTGTGCCCCTCCACATGTCTATAACTAATGATGATCTCTCAGATGGAGGTAAAGGGGGGATGGTAGATTGCCTTATATAACCCTCTGCCCAGCTGCTTTCTGAGAGGACAAATCTCTTGTACAAAGCAGTGCACAGGGTGATGTGAGCGAGGCGCAGGCAGCATCCTTCAGTGGCTTCTCTCACTGCCAGATAGAGACATTTTGGCCTTGGTGTTGATAAAGTCGTCTGACTGCAGGTATTTTACCTCTGGGGCGTGCTTCTCTTGAACTCTCATGGTGCCTGGTAGTCTAACTGTGTGATCCTAAAATGAGGCCCTTAAAAGAACAGCTGCTTTTCTTTTTTAAATTGTGGGAGGTGACTTTAGCAGTGTGTGTGTGTGTGTGTGTGTTTTCTTTTTTATTATAGCCCCTGTATTTACATGATTTTTTGGACTTGGTTTGTAGACAAAATTGTACTGGTTCTGTGTAGAAAGCATTAACTCTTTGAGTGCCCGAGGGGTACAGAACGCATTGCAAAGCAATGTGTTCCGTACCTCTCTGGCACTCAAAGGGTTAAGACAATTAACAGGTAATGGCGTGTCTGGACAGTAAGCAGATTTCAGTGCTCCCTTCAATTAAAATAATTTGGGGACTGATATAAAAATATGACGCAATGAGGCCTTATTTTTGGATCTGTAATGACTCAAGGTTTGACCCTTAGCCCTTTGTATTCATACAATAAAACTCACAGGTTTAACCATGAGACTTTTGACCCGGATCTCGGGATGAAGGGGTCAGATTCTCGGGGTGAGAGTCCATTGTTACCTAATAATTTAACATTTTCTATTTTTGTCTCCAGTTTGGTCTCATTTTTACCAGAAAGTCAGACGTCGTCCTGCTTATTTTGTGTGTTCAAGTGATATCACTAAATTGTAGCATGTTAACAATACATTAATTGAGTGGAAATACCACCCTAGACTCGGTTGAAGAAAGGATACCTTTAGCCCATTCAGTGCAAGAGGGGTGTACAATGAATTGCACACACATTGGGCACAGGAAGGGTTAATTCAGACATGATGTTAGATCCTTGAAGATTGATTTGATGACCACATAAAAGGTTCATGAAAGGATATTTGAAGATTTGCTTTTCTTGGTCATGTTCACTTTTTAAACCGACAACTGCATATAATATATCCTTCCATATTACTCATATAGAGTTAAAGGGATAGTAATACTTGGAAATAATTTTATTTTATATTGTAGCTCTTTAAAAAACATTAAAAATGATATAAGTCTTACCTCCCAAACCTTTATGGTTTTGGAGATATTCACAAGTAAAATAAAGCAAAGTTCCCTTTTCCTGGCTGTTTCAGCCAAGTCTGTCATCTAGTGGACAGATTTGGAATCTGGTCTACAGATCAACTGGCAGCTCTTTAGCAGTGCCCAGTTCACAATCTTTAAAAATAACTACTTAATTGAAATTGTGTACAAAGTGTTCCTGGCTTGTAAGCACACTTTGTAGACCATTCCAATGAAGAAATTCTTTTTAAAGATCGTGATCTCGGCACTTCTGGAGAGCCGCGGACAGTCAAGGGACCGGATTCCAAATCTGAGAGCTAGAACGGTAATGTCACTCAGGGGGAAACTTTGCTTGTGAATATCTCCCAAACCATAAAGGTTTGGGAGATAAGACGTATATCATTTTTCATGTTTTTTTTAAGGGCTACAATATAAAATAACATTATTTCCAAGTATTACTATCCCTTTAAAAGAAAACTGGAAAAAATGGCACTAAAGCCATTTTTCTGTTTGCAGACAGGGTCTTGAAGAGGTTGATTTGCATTTCAAAAGTATTTTAAAGAAATCACAGGCGTTTGTTCGCGGTGGTCTATGGAAGTGGTTCTCAAGCTATGTTCTATGGAATAGCAGTGCTCTCTGAAGATGTTTTATGGAACATATTTTTGTAATGGCAGTTCTAGACAAGACTGGCAGCCATTCCTTTGTGCTTTTCAAAATGAACTGACACTGAGATCTTGTAAATATTAACCATTAAAGTTCCCATATAGATTCTCTGCCATATGTCCCTGATAACTGTAATCCGTGGGTTCCCCACTCAATCCTAACAGTGCATTTGTTCTACGACAACTTAACCCCTTAACGACCGGGGAATCTGCGCCGGGACGCGACTGAACGTCCGCGGAACATTTTTTTTTTTCCATTTTCTGGTTCCAGACTCCCCGAACGGCGTGCAGCCGCGGGGGGAGCCCAGAACTCCATGACGGTCATAGTACGTCATGGGTCGTTCAGTCAAATCGACCCTTGACGTACTATGACCGTCAAGGGTCGTTAAGGGGTTAAAGATATCACTGCATGAACACACACACAGCTTAAAGTGTTAGTAATGTCTGGCACACGTTTTAGACCATTCCAATGAAGGGATTCCATGTAAGTAACGAGATCCCGGCACTTCTCAAGCGCCAGCGTGTCGACCGACACGGATCTCCTGCTGACAGATTTACAGCTGTCTGTAAGAGAAATCAAACTTTAAACGCCTGTATCTCTTAAACCATAGCGGTTTGAGAGATACGTTTTTTTGCATTTAGATCAGCTTTTTAAGCTCTTCTAAATGCAAAAAAAGTTTTTTTTCAGACATTACTAACACTTTAATAAATGATGTAGAGCAGGATCAAAGTATTTTATTTACATACTAAATGATATACATATGCTGAAGTTTAAACTTCAAAAAAACTTTTATGTGAGTTTTTAATTGCCATGGAGCAGCATGATACTCTTCTATAGACAGGACAGTCTGATCTCCTACAAAAGGGACACCAGGGTGGGCTAGAGGGAAGAGGGATTTTCAGCTCAGAGGGATAGTAAGTACCCCCAAAAAAGAGACGCTTGGGAGGTATCATCGAATGTTCATACTTTTTATGAAGTCCCTATTAAAAATGCACTTAATGATTGCAGATCCTCACACAAAAACAATGAAGAATTTTGTGGTTTTTTTATTTTTTATTTTTTTTTTTTTTTTTTGTTCCTTTTAGATTAACAAAATAAATGATTGGTTCTAACTAATAAATATGGCATTAAAAGAAAGCCTTATTTAGCCTTAAAGCGGAACTGCCACCCATTTGATACTTGGCCCGAAATAATTAGCCATCTGGCGACAAAATGCTAAATACTGCTAGTCAACATAATGATTACTGTGCTATTGAGAATGCACACTGCTCCCAGGACTGACAGCCAGGAACCAGTGCAACCATCTTTCCATAGTGATGTCTGCGCGCCTGTGCTGTCAATCCCTTTTGGAGCCAAACGGCTCCTATCAACGCCTCCTAGAGCATGCTGGGACTGACAGCGCAGGTGAGCAGACGTCACTATGGAAAGATGTCTGCACTGGTTCCTGGTACCTGGGAGCTTGTTCTTCTGGCCCCCATGTGGGGGGAAGCCTGTGGTGCCTTTTGAGGGGGGACAAATGATGCAATGTGTTCAAAAGGGAGCGTGGCTTAATCATTACTGGAGACTGGGCTTCAGAAACTAGTAAAAATATAGGCGAATAGGCTGGGGAAGGAGGAGAAGGATGTGGAACAGATAGGGAAGGAGCACAGATGGGCAGAGTTTCTTAAGAAACTGCCAACACCCCGGAGAATCAGACACTGCCCCGGAGACCTGGTAATGCAGAGTTAAAACGGAGTCTCCAGGGCAAACCTGAAGGGTTCCCAGCTATGTATACTGTACAAGGTTTAAAATAAATAATATATATCCATTTATGTGTGAGCAAGGCACTGCCAAAGTCCTGTTTATCATAGGAGATTGTTAGAGAAACACCCTGCCTTCCCACCCATTTCTGTAGACAACCACTGTGTTAACTCATTGATTGTCAGAAGTGGGCAACTTTTCTGTAGTCTAATCTGACCTTCATAGGGTTAAACATGCACTTAACCGCTTGACTCCAATTCCCCGAGTGTCCGAGAGGTTTGCACATACCAACAATAAAATGATGTAACTCTTAACATATCTAAATGGTTTGTCCCATTTTTTGTTCAATAATCACATTCTGTTACCACCAAGATCCTGTATATAACATTATTTTATTGATTCCTTCCACATTTTTATTAAAGGGGAACTATCACTCCAATACAAGTTTGTCTCCACATTCATTTCATATAGCAATTAGATTGTACAGTTTTAATTTTTTATAAAGTTCATTGTATGGCTAAATTTTAAGTTTGAATAACAACCCAGGTCCTTACTTCTGGACAGACTGCAGGTACAGCTCTGCGCAAACGTGTGTCACTCTTCCTCTGCTCCCCTCCCATGTAGCGTCTCGATCCAGCCTTCTTCAATGATGGTGGATTTCTGCAAGTAAGCTGGAGCGGCCTCAGGAGAGCACTCCAGTTTACATGCTGAAATCCTCCGTTATCAGTGGAGGCTGAGTCGAGATGCTACATGGGAGGGGAGCAGAGGAAGAGTGACACACGTCTGTGCAGAGCTGTACCTGCAGTCTGTCCAGAAGTAAGGACCTGGGTTGTTATTCAAACTTAAAATTTAGCCATACAATGAACTTTATAAAAAAATTAAAACAACTGGTCAATCTAATTGCTATATGAAGTGAATGCGGAGACAAACTTGTATTGGGTGATAGCTCCCCTTTAACCCTTTCAGTACTCCCACAGAGAGAGGAGATTGTTCTTTTACTGGAAAAGGCTGATGTAGCCTGTGAGTCAGCTGAGGGTTAAATCCGCGATTGCATTGACTGTTCTCACCTAGGAGTCAGCAGCTGTTCACGTTAATCATTCTTCTACATTATGGCAGCCGTTCACAATACAGTATCGATAAGCATTTTAGGTTACCTGTATAAAAGTGTTGTTGTGGAATGGGAAAAAAATTAGTTCAATTGTATCAAGTGTGATGGTCACTGCTGTACATCCTATATAATAATTCACTAGGATGTTTGTCATGATGCAGTCATGCTCAGTAGAGAGTGTCCGTGCTGGGGCAGTCTCTACTGCACATGATTGCATTGCGCGAGTGAGGTGACGAAAGACTGCATCGCATGGAGCAGTGAGGTTATGGCGTCTTAACCTTTTGAGTGCCAGAGGGGGTACACAACTCATTGCAATGCGTTGTTACCCTCTGGCACTCAAAGGGTTAACATAACCCAGACCTTGGCCCATGTACACAGGCTTTTAAACTAGTTAGACCACATTCCATCTATTTAACCGTTTGAGTGTCAGAGGGATGAGGAATGTGTTGCACACTGACAATCAAATGGTTAAACTGATTTTGCATGTTTGCATTGGGAAAACCCTATCCTTGGGACACTGTATTTTGTTGAACCATTTTAAAATCTACAGTCTTAATACCAGTAAAAAAAATATAACTATTGCAATTTTATTTGTCTCCCCTTTTTCTTAAAGAGGAAGAAACACTTTATAATGACTTGGGTAATTTTGAACGGACTTTCAAAATCACCAATATTTTGTTAGCCATTCTTTATTTAAATGATAGGAGATATTTTTCTTTATTTGTTAGTTAATGCAAAATCACCCAATACTTTCTGGTCTGAAGTGGCAGTTGGGAGGGTGAGTAATGCTTTGATTACATCAGGCTGTTCCAGCCAGTACTGGTTAATGTTAAATGGACAAATAATTAAAGCCAATTATTTGGGAAATTACAGTTTCAAAAAAGAATGGCAACCATAAATATAGGTGATATTGAAAGCTTTTAAAATCCCCTATCATTATAAAGTGTTAGTTCCACTTCGTCATAGGGCCCTATGTTAAAAAGAAAACTAGAGTAAATCTGGGGTAAACCAGCTATGCCATAAGACTGGGATAGAACTCCACTTTAAATAGGGATTTTAATCCACTGAATGTTTTGGAAACATTTCTAGGATTCAAGGGGTTAAATCCACAATCTAAGTCTTTGGGGATTTGTAAACATCATCCTGTGGTGCAGCTGGTTTGTTCCAGAATGACTTCAGTTTTCTTTTAAACATGGGTTCCTTAGAAGGGTTCCCTTGAAGTGGAAGTGCAGGTAGAGATGAGTGGTCAAGGTTTAAAGAGTCAAGTTTCAGGTGTGACATTGACCATGAAAACTCTACTACCAGCCTGGTCACATCTGTCATTTCCCCCCTCCCTTCTCATTGTTTTGTGGCAGAAAGGAAAGCACTTCCCATTATGAGGGTAGGATAAGGATTCTCCCTCAGGGGGAGTGTAGAAGGGTGGGGAGGATACAATCTGCAGTGTGTGTATGTGACGTGGGCCCTGATTTTTACATCATGGAGGGGAGGGGGGAGACACAGACGCTGCAGGCTGGGAAGAGCACACGCTGATCCTGGCAGGGATTCAGACTCACTCCCCCCACCCCCCTTCTTCCCTGCTGCGCCTGAGCTAGCTAGTAACAATGCAGCACAATAACCAAAGCAGCCGGCTCTCAAAGAGCTTCCATGAAGTGAGGAGGGAAGCAGGAAATAGGTGAGTCTGAGATGGCAGGAGGGGATGTTGTTTCGCTATTACTTTTTGATTTTAGCTGTGTGTATCTGCATGGATTGTGGGTTTCTTTATGAATACTATGTATCTCATTGACCTGATTGAGCGGAAAGGGGGTTGAATGCCTTCCAATCACTAAACCAGTCCTCTACAGCATTTGTTCTCAAACTGTTTTGTGGAACCCCTAGGTTATCTGAAGTACTTCAAAGGGCTCCAGTGGAAAAAAAAACTTCAGTAATGGGGAACAATACCAGTTTCAGGCAGCATCTGTACCAGGGATGCCCAGTAGGTATAAGGCAGATAACCAAGTGCTTATTGGAAGACAGTGAAAAATTAATGCTGAGTAGTGTTTGCCAAATCCTTCCAACATTGAAACAGTTAATATGGCCATTGTGTTGATGTAAAAGGCACACCATATGGGACAACTAAAAATTCCCATTGATATAATTGGGCTTTTATCCTTTTGAATGGTAGAGGTTATGCGGCACATTGATATATCTCTAGCATTCAAGGGGCCCCAGGTTAAATCATGGAGAAGTTTGAGAATTCTTGTTTGTTTCCTGTGATGCAGTTGATTTGCTTCACATTTTTAATACATCAGCCTCAGTGGATGTATGGAATATTATGGCAATGGTTACCTGAAACCTAAGCCTAATACGTTTGGTTTCTACTATTAACACAAACTAGTTATTCAAATATACTTGATGTTGATACCAACTTTAACTCTTTGAATGTTTCATAACACCCAAGTGTCCTGGTTTAGGAGGGACATGTCCCTCATTGAGATCCAAATCCCTGTGTCCCTTTTTCCCACCCTGGTGTCCCTCTTTTTAGGAGATGAACTGTGAGCTGTATATAAATGTATTAAAGTGCCCCACAGCAATACAACTCACATTAATGTTTGCGAAAATGTCAGTTTCTCTGTTGTCCAATACAGGTTACTGGTAACTTTGGGTAGGAGATCCGCCCCTTTAATTGTAGGCAGGAACAATTCTAGAATTGTATGCAGGGGGTGGAGCCTACCTTCCCTCCTTGGCTGCAGCTAGCCAACCAGCTCCAGTAAGATTGGTTCCTTGGTGAAGACACAGGCAAGCGAACAGTTCTTCTATAGTTTTAGAAATTTTTTTATTTTTCTGTTTAGCAATGGAATACCACCATTAGGCAGATTACCATAACTGACAATGCCCTTAGATGTGGCTAGCTCAGTGACCAGGTGCTTTTTGTGGACCTTAAGCCCTGGGGGGAAAATCTTGACTACAAGTTCTTTCCTCAGGAGTTGCCCACTGAGGCTTCTTCTGAAGACAGAAGATCTACAGGAAAGGTGAGCAACCCTTTGAGTGCTGCAGGTCCATATGTCCTACAGTGCCCCTCCATACAGGTTTTTTTTTTTTTTTTACTTGGCGTTCCTATTGCACACTTCTGCACTCATTTGGTCTATCTGTATGTCTGTTGGGTGTTTTGGAGCAGGTTTACGTGGTACTTAACCCTTTAGCTGCTGGTTTGGCATTCATTGGAGGGGGGTTCTGACACTTTTCCTACTGGTTCAGTGTTTTTTGGGTATCCTAACATGTTCTAGTGATGTTTCCTTTCTTTTAATATTACACCTTCAATTTTGTAAAATTTGAGTACGCGCTTTACCGCATAGGCGCCATTGCTCCGTTCACTCCTAGGGGACTGTACAGTTTGTTCTAGCGACTTCAGAGATCGCTCATTCTTCTTGTCTGCCCTTGCTCTATCATCCAGTTGGGGGGCTCGGGGGGCTTTGGGCACTGTTAGGGTACTTTTTCTGGGAAAACTACATTTCCCATGAGCGCTTGCTTCGCACGCTCTTTTCTGATTGGCTCCCGCCGCGGCAGCCATTTTGTGCTATTTCCAGAACGAGTATCCTACGCAGAGCTTGGACTCTCCGTCTCTCCTCTGCGGATTAACCCTTCGCCTGCCAGATAAGTCTAAATTGGTGATTTCTGGGGTGAAACTTTAATCCTACACACTGTAATTGGGTGATTTATTATACTGTAAGGTTATTGACACTGTGAGAATGTCTAACCATTGGAGCTTGGGGTCAGACCTAAGACTAAGGATGCTGGGGTCTCTGTATCCCCTATTGCTCATTGCTCTTCCTGTCATTCAGGGTTACCTAGAGAATTCTCAGGTCATTTATGCCCAGCATGTTCTGATGTCCCAGAGAGTCTTCCAGGGACCTCCAGCCATGCATTAGAGCCAGTTTGGGTGCAAGAGTTCAAGGCTGCTACTAGGGACCTTAGGTCCACATTGCAACTCTTTCCATCCCAGTTACAGGGGGTCTTCCATTCTTGGCAGTCCCCCTCATCCATCAAGCCTTCCCTGACAAGACCTTAGGGTGTACCTGACGTGTCAGATTCCTCTGAGGAGGAACTGCTGGTGGATTCAGATGTTGAGGAATGTTCTGCGGTGGGCTCCTCTCAGGTTTTTGGGGGATCCTTTTGAGGCCGATCCTGAGCCCTCGGCTGAGGGCCTGATCAGGGCTGTTTTAAATACCCTACACATTCCCCTAGTGCAGGAGGTTCCTTCTGACCCTTCTGATGTATTTCAGAAACCTAAAAAGCCCCTTACTTGCTTTCCACCTAACCCCACTGTTGACCACCTTGTGTCTGAAGAGTGGAAGTCTCCGGACCAAGAAATTTGCCAAACTTTATCCCTTCTCTGAGGCTGCACGTGCTCAGTGGGTTCATCCCCCCCCCAAAGTGGATGCTTCTATCGCCAGACTATCTAAGTCTACTACCTTTCCAGTGTCTGATGCGTCTGCTCTAAAGGACTGGACTGACAAGAAACTTGAGGTCTCCCTCAAGTCCATCTTTGCCACTGCTGGTACTGCCATGCGTCCAGCATTCTCTGCAGCATGGGGGAACCGGGCCATTGCGGTCTGGACTGAACAGCTCACCCTTGCTGTTTGTCAGGGTGCTCCTACTTCGAATATGTTGCGCCTCCTTGCCAACATTTCTGTGACTCAGCACTATGTTTCTGCTGCCTTATTTGATGCCATCCGTTTGGTGGCTAGGGTTTCCACCATGTTTGTGGTTGCCAGATGAGCTCTTTGGCTCGAGATGTGGTCTGCGGATGCTGCTTCCAAGAAAGCATTGCTCTCCTTATCTTTTCAAGGCACTTCTTTGTTTGGGCCAGATCTTAAGGATCTGATCAGTGAGACCTCAGGGGGTAAGAGTACCCTTCTACCCTTGGTCACTAGGAAGAAAGCGCCACTTAAGTATAACCGGTATTTTTGTTCCTTTCAGAATCGGACCTGTCTGGCGAACCAGTCGGTTCCTTCAGCTCCGCGTACCTCCTCCAAGCCCAAACAGCAATGGAATCCCAAGGTCCCCTCCAAGCCCAAGGCTTCTAAGCCTTTTTCGGCATAACTCACCGAACCCCGGTCTGAACTCTGCTGTGGGTGGTCATCTGCGTCACTATCGCAGCATTTGGGAGGATTCAGTCGCGGACCCATGGATTTTACAGGTGGTAATGGTACGGTACAGGATCCCTTTCGCTTCTTTCCTTCTTGAAGGATCTCAATTCCTTTGTGACCCAGACTCATTATCACCAGGATTCTCTACGTACGGTGATTGCTGCCATGTCCCTGGGGGAATTCCTTGCTTCTCTGGATCTTCAGGATGCATATTTACACATCGCCATTCACCCAGAGAGCCAGCAGTATCTCTCGATTTACTTGCGACCGGGGGGATTTTCAGTTTTCAGCTCTTCCTTTTGGTCTGACGACAGCTCCTACAGTTTTTAACCGTGCCCTGGGAGCCTTAGTGTCCGTCCTCCACCGGGATGGCATCATAGTTACTCCATACACCTGCTTCTGAAGGCCCCCTCTGCGGAACTTCTTCATCAGCAGGTTCAGCAATTCATTCATGCTCTCACCCATCATGGGTGGATCATCAACTTGGACAAATCAGATCTTGTTCCATCCCAGCGTCTGGTCTTCCTGGGTCCCCTCTTCGACACCCAGAAGAGCATGTTGTTTCTCACGGATGAGGTGGCTCACCAGATCGCCCACAGGGTTTCTGCGGTCCTGGCTCAGGATCCAGTTCCAGCGAAGAAGCTGCCCTCTCTATTGGGGAAATTCCTTTCCACCATAGAAGCGGTACCGTTTGTCATGGCGCACACCAGGGAACTCCAGTGGATTGTGATCCAGGTGTGCAGGGTCAGCCAGACCTTCTGAAGATGTCTGTGTCCCTCCCTCTTCATGTGGAACTGAGTTTGTCGTGGTGGCTTGACCTCTCCAATCTGCTGAAGGGCAAGTCCTTCCTAGTATCCTTCTGGACCACGGTGACGACGGACGCCAGTCTCTCTGGCTGGGGAGCGGTCCTGGGTCACCTGAGTTCACAAGGTCGGTGATCTCTGGAGAAATCTCTCCTTCCCATCAACATATTGGAGCTTCAGACGATTTTTCCATGCCCTTCGTCATTGGACATATCAGCTGGAAGACTGTCCGGTCCGGGTACAGTCCGATAACGCCACGGCCGTGGCTTACATCAACAAGCAGGACGGAATAAGAAGTCTCACCACTTGGTTAGAGGTCAAGGCTATTTTGTCCTGGGCAGAACACAGGAAGGTTCCGAGGTTCTGCTCTCGATGGAGGTACCCTATAGCTCTGGCGGTGGATGCCATGTCCATTCCTTGGTTATTTCCTCTGACCTACATCTTTCCTCCCCTCCCAATGTTGCACAGGGTGTTACGGAAGTTACGACTGGAGCTCTGTCCAGTCATTCTGATTGCTCCGTACTGGCCTTGCCAAGCTTGGTTTCCAGGGCTTCTGGATCTGTCAGTGGCGGAGCCATTCCAGCTCCCTTGCCATCCGGATCTTCTTTTACAGGGTTACCTGTGGAAGGAGGATGTTCGTCGGCTAGCTTTGACGGCTTGGAAATTGAATCCTCAATATTGAAGAAGAAAGGGTTTTCTTCTGGCGTGGTGGCTACTATTCTCAGTGCCTGCAAGCCTGTTTCTTCCAAGATCTACCATCGTGTCTGGTTGACCTTCCTATCTTGGTGTGCTGATAATGACCTGTCTCAGGAGTTTGAGCTGCCTACGGTCCTGACCTTTTTGCAGGAGGGTGTGAATAAGGGCCTCCGTTTGAGTTCCCTTAAGGGTCAGACGTCTTCTGTCTCTTTTCTTTCAGTGGCGCATTGCCATCCTTCCTGATTTCAAGATTTTCTTCCAGGGCGTTGCTCATTCTCGTTCTGCCTTCAAGAATCCCACTCCTCCTTGGGATCTTAATTTGTTTTAGGGTGTTCTTCAGTGCCCTCCATTTGAATCTTTGGCTACTATTCCTCTACGCCTGTTGACGTGGAAAATGGTCTTTCTCCTGGCGATTGTGTCTGTCCGCAATGTCATGGAGTTACATGCTCTGTCCTGTAAACCACCCTATTTGGTGTTTCACAAGGGCAAGGTGGTGCTTTGAAGCTCTCAGGAGTTCCTCCCCAGGCTGGTTTCAGAATTCCACATCAATCAGGAGATTGTGGTGCCCTCTTTCTGCCCTGACCCCACCTCTGACAAGGAGAGTGATCTCCACTTGTTAGACGTTGTGCGTTGTGTCAAGTTTTATGTACATCGCACTGAATCTATCAGGCAATCTGATGTGTTGTTCGTCGTTCCTGAGGGTCCTAGGGCAGGAAGTCCTGCATCCAAAGTGACACTTGCTTCTTGGATCAAGTCCACCATTCATAAGGCTTATGAGCTGAGGAAGAAGCCTGCCCCTTTCAGGGTCACGGCTCATTCTACACGATCTATTCGTGCCTCTTGGGCTTACATGAATCAGGCCTCTGCTGATCATTTGTGCAAGGCTGCCACCTGGTCGTCTGTGCACACCTTTTCGAACCACTACCGTGTTGTGTTGGCACCTGCTGATGCCAGCTTTGGGAGGAAAATCCTGGAGGCAGTTTTGCCTATCTAGGATTTTCTTTGGTTCCTTGTGCTTCCTTCGCTTTTGAGCCCCGTTGGCTCTAGTTCAATGTACTGTGTAACAGTTTGGGGTGTTGTTACCCCTGTTCAGTGTCCGTTGAGACTTTATTGTTGTTGGGCTATCTCTGATCTGATGGTGACTTTGGGGGCCTTGCACCTGGTCCTTGCCTTACTACCCTCCTCTGGGAAACTCAATGGTTGGACATCCCAAAGTTACCATTAACCTGTATTGGACGACATACAGTTTACTGGTCTTCCACCCTGTCAAGGGACCATGCTTGACTCTCCTGTGGCAGACCGTGGGGGTCCTTCAGGGTCATGCTCATGGGAGTCTTCTTTCCCTTCCACTATCTAGTCATAGTTAGTGTCTCAAATCTTTCTGGAGTTGGTTGGCTGGCTGCAACCAAGGAGGAAAGGTAGGCTCCACCCCCTGCATACAATTCTATAATTGTTCCTGCCTACAATTAAAGTGGCTGATCGCCTACCCAAAGTTACCAGTAACCTGTATGGACTAATTTAAAAAAGGATTTAACAGGTAAGAATAAAATCCTTTTGTATGTGTATATAGATCAGTCTTTGTAAATTAATATACTTTGGTTTTGCTCTACATCGTTTAATCGGTCAGGAAATTACCTAAAGTTTTCCCCAGCAACACCCCCTAAATCACAAGTGTCCCTTTTTTTTGCCCTTGAAATGTTGGAAGGTAGATATTTGAATTGTCAACTTCTCTAGCATCCAAGGGGTTAATCCCTTGAGTGCCAGAGGGGTACGGAATGCCGCTGTTATAACCTTCTTTATAATACGGTCTGTAGTAAATTCGTCTGTAGGCTGTGTGCATTTGCTGTTTGAAGGGTTAAAAACAGGGATGCCCTGATTAGTACTTGTTGTCTGGTCCATTTTGTAGACCTACAGAGTTTTGGAGGAGTCTGCTTGACTCTGGTAAGGTTCCAGCACAACACTTCGTTTACACCAGTCCAGAATTTATTTATTTGATGTAACGCAGCCATTTAGTCTTACTTTGCTGGTATAAAAGTGGAAATTGCACAGAGAAACCACTCTTACTACAACACTGAACAAAGTGCTTGTGTGCGTGCTCATTCTTTGCATGTATGTACCCTGATTATCTCTTAACTTTTAATTGCTTATTCTATTCTTGCTTTAGGTGATAAACATAACTGATTTTTTTTTTTCCCCCTTATAAAAATCTTATTGTAGGTTTGTCACACTGGTGTATGTAACCTGCCAGCCTGTAGCTGTTGTTGGAGTACAATTCCCATAATCTGCAAGGGATGATGGGATTTGTAGTCAAAGAATAGCTGGACTACCCAACCCTTCCTTAGTTCCATTTGTTTTTGTTGTGATTTTGAAAGAGAACTTTTCAAAATCACATACATTTATTAGCCATTTATTTGTTTAGAAAGGGTTTTTACCAGGAATAATATATTGAGATTTCACTAGTTTTCAGCTATATCCTGGAGAGCTTTTTTTTATAGAACAAAGGTACATATTTACACAAAAGTATTACATCTTTATAAATAACAGTTACATTGTGGTCTTTAAATACAAAGCAGGATTTATTTTCTTAGAAATTTTAGACTGGGAAAAGAGACACTTCAAGATGAAGGCATCCACAGCAAGCTAAGGGTATGGACCGTAATCTGCCACTCTGGTCCAGTGTGGGTTGGCAGCTATTTGACCCTGCTGAGGCCTAGATCCTGCGACCCTGATATCTGAGCAGATTCCACAGCTGGTACATTAACCTACTTAGCTATTTTACTGTGTGTGATTAACCGGTTTCTTGTGGTGTGGAATATTCAGAGACTTAAAGGGATAGTAATACTTCATTTTAACTTTATTTTATTTTGTAGACATTAAAAAAACATGAAGAATGATATAAGTCTTATCTCTGAAACCTTTATGGTTTAAGAGATATTCACAAACAAAGTATCCCCCCCTGTTCAACCAGATCAGAAGGGAGATGCCCAGGTAGACTGCAGAGAGGGACAATCTTCAATTAAGATAATGGAAAAAGCTGAAAAACTTGTCAAGGGGGGAAGGACTTTCATTGTTTTCATACAAAGAAAATTGTCCCCTTCTGTTATCTGTACTGTCATACAACCAGACTCACATCTGAGAAGAGATGGCTTACACTAGGTAAAAGGGGCAGGGAGGGGAACTTTGCTTGTGAATATCTCATAAACCATAAAGGTTTGAGAGATAAGACTTATATCATTCTTCATGTTTTTTTAATGCCTACAAAATAAAATAAAGTTAAAACGAAGTATTACTATCCCTTTAAGAAATTGTTTACTATATTTTTAAAGGGGCAGGCTGTAACAGCAGCCTGGGATACACATTTAAGCATAGCCCTGTCCCTTTAAATGTGAGCTGGGTGACACAAGGCCACAGACTGAACATAGATCTCCCGTTGAGATATGTCTTCTGGGAACTGAATTAATCCATTCTGTGTAGATAGAAGGGCACCATGCTGTCACTGTCAGCATGGCCTCCTTCCAGTTCACACACGTTAGCGCTATGCCCTTAACCCTTTGAGTGGTACACAACGCATTGCTTTGCAATGCATTGCATACCATGCTGGCACTTAAAGGGTTAAGAAAAGGTTGATTGGCTGCTCTCCGGACTTTCAGGTGACCCAGGCTGTTGTGAGATAGCCCTGTCTGGTCTCATGGCAAATAGCCCAGCCATTTGTGTTGTTTATATTCTGCATAAGAGGCTTTAAGGGGTTTAGGAAATCAACTAGTACTGGAAAGCAGTGGCAGTTGGTAATGTAGAGCAGTGTGGACTGTTGATTCTAACCGCATTGAATGAGAAATAAATAAAGCTAAATATCTGAGAAAGTACTATTAAACCCTTTGCAACCCAGAGAGGTATGCTACGCATTGCTCTGCACCTCTCTGGCACTCAAAAGGGTTAATTGTGCTCTTGGTTTGCACCATAATTAGTGCCTATTATTTGTGTAATTTGTGCATGTACATACTCCACTTGTGTTTTGATGTATTTTGGAAAAGGTTTAAAAATCCGGTTTCCTAAATGCAGAGCAAGATGGTTGTTCTAGGCTTATAAAAAATATTGACCAGTTAACCCTTTAAGTGCCAGAGGAGTACCTATCACATTGCTATGGAATGTGTTTCATACTTGTGAACCTTCAGAATGAGCTGATCCAGAGTTCTTAAAATAGTAACACTTGGCAAGCCCCATAAGGTAAATTATATGTGATATGTACCTGCTTGTTGAAACCTATAGGTTTTTCAGTCTGTTCTCAATCAACCTATAGCATACTGTGACATTAGACCTATTCCTGTCTGAATACACACAAGACAAGCAAGCCTACCTTTCTGGTAGAAATGACACCAGTGTAGAGAATAAAAAAGCAGTACTTTGGTGCAGATCAGATAGTCTGTAACACTGGACTCTGTCACCCTGAGAATTTTGCTCTTTACCCTGAGGTTTGGGTCAAAACTGTGAGCAAACCCTAGGTATGCCTTCTGGAACTTGGAGGATTAAGTATTGGAGCGCTGTTGCGTCAAAATGGAACTTTCACTCTCTATAAAGTCGCCCTCCATTAATTAGGGATGTGGCGACTAGCTTCATAGTAGTACTGTTATTTCTAATAAGTACCAGGTTCTGAAGTAATCCTTTTTCTTTGGAGACCGGAAGCCAGGTGTGCATGCAGACATATTGGTTTAAAGACGCCTGCGCTGTCCATCCCGGTCTCAGTGGTATTGCATGGTGCCTTAAGGCACCGGAAGGGACTGACTGCTCAGGCACGCAGACTGCTCTAAAGCAAGAAGCCTGGCCTTCAGTCTCTGAAGAATAAGGATTACTTCAGAACTGGGCACTTATGAGAGATAATAGCACTGTTATGAAGCTAGGCGCCATATGCCTAATTATTGGAGGGTCACTTTAAGTCAGTGTGAACACTTGAGAAACTGAAAAGCTTCTTAATGTTGGATGCCTCTCTGGCACCCAAAAGTTTAAATAAATTGGAGAAGCTACAGTTTGCATGATTTTAATTCCATAGATGCTTTACCTCCTTAGTACAATGCTATTTATTTGAGTCACCACTAGCATTCAAGGGATTAAGTTGTAAGGAGGGAATAGGAATGCTGTTTACTGTACAGTAGCCATAGTTATCAATGAAAGTCCCCTGGAGATCTATTTTTTATTTACATTATATATATATATATATATATATATATATATATATATATATATATATATATATATATATATATATATATATATATATATATATATATAATAATATTTAATTAAAAAAAAAACTGTTGAATTTAATGAACTAAAGTTTGCATATTTGAAAACTTCATTTGTCAAAAGACCGGCAGACATCTATTTAGGCGATGTATTGTCAACTGAGTGCAGAACCGTATGCTGATTAATTAACCCTTTGAGTGCCAGAGTGGAAAACATCTAAGTTGCATACCACTCTGGCACTCAAAGGGTTAATTAATTTACTTTAGGGCCCTATTTATAATCGCAAACTAGAGTTATTCTGGACTAAACCAACTGTACCATAGGGCACAAATAAAATTCCTAAATTCCCATAGACAAGAATAGAGGTTTTTAATACCTTGAATGCTAGAGGTCTCCACTGCATTGGAGACCTTAGGCATTCAAAAGGTTAAAAACCCAATCAATAGAACATTTTTTATTTGTCCGCTAGTGTTTACTCCAGAATAACCCCAGTTTGTTTTTATGAGCCTCAGAGCCTTATCCATGAAGCTAAGGAAGCGAAATGGCGGGAAAAAAAAAAAACATTTCACCTGGGGCTGTGGGGATTATAAACTCCTAATATTAATTGGGGCTTTTAATCACTTGAATGCAGGGTCTCCAACGAAGTAATGCATTGAAGACCTGTCTAGTATTCAAGGGGTTAGAAGCCCCATTTAAATTAATGGGAATTTTCATCTCCCCTCCCCATAGTGATGCAGTTGGTGCACTCCAGATGAACCTCTCTTGCTTCCTGAATAAGTCCTTTCGTACAAAGCATCAGTAGAACAGTCCTGGAGTTTGGGAGCTGTCTCTCACTGGTGAGACTTCTCTCACCTTTAGTTAAAGGGATAGTAATACTTTTAATTTTACTATCCCCCATCTTGTAGCCATTAAAAACTGAATTAAACGAGCCCAGCGCCATCTCTCGAAGCTTTATGGTTTGAGAGAGATCCGCTTTCAAAGTTCCCTCTCCCCTGACATCAGCGTTCTAGCTGACAGCGGGGAATCCGGTCCCAGAACAAGTGGAGGCTCTTCAGCAGATCCGGGATTGCGTTGTGGAAGAAATCCTTTTTTGAAATGGTCTAGCTAGAACGCTGACATCAGGGGAGAGGGAACTTTGAAAGCGGATATCTCTCAAACCATAAAGGTTTGAAAGATGCCGCTGAGCTCGTTTAATTCCATTTTGTAAAGGCTACAAGATGGGGGATAGTAAAACTGAAGTATTACTATGCCTTTAAGGTGAACTTCTGTTGAGGGGTCTGTTTAGAGTCCAGTTGGGGCTCTCTGGTGAATAAGAACAGCAGGACAGACTGTGCCTGGCAACAGAGATCAGGTGTTCTCTCTACTGTAGGCTCCGCTGCAAAAGATGCTGCGCAAGGTCAATCTTTTCCCTGCCTCATTTTAAAAGACCTTGAGGATGATTTAGTAGGAACAGTTGGAGCCATTATGGGGCTAACCAAATATTAAAGTGACACGTAGAAATTATCTTTGATTTAAGTGGGAATTTTAATTCCTTAAATGCTAGAGAGGTCTCCATTGCATTGCTAAAAAAGGTGATGGAGATCTCTCTGACATTCAAGGGGAGAAGTCCAAATTAACCCTTTGATTGCCAAAGGAGTACACATCACTCTGCAAAGCAATGTGTTGTGTACCCCATGGCACTCAAAGGGTTAAATCTACAGCAATTGGGAAATTTTGTTTTCAACCCTATGTAATACAATACATTTGTGTTTTGATTTTTCACCAATAATTCCAATGAATAACTTTTTCTGCCAACACATGCCCACTACATATTGATTGTGCCCCTGGGCAAAGGATCTGGTACATTTACACAAGAGCATATATATTGAAATTGTGTGTGTATGAATATCTGTATGCAAATACGAATAAGATGTTAACCCTTTGAGAGCTAAAGGTGTTGTGCAGTGTATTTTGAAGCAATGCAGTGCATACCCACCATGCGCTCCAAGTGTTAATGGCATTGAACATTTGCCTTCTTGTTAGTTCTTGGGAGGAGACAGGGTTAACTGCTGAGCTTCTATATTGTGTATTTAAGGCAACACATTTGGGGTGAACTGCAGTGATCCAACCCCCAGAGAGAGGGTGTTTGTTATGCAGGAGAGGCTTGTCTTGTGCTGAAAGGGTTAAAGGTTATGGGTGCAGCAGTCAGCTGCCCATCTGTTGCCCTTGCAATGCTTTGCAAATCTGTGACAGTGATTTAGGGTTTAAGTGCCTTAGCAATACCCTGATTATGTTTAGCCCAGCAATAATGGTGTTAATGTGGCAGGAAAAAACACCTTTATTTTTTTTGGACAGCTTCAGATAAAAGAAACGGTTTAATATGAGCTGTTCCCTGCCTAGCAAAAAAAAAACCAAAAAAAAAAAACCCACACACCTACCTCCCCCTCTCTCTCTCTCTCTCTCTCTCTCTCTCTCTCTCTCTCTCTCTCTCTCTCTCTCTCTCTCTCTCTCTCTCTCTCTCTCTCTCTCTCTCTCTCTCTCTCTCTCTCTCTCTCTCTTTCTTTCTCTCTCTTTTCAGATTAATGAGAGTGTTTCTGTGATAGTCTCCATGGGGTGGGTCACTTTTTCTAAGTTTGCTGTGCTTCCATCTAGAGACATAATTATAAATATAATATGTGTCGCTCGTACATGAAAAAGAGCCATATACATATATTTCTTATGGGAGGGGGACTGAACTTTTCCTGTTTAATAAAACAAAGTATTCCCACTACTGGGAGATGCTTTATTTCAAACTTATTACAGCTCTATTCAGTCTGCACTCTGTACTCTCCTGTCCTCTAACTACTCAGGGCTGTGTGTTGACCAACAACACTATTAGTAGGAGCCAGCATGGTTTTATAAAAACTAGATCATGCCATAGTAATTTACTTACATTTACAAAAGGGTAAGTAGTAATTTGGAAAGGGATTTTGCTGTTCATGTAGTTTACTTGGCTTTTGCAAAAGACTTTGATGCTGTGCGTCGTTGCAGGTTACTGCATAAATTAAAAGGCTTTGTAAGGGAGATATCTGTGCATGCATAGAGAACTAGTTAAATGATAGATGGCAGAGAGTCATAGTAAATGGAATGTTTTCAAGTTAACCTAAAGTGCCACAGGGATCAGTCCTGGGCCCAATGCTTTTTAATTTGTTTAATAATGATCTAGAAGTGGGAATTGAAAGAAGTGCCTCAATCTTTGCTGATGACACTTAAGTTATGCAAAGAAATGAGTACAGAGCAAGAGGTTATTTTCTTTGTAGAAAGATTTGGTTAAACTGAGTCAATGGGCAGAAAAGTGGCAGAAGAGGTTTAATGCAGATAAATGTAAGATTATGCATTTGAGCTGCAGAAATGAAAATGCTATATATTTATTTAATGGGGAACTACTTGGGGAATCCTTGTTAGAGAGAGATTTAGGTGTACTGATAGACAATGGACTTAAAGCGGAACGACCACCCAAAAAGTATATTGGCCCACATAATTGCACATCTGGCGACTAGCTGCTCAGTAGCGCTAGCCACCAGAATTCTAACCAGATTAAAGGGAAATCTCTATTCTTCATGGACTGACAGCAGGACGGAGAGCGGACATCTTGCCATAGTGACGTCTGCACACCTGCAGTGTCAGTCCCAGCCAGGTCTAGGAGGCGTTGCTAAGAGCCAATCGGCTATAAAAGGGACTGATCGCGCAGGCGCGAGGGCATCCCTATGGAATGATGTCTGTGCTCGTTCCTGCTGTCAGTCCATAAAGAATAGCGATTTCTCTTTAAACCGGTAAGAATTCTGGTCACTAGCGCTACTGAGCAGCTAGTCGCCAGATATGCAATTATGTGGGTCAATATACTTTTTGGGTGGTAGTTCCGCTTTAACAGCAGTGTGCAGGGTTACTCGGCTACTGCAAAAGCCAATAGAGTAGTATCCTGTATTAAAGGGATAGTAATACTTAAATGTAAAAAAAAAAAAAAAATTGTATTGTAGGGTTTATCCTCCTGAGTAAAACTAAAACAAGGATACTCCACTGCTGACATGTTTTATTCAAAAGTTATTGCAGCTCAGAGTTGAATTTTTTTAGGTGCAATATCTCAATGGCCTGCAGTTTTTACTGTGAAGCTGTTGCTTACACCATGCTATGGACGCTCTGGTGAGTTGACCATAAATCTCCATAGAATGTTGTATCAACAGCGCCACTAAAATTTCAGGCCATTCAGATATTGTACCTAAAAAAAAAAATCAAGTTTGAGCTGCAATAACCTTTGAATAAAAAGAGAAAGGGGTGCTAGTAGCTCTTAATGAATCAAAATTATATAATGCGTCACTAAAATATATATTCAGGCATAAGACACAAAGATAATGTGAGACAATGTATATTGTTAGACAATAAGTAACTTGATATAAAATAAATAAACTAGGTCCGAGTAGTCCTTGTTACAAGTGTCAGGGATTGTTTTTGCTTGAATATTTCCTCCTTGCTGTCACAATCCGTTATTGTACTTCCAGAAGAATCATATAACAAAAAGAAATAGTCTTTCAATATGCTGTATATCACACCAAAATATAGCATATTTTCCAACTTACATCTAAGTTAGGAGTGATCTACTTCACTACTTAACAGCAGTGTCTCAATATATGGTATACTTTAGTACAAATAAAAATAATATCCACTTACATATAAATAAGTTGAGGTCCTCCAGTAGTGCTCTGTCTTTATTAAATAATCAATGGTAAGATGTCGATCCCACACACTGTTATCACCATATGTAATGGAAATACTTTGTTAGTAGTATAAATGATGTTTAAGAAAAAATATATTTCTCTGTCGTCCAATACAGGTTACTGGTAACTTTGAGTAGGCGATCTGCCCCTTTAAGTAGGCAGGAACAATTCTAGAATTGATTGCAGGGGGTGGAGCCTACCTTTCCTCCTTGGCTGCAGCTAGCCATCCAGCCCCAGAAAGATTTGTTCCTTGGTGAAGGCACAGGCAAGAGAACAGTTCTGGTATAGTTTTACTAATTTTTTTTATTTTTCTGCTAGAAATGGAATACCACCATTAGGTGGATTACCATAGCTGACAATGCTCTTAGATGTGGCTAGCTCAGTATCCAGGTGCCTTTTGTGGACCTTAAGCCCTGGGGGGAAAATCTTGGGTTCAAGTTCTTTCCTCAGGAGTTGCCCGCCGAGGCTTCTTCTGTCTTCAGATTACCGTGTTTTAAGAAGATCTGCAGGAAAGGTGAGCAACCCTTTGAGTGCTGCAGGTCCACATGTCCCACAGTGCCCCTCCGCACAGGGTTTTTTCCTTGGAGTTCCTATTGCACACTCCTGCGCTCATTGGGTCTATCTGTATGTCTGTTGGAGCAGGTTTATTTGGTAATTTAAGCTTTTAACTGCTGGTTTTGCATCTTTTTTTGTGGGGGTTGACACTTTCCCTACTGGTTCAGTGTTTTTTGGGTCTCCTAACATGTTCTAGTTATGTTTAATGTATTTTTATTTTACTGTTTCAACTTTGTAAAATTTGAGTTTCGGCGCGCTTACTGCATAGGCGCCATTGCTCTATTCACTCCTATGGGACTATACAGTTTGGAACATATCTCTGTAACTGCTCCACCTATCGACTTCAGAGATGGCTCATTTTTATTGTCTGCCCTTCCTCTATCATCTGGTTCATGCTTCTAGTGTGTTGGGGGGCTAAGGTAGCTTTGGTTGGGGTACTTTTTCTGGGAAAACTGCACTTCTGATTGGCTCCTGCCGCAGCAGCCATTTTGTTCTGTGTTTCCAGAACGAGTATCCTACACAGGGCTTGGAATCTCCTTCTCTCCTCTGCTGATTAACCCTTCACCTACCAGATAAGTCTGTTTTAGCGATTTCTGGGGTGAAACTTTAATCCGACACACTGTAATTGGCTGATTTCTTATACTGTAACGTTTTTGACACTGTGAAAATGTCTAATCCGTTGGAGCTTGGGGCCAGACCTAAGACTAAGAATGCTGGGATCTCTGTATCCCCCATTGCGCATTGCTCTTCCTGTCATTCAGGGTTACCTAGAGAATTCTCAGGTCATTTATGCCCAGCATGTTCTGAAGTCCCTGCGAGTCTCCCAGGGACCTCCAGCCATGCATTAGAGCCAGTTTGGGTGCAAGAGTTCAAGGCTGCTACTAGGGTCCTTAGGTCTACATTGCAACTCTTTCCATCCCAGTTACAGGGGGTCTTCCATTCTTGACAGACCCCATCTTCCGTCAAATCTTCCCTGCTAAAACCACAGGGAGTACCTGACGTATCAGATTCATCTGAGGAGGAACTGTTGGTGGATTCCGATGTTGAGGAATGTTCTCCTGTGGGCTCCTCTCAGTTTTTTGGGGACCCCTTTGAGGCCGATGCTGAGCCCTTGGCTGAGGGCCTGATCAGGGCTGTTTTGACTACCCTCAACATTCCCTTAGTTCAGGAGGTTCCTTCTGATCCCTTTGATGTTTTTCAGGGGCCTAAAAAGCCCCTTACTTGTTTTCCACCCAACCCCACTCTTGACCACCTTGTGTCTGAAGAGTGGAAATTCCTGGACAGAAAACCTTCTGTCTCCTTGAAATTTGCCAACCTTTACCCCTTTTCTGAGGCGGCGCTTACTCAGTGGGTTCATCCCCAAAGTGGATGCTCCTATTTCCAGGCTATCTAAGTCTACTGCCTTGCCAGTTTCTGATGCCTCCGCTCTGAAAGACTGGACTAACAAGAAACTTGAGGTTTCCTGCACCTGGTCCTTGCCTTACTTCCTGCCTCTGGGAAACTCAATGGCTGGACATCCCAAAGTTACCAGTAACCTGTATTGGACGACAGAGAACAGAGGATTTTAGTCTTACCTGTTAAATCCTTTTCTCTTAGTCCATACAGGTTACTGGTCTCCCACCCTGTCAAGGGCCCATGCTTGACTCTCCTGTGGCAGATTGTGGGGGTCCTTTGGGGTCATGCTCACAGGAGTCTTCTTTCCCTTCCACTATCTAGTCAATTGTTAGTGTCTCAAATCTTTCTGGAGCTGGTTGGCTAGCTGCTGCCAAGGAGGGAAGGTAGGCTCCACCCCCTGCATACAACTCTAGAATTGTTCCTGCCTACTTAAAGGGGCGGATCGCCTACCCAACATTACCAGTAACCTGTATGGACTAAGAGAAAAGGATTTAACAGGTAAGACTTAAAATCCTCTTGTCATACATACAGGGTAATATCCCGTATTGCTTAGATCTCGCAGACTTCCTCCGTATAGGCACTCTGTCCTTGTAATCTGCAACGATTCTCAGGGATTTCCCTTATGGTATATGTCTATGTTCACTCTGGTACTGATGCACAGCTGAGTGGCCCTAACTACAATTCGGCTCCGTGGGGGAAAAAAAAAAATTGCAATATTGTTTTAGCTTAACTTTCAAAATAACATATTGTGAAGATGAAAAAAAAAAAGACATGCATCTGTAAATTTCAGCCATTTCTAGTTATGTCCCTCATGGGTTTATTTAAAAAAAAATATTTCATCCCTTCTTAATGGATCTGCCCTTGTTTTTTGTTCAGCTCTGAAAGTTCTTTGACTTGAATATCTTTTAATTTTTAGGAAGAATTTTACTTCGAAGAAGCATTGATATTTCTCTTTTTCAGGTATATCCTGAAGAAGGTTTCCGTTATCAAAGTCACGTGTTTTAGAGTGAAATAATGTGCAACTGTATTTTTTCCTGTTTCTGTCACCTAATGTAGATTCTTACATTTCTCAATAATACAGGACAAACTTATGTAAGAAGAATTTTTTATTTTTTTTTTAAATATTTTTGTATTTTTGTATTTTATACTTTTTCTGTCAGATCTGTATAAAACAAAAAGGAAGCTGAAAAGCATGACCTAGGAATTGTAGAGACTTCTTGCACTAGAGGGAGGGACTTCTCTCTTCTATGAAGTCTCTAGGAAACTACCAAAGAAAAAGTTGGGACTACATTAATAAAACTGTACTTGTACTGATAAAACTCTTCTTGAGTGTTTTGAAGTTGTTGTGGGTTTTTTTTCTTTTTCATTTAACTAGTCAAAATTGGCAAAATGGTATGAATGGAGTACATTTAACCTTTTGAGTGCCAGAGTGTTATGCAGTGAATTGTGAAGCTGTGCACTGGATTTCCTTATGGCATCAAAGGGCTGATGAAGCCATTTCTTTGTCATATTGATTTGAACTGGCACATGGTCTCAGTATAGTGGTTTTCTGGAAGGTTTTTTTTTTGGTTTTTTTAACTCCTGTCTTTTGTTATACACAAATTAACATTCTGTTTTAAAATACACAAGATTGGTCCCCTATAGTACTGTTGGTTTACTCTAAAATTGCTCTTCTTTTCTCTTGTGCAGAAGGGCCTGTTTGAATGACATTTCTCCCTCACTGATGACCATACCTGGGAACTCTCAGGGGTTGACCTTGAGATTCAAGGTTTTGACCCAAATCTTAGCAGCTCCGTGTTAGAACAAGCAGGATCATATCACCTAGAATCTACATTTTGTTAATATTTCAGTGAGCTCAGCATCAGCTCATTTTGAAAGTTACCTGTTATGCTGATGATACCCAAATAAGATACATTAATACTTAAGAGTTCGCACTTCTGTTGCATCAGTAATGCACTACAGAGAAGCAAATGGAAATCTACATAAAATATATCTTGTAAGAAAAAAGTGAAGGATTGGAGTTCCACTGAATAAAAAAAAAGGAAAAAAAGGAGAGACTGTATATTCCTATCTGGGAAGAAATAAAAAATCCCATTGATTTAAAGGGTCTTAACTCCTTGAATGCTAGACTGATGGATAGTGCATGTAAACTCTAAAGAAAACTAGAAAGCAGACTAGGGGCCTTATGTTCAAAAGCATATTGGTGCAATTCTGGATTCAACCAGCTGTACCAAAGGGCACATATAAAAATTCCTATTGACTTAAAAGGATCCTGTAACTCCTTCAATATTTTAGGTCCCCAATGCATCGTCAATGGGCTTAATATATTTGCGGACATCTACCCAGATTTTTCCCAATCTCCACTTGAACATGGGACTCTAGGATTATTGACAATCCTTTTGTCTAAACAACATTGTTGCTGTGTTCTAGTTTGCAGAGTGTGAAGTTTTTTTTTCACTGAGCAGTGGTTATTTTCTGCGGACTGCATGCAGTTTTGTTCCATGTTGCTTGTTATTTTTCCGGTCAAATATCCAGAGCTAGGAATCATTTTAGAGTCCTCATGTTACTTGCATGCTCCATTAGTCTTATGTCCTTGGCAGCATTCCCTCAAGCTGGTTTCTGACCTGTATTCTTGTATGGGACAGAGGAGTAGGTGGGGGACATGTGCGTGCGTACCAGTGTGTGTGTGTGTGTGTGTGTGTGTGTGTGTGTACCACAGTGTGTAGTAGTTCTCAATCTCATTGTACAAAGCATCTGTGCCACAGAGTCTGAAATCTTCATGGCATCCCTAACCTTTTGTAGGTCATTTATCAAGGGGTGTAATAAAGGATACAAACACATACATAAATATATATTCATAGTTCCCACTGGAATACCTAAAAACAGCTTATTGTGCAAAGCAATTTACAGAAATAGTAATTTAACACTCAATTTTTAACACTTTTGTCATTCTTCATAGAAAAAAGGGATATCCTAAGCGGGTTCCCATGGCACATCAGTGGCTAAGAATCGCCAGTGCAGGGGCTACATTTATCCCCATATGAAGTCCTCTCGTTCTTATGTGTAAAACCGAGCAGTGCAATTCTGAGTTGGCCCAACTTCAACATAGGGGCACCTAATTCTAACAAATTGCCATTTCTTTAACCCTTTGAGTTCCCTAACCCTCTAGCACTCAAAGGGTTAAATGGTAGACTGTGCTCCAATGCATTCCAATTCATTAGCGACATCTCTACCAGTGATTGGGGACCTCTCTGCCATGACCCATTGCAGTGCATTGGAGATCTCTCTGCCATGGCCCATTACAGTGCCGTGGAGTGAGCTCTGCCATAGCCCATTGCAGTGTTGTGGGGGTGAACTCTCTGCCATGGCCCACTGCAATGCAGTGTGTGTGTGTGTGTGTGTGTGGGGGCTCTCTGCCATGGCCCACTGCAATGCAGTGGGGGGGCTCTCTGCCATGGCCCACTGCAATGCAGTGTGTGTGTGGGAGGGGGCTCTCTGCCTTGGCCCACTGCCATACCTGGGAACTCTCAGGGTTTGACCCTGAGACTCAGGGTTTTAAGCCAAATCTCAGGGTCTCAGGGTGAAGGTCCCAGTTCTCAGGGTGAGAGACTTGTTTAGTTTATAAATTGGTGTTGTTAGAACCAGGAAGGAAGAGGGAGAAGTTATGCTTCTCTTGACCAAGCAGGGGCATATCACTTAGAATCTATGTCCCAAGGAACATTGCAGGTTAATATTTTGGCAATCTCGGGGTCCGCACATTTTGAAAGTTCCCAGGTATGCCCACTGTAATGCAGTGTGTGTGTGTGGGGGGGCTCTCTGCCATGGTCCATTGCACTGCAGTGTGTGTGGGGGGGCTCTCTGCCATGACCCACTGCAATGCAGTGGGGGGGGGGGGCTCTCTGCCATGGCCCACTGCAATGCAGTGTGGGGGGGCTCTCTGCCATGGCCCACTGCAATGCAATGTGGGGGGGGCTCTCTGCCATGGCCCACTGCAATGCAGTGGGGGGGGGCTCTCTGCCATGGCCCACTGCAATGCAGTGTGGGGGCGTTAAACGTCCCATTAAATTGGTTTGGAATTGTTATTTGTCCCCTGTTGGAAAGTTGGTTTACCTCAGAGTTGCACTGCTGCACTTCTGTACGTAAGGTCTGAATAATGTGTTTAATTCACCCACTGCCTGTCAGGAATTTGAGTAATGCATGATGGCTTTTGACGTTAATTCATTGTTTAGCCTCTGAGTGCTAGAGCTGTCTTGGGAAGTGTCTCTAGCACCCAATAAGTTAAATATGTCCGTCCGTTATATTGTATGATACCACGGCTACAATTTGAACCTCTTGGTCACTTAGGGCCCTTTGTTTAAATGAAAAGTGGATTGTTTCTGGAGCAAACCAACTGCACCGAAGGGGACAAATAACATTCTCTCAATTCCCAAGACTCTTATCTCGATTGCTAGAGGTGTCCAAAATATTTCAAAGCAATGCGCTAACGACCCATCTAGCATTAAAGGTTTTAAAAACCCTATTTAAACAAGTGAGAATTTTTTGTCCCCTACAGTGCAATTAGTTTGCCCCAGAATTACTCCTTTTCTGTCTGATTTCAGACATCTTTAGTACCGTTTGTATTCAAGTGGATTGTCCATCCATCTGGCACTGAAATGGTTAAATTCACAGCCTAGGACTATTGACTTTCTTCACCTCCATCATAATATCTATTCAAGTGACCAGGCAATTATCCAGCTACACAGCATGACTTCAAAGAGTTCTTTATTTGTAAATACGCTTCCCTCCTGGGTTGTAATTCCTTCATGTGTTTGAATAGCTCAAGATTAATCTCTGTTTTGACTGTTACAATATGTGCACTAAGGCATATGACTGGGACTGTCCGTATTCCCGTTCTCCATTTGAGTTCATGTTAAAGGGATAGTAATGTTTCACAAAAACTGCAGCTTCACTTAATCTTAGTATTTGGGCCATGGAGAGTGTTATTTCAATACTGTCAGACTTGTAGTTCAAGAATAACTGAATGATAAAGTATCCTCCTCCCGCCCCTTTTACCTAGTGTAAGCCACCTCCCCTCCACAGACCAGACAGCTCACAGCAAGGAACAATCTTCTTACTGTGAGAACACTGAAAACCCTGCCGCAATTTACAGGTTCTTTTAGGTTTGTCCCTTATGTTAATTGAAGATTGTCTGTCTCTGAAAGCCATCTGGACAACCTTTCTGTTCTGAGGTGAGCAGTGTTACATCAGTAAAAGGGGAGGGAGGGGGATACTTTATCATTGATTTACTCTTGAACTACAACTCTGACAGTACTGAAATAACACTCTTCATGGCCCAAATACTATAAAGATTAATCAAAGCTGCTTTTATTGTGAAACATTAGTATCCCTTTAAAGGATCAAGCATCATTTATTTAAGGAAACATTGTACAGGGTCTGAGGAATTGTAGGGTTTGGTGTTTAAATCTATGCCTCCCTTTGTTTATTTTAACTGCGAGTGTCAGTGCATTACTCAGTGCAGGGCTCTGAGTGTTAAAAGGTATTTAGATTGGGGAGAGTACGCCTATCCTCTCTGCAGTGTTCATCAGTCTGGGCCATAGGTATAAAAGGAAAGTTGAGCAGTTCTGTGACAAATCAACTGCATCTAGGGGATAAATAAATATTCATTAAATGCCCTTTGATTTAAATGGGGTGTTTAACTTCATGGATTCTAGGAGGGTTGCCAACACATTGCAAATAAATGTGTTGGAGACCTCTCTAGCATTCAGGGGTTAAAACCCCATTTAGAGCAATGTGCATTTTTCTTTATCTGTTTTGGTGCAGAATGTTATGTCCCAGAACTGAAATCTGAGCCAAGATGCATTAAAGGGCTCAGGATGGCAATTTTGTGTCCGATCTGTGTCAAAGGGGCATAGTGCAAATTGGCAAACGTCTTCATTATTATTATACCCCTGTCAATCCACCACCAATCCGCCGTCATCACCATGATTTTTCCTTGCCTTGGACATGTTTATGATTTTGCATTTAAAACATCGACATTTCTATATGGAAAATCAGGTTAATGAGCCATTGTTGCATTCATCTGCGTGTGTTTAAATGTTAATGCGGCTGTTTAATACATGCGCTAAACTCTGATAGCAGCCTATGATGTCGGAGCTCACAGGCCTAACATTGCCCACCTGAGGTTGGAGATGTATCTCCCTGTAGCTTTCTATACAGCTTACTGCCTTGGTCGCAACCCCACTCAACCTTTGGAGTACCAGTGGGGTAAGCAACACCTTGCTTTGCAATGTATTGTATACCTCTCTGACATTCAAAAGGTTAAAGTGTGGCAAGTTTTTACCAATATGTAAAAGAGTTGGCGAATAATAATAAAATGTTATTTAAAAAAACAAAACAACAACGACAACAAAAAAAAACTTTATTTGCGAGAAAATTACATTTTAAAGTATGACAGCAGCCTACTTCCTGTTACACGGCTCATGCCGCTCTTCCTCTGTTCCCGTCACTTCCCCCAGCATCCTCTGATGACGGAGGCGTTCTGTTAGTAAGCTGGAGCGATCTCATTGGCTAGATATCGATCTCTGCCAATGAGATCATTCCAGCTTGCTAACAGAATACCTCTATTAGCGGAGGATGCTGGGTGAAGTGACGGGAGCAGAGGAAGAGGTGCAAGAACTGTGTACCTGAAATTAGGCTGCTGGGCATACTTTAAAATTTAATTTTCTTGCAAATAAGGTTTTTAAAAAAAAAAAAAAAAAAAAAAAATTAAATAAAAACATTTTATTATTATTCGCTAACTCTTCTACATGTTGATAAAAACTTGTCAAGTGGTGATAGATTCACTTTAATAAAGCAGTAAAACTAAAAGGATATAGAAGCAAAGGTCCTCCAAGTGTAGTCAAATTCCCACTGGTGCTGTGTTGTACTACCTCCCTATGTTACGGTATATGATATAGATAGATATATATAATATCTCTATGGGAAAACAGGTGTGTGATTAGTCACAAGGTAATTGATCCCTTTTCTTTGGGTGCGCATTGCCATAACATTGACCTTTAGTGCATATCCCCTTAGGCGCAATTCTCAAGCAAACTGTACTGTAGAGGGACACATTCATATAGTTTATTTGCTCCAGAAATGCATCACTTTCATAGTACATAACCCTATTTTTTGTGTGAAAGCAGAATAGGTCCCTGTCCATCAGAGACTAATCGTGACGTGGGTTTGACTGTTCCCATCATCAGTATTTGTCCTCTTGTGACTTATATCCATCTCTAACCACCTGAGTCCTTTCCTCGTGTATGAGCCGATTACAGCTGAATGGAATAGATTCTTCATAGGGGCTGCTTTATGCAGTAATTTACCTTGCTTGAAAGCAAATTACCATTAACATTTTCCCTGATCTTTATAGATTTATCTAACCCTTTGAGTGACAGATGTGTGTAACACATTGCATTATTCCATAAAATGCCTTTAACAAGTACAACATGGTACAAACAAGCCTGTGCAAGCACTATGTAGAACAGGTAGGTGTCTAAAGTGGCAGAATACAAATGGTGCATCAGCAGGGCAGTATCCTCCCTATTCTATTTTAATGAGCCATTGTTGCATTCATTTGGGTGTGTTTAAATGTATCCTCCCTATTCTATTTTCTCAAAATAAGTTTAATTAAGACAGAATTTGTATACATACTAAGGCAGAGTTTAGGTCTGAAAGCCCATTACATTTTGAGTACCAGTGTGGTGTCCAAAGTATTGTGAAGAGAAGTGTTGGACATATCTCTTGTATCACTCTGATCCAAGTTTATTTCTAGATTTTGTATCTAGAGCCTTTCTCACCCGCAATTTGATATATTTGGCGACCATAATCCTTAAGGTACCCATTCTGAGGACCTAGGGTGCTTAATGCCTTCAGGATCAAAAAGATGATTACCCCTTTCATCTAGGACCACATTATCATCGAAATCATCATTAAAATCATCACAATCATTATTATTCAAGTCAGATCCATCCGAAACATCTAGATCAGAATCTTTAATTTTTGTATTCCTCATATTCATTGCTTGATTCATCAGAAGATGACTTCAAGCAAAAAGATTCAGGTTTAGACCTGACCTTGTTTCTTTTTCTCTGCACTCCATCGTCTTGAGCTGAGGTTCTTTTACGTGAATCTGATCCACATGGTTTCGCACTAGTCTTACTAGTTTTTTCTTTGTGAGAACATGTAGGTTCTCTTTCTGAGGACCAATGCTTCATTTTTCTTTCTTTTTACCCCCATTATTATCCTGAATCAATCTCTCAGGAGAAGAGTCAGATACATTTTTAATTTTCCAATAGATTGGGGAATTAAATTCATCTGTGGAGGTTTAATCATTTTATTTTGACTGAAAACATCTGCAGTGGACGTAGCCAATGTCTGTCATCTGGTTCATACAAGACGCAATAGCATTAGAAACGGATTTATTAACCGTTTGATCCATCAAACTTCGAATATGGTCATCATTAGATTTAGATGAAAATGCCATTGCTTCTTGTGAATCAGAATTTACAGATACATTGTCATCCATAATAAAATGAGTAGGAATTTTATTACCTTTCTGTGGTGTAATAGGGGGAACAAGTTTGACATATTGAATCATAAGTCAATATATCAACAGGAGAATGTATGAAATAAATTTAAATAATATAGTCTGAAAATATATATTGAACCAACAAAGAATATGGGAGAAAAATCCCAATTGAATAAAATAAAACCGAAATAAATAGCAGTTAAATGTATATAGTAGGATTAAAATATATTGACAACAGTTTTAATACACAAAATAAGCATCCGTAGTTACTACAGGCCAGCACAAAATGGTGCTGACGCCTGGGTAACTTGGACATGCGCAGAACTGACTGACAGGGCATTGCCCTAAAACAAAATGGCCGCCACTGAGGCTAAAAAGCCAGAGCGTTACAAGAAACAAAAGATATAAACCACATGCAGGAAAGTTTAATAAATTTATATTAAGCGAACCACCTAATTCTTTCAAAAAGAAAGGAGACAGAACAGGTAAAAGGCAGAATGAGAGAAGCCAGGCTTATCTGTGCAAGTGTGAGGTTCGGCCGGCCACAGAAAAACCTACAGCCAAAAGAAAGGCTGCTTGAGGTGAAATGGGGCAAAGAGCACAAATAAAATACTACCAAACTATGGAGAATCAAACTGAAGAGGTATAACACCTCACAGATAGATAGAAGTAAAAAGCTTACAAAAATGGAGAAACATAAAAACAGTTCACTTAAAGAGAAAGTAACTAAATACGCATATTAAAGCAAAACAAATATCAACACCATCAAAAATCCAAAAGTTCTAATAAAGCAACACACATATATATTTTATTAAACTGCACAAAATATACTTATCTGCCAAGGAGCATCAAAAAAAGAGGAAATCTTCAGAGACTACAGCACAGTTTATAGGGGTCAATGCATGCTGATTGGTGGTTGGGGTAAAGGGATTACTAGCATGTTTGAATGAGTTTTTAAACTTTTTTGTCACTGTTAAAATAACTTTTTATTTAACTTTGCTGCTGACAGTAAAGATAGTTTAAGCATAATAGGAGCCTCTGTGTCTTGCCTTAAAATCCTCCATTAGGTAGGTTGCCATCACCAGGCTTTCCTGGAGTGGATTGACCAGTTCACATGTGCTTTATGTACCTTTTCATCCCTGTGGAGGAAATCATGCTGCCAAGTTTTTCCTCAGAGCAGAGTCTCTTGGGGCTCGTTCTTCTCTCCTGAAGACAAAAGGCTGGTGAATAACTCCTTGAGTGCCTTGGAACACTTTGTCCTAGTCATGTTGTCTCTCTGTACAGGGGCTGTTATGAGTCGTGTGTTATCTCTGAGGGCTTTGGAGCAAGGATAGATGTTTGTTTTGTTTTTGTTTTGTTTTTTCCTGTCTTCTGTTGATTTAACCCCTTCTCTGCTCTTTTAGACATTTAAGGTGTATCAAGGGTTTTAGGGGGTTTATAATAACTCCCCCACGTCTTGTGCCTTTTTTTTTATGTTTGCCTCAGGTGTCCCCCTCAGGCTTTTGGGTCTCTGGTTAATTTTTTCTACTTTGACCGATTCGGCATTAGTGACCCCTTTAAGAATGGGAGCCTGGTGGCTGCGAACTTTGCGCCATTGAATTCTCTTGCTTAACCTAAGCAGAGATTGACTCTCCTTGCTATCTTTCTCCAGATTAACCCTTTGCTTGCCAGATGAGTTTTCTTTCTGGTCTCAAGTATGGGACCCTTCTTTAGAAAGTATGTCAGACTCTATGGGGCATGGGGGTAAATCCAAGGCATAGGACTCATTGGCGTCCCTTACCACCCTCACATATTGTTTCTCTTGCCAAATGGGACTTCCTAGATAGTATTCAGGATCTTTATGCCCCTCTTGCACTGTGGCCCCTAGTACACAACTGAAGTACACAGGAAACTCAATCCAAAAGTGTTCTACCTGATTGTGCAAAAGTGGGGTGTGCCTACTATAGATCTCATGACAACAAGGGACAATCGTAAGGTACCAGCCTTCTGCTCCCAGACGGGCAACCCTCTGGCCTTTACCACGGATGAACTGTTGATTCCTTGGAACTTCCACCTCATTTGTGTTCCTACAATCCCTCTCATATCCAGGGTACACCCTGGAACATCAGAATGGACGAGGCAGCTGTCATTCTGATTGCTCCTTATTTGCCCAAGAGGGGATCGTTTGCGGACTTGGTAAGTCTCTGAATTTATGATCCACTCTGGCGTCTTTACAGGCCAGATATTATGACAGGGTTATCTTTGACATGAGGATGTGGAGAAAATAGCTTTGACGGCATGGTTCTTGAAGCTAACATTCTGAGGTGGAAAGGTTTCTTTGCAGAGATTGTTTCCACCATGATTCAGGCCAGGAAACTTGTCTCCTCCAAGACATACCATAGAGTATGGTCTATCTTTCGTAAGTGGTGCACAGACAAATTTATCCTTCCAGGATTTGACTTTCCCTTGGTGTTGTCTTTCCCCCAAGATGGGATGTACAAAAGGACTCACTTTGCACCCCATGAAGCTACAGATCTCAGAGCTATCATATTTTTCCAGTGGTGCATTGCTACCATTCCAGATGTCAAGGTTTTTCTTCAAGGGGTAGCTTATGCCTTGCCTTCCTTTAAGGATCCCACTCCTTCATGGGATAGTAACCTGATTTGGGGTATTTTGCAGAGTAATCATTTTGAGCCTCTTGTTTCCATCTCACTGCGTCAATTGATGCTCAAGATGTTTTTTTCTCTTGGCAGTGGTTTTGTGGGTCGGATCACTGAATTACAAGCTCTCTGTCTGGTGTTTCATCAGGATAAGATGGTACTTCGTAATTCTTAGTTTCTTCTTAAGGTGGTCTCTGAGTTTCAGATCAATCAGGAGACTGTGTGCCTTTCTTTTGTCCAGACCCTATGTCTGATCAAGAGAGAGCTTTCCATTTGTTGGATGTGGTGCATTGCCTTAAGTCTTATGTGCATCATACTGCGCTTTTTCGTAAGGCTGACTTGGTTGTCATCCCTGAGGGTCCTCGAGTGGGTCAGGCTGTGTCCAAGACTTGCATTTTGGATCAAGGCCACTATACGCCAGACTTATGAAGTCCGGAAAGAACGTGTTCCCTTTAAGATCACAGCACACCCCACTAGGTCTGTGGGTGCCTCTGGGGTTTACAAGAATTGGGCTTCAGCTGAACAGCTTTACAAGGCAGCGACTTGGTCCTCTTAGCATACTTTCACCAAATCACTACCATGTCAATGTACTGGCATCTGCTGAGGTCCGCTTTGGCCAGAAGGTCCTGCAGGCGGATCAGTAGTTTCTGAACCCTGTTGACTCTTGTTCTTAGGTGCTGGTAAGTTCATTATCCGTTGACACTTAGTGTTTGGGTTATTCAGATACTGGTTAGTTCTAGGGAACTTCGGTATCATAGGACCTCACATACGTCCCCTTCTCCTTTTTCCCACCTCTGGGAGCTTAGCTTTGGTATATTCCCATAGTACCTGTGTTCCATAGTGGATGTAAGAGGAAATAGGATTTTAGTGTTCTTACCTATTGTATCCTTTTCTTTTTAGTCCATATGGAAAACAGGTTTATCACCTAGAGAAAGGGACCCTTTGTGGTATTAATTTCCTGTGCAGCTGAGTCCTCTTAGTCTTTCTCTCAAGAGATTTTCTTCTACTCTTCCCCACTTACTTTTCCTTGTGTGGCTTCGGTCACATGAATTCTGCTAGTCATGGCCGAGTGGGGTTGAGATAGAAGAGGGGGAGAGAATCTTCACCCATAAGACTGTCTTTTGAGATGTATCCTGCCCTCCAGGAGGAGGGAGTCAACCCCATGGTACATGTATTCCATATGGTCTAAAGAGGATTAAAAAGCTTACAACACTAAAATCATATTTTGGTCTTGCTATAAATCATCTTTTCTTCTGTGTCCCTCCCCGGCATAAAAAAAATGGGTAATGTCTCCGCCCTCCAGCTGGGTAGGACTTCCTCTACTCTTTAAAAAGTGCGATTCCGGTAGAGGCTTCAGTTTCTTTTGTCCTACCCAGCTGGAAGGACATTTTACCTTGCCTTCTCATGCTCCTTCTCCTCTCCTGGGCCGCTCAGTCTGTCCGTCGGGCAAGAGGTGCGGCGGCTCTGAGTGACCTGCCTGGCACCAGTGTATCTTGCCCGGAATATGCATATCTCCTTCCTTGCCCTCTTGGATGGCGAGCAGGACGCGCTGGCAGCCAGTTCGCCGTTCTTGCAGTCCCCAGCGCGGCATTACAGGCGGCGGAAATAGGAACCGGAAGTTCCCTTTTAACACCTTGCGTTCCATGAATGGAACGCACGCGACCGGAAGCCATGTTAGGCCGATGGAAATGGCTGTGAAGCGCCCAGAGTCCCTTAATTCCTATCATGAAGGGTATATAAGGTAAGATTTTTTTCCTTTACTTACTGGTAGCTTTATTTCAATATGTCTACTACTAAGGTGCAGAGAGAAAAATATAAGGATAAAGACAGAGAAAAAGACAAGGAGAAGGAGAAGGATAAAGAGAAGGACAGAGAAAAAGAGAAGGAAAAATCTGAATTATCTAAAGAGGATAAGAATGTTTCCAAGTCTAAGAGTTGTCTCAATTGCAATGCCAAATTAAGCTCTACTGACTCAGGAAAGTTATGCCAAGAATGTATTAAGAATGCTGCTGGTTCAGATATGACGTCACAATTTTCCAATTTTTTGAGCTGGATGAAGTCTTCAATGCAAGACACCTTTAGAGCCATGCAAGAAGGAGAACCTGCCAGAAAACGTCAACGGATGGATCCTGGGGAAGGTACGTCCGCCATGAGGGAAGGAGAGACACGTGAATCCAGTATCTTTGATCCTGAGTCAGATTTCTCCTCTGAAGAGGAAGGTGAGGTCAGTGAGGACCAAGGTTCATTCAACATAGATAGAATTGATGGCTTGATTCGCCTTATCAGAAAATCATTGGGCCTGTCAGATGCGCCACAAGACCTGAATATTATGGACGCGGCTTTCCTGGGGAAGAAAAAGGATGTTCCTGTTTTTCCCTTACATCAGTCCATTTCGAATTTGGTAAAGGAAGAATGGAAATTGGGGGACAGAAGATCTACTGTACCCAGAAGATTTTCAAGGTTGTATCCTTTTAAAGAAGAAGATACTAATCCTTGGATTTTACCTCCTAAGGTGGATGCTTCAATTGCACAACTGGCTAAACGCACTACACTACCTTTAGAGGACGGCACGTCTCTCAAAGATCCAATAGAAAGGAAGCTGGATGGAGTATTAAAACGTCAATTTTCGGTTTTGGGACATAACCTCAAAGCTGCTACAGCACTAGACTGCCTGACCCGTACCATGAGGATCTGGCTAGCGAATCTTGAAGATAAGATTGAATCTAATATTTCCAGATCAAAGCTCCTGAAGGAAGTCGCAGTCATGAAAGAGGCTACAAATTTCTCTTGTGATGCTTCTACAGATATTATCCACCTTACTGCTAGATCATCTGCACTTTCAGTTGCGGCCAGAAGAGCCTTATGGCTGAGATCCTGGAATGCAGACACATCTTCCAAGAGTAAGCTAGTCTCCCTTCCTTTTTCGGGTTCTTCCTTGTTTGGTGAACACCTTGATGAGATTATCAAAAAAGCATCAGGGGGTAAGAGTTCCTTTTTACCCCAAGACAAGCGTCAAAGATTCTCCTCTCCCAAGCCTTCTGGTTCAAGAGGACGGAATTCTTCATTTCGTGACTCAACCAGGTTTCAGGGAAGAACTTACCGCAGGAAGCAGGGATTTGACCAGAACTTTCGAGGAGGTTTTAGAAGAGACTTCTCCAAGAAGTCTCAAACCAAGAAAGAACCACAATGAAGAGGCGCGGGCCCCGGCCGTAGACTCAGTTGGGGGCAGACTGAGTTTTTTTCTGCCAATCTGGGATCAACTAGCAACTCCAGATCGCTGGGTTCGGCAGATTTTACAGCTGGGGTACCCGCTAGAATTTGTCAAGACCCCTGTTCATCACAGATTTATTCAATCAAAACTCCCTTCCAAACCAGAAAAAGCCAGAGCCTTGGTGAATTCTGTCAGAGATTTACTACACAACAATGTGATAGAGCCAGTACCTTTGCATCAGCGGGGTTCTGGCATCTATTCAGTTCTGTTCTTGGTTCCCAAGGCTTCTGGAGGATGTCGGTCAATTCTAGACCTCAAGGAATTGAATCATTCAATCAAGGTTTCGCATTTCAAAATGGAGTCAACAGCATCAATTATGAAGGCAATCTTTCCAGGAGTATTCATGTCTTCAATCGATCTCAAGGACGCATACCATCATGTTCCAGTAAGATTATCACACAGGAGGTTCCTGAGATTCGCTGTGAAGGAAAATCACTATCAGTTCACAGCCCTACCTTTTGGACTGGCTTCAGCACCCAGGGTATTCTCCAAAGTTCTGGCAGCAGGCATCCAACCCCTGAGGAAACAGGGGGTCCATGTCATCTCATACTTAGACGACATTCTGATCCTGGCAGAATCCCAGTCTCAAGCAATCCAGAACACCCAAAAGTGTCTACAGCATCTTCACCAATTAGGATGGTTGATAAAAGAGGAGAAGAGCCAGCTTGTCCCTTCCAGAACGATCACCTTCCTGGGTATGAATTTGGATTCAAAAAGAAACCTGATAACCTTAACAGAGGACAGGATATCCAGAGTGCTCAAGAGGATATCTCTCTTCAAGAAAGATTGGAGTCACACAGCTCAGGATTTCATGGAACTCCTAGGCAATCTTTCATCAACCACTCAGGTAGTTCCATGGGCAAGATTACACATTCGCCCCATCCAGTGGAATTTCTTGAACTTCTGGGACAAAGATTCTGGGAATCCTTGCCAGAAGATACCCCTGCTTACAGCCACAAAGAAGGAGTTGATCTGGTGGTCAAGGAGAAACCTCAGGAAAGGAGTGTCCTTGAAGGAACAGGATGTAGAGACTCTGTTCACAGATGCCAGCCTTTCGGGCTGGGGAGGAAAGTGGAGATCAACGCTTCTTCAAGGAAAATGGAAGCCTTCAGAAAAGCGTCTCCATATAAACATCCTAGAGATGAGGGCAGTCTGGAACTGTCTTCAGATATTGAAATACAAGCTAAGAGGAAAGAATGTTCTGGTGTATTCAGACAATCTGCCCACAGTATTTTACTTAAAAAATCAAGGAGGAACCAGAAGTCTCAGCCTTTACAGGGAAGCAAGAAGACTTCTTCTCTGGGCAGAAAAGAATCTGGAAAGCATCTCGGCATCACACGTGTCAGGAAATCGCAACCTAGTTGCAGATTACTTAAGCAGGTCAACGTTAGACCCAGGAGAGTGGTCCCTGAATCCAGCGGTTTTCAATCAAATCTGCCTCAGATGGGGTCAGCCGGAGATAGATCTTATGGCTTCCAGGAAAAATGCGAAATGCCAGAGGTATATTTCCAGGTGGAAGGAGAGGATGGCAGAAGGGCAAGATGCACTGAGAATCCCATGGACTTACAATCTGGCATATGTCTTCCCTCCAGTACCAGTCCTGATGGATGTGGTCAGAAAGATCAGGAGAGATCGGGCAAATGCTGAGGAGCAAGGGATTGTCAGACCCGGTTGCCAACACCATCATTGCCGGCCGGAAGAAATCCACTTCAACAGTTTACACCAGAGTCTGGTCTACCTTTTTATCCTGGTTCAAATCTTATTCTTCCCAGGATACTTGCATATCTATTCCCAAAATCTTGGATTTCCTGCAAGACGGGTTTCAGGCTGGATTGCGACCAGCATCCATCAGAGTCCAAGTCTCTGCCTTGTCAGCTATATTGGCTACTCAGTTAGCTGATCATGAACTCATTAAAAGATACCTGAGGGCAATATCAAAAATCAAGCCTACTATCCGGGACATTTTCCCTCCCTGGGATCTTAATCTGGTTCTGGAACAGCTATCCAAGTCTCACGTATTTGAACCTTTGAATGATATTCCACTGAAATATTTGTCTTTTAAAGTCCTTTTTCTTACAGCCATCACGTCTGCTCGCAGGATTAATGAATTACAGTCTCTTTCTTGCAACAGTCCTTATATGGTTTTTCATCAAGATAAGGTGGTCTTGAAACCCAAGCCATCCTTTAGAGGCAAAGTCATCTCGGATTTCCATTTAAATTGGGAGATTGTTCTACCATCCTTTTGTACCAATCCTCAGAGTCCTAAGGAGCACCAGTTTCATAATCTGGATCTGGTAAGGGCTCTTTCGATCTATCTGAAAAGGACTCAAGAATTTAGGGATTCCGACTCTCTTTTCATATACTTCCAAGGGAGACTTAAAGGCAAGTCAGTCTCCAAAGCTTCTATATCAAGATGGATCATCTCTTGCATTCAGCTGGCCTACAAAGAAGCGGGTCAACAGGCTCCTAGAGGCTTAAAAGCACACTCCACTAGAGCTCTATCCACCTCCTGGGCCAGGAAAGCAGATGCCTCTCCATCTGAGATCTGTAGAGCAGCAACCTGGTCCTCATTATCCACATTTGTCAAACACTATCACCTGGACGTTCAATCTTCGGCAGATGCCAAGTTTGGAAGGAAGGTGTTAGAGGCAGTCATTCCTTCTTGATCGGGTAGGATCTCTTCTTGTTGTCACTTTATGATGCCTTGTTTCCCTCCCTTGAATATGGGTACTGCTTTTTAAGACCCATTTTTTATGCCGGGGAGGGACACAGAAGAAATGATAAATATTCGTCATACTCACTGTTATTTGTATTTCTTCTGTGTCCCTACACGGCATACCCTACCCATCTTGTTTTCACGATCTCTGTTTGTTTTACAGCTTGGTCAAAAGGAAACTGAAGCCTCTACCGGAATCGCACTTTTTAAAGAGTAGAGGAAGTCCTACCCAGCTGGAGGGCGGAGACATTACCCATTTTTTTAATGCCGTGTAGGGACACAGAAGAAATACAAATAACAGTGAGTATGACGAATATTTATCATTTCAGTTACAGAATGGTATCAATAGGTCATGAAATTAGCTGAAAATTCTTTGTAATGCTACACTTGTAGAAAAACCACCTAAACAAGTGTCTCTCTTTGGCCATTTGAAATGTTGGGAGGTAGGATTTTGGGAAAAGCCAGTCTTTCTGTCTTGACTGCTGTTTATCATTACAACAAAGCAGAGACAGGTCACACAGTTGCCCAAAATAAAGTCCAGTAAGCAAGAAGGAAACTAATAGGAAAACCAAAACAAGATTAAAAAAATAAAATAAAATCCTGAAGAGTTATCTTTGCTGAATGCTCCAGGCCTTTTTCATAGGCAAAATGTATTAATGGTAGTAGTAATTATACATATTGGTAATAATACATTACAATTAACTCCTGTAAGGACCAGAAGTGTGTGCAACACAAAGGAGTGATAGAGACCATAAAATGGAGGTAACTTCTCCAGTGATATCTCTTCTCCAGTTCCTATGCTATTTATGGAGCCAATGCATGAAGTTCTCTAAAGTTGGATAAATCTTGATGTATTGGCTCCATAGAATAACATAGGAATTGAAGAAGTGATGTCACTCTCTTTATCATTCCTTCCATTCAGGAGTTGCCTTTTAATGAACAGAAAAGTTGTACATCTTTTCCACTCATTGCATTTGTTTTAAGTGCTGCTACTCCCTGCCTTGAACACTTTTTTTTTTTTTTTTTTTTTATGTCCCGCCAGGTCATAGGGACATAGCTTTAGCACGTTAATAATGAGACTTTAATTTTTGATGTGCCAGGGGAGGCCAACCTCTGCAGGTCCCCAGCTGTTGGACTAAAAATCCCATGATCCTCAACCAAGCATTGGGCTGGCCGAGGTCGATGGAAGCTGCAATGCAGCAACAACTGGTGAGGTGACAGTTTGCTCTCTGTTCGTCTGCACAATTGTTTATATTTTGTGGTTCTGTGGAAAGAAAAGTACCAGGAACCTCATACTGTAATGGTGTAGTACTTTGCTAGACTCATTTAATACCAGATAAAAAGGTACCAGGTCACCAACCTGGCTGAAAATCACCCATGGGTAGCTGTAATGTCTTCTGAAGACAGTATTGCACAAAATTAGTTCTATGTTCAGATATTCACAATGTATTCTCTTTTGGAAACCCCTCTCTGAAATTTCTGAGTTTGCCCAGGCTACCTTTGCTTGGGGAAAACAAACCTAAACAAAGCATCTTCCTTCTAGTGTTGTTATCCTATTTCAGCCTTCAAATAGGACCTGGCACAATGTATATGAATCCTAGCTTATACAAACTGTGCCAGTCAAGGTATATAGAACGAAGGGCAACTTCCATGCTACTATTAGACTGTATTAACCTCTGCATTGCTCATAAACCCTTGAAGTGGTTCTGTAATGTTGCACAGGGTGCCTTGCCTAAAAGACAGTGGAGAGCTTAACGACAGATCTTTTAATGAGGTCAAACATGCCGGTGTAACAGATGTGATTTTAAGTCCCATGAGAGGAGTGGCCTAAGGCTTGAAGCACTGTGGATGATCTGATATCCACATCTGTGTTTTGAATGTGTGATCGCTCAGCATCTTTAACACCTTGAATGCTAGATATGTCTGAAATGCAATGGCATGCAATGTGTTTTTGAGACCTCTGTGGATTGCAGTGTGTTAACCCTTTTGGTGCTTGAAGCAAAAGCACCATAGCTATTACACGCTTCTTTGGCACTCAAAGGGGTTAATTAAACCTGTGTTCCAGATATGAGAAACTAAGGGCCTCATGCACAAAACATGAGCAGACAAACTGCGACATAAGAATCCTGTTAATGTAAATGGGTTTCTTAACCTATTTAATGCTGGTCTCCAACAAATAGCTCTGCAAGTTGTTATAGACCTCTCTATCATTCAAGGAGATTAAATCCCCATTTAAATCCATTAATATCCCCCCCCCTCCATGGAACAACTGGTTTGCTCTAGAATTTCAATTATTTTTATATAACCACTCTGCATATCATGTCAGTATTTTTGTGGAAACATGGCACCACAACAAGACATACAAGAATAAAGGACCATATTCATGTACATCAGCAAATGTTGTATGTATCATACAATGCACTGAATGTGAATCGGGATGCTACATTGGTGAAACAGGCACCTACCACTAAACCAAAGGATGAATTCACCCAGAAACTCTATTGAGAAATGGCATAAAACTAAGAGCTATACCCCAGTAGGTCATCATTTCACCCAAGTGAACCACTCCGTCCTTAACCATTTGAGTGCTAGAGGGGTACGCAATGAGTTGCTTACCCCTCTGGCACTCAAAACGTTAATCTAAAAGGGACGGTAATGTCCCACAAAAAAATCTTCTTGTTTTGTACAGTTTAAAAAATTATGTGGCACAAATACTATCTCTCAATCCTTTATGGTTTGAGAGATATTCACATCTAAAGATTCCCATTTCTTAATGTCAGCTGTAAAGCTGACAGCAGGAGATCCATGTCAGCCGACATGAGGAGGCTCTTCAGCAGAGCCGAAATCGCGTTATTTAAAAAGAACTACTTCACTGGAACGGTCTACGAAGTATGCTTGCAAACCAGGCACCCTTTGTAGACCTTTCCAATTATATAATTCTTTTTAAATATCGCTATTTCGACTCTGCTGCAGAGCCGCCGGCTGACGTCAGGAGAAGGGGGGGGGACTTTACATGCAAATATCTCTCAAACCGTAAAGGTTTGAGAGAGAGGATTTGCGCCACTTGATTCTTTTTATTAAAAAAAAACAAAAAAAAAAAAAACTCTACAAAACAAGAATAATTTTTTATGGGACATTAGTGTCCCTTTACAATCAAAATTCTCAGAGCGAACTTCAAGAATATCCAGGAGAGAGAGAGAGAGAGAGAGAGAGAGAGAGAGAGAGAGAGAGAGAGAGAGAGAGAGAGAGAGAGAGAGACATTTGAAATCAAGATGACCAAAATATTATTTTACTAGTTGAAGAGCCCTTGTACACAGGCCGCGGTGCAGTCATGCCCAGTAGAGACTGCCCACGCAGTGGCTGATACTGATATGTGCTCCTTTCTGCACACCTTCTGACTTCGGAGCACCCCGCTCTGTATCAGCAGCTTCACGGGAAGTCTCTAATGCGCGTGACTGTGTCGTTACAAACTTTTTAGCGAATTATAATATAGGATATATTTCCCTCTAGTTATTTTATTCTGGTAATTAATTTACTCATCTCGCACTATATTTTTTTTTTCATTTGCATCGGTGTTTTGTGATTCTGTAACTCTCCCCTGCCCCCCTTGCTGCCAATTTCCTCCCCCTTTCACATTCCTCATCCATTTCCTATCCGTTCTAAACTTTCCTTTACAAGCATTTTCTTTTTTCTTCTTTGTCTTTATCATGCTCTTACTACCAGTATGCTTTATATATAACATTGTTTTGTGTGTGCATAAGGCCAATTCAATTATGTTGGTATGCTGAATACAACAATAGTTCAATATCAAAATCAGACTTTCCCTTATCTTGCATTTATACTTGATGATTTCGTTCTGCAGGTGGTGTGACATGCTGTGGCTCCTGTTCTGCTCCAGCTCCCGGGTATGAGATCACATAAGAGGTGAGCTCAAAAAAAGATACAAATTTGTGTTTATTTATAATAATAATAATTATATATAAAATCAGAAATTTTAGCCAGACCTCCAGCCCAAGTGAGCTTGTGGACTGTCACCAAAATTGGCAGGGAAAAGGACCTTGCTGCATACTTAGTGCACATGCCCAGTAGAGAGCTCACCATTAAAAAGAATCTGAATAAACTTAGTACTGGCACTGTAAGGCTACTAATGAAATTTGATGAAATACAAAATGTTAAAATAGACCTAACCACCGGTAAATGATAGATCAAATGGATAAAGATGCAATAATCACAGAACCTTTATTTCTGAATATACAGAAGGTAAAAAGATCTAAATCAGGGCTGTTCAGTTTCAGTCTTCAAAGGCTGCCAACAGGCCAGGATTTTAGAATTTAAAGGGATAGTAATAGAGTGAAATAAACAGAGCTTTTATATATCTTTGACAGCATGTCAGTTCTATCTGATTTGTAGTTCAAGAGTTAGAACGTTTTAAATATCCCCCCCCTTTACAAATGTTACTCCTCCTCCCTTCAGATTTGAGATCTGTCAGCTCTCATCGAAGGACAATATTCATGCAGTGAGCATAGATAAAACCCTGACCCCCTGACTGAGAGCAGGATTTTCCTTATGCTCATTGAAGATTGTCTAGGGGCGAGGGGTCTTTTATAACATTATACCTCAAACTGTAACTCAGATTACAGATTGATATAGCTCTCTATATGCTGCAAAATATATGCAGATGACTATAAGCTCCATTTATGTCAATCTATTAGTATCCCTTTAAAGGGATAGTAATACTTAAAACAGGGCTTAAAATATGAAGTCCTTTGCTACTAGCCAGACCTGAAAAGTTACTCGCCACTGCAAGCCATAACATACCCACCAGGGCTGAATTTCTACTCGCCAGGGCTAAATTTTCACTCACCATTGGCTAGTGGCGAGTGGAAATTTTGAGCCCTGCTTAAAATGTAAAAAAAAATATGTTGTAAGGTTTATCCCCCTGAGTAAAACAAGAGTATTCCCACTGCTGAAAGGTGTTTCATTCAAAAGTTATTAATTTTCAAAGTTGAATTTTTTAGGTGCAATATCACAGTGGCCTGAAATTGTACAGTGGTGCTGTTGCTACATGATCCTATGCACAGCTCTGGTCCCGGGACCATAAATCTCCATAGGATGGTGTAGCAACAGCGCCACTGTACAATTTCAGGCCACTGTGATATTGCACCTAAAAAAATTCAACTTTGAAAATGAATAACATTTGAATGAAACACCTTTCAGCAGTGGGAGTACTCTTGTTTTACTCAGGGGGATAAACCCTACAACATATTTTTTTTACATTTTAAGTATTACTATCCCTTTAAGCATAAGTGAGTCAGTCATTATGAATGATCCACTCACCTGTGCTTAATCGGGAAAATCCTCACATCCTGGCCCGTTGGTGGCCCTTGAGGACTGAACTAAACCAATAACCAAAGATATGTGGGGAAAGAGTGTGACAAAAACTTTACCACATTCTAAGTCCTATAAACATACCCAATCCCACACAAAAGTAATAACTATTTGGATAAAAAATATGTAAGTTCTTTGACAATACACTTTCATTAAAGCTACAGTTAAGTTCTAACTCAAATTCAGGTTACTTTCCAACTGAGCTTTACGACTCCATGTGCTTTCAGGAAAATACGAAAATTCTGGAAACTTTATTTATTAAACCTATATGTTATAGCGCTTTCCTGCTGAGTAAAACAGAGGCACTCCCACCCCTGTCAAGTTTTTGTTCAAATGTGTTAGCAGTTCAAATAATCAGGAAGTGAATTTACTGCATGTTTACTTCATGAAAGGTCTAACTGACAGCATGACTGGGCTGATTCTTTCATTCTGTAGGAAACTGTTCCAGAAAATGCAACATAACTAATTGGAATCTGACCAATAGAGGGCAATGTTAATGTAAAAAACAAGAGGACATGCTGTACAATATTAGTTTTTTCATGAAAAAAGTTTACTGCTACTTTAATACCTACAATATTATATATTCTTTATAATAAACAAGATATGTAGGTTAGAATCACTCACTTATTTTTGTTATTAATATGCCTAGGTGCACAGTTGCCAAAATAAATAACATAAATGTGCAAAGATAAGGGCAGCAATTTTATTTGGCAAAATGCCAATACATTGGACCGGCAGGTATTTAGTTAAGTGCAGAGAAAAAAATGCTATTTATTAAATGTTTCAATAGTCATTTGCTACTTTTATCAAGGTTTATATGTCTTTCTGTTTTTCTGTATGTCTTTCACTTTCTCATTTTCTCACTTACTTGCGTGTACTCTGTTCTTTTGCTCTTGTGAGCTTTTGTGCTCTCTGTCCGTGACAGAGGGCAAAATTGCACACTCTTTTTCTGTTGCGCGCATGCCTTTGCACTTGTGTACGCGCTTATGCTGTCCTGCATGCGATGCATGCTTTCGCTCTCACTCCTCCCCCATACAGGCAACAGACTGACCTGTCTATAATGCTCCAGTTAAAGCTTCCCCCAGATCACATACTGTGTAGGAATCTAAACATTGTGGTAATTATGTAATCTCCATAATCTTTCAAACCAGATGGAGAACATGTATTCAAGCTTCTGTTACTAAAGTTAGAATGTATACACTTTAGTATGTCAGATCATCCACCTACAGCTCTCCAGCCCTGTGGCTCAAGGGTTTTGATTATTAGAACCTTGTATTCAAAAGCAAACTGGGGCAGCTCTGGGGCAGGCTGAATATATGGTAGGGGGATAAATAAATAAAGCTAATTTATTTGAATGGAGCATTTAACCCGTGAATGCTAGAGATCTTAATGCATTTCCTCATTAAGGCAATAGGAGATGTAGGAATTTTTATATCTGCCCTAAGGTGGTCTGACCCAGAAGGGATCCACTTTTCCTATAACTATAAGGCACACTTGTATGTTCCCTGTTTTTTTAATATTAAATGAGCACTATTACCTAAAATTTGAACTGGGGTTATATACACTTTTTTTTCTGTCATCCAATACAGGTTACTGGTAACTTTGGGTAGGCGATCAGCCCCTTTAAGTAGGCAGGAACAAGTCTGAGAAGTGACTGCTGGGTGGAGCCTACCTCCTCTCCTTAACTTGCAGCTAGCCAATCCCCATCCAGTAAGATTTTTTCCTTGGTCAAGACACAAGGCAAGAGAGCAGTTCTGCTATAGTTTTAGCTTATTATTTTTCTGTTAAACATGGGATACCACCTTTAGCTGGATTACCTTCACTGACCATTCCAATCACCCAAATGTGGATAGCTCAGTTTACCAGGTGCTTTTGTGGACTTAAGCCTTGGGGGGAAAATCTTGTCTGCAAGTTCTTTCCCCAAGAGTTGCCCACTGAGGCCTCTTTTTGATATGTAGTAATCTGAAGACAGAAGACCAGCTAAAAAGGTGAGCACCCTTTGAGTGCCGAGGTCCACATGTCCCGCGCACAGGGGTCTCATTTGGAGTTCCTATTACATACTTATGCACTCATTGGGTTTATCTGTATATCTGTGGGGTGTTTGGAGCACGTTTCTGTGGTAACAACCCTTTGGCTGCCAGTTTGGCATCTTTTGGGGTGTTGTGGGCACTTTCCCTACTGGGATCAGTGTATATTGGGTCTACTGATTTGTTCTAGTGGGCTTTTGAGTGGTTTTTAAATTTGGTTTTCACCTTGTAAAATTTGTGTTCCACGCCTTTACGCCATTGCTCCATTCACTTGTTTGGGACGTATCTCTGCAACCGCTCCACGTAGTGAGGTCAGAGATGGCTCATTGTGTTGGTCTACCCTTGCTCTGTTATCCATTCAACGTTCTGGGCATGTTGGGGGGCTCAGGGGGCTTCGGGCACTGTTGGGGTGCTTTTTCAGCAAAACTACAATTCCCATGAGTGCTTGCTTCGCATATTCATTTCTGATTGGCTCCTTCCGCGGCAGGCATTTTGTGCCTTCACTGATCGAGTATCCTACACAGGGCTTGGACTCTCCTTCTCTCCTCAGCAGTTTAAGTCTATTTTAGCATTTCTTGGGTCATTTTTATTATACACACTGTATTTTGGGTGTTTCTGATACTTTGACCGTTTGACACTGTGAGTGTCTATTCTGTTAGACCTTTGGGCTAGACCTAAGACTAAGGACACTGGGGCATCTGTGTCCCCCATTGCTCATTGCTCCTCATGTCACTCAGGGTTACGTAGACGATACTCAGGTCATGCTTGCCCAGCATGCGCTGCTGCCCCTGAGTCCCCTGCAGGGACCTAGCGCCAGTCTTGGATGCAAGAGTTTAAGGCTACTACTAGGAACCTTCAGTCTACCTTACTCTTTCCATCCACTTTGCAGGGGGTCTTCCACTCATGGCAGGCCCCCACCCCTATCAGATCTTCCCTGCCTAAACCACTGGGTGTACCTGATGTGTCTGATTCCTCTGAGGAGGAATTATTGGTGGATTCTGATGATGACTGTTCTGCTGTCCCTTCCTCTCAGTTTTTTGGGAACCCCTTTGAGGCTAATCCTGTTCCCTCAGCTAAGGGCCTGATAAGGGCTGTGTTGGACATCCTGAACATTCCCTTGGTACAGGAGGTTTCATCTGACCCCTTTGATTTTTTTTTTTTTTTTTTTTTTTTTTTTTTTTTACAGGAGCCAGTTAGGCCCCATACTTGTTTTCCACCTAACCCCACCCTGGGCCGCTTGGTGTCTCAGGAGTGGAAGTTTCCAGACAGAAAACTGTCTGTCTCTAGGAAGTTTGCTAAGCTTTACTCATTCTTTGAAGTTGCCCTAGCTCAGTGGGTTCATCTTCCCAAGGTGGATGCCCCTGTTTCCAGGCTTTCTAAGTCCACTGCCTTGCCTGTGGCAGATGCATCTGCTCTGAAGACTGGACTGACAAAAAGCTTGAGACCTCTCTCAAGGCCATTTTTGTGACTGCTGGTTCTGCCCTGCACCCCATATTTGCTGTGGTGTGGGTGAATGGAGCTGTGGCTGAGCAGCTCACTTCAGCTGAGCGTCAGGGAGCTCCTACTACTGACATGTTGCGGCTTCTCGCAAACATCACTGAGGCTCAGCATTATGTTTCTGCTGCCTTGTTTGACGCTGTGCGCATGGTAGCCAGGGCATCCACCATGTCTGTGGTAGCCAGACGTGCTCTTTGGCTCAAGATCTGGTATGCTGACACTGCCTCCAAGAGGGCTGTCCTGTCTTTGCCCTTTCAGGGCACCTCACTGTTTGGTCCTGACCTTAAGGATCTGATCAGTGAAGCCACTGGGGCGAAGAGTACTCACCTGCCAGTGGTTCAGAGGAAGAAGGTGCCTGTCAAGCAGAATCATTTTTTTCGTCCCTTTCAGGCTGACTCGCACCAAGCGACCCAGGCGGTGCTTCAGGCTCCGCGCTCCTCACCCAAGCCTAAGCAGCAATGGAGGCCTAAGTCCTCCTCTAAGCCCAAGGCTTCCAAACCTTCTGCATGAACCCCGGATCCGGGTCTCCACCCGCAGGTGGGTGGCTGCTTGCTCCGCTACCTCTCGGCTTGGGAAGCCTCTGTGGTGGACCCGTGGGTTTTGCAGTTGGTGGCTGCGGGGTACAGAATCACCTTCACCTCCCTTCCTCCTTCCCGGACCTTCTCTTCTTGCTCTCCTCTGGGAGCAGAAAAGCACCGCCTTTCCGACGGAGACATTCAGGCCCTTCTGGACAAGGCAGTCTAGGAACCCGTTCCTCCTCAGGAAAGAGGGTTGGGATTCTACTCCAACCTCTTCATGGCTTCCAAGAAGGACAGCGGCTGTGGTCCAGTTTTGGATTTGAAGGCTCTCAATGCCTTTGTGGTCAAGTCCCAGTATCGCCTGGAGTCACAACGCACAGCGATGGCCGTCATGTCCCCTGGGGAATTTCTAGCTTCTCTGGATCTTCAGGATGCATATTTGCTCATTACCATTCATCCAGAGAGTCTGCAATATCGCCGCTTTGCCTGCGACTAAGGGCATTTCCAGTTTTCTGCCCTCCCCTTTGGCCTGACCACGGCTCCTCAAGTCTTCAACAGAGTCCTGGGAGCTTTGATTTCCGTCCTGCATTGAGATGGCATCAGAATCACCCCATACATGGACGACCTCCTTCTGAAGGCCTCTTCTCCAGAACTCCTTCATCAGCAAGTGCAGGATTGCATTCATGCTCTGTCACTTCATGGGTGGATCATCAATCTGGACAAGTCGGACCTTGTTCCTTCACAGAGGATAGTCTTTCTGGTCATCCTCTTCGACACTCAGAGAGTGATGGTTTTCCTCACGGACGACGTGGCTCATCAGATTGCACTGAAGGTCCAGGCTGTCCTGAATCAGGATCCACTTCTAGCCAAGAAGTTTGTCATCCCTGGTGGGGAAGTTCATTTCCACCATAGAGGCTGTTCCGTTTGCCATGGCTCATACCAGGGAACTTCAGAGGTTTCTAATCCTGGCCTGCAGGGGTCGGCCGGATCTCCTGGAGAGGTCCTTATCTCTCCCTCTTTATGTGGAGCTGAGTCTCTCGTGGTGGCTCAACCTGAACAATCTGCTGAAAAGCCGGCCATTCATGGTGCCATTTTGGACAACAGTGATGACGGATGCCAGCCTCTCCAGTTGGGGAGCAGTTCTGGGGCACTTGAATGCTCAGGGCTGATGGTCCCAGGAAGAATCTCTCCAGTCTCGGAAACTGAGACTGGAGCGCTGCCCCGTCATTCTGATTGCTCCATACTGGCCTCGGCAGGCTTGGTTTCCGGAGCTTCTGGATCTCTGTGGTGGAACCTCTTTGGCTTCCCTCCCGTCTGGATCTTTTTCTACTGGGTTACCTGTGGAAGGAGGATGTTCATTGTCTGGTTTTGACGGCATGGAGAGTAAAACCTCAATTTTGAAGAAGAGGATTTTCTTCTGGTGTGGTGGCTACTATGATTTAGTGTCCATAAGCCGGTTTCCTCTAAGGCCTTCCATTGAGTTTGGTCTAACTTTTATATCTTGGTGTGCTGATAGGGACCTGTCTCAGGATTTTGATCTTCCTACAGTCCTTTCCTTCCTCTAGGATGGTGTGGAATAAGGGTCTCAGTCTGAGTTCTCTTAAGGTTCAGATTTCTGCGCTCTCTCTGTTTTCTTTCAGAGGCGCCTTGCTATTCTTCCTGATGTCAAGGTTTTCTTCCAAGGTGTTGCTCATACCCGTCCTGTTTTTGACTCCCACTTCTCAGTGGGACCTTAAACCCTTAGTGACCGCAGGCACGCAGCTGGCACTAAACACTTGCCGCCCATCAAACTTTTTTTTTTCATTCTACTGAATGACTTCCGGGACGTACATGTACGTCCTCTGTCACTAACTGACAGTTTCTGTGGGACGTACATGTAAGTCCATTGTCGAGATGGGGTTAACTTTGCCCTGGGCGTCCTTCAGCGCCCTCCCTTTGAGTCATTGGCCGCTATTGCTCTCCGTCTGCTGACGTGGAAGATGTTTTTTCTCCTGGAGATCGTGTCTGTTCACTGTGTTGCGGAGCTGCACGCCCTGTCATGTAGGCCATCCTTTTTGGTGTTTCACAAGGACAAGGCATTGCTTTGCACTTCGCTAGAGTTTTCTTCAGAAGGTGGTGTCTGAGTTACACATTAATCAGGAGATTGTGATGCCTTCTTCCTGCCCTAACCCTACTTCTGACAAGGAGAAGGATCTTCACCTGTTGGATGTTGTGTGTTGTCTCAAGTTTTATGTGTATTGCACTGAGCCATTGAGGCAGTCTGACACTCTTTGTCATTCCTTAGGTTCCCAGGGCAGGGCAGTCCACTATTCGTAATATTCGTAAGGCTTACGAACTCAGAAAGAAGCCTGTTCCCTTTCGGGTCACGCACATTCTATGAGGTCTATTGGGGCATCTTGGCCCTACAAGAATCAGGCCACAGCTGATCAGTTGTTCAAGGCGGCCACTTGGTCGTCTGTGCATACCTTTTCCAGACACTATTGTGTGGATGTTCTGGCATCGGCTGATGCCAGTTTGGGGAGGAAGATCCTGTAGGCAGCCTTGCCTGTCTAGGATCGCCTTTGTTTCTTCAGTACTTTTCCACTTTTGAGCCCTGTTGGCTCTAGTTCAGTGTGCTGTGTATCTGTTCCTGGGTTCTGTTTTACCCCTGTTCGGTGTCTGTTGACACCATGCGCTTATTGTTCAGCTATTCTTGATCTGTTGGTTCACTGGTGCTCTGGTGACTTTGGGGGCCTGCACCTGGTCCTTGCCGTTCTTCCTACCCTGGGGAAGTTACCAGTAACCTGTATTGGATGACAGAGAAAAGAGGATTTTAGTCTTGCCTTTTAAATCTTTCTCTTAGTCCATACAGGTTATTGATCTCCTACCCTGGACTAAGAGAAGGATTTAACAGGCAAGACTAAAATCCTCTTATATACCCTGTACTTTTGTACATGTGTATAAAAAAAAAAAATTCAGTGGCTCTCAATGTTCTTTCACTCAAGGCACCCATGTCATACAATCAGGAATTTAATGGGTACCCCAAGCTTTCTATATGTAAAGGACTTAATGAAAGGTACAATATATTGTTATTCTTAGGTCTCACAGTTGGAATGAAAACCGAGATACATAAGAATTGCTTAAATATACAGTAGAAGCCCAATCAATCTTTTTGTAAGAAAAGCTGGTGTCCACAGCCCCCTGGTGGAGAACTACTGATCTAGTCTAACAAGTCCAGGGGGTGCAGCCATTCCTGGCTTTTCCAGGGCTCCAAGGTTCCCATTAATTGGCCAGGATTAATTGTGGATGGGCTGAAATAAGAAGAGAACAGCCTTCTTGAATACAAGAGTAGTGGACCTTATTAACAATTAACTGTTACCACTTATTTCTCAAACCAAATATTAAATAAATACTCTCTAAACAGGACAATATATACTTGCCTTTAAAAATAAGTTTAGGATTATGTTTTAGGGCCCTAACATGAATAATTGATTTACACACATGCTTACAGTAAGTATGTGATATGATACTGGGATAGAATGTTAATTTTTTTGGTGTTTGTGTACCTTTTAAATTGGACATGTCGCATACAGATACATTTTTCATTAATTCAAAATAAAACCTACCTTATGCAGTGCTAGCTGTAATCTGACTTTTTTGAAAAAGCAACTTTTATTTGTTGGTGGCACTGTATGCTAATTCATCTGTGCCAAGGCATTATTACCATACTCTGTACTATGCATGAAAAATAGCTAGTATAACTAACATATAAGCAATTTTAATTCTCTGTTAAAATAATCTATTCCTAGGGTGACAGGTTCCCATTAACCCCTTAACAACTATGACCGTCAAGGGTCTTTAAGGAGTTAAGCAGTGTCATCACATAACTCGGAGTGTGTTTTATTTACTTCATTTTGTGAGTTGAATCGGTATTACTGCACTTATTAGGTAAATTGCAGAATATTCACTATAACAGTGTTTATTGCAGCAAACGTGAGTAAATACAACGTGTCCTGAGACCCTTTGTGTTCTGACATTGCACTTGTAGAGTACTTTTTAAAGAGCTCCATTGATTGTTTCAATACAATACGGCCTTGTACTTTCAGAAAAGTGGAGCAATTCTGGAGAAGGCCAACTGCCTTTTAGGGTAGGCTGACCAGATCTCACCTTTAACCAGGGACACAGGAAATAGGCATATTGCAGTACTTCTTTGAAAACAAAGCAGTCCTGCAGCATGCATTTTTCATATGCGTCCCTGGTTAAAGGTGAGGTCTGGTCACCCTATTTTAGGGGACAAATTAAATATCCCTCAAGTCCTGTTGCTTTAACCCCTTGAATGCCAGAGGTCTCCGACCTCTGTAGAGTTCAACGGTTTTAAATGAGATTTCTAACACCTTTGAATGCTAGAGGTTTCATAGGCATTACCTAATGCCTTGGGAATCTCTCTGGTATTCAATGGGTTAAAAATCTTGTGTCCCCTATATAATTCCATTCCTCTTTGCCTTTGTACCTAATGCACATAGTAGCTTTTCTTCTGCTGTATTGGCTAGGGAATATTTCCAGTATGGCTGCTTGAACCTATTTAGCATTATGTTTTCACTGTTTTCAGAGAATGACATCGGAGGTGGAGGAAGAAATCCGGCTTCTGACTGGAGGGGTGTCTGAGCCACTTGTCATTCAGGAGCTGCTGGAAAGGTTGCGGGAGCTAGAGGTAAGACATTGTAATTTTTTAATGTATTAAAGATCCGGCCTTTGTGTGTGTGTGTGTGGGGGGGAAGGGGGTCAGAACACCACCTGATGCCACCCAGCTACTGATCTCCCAGACAGTTTGGCTGGGAGATCAATAGAGGCAACACAGGGGAGCAAGAGAGCTCTCCTGCTTTCATTATACCCAGAACCAGGTAAGGGTGGATGGGATCGGGAAACCCTCTCATGTCAATGAGTAAAGCCTCCCATTGACATGAGGGGGTTTCCTGATCCTGCCTACTCCTACCCTGGTGGTCCTGATAGAATGGAAGCAGGAGAGTTCTCTTACAAACCTACGTAGCCTCTATTGATCTTCCAATTGAATCGATAGGGAGATAAGCTGCTGGGGGGGATTAGGAGGGGAGGGCTCCTGATGCCCAACAATGTGGTCAGACTTTTAAATAGTGGCAGCTCCCCCTGCCTCCTCCTCAACCAATTGGCTTTCTTCAGCTATTCATTCTCTATCACTCCGTACAGTAGGAAACCAGCATATATTTATTTATAAAGCTTTGTGTTAGATACAAGCTTTAATTTAAAATCTGAAGCATGATTGTAGCCAGTGTGAAGGACTGGAGAGTGAATAATGCTGAAGTGATGTTTGAGGTAAACAAGTCTGTCAAGTTTGTCTATTAAGGAATACATTTGAGGACAGAAGAAAGCCAATTGAAAGATGATTAAAGCCAATTGACCTAATGAGTGTGTGTGAACTTGTTTTAATTGGTCCATAACTGAGAAAAAGTCAGATTTGGAAGAGATTTCATAGATGAAGACTGCAAGATTTTGAGTGACTAATGGCACGATGCAAGAAACAGGTGCAATCTCTATTTTCCGTGTGAAAACCACTAGGGAATATGTTTGCTCATGATTTTGTTGAATTGCGCATGAAAAAAATCAAAATTGGCGATCAGCTGCGCATATTTATTTTTTGTGTAGGCGTAGCCTGGATTAACGAGAAAAAATGAATACCCACGCACTCTTCAAGTATATAACCCAGACCTATTGAGAAACACAGTATGCACATTAGGGTGCTTCAGGAATATAATAGATACAAAGACAAAACGGAGAAAAGAAACCCTGATATGACAGCACACCTACATTTGCTAGTTACTGTGTAATCATGGTCTCATAGTAATCAAAAATTCCAAACCATCAAAAAGGTTGTAAATACCTTCATACATAAAATCTAACCTTTATTAAATACAAATTAAAAACAGATAGGATCTCATCTTGTATATACTTATCCACCTAATGGTCATGGACAGGGAATGAACTAATATATGGCTAGATTTATTCTGTATAATGCTGTATAAATATAGCAGTTACTACTGCTTCATCAGTATTCAAATTAATAATAAATCTAACCAAATCAGTCAACAATTATAAATAATCATAGAATCAAACACCAGGGCATTATCCGGTTTACTGTAATCTCATATCTGTTTATACTGTCGAATCAAAAAGATACAGTTACTGAGTAGCAGGGAATCTATTGATGTACTGCCGGGGAGATCCAACCACTCAGCAACGCGAGGTCAGTTGATGTACTGCCGGGGCTTGATCCGGCTTGCCATCCACAACGTTACTGAGTCATAAACGTCTGTTATAACATTAGATCAGGAGATCCAACCACTCGGCAAAGCGAGGTCAGTTGATATACCGCCGGGGCTTTATCCGGCTTGCCAATAAGATGTTACTAGATTGTATAATCAAAAATACATTTACTGAGTGGCAGGGAGTCTATTGATGTACTGCCGGGGCTTGATCCGGCTTGCCATCCACAACGTTACTGAGTAATAAACATCTATTATAGCATTAGATCAAGAGATCCAACCACTCAGCAACGCGAGGTCAGTGGTATACTGCCGGGGCTTTATCCGGCTTGCCAATAAGACGTTACTAAATTATATACAAAATCAAAGGCTCCACATATTGTTGCAAGATCATATTTAAAGTGTTACTTTCAGGATTCCTGAATAGTTAGCTAAAAATCGATTATGTCTGTGATTATTATACCGGGGCATATCCGGCTTGCCACTATCTCCAATTCATAAAACTAATCTATCCAGATGACAGGGCATCTTACGACTAGTCAAAACCTAAGATCTAATGAGGTTAAATAGTTCGAATACCTAAGTATTATCCAATATACTAAAACACCACCTCTCATCCTGTAACTATCCTGCTACAATATAAGTACACTCAACCCCCGCTAATAATACCAGGGCATATCCGGCTTGCCAGAGATGTCAGGTTCATGGATATATAATGCTGTCACTGTCAGATTCAAAAGATCTAATCCCTGTCAAGATGAATAAGAATGAAAATAACAAAATAAAAGAAGAAAAAACACCGACGCGCGTTTCGTATTGAAACTTCTTCAAAGCATAATTAGTCACGCTGCCGCTCCACATGAGCCGCTTTAAACTCACACCGCCGGGATTCCGTTCAGACAGATAAACCAATCAGCCCAGCCTCACATACTCCGTTGATTGACACCTGTCTGGTCAAATCATGGATTAAAGATCTTCCATTAATGACGAGATCTGAGCCGATTCTACATGTCAGAATATATCACTCAATAAAACAAGTATAGAAAATAGAAAAAAAGGATTTCGTATGTGGACATATAACTGCTCTAATTGCTATTAATTTCTGAACATAAGTCTCACTATGTATATCAATTACAAACTCACCCAGCGATATAATATCCAAAGCCATAACATTAAGATATATAGTCCCAATATAATGAGAGCTAAGTCCAATGTATCATTTGAATTACAATATCATATGTTACAGCATTATCTATCTGCTGTACTAGGAACAAATCTACAAATGAGCATACAGAGACCACTCCTCATTTAGTCCCCAAGGTGTCAGTGTTTAGAAGAAAGATCCATTTATTCTCGTGACGTAATAATGTTCTTTCCAAATTGCCTCCCCTTAATCCCAAAGAGACTCTCTCTATACCCCAAGCCTTTAAATATTTCGGGTCAGAATTGTGTTTATTTAGGAAATGTTTGGCAACAGATGTTATCTTTTTATCAGGATTCTGGACATCATTAGGTGCATTTTTGATGTGATTAGCATGTTCCCTCAGTCGGACTTTAAGTTTCCTCGAAGTTTTACCTATGTATCTTAAATTACAGGGACACTGTAGGCAATAGATTACATTCTTCGACAACATGTGATTCCATTAAAATCATTTGTTGACAGATGTAACAAAAGACATGTTATCTCCACTTTGATTACTTGTCAGACGAAGAATGTAATCTATTGCCTACAGTGTCCCTGTAATTTAAGATACATAGGTAAAACTTCGAGGAAACTTAAAGTCCGACTGAGGGAACATGCTAATCACATCAAAAATGCACCTAATGATGTCCAGAATCCTGATAAAAAGATAACATCTGTTGCCAAACATTTCCTAAATAAACACAATTCTGACCCGAAATATTTAAAGGCTTGGGGTATAGAGAGAGTCTCTTTGGGATTAAGGGGAGGCAATTTGGAAAGAACATTATTACGTCACGAGAATAAATGGATCTTTCTTCTAAACACTATGACACCTTGGGGACTAAATGAGGAGTGGTCTCTGTATGCTCATTTGTAGATTTGTTCCTAGTACAGCAGATAGATAATGCTGTAACATATGATATTGTAATTCAAATGGTACATTGGACTTAGCTCTCATTATATTGGGACTATATATCTTAATGTTATGGCTTTGGATATTATATCGCTGGGTGAGTTTGTAATTGATATACATAGTGAGACTTATGTTCAGAAATTAATAGCAATTAGAGCAGTTATATGTCCACATACGAAATCCTTTTTTCTATTTTCTATACTTGTTTTATTGAGTGATATATTCTGACATGTAGAATCGGCTCAGATCTCGTCATTAATGGAAGATCTTTAATCCATGATTTGACCAGACAGGTGTCAATCAATGGAGTATGTGAGGCTGGGCTGATTGGTTTATCTGTCTGAACTGAATCCCGGCCGTGTGATTTAAAAAGCAGCTCATGTGGAGCGGCAGCGTGACTAATTATGCTTTGAAGAAGTTTCAATACGAAACGCGTGTCGGCGTTTTTTCTTCTTTTATTTTGTTATTTTTATTTTCATTCTTATTCATCTTGACAGGGATTAGATCTTTTGAATCTGACAGTGACAGCATTATATATCCATGAACCTGACATCTCTGGCAAGCCGGATATGCCCCGGTACTATTAGCGGGGGTTGAGTGTACTTATATTGTAGCAGGATAGTTACGGGATGAGAGGTGGTGTTTTAGTATATTGGATAATACTTAGGTATTCGAACTATTTAACCTCATTAGATCTTAGGTTTTGACTAGTCGTAAGATGCCCTGTCATCTGGATAGATTAGTTTTATGAATTGGAGATAGTGGCAAGCCGGATATGCCCCTGTATAATAAACACAGACATAATCGATTTTTAGCTAACTATTCAGGAATCCTGAAAGTAACACTTTAAATATGATCTTGCAACAATATGTGGAGCCTTTGATTTTGTATATAATTTAGTAACGTCTTATTGGCAAGCCGGATAAAGCCCCGGCAGTATACCACTGACCTCGCGTTGCTGAGTGGTTGGATCTCTTGATCTAATGCTATAATAGATGTTTATTACTCAGTAACGTTGTGGATGGCAAGCCGGATCAAGCCCCGCAGTACATCAATAGACTCCCTGCCACTCAGTAAATGTATTTTTGATTATACAATCTAGTAACGTCTTATTGGCAAGCCGGATAAAGCCCCGGCGGTATATCAACTGACCTCGCGTTGCTGAGTGGTTGGATCTCCCCGGCAGTACATCAGTAGATTCCCTGCTACTCAGTAACTGTATCTTTTTGATTCGACAGTATAAACAGATATGAGATTACAGTAAACCGGATAATGCCCTGGTGTTTGATTCTATGATTATTTATAATTGTTGACTGATTTGGTTAGATTTATTATTAATTTGAATACTGATGAAGCAGTAGTAACTGCTATATTTATACAGCATTATACAGAATAAATCTAGCCATATATTAGTTCATTCCCTGTCCATGACCATTAGGTGGATAAGTATATACAAGATGAGATCCTATCTGTTTTTAATTTGTATTTAATAAAGGTTAGATTTTATGTATGAAGGTATTTACAACCTTTTTGATGGTTTGGAATTTTTGATTACTATGAGACCATGATTACACAGTAACTAGCAAATGTAGGTGTGCTGTATCCTGGATTAACGAATCTGTGTGAGTGGAATAGAGAAGGCGCCTAATGCAGGAAGTGATATTGCGAATGAATTTATACGTCTGTGTAGTGTTGTCGTAAAAAGGAAATTTTTATGCGCCATTCAAGAAGCATTCAGTATTCAGCCTTCTGGATTAGAACATGCGCAAAATCTATCTGTGCACAAAAATGCCTTTATCAGATGCGAACATTTCTTGCATACGCACTTACACACACACACACACACACACACACACACACACGCACGCACACACACATGTGCGTTCTCTCTCGCTCGCGCACACACACACACGCACACACACTCTTTCTCTCACACACACACTCGCTCTCTCTCTCTTGCACATGCGCTCTCTCTCTCTTGCACATGCGCTCTCTCTCTCACACATGCGCCTGATCTTTTGTCCCGCATCTGTCAGGAGATGCTCACTTTCCCACTGGAGGTCAAAACAAAATACATGCTAGACTGGAAAAAAGATACTGGGGTGGCACTCTCCCTACAGTCTTGGTCCAAGATATTGTCTAATGCAGCACATTTGTACTTTACATAAAGAGAGCTTACAAGCTCTTTTATAGAAGGTATCTGACACTTGTCAGGGTAAGCAAAATATATCCAGATCAGTCCCCCCTTGTGCTTCAGGAGGTGCCAGGGGTGGGGTGACATGTTCATGTCTGTGGTCTTGTCCACTAGCCCTAATTAGCCCTCCTCCACAGTCAATTCTCTCACTCAAATAGACATTGAATTGGATCCCTGATGGCTGCTGTTGGGCCTTAACACCAGAGATATACCCAAGCACACCTGTAAACTCATTTTGCATTATTTTATTTGCAGCCAGATATTTCCTAGCATCCCAGTGGATCTGTAACTATGGAAAAATTAACTCTTCTCTAGTTTGGGAACCTTGGCAAATGTTTACTGACCCACAATATGACATTTTAAGCACTTGCTTTGGTTCTTTCACCACCATCTCCAGGCTGTCGATCTGTTCCCTGCGGTCTCTCCACCCCTCTTTCTTGTTTTTGTCTTCCTCCTACACCAATTTCCAATTTTCCCATATTTTTGTTCTTCTGCTGTATCCCTTGGACAGCGAATGGTTTCCCTAAGTAAAACCTGCCATAGACCATAGACCTATGTATTGAGTCGTAAATGCGTGTATTTTTTGTGTTTCATTTATATAGGCTACCTGCCAACCTACTTTAAAATCTTTCTTTATTAAATTATCACTCAAACTTTACCAAATAACTACTAAAGTTTTTTCTTAAAATATTGTTGCCAAAATGTTTTTTCTAGTTAGTATGGACCGATGATTATATTCTGTTTTTTTTTAATTATTTCTGATCCCAGGGAATATTCAGATGTAAAGCACAATTCTTTTGTTATCCTTCCTATTTCTGTATTAACCTCAACTTTCTCTCTGGTTTGCTTGCACATTGTTTAGCTGAACTTTAGACCAGTAGTTCTCCTATTCAGGCCAAAGGCACGCGATGGATCAGATTTTGTGGATATCCCTAATTACGCATAGCCAGCTCAGTGATGATGACTGAGCCAATAATTACTCACTTGTGGCTAATCAGTAATATTTTAAAAAGAATTTGTTTGTGTGCCCTTAGGGCTAATGTTGAGAAATACTGCTTTATTCTATTACCCCTTCAAGCCAGTCTATTGTACAAGTCTTGTGCTTGATCTCCAGGTCCACAAAAGGCTTATTCTGTTGTAAACAAAAAACTGGATGTAGGGGATATACCTAATTGTGTTTCATATGATTACTAGTTTAATACAAAATTGTGTTAGTAGCTGTGGGTTTGTGAAATTGTTTAGTTTCTCCGCCAAGCTGATGTGTAAAATTCATATTTTTATCATTGTTATTTAAATAAAGGAGAAATTGTTAAATATCAATGGTATGTCCATTCCTAGGATGCTGCTAAAAATCTGACTCGTTTATTTACTACAGAAGATCCCCCCCCCAAGGTGTTTGCATTTAATCCTTCTTCCACTTCCCTTAAAAAGATACTGAAGCACCCACTGAGGTACCACTGCCCCTTTAATATAGAGTTATGCGTCAATGCAAAGTCCTTAGATCACACTAGAAACTCTAGCTCTGCTGTGCTTCTATTTTCCTTCAGTTACTGAGAGACTATCTTTGTGTCTTATTATTTTAGAGCTTAACCTCATTTATACTGGCTAACTGCCATCCTTGTGTATCTAGCCCTTCTAATATTTGCAGCACTTCAATGGTTTCTGATACTATGAAGGGGATATAGCCTATGATATATCTAATATTAAGATCTATATATTTAGACAGAGATTGTATAATAGAACCCGCAGCACATAAATTGGTCGTGGTGGATCATCGTCCCCATAAGAGTAATAGGGGAATCTAGATGTGAATCGCTTGCTCACAAGTGCCTATAGAGGTTAATTGCACCTCTCTTATGAGGCCCAAGAAGGCTGAAACGGATGTGTGAGGTTTGATGCTTCTGGCATTCCATGGCTGGACTGTCATTTGGGCAGGACCAGTATGATGTGCATCAGGACACTTTTCTGTGTTTGGCACTAGTGAGTTAAAAGATTGCACTCTGTGTAGGGTACCGTTCTTACCTAGTTGAGCATATCTGACCATTACGTTGCATATTTTGGTATGTTTTACATACAGGAGGGGTGCACATAATATGTAACAGTAAAAAGTTGCATATCTGGTGCTTTTTTGTGGAATTCTGTTGCTACTATATTCCTTATATGCACTTTTAACCACTAGATATTTTTCTAGATATGAGCCATTTCAGAGCACTTGTCTATCTTTGGGTTAATTATTATTCTTTTCAGAATAACTATAGGCCATTACTTGAGCTAAAACTTTTTACAAAACTTAATGTTTTGGTAACTCGTACTTTCTCTGTCTTTTTTTCCCCATTTGCTCCAAGTAGGTCACAAACATCCTCCAGAGCATCTATGTTTCTCATCAAATAAGGGACTTATTTCCAAGGATTCGCATCACTTGTCCAAGACAGTTGGTTTACCCTTCCTCCAGCATTTTAATCTTTTTTGCTGTACTCTGGGGTTCTTCCGGGTTATAAATTCCTTGTCCACTTTATGATCTTTTTTTATTTACTTATTTTACTCCACTTAAACATTTGATTTTTCTTTTAATCTTTTTCTATCTTGTTGAATTTCATATTTTCAAATTAATGTTATCTTTATAAAGTTTTGATTAAAATAATAAAAAAAAAAAATGTTTGAATATGTGCTTCTGATGTTTTAAGGTTTTTTTGTGTTATTTTTTTAATAATCTTCCAATTCCCCCATCAATCTCTCTTCAATTAATGCCTGCTGAAAAATATTTTTGAGCATTCTAACAGTGTTTTTTTCCCATGCATTAATTAAGCCAGAGTAATTACAGATGTGAGTAATTTTTTTCATTACTCTTAGTCTTCCAGGTATTCAGTGCAACAGGTTACAATTATTATATTCATCAGAAAAACTTGGACTCCAAAAATGTATCCTACTATAACTTTTGAACGAAGTCTCCCAGAGGTCTGGGTACATTTTGGTTTACCAACCATGCCTGTTTACTATTTCTCCTAATTGCACCTAAGAAAGCACTGAATACTAATAGAACAACGTAAAATACTGAGTAATCACACAGCTATTCGGAATTAATAAGATATATATAATGAGTGGCTAGTGGTAAATGAGAATGATCTTTTTTGCAGCAGGATTCAACACTGCAAGCCCTGGTATCCCTTCCAAAGGCGTGAAGGAAAAAAATGTAAGCATAAATCATAATACTAAAATTGGTAAAGAATAGCTCTTGACCTACATGTGACTGATAAGACTGGGTCTAGTCTGATTAATTATAGTGAAGCTGCACATCAGACCATTACAAATATATCTTCCCAGACATGTTGGCTAGGAATATTTGGACAATTATGAGCAAGAAACCTTTTTGTGTCTTCGGTTGTTGAGGCTTACAAAGGAAGCTCCTGGGCTTAAGGCCTCATATTCAGCATTTCTGGACATATCTTGGACAGTCACAGAAATGTGTGCATTTGTGAATGAAGTGTGACACTAGGCACAAGTAGATTCCTTTGTGAATACTGACTGTCAGAGGCCCCCAAGATTGAGAGGATACATTCGACAATCTGTAGTTTAGTTCGAACTGTAGAAGCAGGCAGTACTTGGATATACCTCACTAGTGCTTATTAATGAGTGCTGGAGTTTCTCACAATAATATCATTAATTACATCAAATTTTATTACAAATATCTATAGAAAGATCCACAGAAAAGAAGAAAACCAATATTGAACCTACTGAACTATTTATCAACTTCATCCAGACCTCTTAATATGCCAATAACATTTTGCTGAATTACCAAAACAAAACTATATTTCACTGTCGTCCAATACAGGTCACTGGTACCATGGGATGTGTAGTCCCCTTTAATAGGCAGGAACAATTATGCAAATAATTTGCAAGGGGCGGAGCCTCCCCTCTTACTTAAGCCACCTTCTGGCCAGAGCCACCCATATTGATTTGTTCCTGGTGTGCTTGCACACCAGGCAGAGAACAGCTATGCTTCTTAGAGTTTTATTATTTTTTTATTCAAATATGGAATACCACCATTAGGAGGGTGACCATGGCTGTGAATTGCCCTCTTCAAAGTGGCTGGTGCAGCTTCCAGGGATTTCTGTGGACCTATACCTGAAGAGGGGACAGCTTGTGTTAAGCAGCTCCCCTGTTGGGGAAATTACCTCTGGTTCTTTCCCTCCCTATCATGGTCACCTGAAGACAGAAGTCTGCGAGAAAGGTGAGTCACCCATTGAGTGCTGAAGGTCCACTTGTCCCCACAGTGTCCCTTTGATGGGCTTGTATTTGGGAGTTTTAATACACTCCAGCACTCATAGGGTGTTTTTATTGCATTATCACTATTTATGCAATTTCTGTGTTATTCTCTGAGTTTTGGAGCATTGGGTATTCATTTATTTATGTTTCTCATGTATTTCATGCTTGTTTGGGCACTTTTTAATGTTTTACTAAACTTTATTAAAAATGGTGTTCCGCGCCTTTAAGCGCGGCTTTTTCCCGCTCAGCAGCAGAGCTCCTTTACTCTCTATGGGAATTCACAGTTTGGGACATATCTCTGAAACCGCTTGTCACAGCAACTTCAGAGTAGGCTCATTTTAATGCTAGGCTCCTGCCCTATCATCCGGTTGGTGTTTTATTACTGTAGGGGGCTCAGGGGGGCTTCGGGCACTGTTTGGGGTACTTGCATGGGAAAACTACATTTCCCATGAGCGCTTAGCTCGCGCTTGTTTCTGATTGGCTGTCATGACGGCCGCCATTTTGTAGTACTTTTCCAAGGCGAGTACACTACGCAGGGACCGAGCCTTCTCTCTCCTCACCAGATTAACCCTTCGCTGGCCAGATAAGTCCGTTTTTAGACCTTTTCTGGGGTGAAACTTTAATCTTTAACACTTTTCTGGGTGATAGTGTTTTTTGTGGGGTATATTGACGCTGTGAGCATGTCTACTTCACTGGAGCTAGGGGCTAGACCCAAGACTAAGGAGGCTGGGGGGTCTTCTACCCCCATGGCGTTTTGCTCCTCTTGCCACATTGGGCTGGATTGCGATAATGTGGGGGATCTATGCCCTAATTGTACTGATAAAGATAGCAACCCTGGGCTTCCCAGCCACGCTATTGAGCCATCTTGGGTGAGGGAGTTTAAAGCTGCCACTAGGGATCTCAGATCCACGCTTCAACTCTTTCCCTCTCAGGTACAGGGGGCTCTCCAGGTCTGGCAGACCCCCTCTACTATCAGGACCTCCCTGCCTAAGCCACAGGGAGCTCCTGATATCACTGATTCTTCTGAAGAAGAACTTTTACAGGATTCTGATGCTGAGGAACGTACTGTTATTGAATCTAACAGGTCCATTGGGGACCCCTATGAGTGTGACCCTGAAGTTTCGGCTGAGGGTCTAATCAGAGCGGTTCTGAATACGCTCAACCTTCCTCTGACTCAGGAATCCACTTATGATCCTACTGATGTTTTTCAGAAAAAGCCATCTAAACCTGTTGTTTGTTTTCCAACTAACCCTACTCTTGCCCGTCTGGTTTCTGAGGCATGGAAGTATCCTGATAGATCTTCCTCTGTCTCCAAAAAGTTTGCCAAACTTTACCCTTTTCCCGAAGCGGAGCTGGCAAAATGGGTTCATCCTCCCAAGGTGGATGCTCCTGTGTCTAGACTATCCAAATCTACTGCTTTGGCTGTCTCAGATGCCTCTGCCTTGCAGGACTGGACGGATAAGAAATTAGAGCTCTCTCTTAAATCTATTTTTGCCTCTATTGGCACTGCCATGCGCCCCACCTTTGCTGTGGCATGGGTTAATAGGGCTATTGCAGCCTGGACTGAACGACTGACTGAAGCGGTTCGCCAGGATGCGCCTGTATCTGAACAGTTGCAGCTTCTTGCTAATATCACTGAAGCTCAGAACTATGTTGCTGATGCTGCTTTTGATGCTGTGCGCATGATGGCGAGGGCCTCCACTTCTTCTGTGGTGGCTAGACGCGCTCTTTGGCTGAAAATTTGGTCAGCTGATACAGCCTCTAAGAAAGCCTTGCTTTCCTTGCCCTTTCAGGGGAATTTGCTCTTTGGCTCTGAGCTCAAAGAAATGATCAGTGAGGCTACTGGCGGTAAAAGTACTCTTCTACCCTCAGTCTTTAAGAAAAAGTTTCCAGCCAAACGCAATCGGTCCTTTCGTTCCTTTCAGACTGAGACACGCTCCTCGGCCCAAACGGGTCCTCCCACTACGCGCTCCTCCTCCTAGCCCAAACAGTCCTGGAGGCCCAAAGTTGCCTCCAAGGCCAAGACCTCCAAGACTGCTTCGGCATGACTCGCCGAACCCGGGTCCGCATCCGGCTGTAGGCGGTCGTCTCCGCATCTTTCGCCGGACTTGGGAGGAGTCAGTGGCGGACCCATGGGTTCTTCAGGTGGTGTCAGAGGGATACAGGATCCCTTTCTCTTCCCTTCCTCCTTTTCGGTTCCATTTTACTCGTCCTTCTCAGGAACCCTCAAAAAGGCGTCTGTTCGACGACGCTATTCAGGATCTCTTGGACAAAGAGGTCCTGGAGGCGGTTCCGCAGGGGGACACAGGTTCAGGATTTTATTCCAACCTGTTTGTGGTAGCCAAAAAGGACGGAGGAACCCGTCCCATCTTGGATCTCAAAGATCTCAATGCCTATGTGGCGACTTCCCACTTCCGCCAGGAGTCCCTGCGCTCTGTGATTGCAGCAATGTCTCCAGGGGAGTTTCTTGCCTCCCTGGACCTTCAGGATGCTTATCTTCACATCCCTATTCATCCAGAGAGCAGGAAGTATCTCAGGATTGCCTGCCACAGGGGACACTTTCAATTTACAGCGCTCCCCTTTGGACTGACTACAGCTCCTCAAGTCTTCCAGCGGGTGCTGGGCTCCTTGATAGCGGTGCTCCATCAGGATGGGATCAGAGTGACACCCTACATGGACGATCTCCTACTGAAGGCCTCCTCAGCGGAGCTTCTCCACCAGCAGTTGCAGAGGTGCATGCACACCCTGAACCGTCACGGATGGATCCTGAATCTGGACAAGTCGGACTTGATTCCTTCTCAGAGGCTTCTGTTCCTGGGTCTCCTGTTCGACACTCGCCAATGCATGGTGTTTCTTCCAGAGGACGTGGCTCACCAGATAGCCGTCAGAGTGGCTGGGATTCTGGACATGGACGAAATTCCAGTTCCGAAGTTGTCGTCCTTAGTGGGGAAGTTCATTTCCACGATCGAAGCAGTACCTTTTGCCATGGCCCACTCCAGGGATCTTCAGAGATTTGTGATCCAGACGTGCAGGAATCATCCAGATCATCAACATCTGTCTGTTTCTCTTCCTCCTCACGTCGAGTCGAGTCTGCACTGGTGGTTAGATCTCTCTCATCTCTTGAAAGGGAAATCCTTTCTAGTTCCTCATTGGACCACAGTCACAACGGATGCCAGCCTTCGGGGCTGGGGTGCAGTCTGGGGTCGCTTCAGTGCTCAGGGGAAATGGGGTCTGGAGGAATCCATGCTCTCCATCAATGTTCTGGAACTTCGAGCTGTCCGGCTGGCCCTGAGGCACTGGGAGTCTCAATTGACCGGTCTTCCAGTCAGAGTAGAGTCCGACAACGCCACGGCGGTGGCTTACATCAACAGACAAGGCGGCACAAGAAGCGGTTCCGCCTGGTGGGAAGTCAAGGATATTTTGTCTTGGGCAGAAGATCACGTGCCTGTCATCTCTGCAGTACACATTCCAGGCGTGGACAACGTCATGGCAGACTTCCTCAGTCGTCACACCGTCGACAGCGGAGAATGGGCTCTTCACCCAGAGGTGTTTCACATGCTCACTCAACGGTGGGGGATGCCAGTGGTGGATCTGATGGCTACCAGACACAACAGGAAGGTTCCGGTGTTTTGCTCCCGTCTGAGGGACTCCCTTGCTCTAGCGGTGGATGCCTTGTCGATCCCTTGGGACTTCTCCCTGGCTTACATCTTCCCCCCTCTTCCTCTATTGTTCAGAGTTATTCAGAAGTTGAAGAGAGAACGTTGCCCTGTCATCCTGATTGCTCCGAACTGGCCTCGTCAGTCCTGGTTTCCGGAATTGATGGCCATGTCAGTGAAGGATCCAATCCCACTTCCAAGCCGTCCGGACCTGCTTCTTCAGGGGTATCTGTGGAAAGAGGATGTTCACTCTCTCCGTTTGATGGCATGGCGGTTGAATCCTCGATTCTAGCTCAGAAAGGCTTTTCTCCTTCTGTGGTGTCGACGATGCTCAGTGCTCGTAAGCCTGTGTCTTCCAAGATCTATCATCGCATTTGGTCAACTTTCGTGACATGGTGCTCTGTCAAGCAGTTGTCTCTTGACTTCCATCTTCCCACTGTCCTGGCCTTCTTGCAGGACGGTGTGGACAAGGGGCTCAGTTTGAGTTCCCTCAAAGTTCAGACCTCTGCCTTGTCTGTGTTTTTCCAGGAACGGATTGCCATCCTTCCTGATGTGAAAGTCTTCTTCCAAGGTGTGACTCATGTTCGACCTGCCTTCAAGAGTCCTGCTCCCCAGTGGGATCTCAATTTGGTGCTGGGTGTTCTTCAGCGGCCACCGTTTGAATCCTTGGCTTCCATTCCATTACGTCTTGTGACTTGGAAGATGGCCTTCCTTTTGGCTATTGTGTCAGTACGCCGGGTGGCAGAGTTACAGGCATTGTCTTGTAAACCTCCTTACCTGGTGTTCCACAAGGATAAGGCTGTGCTTCGCACTACCAAGGAATTCTTACCCAAGGTTGTGTCTGAGTTTCACATCAATCAGGAGATTGTGGTTCCCTCTTTCTGCCCTAATCCTTCATCTGACAAGGAAAGAGATCTCCATTTGTTGGATGTGGTGCGTTGCCTCAAGTTTTATGTTCACCGCACCGAATCTATCAGGAAGTCTGACGCTCTATTCGTCATTCCTGAGGGGCCTAGGGCAGGAAGACCGGCTTCCAAAGTTACCATTGCCTCTTGGATTAAGGCTACCATCCGTGAAGCCTATAAGTTGAGGAATAAGCATGTTCCCTTCAGGGTGACTGCCCATTCCACCAGATCTATTGGGGCCTCCTGGGCCTACAAGAATCAAGCTTCTGCTGATCAACTGTGCAGAGCGGCCACTTGGTCCTCTGTGCACACTTTTTCTAAGCACTACCGAGTTGATGTACTGGCATCGGCTGATGCCAGCTTTGGAAGGAAGGTCCTGGAGGCAGTCTTGCCTGTGTAGGTCTTCCGCTCTGTGATCCTTAGTGCTTCCTTACTGTTGAGCCCGGTTGGCTCGTGTTCCGTGTGCTGTGTTAAGTTCAGGGATTGTTCCCTTGGTTGGTGTCCGTTGACACTTACAGTTTGGGCTATGTTATCAACTGGTTAACAGTTCTAGTGACTTGGGCCTTGCGCCTGGTCCTTGCCTTACTTCCCGCCTCTGGATCAGCTCAATGTTTGTACATCCCATGGTACCAGTGACCTGTATTGGACGACAGTGAAAATAGGATTTTAGTCTTACCTGTTAAATCCTTTTCACTTAGTCCATACAGGTCACTGGTCTCCCACCCTGTCAAGGGACCAGTCTTGGCTCTCCTGTGGCATTCAGTGGGAGACCGTTCGGGCATGCTCACAGGAGTCTTTCTTTTTGCTTACCTGGGGTCAGTTTAGGGTCTCAAATCAATATGGGTGGCTCTGGCCAGAAGGTGGCTTAAGTAAGAGGGGAGGCTCCGCCCCTTGCAAATTATTTGCATAATTGTTCCTGCCTATTAAAGGGGACTACACATCCCATGGTACCAGTGACCTGTATGGACTAAGTGAAAAGGATTTAACAGGTAAGACTAAAATCCTATTTTACAATTCGAAGATCCACAGGTTGTCTTCATGGAACAGAAGAGGAAATCATGTAGCATATGAATTTAACTCTTTAAGGACCAGAGGGGTACGCAAAACATTGTGTTGTACTCTTCTTTCTTAAATGGTTAGTGGGCATGGTTTGAGGCAGTAGACCGTTGTCGTGATGATTTCCTTTGTATGCACTGCTATTTGGGCTCTCCAGACGAGCCATCCAGTCCTCAGACCAGAATCCAAGTCTGACAGAGCAGTGGCATACCTAGGAGGGGCGGGAGGGGTAAGCTTTACATGAAGACTACTGTTAAACCAGGAAAGTTATTTCAAAAAGACGTATATGCTTTGGTTTATTTAATACCTACAATAATCTAGCATCCATAAAGGAAGTATTACTATCCCTTTAAAAAAAGCAGCCGGGCAAGACATGCCAGCACAGCTTCAAGAATTCCTATAATAGATGAGAACATCAAGGCAGGAAACTTTCATGACTATGTAGCAAATCCCTGGGCAAAGGAAAAGACAGCGGTTAGATGACCCAGATGAAGAAACTTATAACAGGCTGAAGATTTTGACATGGAAAGTGAACAAGACCTCCTGTCAGGATACTCTTCAGAAGAGAAAGTAGAGATTGTGGAGGATGAAGGTTCCTTCAGTATTGAGAAAATGGAACCTTTTACTTGAGCATATGGGGAAACCCCTAGGTTTAGCAGAACAACAAAAAGAGCAGAATATTCTTGGTGCCACATTCCTTGTTAGCAAAAGATGGCTCCAGTATTTCCTATACATCACATTGTAACAGATACCATAAAGTCAGGATTGAACAAAGGGGACAAATAAATAAGTAGCCATCTCCAAACTGTTGATGTACCCATTCTAGGAAGAGGAAACTGTGAACTGGGTTTCGCCTTCCCAGATAGATGTGGCTGTAGCTCAAATGTCCAGAAGAACCATGATCCCCATGGAAGATGGATCCTCATTAAGAGATGGCATGGATTGTTGAATAGAGCGTGCGCTAAAAAAAAAAAAAAAAAAAAAAAAAAAAAACCACCTTCCTAGGTCAAAGCATGAAAATAGCACTGGTATTGGCTTGTGTATCCCAAACCATTTGAATTTGGTTATCGGAATTGCAGGAAAAAATGTAATCCCACTGTGTCCAGATCCAAGCTAATAAAGGAAGTAGTATCTATAAAAGAAGCAATGGGGTTTTCATGTGACGCTTCAATGAATTTTATAAAACTTAACAAAATCTTCTTCACTACCGCACAAAGAGCATTATGGTTAAGATTCCGAGGAGCAGACTTCTCTTCCAAAAGCAAGATAATTTCGTTGCCATTCCTAGGCTCAATGCTTTTTGGAGAACAGCTTGAAAAAAAAAAGCTTCCAAGTCCATTTGTCCTTTAAGACTGCAGAGGCAGAATGTCAACAACCTGCACTTCATTCAGATCACTCAAGCAATCCTTGACGATAGAAGATTCCAACAGAACAAATATTACGATCAGAGAAGACAACCTTCTTCCCAAGGATTCAGAGAGCATGGACCTTGTAGAAATCAGAATAAGAGAGAGCCACTATGAAGGTCGGTGGACCCTGCTTCCAGGCTCCATGTGTGTGTGTGTGTGGGGGGGGGGGCGTCTATAGCAATTTCCACCCATCTGGAAATAAAAGGCGAACAAAGACAACTGGGTATGTCAGAATTTGGAAGTGGGGTATCCACTGGGCTCAAGGTTATGCTCAGGATCACATCTCCCCCTTCAAACCCAGAGTTAAAAAAACAGTTCAGACCTTGGCTCAAGACAGAGTGATACAATTGGTCCCACAGTACCAGAAAAAGAAGGGAAATTAGTCTTATATTCACAGCACCAAAAACAATGGGGGATTCAGAATCATCCTGGACCTGAAATATCCAAACACCTTCCTAAAGTATTGAGTCTTCAAGATGGAGTTTCAGTGCTTCGGACAGTTTGCCCGGGTTCATTTCTAACCACAATAGACCTAAGAGATACATACATACTACAGCATTCCTATCAGAAGGCCGCATCAGATGTTTCTAAGCTTCATCTACCAAAACCAACATTGGCAGAAGCCTTCCATTCAGGTTATCCTCAGCCCCAAGGACAACCTTATATTGGCATCAAAAACAGATCCCAAGCATCTCATCATCAGCTCCCAGGGCTCTGTCACCTGAAGGAATTGGGTTGGATAGTGAACGATAAAAAAACCCAGTTGTTTCCTTGACAAAAACTGGTTTCTAGGATTAATATTGGATATGAACATTAATCTAGCATATATGCACCCCCCCCCCCCCCCCGACAGCTTGATGGCAGTAATGTATATAAGAAACCATTGAGGAGTAGGAAGCCCATCACTGAGTAAAGAGGCAGAGAAAATCCTAAAGTGGCAGGAGATAAATGACATAGCAGGATCCCTGAATCACACCGCAGACTTTCTGAGCAGAAATATCCTATACTAGGAAGAATGGTCCCTGAACACCAATATATTCAGGGAGATGAAATGGGGGGAGTCTTCAGTGGATATGATGGTGTCTCATGCAAACACAAAATGCCAGAGCTTCTTTTTCGTGCTGGAAGCACCCTCAAGCCCTAGGCACAGATGCAGTGATATTCAAATGGAATTTCAATCTTTCCTACATTTTAGGTCCGACACCAATGAGCTCAGTAGTACTGAGGAAAATAAGAATGGACAGATCCAGTGCAATTTTGAGAGTACTAAACTGGTCAAGGAGAATATGGTACTCTGAACTAATGAAGCTATCAATAGACCATCCTTGGTCTTTCTCCATCAGAGAGGACTTCTTACACCAGAACCAGTATTACATCAGAATCTTTAAATTAATGGCGTGGAGGGTGAGCGGTCATCCCTAAGATTAAGGGGATTATCAGAACCAGTAATAACCACTATTGTGGCAGGTTGGTATACATCAACATCTAGGATCTATTGCAGAGTCTAGACAATCTTCTGAAATTGGTGTCAGGAGAAAGAGAGGGTGGACTGAACATCTCTTACTATATCTCATGTTCTAGAGTTCCTCCAGAATGGTTAGAGCAGTAGAAAAATCAAGACCAAGGGTAAAAAGCCCTTGAAACAAGTTCCAATAAAAAAAAAAAAAAACTCGCACTTAAAGGGATAGTAATGTTTCATAATAAAAGCAGCTCTAATTAATCATCATAGTATTTGGACTTTGGATAGTGTTATTTCAATTCTGTCAGAGTTGTAGTTCCAGAGTAATTCAATGACAAAGTGTCCCCCTCCCGCCCCTTTTACTGATGTCACACTGTTCAGCTGGAGCAGAAGGGAGGTGCCCAGGTAGACTGCAGAGAGGGACAATCTTCAATTAAGATGAGGGAAAAACCTGAAAAGCTTGTCAAGGGGGGCAGGGATTTCATTGTTTTCATAGGAATAAGAGTGTCCCCTTCTGTTATCTGTCTGGTCTATGGACTGCATTCCACATCGTGGAAGAGATTGCTTACACTAGGTAAAAGGGACGGGAGGGGGACACTTTGTCATTGAATTACTCTGGAACTACAACTCTGACAGAATTGAAATAACACTATCCAAAGTCCAAATACTATGATGATTAACTTTGCTTGTGAATATCTCATAAACCATAAAGGTTTGAGAGATAAGACTTATATCGTTCTTCATGTTTTTTTAATGCCTACAAAATAAAGTTAAAACGAAGTATTACTATCCCTTTAAGATGGAGTTTTTAACAGCAATCACATCAGCCAGATGAGTTAGAGAACTATGAGCCTTATCATCAATATCCCTGTATTTGGTGATAGACATGACAAAAGTAATCTAAAGAACAAGACCAGGCTTCTAGGCTAAAGTGGTATCTGATTTCCATATGAATCAATATATTGTGCTGCCATTGTTCTGCCCTAATCCTAAAGGTAAAACGGAAGAACTACTACACAGTCTGGATCTGATGAGATGTATATCTATGTATTTGAACAGAACAAAAGATTTCAGAAAAGCAGAATATGTTTGTCCACAATCAGGGACAGCTGAATCAATAGCTGGATGGATTTTAGAGTGCAATAAACTGGCATATCTGCGGGCAGGCCTGAACCCACCAAAGATATTGAAAGCTTATTTGACCACAGCAGTAGCAGCATCTTGGACCTCCAAAGTCTCAGCCTCACAAGAGGAAATTTTCAGCGAGGCCACGGGGTCTTCCATGCCCATGTTTATCTGTCAGTACCAGGTAGATATTCAAGCATCAGCTGATGCAAAATTTGTAAGGGGAGTATTCAAGCAGTCATCAAATCCTGGCTGGTAACTATTCCATTATTATCTAATGTTGGTATATGTTCATATAACTAGCTATGCTGTTATGTTGGGAGCTAATTGTTGCTATATAGACAATATGGGGCTACTAAGCCAACCATTCTATTTAATCCCGCCCGTAAATGGTACTGCTCTAGTATATACCATGTTGTTTATACTCTGTGGGAGGGGACACAGAAAAAAGGGGGACATTAACCCAACAATATTTCCTTTTCTTCTGTCTCCCTCCACTGTGCTCCCGCCCATGTTCACTTCATATTATGTCTTTTAGCCAATGGCGTACTAAGGGTGGGTGGACCACCCCACATGCTTCTCATTAGGCCGGTGCAGACTGTACCACACCAGGCACTCAGACTGAGATGAGGCCCGATTTTGCCCTTAACTTCAAGTTCCATAGCAGCAGCTGTACCGGCTGCTGCCATGAAGACTGAAGTCTTTGTGTGCATGTGATGATTGGAGGAGGACTGGACCTGGTCACGTGGGGGGGAGGGAGCGTGATGCAGGAAGCAGGCTGTGGAGGCGAAGCCCTGAACTGGTGGACGCGTGATGTGTTGCAAGGAGGACGTGGAGCCTGAGCAAGGCTTACCTCAGAGACTGAGTCAGTCAGTCACTCACTACACGCCGTCTGGCAGCCCTGTGAGCCCTGCTTTCGCAAGGAGAGAAAGCCAAGGTAAATGTAAGTTGATAGTAGATGATGCTGGACAATAGAAAGAGGAACTTTTTTTTCTTTTTTGGGGGGGGGGTTTTGGGGGCAGGTGTGGAGATTAGGTCATCCAGTAGGTTGGTCTTAGAAGGGCTATAGATAGGTATGGGTGCTTAGAGCAGAGTATTTGAAGTGGAGATGAGATGTTATAGACTGCTTGAAAGTCACAGACCTCGGGGAAGTCTGACAGGGTGGGGCAGGGAGTTCCAGAGATTGGGTACAGTTCTGGAAGTATGTTGGAGGTGTGAGTGAAAGGAGGCTAAAAGTGAGAGAGAAAATAGGAGATCATTGACAGAGCACATACAGCAATTTGGGGAGTACTTGAAGATGACGTTGGACATATTTGGTGGAACAGATTAGGGCTTTGTAAATCATTGCTAGTATTGTATGTTTTGGCCTTAAAGGGATAGTAATACTCTCTTTTAACTTTATTTTATTTTGTAGGCATTAAAAAAACATGAAGAATGATATAAGTTATCTCTCAAACCTTTATGGTTTAAGAGATATTCACAAGCAAAGTTTCCCCTCCCGACCCTTTTACCTAGTGTAAGCTTTCTCTTTTCAGATGTGGAATGCAGTCTATAGACCAGACAGATAACAGAAGGGGACACTCTTATTCCTATGAAAACAATGAAAGCCCTGCCCCCCTTGACAAGCTTTTCAGGTTTTTCCCTTATCTTAATTGAAGATTGTCCCTCTCTGCAATCTACCTGGGCACCTCCCTTCTGCTGTGGCTGAGCAGTGTTACATCAGTAAAAGGGGCGGGAGGGGGATACTTTGTCATTGAATTTACTCTTGAACTACAACTCTGACAGAATTGAAATAACACTCTCCAAAGTCCAAATACAATGATGATTAATTAGAGCTTCTTTTATTATGAAACATTACTATCCCTTTAAAGATTAAGCAGAGCCAGTGTAGGGCTTAGTAGAGTGGCGGAGCAGAAAAGGAATAGTTAATGAAATTAATGAACCTGGTAACAGCATGCAGGATAGACTGGAATAGAGACAGCCTGAGGGAAAATCTGTAGTAGGGGGTTACTGTATCCAAGGAGTGAACTGCTAAGTTGGTGAACTCATGAGTTGTTGTCATCCTTTGAGAGGCAAAATCTCATTTTAGACACGTTTTGTAGTTGAAAGTGACAGAATTCTGGAAGCGATTGGATGTGGGCGAGAGTCAAATGTGACGTCATGACAATGAGCCTGGGCTTGGGAGGTCTGTGTCAGTGGAGTTATTGACATTCAATAAGATTTTAGTATATAAGCAGTGGCAAAATGAGGGACTATTATGAACCCTGTTTTAGAAATAACAGGTACTGTATGAATTGTCACAGCTTTGGAGGTTATGTCAGTGCGAGGCAGGGTTGGTAGTAAACTTGTAGGATTAAAATCTATGTCATGCACTGATTAGGCCTGTAGAGCAGGGCTGTCCAAGTTCAGTCCTTAATTGCCACCAACAGGTCAGGATGTAAGGATTTCCCTGCTTAAACACCAGCTGATTCACCTGCGCTTAAGGAGGGAAATCCTTAAATACTGAACTGTTTGTGGCACTTGAGAACTGAACTTAGACAGCCCTGCTGTAGAGCATTTTTAAGCCAACTGATAGGGTATTATTATGTTTCAGTAGTATAGTGTTATCCAGGCTTTTATAAAGTTACGGATAAGTTTAGCAAGTAAAACTGGGAGTTTGCTAATAAATGTTTAATTATGAGATGTTTCTACAATTTTTGTTACATAAATATGGGGCCTTTACAACACACATTTCAGTGTGGTCATTTTGAACCCTTTGAGTGCCCAAGAGGTATCCAGTGCACTGCAACACAATGACTTGAATACATCTCCGACACTCAAAGGGTTCATAATGTGTCAGCACCCAGTTACTAAGACAGGAATGTGACATTAGCACCAAAACAAATTCCTACTTTACAGCTGATAACTTTAGGGGGAAGTAAGATACTCTTGTATTCTTTTGGAGTAAATGATAATTGCACAACAAGAATTAAAAAAAAAATAGCACTCAACATTAATGTGTTAGTAATGCTTATCATAAAAAATATATTATGAAAGTATTTTCCTTCTGAGTAAACAAGGCACAACCACTGCTGGGAAATTCTTCTTTCAAAAGTTATTACTATCCCTTTAAACTTATTTTTCAAGTTGACATAAAGTTTACAAACCAGTGCAATAAATATTCTTGAAAACATTAAACATTTTTGTGGGTGTTTTTTACATTTTAAAGTTGGGGGGGTGCCAAATGGCCCTGGGTGCCAAATGCTGAAGGTACGGGGTATGTGTGTTTGATTGGTCGTATGCTAGCTGGAGGGAGGGACATATTCCATGTTGTTAATATGTTGTGGAGGAACACATCCATGAGTAAATTACACACTTTATCCCCCCTCCCTTTGAAATTTTCACAGCAAATCTGCAGTTTGCCCCTTTTTACATGGTAAATCCTGTTTACTGAAACTCCATAACATTTGAACCTATTTTCTCTCCCAAATACATTTCTTGCAAGAAATTCAACTTGTTTCATCTATTCTTTCTATGACTTGAGAATTTGTGCTACAGTTGTGGTGGTGGGGGGCTTAGTATGTGTGGTTCTGTGGCTTCCAACGCAGTGGGAAAAACCTGTAGAGGGCAGTATATGTGGTTCTTTGGCTTGCAGTGGGACAATGCTGCAGGGTTAATATGTGTACCAGCGGGGCAAGGCTGAAGGGAGGGTCAGAATGTGTAGTTCTATGTATCCTATTGATACAAAGCTGGAATGGTCAGAATGTGTTGTTTTATAGCTACATTCGGGACAAGACTGGGGGGGTCAGAATGTGTGGTTATATAACTATCATAAGACATGGCTAAAGGAAAGGAGGTCAGGATTTGTGGTTCTGTAGCTACCAGTGGGACATTGGAGGGAGTAGTGGATTAGAATCTGTGGTTCTGTAGCTACCAGTGGGACAAGGCTGGGGGCATACTTGGGAACCTTTGCCACATGCTGAATGTTTTTTTTTTTGTTTTGTTTTTTTTTTTAAGCTACTCCAAGTAGATTATTTAAAATATTTGAACACTTTGAATGGCAGAGGAATATGCATTTATTATTTTTATGTGAAAAACTGGTAATTTGACCTTAAAGAGAGGTAGTTATATATTTGAGTGATAAGTGCTGCAATTCTTAGGCAAACCAAATGCACTATAAAAATACTTGGGATCTTCTCATCTATGACCTCTGGAGAAACACAGAGGTCTGGGAACGGGCGTGTCCAAAATAAGCTATTTGTGATATAATGTGGGATGGGCTTAATCAGGGTGACACACAGTTGGAGGGCTGAGAGGTGGGATTTGCACATAAATGGATAAGGAAGTGGGAGGAACAGGGTAGGAGTAGTCAGGGTTACCAGTGATCTCACAAAGCCAGAGTATCGGCCTCTGTCCCTGGAGACCCAGTAATTCATTCTGAAAACTGGATTTGCCGGGCCAGATCTGTAGAGTTCCCAGGTATGACAATAAGTGACAAAATCATGTTGATCTAAATGGGAAATTTAATCCCATGAATGTTGGAAAAGTCTGGGAATTCACTGGGGACCTTTATAGCATTCATGTTGTTAAAGGAACAGTAATGTCCCATAAAAATGTTTTATAGATTTGTAGAGGGTGAAAATAAGAATCTAGTTGCCACAAACTCCATCTCAAACCACTATGGTTTGAGAGATATTGGCAATCAAAGTTCCCCCTTCCCTCCCCTTCTCTTGATGTCAGCTGTAAAGCTGACAGAAGGAGATCTGTGTCAGCCAACATGATGAGGCTCTTCAGCAGAGCCGAAATCCCGTTATTAGAAAATAACCAGCTCATGGGAACGGTCTACAAAGTGTGCTTGCAATCCATGCACACTTTGTAGACCTTTCCAATTAAGTAATTCTTTTCCAATAACAGGATTGTCGGCTATACCCTGACGTCAGGAGAAGGGCAGAGAAGGGGGAATTTTGATTGCGAATATCTCTCAAACCATAGTTGTTTGAGAGATGGGGGTTGTGGCAATGATATTCTTTTTTTTTTTTACCCTCTACAAATCTATAAAACATTTTATGGGATATTACTGTCCCTTTAAAAGCTTCATTTAAACAAAGGGAGGGTGGTGGTTTTCTCCCTGTGGTTCATTTGAAATACCCCAGAATTGTTCCACTGTTGTCATTGTACTTATGATCCTGGGTTTTCTACTGCAATGTATTAAACTACAGTAGATCAGTACAGTTCATTCGCATAGACTGTGCAGGAACAAATGTAGTGGCAGCTGGGAAGATGGGGGAGGAGCAGCTTTGAACCCCAGGGAGACCTGATGTGTAACTATACACTTTTTGTTTTTTACATTATTTTCTTTTGATATTGCAGGCTGAAAACTCTGCTCTTGCTCAAGCCAATGAAACTCAGAGAGAGACCTATGAGCGCTGCCTGGATGAGGTGTGTTCTGTTTCTGTGGTGGCTTACTACACCAGCTATGTTCTTTTTCATGATCTAACCTTGAAAGGTCAAAGTTGCTAATTTGATCAGTGACTGTAGCTCTGAATTAAACATGTCGGCAAACACTCATTGAGTGAGTAAGTAGGTAATAGCCACTTTAAATATGAAATATGTAGTACTATTTTTCTCAGTTCTTATTGTGTGCAATATTCATTAAAAAAACAACAAAATCTAAAACTCACAGGCTATATTAACCAAGGTCACACAAACGGTCACATTTTGTTAAACAAACGAAAATAACCTTCTATTACATTGTTATGATTACCACAAATAGAGAAAAGTAGCAGTGTAACAAGTTGTTCATAGTTTGCTTTTAAAAAATTTGCTCAAACACTTGATAATTTGTTTGCTGAAAATCCACCAGAGATACTGCAGTAAATGTGGCCTATAGAATTAGACGGCCAATAAGAAACATTTTGGCCCATAAAGTCTACCCATTTCCTTAAAATAAATATGTATAAATACATACACACAAGCATGTATACATGGCTCCAGCCATACAATGAACCATATGCACAAGGAAAGAGGTAAAATTGTGAGATAAACCAACTAAAGTTCTCTGGAGACCTCTTTAGCATTAAAGTCAGTAAATGGTCATTGAAACAAATGAGAATTTTTTATCCTCTTTGAACTTGTTTTGCCCCATAATCTCTCCACTTTTGTTTTTGCATATATGGGTTCTAAAGTATTTGAAGGTTTCTGGCATATTGCCACTAAAAGCAATATGCATCTGGAGCGATGCACTTGTCTGAAGTTTACAATGAACCCGGCACAAATTGTGAACATTTTTCTACTTGCCGATACATAAACAGTGGGTTGTATTCATCAAACTGAAGAACAATTCTGGAACAAACCAACTACACCATAACATTAAAATATTACCATTGATTTGTTTTAAATGGGACTTTTAGCTGCTCGAATTCTAGAAAGGTCTAAAACAAATTTCTTTGCAAAGCATTGGAGACTTCTATAGCATTAACCCTTTGAGTGCCAGAGCGGTACGCAACGCATTACTATGCACTGTGTTGTGTACCCCTCTGGCACTCAAAGGGTTTAAATGGGGCATTTAAATCAATAAGAATTTGTGGATTTTTTTTTTTTCCAACCAGAATTGCATCTTCTTAAATTTGTGAATAAGGTTCAGAATGTTTAACCCTTTGAGTACCAGAGCAATGCGTTCCGTACCCCTCTGGCACTCAAAGGGTTAATTTTCCACTTTGTAAATAAGAGGCTTGTGTATGACTGTTTCGGCTCTTAGAGCCCACTAGTAAATTCCATCCACTATGAAATATGATGTCTGATGGAAACACAGTATAGAAATGTCTCCATGTACTTAGAAAAGCATCTGATTCTCTCAAAAGTATTTTGTGAAGTCAAGAAGATTAAGTAATCAAGTTATCTGTGGAAAATAACCTGACTGGTGAGGGTTTTAACCCACTGGATGCTACAGAGGTTTCCAATGCATTGTGAAGTATCCAATGGGTTAAATGACCTTGGTGTCATCCATGCATAGAGTGAAGCCTCCTAGAGGGAATTTAAAATATTTAACCTCTCTTCCACCAGTGAAGATTTGGTATATTGAGATGCCTGTAACACAGTACAGGGCAGATCTCCTTGTCAATTAAAGCGTTAAACTGAAATAACTCTGCAATGCTCTTACAAACAGCTGCAAGAATGCAGATCTTTTGCAGCCCACGGCTGGCTTCAATTATTCTCTCACCAGAATGCAATGCCAGAAATCTCAGTCTGCATACAAGTTCTGTAGATAAGACTCTTTACACAGTCTCTCAGCTCATAAGCCATGGAGCCATGCGTAGGGTAGACCCATCACATCATGGCTCATTTGAAAGAAAAAAAAAAAAAAAAAAGACACAAAGGACATCTTCGAATCAAATTTGGCCATAGGTTTTAAAACTTCAATTCTTTTCATCAGCCTTTTAATCTGGTTAAAGGAGAACGAATGGCAAAAATGTAAAATGTTGCTGCAACTTTTTAAATATCATGTTACTTAGAGATAGCTTATGCAAATATTATGTTACTTCCCTAAAATATAGTCCTAAACTTGCTTTTTAATGTATTTGTACTTAGTTCTGTTTAGAGAGCATTTATTTAAAGTAACAGAGTATCTGGCTTCTGTTTACATAAATTATGTGATCGGACTATAGTAGACTGCAAACAGCTGATCAGCCAGCTAATGTAAAGAAAGAACCAGAAGGAATGGTGACATGTAACAGCTGCTTTGCTGGTTCTGAGTGTCTCTACATGATTTGCGAAGCAGTGTAGCATATTGTTTAGGTTGAAATGTGTTCAGTGCCACAGGGGTGTGTTATGCATTGCATTTCCCTATGGCACTTAAAGGGTTAAAATAGGGCTGGTGGTGTACTTGGTACTGAAGTCTGAATGCATGCTCACCACTCCCCCACTTGCCCTCCCCAACACATTACCAGCATTAAGTCAACCCCAAAATGTCTCCTCCTCCCCTTGCATAGATAATCGTTGGTGCCTTTGGCCGAATTTGTCGTATTCTACAGTGTGAAATGATTGCGTCATGTTGACACATACTTTGTCATTGCATTGACCCATAGTAGATCCCCCTCACCCCAATCTCTATTAAGGTAGGGCACATGAAAAACAGACATGGCAACACTGTACAGGAACCCTGCAGTGTTTGTTTTTCATAAGTGTCTTACACTAAAATTATTATTCACATTAGCTGTAGCCATAATCAGCATTGCTAACAAAGGGACATTTCACATCCATATTGGCATCCAACACATTGTATATGTGTTTGTTTCTGATTAATTTAAGTCCTTTTATACTAGAGGTTTCAGTCCAACATGTTTTATTGAAGACCTGCCCTGCTTCCAGTCCAAGGAGTTAAGAAATCCTGTGCTTAAGACATAATGTAAAATGCATAGAACAGTCATACAATATATGTTAATAAAATGTTGCATTTAAAAATGTATTGGATGCTAGAGAGTTTTATAATACAATGTGTTAGGGACTGCTACTACCCGGGGGGGGGGGGAGGTTAATTGCACAGTTTAAAATAGGTTACTTAACTGTGCAAGGTCCAAAAAATTGAGTGTGGCAAAATGTGTAAGGGGGGTAGGAGGTGCATGTCATGCCCTATGTTGGGCCTAGTGCTTCAGAAACCCTAAATACCTCACTGCAAGGAGCTCAGTGGCGGAGATATATTAAAGTATTTAAAAGATAATAAATATATATATATATATATATATATATATATATATATATATATATATATATATATATATATATATATATATATATATATATATATATATATAGGACCCAAGCAGGCAAGACAAAAAGGAAGATCTTAAGACTAAGATCCTAAGAGGACTCCTCTGCCTGGGAATATAGGTTTTCTCAGGGTATGAGTCCTGTGTTCCATACAGACTAAAGAAATGAGGATTTAACAGAAAGTTCACTAAAATCCTATTTTTCTCTTGCATCCGGTATGGAACACTGGGACCATGGGGATATACCAAATAATTCAGAAGATTCAGGGGAGGGAAAGGAGAAAAACTCACTTCCCCTAGGATACCGGTATGGCCCCAGGTGTCAACAGACACTGAGCTAGCACAGCAAACCAAGCAAGAGCCAATGGGGATCACACTACTGAACAACAACTTTACAGTAGATGTAAGAGAAAAAGGGAATCCTCAGGCAGGCAACACTGCCTGCAGGATTTTCTAGCCAAAGCTTGCCTCAGCCGAGGCCAGAAAATTGACAAGGTAGCTTTTGGAAAACCTATGCAGGGAGGACCATGTCAGCCTTGCACAGCTGTTCAGCTGAAGTCTGTTTTTTTTGTAGGCCCAAGAACTACTCACACATCTGGTGGATTGCTCTGTGATCTTGAAAGTAACCGGTCTCATCCTGATTACATACACTTGGCGTATGGTAGTCTTGATCCAAGAGACAATTCTAACTTTGGATGCTGCTTGACCTGCCATAGGTCCCTCAGGGATAACAAAGAGGGTTGCTAATGAACTGCTTCGGGTCAGGACCAAATAAGGCCTTGCCTTGAAATGGCAAGCACACCAGAGATTTCTTAAGACTGGTCACTGGACCAAATCTTGAGCCATAAGGTGCTGCAACCGAGAAGGTTGAGGATTGCCTGAAAATCTAGCCACATCAAAGAGGGATTCAGTAATGTAGGCATTTGCTTCCATAATGTTAGCAAGCATTATGCATCAGAATGCACTGCATCAGAGAGCTGTTCTCAGTGCTGCCCCAGTAGCTGCAAAATTGTCCTTAAGCAGGCAATCCAGACACTTATCAGCCTAGTCCTTCAACCTAGCATCGTAGACAAGGGGAAGGGCTGTGTTTTTAGCCAGGCATGAAATAGGGGTGTGAACTGCTGGAGGAGAATCCCACTGTGCTAGCTCCTAAGCCGTGAAATGGTAAAGTCTAGAGACATGTTTGTTAAGAAAAGTGTTTGTTCTATCTGGAGTTTTCTATTCTTCCGAAAGGATTTGGTCAAGTGCATTATTGGGCGAGTGGGGGGTGGGGTGGAGACAGGTGAGTCACTTAAACCTCTGAAAAAATATTGAGAGGAGACCCCTTATCAGAGGCCTCAGATGCCTGAAGGGTACTTGGCACTACTCTGATGAATAGAGGTGCCTTCGGAAGGAATCCTAAGAGGGCCTACTACCAGTAACATTGGGCCCTGGGATGTAGCATATTTTTATGAATCAATTATTAAATTCTCTGGTTATGATTTATCTTGAAATCGCTATAATAGAATCAAATATTGTTGAACATAATCATCCAATATTGTACAGGTCTGCAGTATTTGGCAGAAATGTCCATGTGAAATATTCTTTAACCATTTCTTATGGTGACTGCTACTGTTGAGATCAAGTCTGTTGTTATCTACAGTATATATATGTATATATATATATATATATATATATATATATATATATATATATATAAAACTTTGCAAATTAATTTTAGAACCTGGAGATCCTATTAATTCCAGATCTAAATATTGTATTTTCATGGCATGTCTTGTATTGCTAAACTTTAAAACTCCAAAGATTCTTACTAATATATCTCCTGAAACTATCCATTTCAGTCTTTTCCCTTCCAAATGACTATTATATCATCAATGAAACTGCAATATAACACCAAGTTCATGCTGTAAGGGTTTTAGTCAAAGATATTGTTTTCTTAAAAAAAAAAACAATAAAACCCTCTAATTTTGCATAACTAAGAGAAATTGGTGCCCATCGTTATTCCGTTGACCTACAAATAAGTCAGTTGAATTCAAAGACGTGTCAAAATGAATTCAGTCACAGAAAGCACAAATTCAGTCTGATCAATTGATATGAGTAAAAACAGTTTCGCAGCGCTCAAACCTCGTTCATGGGGAATGCTGTAATATAATGAGGTCACATCTAAAGAAACCCGCCTGAAATCCTACATCCAAACAATGTCCTGTAATAGTGATCAAATGTGAGACAAGTTTCACAGATAAAATGCCAAACCTACCATCAACCTTTGGTAAGATGGACATCTTTGTACGATGACAAATTGAAAGTGAGTTGACCCTTGAGATAATAGACCACCTCTCAAGATATGATTACCCTCTGATGAATACTCTCTAGATCTTGAGTAACCACTACCTCTCTTATTGGCTGGTTTCACTGTGAGTGCACTATTGGCCCTCAACCTATCAATAGCTTTTTATTTACCAAGTAGATGTTAAAATCATCCATAACAAGTGCACTGAAAGTTTCTAACAAAATGGCCCTGTCTTGTGTTTGATCAAATCTGGATCATAGTTTAAGATTTGAAGTTTACACTACAGTTTAAGATAAAATTTGTATATGTATTAATATAAGGGACAATTTAATTCACCCTCTAATTGAATATAGGTTCATCAGTAACTATTGGCACTGTTCCTGATATTATCTGAAGTTGAGAGTACACGATCGCTATAAGGACAACATTATAAACCTCTTGTCACTCATCCTCATTTAAACAATAATTTGATAAAGACTCTATATTATTAACAGGATTCGCTGTTCTCTGTACTCCAGTTTTTGTTTATGAACTGCTCCCCCTTCCCCCGTGTCCTCTGTTTGGTCTTTTTGCTTTGATCCTCTTTCTTATGGGTGAAAACCAGTTTGAATCCCTTAACCAGGGAAGCTTCAAAAGTGGATGTTGCACTGGGAAACCTAACTCACACCACCAAACACACTTAAATTCACAAACTGCACAATCCTAATAGGGTAGTGTTGGGGTGCTATGGGGGAACTGAAGCTATGTGTACAAAAAAGTAGTAAAGATAACCCTACTGTACTAGCACTCTAGATCATACTTCACATTGAAGAGGATAATAAAAGGAGACCATGTATGGAAATAAAACTTTTATGTGAAGTTTTATGTTCATACGTGGTCTCCTCATATTATACGCTTCAATATGAAGTATGATCTTGAGTGCTGGTACAGTAGGGTTATCTTTACTACTTTTTGTACACAAAGCTTCAAAGGTATTCTCTCCTGATGGTTCACCCCTAAAAAGAAGTAGAGAAAACTTGCAAGTCTGACTAAGTATACTGAATCACAGCATTTGTTTCATTGGGCACCTCACTTCCAGATTGGGTATTAAAACTTGGTTACGTTAGCAGGGGATATATCCTGTATGGATATGTTAATCCTAATTTCTGTTAACACTCCCTATGTGTGTTATCCCTTTTGGGATTTTTTTTCTGACATCTTTTAGAGGATTTCTTATTAGTCCTCCTTATCTCTGAACATGTTTTTCTTTTTTTTTTTTCCTCTCCATTATTTCGTTTTGGAAATTCATTAATTTGTGCATTCCTGAAGTAGGCTGAACTCTCTACATTGTCTACAAGTATTGACTAATAATTGTAGATTCAATTTTTCCCTTCCCTGAATGCATTAGTAAAAAAAAAGAAGATGCATCCAAGGCCTGGTACCATCTCTCAATGAAGGGAGTATCATCCATGATAGAGGGTGCCAAGCCCATATGCAAACCTCTAGAGAATTTTTCCTCCACATATTTAAGTGCCTAAACATCCCCACCAGAGTGTGCACTAATCATTCAATACATTTTCAAGCTCTAAGAAAGCCTTACTAATATTGTCTGTAGTTGGTTAATCGGGTGGATTAGAATATTTCATCTGACCAATTTAGTGCTTAAACTTAGACCTTAAACCAAGCAGAGTATAGTGTTTGTGTGGGGAGGGGGGCTTACCTTGACCCAAAATCATGTTGCTGGGATGCTTGGTATCCAATGTTTAACCCCTTGGATACTATGGGTGTCTACAACACACTGTAAAGCAAGGTTGCAAATGCCTCTAGAGCCCAAGCGAGCAGAGGAGCAGTGCATATAAGGATATTCAGTCGTGGGGTTGAGTGAGAATTCTTCCATTCAAATATGCACCAAGAGGAATTACAGAAACTTATCCCCAAGTCTATTTTTTTTTTATTTGAGCAGTTCAACTATCCAGTCAACGATCACCTCATGTTCTAAGCACTCTGCCAGGTACAGAGAGAATAAAATCCCCACTGAGAGTTGCCTTTGCATGAGAGCTTAGAACATGCTGTATGCTCTGATATAGTTTACTGTTCATGAAGGGAAAAAAAAAAAAGACAGTATTGATTCTCTGTCATGCCTCTTGGCACTCCATAGACTTACTGTGGCGACACTTGTGCCTCCAGTAGGTAACTAAGTAAGCGCTACTGCTGGGGAGAAGATTGAAGGTGGTAATGTACCCATAGTCCCTCAATGAAGTGACCTGTGTCTGTGTTTTCTTTTCTTGCTCACTTATAGAAGATTATTATTATTTAATCTACAGGTTGCAAACCACGTTGTCCAGGCTCTTTTAAACCAAAAGGTAAGACTAATTGTTCATTTAAACAATTTCTGGCATTGATATATTTTTTGAGTAGTAAAAGGCATTTAATTGTGGTTGTGAAGCTCACCATAAAATGTTATTAATATGCTAGTGTAAAAGTCGGTGTACACGGGCCAAGGTCCGGGTAATTTTAACCCTTTGAGTGTCAGAGGGGTACGCAACACGTTGCTTTGCAATGTGTTGCGTACCCCTTGGCACTCAAAGGGTTAAAGTGTTAGTAATGTCCCAATATAAATAGACTTTATTTTGTAGAGTCAATAGTTGAATATAATGCAAAAAAATGTATCTCTGAAACCGCTATGGTTATATATTGCAAACCAGGCATGCTTTTTAGACCATTCCAAGGAAGTCATTCTGTTAAAAAAAAAAAAAAAAAAAAAAAAAAAAGCGATTGCGGCTCTGCTGCAGAGCCTCCGTGTTGGCCGACACGGATCTCCTGCTGACAGCTTTACAGCTGACAGCAGGACACATCAAAGTTTGACTGTCGATATCTCTCAAACCATAGCGGTTTGAGAGAGATGTTTTTTTGCATTATATCCAACTATTGAAGCTCTACAAAATAAAGTCTATTTCTCTGTCATCCAATATAGGTTACTGGTAACCTTGGGTAGGAAATCCGCCCCTTTAATTGTAGACAGGAACAATTCTAGAATCGTATGCAGGTGGTGGAGCCTACTTTCCCTCCAAGGCTGCAGTTAGCCAACTAGCTTCAGAAACATTTGTTCCTTGGTGAAGATAACGCAGGCAAGAGAACAGTTATGCTATAGCTTTAGAAGTTTTTTATTTTTCTGTTAGAAATGGAATACCACCATTAGGTGGATTACCATAACAGACAATGCCCTTAGATGTGGCTAGCTCAGTGACCAGGTACTTTTTGTGGGCCTTAGGCCCTGGAGGGAAAATCTTGGCTACAAGTTCTTTCCTCAGGAGTTGCCCACCAAGGCCTAAAACATGGTAATCTGAAGACAGAAGATCTGCAGGAAAGGTGAGCAACCCTTTGAGTCCTGCAGGTCCGCTTGTCCCACGGTACCTCTCTGCACAGGGTTTTTTCCTTGGAGTGCCTATTGCACACTCCTGCACTCATTGGGTCTATCTGTATGTCTGTTGGGTGTTTGGAGCAGGTTTATGTGGTACTTAACCCTTTATCTGCTGGTTTGGCATTCATTTGGGGGTTTTCTGACACTTTTCCTACTGGTTCAGTGTTTTTTGGGTAACATGTTCTAGTGATGTTTCATGTCTTTTAATATTACATCTTCAATTTTGTAAAATTTGAGTTCCAGGAGCGCTTTACCGCATAGGCGCCATTGCTCCATTCACTTCTATGGGACTGTACAGTAACCTAGCGACTTCAGAGATGGCTCATTCTTCTTGTCTGCCCTTGCTCTATCATCCGGTTCATGTTTCTAGTGTGTTGGGGGCTCAGGGCGCTTTGGGCACTGTTGGAGTACTTTTTCTGTGAAAACTACATTTCCCATGAACGCTTGCTTCGCACACTTTTCTGATTGACTCCCACCGCAGCAGCCATTTTGTGCTATTTCCAGAACGAGTATCCTACACAGGGCTTGGACTTTCCTTTTCTCCTCTGCAGATTAACCCTTCGCCTGCCAGATTTCTGGGGTGAAACTTTAATCCTACATATTGTAATTGAGTGATTTATTGTACTGTAAGGTTATTGACAGTGTGAGAATGTCTATACCGGTGGAGCTTGGGGCCAGACCTAAGACTAAGGATGCTGGGGTCTCTGTATCCCCTATTGCACATTGCTCTTCCTGTCATTCAGGGTTTCCTACAGAATTCTCAGGTCATTTATTCCCAGCATGTTCTGATGTCCCTGAGTCTTCACCAGGGACCTCCACCCATGCATTAGAGCCAGTTTGGGTGCAAGAGCTCAAGACTGCTACTAGGGACTTTAGGTCCACATTGCAACTCTTTTCATCCCAGTTACAGTGGGACTCCCATTCTTGGCAGACCCCCTCCTCTGTCAAGTCTTCCTTGCCAAAACCTCAGGGTGTACCAGACGTGTCAGATTCCTCTGAGGAGGAACTGCTGGTGGATTCAGATATTGAGGAATGTTCTGCGTGGTCCCCTCAGTTTTTTGGGGATCCTTTGGAGGCTGATCCTGAGACCTCGCTTAGGACCTGATCAGGGCTGTTTTAAATACCCTAAACATTCCCTTAGTGCAAGTGGTTCCTTCTTATGTCTTTCAGGAGCCTAAAAAGCCCCTTACTTGCTTTCCACCTAACCCCACTCTTGACCGCCTTGTGTCTGAAGAGTGGAAGTCTCCGGACAGAAAACCATCTGTCTCCAGGAAATTTGCCAAGCTTTATCCCTTCTCTGAGACTGCGTTTGCTCAGTGGGTTCACCCCCCCCCAAAGTGGATGCTCCTAACTCCAGGCTATCTAAGTCTGCTGCCTTGCCAGCGTCTGATGAGTCTGATCTAAAGGACTGGACTGACAAGAAACTTGAGGTCTCCCTCAAGTCCATCTTTGCCACTGCTGGTACTGCCATCGTCCAGCATTCGCTGCAGCATGGGTGAACCGGGCCATTGCTGTCTGGTCTGAACAGCTCAACCTCGCTGTTCGTCAGGGTGCTCCTACTTCGGATATGTTGTGCGTCTTTGCCAACATTTCTGAGGTTCAGTACTATGTTTCTGCTGCCTTATTTGATGCCATTCGTTTGGTGGCTAGGGTTACCACCATGTCTGTGGTTGCCAGACGGGCTCTTTGGCTCAAGAGCTGGTCTACTGCTTCCAAGAAAGCATTGCTCTCCTTACCTTTTCAAGGCACTTCTATATTTGGGCCACATCTTAAGGATCTGATCAGTGAGGCCACAGGGGGTAAGAGTACCCTTCTACCCTTGGTCCCTAGGAAGAAAATGCCTTTTAAGCGTAACCGGTATTTTCATGCCTTTCAGAATGAGACACGTCCGGCGAACCAGTCGGTTCCTTCAGCTCCACGTACCTCCTACAAGCCCAGACAGCAATGGAAGCTCAAGGTCTCCTCCAAGCCCAAGGCTTCCAAGCCTTCTTCGGCATGACTCACCGAACCCAGGTCCGCACTCGGCTGTGGGTGGTCGTCTGCACCACTGTCACAGCATTTGAGAGGATTCAGTGGAGGACCCATGGGTTTTACAGGTGGTGACGGAAGGGTACAGGATCCCTTTCGTCTCTCTTGCTGCCTTTCGCTTCTTTCCTTCTCCTGTGCCTCAGGGCGCAGAGAAACGCCATCTATTCGACAGGTGCTATTCAGGCTCTTCTGTACAAGGATGTTCTAGAGCTGATTTCAGTTCAGGACAGAGGTATGGGTTTTTACTCTAACCTCTTTGTGGTGTCCAAGAAGGATGGCAGTTGTCGTCCCATTTTGGACTTGAAGGATCTCAATTCCTTTGTGATCCGGACTCATTATCACCAGGAGCCTCTACGTACGGTGATTGCTGCCATGTCCCCTGGGGAATTCCTTTCTTCTCTGGATCTTCAGGATGCGTATTTACACATCACCATTCATCCAGAGAACCGGCAATATCTCCTATTTGCCTGTGACCGGGGGCATTTTCAGTTTTCAGCTCTTCCATTTGGTCTGACGACAGCTCCTCAAGTCTTCAACCGTGTCCTGGGAGCTTTAGTGTCCATCTTCCACCGGAACGGCATCAGTTACTCCATACATGGACAACCTGCTTCTGAAGGCCCCCTCTGCGGAACTTCTTCATCAGCAGGTTCAGCAATGCATTCATGCTCTCACCCATCACGGGTGGATCCTCAGCTTGCAGAAATCTGATCTTGTTCTGTCCCAGTGTCTGGTCTTCCTGGACCTCCTTTTCAATATCCAGAAGAGCATGGTGTTTCTCACGGACCAGGTGGCTAACCAGATCGCCCACAGGGTTTCTGCGGTCCTGGCTCAGGATCCAGTTCCAGCGAAGAAGCTGTCCTCTCTAGTGGGGAAATTAATTTCCACCATAGCAGTGGTACCGTTTGCCATGGCGCACATCAGGGAACTCCAACGGTTTGTGATCCAGGTGTGCAGGGGTCAGCTGGACTTTCTGAAGATGTTTGTGTCCCTACCTCTTCATGTGAATCTGACTTTGTCATGGTGGCTAGACCTCTCCAGTCCGTTGAAGGGCAAGTCCTTCTTGGTATCCTTGTGGACCACGGTGACGATCGATGCCAGCCTCTCCGGCTGGGGAGCGGTCCTAGGTCGCCTGAGCGCTCAGGGTCAATGACCTTCAGAGGAATCTCTTCTTCCCATCAACATATTGGCACTTCGAGCGATTTTTCCATGTCCTCCGTCAATGGACATCTCAGCAGGAAGACTGTCCAGGTCCAGTCCGTCAACGCTATGGCCGTGACTTACATCAACAAGCAGGGCGGAACAAGAACTCTCCCACTTGGTTAGAGGTCAAGGCTATTTTGTCCTGGGCAGAGGAACACATTCCTGCCATATCCGCAGTGCACATTCCCGGCGCAGACAACGTCATAGCGGACTTCCTCAGTTGGCACACCGTGGACAGCGAAGAGTGAGAACTGCACCTAGAGGTGTTCACCCTCATTGTTCAGAAGAGGGGTCTTCCTTACATCGACCTGATGACGACAACACAACAGGAAGGTTCCGAGGTTCTTCTCTCGATGGAGGGACCCTCTAGCTCTGGTGGTGGATGCCATGTACATTCCTTGGTTATATCCTCTGGCCTACATCTTTCCTCCCTTCCCATTCCGGCTCCCTTGCCATCCGGATCTTCTTCTACAGGGATAACTGTGGAAGGAGGATGTTCATCGGCTAGCTTTGACGGCTTGGAAATTGAATCCTCAATATTGAGGAAGAAAGGGTTTTCTTCAGGCGTGGTGGTTACTATGCTCAGTGCCTGCAAGCCTGTTTCTTCCAAGATCTACTATCGTGTCTGGTCGACCTTCCTATCTTGGTGTGTCAATAAGGACCTGTCTCAGAAGTTTGATCTGTCTACGGTCCTGGCCTTTTTGCAGGACGGTGTGGATAAGGGCCTCAGTTTGAGTTCCCTTAAGGTTCAGATGTCTGCTCTCTCTGTTTTCTTTCAGAGGTGCTTTGCCATCCTTCCTGATGTCAAGGTTTTATTCCAGGGCATTCCTCATTCTCGTCCTGCCTTCAAGAATCCCGCTCTTCCTTGGGATCTTAATTTTGTTTTGGGCGTTCTTCAGCGCCCTCCATTTGAGTCTTTGGCTACTATTCCTCTACGCCTGTTGACGCGGAAAATGGCATTTCTCCTGGCGATTGTGCCTGTCTGCCATGTCGCGGACTTGCATGCTCTGTCCTGTAAACCACCCTATTTGGTGTTTCACAAGGACAAGGTGGTGCTTCGAGGCACTCAGGAGTTCCTCCCCAGGCTGGTTTCAGAATTCCACATCAATCAGGAGATTGTGCTGCCCTTTTTCTGCCCTGACCCCACTTCTGACAAGGAGAGGGATCCCTACTTGTTAGATGTGGTGCTTTGTCTCAAGTTTTATGTACATCGCACTGAGTCTGTGAGGCAATCTGACATGCTGTTCGTCATTCCTGAGCGTCCTAGGGCAGGAAGACCTGCATCCAAAGTGACTATTGCTTCTTAGATCAAGTCCACTATTCGTAAAGGCTTATGAGCTGACGAAGAAGCCTGTCCCTTTTTGGGTCACGGCTCATTCTACACGATCTATTGGGGCCTCTGCTAATCAGTTGAGCAAGGCTGCCACCTGGTCGTCTGTGCACACCTTTTTCGAAGCACTACCATGTTGATGTGTTGGCATCAGCTGATGCCAGCTTTGGGAGGAAAATCCTGGAGGCAGTTTTGCCTATCTAGGATTTTCTTTGGTTCTTGGTGCTTCCTTCACTTTTGAGCCCCGTTGGCTCTAGTTCAGTGTGCTGTGTAACAGTTGGGGTGATCAGTGTCTGTTGACACTTCTTTGTTTGTTGAGCTATCTCTGATCTGATGGTTCATATCTGCTCTGGTGACTTTGTGGGCCTTTCGCCTGGTCCTTGCCTTACTTCCCACCTCTGGGAAACTCAATGGTTGGACATCCCAGAGTTACCAGTAACCTGTATTGGACGACAGAGAAAAGAGGATTTTAGTCTTACCTGTTAAATCCTTTTATCTTAGTCCATACAGGTAAGGGTCTCCTACCCGGTCAAGGTACCCTGCTTGGCTCTCCTGTGGCAGGCCGTGGGGGTCCTTTGGGGTCATGCTCACAGGAGTCTTCTTTCCCTTCCACTATCTAGTCAATTGTTAGTGTCTCAAATCTTTCTGGAGCTAGTTGGCTAGCTGCAGCCAAGGAGGGACGGTAGGCTCCACCCTCTGCATAGAATTCTAGAATAGTTCCTGCCTACAATTAAAGGGGTGGATCGCCTACCCAAAGTTACCAGTAACCTGTATGGACGAAGAGAAAAGGATTTAACAGGCAAGACTAAAATCTTCTTTTATATTGGGACGTTACTAACATTGTAAGAGGCCGCTACCTCACTGCTCCATGCAATGCACTCTTGCATCGCCTCACTCGCGCGATGCAATCATGCATCTGTCAAAATAATTAGAGGGAAAGTATTTATCTGTTTTTATTTATTTCCAGTTTCAGTTTTGTGTGTGTGTGATGTATATATATCTAATTTTTTTTTTTTTTTTTAAATAAATGAGTGGTAGAGGGGTGGGTAGCAAATGCATTGTAAAAGCCCTCAGATGGTTAAAGCCACATCTCCCTACTCTTTAAAGGGATCATGCAATTTTGTGGTCTCTCGTATTTGATGCAAAATTCTTTTTCTGTGTAGGATCTCCGTGAAGAATGTATCAAACTTAAGAAAAGGGTGTTTGACCTTGAGTGTCAGAACAGGACCTTAAATGACCTCTTTCATCAGAAGCTGCAGCGCTCATCAGGGTCATCTCCTGAGGTAATGACATATGTCATAATAAAATGGTCAGGATTGGAGGAGTGCGGGCTCTTCCTTTGCATTTAATAAGGAGCTTCCTTTGCATTTTCCTTGGGCAATATTTCCTTTCAACTTTTACATGTCCCTGTTTTATACTGATTAGTTCCTGTGCTTGCTGGGGCTACTCATTTTGGGGGATTTCACCTTTGGCTTCCATCTGTTAAAGGGACAGTATTGTCCCATAAAAAATGCTAAGAGTTTTGTATAGATTAATAAATAAGCTAAATGCCACAAATCCTATATCTCAACCCATTATGGTTTGAGAGATATCCTCTGCTAAAGTTCCTCTTCTCCTGATGTCAGCTGTATAGCTGACAGAATGAGGTCCATGTTGACCGACATGAGCAGGCTCTTCAGCAGAGCCGCAATACAGCGATTTAAAAATAATTACTTCTTTGAAACTGTCTAAAAAGTGTGCTTGCAAACCAGACACACTTTGTAGACCGTTTCAAAGAAGTATTTCTTTTTAAATTGTGCTATTGCAGCTCTGCTGAAGAGCTGCTTGTCGGTCCCCGGATCAGGAACTCCTGCTGTCTGCTTACAGCTGATGTCAGGAGTAGAGGAGGGAGGGGGGAACTTTAACGGAGGATCTCTCTCAAATCATAGCGGTTTGAGAAATGGGATTTGTGGCTTTTAGCTTAATTTTTTAATCTCTACAAAACTCTAAACATTTTTTCTGGGACATTACTGTCCCTTTAAAGGGATAGTAATGTTTCACAAAAACATCAGCTCCAATTAATCTTCATAGTATTTGGGCCATGGAGAGTGTTATAGTAATACTGTCAGAGTTGTAGTTCAAGAGTAATTGAATAATAAAGTACACACACACACACACACACACACACACACACTCTCTCTCTCTCTCTCTCTCTCTCTCTCTCTCTCTCTCTCTCTCTCTCTCTCTCTCTCTCTCTCTCTCTCTCTCTCTCTCTCTCTCTCTCTCTCTCTCTCTCTCTCTCTCTCTCTCCTTTGTCTATGCTTATGGGAGTCATGGGCAAGACTAAAACTACTAAGCGTTCAGGGGCCCTTCTAACCCCTTTAATCTATTGCTTTTCATGTCAGGTTGGTCTTCCTAGAGAAATTTCTGGTACCCTGTCCCTCTTGTTCTGTGACCCCCCACAACCTCCTAGGTCATCTTTTCAACATGAGCCTGCATTGGTTAAGGCCTTAATTTAATTCTCACCAGTAATCTGTTCCAGGGGTGTTAGACTCTTGGTCCTTGGGGCCCATCCTGCACCCCCCAAAAGGAGCTTGAGCTAGCTTACAGAGGGGAAACTAATGCAGATGACTTGGATTTACAGACACACGGACCTCTAGTCCATAAAAGGCTAAAATTAGATCTGTAGACACTCCACTGTGGCTGGTGAAGAATAAATGGCATTTTCAATGCAGCAATTTCCTGCTCAGTCCTATCACCTCTGTTTCTTTGGCAATCCAGTCACAGGGGAGCATGGCTAATGGCCTGCCCACATGAATATCTGATAAATACTATTAACTAACATCCATGTGGATTGGCCACTCTTTGGAAGTTTTGATGACTATTGTAACCTCCATTTTAGCGTGTGTAAAGTATCTGCTGGTGGCCCGATAAGCCCCACTGCAACTCCACTACTTTTGTGCTTGAACACAGTAAAACTGGAGCTTGCTGGATTTTGCTGTCTTCAAGCTGATAGTTGCTCATGGGGAAGGCAGCAGAGCCTAGCAGCACACAGGTAACATTCCCAATGCAGCCATGCTTTCTTGGTGTCAGCTACGTGAATGGAGTAACGTGATGAGCATTCAAACGGATAAGAAGGGATGGATGGAAATTGGGATTGTTGAAGGGAGATGCAGTTTTGCCAAGCCTGAAAATTCACCTAATTGACATTTACCTTTTCACTGGACCTCTCGCCCAAGGAGGGATACAAGATCCATTTGAAAAGCAAATCACACACGTGAACTGACCCTTCAGCTATGCACATCTTTTTTGTTTGGTGACAGTGAGGCTGATGTACTGAGAAGAACTGGAGTAATTTGGTACAGACTAGCTGCACCTAGGGGACAAACTATCCCAAAATTCCAGTTGATTTAAGAGGGATGTTTAACCTGCTTTAAAATGTTGAACACCTAGCATTTAAGAGGTTAAAAGCCACTTTTACCACTGTGATGCAGTTGATATGTCACAGAATTGCTCCCCTTTTTTGGTGTATCAGCCTCCTTGTCTTGAATTAATTAAAATGCTATGTATTGGGGGGCGGAGGTCATCAATCTGTCATATAACCTAACCACGTGTGACTTTGTTAGTACCAATACACCCCATAACCTAAACACCTTGCCACTGCCAGGGATTTATAATCACCTAGAAATGGGCAAACTGAGATCCTCCAGCTAATATTATATGCTTGTATGTGCAAGTATGCTGTGCATTTCCATCTAATAAAGAGTTTATGTTCTGCCTTTGTGTAGGTGCACCCACTGCAGATTCTATCCAACCCTCAGGGAGGGGAACTGGAGAGGCTTTCGGGCTCCCTTCCCTTGGGACAATGCGCAGTACAGCGAGAGGTAAGAAGATCACTTTTCTACTTCTATGTGGTTGCTATACATGTGTTATCTAATGGCTTGTTAGTAGATATCAACACCTATTGAGCCAATTAAAAATTGGATCACCTATTGGAGTCAGGAATGTTTGTGTTTACCCGCGTTTACCCTCTTGGGGCATAATTGGAAATTGCTTCATTGTTTGCCTTTTAACAAAGATCTAACAAGCGTTGAACCTTCTTTACTTTCAACCTCACCAGGTTACTTTGATCAGGACAATATAGAGGTACAGTTCTGGAACAAACCAACTACATGATAGGAGACAAAAATAAAAAATGTCCATTTATTTAAATGGGGCTTTTGATCCTTTGAATGCTACATTTTTTAAAATAAATATCCATTAACATTTTTATGTCTTTATAGAAAAAAGTGGCCCTGTAAGCAGCTGCCACCTGGATACAAAGGTGCCACGGAACCCTGGTGGATAACCACTGCACTAGAGGTTGAAATGCTACATACCAGTGCACTTTGTACCCCTTGCACATCACTAAGTTTTTAATTCTGAATAATAATTTTAAAATGAGTCAACCACCTTTCCTACAAGTGCAGAATATAAAGTCCAATTACCCATACTTAATTATTATACATATATATAATATAAAGTGTGTGTGTGATAGAGAGAGAGAGAGATTTAATATTAGTATGGCTAATTATATATATAAATTTGTATGTGTAAAAGCAAATAGGCAAAGTATTGGCACACATCCATTTTTTCTTCATTATTAACCCTTTACTCTGTGGCATATTGCTTGCACATTACCACTATATTAAAGAGGAGGTATTATTCGCATAATATGGCCTCAGTATGCTAAGCTTGTCGACAGTCCAAAGCACCCCATTGTAGGCAAGTCCTAAACTTAATATGCTTTGTCCTATGAGCTGAATCTCCTGGTTTATTTATTTACTAACCTTAATTTCTCTTACGTCCAGTATGGAACAAGGTAACATGGTGTTGAATCCCTCCTTTTGGAGGGCAGGCACAACACAAAAGACATCCCCCGCCAACAACCTCCCGGAATTCATGTGTCCTGCGAAGCAGCTGGAGTGCAGTGTCCATCCTTTTAATTTTTCTTAGGATTTTTTATCATCTTCTTCTTCAATATGGGGCTGTATAGTCCCCCATTGGGTGGGTTACCATCACTGGGCTTCCCTAGAGTTGGGTTACCCAGTTCACAGGTGTCCTGTGAACCTACCTTCCCTGTGGAGGGTGGCTTTATGATCGATCTTCCCTCAAAGCAGTGTCTCTTGATATTCTGCCCTTTCCTAATCAGATTGGTAAGCAACCCTTTATTGCCTTGGTCCACTATTTTTCCCAGTTTGTGTTTCCTCTTCTCACAGAGCGTTTTGTGAGCATTGTTATGCCCTGACACACTTTATGGGTCTCTTTTCTATTCTGTAGGGTACTTTGAAGGGAGGATGACTGCTGTCTGTTATTTTATTCAGTTAACCCTTCCTAAGCTGTTTGGGGTTTCTTTTTGCTTTGGGGGCTTCTTTTTGCTCACCCATACTCTTCAGGTACTCCCTGGGGTTTTTTGGGTTACATGCACAACTTTGACATGTAGATAGAATATAGTTGCGGCGGGCCCCTTAAGAACCGGAGCCTGCATGCGCCATCTTTTCTCCATTTTCTTCTATGAGCAAACATCTCTGGGACATATCTCTGCAACCGTTTGGGCTACAGTGGTCAAAGAGGGCTCTATCTAATTGGGTCCTCATGCCCTATCATCCTGTCCACTTTGAGTGTCCACTATCAGAAAAGACTGCAGTACACAGAATGCCCATTTTTTGGGTTTCTTCTGTTTGGCTGTCACTTTTCTGGTGGCCACCTTCTGTCTCTCTTGCTTATCCTACATAGAAGCTGACTCTCCTTGCTCTCCTTCTCCAGATTAATCCTTTGTATATCCAATAAGTGCTTTTCTGTGTATTTAGGGATATAGCTATTCTTGTGACATTCATCTAGTTTTTACTATGTTCTGGACACTTTCCCAGAGACTTGTTGGTCATTAAGGGGCGTAATGGGAAATCCAAGGCAAAAAGGCTGAGAGGCTTCCCTTACCCCCTCACTTAACTTTCATCATGCCATACATGACTACCAAGGGAATATTCAGGGTCTTTATGCCCCTTGTGCACTGTGGCCCTACTACACCAGGCTCCTCTAGCACTGAACAGGAGCTTGCATGGGTTTAGACGCTAATATCTTCAGTGGCTCAAATCCCTTCCTCAGTTTAGGAGGTTCTACATTCCTGGGAACTTATGCCCACATTCAGACAGGTTGACCATGTATTCAAGGGGCATACTTTAAGTTATTGGGTTATCCTCTGAGGAAGAATTGGCCTCGGATGATGAGTAATATGAGGATATGGACTCCTCTTATTCTTATGGATATTCATATGAGGCTGATCCAGTCCCCTCTGCTAAGGGGCTCATCAAGGCAGTGCTGGAAACCCTTCAGGTCTCTAACATCGCTGATGGGAGATCTCACTCTCCAGATATTTTCCAGAGGCATTGGAATTTTCACCTGTATTTCCGCCCAATAACATGCTTAAGCAAATTCTTATGGATGAGTGGAAAACTTCTGACAAGAGACTTTTCCTTGACAAAAGCTTTGCTAAGCTGTAGCCTTTTTATGGCTTTAGTGCAGTAGGCTTCTTCCCCTAACTTTGAACTCCCCATCTCTCTCTCGGCAAAAAACACTTCCCTTCCCCTGGTGAATGCTGCAGGGATCAGGCAGACAAGAGGCTTGATCCCCTATTCAAGGCCAACTTTTTGGCTATAGGTGCAGCACTGAGGCCCATTTTAGCCTCTGTTTGCGTGCTGACGTTCTGAAAGAGGACTTATTAATTTTGACAGCCAATATCATGGAAGCTAATACCTATATCTCAGAGGCCTTCTTTGACACAGCTTGTTTCTCGGAGTCATCTGCCTTTTCAGTTGCTGCATTCCATACCTTGTGGCTTCAGATCTGGTCCGCATACCAAAGTCACTTGTATCCTTTGCCTTTTCAGGGCAAGGCTCTTTTTGGTACTAATATGAAACAGTTCATCAGTGACACTACGGATAGTAACAGCACCCTGTTGCCTCAACCTTCCACCAAGTGTTCCTTTCTGGGGAGGAAGGAGCATAATGTTCTTCATCCTTCCCACCCCCCCCTCGCAAAACAGGGGGTGCAGTGAGTGCAAATCCCTCAGACCTGTCAGACATGCCCTGCCACAAAACCCAGACATACCTGGCAGCCCAAGTGATCAGCTGCAAAGGCAAAGTCTGACAAATGATCCTTGGCATGACTTGCAGAATCCTGGCCCTTTGTTGCCTATAGGGGACAGTCTCCACCTTTTTTTCAAGGAACCCATAGAAAGCAAGACTGTTTCACGAGGCAATTGAAAAGCAGGTACTTGTTCCATTCCTAGTCCCGGAGAGCTTTTCCGGTTTCTAGCCCAACTTTTTTGTGGTTCCCAAGGACGACTGCGGCTTCCGCCCTACTCTAGACCTCAAATGTCTCAACCATTATGTGGTCACTACCTACCTGAAGATGGAATCTTTGCTCTCTGTCATTTCAGTGACGCCCAGGGGAGTACATGGCCTCTCTGGCTCTTCAGGACGCTAGATGCATGTCACAATCCACCATGATAGCCAATGCCACCTACATTTTGCTTTCAGCTCATATCATTACTAGTTAACAACTCTGCCTTTTGGCCTGACCTTGGTGCAGAAAATCTACACAAAAGATCATGGCAGCCTTGGCTGTGTTCATACATACCTAGAGCATTTCTCTGACTTTATATTCGGATGACTTCCTCATCAAGGCTCCTTCCAGAGAGCTCTTGACTCACCATATCCATGAGTACTCCTGCATTCTGGTGCATCGCTGTTGGTTCTCAAGCTCAAGAAGTCCTCTCCGATCCCATCCCAGGTTCTGATTTTCCTTGGCATGAAGTTCGTCACCCTTTCACCTAGATTTTCTCATGGAGAAGATTCCAGGACATGTCTCAGGCACTGGGGTGTAGATTGTGAGTCAGAGACACTCGACTAGGAACGAGCCTTCAATACAAATTTCCAGGCTCTATAGAAATGGTGTCCTACCCAGGGTGCATTCTCTTTTAGCCCACTAGTGCCTTTCAGAGAGAGGAAATATCCTAAAGCATATCACATTGGTCCTGCCATTACAGCAGTCCAACCATGAAATGCCAGGCAATTCCTCTCTTAACAAGAAAAACAGCCAACCCCAGGCGTACATTTTGGCCTTGTTGGGCCTCGTCAGTGAGGTGAAGCTGATCTCTCTAAGCACTGTGAGCAAGGGGTCCAATGCTTGATTCCACTGTTACCCTAGGGGTGACTAATCCCAAGGATAATTTGCATATGTAGATTGGCAGTCAGAGACACTTAACTAGGAACGATCCTGCAATACAAATTTGCAGGCTCTATAGGAATGGTGTTCTACCCAGGGTGCAGGTTTTTGTAGCCCACTAGTGCCTTTCACAGAGAGGAAGTATCCTAAAGCGCATTACATTGGCCCTGCCAATTACAACAGTCCAACCAGGAAATGCAAGGCAATTCCTCTCTCAACAAAAGAAATGGTCAACCCCAGACGTACGTTTCTGCCTTGCTGGGCCTCGTCAGTGAGATGAAGCTGATCTCTCTAAGCACTGTGAGGTCATTGGCCATGATCAAGGACTACATGCTTGTATACCTTCCGCTTTGGCCAGAAGGTCCATCAGTCGGCCTTGCCTTTAAGGATCTGCCTATTCTTTTTTCTACTGCCTGTTGTTAAGTAGTTTTACTGAACCCTGCTGGCTCTTGTTTGGTGTGTTGTGCTAATTCAGTGTCTGTTCACACTTATTTTTTGGCTTATTCAGATCCTGAATAGTAGGGAACTCTTGTATTATGGAGAAGTGAGAGGTCTCTTCTCCTTTCTCTTTCTGGGAATCCTAGGTTTGATATTGCTTTGGTATATCACCATGGCACTTGTGTTCCATATTGGACATAAGAGAAAATATGATTTTAGTGTTCTTACCTGTTAAATCCTTATTTCTTTACTCCATATGGAAAACAAGTCTCCCATCCGGAGTCAACACATTCCTGTGTTGCTGTCCTGGGCAGAGAGTCCTCTTGGGGTCTTTTGTCACATAAATTATGGCAGATTGTAGGAGGAGGAGGAGGAGGGTGTCTCCACCCCAAAGACCCTGTCTTTTGTGATGTTCCCTGCTATTCAGGAGGAGGGACTCAAATCCATGGTGTCTGTTTTCCATTAAGACTAAAGAGGAAAAGGATTTAATAGATAAGAACACAAAAATGTTATTTTGCCTTATACTGAGAGCTGGATCTTTGCCAGCTTCACTCACTGAAGGATAGAGACTCTGACAGGCATTGTATAGTGTCCTAAACACAATGAACATCGCACCTGGGGGTGGTAGGGGTGCTTAAACCAATAGAAGCTGGCAGAACATCCAAAAGTACAATTCGAGTCTAGGTTTTGTTGAGCAGACCCAAAGAAAAGAAAAAATATATTTGTAATATAATAAACCGTAAAATCTCAGGTAAAATATGCACTGTTTGTAATATGAAGGTGTAAATTATAGCCAAGATTTTTCAGAAAATGAAAGAACCTATGTACAACACACACCCGTTTTCTGCCCCTAAACATTCTATGATCCCTCTACCTTTCTTTTCCTCCCCTACCTCAAAAACATGTATCTGAGCCCTCCACTTTCCATCCCTCTGCACACTTCCATAATATGGAGCCATTGAGCACCTGAGGAGACAGCCTGGGGTCTGTTCAGCGGGCTGTATGCTTGCCTGCTTCCTCCACTGTTGCTCTCCCCTCCAAGATCCTTGGCCAATTGGAAATTGACCAGGTGCCCTGTCAGGACCTTCACAGGGCACTACTGTAATTTCAGTGTGCAGAGTCTGTCCATTGTCAGGGCATATCTGCAATTTTACTGGGCCAAGGATCTTTGAGGGAAGAGCAGCAGTGGAGGAACTGGTCGGCAAAGGCCAGGCTTCCTTCTCAGGGGCTCAATGGCTTGCCAGCATGGAGGTGGCTAGAGGGATGGAAAGAGGGGGACTCTGATACATGTTTTTTTTATAATAAACTAGTTTTAATGCCCGTGTACACGGGCCAACACTGGCGGCGCTGCAGTCATGCACAGTACTGACCAGTACTGCGCATGGCTGTAGTGCACGCAGCCGTCTTTACTGCACGTGGTGGCTTCTGACAAACATACTTAGCGAATTATAATATAGGATATTATTGCCCTTTTCTGTTTATACAGGGACTGTGAAAGCTGAGAAATCAATGCAATGTTGCTTTGTACACTGTAGAGGCAGGCTTTTCTACATAGGTTTTTACTGTTGTGGTGGAGGGTTTCTTTCTTCTCTCCCACTGTACCATTCTCTCAGATTTCACAGTGCCTGATAGAAAGTTCTCTAGAAACTGATCCATTAGCGATCCTTTTCAGGGACAGAAGTGTTAAAATGAAGATGAATAAATAACTTAATAAAATGTATAGACAATTTCACTTAATATAATATGAAAGGGCATAACATGTAAAGTTAAAAAGGTGGATGACTGTCTCTTTAAACAAATAGCATTGTGTGCCTTAAACACTAAATTCCTGATCAGAATCTCTTATTCGTGATCACAGGCTAGTAATTATTTTCCATACATTTATTGAAATTGCATATTAAAATTATTGCTCCTAATTCATCCGTGAAATCTGTTCTGAAAGTAAATCTAGGGCTGTATTCCATAGGCTAAAGAGAATAAATTATCCCAAGAAATCCGCTTCATATGGTGATTATAAATGCATAATTATCAAATAATTATGTAGACCTGATTCAAGATTCTAATCTAACTTGTTATAATTAAAGTAATAAATGCTTGACTTTAATTATCTGTGATTTTATTCCTCCAGGAGAAGCACCGTTCCATCAGAGCCCAATCATCCTGCCGCTCTCTAGATGCCATGTCTCCATTCCTCAGGAAAAAGGCCCAGATCCTAGAGGTCCTGCGAAGGCTGGAGGCAACAGGATCTCAGTCTGGATCAGCCTGCATGGCCCCACCAATGCTCCTTGGGGGCTTGTCATCAGCTGGCGGGAATGGGCTACGTTTAGGATCAGACCAAGGATTTGAATACTTAAATGGAGAGGGTCTGACTGCTCCAGAACATGGTGGGGATGAGCCGTGGGCCTCCTGCCTGCTGTTGGCTCAGAATGGCTGGGAGGAGTTGCTCAAGTGGAAACCAATTCAACGAGAGCCCCCTGCAGGCAGCCCTGGAGAAGGAGGAGGGGAGAGACTTGGTTTGGTAGCAGGGGATGACACCCTACAGCTGACACGTCAGGCTGAGGGAAGTTCTTCTTCTTCAGATGATGACATTGCTGAACCACCACCACAGCCGAGTGATATTAGGCCACGACTGCCTTTGACAGATTTGGCAAAAGGCTTGGGGCCTTGTCTGTGTTCCCGTGGAACAGGAGATAACAGGGGCCATGGTGAGGGCCACTCTGAAGGGACTGGCCTTAATAGGGGACACATTGGGCACATTCATTCCTTAACATGCTATAGTCGGAGCTTGCGGGATCTGGTAGAGAGTCCACAACTGCCAGGAACACCACAAGCCATTACTGAAAGGGGGGATTCTGTATCTCCGTCTCCTGGGCAACAGATCTCTGAGCCATCAGATGGACTTTCTAGTACTTGTCCCTCTTCTTCTGGAGATTCTGCCAATCTACAAATAGACACAAGTGGACTGATCCATAAAAATACACCTCCAGATCTTCAAGATGATTGCTCTCAGTCTTCATCTGAGATACCCAACCCTTCTTGCGCAGACCAACAAGATGCACTTTTTCCTTCCTCTGAGCCTCGAGCACCTCATATCCCCTCTCCAGCCAAATTTCTCAAGTTCCTTAAGCTCCCAGGCTCGGGGGAGAAGTTACAAAGCCCTAATCCACTGAGACTCAGCCCGCAACTCACCCAGACCTCTAAGATCCCATGCAGGAGCAATAATTATGAAGCCTTCCCATCCCCTCGCCTGGGTAGGAAGGCAGTTGAAGGGTTTGCAGGTCCTGGCATTGACTCTGACCCACCTTCCCCCTCTGAACTATCCAATTCTGACACTAACAGGCAAGGACAAAGTGAGCGAACCACAAACAGTTTGATAACCAAACCTGGAGTGCAGTGCTACAACAAAAAGTCACATGATTATGAGAATGTCCCACCTCTGTCAGCTAGCTCTACAGATCTTCACATTTCAAACCAGAGTGCTGAGGTCATGGAGGCTTCTTCACATTTGGTTGGAGATGTGTGCTCCTCTAGCTGCTCACCAGGACATTGTATACACTCCCAAGGGAATTGTATTGACAACACTGCTAGTCAGATTAGCAGTCCATTTATTAAAAAACCTGGTGCTTCCAAGAAATCCCCAGATTCTTCTGGACATCTCCCTTTTCGAGAGAGGATAGGCAAGTTAAGGGGCACTGAGAACCCACAGTCAGACCTTGCTGTAGCAGTAACAGAAAGCAGTAGGGTGGTGGGAGATAGCCCTGACCTTCGTCCAGCTATGAAAAGATCTATTGGTGTTAGCAGTCTAAGAACTCCTGAGCCTGGATCTACAGAGAGTTACCCACCAAGGTGTCATGCCCAAAAAACAGATTCTGCTCGGTCTCGTCAGCCTGGTGCACAATGTCAACCTTGTTCCCCACATGGCCCCCGTAACCCAACCAGGGCACCTCCTGTACCTAGCAAATCTCCTCGTAGCCCTCATGGTAGCCCAACTAAACTGCCTGCTAAGTCCCCAATTAAAGCAACAGCCAAGCCCTTTGTATCCCGGCCCTTAAGTGAAGAGCTGAGGCCAAGCCCCCGTCAGCACTCAAATGCCAACGAAGACAAGCAAAGAACACAATCTACTGGTTCAGGTAAAAAAAATGGAACCTGCCCGGAGTATGTATGTCCTCGTAACTCAAGCCCACAAGGAACAGAGAATCTTCCACTCAGCGCTTTACACTCTGCAATTGAAGAAAAAGTGATGAAGGGTATCAAAGAAAACATGCTGAGGCTGCAGGAACAGCACCGTGCACCAGCCCCTGATCCTAAACAACGTAATTCCAGTGGTATTGCCAGTTGGTTTGGCCTAAAGAAAAGCAAGCTTCCAGCACTAAGCCGAAGGCCTGAGCCAGGGCGCCTGAAAGAGGACAAGAGAGAGAAGAATACAGGAGGATCCCCTCACACTAGGGAAGTTAAGGGGGAGAGCCTGAATATCTCCATGCTGATGGAGAAAGCGGAAGACTTGCGGAAAGCCCTGCAGGAGGAGAGGGCTTACATCAATGGACTTTCGCTGGACAAGACACGCTCAGCAGCCACTGTGGAAATGACACAGAATCCACGGCCCCTAACAGCTGACAACTTCATGCAGCAGCTGTTGAACCGGTGAGTGTTCTCAGGGCACAGGCATATGTGGGAGTAGTTTACTAATCAAAGAATGTTGGATCAAAAATTTAATTTAATAATAAAAGATAAAATCTGAAAATGGGCACAAACCAAAAAGCTGTTATCCTTCCCCCCCCACACACACACACCTACAACATTCCTACACTGTGAATGTTTTTACTGTGTTCTGAACACCAATATAGCACAGCTTTTTGTCAGGATGCAGTAAAATGATTTATAGAGAGAATTTCTTTTAGATGTTTGGATTTCCATTGTCAACCCTAGTTTCTTTGATGGAGCCACTGTTTGAGCTTCTTAACGGACCTCAGAAAGGGGAGCAATGGGTAGCATAAAATTAACAACTTCATAAAGGCTTTATTTTAAATGTTTACAGATATCAATCACACTCTTAAAATGTTGAACAGAACATTTAAATAGTTACTTGAAGCATTACTATTTCTTGAATGTCTTTCCTACAGTTCCCCTTGTTTTAGTCAACATGTTCATTAAGTTATCTTCCATATCCAGCATTCTTATTGGATGTAGGTTAATTATTTCTCCAAATGTTTAGTCATAATAAGGATTCATCTTACTGTGACATGGCTTTGACAGCAGCATCAGATAGGTAGTCAAGGGTGGTCCCAGGGGCTTCTGCTGATAAGAACATGTGGTTCATATTGCTGATCCTAAGCCTCTCAGCTGTATGTGAGAGCATGGAAACAAATAAATATGCAGAACTATAAAACACAACTTTAATATGAAATACATGATTATTCAGTGATTGCAGTGGATGTCTTGGGTTGTGAGAAGTTAGAAATAGCCCTTCCATCCTAATAAAGTCGTGAAGATGTGTTCTCATAACTTGTCATTCTCTTCTGATTGATCCTACTCAGTGTTGATGGAAAGGATCCTCCTAATGAGGGTCATGCAGAAGGGAAGACACCACTGAGGGACTTCCCCAGGTTATCTCCTGAGAACAAAGATGCCAGGCCCTTTCGATCACCAAGGAATGGGATAGTTACACATGTGCAGATGCAACGCGGTGATCAGAAGAGTCAGGAGCAGGTAGGTTGACTAACAGGCAAGACAGAGGGTGGCATTAATTGTTACACTTGTGTAGAGAGTGGGCCAGGTCAGAAACTGGGTTATATTGGCCAATAAGAGGGTAGACTTGAAGTTCAGGGAGGTAGAATGGCAGGTCAGAACAGGCATTGACTAACTTGGTAAAGAGAGAAGCAGGTACATAGAGGACCAAATCATGATTGGTGTTGGCTTTTCTGGAAAGAGTAGATGGGAAAAGGTGACTGTGAGAATGCGTGATAAATAATCTATCAGTCTAAGTGAAGAGATGTTAAATCACCAGGAAGAGAGGCAACTGCTGATACGCAGAGACATATCTCCTGCTAAGCATTGGAGGCAACCACCAAGCTAGCCTAATTTTGAGGGGCATCTGAACTGTGCTGGAGACACACATGTTCTGAGTTGTGGGTAAGGCCAGAGTAATGTTCAGTTCCTCTGCACTACACACATGCTCCTAGCTTGATGGGTGGTTATTTACCAGTTTACATACCCAGTTTATTGGCAATTGTTTAACGTATGGTTGCTAGAGAGATTCTCCACTGAACTGTTGATCTCTCTAGCTACCAAGGGATTATAATAGTCTTTCTATGATTGTATTATAGGCAAAGTGCATTTTCTGTGTCATTCTGTGGGGTTTGTGAGTGGGGTTGTATGTGGCGTGGGATGGAGTCATGTGAGGGGAGTAATGGCACCTAGGAGCACCTAAGGAAGGCATACAGAAATTCAAATAGAGCCCTGCTGACCTGGATGCTGAGAACAGGAGCACATATTTGTCATTTACCATTGTTTCTTCATTCTTTCAACAGGACAGAGCAGTGGTTCTCCCTCCTGATGGACGGATCACAGAACCTGTCCCTTCTCAGCACTTTTCAGGTGTGTTTTTTATACTTGCTTTGTGCTGTCTTCTTATTTTCTTACTTTATTATTTTGCATGTTTTGTTTGTGATTCACATTTGGTTAACCTATATATGTAGCTCTCTTTTGTTCAGAATTTAGTATGTTTTGACAAACCACCATATTCTTCCATGATAATACATGTTACATTGCAGCTGATCAAGGATTTTGTCTACAAACTTCTCCATAGACGTTAGTGGGAATCTGTTGGTTAAAACCCATGCAATGTGATTTAGGCCAACATTTGCATATGCTTCCTGATGCAAACCGGAATCTTTAAATTGTCCCCTGTGTGCAGTTGGGTTGCTTCAGACTTTCTCCATCAGCTTAAGTGATAGAGAAAGTCTGAAGCAAACCAACTGCACACAGGAGACAATTAAAGGGATAGTAATGTTTCATAATAAAAGCAGCTCTAATTAATCATTATAGTATTTGGACCTGGGAGATTGCTATTTCAATTCTGTCAGAGATGTAGTTCAAGAGTAATTCAATGACAAAGTATCCCCCTCCCTCCCTTTTACTTATGTAACACTGCTCAGCCAGAGCAGAAGGGAGGTGCCCAGGTAGAAGGGACAATCTTCAGTTAAGATAATGGAAAAACCTGAAAAACTTGTCAAGGGGGGCAGGGCTTTCATTGTTCTCATAGTAAGAAGATTGTCCCCTGCTGTTATCTGTCTGGTCTTACAACCAGATTCCACACCTGAGAAAAGATGGCTTACACTAGGTAAAAGGGGCGGGAAGGGGAAACTTTATCCTTCAATTACTCTTGAACCACAACTCTGACAGTATTGGTATAACACTCTCCACGGCCCAAATACTGTGAAGATTAATTGGAGCTGCTGTTTTTGTGAAACATTACTATCCCTTTGAAGACTCCCTTTGAAATAAATCAGGCATTCGACCCCTGGAATGCTTGAAGTCTCCAAGGCATGGCTTTATAGTGCAATGCAGACCTCCTTGTCATTCAAGGAGTTAAAAGTCCCATTTAAATTAATGGCTTTTGACTGAATTTATTTTGTCCCTATGGATTGGTGTTTGTTTGCTTAAGAAGTGCTCCTCCTTTGTTCTCTAAATACAAACCTGATACCATCTATTTATCTTTTTTACCTCCACCTCTTGAATCTTACTGTATACTGATGTTTTGCTATGATTTATCATTTCCCTGTTTGGTCAACAGCGTGTGACTCACTCACTCGAACGCTGGACAGTGGAATAGGAACTTTTCCACCACCAGATTACTGTGGAGGAACTCCAAGCAAAAGCACTCCAAAGTTAAAGCCGAGGCTAGAGTCTCCTTCAGTTCTTCCTGTGGGAAGATTTTCTGCTTTTCCCAAAGTGCCAAGGAGAGCGAGGACTTTGGAGAGGGACTTGCGAGGGGTAGAGGAGATGTTCCCATCTGGACAACACCAAAGTGTTCCAGCCTTCCATGCACTGCTGGCAGAGCCAGAGCCTGCGCTGGTGCACCGGGTGTATGTAGAAGGTGTGTATTCTGGAATCAAAGATAACGTCTGTAGCATTATTTACAACAAATTAGTATTTTATCTGCTATGAAAACAATCCATTCTGCTAGTCTTTCCGCTCATTAAGCTTTTAGAGCCTTTGATCTTGTGATCACTATATATAATTATTTATTTATTTTTATACTGATAATTATCAGTTTTCCACTTTTTTTTGTTTTTACAGGTTCCAGTGTAGTAGTTCTAACCAGTGATGGTGATGTGCGCTCTAGAGAAACGGCTAATTATTCCTATTGGTTGCTGTATTGTCAAACCAATCTGCATAGCCGATACAAAGAGGACTGCCTCTGGCAACTTAACCCTCTGAATGCCAGAGGGATACACAACTGATTGCTTTGCAATGCGTTGCATGCCTCTCTGGCACTCAAAAGGTTAAACTTTTAAAGGGATAGTAATGTTTCATAATAAAAGCAGCTCTAATTAATCATCATAGTATTTGGACTTTGGAGAGTGTTATTTCAATTCTGTCAGAGTTGTAGTTCCAGAGTAATTCAATGACAGTGTCCCCCTCCCGCCCCTTCTACTGATGTCACACTGCTCAGCCAGAGCAGAAGGGAGGTGCCCAGGTAGACTGCAGAGAGGGACAATCTTCAATTAAGTTAAGGGAAAAACCTGAAAAGCTTGTCAAGGGGGGCAGGGATTTCATTGTTTTCATAGGAATAAGAGTGTCCCCTTCTGTTATCTGTCTGGTCTATGGACTGCATTCCACATCTGAGAAGAGATGGCTTACGCTAGGTAAAAGGGGAGGGAGGGGGAAACTTTGCTTGTGAATACCTCAAACCATAAAGGTTTGAGAGATAAGACTTATAATTCTTCATGTTTTTTTAATGCCTACAAAATAAAATAAAGTTAAAACGAACTATTACTATCCCTTTAAGGGAGGAAATACAAGGTTTGCGGTGGGCCTATAGAATTTTGGACCTTTTAACATGGGTGAGGTTAGCTCACCTTGCACCTACATAATATGAAGATACCTTCATGTGTGAACACGTATATAAAAATAATGAGCCTTGTAGACTAGTGTAGAAGACAACTATATTTTTTTAAGAGCCAGAAAAGAGGAGAACATGTTGTAAACATATCCGGGAACTTTCAAAAAGGTTGACTCAGATTTTTTAAATATTAACCTTTTATGGTTCACGAGCACATGGATTCTAAGCTATATTTCCCTGCTTGCTCTAACCCATTGGTGTGCAGTCGACTCAAAAGGAAGCCATAACCTACTACAACACAGATATATCACTGCGTGGACACATCCAAGACAAGCAGGACTTCTCCATCTTCCATCCAGTTTCAAATGGCACTAAGAAACTAAACAAGCAGTTAATTTGGTTCAGATCATATATTAGGAAACAGTGGACTCTCTCACCCTGAGAATTGGGACCTTCACCCTGAGACCCTGTGATTTGGCTCAAAACCCTGAGTCTCAGGGTTATAAACTTATATAATATGTCCCAAATGTTAAAGGGATAGTAATACTTCATTTTAACTTTATTTTATTTTGTAGGCATTAAAAAAACATGAAGAATGATATAAGTCTTATTTCTCAAACCTTTATGGTTTAAGAGATATTCACAAGCAAAGTGTCCCCCTCCAGCCCCTTTTACTGATGTAACACTTCTCAGCCAGGGCAGAAGGGAGCTGCCCAGGCAGACTGCAGAGAGGGACAATCTTCAATTAAGATAAGGGAAAAACCTGACAAGCTTGTCAAGGGGGGCAGGGATTTCATTGTTTTCATAGGAATAAGAGTGTCCCCTTCTGTTATCTGTCCAGTCTATGGACTGCATTCCACATCTGAGAAGAGATTGTTTACAGTAGGTAAAAGGGGCGGGAGGGGGAAACTTTGCTTGTGAATATCTCATAAACCATAAAGGTTTGAGAGATAAGACTTATATCATTCTTCATGTTTTTTTAATGCCTACAAAATAAAATAAAGTTAAAACGAAGTATTACTATCCCTTTAAGGGGTGTTCATAACTGAGATGTAAATGTCCCAAGTGCAAATTTTTCATAGCAGTTCTTCATGGAAATGGGTAAACAGGATTTGGCAATCCACCACTCTGACCAGCTCTAAAACAAGTAGCTTGCCTGTTTTGAAGAACTGCACAGAGCTGTAAATCACCCAGTCTTACGTTTCTGTCTTCAGTCAGAAAATTTCAATCTGAAGATATGTTAATCATTTTGGATTTCATATATTCTTTTTAGATAGGGAATAGTGGGGCCATGATTCAGCCTGCTATTCCACCATTGTTGTGAAAACCGGACTTGTTAACCATAGTTCTTTTGTCTTTCCATAACAGATTCTAGCCGGGATCGCAGCCGGCCTCAACAGGGCAAGAACTGGACATTCCCCAATGCAAAGGTCAATGCTGGTAACACAGAGTCCTTCAGGTCAAGAACACATGACTTAGAGGAGGTAAGGAGAGAAACATGACTTACAAATCCGGCCTTGATTCTCTTTTTCTATTTTGGCATCTCTAGGGAAGACCTCCCTAGTTCCATCTATGACCACAGCCTGACTTTTATCATGTCCCTACACCTATTCCCATCCACTGATGCCACAGGAAATACCCTTCATCGTGAAGAAAACAAGCATGAAATTGTATTGATGTCTTAGATTCTGAAGGTATCAAACTCCTTGAAAAGCAATAGACAGTAAATTTGTTCTAACCCTTTCAGTGCTGGAGGCTTGGATTTTTGTCGCCTGCTGGCTGGACACCTTTTCAGCATTTTCACTATCATCAGTCTAGATTTGATTGCCATTTTAACTTTCTAGTAGTATATGGAAAACAATATATATCATTTTTTCAGAACTAATTCAACTCTTTTATGGCATTTCGCAAAAGCTTAATTTTTCATTATGCAACAAGCTGATGTCATAACTATAAAAAAAAGTAAAAAATGTACTTAATTTACAAATAACGTAAACTATATACCCAAACATTTATGATGGTTGTGAAATGTCCATTTATTTTTAAAGGTTCTGAATCCTTTGAGTACAAATACACCAAATACCAACATACACAGACCCCTAATTAACAGAGCTCAAAGTTTTCAAATTTATGAACTAAAATGCACATTCCATTGGTAATATAGTAAAGCTTACCCTAAAATAGCTCTATAACTATATAAAAGCTTATATTTCCTGAAAGTTGATATCCCACTGCATTGAATGAGGGGTCACTTGCCTTTTAATTCCTAGTCCGGTGCATCTTCGGCAGATTTCTCTGTCTCCAAAAGCCGGATGGGGGATATTTGGTTGTGGCTGCATTGGCAGAACCTGGAGTGGGGAAAGCCCTTTGTGATTCTGGAGTGGACCCTGGAGGGCTGGGGAGCTGTTCTGGATCACTTAGGTGTCCAGGCCAGGTTGAGTTGGGATGAGAGTCTGTTGCCTATAAACTTCCTGTAACTCTGGGTGGTTCGATTAGCCCTCTTTCATTGGACCCCGGTTCTTTTAGGCATACCGGGGAGGGTGCAGTCAGACAACGCCACTGCTGTCGCATACATCCATTGCCAGGGAGGAATTCTCAGCATGGCAGCTTGGCACGATGTGAGGGGTCTCCTCTGATGGCGGAAGCCTACATTCCGGCCATCTCAGCTGTTCATATTCCAGGGGTAGAAAACATTCTGGTGGACTAGGTCACCAAAATGTAGATCCAGGAAACTGGGAACTCCATCCGGAAGTGTTTTAACTGATTGTCCAGCAATGGGGTGTGCCAGCGATTAGACCTCATGGCGACCAGGGATAACAGGAAGGTTCCAGTGTTCTTGCTCTCAGACGGGGATGCTCTGGCTTATGCTCGGCTTGATCTCCCTTAAGGTTCAGATCTCGGTGCTCTTTGTGCTGTTTCAGAAACTTGTTGCCATCATTCCATATCAGCTGGCAGATTAGTACCTGGGGAAACTCAGGAGGGTTCCTGATGCCCCCCCCCCCAACAAGGTCCGTTTAATTTAACAAATAAAAAAAAGTGTAAAAGCTGGAGAGCCACTCTGCTGTCCAAGGGCCTCACTAATAATCACCCAGCCTACCAGCTGGGAGATCAATAGCTGGGGAAAGGGCATCAGGAGGGATCCTGATGCCCCCTATGATGTATGATAGTTGGGGTGTGCATGGGCATGACTATTATAAACCAAGTTTGTCCAAGTATGTTTGAGTAAAAAATCTTCACCAACTTGGTTGCAACACAAAGGTTTCTATAAGAGGGGGGCAAATAGGTGCAAATGATCTTAGTATGCCAATGTATCCATATTGTTTCAGGGAACGGTGAATCGGACAACATATGATATTAACAGTTATATCAGTTGTGGTTCTCAGTGTGTGATATATTTATGTACTTGTAAACGTTGCCTTATACAATACGTTGGACTCACCACCCGCCCCCTGAAACAGAGAATCAGGGAGCACATTACTCAAACAGAAAATTGGCTAATTGATTCTGCAGTGTGAAGACAAAAGGGTACTCACAAAAGAAGTAGCTATTGGATCATATATTGGAACAATAGCTTATCCGCTTACTGAGTAAATATCTGACCAAGCTCAGGCTGTGACTGGACTCTAAAATGTGGTTATTCCTATCTGGCAGTGTTTTCGCACTCTCTTCCAGTGGTGATAAATCTCAAAAAGCACCCCATAGTGAAGAAGGTTCCACATTTTCACTTGAATAATAAATCATCAGTAAATCTACTCACATTTCTGTGTGGTCAACGTTTGGTATAACCAAGGTTGACATTCAGGCATGTGGAGATCAAACTCAGTGATCACAGTGGCTGCTTCGTCCAAAATACACACAATAAAACTCCAAAAAAGCTTCTTCTTCCTTGTTGGCTTAATATAAAGCTAAAGTAACTCAAATAATTGTACAAAATTTAAAAAACAATAACATTACAAATACTTATCCCGGCTGACAGGCAGGAAGGATCGCGGATGTCTTGCCATAGTGACGTCCGCGTGCCTGCTCTTTCAGTCCCAGCCGGCTGTAGGAGGCGTTGCTAGGAGCCGTTCGGCTCAGGAAGGGACTGACAGAGCAGGCGCACAGACGTCACTATGGCAAGATGTCCGCGATCCGTCTTGCCTGTCAGCCAGGGAAGAATGGCTATTTCTCCTTTACAAGGTAATAATTCTGGTGACTAGTGCTACTAAGCAGCTAGTCACCAGATGCTTAGTTATTGAAGCTAAAGTTAACATGTGGTACTTTGTTTAAGCACTGTATAGAGCGAAATGCGTAAGACGTTTGTCATGCAACGCTCGTACTATGTGCTTTGTGTCCCGCTCTATCTATGCCAAGAAGTATTTTATATTCTTCAATCTAGCCAGTTTTGATATCAGCTCATATGGACTTATTCCGCAATTAAGGCTTACAACAAGCGGCAAGTGCTCCTGCAATCATTGTTTTTGGGGACATGGGGGGGGCTGTCTTCTTGTTTTTGTATTTTTTGCTTTTGCAGCCTTTTTGTGTTTTTACTTTTATAGCCACTACAACCTGGGAATACCAGCTTATGCTGTGGCTGCATTCAGGCAGTATATTGTATGTGCTTGTCACATCATGTCCATCGATCCAATGTATGGCCTTGGCACCCTTGGTCATGCCTGCAACCTCCAGCATGTGGGTGTGGCCAGCACAGATCAGGCCCGTCACAATCTGCCTTCTTTGCCTAATAGGAAATCCAGAGCGGGCTAGAACAAATAACTAATTTTATTATAATTTCACTGAAAAATGTGATCTTTTGCCCTCAACTGATCATTTAGTGTGTAAAAGGAGAGAGTGGTAACAAGGATGACCGAAAAAGGAAATTAAATATCTGTCCAGCATGTTACCAATCACTTTTTGATATTTCCTTCCTACATGTAAATTTTATACTCAAAAATGAATTGCTACAGCATAACAAAAGTTATGCTCCAGTCAAGGGGATAAAGAAACCCTTCTAATAATAAACCCTCAGTTATCTTAATCTGGGCTGAAAATGGCCACTATGAGTCAATACTGTATGCACTGATTAGTCAAAATGAATTTGTTCTTGATATCCTATCCATGAAAGGGATGCTAATGTCCCAGAAAAAATATTTTGCATGTTGTAGGCCTTAAAAAGTTGAACAAAGTTCAAAAAAACGTACCTCTCAAACCACTATGTTTTGAGAGATATCTGCCTTTAAAGTTTGATGTTTCCTGCTGTCAGCTGTAAAGCTGTCAGCAGGAGATCCGTGTCGGCCAACACGGAGGCTCTGCAGCCGAGCCCCAATTGCGTAATTTACAATGAATGACCTCATTGGAATGGTCTAAAAAGTGTGCTTGGTTTGCATGGATCTCCTGCATGGATCTCCTGACAGCAGGAAACATCAAACTTTAAATGCAGATATCTCTCAAACCATAGCGGTTTGAGAGATACGTTTTTTTTGCACTTTGTTCAACTTTTTAAGGACTACAACATGCAAACCATTTTTTTCTTGGACATTACCATCCATTGAAGGTGGACACGATTCTTTGTTGCAGGACTCATCCCAAACTACTCCTACTGAAGGATGTATAAGAAGACCTCAATTAAGTGGAGTACGGGGTCATAGCAACTTACAAAATTAATCCTGTTTAGGTCCTTGGATATACGAACTGGCCAGTCTTGCAGCTGAGAGTCAGACATTGCCAGTTTATGGGGTGCAGCCTCACAGGTTACAAAGGTCACAATTTGAAGCCAGTCTATAGCAATCTATGGGGGTTACTTCATCAGCAGTCTCTATAGCAGGGGTAGCCAACCCTGGTCCTCGAGCTTTCAACTGTGCACATTTTCATGATATCCCAGCTGGACTGACTGTTGGCTCAGTCTCTTTAATTGGCCTGCTTGAGGTTATGCAGGGATCTCCTGAAAACATTCACTGATGGTAGCAGTTGACTCCAGAAACTGCTATGGACCGTTTTGAAAACCTGACTTAAGCAGTCTGTGGGGCTGCACAAGCAACTCATAGAAGACTGCAGCTGTTAGCCACAAACTGCTAGGTTGAGTTCAGCCCTGCTGCCAGCTTAGGTTTGTTTTCTCGCATCCAAAATGGCTGACAATAAAAATCTTGGCGTTGCACTGTGCAGACCCAAAATGACTCACAAGTATTCTCAGTTAGCAGCAGTCTTAAAATAAATAAATCAAAATAAAAAAACTACCCTTTAAAGATCAACTTTGCCATTTCTGCATGGATTGTTCCTCATAATGGCCATTAGGATTGTGCACTGTTAACCGTTTGAGTGCCAGAGGGGTACTCATCGCTCCAGCACTCAAAGGGTTAAGATAGTGCAATCCCTGATAGACCCAATTGCTGTCTTCCTGTTTGTTTGGAGTCTAAGCATTTGTATGCTATGGAGTCGCATTATGACAAAAAAAAAATACTATTTAAGTCTTCTTTGGAAAAGATTTGCAGAAATATTTGCTCACATATCAACACCTGTTACAGGAACTCATCTGGTTTACTTATAAAATGCAATACCACTTTTCGTTCAAAGATGAGACATTTTTGTGGTAATCTTTCCTTTAACCCTTTGAGTGCTAGAGGGGTACAAAACGCATTGCAAAGCAATACGATGCGTGCCCCTCTGGCACTCAAAGGGTTAACCCTTTAAGAACCAAAGGGATGTGCAACACATTGTGAAGTAATATGTTGCTCACACCTCTGGTCCCTAAAGGATTAAACAGTCTTTTATTTTAGACTAGGGCTAACAAATCAGTGGCAAAATGTTTTAATTATGGCTCACATAATATGCTTAATTATTTTAACCTTTCAGATGCCTTCAGAAGGGGACAGAGACTGTGATGTGTCTGGTTATGCGCACCCTTCCCTGTGCTTCCCTGGCAGTGTGAGCAGCCGTACCCCAAGCACCTCTGAGGTTGGAGAGGAAGGAACAAGTGAAGCCAAATCACGAGATAATGAACAGGGTCAGACTGGGTTGGAAAATTCAGAATCTCTAAGTGACTCTTTATATGACAGCCTGTCATCCTGTGGGAGCCAAGGCTAACCACACGCTCCATTTCTACCCCTAATCCTTTATGCAGCCAGACACCTTAACCTAGTCAGCAGAAGTCGGCAGACCTCCTGGGACAGTACTGGTTGCCTGTGGGTGCTATTCTAATTGGAGTCCTTGTCCTTTTTTGACAGTGTTGGTTGCTCCTCTAGAATGACCTTTTCTTCTCCCTTGAGCCTCAGTTATCCACATTTGCAGCAGATGAGATTTGGACCTTTTGCAAATAGCAAAGAATGAGCAATTTTGGAGCAAAACAGCTGCAATACATTGGAGTCCTCTTTAGCATTCAAGAGGATAAAGGGCCCATTTAAATTTATGGGGATTTGGGGGTTTGATCCCTATGATGTAGCTAGTTTGCTTCAGAACTGATGATCTTTTGCTTTGTGCATAGGGCCTTTAATGTCTCCTACTTTACAGGTAAAGGTCATGATATTCCACAGGACTGTTGCCCTTTCGCTGCCTCATTTTCTCCTGGTCTCTGGAGAGTTCTGAACTTATTTTGCATCTGTTCCTACTCTACTGCATATATTGCCATTGGTGTTATTTTTTTTTTTTTTTTTTTTTTTTTCCTTCTTTCTTCCCTTTGTGTCTTTTTATGGGTACCCCTTTACTATGCATTAATACCACCAGCGGATTTGATGTCATTTGGAGCAGGAAGACTGGTGAAGGGGAAGTCACGGATGTCTAGAATACCTCACATGTCCGGCTCTGATCTATTTTCCAGTGACTCATGCACACTCTGATCTAGAAGCAGGACATTGTATCTACAATAAGTTTGTGTGTTTGTTTTTGGGGTGTGGGACATTTTATCAGGGAAGAGCTTGTAATGCATTTCTCAGCTGTATATTGGGAAGCCCTCACGATAAACCGGAAGTACTGGCCAGTGTGATCAGATGTGACTATTATCCGTGACGCCTTGGAGATTATGGTTTAATTCTGGTTTCTTCTAGTGCTGTTTTTTTTTTTGTTTTGTTTTGTTTTTTTGTTTATTTTGTTTTTTTTATTGTGTAATATATTTACTTTCTATGTTCCAATGTTATGAGTTTGTGTTGTATTTTATTTTTTTGTTTATTTGTGTTTTTTTTTGTTGTTGTTTTTTTTTTTGTATTGCTGTCGCTCTTAAGGTGCTAACCAGGAAAATATTCCTTGTCAGGTTTCTCTCCTTTATTCCTATTTTTTTTATACTGATGCTTTTTATTTTATTTATATAAGTTATTGTGACTGTTTTCTGCCTCACTTTCTTTTAAGCTAAAAATAAAAAATATATAAAACTTGGCTGTTTGCAGCCATTCTGAACTTATTTGGCATTATAATGGGAGATGGGAGGAGAGGACGACTAGGGAAAGAGAGCTTCCTGCTCGTAGAAGAATTCCTTCTTTTAGAACAGGGCTGTCCAAGTTCAGTCCTCGAGGGCCGCAGGTGAATCAGTCTAAATGAACAAGCCACTGATTAAAGGGATAGTAACACTTCGTTTTAACTTTATTTTATTTTGTAGGCATTAAAAAAACATGAAGAATGATATAAGTCTTATCTCTCAAACCTTTATGGTTTATGAGATATTCACAAGCAAAGTTCCCCTCCCCGCCCCTTTTTCCTAGTGTAAGCCATCTCTTCTCAGATGTGGATCAGGTTGTATGACAGTACAGATAACAGAAGAGGACAATTTTCTTTGTATGAAAACAATGAAAGCCCTTCCCCCCTTGAAAAGTTTTTCAGCTTTTTCCATTATCTTAATTGAAGATTGTCCCTCTCTGCAGTCTACCTGGGCATCTCCCTTCTTATCTGGTTGAACAGGGGGGGGATACTTTGTTTGTGAATATCTCTTAAACCATAAATGTTTCAGAGATAAGACTTATATCATTCTTCATGTTTTTTTAATGCCTACAAAATAAAATAAAGTTAAAATGAAGTATTACTATCCCTTTAACTCACCTTGCTTAAACAGGGAAATCATTAAATCCTGGATTGTTGGTGGCCTTTGTGGACTGAACTTGGACAGCCCTGTTTTAGAATATAAAAGTCTTTTTCTCCTCATTCATACTCACACTTTTTGTTGCAAGGGTTGTTTGTTGGGCGTGCGATCGGGCTCTTTCACTCGCACTCAGTCTCTCGAACATGCTCTTTTGCGCATGCTCTCCATGTGCTCATTCTCTCACTTTCTCTGCGCGAGCTCTTGCTTTTCTCTGCGCGAGCTCTTGCTTTTCTCTGCGCAACTTTTCTGTGCACGCTCTTGCTTTCTCCTCTCTCTGTGTGCGCCCTCGTGCTCTGTGCGTGCTCTCTGTGAGCTCGCACCCCATCTGCCCACTTCTGCACTCTTTCTCCTCTGCGCACGCTCTCTTTCTCCTCTGCTCTGCGTGCGCTACGTTTTCAAATGCAATAAACCCTCAGCCTGAAAATCTAAGATAAACTAACGAACAGTACATAGTTCTTAAATACCGCTCCCACCCTTCTGATAGGGTAATCAACTACCTTCAAAGTTTGGACCAGAATGTACAAATTAATTTCATATACTAACAATATGAATATTCAATAAAATAATTTAATATTGTTTCTATAATGATGGAACAGACTTCATGTTGTAAAGGAAGAATGCTTTCAAAAATAGACATGTTAATAGCTTATTTTTATCAATTAAGAAAATGATTAGTGAGTGAACAGAAGAAAACTCTAAATCAAATCTATATTTGGTGTGACCACCCTTTGTCTTCAAAACAGCCTCCATTCTTCTAGGTACACTTGCACAAAGTCAGGGATTTTGTAGGCACATAGTCAGGTGTATGATGAAACAATTTAATATGTAGGTTCAAACACAATTATTAACTGAAACAGAAACATCTGTGTAAGAGGAATAAATCTGGGTGAGGAACACCCAAACTCTGCTTACAGGGTGAGGTTGCTGAAGACAGCCAAGTCATAAACCATGGCAAGACTGAGCACAGCAACAAGACACAAGGTAGTTATACTGCATCAGCAAGGTCTCTCTCAGGCAGACATTTCAAGGCAGATAGGTGTTTCCAGATGTGGTGTCCAAGCTCTTTTGAAGAAGCACAAAGAAAAGGGCAATGTTGAAGACTGTAGAGACAGTGGTCTGCGAAGGAAACTTAGTGCAGCAGATGAATGACACTTCATGCTTACTTCCCTTTGCAATCGGAAGATGTCCAGCAGTGCCATCAGCTCAGAATTGGCATAAAACAGTGGGTCCCTTGTACACCCATCTACTGTCCAGAGAATCCTCGCCAGAAATGGTCTTCATGGAAGTCTTACGGCCAAAAAGCCATACCTCCGACATTGAAACAAGGCCAAGCGACGCAACTATGCACGTAAATACAGGAACTGGGATACAGAAAAATGTCAGCAGGTGCTCTGGATTGATGAGTCAACATTTGAAATATTTGTTTGTAGCAGAAGGCAGTTTGTCTGCCAAAGGGCTGGAGAGCGGTACAAGAATGGGTGTCTGCAGGCAAAAGTGAAGCATGGCAGAGGTTCCTTGCAAGTTTGGGGCTGCATTTCTGCAAATTGAGTTGAGGATTGGGTCAGAATTAATGGTATCCTCAATGCTGAAAACTACAGGAAAATACTTTTCCTCTGTGTCCTTACCACGGCAGGAAATCAATGGGTTAGCTCCGCCTCCCAGCTGGTAGGACCAATTAACAAACTCTTAAAAGAGACTCCTGGGAGAGAGGATTCAGTTTCTTTGGTCCTACCAAGCTGGTAGACGGAGGCCATTGGTCTCCTGCTTCTGAAAGTTTTGTTTGTTATTTTTTCTTCATCCATGTGTCCAGCCTGCAAACGCTGGACACATTACTGGGAGCACTGCGGTCCTCATACCTTAATAGGTCCCTGAGGACCATGGAGCATTCATTCCTTGTCCTCACAGCACTGCCTTGCCTCTAGCACGCTTCTCTCTTCATCTGGTATGAAGAGGGCGCGCGGGAAGTCGGCGTTCCTATTCTGAGCCGAAACCGGAAGTTCGGCCCGATGCGTTCCACCGGTGGAACGCACTTCCGGTTTCGGCGTTTTCGCCGTCTCTTCAGCATGGCAGCGTCCTGGAGGATAAAAGACCCTGTTCCACAGATGTAGAGCTTCCATTAGGTGAGTGATCTTCAGTCCTTATGCTGATTTGATGCTTTATCTGTATCCTTTGATTGAGTACCATGTCTACTGCTCCTAAATCATCCTCTGCTGATAAGACTAAGGCAGCTACAGATGCAGTGACTCCCAAAGAGGATAAGCCTACCACCAAGTCTAAGACTTGTGCAGGCTGTGATGTTAAGCTCTCTGCCTCAGATTCTGCTAAGCTATGCCTAGCTTGCATGAAGAAAGTGGCCAACACTGAGATTCCTGCTCAATTCCAGGATTTCCTTGGATGGATGAGGTCTTCTATGCAGGAGACTTTCTCTGCGATGCAAGAATCATCCAGGAAGAGGCATAGAGCATCAGATCCAGAGGAAGGTACTTCTGCTATGCATGAGATAGAAGATGAAGGCAGTATTATGGATATAGATTCTGTTGCCTCATCCATTGAAGAAGGAGAGTTAACAGAAGAGTGGTTCGTTTAGCCTGGAGAAATTGGAGGGTCTTCTTAAATCTGTTAGAAAAACGCTAGGCCTTTCCGATACTCAGAGTTAGATATTATGGATGCAGCATTTATAGGTCATAAGAAGCCTGCTCTAGTATTTCCTGTACACAAATCCATTCAAGACACTATTAAAGGTGAATGGGGACTGACAGATCGCAGATCAGCCATGTCCAGACGTTTTGGAAAAATGTTCCCCTTTTCTGATGAAGAAACTGCAGCATGGACCTCTCCTCCTAAAATTGATGCAGCCATTGCTCAGATTTCAAGACGGACCACCATATTATTAGAAGATGGGGCTACATTGAAAGACACCATGGACAAAAGAGCTGACAGTGCCTTGAAAAAGCAGTTTGCAGCCATTGGAAATAATCTGAAATCAGCCACGGCCTTGGCCTGTATGTTTCGTACCCTTAGAATTTGGCTGACTGAATTAGAAGAAAAAATTGATTCTTCAGTATCCCGCTCCAGACTATTGAAAGAGGTTGCTTCCATCAAAGACGCGGTGAATTATTCCTGTGACGCGTCATTGGACGTCATTAAACTACTAGCCAGATCATCAGCCCTTTCAGTAGTGGCACGAAGAGCCTTATGGATTAGAGCATGGGAGGCAGATGCTTCTTCCAAGAACCGTCTAGTATCCTTACCCTTCTCTGGTGAAATGTTATTTGGGGATCGTCTACAAGAGATCATCAAGAAGTCTTCAGGAGGAAAGAGTACCTTCCTGCCTCAAGATAGAAGGAACAGATCTCCTTTCTCCAAGTCCTCAGGGTTTCGCAAGCAATCCTTTCGGGAAGCAAGCAAATACAGGCCAGGACGGAGCTATGACCAGAAGAAGAGAGGTCCTGCACCAAATCCCAGAGGTGGATCCAGAAGGGAATTTCCCAAAAAGGGTCAGTTCCCAAAACCATCGCAATGAAGAGCACAGGGCCCCATCTCTACTCCCAGTTGGGGGCAGACTGGGTCAGTTCCTAGAATCTTGGAAAATGATCCAGACAGATCAATGGGTTCTGAAAATAGTAGAGATGGGATAACCCTTAGAATTTCTTTCTGTCCCAACCATATCAAGATTCATGACATCCCAAGTGACGAACAGAGGTCTCAGGATCAAAGTGGTTCAAATGATCAAGGATCTTCTGGAAGCCCATGTTATAGAGGAGGTGCCTCTGGACCAGAGGCATTCTGGAGTTTATTCAATTCTTTTTCCAGTAAAGAAATCCTCGGGTGGTTTAAGGATGATTCTAGATCTCAAATGGATCAATTCATTTATCAAGACACAACGGTTCAAGATGGAAACCCCGGCATCAGTAATCCGGGTGATTCCTCCTCAAGCCTTTCTCACGAAGATAGATCTGAAGGATGCCTATCATCATATTCCTATTCTATCATCCCACAGAAGGTTCTTGAGGTTTGCGATTTTTGGAAAACATTACCAGTACAAGACTCTTCCTTTCGGATTGGCATCTGCCCCCAGAGTCTTTACCAAAGTCCTAGCTCCAGTCATGGCAACACTAAGGAAAGAAGGTATGAGGTTAATACCTTATCTAGACGACATTCTCCTTATAGAAGAAAGCAGAGAGAAAGCCATTCAAAGTACTCATCATTGCCTACAGTTTCTGTCTCAGCTAGGTTGGGTCATCAATCATCGGAAAAGCCAGCTGATCCCATCCCAGGATCTAGTGTTTCTAGGCATTCAGTTCAACACTCAGCTGGGTCTTGCCAGTCTATCCGAGGAGAGACAAGCCAGAATTCGATCCAGAGTACTAAACTTCCTTCAAAAAAGGATGCACACAGCAAAGGACTTCTCCAAACTGTTGGGCAACCTATCTTCAGCAGTACACATAGTTCCTTGGGCAAAATTCCATGTCAGAAGAACTCAGGACAACTTCCTGACAAGTTGGAGAAAGCGTCCAGGAGATTTCTCACAGCTAATCCACCTAAAGCAAGCCACAAAGATAGAACTGACTTGGTGGCTCAGAAACAAAAATCTTCAGAAAGGAAGAACCATCCTGGATCCCACATGGCACATAGTCACCACGGATGCAAGCAGCACAGGATGGGGAGGCATTTACAACCAAAAGACGGTTCAAGGCCTCTGGACTCAGAAGGAAAGCAAGTTCCACATCAATCTCTTAGAGCTGGAAGCCATATGGAGGACACTCAAGCATTTCAGCAAAATCCTGAAGGGACAAGCGGTTTGTGTCAGATCAGACAACGCAACTGCAGTCAGTTACATTTTAAATCAAGGAGGGACAAGAAGTCGCAGTTTGAATGCTGTAGCAGGAAAGATCCTAAATTGGGCTCAGCTAAATGTGTCCCACCTATCAGCATCTCATCTAGCAGGGTCTCTAAACACCCAGGCAGATTTCCTCAGTCGTCAAACCCTGGATCCAGGCGAGTGGTCCTTGAAGGACAAAGTCTTCCAGACCATAACATCCATCATGGGTCATCCAGTAGTGGATCTGATGGCGTCAGACAAGAACAACAAGTGTCAGCTGTTCTATTCCAGGTGGAGGAACCACAGAGCTTTGGGGCAGGATGCTCTCAAGTTTCCCTGGAAGTTCCAGTTGGCTTACATATTCCCTCCTCTGCCTCTTCTGCCAGAAGTAGTAAAGAAGACCAGGAGGGACAAGGCCCAGATCATTCTGATTGCTCCAGACTGGCCCAGAAAAATTTGGTATGCGGATCTTGTGAGGATGTCCATCCTACCTCCGTTCCCCCTGCCTCTCCTTCCAGATCTGTTATCCCAGGGTCCCATTCTTCACTCCAACCCTTCTTTCTTGAAGCTAACGGCCTGGAGGCTGAGCGGAGATCACTCAGGTTAAGAAATATCTCCTCTCAGGTTGCGAACACCATTATTTCAGGAAGACGTTCATCATCTTCTAGGATCTACTATAGAATTTGGTCCATTTTTCACAATTGGTGTTCTGAGAAGCAGCTATCCAGAAAAGATATTTCTTCCAGCACCATCCTGGATTTTCTGCAGGAAGGTTTTAAGAAAGGATTAAAACCCTCTTCATTAAAAGTCCAACTTTCTGCTCTATCAGCAGTTTTGGCTACCCCTTTTTCAGAGGAATATATTGTTAAAAGGTTCATGACTGCTATTACTAAGATCAAACCTACCATTAGAGAAATCATTCCGGCATGGGACCTGAATTTGGTTCTCACTCAACTGGCATCCCATGAATCCTTTGAACCCCTGCAATCAATTTCAGTAAAAAATCTGACTCCTAAAACAGCATTTTTGACGGCTATCACTTCAGCCAGAAGAGTTAGTGAATTACAGGCCCTTTCCTGCTTATCTCCTTACACATCTTTCCACCAAGACAAGGTGGTACTTAGAACTAGACCATCCTTCAGATGTAAGGTGTCATCTGAATTCCACCTTAGCCAGGAGATTGTTTTACCCTCATTCTGTCCAGATCCTAAGCATCCCAAAGAAAAGATATTCCACAATCTAGATTTGGTCAGATGCCTGTCTACCTACCTTGAAAGGACTAAATCCTTTCGCAAGTCAGAATCATTATTTGTCCATTTCTTTGGGAAATTCAAAGGTTCCGCTGCTTCCAAACCTTCTATCGCCAGATGGATCAGAGATTGCATCAAATTGGCGTATATGACTGCTGGTCAAGATCCTCCAGTAGGTATTAAAGCACATTCTACTAGAGCAATTTCAACTTCCTGGGCTCAGAAGGCGGTAGCCTCACCAGAAGAAATTTGCAAGGCAGCAACCTGGTCTTCCTTGTCAACCTTTATCAGGCACTATAGACTTGACGTCCAGGCCTCAGCCGATGAGAAGTTTGGCAGGAAGGTCCTTCAGGCGGTGGTGCCTGTCTGAGGTAGTATCCCTCCCTAATTTTACTGCTTTGGGAAATCCCATTGATTTCCTGCCGTGGTAAGGACACAGAGGAAAAGGTGAAATTTACTCACCGATATTTGGTTTTCCTCTGTGTCCGTCCACGGCACACCCTCCCATATTTGGGACACCCATCTGGGCATTTTTGTCAGTAATGTGCTAGTGGGTGTTATGTTTATTTGAGAGTATGTTTTATTTCCTGGGAAGGAATATTGGATTTATTGTATATATATATATATATATATATATATACTAACCTGTTTCTCTTCTACAGCTTGGACAAAAGTTTAACTGAATCCTCTCTCCCAGGAGTCTCTTTTAAGAGTTTGTTAATTGGTCCTACCAGCTGGGAGGCGGAGCTAACCCATTGATTTCCTGCCGTGGACGGACACAGAGGAAAACCAAATATCGGTGAGTAAATTTCACCTTTTCCATCATGCATACCATCAGGTAGGCATCTGATTGGCCCCAAATTTATTCTGCAGCATGACAACTACCCCAAACATACAGCCAAAATTATTAAGAACTATATTCAACGTAAAGAAGGAGGAGTCTTGAAAGTGATTGTATGGCCCCAACAGATCCCTGATTTCAACATCATTGAGTCTGTCTGGGATTACATGAAGAGAGAGAAGCAACTGAGGCTGCTTAAATCCACAGAAGAACTGTGGTTAGTTCTTCAAGATATTTAGAACAACCTACCTGCCGAGTTCCTTAAAAAAAATGTGTGCTGTTTTGAAGGCAAAAGGTGGTCACACTAAATATTGATTTGGTTTGCTTTTTATTCTGTTCACTCACTATGTATTTTGTTAATTGATAAATATAAACTATTAACACATCTATTTTTTTTAAATCATTATTTCGCTACAGCATTTTTTATTTTTAATTTAAGCAATCAAGTAATTTGACTGTCAGTTAACTGACGAAATGAATGCTGTTGCTCCAACTATCTGCTACTGAATAAAGTAATCTTCTGCCATCTCAGGCACTGCACTCTCAGGCAACATGAAAAGACAACATGGGTTGGCTTATTTGTTTCAGGAATTTTGTCTCACATGATAATATCATGTCCTAGAAATTGCACAATGTAACTGGGGTTGGCATGCATAGGTTTGGCTTAACATTAAAATTCAAATCCTCACACTATTCTACCCTTATTGATCTGTTACCCTAGGTCCATGCCTAAATACATGCCTAGCCTCACAGAATTCTAGGAGACTTAGAAAGAAAACAAAATATGAGCAATTCTGAATAAATCAAAGTGCTGCCCATGAGCCTAATAAACATTTTACAATTTCCCATCAACTTCAAAGGATAATAATGTTTCACAATAAAAGTAGCTCCAATTAATCGTTATAGTATTTGGGCCTTGGAGAGTGTTAGTTCAATACTGTCAGAGTTGTAGTTCAAGAGTAATTGAATAATAAAGTATTCCCCTCCCATCCCTTTTATTGATGTAACACTGGTCACCTCAGAACAGAAAGGTGGTGTCCAGGTAGATCGAGGAGAGGGACACTCTTCAATTAGCATAAGGGAAAAACCTGTCAAGGGGGCAGAAGATTGTCCCTTGCTGTGAGCTGTCTGGTCCCAGCACCAGATTCCACATCTGAGGGGAGGTGGTTTACACTAGGTAAAAGGGACGGAAGGGGGATACTTTATCATTCAATTACTTTTGAACCACAACTTGGACAGTATTGAAATAACACTATTCATGGCCCAAATACTATGAAGATTAATCAAAGCTGTTTTTTTTTTTTGTTTTTGTTTTTTTTTGTGGAACATTACTATCCCTTTTAATTGGACTTTTAACCACTTGAATTCTAGCATGATCTCAAACACATCGGGGGAGATTCACTAAGTGGTGATAAAGTAGGGATGACTTCTCCAATTTCTGTGTTATTCACTGTAGCCTATGCACTAAGATATCTTCAACTTTGGAGATCTTGGTGCATGGGGTCCGTAGAATAATATATGAAATGGAGAAGTGATAATCTGGAGAAGTCATCTCCACTTTATCTCCCCCAATATGAAGTAGTCTCTCCCTCTAGTATTCAATGGGTTAAAACATTTAAACATAAGGGGATTTTGAGAATTTTTATTTCTTCCCTCTGGAGCAGTTGGATTGTACCAGAATTGCTCATCTTCTAATCTCTGTATCAGGCCCTAAATGTGGTGTTATTAGTAATCTATAAAGCGGCGCCTCTTTCTCATGGTCTATCTTAGCATATTAATAGAATAGACCGCATTCTGGTTTCAAGTCCAAAGGTTCAAAGATACTGAAGCGCATAAGTAGGTGAACACAGAAATGTTTCTGAACAACTATCACCTCATTGTTTGCCTAAGACCATATAGTGCAAACACATTCAAACCGGCAAAGTTCAATAAGGGTCTTAGGGCTAGATTCTATTGCAGGAGATCAATGTTAACCCCTTAGTGACGGCCGCGTGCAGACGCGGCCGTCACTTAACGCCCGTCTAACATTTTTTTATTTTTTTTTTAAAAAGAATCCGGAGTCCCCGAACGGCGTGCAGCCGCGCGGGGATCCGGATTTCCTGGACGTACATGTACGTCCTCTGTCACTAAGTGACACCCACAGAGGACGTACATGTACGTCCTTTGTCGCGAAGGGGTTAAAGGGATAGTAATACTTAAAATGTAAAAAAAAAATACGTTGTAGGGTTTATCCCCCTGAGTAAAACAAGGGTACTCCCACTGCTGAAAGGTGTTTTATTCAAAAGTTATTAATTTTCAAAGTTGAATTTTTTAGGTGCAATATCACAGTGGCCTGAAATTGTACAGTGGCGCTGTTGCTACATGATCCTATGGACAGCTCTGGTCCCGGGACCATAAATCTCCATAGGATGGTGTAGCAACAGCGCCACTGTACAATTTCAGGCCACTGTGATATTGCACCTAAAAATTTCAACTTTGAAAATTAATAACTTTTGAATGAAATACCTTTCAACAGTGGGAGTACCCTTGTTTTACTCAGGGGGATAAACCCTACAACATGTTTTGTTTTTTTTTTTTTTTTTTTTTTTACATTTTAAGTATTACTATCCCTTTAACATCTGTTTTAGCAAACATTTTACTATTGAAGTCTATGGGGAAAACTAGAGATAAAAGCAGTGATAAAATTAGCACCTGCAATAGAATCTAGCCCTTAATTGCTTGGTCAGTGCCCTCAGAGCTATGGGTTGCCATAGTATAGAACTCGCCTGTTTCATTTGGTTCGATTTTCATAACCTCTAGGGGCTAGATTCTATTACAGGTGCTAATTTTATCACTGCTTTTATCTCCAGTTTTCCCCATAGACTTCAGCAGGAAAATGTTTGATAAAACGGGAGTTTAGCAGCTGCAATAGAATCTGGCCCTAGATCTCCAAGGCTGGATGTCAGTGCTCATGGACATATTTACTCTTCTCTATAGAAACCTTATGTCAGTAGTCTTCTCCTGGTAGGGGAGAAAGTGGACATCACCCATCCTTGCAAATCTCAATGTTTTGCAAGAGGATGAGACTGCTTCCATAGCTCTGAGGAAACTGCCAAAAGTTTTACTGATCCTTTGCTGCCCCTTTAAAGGCCATTGGACTTGCTCATGTGGCCTCCATTAACACTTTTAGTGGCAGAGAGGTATTCAATGCATTGTCTGGCACCCCAAGAGTTAACCACATACATGCCAAAAAAGTAACTACAGTATACTGACATCTTTAACAAGTGTAAATAATGATTTAGTTGCCAGAGACATTGAGACACAATGTGTTTTAGACATTTCTAGCATTTGATAGATTATGCATTTTATAACTTCTTTCCACATTAAGTTTAAAGGGACTGTAATGGATGAAAATAAAGGCAGGTCCCATTACTCATATGTTTGTCCATGTAGCTCTCTATTTCAATATTGTCCAACGTGTAGTTCAACAGTAATTCAATTATAAAGTACCCCCCTACTGCACATATTATCTCTTCTATGCCACCTCCCCTCAGATGTGGAATCTTCTCACTGTGACTAAGGAGGGCACGATTTTCATTATGCTCACAGAAGATTGTCCCTCGCTGTTCTTTCCAAGACTGTCCTATGGAGTGGAGTGTTGCGTAGATAAAAGGAGTGATACTTTATAATCTAATTGCTGTTGAACTACACGTCTGACAATAATGAAATCCAGAGCTCCATGGCCTAAAATATATGTGGAGTAATCAGAGCTGCGTTTATTCTCATCCTTTAGGATCCCTTTAATATACAGCAAGCTAATGCATTTTTTTTTGTTTAACTGCTTTTGGGTTTTTTGTTTTTTTTTCTTGTATGCATGGACAATAACTGAAGAAAACAATATGGCACTATATAGCAAATGTTTTGCACCCACTTGAATTGTAGTCTTTGCCTAAATTGCACTCAATCCTTCTTTCTCTCATTAGATCCTATGATAAATAGGTGGCTGTTGCTATTCATAGGTTTGATTAACCCTTTCAGGGATGACCTGCCTTTTTCTGCTTTTTACTGACCTCATTCTTCTACATTGTTAATCCATATTTCAGATATGTTTTTCTGCATTTCGATAGGCATTTTTACTATTTTCAGACTTTCTTCAATTTGGTTGCTTTTCAGTTTTAGGTTTCATATGGGGAATCTTCTTTGGGACACATCTCCAGTTTGACATACAAGAGACAGAGTGGGCTCAAATTAATTTTCATAAGGAACAGGAAGGTTCCAGTGTTTAGCTCCCATTGGAGGGACCAACTGGCATTTGCCACAGACGCAGTGGTGATTCTGTGGCGCTTTCACCTCGCTTACATCTTTCCTCCAACCCCTCTCATTCCTAGGATACTCGGGAAGATACGAATGCACAGTCAGACGGTCATTATGGTTGCTCCATATTAGACCAAGAGGGCGTGGTTGTGGAACTGGTGTGTCTTCCCATCAAGGATCCATTTCCACTGCCACCCAAGACGGATATCCTCCTTCAGGGCTACCTCTGGAAGGAGAGGATGTGGAGAAACCGGCTTTGACGGCATGGCTGTTAAAGCCTCCATCCTGAGGAGAAAGGGATTCTCCCACGAGGATGTCTCCACTATGATCCAGGCTAGAAAGGCCTACCACAGGGTTTGGTCCATTTTTCATTCTTGGAGTGTAGACCGGAATCTGTCTTCAAAGGAGTTTGACCTTGACCTTCTGGTATTCCTGTCCTTTTTGCAAGTTGGTGTGAATAAATGATCCTGAGTTCCTTGAAGGTTCAGACTTCTGCTTTCTCCTGTGTTTCCAGAGACGTATTGCTATCTTGCCAGAAGTCAAGGTGCTATTTCAGGGAGTCGCCCATGCTTTCCCTTTCTAAAAATCTCCCACGCCTCTATGGGAACCTTAATCTGGTCGCTTGTGTCTCTTGAAGTGGAAGATGGCTTTTCATTTTGCAGTAGTCTCTATCCGCAGAGTGGCTGAACTGAAGGATTTGTCCTGCAAACTGCCTTTCCTGGTCTTTCACAAGAATAAGGCTTTTTACCTATCGGGAATTCCTTCCTAAGGTGATTTCTGAGTTCCACATCAATCAGGAGATTGTTGTGTCTTTATTTTATCCTGACCCTACATCTAACAAGGATGCCTTAAGTTTTATGTGCAATGTACCAAGTCTTTTCTTAAGACTGATGCCTTGTTTGTCATCCCTGAGGGTCCTAGGGCAGGTCAGGCTGCCTCCAATGTCACCATTGCATCTTAGATTTAGTCTACCATTTGCAGGGCATACAAACACAGGAAGAAACCTGTTCCCTTTCATGTTACAGCACATTCCACAAGGCCTGATTTTTGGACCTACAAGAATCAGACCTTGGCTTGAACAGCTTTACTAGCCTCGACTTGGTACTCTGTGCACACATTTGCCAAATGCTGTCATTTTGATGTTCTGGATTAGTCTAAAGCCAACTTTATCAGGAAGGTCCTTCAGGCAGTACTGCCTGTCTAATGGCCTACTCTTTCCTGTACCTTGCTGTTCTTTAACTGTTTGAGCCCGGTTGGCTCTTGTTCTTGTGTGCTGTGCTTATTTTTACAGTCAGTTAGGTTTGAGCTGTTCCTAGTTCCAGGTAGTCCTAGGGAACTCCTCTATCATATCTTTTCTCACATGAGCTTATTTCTTCTTCTCTTGCTGTCCTATCTAATGAGCTTGACCAGAGAGTCTTTCTTCCTTAATTGATGCTCCTTCTGAGGCCATTCTTTACTCACACATTTGAGAATGTGTTCACATTCTGGAGCACAATAATTGGGTCTCCAATCTGGAAGTCCTTTCCGGTGCCTTCTCAGACTTTGTACTACTAGGGCATGAGATGCAACACCCTTCAAGGAGGATTGTTTATGCCAGTCCCTGTTCTGAGACATGTACCAAGCTGTGTCCTGGCCTTCAATGGCAATAAGAGACTACTCGAGAATCCAGGGATGTCTAGTGTCTGCCCCGGAAGAGGTCCCTTGCTCTCAAATCCACTTGAGGGAGCTTCAGCAGGACATTCTCAGGAGCTGGTCATAAAGCAGAAAAAAAACAGACAAAAGTTGGTGCACCAATAGTGCCTTATCACTAGGGTATTGTAAGCAATAAATAGATATAACAAATCACATTCACATTAGATAAATGCTATGTAGTAGATATATGCATACACAAAGCTTTCGAGGCATACAGAGGATTTCTCACCGTCTCTGTTCGGTGTGTATTCTATGGATAAAGAACCAACTCTTGATCCGGTGATAACTTGATCCAGGGGTGTGATCCCAAGAGTAGTAGGATCTCTGTATAATACTGAAATCCTACAAATAAAACACTTATCTTAATCCAAATAATAAAATTAATAAATGAAATAAAATAAATGCTGCATACTAGAAATCAAATACAAAATTTATTGTAACTACTAATTTACCACAGGATGAATGCAACGCGTTTTGCAGCGTTATGCTGCTTTTTCAAAGCTCGTAGTAACAAAGCTTTGTATAGGGGTGATCCCATTTAAGATTTTCCTTTTTTTAGGACTATGGAAAACTGGTCTTCTTTGGGGGATTTGTTCTCTTTTCCCTCCCTGGAATCATAGTGGATGCTTTGGTGCATCTCCATGGTTCCTACTTTCAATATAGGCTGTAAGAGAAAAATAGGATTGTAGCAAACTTGCTAGTAAATCCTTTTCTTTTAGTCATATTGAACTCCGAACTCTCACCCGGAGGAAAAAACCTTGTGTTTCCATCCACAGGCAGATGACTTCTCTTGGGGTCTTTGTTCAGGATTTTTTCCTCTTTTCTTCCCGCTTCTTATTTTATCTGGTGCTATGTTGCTATACTTACATTGCCTTTTTTGAAGTGCCCTGCCCTCTGGTTCCTGTGTTCCAGTTGGACGAAAAGGAAAAGGATTTAACGGTAAGTTCACTAATATCCTATTTTGGTTTTTCCCAGGTCCCTAGGCATGAGGTTTAATACCCTCCAAGGGAGTGTGTTTCTTCCAGATGACAAGGTTTAGACCATATACCTTCAAGTGATAACCGTTGACATCTGGCAAGAGTACATAAGTACTGGGTTACCTAGTTTCTCTCTTGGAGGCAGTTCCCCTTGCACAATTCCACACAATGGAATTGTCCAGACAGCAATCTCATCTTGTGTCTGTCTCCCTGGATAAAGGAAGACCTATGTTGGTTGCATCAGTGGTCCCATCTGACACTGGGAAGTTAAATTTTCATCCCGAAATGGATTGTGGTCACAGAGGATGCCAGCTTGTTGTGCTGGGGTGTACCCTGCATCCGCTCGTGGCCCAAGGCCACTGGACCAGGGAGGACAGCCTCCTAGCCAATGTTCTGACATTAATAGTGAGCCACCTAGCACTACACCACTTGTCTCATCCTCAGTCAGGATCACCAGTGGAGATTCAGTCAGACAATGGGACAGCAGTCACATCAACCACCAGAAGTATGTCATCTTGTGCTGAGGTTCAGGAGATCCTTCAGTGAGCTCATGTGCCAGTCCTTTCTGTGGCTGACATCCAGACACAGAAAAAAGTAATGTCAAACTTTTTAAACCGCTAACTCAAAGATCCCAGAAATTGGGAATTCCGTCAGAATGTATACAACTTGCTCGTCCACCGTTGGTGATTACCAATGTTTGCTCTCATGGCCTCTCACCAGAATTGCAAGGTTCCTCTGTATTGTAAAAGAGAAAAGGAGAAGTGACACAGCGCCAAGCACAAATCTTAATACTCAGAAAAGTGATTAATAGAACGTATAAACAGATAGAGTTTCTGTGATGTTAAGGTAAGGGACCATCCTAATAGATTGGGCACCAGGAGCTGAGCTCTACCTTGTAGTATCGTAGCGGGCTCCAGGGTGTGCTTTATAGTAATGGTCCATTATACTTTTATTAAGTTCTATATACACAGTTTGTTTCTTCGTACAACAATATGTTGAACAAATACTTATCCTAAGAAAATTCACTCCATTATCCCTAATATTCCACTTATATTGATTTCATATTGTCCCCAATTAAACCCGGACATACTTACATATACAAACAGTCATACCATCGCAAGCTGTACGAAGCATAACTGGATCAATTGGATCCATCCTATATAGAAGCCCATATATACTCTAGGAATATACAATATTACAGTATTAATTATGTTTTTCCTTTTTTATAACCTCAAGCGATGCTTTAAGAAAATTTCTTTTAATCTTTTAAAGTGCTAATACATGTTTTTAATTATTGATAATTTCAAGATGTACTAGTATCCTATTTCCATAATTATTGTCCTTTTTTCTGTCAATGAGAAATTAAAGTTGCCGTAATCAAGTATAATATTAAACAATATGCTTAGATCTACTTGGCTGTCTCTTCCCCATTCCTCTGTATTGTGCCAGGTCGCATGACCCTCTGGCATTTGCAGTGGATGCAATGTCAATTTTCCTCTAGCATTTCCTGCAAATCCTCCAAATCCCAGGGTTGCTGAAAAAGTCAGGATCATGTTGGCTGACGTTATCCTGATTGCTTCTTTTGGGCCCTGTCAGGACTGTTTTTCAAACCTTCTCAGTCTATTCATAGTACAGCATTTTCCCCTCCCTTTGAGGCTGGATGTTTTGACCCAAAGCTCGTTATATCATCCTCCAATGGAGTTGCTGGTTTTCACTTGGCTCTTGAGTCCTGCATCTTAAAGAAAAAAAGGTTTTTCATTCACTGTAATTTCTGCTATGCTTCAAGCTATAAATCTAATTTCTTCCAAGACCTACCATAGGGTCTGGTTTCTCTACTACAAGTGGTGTGCCGATCCTGATTTTTGACCGCACCCTTTCAGACTTCTGGTGGTCTTGGCATTTATTCAAGATGGTGTCCAGTTCAATTAAAGGTCAGACTTCAGCTCTCTATTCTTTTCCACTAGCACACTGCTTTGCTTCCGGATGGAAATTTGGTCATAGTAGTCATCCAGAAGACTCCTTTTGAGTCTTTCAGCTGCTTCCTTGAACCTCCTGATGCTCAAAAAGTCCTTTCAAGTTTCTATCGGGTGTCTATTCAGCAGATGGCTGAACTCCAAGCTTTGTTCTGTAAGCCACCCACTTTGTGGTTTTTCAACAGGATAGGGTGGTTTTCTGCAGAAGGTTGTTTCAGAATTTCACATAAACCATGAAATTGTTCTTCCGTCTTTCTGTCCAGCTCCTTTAAATAGACAGGAACATGAATGTCACATGTTGGATGTAGTAAAATGTTTAAACTACTTTGTTGTTTGCATGCAGCCATTTCAGAAATCTGATTAACACCTTGTTATCCCTGAGGGCCCACATGCAAGTCAGGCTACATCTTAGGTTGTCTTACGTTGGAACCAAGGCAACCATCCGCCAGGCATGTCCTCAAAAAGAAACCTGTTCCTTTTTGAGTCAAGGTGGATTGCATCAGATTGGTACACATCTTGGGCCTATAAGAAATAGCCACTGCTGAGTAGCTGTGTAAGGTGGCGATGTGGTCATTTCTGCACACTTTGAGCATACGCTATTGCATATGGCCTTGTAATCGGAAAGCTGTTGGTTTCTTGTTCTGTTACTGTTTGTTGTATGTTTTGTGTCCGTTGATAAGAGTTTAATATTGTACAAGTTGATCCTTTGGAAACTGGTCTCCACTGGAGGTTTTTTCTCTTTTTCCTTCCTGGGAATATTTGTGGATAGCTTTCGATTGTATGGTGTTAGATTTTATTCCAGAAGGACTGACTGAAGATGGGGACAGGAATAAATGGGGTGTGTTCATTACATTTTGTACAAAAATGAGAGGTGGAAAGGCCAGCCTGTTAAGCTATTTTGGGGGTAACTTGAGTTCCATCTAACAATTGATAAGATATATTAAAGTACAAGGCTGGAGACATTTTCAAACTTTTACTAAACTTATGATGGATAAGATCTATGGTAACATTAGGAATGTCAAGTAACCATTTATTTATCATGGAAGACAAGTCCAAGTAGTCTAAAGTAATGCGTAGTATGTTCTATGTGTTATCTGAAAGTTAAATCAGGAGCTTTTTTGACAAGATATTCCTTAGGGTTTGCTTCTAGTTGTGAACAGAGAATTGGCACAACTGTGTTGATATAATCTTTAACCTGAAAGTAGGGGAATATATGTTTAGAAGGAAGGTCATAGTTATAAGTTCTTCAAAGGTATATTTTGAATTCATAAGTAGGTTTAGTAAATGTCCTACATTAAGTATTCCCTTAGCTGCCAGAACTTTAACCTTTGTATCAGGTGAGCCATTTTGAAAGTTGAAGTTCTTAATCCAAAGCAGGTACACAGAGCTATAAAACAATTGTCTGTGCACTACTAAAGGTATCTTTAAATTCAATTATAATAAATAGATAAAAAACATTATCATACAAATGTAAAGATTTCCATATAAATAATAAAAAGGAATGGTCCGAACATAGTCCAAAGTTAAGTCTTTTTTTACTAAGAGCTGAAACAAAATCACAAAGAGCATCTATCCTTAATGCTGCTTTCAATTGGTGATCTTGTGAATCCACAACGAAGAGACAGGCAATCTTGAGTGCTAACATGGTAGAGCAATTATGCAATGAAACAGAGAAACATAAAAGTGCCTCTAAGTGTAGTACTCTAATAAATCATATAGTAATAAAAAAGCCAAATTGACAGAAGGCAGAGTAAAGCATCTCAAGGTCCAAAACCCTCTTACTACAATCTCTAGCCATGTCCATGTCTCCTTATACCGGTCACCTTGTCTCAGATGTTACAGGAGTGAGGACTCCATTAAATCCTTCTTGAGCGCTCTAGCTGGACAGGATATGGCTGACTACACAAGGTCAGTCCACATACAGGCAGTGCAAGGAAATTCTCAGGGGGGAGAGGGATGGGACCTGCACCAAAGTATGTTTGTTTGTATGAAACACAAATGTGTTTTCATGGGATCTATTCCCACTTCCTCAGGGGTTCAGGAAATAAAATTTCTTGCAACTGGCATAGAGCTGAGGAAAGCACAGTTCGGAGGTCAAGGAAAGAGAGGGAGAATGAATACAAGCTGCAAAAAAAGGTACTGTGTGTTAAACACTTCACACTAAAGGGATAGCTCTACCTCCAACAAAGGCCGCACCACGTGCACCACTGTTTCCCCAGGGGACTGAGTATCAGCTGAGGAGGAGAAAAAAAAGGAATGCTACTGTTGGGTGGGTGACACTGATGGGTGCTGAACTTTCACACTATTTTAATGTAGGATTCTGTTATAATTATCTGTTATTCTGTTGCATTGTTTTTGTTCTTTGCATCCTACAATATATATATTGTGGGTACCATTCCCCTGTAAAATACATAATGTGTGCAGTTATTAGAATTCCTTTAATAGTGCCTTAGCAAGGATAAATATCTATCATTAGATACCTAGCCAGGTGGAGGCACTGCCAAAAGCTCATTCCCTAGTCTCCAAGATCTGCAAGACTCTACCTCGGACATTGGTGCTAAAACGATGATGCAGTCATGGATAAGGTAGGTAGATGGTCATCGTCCAGTCCGGAAGGGGTTACACGTGTATGACCCAACTAGTTGACCTCTTTTTCTATTGGACATCCTCTATCGCATTATCCACCTACAGTAATTGTGCTGTTCTGTTCCTGTTGGAGTTGTTTCTCCCAGGGCTCAGTGGTGTTTAGTTTGCTTTTGGGAGGTTATCCTGGGTCTTCTTCAGCTCCTTTTAGGGGGCATTCTAGCTTTTTGGCTAGCACCTGTTATACAGCAAGGCCGCTGCACAATCCCTACAGAATCAACCCCCACTCTCTAGCCTTGAACCTTAGCGTCGCTCCCTAGCTTCTGGTGCTACTAACCCTTGTTGGATGAGTCTACCTTTCATCTTCTCTGCATTGCGGCTATAGCCTTGGCTCCAATTTCAGTAGTAGGGGTATAAAGGGGCACACTGTACACTGTTTTTTTTGCCTGTTTTATTTATTTATTTATTTATTTATTTTTGCCTTGAAGGCCAGTTGACCTGGCCAAAACATTGATAATAAACTTTTTAATTTTCACCTTCTCAAAAATCCTGTGAGTTCTGCTGCTTTTTTGTATTTCTATTTGCCATGCAAGCTGCATCCAGGTGCTCATCTTTATTTAAAAGCGAGTTATTCCTTTTTGCTCCTAAATGTCTGGATATTGGCCTATCCTTTGGAGTGCACCCACACCACTTCAATCAAGACTGTTTTCCTATTCCTCTAATATCTCTTGACCTCACCACTGGATATCCTAGTTAGAAAAAAGCAAGTAACATTGCTGACCTTGCCATATCTGAAGAGCACAAGATTCAGTTCTCTCTTATGCAGATGCAGTGAATAGAATCCTATGTAACAGAGGAAACGGAGGCAAGATGCCTCTTATTTTATACCATCTGTTGGTAAAACTCAAAAAAGGAAAACCGACCTCTGTCTTCATGGTCTATGCCTATGTGATTTTCATAGGGCCAACCCGATACCTAGGGGATTTAGAATTTGTAACATTCCAACCACTGGCCACAATAACCCTGAGTTTTACCACTGATGGTGTGGAATCCTAAATAAATGCTCATTTGACCTTATGGTTCTGGTTATTGAAGAAGTGAGGAAGGATCTTAAAACAGGTGAACTGTCACAAATGCACCTTGACACAGAATACTGCTTCTGATTGGCACAATAAACTTCATACTGCCATCAGTAAATATAAATAAGAATTCATCACCTTTAAAAATTCAAAACTCAAACTGTTAATAGGACAAACTGGTTACTGGTCCAAATTCAGAAGCAGTGCCAAAAACATTACTTGACCATCCACATTACTCACTCTTGAGCACAGCTAAAGTAATTCCTCCCAGTCTGACTCTAAATTTCCCTCCACCTCTTCTCGGGCTAATAATACCTTCTTCTGCACAACATACACAGCCTTTTTTGGGGGTCCAAACCAGAGCCACTGACTCACATGGTCCCACAGAAGGCCACACCCAAAGCAGGTGGAAATCAACAGAAGAGGAGGCAGAACACCAAATGTACGGAAAACATAATCTTTAACCTCAGTGACCAAGCACAACCACTGCAGAGATGAGCATGCTCAACAGAGGACACTTTTGTGCCCACCACTGGCTATGACTAGTTTCAATTTGAGGTGGATTGTCATAGATTTCACATGTTACTTAACCTCAGTGGTTTCTGGCCGAAACCATATAATATTGGGGTATGCCCCAAAGTCCAGTCCAACTCCTAGGTGCTCAGTTCAAAATATGGCACCAGTGCTAAAAATATGTATATTGACTATATTAAATATTATTGTGGGTTATACAAAAACAATACAAAATATTATATAATAAAGAAGGGACAAGCTCAACACTTTGCTTGGAAGTTAACCATTTTAGATATTTTCTTTGAGTTGAGATGTTGTGTACACATTGTAATAGTTTAGCTTGAGTGACACTGCCTTTGACATGATAGATACGATAACAACCCTGTCAATATATACATTAAATGATTTTCTTGTCTAAAATTACAAACCACTCAAATCGGTACACACTCTAATCTAATAAAGTAAGGTGGTTACCCAAAGTGTGTGTGTGCGTGCGTGCGTGCGTGCGCGTGCGTGTTGATAGAAACTTTAGGCAGTGTCTCTGTCATGAACAGAGGCCCAATGATGTTCCCAAGGAGAGGACCCAAAAAGTGGGGAAGGGTCTGGCATCAGTCCTCTCTGTATTGGGAACAAGTAGGTGGTAAGATCTATGTTCTGAAAGGGAGGATGGTGCTGGATTGTGTGGCTTTTATCAGGAACAATCACAGATGCGTCTGTTCTCTATGGCTGCCAAACCAGACATTTTGATACATTATTTAACCCCTTAACGACTGGCCGATCAGTGCGTCGCGGTCACTTAAGGACCATGGAGCATTTTTTTTTCTTCAAATTACGGTTTCGGACTCCCCGAACGGCGTGCAGCCACGGGGGGAGCCCGGAGTTCCATGACAGTCATAAGTATGTCATGGGTCGTTAACTCGGATCAACCCATGACGTACTATGACCATCAAGGGTCATAAAGGGGTTAAGTAACTTGAAATAATTATTCATGGGAATTTGTTCACCAAAGCAGGAGAAAGATTAAATAAACTACAAATAAGAGAAACTCTCCTGTACCTTTGTTGTTCTATAGAGTCTGTGCACAGTCTTCCCAACCGGAGATCTTGGCTCATAAGCTCCATAGAATAACACAGGAACTGGAGAGTTTATTTCAACCAAACTTTTACTGTCCTAATTATACATAATTCCCAAGTGTTCCTCTTTAGGAGGGACAGTTTCCCTTTGAGACCCAAATCACTCAGTCCCTCTTTCTCACCCTAGTGTCCCTCTTTTTACAAGATCAGACTGTGTGGTGTGTATCACATTGATTCACAGCAATAGAACTTGCATGTGTGTTTTAAACCTCAGCAAATGTGTTTATAAATGAGTCCATGTAAATAAAATGCTTTGGTCTTGATCTAAATCATTTATTCAATTACAGAAAGAGGTGTCAGTAGGTCTTAAAATAACCAAATAATCCCCCCCCACACCCAGTAACACCACCTAAAAATGCTTTTCTTTGGCCATTTGAAATGTCGGGAGGTACGAATTTACCCTATATTGAAAGTGCAGCATATTCATAAAAGTGAGACTGATTTTACAAAAAACAACTGGAGTAATTGTAGAGAGAACCATCTGAACCATAGGGGACAAATGAGAAGTCTAACTTAAATCAATGGAGATTTTTATCTCTTGAATGCTAGAGGTATCTCCATTGCATTGCTTCACAATGCACTAGTAACCTCTCTTACCATTCAAGTGATTGCCTCATTTAACTCAATGGGAATTTGAATTTGTCACAGTGGTGCAACTAATTTGCTCCAGTGTTACTCCGTTTTCTTAGTACATCAGTCTGTGTGTGTGTTTATTCTGGGATGTCTATGAAAGCAGCTGTGGCTACTTGATTAATATTCAAATAGAACTGACCAGCACTAGCTCAATATAAAGAACCGAGAACATGGGGACTATATCGTCTGGTGCTCTCTGGGAAGAAATAACTATGAAAACTGGGGGCAGCATGCAGGAATAGATGACTGATATCAGTGTATCGTTGTGTTACTAATACTTCCCTGAGCTGTCATGTATACCTCAAACATAAATCCATTTGCACCTGAACATCCAGCCATGAGCTTATTATCCATTTTAGCATGGGGTATGAAGGTTCCAGTATTTGCTTTTTCAGGGAAGAGTGTGCTTTATAAATGAGCCAAAAACTAAAAAAAAAAAAAAAAAAAAAAAAAAACTTTTTTTTTTCCTATGTCCAGGGTAGTTGAAAGAACCTGAATACAAGTGCTAATAGGAAATTTCATGAGTGTTGAGTGTCGAGTCTTGGAGAGTTGTTTAGCCAACTGTTTGTGTAACAACACTCGTGGTCACCACATGCAGAATTTCTTAAACTGCTGAAAAAAAATGTTTTCCATACTGTACCATTACTAAATCACCATCTAGCTAGGGGAAAACTTAAAGGGATAATAATGTTTCACAGTAAAAGCAGCTCTAATTAATTGTCATAGTATTTGGGCCATGGGGAGTGTTATTTCAATGCTGTCAGAGTTGTAGTTCAAGAGTAAGTGAATGATAAAGTATCCCTCTCCTGCCCCTTTTACCTAGTGTAAGACTCCTCACCTCAGATGTGGAATCTGGTGCTGGGACCAGACAGCTCTCAGCAAGGCTCACTCTTCTTACTGTGAGCATAAGGAAAACTCTTCCCCTTGACAAGTTTTTCCTTATGCTTACTGAAGATTGTCCCTCTCTGCAGTCCACCAGAACAGTCTTGCTGCTCTGAGGTGAGCAGTATTACATCAGTAAAAGGGTGGGAGGGGTATAATTTATCATTCAATTACTCTTGAACTACAACTCTGATAGTATTGAAATAACACTATCCATGGCCCAAATACTATGAAGTTTAATTGGAGCTGCTTTTATTGTGAAACATTACTATCCCTTTAAGAACAAAGTAAAGTAGATAGGTGCCCAGGATCCCCACAAGCAATGAGAAACTTAGCTACAGTTCCTGTTTTAGGAACCCCTTAGATCCTTCTCTCCAGAATGTTCAGGGGCACGCGATAATGTTTACTCTGAGGCTGGTGCACTAAGTTATGCAATTCTGGGAAAAACCAACTGCAGCAAATAATATCCCTACTGATTTACCTTTTAACCCCTTCAATGCTAGAGGTCGCCAATGCATGTAATGTCCATGCATGAAACAATACTCCAAAAATCACCAGTGTGCCTTACAAGGGTTCCCCAAGTAGTATCCCATTAGATGAATGTGTAGTAGTTTTGTTTCTGTAACTGGGATGTGATTTTCTATATTACACCTCATATGCATTTATCTACCAATTCCCACAATTTATCCAAATCTGTTTACATTCTCTCATAAATCCTTGCTGATTATTACCAATAACATTGTTGTTCAAGACATAATCTGAAATACTATACTTTAAGATCCCTTCTAGTATATTATCCAGTATGGAAGTTGTGATCCAAAACTAGCTGGGGGGGGCCACAGTTGGCCTATCCCTACTTTAGCAGAACAATGAAAAAGTGAAATACAAGAGCAAAATAATGACTGTTTAGTAAGGAATAGCATGGATACATTTATGGGCAAAATTAATAAATGGTCCTTTCTGGCACTCAGAGGGGGAGTCAAAACAGGTGTCAAGGAAAGTGCCAGCGCCTGATCGAGAGTAGAATTGTATTCTTTCACCCTGTGACTTTCCAGCTGTTAAACTGCTACTCGTACTACATGCTTGCTAACCATTATGGAGACATTAGCATATGGGATATCAAAGAACATTAACATTAATCCTTTGAGTGACCGTCATCCAACGCTTTGAACACAATGCATTGGATACTTCTCTGGCTCTCAAAGGATTTAAAAATGTAGTTGTCTGAAATGTTTTTTCCATAATTACAGTAAAAACTTTTTCATGGGCCATCAGCTCTGTCCCACCAACTGCAGCAGATTACTATCCTTAAACAGACCAGACCCCTTTTAAAAAGGGTTCTTATGGAAAACGCATACTGCAGGGTTTACTGAATGTTACGCAGCCTCACACACAGTGGAAAAATGTTCACTTTATATATTATCCATACTATTGACTCACACTGTTAGTCCACAGGACACACCAACAGATTAGGATTTCAGGCTGTTCCTCCTTGATCCCAAGTGAGTAGTTATCAGGCATTGCGATCGATCTGAAAGGAGATAAAAACACAAAACAGAAAGTATTGCAACCTAAGTGTCGTAAATTTATTAGAACAGAAGGCTAAAAACCCCCATACAACCAATAGAACTCCCTCCCCAAAAAAGTGCTCTCACATGATGCCAATCTTGGGCCATAAGTGTCTCTAGGGTCCCTTCCCCTATCAGCCAACATACTGTGTGCCCCTCATAGTTTGTCTTATCCAAATCTTCAACCAGATGCTCTGTAGGCAGGAAGATGTAACCGTGGCAATCTCTCATCTAGATCACTTTGTAGAAGAATATATTCATACAGTAATTGTAAAAGATTCCACATATGACAAGATTGCCAAATACGGTGGCAAAAGTAGCAGTTGGCAGGAGGCTGTGGCATGGGTGGGCTTTCACAGGGGGCATTGGAAGGATCCGGCACAGATGAAAATGTGGGGGAAACAATAATGTGTGGGAAGATCAATAAACTAATGCCCTATGAGTATTGCAGTGATACGCTCCACATAGCCATCATGGCCGGGTCCCTTCCACGCACCTGTGAGAACCTGCCACGATCCTGGCAATTGCTGCTTTTGCCTCCATATTTGGCATTTCTCCCCAAGGAAACCTTTTGGAGGTTCAGAAGTTGTCCAATTTGTCAGCAATTTTCTGTTTTACAAGAGGAGATTGATAATTTGAAGGCTGAAATCTACAAGATGTCTATGAGCTCCACAAAGATACAAAAGAAACAAGTGCCACTGCCTCAGAGACTTCCAAGAAATGGCAGATGGACTACAGTTGGCTATGGAAGGGTAAGAGTTGTGGACAGGAGGCATGTCCCACAGTCTGTGCCTCTTCAAAATTCCTTTGCTGCACTTTCAGAACACTGCCTTAATACTGAAACAACTCCAGAAGCAGAGACTACTGGTTCACCAGCCTGTAATCCACAGGTAAACCAGACTGCAACCACTGACAAACTGATAAAGGTAAGAAGTAAGAACAACTTTAAGAGGAAGCAACTCTTATTGGGGGATTCTATATTAAGAGGAGTGACTCTGGAGGATAGTCATGGTGATAGCAAAGAAGTCAGATGTCTTCCTGGTGCTACAGCTCACAGAGATAGAAAACGCATTTTAAAAATTGTTAAGGAAGCAAGACAGAATGGAGAGTTGGATGTCATAGTCCATTTAGGGACAAATGATTTGGCTTGTAATGAGGTAAGTGTGGTAAAAGATGTTTTTAAGAAGCTATGTAAGGATCTGCAGCAAGTTGCTTCCACTGTATCCGTTTCAGAAGTTCTGCCAGTGTATAAGGAAGATGATGGTAGGATGCAGCGAATAAGAGATTTTAATTCATGGCTAGGGAAATGGGGCCAAAAACATGGATTTGGCTTTGTTTCTCACACCAAACCTATTTGGTGTAACAAGGAATTGTACAAAAAGGATGGCTTGCATCTTTCTCAAAAGGGAACAGAGGTTCTCAGCAAGCAATTCAGAAGTTTTGTTAACAGGTATTTAAACTAGTAGAGGGAGCAATGGAATGATACAGGAGATAACCAATTGCCCCCCACAGCATTGCACAGATGAATTTGATCAAGGTATGTCTGTGGCACATAGGTCAAAAAGCAGTAGACTTCGAGCCATGTGTACAAATGCACGCAGTTTAGGGAATAAGATCCCTGAACTCATTGCTTAAAGGTTAATTTTATACAGGGTATGGAGGAAAACACAGAGACTGTTTGGATAACTTTAGAATATGGGAATAAGATGGTCACTCGTATAGGTGTGATCTATAGACCCCCAGGACAAACAGAGGAGTTGGATCAACTGCTGGTCAAGGAACTAACTAAGATGACTGTGAAAGGTGAGGTTATAATTATGGGGGACTTTAATCTTCCAGATGTGGACTGGAAAAACCAAGTAGCAGGTTCAGCCAGGAGTAGAGATATCCTAAATTCTTTACAAGGATTAGCTCTTAGTCAATTAGTAGAAGAGCCGACTAGGAAGGAAGCCACACTAGATTTATTATTTACTAATGGAGACTTGGTATCAGATGTAGCTGTAGGAGAGTTTTTGGGCTCCAGTGATCATCATTCTGTGTGGTTTAATATAAAAACAGAGGCTGAGTTGCACCACACAAAAACAAAGGTTCTAGACTTTAGAAAGGCTGATTTTTCTAAAATGGAAACATTTTTATGTCAGTCTTTAACAACTTGGAGATCTTTAGATGGAGTCCAGAAGAAATGGGATTATCTGAAATGTGTTTTACTAAACGCAACAGAACATTGCATTAAACATGTCAGCAAGGGTAAAAGAAAAAGAAAACCACTGTGGTACTCAGCAGAAGTGGCAAATATAGTAAAAGAGAAAAAAGATGCATTTAAGAAATATAAGCAGACACAGAAGGAAGAAGATAGGTTTCGGTACAAATCTAGGTTGAAGGAGGCCAAATGTATTATTAGATGTGCCAAAGCACACACAGAGGAAAAAATTGCCCAGTCAATAAAAAAGGGGGATAAAACATTTTTTAGATATATAAGTGAAAGGAGGAAAACGAAACAAGGAATAGTTAGACTAAAAACAAAAGATGGAAACTATGTAAATGAGATTAAAGGGCTAGCTGACTGTCTCAATGAATATTTCTGTTCAGTTTTTACACAGGAAGATGAAGGGAAGGGACCTCTGTTAGAAAAAAGAAATGGCAAGACACGGGAAACATGCATGTTTACAGAAGAAGAAGTTCTAATTCAACTTTCTAAGGTAAAAACAGATAAATCAATGGGTCCAGATGGGATACACCCAAAGTTATTAAAAGAACTTAAGTGTGTTCTGGCAAAACCTTTAACAGAATTATTCAATCAGTCACTAGCAACAGGAATAGTTCCAGAAGATTGGAAGGTAGCAAATGTAGTACCGCTTCACAAAAAAGGTAGCAGGGAAGAGTCTGGTAACTACAGACCAGTAAGTCTTACATCAGTAGTGGGAAAATTAATGGAGACTATGTTAAAGGAAAGAATTGTTGAATATCTGAATATGAATAGCTTGCAAGATACCAAACAGCATGGGTTTACAGCAGGGAGATCTTGTCAAACTAACCTCATAGATTTTTTTGACTGGGTAACTAAAATAATAGATCAGGGGGGAGCAGTAGATATAGCTTATCTAGATTTCAGTAAAGCATTTGACACTGTCCCTCATAGAAGACTCATAAATAAATTGCAGCGTTTGGGTCTAGATGTAAAAATAGTGAAATGGATAAGGCAATGGCTGAGTGACAGGAGACAGAAGGTGGTAGTCAATGGAGAATATTCGGACGAAAGGAGTGTTACTCGTTGAGTACCTCAGGGATCTGTACTGGGGCCCATTCTTTTTAATATTTTTATTAGTGATATTGCAAAAGGTCTTCAAGGAAAGGTATGCCTTTTTGCAGATGATGCAAAGATCTGCAATAGGGTAGACATTCCAGGGGGAAAAAGCCAAATGGCGAATGATTTAGGTAAATTAGAAGAATGGTCAAGAGTGTGGCAGATGCACTTTAACGTTGATAAATGTAAAATAATGCACTTGGGACATAAAAATCCAAAGGAAAAATATACCATTAAGGGTACTGTGCTGTCAGAGACAACAGAGGAAAGGGATTTGGGAGTAATTATTTCTAATGACTTAAAGGTAAGCAGGCAATGTAATAAAGTGATGGGGAATGCAAGCAGGGCACTGGGTTGTATAGCTAGGGGCATTAGTAGCAGAAAAAGGGAAGTAGTCATGCCACTGTATAAATCTCTAGTTAGACCTCACCTAGAATATTGTGTACAGTACTGGAGACCCCATCTCCAGAAGGATATTGATACTCTAGAGAAAATTCAAAGAAGGGCTACTAAAATGGTGACTGGTTTACAGGAAAAGAAATATCAGGATAGACTAAAGGATCTGAATATGTATAGCTTGGAGGAGAGAAGAGAGAGAGGGGATATGATAGAAACATTCAAATACATGAAGGGATTCAACAAAGTACAGGATGGAAGCATATTTCAAAAGAGTAAAAACGTTAGGACAAGAGGCCATAGTCTAAAACTAGAGGGACACAGGTTTAGATGTAATGTAAGAAAGTTTTACTTCACTGAGAGGGTAGTAGACAAGTGGAATAGCCTACCAGCAGAAGTGATAGATGTCAATACAGTGACAGAATTTAAGCATGCATGGGATAGGCATAAGGCAGTCCTTAACATAAGAAAAGACCAAGGACCAAAAAAGGTTTGAGGTCGTGTGTGGTTTTTTTTTTTTTTTTTTTTTTACACAGTAGGAAATTGGGCAGACTAGATGGGCCGAATGGTTCTTATCTGCCGTCAAATTCTATGTTTCTATATGTGGAATCCTCTACCACTTCTGGCTGAATGTATTCTTCTACAAAGTGATCCAGTCATTTCCCAGCTGTGGATAATGTAGTTCACAAATAGCTGGAGGGTTGAAGGTTCCCCCCACTCTGCACTGCATATATTAACCCATTATATGCTAGAGAAGGCCTCTGTATAAACCTATCTGCCACTAAATGCCTTATTCTTCAAGTGAAAGCGGTGCAACTCTTGAGCCAACTAACTGCATCAAAGGGTTAAAATAAAGATTCAGCAAAATCCCGTTTATTTAAATGGTTTTATAAAATCTAGTATTGAAGAGGTTAAAAGTGTTATTCCCCACCTCCATATTTTTGGGTTGCTCCAGAATTGCCCCTCTTTAGCTTGATGAATAGGGTACTCTGTTAGGTTAAACACACCGCTCCAGTAGCCACAAGGATGAAATCCGAGGTGAAATGCATCATTTTTGCATCTTTTCTTTTTTTATGTCACTGCCTGGTACCAGAATGCTTGCCACGTCAATGATGGAACCAGTTCATAAGGCTGGCAGTGCTTCAAGGGAAGGTTTATTTATAAGGACGAGTCCTCAGATGGCAGTCACACTTATTTACATTAGATTTTGCTTACAGCATTCATTTGTCTAGTGATGTGTGTAGGAATGCAGCTTGAAGCAGATAAACTGGAACACACAGACGTACATTTCTCCAGCACTGGAAAGAACTAGCAGGATGTTGCTTTGTGTCTGTGTCCCACATGTATGTGAACTGTATTTCCACTGACTCACGTAAGCACCTAGGAGTGTATGCATGAAAGCAAAGTGGAGAAATTATGGGGCAAACCAAGTGCACCAGACGGCATAAATAAACATCTCACAGATTCCCATTATATATAAATAAAATATGCTAGCAGTGGTAGCATGGCTTCACCCATGTGATGAGCACATGACTTGCAGGGAGGTATCCAACACATTGAGTTACGATATGTTGGATACCTGTCTGGCACTCGAAGGGTAAATATATATATATATATATATATATATATATATATATATATATATATATATATATCTAAGTAATGTGCAAAAGTTTCAGGCAGGTGCGAAAAAATGCTCTAAAGCAAGAATGCTTTCAAAAATAGACATGTTAATAGTTTATTTTTATCAATTAACAAAATGCATAGTGAGTGATCAGAAGAAAAATGTAAATCAAATCAATATTTGGTGTGACTACCCTTTGCCTTCAAAACAACATCCGTTCTTGTAGGTACACTTGCACACAGCTTTTAAGGAACTCGGCAGGTAGGTTGTTTCAAACATCTAAACACAGTTCTGTGGATTTAGACAGCCTCACTTGCTTCTGTCTCTTCATATAATCCCAGACGGACTCAATGATGTTGAGATCAGGACTCTGTGGGGGCCATACAATCACTTTCAGGACTCCTTGTTCTTCTTTACTTTGAAGATAGTTGTTAATGCATTTGACTGTATGTTTGGGGTCATTGCAAAACATGTGACACAGTGCAAAACATACAGGTCTACACTATGTGGGATAGAGAGAGGTGTCTGAATATTATTTCTATTATAGGTGAGCAGCTGTGTTCAATGGTATATAGAATGGTATCCTATATAATAATTCGCTAAATCGTGTGTAACGCCCGACATGCGCAGTACACACTGCTGCATGTGCTACAGTCATGCACAGTAGAGACTGCCCACGCCGCGGCCGATACAGAGCTGGGCGCTCCACTGCGCATGACTGCCCCGCAACCGGGTGGCAGTGGCACTGTGGCCCATTTAACGGGCTCTTCAACTAGTTACAGTATATTCAAATACATATGTATGCATTACCCTTCAGTGTACAATATGCCTAGAGCGGTATAAATCATATATGTATATATTTAAACACCACTAGAGTAAGTCACGTATATACAGTTTATACAGGCTGTCCCTATATCTATAGTTTATAATGGGCGATCGATCCTCTCACTTCTGCTGCTTGTCTACAGTTAATACGTGCAACTAAAAATCCTCACAAGGCTTGACACTGAACATGCAAAATGAAGCAAAAAGAGGTGGTGGGGTAGACAGTGCAAGGAATATCCTCTAAGTGTAGTAAGTTATGACATAGAATATATGTATCAAAAAGTATTGTAATCACAGGATATTTGCCATATATTATGTTTTAATAAAGGTATAGAAAACACAACAAATGAGAATGTGTGTGTAATATATACACACACACAAAAAATACATTAAAAGCAAGAAGCTAGAGTCCTCTAGCATGTTTTGGTGTGTTGTATGGAGGTGTTCTCAGTATTGCATAAATGCACTGTATGCACGGTGATGACCATATATAAAATATATATATATATATATATATATATATATCCTGTATTATAAGAACAGACAATTTCTCTGTTATGACTATTAGGGGACCACTCTACTGTATCCCCAGCTGTGCAGTGCATGTCGCTCCCCTTAGTCTCTACTTCACCAACCAACAATGGCTCTCTCTATCATGTATGTGGAAATGCTCTACATGTTTCAGTGCGACACTGCGCTTCCTCTGGAGCAAAGAGATCTCTTTGGCATTGGCATCGGGAACAGGGAGAAAAAACACTGGGGCATCAAAGACATTGGCACAGAGATCGTGATGGGCATTAAAAAAAAAGAAGACCTCTAGTAAGCAGACATCTTTACTGACTTTGATACCCAATTTGCTCTTCCTGGTCATACTGTGCTTCTATGTGTCCAGACACCACAGAGCTTTCTTGTAAGCGGCCACTTTAATAAGATCTATATCACCATTATTTTGTGCACCCCTAATGGTCACCCCAATAGAGAAATTCTCTGGTCTTATAATACAGCATATATATTATAATATATTTTATATACTCATCACCGTGAATACAGTGCATTTATACAAGACTGAAAACACCTCCATACAAAGCACTAAAATGTGCTAGAGGACTCTAGCTCCTTGCTTTTAATGTATTTCATATGTGTGTGTATGTATGTATGTATGTATGTGTATATATATATATATATATATATATATATATATATATATATATATATGTATGTATTTATTGCTTATTAGACTTTTTTCTGAAAGCCTGATACATTCACATTTGTTGTTTTTCTATACCTTTATTAAAACATATATGGCAAATATCCTGTCATCACAATAATTTTTTGATATATATTCTATTCCATAACTTACTACACTTAGAGGTTATTACTTGCACTGTCTAATCCCTCCCACTTTTTTGCTTCTGTTTAGGGTTGTTGTCATGCTGCTGAATAAATTTGTGAGCAACCAGATTCCTCCCTGATGGTATCGAATGATAGAGAAGTATCTGCCTGTTATTCTCAGCATTGAGAAGACCTTTCATTCTGACCAAATCCCCAACTCCATTTGCAGAACTGCAAAACCAAACTTGTAAGCAACCTCTGCCATGCTTCACTGTTGCCTGCAGACACTCATCCTTGTACCGCTCTCCAGCCCTTCAGCAAACTGCCTTCTGCTACAGGCAAGTATTTCAAATTTTGTCTCATCAGTCCAGAGCACCTGCTGCCATTATTCTGCACCCCAGTTCCTGTGTTCTCAGGCATAGTTGAGTCATTTGGCCTTGTTTCCATTTCAAAGGTATGGCTTTTTGGCAGCAAGTCTTCCATGGAGACCACTTCTGACCAGAGTTTGCCGAACAGTAGATGTGTGTTTTTTGCCAATTCTGAGCTCATGGCACTGCTGGACATGTTCCAATTGTGAAGGAAAGTAAGTATGATTTGTCTTTCATCTGCTGCATTAAGATTACTTGGCCGACCACTGTGCCTGTGGTCCTCAACATTGCCCGTTTCTATGTGCTTCTTCAAATGAGCTTGGACAAAGTATCTGGAAACCCCTGTCTGCCTTGAAATTTCAGCCTAGAAGAGACTTTTGATGATGCAGTATAACTACCTTTTGTCTTGTTGCTGTGCTTAGTATTGCCATGGTGTATGACTTTTGACATTAAACTGTCTTCAGCAACCTCACCTTGTTAGCCGAGTTCCTCACCCAGTTTTATTCCTCCTATACAGCAGTTTCTGTTTCAGTTAATGATTGTGTTTCAACCTACATATTACACTCATGATCATTTGCACCTGTTTGGTATAGTTGTTTAATCATACACCTGACTATATGCCTACAAAATCCCTGACTTTGTGCAAGTGTACCTAGAAGATTTCATGCTGTTTTGAAGGCAAAGGGTAGTCACACCAAATATTGATTTGATTTAGACTTTTCTTCTGTTCACTCACTATGCATTTTGTTAATTAATAAAATTAAACTATTAAGTCTATTTTTTTAAACATTCTTACTTTACAGCATTTTTTCCATACCTGCCTAAAATCTTTGCACGTTACTGTACACACACACACACACACACACACACACACACACACACACACACACACACACACACACATATATACATATTATATATATATATATATATATATATATATATATATATATATATGAGAGAGAGATAGAGTGAGTGAAAGATTGAATGAATGTTTGGGTTGTAGAGCAGTCACTGTGTATCAATAACTTTGGTTGCCAGTCACAGGTAATTGAATGTATAAAATGAAGAGAATGAGCCACATTTACGTGCACAAAACAGCTGTTGGCTCAACATTTGTGCATAACCACATCTGTCTAACTATGCTGAGTACATATTAAAGAACAGGTGACGGCTTCTTCACTTAAGCTGTTAGATGAAGTATGCTGTATAAGGTACTATGTTCATCACACGCAGCCTTTTAGGAAATCTGACTCCCTTTCTGTGGGTCAGGCTATGTAGAATGTTACCATTACTTTCTGGATCAAGGCAACCATCCAACAGCCAGATGTTCTCAGAAGAACCCGGTTCCTTTCCGAGTCACAACACACTTCGGATCAGAGGATGCCTCTCAGGCATACAAGGATCAGGCCTCTTCTGAGCAGCTGTGACATAGTCATCTCTGCACACCTTCACCAAACACTACAGTGTCAATGTCCTGTCCTCAGCTGATGACAGTTTGGACAGGAAGGTACTTCAGGCAGTGGTACCTGTATAAGGACTTTTCTTCTCTTTCCTTTTGCAGGGTTATGAATCCTGTTTATAATGTTCGTTGAGACCTAAGAAACGAATATACCCAGAACCATTCAATTGTGTGTGATAGTGATACTTTTTACTGAGGAATTTTTTTTTTTTTTTGCCGTACACCATACAATGGCCAAAAAACCCACCGTAAGACAAAATAGAGCAAAGAAACCGCAGCTCACGCAACACATAGCATATAGTACAAACACACTTATGGCAACATTAACCCTTGCAAAGCCAAACACACCAACAATGCCCTCACAAATAAGTGTCGCACAAAACAAAAACCTAGCAACCCCCCAGGGACAATGGCTTCAAAAAGCATCCCAACACAAGCCATCACAACAGAGCATGGAACAACAGGGGTTAACACACAACACACACCTGTCTATCCAAACCAATACAAGTTCACCTGAGCAACAGCCAATCAAGACACAACCTGCACCTGACAGCTACACAGCAATCAGAACAGATCAGAATATAAACAACACACACACTGACAAACCGTTACCTTGACTACAAACACCTTCCCATTCATCACTACCTGTGACCGTGCTTGGACAACACCCCACCACTATCTTAAAGGGACATCTCGGCATCCTCAGATGTGGCATGTTTACAGTGAGAGTACTCAGAGAGATACACAGAGATTACAACCAGTATGTTTACATACCTATTTCTGTGGAGACTAAGGCTAGCGATCACCATCCTCCCCCAAGCATACGTGTTGATGCTGATGCTCCATCTGGACAGTCAGGCAGGAGTGCATTTCCACCTGGAGAACCACAACAGGCAGCAGCATCCCAGCTGCCACAACTGGATCTCCCACAGCTGCCACAGGACCTGTGGAGCAGCACAAGCATGACAGACGTCCACACAGACCCAGGATATCCTGCACTAGGGTCACACTCCTGAGACTGATGGACGATGAAGTCAGAGACAGGTACAGGTTGATTTCCCGCAGCATAATCCTGTTGTATGAGGTGATCAAGGATGACATCAACCCCATTTACAACACCAACCATGCCCTATCCGGATTTCAGAAGTTCATGTATGCTATCCATTTCATGGCAAGTGGATCCTTCCAGTCCACAGAAGGATATATATCTGGCATGTCACAGACCACATGTTTAAGGGCACTGACACATATTTTGGCAGCCCTCAAGAGGAAGGCCAGGACCGATATCTACTTCACTACCACCAACATGGAGTGGACATGTATGAAACAGCAGTTCTACACAAGGGGAGGCATGCCCAGGGTCATGGGTGCCATAGACTGTACACATGTGCAAATAAAAGCTCCAACACAAAAGGGACATCCATACATGAACAGGAAGAATTTCTACTACATCAATGTACAGGTGGTATGTGATTCAACTATGAGGGTAACCCGTGTCTGTGCCAAATATCGTGTTAGCTGTCATGACTCCTATATCCTCACACACTCCTCTGTACACAGGGACTTTGAGATTGGGACCAATACAGGAGAATGGCTATCAGATGAGTCAACAAACCAGACATCACACAGCAGCCAAAGGTTCACTCTGTCAGGATCCAGTCAGACAACTACTGTAGCAGGTGTTAACCTGCAAGAGAGGGAGTGCTAGGGAGCGCTGGCTTGGGTATGGTGCTAGTAGTATGGTGACTGTCTACAGCAAGACCGTGCTGCGGCAAGGACCATATACAGATGCTGGCCACGAAGCCAGAGGTCCGATGTCGGTTGAGCCGGGACCCTGACCAGGATGGACTCCCTATTGACAGTACAATATCTCCTGCAGGGGGACAGGGCAATGGATAGAGGGTGCTGGCTTGGGTATGTGGCTAGGGGGTGTGGGCCACAAAGAAGCTGAAACTCTGTGGGAACAGCCCCTGACCTAAGTAGCTATAGCAGAGTCCAAGATAAAAATTACAGACCTGAACTGCAGAAGCTCAGGCAGCAAGGTATCTGATTCAGCAAACAAGTAGCAGGGTCAAAAGGAAAAGCCAATGGTCAGCAACAACCGGTCTGTAAGGAATCCGAATCAGCAGGCGATAAGCAGGGTCAAAAGGAAAAGCCAAGGGTCAATAAACACAGGTAGGCAAAATAGAACTATACAGAGGCTAACACAAGCCTAGGATAAGGTACTCAGATGCTACAGGAACACTGTGTCAGTATGCCGAACGTCTGGGAATGCGCCTGGATATAGGCGCCGACTAATGTGTCACCATCAAGTGACATCACTAAGTACAGGGCCGCTCCGAGAACTGGAGTGAAGGGAAAAAGTATCAGCAGAAACGTGACACTGCCCCCTTCCCAAAAGGGCATCTCCGGATCCCTAAGGAGCTGGTTTGGACGGGAATGCACGACGGAAGGCACGCACTAAGGTAGAGGCATGGACGTCACTGGAACGTACCCAGGATCTCTCCTCTGGACCGTAACCTCTCCAGTTGACGAGGTACTGAAGACCACCCCGGGACCCTTTGGAATCTAGTATACCATTGATGATGTATTCTTCCTGTACTTCTACTATGACTGGAGCAGGGGGCAGCGGTGTGCGGGCTGGCCGCTAGCCGGAACTATACAGAGGCTAACACAAGGGTAGGACAAGGCACTCAGATGCTACAGCAACACTGTGTCAGTGCACCGAGTGTCTGGGACGCACCTGGATATAGGCGCCGACAGATAACATCACCATGAGGTGATGTCGCAAACCCAGAAGTACAGGGCCGCTCTGAGAAGCAGAGCAAAGGGACAAAGTTTCAGCAGAAGAGCGACCAAGGATATAGGAGGTAGGCAGAGTGACACACTCACATGAATAATGGAAACACAGCTGAGCATGGTAGTGACACACAAGTAGTACATCATCTACATAACATGTGCTCCCTGTCACAGCATGTCACTATCTTTCTACAAGTTATGCAGGCTATGGTTGTAAACCGTGGCTCCTCACATCACTTCCAAATCCACAAAGGAAAGCACAGGAATGCTACAATGAGGCGCATGTAATAACAAGAAATTCCATTGAGCTCACCTTTGGCCTCCTCAAAACCAGATTCAAGTGCCTTAATCACTCTTGGGGAGCACTGCAATATGCAGCAGAAAAGGCATGGGACATCATCCTGGCATGTTCAATCCTACATAACATAGCAGTGGATACTAGGCTAGTTGATGATCTTGAGGCACAACACCTCGTGGAAGTCCCTGTTGCCCAGGCACAGAATGAGGACACCCGTGGAGGGGCGGAGATAAGGGACAGGCTCATCAGGGGCCACTTCCTACTCCTTGAGTATAACACAGAAATCAAACACAATGCATGTATGTCCATGATCAGGCTTGGGAAAAGTGTACAAACACATTCACACAACACATAATCATCTGTTTCACTCCACAGGATGAATGCCATACCCAGCCCTGGGATTGCCTGCTACAACCACATAGGTGCTACAGGATATAACCCATGCAGCAGCTCTTACATGGATATGTCTATATGAGGGTATGGATTCAACTAGCATCTGCTACTCACACGGCCATGATGACATTGCCACTTCAAGGATATCATACATCCCTCTGCGAACAAAGGTAAACCACATTGCCAATGTTCATCAGATCTCTGATAGCAACCAGATATGTTTAGTTGAACAGAACCATAACAACCCTACACCCCTTGGAGAGATGATAGAGAGATATTCAATGCAATTACATGCATTGCATTGGATTGGATACCTCCAGGACCAGATTTAACAAGAGGCCGACTAGGCACCGCCCAATTTTCTGGGGGGCCCGGTAGTGGCCCAGTCATGCCCCTTTTTTAAATTTTTTTTTTGTGCTAAGCGTATAAAGGGTGCTGCCCGTTGCAAACTCTGCCACACTCTGGAGTGGACTGGTGCCTCTTGTGCTGCCCTGTCACACACTTTACCTGCTGCCGGCCGACGTGTCTAGTCCCCAGCCGCATCTGAGCAATTGCGGCTGGGTGGAAGCGATGTCACATGACCAGGCTTCATGTGACATCGAAGCGACATTGTGAGCAATGGTACAGGCTAGCTAAGGGGGCTGCAGGCTGGGCCTGAACAGGACGTGTGGGACTGTCAGTGGAGCGAGTGTGTGTGTGTGTGTGTGTATATATATATATATATATATATATATATATATATATATATAGATAGATATAGATAGATATATATACACATACACTAGATAGGGAGAAAGGGAGGCAGGAAACACCCCACCACACTTTGCCACTATTCATGGATGGGAACCCTTTACTTTCACACATACCCAGTGTACAGAAACAGGAAGGAACAAGTGAACCGAAAGGACTTCAAATGCCACCTCTAATAACCAGTATACAGAAACAGGTAGGAACAAGTGAACGGAAAGGACTTCCAATGCAACCTCTAATAACTATAAAATAAAAGTACAGGTTAGTGAGGTAAAAGGACCCCACTGCTCATTTTAATGACTCCTTGTCCTCAGGGTCCCTCTTTGAGACCCAAATCCCTCGGTCCCTCTTTCCCACCTTGGTGTCCCTCTTTATAAGAGATCAGAGTGTTTAGTGTGTATATAAGTGTATCACATTGCTCCACAGCAATAACTAACATTACTGTTTGTGTGAACTTCAGTATATGTGCTTATAAATTAATCTGTGTAAATAAAATATGTTGGCCTTGCTCTAAATAATTTATTTAGTTAGACAAACAGGCATCAGTAGGTCATGAAATAAAAAATCTCAGCAATGTCCCTCTCACCAGCCACTCTCCCAGCAAGACCAACTAAAACAAAAGTGTCCATCTTTGGCCATTTGAAATGTTTGAGGTATGGGTATATGTTTCTTTATATCTACAAACAGTGTGTAACTGCAAATAATCCCATTATTTAATAAGTATGTATATTTCTGTATGTTTGTATATAATGTCTCACAATTAGTGTAAATATGTAACCTTTTACTGAAAACTATCCAGGACATACTTGAAAACGAGAGAAATCTCAATGTATTCTTCCTGGTAAAACATTTTCTAAATAAATAAATAGCTACAGAGAGGGATGCAGTAAAAAACAAACAGGATGTGCTTGCTAGGCCCAGCATCCAAGGTGCACCACTGAGCTCTACTACCCCTTACAGTCAGACTAGTTTCCTATCTTAGCTAAGGGGTGGGGTTAGGGGTGGGGCAAAGAAGTGGCTAGGAGCGCTACAGGGTGTTGTGCCTAGGGGCACCTGAGATGTAAATCTGGCCCTGGATACTTCTCAGGCATTCAGGGGTTAAAGGGGTATTGGAGTTCACTGCTCTGCCCTTTTAGCTTACCTCCACTCCTCCGGTGTTTGTCAGAGTCATTGATTGCCTTCCTGCACACCCAGGGGATTCAGGTGACTCCCTATATGAATGGCCTTCTTCTGAATGCTCTGTCCAGGGACCTCCTGGACCAGTATGTCCAGGATTGTGTTCAGATTCTCCTCCACCATGGGTGGATACTCAACATGGAGAAGTCTGCTCTGGTCCCCTCTCAGGTCCTGGTCTTTCTTAGCCTCCGGGTCGATACCCATCAAGGGAGTTTTTCTGACATAAGACTCCATTCAGCAAACCATGCATTTTCTGTCACAAGCTCTTGAGTGGCCTGAGCTCCGGTTTGCAAGTTCATGACTATGGTGGGTCACATGGTGTCCACCATGGAGTCAGTTCCGTGCTCCATGGCACACACCAGGGAGTCCAGAGATTCACTATCCGCTCTTGGCATGGGAACCCAGATCTATTGGATCTCAGGGTCTCTCTTCCCCCGGAATTAAGGCAGGACCTGGTCTGGTGGCTGGACAGGTCCAACCTGCAGCAGGGAAAACCCTTTGTGATGCAGGATTGGATCTTTGTGACTATGGACGCCAGCCTACAGGGCTGGGGAGCAGTTCTGGGTCACCTGGGTGTCCAGGTCAGGTGGACCCTGAAGGAATCCCTTCAGTCCATCCATGTTCTGGAACTAAGGGCAATTTAGCGTGCTCTGGTGTTATCCAGTTGGCGTCCAGTCGGATAATGCCACTCCCGTGGCATACATCAACAAGCAAGGAAGCACAGCCACACAAGAAGCGCTACTTCTTGTCAAGTCCATCTTGGTCTAGGCAGAAGATCATGTTCTGACCCTATGCGCTGTGCACGTTCTAGGTATAGAGAACATCCTGGTGGACAATCTCAGTCACCAACAGGAGGACCCTGGCGAGTGGGAGCTCCATCCAGAGGTTTTCGACCTGTTGGTACAGCAGTGGGGTCTTCATCAGATAGGCCTGATGGCCACCAGGGACAACAGGAAAGTACAAATGTTTTGTTCCCATTAGTGGGGGGATCATCTGGGCTTCACTGTGGACACTGGCGATTCCATGGCACTTTCATCTGACTTACATCTTTCCTCCTATTCCTCTCATCCCCAGGGTGCTGCGGAAGATTTGGATAGATAGTCCGGCAGCCATCATGATTGCCCCCTACTGGACCAGGAGGGAGTGGTTCCCAGAGCTAGTTGCCCTCTCCATTCAGGATCCTTTTCCACTGTCACTCAGACCAGGTCTCCTTCTTCAGGGGTGCCTATGGGAGGAGGACGTGGAGCGCATGACTTTGACAGCATGGCTGTTGAAGCCTCCATCCTGAGGAGAAAGGGTTTCTCTCCAGTGGTGATCTCCACTTTGATCCAGGCTAGGAAACCTGTTTCTTCCAAGGCCAGCTATAGGGTTTTGTCCATTTTCCGGTCTTGGTGTGCGGACAGGAATCTGTCTAAACAGGAATTTCATCTCCCGGTGGTCCTGTCTTTTTTATAGGATGGTGAGAACAAAGGGCTCAGTCTTAGCTCCTTGAAGGTTCAGACTTCTGCTCTCTCTCTGTCGTTTTCCAGAGACGCATTGCCATCTTGCCAGATGTCAAGGTCTTCTTTCAGAGCGTCACTCATACCTTTCCTGCCTATAAGGCTCCCACTCCCTAGTGGGACCTTAATTTGGGGTTGGGAGTTTTGCAGCAACCTCCCTTTGAGTCTTTGGCTACCATTCCTCTGCATCTTCTCACGTGGAAGATGGTTTTTCCTCTGACTGTGGTCTCTGTCCGCAGAGTAGCTGATCTGTAAGCCTTGTCCTGCACACCGCTTTTCCTAGTTTTTCACAAGAATAAGACATTCTTTGTACCTCCAAGGAATTCATTCCTAAGTTTAACATCAGTTAGTCTGTCCTGACACAAAATCTGACAAGGAGAGGGATCGCCACTTGTTAGATTTAGTGCGCTGTCTTAAATTCTACGTGCACCTCACTGAGTCTTTGCACAAGACAGATGCTTTATCATCCCTGAGGGTCCTAGGGCAGGTATGGCTGCGTCCAAGGTCACTATTATGTCCTGGATTAAGTCTACCATTCGCAAGGCTTACGAATGCAGGAAGAAACCTGTTCCCTTTCGTGTAACAGCAAACTCCACCAAGTCTGTAGGGACCTCCTGGGCCTACAAGAATCAGGTATCTGCTGAACTTGTTCCTCCATGCACACCTTTGCCAAACACTATCGTGTTGCTGTTCTAGCTTTGGCTGAAGCCAGCTTTGGCAGGAAGGTCCTTCAGGCAGTTCTGCCTGTCTAAGGTCCTACTCATTCCTGTGCCATACTGTTCTTTAACTGTTTGAGCCCGGTTGGATCTTGTTCTTGTGTGCTATGCTATTGTTCAGCATCCGTTGACACTTAGTTATGTTTCGGCTGTGTCTGCTCATGTATAGTCCAAGGGATCTACGGTATCATGTGGACTGATGCATAGTGCTTTCATTTTTCTTACCACCCTGGGAGCTTAATGTTGGTATATCCCCATGGTACAGTATGTCATATTGGACGACAGAAAAATATGTATTTTAGTCTTACCTGTTAAATCCTTTTCTCTTAATCTGTGACATACAGGTCTCCCCCCCCCCCCACTGAAAGGGGCCTCGCTTGGTCTCCCTTAGCTGGACTTCAGCGTCCTCTTGGGTCTGTTCCTCACAGGAGCTTACCTTTCTTCTTTCTTGCTGTCCTATTTAGTGAGCTTGTCTCAAGTGTAACTGGAAGGGGGGCTAAGGAATAGCCTGATAAGGAGTGGGGAGGATCCACCGACCATTTTTTTTTATAGAAATGTTCCACCTACTGGGAGGTGTTGTTGCCTCCCCCATGCTACCTGTATGTCATATGGACTAAGAGAAAGGGATTTAACAGGTAAGACCAAAATCCTTATTTTGGAACTATGCATTGGTTTGCTTTTGGGCCCTATTGTTCTTTATTTCAAGGCCTGTGTGTTGTATATTCAGTTTGTCTCAGTGGAACTGTGATGTGTGAACTGATCCCTGTGGACCAGTGCAATGTAACCCTGTTGCATTGCGTTGGTCATTGGTTAACCGTTGGAGTGCCAGAAGGGTAGCCAATGCATTGTTGACCAATGCGTTGATCATCCCTCTACCACTCAAGGGGTTAGCTGCTTACAGCCTCATGGCTATGTTTAGCATTGTAATGGAACATGACAGAGCTTCACATGACAACGTGATGGCGAGCATTGTTTGTGTGTAGTGTGTATCATGAACAATACAGAAACAAGGTGGCTAAAGATGGACTTGGATCAAATTTATTCTACTGTAGCCTTCCCAGATCTACTTGGATTGTCCTGTACATTGTCCTCGTTTGAATCCCCTCAGAGCTGATTTGGTGCAGTTGTGTGAATTAATGCTGGCCATGTGTTTGGTGTGACTGTGTTGAGCTGTAGTAGTTATGATGGTGTGTGTGGTTATGGAATGATGCACTTACCAGTAGAGTGGAGGGTTCTGTCGTCCACAGTGTCTGGTCCTCCAGGAATCCTCTCAACTATTGTGGCTGACATGCTCAGCCTCAGCATCTCCTCTCAGGGGTTAAAGGTAATGATGTGTGGAGGACCACCTCCAGTAGCTCAGGCGTGCATGGTGACCTCTCCCTTCTTCTTTTTGACCAGCCGCTTACATGTCGGAGCTCTGGCTTGAATGTCCTGCCTGCAATATCCCTGGCTGTGTAGGGTACTCACCGACAACTACCGCTTGTCCCAATGGCAGTTCTGTCCCTGTCTTGGTGTGCCTGTTCTTGGCCTGGTCCCCCTCTGCCCAACAAATCTCCTCTCACACAAACTAGTAAATCTGTTTCAGGTTTCCAGTATCACACAGTTGCAATATTTGTATCCAGATCAAGTACCTTGGATTCCAAAAAAGATAATATGCACATACTTTGCCAGAGTGTTAGGCCACATTGAACAAACTGCTCCAAGAGTTCAAACATGTGGTAAGATGTGCACTGCATGGGTTATTCAACCAGACACCACTCATGCTTATAGCTCTACAATTCCACAGGTACATTCGCTTACACACTTAGCAAAATATACCAGGTTTAAATGTGTTGGATTAGTAAATTTGCCTTTCAAATATACATAAAACACCACCAGTAATTAACTTTCCTACCCTCCATTTAAGCCTTAAAGGGTTAGTAATCTCTTATATTAATAAAATGTTATATTTGATATATTTCAAAAATAAATCAATTGATGTCATTCCGATCTCTCAAACCTTTAAGGTTTGAGAGATATAATGTTTTAAAGTTCCCCCTCCCTCCCCCTGAACTGACGTCAACCTCTAGCTGACAGAAGAAGATCCTGGTCCCGAGACCAGCAGGTGGCTCTTCAGCATAGCCGAAATACTGCAATCAAAAAATAAATATTGCATTGGAGTGGTCTATCAAGTGTGCTTCCGAACCAGGCACACTTTGTAGCCTGTTCCAATTAAGTGTTTCTTTTTAGATTGAGGTACTTTGGCTCTGCTGGAGAGCCGCTGCCAGGTCACCCGACTTGAATCTCCTTCTGTCAGCTTTACAGCTGACATCAGTGCAAAGGGAGGGAAGGGGGAACTTTAAAATGTTATATTTCTCAAACTATAAAGGTCAGAAAGATTGGAATGGCATCTACTGATTTATTTTTTCAAAATCTACAATATAACGTTTTATCAATATGAGACATTACTAACCTTTTAACAGTTACACAAAACCACTCCCCTTGAAATGACCTGTTGCAAAGAGATCTATATGAGATTTACAACTCCTGTTTCAGTTCAGATTCCTGATTCTTTCAAAATCCACTTATCTCCAAGCAAATTAGCAAACTCCCTAGTGAGCAATGGTACTTACCTTTATAGGAGAAATAAACATAGATGCATCTGTCTGTTTTATCTAATCTATTTTTTCTAATCTATCGGTCTATCTACAGAAGTGGGGATATGTGGTTTCACATTACAGACCAATATCCTTACTGCCCACATTATCTGAAGTCCTGGAAAATGTGTCTACATGCAACTGTATGTGTTACCGACTGTCCAGGTTTTTCACCCCTCTTCAGTCAGGCTTTCGCCCAAATCACTCAGCAGTCAAGACCCTCCTGAAAGTAAATAATGATATCCAAAACGGCATGGAAAATGGTGAACTTACTGGCGCTATTTTCCTTGATTTTGCAAAGGCCTTTGATATAATAGAGCATAATATTCTGATACGTAAGCTCAAAAGCTCAGCATTGAGTAATAATTCTTTAAACTGATTCCAATCCTATTTATCAAACAAAACACAATATACAGCATGTTTATTGCTGACAATATTCCCCTTCCGCTCAAAGTAACAATTGGCTTTCTACAAGGCTCCATTCTTGGCCCTCTTCTATTCTCCCTATTTATAAATTATCTGCCCATTGTTTATAAAGCATCTGCTATGCACACATATGCAGATGACACTATGATCTATACTAAAAATCAAAACGTATCACAATTTGAGTCAGTGTTACAGATAGCTAAAAACAAATTGTTCTTAAATACTGAAAAATGATTTCAATGGTATATGATACACTGCACAAACTACTTAAATTCGGCAACTCACATTTAACCATCACAACTTTCTAATCAAAGCTTGGCCCTGGTCATCTCCTACAAATATCTTGGTATGTAGCTTGACTCCAAACTCACCTTCAGTCTTTATATTGACAAATTACATCCAAACTTCATCAGGCTCATTATTATTGTGCACAGAGCACAGAGGATGAGCCACGCAAATTATTAACAGCAGTACACAGAGGATGAGGAGGATGATGAGGAGGGATGTGAAGGATTACTACCAACTACCACAGTGGGGTCACTGCTATGAACATATTGTGTCAATAATCTGAATATAATGATAGCTTACTTATTTGACTCCGACATGATAATGGTACATCATTCGCACCACCGTACACATCTGACACATTCATTTTGGATTGTATGTAACCCTTTGTTATTTATTTGTATCTCTTTATAAACAATGGCTAGACAGCATAGCAGCAGGCTTTTTTATTTGTGTTCGCACTGTGCAGGACAAACACAAGTCCTCAGACAAAAAAAAAATATTTGTAATACTTAGGCTTATTGGTCACAAGCCCTGAGAAAAAAATGGTTTGTAGAGGCCTCGGGCTTGCCAAAAACAATCCATGAGACAAAAAATTATGTCCTACTGGCCAGCGGGTTATTTTATGGTGGCCAATGACCATTGGCAAATGTCGTGGTGAGTTTGTGGCACTTGCTTCTGCTGTAATTGCTGCAGTGTTGTCTAAGCAGCTGGATGATTAGGCATCTCCAAGGGACTAGGATCAGCAGCAGTAATGTGAGACAGGCGATGATTGTTCCACTTGCCACTATCTCCAGTAATATGTTCGAGGTAGTAACAGCACAACAACTAGCCCCCACCACTTCAGGTATATCTACAGAAAAGAAGTTGGCCAATAATGCTTCTCCTCCTGCACCTCCTACAAAATCATATGTGTGTTGGAATTCTCATTTTTCCCTTGAGAACAGATGACAGAGACAGAGAACTGTGCCTTTCATCAGCAACTGCAGTGTGCATTGTCTGCAATTAAACATTGTGAAATAATGGAAGGACTGTGAACAATGGACACATCTGCACTCATATTAAAAAAACTGGCACAACTGCGACCAAATGCTTAGGTCCACAATTTCAAATCATGCCTCCATAAACCAAGTACTACTGTCACTATGCCCCTTGTCCGCTCCACCTAGGACATGTGAGAACAAGAAGACTTTGTAATAATGATGAATTAATCCTTCCACTAGCTTAGCGTACTCTGTGGGATGGAATCTTTTCAGAAGCTCCTTGAGTCCCTGCTTGCGATTAGTGTCCACCACATTGCCATATGTCGTCAGTGGCGCACCACACTATGTGCAATGGGTGGATATTAACTGCCACAACTGCACATCTATACAATTTATATCAGCTGGTGAGGTAGGTAATATTGATGAAGGTAGTACACCAGAAGAAGAGAAGGTGGTGGGGTGGGGACAGTTGTTATGTGTTCCCGCACCAGGACCCTAGTGCAAAAAGCTGATGACAAGGCATGTGTTTCTCTCACCATTCAACTTTCAGGCTCAGACTGGGTTTCTCTACTCTTCCTCTTTGATTTCCACCGACAATGTTGGTGCCCTCGGGGAGGAACAGGGATTACATTTTTTCCCCCACTTGGAGCTAGATTGGAAATGGCTCCAGAGGGCTTTTTTGCCTTCCTCTGGATCAACAGGGGTGTTTTTGGCATGGGCTGGACTTGATGGACTCATGTCTTTTTTTCAGCCTCATCTACTATGTTACTATGTTACATTGGCTCCCTATTTCTTTTGTGGTATTTTGACTTTAACATGCTTCACATAAACATCACGGTATCTGTACTGCATGTGTTTTATGAGGGTGGTTGTGCCAAGGTATGTCGCCTCCTTTCTCTTTTCACTTACTTGTCACACATAGTGCACAGTCCCACTGTGGCCACGATGGTCTGTGGAACACTATCCTGCTCATCATCATCCTGCTGCTGAGACAGATTAATGTTGACTCAGCAGCAGGAATTACAGCTATAGCAAACTCTGCAATGTCACTGCTTTTGGTGGTGATGCCCAGACCCATTTGCCTATCTGTCTGTCATTCCTTTTCACTTTCTGCCAAAAAGGTCCTCATTCTTTCCTCCACCCCATCTACTCATCCATCACCCTCACTCTCATCATCACCACCAACACCGGTCACTTGCTGCTGTTGTATGGGAGTAGGGCTGGATGGTGATGATGATAAATGGGACAGAGGGCCTCCTACTGTTACACCTGCCATATTTTCAGGTAAAGACGGCACACTAGTAGCAGGCAGCTGATGTGTGCTGCTGCTCATACTATCCAGTTCTGCTTTCTTCAGCGTCATTCCCTGAGAGATACTGCCGAGAACAGGAATCACAGGGTCAGTGGTATGGGGGCTCCCTTGACCACTAGTCTGGCTACTCACTTCCCCATATAACTCAGCATTAGATTCCATACAGCTAGTCCCAGCTGCTGCTTCACCACCTCCACCTTTGCCCCCATGGTCTCTAGCTGCTGTGTGGTAGCGGGACTGCTTGGGGATGACAAGTGTGCCTGAGGTCCCCTGCTGTCACACTTGCCATTATCTCCTCCTCCTCCTCCTCAGAATTACAAGTCACACTGGCAGCAGTAACATCAGGCAAAGGCAACTAACCTGTGCTGTTCACACTGCTACCCAGTTCTACATGTGCCTTTGTCAAAATTTCCTCCCAGATGCCAAGTGAAAACTTTGGGGGGACTGTGCATCATTAGGAACGTGGGCTCCCGGGCCATTCCATGCTAGTGATGGTGACTTCCTCCTCCTCTGAGTCACTGGACACATCACAGCCCTGCCAGCTCCTCCCTTTTTTGTAGCAAACACTAGAAGCCACCAGGCCCTGGTGCAAAAATTGCCATGGGCCTCCACCCTGACCACATTGCCCCCTGTTGGCCATCTCCACATTGCCCCCCCATTGGTAACCTCCAATGGCCATCTCCACATTTCCCCCCATTGCCACCAATCTCCACATTGCCCCCCATTGCCTCCAAACTCCACATTGCCCTCCCATTGCCCCCAATCTCCACGTTGCTCCCAATCGCCACATTTCCACATTGCCCCCCAGTGTCCATCTCCTACCTCTCTGGTGGTCCAGCGGCGTGACAGGAGAGGCCTGTGTCTCCTTCTGCACAGACCTCTATACTGCTGGAACTCACGTGTGGTCCTCTCTTCAGTAATTCAGAGTGCATGGAGATGATGTCATCTCCTAGAACTCCACAGTACTAGACTGCCGAAGAGGGAGATCAGCTGCTAGAGATCTGTGCCTCTCTGTGCAGAAGAAGGCACAGACCTCAGCTTGTTGCCTGTTGCAGGTGCCGGGCAGGGGGGTCGCAGGGGGCGGCCAGGCCCCTGGAGTGACTGGCCCAGTCCTCTGCAACCACTATTGTTACGCTACTGGAAATGGTCCTCTAATAACTGAGACAGGTGAAATAATCAGTGAGGATAAAGCAATGGCTGACACCTTAAAACATTATTTTCTTATGTGTATACAAAGAAACAACCATGGAAAAAACTTAGCAGAGGGGAGATTCACTAAGTGGTGATAAAGAGGTGATAAAGAGGAGATTACTTCTCCAATTTATTATTTCTTCAGTTCCTATGTTATTCTATGGAGTGTATACTCTAAGATTTTGTCAGCGTTGGAGATCTTAGTGAACAGGCTATATAGAATAACAAAGGAACTGGAGAATGACAACATTGGAAAAGTCACCACCACTTTATCACCTCCTTATCATCGCTTAGTGAATCTCCCCCAGAGAATCACAGAATTTTCTTCTTAAAGGATAGTAATACTTAAATATTACTAATCCCATATTGTAGTAATGTAAAAAGAATTTAATTGTGCCCAGTGTCATCTCTCAGACCTTCATGGTTTGAGAGATAACCGCCGGCAAAATTTCCCCCTCCCTCCCCCTACCCCTTCCCTGAAGTCAACGTTGTAGCTGACTGCAGAGGAAGCCTGTTGTACGATAGTCAGGCGGCTCTGCATCAGAGCCAAGAATGCGTTGGTAAAAAATAATTATTTCACTGAAATGGTCTTCTACTTGTGCTTGGTTTGCAATCACACGAAGACCATTTCAGTGAAATAATTATTTTTTACTAACGCATTCTCTGCTCTGCTGCAGAGCCGCCTGATGCACGTAAGACCGGATATCCCTGCAGTCAGCTACAACGCTGACTTCAGGGAAAGGTGAGGGAGGGGGGAATTTTGGGGCGGTTATCTCTCAGACCATAAAGGTTTGAGAGATGACACTGGGGACAATTAAATTCTTTTTAACATTACTACAATATGGGGATTAGTAATATTTAAGTATTACTATCCCTTTACTGTACATGGTTTATTGAGGACAAAGTCTAAAAGAAACTAGAAAAGGTTATGTTGAATAAATCACCTGGGCCTTATGGCATACTCCTAATGGTACAGAAAGACTTGGATAAACTGATTGAATGGACAGATAAGATTCAAAGATAAATGTAAGGTTATACATTTGGGCTGCAGGAACAAACATACTAGATATACACTAAATGGGCAATTACTTGGGGAATCCTCGTAAGAGATCAATAGACAAAAGACTTCACAGAAGTGTGCAGTGTCACTCAGTTACTGCAAGTGCCATTCAGGTACTATACTGTATGAAAAGGATGGGAATATAATTCTACTGTACCTCTACATAAATCATTAGTAATATGGAGTACAGTTTTGGGCACCAGTTCTTAAAAAATGCAATACTGAACTGGAAAATTTGAAGATACAAGCAACAAAACTGATAAATGCATTAGAGTATATGAGTTATAATGAGACTGGCCAAACTGGGTTTGTTTACATTAAAGAACAGACATCTAAGGGATGTGACAAACATTTACAAATATATTCAAGGTCAATACAAAGAACTCCCTAGAGAACTATTTAGTGAGCAAAACAATAAGAGCTCATCCATTAGGACTAGAGAAAAAGTGATTTCTGCTTTTTTTAATAGTAAATTCAGTACAGTTATGGGATTCTTTACCTCAGGATGCTGTGTTTGCAGATACTGTGGTTGATTTCAACATAGTAATGGATACCTTTCTAGTTCAGAAAAATACTGAAACTTATGTCAGTTGATTGCAAAGCAGATAGGATGTTGATCCAAGGAGTCATTTGAAGTCGAGAAGGAATATTTTTTTATACATTTGGGGCTTTATTGAAATGGCTTCAACAGTGATGTGTTTGCCTTTCTTTGGATCAATAAGAGTGACATCACATGGGCTGAACTTGATGGACACGTCTTTTTTCTCACTTATCAACTGTTACTATGTAAGTGTGTGCATGGCATGCCTCAATTAGCATAACCTATACATTTAAATAACTTGAAAATACATTTTGTAAATTTAAAAAAAAAGTTATTATTACAAATCCAAAATCACCAAGTTGGGTGATAATGTCCCTTTTTATTGCAGTACTTTCATTACCTGTCCATTTTATGGCAGCACTGTTGCTATACCTATCTATGGACAATTTTTGTCATTGACAACTGCTCCTCATAGACTACAGCTTGTTAGTGTCTTTTGCTGAATGTTTTCTCTGTTATAGGAAAGCTGCACCCCCGTGGAAATAAAATACAAAAAATGTAAAAAATATAGGATTTGCTGTATAATTAGTATGTTTGTTTTTTTATACATTTTTCTTGTAAGGGAGAAATGTATTTTGGTTATTGACATAGTTAAGGGTAGGCAACACATGGCTCTCCAGCTGTAATCTTACATACCTCCCAACATTTCAAATGGCCAAAGAGGGACACTTTTGTTTTAGCTGGTGTTTATGGGTGTGTGGCTGGTGGGTGGGGCATTACCGAGAAGTTTTAGGATATTTCATGATCTATTGGCTCCTCTTTGTTTAACTGAATAAATTATTTAGAGCAATACCAAAGTATTTTATTTGCACAGATTCATTTATAAACACATATATTAAAGATTAATTACACATGTATGTGAGGTTTATTGCTGTGGAGCAAAGTAGTACACAATACTCATTCTGATATCCTGAAAAGAGGGACAAAAGGGTAGAAAAGAGGGACAGAGGGATTTGGGTCTCAAAGAGGGACAGTTGGGAGGTATGATCTTACTATAGCTACTACCATCCTTAGGCACTGATATGCAGTTCAATTGCTGGATAATGTCAATAGAGAAAACTCCAACTTGGTCTTTGTTCAGTTATAAAACACACAAGACAGTGTGGTTTTGTTGATGTAAATAGTACAGAAAGCAGGCCTTGTTTTCTATGCAAATAATACAAAAACACAGCACATTGTTCCTAAATGAGGTCATCATCAGAGAAGAAATCTCACATAAATATTTGTAGGGCAGCTAGTTATGTTTAGAAATTAATGGCACTGTGACATTCTGCTATGTCTTCCCCATGAGGGAACATTTATAGGGTGATAATTATCAATAAAAATAAGTTTTTTTAGCTCCTGACTAAAATAAAGTTCTCTTTTATGGCAAACATGATCTTTTATATGATTAACCCTTTGAGTGTCAGAGGGGTATGCTACGCATTGCTTTGCAATGCGTTGAGTACCCCTCTGGCACTCAAAAGGTTAAAGGGTCATAAATATGAATAGTGGAGGGTCATCTTGTAAATATTCCTGGCAACCAGATGTGCCACAGCAGCATCATTATTAGAAAAACAGATGTTCCCTATTCTAAAATGATCCATAAACTGAACTGTACCATTCAAAGTTAAGGTTCACACAGATAACTGGAAAGTGGCGTTGACTCTGCAGTCTTCCAATCACCCATTCTACATATCTAGAGTGCCCAGATTTATATTGATAATCCAATAATATGACATCACCAGCGATACTTGTTTAACTAATGCCTGTGTGGGTTAGACATTCATTGGAGTTGCGATGAACACCTCAGTTTTCAGTGTCATCCATCTAAATAAATAGCATAATAGTCTCCATAGGCCACCTTTTCAACCTCTTACATTATGCTTTGCTTGCAGGAAAGTTGAAGTATGCTGCATTGAGTTGTGTTCATGCAAGGTAATATTTTCCCATGTGAACAGCCCAAGCAGACACACTGCACTGATTTTAATCATGTGAACAATGTGAGCAGATCACCATTTTAATGGGGGCGATTATTACATTTTCCCGCTACAGGACTGCACAGAAACCTGCAGTTTGATTTTGTGTGTATTTCATTAGTGTCCCACTTTAAGATGGCCATCTGGCTCCATAGGACAGCATAAAACACTTTTGAGCTTCTTTTCTGATAAACATCGAACACATTTTTTAAACTGGGACCCTGGTGGACATAACTAAACACTACTTCCAACAGTGCCACTTCACTTTATTATACTTTACTGAAGGGATTTACTGATGTATCAATATTAACCCTTATCAGTAACACACAGATAACAGAGGGGATATGCACTAAAGTTTAATGTTGTGGTGATGTGTGTCTGGTGATGTGTGGGGAGCACATCACCTTTTCTATGTAAACACACATTGCCACATGCACTAAGATTTAGGAGGGGAGGAGAAGTTCACCATTAACATACACGGTTATTGAACTGGAAGGAATCTAGTACTATGGGCACCCACCAATATGAGACAAGCAGGGCTGAGAGTCATTCTAAAAGGGAACAAAGGGGCAACTCCAGACAGGTGTAACTTCACACTTCCCTCAGTGTGTATGCAATATTTCACTGCCCTGTATACACTGTCTTGTTACACAGTCTAAGGCTGGCCTATTGTAGCATCAGCCAATTATTTCTAACTGACACACACATGCGGCATCCATTAGTCACACCTCCGAGGCATTTCCAGTGGTGGGATAACTGGGGGAAATACAGGGACAGTGCAAGTAAGTGAAATATTATCCGATTGGCTGCTGGAAGTGTCTCCAATGCATTGCAAAGCAATGTGTTGATACCATCTCTACCAGCCAAAGGGTTAAATTCCATTTTTAATGGGAGTGCACTACAGATATGAATATTAAAAAATGACAGAGCTGAGGGGATGATTGTGTACTGGTTGGTGTATTTTTCTAACCCTCTGAGTGTCACAAGGGGTATGCAATGCTCATCCCTATGGCAATGAAATGACTAAGGGAGTGATGCTGTTCGTGGTTCTGAAAGGATCCTCTCCACTCCCCCACTGACCAATGAGGAAGCAGAGAGAATGCTCTCAGACTCTGCTGGCGATGTTTAAGGGAGGGCATCCGTCACACATCTCCAATACTATGACAAACCTACATGCTTATGATTGATTGAGGGCTGTTATTGCTGATACAAAATCTGATGCATATTTCCGCAACAATCCCGGTGCATGTTACCTGTGTGAAACAGCCCACAGGATACAATGGGGGTTATGCACTAAGGCGTAACAAAGAGATGATGAAGCAGAATAGACTTCTTCATTGATATCACTTCTCCAATCCCTATGTTATTCCATAGAGCCTATGCACTAACATCACCAGATTTGGAGAAATCTTAGTGCATTGGCTCCATAGAATAACATAGGAATTGGAGAAGTGATATCACTGGAGATGACATCTCCGCTTTATCACCTCTTTATCACACCTTAGTACACCTCCCACCTTGATTCACAACTCATGCATTTTTTTCGTAATTTTCTGACACTGAGACAGTGGGGATCACTTAACCTATGGAGGGGAGGGGTGTTTCATAAGTTGTTTATTGCCTTATCTATAATTCCACATCCTGTTGTCTTCAATTTTATGTCTGTTAACCCCTTAAAGACAGCGACCCTGTGGAGTGGATTCCCCTTAAGGAGCTCTTTGATCCCAGTCCGTGAGCTGTCACGCGGCTTGCTGTGACAGTGACTGCTTCTTGAAGCTATCAGTTTCAGACTCTGGTAGTGCAAAATAAACATGACGTGCTAGGACCATCATCAGTCTTTAGAGAAATGTGACGGTGATGGTGTTTTTCCTAGCATATATTTCTATATCAAGAGAAGGAGCAGGAGAACAAGGGGGAGATGCACTAAGAGAAGATAAGGGGCCAGGGTGGCCATATGTAGATGGCATATCAACAGCATGCACAGCATCCATATGCCTGTGAGTCCCCCACAGCATTCATATCCCTGTGAATCCACCACCAATCCGCCACAATCCTCCAACATCTCCATAATTCCACCATGCCATCAACGGGTTTACTGTGTTGTCTGACAATGGTTCATTTGCATATGGAAATGCAGGTTGATGAGCTATTGTTGTATTTACATAGGTGTGTTTACATGCTAATGTGACACATCACCACATGCACTAAGCTCTGATAGCTGCCTCTGCTGTCAGAGTTCAAAGTTCCAATATCGCCTACCTGAGGTTGGTGATGTTGGGATTTCCCTATAGCTCTCTATGGAGCAAGAGGAGAGTTTGCTGTCCTTACTCTAGAAAGCAGAAAGAGCAGCCGACCTCCCTTAACCCTTTCGATACCATGGGGATGTGCAGTGCATAATTCTGCAGGACTGAAGGGGCAACACATTTGTGTGAATACCTGAAGCTGAGAATCTAGACAGAGGACTCAATAATAAGCACAGTGCACAATTTGGAGCCTCGGTAAAACAGGAATACCACTTGAAGAATCTACACACTGTTTACGTGTGAAATGTATAGCTTGCAAGAGAGATGTGACTTGTTACTGCACATTGCACATTAGTTGTTTTGTTTGTTTGTTTTTTTAAATTCAAATTTTATTGAAATCAAATGGAAGTACAAACAAAATGTAGCAGTACACTGATATTTAAACAAAGTAAACTGTGGGATAGGGAAAAAACAGTAAACTTAGAGTAGTACAGTGGGCCTCCCATAATTTCCACCTCAGTGTCCGCGCTGCTCTGTCTGGAGGTGGGCGTAAAAAGGCCCTACGGGTAAGGAAATTCCTAGTAAGGAAAGACAGTAGAGAAAAATTAGAAAAAGATAGAAAACAGAGATCTAAAGATGGGGACACCAACGGGTGTCAAGGTGATCGTCCCCGAATAGATCAGGGGGAGGTACTGCAGAGCAGGGGAATAAGAAAAACACTACTCCCACCAAACCGTCAATACACTCGTCCAAGCCAGAGTGTTCCCAGGAAACTTAGGTGGAAATCAAATTACAATAGCGCCAGGGGGGCTAAATAAGATGCATGATACAAGGGTGATACAAAAAAAAAAAAAACCATATAATAGATAAACGAGTCAAAACAATCAACATGTAATTAGTGCTTCAGATAGTTCCCAGTAAGGCCGAGTAGGATTACAAATAGCGTCAGATGGGAAGGAATGAGGAATGGCTCAGAAAGTGCTTCCCAATGAGTCTATAAAAAACAATGCATGCCCAAACCATCCCCGCCACACACACACAAAAATAAAACAAAACAAAAAAAAAAAAAAAAAACCCAAACACACCCCCACATCTCCCCCTCGTAAGCAAATGACCTAATAAATTTCCACATACTAAATCATGACCTCTGAGAAAATCCCACCCCGGCAGTCAAGGAGAAGGCTAAAAGACCCCCCCACGGGACATCCGGAGTAAGGATCTCACAGCAACAACCATAAATGGCTTTCCCACCTACATACATGAGGCCTACTCGACCGCAGGCGGAGAGGCATCCCCGGGCAATCCCCATTGGGGGCCCCCCGAACGCCCCACCAGCCACGACCGAGTCCCATGCAAGGTTCCCCTCAACATATTAATCTCCTATGACACCGACCCAGTGGGGGTCCCCGTGGCAGACCAGGCCTCCAGCAAACCCAGGCCCCGGAACAAACACAGAGGCCCCCACCGTGAAGCGGTTCTCCCCTCACCCCCAAGTCCCCCAAGTAACAACATATATAAACTATTAGCTATCCAAAGAAAAAACATGGGTAGGCGGCTTTTTTAAAACATCACTTGAAAAAGAGATATTGGGAGGAATGACCCCAGGAGTCTGTGTAACAGTCCCGTTAGGTTTCATCGGACTGAAGCTGCAGGGAGTGCAGGAGGACCACAGCTCCCAGGTAGTCCCAAAATCCAACATATAGTCTCAGACATGTGAAACACTCACGACTTCAGGGAGAAGCAGTAGAAGGCTCCGCAGGGGCCCGACTCGGCTCCAGGATCGGGGCGAAGTCATCGTATAGGGTCTTCACCTCAGCTGTCATGGATAGGCCCAACCGTTGTAAGAATATCTTGCAATCAGCGGGGTCGCGTAGAGTAGCGATCACTCCATTCCTTGAGGCCTGCAGGTAAAACGGGAAGCCCCAGCGATACTGCAGGCCCTGAGTACGAAGCAAAGCTGTCAACGGGCGCAGGGTGCGTTTCTTCTGCAGAGTTGATTGCGTCAAGTCTGAGTAAAACTGAGGTGTGATGTCGTCCAAAGTAGGGGTAGCTTTCCGGGCCGCAAGCATTACGGCTTCTTTCGTTCTGTAGAAAGTAAATTTCACGATCACATCACGAGGCGGGTCCTTCGCCGTTGGTTTGGGGCGCAATGCTCTATGCGCTCTGTCCAGGGCCAACATCGTGGCTGGTGTGTCAGGTAAGAGCAACTGAAAGTAGCGATAAAGAAAGTCTTGCAAGTCCACCATGGATTCAGGAATATTTCTAATCCGGAGATTTGATCTCCGCGAGCGGTTGTCCAGATCTTCAACAGCTTCTTGTAACTTATGATTGCGAGAACGGAGTCCCGCCAACTCCTCTTGCAAGGCGACATAGGCTTCCTCGGCCGACGCCATTTTCACCTCCAAGGCTGATGTTCTATTGGAGAGGCGTTGCATGTCCGAGTGCAGGAGCTGAATACTGGATTGCAGCTCCTCCGATTAAATCTTTTTTTACTGTCAGTAACAGCTCATGAAGTGCCACCATGTCTTGGCGAGTACAAGGCTGCGATGACTCGGGGAGATCTCCAGTTGGGCTAGAAGGCCGCAGGCTGGCATCTTTTTTCTTGAAGAAATCCACCGGCTGGGCGGACTTCTGTGATTGCTTCGAGGTCATGCCCCTGTCAAATGGTTGTAGGTAGCCAAAATAAGAAAGGGGAGCACTCCGGCGCTAATGAAAGCTGAGTTTGGCGTGGTAGGAGCAGGAGCTCTAGCAATGCACGTCCATTCCACCCGAGCTGCAGGCCACGCCCCCCGCACATTAGTTGTTTTTAACAGAAGCTATGTGAATACTTTTGGTAGGCTGCACAGACTGTATTCCCTCACATCTCTATATATATTGTGCAAACTGGTGATGTGAGGGGATGCCAATGGGCAGCATGGAAAAGTATCCACAAAGCTTCTGTTCAAAACAACGATTACACAATGTGTAGTCGTATCTCTCTTGTAAGCTATATTTCTCTTCCCCTTGCATCCCTAATTATTAGCGCATATGGAAAAATGCATCTGTATTGCCAATGGCGATGTGTTTGCCACACATCTCCAGAAGCACATAGCCATTACATTGACCCTTAATGCATCTCCCCCAGGCATGTAAAGACATCAGGGGCACCCAATGACCAAGCATTGTATTTCAATGGGATGGTTTCATCTAATGTTTAATGTCTCTAGAAATTTTTGTCTGTCTTCTGTCGTCTACGGAGACATCTGAGTAGTTACACCAAGGACTGACAATTTGAGATCCTCCAGCTGGCTGGTAATGGTGGAATATGTAGTCCACAGCAGCTGGAATGCCCCAGGCTGATCACTGCTGATTACTCTATAGAATAGCTTCACATATCATAATGCAAGATAGGAATTTCAAATGTAGTATTAGCCCAGAGGAACACCATTGCATTATTCTTCAAATATTTCCCAACAATGGTTGGTATGTCTCTTATCAATGTTCTAATGATAGACGCTTGCATGATAATGCGGAATCTACTGACAACTGAAATTTGGCCTTGAACCAACAACAGAAGTGTGGTAAAGTATAGCTGAAGAATTCTACATCCATAGCAAATTCTCAAATTGTGTAGGTGTACTTGATGGAAAAAACAGCTGGATTATGGAGCCTCCACACAAGTGTTGGGAAAAGTGAACTCATCCAGCTGTTGCTGGACTAGGTTGACTGGTGGGGTATGATGGAAGTTGTAATCCAGCAGTAGCTTTATTTTTAACATTGCCCACCATTGTTCCACACATTGGATCCAAAATTGTTTGTAGGCTCTCCAGATGTTTGACTACAACTACTATCTTACTCAGCCAGCCAAAGACGGACTGAGTATGATGTATATTTTACTCCAATAACAGCTGGCATATGGTCGAAGTTAATGTAAGATGATAGATGTTGTTCACCAAATGTTGCCTGCCCACCCATGTTCCTAAACAGCAGTGCCTTATAGATTATTTTTAAACTGACTATGTGGCTCTCAGCCAGTGGTCAGTTGAGGATGATGGTTGCTGTAGTCCAGGTTGTGTACAAAGACAAAGAAATGAAGTAGGTGATTTTGAATAAAGCATCCAAAATCACCCATATTTATGGTGGCCATTTTTAATTTTATACAGTAGTTTAAGGGATATTTATCTTTATTTATTTGACAGTTTATGCATCTGAGCTAGTACTTCCTGGTATGAAGTGGCAGCTGGTAATGCAGAGTTATATGGAATGACTGAGTCATCCACCACTGACAAATAAAGTTAAAAGTCTTATATGAGATAAAAAAATATCCTTAGCATACATATAGTTTGCTTTTTGCAAGCTCTTTCATAATCACTTAGTTACAAAGTAACAGTTCCACTATAATGAATTTTATTATCTACCTATGGTGCAGTTGGCAATGGCCCACAAGTGATGCAGTTCTTCCAAGCATGTCAGCCTCACTGTTCTCAGTAAGGTAACACTGCCCTCTACTGTCTTTACCAGCAATCACAAGCACGTCTGCATAATCACTCATAATTCAACAGTTAACCAAAAAGTATTTCCTTTCTTGTTTTTTTTCTTTTACTTCTTAACCCTTTAAGAGTCAGTGGGGCACACTCATTGTGAGGGAATGCATTGCATGCCCCTCTAGTGCTTAAAGATTTAATAATAGAGTGGAAGTGTAAAACAATGGGTTGAAAATCTATCTAGAAAACAGGTATCAAAACAATAAATTACACTATGACAATTCCACAAGATATTAATAAACAGACTCAGACTACAGATAAAAAGGGGTTAAAGTGTATCAAATGTGCCTACAAATAAATATTAATCTAACCTGCATTTTTAATATTTTTTGATCCCAAAATAATATAATTATCTAGTTATACATATTAGATTTTAATACCTGTATACGGATGGTGTAAATTGGTGAGTGAGAGAGATAGATATTCATTTAGATGTCTCTTTTCACTTGTTATCTAATTATTTGCCTAATCAGACCATGATGTTTTGTATGTACAGACACAGAACAAGATGTACTGAATGATGCACCTCTCTGAACAGAAATCCATGTGCAATAATTCATGAAAAGAAGAGAAAGGCTTTGCTTGTCTATTGGAATTAAAATAATTAATAAGGAAAGCTAGTTTCAATGGAGTTCTCAGTTTAAAGAACAATTAGAATAGGTGCACAGACACAAAACTTTCCCATAGATTAAGAGTGGTTTTGTGTCCAGTCGATAGGCGGTGTTTTCTCTAAGACAATGCTCCTAATCCTGTCCTCAGGTCTCCCTTTCAATGCATGTTAATACCTCCTAATAGTAACCTAACACTTACCTTACTACAGCTGGAAAATTCTAATGTCCAACTGCTTATGGCCAAGATGAAATTTGCCCTTGCAACTCTTCTATCTGTTCTGGACATAACAGTTGCTAACAGAACTACTGGACATCATACTCCACCCACTGCAGTGATGGAATTTGAATTCCAGTCATCCTGCTAGTCTCTGTGGGGATAGCTTCCAGGACTGACTGAAGATATGAAAAAGTGCAAAATTCATGATTGCAAGTGACATTTTCTGGTCATAGTAAGGCAGTAAAGAGTGAGGTTATTATTAAGAAGTTTTTTGTGTTCCTTTAACCCCTTTACCCCTTTGCGACCAATGACGTACCCGGACCATCACTGCTGTCCTTGACTTAAAGGGATAGTAATACTTACAAATTACTATTCCAAGTATTATAGTACTAAAAAAAATAAATTCATTGACATCTCTCAAACCTTTATGGTTTGAGAGATATTCACTCGCAAAGTTCCCCCCTCCCTCCCCTTTCCCTGAAGTCAGCGTTGTAGCTGACTGCAGGGGAAGCCTGTCCTACGATCATCCGGTGGCTCTGCAGCAGAGCTGAGATCACGTTTATCAAAAAGAAATAATTCATATAAAGGTTTGAGAGATGTCACTGGGGGCAATTAATTAATTTTTTTTTTAGTACTATAATACTGGGATTAGTAATTTGTAAGTATTACTATTTACTATCACTTTAAGGACCAGTGACAGTCCTGACACATCATGTCTTAACTTTCCCATTGCTGTCACAGAGCGAGATGGGAGAGATGCAAGCTGGCTGTTATTAAGTGCTCCAGAATCGGAGCACTTGGTTTCAGCCAATGTGGGCAATGTTGGCACGTGATTCACAAAAATAGCGAATCACATGTGTTAAAAGCCATATGACAGAAGCAGTGTTAGTACAACAAGCGCATGGGTGGAATGGATCTATGTGATCAACACATGCAGCCTTATCGCACCATGAGAAAACGTAGGGCCTGGTATAAAAAGGTTGCCATTTACCTGATGCAGACTGCTGTATATAATTCATATTTATTTTTTAAATTGGCAAACCCCTCTAAAAAAAAATCCACTTTTTTTGCAGTTCCAGCTTCATTTCTAGTTTTTGGCTTCAAGGGGCAACAGAAGTTGTACCTCAGAAAGCATGAGTAGGACACTATTCATTTAAAATCCCTCCAACCACCCAAAAGAAAAACCAACAGAAATGCTGCAGAGTATGCTACGGAAATGGCAAATGGACAGACATCACCTTGTACTGTCCTGATTGCCCTACAAACCCTAGGCTCTGCATTGGTGACTGCTTCAAGCAGTATCACATAGTTGCAATGCAGTAATTCTGTAAGAGTTATTTTATTATTTGGCCACTTTTCCCCCCTGATATATCCTGGTTTTTATTCTTCAAAACATATCCCTCTTTAGATCTAACATCATTAAAATATAATGGGAAGCAATGCACCCTAAATTTTTTCCAACTGGACCCTGTAGACACCCCACACCCTGACAAACCTATGCTTATGGGGCATTGCTGTACTCAGAACATGCAGATGAACACTAGACAATGCATTTTTACAAATCTCCAAACATCCAGTGCTTGAAATCCACAGCAACACTGAAATAAAGGTGTGAAAATACAGGGTTATTTTCTTACTGCAGGTTTTGGAAGGAATTGGTGGTAAAATGACTGTGAATTAAAAAAAACACATCTAGACTGAAACCCAGGGTTGTCTACCTTTCTAAAAAATATACTTTTGGGGGCAAAATATTAATTTCAGCATTGCTATACACCCCAAATGAGACAAAGGCACCAGTTAAGCAAGCTGTAAAAATGCCATGTCTGGTAATGGAAACACGCATGTTCCCAGCTGGGCCCAGTAGGTCCCCCAAACCCTGACAAACCTATGCATGTGGTGCATTACCATACTCAGAAGGTGTAGCTGAGCACTAGACAAATCATTTTTACAAATCTCCAAGTATTCTGTGCTTGAAATCCACAGTAACATAGAATATGTGTGAAAAACACTTTCGTTTGCTTACTGCAGGTTGTAAGAGGGATTGGTGATAAAGTGGCCCTGTTAAAAATGTGAAACTACACCTAGAATTAAACCCAGGGTTGTCTACTTTTCTAAAATATACACTTTTGGGGGAAAAATAAAATGCAGCACTACTATGCCTCCCCAAATGTGTCATATCACTAGTGAAGCAAGCTGTGAAAATTCCATGTCTGTTCATAAATTGGTCCTGTAGCTCCCCCAAACCCTGAGAAACCTATGCAACTATATGCAACTATCCTGTGCTTGAAATCTGTAACAACATTGAAATCTAAGTGTGAAAAATGCTGAATTTTTACATCAATATTTATGATGGATTGGTGTAAAATGGCTGCGTGAAAAATATGGCAATATACCTAAAATTAAAGCCTGGGGTGTCTACTTTTCAAAAATATACACTTTTTTGGGGTCAATTTTAAAGTGGAGCACTGGTACACAGCCCCAAATGAGACATGGCACCAGTTAAGTAAGCTGTGAAAATTCCATGTAGAAACACAAGTTTCAATTTGGGCCCAGTAATTCCCCAAAGCCTGAGAATCCTATGCATGGGGTATTGCCATATTCAGAAGGAATAACTCAAAACTAATCAGTCCTTTTTTTATATCTGCAACAATTCTGTGATTGAAATCCACAGCAACATTGCAATGTAAATGTGAAAATTGCTTAAAAACAAAATATTATCACAATTTTGGTACAGATTTCTGGAAAAATAGCTGCGTTAAAAACTCCAGAATTCTACTAGTTCGGGGTTCCTTTATCACTTGTGGTGATCTTAATGTGGTTTGTGCAAGCTTTTAGGGAGGAGAAGTTGTTGGATGTGTGGAGGGTGCTGAATGTAACGGGGCGGGATTACACATTTTACTCCCAGGTGTATTCCTCTTTTTCGTGTCTAGACTTTTTTTGGGTGGACATATCAGTGCTTCAGAGGGTCTGGAGCTGTAAGATTGGGACGATCCAATGGTCTGATCATGCACCTCTACTGCTTGACATTGTGGAGCACTTTTGTTCTGCCAGTTCTGGTCAGTGGCGGTTGAATGACCAGTTAATGGCAAATCCAGACAATTCTCTATATATACAGAAACTCTTGCTTGAGTATTTTGCCCTGAATGAGACTGCAGATGTTTCCCAGGAGACTGTCTGGGAAGCTCATAAAGCAGTTATCCAAGGGCATTTTATAGCCCTGGCATCCGCGGAGAATCAGACCCCCACCACACACCGACTTAATTAGATAGCAGCACTCAAACGGGAGATATCCACGATCCAACTATTTCATTCCCAATTAATGTTGGACAAACTTAAACAGCGCTACTATACTTTTTGGCTAGAAGGCTCAAGAAACAGGAGGCGAAGAAGGTTCATCCTTATATTTTCTCCCCTACGGGTGAGAAAGTGATGAATCCGGATGCTATTTCTGATGCCTTTACCGAATACTATGAGGCTTTCTCTAATTTATCTTCTGATGGGTGTAAACCTCAACCTATGAGCAATGACATATCTGTCTTCTTAGAATGATTTTACCCTGTCTGACTCCTGCTCAGGTGAAACTTCTTGTATGTTACAGCTTACCTTGGTCTCAGCGGCCGTTCATGCCGCACAGATGATGCAGGAAGATGACAGCGGTTGGATGAATCAGAGCAAGATGCGTCATCTGCAGGCGTGAGGCTTCAGAGTGTTACAGGCCTCTGTTTTATGCCATGCTTCCTGTAGTCTCCTCCTACCTACTTCCTTTCTCTGAGCCTGCTCCTCCTACCTACTTCCATCCATTCTGGTGCTGACCTGTGGCTCTGTCTGACTATTCTCCTTGTGTGTTCCGATTTGGCTTAGACATCCTTTCTGGTGCAAACATGTGGCTTTGGCTGACTACCCACTCTGTGTATGACCTGGCTTGTCTGACTACCCACTCTGGTGTTGACCTGGGGCTCTGTCCACTGCGCATCCAGCATACCAACGCTTCAGTGGATATCCTATCTGGTGCAAACCTGTGGCTCTGGCTGACTACCCGCTCCGTGTATGACCCAGCATGTCTGACTATCCTTTCTGGTGCTGACTAGGGGGCTCTGTCTGTTTCCTCCGTGTGTTGGTCCCCGCTCCACAGACACCCATCCTAGTGCGGACCTGGGGCTCTATCAGACTCCTAGCTTAATGACTGCAGGCTGAGTCAGTGCTAGTCCTTTGGGTGTTCCGAATTACTTGAGGCTCCAGTGGGCTGAGGCCTAGTCTCGGACAGTGTGATGGATGTATTGGCGAACTGCAATTTCTGATACAGTGCTTGCCTCTTTGACCACCCTCTGTGTGTTATCTGGTTACTGTGATTTTTCTAATAAAAGATTGTTTACTTTACCGTACTGACTCCTGGTTTATTCCTGGGAATCGTGACATTGTATCTTCGTTTTTTTTGAGGCAATTTGATCTCTGACCAAATCTCTTCCTGTGCGTAAGGCCCCAGACCCGGGCGTCTTCACTAGCATATATTACAAGACGTTTGCTGAGATCCTCTCTCCTCGTATGCTGCAAGTGTTTAGCTCTTGTAGTGAAAAGGGGTCCTTCCCCAACTCAATGCTCATTGCACATATCTCTGCACTTCCTAAACCGGGAAAACCTGCCACACATTTCCAGAATTTTTGGCCGATCTTGTTACTAAATATGGATTTGAAAATATATGCTAAACTGCTAGCGTCCCAACTGCAAGCCATCCTTCCCTCTCTATTACATTACGACCAGGTTGGGTTTATGAAATGCAGGCAGGCAAGAGACAACACGAGGAAAATTTTAAATATTATTGAAGCAGCAGGACATTTGGGGATTGAGAGCCTTCTCTTAGCAATTGACGCAGAGAAGGCTTTCGATCATTTGCATTGGGGATTCTTGAGAGCGGTGATGGAGAAATTTTGTTTTCCATTGGAGTTCATTCAGGCAGTGTTCTCACTCTATCCTGCTCCTGCAGCGAAGGTGTCTTATGCAGGGTTCTTCTCTGCTCCCTTTGTATAATCAAAGGTTGCAGGCAGGGCTGCCTGCTTTCCCCCATCCTATATGTATTAGCACTGGAACCACTGGCAGAACTCATTAGGTCCACAACCTCTATCCAAGGTTTCCACATTGGGACGCAGGAGGTAAAGTTTGGTTTGTTCGCTGATGATATCTTGCTTACCTTAACGAACCCATTGGGCTCCCTTCTTCCTCTGATGCACACACTGAATGATTACAGTCTGGTTTCTTACCATAACGTGAACCAAGCTAAGACCCAGGCCTTGCCACTTAACCTGGACACTGGCCTGACTACTACTTTGCGTGCGAATTACCCATTTGATTGGCGACGGAACAGGATCTCTTACTTTGTCCAGTTGACTAAATCTTGCAGTGAGCTCACCCGGGCGAATGTGAAGGGACTTTGGCATTCTATTAAACAGGACCTTCAGGTATGGTCTAAGCTTATGCTATCCTATTTGGGATGGATAGCTGCCTTTGAGATGTCTGTGCTTCCCAAACTGCTCTACCAGTTTAGGGCCTTACCGATCCAAATTTCCTTACCAATATTGCTGGAAATGCAGTCTGGTATTCTACGTTTTATCCATGGCTCTCGCACTTCTAGGATGTCCAATAAATGTCTTGTACTGCCGACCCAACAGGGCAGGCTGGCTAATCCCTCCTTAATCCATTATTTTAAAGCGGCCAGGATGGCACAAACCCTGCATTTCCACACTGATCCCTGGGAGGTGGCATTGGTAGATATGGAGGATTCCCAGGTGGCACCGCACAGAGTTTGAGAGCTCCTCTGGATCCCATTACATCAACGGAAGACGATGCCAAGACTATTTGCGAGCACCTCCCTCTCCTTTAGCGTGTGCAGGGCATATTTGGCACGGATACCAGTCTTGGCTCGTTTTTCTGTGGCCACTACCTTACACTCCTTAATGTCTTTGATACCTCATTCTAACTATTCTCTATGGTGTCAATTAGGTAGTCTTGTCTTTAGGACAATTATTGTCTCTTTAGGACAATTATTTAAAGATGGAACCCTTAGAACCTTTGAAGATCTGAGATCCAGTTTCGCACTCCCAAATAGTGAATTCTATAAATATCTCCAATTGCTCCACACTTGATCGTCGCACATGTAATCTCTGTCGAGACCGTTACTAAACCTTCATAAAACTGATCAAATTGTGTCTTCATCCTTTATTGACCGCCAAAACACTTTCGCTCTGTTACGTGTCTCTGCTGACTAGTGTTACACCTGACAAATTTCCCTTTATGCTAGCCTGGGAGAAAGAATTGGGTAGTGTTCTGACTGACTCACAATGGGCTGCGGCAATCTTTTCCCCAGTCAGGTTTTCACTTTGTACGAATCATATAGAATTGTCTCGGAAACATTTGTATAGGTGGTATCTGGTACCCTCACGCCTTGCCAGGATGTTCCCTGCTACTTCTGTTCTTTGTTGGAGGGGTTGTTCAGGGATAGGGACGATGGAACACATATGGTAGTCCTGCCCCGTGTTGCGTCCTTTTTGGGACATGTTTTTTGACATGCTCGCCGAGTCAACCTTCGTGAGACTCCCGGCGGATCCAATGATGGCTTTATTTCATATATTCCTGTCCTCCCTCCCACCTGTGGTAAGAGTTCTGGTGGGGCAGATCTTGCTAGCTACTAAGACTCTCCTGTCGTGAAACTGGAAATCTAAGACGGTTCCCAATAATGTGATCTTACTCCAATTTATGACTCATAATCTGCAGATGGAGAGACTGCATTTTTATATGACTTTTAGGCTGCCTGCTTACAGCGAATTGTGGTTTCTTTGGTGTTGCTATTGTGGGGGCCACTGATCCCGGCACCTCTATCTCTCCCATCTCCCTGTTTCAGTCCTTCCAGCCCTTTTGTTTCTTTCTTCTCCCTTCTGATCCCTACCCCCTTCCTATTTACCCTCTTTCTCCTTCTTCTCTTCTGTCTTCTTTCCTCTCTCTTTTCCCCTTTTTTCTTACTGTTCTCTTCTTTTTTCCTTCTTCTTCTTTTTCTCTTCAATACACTGTGGGTATTACCAGAATGTGGAGTTTGTCTTTGTCATTATCTAATTGGATATGATCTTGAACTGGTATCTCTTAGACTTTGTTTATGTATGATTGTATTTACTTCTTATTTTGTGAAAAAGTCTAATAAAACTGTTATAAAAAAAAAAAGACACACCGAAAAATGTCAAAATGGCTCTGATACTTAAATGCAAACCACTCCTGATTCGCCTGGTCCTTAAGGAGTTAAGAAGCCCCTAAAGTGTATGCCATCATTTCTGTGCCTTAACACAGAGTCTGTTATATAGCAGTGACACTGTTCCCCTTCTGTTTCCAGGAGACTCATTCAGACTTATATATATGGGGAAATCAAAGAGAAGGAGAACAGAAAGCACTCTCAGTATTAACAGCACTCTTTCATGTGCATGGTCAACCATGAAACCATTCATATGTGAAAGTTGTGTAGAATAACAGAGGAAATTGAGATATTATCACACTGGAACAATGATCTCAGCTTTATCACACATTAGTGCACCTCTGCCCATAACTGCAGCCCAGTGGTGTAGAGGTCAAATGAATGAATATTGCAGTATATAATAATATCTTTTTTATTAGACTAACATTCAATTATATGGGGACAAGCTTTCGAAAGACATGCTCCCTTTATCAAGTCTAAAGCATACTGGTAATATGAGAAAAAAAGCAAAAAAGCCATGTAAGTGAAAGTTTAAAACTGATAAGAAATTAATCCCTTGCTAGAAATGTGAGGGAGGGGGTGGCAGCACGAGAGACAGGGGGGGCAGACAGAATCATAGTGCAGACACAAGTAGAAAAATATAGTTTGAGAGATGAGTAAACATGTACCAGAACAAAATAAATAGAAGGAAATGTTATATGAAATGTTGGTAATGTGCAAGAAATCCCAAGCCATTATTAAAGGGATAGTAATACTTCATTTTAACTTTATTCTATTTTGTAGGCATTAAAAAAACATGAAGAATGATATAAGTCTTATCTCTGAAACCTTTATGGTTTAAGAGATATTCACAAACAAAGTATCCCCCCCCTGTTCAACCAGATCAGAAGGGAGATGCCCAGGTAGACTGCAGAGAGGGACAATCTTCAATTAAGATAATGGAAAAAGCTGAAAAACTTGTCAAGGGGGGAAGGGCTTTCATTGTTTTCATACAAAGAAAATTGTCCCCTTCTGTTATCTGTACTGTCATACAACCAGACTCACATCTGAGAAGAGATGGCTTACACTAGGTAAAAGGGGCGGGGAGGGGAACTTTGCTTGTGAATATCTCATAAACCATAAAGGTTTGAGAGATAAGACTTATATCATTCTTCATGTTTTTTTAATGCCTACAAAATAAAATAAAGTTAAAACGAAGTGTTACTATCCCTTTAAGTCCAGTGTGTTTGGTGTTGATGGGATTGGTCATCTTAATTTCAAATGTCTTTCATTCCTATGTATTTTGGAAGTTACTCTGAGTATTTTGATTTTAAGGTTATGGATGAAGTGGGTACTGTAACGGAGCGCCTAGTATCTGAGTTGGATACCTCCATTCAAAGACGCCTTCTCCGCCAGAATAACTCCCTAAAAGTAAGGATAGCCCCTCTGTTCCAAACATCAGTCGAGACTTGATGAAGGATGAACACACTTTATTGAACATCAACTCAGCTCTTTTAAGGGCTGTTGATAGCATTAGCCCACAGGGCTGAACAAAGCATACAATGGGTTGCAACATCGGAATCCACATCATACAAAAGAGCAGACATGATAACATTAACTTGGACCATGGGCCAGACAATATAACAAAGGGCTAGGGGCTGGAATACACATGTTAAACAATGGTCCCCCGGGTGGAAGCATCTTTTGCCAGGGTTTGAATATTCCTCTTCAAACCCTGGCCAATCCTGAGCTCCAATTGCAGGGACCAATCATGGCTGTGGACATCACACCAGCCGCTAGCAGACCAGGGCTTCAGGAAGGGAAACCTGTCGACCAATCCCTGGGTCGCCTACTTTTCCCCATGTTAAGTCTATGTGGGACCTTTAAATGTGTCATCCAAGATCTTGGCCAATCAGGATGGTGCCTACCTGCCCAGCCACATAGTGTACCACCACTTGTCGACAATATGGGGTTGCACAGGGAGACACCTACTGGTTGTCGACGGTATTGTAGTACAAGACACCCTTTCACATTCCCCCAGAGTCTGTAGTCCCTTTAAACCGGCGACCAATCCGAGAAGGGCTGACTTTTCCCCATGTTAAGTCAATGACGGCCCTTTAAATCAGACTGGCCAATCAGTAATCAGCTGACTTTTAAAACCATGGCAGCCTTTGTACAGTCTTTCTGGCGTAGGAATCCCATCTTGTAGGCTGGCTGCTTTTCCCACAGTCTTTTGTAAAGTGCTTTAAGCCCTTTATTGTGACAGTTACCTCAGGTAAAATGATGACTGACTGGGGTTTGGTTCTTAATTTTATGGTATTTCTCATAAAATTGTATGGGATGTCTCTCATGCTGCCACCTCCTCTCCCTCCCCTCACATTTCTTATCAGTTTAAACTTTCATGTGGTGTTCTTAGTGCAGATGTTATTTTCTTTGTGGGATATTTGAAGACAACGCACAGTAGACTGATTGAGGACAGTCCATATATTACTCACAAACGTCTTCAGCTTGCCTGAATGTTGTGTCAGCCAAGCAGTGACCTTAAAAGTGAGTGCTTACGATTTGAACATCAGCTGAAAGACTCTCTCTCTCTCTCGCTCTCTCTCTCTCTCTCTCTCTCTCTCTCTATATATATATATATATATATATATATATATATATACTGGACTTTGTGTAATATTCACAAATATTTGATTATACAGATCACACTATGTATACAACTTTTATCTTTTACATGTGACCATCTACTCACACTTTAAAGACATTGTTTCTGAAAATTGATTATCTAAGCCCCCTTCCATTGTGGTCCGTTTTGAGGTTTCGTGAGTATAAGCCTTATATATATATATATATATATATATGCCAATTTTTGGGATTCAGAAAAAATATATTTTATTGTTGGTTATTTTTTTTATCAAAAATGACTATATTGTAAATCATATGTGCCAAATATGATGACCACTGATTATGCATAATCTTCCAATATTTGATTGTTAGGTTTTACAATATTTCCCAAAATTATATAGTTAAGATAGATTGTGTATTTTGCTAAGAATATTTTTATTTACACACCACATCACTAGTTCCAATTATTGTCCTACATTATCAACTTCATCCCTCCTCACTCATACGCCTCTGTACTGACAATGTCGATGCAGAGGCATATGAGTGAGGAGGGACGAAGTCGTTCAGTGTGCGACTCCATACAGGGGACAATATTGATGATCTTGGAGAGGAGAGATGTATCGGAGGAAGTGGGCTGCAAATACAAGCTTGCCACCCACTTCCTCCGATGCCTCTCTCCCCTCCACCCGCTTCCTCCAATGCCTCTCTCCCCTCCACCCGCTTCCTCCGATGTCTCTCTCCTCCTACTGCTAGAAGGCTGCTCAATCTTTAGCCTTATAAAAACATAGACGTTGATGATATGAACATCACCACAGATTTACAGTCATGTATATTTTTCTGCTCATAACATTTTTTTGCCCAGATTGTAGAACAAATCATATTGTTGATGAGTTGGGATCTGTTTAATTTCAAGCATCTGTGTAAGGTGCATCATGGATTAAAACAGACTTATTTCAGATTTTAAGTACACTCTTCTTTACTGTCAGTTCCTTCTGCATTTTTTTTTACAGGATAATTACCAATCCCATCTCAGCACTCTTTGTTAGACATGATTTAAATTGTGTCCCTGTTTATACAGGCTATTTAAGAGAGCTGTATTTTATATCTGTTATAACGCTGATCAAGCTGGTCATGTAACTTACCTCCCATGTCCTTACATTAAGGGCTGGTCATATAACCTACCTCCCAAGATAAGTTTGATCCGTCTGACCCTGACAAGTTCTGTAAGCTGTGTCATGCCACCTTCAACAACCCCCAGATGGCACCGCAGCATTACATGGGAAAGAAGCACAAGAAGCAGGAAACCAAAAGCAAGCTTATGACTATATACACCAGCACTGGAAACACTCCACCTGAATCTGTCACTTCTAATGTAAATGCCCCTGAGGCAGGCTCTGGATCAGGTTAGAACTTTTTGTTTTGCTGATCCTGACTTTGAAATTCCCATGGTGTAATTTGTTTGGAAATCAAGATTATTTTGTTGCATAGTTTTATTTTTCATTATTTTACAGTGTTGCCATTGAATGCAGTACTGTACAGAATTTTCAGGTAGTGTTCCTGCATCATAGATCGTGCAGTGTAATGTTGTTGCCTGTTGCACAGGAAGTGAGTTTTCCTTAGAGAGATGACAATGATATTGAGCTAGGGTTTCCCTGCTTCAACCCCCCCATTTGTCTGTATGTTTCCAGAGTTATGTCTTAACCTATTAGAAAACATTTTTAGTGTATGCTTACCATAAATGTTTACAAACAAACTGCAGCTGGCTCTTAACTCTTTGAATGCCACAGGGGTGAGCAATGCACATCCCTATGGCATTCAATGCTGTCCACGGTGTTGACAGCCTTCTCTGTGTTCCCCTACAGGCTAGATAGGGAAGCACAGACAATGCTGTTCAGAATTGTCGTAGTGTTGGTTATGTGAGAGGGGAGGAGATCACTTCCACACCGACAGTACTTTGAAAATCCTGTATGCTAATAAGGACCTCCTCCAACCCTCCCTTTGCATCCGACAATTTTTGTGAATATGTCGATGTGTGTGCAGATCGAATTGTCAGAGTGATTCTAACACAAAGACAATATCATACTGACACCACATTGACATTTAGTGCATCTAGGCCAATATCTATTTAGTAGTGTTGCAACTTATACACTTATTCAAGTATATTATAACACTGTATTTTATACAATTTATATCTATATTTCATCACCTCTTTTTTAGTTGTGGTGCCTCTTTTTCACATAAAACGTATTATTATTCCATACTGTAATACTCACTCATTTGACCTCTCTTTCTCTCTCTCTGTATCTATATAGTGCTGTGCAAAAGTATTAGGCAGGTGTGAGAAAATGCTATAAAGTAAGAATGCTTTCAAAAATAGACATGTTAATAGTTTATTGTTATCAATTAACAAAATGCATAGTGAGTAAACAGAAGAAAAATGTTAATTAAATCAGTATTGAATGTGACCACCCTTTGCCTTCAAAACAACATCAATTCGTCTAGGTACACTTGCACAGTTTGTTAAGGAACTCGGCAGGTAGGTTGTTCCAAGCATCCTGGAGAATTAACCACAATTATTCAGTGGACTGAGGCAGCCTCAGCTGCATCTCGCTTCATGTAATCCCAGACAGACTCAATGATGTTGAGATCAGGCCTCATAGGGGCCCGTACCATCACTTCCAAGACTCCTTGTTCTTCTTTACCCTGAAGATAGTTCTTAATGACTTTCTGTCTGTTTGGGGGTCAATGTCATGCTGCAGAATAAATTTGGGGCCAATCAGATGCCTCCCTGATGGTATTGCATGATGGCTAAGTATCTGCCTGTACTTCTTGGATTTGAAGAAACCATCAATTCTGTCCAAATCCACAACTCCTTTTGCAGAAATACAGTCCCAGACTTGCAAGGAACCTCCACCATGCTTCACTGTTGCCTGCAGACACTAATTCTTGTACCACTTTTTAGCCTTCGGAAAACAAACTGCCTTCTGCTACAGCCAAATGTTTAAAATTCTGACTCATCAGTCCAGAGCACCTGCTGCCATTTTTCTGCACCCCATTTCCTGTGTTTTTGTGTATAGTTAAGTCGCTTGGCCCTGTTTCCACATCAGTGGTATGGCTTTTTGGCTGCAAGTCTTCCATGAAGACCACTTCTGACCAGACTTCTCAGAACGCTAGATGGGTGTACCAGGATCTCACTGTTTTCTGCCAATTCTGAGCTGATGGCACTGCTGGACATCTTCCAATTGTGAAGGGAAGTAATCATGATGTGTCTTTCATCTGCTGCACTAAGTATCTTTGGCTGACCACTGCGTCTATTAAATTGATGATCATTAGCACCTGTTTGATATAATTGTTTCATCATACACCTGACTATATGCCTACAAAATCCCTGACTTTGTGCAAGTGTACCTATAATAATTGATTATGTTTTGAGGTAAAGGGTGGTTCCACTGCTGTGAGATATTTCATTCAAGAAGTGCAGTTTTTGAAGTGCTTTTGTTCACAGAGCTCATTAAAGACAGCAATAGCAACAATCATACCTGGAAACCTTGAAGCCCAAGCCTCCCAGTGTATCAGGAAAAGATGGGGTTGTAGAAATGTTTACACAAGCAACCCCAAAGTCAGTTGCACAGGACAACTGTGACTGGTGGTGCCAATAAAAGTGATGTGTTCTCAAGATTTATTCTGCATCTGGTTGTGGTGGGAAGGCCACCGAAAAGAAAGAAAGGGGCTTGCCCTCTACAGCCAGAACAGGAAGATATAGGAAGAGTTCCCGTCCGGTAGTAGGAAAATTAGGGGTGAGGTTTAAGATTTAAGAGTAAGACATGTTTATTGTACCTATAGACCTAAGGTGCTCTTGTTATTACTTTTCCTTTCTTTGTCCAGTTCATGAGTGGAGGGCCAAACCACCCACTCACAAATCTTAAACTCATCAAGGAGGCATGTGATTTACTTGGATTTTTTTTAACAAGAAAAGGACCCAAGCACTATAGTCCAGGAGTCATCAACTGAAAGTCACTGCAATGGATCTGGGATTTTTTCAAGGACGAAAAGTTAAAAACTGCAGGTATACTGTACCTTTAAAACAAGGAAACAGGAGAGCAAAGAGATCGATCTAAGAGTAGTATTTTTTATTCAAGCAGAAACAAATAAAATCCAAACACCCCTCAGGATGTCTACTCACAAAGTCAAACTTCAATACAATCGCATATCAGAGATCCAAAGGTGTAGGAACGCTACTTCCAGCACTGTCACGAGTCCTCTAACGCTTTCCAACAGCAGTCTTACTCGGATGACGTCACTTCCGGTATGATCACTTCCTAGCGTTTCAAGCCTCGCTCCTGTGCTCCAGTCCAATGCGTCCTTCAACTCTTATGGATCTCCACACCTTCTCAACATGTTTAGGTTTCTTTGAAGCCATTTGCAAGATTGGCACTACTTGCTATAACAGGATAGGAGCATTGAGAGTATATTTTACAAAGAACTTTTTTATGGACTGATAAGGACTGGATAAGGATTGGAGCACTATATTAGATTTTTTGTGTTTACATTTTCACAACTATTGCTATATTTTGTAATTGTTGTTGCTTGTGCCACCATCTATATATGTTGCTCATCTGATTTCATTGGTAATATTTATCTGCACATTTATATATGTTACTTGTTTGAAATTAATATTTATATATGCTGTTTGCTTGGAATTGTTCATAAGAATTTGCATATATTTATATAGCAATGTAGAAGAATCACCAAAGAGTCTGGAGAAGAGAGTGCTTATTTATGGAAAATTTCTCTGAGTGTATAAAGACTAATATGGGTGTGGTAGATAATCAAGAGATTTTCCATAGAGAAGTACTATCAAAATTTTATTCAATGGAGAATTTATTAAGGAAGGAAATTGATTATTGGTGGGATTTGATTTTGTTGCAGCAATATGAGGCAGAAGTGAAGGTACCTAAGGGGTTAAATGTTATTAAGAACCCTTCGTTTTCAGAATCATCTTTTGTAAGTGATTGGAATAATACCTTAATGGAATGTTCCCAGTCATTGTTGAAGTTAGTGATTTCATATAGGGAGAAGAAATTAGTATTAATTGAAGATGGAATATTGAGTTTCCATAAAGATATTGAATGTTATAGGGGTATAGATTGGGTGAAAGATTTGGATGTGATTATTAGTGAGAGGGTGATGGAATATGAAAAGAAAGTAGCAGAGAGAAAAAGGAGGAAATTAGAACGAGATGGAGTACAGCTGAGTAAGCAGGTTACTTGGTCTGGTTCGATCAAAAAGAGGGAGATTTCTAAACAATCTGATAATATTGATCTGGTTCAGAACAATAGGTTTGAAGTTTTGAGTGGTGATGGAAAGGAGGATATAGGGCTGGATATTTGCCAGGTGAGTACCCACTCTGAAATAGATTGTTTAGAGGATGCTATTATTAGAGAAGAGTCTGATGTAAATAGGAGATATCTGCTTGGCCCTCAAATAGTGGTAATTCCTGCAGCAGAAAGAATAGAAAAAGAGGTAGATTCACAGGGAGAATCTAAACCAGTTGTCTCACAGAGGAAAAATAATTTTAAGTTAGGAAAAATCAAGGTGTGAAATATTCTGATAATCTGTCAAGACATGAGAGAAGATGTCTGAAAGATTTAAGGAATGATGAGAGTATAGTGTTCAGGTCAGCTGACAAAGGGGGAGGAATTGTTTTACAGAATAGGATAGATTATATACAGGAGGTTTATAGGATTGTGGGAGATATTTATTTTTATAGAAAATTGGATAAAGATCCAACTATGGAGTTTAATAAAGCACTTTTAATTTTACTCAATAAAGCATTAGGAGATGGTTTAATTAATAAAATGGAAAGAAAATGTTTGTATAATAAACATCCAGTAATTCCTATTATATACCATCTTCCTAAAATCCATAAAACGCTCAAGAATCCCCCTGGACGACCTATTGTGGCTGCCATTGACTCAATTACGTCTAACCTGTCACAATATGTTGATTACTTCTTACAGCCCTTAGTTTTGAACTTGCGCTCGTATATTAGGGACTCTACTGATGTCTTGAACAAGATAGATACGTTACAGTGAAAGGAATCATATTTTTGGGTGACATGTGATGTTACAGCCTTATATAGTAATATTAAACATAATTTAGGATTATTAGCAGTACAATATTTTTTAAATAAGGATGTGGGCATTACTATGAGTCAAAGGGAATTTTTATTGAAATGTATTGAGTTTATTTTAAATAATAATTATTTTTTATTTGAGAATGAGTTTTATTTACAAATTTGTGGGACGGCTATGGGAACAAGGTTCGCGCCCAGTTATGCAAATTTAGTTATGGGATATTGGGAGGAATCCCATATTTGGGATTCTGTGTGGAGCGCGGACCTTGTCTACTATGGCCGTTTTAAAGATGATATTTTAATTATCTGGGGTGGTAGTGAAGATAGATTGATAGAATTTTTAGATTTTATAAACAAGAACCAAATAGGTATTCATTTTACATATAAGTATGGTCATAAACAAACTGAGTTTTTAGATCTTTTATTTTTTATTGATGAAGGATTTAACATTCAAAGTAAACGTTGAGAAGGTGTGGAGAAACATATGAGTTGAAGGACGCATTGGACTGGAGCACAGGAGCGAGGCTTGAAACGCTAGGAAGCGATCGTACCTGAAGTGACGTCATCCGAGTAAGACTGATGTTGGAAAGCGTTAGAGGACTTGTGGCAGTGCTGGAAGTAGCGTTCCTACACCTTTGGATCTCTGATATGCGATTGTATTGAAGTTTGACTTTGTGAGTAGACATCCTGAGTGGTGTTTGGATTTTATTTGTTTCTGCTCAAATAAAAAATACTACTCTTAGATCGATCTCTTTGCTCTCCTGTTTCCTTGTTTTACATGTTTAGGTTTCTTTGAAGCCATTTGCAAGATTGGCACTACTTGCTATAACAGGATAGGAGCATTGAGAGTATATTTTACAAATAACTTTTTTATGGACTGATAAGGACTGGATAAGGATTGGAGCACTATATTAGATTTTTTGTGCATACTGTACCTTTAAACAAGTGTCTAGATTTTGTGATATTGAGTTAAACTTTGAGTGAGTGCCATGTGTTGTAATGTGTTGGGCACCCCTCTGGCACCTACAGTTGTTGATGTGTTCTAAGCCACATTGTGTATAATTATGTGGTGTGGAAACAGTCTAAGCATTGGTCTACTACCATAGCAAACTTTATATCTAATTTAAATTCTAAGGTATTATTTGGGTCCTTCTCAAGGGGATCAAGGTTACCATATTAACCCAAATACCTATCACCCTTATGTTGTATCCCAAAGTCTATGTTTTGGGTTTTAATGCATTATGTTGAATTATCTCACATTTCTTAACATTCCCCTAGTGACATTTTATTTATTCTGTTATGTGGCATTATTTCTAGTGCTTAGAGAAATAATATGTTAATGATTAATTGGGAGAATTATATAACCATTCCTTGCATCTAGAAGTAGAGGTACGTATCATAATAGATTATTGCCAACATGCAGCAGGGTCATTTCTTCTGCCAAATAGGATATTAATATGTCCAATATCCTACTGATGATTTTAAATAGTTACAATGTGTAGCCCTTGCTAATGCATCTACTAGGTACTGAATTAAAGGAGAACTTTCACCCCCAAGACACTGTCTCTTATATGATTAATCTACTAAAATGGTATATAGATTGATTTTTTTTAAAGTACATAGTTTATTAGATTTTCGATATAAAATTTAGACATGATGTAGGCACTTCTGCATTTTGTGACACAAAATCTTGTCGGCACAGCTCTTCTTGTCTTCCCAGTCCTCAAGTTCTCCTCCCATCTCCCACCCAGCTCTCTCTGGGAGCGTGCTCACACTTCCCTTCATAGTGATGTACAGATTGTATATTGTAACAGCGAGTAGAGTATAATGACATACATGGCTGGGGCAGGAGGCTGGTTCCTGCTCGCAGCAGTGGGGAGGAATTAACATAACATACAATACTGTTGCTACTGGGTATGTCCAGCAGGGATGAAGGATCGAAACATGTGGGTTTAGTTAGCCACTGTAGTCCAACAATAGTTGGATGGCTGCAGATTGAACTTCCCTGCTCCACACATTGCTCAACACAGTTTGCAGTAAAAAGTCATGCACAATAATGAATAAATATGTACAAGATTCAGTGTTCTGCTTCTCTCCTTGACATAAGTGGCACAACCTGTATTTAGCTTTCAGATGGAAGTGGTAGAGTGAGTTGGCATCTAGTCTTGTCACCTTGGGCACTTTACCTTGGCTGCTTCTATGAAATATGACCTTAACCGGAGCTTTGCCTCTTAATAACTTCATATCCTGCACTTTATCTTGTAAATAATCCAGGCAGTGTGACGTCACCAAGGAAATTTTCATTTCACACTACCTGAATGGAGTTAACCCTTTCCAAGTCATCTATGCACGACAGTACTCTCCATTCCTACTGAATGTTACATGTATTTACAGGATGTGGCTGCCATGGTAACAAATGGAAGAGGATTAAAACAAATCAGAGAATATCATACTGGGTATGAATCAATACATTTGGGCTACATTGACAAAGAATGTGTAATAAGTGTAGGTTAACCAAGGAGAACCACTGTGGATAAAAAACATCCTTAAACTCCTGTTGATTTAAATGGGGCTTTAAACCCCTTGAATGCTAGAGATATCTCCAACTCATTGCTTCTCAAAGGATTGGAGAATTTTTTCTAGTGTTCAAGGGGTTATAAGACCTTTTTACCTTAATAGGAAATGTTATTTGTCTCCTGTGAGGCAATTAGTTTGTTCCAAAATTCCTCCTCTTTTTCTGTTGAGCATATGGCACTTCAAGTGCAGAGCATCATAGGTCAATGAGTTGTGGGAAGTTTTCCCTCATTGACTTGAGAAGATTTCCTGATCCCACCCACTCCTACACTCCTACAACTCTCATCATCCCCTGCCTGCCATGGCTGACAAGGGATGATGGGTTGTAGTCCACAACAGCTGGAGAGTCCTCAGCTTGTCCACCCTTGCCTTATGGTGTAAATAAATATGCGTAGAATTATAAACAGATGCAGAGATATTTATAAAATTATATGTGCAGAAACATATGATTGAAGAAGATTTCTATAAATAGACAATTGAACAACTGACTGTCTCCCATGTGCTGATATCAGAATCCACTGAAGCAGATACAATGTTGTCCCTTATTGGCTGCACCAGTAATAAGGTTCCATTATCCATTCTAAGTAGCACACCCAATGGGGAACTATTTGTCTACCATTTGGAGTCAGGAAGGAATAATTCCTCGCCCGACAATGGCAGACACAGAGTTAAAGGGATAGTATTACTTCAAAATTACTATCCCTCATATTGTAGCCCTTAATAAACTGAGTTAAGTGACACCAGCGGCATCTCTCAAACCTTTATGGTTTAAGAGAAAGCCGCTTTCAAAGTTTCCTTTCCCCTGCTGTCAGCGTTCTGCTGCCAGCAGGGGAATCTGGTCCCGGGACAGGCAGAGGCTCTTAAACAGAGCCAATATCTCGTTATGGAAGGAAGAATGATTCATTGAAACAGTCTTCTAGGTGTGCTTGGTTACCAAGCATACGTAGAAGACTGTTTCAATGAATCATTTTTCCTTCCATAAAGAGATATCGGCTCTGCTGAAGAGCCTCCACTTGATTCAGAGACCAGATTCTCCTGCTGGCAGCAGAACGCTGACAGCAGGGGAAAGGAAACTTTGAAAGCGGCTATCTCTTAAACCATAAAGGTTTGAGAGATGCCGCTGGTGTCATTTAACTCAGTTTATTAAGGGCTACAATATGAGGGATAGTAATTTTGAAGTAATACTATCCCTTTAAGATAAAAACACAACTTTATTGAAAAGTTTAAAGAACACCCTCGCGGGTTAGGCATACACATTTAACAACATAATTTAATACATGGCAATAGTGAGTAGTGGTACAGAGAATGTGAGATTGGCTCTACCGGCCTTGCCAATACCGGGTAAGGCAACCTTAGACTGGCACAAGATGGAATAGGTTCTACCGGCCTTACCAATATACCAGGCAAGGCAGCCTGGAGGCTGCAGTGAAGAAGAATGAGGCTCTACCGGCCTTGCCAATACCGGGTAAGGCAACCTAGCTTAGACCATAAGATTGCAAGTACTGGTGCACAGACAGAGATGACATCAGCACTGGTATATAGGTGGAGTAAACCAGTCACCTACGCTAGACACACAGAGGCCTTTCCGGGGCTGTATAGGAGTAGATAAGCACCCGGTAATTAATGGAGCGAACCAGTACCAGCATACTGAACAGACAAGGATCACCGGTGCTGTAAGGAATGTAGCAAGCAGCCGGTTATACGTGGAGCAAACCAGTACCCGCGTACTGGGTGACACAATCTCTACCGGTGCTGTAAGGAATGCAGCAAGCAACCGGTTATACGTGGAGCGAACCAGTACCCGCGTACTGGGTGACACAATCTCTACCGATGCTGTAAGGAATGCAGCAAGCAGCCGGTTATACGTGGAGCGAACCAGTACCCGCGTACTGGGTGACACAATCTCTACCGGTGCTGTAAGGAGGCAGCAAGCAGCCGGTTATACGTGGAGCAAACCAGTACCCGCGTACTGGGTGACACAATCTCTACCAGTGCTGAAAGGAGGCAGCAAGCAACCGGATATACATGGAGCGAACCAGTACCCGCGTACTGGATGACAGAACAAGATAAATGAAAATGTCGCCCAAGGAGAAGGCACACTGCAGGCGATCCAGGAGCAGGAACACAGCCGGTACAGGACAGGAACAGGAACAGCAACGGCAGCCCAACCAGATAGCAGCGGAAGTAGGAACCAAGGAAGCTGTCAGACAGGAGTAGAAATGGCCCAGGAAGCTCAGGAACACAATGCAGGTGCAGGCGACATAGAGACACCACAAAAGGGCAACCAAAGGGTGCCCAACCCCAGTTTAAATAGGCAATACTGGGCAGGCTGAAGGCAGGCAGCCAATGGAGAGCCCATTCAGGTAACTGACAGGAAAAGGCAGCAATCACGGGCACCGTGATACACACACACTTGGGACTAGATTGGAAATGGCTCCAGAAGGCTTTTTTTGCGTTCCTCTGGATCAACAGGGGTGTTTTTGGCATGGGCTGGACTTGATGGACGCATGTCTATTTTCAGCCTTATCTACTATGTTACTATGTTAAATATAATCCGTCATGGAGGAACACACACAAGCGCACACACATGTGCACACACACACACAGACACACACATACACCTTCAACTGCCTCATGGATGTGCCGAGAACCTACTTCTGGGCCTAAAATCCTTTTTACGAAAGGAAATATTAGAAGTGAAGCAGATGGGGGGAAAAGTGGAAACGTTGGAGAAGGAATGTGACAATTGGCACTCTTTCCAGTTGGAACTACTGAAAAATCTAATTTCCTCTACCAAGAAAAATTAGAACTGCTAATTAAATTAGATGATTTAAGCAACAGAAATAGAACATGCAATCTTTGGGTATGTGGCATTAACCCCTTAATGACCCTTGACGGTCATAGCACGTCATGGGTTGTTTTGACTTAACAACCCATGACGTGCTATGACCGTCATGGAATTCCGGGCTCCCCCCATGGCTGCACGCCGTTTGGGGAGTCTGGAATCCAAATCTGCAAAAAAAAAAATGCTCCGTGGTCCTTTAGTGACAGCAACGTGCCTGTGTGGCCGGTCGTTAAGGGGTTAAGGAATCCATCATTTCAAATGACCTACCTAATTTTTTGCAAAGGCTCTTCTGATTCCTAAGTAAAGCCAACGACGGTATGATCTACACCCTGGAGCTCATAGGTCATTAAAGCATAAGGGCTCTCTATATTAAGCTCACAGGACATCCTTATCCATTTTCATAGAATCCCAGAATTTCCTCCATCATGTACATGGCTTACTGAGGACATAGTCCAAAAAAGACTGAAAATGTTATGGTGAATAAAGCACCCGGTACTGATGGTATATACACAAGGGTACAAAAGGAACAAAGTCCAGTAATAGTAAGTGTGACGGGGGGTACAGGGGTTACTAATTGGTAGGCCGAGGGTTAAGAGATTTATCCAGCCAGACAAAAAGATAATAAATTGCATTTATTAGAGAGGTCACGACACAAAACATAGGACAACAATTACAGGCAAACAAACAGGGGTAAAACATAAAAACTAAGCACTTCTGCTGTTCTCTTCTTAGTTGCATAACTTGCCAGGAGTTACAAATAATACTCACAGTCCATTTTAGCTTAATGCTGGAACTTATTCATAGTCCCACTCCACATGCTGCTGGATCACATGAAGGTTCCTTGTATCTTTTAGTCCTGGCAGAGGAGTTGGGGAAGACATCCTAAGATCCTTGTGGTAGGAACATCAGGGTACTCTCTCTGTGTCTGAAGCCGCCTTGACTTACAGCCCACAACTGAAAAGGGGACCTGGCCCTACAGTGCCCGCTCACTCTAACTCTTCCGGTGAGGGCACTCACCAGTCCCAGTTTCTCCAGTAGGCCTGTAGAAAGCACCTGGACCAGTCCAACTCCAGACTGGCCCCAGGCTACCCCCCTCCATGCTGGGGAGAGGCTCTCTCCTGCCCCTACATTCTCCTAACTCTCTCTCTCACTCCCTTCTCTCTCCAGGTTTTTTCTACCCACCCCCTACAGGATGTGTTGTCACAGGTACCATCTACCAGGTCTGTTCTGCTTGGCCTGATGTGAGGGGGGGGGGAGATGCACACATTCCTCTACCCCCCCCCCTCTATCTGACAAACACTGGCTACCTCATAACACAATCTCTGGGTTTAGCTAGACTGAATGGCACCATTCCTCTGTACATCCTACACACTAACTAACCCATTCACTGCTGATAACTGGACAACCCTCTCTAATGCATGCACACACAGGGGACATTAAGGTTTCAAGAATGGGAACACGTTAAGACAATGGCAATCACTGAAAACAGACACATATCTTTCTCTGGGTGACAACCATTTCGTCACAGTAAGGCTTTCTACATAGTATTTATTGATTAAGTTTCGTCAGACATAATGAATTGCGATTGGAGGAAAGATGATGTAGTTCCATTATTCAAAAAGGGGGAAAATCTAAAACAGCAAATTATAGACTTCCACAGTGACTAAGATATTAGAAGCAAGGCTCAAAATTTCCACTCGCCACTAGCCAATGGCTAGTGAAAATTTAGTCCTGGCGAGTAGAAATTCAGCCCTGGTGGGTATGCTATGGCTTGAAGTGGCGAGTAACTTTTCAGGTCTGGCTAGTAGCAAAGGACTTCAAATTTTAAGCCCTGTTAGAAGGGTTACTAACTGATCATATTCAGGACTATGTGATATCCAATAATATTATTAGCAGGAGCCAGTATGGTTTTATGAAGAATAGATCATATCAAACTATCATATAGATCATATCAAACTAATTTATGTGCATTTTGCAAAAGGGTTAGTAGCACTTTGGACAAGTGTATTACTGCTGATGAAATATTCTTGGATTTTGCAAAATCCTATGATTCCCTGCCTTGATTTGGGAAGTGATATTTGTGCACGGATAGAGGCAGGGCCGGATTTACATCTCAGAAGCCTATAGGCACAGAAATCTGAAGCGCCCCGCCCCCAATGGGCATCTCCACTGGACACCTCCACAATGCTCCTAATCTCCACACTGCCCCCATCATCTCCATATTGCCCTCACATTGCCCCATCAACTCCAACTTGCCCCCCATCAGCTCCACATTGCCCCATCATCTCTGTGTTGCCCTCACATTGCCCCCCCTTGGATCTGTCGTCTGTGCCTCCTTTGGCACAGTCCTGTAGCTGCTGGAGCTCCCACGCGGTCTCCTATTCAGGAATGCAGAGCGCTGGGAGATGATGTCATCTCCCAGCGCTCTGCATTCCTAAAGACCCGACGAGTGAGCTCAGCAGCTACAGGAAGCACAGACCTGTCCTGCCAGGGACGTAGGAAATAGACAACAGGGGGGGGACAATGTGAGGGCAACATGGAGTGGGCGCTGGGTGGGGGAATTATTGTTCTGCACTGCACAGCCAGCGAGGTGGCTAATTTTATTAAAAAAAAAAAAAAAAAAAAAGAATCCCAATGGCAGGTGCCCCTCAGTGGCATGCGCCTGTAGGTAGGTGCCTACTCTGCCTTATGGCAAATACGGTCCCAGATAGAGGACTGGCTAAATAATAGATGGCAGAGTTGTTGTAAATGGAACCTTTTCAAAGCTGATCTAAAGTTGTATGTGTGTTGCCACAGGGTTCAGGCCTAATGCTTTTTAAATTTGTTAGAAAAGCATCTGGTGATATTGAACTCTTTGTTGTAGAGATGGAACAACTCAGGTTTTTGGTTGCAGAAAATTGGTTGCAGAAAATCGGCAGCATGTTAATAGGTTTACAAGAAGATTAATAGTTGTAGTGATAAAGCTTAACTGTCATATTGATGACCCCTCTGTCCTCTGGGCTTCCCGTCTTCTAGACCTAACCTCTTCCCTTGATCTCCAGCAGTGGACTGACAGTGACACTCACAAGGCTGGTCACTGCCTCGATCTTGTTTTTACTAAGGGTCTGGACCTTTCCTCTCTCACAGTTTCCCCATTCCCTCTATCAGACCACCATCTTATATCCTTCTCTCTCTCTCACTCTGCCCCTTCCCCCATCCCTCCCCCAAACAGATTTATAAGGGATACCCGCTCACTTGATCTCGCTGGGATGAGCGCCTCACTTAAATCCAATCTTTCCTCTTTGTTAGCCATCTCTGACACAGACATTCTTGTTAACTCCTACAACTCAATCCTATCCTCTGCTATTGATTCCTTTGCCCCACTGAAACCACAATGGAGTCATCAAGTCAATCCACGACCCTGGCTCAACTCCCACACCCGCTTCCTACGCTCTTGCACTCGTTCTGCTGAACGCCTTTGGAGGAAATCTCGCTCACATGCAGATTTCATCCACTTTAAATTTATGCTGTCCTGCCTACATTCTGCTTTATCAAAAGCTAAACAAGAATACTACACCATACTAATCCACAACAATAAATCAAACCCGCGCCGTCTCTTTGCAGTCTTTGACTCCTTGCTCCATCCTTCCACTGCTTCCTCTCACCCCATACATTCACCTCAATCTTTTGCAGATCACTTCAAGCACAAGGTGGAATCTATTCAAAAACAGATTCCTACTATTCCGTCTGCCTCCGAACTCTCTCTCCCCAAACCCCCCTCATCATACTTCTATAGTTTTACCCCGATAACAGAGGAAGAAGTTTCTCAGCTTCTCCTATCTACCCACCTCACTACCTGCTCCTTGGATCCTTTGCCCTCCCACTTACTCAAACCACTTGCATCAGTCCTTACACCTATATTAACACATATCTTCAACACTTCTCTCTCCACAGGCACCTTCCCTTTTTCCTTGAAACAGGCATGTAACGGATCCTACCCGTTACTTGAGCCCCTTGTCTGGACCTCAAACTATTTATCCAAAGACTATGGACATTTATTACTGTTTGGACTCTGTGCTGTCCCTTGGCGTACAAACTGGCCAGCTATTCCCTAAGGGAAAGACTTAAATTCATAGACTTTGGATCACATACTATGTTTAATGTATGGCGAACGTTTTAGTTATTGTATGTGGTATGTTTGAGGGTTTACTCCAAGGGAATAGGCAGTGAGGGGGTTAATTATTTCAATATGTATTGCAGACTCCCAAGCCTTTTGCTTAATTATTCAACCCCTGGCCATTGTTAAGGGAATGTATATTCTAGCCACTCAAGTCCTTGGAGTGAGAACTGCAGTCAGACCCCCTGCCATGTGGTAATTAGTTCACGCCCTCAAGTCTTTGTTCAATCAAAGCCCTGTGTATCTGAAATGTAATCCTGTCTAAGTCATTGTATCTGCTGGCCTTTTGTCTGATGTGTTATGATTTAATCATGTTCCCTATTGTGTCTGGTTTCCCCATGTGATCCAATGTACTGTACTGTATATAAATATCTGTGGTTTGTGACAATAAAGTGAGTTCTGTTTTGGAGTGAACAAGGAGTCCTGGAGTCTTGTATTGCTTATGGTCTAAAGTATCCACTCTGATACCCATCTGCGCCAAGTATCCTGAATCGCTGACCGCCTGCTGCCAGTTTCCTGCGTCCTAACTTCGTGGACTGTCAGGCGGCGACGTGGACTCTTCCCCGCTTTCCTGCTTCCAGCGATCCTGCGGCTGTTTCCAGTGACTGTTCATACTTCAACTGGTGCATCCGATGGCGCTTATCTGCGTCGAGAAGGAGAGACCCAGGAACGACGGCGGAAGGCGACGCGGTCCCTTCTCAGCTTCCGTTACATTGGTGGCATAGCGGTGGGATTTCTCCTTCTTTTATCGGGTGTACCAGCTAAGAGATGGCGGCGAAAGCGTGGCTACCGGAGGCCATAGGAGTGTACGACATGCGGTACCACTACATCGGATGTCAATGGGAGACCTTCCTAGGTGATTTAGCTGAGGAGTTTTACCGGGAGGTCACCACCTGCATCACAGAGGAGCTCCGAGTCCAGGATGGATACTGGGAAATGATCAAGTGCCTTCACAAGGAGTATACAGGAGTTATGGTCAACTTTTTCCCGTTCAACTTGCGCCTGAAACTCCAACAACTGGTATGGATGGCCTTTCAGGAGGATGCTACTTTCGGCCAGAGGAATTACAGCAGCTACTGGGAGATTTGGGAGAAAAGAAAGGCCATGTTTGGAAGTTACTTTCCTCCAGACCTGGAGGGGAACCTAGACCATTTAGTTGAGCAGGAATGGTACTTGGAGCTAATGTACATGGGCTGGATAGAGGAAGCCCAGGAGATACAAAGAGAGGAAAAAGACTGGGGGGGTTACTCATCTGAGGAGGACTTCAGTGGAGCTGAGGACTTAGATGGAGCTGCCCCTGTGCACTCCACACTGGTGAGTGGGAATGCGTTCCTCACCAGTGCCCCTGTTGCCCTGCCTGATACCCCTTTGCCCCTGGACTGTTTGTTGCCTGAGCTGAGGGGTGGGAATTCGTTCCCCCTCAGTGAAGAGAATGCCTCTGCATCAGGGGATGGGACGGACGTCTCCCCTGATAGGCATATTGCCCCTTCCCCTGTTTTCCCAGCTGCGGTGGACGAGATGCAGGTCCCCACCAGCAGCAATTGTATGTCCCAACTGATGGGTGGGAGAGAGCCCATCAGTCCCTATGACCCCTCTGCTGTAGTGAGTGTGGAAGAGCTCACCAGCATCCCCAAGATGATGCCCCCTGTGGGGTTGGAAAATGCCCTGGAAGTGGAGCAGTATGTGCTCTCCAGGGCCACAGAGGATGCTGCCTTGAGGGATGGGACTGAGGTCTCCCTCAAGGCAGAGAAGGCCCTGGAAAGTGATGGCCTACAAGAGGAGGTCCCCAGCGGACCGGAAGAGAGCAGCTCTGCTGGCCCTCCTGTGAATTTGTTGTGTGAACTGATGGGTGGAGAAGAGTGCCCCATCAGCCCCCCTGTAAACCCTGACCTGGTGAGTGGGAGCGAGCTCACCAGGATCTGGGAAAACCCTACTGCGGTGGATGAGACGCAGGTCCCCACCAGCAGCCCCAGTCCGTCCCCTGTTGTTGGTGCCCTGGAAAAAGGAAAGATTGTGTTCTCCAGGTACCTGAGTAAAGTGGCTAGGAGGATTGGGAGTACCTTCCTGCTGAAGAAAAGAAGTGGCCCTGAGGAGGAGGCCCCGAACGCCAAGGAGATCAGCCGATTGCCCCTTTGCAGCGCTGATTCCTTGGATATCCACCTCTCTGTGACCCCTGGCTTGGTGAGGGGAGTGAATCCACCGAGTCCTGTGAGCCCTCTGTTGTGGTGTGTAGGAGTGAGCACACCACCCCTTGTTTTGCCCTGACTCTGGTGAAGGGAAGTAAGCTCACCAGCAGCCCCACGGAGCTGATCCCCATGGAGATTGCCCTGGAACAAGAGTGTTTACGACTCAGGGACACAAATGTTCTTGGCAGGGGAAGTGGGATTACAAGCTTTCCTGGTGGTCAAGGGAACCCTGAGCTGGTGAGGGAGGAGACAGTCCTCACTAGGGATGTTGCTGGGGCCCCTGAATTTCCTGAGCTCTGCCTGGGGGGTGGGAATGTGTCCCAGAACATTGCCCCAGCCCAGGAGAGTGGGACAAACATCCTCTCCTGTTCCTCTGGGGCAGTGGCCCAACTAAAAGGGGGAGATATGCCTCTCTCCCCACACTCTGATGCACAGAAACCAGAGACACAATTGCCCCAGGAAGATCCCCCTTATAGACTGGCTTTGGACCCTGAGCCCCTGGCCCCAGACCCAGGAACATTGAACCCCAGCTCTGCATGGAGCCAGGCCCAGGGAAGGCCACCCCATTTGTTGACTGCCAGGACAAACAGGCATCAGTTCCCCTGGCCCAGCATTAAGGACAAAGGGGCTTGCATTTTCTTCCCTGGCCCAGGACAAGGGCCTTGTTCTCTACTGCCAGGCTCGGACAAGGGGCTCATGTTTTCTCCTGGCCCAGGACAAGGGGCGCAGCTATTCTTTCCTGGCCCGGACAAGGGGCTCCCATTTTCTCCTGGCCCAGGACAAGGGGCTCCACACTTGTGACTGACCTAGGACCAAGGCCTCTGGACTAACGAACTGTCCAGACAAGCGGCTCACAGCAGCAAGGCTCTCCAAGAGTCCCAAGCCAGCATTTACTACCGCAACCGCTGGCTTGGTACAAAAAAGGGGAAGAAATGTAACGGATCCTACCCGTTACTTGAGCCCCTTGTCTGGACCTCAAACTATTTATCCAAAGACTATGGACATTTATTACTGTTTGGACTCTGTGCTGTGCCTTGGCGTACAAACTGGCCAGCTATTCCCTAAGAGAAAGACTTAAATTCATAGACTTTGGATCACATACTATGTTTAATGTATGGCGAACATTTTAGTTATTGTATGTGGTATGTTTGAGGGTTTACTCCAAGGGAATAGGCAGTGAGGGGGTTAATTATTTCAATATGTATTGCAGACTCCCAAGCCTTTTGCTTAATTATTCAACCCCTGGCCATTGTTAAGGGAATGTATATTCTAGCCACTCAAGTCCTTGGAGTGAGAACTGCAGTCAGACCCCCTGCCATGTGGTAATTAGTTCACGCCCTCAAGTCTTTGTTCAATCAAAGCCCTGTGTATCTGAAATGTAATCCTGTCTAAGTCATTGTATCTGCTGGCCTTTTGTCTGATGTGTTATGATTTAATCATGTTCCCTATTGTGTCTGGTTTCCCCATGTGATCCAATGTACTGTACTGTATATAAATATCTGTGGTTTGTGACAATAAAGTGAGTTCTGTTTTGGAGTGAACAAGGAGTCCTGGAGTCTTGTATTGCTTATGGTCTAAAGTATCCACTCTGATACCCATCTGCGCCAAGTATCCTGAATCGCTGACCGCCTGCTGCCAGTTTCCTGCGTCCTAACTTCGTGGACTGTCAGGCGGCGACGTGGACTCTTCCCCGCTTCCCTGCTTCCAGCGATCCTGCAGCTGTTTCCAGTGACTGTTCATACTTCAACTGGTGCATCCGACGGCGCTTATCTGCGTCAAGAAGGAGAGACCCAGGAACGACGGCGGAAGGCGACGCGTTCCCTTCTCAGCTTCCGTTACAAGGCACAAATTAAACCCCTGCTCAAAAAGACTAACCTTGACCCCTCCTGTCTCTCTAACTATCGACCTGTCTCCCTTCTACCTCTTACCTCAAAACTCCTAGAACGCCTCGTCTTCTCCCAAATAACCAAATTCCTCAACTATACCTGTCTTTTGGATCCAATGCAGTCTGGTTTTCGGTGCAGTCACTCAACTGAGACAGCTCTCTGCAGGGTGGCTAATGATCTCCAGACTGCAAAAGCCAAAGGACAGTTTTCTATACTTATACTGCTCGATTTATCCTCTGCCTTCGACACAGTTAACCATTCTCTGCTTGCTCAAATTCTCCACAATCTTGGTTTCCGAAATGAAGCTGCTTCATGGCTCTTCTCCTATCTCTCACAACTCCTTTTTTGTGTCCTCTAACAATAACACCTCCTCCACAGTCCCTCTGTCTGTGGGGGTGCCTCAAGGCTCCGTTCTGGGTCCTCTGCTTTTCTCACTGTACACCCTTTCATTGGGTGAACTTATTAGTTCATTTGGCTTCAAATACCATCTATATGCTGATGATACCCAAATTTACATCTCCACTCCTGATCTTTCACCTCAAATCCAGCTGCAAATTTCAGACTGCCTCTTGGCCATTTCCTCCTGGATGGCACAACGTCAGCTGAAGATTAACATGGCCAAAACCGAACTGCTAATCTTCCCACCAAGACCTTGCCTAACACCTAGCTTCACCATTACAGTTGATGGAATTGATATTGATCCGGTCAGCTCAGCACGCTGCCTTGGGGCCATATTTGATTCCTCTCTTTCCTTCTCCCCTCACATTAACTCCGTGGCTAGATCATCTTGCAACATTGCTAAAATCCGCCCATTCCTCTCCCAACAAACTACTTATACATGCCCTCATTCTGTCCCGCTTAGACTATTGCAATATCCTACTAACTGGCCTCCCTGCTACTCATCTTTCACCTATGCAATCTGTTTTAAACTCAGCTGCACAAATCACCACACTCTCCCCAAAAACTGAACCTGCCCACATAATTCTCAGACATCTGTCATGGCTCCCAATTCAGCAGCGCATCAATTACAAAGTCCTTCTTCTGACCTTTAACACTCTCCACACTGCTACCCCTCCTTACATCTCTTCCCTCATCTCCTATTATGTTCCTGGCCGCTTCCTTCGCTCAGCACACAACGCACTTCTTGTTGCACCATCCACACCCTCTGCCCTCTCCCGTCTCAAACCTTTCTCACTTTCTGCTCCATACCTATGGAACTCCCTACCCCTCTCCTTACGTCTAGAACAATCCCCCTCTGTCTTTAAGTCTACCCTGAAGTCTTATCTTCTGGAGCACTAGGACCATGCACTGCCTTTGGCCAAACTCAGCACTTGTAATCTCAGCACTTAACACCCTCTTACCCCATTGTATGTCTCCTTTTACCCATTTAGACCGTAAGCTTCTTGGGGCAGGGACCTCTCTCCCATTGTTTCTATGAATGTCGCACTTATTTCATTCCCTCTTATTTATTATAACATATGTCTATTGTAAGGCGCTGCGTACACTGTGTGGCGCCATATAAATAAAGATATACATACATACATTCAAAGTGATGTTGCAGCTTGATGTTAAAGCTGACTTGAAGTTAACTCTTACAGTGTTTATGGCTGTCTTATATCAAGTTGAACCTGCTCTGAATATGGCAGGTTCTTAAGCAAATAACAAATGGACTGGAGTGGAGCCACATTACATCATGAATATGCAAAAGTAATAGTGAGCAGGTGCTTATGCTATATAGCTAAGAAGATTTGGAATGGAATTCCTAGTGACAGCTAGAGGTTAGAACTACAGCTGGCTAGTGACTAACACTTATAAATTGAGATCGTTTTAAATATAAACAGATCTAATATGCTCCCCTTTTTATGGCCTAAGATCCCATAAATGTTGCCCTTTCACTCTCCATTTGCGTTATATTCAAATATTCAGTAGTGTACCTGAGAATTTGTCAAAAATGATCTCTTAACAGAGTTCATTTTTGATTTAACATTCTATTCATTATTTTAGTTATTGCAACACAAACGTGATAAACTACAATAAAATATAAATGAAGAAATTACCAATTATGAATTGTACCAATAATCTTGAAGATTTATTAGATTTTATACACCAAGAAGACATGGAAATGAATTAATAATGTATAGCTTTTATGAAAATTTTAGTTCACTCCTCCAAAGGAAAGTAATGTAGATGAGGTATTTTGAATTATAAAGGAAGTATAAAAGGTGTGAGAATCAATAAAAGGTGATCAGAGACTCATGAAAGTATATTTCCTCAATAAAACACAAACTCATCTCAGAATATGTACAAAAAACAAAAATGATCAGTTCCTGGCAGTTTACACCCAGAGTATATTTCAAGATTGATGTGTGAAATTCTAAATAAAATGTAAAGAAACAAGTATAATAAATGTTTTGACATTGAAAACACTACTGAATACATTCCTTTGGAGAACAATTATTCCTCCAAGTATTTCGAGCTCTAGAACCATGACTCCTTTCAGCTGAAGGAATATGATTTCTGCTGGTGCCTTTAATTCTGAGAGTCATGGGATAAGTTTGACATAACTGAAACTTTCTCTTTGGAAATATTTTGTTGTAGCTGCTTCCCAACCTTATCAATAAAAGCAGCTGCTGCCACCAAATTTTCCTTCTCTAAAGATGTGGGATATAAGTTTTTAAACTTTTTAACCAAAAAAGATACTGGTGTTTGCTCATCTGTAATCCCAATAATTAATCTGTATGCTTGCTCAAATTTTATCATGAATGTATACGGGTCATCTGTGATAGTGGTGAAGGTTTTCTAAGATTTCAATCGCTGGTGTGTCATCTGTTATGAATTTGATTAATTCATGTAAATGATCAGTCTAATTACCATGTGTTGTTATTCCATTTGTGTCTGTGTGTGGCAGGCTGACAGGTGGGGTTAATCGTCTGTTCATTTATGTAGGTAACTATACTTTGAATAAACAATTTTTTTTTGTCTGTTAGATTATACTTGTCAGTATTGGATTCAAAGATATCTGCATTATGAAAGGCATCTATATTAACTTAATTAATTGTTAATTTAAGCTTTGTCATGAAACATTTTCCCTAATGCCTCTATCTCTGTTTCCTCTTCATTGTTATCATATATGTTAGTGTCAGGGTTAGGTATGAAGGATGTTCCTCTGTTTTGTTTGCTAGCACACACACGTTTTATATTGTTACGCAGTTGTCTTATTATGTAACCACGTATATGTCAACCTGTTTTGATAATTCAGCTATGCATTGGGTTAAAATGTCACAGTTTGAACTCATAAGATATACATGGATCTAAGCGGCACTAAAGACAGGCTTCAGTTCATGATGACTCACTGATGCGTTCCCTACTCCGGTGCAACAGGAAAAAGATGTGCTGAAACATCCGATACGGAAACTTAAAAGACAAATCCTCTGCACTAGTGAGTAGTTAAAATCACTTCTTTATTGAGAACAAATGGACCACGGAGCAAACAGTCTCACGCGTTTCGCACACGCAGGTGCTTACTCATAGGCTGACTATATTACACACAACATCCTTCTTTATACTAAGAACTCTAACGGCTTTCATTCAAAACATTCAATCGCCAATAAACTATAGTTATCTAATTAACAGTGATCATCCAATCAACTCAGTGTCAGGATCCATATGAAGAATTAACTCCTCAAGATCAGACTCTATTTAAATATCATATTTCGCCATTGTAACAATAGTATGTTCCGAATGAAATCTCTTGGTTCCCTGTGTCAATCCAATATAAAGTACAATATATAATGACAACACTACAAGACACTTAATGCAAATATGTGGATCTAAAAACATTCTCTATACAAACATTTAGTTATTCTTATAATGACCATGGTTACTTGAGAAAATTCACTCAAAATTAAGTCAGGGCTCAAAATTTCCACTAGCCAATGGCGAGTGAAAATTTAGCCCTGGAGAGTAGAAATTCAGCCCTGGTGGGTATGTTATGTCTTGCAGTGGCGAGTAACTTTTCAGGTCTGGCTAGTGGCAAAGGACTTAAAATTATAAGCCTTTATTAAGTTATATACTCTTACATTCCTATATCGGATAAACGAGTACAGATATATATCTAACTTAATATCTTATACATTGACGACTTCTATCAGACAAATGTGTTTTATCACCGCAGCAAATAGATTAACATAAAGGCTCACTGCTACCACTTCTACCATTTTTTAACAACTCGGACAGCAGAAGAAAAAAATATATTATCAAATATCAAAACACCCCCCCATTATCATCCAGCAAGCCGGTGGCGGGCACGACACATCGCAAAAGTAATGTGTCGTACCACACCCCAGTGTCCCAGAAACCAAATCACCCCAAATGCCTTACCATATTCATCCAAAGCACATACTATACACAATAATAACATCATATGCCTTGTTTAGACCTTTAGGCATTCTTGTGGAGAGAGTAAATATCCAGTATACCTCCCTATAGGATAGTACACTGGACAAATCTCCAACTATTATTCTTTTTGTCACTCTCTCTAAGCCCTGTACCTCAAAACCATCCATTGCAGAGTCATGCATGAAGCAAAAGTGGGGAGACACCCCGTCCTCAAGTCCTTATTTTTGATATTACTGATATGTTCACGAATATGCTCTCTGAGGCTTCAGGAGGTCTTTCCCACATACTGCACCCCGCACAGCCCGCAAGTGATTAGATATATCACATTCTGTGTGGCAAAATTAATATATTGTTTGTTATCATATATTTTTCCTGTAACTGAAGATCTAAAAGAACTAGTACACACTACCCACCAGCAACATTTACATTTATTGCTACCACACTTATAGGTTCCGCTTGTATCCAACCAGAACTTTGATCTTATATTATCCTTACGATACATGCTTGGAGACAACTTTGTGGCCAGAGTAGGGGCTCTTTTAGATACAAACCTACACCCTTTCTCCAGTATAGGTTGAAGATATCTATCTCCCATTAATATGGGTAAATGTTTTTTTAACTATCCCTTTGATATTATTATATTCACAACTATATGTTGTCAAAAAGTTACCTTATCTTCTTGTGCATGAGTGTTCTGTACTCTACCTTCAAATTTACCTGTATTGTGAGGAATCAAAAGCTTATTCCTACTTCGTCACTTTGAAATTTCCTCTGCTCTCTTAATCATCCACTCTGGATAACCTCGCTTCAAAAATCTATCTTTAATTTCTACACACGCAGCATCGAAGAGCGTGTCGGTGGAACAGTTCCTTCTCTATCTTAGAAACTGTCCCACCGGCACGCCCCTCATTGTATGGCGTGGATGACAACTATCTGTTCTCAATAGTGTATTCAAGGCTGTTGACTTTCAATATACATTAGTAGAAATGATTCCTGTTAATGAACAACTGCTTATCTCCAAATCCAAAAAGGTAATGTTAGTGTCATGACTCACCATAGTAAATTATAAGTATTATCATTAAGATAATTCAAAAAAGATGACTGTATTAAAGATTGATGACCCTTCCAGTTTGAACTCACAGCATGCTTATCTCCCTCTCTTAGTATTACTGAACAATAGTGGTTTAGTCAAGGTTATTTGTTCTTATTTAAACCCCTATCATGTCCTCTACTGTAAAAAATAATGTGGCAAAGATTGAACTTGATGGACTTGTGTCTTTATCACCCTTATTTACTATGTATAGATCAAGTTATGGTTAGCTTAAGTCACTCATGAGACCTAAGAAGATTAATGCTTTTCTTCTGCCTTGATCCCTCTTTTTACCTTCTTTCTGCCCTGGTTCTCCACTATCTTTATTTTCTACATCCCATCCCTACTTCTTGGAGGTCTTGTGTAGACACTTTTGGGGTAATTTGGTGATTTTACAATTTCTGGTGAGATTCTATCACAAGATGTATTGATGAGCATAACAGTTTTCTTTAGACTGACCTATGTACACATTTGCAGAAAAGTTTGAATTCACCGCATAAGTGCTCTCTAGCTTTGAAAGAATTTCACAGTTTTAAAGGTAATGTTATCATGATACAGAAAACTCACTTTAAACTCCATAGAGAAAGCAGACTTACATTTCTACTGTAGGGCATATATGGGCTCCTCCCAAGTCAAGAAAATATTGTTGCTATACTATTTCATAAAAATATTCTGTTCCTCCACAAAGACACTTTTGAGAGCCAGAGACAGCAGACATATTTTTGTGAAAGGCACTACAGATAATCACCTCTATACCTTTGTGAATTCTCTTCCACTAAACTTCATTATAAACTTAATTACTTTAACCCAAAATAAATTGGCTACATTCCAAGAAGGTATTTTGGTTTTAGAGGGAGACTTCCGCTTACCTATACACCCTAGCACAGACTGTTCTTCTGGTAGCTCATCTCAATCCCATTCCTTAATACTGAAATTTAATCAGATTCTACACTCACACTGTGGCTGTGTGATCCTTATACTAAGGATTATACTTTTTACTCTAACCTCATAATCAGTATTCAAGGGTTGAAAACTTATTTATTTTAAATCCACATATACACTTAATGAAGTCAGCTATTATATTCAAAGTCACTTTGGAGAATCATTCACCTGTTTCTCTATGCCTATCATACTTGAGATACACCAAAGACTAGGCTTTGGCGACAAGATGAACAACATCTGCTTAATTCCGATGTTAAACACTCTATTGAGAAAATGGTAACTAATTAAACATGGAAATCTCTACAGAGGACCTCTACCCTTATGCATCTCATTCAGCTTAGACACCAACTCAAGAAAGTATTAAACATTAAAGTGGAAAGATTGTTTCTTAGGACTAAACAGACATTTTGAACATGGACATAAGACAGGAGCATTAGTAGCTAAACAACTACAATCTAAAGTACAACTGACCTATATCCCCAGCATTAAAACCATCAGAGGACGGTGACCCATAACACAACCAATATTGCTGCAGTCTTTCACAGTTTCTACTATTCCTTGTATAGCCTGGATAAGTCTCTACCCCCCAAATCTAAATCACATTTAGAGAATTCAGAAATCTTTGCAGTAGGCATATCTTCCTCTGATTGATGAATCAACATTCCATTTTCTCTGGCTCCCTGGGCCTCCCTATCTCAGAAGCGGAATTCCTCAACGAAATGTCTTCATTACCGGTTGGAAAGAGGCCTGTCCTTTATGGCTTTTCTCATACAAATCCTTTCAGCATTTTATTACCAGATTCTTTTACTCTCTCACAGATGATATTGTTAGTTACTGAAGAACATATTATGGCATTGCCTAAATCAGGTAAAGACTCCCAATCTTGTGAAAATTACAGGTCTATTTCTTTACTCAGTTTGTTTCAAATGATTTTTATTAAAGAGACTTCACAGAAAACATATCATGGTACAGAGCTGTCAGAGATAAGTGTTACAAAGACTATTCAATAAATAACACATTTAAGATTTGTATAACATGAAATACAATACTAGTCCAATCACGTCATGGTAGTACCATTACAGGCACCAAAACCTCAAACCTGTGAAGGCTCTGATTTTAAGGAGTATAGTGAGGGAGAGAGGAAAGATAGAAAGGAGAAACAAAGTAAGGAAAGGAAAAAAAGAGAAGGGGAGATCAACATTAGGGGAAAATAGTAAATGTTGGGTCCACAAGAGAGGCTATAAAGCAGGCCCCACACTAGGTAAAAGCAAAATAGCCATATAATCATCGCCAACTAAACGAATTGAGAGAGACAGAAAGGAAAGGAAATGCCCAGAGGGGTACTGAAGCAAATGGAAGAGGAAGGAGTGAGGGGGAGAAAGAGACCGAAACATGAACCTGTGTCATAGTTCCAGAAAAAATGGACTAGTTGACATCTGTTGCTCAAAAGGTTGATAACCACGGTTCTAACTGGGTGACATCTAAGTTCTTGCTCCTCCAGGCAATTTTCAAGAATAAAAGTTGATCCACCACTTTTTTATACCATGTGGATGTTGAAGGAGGTATATTTGATTTCCATCAAAGGGGAATTAAAGCCTTGGCTGCATTTATCATGGTATATAATATTAACTTTTGTGATTTAGAAATGCTCGGTAAATCCCTATATAAAAGGATTTGCCAGGGATCTCTCAGAAGAGAAACACCTAGACTATGACTGATATGCTTCAGACAGGAGTTCCAATAGTTAGTAATGGAGGACATGTCCACCATATGTGTAGGAATGTGTCAGTTTGGGTTCCACATCTCCAACATACGTTAGGAATCTTAGAGTCAAAGCCATGTAGCTTATGTGGAGTGAGAGACCAGCGAAAGAGTAGTTTATAATTCGTCTCAACGATTTGTGCTGATCTAGAAGATTTTCGCATGCAATTCCATATACCCCTCCACTCATCTATAGATAAAGTTTGACCAAGTTCATTTTCCCATTCTAAGGCGTAGTGTGGTTTGGAAGAATTATTGGAATCAGAGAGAAGGCGGTATATAGTTCCCAGGAATTTCCCGTGATTAGAGCGGATAACCAGTAGTTCCTCAAGTGGAGATAGGACCCTATCTATTTTGTGTCTCATTCCTCGAGAGGTTAACACACCCTTAATCCTAATATAGTTCCAGATTTCTCGGGGGGTAAATTCAAAGTGGCTTGTAACGTAGGAAAATCTTTAATAGATCCCTCTTCGTACAGATCCTGCAAGGTAAGATCATGAAATTTTGCCCAGTTCGAAAATTGAGACTTTTGTAAGGTAAACGGAGTGTCTCTATCTTGGGAGATCGGGGAGTAAGGGGAGGGAAGAGATATAAGATTAGAGATCTTACAGTTCGTTGACCAACATGAAGGCACATTCCGTACTATCGGGTTAAAGTCGCGTGAGGAGGTTCGCACCCCTTTGGGCAGTAGAGATTCCTGTAATGGATCTAAAGGAAAAGCATGACCACGCTCCATAGAGACCCATAATTTGTGAGATGGATTAGTAGACAAATCTGGAATGGATGCTAATATAGTAGCAAGATAATATTGTCTCAAGTTTGGCAGCCCTAGTCCCCCTCTTACTGAGCTTCGATGTAAAATACGTGACCTAATTCTAGGGCGTTTGCCTCCCCAAAGAAAAGATGAGAGAACTCTAGACACTTCAGGCCAGAAGGTAGAAGGTATTCGGTTCGGCAAAGTCTGAGAGAAGTAAAGAAATCTTGGAATGATACACATTTTGATCACGTTTATTTTCCCTATCCAAGATATGAAAAGAGATTTCCAGTTGAAGAAATTCGTTTTGATCGATCGTAAAAGTTTCGGGTAGTTGGAAGAAAAAATGTGTTCTATTGACGGGTTAACACCACTCCCAAATACTTAATTCCTTTCATGGACCATTGGAGAGGAAAGAACTGTTTGAGATTGCCAACATGAGAATCTGTGAGATTCAAAGCTAGGACATGAGATTTGGTGGCATTCATTTTAAAGTTTGAGACTATCGAGAAGGTATCAAGTTCAGAAAGAAATGACGGTAAGGCTGAATCCGGATCTGTGGTACACAGAAGTACATCATCGGCGAACATAGACAGTTTCACTGGATCTGGTAGGGTGGCTAAAGAGATTCCAGGAATCATAGGGTTACTGCGTATATGTTGCACTAAAGCTTCCATCGTTAAAATAAAGAGAAGGGGTGATAATGGGCAGCCTTGTCTAGTGCCATTCATTATGGTTAAAGATTGCGAGAGAAACCCATTAACTTTGACTTTAGCAGTCGGATTAGTGTACAAGGCCTGTACGTACGCCTGGAATTTAGCACCAACTCCAAAGTTGTGGAGGGTTCTTTTCAAAAAGCACCAGTTCACACGGACGAAGGCCTTCTCATCATCAACCATCAACAGAAGAGCTGGCAGCCTCCGAGATTCAATGTTGTGAACTATGTTTAAAAGTTTTCGGGTGTTGTCGCGTGCCTCCCGTTTCGGGGTGAAGTCAGCTTGATCAAGATGAATGAGCTCAGGCAAGAAGGCCTTCAACCTATTTGCTAGTATCTTTGCATAAATTTTCAAATCTAAGTTCAAAAGAGATCTGGGGAGGTAGTTTTGACAGAGTTGTGGGTCTTTATCCGGTTTGGGCAGAACCGTAATATGGGCTTCAGCCATTAGTGGGTGGGAAGGGATAGTCTACGGTAAAGATATAAGAGCTGTAGTGAGTAATGGAGAAAGGATTGTATTGAAGGTTCTATAATAAGCCTAGGAGAAACCATCAGGGCCAGGACTCTTACCTGAAGGAAGTAATCGTATTGTTTCTAACACTTCTTGTTCAGTGATAGGGGAATCCAAGGATTCTGAAGCATCTCTATTCAGGGGAGTAAGATGAGCATCTATAAGATACATGTCTATCAACTGTGTTCTTTACTCAGTTTAGTTATTAAACTATTTACTAAAATCCTTGCAGATAGATTGAAATGCTCTCTCACCTCCCTCATTAATTTAGACCAAGCAGGTTTTACTCCCATGAGGGTGGTGGGAGATAGCACTAGAAAAATACTCAATTGACTTTATTATGTCAAGGCCAAATCAATAACATCCATTCTGATTACCATGGAGACTGAAAAGACTTTCGATAGAGTGAACTGGAATTTATTAATCTGTACTGCAAGCTTTCAGTTTCAGTCTTCTTTTTCTTAAAAAAATATTAGATACTAACCAAAATGCCAAGGTCAAAATTAATGGTCATCTTAAATCTTTTCAGATTACCAATGGCACTTGGCAGGGTAGCCCTCTCTCTCTCTCTGCTCTTATTCATATTAGCCATGGAACCTTTAGCTGAACATGGTAGATTAAATTCTTCTGTATTTGGTATTTGCATTGCTGAGCATATATATAAATTATTGATGTTTGCAGATGATGTCCACCAAAATTATATCTCCCTAACGACTACTGACTCCGCCATTTCTCTGATTGCTTTTATTGAAAAGCTCCATTCCTTTTCAGAAATTTATATTCCTTCAAGTGAACTACTACTTTCAAAAAGTATTTAGGAATTTCCCTCACACCCTTGAGAGACAAAATCTATGAAACCTAGTTCCCATGACTTTTGAATTCTATTCGAAAACATCTCATTAATTGGGACTTTTTTCATACTTCCTGGATGGGTCGGATAAGTACACTTAAAGTTAATGTCAAGAATCCAATACCTTTTGTCAAATGCACCGTTAGGATTCCCAACACCTTTTTTCCCCCTGGATGACCCACTTCTTGAATAACTTCCTCTAGCACTCCCTACTCCCTACTGCAAATATCTACTGTAGTCAGGAAAAGATCCATCCACAACTGGATGCATAATAGGACTAATAAGCGGCTTCTGATATAGAATGCTCATTCTTCACACCATCCGACCCCCTAATTTTATTTTTTTTACAGACATCCAACAGAGATACTAGAGGTTCAATACTATTAGCCTCAGTATTTTTAAAACAAGCGGTAGTAGTTTTGACAGCACAGTTTACAATTCTATAAACTGTGCTGTTAACACCAAAAACCAAGCAAAAATGTTCAACGTGTGTGAAATTGTCACCTATTGAACATCACCTAAAAATAGTCGACTTTGCTATCCTATTCCATGCTTCACCACATGTTTAGGACCACACTTCTCATGTCGCAGAGTGCCAAACACACAGTGAAACCACCAGTATGTGCTGGAAAACTGGTATTCCAACAAATACTTGTGACTGAAACAAAGATAAAAATTAACCCTATGAGTGCCAGTGGGGTATGCAAAGCATTATACAGTGTTGCATATCACACTGGCACTCATAGGGTTAATCCAGAAACAGTTCACACATGTCCTGACAATTAAAAACTTACCAGTAATCCTGATGTCCAGTGGGGCTGTGGCCATCTTCTTCTTTTCTTCTGTCTTCTTTTCTTCCTTCTTGCTGTTAGAAAAAAAGTTCCATTATTGCTCTGTTTTCCAACACATACTTGTGACTGAAACAAAGACAAAGATTAATCCTATGAGTGCCAGTGGGGTATGCAACACATTATACAGCGTTGTATATCCCACTGGCACTCATAGGGTTAATCCAGAAACAATTCGCAAATGTTCCGAGAATTAAAAACTTACCAGTAATCCTGATGTCCAGTGGGGCTGCGGCCATCTTCTTTTCTTCTGTCTTCTTTTCTTCCTTCTTGCGACCATTAACCCTTTGAGCGAAGGAGGGGTAGGCCTCCGGTGCTCAAAGGGTTACTATAGGTGTCCATTTACACCATTTTGAGCTGCACAGAAGAATCCTTGCAACCTCTCGGGCCGTTGCCAGCTTCTAGCTAGGGGGATGATGAACCTCACTAGAAGCTGATTGGCTGGGAGGAACGTAAGCACTTCTCAGTCAATTGGAGACTGCCAATTTATTTTGAACTGAGACTGGCATATAAAAGCGAGTCTCTGTCCACAATTATGGTAGTCTCACTCAGGCAACGGCCCAAGAAGTTGCAGGGATTCTTCTGTGCAGCTCAAAATGCCTTCCTCCACCAGCTGAGATGGAGGTGGAGGCAAATGGGGTAAATACATTTTAACATTTATTTTATATGGCACATTTAAAAAAAAATATCATATTTTTATTCCACTCAAAGGGTTAGCATTTGCATCTTTGCGGGTTTATTCACTAATGGATTTTTTTTTTTAACAGCAAGAAGGAAGAAACAAAGACAGAAGAAAAGACAGAAGAGAAGACAGAAGAAAGAAGAGAAGATTAATGAAGAAGCCGGACAGCGAATGACAGGTAAGTGTTATATTTTTAACTAGTTTTAGCTCCCTGTGACAAATGAGAGTTTCTTTTTTTCCCTTTGATGTTCCCACAATTTGTGCTATTTAGCAAGAGTTGGGGGAACAAAAAACAACAATGAGCATTTTGCCAAAACATGAGTTTTAGCCAACAGTGCTCTTTTTGCCATGTACCTCACCGGCAATAGTATAGCTGAGGTACATGGTTGAGTTTTTAGGCGTTAGTGTTTTTATTATTACCGCCGGTTTTACCCTGATTTGTTACCCACCCAATTTAGCCAATCTTCATTATATCTGGAATTTTTATAATCAATTCCATAACTTTGTAGTTTTGCCATCCCCTTTATCTCAAGTATTTTTGCAGCAACCTACTCCTTGCTCTCTCCCCTCTTCACAGTTTCTGAATTGGTCCTCCATTAATGAATTCTTTTTGAGTACCGCGATTTCGGCTCTGCTGCAGAGCCGCCTTCTGGTCCCCGGAACGGCATCTCTTGCTGTCAGCTAGATGCTGACATCAGGAGAAGGGGAGAGAGGGGGGAACTTTGAATTCCTATATCTCTCAAACAATAGCGGTTTGAGAGATAGGGGTTGGAGTGGTTTGATTAATATTTAAAACTCTACATTACTGTCCCTATAAAGTCATTTCCAATTTAGATCCATGTGGGTAAAAAAAATGGCAGTCCAATAGTTCCCTGGATCAACAACCATTCTGCATTGAAGCCATGTGTCATAATTTTCAATATTGTTCTGTGATAGATAGGCATCTATTTCTTTTTTGAAAGCAGTTACATTATCTGCAATTACAACATCCCGAGGAAATGAATTCCATAGCTTTACTGCCCTTACTTAAAAATCCCTGCCTTTGTTTTAGTCAAAAGCACATTTCTTCTAGTCTTAATGGATAACCTCTCGTTCTGAGCTCAGGTCTTTGCATAAATAATTATTTGTATAGTTCTTTGTATTGATCTTGAACTTATTTGAAAATGGTAATCATATCACTTCTCTTCTCTAATGTGAAGTGGCCAGTCCCTTGTGTGTGTTCTACGCGGCCGTGCAGCGTCCTGTGTATAGGGAGAACCGGACACCATGGTCTCGCTGGCGCTGGTTTTTCCCTTCTGTCTCTTGTGGCTCCTGCTGCGTCTCTTGGGCTCCCTCTGCTGGCCGGCAGAGTCAGGTGCGCATCACTGGGATTTCCTCTAGTGATGTTGCATCCAGCTTTTAAAGGGACAGGCCATTCAGTGCTCCACCTCACAGGGGTGGAGAAAAGGTATACAAACTGCCTGGACACCACACCATTTGCCCTTTTGTGGTGTTCCAGTGCAGTTCGGTTGGGAGAGTGCTTGTGTATGACCCTTGGCTTGGCTATCTGTTCTCCCTGGTGTCCAGTGTTGTGGCTTGTCTGATTATCCGCTTGGTAATGGACCTTCGGCTCTGGCTGACTACCAGCTCTGGTATTGACCTCTAGCTTGTCTGACTATCCGCTTGGTATTGACCATTGGCTCTGGCTGACCACCCGCTCTGGTATTGACCTTTGGCTGGTCCGCACACCCCTATTCTGACTGCAGGCCTGAGTCCGTATTCTCCTGGTGGCAACTTTTACGTATGCTCTTCTGGGTTCTAGCCCCAGTGTTTTGCTGTACTTTCCTGGGTCCTAGCCCCAGTACTACGCTATACTTCCTGGGTCCTAACCCCAGTAACTACGCTATACTTTCCTGGGTCCTAGCCCCAGTGGTGCTAATTCACGGTTGCCTTAGTTCATTAGATTACATAAAAAATCAATCTGAACTGTTGACATGGTTCCCCCATTTTCCAAAAAATACAGAGTTGCCTGCACTCCCTTTTCATAGTCAATGACCGTGTACAATGATGCTACATCGGCCGTCGCCATGATATAATGTTTCTGCCACTTGAAATCACACAATATTATTAATGATATGAGTAGTATTTTTTAGGAATGCCCTTAGTTTTTTCACATATCCCTACAAATAGTTGTCAATATATCTGCTTAAATTAGTCATCAGAGAATTAATTCTCGATATTATAGGGCGGCCTGGTGGTCTTTCTAGATTTTTATGTATTTTTGGAAGAAAATAAAAGACTAGCAATCTAGGATGTAAATTATTAATAAAATCAAATTCCTTATTATACAGAATTCTACTTGTCATGCCTTTTTCTAAAATATATTTCAATTCTTCACCAAATTCCAGTGTTGGATCTCTACCCAATTTTCTACATGTACTTAAATCTGATAAAATTCTAACTGCCTCATCATGATATTGCTGACAATTCATAATTACCAATTCTTGAAATTACACGCTCCATGGCCCAAATACTATGAAGATTAATTGGAGCTGCTTTTTTATGAAACATTACTATCCCTTTAAGCTTCTGAGCACACACTATGGCTGCAATGCAGCTGCACAGAAAAAAGATGATTTCTGGCATTTTCTGCACAAAACATAGAGCTGACACACTGGCCCATGTGCTCAAGGCTAAATATAAGCAATTCTGGAGAAAAATAACTGCTCCATAGAGGACAAATACAAATTCCCCAAAGTCTAATTAATTTAAATGGAGCATTTAGCCCCTTCAATGCTTTTCAATGGACTGAAGAGCCCTTCAGCATTCAATGAGTTAAAGTAGACCTGTCACCTTGATTCAAGTTTGAATATTTGACAACTTCATTAAAAGCTGCTGGTGTGTCATGTTAGTCAAAATACAAGCAAATGTACAGCTAACGAGATATTAATTCTTGCTACCATATGCTAATGTATGCTAATTACGGTATTCATGTTGTACCAGTGACATTTCACATTCTAAGGAAGCTTTTCAGTGATATTTCATATGCTAATGAAGGTTTCTAGTGATGTTGCATATGCTAATTAAGCATTGTGCTGCACCAGGAGACTTTCACCTTCACCTTTCCTGGAAATAAATGTGTAAACTATACATCTGCTGGACTTTTGGTTAATATGACATATAGGCTGCTTTGAATGAAGTTTTTAAATATTTAAAAATATTTTAATTTTAAAAAAAGGTGACAAGTCCACTTTAAAAGTCCCATTTTAATCCACAAAAATTGTTTTTGTCCCTTATATTGCAGATGGTTTGTCCCAGAATGAATCCAATCATGTTTATACTTCACCTGTCACCTGTAAAATAATGAGTTTGTAAGAAATTAACCTTTATTGATTGCACAGTATGGCCATTTATGCTAATTAGTTATGTTCAAGGTCACACTTATCACTTGCTGTGTTATTAGAAATGCCTTAACTGAGTATCCTAGATTCATTCATAGTTCATAATGTGGTAATGCCCAACATGGAACCTAACAAGCAGAAGCTGCCAGACTGTGGCACCAACATGTAATGGTTCATTCCTCAAATACTATGTATATTACAAACAAATGGCAAGAACAACATACAGGCCATTTTTAATTAATTAAAATTAAAAGGATAGTAATGCTTATACTTAATATTAAGAAAAACATATTGCAGTGTTTATCCTGCTGACTAAAATACAGGTCCAGTAATACCACGGCTTGACATTTTGTGGTGGTGCTGTTGCTTTAGTAGTCTATAGACTATAGCTCTGATCGGTTGACAATAAACTGCCATAGGATGATGTAGCAACAGTGTCACTGTAACATTTCAGGATATGGAAGTATTGCATACCTTCCAAGTGTCCCTCTTTAGGAGGGACAGTCCCTCTTTTAGACCCAAATCCCTCTGTCCCTCTTTCCCACCCTGTTGTCCCTCTTTTTAAGAGATCAGACTGTGCGGTGTGTATATAAGTGTATCACATTGCTCTACAGCAATAAAACTTACAATAATGTTTGTTTAAACGTCAGTATATGTGTATATAAATTAGTCTGTGTAAATAAAATACTTTGGTCTTGTTATAAGTCATTTATTAGATTACACAAGGAGGTGTCAGTAGGTCATTAAACAGCCTAAAAATTCTTGCTAATGCCCCACCCACAAGCCACACCCCCAGCAACACCCCCTAAAACACAAGTGTCCCTCTTTGGCAATTTGAAATGTTGGGTGGTATGGTATTGCCCCAACAAATGTAAGTGTGACAACTTTTCAATAAAACAGACAGGGATGGTGGTGCTATATGACCCCAATTAACAAACTTCACTGTTGTCTCTCGACAGAATGGTATCAAATGGCTCCAAAAATCCTACCGCCTTTAGCTCTCTCGAGAATCCAAACTCTCCCTGTCACAAATTTTCTCCCACAGATAGATACAAATTTCACAGTATAAAAACATATACTCAAACAATATACAAAATTGCAAAAAACAGTAAAGCCAGGAAAGCTTGCATCCAACTGTGCGTTTCACACAAAGTGCTTTAAAAAGACCATGTTGCATACAACCGTGGTCAAATACCGGCATATATAATCAAACAGGAAACTGTCATGGCTCAACGGCTTTACAAAAAACAACATGTCAAAGAGTCAATCCTTATGAATGCTATGGTATCTCCTATAGGTCACTATCCATCCATCTTGAATCCCTTAGTTCTATTAAAGAGGTACAATTTAACCCCTCGAGTACTTGAACATTTTTAAACAGTATGAGTCTGTTTCCAAATCCGTATAACTTTCACAGTACAACAAGAGGGTTTCCTATTGGATTAGATACCCTCCAACATCACTTTCCTAATCCAATTGAATCCATAGTCTCTAGAAACTATCGATACTTTTAACCCAACATATCCTTAAAACCCATGGAATGCTCATCTTCTCCCATTCATAAAACATACTTTTATGTATCCACATGGCTAGACAATTCCATCTGTTCGTCCTTATCATTGAATTCAAATAAATATCAGGAAGTACATATTACAAATATAGATATCTTAAATGGCTATATAGTTGGTCATCACTTTCTCTTAAAGGAAAAGTACAGATTTAAAGGTATATTGCTACACATTTAAAGTTGTGCATCCCAAGGGATACAAGGATAGCGAGAAAACTTGTAAAGCTCACAAGGGATCCCTTCTCTCTTCAAAATATAGTGAACACAATCAGGAAAGATCTATATTAACTCACTTGATTAGATTTCTTATTTGAAAGCAGTTACAGTATCTGTAATCACAACATCCCGAGGCAAAAAATTCCATAGCTTTACCACCCTTACTGTAAAAAATCCCTGCATTTTTATTAGTCGCTAGTCTTAATGGATGACCTCTCATTGTTAACTCAGCTATTTGTGTAAATAATTAATTGGATAGTTCTTTGTATTGACCTTGAATATATTTTTAAATGGTAATCATATTGCCCCTTAGACCTCTCTTCTCTAATGTAAACAAACCCAGTTTGGCTAGTCTCTCTTTATAACTCAGATCTCCAGGGCTCGATCCAAATGTTTGATATAAAAAAGCTGGTAGGGCAAAATGGATACCGACCGACAAAAGAAAATATCTTGGTTGGTATTCAAATGTCCTACCGGCTTAAAGCACAACGGACATTAGGCCACAAAAATGGTCTTGTGACCAAACGTCTGTTTTGTGCGTTAAGTTCCCGAAACGTCACTAAAGAATGTCAGTATTAGGAACTTAACAGTAAAAAACTAACGATCGATGCCTGACATACTGCCAAGCACTGATCGTTAACTAAAATGTCTTACACTTACCTGTCATCCACTGTCCTCCTTCTGTCTTCTCTTCTTTCTTATCTTCCCTCTTTTTGCTGTAAAATAAAACATACGTATTAATACAAAGCATTAACTATGACATTGTTTAACCCTCTGAGTGGCAACGGGGTACGCAACGCTTTGCAAAATGTTAAAACATAATATTGTGCCATGAATATTCTGCTAAGAAAATGCCTCCATTTAATGCCCAATAAATAAAAATGTCATGAATAAATGTCATAAATATATGCCATGTAAAAATAGGTAGCTTTGATGTTCAAGTCTCCGCCGCTGTGTGCGGCTGTGGAGGCAGCGACGTTGGCAGAGACACTTATGAGCCGCACAGGTCCATCTTCTGTCCTGCATGGGCCGGTGCCCATAGCACACTGAGGGAATTGGTAGTGAGACTGCCTTTATATATGGGCAGTCTAACTTCCAATTCCACCAGAGCCATTGGCTGGGATGTTCTTACGCACATCCCAGCCAATCAGATACGAGCGGCTGTTCTTTAAAATGATTGGCTGTGCTATGGGCATTGGCCCGTGCAGGACAGAAGATGGACCTGTGAGGCTCATCAGTGTCTCCACCGGCACCACCTCCACAGCCGCACACAGCGGCGGAGATATGAACATCAAAGCTGCCTAGATTTACATGGCATATATTTATGACATTTGTTCATGGCATATATTTATAACATTTATTTATGGCATCTTTACTTATTGGGCATTAGATGGAGGCATTTTCTTAGTGGAATATTCACAGCACAATAATATGTTTTAACCCTCTGAGTGCCAGTGAGGTACACAACGCGTACCCCTCTGCCAGTCAGAGGGTTAAAAGATGTCATAGTTAATGCTTTGTATTAACAAATATGTTTTATTTTGCAGACAGAAGAAAGGAGACAAAAGAAGAAGGAAGAGAAGAAAGAAGGGAAGACTGAAGGGAAGGACAGAAGAGGAACAGGAAGCTGAGTATTCCGCTGGACATCAGGATTAATGGTGTTACTTTTAACCCCTTAACGACGGGCCGCGCACGCACCTTGCGCCTTGCGGTCCGTTAAGGACCACGGAGCATTTTTTTTTTTTTTTTTTTTTTTTTTGCGGACGAGTTCCGGACTCCCCGACCGGCGTGCAGCCGCGAGGGGATCCCGGAATTCCATGACTGTCCAGTTCCGTCATGGGTCGTTAAGTGTATAACAACCCATGACGGAACAGGACCGTCATGGGTCCTTAAGGTGTTAATGGGATGTTTGTTTGTTTTTTTAACTTAGTCGGGTTAACCCTATGAATGCTGACGGGGTAATTATACCCCACTGGCACTCATAGGGTTAATTCTACTAACTTTTGACACATGTTTCATGCTTTGGATGTATTGATATGGGGCTCGTTGAATATTCTTAATACTGATTTTAGCTTTGTAAAATTAGCCTTTTTAAAATTGAATGCTTTGGTTAAACCCTTGCTATTGAGTTTCTCATAACACATTTTAAAGGATACCATATTGTGGTCACTACATCCTAAATGTTCCTTTACTTGTATATTGTTTATCATGTCAGAATTGTTTGAGAGAACTAGGGCAAGCAAGGCCTCTGCTAGTTGGGACATAAAATTGTCATTAATCATACGTAAAAAATAATATCCCTTTGTTGTGCTGGCAGTCATATTGCTCCAGTCAATTTCAGGATATTTGAAATCTCCCTTTATGATTATATTTCCTGACCTAGAAGCCTTTCCATTTTCAGTAAAAGTTGGGCTTCCTCAAACTCCTCAGTATTAGGTAGCTTGTAGTAAATCCCAATTAACATCTTTTTATTAGTGTGCCCCCCAGTTTGTGTATTGAAATCCAAAGGGCCTCTGCACTTTCACTGGACCCTTCATTTGTATCTTCCCTTATATTCGATTTTAAGGCATGCTTTACATATAGGCATACCCCTTCCCCTTTTATTAACCCTATATCTCCAAAAAAATTAATAACTCTCTAGCTTGACTGCCAAGTCATATTAGATCATAGCTCAAACATTGCAATCGTTTCTAGTTCCCCCATCTTGCCAGTTAGACTACATTTTATCTTTTTGCCTTTCTGGAAGATTTCATTCTTTGTAAAATGTATTTGCTTTTTATCAGGCTATAACAATGGCACCTCCCTATTAGATGAACTAGCCCATTACCCCTCTCCACACCCATGCCCCTCCACCCCATTTCATGAAATATGTTTAACGGTGTGTTTGACACACAGACACAGTAGGTTTGGATAAAACACAATTTTAATGAACAATGATAATAACAATAACCCTCGCGGGTTCTGTAATATATATGCAATATAGTACAGACACAAGACAGGTTATAATGAGGTAGGCCCACATGGGTCCAGTATATGCAGGTAATCCAGAGTTTAATATACTGACACAGGTCAGGCAGTTCTCGTGTGATTCTCAGTTGGACAGCACTGAATGGGTTACTATTAGGTGGAGAGTACTGACAGGCCCTAATAGTGCAAGGCCCTTTAAGAAGCTCAATCAAAAGGAGAGAGCACCAAATCGAGTAATGCCCAAAAGTAATGGAGACCAGAACAACTGGTGGACTGCCATAGCAGTAACTGAGATTAAGCAACTTGTGGACTGCCGTAGCAGTAACGGAGACTGAGCAACTTGTGAACTGCTGTAGCAGTAACGGAGACTGAGCAACTTGTGGACTGCCGTAGCAGTAACTGAGATTAAGCAACTTGTGGACTGTCGTAGCAGTAACGGAGACTGAGCAACTTGTGAACTGCCGTAGCAGTAACTGAGATTAAGCAACTTGGGTACTGCCATAGCAGTAACGGAGACTGAGCAACTTGTGAACTGCCATAGCAGTAACGAGACTGAGCAACTTGGGTACTGCCGTAGCAGTAACGGAGACTGAGCAACTTGGGCACTGCTGTAGCAGTAACGGAGACTGAGCAACTTGGGTACTGCCGTAGCAGTAATGGAGACTGAGCAGCTTGTGGACTGCCGTAGCAGTAACGGAACTGAGCTGCTTGGGGACTGCCGTAGCAGTAACGGAACTGAGCAGCTTGCCCTGAGAGGCACCCAACCGAGGACTGCACGGAAGTGAGGACGCACAGAAATGTCGCCTGGGCGACTCAGAGGCAACGGAGACCAGACTGCAGCGAACTGTCCGAAGACAGAGAGGATCCTGACATCACCCTAACCAGAGACTGGATAAGGCGTGCAGGAGGGGTACGCAACCACAGTAGCCCAGCCGGGCTGGCACCACACACAGAGCAGGAACGTCAGCCAATCCGAGTCGGTACACCAAGCAGGTACGTCAGCCGGGCCGGGTCGGTACACACAGCAGGAACTTCAGCCAGTCCGAGTCGGTACACAAAGCAGAAACATCAGCCAGGCCGGGTAAGTACATAGAGCAGGAACGTCAGCCAATCCAGGTTGGTACACAGGCAGGAACGAGATGCAGAATAGTCAGACAGTCCGGGTCGGTACACAGGCAGGAACAAGATGCAGAGTCGTCAGGCAGGCCGGGTCGGTACACTGAGATCACACGAATAACAGGAACAAGAGCTGGTACTGAAACACCACGAAAGGGCAATGGAGAAGTGCCAGAACCCAGCATTTAAGGACAAATACTGGGAGGGACAATGACAGTGTAGCCAATAGGCATAGGCAGGAGTGGAAACTGACAGAATGTCGACAAATAGCACGAGCACCGTGATAGTACCCTCCTCTCAAAGACCCCCTCTCCTAGAAGAGGGACCTGGTTTCTGTGGATATTTGGAGTGAAAATTGTGCAGCAATCTAGGAGCATGAAGATCACTCTGATAAACCCAGGAACGCTCCTCAGGGACATAGCCCTTCCAATGGACCAGATATTGCAATTTTACTCTAAATCTACGTGAACCAATGATACTTTGGACTTCGTACTCCTCCTGACCCTGAACTTGCACAGGACTGGGGACTGCAGGAGTAGTAGTGTAACGGCTGCATATCAGGGGTTTCAGAAGGGATACGTGGAACACATTGTGAATCCGCATGGATGCTGGGAGGTCCAGAGCATACGAAACAGGGTTCATTTTGCGGATCATCTTGAAGGGACCAATAAACCGGGGAGCCAACTTATTACATGGAACTTGCAAATTGAGGTTTCTGGAGGAAAGCCATACCCTATCCCCAACCTGGAAGGAGACCGCTGGCAACAGTTTGCGATTAGCGTGGCGCTGATAACGCTGGAATGAATTACTGAGGGCCCTCTGAACCTGTGCCCAAGTGGAGCGGAGTTGCTCAATATGCTTGTCCAGAGCTGGAACCTGCTGCGTCTGGAATGAGTCTGGGAGCAAGCATGGCTGAAACCCCTAGTTGATGAGAAACGGGGAGCTCCCGGATGATGAATTAACCACACAGTTCCTGGCGAACTCTGCCCATGGCAACAGGTCAGCCCAATTATCATGATGATCGGACACGAAACAGCGTAAGAATTGTTCCAATCCTTGATTGGCATGCTCAGCGGCTCCATTGGTCTGGGGATGGTAAGCAGACGAAAAGGACAGCTGTGTGCCCATCTGGTTACAGAATGCGTTCCAAAACCTGGACACAAATTGGCTCCCACGGTCTGACACCAGTACTCTAGGTACCCCGCGCAACCGGAACACTTTTCTCGCAAAGACAACAGCCAACTCCTGGGCCAAAGGAAGACGGCCCATCTCAACTATAAGGATTGCCCCCAAGGGAAAAGACAGCCCACTGTTCTGGAACTCAAACCCCCCCTGCTTACACCAAGTCTTTAGCCATGCATTTAACTCCCTAATCTCCCGTTGCCTTTGTGATATAGAACGTGGCACAGGTAGTATTTCAGAAAATACTACCTTAGGGGTCCTCTGCTTATACTTATATCCTAAATTCCTGAAATCCTTCTTAACGGACCTCCATTTTCCACTGGCTTTGACATTGGTACCAACATGTACAATGACAACCGGATCATGCCCAACCCCTCGCAACAATCAATCAACCTGAATTGCCACATGTCGAACCTGAGCACCTGGGAGACAACAAATTGTTCTATTGTAGTGATCCTGGCAACAGATTACCCTGTCTGTCTTCCTAATAATAGAATTCCCCACCATGTCTATTTCTGCCTAAGTCCTGGATCCCATCAGTGCTAGAGGGGCTGTTCTCCTGGCTGTTAGAGAGAACAGTCATCTGAAGCATTCCTGTCCCAACATACCCAACAACATCACTCAATGTAGCAAATCAGCTCGGGTTAGTGAATACAGGAGTGTACTCCCTAATCCTCTGCCCCCTTGCTACATCTACCTGTAACCCATCTAGCTACCTGCTCTTTCTTTGTGCAGTTTCCACCCCCAGAACTTCCTATAATCTCTTCCTTCTGCTCAGTCAGCAGACCCCTCTTAAGATTGACCATCTCCTTCAGTGTTTCAATTAGCTTTTCCAGATCTCTAATTTGAGCTTCCAGTGATGCTACTTGCTCACATCTGACACAGGGATATGCACCTTGGAATGGACAAACTGCAAGTTGTCATGTGTCCTTAGCAGAGTGGAGAAGGGCCATAGTGACAGCAGCAGTACTTGGTTTCTGGGGGGGTAATTGATTTGACAATGTGGACTTAAGCAACAAGGTGTTTGCTTTCATTTGTGCCAGTTGTTTAACGCGAGTGCAGATGTGCCCATTGTTCCCAGTCCTTCCCCTATTACCTACACACAGTGTACACATTAGTTGCTGAAGAAAGCCACAGTTCCTTCCTGCTCTAGTGTCAAGGGAAAAATTAGTATTCCAACACAAACCCATGATTTTGGAGGAATTGTAGGAGAAGAAGCATTATTGGCCAACTTCTTTTCTCCATATATACCTGAAGTGGTGAGGGCTAGTTATGGTGTTGCTACTGCCTCAGGCGCTTCACAGGAGCCAGGGGCATGTAGGATCATGGTCATCATAACCCATATTATTGCTGTATCCCATTCCTTGGAGCTACCTAATCGTCCTGCTGCATAAACAAATCAGCAGCAGCATCAAGAACAGCAGTCACAATTTCACAATGACACAGTGGAATTTGCCAATGGCCACCATAATAGGGCATTTTTTCTCTCAGGGCTTGTTCTTTTAATATACCACAGAGGCCTATAGAAAGCAATTCTGGGGGGCTTGTTTCTAACAAGCCTAAGTCTTGCAAATCACTGTTCCCTCTGGGCTTGTGCCTCTAACAACACTGAGTCCAAAAAATCACTGATTCCTCAGGGCTTGTGCCTCTAACAAGCCTGAGTCCAAATAATCATCACCAATTCCTCAGTGCTTATGCCTCTAACAATCTTGAGTCCAAAACATCATCACTGATTCCTCAGGACTTGTACCTCTAACAAACCTGAGTCCAATACATCACTAATTCCTCAGGGCTTGTGCCTTTAAAATACTTGAGTGCAAAAAATTACTGATTTCTCAGGGCTTGTTCCTCTAACAAACCTGAGTCCAACCAATTATAACTGATTCCTCAGGGCATATGCCTCTAAAAAAGCGGCGTCCAACCAATCATAACTGATTCCTCAGGGCTTGTGCCTCTACCCAGTCCTGAGTCCACCAAATCATTGATTTCTCAGTTTGTGACTCTAACAATCCTGAGTCTAAAAAATAATCATTGATTCATCAGAGCTTGTGCCTCGAACAAACCTGTCTAAAAATAATCATTGATTCATCAGAGCTTGTGCCTCTAACAAATCAGAGTCTAAAAAATAATCATTGATTCATCAGAACTTGTGCCTCTAACAAACCTGATTCCAAAAAAGCATTGCTGATTCCTCGGAGCTTGTGACTCTAACAAACCTGAGTCCAAAAAAAACATTGATTCCTCAGGGCTTGTGCCTCTAACAATCCTGAATCCAAAAAAAATCATCACTGATTCCTCAGGACTTGTGCCTCTCACAAGCCCAAGTCCAAAGAATCATCAGGACTTGTACCTCTAACAAACCTGAGTCCAAAAAAATCACTTATTCCGCAAGTCCTACAAAGAAATGTTTCCTCAGGGCTTGTGCCTAACAAGTCTAAGTCTTACAAATGAGTTTTTCCTTTGGACTTGGGCCTCTAACAAGTCTACGTCCTACAAATCAATACTTCATCAGTGCTTGGGTCTCTAACAAGTCTAAATTCTACAAATCATTCTCTACAAAATACTCTATCTTGTCAAGTATTAGTCTGCCCCAGTCACAACTTACATCAGGATGGTCTCTGTCTCTGTCACTTTATGTACTGATTTTTTATTATTGTTTTTTTAATGTTATTTTTTATTTATTTTAATTACCTGTCCCCCCAAATACCAGTCAACACCGGCCACAAAAAAAAAAAATTCCCTGTTCAACTGATTGAATATAATTAAAAAAGAATTTACTGTAAACACATGTAAGGTAAAATCAAAATTGCAAAAAATATAAAAAAGCCATGACTCCCTCTACAGGTTTCTTGGCCAAAAGGCCATTTCATTCAGGAGCCCCTTTTTTGGTATTGCAGCAGGAATTCTTGCATCCATAGAAAGCGTAGACAGAACCGGCCAAAAGGGAGCAAAGGACAGAACTCCCCATTAATTTAAATAGAGCATGGTGGCACAATGCTTTGGAGACCCTTCTAGAAGTTCAGGGGTTAAAACTCCAATTTAAATGAATGGTAATGTGGTGTTGTTGTTTTGGCTCAGAATTGCTCCATTTTACTTAAAGGGGAACTACCACCCCGCAAAAACGTTATCTTGATTAAGTATTCATCTGGCGACTAGCTGCTTAGTAGCGCTAGTCGTCAGAAATATTACCTGGTTTAAGATTTTCGACTTATTCGGAGGCTGACAGTAGCAGGAAGCATGAACATCTTGCCATAGTGACGTCCGTGCGCCTGCGCTGTCAGCTCCAAAAGGGACTGACAGCGCATCTATTACATCTATAATACATACATATATACATCTATTGCGCAAACACACACACACACACTATGGCACACATGTCCACGCCCACAATTTAATTTTCAAACACATTCATTATTTCATGCACAAGAACCCCAGCTACTTTGCTACATTGTCTAGGAGTAATAATAGATAGCCATTTGAGTGCCAAAAGTGTCCAGTGCATTGTTTTGCAATGGTCTGAATATTCATATGGCACTCATAGGGTTAAAGTACTGTATCTTAAAGGGATAGTAATACTTAATATGTAAAAAAATATATATTGTAGTGTTCTTTCCCCTGAGTAAAAAAGGGTACTCTCACTGCTGAAAGGTGTTTTATTCAAAAGTTACTACAGCTCAAAGTTGAATTTGTTAGGTGCAATATCACAGTGGCCTGAAATTGTACAGTGGTGCTGTTGTTACACCAGAGCTGTCCATAGGATGGTGTAGCAACAGCACCACTGTACAATTTCAGACCACTGTGATATTGCACCTAAAAAAATTCAGCTTTGAGCTGTAATAACTTTTGAATAAAACACGTTTCAGCAGTGGGAGTGCCCTTATTTTACTCAGGGGGATAAGCCCTACAACATTTTTTTTTTTTACGTTTTAAATATTACTATCCCTTTAAAGATGCATTTTCTATGTACAAGGTCCATATATACCTTATACCTCTTGGTGTGCCAGTTATTTCAAATTTACTACAATTAAATATGAAACAGTTATAAATTTAAAGTAGAAGAGTTAATTTCAGCTGCTTGCTAATGTTCAGGTAAGAACAGTGAGCATGGCAGCTGGCGTTATGTTAAAACAAGTTGATGGTGTCCCTTGGTAATACATAAGAAAAACAATCAGCCATATGTCACCTTCGCTACCCTTTATTAACCTCTTAAATGCCAGAAATTCCTCAAACAATTTGGAGTTAAATATGCTGCAGGAGTATATAGTATTTAAGGCAGAGGTAGGCAATGAGAGGCCCTCCACTTGTTGTTGGACTACAGTTCCCATCTAACTTTGAAGGCTGGCTTGGGATGATGGAAATTGTAGTCCTGCAGCAGCTGGAGGGCCTCACATTACCCATGTAAGATGCCTTGGCTCAGTGTATTATAGCAGGGGTGTACAACTGATGGCCCTTGAACAGCATATGACTTTAATTCCCGTGGTCTGCATGAGAATTAGGGGTGTTGCTAGATTTTGGGTGAGGGGAATACATTCCCAAGTTTTATTCTTAATTCTCCAGGACTTAGGGTATGTAATGACACTATTCTCACTATAAGTAATGGGGCAATTTGATCACATAATGCACTAAAAGCATCGGGTTGGCTTAAGTTCTGGCTTTCGTGGGAACCTAGTAAATCTGGTGAAGTAGAACACTTCCCTAAAGACTGAGACTATTATATTGAATGCCTGTATTACACTGACAATTGCAGCAACTTGTTTCAATATATTGCAGCAACACAAGGTTCCAAGTGAAAACAACAGCTGCTGTGAAGGTTGCCCATATAACTTACCCCACAGAAAACAATTATATCTATTATGCCTGACTTGTTATTGCAACAACATTTGTGTGTGAACAAATCCTATGAACAAATCCTGTTTTGAGCCTGATCACGTTTAAAAATTCAGGTTTTCTTTACTTCTCTGTCCCCTTTATTTCTGCTTCCTCTTGTTGCACCTTGTAGAAACACATCTAAATTTGTATAATTGAGGGGGTTTGTTAGGTAGATTCCATGGTCTTGTTTGATAAAGGCTCTACACAAGAGCCAAAACACTGATAGTATCACAAAGTAATCAAAAAGTAATTGGCCAAAGGGTCAGCAGTGAACCTGAGGCCATCATAAGGGGCCAGGTCCATACCTTCTTCTTCTCCTCTGCCTGGAGGGAATGGGGGGAGGCCCAGGGAACAAAGAAACAAAGGATTGGGTCTCCCTCCCAGAGGCAGGGGAAGGGAGATCAGATGAGGCAGGACAGGTGTGGATAAGGGGAGCAGTTTAGCATATAGTGAGTGTGAGGTCATAACTTACCCTTATATTTGCTGTTTCAGATTGAAGACAAGTCTGCCGCCCAGCCAGGTTCAGAGAGGAAGATGACGCAGACTCTGTCCTGATGCAACCTGCAATGAAATGGACAGGAGACATGAGGACTCTGGTAGCAAGGCCTTCTGACCGCAGACAGTGTGATTGCTTTTCTTCCTTCCTCCTCCACGTTCTTGGCGCCTGTTCCTCTCCCTCCCTATAGAATGTTTTTGCATGGCATTCCCTGGCTTTGCGTCTGTGTCCCCTTTTTCACCTGCTTTCACTTCTACTGCTTCCCCGCATCCACCTCCTGCACAACAGGTCCCATCCTCCCCTGGTCTGCTGATTACCCTTGATCCTCAGCCGTGCCAGCCTCCTCCTAGCTCGGTGGCACTGCCGCAGGTTCTACTGAACCAGACTCTTCAACTATCCCCTTTGGATGCATCAGGTGTTGCATGGGATGACTTGGTGCTGGCCTCTGGGTTCCCCTCTTACCCTTCCCTTTCCCGTGTCCATCTGTATTGCTGTCTCCAACCCAGCAGTGTCCTGTGACAAAGAAGAAGATAAAGAAAGCACTGGAGAAGGGCAGATTTTCAGGCCCTTTTGCCAAGCTACCTCTCCCAGATTTGATAGTGTCACCCTTGGGGGAGGTCCCTAAGAAAGATCCAGGCAAATTTAGGCTGATTCAGCAATTATCTGACCTGTATGGGTCATCAGTTGATGATGCTATACTGGAGGAAGCTTATTCAGTGCAGTATCAAACAGCTGATGTTGCACTGAGACTGGTCAGGCAGGCAGGCCCAGGAGCTCTGATGGCCAAGATAGACATAGAATCTGCATTTAGACTATTATCCGTGCACCCCCTAGTTTTTGTTTCTGTTTTGTCAGTTCAAGGGAGGGTATTGTATAGATAAATGTTGTGCTGTGCCATCTTTTGTGATTATTTTGAGAAATGTAGCACTGTTCTACAATGGGAGTTGCAGAGAAGGGTGGGAACTGCTGGGATAATGCACTATCTAGATTACATTATGCTGGTGGGCCCAGCTGATTCAGAGCTATGTAAGAGAACACTCTGGCTAGTGGATGAATGGTTCAAGGAAGTAGGGTTACCGCATGATAAGACAATGGGTCTTTCAAGACCAATCACATTTCTGGGGATCGAGATAGATTCCAGCAGTAGGCTGGTCAGGCTACCACAAGAGAAGGTGCTCAAAGCTTGGGGTGAATTGGCAAGATTCATGGCCCTAAATAAGGTTTATTTTAAGGAAATGCAGTCACTGTTGGGGCTGATTAATTTTGCAGCACTGGTCATTCCAACGGGAAGGGTGTTCAGTAGGAGATTAGACAGGATGACAGTGGGAATTAGAAAACCTGAGCATAAACTCAGAATAACTCAGCAGTTAATGGAATAACTCAGGGTGTGGGACCCTTTCTTTAAGAGTTTTAATGGTGTCATGCTATAGAGGGGGGAGATACCTCTAGTTTTCAGTTAGAACTGTTCACATTTGCAGCTGGTGGTGTGGAACTGGTTTCTATCTGCAGGGAGAGCGGTGCGCAAATGCATGGCCAGTAAGCTGGCACAGTAGGTGGCTAACAAATAATGTAAAATTTTTAGAGTTGTTCCTGAATGTAGTTGGTCTTGTATTGTGGTATGGATGGTTGGCTAACAAGTCGTTAATATTCTGGACGGTTAATATGTCAGTAGATTATACATTTAGTGACTCGTCTTCATCTTCCTTGCCGGTGCTTATTTTATTGAGTTACTTGGTTCTGTTGTGTATGCCTTACAAAATTATGTTTAGGGAGAAGCATGTGCCAGGGACAGATAACTCCTTAGCTGACTCCTCGTCCAGGGGGTAGTGGGATATTCTTTTCACTTGCACCCAATGCATGCGCTAATGGTTATCTTTGTCCATCTAATCTATGGCAGTTGGGGAAGCAAATCTAGATGAGCTCATAAGTGCATTGGTAGCCCCGAAGACCTGGGAAGCATACAGTGGAGTATATTTCAGGTGGGGTTATTGCCTTTCTCAAGCAAGGTGGTATAAGTGTAGGTTATCATTGCAACACATGCTGACTTTCACTGCAGGGATGAGCAAGCAGGGGCCCACCGGGGCAGCTGTAGCATTTATGTTAGCTGGGATGTCCTTTAGGGGAAGGTGAATTTAGTAGCCTCCTCTGTAGCACAGCATGTCATAAAATTATGGGGTAGACAGCTGCAGATGTGGCAGGGTAAGAGGTGTCCTTTTGATCTTTAACCTTTGCTCAATATACTAAAAGCGCTAACATTCATATGCGACAGCAGAATTTAGACTGCGTTATTCACAGTGGCATTCACTTTGGCTTTTAAAGGGGCCTTTAAAGTAGGTGAGTTAGTAGCGCAGGCCAGGGTCAGCTGATTAGTGGGTTACAGATGCATCAGGTGGCGTACTCCAAGAAAGACATGGTCAGATGCTTCATGGCTAGGACAAAAAATATCAGGTGCCAGAGTTTAGTGGGTTTTTCTGAGGGCTAGAGGCAATGCTACATGTCCAGTGAGGGCTGTGCGCTGATTTTCAAACATGTGTCCGCAAGTGTCACAAACCTTTCTGATGCAGAGAGATGGCAAAATGTTGTCCATAAACAGTTTAGGGCAGTCATGGCACAGGCGTTGCGGCATTTGGGCTTCATCCAGCATATTATGGGAAGCACTCATTCAGAATGGGGCAATGACTGAACTAGCATTGCAGGGCCAGTCAGAAATGGTGATAAAAAGTCTGGAAAGGTGGAGGTCTCATGTATACAAAAGGTACGTGCTCCTGTGGCCACCACACGCTAGGGTCACAGGATGGTAAGGCAGGGTACATAAATTATCCTCAGGTTGGGTTTGCATTTCATGAGTTTTCACATTTTAACGTGTTTAGTTATGATTAGAACATTAACTGTGTGCAATTTAGTTTTATCATAGTGGGATGTCAGGTGTTAAATCTTGGACATTTCTTTGTGCATTGGGCGACAGTGCATGCCAGCTATTGTTAGCTAGGACTATAAGACAAGCAGATAAAAATCAGCTGGTGTGTTAAGTGGAGTTTACTCTGGGGACAGATGGAAGAGAGGTTCAAAATGGCATGGGGGAGAGCCCAGATATGGTCATTCTACACGTTGGGGGAGGCAGTTACTTAATTTCCATGGAGTCTGTGGTCCACACAAAAGAGGATTTTAGTCTTACCTGTTAAATCCTTTTCTCTTAGTCCATACAGGTTACTGGTAACTTTGGGTATGCGATCCGCCCCTTTAATTAGGCAGTAACTATTCTAGAAGTGAATGCAGAGGGTGGCGCCTACCTTCCCTCATTGGCTGCAGCTAGCCAATCAGCTCCAGTAAGATTTGAGACACTATTGACTAGATAGTAGAATAGAAAGAAGACTCCTGTGAGCATGACCCCGAAGGACACCCACGGTCTGCCACAGGAGAGCCAAACATGGTCCCTTGACAGGGTGGGAGACCAGTAACTAAGAGAAAAGGATTTAGCAAGTAAGACTAAAATCCTCTTTTCTCTGTCGTCCAATACAGATTATCGGTAACTTTGGGATGTCCAACCATTGAGTTTCCCAGAGGCGAGAAGTAAGGCGAGGACCAGGCGCAAGGCCCCCAAAGTCACCAGAGCAGATATGAACCATCAGATCAGAGATAGCCCAACAAAAACAAATGAAGTGTCAACGGACACTGAAAAGGGGTAACAACACTCCAGGAACTGCTACACAGCAAACTGAACTAAAGCCAACTGGGCTCAAAAGTGAAAGAAGCACCAGAGAACCGAAGACGATCCTAGACAGGCAATGCTGCCTCCAGGATCTTCCTCCCAAAACTGGCATCAGCCGATGTCAGCACATCAACAAGGTAGTGCTTCGAAAAGGTGTGCACAGATGACCAAGTGGCAGCCTTGTACAACTGATCAGCAGAGGCCTGATTCTTGTAAGCCCAAGAAGCCCCAATAGATGTAGTAGATTGAGCAGTGACCCGAAAGGGAACAGGCTTCTTCCTTAACTTGTAGGCCTTACGAATAGTGGACTTGATCCAAGACGCAATAGTCACTTTGGATGCAGGTGTCCCTGCCCTGGGGCCCTCAGGAGTGACGAGCAGCACGTCAGACTGTCTAATGGACTCAGTGCGATGCATATAAAACTTGAGACAACGCTCCACATCTAACAAGTGGAGATCCCTCTCCTTGTCAGAGGTAGGTCAGGACAGAAAGAAGGCACCGCAATCTCCTCATTAATGTGGAACTCAGGGACCACCTTCTGGAGAAGTGCGAAGCATCACCTTGTCTTTGTGAAGGGTGGTCTACAAGACAGAGCATGTAACTCCGCGACACTGCGAACAGACACGATCGCCAGGAGAAAGGATATTTTCCACGTCAGCAGGTGTAGAGGAATAGTAGCTAAGGACTCAAAGTGAGGGCGCTGAAGGATGCCCAAAGCGAAGTTAAGATCCCACTGAGGAGTGGGAGTCTTGAATACTGGATGAGTATGAGCAACGCCCTGGAAGAAAACCTTGACATCAGAAAGGATAGCAATGCACCTCTGAAAGAAAACAGAGAGAGCAGAAGTCTGAACCTTAAGGGAACTCAAACTAAGTCCCTTATTCACACCGTCCTGCAAGAAAGTCAGAACCGTAGGCAGATCAAAATCCCGAAAAAGGTCCCTATCAGCTCACCAAGATAAAAAGGTCGACCAGACCCGATGGGAGGCCTTCGAAGAAACAGGTTTGCGGGCACTGAGCATAGTAGCCACCACACCAGAAGAAAAACCTTTCTTCTTCAGTATTGAGGATTCAATTTCCAAGCCGTCAAAGCTAGAAGATGAACATCCTCCTTGTACAGGTAACCCTGTAGAAGAAGATCCAAATGGCAAGGGAGTCGGAATGGCTCCTCCACGGACAGATCCAGAAGCTCCGGAAACCAAGCCTGTCGAGGCCAGTACGGAGCAATCAGAATGACTGGTCAGGAGGGAAGGAAAGATGTAAGCCAGAGGAATGGACATGGCATCCACCGCTAGAGCTAGAGGATCCCTCCAGCGAGAACAGAACTTCAGAACCTTCCAGTTGTGTTTTGTCGCCATCAGGTTAATGCAAGGAAGACCCCACTTCTTAACAATGAGGGAGAACACCTCTGGGTGCAGTTCCCACTCTCCGCTGTCCACCGTGTGTTGACTGAGGAAGTCTGCCATGACATTGTCTACGCCAGGAATGTGCACTACGGATATGGCAGGAACATTTCCTTCTGCCCAGGACAAAATAGCCTTGACTTCTAAACAAGCGGCGAGACTTCTTGTTCCGCCCTGCTTGTTGATATAAGCCACGGCAGTGTCGTTGTCGGACTGGACCTGGACTGGACATTCTTCCAGCTGGGGTGTCCAATGGTGAAGGGCATGAAATATCGCCCGAAGCTCCAACACGTTGATGGGGAGGAGAGAATCCTCCAGAGACCACTGACCCTGAGCACTCAGGTGACCCAGGACCGCTCCCTAGCCAGAGAGGCTGGCATCCGTCGTCACCGTGGTCCAGAAGGCTACCAGGAAGGACTTGCCCTTCAGCAGATTGGAGAGTTCAAGCCACCACGACAAACTCCATTCCACATGAAGAGGGAGGGACACTGACATCTTCAGAAGGTCCGGCTGACCCTTGCACACCTGAATCACAAACCTCTGGAGTTCCCTGGTATGAGCCATGGCAAATGGGACCGCTTCTATGGTGGAGATGAATTTCCCCACTAGAAAGGACAGCTTCTTGGCTGGAACTGGATTGTGAGCCAGAACAGCAGAAACTCTGTGGGCGATTTGGTGAGCCACCTCGTCCGTGAGAAACACCATGCTCTGATGAGTGTCGAAGAGAAGGCCCAGGAAGACCAGACGCTGGGATGGAACAAGATCAGATTTGTCCATGTTGATGATCCACCCGTGCTGGATGAGAGCATGAATGCAGCCCTGAACCTGCTGATGAAGAAGTTCGGCAGAAGGGGCTTTCAGAAGCAGGTCGTCCATGTATGGAGTAGCTCTGATGATATCCCGATGGAGGACGGATACTAAAGCTCCCAGGACACGGTTGAAGTCTTGAGGAGCTGTAATCAGACCAAAGGAAAGAGCTGAAAACTGAAAGTGCCCTTGGTCGCAGGCAAATCTGAGACACTGCCGACTCCCTGGATGAATGGCGATGTGTAGATATGTGTCCCGAAGGTCCAGAGAGGCAAGGAATTCCCCCGGGGACATAGCAGCAATCACCGTCCTTAGGGATTCCTGGTGATAATGAGTCTTGATCACAAAGGAATTGGGATCCTTCAAATACAAAATGGGACAAAAGCCTCCTTCCTTCTTGGAGACCACAAAGAAGTTTGAGTAAAAACCCATACCTCTGTCCAGAACTGGAACAGGTTCCAGAACATCCTTGTCCAGAAGGGCCTGCATAGTGCCATTGAACAGACAACGTTTCTCTACGCCCTGGGGCTTTTGAGAGGGGAAAACCGAAAGGGAGGAAGAGAGACGAAAGGGATCCTATACCCTTCCGCTACTACCTGTAAAACCCATGGGTCTGCCAATGAAACTGTCACGGTTTGTTATGAATCCCAGACACAGAGTAAGGTAAAAATCAAACTTTATTGAAAAGTTTAATGGGAACCCCCATGGGTCAGTAAATACACATGTATCAATTATGCAATCTGGGTGCAAACAGTAGTAGTAAGATACAGCAGTATAGGCTCTACCGGCCTTGCCAAAATACCGGGCAAGGCAGCCAGTAAGATGGTACAACAGAATGTAAATAGGCTCTACCAGCCCTGCCAATATACCGGGCAAGGCAGCCAGTAAGATGGTACGACAGAATGTAAATAGGCTTTACCGTCCCTGCCAATATGCCGGGCAAGACAGCCAGTAAGATGGTACAACAAAATGTAAATAGGCCGCTCTACCACCCTGCCAATATACCGGGCAAGGCAGCCAGTAAGATGGTACAACAGAATGTAAATAGGCTCTACCGGCCCTGCCAATATACCGGGCAAGGCAGCCAGTGAGATGGTAAACTGAGAGAGAATAGACTCTACCGGCCCTGCCAATATACAGGGCAAAGCAGGGATATGAAGACAGTGGAATAGCCCAACCGGTTCTAAGCAACTGCGATTACAACCGGTAATTGGAGTAAACCAGTAACATGTACTGGAACCAAACGGAACGCTCAACCGGTTCTTGTAACGGGATAATCAACTGGTGACTGGAGTAAACCAGTAACACATACTGGAGAAAATGGGATGCCCAACCGGTTCTAAGTAACAGAATCAGCAACCGGCAAGATGGAGTAAACAGTACAGCATACAGTATAAAACGGAATGCCCAACTGGTTCTATGCAGCAGGATAAGCAACCGGTAAATGGAGTAAACCAGTACCACGTACTGGAGCAGATGGAACGCCCAACCGGCTCTATGCACTGCGATCAACAATCGGATAATGGAGTAAACCAGTACCACGTACTGGAGCAAATGGAACGCCCAACCGGTTCTGTGTACTGGGATCAGCAACCTGTATGTGGAGTAAACCACACAATGAAAATGTCGCCCGTGCGACAGGCAGCCAGAAGCAGAGAATTTGGATACAGCACGGGAACAGGTTGCCATCCAGGACAACCGGGTCAGGAACGGAATCAGGAACAACGTCAGGAGCAGAGCAGAGCAGAATCAGGAACTATGGACAACCGGATCTGGAACGAGGACAGGAACCATGCAGCAGCAGTCCTGACAGTGGATAAACGCTGACAAACTCCATTCCACAGAAGAAGATCACAGGCCCAAGGAAACACCATACAGGTGACTGCAGGTACAGAGACACCACGAACGGGCACTCAAAGGGTGTCTCAGGCTGGTTTAAATAGGCAGTGTAAGGCGGGCGTTAAACAGGCAGCCAATGGGAAATACACACATCTGACTGACAGCAAGGGCGAGCAATCACGGGCACTGTGATAGAAACCTCCTGAAGTAAGGGAATGTTTAGGGTAGTTAAGACAGCTCTGATCAAGCCCTCAGTTGAGGGATCAGGATCAGCCTCAAAGGGGTCCTCAAAAAACTGAGAGGAGCCCCCAGCAGAACATTCCTCAACATCCGAATCCACCAACAGTTCCCCATTAGAGGAATCTGATACATCAGGTACTCCTTGCGGTTTCAGCAGGGAAGATCTGACGGAGGAAGGGGTCTGCCAGGAGTGGAAGACCCCCTGTAACTAGGATGGAAAGAGTTGCAGTGTAGACCGGAGGTCTCTAGTAGCAGCCTTGAACTCTTGTACCCAAGCTGGCTCTAATGCATGACTGGAGGTCCCTGGGAGAGACTCATGGACACCAAAACATGCTGGGCATACATTCTCTAGGTAACCCTGAATGACATAAGGAGCAATGCGCAATAGGGGACACAGAGACCCCAGCATCCTTAGTCTTAGGCCTGGCCCCAAGCTCTAACGAAGTAGACATTCTCACAGTGTCAATATGTTTAAAGTATAAGGAATCACCCAAATACAGAGTGTGAGATTAAATTTTCACCCCAGAAATCGCTAAAATGCACTTATCTGGCAGGCGAAGGGTTAATCTGCGGAGGAGAGAAGAAGAGTCCATGCCCTGCGTAGGATACTCTTTCAGGAAAAGGCACAAAATGGCTGCCGTGGCGGGAGCCAATCAGAAACGAGTGTGCGAAGCAAGTGCTCATGGGCAATGTAGTTTCCCCAGAAAAAGTACGCCAACAGTGCCCAAAGCCCCCTGAGCCCCCCAACACACATATAACATTAACTGGATTACAGAGCAAGGGCAGACAATTAAAATGAGCCATCTCTGAAATCTCTACGTTGAGCGGTTGCAGAGATATGTCCCAAACTGTGAAGTGAATGGAGCAATGGCGTCTATGCGGTAAAGCACGCAAACACAAGTTTTGCAAAATTGAAACTGTGAAATAAAACTACATGAAACATTGCTAGAACATGTTAGCAAACCCAACACTAAACTAAACTATTTTCTTTTCTTTTTTATATATATATTTTGAATAAATAATTATGAGAAGTGCCCTTTTTTTCATTTGAGCCTCTGCCCCGCCCTCAGGGTGTCCTAACCTCTGAATCAAAGCCAAGTGAGCACTGGTGAAGGGAAGGCATAGCAGACTAGCCTCCTCAGTATGATGAGGTAGCCACTGATGGGGGCAGGGTATGTGTTACATGGCAGTGTTTCGTGTAAGTTTGTTACACCCTGACAAAGCATTGCTTCGCAACATGTTAGAGATCTCACTAGCATTCAAGTAAATAAAATCCCTGTTTAAATCAATGACAATTTGAGGAATGTTCATCTGTCCCCTATGATGCAGTTAGTTCACTCCAGAATTTCACCAGTACTTCTCAGTACATCAGACTCATTACCTCACGTTGGGGTATGCAGTAGACTCTCTTTTTTTATCCAAAGCATGGCAATAAGCAATGAAAAGGGAACAATATGGGTATTAAGGACTTATAAGAAGCCCTACAGGAGAAGTACAATAATACAGATCACGCTCCTAAGCAGCCAACAACATAAACATTACAGTTATAATTGCTGTCATTGCATCATGTAGCTATCTTTCAGCTACATATAAAGCTTATGTTGAAGATTGTAACAGAAATGTCTCCAGCCAATTGTCAGGAATGAAGAGCTTTCGCATCAAGAGTAAAACAAAGATTTTGAATAGTATTTAAAGTGGTACTGTCACTTTGTATAAATTAGGTGATTTTGAGAGGTCTTTCAAAACCACCTATTTGCTACAATATGACAGTTTTACTTTAAAGGGCCATTCCCTAGGAATTAGTGGCTCTTCATTTAACACAAGGATTTATCCAAGAAGGTATAATTCATGCAGAAGAAGTTATAGCTATGAACTTTATTTTATTTATTCTTTGCTTTCTGTTGTAGGATACTGCTAGTTCAGGAGTGTCCAAGTTCTCTCCTCTAGCTATCAGCAGTCCAGGATTTGAAGATTTCCCTGTTTGAACAGAGTGGGGCTAATCAAATGAATGAACCACTGATTAACTCACCTGCACTTCATCAGGAAGGTGCTTAACCCCTTAATTTGCAATGACGGGCCAGTGACTGTCCTGGCACATCATTGGAAATTAGTTAAATGATCAGAGCTCTTTAAGGCACATGTAATCATTCTAAGACTGGAGCAGGCAGTTTTAGCCTCTCCCACATCTTGATGCATGTGATCGCACACACTGGCTCTCCAAATAAAATGGCCCTGGTCCTCTAATGCACAAAACCCCATGTCCTTAACCCCTTAACGACACATGACCTGCCAGGACCTCCATTGGTAAACATCCCATAAGGACCCATGTCCTGGCACATCAAGGGTTAAATGATAGCAGTGCATGCTGCTATCATGCTGCACAGGCTGAAACTGAGCGCTCCAGAAATGGAGCACCAAGTTTCGGTCCTTCTCTGTTCTGCTGGTAAATGTAATCACTACTACAGCGGTCACATGTACCGGCTTTTCCATTCACAAAGGCAATTTGTTTTACACATTGCTTTTGTGACTGTTCTCTGCCTCTCTCTTTCTTACTACAAGAGTAAGGGAGAGAGACGCAGAGAACAGACTAAAAATTAAGCAATTTGAGGCTAAAGTTGGGGGTATTAACCCCTTCAGCACTGGAGCTGGGGTCAGGATAAACGTAGGTCCCATAATGACCTACTGACAGCTTTAAAAAAAAAAAATAAATGTGAGCAAGATTAAAGTATAGAATTGCACAAACACATTTATAAACACATCTGCTGAAGTTTAAACAAACAATATTGGGAGTTTTATTGTTGTGGAGCAATGTAATACACTTACACACCACAAAAGTCTTGTGAAGAAAAAAGTGGGTAAATAGAGAGGGAAAGAGGGACATGGGGATTTTGTATTTATGAATGTCTCCATATATCTCCGTTATTTTATTTTATTTTTTTTAACTTTTTTCATTGTTTTCTTTATTTTCAATTAAATAAATGGTGGTTTATCAATATAAGTGTGGTATCAGAAGAAAGCCCTGCTTCTGCGTGAAAAAACAGAATATACTTTTTGTGGCTGGAGTAAAAGACTTCAAGAGAAGATACTAATGAACAAAGACAGTCAAAAAGGTCAGAATTGCTCTGGTCCTTAAACGGATACTAATGTCCCAAAAAAACGATGCCTTATTTAATTCCTTATACTTTTTTATACTACATAGCGTTTTTTTTATTGTCTGTACCTCCACCATTTGCGACCAATTGGCTCCTGAAGTCTTCCCCTCCCTCCCCTTTTCATCAACTCACTTGTATATGAGTCAGATCTGGCTTTGAGTCACACAACTCGACGGATCTCGCTGAGGCACAAACTTCAGTCAGCCTACGTCAAAGCCAGCCTCTTTGCAGTGATGCGTCGGTTGTTCTGCAGAGCCGGATCATGGGACTCAATGTTGTGACATAGGAAACTGCTCACCCCCTCCCATTGGGTATTTGCTAAGCGTGTGCTAGCAGAAGGACTGGTAGATGGGAACATGTTTGATTACGGGAGTTTCAAAGATGGCCGTTGAACTTCACTTGCCCTAGCAGTTTTATAAGCTAATATCTTCATATTTAGCGAACAAAAATCGGAAATAAGGCAAGCGATTATCTGTAATTACCATCGGGCATCAAATACAGCATTTTATTAACATGACATTACTGACACTTTAAGTGCAACCCACCTCAGATTTTCCCGGTCCTTAAGGGGTTAAGAGGTTAAACCCTGGTCTTTTGGTGGTCCTTGAGGAGTGTTTGAAGTGAGGAGGTGTGAACGAAAAGCACTTCAGAAAAAATATCTAAGTATGCCAATAGATATTTCTGACTGCTGTATAAAGAACATCTACATGATAGATTCCTCATACACCTAAGGTGCATATTTCACCAAGGACCACTGCTTTTTAATGTACACATTAAAACATATGCCTTGTTATGCTACAGTGGATGATCTGCAGTCATAATATATATGTTTTTTGTTTTTTTTTTTTGTTTCCAAAATCATTGAAGCGATATTTGCTTGTTGTTTTATTAAGTTGAAAGAAACGCCTCCAACCATTGTGGGTGCCCTTGTTTTATTCAGTGGGAAAAGCTCTACAATACATTTTTCCATAATTAGGGTATACTACTGCTGGTAAATATAAAAAGGATCTGTTGGCTAACAGAGTCAGGTAGCGTCTTAGACACAATCCGTGGGGGTAACCATCCATGGTTTATACAGGACTTGAGGGCACTGTTAACATCTTGATAAGAGACACAAAAGTGACAGTACAGTATTGTCAAAAATAAGGAAACCGCCTTCCTCAATAGTGGGGAGTGGGCATTAACCCTTCAAGTGCCAGAAGGGTATGGAAAGCATTGCTTTGCTGTGTGCACTCAAAGGGTTAAGCTTGATATATTATCTGACCTTGACCTTCTCCATTCAATACAAGCTCTACTGTGAATATTAATCAGATCGTTACTGTATTGGACAGTCTGCACATGCATTCTAAAAGCAAGTCCACTATTATATTTTTAGGAATGTAACATTACCCCTTTTGAGTGTGTACACTTCTGGCATTCAAAGGATTAAAAAATAATCTGTACAGAGACTAAATTTGAATATAATATTATACAATGCCCCATTTTATTTTGTCTATTTTTTTTTTTTAACTTTAACTCCATGAAGACAAAAAAAAATTCACCCCAAGGGACAGCTATGTGGTCCACAAAATGGCTGTGATTAACAGTTTAGAGTCATCCTCACCTGAACTCATGTGAGGAGTAGAGGAGGACACAACATTTTAAGGACCTTTTTAGTACACAGGCACAAAGCCAGCTTTGCCCTTATGAATAGTATTATGCTCCTTGAAACTGCAGCTAGGGATTACAACACTTCCTCCTAGTTCAACATCCCATTTGTTGCACTGGTTATCTAGAGAAGGTTTTCATGGTGGCATGTTACAGCTATTGTGTTACAGCACCTTGAGAGGGAATAAATGTCTGTTATGAAGGTTATCCTTTAGTTCAGGGCTGTCCAATTTCAGTCCTCAAAGGCTGCTAACAGGCCAGATTTAAAGTATTTCCCCTAATTAAGCACAGGTGAGGTAATCAGTGACTCATTCATTTTGACAGACTCATCTGTGCTTAATCAGGGAAATCCTTACATCCTGGCCTGTTGGCAGATCTTGAGGACTGAACTTGGACAGCCCTGTTTTAGTTTATCAATTTAAAGATATTAAAGATACAGGAATATCAAAAACTAATAGAGTTCTAAATATGCATTCTGCATGTGGTTTCTTTCAACAGACAATCCAGGAGCTTATTCACCTTACTCTTAAGAGAAGCAGCATTTGGCTGTGGCAAAGCTGTGTTTTTAGTAAGGCAAGAGACTGGGGGATCCACAGCGCAGAGAGGGGCGGGGGGGAGCATATCTCACAAAAGCTTCAGAAAAGGGGTACAAGGGAGAGAGAGATGCCTAGGAAGGAAAAGCCTCCTCCCAGGTGTCCTAAATTCCTCCAGGAGTACCTGGTCTAAGGAATGGAGAAGAGGAAAATGGCAACATCCTTTTTAATTCTCTTGAAAATATCAAGAGAAAAGGAGCAAGAGTGAGGCCTCAAAGACCTTAAGTGTTTTCCCTTTCCTCAGCAGAGAAATCCCCTATAATGGTGGCTCAAGAACCTTTTAGGAGGTGCAGGATGGTCACAGGACCAAGAATCTAAGACTTCCTGAATAAATGAAGGTACAATCTCACTGAGAAATTAAGGCCTTAACCCATGCAGGCTCCTATTCAACCCATGAGGATGAGTGGCCACAGCACAAGAGGTACCAGAAAATCCCCAAAGAAAGCAAATTTAGAATGAGAAACAATGTGTTATAGATAGGGTTTAAGGTTCCACCTGAAGCCTTAGCTTTGCCCATGTCTTCCTTAGGCTCTAACATAGCCAAGAGACCCCTTTAAGTATGAAAGAAAGTAGAAAAAGTAGAATAAAAGTACTTATGCATAAAAATACCTATATGACTGCAAGAGGTTAATGTAGCAAGCAAGTATGGAGAGACCAGCCTCTGCGTAGAATGCTGAATCCAAAAAGGAAAATCGTAAGCAAAGGAACACCTTTTCCTTAGCCAAAAACGCCTGTAAAAACAGCCTTAAAGCAAACGATAGTTTCCAATAAATATGGCATGCTGGCTGTCCCCCCCATAGTAATATGTAATACTTAAAATGGAGAGAAAAAAATATATATATATATTTTGTAGGTTTATCCCCCTGCGTAACACAAGAGTACTCCCATTGCTGAGAGGGGTTTTATTCAAACCTTATTGCCGCTCAAACATGAATTTTTTTTAGGTGCAGTACCACAGTGGCCTGAAATTGTACAGTGGTGCTGTAGCTACACCATCTTATAGAGATTTATGGTCAATTGACCTGAGCTGGCCACAGGATGGTGTGGCAACAGCGGCACTGTACAATTTCAGGCCACTATGACACAGCACCGAAAAAATGTAAGTTTCCATGTTCCATCCAATTTGGCCACCTTGCAAGCCCATTCTTCAAGGCATATCAATCCCATAAACTATAAAGAAAATAGAAAAAACTTGAAGTGAAAAGTTAAGAAATCCAGTTAGTAATAAAACCAGGCAGTACAAGGGTTAAATGTCATTAACCAATAGACAGGAAAAGAAATGAATATCAGAAAATTCCCCAAATGTATGTGCCATTACAGTACACCAGGATGTAAGGATTTCTCTGATTAAGCACAGGTGAGTCAATCAATGGCTCATTCATTTTTGCAGACTCCTTACATCCTGGCCTGTTGGTGACCTTTGAGGACTGAACTTGGACAGCCCTGCAGTACACCATAGAATAGTGTGCTTGTGGCTTCAACTCCACAGTGAGAAAATGAGGGACATACTCAAGACCTGTGCACTCTGAAGAAAAGGAGGTAGTTTCTCTTCAGGCTCCTATAGGAGCAAGCAGACTGATTAGAGAAATACCTGAGGATAAGACAGCCCGAGAAAGCCATCCTCCACCAGATCCAGGTCCCTGAAGTTTGTGCTCTGGTTCAAACTAGCATTGACAGCCAGAGATAGGAGTCCAACTAATGTGTAATAATACAGCCCGGTGCCTAACAGAAGAAAAAAAAAAAGGCTAAGAATTGTTGCTCTGCATCCAGACAGAGTAAGGACACTTTTAAAACTAAGCATGTCCAAGTGGAGGTAAAGTAGTTATAGGAGGAAGTCTATATATCAGAGAGCTCTTTTTCTCAAGAGCCCTGTTGTGCTGGAGGAGAGGACCTAACCCCATGGTTTCTGTGTTTCACATAGGATGCAAGAGAAATATGTTATATATATTACACACACACACACACACACTGTTACTCGTGTAGTCCTCCTGCTCATTAATGGCATGGAAGAAAGACAAGGAACAGTACTCAAAGGCCTGTCCACAAGAAGGGAAGTCTAAGCTTGTGGAAGAACATGGTAACTGCCACCACTGAGTACTTGTATATGTATTGTACCAGGTCCCTCTCACAAATAGTGGATATGAACGGCAGAAAATGAAATACTCAATGACATGTTGCCCCAAGACTCAATCAAAATAGCAGCATACACAAACTCACTCCTGGTGAGATAAAAATAAACATATAACACAACGCAATGTGTTACTCACCCCAGCAGCATTCATAGGGTTAAAGGGATAGTAATACTTAAAATGTAAATAGCTATATGTTGTAGGGTTTCTCCCCCTGAGTAAAAGAAGGGTACTACCACTGCTGAGAGATATTTTATTAAAAAGTATAACAGCTCAAACTAAACATTTTTAGGTGCAATATCACAGTGGTGCTGTTGCTACACCACCCTATGGACTGCTCTGGTCTGTAGACCATAAATCTCCATAGGATGGTGTAGCAACATCGCCATTGTAAATTTTCAGGACACTGTGATATTGCACCTAAAAAAATTCAGGGTTGAGCTGTTATAATTTTTTAATAAACTATCTCTCAGCAGTGGGAGTACCCTTGTTTATTCGGGGACATAAACCCTACAACATATATTTATTTTTACATCTTAAGTAATACTATCCCTTTAAGAAATGACTCAACACTTTTTTTGTACCCTACTGGTAATTTTGCAGGAGCCAAAGAAATAAGTAAATGTACGTACCTCCAGATGAAAGGTCCTTTATAAAAAGAGGATTTTAGTCTTACCTGTGAAATCCTTTTCTCTTAGTCCATACAAGTTACTGGTAACTTTGGGTAGGCAATCCACCCCTTTAAGTAGGCAGGAACTATTCTAGAAGTGAATGCAGGGGGTGGAGCATACCTTCCCTCCTTGGCTGCAGCTAGCCAATCAGCTCCAGTAAGATTTGAAACACTACTGACTAGATAGTAGAATAGAAAGAAGACTCCCGTGAGCATGACCCCAAAGGACCCCCACGGTCTGCCACAGGAGAGCCAAACATGGTCCCTTGACAGGGTGGGAGATCAGTAACCTGTATGGACTAAGAGAAAATGATTTAACAGGTAAGACTAAATTCCTATTTTCTCTGTCATCCAATACAGGTTACTGGTAACTTTGGGATGTCCAACCATTGAGTTTCCCAGAGGCGGGAAGTAAGGCAAAGACCAGGTGCAAGGCCCCTAAAGTCAACAGAGCAGATATGAACCATCAGATCAGAGATAGCCCAAGAAAAACAAATAAAGTGTCAATAGACACTGAACAGGGGTAACAACACCCCAGGAACTGTCACACAGCACACTGAACTAGAGCCAACAGGGCTCAAAAGAGAAGGAAGCAACAAAGAACCAGAGAAGATCCTAGACAGGCAAGACTGCCTCCAGGATCTTCCTCCCAAAGCTGGCGTCAGCCAATGCCAGCATATCAACACGTTAGTGCTTAGGAAAGGTGTGCACAGACGACCAAGTGGCAGCCTTGCACAACTGATCAGCGGAGGCATGATTCTTGAAAGCCCAAGAGGCCCCAATAGATCTAGTAGAATGAGCCGTGACCCTGAAAGGGACAGGCTTCTTCCTCAACTCATAAGCCCTGTGAATAGTGGACTTAATCCAAGAGGCGATAGTCACCTTGGATGCAGGTATTCCCACCCTAGGACCCTCAGGAATGATGAACAGAGCGTCAGACTTCCTGATAGACTCAATGTGATGTACATAAAACTTGAGACAACGCACCACGTCCAACAAGTGGAGATCCTGCTCCTTGTCAGAGGTAGGGTCAGGGCAGAAAGAGGGCACCACAATCTCCTGACTGATATGGAACTCAGAGACCACCTTCGGTAGAAACTCCTTAGAAGTGCGAAGCACCGCCTTGTCCTTGTGAAACACGAAATAAGGTGGTTTACAGGATAGAGCATGTAACTCCTCAACACAGCGAATAGATACAATCGCTAGGAGAAAAGCCATTTTCCACGTCAACAGAGGCAGAGGAATAGTAGCGAAGGACTCGAAGGGAGGGCGCTGAAGAATGCCCAAAATCAAGTTAAGATCCCACTGAGGAGTGGGAGACTTGAAAACGGGATGAGTATATGAGCAACGCCCTGCAAGAATACTTTGACATCAGGAAGGATGGCAATGTGCCTCTGAAAGAAAACAGAGAGCAGAAGTCTGAACCTTAAAGGGATAGTAATACTTCGTTTTAACTTTATTTTATTTTGTAGGCATTAAAAAAACATGAAGAATGATATAAGTCTTATCTCTCAGACCTTTATGGTTTATGAGATATTCACAAGCAAAGTTCCCCTCCCCGCCCCTTTTACCTAGTGTAAGCCATCTCTTCTCAGATGTGAGTCTGGTTGTATGACAGTACAGATAACAGCAGGGGACAATTTTCTTTGTATGAAAACAATGAAAGCCCTTCCCCCCTTGACAAGTTTTTCAGCTTTTTCCATTATCTTAATTGAAGATTGTCCCTCTCTGCAGTCTACCTGGGCATCTCCCTTCTGATCTGGTTGAACGGGGGGGGATACTTTGTTTGTGAATATCTCTTAAACCATAAAGGTTTCAGAGATAAGACTTATATCATTCTTCATGTTTTTTTAATGCCTACAAAATAAAATAAAGTTAAAATGAAGTATTACTATCCCTTTAAGGGAACTCAAACTGAGGCCCTTACCCACACCGTCCTGCAAAAAGGCTAGGACCGTAGGTATATCAAAGTCCTGAGACAGGTCCCTGCCTGCGCACCAGGACAGAAAAGTCTATCAGACACGATGGTAGATCTTGGAAGAAACAGGCTTAAGGGCACTGAGCATAGTAGCTACCACACCAGAAGAGAAGCCCTTCTTATTCAATATTGAGTATTCAATTTCCAAGCTGTCAAAGCTAGCCAATGCACATCCTCCTTCCAAGGGTAACCCTGTAGAAGAAGATCCGGCCGGTCGGGGAGCCAAAAGGGCTCAGCTACCGACAGGTCCACAAGCTACGGAAACAAAGACTGGTGAGGCCAGTATGGGGCAATCAGAATGACCGGACAATGCTCCAGTCGTAATCTCCGTAACACCCTGTGCAACATGGGAAGGGGAGGAAAGATGTAAGCCAGAGGAAAAGTCCAAGGAATGGACATTGCATCCACCGCTAGAGCCAGAGGGTCTCGCCACCGAGAGCAAAACACTGGAACCTTCCTGTTGTGTCTTGTCACCATCAGGTCAATGTAAGGGGTACCCCATCACTGAACAATGAGTTAAAACACCTGCAGTTGCAACTACCACTATCCGCTGTCCACTGTGTGTCTACAGAGGAAGTCCGCCATGACGTTGTCTACACCTGGAATGTGCACTGCGGATATAGCTGACACGTGTTCCTCTGCCCAGGACAAAATAGTCTTGACCTCTAACCAAACAGCGAGACTTTTTGTTCTGCCTTGTTTGTTGATGTACGCCACGGCCGTGGCATTGTTGGACTCCACTCTTACTGGACAGTCTTCTAGCTGAGAAGTCCAGTGTCTCAGGGCATGAAATATCACCCGAAGCTCCAGAATGTTGACCGGAAGAAGAGACTCCTCTGGAAACCACCGACCCTGAGCGCTCAGGCACTCCAGTATTGCACCCCAGCCGGAGATGCTGGCATCCGTCGTCATTTTGGTCCAAAAGGTCACCAGAAAGGACTTGCCTTTCAGCAGGTTGGAGAGGTCGAGCCACCATGACAAGCTCAGCTCCACATGAAGAGGAAGGGAGACAAATGACATACGAAGATCCTGTGGACCCTTGGACATCTGGATCATGAACCTCTGGAGTTCTCTGGTGTGCGCCATGGCAAATGGAACTGCTTCTGTGGTGGAAATTAATTTCCCCACTAGAGATGACAGCTTCTGGAATGGAACTGGATCCTGGGCAAAATCGCTGAAACACTGTGAGCGATCTGGTGAGCCACCTTGTCCGTGAGGAACACCATGTTCTTCTGAGTGTCGAAGAGAAGGCCCAGGAAGACCAGACGCTGGGATGGAACAAGATCCGACTTGTCTAAGTTGATGATCCACCCGTGACGGGTGAGAGCCTGAATGCAGTTCTGAACTTGCTGAAGAAGGAGATCCGCAGAGGTGGCTTTCAGAAGCAAGTCGTCCATGTATGGAGTTAACCTGATGCCGTTCCAGTGGAGGACAGATATCAAGGCGCCCAGGACACGGTTGAAAACCTGAGGGGACATCGTCAGCTCAAATGGAAGGACTGAGAACTGAAAATGTCTCCTGTCGCAGACAAACCGGAGGTACTGGCGGCTTTCTGGGTGAATGGCAATGTACAAATACGCGTCCTGCAGATCCAGAGAAGCGAGGAATTCTCCCGGGGACATGGCAGCAATCACTGTGCGCAAAGACTCCTGGCGACAATGAGTCCGTGTCACAAAGTAATTGAGGGCCTTCAAGTCTAAAATAGGGCAACTACAAAGAGGTTTGAGTAGAACTCCGAACCCCTGTCCTGGAAAGGCACTGGCTCTAGAACATCCTTGTCTAGAAGAGCCTGAACAGTGCTGTTGAACAGACAGCGTTTCTCTATACCCTGAGGAGTATGAGAAAGACGAAAGCAAAAAGGAGGAAGAGAAATGAAAGGGATCTTGTACCTTTCTTTTACCACCTGTAAAACTCATGGGTCCGCCACAGAATCCTCCCAAACACTGTGATAGTTTCTCAGATGACCACCCACAGTGGAGTGCGGACCTGGGTTCGGCGAGTCATGCCGAAGAAGTCGTGGAAGCCTTGGGCTTGGAGGAGACCTTGGGCTTCCACTGCTGTTTGGGCTTGGAGGAGGTACTTGGAGCTGAGGGAATTGTTTGGTTCACCGGACGTGTCTCATTCTGGAAGGAATGAAAAAGCCAGTTACGTTTAAGAGGCAACTTCTTCTTAGGGACCAAGGGTAGAAGGGTACTCTTTTCCCCAGTGGCTTCACTGATCAGATCCTTAAGATCTGGTCCAAACAAAGAGGTACCCTGAAAAGGCATGGAAAGTAAGAGTTTCTTAGAAGCCGTGTCAGCAGACCAGATCTTGAGCCAAAGAGCTCGCCTGGCCACCACAGACATGGTGGAAACCCTAACCATCATGCGGATGGCATCAAACAAGGCAGCAGAAACGTAGTGTTGTGCCTCAGATATGTTGGCAAGGAGGCGCAACTTATGCGAAACAGGGGCATCCTGACGGACAGCCTTGGTGAGCTGCTCAGTCCAGACTGCAATGGCCCGGCTCACCCACGCAGAAGCAAATGCTGGACGCATATCAGAACAAGCAGTGGCAAAAATAGACTTGAGGGAAACCTCAAGCTTCTTATCAGTCCAGTCCTTCAGAGCAGAGGCATCACAGACTGGTAACGCAGTAGGTTTGGATAACCTGGAAATAGGGGCATCATCTTTAGGAGGATGAACCCACTGAGCAAGCGAAGCCTCAGAAAAGGGATAAAGTTTAACAAATTTCCTGGAAACAGGCGCTTTCTTGTCAGGAGATTTCCACTCTTCAGACACAAGGCGGTCAAGAGTGGGGTTAGGTGGAAAGTATGTAAGGGGCTTAGCAGGCTCCTGCAATACGTCAGAGGGATCAGAAGGGACCTCTTGAACTAGGGGAATGTTAAGAATAGTTAAGAAAGCCCTGATTAGGCCCTCAGCGGAGGGTTCAGGATCAGCTTCAAAGGGGTCCCCAAGAAACTGAGATGACTAACACAGAACATTCCTCAACATCTGAGTTCACCAGCAGTTCCTCCTCAGAGGAATTTGAATCGTCAGGTACTCCCTGAGGTTTAGGCAGGGAAGACCTGACGGAGGAGGGGGCCTGCCAAGCCTGAAAGGCCCCCTGTTTTTGGGATGGAAACAGTTGTAATGTGGACCTAAGGTCCCTAGTTGCAGCCTTAAACTCTTGAACCCAAGCTGGCTCTAGAGCATGGCTGGAGGTCCCTGAAATGGTGTAAGGGACATCAGAACATGCTGGGCATAAGTGACCTGAATATTCTTTAGGTAGCCCTGAATGACAGGAAGAGCAGTGTGCAATGGGGGATACAGAGACCCCAGCCTCCTTAGTCTTAGGTCTAGCCCCAAGCTCCAGCAGTATAGACATTCTCACAATGTCAAATAACCTACTGTATAATAAATCACCCAATTACAGTGTGTAGGATTAAAGAGTCACCCCAGAAATTGCTAAAATGCACTTATCTGGCAGGCAAAGGGTTAATCTGCAGAGGAGAGAAGGAGAGTCCAAGCCCAGCATAGGATACTCACCCAGAAATGCTCACAAAATGGCTGCAGCGGCGGGAGCCATTCAGAAACAAGGGTGCAAAGCAAGTGCTCATGGGAAATCTAATTTTCCCAAAAAGTACCCTAAAACAGTGCCCGAAACCCCCTGAGTCCCCCAACACACTTGAAACATCAACCAGATGATAGAGCAAGGGTAGACAAGTAAAATGAGTCATCTCTGAAGTCGCTATGTTAAACGGTTGCAGAGATACACCCCAAACAGTATAGTTCCATAGAAATGAAAGGAGCAATGGTGTCTATACGGTAAAGCACGGCTTAAAGAAGCAGTATTCAATTTTTGTGAGGATACCCAATAAACACTAATCCAGTAGGAAAAGTGCCATAAACCCCTGTCACGGTTTTAAGATGAACACTCAGACAGGATGGTAAGGTTAAAATGACTTTATTGAAAGAGAGCAAACAAGGAATAAGGCCCTGGGGCCCACAAGGCAAATCACACAGTGATATACAAATATACAATAGCAATAAGTCTGCAGTACTAGAAGAGGTGGACCGGCACAACAGGTTAACAGCTAGTAGAGAGACTCTTGACAGGATTAGTGAGGTCGAGGGCAACCCGTTGGAGAGCTGACCAGGTGAACGTACACCGGGGGTGCACGTGAAACTGAACTGGCACTGCCCAGACGACTGGGCATCAAACTCTGAGAAGCAATATCACACTGGCCCAAACTGATGGAAATAGCAACGAGGCAACTCTGACCTAGACTGTATGGAATGGCAACTAGGCAACTTAGACTCAGACTGTATGGAACGAGGCAACTTTGACCCAGACTCAGTCCCCAACTACCGGGCAACCGTGGAGTGGCAATGCTACCCTCAGGAAGGGTAACTGAGACCAAGGTAGCTGCTAGAGACAGACCCTAGAACGCTAGGGGTGGATCAAGGCGACAATAGGCAACTGTAATACAGCCAGTGACCACACAACCTGCAGTGTGGAATGTGTAACGCTGGCTCTAGCTCAAGGTACTGCAGAGAGCAGTGTAAGCCCTTCCCTGGACTATCCAGGTATCCACAGGGTTAATGGTCAACGCCCAGCAACTACCGAAAAACTCCCAGAGGGAGTGAGCACAGCATAACAGGTAGGAAGGCCACAGAGAGAGAGAGATCAGAGAAACACAGTCAGTGTAAGAACACCTGTACTGGTACTTCGAATGTGCACACTGCTAGCAGCGGTTATAGGAGCAGCTTAAGCCCAAGCTTAGCCTTTGCTCGACAAGAAACAGCGCCACGCAGGGCACCACTACAGACAATGCAAAGCCCAGTATCACGATGGCCACCAGGGGTCGCCCAGGGCACAAACGGACACGGTTGGTACCGGAGACAGTTAACCAAACCGGAGACAGTAACGGAACGGAATAGCGCCACCAGCGGTCAGTCCTGGAACGAGTCCAATGGCCAGATACAGTCAACAACGGAGTGGGTCTCAGTATGAAGTGGTCAGACAAGGAGCAGTACACAGCCAGATGTAGTAAGCAACGGAGCGGGTTCTCTAGCCAGCAGCAGTCAGCAACGGAGCGGGTTCTCAGTAGGATACGGACAGCTACGGAGCGGTTTATTCTTCCAGATCCAGTCAGCAACGGGACAGGTTCTCAGCCAGGATACAGTCAGCAACGGAGCGGGTTCTCAGCCAGATACGGTCAGCAACGGAGCGGGTTCTCACAGCCAGATATGGTCAGCAACGGAGCTGGTTTTCACAGCCAGATACGGTCAGTAACAGAATGTAGCAACAGGAAATTCAGGAACAAGCTCGTAGTCAGGCAGGCCAGGTCATACACGAATCAGCAAAGTGTAGAATAGACTCAGGAACTCGTACACCACGAAAGGTCGCCTAAGGGAGGACATCCCATGGTATATAAGGGCAAGCCCAGTGTTAGCAATTAAGACCAGCCAATCAGAAGGCAGCAGAGAATAACAATGTCGCTGCTCAGCAACAGAAGCACGGGCACCGTGATAACACCCCCAAAAGTATCAAACCAGCAGTTAAAGGGTTAAGTTACCACATAAACCTGCTCCAAACACCCAAACAGACATACAGATATACCCAATGAGAGCAGGAGTGTGCAGTAAGAACTCCAGAAATACACCTCTGTGTGGAGGGGCACTATGGGACAAGTGGACCTACAGCACTCAAAGGGTAGCTCACCTTTCCTGCAGATCTTCTGTCTTCAGGTTACAATGAGGCAAGAAGTACCTCAGTGGATAACTCCTGGGGAAGCACTTCAAATCAAGATTTTCCCACTCAGGGCTTAAGGTCTACAAAAAAGCACCTGGATACTGAGCTAGCCACACCTAAGGGCATTAGTCAGTCATGGTAATCCGCCTAATGGTGGTATTCCATATCGAACAGAAAAATAAAAAAAAGATTCTAAAACTATAGCAGAACAGTTCCCAGCCTGGTGGTGTCTTCACCGAGAAACAAATCTTTCTGGAGCGGATTGACTAGCTGCAGCCAAGGAGGCTCCATCCCCTGCATACACTTTGAGAATTTGTTCCTGCCTACTAAGGTGCAGATCGCCTCCCAGCGTTACCAGTAACCTGTATTGGATGACAGAGAAATGCTCTTGGTCGCAGGCAAATCTGCGATACTGCTGGCTTTCTGGATGAATGGCGATGTGTAGATACATGTCCTGAAGAACCAGAGAGGCAAGAAATTACCCCGGACCCATAGCAGCAATCACTATCCTTAGGGACTCCTGGGGATGAGTCTTGATCACAAAGGCATTGAGATCCTTCAAATCCAAAATGGGACGACAGCCCCCGTCCTTCTTGGAGACCACAGAGGTTTGAGTAAAAACCCATACCCCTGTCCTGAACTGGAACAGGTTCCAGAACATCCTCGTCCACAGGACCTGGATAGCGCCATTGAACAGACAGCGTTTCTCTATGCCCTGGGGCGTATGAGAATGGAAAATCCATAAGGGAGGAAGAGAGGCGAAAGGGAACCTGCACCCTTCTGCCACCACCTGCAAAACCCACGGGTCCGCCACGGGATCCTTCTAGACGCTGTGGTAGTGATGCAGGTGACCACCCACAGCCGATTGGGGACCTGGGTTTGGCAAGTCATGCTGAAGGAGGCTTGGAAGCCTTGGGCTTGGAGACCTTAGGCTTCCATTGTTGTTTCGGCTTGGAGGAGGAACGCAGAGCTGAGGGAACCGTCTGGTTCCCCGGACGTGTCTCAGTCTGGAAGGGACGAAAAAGCAGATTACGCTTGAGAGGAGTCTTCTTCCTGGGGACCACAGGCAGAAGGGTAATCTTACCCCCTGTGGCCTCACTAATCAGATCCTTAAGATCTAGCCCAAACAAAGAGGTGCCTTGAAAAGGCAACGAGAGCAAAGCTTTCTTGGAAGCAGTGTCAGCAGACCAGATCTTGAGCCAAAGAACTCACCTGCCAACCACAGACATGGTGGAAACCCTTGCCACCAAACGGATGGCATCAAATAAGGCAGCAGAAACATAGTGCTGGGCCTCAGAAATGTTGGCAAAAAGCAACATATCCAAAGTAGGAGCACCCTGACGGACACAGCCAAGGTGAGCAGTTCAGTCCAATGTTGCAGCAAACGCTGGACGCATAGAAGTACCAGTGGTGGCAAAAAATGGACTTGAGGGAGACCAAGTCTCTTGTGAGTCCAGTCTTTCAGAGCAGACGCATCAGCAATTGGCAAGGCAGTGGACTTAGATAGCCTGGAGACAGGTGCATCCACCTTAGGAGTATGAACCCACTGAGCAAGCACCGCCTCAGAGAAGGGGTAAAGTTTGGCCAATTTCTTGGAAACAGAAGGTTTCCTGCCCGGAGGTCTCTAGTAGCAGCCTTGAACTCTTGCACCCAAACTGGCTCTAATGCATGGCTGGAGGTCCCTGGGGGAGACTCAGTGACGGAAGAACATGCTGGGCATAAATGACCTGAGAATTCTCTAGGTAACCCTGAATGACATGAGGAGCAATGCATAATAGGGGACATAGAGACCCCAGCGTACTTAGTCTTAGGCCTGGCCCCAAGCTCTAACGGATTACACATTCTCACAGTGTCAAAACATTTAAAGTATAAGGAATCACCCAAATACAGTGTGTAAGATTAAAATTTCACCCCAGAAATCGCTAAAATGCATTTATCTGGCAGGCAAAGGGTTAATCTGCAGGAGAGAAGAAGAGTCCAAGCCCTGCGTAGGATACTCGTTCAGGAAAAGCACAAAATGGCTGCCGCAGCGGAAGCCAATCAGAAATTAGCAAGCGAAGCAAACACTCATGGGAAATGTACTTTTCCTAGAAAAAGTACCCCAACAGTGCCCGAAGCCCCCTGAGCCCTCGAGCACACACCAAACGCTACGATGAGCGGTTGCAGAGATATGTCCCAAACGGTACAGTCCCATAGAAGTGAATGGAGCAATGGCATCTATGCGGTAAAAGCGGGAACACAAATTTTTAAATGTTGTAACTGAGAAGTAAATGTGCATTACACATTACTAAAACATGTCACTAGACCTAAAAAACACTGAACCCAGTAGGGAAAGTGCCAACAACCCCCCCCCCCCAAAAGATGCCAAACCAGCAGCTAAAGGGTTAAGTTGCCACAGAAACTTGCTCCAAAACACCCAACAGACATACAGAGAAACCCAATGAGTGCAGGAGTGTGCAATAGGAACTCCCAAGGAAAAACCCCTGCGCGGAGGGGCACTGTGGGACATGTGGACCTGCAGCACTCAAAGGGTTGCTCAACTTTCCTGCAGATCTTCTTTCTTCAGATCACCATGTATTAAGAAGCCTCAGTGGGCAACTCCTGGGGAAAGAACTTGAACCCAAGATTTTCCCCCCAGGGCTTAAGGGCCACAAAAAGCACCTGGATACTGAGCTAGCCACATCTAAGGGCATTGCCAGTTATGGTAATCCGCCTAATGGTGGTATTACATTTCTAACAGAAAAATAAAAAAACTGTTTAAACTAAAGCAGAACTGTTCTCTTGACTGTGTCTTCACCAAGGAACAAATCTTACTGGGGCTGATTGGCTAGTTGCAGCCAAGGAGGGAAGGTAGGCTCCACCCCCTGCATTCACTTCTAGAATTGTTCCTGACTAATTAAAGGGGCAGATCGCCTACCCAAAGTTACCAGTAACCTGTATTGGACGACAGAGAAAAGTTTATTAGTGACACTATATAATTTACTTTTAAATTTAAAATTGCTGACAAATATTGACTGCACAAGTAAGCACTTAGGCACCAGTCTACCAGAAGTTATCGCCAGATGCATCATTACAGACTAGTTAATCTATATGGGGGAGTGGAGCAAAGTCAGGAGGTTTGGCAATTCAGAGGTGACCATTTGCCCAAAGGGTCCAATTTTAGATACATACTACAAATATACATCAAGATAAGGCTACTAGAATTTTAGTTTCTACGTTTAATGGGGATACATTTTAAAGAGGTGTTATATCTTTAAATTCTTAGAGACACATACATTCTCTAAATAACCATCAGAAAGGCATTTCTCAATGTGATCTCATTCAGACAGTTGATACCTATTGTGAACTCTAGGAAGACTATGCCAGGCCTTCTGTTGTTTAGCTTAAGATCCACTCCTTTCTAGAAATGTACTTTCAGCCAACTTGTGTATTTTACCAATAATTATAGTCACTTAGGGCCATATGTTCAAAATAAATGTGGAGGAATTCTGGGTCGACCCAATAGAGCCACCAGGAGGAAAATAAACCTTCACTGATTTAAATTGGGCCTTTAATCCCTTGAATGCTAGAGGTAACCAATGCATTGCATTTGAGAAACAGCATTCGAGGGGTTAAAGTCTCATTTAACGTCAGGGGGAATTTTTATTTCTCCCCTGTAGTGCAATTGGTTTCTTCCAGAATTCCTTCACTTTTCTTTTGAATGAATAAATCAAGTTTAATTGTTCGAATTCTAAAGGGCATTTTGAAGGGTTAAAGTAGTGGTTTTCAACCAGGGTTCCATGGCACTTTGGTGCGCCATGGACACCAGCTTAGTGTGCCACTTTTTCTATTTAAGTTTGTCAAAAAGGACAATGTTGAGTTTCAGATTTATAGTTAAGGAAATGTTTACGTACAATATGTTTTTTGTTATTCTGATTGTGAGACCTAAGCATATTTTATACACCAGTAATCTTGATATTTTTCTTTACTGTATTCATTATGACTAACAAATTAAGTATAAAATGTCTTGACAATTCCAGACTTAACCCCTTTGAGTGCCAGGGGGTACACAACACATCACAATGCGTTGTGTAATAATAATAATAATTTGTGATTTTTATAGCGCTTTTCTCCCTGTGAGACTCAAAGCGCTTTACAATTCTATAAACAGACATAAAATGTAAGGGTTCCTTATGGTTAGATGTGGTGACTGAATGCCTGATAAAAGAGATGGGTCTTTAGCTTTTTTTTTTTTTTAAAGTCTGTAGTGATGGTGCCTCTCTGAGGACGGCAAAGAGTTCCAGAATGTGGGGGCAGCGAGACTGAATGCCCGGGAACCTGAGGTTGTCTTTATTCTGGGCACTGACAGGAGGGATCTGTTGGCTGACCGCAGTGAGCGGGATTGAATATAGGGTGTCAGGAGCTCTTTCAGGTACTGTGGTCCTTGATTATTTAAGGCTTTGAAGGTCAGCAGGCCAATTTTAAAATATGTTCGCCATTTAATTGGAAGCCAATGCAGGGAGTGGAGAACAGGTGTTATGTGACATGAGCGAGTTTTATTGGTCAGTAGTCTGGCTGCTGCATTTTGTAGTCTGTAGGCGATGGAATTCTTTTTCTGGGAGGCCCAAGTAAAGTGCATTACAGTGATCTAGACGAGAAGACACCCCCTGGCACTCAAAGGGTTAAGTGTGCATTAAGCAAAACAGGATTTTGAAGAATTAAAGCAACATCAAACCTAAAATGTAACTGGAGTCCTATACACTTAAATACACGGTACTTCAATCAGCAGCTGTGCAGAAAAGTTTTCAGAGGCCTAAAATCTAGTCTTGGATGATTTAAGGGAGAAGCCATTGCCGCCTTTTCCAGGGCTCCCATTGATGGACCAGGATTATCTGTATATAGGACGTGATTTTACCTCACCCTAGCTGAATACATGAACAGTGGGCACTAATCACTACATTATTAAAACAATCTAGACAATTTACATTTGCCTTAAAGGATGTAAAATATTTTTTATATAAGCTACCTGTTATTAAAGTTATATCAACGTCTCCCTTTTTCGGTGTTCGCTTTCTTTAAAACAGCAAAAGACTAAGCCGTTAACAAAATCAAGTTACAGAAATCCCAAACAACCCGGGTATTTTGAAATATACACACATATAGATGCTGCGATCTGATGTCACCTTAGGTATTAATGTTTATAAAAGACAATGGGTGTTATGCATAAGGCGTGATATTCCGGACAGGACATCACTTCTCCAGTTCCTATGCCATTATATACAGCCTAGGCACCAAGATCTCCAAAGTGGGAGAAATTTTAGTGCATAGGCTCCATGGAATAGATTAGTAACTGGGAAAGTGACATTACTGGAGAAGTCATCTCTCTATTCCCACCACTTTATTACACCTTGGTGCATCTCCAATATGGCCAGATACATGTCTAGCAGCCACAAGGTTAAATTTAGATGGAAAAAAAGCACACAAATCTTTTTTAGTACTTTAAGTTTATTTTATTTATACAAATTAATTCACACTTTGTTTCAATCAAAAAGTCTCACTGCGTTCACAGTTGGATTTACATAAAATCACTGCACTGTAAAATAAAGGTTATGAAAAAAAGTTAAACTTCTCACATAGAATTTTCTTTTATCTTTAAGGTAATACTTGGCACTGTTTCTAAAGCAGCTTGTGGCATCCCTAAAAGCATGCAAAAGTATAACCCTTTGAGAGTCAGAGGTATCCACACATGGTGATACAATGTTTTGATTCCGCTCTGGCACTCAAAAGGTTAAGGGAAGACAGTATGGACAAGTAACACTTTAATATGACCTCCTGCACAAAGCCTCAAACCACAACTGCTCATCCCCCACAATCTGAGCAATATAGAAGAGAAGCTGGATGGCTTCATTACCAAAATCCATGCAACAAGGATCCAATTAATGGAAACTGGCACACACTAAAATGGAACAACTTCTGGGGCAAACTAACTGCATCATAATGAACGAATAAAAAGCACTCTTTAATTTAAAGGATTCAACCCCTGAAATGCTAGAGATCTGTAACAGATTGCCAGACAAAGTACTGACACTGCTAGCATTCAGGTTAAGAAGCATGTAATTCAAAAGGAGCAGGAAGCTTTTTTTCCCCCCTCATGAAGGGGAGGGGAAAAAAAAAATAATTACATATTAACCCTTTTGAGTGCCAGGGTGGGCATCAAGTCAGATATCAACCTGGCACTCTGTATTAAAGTGCTTTTCATATATATATATATATATATATATATATATATATATATATATATATATATATATATATATATATATATATATATATATATGAGAAAGAGATATATAGATATATATATAGTGGGGTTCATCCCGAGGTATGTTTTTTTTTTTTTTTTCCCTGACACGTTTCGGCCCCGTCGATTCAAATAAATCGGCACATGAATTCACCAAGAAGTCATGCGAGTGCAGTTTTCTTTGCAATATATCTACATCCATATCAAGGCTGGCACCCAGGCAAGTTGTACTTTTATTAAGCGAGTGCGCTACCACACGGATTTAGTCATCAAGTGGCTTTACCAAAACTCCCAAGTAATATGAATTTGTTCTTTATGATGCAGTTGGTTTGTTGCAGAATTGCTCCACTCTTGTCTTTGTATATATTGGTTTTCAGTAGGGTCCAAGTCCTATGGAAAGATTAGGGAGGGACACCTTTTCTCTTCTGCATGAGCAGAAAATTGCCGCTTCCAGAGGAGGGAAAATACATATAAATCGATACAGACAACGGAGGTCTATGAAAAATAGAGCTACTAATAATTACAGTTTGCAAATACTTGTTTTGTTCAGAGTTTTTAACTCAGACTTGCTTCCTTACTTTGGAGGGGGGTGGGGTGGGGGGGGGGGGGGAGACAAAAACAAACAGATGGGAAGTTGCTTCTTAGCTTTATTGTTCAAGTCCTGATCTTGGGGGAATTAATGAGGTCAGGATCCAGATGATGCCGAAAGGGGGAACGGCTGAAAGAAACTTTAGCTCTAACATTTATCCAGCATTAATGTTTTCTTCTCGGCATGACAACTTAATTGTTGAGTAAATAAGACTTGGGAGGAAGCAGGGATAGAAAAGCAGGTTCTGAGGAGCTCTCCAAGCCAGTCATACACACAACAAGGTGATCAGTCTCCTCTTGGCCATTTATATTTGTTTGAGGAGAGAGAGGAAGGAACACCAAGTACATATATTGTTCTAAGTGAAAGTGGTCATAATATAGCTTACAAAGAAACAAGGTTTTGCAAAGCAAGTCAACTTAACCCTTTAAGAACCATAGGAGTGAGCAGAACATTGCACACCCCTCTGGTCTTTACAGAATAAAGGAACCACATTCATTACTGCTGTATTAGATTAAAAGGAAATGGCTCTTCTGAATTTGCCAAGAATCTTAAGTGTTCTTAACACAACTGTGGTATTGGAAATCCAACTGCTTAAACTGCCAAATTCAAGGAACCAATCAGAGCAGCAGAAATGGGAAGGGGGGTAATTAAAGTGGCCCAGTGAATGTATACTGCCAGAGAAAGTATAGGCTGCACCATAATCTTAACATTAGATTAGAGAAGAAGTGGAAAGGCTCCTATTATCAGTGATACACAAGCTAGGTCTTTTGAGGGTCACAAGCCAGCAAGTACTTATCTAAGCAAATGGTGATTCGGTTCAGTAGGTTAGACAATCAGAGAGATCCATGAAAGCCTATTTGTAGCCTTAGGTGACAAAGCCTGTGCATCACAGATAGTCAATTATAAAGATTAAGCTAGAAACTGAAATCAGAAAAACAATGTTGAAGGAAGGAGCTCATACTACAGAATGTACAAAAAGACAAATGTGTTTCCCCAAGCTTTTAATTACACCATAGGACAGAATGTAACTTATGGAAATCCAAAGCAATGTCAGGAAGAATGGGGACAGTCCACTTTATTTCCGCTCTTTCTTCTTCTCCTACAATAAAGAAATAAAAGGGATTATATTAGTCTTTTAGGTCTCAGCTACTGCTAAAAGGGTACACAAACAGGACAGGTGTCTAAAACAAGATTTAATTTGTTCATGCTCAACTACTAAACATCATGCCACATAGGTTAAAGATGTTCAATTGAGGAGCACACCAACTACTCTATAGGAGAAAAAGAAAAATGCCAAATATCCATTGATTTAAACAGATGTTGTAACCCCTTGAGTGCCAGATAAAGAAATGCATAATAGACTTCTAGCCTTTAATTTATTGGCAATAGTTTCTCCCCTGTTGATTTGCTTCAGTAGTTATGTGCTTTACGGTAAGGACAATAAAGGTATGGAATTCACTGCCTGAGGAGGCGGTGATATTGAATACATTAGATGCCTTTAAAAAGGGCATGGATACTTTTTTAAAAGAGCAGAACATAGAGGACTATGTATGTTAGTATTGGGATTAATATGTAGTTAGCGCTTGTTGATCCAAGGAGAAATCGGATTGCCATTTGGAATCAAGAAGGTATTTTTTCCCCCATTCAAGTCATAATTTGAAATTTCTGTATTGAGGGTTTTTTGACTTATTTTGGATCAACGATGGTAAACAGGAATAGAAAAAGGGTTGATTTAGATGGACGCAGGTCTTTTTTCAACCTAAATTACTATTAATGTAAAAGCCTGTGTACACAGGCCAAGGGCCGGGTAATGTTACGCAGTACCCCTCTGGCACTCAAAGGGTTAAGCGGCCGCTTCATGCGCAGTAGAGACTGCCCAAATGCGCGCAGTCTCTACTGCTCATGACTGCTTCTGACAAACATTGTTAGTGGATTAGTATATAGAATATGACCCAAAGTACCATCCCTACTCTGTGATGCAGTCTAACATAATCAAATTTTCTGTGTCACTGGAAAGGTTTCCAGGGTCAGATATCTTATTCAAGGTTCTCTATTGCCTACAAGCAGATCACTCCGAGCAGGAGTACATTTTTTGTTTTTTGTTTGTTTTTTTTTAATCTGATAAATTATAGAGACCAAAAAATGGTACAATGTCAAAGAGAATTTAACAACAATTAGTCATTTTTAATACACAAAAACAGTTTTTAATGCAAATAACCTCCAAAGAGGAAACATATAGGAACATTATTGCCATATCAGAATTATTCTGAATATATGCATCAGCCAAATTAGTTAGAAAATACTTGGCTATATAGTAATGGAATGCAATATCAGCAGAACCAAAGTAAAAAGAAGCTTAAATACACACCTTCTCATTCATAGCCAAGATAACCATAAGTTTCCTGAAAATAGTGATGAAATCCAGGAACAGGTCCACACAGTGCCTACAAAAGAAAACAGATCAGTATGAAAGAAATAACCAACGAAAAGGCTGATGTTCGAAAAACAGGCAGACAAAGACAAGTTGCTTTGATCTATGAAGAAGTCTCTAGTTTTGATATACATTGGGCTAGAAATGAAGGACATAGAGTGATGTTGGACACAAAAAACCTTAGGTGTAGTTTCACTACTGTAAAACACAAAAAAATTAAGTAAACACTGAATATTAATGAACATCCATGTTTACTCAGTTTTAAAGTGGATAAGAAAAAAAAAAAAAAAAAAAAAAAAAAGAAGAAGAAGAGGATTTTAGTCTTACCTGTTAAATCCTTTTCTCTTGGTCCATACAGGTTACTGGGAAGTTTGGGTAGGCGATCCGCCCCTTTAATTAGGCAGGAACAATTCTAGAACTGAATTGTATGCAGGGGTGGAACCTACCTTCCCTCCTTGGTTGCAGCTAACCAACCAGCTCCAGTAGGATTTGAGACACTAACTATTGAAAAGATAGAAGGGAAAGAAGACTCCAGCGAGCATGACCCCGAAGGACCCCCATGGTCTGCCACAGGAGAGCCAAGCATGGTCCCTTGACAGGGTGGGAGACCGGTAACCTGTATTGACTAAGAGAAAAGGATTTGACAGGCAAGACTAAAATCCTCCTCTCTCTGTCGTCCAATACAGGTTACTGGTAACTTTGGGATGTCCAACCATTGAGTTTCCCAGAAGCGGGAAGTAAGGCAAGGACCAGGAGCAAAGGCCCCCAAAGTCACCAGAGCAGATATGAACAATCAGATCAGAGATAGCCCAACAAAACAATGAAGTGTCAATGGACACTGAACAGGGGTAAGAAAACCCAAAAACCTATTACACAGCACACTGAACTAGTGCCAACTGGGCTCAAAAGTGAAGGAAGCACCAAGAACCAAAGAAGATCCTAGACAGGCAAGACTTCCTCTAGGATCTTCCTCCCAAAGCTGGAGATGCCAGTACATCAACAAGGTAGTGCTTCGAAAAGGTGTGCAAAGACAACCAATTGGCAGCCTTGCACAACTGATCAGCGGAGACCTGATTCTTGTAAGCCTAAGAAGCCCCAATAGATCTAGTAGAATGAGCCATGACCCAAAAGGGAACAGGCTTCTTCCTCAGCTTGTAAGCCTTACGAATAGTGGTCTTGACCCAGGACGCAAGTCACTTTGGATTCAGGTCTTCCTGCCCTGGGACCCTCAGGAATGATGAACAGCGCATCAGATTGCCTGATCGACTCAGTGCTATGGACATAAAACTTCAGACAATGCACCACATCTAAAAAGTGGAGATCCCTCTCCTACTCAGAGGTAGGGTCAGGGCAGAAAGAAAGCACCGCAATCTTCTGATTGATGTGGAACTCCGAAACCACCTTCGGGAGAAACTCCTGAGAAGTGCGAAGCACCGCCTTGTCCTTGTGAAACACCAAATAGGGTGGTCTACAGGACAGAGCATGTAACTCTGCGACATGGTGAACGGACATGATCACCAAGAGAAAGGCCATTTTGTATGTCAACAGGCGTAGAGGAATAGTAGCCAAGGACTCGAAGGGGGGGGGGGGGGGGGGGGGCGCTGAAGAACGTCCAAAACCAAATTAAGATCCCACGGAGAAGCGGGATTCTTGAAGACGGGACAAGTATGAGCAACTGCCTGAAGGAAAACCTTGACATCAGGAAGAATATCAATGCACCTCTGAAAGAAAACAGAGAGAGCAGAAGTCTGAACCTTCAGGGAACTCAAACGGGGGCCCTTGTCCACACCATTCTGCAAAAAGGCCATGACCATAGGCAGATCAAATTCCTGAGACAGGTCCCTATCAGCACACCACGATAGAAAGGTCAACCAGACACGGTGGTAGGCCTTAGAAGAAACAGGTTTGCGGGCACTGAGCATAGTAGCCACCACACCAGAAGAAAACCCTTTCTTCTTCAATATTGAGGATTTAATTTCCAAGCTGTCGATGAAAATCCTCCTTCCACAGGTAACCCTATAGAAGATGATCCAGACAGCAAGGGAGCCATAAAGGCTCCACCACTGACAGATCAAGAAGTTCCAGAAACCAAGCCTGTTGAGGCCAGTACAGAGCAATCAGAATGACTGGACAGCGCTCAGTTCTCAATTTCTGCAACACCCTGTGCAACATGGGGAGGGGAGGAAAGATGTAAGCCAGAGGAAATAACCAAGGAATGAACATGGCATCCACCGCTAGAACTAGAGGATCCCTCCAGCGAGAGCAGAACCTTGGAGCCTTCCGGTTGTGTCTTGCCGCCATCAGGTGAAAGCAAGGAAGACCCCACTTCTGAACGATGAGGGTGAACACCTCTGGGTGCAATTCCCACACGACGCTGTCCACTGTGTGTCGGCTGAGGAAGTCCGCCATGACGTTGTCTATGACAGGAATGTGCACTGCGGCTATGGCAGGAACATGCTCTTCTGCCCAGGAAGAAATAGCCTTGACCTCTAGCCAAACGGTGAGATTTCCTGTTCCGCCCTGCTTGCTGATGTAAGCCATGGCCTGTGGCGTTGTTGGACTGTTTCCAGACTGGCAGTCTTCCAGCTGAGGTGTCCAATGATGAAGGGCAAGAAATATCGCCCTAACTTCCAACACGTTGATGGGAAGGAGATATTCCTCTGGAGACAACCAACCCTGAGCACGAGCACTCAGGCAACCCAGCACTGCTCCCCAGCTGGAGAGGCTGGCATCCGTAGTCACCGTGGTCCAGAAGGATATCAGGAAGGACTTGCCCTTCAGCAGATTGGAGAGTTCGAGCCACCACAACAAACTCCGTTCCACATGAATAGGGAGGGATACTGACGTCTTCAGAAGGTCCAGCTGACCCCTGCACACCTAGGATCACAAACCTCTGGATTTTCCTGGTGTGGGACCGCTTCTATAGTGGAGATGAATTTCCCCACTAGAGAGGACAGCTTCTTGGCTGGAACTGGATCGTAAGCCAGAACAGCAGAAACCCTGTGGGTGATCTGGTGAGCTACATCGTCCGTGAGGAACACCATGTTCTGCTGAGTATAGAAGAGAAGGCCCAGGAAGACCAGATGCTGGAATGGGACAATATCCAACTTGCCCATGTTGATGATCCACCAGTGAAAGGGGAGAGAATGAATACAATCCTGAACTTGCTGATGAAGAAGTTCCACAGAGGTCATCCATGTATGGAGTAAATCTGATGCCGTCCTGGTGGACAACGGACACTAAAGCTCCCAGGACACGGTTGAAGACTTGAGGAGCTGTAGTCGGACCAAAGGGAAGAGCTGAAAACTGAAAATGTCCTTGGATGCAGGCAAATATGGGATACTGCCGGCTCTGGATGAATGGAAATGTGTAAATGTGTCCTGAAGATCCACAGAGTCAAGGAATTCCCCCGGGGACATAGCAGCAATCACCATCCTTAGGGACTCCTGGTGATAATGAGTCCTGATCACAAAGAAATGGAGATCCCTCAAATCCAAAATAGGACGACAACCGCCATCCTTCTTGGAGACCACAAAGAGGTTTGAGTAAAAAAACCATACCTCTGTCCTGAACTGGAACAGGTTCTAGAACATCCTTGTCCAGAAGGTCCTGGGTAGTGCGTTTCTCTGTGCCCTGGGGCGTACGCGAAGAGAAAAATCAAGAGGGAGGAAGAGAGACAAAAGGGATCCTGTATCCTTCCGCCACCTCCTGTAAAACCCACGGGTCCACGCCTGAATCCTCCCAGACGCTGTGGTAGTGAAGCACACAGCCACCCACAGCAGAGTGGGGACCTGGGTTTGGAGAGTCATGCTGAAGAAGGCTTGGAAGCCTTAGGCTTGGAGGAGACCTTGGGCTTCCATTGCTGTTTGGGCTTGGAGGCACATGGAGGAAAAAAAAAAAAAAAAAAAAGAAATTACGCTTGAGAGGTGTTTTCTTCCAGGGGACCAAAGGCAGAAGGGTACTTTTACCCCACTTGGACTCACTAATCAGATCCTTGAGATCTGGCACAAACAATGAAGAGCCTTGAAAAGGCAAGGAGAGCATGGCTTTCTTGGAAGCAGTGTCAGCGGACCAGATCTTGAGCCAAAGAGCCCGTCTAGCAACCACAGACATGGTGGAAACCCTAGCCACCAAACAGACGGCATCAAATAAGGCAGCAGAAATATAGTACTGTGCCTCAGAAATGTTGGCAAGAAGCCGCAACATAGCTGAAGTAGGAGCACCCTGACGGACAGCCAGGTGAGCTGTTCAGTCCAGACCGCAATGGTCCGGTTAACCCATACCACAGCGAATGCTGGACACATGGCAGTACCAGCAGTGGCAAAAATGGACTTGAGGGAAGCCTCAAGTTTGTCAGTCCAGTCTTTCAGAGCTGACGCATCAGAAACTGGCAAGGCAGTAGACTTAGACTGGCGATAAGAGCATCCACTTTGGTGGGATGAACCCACTGAGCAAGCGCTGCCTCAGAGAAGGGGTAACGCTTGGCAAGTTTCTTGGAAACAGAAGAATTCCTGTCTGGAGATTTCCACTCATCAGACACAAGGCGGTCAAGAATGGGGTAGGTGGAAAATAAGTATAGAGCTTTTTAGGCTCCTGAAATACATCAGAGGGATCCTGAACTAAGGGGATGTTTAGGGTAGTCAAGACAGCCCTGATAAGGCCCTCAGCCAAGGGCTCAGGATCAGCCTGAAAGGGGTCACCAAAAAACTGAGAGGAGCCCACAGCAGAACATTCCCCAACATCCAAATCCACCAACAGTTCCTCCTCAGAGGAATCTGATACGTCAGGTACTCCCTGCGGTTTCGGGAGGGAAGATTTGACTGAAGAAGGGGTCTGCTAAGAATGGAAGACCCCCTGTAACTGGGATGGAAAAAGTTGCAATGTAGACCAAAGGTCCCTAGTAGCAGCCTTGAACTCTTGTACCCAAACTAGCTCTAATGCATAGCTGGAGGTCCCTGGGAGAGACATCAGAACATGCTGGGCATAAATGACCTGGGAATTCTCTAAGTTAACCTGAATGAAATGAGGAGCAATGTGCAATAGGGGGCACAGAGACCCCAGCGTCCTTAGTCTTAGGCCTGGCCCCAAGCTCTAACGGATTACACATTCTCACAGTGTCAATATGTTTAAAGTATAAGGAATCACGCAAATACAGAGTGTGAGATTAAAATTTCACCCCAGAAATCACTAAAATACACTTATCTGGCAGGCGAAGGGTTAATCTGCAGAGGAGAGAAGGAGAATCTAAGCACTGCGTAGGATATTCGTTCTGGAAAAGGCACAGAATGGCTGCCGCAGCAGGAGCCAATCAGGAATGAGCATGCATGAAGCAAGCGCTCATGGGAAATGTAGTTTTCCCAGAAAAAGTACCTCAACATTGCCCAAAGCCCCCTGAGCCCCCCCAACACACTTAAAACATTAACTGGCTGATAGAACAAGGACAGACAAGTAAAATGAGCCTTCTCTGAAGTTAATTCGTTGAGCGGTTGCAGAGATATGTCCCCATCTGCACAGTCCCATAGAAATGAAAGGAGAAATGGCGTCTATGCAGTAAAGCGCACACGGAACTCAAATTTTTGCAGCGTTGAAACAGTAACATAAAAATACATGAAACATCCCTAGAACATGTTAGAATACCCCAAAAACACTGAACCCAGTAAGGAAAGTGTCAATAACCCTCCCAAAGATGCAAAACCAGCAGCTAAAGGGTTAAGTTTTCCATATAAACCTGCTCCAAAACACCCAACAGACATACAGATAAACCCAATGAGTGCAGGAGTGTGCAATAGGAACGCCAAGGAAAAAACCCTGTGCGGAATGACACTGTGGGACATGTGGACCTGCAGCACTCAAAGGGTGGCTCACCTTTCCTGCAGATCTTCTGTCTCCAGATTACCATGTATTAAGAAGAAGCCTCAGTGGGCAACTCCTGAGAAAAGAACTTGGACCCAAGACTTCCCCCCCAGGGCTTAAGGTCCACAAAAGCACCTGGTTACGGAGCTAGCCACATCTAAGAGCACTGCCAGTTATGGCAATCCTCTTAATGGTGGTATTCCATTTCAAACAGAAAAATAAAAAAAATTCCAAAACTATAGCAGAACTATTATCTTGCCTGTGTCTTCACCAAGGAACAAATATTACTGGAGCTGGTTGGCTAGATGCAGCCAAGGAGGGAAGGTAGGCTCCACCCCCTGCATACAATTCTAGAATTGTTCCTGCCTAATTGAAGCGGCGGATCGCCTACCCAAAGTTACCAGTAACCTGTATTGGATGACAGAGAAAAGTGTTTTTTGTTCTTTTCAAAAAGGACTAATAAGTAAATGAAGGTGTTTTTTATTTTCAAACAACTGAAATATTTAGATTTGTCAAATATATGCAGCGGGCCAACAGGAAGAACCAGCTGGCAACGCAGAGCAGTGTGAAATGTTAGCATTAGCCAGATATACAGTCACGTGAAAAAAGAAAGTACACCCTCTTTGAATTCTATGGTTTTACGTATTAGGACATAATAACAATCATATGTTCCTTAGCAGGTCTAAAAATTAGGTAAATACAACCTCAGATGAACAACAACATATGACATATTACAACGTGCCATGATGTAACAAAAATAAAACCAAAATGGAGAAGCCATGTGTGAAAAACTAAGTACACCTGATTATTCAATAGCTTGTAGAACCACCTTTAGCTGCAATAACTTGAAGTAATTGTTTTCTGTATTACTTTATCAGTCTCTCACATCATTGTGGTGGTGGAATTTTGGCCCACTCATTTTTTACATTTCTTCAGTTCATTGAGGTTTGTGGGCATTTGTTTATTCACAGCTCTCTTAAGGTCCCGCCACAGCATTTCAATCGGGTTGAGGTCTGGACTTTGACTGGGCCATTGCAACACCTTGATTCTTTTCTTTTTCAGCCATTCTGTTGTAGATTTGCTGGTGTGCTTGGGATCATTGTCCTGTTACATGACCCAATTTTGACCAAGCTTTAGCTGTCGGACAGAAGGCCTCACATTTGACTTACAGAGGAGTTCATGGTCGAATCAATGACTGCAAGGTTCCCAGGTCCTGTGGCTGCAAAACAAGTCCATATCACCCCTCCACCACCGTGCCTGACAGTTGGTATGAGGTGTTTGTGCTGATATGCTGTCTTTGATTTTAGCCAAATGTGGCCCTGTGCATTATGGCCAAACATCTCCACTTTGGTCTAGTCTGTACAAAAGACATTGTTCCAGAAGTCTTGCAGTTTGTTCAGATGCAACTTTACAAACCTAAGCCAGGCTGCAATGTTCTTTTTGGAGAGAAGAGGCTTTATCCTGGAAACCCTTCCAAACAAACCATACTTGCTTAGTCTTTTTCTAATTCTACTGTCATTAACTAACATCTAACATGCTAACAGAGGCCTTCAGAGTCTGAGATGTAACTTGTTTTTTTTGCAATTTCTATGAGCATTGCCAGGTCTGATCTTGGGGTGAATTTGCTTGGACATCCACTCCTGGGAAGATTGGCAACTGTCTTAAGTGTTTTCCACTTTGAATAATCTTTCTCACTGTAGAATGATGGACTTTAAATTGTTTGGAAATGACCTTATAACCCTTTCCAGATTGATGGGCAGCAACAATTGCTTCTCTAAGATCATTGCTGATGTCTTTTCTCCTTGCCATTGTGTTAACGCACACCTGAATACTCCAGACCAGCAAACTGCTAAAACGTCAGTTTTTACAGAGGTTCACACTTGCTGATGAGAAATTAATTAAGGGCATTTGATTAGCAGCACCTGTCTTGCTACTTAGCATCTTAATTCCTATGGAAGCAGTATGGGTGTACACATGGCTTCTCCATTTTGGCTTTATTTTTGTTAATTAAATCATGGTACTGTGTAATATGTCATGTGTTGCTGTTCATCTGAGGTTGTATTTACCTAGTTTTTAGACCTCATAAGGAACAGATGATTGTTATTATGTACTGATATGTAAAACCATAGAATTCAAAGAGGGTGTACTTTCTTTTTCACACGACTGTATACTAACTACAAAAAGTTAGTATCTGTGCTTAGGTACACCATTATAACCAAATCCTAACCTTGAAGTGGAATACTTTGTAACAAATGAGGGAGAGTGGGAGAGTGACTCTCTCTTCTCCATGGAGTACATAATCTGAAGTTACATAACAGAAATGAGTCTATGGGGAACTCTCCTCATAGAGATTAAAGGTTGGACACTTATCCATAGACTACTCCTTTACAAAGACTGAGGAATCTCCGGCCTTTCTCATTTCTATTGGAGGACAGTGACACAATTATTGTCAAATGACCACCACTCGAAAGGGGAAGTGTGGGGACCCTCTTTCCCTGCCCAATCATAAGCAGAGGTAACTTGTAACTGCACACATTAACTTTGTGTCTCCCAGTGCTACAATACCAAGGGAATGAAAAGTGCTTACCAGACATAATCCTTGTCCCCTTGTTCTGCTTTTTCTATGATAAGCTGGGTGTCGAACAAGACAAAGCCACACATGACCAACAGACCAATGTACATGTGCATCTGAAAAAGATTAGGTTGGATTATATTAATGAACAATAAAAAAGTAGAGCATCCATAGGAATAATATGGGTCAGTATAACATAACATTGGTTGGATTGATGACTTCAAACAACAACTGGGTGACTTTTTTCCTCAGACATCAGGAAAATTTTAATGCAAGTTTGAGGCTTCCAATTAAGCAAGCTATTTTGCAATGTAAGGAGTAATCTTCTAAGAGAGCATTCCCTGGAAAAGGACTCCCAAGTAAATACAGCACAGAGGCTTATGTCCCCCTACCCAATCCAAAAATAATACATATCATCTATAAAAGTGGTAGGCAACCTTTAGCTCCTCAGCTCTTGGAGACCCATTCTCATCATTCCAAAACAGCAGCTGGTTGGGGATGATGGAAGCTGTAGTCTCAAACAGCAGTAGAGCCAAAGGGTGCATACATCTGATCTAGAACCTTATAACTGCAGTTTATTTCTGGAACCAAATCACTGAAACAGCATTCTACCTTAATGGCCATTTACTGTATTTTAGGATTTGGCCGTTAATGGGATGCTTCTAAGAAGCATGTGCATACCGATGTAAAACGGTTATCTTGTTTTAAAAACAAAAAAACACAAGCTTTCAGGTTGGACCAGGGTTCACATGATCACGCATCAGCCCTTACCAACATGCTGGACACCGTTTGGAAGTCTCTTTAAACACACTTTAAATATCAGAATGTATAAAACCTTGTCTCTAATAGGGAGCAGTTTATATGTCGACAACCAGCACCATAGAAACCGTCCTAAACCATTAAATGTTAAGGACTGGTGAGATTTCGTCCTCCAAAATGTTGCTTTCAGTTCCATGAAATTTGCTTTCCATCATATTTTTCTTTAGTAAAAGAATTTTAATGATAAATTGAGATACACAAATAGTTCTTCTATAATTGAGCGAATACAACATATGCGTATACAAATAAAGGCTGTGAGATGGTCACATTCAGTTAGGTTGGTTGATTAATATTCTCAATTTAGAGGCCAGTTGAGAGGCGAAAACAGAACAAGAAAGGAGGACAGAATAAAGGATAGAGGGTACGGAGGGATATGGTAGAGCAAGGGGGGGGGAGAGATGGTGAGACTGAGTGGTTGTGTCAGTCAACCCGACGGTCCTGCCACCACTGTACCATCCATTTGATATCCTATCAGATTTTAAAGAGGGTGGAGGTAGGAGGTGTGTGGTGAAGTGTGTTCACTGGTCTTTGTCTTTGAATTTTACTATCTCTTTGAGTCTGAATGTGTGGAATTGCTCCAGCTCAACATAATGGGACAATTTCTGTTTCCAAGCAGGGGGCAAAAACATATTTCCAATAAAGTGGAATACACATCTTTGCTGTGGTCAACCCCATAAATCAGGTTTTGAGTAAATGCCCTTGGCCCTGGTGGCATAACAGGGGAGGGACTACATATAGAAGGGTGTTGTTGGATGGGGTTAGGGTCAGATGAATGTCTAATACTTCATTTACTACTACCTGCACTTGACTCTAAAGGTGCGATGAGATGGCAGGTCCACCAGACATGAACAAAGTCGTCCGGCTCAGAGCCACATCTCCAGCATAAAGTTAAACAGAGGGATAAATAAGTGCAAGTGCTGCCAGTGTGCCATACCAACAGGTCAGGATTTACACTTTATTTTTCTAAAGGGAAGAGTAGCAGGCATGGTGTGGGTAGCTTGGAACGCCTTCTTCTAGTCAAATCAGCAGTATATTGACCCCGAGGTCCAACTCCCACCTCAGCATAAACTGGTGTTTAGTCAAAACACACTTGGAGTGCACAGAATCATAGCATTTAGAGATTGCCCTGGCCCAAGTACAGGTCCCTGACAGCATGGACTCTAACTCTCAACTCCCTGTCAGTGAAGTTCCCGAGGGCGCCTGCACTCAAGAAATGATGAATCTGTCTAAAAGGCAGTTTCTTGTGCACAAAGTTAAAATCGGCATAAATCTGAAATATGATGTGGGATAGGGAGCAAACTGTGCACAGGAGCTACATTCAGACTAGATGGTCAAGAGATGGCTAAAAAAATGCTATGGCTCCGAGCCCTTGTAGATAGGTTAGCAAGTCTTGCCCATAGAAGCTGAAGGGGGGGGGGGTCACCTAAGATTCAATACCAGCCCCCCCCCCCCCCAAGGCCATGTGGCAAATTGCACTATGTTATTTAACTCTGGGGCACCTATAGAACCAAACCAAATCATACAGATGTGATTGCAGATGGTGGAAGAACCGTTTAGGGGCAGAAGTAGGTATGGTCTGGAAAGTGTACACTATCCTAGGTAGTACCATCATCTTCACTAGATACATCCTCCCGAACCATGAGACAAAGATGGTGCTAGTCCTGTAATTCTTTGTGGAGCAGCTGAACCTGATAAAGTCACTATTGAAATGTTGAAAGACAGAGGTCAACCATTATTCAAAGCCCTAGCTAAATTATTTTCAAAATACCCGCTACTCAACAAAAGTGCTTGCAACATGGAGAGAAAAAAAACAAACAAAAAAAACACACATGCAGAAGTCATCCTATTGCACATATGATAAGGCAGACATTTAGGAGACACAAACTAAAGACCAATAAGCCTATTCCCAGTCATCTGCCATCTACCAGTCATCTGCATGATTTTCACATAGGTACTAACATGAAGAATGGACACAATACTTAATGTTGTGCAATCTAAATAACAAGCAGGCTCAAGAAGTTTCAGTACGAAGTACTATATCCAGACAACGCAATAAATTATCTCAAGATGAATATCAACAAAACACAAGTTACGTTTAAAGTGGAACTTTCACCTTAATTCAAGTTTGCATATTTGAAACCTGCACAAAGCTACGGAACCTTCATTAGAATATAACACGTCACTGAAAAGACATTTATTAGCATATGAAATGTAACTGATTAGCTTAATTAGCATATGAAAATTCAACTGAATCCACAGTTAGCATATGAAAAGTGTGAATGTCTTCTGGACTGTACATTTGCTGGTCTTTTGGCTAACATGGCATATAGGCAGTTTTTAACGCAGTTTTCAGATATGAAGACTTTGATTAAGATGAAAGTTCCACTTTAATACATTTACCACACCAATTAAGAATACAGTAGATGACAGGAACTAAAAGAAGTGGACAAGTATGTTTAGCTTGGTCAAAAAAAATTCAACAGGTGGAAACACCATGATGGAAATCGAGCAACAAAATTGGCATGGCAAGCATTTGACCAAAGTGTCCTCCCAGGTCTAACATATGGCTGTGAAACATGGACACTGAATGCCAAAGCCACACAAAAACTTAAAGGGATAGTAACGTTTCATAGTATTTGAGCCATAGAGAGTGTTATTTCGTTACTGTCAGAGATGTAGTTCAAGAGTAATTGAATGATAAAGTATCCCCCCGTCCCCTTTCATCTAGTGTAAGCCCCCTCCCCTCAGATGTGGAATCTGGTCACTCGCTTGACCAGACAGCTCACAGCAAGGGACAATCTTCTTACTGTGGACATAGGGAAAACCCTTCCCCCTTGACAGTTTTTTTCCCCTTATACCAAATGAAGATTGCCCCTCTCTGCGATCCACCTGGACACCACCTTGCTGCTCTGAGGTGAGCAGTGTTATATCGGTAAAAGGGTCGGGAGGGGGATACTTTATCATTCAATTACTCTTGAACTAGAACTCGGAGACTATTGAAATAACACTCTCCAAGGCCCAAATACTATGAAGATTAACTGAAGCTGCTTTTATTCTGAAACATTACTATCCATTTAAGGTTATGCAGAGAAGTACTGAATGTCAGATTCTGAATATAGAGAGACTGAAAATCAAGTGCATGGATTAATCAACAGACAAAGGCTTTTAACACCATTAAAGCGCCTAAAATGGAAACTGGCAGGTCACATAACAAGAAGCCCTAAAGAAAGATGGACTTAAAGGGATAGTAATGTTTCACAAAAACAGCAGCTCCAATTAATCTTCATAGTATTTGAGCCATGGAGAATGTTATTTCAATACTGTCAGAATTGTAGTTCAAGAGTAATTGAATGATAAAATATCCCCCTCCCACCCCTTTTACCTAGTGTAACACTGCTCACCTCAGATGTGGAATCTGGTTGCTTGACAAGACAGATAACTGCAAGGGACAATCTTCTTACTGTGAGAACAATGAAAACCCTGCCCCCCTTGACAGGTTTTTGAGCTTTTTCCCCTTATCTTAATTGAAGATTGTCCCTCTCTGCAATCTACCTGGACACTCCCTGCTGCTCTGAGCTGAGCAGTGTTATATCAGTAAAAGGGGAGGAAGGGGGATACTTTATTATTCAATTACTCTTGAACTATAACTTTGACAGAATTGAAATAATACTCTCCAAGTCCCAAATACTATGAAGATTAATTAGAGCTGCTTTTATTATGAAACATTACTATCCCTTTAACCAACTACTTCCACTACTAAACTCCCAAGAAGAAGAAGAAAGACAAAATAGAATAACTTTCCAAAACATTGACAACATTTTACATTTTTCACAAATCCTGTGAGTGCTGCAGTTTTCTATGACTCTATAGACCATTGCACCAAGGTATTTATCCCATTCTAAGTAAGTGCTTCTGTTTGCTTCACATATAGATTTGAATTCAAACTGCTCCGAGTATGAACTTACTTTGAAAAGCAGAACGGATCCAACAAACAGGTTCACCAAGGAAGAAAGAAGAAGCAGACTTAGAGCTGACATCAGGACTCCTGGGACAGAAGAACATGGCAGTAAGTAGAAGTGGTGAGCAACATTAGGCCCTCCAGTCCCTGCCAGAATACAACTCCCATCATTCACTGCCAGTCAACAACAGGAAGCTATAGTTCAGCAGTAACTGGAGGGCCTAACAGTGCCTAACCTTGCAGTAAAGAGCAAAATCTTTATAGACACTCTCTAGAGAAAAAGTCCTCATTAGACAGCTTGCTGCCCATTACTTACCTCCCAGAAACAGGAAGCTACGCCGTTGAGCATACAGAGCACTGAGCGAAAAGCATATGAAGATCATGGCTGTGCCCAGGAATGCAGTGGGAATGATGCTGTATCAAAACATTAGAACCCCATTAGATAAACAACAGAAAGAACTACAGCAATACAAAGACATAGGTAACAAACAAACTTGCATACCTTGGGTTAATGGCGATACACATATTCAAAGCAGGGCCCAGACCAACACCTGTGGGGGGGGGGGGGGGGGAGTAAAAATAGATTTCAACAGAGTCAAATTATTATTTTTTTTTTTTTTTAACATAGTTATATTTGCCAATTTAGTTATCAGTTTTTGTGTAAAGAGGCCTAGTTACAGAGAAGCAGATCTCAGTTTTGTGTGCATCTTTGACTACCAGGGGCTAAAGTCTGGTGCGCTTCTATGTGTCACAGGCAACACTGCATCTTTTTTCTAATACATACTCCTAAAGGGAAACTAAATCCAAAGAATAACAGACTTATCTTCCAATATTAAGAACTGCATAGGAATAAGCCCTTAAAAACTGTTCATACATGTATTTTTTTTTTGCATTTGATCTTTGACAGTCTACCGAGAGTTATTTCAGTTTACAATCTGATCAAGACACTTGATCATTACAAGCCAAACAACTGAAGCCTTATGTGAGAGCAATTTAAACTGGAACTAACTTATACAGATTAGGAAGTACTGGCTGGCAGTCAGATACCAACATTTCACTCTCCAAGTTGCATGAAAAAAAAAAAAAAAAAAAAAAAAAAAAAAGTGGCTTTTTTGTTTTATGCAAATTGGAGAGTGAAATGTTGGTATCTGACTGCCAGCCAAATTTTAACAGGGGTGGTAGTTCACTTTACAGAAGGGCTGACAGACATGGGGAGTTTTGAAAGCTCTAATACACTATAAATTGTTCATTCCTGCTCTCTTTAAAGAGAAGCTATCATCAACACCAAGGAAGACCAATGTACTTTGATTGGATGGAGAATGTAGAAGTGTAGGGAGGTGACTAACTGATCATTTTTACATATGCTAGCTGTAAATACATGACAAAGTTACATTAACAAGGTTGTTTGGTATTAGTATTCCTTAACCCCTTAAGGACTGGCCGCCGACTCACGCAGCAGTCAATTAAGGACCAGGGACCATTTTTTTCCCCCTCGAATCCGATTTCAGACTCCCCGAACGACATGCAGCTGCACGGGGAGCCCGGAATTCCAGGACAGTCCAGGACTGTCATGGGTCCTTAAGGGGTTAAAGAACAAAATTGTTGCAGAGGAAACATTTGCATGCCACTACCAACAACGAATAGTTTTTTTTTTTTTTTTTTTTGGCGGGGTTTGGGGTATGCAATGCACATCCAGGTGCTCATTTATAGTAGTTTCTCAGCTCTCTAGTTACAGCATTTAGGGAAAACATTTAAAACTTTTTTTTTTTTTTTTTTTTAAATGAACAACTTTATCTGCACAAAAATGAATGTTTACAAAGTGCCCAGCAGCCTACTTCCAGCTTGCCGAACTGCCACTTCTCCCCTCCCTCCTCCGATGATGGAGGCTGTCTGCCTCTAAACATTAAGTTTTGCGCAGATAACTTTTTTTTTTTAACCCCTTAACGACATATGACTTACCAGGTACGTCCCACAGAAACTGTCACTTCGTGACAGAGGACGTACCTGGTAAGTCACGGAAGTCCGCGTCTCCGTGCGGCTGCACGCCGCTCGGAGACTCTGGACTTCTTTGAGAAGAAAAAAAAAAAAAAAAAATGTTCGGCGGGCGTTAAGGTGACAGCCGCGTACAAACGCGGCTGTCACTAAGGGGTTAAATGAACAACATTTTAAATGTTTTCGCTAACTGCTCTAACTAATGAGCATTACTTATATCTATGTCAGAGATCCCCTTTAATGTCCTTGCATTGAGCATTTGCTGTATGACGATCTTGTTTGTTTGTGTTTTTCTTTCTAATTGCCCCCTGTAAAGAGAAATCGTTATTTTGCAGTATACAAAAGCAAGCTCTGTGTGGTGGTACAAGCTCTACCACATCGGCAAAATAGCTGCGGGGTTAGGGTTTAGGGAAGGTGAAAGTTCTGCTATAAGTACAGATGGATTAGTCAAAATGAAAAAGACAGATTAATTTACCTGTGCTCAGTTATGAATATAAATTCTAGCCTTATATGGCCCTTGAGGACCATTTTGTGCACTCTTCTACAGAGATGGTAGAATCTAATGCAGCCAAAATCAAAATCAAAAAATTGTACTCCTTTCCGGTTCCCTAATATTTACATACGGTAAAGGAGGTAGCTGCTTTCATTCAAAAATTCAGCAGATGAGCATGGACCTTGTATTCAAACATGACTAAGACCTATGGCAATGTGCAAAGAGGACTTTGGAAGAAATATACAAATAGGAACATTTCATTCATCTTTAGAAGTACAAATCACCAATGCAAAGCACAGACCATAATCTTTACAATGCTGGTTTGCACTATTTCAATATCACTCCACTGAAAAGATATTGGAATACACACCAGACCACTAGCAGAGGTGATGTTCTGAATACAAATCTCATCATCCGTAATGGATACTGGCTGCTATGGCTCCTGTTTATCACCACAGCAAGAGGCCACCTGCCCCACACACTCCCCCCACCCCCATTTGTCAGCAAAATAACGGAATTACCAGAAAAGAAAGCAAATCCAGCCAAGATCCCCAGGCGCTTCTTCTCATTTTCTTGGGTGTGGGGAGTGAACATAAGCCACATCATCATGCCAAGTGACCCCACAAAAGATAGGAAGCTTCCCTGTAGACAGTTGATATAAAGCCATCAGATCATAGCCAGATGTGTTTCACATTATTACTCATATCTGTTATTCAGAAGTAAAAATAGCAGAATTTTGACTGTAAATATGCGTTTTATGACCCTCCCCCTTTCGGTTACTAAAACAAGCAAAAGGAAGGAAGGGAAAGTAGAAGGCAGTGGCACCTTGGTGAACAGCATAGAATGTTAGTAGCTGGCAGTAACCCTACTATGCATTAACTGGAAAAAAGATAAATATCTCAAAACAATTATTTTAAGTAAAGATTTATAACACAACATACAGGCAATTTTGAAAATGCTTTAAAGCCATCCCAAGCGGTCATAAGGAGTATACTGGACAAGTTCAGTTTTTTTGTAGTAGGTGATTTTACATCATTATCCTATTTCTTAGGTGTGTGCAACCTGCAGCCTTCTAGCTATTGCTGGACTGCAATTCCCAATGATAGGAACCAATATGCCAAATTTCCTATCTAGACAATACGCACAGTCTTCCATAATTCTCAGAATAGACTTATCTCTATCCCAGACATTTCTGAATTCCTTTACTTATTAACCCCTACCAATTCCACTGCCAGCCCGTTTCATTAATCCATCACTATTTCTGTAAAGTAGAACTTTTACTCACCTGCAAGAATTTGAGAGCCACATTCACATAGGCACCAGCAGCTGCCACCAGCATGCAGATAGCAAAACTAGAGTAAACCCTTTTCAGGTGCTGCTGTGTTGAGGGGGAACTGAAACACAAAGCACATCAACATCAACACATTAATGTGGAACAGTTTTGTGATTCTGGCTTATATGCGTGAAAGGAAAGAGAACAAATTCTGAGGAAAAACACACATGACAAATACAAGTTCCTAAAATTCCCAAGCACTGGAGACTTAATTAGCATTCAAAAGGGATAAAACCATTAGGAATCAGTGGCATTAACCCCTCCCATTATGTATATTAATTTCCTCCGTAACAGCAACTCTTTAGCTTGATGAATAAAGTGCAGAATGTTTAACCTTTTCATTGCCAGGGGATTGGGCCATTTCTTAAACCCTGTAGGACAGACATTTTCAGCATTATTTTTTCTAAGCACCTGCTTAGGTATGAATCCCATAGGCAAGTTTCTATTTACATATGTAAAACCATATATTTATTTTTCAGAACAAATTAAACTTTTGCATGGTGCCTCAAATGAAGTATATTGTGCATTCAACAAGCCAAGATGCCGTATTTACAAAAAAGGAAGAAAAACAAAATTCTTATTTTTCCTAAAAATTACACACTAATAGTATATAACATTTTGAACGTTTCTCGTTTTTTTTTTTTTTTTATTTGGAAAAGCCCTGAATTTCCCCAAGTACAAAAATACCAAATGTGTGTAGTTTTGTCTACATGAGTGGTCTGCACAGAGCCCTAATTACCAGGAGCATAAAATGGTATTTTTGACTTCATGCACTAAAATGCATGTTCCAGTGGTTACATTGTAACCAGAAATTTAGCTATTCCACTGCATCAAATGAGGGGTCACTTGCCTTTCTAACCCTAGCCTGCTGTGGACAAAATGTTCCCAGGTGGTTGCACTGAAGCAAACAAATTGCATTTTTTTCTACCCCTTCAAATTTACTGAAATCTGTGAAAACTATGGAATTTCCAACTGTATTCAGAAGCTAGTGCTCTTAGGAGAAAAAGACACCCCATTGGTAGGAGTTAACATACTGTAGGGGGTGCCAAAACTACACCTACTACAACCTTTGATTTTTCTTAGGCTGGCAGTAGGTCCTGACTACACTGAATATAACACATTGGGTGCCAGGAGTGTGACTACCAGTGGAACAAGAATGGGAAAGTGAATGGTGTATGTGTGATTCTATGGCTAATAGTTGAAACAGGCTAGGGGGTCAGCCACTGCACTCTAGATGTTCATGGCACACCAAAGTGCCACAACACCCTTGCTGAAAAGCACTGCATTAGAGGATACAAGAGCAGTTTAGGACTTCAACTGTTTTTTTTTTGTTTTGTTTTTTTAACCCTTTGAGTGCCAGAGAGGTATCCAACACATGGTGCTGCAATGCTTTGGATACCTCTCTGGCATTCAAAGTTTTAATGAAACATCTGAATGCCAACCAAGGGACACTCAATGTGTTAAAGAACACAAATATTATAAAACAAATGATTTACCTTAGAAGAAAGGAGAATACTGTAGGACAGAAGGCTAATCCTTAAGATTGCATCATAAAGGTTAGTTGTGCAATACATGGATAAGTAAACTAGTGCTTGTAGAAGACACCAAAGCTTACACAGTTATAGGTCATCCCAGGTGATGCAACATGCAGTTACTTACAGTAATAGACACTGTAGTATGCACAGAATATTACATTAACCTCCTTGGGTGCTAGAGACCTAGACAATGCATCACAAAGAAATGGGTTAGACACATCTTGCATCGACGGGGTTAAAGTGGCTTGCCCATCAAAACAGGAGCTTTTAAATCAGATGGCATAGAGTAATAAAAGTTGTGCCATTCTTTACAGAAAGAATTGTTCTAAACATATATTGTTACATATAAAGTCAGAAATAAAACAAAGCCTCACATGTGGGAGAACTTGAGGAGAGCATTGAAGTTAATATTCCGGTCAAGAAAATCCATGGTCAAAGTGTTCTGGTGCCCTCTGCCAACCTGGACAAAGAGAGAGAAGGATTTAAAATATTCCATACCTGTGCTCTTGAAAACAGGATTAATTGGAAATATTCCACATGTTCACAAGTCAATCGGTGCTCAGGAGAATGTCAGTAACATTAAGACCAGGATATTTGCTATTCTAGGCTGCTGACAATACTTTTACTGCCAACTGAATAAGCAAGGCATCTTGTTTAGCTAAACACCTTGGCAGTAAAGGCAAACTCTTTGCTGGTGAAAATACCTTATGTTTCCAAATAAGACTGTTAACACCAAAGCTCTCTTGTTTTAAAGAGTTCAAACTAGACTTGGCCCCAGAAAAAGTAGAAGCCAATAGTTTATTAAGAAAAAAAAAAAAAAAGTATTAGAAGAGTCTTCTTTTATGGAGGAAGATGGGAAAAAGTAGCCACGCACCTCTCCTTTCAGGCTGTCTGTATACAATGATTATTTGCAAGTTTCTTGGGGTTGACTCATTGACTTTGAGAGGCCCCTGGGACCTTTTGATCTAGATGGTGCAATTATTGCAGGCTGTTGCAAGGAAATCACAGGCTTGAATTTTCTCCACAGAGACAACACACAGTGTTCTCAGCATGCCAGGTCCCGCCTCGCAACAGTCATTAACACCCCTAATGATTTCCCAAGGCAACACTGGTTACTGCGCACACACAGAGGAATGAGAAATTGATACTTAAATACACCAATCTCCCCTTTCATAGAAAACTGTAGCCAAACAATATCCCACTGAATGCTGGAGAGGTCTCCAGTGCTTTGCAAGCAAAAAGTGTTAGTGACCTCAACAGCATCCAACATATCAGCACTGGTTGGGTTTAAAGGGACATTATGGGGAGGAAAAAAAAAATAAAAATTATAGATATTAAATAAATATCTATATATATATATATATATATATATATATATATATATATATATATTTATTTATTTTTTTAAATAGACAGTAGGTTATAACATTCAGATTATACACACACACACACACACACACACACACACACACATAATACATGTATGTACATGACATACAGCTTCCTGATCAGGAAGGGGAGGTTTGAAAGCACACATTACATTGCTTCTCTCAGCCTTCTAAAATAGACCATGGATATTCATGTAGTGCAACATAGGGAAGTCTACATTATGTATACATCTTCTGTTCAACCCTTTGAGTGCCGGAGGAGTAGGCAATGCGTTGCCTACCCCTTTGACACATATTGAGTTAAAGGGATAGTAATACTTCATTTTAACTTTATTTTATTTTGTAGGCATTAAAAAACATGGAGAATGATATAAGTCTTATCTCTCAAACCTTTATGGTTTATGAGATATTCACAAGCAAAGTTTCCCCCTCCCGCCCCATTTACCTAGTGTAAGCATTCTCTTCTCAGATGTGGAATGCAGTCCATAGACCAGACAGATAACAGAAAGGGACACTCTTATTCCTATGAAAACAATGAAATCCCTGCCCCACTTGACAAGCTTTTCAGGTTTTTCCCTTATCTTAATTGAAGACTGTCCCTCTCTGCAGTCTACCTGGGCACCTCCCTTCTGACGTGGCTGAACAGCAGGGGGGGGGGGGATACTTTGCTTGTGAATATCTCTTAAACCATAAAGGTTTGAGAGATAAGACTTATATCGTTCATGTTTTTTTAATGCCTACAAAATAAAATAAAGATAAAACGAAGTACTACTATCCCTTTAAAAAGGGAAGCGTTATTATGGGGCAAATCAACTGCTCCATAGGGAAAAAGAGGTCAAAATACTTTATTATATAAACTTCCCCAGCTTCCCATTGATTTAAATTCCGCTTTTAACATCTGGAATTGCCAGGCATATCTCTAGATCATTAATAAGCAATGCATTAGCAATATCTCTAGCATTCAAAGAATTAAATGTCCCATTTGAATCTGTGAAACTGGGGATTAATTATCCCCTACAGCACATTTAGCTTGGGTTTGCCCCAGAATAAGATTCACTCTTTTGAAGACTTACTGTAGTGATTCTCAGTCCAGTCCTCATGGTATACCAACAGGTCAGGATTTCTGGATATCCCTGATCATATCTATGCTTAAATCACAGGGGGATAAAGCAAGTCTGACCTGCTGGTGTGTCCCAATGACTAATAATGAGAACCACTGCCTTAATGTGTAAGGGACAGCACAAAAGAAAAGAACATTGCTTACCCTAACTAGATGGAATGCAATATCGTAACTCCCGATACATTAAGGTATGGACACATCTACAGTGTGCTTTATGAACACAGTCAAAGTAGATCAGGTCCAGTAGCAAGCCAAATGCATCACAGGGAACAAAAATAAAATTGCCCAAATGCTTGCTGAATTAAACACAATATTTAAGCGACCGTTCTAGCACTCAAAAGAGTTAAAGGTCCATTTAAATATATGCCAATGTTGGTCTCCTGTGGTGTTGGGTTGCCTTAGAATTTGTTCACTCTGCCTTTACACATAGCCCCATTGTATCTGGTAATTCACAACATCCTCTTTCATAAGAGCAATTTACATTTCAGCATTAATGTTACTAATAATAATAATCATCATCATCATCCCATTAATGATTAGGGCTGTTTGACACTAGAGGACGAGAGAAAAGTTGGCCTTTCTAGCGTGCGTTTGATCAACCATATTTCCCGCTAATTCATTTAGCACACCCACACAAATTATATTACATTTTTTGTGTGTGTGCACGCTTGTGTGTGTGCGTGTAGGGAATATCTTCCCTCTGAGGCAAAAGTCCCTATGTCCCGCTTTCCCTCCCTGGTGTCCCTCTTTTTTGGAGACCAGACTGTGGTGTGTATATAAGCTTATCACATTGCTTCACAGTGATAAAACTCACATAATGTTTGGTTAAACTTCACTGTGTCTAATTTAACCCTTTGAGTGTCGGAGGGGTACACAACGCATTGCAGAGCAATGTGGTGTGTACCCTGCTGGCATGCAAAGGGTTAATCCATGTAAATAAAATGCTTTGGTCTGGCTTTAAATAATTTATTCAGTAACTCAAAGCTGTGGTGATAACTCATCAAGTGACCAAACCTGCTCTCCTCTAGTCCTACCCTCAGAACCATTAAAAAAAAAAAATCCCTCTCTTTGGCCATTTCCTCTATTTTGAAATGAGTTCTCCGCCCCTGGATAGCTATCCGGTCCTGGAGCTGTCAGTTAGCCTCCCTGGCATAATCACAGTGCACCCTGAGATCATGAAAGTCTTGACATGCCAGCACTGTCATCCATCTTTAAAGGACAGATTTCTGCAACAGCCCATGCATGTCACCAGTTGTTAAAGTTAAAAAAAAAAAAAAAATTGTTTAATTGGTCAGAGTTCTATGTAAAAGCATCTTCCGATTCAAAAATGCCAAACTAACAGGACATCTGGCAGATTAAAGGCACACCAATACCAAAGTGAACTATTATTATTTACACTTAAATGTCAAGTACTTCATACTAGCATCTAAAACTATCTGTATGATTTTGAGGTCTAAATTCTACTATAGTATATGTTCTAGGTGAAAAGCCATTCCTAACTTTTCCAGTACTTCGATTTGTTTGTCCACGATAGTATTTAATGGGCCGAGGTAAGATAACCTCTCTTAATACAACAGTAGTGAGTACTAATCACAATCATCACTTACCAGTGTTTTCTTTTTCCTCTCCATAACGACAACACAAAATTAAAAGGAAACAAATGTTGCACTGGACACTAATACAACTCTGCACAATATCTGTAATCAAACTAGTCAGGTTTATCAGTTTTGTTACCACTTCCTATCACATTATTCAGTTGTATGTGTACAATTTTCTCTAAATCCAAATGCTGGTCATTAAGGGGTTAATTATATAATTTGAACAGGAACATTTACACATCTGAGCAAAGCTGTATGTGATATATGAATTTCATTTGTGTTCCTTTAATTGCAAGGTCATACAGGCAACTATTGCGACAGCCAAGTTTTATAGTGATAGCAAGGGATGCTGGGAGCAAAAGCACAGAAATGCATCTCCCCCTAATATGATGTCCCTGCTGCAAAATGTGATCCATGTAAATACAGGCACTAGCAATGAATTTTGATCAAACACGCTATCAATACTCTTGATCTCCCACTCAGATAACTGATGTTTTCTTTTATATAGAGGATTTCTTTAATTTATAAATCTCAAATTAGGTGGTACAGTTTATTGCTCCTATTAGACCCTATAGTAGGGGTAGTCACTTTTTTTAAACTGAGCTTCCTGTTCTGCTCTAAGTCTTATGGGGTCCTCCTATATTTATACATGCACAATACACAGTCTTTTAGGACAGTCAACTGAAATATTAAAAATCCAGCTCTGGGATCCCCTCCTAGTAGGGCCAGCCCTACACCATCAACCTGTACCGATGGGGTACCATTTTCCCAGTAGGTACTGGGAACTACAGGAAACTCAATAGTTTTCAAAGCTATCAGTATTTCTGGTGTGAGAAATAGGAGAGAAAAAGTTTCCCTATTTTCCTAGATAACCAACTTCTAGAAATATCCACACCTTCCAGTTTACGAGTTGAAAGGCAAGTTACCCCAGGACTTCACAAATTTGGAAATGGCTATACAAGCCAGGCTCATCACAACAGACTGCCACCACTAAACTCCTAGTTCACATTTGTTGCCTGGGTCAAGTGAACTCTCACGTCTAAATTCTTGCACATTTGCTGTAGCCCCTAGCGCACACAAGTGCTCTACCTGTGGCTCCGCCAACTGCTGCTAGACTACAATTCCCATTATATTTAGAACTGAGGTAGTTGTAATCCAATAGCACCTAAAGTGTGACAGGTTTAACACCCTCAGTACAGTATACTCATGCATGAAACTCTCTGGATCAGCCCGGTTTTCAGACTGCATTACTGGGTCTCTGAAGACAATTCTCTGGCAGTGGAGAGTTTGTTCTCCTTCCCACCCTGTTCTGCCCACTTCTCACACACTACTCCCAATTTATGACATAAATACGCACAAGCCCCCGCAATTAAGTCCCTCCACGTTTATGACACTAATCGATTCACTGACATCCCCTGTCCGGCAGCAGAAGCCCTCTCCAGGGGCTCAAAGACAAGAAGTTCCTAGGTATGAATATACTCTCAAACAGGCACACTCGCTCAAACACACACACACACACACACACACTTTACTTCTCTATTTGATATATATTAACACTCACATATCCCAGTCTGGTCAGAACACTAATGTTGATTGATCATAAATACATATTTAACCCCTTGAATATGACATATCTTCAACACATTGCAAAACAATTTGTTGGGGAAGTTTATTTTTTTAAACAACTATTCTTGACAGTAACATGGTAATTTTCTGTTAAAGATAAGGATGGAGGTACCTACCGCACATATTCAGAAACCATAATTATCTTCAACCTTTTTTTTTTAGATACCACAGTGATTACAATTGAAATGGAGTTACACTACTAATGCACTGAGCTCATAATTGAGATATAGCTATACTGATACTACAGATCTTACAATTGTAGGCACTGTGATCTCTGAAAAATATGTTGAATATAAAATTAAAAATAAAAAACATGGTTTCTGAATATGTGCTATATATACGCCGCCATCCTTATCTATAACAGACCTATACTGCTAATACAGTGCTTACAGTTGAAATGGAGCTACTCTAGTGATACAATGACCTTATATTTGATTTATAGCTACACTAGTGATACATCAGAGTTTACAATTGAAATGGAGTCACAGTTCTCTTGAAGCTCCATTCCAATTTTAAGCTGTGTGAAATCACTTAAGTATCTCCATTTCAACTGTACCACCACAGAGCTTACAAGTGAAATTATGCTACCACAGAGCTTAACAATGAAATTGAGCTACAATATTGATACCACAGAGATTACCAATAAAACAACTTATAGAATTGTCACCCTTATCCTAAGTTAAGATAAATGTTTTAGCATGAATTTGAGTAACTTTCTTCTCATTTCATTTCAAATGTCTGCTGTGTGGAAAAAGTGGCATAAAAAAGGATTATTGCTATGCTGCAACCCATAACAATTTAGGGATGTAGGAGACAACTCTACCACCACTAACATAGTGAGTGACTCCTACCACTCTTTTAGGCATGGTTAACCAGAAAGAGAACTGAACGGGGGGGGGGGGGGGGGGGGCACTCTAATCTCAAAACAATTACATTGCTTTTGTTTTGTCACGTAACAGGCCACTTTTACCAATAATTATGAAAGTTCGAGCTCTTTCTTCCCAACGAAAAAGACATTTTAAGAATGGCTGCCTAAACATAGATTGTGTGTGTGTATATATATATATATATATATATATTTATTTCAAAACAGCAGTTTTTAAGTTTACTATTGAAATGTCGTCGCCTACATGGCAACTCTCAAAATGATGAAATCAGAATGCAGTCTGAATCAAAAGGGAGACGTCAGAATGTCACCTGCTTTAAAATGTAGCGATATCAAAATGCCACCCTCTTAAAGGTCACCATTTAGGCGATCTGTCAACAGAGAGATGCCTTACTGAACAGCATTCACTCCATATACTGAGCACCTTCATCTTTGCTCGACATCACACGTACCTGTTGTCACTTTTTTTCTACTCAGATGCTGAACCAGGAACCCCTCTGAGCACCGCACAGCTGCAAAGGAATGAACTGAACATCGTCACACAGAGGTGCACAATCATGCTGCTCCATTTGTTATTGCTTTAACCTTCTCACTGGCAAAGGGGGACATTAAACAATGCTTTGCTGCCACTCTTAAGACATTCAAAGAGTTCGTTATGGCAAAGATATGGGACACTTTTTATCCAATAAGGGCCAGTGGGTCTATCAAGAGAAGTGTAAGGGGTTTGTGGAATGTCAGCATAGTAAGTTGTACATACATATAAACTGCACACTTCTGCACATGTAGGGGCCTTTACAGTTTATTTCCCCAATGAGTATCACATGTCATCATATGACATTATTTTAAAGTGGAACTATCAACCCTGTTAAAATTTGGCCCAAATAAATACCCATCTGGCAGCTAGTTGCTCAAAAGCACTAATCGCCAGAATTACCTGGTTAATGAGAATTATACACTGCTCCCGCACTGACAGGCAGGAAACAGCACAGACATCTTTCCATAGTGACATCTGCGCTGTCAGTCCCAGCCTGCCCATTCGGCTCCAAAAGGGACTGACAGTGCAGGTGTCACTATGGAAAGATGTCTGCGCTGTTTCCTGTCTGTCAGTCAGTCAGCCAGTCCGGGAACAGTGTTCAATTCTCAATAACCAGGTAATAATTCTGGCGACTAGCGCTATTGAGCAGCTAGTTGCCAGATGGGTATTTATTTGGGCCAAATTTGAACAGGGGTGGTAGTTCCGCTTTAAGTGAAAAGAGCATTTGTTTAGAAGTCTGTCTGTGTGGCGTTGAACAAAAATGAAGGCACTCAGTACATGCAGCGAATGTCACACTGAGGCGCATCTCTTCAAATGCGCCACAGAGAGGAATCCCTCTGTTGAGAGAGCGCCTACATGGCGACCTTTTGATGTTGCAGCAACTTAATTATTTCGACATTCTAACGTCACTTTTTTGAGGGTCACCATGTAGGAGATGACATTTCAATATGATACTAGTTGTTATATCAATATACTTTATTTTGCTTTTGTTCGCTGGTGTAGTCTACACAGATGATTTAAGTCTACAATATGACAAAGACAACTGACCCATAAAAACCATTCAGGACTATTTGAAATAAAGAAATGTATTGGATAGTCTAATGCAGTATGGTAATTTATTCAGAAGATAGTATAATACAAACCATACTTCGTCAACAATTATCTACCTAAATGGAAGGAGGCATGTAGTACAGACACGCGGGATGGGGGCACAAGAACAACCCTACATAAAAACAGAATAGCAGCATTGGTTTAATGGGATAGTAATGTTTCACAAAAAATGCAGCTCCAATTAATCTTCATAGTATTTGGACCATGGAGAGTGTTATTTCAATATGGTCAGAGTTGTAGTTCAGAGTAATTGAATAATAAAGTATCCCCCTTCTGCTCCTTTTACCTAATGTAAGTCACCTGTGGAATCCGGTTCTGGGACTGGAGCGCTCATGGCAAGGGACAATCTTCTTACTGTGACCATAAGGAAAACCCTGCCCCCCTTGACAGGTTTCTCTTTATGCTTACTGAAGATTGTCCCTTACAGCAATCCATCTTGCTGCTCTGAGGTGAGCAGTGTTAAGTCAGTAAAAGAGTTGGGAGGGGGACACTTTATCATTCAAATACTCTTGAACTACAACTCTGACAGTATTGAAATATCCTTCATAGTATTTGGGCCATGGAGAGAGTTAACTGGAGCTGCTTTTATTGTGAAACATTACTATCCCTTTAAGCAAAGACATATGGTTTTAAAATGATTAGTAATATTTTAAACTATTGTATAACAAACACAAAATGCAACTAAATTGTCTGCTATTTATCCTATTCAGTTAATGGGTTACTAAAGAATCAATGAAGTAATCAGGATTTGCTACAATAAAACACCTACGCGGTAAGCAATGCTTTGCTCAGAAAAATATCAGGAGGCTCTTTTGTAATTTCTGTCCAATTCCTGAATTACCCAAACACTTTACAGACCATCTCACCCCTGTACTAAATCACCAGAAAAGGTAATAAAATAATCATTACACCTGCTGTTTAAAGTCTGCAGTGACAAGTCATCTAGTTTAAATGTAAGTAGGTCATATTCAAAATAGATTTTAAGGTTAGTATTTTCTGTTGAGTGGTGAGAACTGTAAGGAATTTCAGAAACAGCAATTGACTTAAACTAAGCAGATATTTCATTTCACTCACTGTTTACTCTTACATAAAGCAGCAGATCTTCCCTAAAAATGTAGGACTGGTGGTTTGCTTAGTAGACACAAACCCTTAGTACCCCATTACCTAGCAGTCAATGAACACAAGATTAAACCTATGCCGGAAACAAACAAACAGTTACACAATTCAATATCATGAGGTACTCCATTGCTTGTCTTACAGCTCTTGGGGACTGCAATTCCCACCATCCCCAACCAGGCTAGGAATGATGGCAGAAGTAGCTCCAAAGGGCCTGGGATCCAATTGACTTCTGACCAAAGTACCTTAATTTTCCTTGAAAAGTCCCGTGCCAAGTATGATGTCATACATACACATAACTTACTGAATAACCCTTGTCTTTCGTAAGGAAATACTAGAGAAGGTTGTCACCTATATTGCAGACATGTCAGTGTGTTGCAATGTCATCATTATGAAACCTGTACGTTAATAATCAAACTGAAAACTAAAATCAGCCAAGATCAGTTAGACAAACAGAATCTTGGCACCTTCCTAGATTGGTATAGCTACAAGACGTGTACAATACACTGGTTGTTAAAGTTAGCATTGCGTGTGGTTGACATAGAAAGAACTGTATTGTTAGATCAGTATTGTTTTCTTATATATTATCGTGCGCTTTGTATATGTTATTGTGCATATCGCCATTGTGTTGTGATTATACGGCAGTAATTTGTGATTGTATTCTAGGTCTTTATTTAGTAAGTACTAGGCAGGCCTTTGTGGTGTTACTGTGCATTTCTCCTAGCCCTGTTAGAGTGCTGGGCAGTCCTGTGTTGTGCTGCTTTGCATCATATCTCATATTATGAGAGTGATAGGCAGTCCTGTATTGTTACTGCGCGTCTCGCAAGGGCGCCGTGCAGATTAGTGATGTACAAGTCTCCCTGCGCCTGGTGCTGGAAGATGATAATGCACGTCTGACAGACCTGACAGCGTTGCCATTATTGTGCTGCCGTTTGCCACACACATTATTACGAGGACCTTATGATAACTACTCACCTGCCTCTCTGAAAGACCGCTGCTCTTTACACTTCCTCGCAGCTTGTACCTGTGCTTCCGCCGTACGTGTCACACCACCAACTCTCAGTTTACGGAACCCCACCCCTACAAAATCGTTTCCTCTGACTGGCTAAGATTAGAAAACTGCGCAATGCCATCATGAGAACTAGTAAACACGGCTCTCAAATCACACGGTGATTGGTTGTTAGGCGTGACACTCACAAACAGATTTGCCAATTACAATGGGTATCCTTTCATGCGTCTATAATGAAGGAGGGGGGCAATGGTAGCTAATATTTCGCAGCGACCCTCACCGACAGTTATAGATCACTTAACCATTTGAGTGTTAGAGGGGCGCAGTTTCGTACCCCTCTGGCGCACAAAGGGTTAAAGATTGTTGGTAAGTCAGTTGCATGCGGTCGCAGAGTTTGTGACGGGCTTATCATCCAATTGTATAACAATAGGTTCTAGCCATACCTGATAACTCTCAGGATCTGACGCTGAGACTCAGGATTTTGACCCAAATATCTGGGTAAAGGGCCACATTCTCAGGGTGAGGAGAGTCCTGTGTTACCTAGTATATGATTTGCTCTAATTAACTGTTTATTTAGTCTAAAATTTGTGTAATTTATACCAGAATGACGTGGGGGATATGCCTTGTTTGTGTTTAGACAGTAAGATCTGTAAGTTGTAACATATTAAAGGTTCCTTGCACACAGACTGGAGCACCTCTGGGTTGCTGCAAACTGGTACACACTGCGTAAAATTTAGTTTATGTGAAGCTTTAAGGGTTAATATTTAAAAGATCTGGGGTCAGCTCATTTTTGAAACTTCCCAAGTATGGTTCTAGTTATACATCTGTGAGAATATTTTTATGATAGTGACCAAGAAAACATTTCTTCTTCTAAAAGTAACCAATGATATCCAGACTGGCATGGAAAATGGTGAACTCACTGGAGCTATTTTCCTTGATTTCGCTAAGGCCTTTGACACAGTAGACCATAACATTCTTATCAGCAAACTCCATAACTCAGGATTGGGTAATAATTCTCTACAATGGTTCCGATCCTATTTATCAGACAGAATGCAGTATGTGTCAGTTGCAAACAATGACTCCCGTCCACTCAAAATAACAAGTAGAGTTCCCCAAGGCTCCATTCTTGGCCCTCTTCTATTTTCTCTTTTTATAAATGATCTGCCCAAGGTTTGCAAATCATCTTCAGTACACATGTATGCAGATGACACCATAATCTATGCTAAAAACTCTAGCATATCACAACTTGAAACCGAATTACAACATGATTTCTACAAAGTGGAAAGATGGATAACACAGAACAAACTTTTCTTAAACACAGATAAAACAGTCACAATTATATTTGGCACAAAGCACAAACTGCGTAATCTCGACAATATCCACCTATCCATTGTGACAGAGTCTAATCGTAAATTGGCCCCAGTAGACTCCTACAAATATCTTGGTATGTGGCTTGACCCAAACCTCAATTTTGGTCACCACATTGACAAATTAACCTCTAAACTTTATCCCAAAATAAGTACACTTTATAGAAACAAAGTATGTCTAAGTACCCAGGTGAGAAAACGTATTGTACAACAGATGCTGCTGCCAGTCATAGACTATGGTGACGTAGTATATGCTCCAGCGCCAGAAATCCACCTCAGTAAACTTGACACTCTATATAATTCATTATGCCGCTTTATCCTCCAGTGTGACTACACTACCCATCATTGTGACATGCTAAAAGAACTAAATTGGCTAACACTCAAATCTAGACGTGACCTTCATCTTTCTTGCTTAGTACACAATCATTTCTCTGGAAAACTACCACAATACCTAAGCAGTATGCTCACCCCAGCTCTCCATACTAACTATAACCTTCGCTCCACTACTAACAACTCACTGTGTATACCACAATACAAGAAAGAAGCAGGAAGATCTGCCTTCTCCTTCAGAGCTCCAAAAATCTGGAACAATCTGCCGGAAAAAATCACATCTGCACCCAGTCTAAAATCCTTAAAAGCAAATGTTTCTTTATATCTAAAAACAGTGTGTAACTGTAAATAATCCCATTATTTAATAAGTATGTATATTTCTGTATGTTTGTATAAAATGTCTCACAATTAGTGTAAATATGTAACCTTTTACTGAAAACTATCCAGGACATACTTGAAAACGAGATAAATCTCAATGTATTCTTCCTGGTAAAACATTTTCTAAATAAAAATAAATTTCTTAAACTTAACGACCCTTGACAGTCATAGTACGTCATGGGTCGATCTGAGTTAACAACCCATGACGTACTATGACCGCCATGGAATTCCGGGCTCCCCCTGCCGCTGCATGCTGTTTGGGGTGTCCAGAACCGGAAATTAAAAAAAAAATGATCCGTTGTCTTTAACTGACCGCGCTGAGCCGATCAGCCGGTCGTTAAGCGGTTAAGGACCGGCACGCACGCATGCGGCCAGCACTTAAGGACCACAGAGCATTTTTTTAATTATATATATATATATAATTCCAATTCAGGGCTCCCCAAACATGTAGCTGCGTGGGGAGCCCTGAAATCGATGATGTACATGTACGTCATGAGTCCTGTAGGGAGATCCACCCACGATGTACATGTATGTCCTGCGTCGTTAAGGTGTTACACATTTATGTGTCATTACTTTTGAAATTGATAGTTATTTGTTTTATGGGTTGATGGGAGCATATATGAAAAGAATATGATTTATGCATCTGTGAAATTTAGGCAGGAGTTACATATGGATATTGACTTAAAGGGATAGTAATACTTCATTTTAACTTTATTTTATTTTGTAGGCATTAAAAAAACATGAAGAATGATATAAGTCTTATCTCTGAAACCTTTATGATTTAAGAGATATTCACAAACAAAGTATCCCCCCCCTGTTCAACCAGATCAGAAGGGAGGTGCCCAGGTAGACTGCAGAGAGGGACAATCTTCAATTAAGATAACGGAAAAAGCTGAAAAACTTGTCAAGGGGGGAAGGGCTTTCATTGTTTTCATACAAAGAAAATTGTCCCCTTCTGTTATCTGTACTGTCATACAACCAGACTCACATCTGAGAAGAGATTGTTTACACTAGGTAAAAGGGGCGGGGAGGGGAACTTTGCTTGTGAATATCTCATAAACCATAAAGGTTTGAGAGATAAGACTTATATCATTCTTCATGTTTTTTTAATGCCTACAAAATAAAATAAAGTTAAAATGAAGTATTACTATCCCTTTAATATATTTATGTAGTCTGTAATTCAGCATTTACATATCATATCAAAATATGCCCTCCAATTGTACAGTTTTAAAGATAAAGTAACATTTTATGATATTGTGCCTCATATACAGCATTAGCATTTTGTACCTTTATTCAGCACAGGACGAAAAGGGAGCAATACTTTCTGCAAGTAACAGTAAAACTCTGGTACAAAATGATCACAGACGTACAACGTGGAAAATATACCATATAAGGATAATGTCATTATTTTGTTCATGACCATTTTGTTTATCTGGCCTTTAACTGATTAGTATACCTTAAAGTGGAACTTTCACCTCTGTATTATAGTCATTTAATCTCTTTCTATGTGTCCCCTGTTCATATTGTTGTGTGTCCTTTCATTTTTAAATGTGTCTAAATTCAGCAACACAGTCTTCAGTTCTGTACCTGATGACGTAAGCCTTTGGTTGAGCTGTAAGGACGTGCACCGTATGGTGCAGAAGACACTCCCACAGGGCTTGTGTGTGAAGCGTCCGTCCTGCACCTGAATCCTACATCAGTCCCTGCCATACCATGTGACCTGGCGCGCTCCTTGAATCCTGCTCGTCCAGGGGGTGTCAGTGAGGCATGATCGCGTTCATGTACAGCAGTGCCATGCAGAGTGCCAGGGGATCCTCTGTTGCCTGGCTCAGTGGCATGTCTTGGTGTGCAGAGCTTTATTCTTGGCTAGCTCTGTGCACAACATTGATGCTGTTTCTTCCCTCCTGCATTTACCAGCCATCCCAGCTCCCTACAAAGAAATATCCCCTAAGACTGGTGGAAAGGAGTGAGGATTGTGAGGTCTGTTTCTTACCTGTGAGTGCTTTCTGCTAATACAGCCCATGGCGTGGTCTGATGCTCCTCTGGACATACCAGCCCCAGCAATACCGATCACACTGCTTGTTGCTTTGTGTTTAATTAACCTCTCCTCTGGGCATACTAGCTCTCCTTCCCACGACTCACACTGGCACATGCAGACTGTTTACCGATATCGCTGTTTAAAGGCATGACATGACAGTCTCGCTGTGATATACAATTCGAGATTGTCATGTCCGCCTTTTGAACACAGCGACCTGCTGAATGCTGCTTAAAGCAGCGAGCTATTAAAAATACGATATTTCAAAAGGATACCGCCGCATGCACATCAATTTGCATGCGGATCATGCACGAGCTCGTGTCACGCTCAACAGACCCCAAAAAAATTATGGGGGAGTCTCTTCCTCGGAGACTGACAAGACACAGGGAGAGCTGATGCATGCGCTGTGGTACTTTTAAGCAAAGATGGCGCCGCTCTCCCTGGTCTTACCGTGAAATCAAAAGGTGTTTTGTTGTATCATACGGGTATAGCAAGGGACAAATATATATATGAACAGAATCATTATGGGTATGTATTTCAAAAGATGACTGGTCATTTGCTTGTGAAAGTTCCGCTTTAAAAAAAATGTGCGTTTTCGCAGTTATACGGTGGCAGGGGCTGTGAGCTGAAATGTTATAGAGTATATTATATTAACTAATTTATACAAATATGTTTTCAGACTTTATGATATCAAATCAGTTTCCCCAATGCCAAAAAAACAGCAACTGCATTTATTCAAACATGTTAAGCTATTCAGTTACTTGTGAGATGAAAAAATTCTGGGTAAACAAATTGCACAATTGGGGAAACAAATATTTCCATGGTGCTTTTAACCTCATGATTAGTGGTTAAGTTTTAACCACTTAAGGACCAGCAGTCCCGGGGTGTGTGGTCTTTTAAGGACCAGATAGGGAAGTTCGACGTGCCGCCCCACATGACTGATCACGTGTGCTGGCACGCCGAATGAGGGACTGAAAGAGATCGCTCCTGTCTTGGAGCAATCAACTTCAGTCCCCGGTATTACTCACCGCGCTCTTGCAGGAGCGCGGTGAGTAAAAGTACGTGACGTGCCAGGACTGTCACTGGTCCTTAAGTGCCGGACCAGCGTGACGGTCCTGGTACATCAATGGTCCTTAAGGGGTTAAAGCCACAATTAATGGGAATTGTGGGAATGCTTCTTTTTTGCCCTTTGATGTAATTGGCTTATCCCTTTTTCTTTGAACACAGGGCCCTAAAATCTCAAGATTAGCAAAAACATGAACTAATTCCTTCTGTATTGAGATCAGGCCCGGATTTGTCAATAGGCAGACAAGGCACTTTCCTAGGGCGCCAGATTTTCAGGGGTGCCTGGCAATGGCCCTGTCACGCCCACCATCCCGCCCACTTTATAATGTGAATGCATATAATCCTTTGCTCGCTCGCCCACACAGTGTGACAACAAGGGCGCTTTTGTGCAATAGAAAATGTTCCTTCCAGTTGGCTTGTACCTGCTCTGCCTGGGCCACCCCATGTGACCCACTGCTGCGCCTACGTTCCACTTCTCATTGCTCACTGCCCGGCCGGATGGGACCTCCTTTGATGTCATCATGTCAGGACGCACATAATCAAATGCAGCCTCGTACTTTGGTGTAGTTTGCGCAGCTGCATAAAACCCACAGGAACCAGCCTAAGCCTTTAGATCTGGCTGAGTGTAGGAGGTGGGAACATGCTTCAGAGGAGGTGCAATACAGAGAGACTGCAGGCCACAAGTTCCTGGCGGGCGGAGAGGAGGCATGTATTGTCAGGTGGTGACATAAATTTTCTTAATGTCATTTACTCCAAATGTGTTTGTTTGTTTTTTTTTAGTGAGAAATATTTTTTTGGCTTAAACAATAGTGAAAGGGGAAATTGCACTCCTGAAAATATCCCAGATGGTCTAATAGTAGATATTACCAAAGCATGGAGAAAATAGCTTGTTATTACTTAAAAAAAAAAAAAATCTTTATTGGGTATTAATTAAAAAACTGTAACTTTTAATGTAAAACCTTCGAAAGTGCACAGCACCTATATGAATCCTGAATCCTATATGAATCCTCTTTCTAATTGCTGTGAATGTAAATACAGGAATAAGGTCATTATTTGTATCACAATTTACCATTTGGTCTCTCAATTTCTGTTCAATTTTACATCTTAGACATTTGATTCTTGGTTTTGCATTAAAGGTTACAATTTTTTAATTAGTACCCAATAAAGATTACTTTTTTTTAGTAATAACAAGCAATTTTCTCCATGCTTTGGTCATAACTAATATTAGACCATCTGGGGTATTTTCCGGAGTGCAATTTAAGGGTAATTCTTTTTTCTCCTTTCTTGGAGATAAGTGGGGTTTTTTTTGGTACACGATTTCCATTCCCATGTACCATTTTTGCCTGCTTAAGATTTGAGGCTTAATCCCCCATTATTGCCCAGACAGTGTAACATAGATCTTTCCTCGTGAACAGTAAATTGAGCACCACATAGAGACATACTAAGACAACATAAAACAATAACATTAAAGACAAGCATACACAAAATGAGAATTTATACTGAATCCATTGCTAGGCTAATGTTACCTCACGCAGGTTTTGTTGCATACATTTACATACTAGGCATTAACCCTTTGAGTGCCAGAGGGGTACGCAACGCATTGCAAAGCAATGCGTTGCTTAGCCTTCTGGCACTGAAAGGGTTAACTTTCAGCCTCATTTCTTAACATTAGATAAGGATTGTAATGTTTCACAGCAGATCACATTTTTTGTTTATTATTTACTAGAATTTACATTAAAGGGATAGTAATACTTAAAATGTAAAAAAAAATATGTTGTAGGGTTTATCCCCCTGAGTAAAACAAGAGTACTCCCACTGCTGAAAGGTGTTTCATTCAAAAGTTATTAATTTTCAAAGTTGAACTTTTTAGGTGCAATATCACAGTGGCCTGAAATTGTACAGTGGTGCTGTTGCTACACCATCCTATGGAGATTTATGGTCAATTGACCAGAGCTGTCCATAGGATCGTGTAGCAACAGCGCCACTGTACAATTTCAGGCCACTGTGATATTGCACCTAAAAAATTCAACTTTGAAAATTAATAACTTTTGAATGAAACACCTTTCAGCAGTGGGAGTACTCTTGTTTTACTCAGGGGGGTAAACCCTACAACATATTTTTTTTAAAATTTTAAGTATTACTATCCCTTTAAGGGCTGGATTGACCATGACAAAGGGCTGCAAATGGCTTTTGGCCTCTGTTTGGAAATCTTTGTTCTAAGACTTTATGAACCCAGAGTATGAAATAAACATCAGGAAATGTAGTTGGTATTTAGTTTCAGAGACTATAATGTGCATCAATTACTAATTTTAATAGCATTAAAAAAGGATAAAGGAGTTGGTGCAAAGTGAAAGTTTATTTTTCTTTACATATTTTATGTGATAGAAAATATGTTTACATGGGATAACACTGATGTTCGTGGGTGTGATTGTACAGAGTCGGAGGGAACATACGTCAGTAATACCACATTACAGTGCATTTTGATGGTACAGACAACACACACCATACACTGTAGGAACACTGTATAGTGGACACACATATACCACATGACAATACAGGTGATTGTATAGAGGAATTAAATATGAATGGTATCATCCTCATGGACCATGATGATACCATTCATATTTAATTCCTCTATACAATCACCTGTATTTTTCATGTGGCATATGAGTGTCCACTATACAGTCTTCCTGCAGTGTATGGTGTGTGTTGTCTGTAAAATCAAAATAGACTGTAATGTGGCATTAACGGCATATGTTCCCTCTGTACAATTCCTCTGTTGTGCATTGCGGTATATGTGCCCTCTGCTCTGTCCAATTACTGACAGTATAATGAGGTGTTGGTGTAAGTGTCCTCTGTGTATAATCATCTGCCCTTCAGTTTAATTTGGTGTAAGTGTCATCTGTACACTCATTTGCAGTGCAATGTAGTGTGTGTGTGTGTGCTGTATCTCCTCTGTCAGTTACCTCCAGTGAATATAATGGACAGATCATCCTATTTTCACGCAGAAAAAAAATTCCTTTCTGTGGGGTATCCTTAACCTGCATTGGTGTGGAAATAGGATTTTATTTATTAATATTGTAATGTTAATTTAACATCTCAAAATAAGTAAATCAGAATCATATTTTCACTACAAGTTTAGACAATCCCACCAAAAGGATTCCCCCCTAAATCTAAAAATGGGTGTGACCACCGGAGGGCGTGGTTAATGAAGGGTGTGGTTAATGAAGTAGAGTGGTTAGGGGTGGGGCAAAGGAGGGGCTAGGGGAGCCAGAGGTTGTTGTGCCTAGGGGAGCTTGAGATGTAAATCTGACCCTGAATGAGATATTATTGTCTCTGTCAGTCATGTGCAACAGATGATCCAAAAACCTCTTGCGGCAGTCAGCATTGTCTCATGTGGACCCTATTATTTTCTTTGAATTCTAACCCATCAGCCACAGTGCCACCACTGAGACTGAAAAAGGATGGTTGTATTCTTTTCAATTCCCACTAGAGGGGGCTAGCGTTTTTTCATGTTTTAGCTGTTCTCTAGCTTTTCAGCTGATACTAGGCATGGTATTGCTATATTATTGTTGGTGGTGGTTTTCACCATTATTTTTGAGACTTCAAAAGGAAGAAATTTTATTGTAGTTTTTCTATAACTGAGTTTTAGGGCTCGATCCAAATGTTGTCGTTAAAAATCTCGTTAGGGCACAATGGATACTGACAGACAAAAGAAAATGTCTTGGTCAGTATTCAGATGCACTACCGGCATTTAGCACAATGGACGTTAGGCTAAAAAAATGGTGTTGTGGCCAAACGTCAGTTTTGTGCGTTAAGTTCCCAAAACTCCACTAAATAACAGCAGTATTGGGAACTTAACAGTAAAAAAACTAGCGATCAGTGCCTGACATACTGCCAGGGACCCATTGTTAACTAAAGTGTCATCCACTGTCCTTCTCCTTCTGTCTTCCCTTCTTTCTTCTATTCCTTCTTCTCTTCTGTCTTCTCTTCTTTCTTCTCCTTCTTCCTGTAAAATAAAACAATATTAGTATTACAAAGCATTATCATTTAACCCTTTCAGTGGCAGTGGGGTATGCAATGTTGTGTACCTCACTGCCACTAAAAGGGTTACATATATATCCCTTTGAGTGCCAGTTTCGTACCCCTCTGACACTCAAACCAGACAAATATTTTATGCAGAAATGCTAAGTAAATTCACTTAGCTTCTATTGTCAAGTCTCCGCCACTTGGTGCGGCTGCAGAAACGGCAGCAGCGGAGACACAGACCAGCAGCACCAATGCCCTCATAACTGAACGGGCCGATGCCTGTAGCACACTGAGGGAATTGGAAGTGAGCCTGCCTTTATATATGGGCAGTTTCACTTCCATTTCCCTCACAGCCATTGGCTGGGATGTTCTTACGTACATCCCAGCCAATCAGATTCGATCGGCTGTTCTGATTGGCTGGGATGTGAGTAAGAACATCACAGCCAACGGCCAAGTGTCTCACAGTTTTGCAGGCAGGCCTAGTACCTTATTACCACCGCAAGGGAAAGTCACCTTTGTTTCTGTGTTAAATATTAAAACTAATATTAGGGATTTGTTTGAATAATTTTCAGATTGACACATCAGCCAGTCTCATAGTTCTGTAGGCAGACCTAATACCTACCTTATTAACACCACAAGGGAAAGACACCTTTGTTTCTGTGTTTAACCTTAAAAACAATAGTAAGAATTTGCTTGAATAATTTTCAGAGTGATACTTCAGCCAGTCTCACAGGCCTATAGGCAGGCCTAGTACCTTATTGCATCCGCAAGGGAAAGTCACCTTTGTTCGTGTGTAAATTATTAAAAGTAATATTAGGGCTTTGTCTGAGTAATTTTCAGAGTGACACTTCAGCCAGTGTCACAGTTCTTCAGGCAGGCCTAGTACCTTATTACCACCGCAAGAGAAAGTCATCTTTGTTTCTGTGTTTAACATTAAAAATAATATAAATAAATAAGGATTTGTTTGAATAATTTTCAGAATGACACATCATCCAGTCTCACAGTTCTATAGGCAGGCCTAGTTCCTTATTACGTCCGCAAAGGAAAGTCACCTTTGTTCGTGTGTAAAATATTAAAAGTAATATTAGGGTTTTGTTTGAATTATTTTCAGAGTGACACTTCAGGCAGTCTCACAGTTCTGCAGGCATGCCTAGTACCTTATTACTACCGCAAGGGAAAGTCACCTTTGTTTCTGTGTTTAACATTAAAAATAATATTAGGTATTTGTTTGAATAATTTTCAGAGTGACACATCATCCAGTCTCACAGTTCTGCAGGCAGGTCTAGTACCTTATTACCACCATAAGGGAAAGTCACCTTTGTTTCTGTGTTTAACATTAAAAATAATAGTAGGAATTTGTTTGAATAATTTTCAGAGTGATACTTCAGCCAGTCTCACAGTTCTATAGGCAGGCCTAGTACCTTATTGCATCCGCAAGGGAAAGTCACCTTTGTTCGTGTGTAAATTATTAAAAGTAATATTAGGGCTTTGTCTGAGTAATTTTCAGAGTGACACTTCAGCCAGTGTCACAGTTCTTCAGGCAGGCCTAGTACCTTATTACCACCGCAAGAGAAAGTCATCTTTGTTTCTGTGTTTAACATTAAAAATAATATAAATAAATAAGGATTTGTTTGAATAATTTTCAGAATGACACATCATCCAGTCTCACAGTTCTATAGGCAGGCCTAGTTCCTTATTACGTCCGCAAAGGAAAGTCACCTTTGTTCGTGTGTAAAATATTAAAAGTAATATTAGGGTTTTGTTTGAATTATTTTCAGAGTGACACTTCAGGCAGTCTCACAGTTCTGCAGGCATGCCTAGTACCTTATTACTACCGCAAGGGAAAGTCACCTTTGTTTCTGTGTTTAACATTAAAAATAATATTAGGTATTTGTTTGAATAATTTTCAGAGTGACACATCATCCAGTCTCACAGTTCTGCAGGCAGGTCTAGTACCTTATTACCACCATAAGGGAAAGTCACCTTTGTTTCTGTGTTTAACATTAAAAATAATAGTAGGAATTTGTTTGAATAATTTTCAGAGTGACACTTCAGCCAGTCTCACAGTTCTGCAGGCAGGCCTAGTACCTTATTACCACCGCAAGGGAAAGTCACCTTTGTTTCTGTGTTTAACATTAAAAATAATAGTAGGAATTTGTTTGTTTGAATAATTTTCACAGAAATTTTCTCCAAATACTGCAATAATTTCCATTCGGGCTGCTTACACGGACGTTAGCTATAAAAATCCCATGTTCAGCCAGTCTCACAGTTCTGTAGGCAGGCCTAGTACATTATTACCACAGCAAGGGAAAGTCACCTTTGTTCGTGTGTAAAATATTAAAAGTAATATTAGGGCTTTGTTTGAATAATTTTCGGAGTGACACTTCAACCAGTCTCACAGTTCTGCAGGCAGGCAGGCCTAGTACCTTATTACCAGCGCAAGGGACAGTCACCTTTGTTTCTGTGTTAAATATTAAAATTAATATTATGGCTTTGTTTGAATAATTTTCAGAGTGACACAGCCAGTCTCACAGTTGTCGGGTGGCCAGGTTTTTAAATTTTAAAACTATTATAGTTCACTACCTACCTATCTGTCATGGATTTGAGTCCTAGTGAACAACCTGATGTTCCTTGTCCTGGTACCAGCTGCAGTGACCCAGCAACCACCAACACCACCACAGTGATGTTGTTTTCAAGCAGAGCTAGAAGAGGCAGGCAGGCAAAAAAGAGTACTTTGAGTAGTACTAGTCGGACTCAGCAGCAGCACTCCAAACCAAAAACTAGAGAGAAGGGAACTGCTGGTCCTTCTACCTCTACTAGCATGGTAGATAGGTCCAGGTCCTCCTCTGAGACCATGAAGTAGCCGTCACCTGTGTCTCGTCAGCTGTTTGGTGATGATCCCCTCAGAACCACCTGCACAATGACTAGTGCCACTGCCAGTTTAGTCACCTCCTCCGCTACAGCCAGTTCTGTAAATCTGGGGACACCTAGTGTGTGTAACACTACTGGTCGGACACTGCGGGCAGTATCAACACGGGATTTTTATAGCTAACGTCCATGTAAGCAGCTCAAATGGAAATTGTTGCAGTATTTGGAGAAAATTTCTCCTGCCACTGCCACTGAAAGCTTATCTTCTCCAGAAAAGGTTATTGAGGGAGATAGTTTACCATTTCCCGGTAGCCATCAGGCAGAAGAGGGAATTGTGTAGGGCTCCCCAAAATCTGCTGCTGATGATGATTTTTCTTCCTGTCAAATCCTACAAGAGGTAGAAGAAGAATCTGAGGCATCAAGGCCTCCTAAGCTTGATTTGTCCGCTGAACTTGATTTTTCCAGTGACCTATATTATTCACCTGAGCTTAATTTTTCCCCCTGCTTCCCACAGTACTCCTCCTGTTTCTCCAGTTACACTTGTGTCTTATATTGACGACTCAACACCTGACTCTCCAGTTCCATTTGAATGTCCCAGCCAGGTAGTATCTGCTAGTGTCTCCGTCACTAGTACCACTGTTACTCCACTATCCTCCTCCAATCCCAGTCCCAGCATACCTGTTGCCATCTTTAGGTCTACCGGTACCCCTGTAATGGTACGTAGAAAGATAAAGCAAAGTGAGGTTGCTCCAGCATGTGAAGATCAAGAAAGTGTCACCTTAATTTCTTCTTCTCCACCACCTTCCAGAGTCATCCGTCGCTCCAAAGCGTGGGACCATTTTGTGGCACTTGGAGATGGCCGGCAAGCGAAATGTAAATTGTGTCGCAGGGAAGTCAGCCGTGGAAGGGTGTTGGGTCATCTAACCACCTCTGAGATGAACCAACACCTGAACAACTACCACAAGGCAGTGTTTATTAGTGCATAAAGTGGCACTACTGCATATACCAGTGTCACACTCACCACCATTAGACAGGAGAAAGGGCAGGAAGATCATGCCACATCTGGTTTTAGTAAAAGCAGCAGACAGTCACAGCCCATCCCAAAGTCAATACAGGCCACACTGGAAGATTTTGGTGGGTTTCATTCAAAGGGGATGTGCAGACAGCAGTCCCAAAAAATCACAAACCTCATTGCACAGCTCATAGCCGTTGGGGGTGCTACTTTTAATTTGGTGGACGGGGAGCCCTTCCAGCAACTTTTGGAGGCTGTCGCACCCCAATATAAAATTCCATCCCACACCACATCTAGTAAAACTATAGTGCCCTCACTGTACCAGTCATGCGTTGGGCTTTTGAAGGACCTGCTAGGAAAGGCTGGTGGCCAGTCGGTGCACTTTACCACTGACTTATGGAGTGCTCCGAGTGGCCAGCATGGCTTCCTGTCTTTGACGGTGCATTGGAGGCAGCCCAGTGTGTTGCAAGACACATCATTACCGACAACAAGTTCAGGTGCAGTAGCTAAGCAGGCAGAGCATCACTCTTTCCTCCTCCATGCTAAGGTAATGGATCAGCAGCACACCTCAGATAACATTCGCAAAGCACTGCAGAACATGGTGGTGCAGTGGCTAGGGGAGCAAGCAGGCACACAGGCACAAATGGGGTTTGTGGTCACTGACGGTTCAGCTAACATGATAAAGGCTCTCCGAGATGGCAGATTTGTGGGTGTGTGCTGCTCAGCACATGTCCTGCATCTGGTAGTAAAGGCTGCTCTTGAGGATGGCAGTAACACTGGAAGGTTGCCAGCACTTCTGGAGTATTGACAACAAATTGCTGGCCACTTCCATCGGAGCTTCAAAGATAGCCAGCTCCTCAGGGAGGAACAGAAAAAGGCAGATCTCCCAGAGCACCGCCTGAAACAAGATGTTGGGACCAGGTGGAACTCCACCTTAGATATGCTAGAGCGTATCCTGGAGCAGAAAAATGCAATTCAAGCAATGTCATGTCACCATGTCATTGGTAGTAACAGAACCCTGGGCAGGGCTGACTGGGCCCTGATGGAACAGGTAGTGACAGTCCTCACACCTTTCCGTGCTTTGACGGAAATTTTAAGAAAAGAGAACGCTAGCCTGGCAGAAGTCATTCCCCTCTTCACACACCTCTCCTTAAAAATTGACGATTTCCTTGCCCATAGGGAACAATTGCGTGGTGCTGAGGGTAATATACTTCCCGATGTTGCTGCCCTTCTAACGAGGTGGAAGAAGGAACTGACTCAGCGCATGGACGATTGTCCTGAGTTAATGTTTGACACAATTTGCAAGATGGCAATTCACTCACTGCCTGGAGGAATCAATTGATAGCAAGGGTGCGTGAGAGGCAAAGAAAAAACAGGATGCAGTCACAGGAGGTGGAACAAGATTCCGCAGATGAGGTGGAGGAGTGTGGTGGTCTTCCGGGACCTATCAGAAGCAGCGGCAGTAGCACGTCATCTTCTTCCAGTGGAGCAGCTGCTGCTTTTTATGCTGAGGCAATGGACAGATTATGCTTCGGACAAAACACACAGCTCCCCATCAATAGAAAAAGTGCTGAGTTTGAGGTTATGGCTTACCTTGCAGAACCTTCTTTGCCCCCAAGTACAGATCCCTTGACGTTCTGGGAAAACAAGAGGGCTGTGTGGCCTACTTTATCCCTGGTAGCCCAGGAGTTGCTTTCTTGCCCCCTAACCACTGTACAGATTGAGCGGGTATTTTCCGTAACCGGAAATATACTTAGCCCCCAGCGCTCTCCATTGGCTACCCAGCTCAAGGAGCAAATTCTTTTTTTAAAAGTGAACCTTCCAAAGCTGGGTTACCCTGCTCTCAGGTTCGATGCAGATTAGAAGTAAAAAAGTACCATAGTACCATAATATGCTGAGCACTCCAGCGTACCCAGCTCTAGAACCGTGGTAGGTTGGGCAGAGAACCCCCTCTTGACTTGGAGGGACACAGAGGGGAATTTAAAGTCTACAATGTTGTCCCACTATACAGGTTGTTCAGTCTGGCTCTATTGTTTTTCATCTCTTGTAAAAAAAAGTCTGCGACTGAGTCCTGGCTGCTCCAGTGTTCTGCAGTTTGCTGCTGGCTACACCTCCAGTGCTGCAGTCATCCTGAGTCTGCCTTGCACCAGTCTTCCTCAGTTGCTGTATCTCTACTGAGCCCTGGCTTCTCTGGTGTTCTGCAGTTTGCTGCTGGCTACATCTCCAGTGTTGCTGTCATCATGAGTCCGTCTCGCACCAGTCATCCTCAGTTTTGTAGTTTCTTGTAAAAAAGTCTTCGGTATCTCTACTGAGTCGTGCCTGACCAGTGTTCTTCAGTTTGCTGCTGGCTATATCTCCAGTGTGCCAGTCGTCCTGAGTCTGTCCTGAACCAGTCTTCCTCAGTCTTCCGTCAAATTTAGCTAAATCCATACTTCATCTACTTCATCCATAGTACCATAAGGCTAAATGCCCACCTTACCCTGTTCCACCATCTTCAGTTAGACCCTGGAAATGGTTCCATTCATTTACTTTTCATTTTTTATTGTATTTTTAAAGGTATTTTAAAGTTGCAGAATAATTTGGACTGTCGCCGACTTTCGTCCGAGTCGAACAGGTCGGATCCTAATTGTGGAGTCGACGAATGAAAAAAAGAAATTCGACCGACATCGAATTTTACCAAAATATTTTGTCTTGCACAAGTCTAATACCAATCTTTCATCATTTACCTAATACACAGAAAACCTTGATCCAGCCGGTAGGTAGGTCCATTGTTTTGGGGATTGGGTCTCTAAATGAAAAATTGCCAAATCTGGTTGACCAGTATTTACAACCATTTTTTTATAAGATTAACTACTTATCTGAGACACCACCCATGTTTTACAGATTATGGAAACTATAACTTGCCATTGTAGCTTTATTTGGTTGACTATTCATGCTATTTTGCTGTATTCATATATTCCACAAGAACGGGAATTGAAACTGTTAATTATTTTCTTGATCATGAAAGTGGATATTCAGGGGGACTAAATACGTTTTTAAATCTTTCAATTAGATACATATAAACAAATTAAAAAGCATTGGGCCCAGGACTGAATCCTGTGGCACCCCACTTCTTACTTTAGACCAAGTTGAAAAGGTTCCATTTACAACAACTCTCTGACATCTATCATTTAACCAGTTCTCAATCCATGTACAGATAACACCTCCCAAACCAAAGCCTTTTAATTTATGCAGTAACCTATGAGTGTAACGGTTTTATTGACACTCAGACACGGAAGGTTTGGGTAAAATGCAATTTTATTAAAAAAAAAGTAATAGATTAACCCTCGCGGGTCCAGTATGTATGCAACAGTATATTACTGACACAGGACAAGTAGCAGTGCAAAATACCCACACAGGTCCAGTATATATATACAATACAATACTATACTGACACAGGACAGGTTTCAGTTATCAGTACCCACACAGGTCCAGTATATATATATATATATATATATATATATATATAAAGATAATGATTACTATTAGGGTGGGAGAACGGGTAGGCCCTAAAAGTGCAGTGGCCCTTAATATACTCTCTACACAGAGAGTGACACAATGGCGACCAAGGCGGCAACAACAACGAAGGACCTGGACAACGACAGACAACTGGAGCTGCCAGAGGAAGACTGACATGGAGACACGGAGTAACGCCAATCAGTGACTGCTAAAGCTGAACCGAATGTGCCAGGCACCAACCCACAAGGGGTTAACGAACGCTCAGACCTAGTATCGAGTACCAGATGGAGAAAGCATGAGACGCCCAGGAAGACCAACCTCAGCTAGGGCAGTATAGGTCAAGCGTACCGTGGTGCTACAGCAGGACACGCAACAACGGATGATATCACAAGGCACAATACTGATCGGGTTACGGTGACTGGCTGCCTGAGCAGCAACGGAGGCAACAGAGGATCTGTCCCTGGACAGAGAGAGATTGAAGTATGGCCCACAACCGGATGCCGGATGGGTAGAGACAAGGACCAGAACGGTAAACAGAGCAGGAACGTCAGCCAGGCCGGGTCAGTACACAGAGCAGGAACGTCAGCCAATCCGGGTCGGTACACAGAGCAGGAACGTCAGCCAATCCGGGTCGGTACACAGAGCAGGAACGATTCAGGCAGAGTAGTCAGGCAGTCCGGGTCATACACAGGAAACACACGAATTCTGGAGCAAGCGCTGGTAACAGAAACACCACAAAAGGGCACGGCAGAAGTGACAAGGCTCAGTATATAAAGGTATTTACTGGGTGGAGCAACACCATGTTAGCCAATAAGAATGACTCAGGAAGAAGCACAGTAATAATTTTGCCAACAATAACACGGGCACCGTGATAGTGAGGCACTGTATCAAAGGCTTTTGCAAAATCCAAGTATACTACATCAACAGCAACAGTCAAGTTCACATGTCTATAATTTCCTGGTTTGGATCTTCCCCCTTTTTGAACAATGGAACTACTTAGTTATTTCACATTTTGCTTCACAGCCCCTTGAAGGAACAGAGCCCACGCAGCCACAAAGGCCAAATACGCTTGAAGATCAAGACGTCTGCTACAAAGCCTAAGTCTGGCAAGCTATCCTCCTCACGACTTGCTGAGTCCTGGTCCATCCTTCCCTGTAGGGGGTAGACTCTGCACGCCTGGGCATCTTCAGTGATGGACCAGTGGGTTTTACGTGTTGTTACAGAAGGGTATCACCTTGATTTCAAGTCCCTTTCACCTTATCACATCTTTTTGTCAAGGGTTCCTCAGGACCCAGTCCGAGTGTGTCTCTTTATAAACACTATCTCCTCTCTGTTGGACAAGCAGGTTCTGATTTTGTTCCCAGCCCAGGAACACTTTTCAGGTTTTAATTTCAACCCTTTTGTGGTTCCCTAAAAGGTTGCTGACTGCTGTCCAGTCCTGGATTTGAAATGCCTCAACCACTACGTGATTGCTACGTGTTTCAAGATGGAATCTTTATGCTCAGTGATGTGTCCCGGGGAATTTCAAGCTTCCCTGCATCTTGAAGACACCTACCTTCATGTCCATATTCATCCAGACCACCTTTTCCTTTATTTTGACGTTGCATACAGCCATTACCAGTTCGCTGAAATGCTTTTCAGCCTGGCCTCAGCTCCAGGAATCTTCACAAAGATCATGACAGCTCTAGCATTATACATCCATTCTCAGGGAATTTCTCTGAGTCCATACTTTGACAATCTTCTGATCAAAGCATCTTCAGAAGAAATTCTGGTGATCCATGTCCAGAAGTGTGCCTATATCCTAGTGCATCATGGCTGGGTCCACAATCTCAAGAAGGCATCTTCGATTCCATCCCAGATCCTGTTCTTCCTGGGAATGAAATCTGACACCCTTCTGGGGCAAATGTTATTACCGCAGGACGAGATCCAGATCCTGTTTCAGGTTGTATCTCAAGCTCTAGCATGGTGTCACGTTTTTGATGAACACTCAGACCAGATTGGTAAGGTTAAAATTACTTTATTAGGATAAAGTACATACAAGGAGTTAGGCCCACAAGCTCACAATAACAGAACATATATATATATAGCAATAACAAGCCAGTCCCTTGAGATATAGGAGGAAATGGAGGCAGCAGCTGGCTGGAGAGAGTTCTGAGCTTGAACCCTGATGACTGGAGGCACACAAGACCATAGGCAACCCAACCCTAGCGGACTAGGGGATAGCAGAGGCTACGCAGCCCAGGTGCTGACGGCAGGACTCTAGATGACTAGTAGTCCAGTAGTAGGTAACTGGCACAAGACCCAGAAGCCTGGGAGACACTGAACCCAGAAGTAGCGAGGCAACACTGACCCTAGGACTAGGGTCACAGAAGGACCAAGACAACCGCTTATGGTAGGCATACCCTAGAACGCTAGGGGTGGATCGAGAAACACTACATGAAGGCAACTTGTGTCCCTGCACACTTGCAAGTGTGATGCAATGCAACCGCTATCTCTTGAGCCCAAATGGCTACTGCAGAAGGGAATGGAGCACTGGCCCTGCCTAGAGTATCTAGGCACTGAAAGGGTCAATAGATAACGCCCAGAGTGAATACTGCAACTCCCGCAGGGAGTGAGCCCAACTATGAAACGGAGGAGGACACAGATTGAGATCAGAGTAACTCAGTCAGCGCTATACAGCACTGTACTGGTACTTCGCATGTGCACACCGCCTGAGGCAGTTATTCAGTAGCGGCTATAGCACGAATGCTCAGCCTACAGTCGGCAAAAGAATGAAAGCAGCACGCGGCGCACTACAGACAAGCGCAACAGGAAGGCAGCAGCGTGTAACGCTGGCCAGACAGAGGCAACTGAGTGGGTTCAGCCAGGCACTGATGGCAACGGAGCGGGTTCTCAGCCAGATACTGTCAGCAACATAACTGGTTCTCAGCCAGATCAGTCAGCAACAGAGCGGGTTCTCAGCCAGATCACTCAGCAACAGAGCAGGTTCTCAGCCAGATCAGTCAGCAATGGAGCGGGTTCTCAGCCAGATTAGTCAGCAACGGAGCAGCAACACAGGAAGCGCAGGAACGTCATCAGGCAGGCCAGGTCTTACACGATCAGAGTAACACAGGAAAAAGCATCAGGAACAGGTACACCACGAAAGGGCGTCTCAGTATAGACATGACAGAGTATATAAAGGCTGGCCCTGGGCGGAGTCAGGAATACAAGACCAATAAGAGATAGGCAGTGAAATTAGGAATCATAATGTCGCCGCCTGCGGCCATGACCACGGGCACCGTGATACATGGCCCTCAGTTACAATGTAGGATTACATGTGGATCCTGGGATGACTGGTATCTGCCCTGGAGGTGGTTCCTTATGCCCATTTCCAAACAAGAGAACTCCAGTTGGCCATACTCAGACACTAATCCCAACAGTATGCTCACCTATCTCATTCCATGACCCTGTCCCCTAAGATGAGGGAGGATCTACATGGCTGGCTGCATCACCCTCATTTGACTTAGGGATGTCCTTTTGTAATATCAGAATGGAACCTGGTCATGACAGGTGCCAGCCTGATGGGCTGCGGTGTGAACCTAGGCCCCCTGACAGGGATGGTGAGCCAGAAAGGAGAGTCTCCTATCCATCAACATCCTGGAGATGTGAGCCATCAACCTGGCACTCCTTCACTGGTCTCAAGTACTGACAGGAACACCAGAATGGTCCCAGTCTAACAACTCAACTACAGCAGTTTACATGAACCACCAAGGATGAACTTGCAGCAAGTCAGCTTGGTCAAAGATGTAACAAATTCTTCATTGGGTGGAGACTAATATTCCAGCCATCTCATCAGTTCACATTCCAGGGGTAGAAAACATGATCACAAATTTTTTCAGTTGTCAAGACTTGGATCCAGGCAACTGGGAACTACACCAGGAAGTGTTCTCATAGATAGTCTAAAGTTGAGGTCTCCCAGTGGTAGATCTGATGGCCTCTCGTAAAAACAGGAAAGTCTGCTGTTCTGCACAAACCAAAGGATCCCTTAGCCTTTGCAATGGATGCACTGCCCATTCCAAGGAGCCCCAGGATTCTAAGGAAGATGACAATGGAGAAGGCTCTGGTCATAATAATGGCTCCCTTCTTTCCAAGTCAAGCCTGGTTTGCAGATCTTCTAAATCTGTCCATCAAGGAACCAGTCCACATTTCTCTGGCACCAGTGATGGAAAGGTTAGTATGGATTGCATGGCTCTTGAGGCCAATATCCTGAGATGAAAGTGTTTCTCAGAGGATGTAATTTCCACCATGGTTCAAGCTAGGAAGCCTATCACTTCCAAAGAATACAATAGAATCTGGACCATTTTTTTTATCAGTGGTGTGCTGATAATGAAGTGTCTGCTCAGACCTTTGATCTCCATATGGTCTTGGATTTTTTGTAGGATGGTGTGAACAAGGGTCTCAGTCAGGTAATTATCTCAGCCATTTCAGTCCTCTTCCATAGGCGTATTGCTGTTCTGCCAGATGTTAAGACTCTTGTTTAAGGGGTGGCTCATGCCTTCCCTTCATTTAGGGATCCCATGCCCCAGTGGAACCTTTACCTGGTTTTGGTCACTCTACAGAGACCCTGGTTTGAACCCCTTTCAGTGATGTCCTTGCATTTTTTGACACTGAAAATGGATTTTCTGTTAGCCATTGTTTCTGTATGAAGGATTGCTGAGCTTCAAGCCATGTCTTGTTAGCCCCCCTTTTCTGGTGTTCCAAGAGGACAAGTGTAACGCAAATACTCCTTACTATGGAAAGGTAGACCTGAGTGGAAAACCCCCGAAACAAAACTGAAGAGGGTCAGCCTCCTCCAAGAAAGGATTAGGGAGCGAGATGCTAGGGTGTGGAGGGGTAGTACCAGGTAGTAGTTCAATCATATGGTCTATGGGGAGGTAATGCTCCGGCCTGGACTTTGTTAAATATATCAGAAAACTGAGAATAGGCCTCCGGTAGGCCATGAGAATTGGCACAGGCCAGTCTGATAGGAAGCAAAAGACATGACTCATCACAGTGAGTCCCACAAGACAGAATTTTACAAGTACTCCAGTCAATTTTAGGGTTATGTTTTTGCAATCATGGGAACCCTAGAACGATTGCATAGTGCGGAGAGTTAATCACCTGGAAGTTCAGGGTTTCTTTATGCAGGACTCCCACACTTAGGGTAAGTGGGGCAGTCTCGTGAGTAATATGTGATGGCAGCAGCGGTCTGCCATCAATCGCTTCAACAGCCAAAGGGGAGTCACATGGCTGTAAAGAAATGCCATAACGATCAGCGAACGCGGTGTCTACAAAATAACCTGCCGTACCAGAGTCTATCAGGGCAGACACAGAAATAGACTCCTCAGCCCAGGATAGGACTATGTCAAGCAAGGGTTTAGCCTGAGAGGTTTCAAGGGACTGAGATATGCCACCGAAGTTCTGACCCTGACAGGATCTTAAGTGCGAGCGTTTCCCCGGACATACTGGGCATAACTTCAATGGGTGACCATGCTTCCTGCAGTAAAGACATAGTCCCTCCTTCCTCCTAAAGGCCCTTTCCGCAGCCGAGAGCCGGGTATCTCCCGCCTGCATTGGTTCGCTATCCATAGAGTCGGACTATGAGTCGGAACCAGGAGGCATGGGAGGTGAGGGAGGAAAGGGTGGGCAAGTTACATTATCAGACATACTGGTAGGATGCCTCCGCAGGTGCTCCTTAAACAAAGGTCTCTCCCGGACCCGTGTATCTATGAGGAAGATAAAGGATATCACCTCATACAGACCTTTCGGTAGGTCACGAGCAGCAATCTCATCCTTCATATAATCGCAAAACCTTGGGAAAACGCAGCTATCAGAGCTTCATTGTTCCACCCTACTTTGGCTGCTAGGGTTCGGAACTTAATAGCATATTCTGCCACCGTGTGGTTACCCTGGCAGATGCTGATCAGGTGTTTTGAAGCCAAGGTCCCACGACCTAGCACATCAAATACGCGTTTGAAGGAGGCCACAAATTCACTGAAATCGTATATTATGGGTTTCTCCGTCTCCCATAATGGATTTGCCCAAGCCAATGCTTTGCCAGAAAGGACAGAAATCATCAGCCCAACCCTGCTGCGCTCAGTAGGGAAGGCTTGAGGAAGCATCGCAAGATAAATGCCCAACTGGGTTAGGAATCCGCGACCACGCTCAGGTTCCCCACTATAGCGCTGTGGGAATGGAGCAGAGCCAGTTAACCCTCTGACCAATCCTGCATCAGAGACGGTTGTTGCTGTCGGTGCCAAGGTAACAACAGGGGTGGCCACCAGTTGTGGGTTATAGCGTCCCAAGTGAGCATTTCTGCCAAGCAATGTTTGCAAGGCACATGCCAACTGATCAATACGTTGCTCCTGATCCTGCATTCTGTCAAAAATTTTCTGTAAAAGAGGATCACTATCACCGTCTGTAACGTTTGACAGGCAAGACAAGGAGTCAGAAGGTATAGTTAAGATCACCTTTATTAGATATATATAAACAGTAATGCAAATAACAAATAACACACAGAGGGTGATCAAAGATGCAAGCACTCTATTAGAAATAGCAGTCTTCCAATAGATCCACCACACTGTCTGAGACTAGACCTCAGCCCACTGGAGTCTCGTGGTAAAAGGTAACGCCCAGAGGTAGCACTGACTCAGCCTGCAGTTAGTCTAGGAGAGGAGTATCAATATCGTACGCAAACATGGATACTACTGACTCACGCCTGCAGTCAATAGCTAGGAGTCTGAGAGAGCCCCAGGTCAGTACTAGGAAGGATGTCTGTGGAAAAGGACCAACACACGGAGTGAACAGACAGAGCCCTCTAGTAAGCACCAGATAGGATAGTCAGACAAGCAAGGTCATACACGGAGCAGGTAGTCAGCCAGAGCCACAGGTTTGCACCAGTAAGGATATCCACTGAAGCGATGGAATGCTGGATGCGCAGTGGACAGAGCCCCAGGTCAACACCAGAGTGGGTAGTCAAACAAGCCAGGTCATACACGGAGCGAGTAGTCAGCCAGAGCCACAGGTTTGCACCAGATAGGCTATCCACTGAAGCGTTAGTATCTGGGATGCATAGTGGACAGAGCCCCAGGTCAACACCAGAGTGGGTAGTCAGACAAGCCACAGGTTTGCATAGGGTCGGATTTACATCTCAGGCACCCCTAGGCACAACACCCTCTGGCGTCCTTAGTCATGGACGACTCCAATATGTGCGCCTGCACCCGTGACCACCAGGAATGCAGAAGTGACCAGTACCTGGCTGCCGGTCGTCCGCAAGATGGAGCTAAGAACAGGAGACCGGGCAGCAAATGGCAGAACAGGACTGCTGAGGTACACTGTGATAATGACGCACTATTTGCGTCCTACGCGTATCTACCTTTCTTCTTGTCTTCTCTATTCTGCTCTCCTTTCACTTACCTCAGGTCTCTTCGACCAATCTCTGAGCTTCCTTCTCTGCTACGATTCCCTACTCTCCACCTACCCAATCCCCCCTTTCCTTTGGAGGGAATAATCGCCAGTCTACTTGTCCCTGGTGATTATCGCTGATTCTTCAGCATTGCGCTGCTGTTCTCTCAACATGTGCGGCTTAAATATTCCTAAGAAACGTAGTCGGCTTCTTCGTGATATAGTGAGAGAGCAGTCTCAGATTGTTTTCTTGCAGGAGACACATTTTAAGGTGGCGGCCCATCCCATCCTGAGTAGGTGTCACTTTCCGCAACAGTGTTACACTTTTGCTGGCAAGAAAGCTAGGTGGGTGGCGATCCTCCTACACAGATCTCTTCCCTGGGAGACTGTGGATTCTGTAGTGGATCTGGGAGGGAGGTTTGTCTTTGTAAAGGGCACAATCTTGGGCTTCAAGGTCACCCTGGTTTCCGTCTAATTGCTGAACGTCGACCAGGTTTCCTTTCTCTCTATGCTCCTGGACCAACTTGTTTCATTTCGAGAGGGGCTGCTCTTGATAGGGGGTGATTTCAATTTTGCACCCATGCCGAGAGTATATTGTTACCCTGCTCACTCATAGTACAGCCCAACTCCTATTGCTAGAATTAAATCCGTTTTGGACAGATACCACTTACTTGACGGATGGCCAATCCGTCGAGAAGAGACTTCACCTTCTTTTCTTAGGTGCATTCTAAATACTCGCAAATTGACCTCTTGCTCTCTGACCAATATTCCTTGCAGTTTATTCGTAGTCCCTCCATTGGCAACATTACCTGGTCATACCATGGTCCGGGGTTCATTGACTTATGCCTGTCTGGGAGTGGTCCTCGGAAGGGGCCTTGCAGACTGAATGAAATGCTACTGCATGATTCTCTGGCTCAAACTACCTTCCCGGAGAAATTATCATATTATTATTATGTGGGGTCACGGGTAAAGAGGTTAATAGGGGTGAATTTATCCGCCTTGGAGCTCAGCAGAGGTGAGAAAAGAGCTTCTCAACTGCATAGTATGTTGACCAGGCTTAGTAGTCTGGAAAGTTGACATAAGGATATCGATAATGTTGAAAACGTTATTTACTTAAAAAAAAAACACTCTTTGGGCTAAAATTATTGCTTATAGAGTGCCCTGCACCCTACTTCCGCTTACACTGCTCTTACCGCTCTGCCTCTGCTCCCTTCCCACTACCCAGCCTCCTCCGATGATGGAGGCTTTCTGTCTGTAAGCTGGAGCGGTCTCATTGGCAAGATATCGATCTCTGCAATGAGATTGCTCTAGCTTACACACAGAAGCCATCATCATTGGAAGATACCAGGTAGTGGGAAGGGAGCAGAAGCAGTGTGACAATCTGCGGCAAGAGCAGTGTATGCGGAAGTAGGGTGCAGGGCACTCTAGAAGCAATAATTTTAACTCAAATAGCTTTTTAAAAAATAAATAATGTTTTCAACATTATCAATATATACTCTACCTGATAAGCATAACTTTTGTAGGGGTGAGAGATCTCCTTTAATGCAAGCTGCATCCTTCCGTTCCTACCAGTGGTACAAATATAAAGCTTATATTCAGGGCAACAAATCTGGCAGATTACTGGCCGACATGGTTAGGATGAAACAAAGAGAGGGGCAGATACGGGGGGGTTCACCATGGACAAGGCCGATTGGTTCATGAATTTGACAGAATTGCAGAATCCTTCCATGATTTTTATTCGACCCTATACAATTTACCGCAGGCCCAAGGGGAACACTCGGGCTTGTCTCACACCGATCGCTTAGTGGCTTTCCTGAACATCCACTTCCCTCATTGTCTCTTGGAGGAGAGGGTAGATGAGTTGGAGTCCAACTTTATGGTGGAGGAGCTCAGGCTCGCTCTCCGTGCCATGCCCCCAAGGAAGGGCCCAGGACCTGATGGTCTTCCGGCCTCTTACTACAAGACCTTCTCGGAGATCCTTTTGCCACACATGCTTCAAGCCTTTAATTCAGTCTTGGTTACTTCACCCTTTCTGCCTCCGGCACTTGAAGCGCATATTGCAGATATACATAAAGAAGTGACAGATCTCACTAACTGTGGCAACTATAGACCAATATCGTTGATTAATGTGGACCTTAAAATCTATGCCAAAGTTATGGCTATGCTCCTACAACCCTTTCTTCTATTGGTCTGGACCCCAGATATCTGCAACGCGTTCTTGTGCTATACTCCTCTCCCTCGGCCAGGGTTCGAGTAAATGGGACCCTCTCGAGCCCCTTTCCCATTTCTAATGGGACTCGTCAAGGGTGTCCCCTTTCTCCTCTGCTCTTTGTTCTGGTATAAGAGCCACTCCTGAACACCTTCCACTCTCACCCCGAGATTAAGGGAATCCTGGATAGTAATAGAGATTATGTGGTGACCTCATTTGTAGATGATGTCCTGCTCTCGTTGACTCATCTGGACCGTTCACTCCCGGCGGTGATACAGTTGTTGGCCGATTGTGGCAACTTTTCCAGTTTTAAAGTGAATGTTAGTAAATCTGAAGTCCTGAACTTGAGTGTCCCTACATCTCACTGTCCGGCTTTGAAAGCTTTGCACCCCTTTGCTTGGGCAGAGGGCCACATCACCCCTCTTGGGGTGAAAATAATGCCCTCTACAGGTGCTTTATTCAAATGTAACTTCCAGCCCTTGATGCATCAATTTGAATCAGACCTCCGCAGATGGAGGAATCTGTTTATCTCTTGTTTGGGATGAACACTGTTAAGATGATACTGCTTAGCGGTTTGAGAAATAAGTTTTTTTGCATTTAGCTCAGCTTTTTAAGCTCTTCTAAATGCAAAAACTTTTTTGTGGCCATTACTAACACTTTAACCACGTTCCCTTATTGTTCTTTGTAATTTTACCCACACTGGGTGCTATCTGTATTCCCAAATTTGGTGCTCTACTAAATACAATTTTAGGCTCTTTTGTTAATAGCTGATTTAAAATTCTGTCATGCTGTAGGACTTCCCAGTGTTTTTTCTTTTGAAATCTCCAAAACCTGCATTGTATGGACAATGGATAACTACTTGTTCCCCTACTCTATCAATATCTGCTTTTTTCAGTCAGAAGATCCGTTCTTTTTATCAAACTCCTTGATAGTTTTCTACAGTTGTTTCTCCTTAAATGTCTTTTTAAGAATGGTAGCTTGTTCCTCATATATTGTAATTGCTGTGCAATTCTTTCTCACTCTAGTAAACTCTTCTTTTGGTATATTTCTCAGCCATGGTGAAAAATGGCAACTGTCCATTGAGATGTAACTGTTGACATCTATAGTTTTAAAATAGGTTTTGGTTTTGATTTGCAATGTGTTGAACACCTTTTTTGGAGCTGAAACGGCTAAGCACTAAAAATTCAACAAACCTTTTTGAGTGCCAGAAAGATATCTAATATATTTCAGTAACCCTGGCACTCAAATGGTTAAAACTGTCATTGTTTTATTAACCACACAGGCTAGGCTATTTATATTTTGAACATATTAATGCTTGGATATATGACTGACTTCCTTTTATCATTTTCCTTTTTCTTCTCTTTCTTTTGTTTTTTTTTTTTGTCTCTCTTTTTTGATTTGTTTTGTACTTGTATTATTCATTCAAAATATCATTAAGCTCTGATGTGACAGGACCGCATCTGGATACCTCTCTGGCACTCAGTTAAACTCCTTCAAAGCTAGAAAGTTCTTCAAGAAATTGCAAAGCGACACAATGGAGAATGGTGCATTTGGTTTGCACTAGAATTTGTCCTATTCCTGCTTTGTACATATGGCCCAAAGTGTTAATATCTTATTATTTTAAGAAGAATTTAAAGGGATTGTAACAGCAGCTCAACTTAATCTTCATAGTATTTGGGCCATGGAGAGTGTTATTTCAATACTGCCCCTTTTACCTAGTGTAAGCCACCTCCCCTCAGATGTGGAATCTGGTCTTAAGACCAGACAGCTCACAACAAGGGACAATCTTCTTACTGTGAGAACAATGAAGACCCTGCCCCCCTTGACAGGTTATTCAGGTTTTTCCCTTATGTTAATTGAAGATTGTCCCTCTCTTTGATCCATCTAGACACCACCTTGCTGCCCTGAGGTGAGCAGTGTTACATCAGTAAAAGGGATGGGAGGGGGATACTTTATCATTCAATTACTCTTGAACTACAACTCTAACAGTACTGAAATAACACTCTCCATGGCCCAAATACTATGAAGATTAATTGGAGCTGCTTTTATTGCAAAACATTACTATCCCTTTAAGGAAAGGTGTTTTTATATAAATATTTTCTTCCTTATTGAAAACTTGACTATCACATTATTCCATGCCGTGTTTACTATGATAGACTTGTCCTCAATGTTCTTCTCATATGACAGTTATTTACTCTTTTATATGATGTAATTATATAATGTGTAATACCAGATCAAATGAGTGATATCACCATTTGTGTAAAGAGACTTCAACTTGTCAAGAGTTAAAGAAGCAGCAATCTTTTTTTTATAAAACATATATGTTAAAGTTTTTTCCTGATTAAATAAAAAGAAAAAAAGGGGTACCGCCACTGTTGGGAGTTTATTAATTCATAAATTATTACAGTTCAAGCTTTATTAACCCTTTGAGTTTGCATTTATTACCTCACTCGCACTCAAGGTGTTAAACTAAACAGCTGTTAGCAATAGCATTAACCCTTTGAGTGCCAGAGGGGTACGGAACGCCCAGAATAGGAATACCCTTGTTTTTCTCAGCAGCAAAACAATTACCACTGGCGTTCCCTTCTCCCCTCTTGCTTTTCTGCTACTAGGAACGTATCCTCCAGTGAAATGCTTTATAAGTTTTTCATCCTCTGCTATAGGACACAGCTGATCCTCTCCAAGATGAATCCATACATTTCAAAGGACTGCTGGAGACGCAGCCGAGCAACAGGCACTATACTAGACCTGTGGTGGGGCTGCCCCAAAATGAAACCATTCTGGTCTGCAGTTTATTCTGCCATAAGAGATGAGACAAACATTTCTCTGCCCAAGGACACCCTTGCTATTCTCTTTCATTATCCATTGGATGCATACAAATCTGACATATTTTCATTTCTGCTTATAGCTGCTAGAGCCGAGATCCCTGCACATTGGAAGTCTGATATCCCCCCTTCTGCTTCCTCTTGGAGTCCGGTGGATTATGCAGAGATTCCATGCCTTAGCTACAGGCAGGATTGAATTGTTCCTGGTGGCCTCAGCTCCCTGGCTTGAATATACTGCTCGACCCAGGACTGTAGCCTCTGACTTGGCCGAGGGCGTGGATGCAGGAGCATCTTAATCGCCTATTCTGGACCTACTGCCCTTGAGTGCGGACCTCCTCCCCTCTTCTCCCACTCATCCCCCTTTTCTTAGTTTCCCCTTCTTTTTCAGGCTTAATTTTCTAGCTTCTGTCACCTTGTGGCATACACTCTTCTGGACACTGCAGGGGAGGACAAGCTTCCCCTCACTCTGTTGCATCTATACTTCAAAATGACTTGACATGTTTGGGCCTTCATGGCATCTAAATGGCTGCTGGTATCATTCTATTAATTGCCTGCTCATTTCGTGTTAGCCTTGTTCTTTGTACCTATATTTTAAAGTGTATAGGTGTACAATAGGAGAACTTAGTAAAACATGGTAATTGCCCTTTAAACAGCAAAGGATAAAAAAAATGTAAGTTGTACCCCTCAGTCCCTCCCTACCCGTCTAGTATTGTATACATTGCCATCAGGTGTGTTGAAACAGTTTGATGTCCATGGAGAAAATGCTTATGTATGGTTGAAAGACTTCAAAGAAGGACTTGATGTTGTCCTGTTATGAAGAAGCTTTTCCTCCTAGTGCATTATAAAGAGATAAAAGAGCCTGTCAGGTACCATTGTTAATTCAGATGGTATGTTGTAGATCCATTGTGAAAGGATTGCTTGTATGCTAAAAGAATGTAGCTGTCTTTTACCTACAACAGACAATGGAGATTCCCAACAGGCGTGTTGTGACACATTTATATGTGGGGGACCAATCTTAGTGTGTGGCACCTTACCAAATACAATCAATAAGTTATAATGAGGCATAATTTTATACAACACTGGAGTAATTCTGGGGCAAACTAACTGATTTAAGTGGGGGTTTAATTCCTTAAATTGTAGAGAGTTCTCCAATGCATTACATCACAAAGTAGTACAAACCGCTCAAGCAGGTTAACCCTTTGAGTGCCAGAGGTGTACACAACACATTTAACCCAGTCAAAGGGTTAAAAGCGCCATTTAATTTGAAGGGAATTTGGGACATTTTTGGGCTGGATTCAAATGCAGGAGATAATTGTTACCTCCCATTTTATCAAAAATGTTCCTATTGAAGTCTATGATGATACCTGGAGATAAAAGCCTTTGAATCCAGCCCTTTGTTTCAGCTATAGCACAGTTTACTTGCCCCAGAAGTACTCTGCTTTTGTCTTTTTTATACATATGTCCCATCATTTCACCTGCATGTGTATCACAGAAATTTCAGTTTTACTGGTACTAGTGTCACAAAAAAAAAAAGACTGGGAGCCATTAACTAGCATTAACTACAGCTGTCCCTGCAGATGACTCCCCTTTATATGAAATCACTGTGCAATGCCATTGGACCCCCTGTTCTCATATATGCAAGTATAGATTCTGGTCTTTGAACATCTCCAGCGAGCAAGGTAAAAAACACCAACATTTCAAAATGAAATAGAGTTAAATATATTTAAATATCATGTACTCGAAGCCAACAGTTGCACAAAAAGAAATGCTATATATTTCATTGTATGTAAACCCATGTCATTTTAATTGGTGATATTCCTTTAAGGATTTAGAGAATTATAAATACACTAACATTGTGGGATGGCATTGCCTGTCTGTGTTTTTTTGTAAGCAATGCCTATGAGTGGAAGAGGGGTACACAACACATGGCAAAACATTTCGTACCCCGTTAATGTGAGTGTCAGTGACACAGGAGTGTATATATATATATATATATATATATATATATATATATATATATATATATACAGGGCTTAAAATTTGAAGTCCTTTGCTACTAGCCAGACCTGGAAAGTTACTCGCCACTGCAAGCCATAACATACCAACCAGGGCTGAATTTCTACTCACCAGGCTAAATTTTCACTCGAAATTGGCTACTGGAAATTTTGAGCCCTGTATATATATCTATACATATAATGTATATTATACATACACAGGCGTGCCTTTGGTAATATACATCCAGGTCTGGATTCACATCTCAAGGGTTCATCTGACCCCTTAACCACACCCCCTTTCCTTAGTCACACTTTCTTTTCTGGCCGGACCTATTTTTAGATTTATCCCTCATAGTAAATGCACACACATATAAAAGGAAAGTCTGGGTATAATGCAACGGCGTCACAGTGTTATTTCCATAGAATGAAAAATCTCTCAGCAATGGCAATTCAAAGCACTATTATCATTATTAATTAATTCTATTGTTCCTTACTAGATTAATAATAATAATAATAATATGATAAATTTTAACTTTAGGATATTTGGCACTCTTTGGCTGTGCCATTATTTAACCCTTCATGTACCAGAGGGGTGCGCAGCACATTACTTTGCAATGCTTTACTGACCCCTCTGGCAATCAAAAGGGTTAAAACACAGATTGTACAAGTAAGTTCATTTTAGTACCAGAGGGAATTCAAAACATTGCTAGGTACACTAAGGGATATAAAAATGATGCAATTTCTTGTATTGTTCCATCTATTAGCATGAGATCCCCCCATACTTTTCTTATCACAAAAACAGTTACAGATGGCTGCTTTCTGGATATTCCGGTCACTTCACAGATTTATTATATTCCCTATATGATTTCAGTGTTATGTTTAATGCCCTTTTTTCCTAGTCAAAATTTACAGGAATGGGACAGTGCAGCATACAGGTCATGTAATCAATCTCTGAGCCTGATGGGAAATTCAGAAACAGCCGTCTGTAGCTACTTCTATGATAAGACGTTCACAGTGCTCTAGATAAATACAGTGAGAGAATTAACCCTTTGAGTGCCAGGGGTATCCAATGCATTGCAATGGATACATCTCTGGCATGTAAAGGGTTAAAGTCCCAGCCAGCCCATCACACAGCTGCTTGCACTTGATAAAGTACCTCATCTGCCACACTTCAGAGTCCCGCACAGAGTGTGAAAGGGACTTAATGGATGGTAGGGTACAGTATGTGTTCCACAACCTCCACCTTAATTAAGTAGCTAGCGACTAGCTTTATAATCCATCTCTTACCTCTCAAAATTAGCCAATTGTAAAGAAATCCTTTATCTTCGGAGACTGACGGCCAGGTTAGTGCAGTCTGCATGCCTGCGTCGTCAGTCACTTCCAGTTACTTTGTGGCACAGTGCAATGCTTCTTACAGAGACCGGGACCGACAGCGCAGGCGGCAGACATTATGCTTAATTATTGCAGGGCGACTTAATCTAACGTGAAAGTTCAGTTTTTGCTAATAAGTAAGCAAGTGACCTTAGTGGGCATGGGACAACAGTCCCCCCACCGATGGCGGCCCTGGTCCCAATATAAGAAATGGTGACAGCCACACGAGAAGTCTTTACCTCCTTTCCTCTGCAGATGCCACAGCGTTCTGTCTCCCTCTCTGGCAGTAACGTGTAGGTGTGAGTGGACGCCAGCCTAAACTTGTGACTGCCCCCAAGCCAGCCTGCTCCCAGCAGGCAGTTCAGCAGGGACTGGGAGGCTGGGGCTATGAGCAAGTGAGTCACAGCGGGAGGAGCAGCATAGGCACGGGCCACACCAGGCTGAGGTACAGGCAGCAGTTAAAGGGATAGTAATACTTTGTTTTATCTTTATTTTATTTTGTAGGCATTAAAAAAAACATGAAGAACGATAGAAGTCTTATCTCTTAAACCTTTATGGTTTGAGAGATATTCACAAGCAAAGTTTCCCCTCCTGCCCCTTTTACCTAGTGTAAGCCATCTCTTCTCAGATGTGGAATCCAGTCCATAGATCAGACAGATAACAGAAGGGGACAATCTTCTTCCTATGAGAACAATGAAAGCCCTGCCCCCCCTTGACAAGTTTTTCAGGTTTTTCCCTTATCTTAATTGAAGATTGTCCCTCTCTGCAGTCTACCTGGGCACCTCCCTTCTGATCTGGCTGAGCAGTGTTACATCAGTAAAAGGGGCGGGAGGGGGACACTTTGTCATTGAATTACTCTTGAACTACAACTCTTGACAGAATTGAAATAACACTCTCCAAAGTCCAGATACTATGATGATTAATTAGAGCTGCTTTTATTATGAAACATTACTATCCCTTTAAAAAAACAAACAAACAATTGACGGCACCCTCATAAGGGCATGTTTTACATAAAACACTTGGGACGATTGGGTTCGTGGGCATGACTGGGCCACTGCTGGGCGCTCCAAAAAATGGGGAGCCCTAGGCCAGTGCTTAGCCGGCCTATTGATAAATTCGGCCCTGTACACCTCAACATGTAATGAACGTGTTGAGTAGAGATCTGAAGAATAGTGGAAAAAGGGGAACAGTTGTTGCACAAACCATGCACCATAGGGAAGAATTATAAAATACCTACATTGCTGTTAATTGCAATCGGACTTGAAAGCCCTATTTAAGGCAATGGACGCTTCTTTTTGTAGTTCTCAACAGATGCAAGTCCAGCAACTGACAAACCACATAGTAGGGCAGATGTATAAATAATTATAGTAGTTTAATGTTTTATTTTTTATGTTTTCCTAGCATTTGTGGAAACATAGTTCTGTAGTTGTTCTTGGAGTATGATCCTCAGCAGACTATGGGCTATTGAGTATAATGGGAGTAACAGGCCAACAGCTGAGGAACCACACTGTGCTCATCCTTTTGAGTTAAAGCAGGTTAACTCTTTGAGTGGCAGAGGGGTAAGCAAAGCATTGCATATGTGTTGTGTACCCCTCTGGCACTCAAGGGGTTAAGTAATGGCTGAAGCAAATATAGGTGCGCAACATGCCTACCTCCCAAGTGTCCCTATTTAGGAGGGATAGTCCCTCTTGGAGAGCCAAATCCTTCTGTCCCTCTTTCCCACCCTGATGTCCCTCTTTTTAGACAATCAGACTGTGTGGTGTGTATATAAGTGTATCACATTGCTCCACAACAATAAATTCATATTAATGTTTGTTTATACATCAGTGTATGTGTTTATAAATTAGTCTGTGTAAATAAAATATTTGGCCTTGTTATAAATATTCAGCTTCACAAAGAGGTGCAACAGGTCATGAAATAACCTAAACATTCTCTGTAAGCCCTGCCCTCCAGCCACGTCCCAAGCAACACCACCTAAACCAAAAGTGTACCTCTTTGGCCATCTGAAATGTTGGGAGGTATGAACACGTCATCCCTACTGACTTGTATACAGCAGAAAGTAACGTCTGACATGTGTAGGTAATTTGAAAATACATTGGCAGACACACATTGCACTCATTTAATGCTGAATAGCAAGCATGCATGAAACGGTGGATTTTTTTGCCCTTTGTTTATGGTAGAATCTGCATCCTACACACACTGGTGACCTCTTACAGAGCAGTAATAAGTGTCTGAGTGTTACAAAGAGCAGAGAAGAGAGTTATTGCATACAGTGTCGGGCACAAAAGTGTCCCTCTCTGCTCCACACTGAAGGCGCCTCTTTGAAAATGAAATGTCCCACAGCTGTGAACCCTCTGAGTGGCAGAGGGGTACACAACGCACTGAAAAGATCTGCCCTGAACACTACAATTTTCAGAAGGAATACCATGGGATTATGCACTAAGGCGTGATAATGAGGTGAAAAAGTAGAGATCACTTCTCCAATTATATCACTTTTCCAGTTCTTATGTTAATCTATGGAGCCTATGCACCAAGATCTCCAAAGCTGGAGAAATCTTAGTGCATTGGCTCCACAAAGTAACATAGGAACTGGAGAAGAGATATCACTGGAGAAGTCATCTTTGCTTTATCTCCTCTTCATCAAGCCTTAGTGCATCCCCCCAAGGTTTCTGGGGACAGAGGCTAATACTCTAGCTTTGTGAGTTCAGTCCTAACCTTGTCTTCTTTCCCACTCACTTCCATGCTGTTCCTCCACTTCCTCACCCTTTTAAATACACACCCCACCTCTTAACTCTCCAACCTGTGTCACCCCAATTAAGCCCCTCCAACATTATGATGTAAATATTAGACACTTCTTTGTGCTTTTCTGAGGGCCATGGATGAGAAGGTTCCCAGGCATGCCTATGGCCTACTTTTATCAATGAGTCTCTTATAGAAGCTCTGTGGCAAACTTCTCGGTTTGTGACCGAAGGTTCAGCTGCTGAAATGTTTATGACTAAGGTGCAAATTACATCTCTGTGATCTGCAGGAAAGGATCTCACATCTCAGAAGGTACAGAAGAAGAAGAAGAAGTAGCAATACTGTACTACAAATATTTAATTCACTTATTCTAGACTGGGGGATATAATAAAAATAGTTGATGAGTCTGGAAAAATGAACTTAAGTTCATCAAGTTCAGTCCATGCCATATCAACTCTGTTGATCCAGAGGAAGGCAAAAAAACAAACAAACATCAAAGCCATTTCCAAATAAGCCCCAAGTGGGTAAAACAAATTCCTTCCTGACTCCAAATGCCTGTCAGATATTTCCCTGGATCAATATCCTATCTGCTGTGAAACCAATTGTTATAATTCTCAATATAGAGCTCCAAATGCACCCATCACATTTTTTAGAGCAACTATGGTATCTGCAAGCACAGTATCCCAAGACAAAGAACTCAATAACGTTAACTGTCCTTACTGTCTTTGTTTTTAGTTGAAATCCCAGGGCACTTTCTGTACAGAAAAAGAAGAATGAGCAAGTAATACTTCACTGCTAATATTTAATTCACTTATAGAAAAATATAATTTGACGGCATATAAGAACCATTCGGCCCATCTAGTCTGCCCATTTTCCTACTGTAAAAACCTCAAACCTTATTTGGTCCTTGGTCTTGTCTTATGTTCAGGCAGGGCTGGTGCAAGGATTTTTGCCACCCTATGCAAAATCTAATTTTGCCACCCCTTGTGTCCCACCCCTTTATGCTCCGCCCACTTATACCCCACCTTTTTAATGATTGTTACCGTAGCATCCTTTTATCATACATAGTCTTTCACAAACACACACACACTTGCACACACAGAAGCACACAAATACACACAGAGCCATATACACACACATCCACATACATAAAGAACAACACAGACCCCATATAAATATCTATATCTATCTATATATATATATATATATATATATATATATATATATATATATATATATACACACACACACACACACACACACACACACACACACACACAGACACATTACTAATATACAAGTTAAAATCCCAAGAGAGATCTCTTTGCATTCTGAAGCAAAGTGTTAGAGACCTGCCTAGCATTCAACGGATTAACCCTTTGAGTGCCAGTGGGGTATATATCACATTGCAAAGCAATGCACTGTGTACCCCGCTGGCACTCAAAAGGGTTAAGAGCCTTTTTTAATCTATGGGCATTTTTGGAAATTTCTGTTTAGTCCCTATGGTGCAGTTGGCTTAAAGGGGAACTACCACCCTGCAATAACTTAAGCATGATTGATTGCTCATCTGGCGACTAGCTGCTTAGTAGCGCTAGTCGCCAGAAATATTACCCGGTTCTGCAGATATCGGCGTTTTACCGATGGTGACAGGAGCAGGAAGCACGGACGTCTCTTCACAGTGACGTCCGTGCTCCTGCGCTTTCAGTCCCTTTTGAGCCGACCGGCTCAAAAGGGACTGATAGCGCAGGCGCACGGACATCACTGTGAAGAGACGTCCGTGCTTCCTGCTCCTGTCACCATCTGTAAAACGCCGATATCTGCAGAACCGGGTAATATTTCTGGTGACTAGCGCTACTAAGCAGCTAGTCGCCAGATGAGCAATCAATCAAGCTTAAGTTATTGCGGGGTGGTAGTTCCCCTTTAATGCCTTATAACTCCAGCCTCATGTGTGTGTGTGTGTGTGATAGTGTGTGTAGGAGCAAATGTATGTAATAGGAATGAGAATGTGTGTGCGTAGGAGCAAATGTATGTAATAGGAATGAGAATGTGTTTGTGTGATAGTGTGTGTAGGTACAAATGTATGTAATAGGAATGAGAATGTGTTTGTGTGATAGTGTGTGTAGGTACAAATGTATGTAATAGGAATGAGAATGTGCGTGTGTGACAGTGTGTGTAGGTGCAAATGTATGTAATAGGAATGAGAATGTGCGTGTGATAGTGTGTGTAGAGGCAAATGTATGTAATAGGAATGAGAAAGTGTGTGTGTAAGAGCAAATGTATGTAATAGGAATGAGAATGTGCGTGTGTGACAGTGTGTGTAGGTGCAAATGTATGTAATAGGAATGAGAATGTGCGTGTGATAGTGTGTGTAGAGGCAAATGTATGTAATAGGAATGAGAAAGTGTGTGTGTAAGAGCAAATGTATGTAATAGGAATGAGAATGTGCGTGTGTGACAGTGTGTGTAGGTGCAAATGTATGTAATAGGAATGAGAATGTGCGTGTGTGGGGTAGGGGGGATGTGTGGAGTATAGGCAGTTTTACTTACAATCCAATCAATCATACTGGATATGTTCTCATGTGGCTCTTCAGCTGTACTTAAAATAAAAATAAATCATATTGGTGAACTGAGGAACCACATGTCCTTTTCTGAACATCCTGCACTCCAGGCATCTCCCAAGACACCAGTGTTTTTTTTGTTTTTAACAGCCATAGGGCATTACAAAGAGACTCTTGTATCTTTAAATTCTGTTTGTGTGGGCGCCAGTGATTTTTAAGTCTGCTTTGTCTGTGTCATGGAGCAGATTTAAAGCATTCCTACCTGCACAAACAGAATCCTCTGACCTCCCCAATGCAAAAATGAATCACCTTTGGCCTCTGTGGTGTCTTTTTCTCGCTCTCTGCTGGCTTCTTTCATTACCTCTTACTGAAGAGTCTGTTTTGTGCATCTTCACTGATAAGTTATTTCATCTGTTATCGCTGGAAGTGACACATTTATCACTGAGACACATAGAACGGACTATGTGGAGTCTGAGGACAGCAGCATTTGCAGCGAGAGAAAATCATAGCGATTCAATTGTCTGGGACAGGGCACACTCCATACATTAACCTCTTGCATGCTGGAGTGATTTAAATGTATTGCAAAGCAAAAACTTTAGCATTCAAAGCAGCAGAGTACACTGACCTGCTGAGGGCTCTCAGTGCTGCTGGTGTCTGACTCTGGGTATGTGGTATTAATCAGGACACCTCCATGCTCTAGCTCCAGTTCTCTTGCTAACTTCTGCTGCCAACTTCCTGCATCATGTGGTCACAGCTCCGCTCCCATCTCCAGACCAAAAGGCATCACAAGCACAGGCAGCCAATGTGAGAGAGGAGTATCCTGTCAAAGCACTCCTCTCTCACTGGCTGCAGTGCGACTATCATACTGCAACATCATCCAACATGCTGATACTAGGAAGGTGCTGGATGGTGGGGCACATTAAAGCAGTCCGTACCTTTCACAGCTCACAGTCGGACACAGCAGCAGCCTCTGCGCCCCCACAGATGTGCGCCCTAGGCCAGTGCCTACCTTGTCTATAGGAGGCGCCGGCCCTGTGTTCAGGACAGCCTTATGCATATCCAGTGCATGCTTAAATTCCATCACTGTATTAAATTCCACCACTTCTGCTGGTAGTTTATCTTCTACCCTCTCAGTGAAGTTAAACTTTCTTAAATTACAGCTAAACCTCTGTCCCTCTAGTTATAAAAATATAGAATTTGATGGCAAATGGCAGTTGGATATTTCGGTGGATCAGCATCCTATTTACTGTGAAACCAAGTGTTATAATTTTCAATATTGTTCAGAGCTAGAAAAGCACCCATTACATTTTTGAAAGCAACTATGGTATCTGAAAGAATAGCATCCTAAGACAAAGAACTCCATAACTTTACTGCCCTCACTGTAAAAAAACACTGTTTTTGTTTTAGTCAAAAACACCTTTCCTCTAGTCTTAATGGCTGACCTCTTGTTTTTGCTCAGCTCTTTGTATGAATAGTTCCTTACAGAGTTCATTGTACTGACCTCAAATATATTTGTAAATGGTAATCATATCACCCCTTACATGTTTATTCTCTAATATACAGTAAACAAACTCAGTTTGGCTAGTCTCTCTTCATAATTCAGCTCTTTCAATCCCTTTATCAGTTTTGTGACTGCACTTTTTCCAGTTTAATAATATATTTTTTAAGAATCGGTGCCTAAAACTGTACTCCATATTCCAGATGAGGCCTGACCAAGGATTTATATAGATGCAGAATTATATTCACATCCTGTTTTTATACCAGATAGTACCCTACTGGCCCTTGCAGAGCTGAGTGACCCGGCACATTGCTGTTAAGTTAATTATCTGTCAGTACTCCTAAATCTATCTCTAACATGGGTTCCCCAAGTAGTTTCCCACTTAGTGAATATGTAGTGGATTTATTTCTAACCTATTAGAAATGTATTTATCTATATTAAACCTCACCATTCACTCAGCCTATCCAAATATTTATGCAGAGAAAAAATCATTCTGCTATGTATGTATTTCCTCACACAATTTGGGGTCATCAGCAAAGATGTAGACACTACTTTCAATACTCACGTCAAGATCATTCATTAATAAACAAGTTAAAAAGCATCAGGCGCAGGACTGAACCCTGTGGCACCTCATTTACAACTTTAGACCAGTTTGAAAAGTTTCCATTTACAACAGCTTTCTGCCATCTATCATTTTAAAGGGATAGTATTATTAAAAAATACTAATCCCTATGTTAAAGTCCTTGAATAAAGATGAAAAATGCCCCCAGCAGCATCTCTCAAACACTTATGGTTTGAGAGATAACAGCTTTCAAAGTTCGTCCCTGACTAACGTCAGCATTCTAGCTTACAGCCTGAGAATCCGATCCCGGGACCGTCTGTGGCTCTTCAGTAGAGCCGAGATCGCATTAACAAAAATAAATCCTTCACTTATAAGGTCTTCTACATGTGCTTGCAAAACCAAGCACAAGTAGAAGACCTTTTTAGTGATGGATTTCTTCTTTATTAAAGTGATCTCGGCTCTGCTGCAGAGCCGCCTGCTGATCTCAGGACAGGATTCCCCTGCTCTCAGCTAGAATGCTGACATCAGCCAGGGGCGAACTTTGAAAGCTGTTATCTCTCAAACCATAAGGGTCTGAGAGATGCTGCTGGGGGCATTTTTCATCTTTATTCAAGGGCTTTAACATAGGGATTAGTATTTTTTAAGTAATACTATCCCTTTAAAGTGATAATAATGTCTGTTTTTATCCAAGTGTTATATTGTATATATATAAAAAAAATAAGTTCACTGATGTTATATATTATAAACTTCCCCCCTCCCTCCCCTTTCACAGAAGTCAGCCTCTAGCTGACATCATGACATCCTGGTCCCGGGACCGGACGGAGGGTCTTCAGCAGAGCCAAAACAGAGCTATGTAAAAAGAAATACTTCATTGGAACGTTCTACAAAGTGTGCTTGCAAACCAGTCACACTTTGTAGATCATTCCAACGAAGTATTTATTTTTAAATTGTGGTATTTTGGCTCTCCTGTAGAGACGCCATCGAGTCGGGCGACCCGAATCTCATGCTGACTTGCTGAGAGCTTGACAGCTGACGTCTGCGAAAGGTGAGGGAGGCGGGAAGTTTACAATCGTATATCTCTCAAACTATACAAGTTTTAGAGACCAGAATAACATTTTAATATCTACAATATAACACTTGGATAAAAACAGATATTACTATCTCTTTAACCAGTTCTCTATCTATCCACAGATATCTCCTCTCAAAAACAAAACATGTGCCAATGTTTCATGAAAAAGACTTGGGCCCCTTTCAAATGGGTGACAACAACACAGCAATGCTGCACTGGATCTGTCACCCATTGAGAAATGTTATATTATAGGCTATGGTGCCTTTCACACAGGCGACTATCACCCTAAGGGAAATGCACACAAGCCCTTCATGCTGCATTTCCTCAGAAATATTCCACAGAAAAGATGCAGTAAGGAAGGTCTACAGGACAGTTTATGGGTCTGTTGGCAAACTTTACACATAAGCAATGTTGGAAGTTGGGATGCTCATCACAAACTCTAGTGAATGACTGACCCACATGAATGCCAGTGAGTAAAGAATAGTGGCTTGTGCTAATGTGGACTGGCTGGCAGACATGACTCTCCTGCATCTGGATGACCTGTGGAACAAAGGAGAGAGGTGACTTTAATAATACAGGAGCAGATCTGTTGCAGTGGCTGCAATACCTCTGTATTCTATGTAAGAGCAGCCTTTACGCCTCCCATTATCCCTGAAGCTCAGCCTGTATCTCAATGTATATGTCCTGCTCCACAGCTCTGTATCAGCTGCGGCGCGGATAGTCTCTACTGAGCATGACTGCAGCACGCACAGCAGTGTCTACTTCGCATGTTGCGGCGTTACACATGATTTAGCAAATTATTATATAGCATAGATATTATATATATATATATATATATATATATATATGAGTCAAGGATGCACTCACGATACACAAATCTACAACCTGGGTGCCGGATATTTGAACGTGTACTGTGTTGGGAATGAGCACTCTCAGGAACCTGTTTTCAAAATGCAACAAAGTTTAAATGAAATGATCAACGTTTCGATCCCAGCAGGGATCTTTCTCAAGACAACAAACAATTACAAACACCTCCCCTTTATACCCTGTGATCCGTGAAACCAAACAGCCCGCCACAAAAAAAGATTACATAAATTAAAATACAAATTGTAGCATAATCAAAATTGAGAAATATTATTTGCTACTGTATCACCAACATTAAACTAAGGAAATCACCAAAATAAAATCAAGTTTTAAGTGCAGTATTTAAAATCATAATGTACAGGGATCCTGAAATTTGATCTTACAAAAAATACAAAATTGGACGGAGAACTGTAATGTATACATAGTGGAAATTACCCCTCAGGGCATTACTACTATAATTTACTCAACTATACTTAATATTCAAAATAAATGTATATACCTGTTCACACCAGTGTGAGGAATTGGGGTCTCCAAGGCATCGTACAGCATAAGCCGGAAAGCATGATTTTTCCGAATCCCCTGCAGGTGTCACCAGTGAGACAACCATTCAATAGAACAAATGTGAATATTTCTAATATTGCTATTTAGAGCTAAAAAGTATTATATACACAATTATATTAATGATAATGTGCATCTGCCTCCAGCCGATGCAGGAAACAATGAGGACTCACTGACCCCATACAATAAGAGCTCAATAGCAAGAGTGCTCTCTGTGCCTGCCCAGGGCCGGATTTGCCATAAGGCAGGGTAGGCATCTGCCTACAGGCGCACCCCACAGAGGGGCGCCTGTCATTGAAATAAAGAAAAAAAAGTATATATTTTTGTTCACAGTGCTGCGCACTGTGCACAGTAACAACCCGCCCACCACATGGTAAGGTCCGTGCCTTCTTCGGCTCAGACAGAAGGCACAGACCTGTAGCTGCTGTTGCTCCCTCGTCGGCTCTAATACAGAGCGCTGGGAGATGACATCATCTCCCAGTGCTCTGCATTCCTAAAGAGACCGTGCGGGAGCAACAGCACCTACAGAAGGAGGCACAGTCATCTGCAGCTGGACCACCATGGAGGTAGGAAATGTATGCAGAAGGGAAAGTGGGGGCAATGTAAAGATGATGTGGGCAATGTGGAGCTGATTGCAATGTGAGGGCAAGTTGGATCTGATATAGTGGCAATGTGGAGATGATGGGGGTAATGTGAGGGCAATATGGAGCTGATGGGGGATAAGCTGGAGCTGATGGCAATATGGAGCTGATGGTGGATCAAGCATGTAACAACACAAACATGTAACTATAATCTAACATATACAATGTGGCCTTGTGAAAACTTGCTAATAGGCCAATTACATGATACCGTCATGCTTAAATGATACTAAATTATACAATGTGGCCTTGTGAAAACTTGCTAATAGGCCAATTACATGATACCTTCATGCTTAAATGAAGGCCTCTCCATATTATATTATTTACAGACTGGTTACATTCTCTGATATCAGGAACCACTTCGATTTATTAACTTCTCCTCTTGAATACTACTAGTACATTATACTAAGTCTGTTGGTATAAGCTTGAATAATGCCATGGAGTACTTTGAGATCTTAATACTTTAATATTGTCAACAGATACGTTTTTGAGCTTCATAGATCATTTCATAGACTCATCTATGGATTGGGATGATGATCACAGAAGTGAACCGGCAAAATTGAAGAACTGAGTATTGGTTGTGTATACTAAGAGAGTGGAGATTGGATTTTTTAATACATGGACCAGAATTCAGCTATTAGATACACAGAGTCTCTAACTAAATTGGCTATTTAGTATCATTTAAGCATGAAAGTATCATGTAATTGGCCTATTAGCAAGTTTTCACAAGGCCACATTGTATATGTTAGATTATAGTTACATGTTGTATGTTGTTACATGCGTGATACCTGGTTCGACATTGGGGAGGCACGGAGGGCACTCTCGCTATCCAGCTCAGACTGTGGGAGGTTAGCGAGTCCTCATTGTTCCCCTTGTCAGCTGTAATCTGGTGCATACTTTTCTCATAAGCATTGTTTATACCAGATTTTAACATTAAATAGCCTTAATAAATGTATTTATACTTATTATAGTGTTTGTATTAACATAGGTTGTGTTTATTGATATGTGACATCCTTTTGACACCAGGCAGGCACGGAGAGCACTCTCGCTATTGAGCTCTTATTGTATGGGGTCAGTGAGTCCTCATCGTTTCCTGCATCGGCTGGAGGCAGATGCACATTATCATTAATATAATTGTGTATATAATACTTTAGCTCTAAATAGCAATATTAGATATATTCACATTTGTTCTATTGAATGGTTGTCTCACTGGTGACACCTGAAGGGGATTCGGAAAAATCGGGCTTTCCGGCTTATGCTGTACGATGCCTTGGAGACCCTGAATCCCCGCACCAGTGTGAACAGGTATATACATTTATTTTGAATATTAAGTATAGTTGAGTAAATTATAGTAGTAGTGCCCTGAGGGGTCATTTCCGCTATGTATACATTACAGTTCTCTGTCCAATTTTGTATTTTTTGTAAGATCAAATGTCAGTATCCCTGTACATTATGATTTTAAATACTGCACTTAAAACTTGATTTGATTTTGGTGATTTCCTTAGTTTAATGTTGGTGATACAGTAGCAAATAATAATTCTCTATTTTGATTATGCTACAGTTTGTATTTTAATTTATGTAATCTTTTTTGTGGTGGGCCGTTTGGTTTCCCGGATCACAGGGTTTAAAGGGGAGGTGTTTGTTCGTTGTCTTGAGAAAGATCCCTGCTGGGATCGAAACGTTGATCATTTCAATTAAACTTTGCTGCATTTTGAAAAAAGGTTCCTGAGAGTGCTCATTCCCCAAACAGTATATATATATATATATATATATATATATATATATATATATATATATATATATATATATATATATGTTAACTGGAGCACACTTATTATTTAATTACCTATCCTACTCTCAAAAACCATGTGTATCACACACTGGGTGCCTCAAAACTCCACAGATACTACCATGACCAAAACCAAAAAATAAAACAAAGCTAGTGGAGTTAATAATGGGCACTCTTGGATAAATAAGCTGTAAACCATACATATATGAAAAAGTAAAAACATTTATTGTCACAAATATAATATTATATGACCTTCGTTGGTGAAGCCCACAATACCCCCCCCCCCCCGCAAGGATGATCAACCACAAAGTACCATACTAACAAACATACAGTGCAATTTAAAAACAACACATAAAGTACTAACCACCTGCTCACATAAAAAATTAAACTAATCCCTTCTAAAGTGTACAGGGATCACAATATAGTATCTATACTGCAGCTTTGTCTCGTATGTTTTCCGAGCCTGTATACTGATACATTAGTAGCACAGTAATTTGAGGATCAAATGATGTAATAATATCAAAGGATGACTTGCGTAGTTTCAAACATTGTGTATTAGCACTCACGGTCACTTAGGCTGATCTGATGGAGCTACTGTATCACTGTCATCATTGCTGTATCCTCGTGACTGTCTTTCTCCAGAACATACAAAGTGATCACTTCTAGCCCGTTCATATCATCAGATATATATCTTTTCATCAACTTCACCCGACATTAAGAGGAAAATCTGGTGAAATGGATGAAAAGATAAATATCTGATGATAGGAACAGGCTAGAAGTGATCACCTTGTATATCCTGGAGAAAGACGATCACGAGGATACAGCAAAGATGACAGTGATACAGTAGCTACATCAGATCAGTCTAAGTGACTGTGAGTGCTAATACACAATGTTTGAAACTATGCAAGTGATTTGCTAGCGTGATGTCCAACGAGAACCGGATTGAGTTAACTGTATAATTTAACTGTGCAAGTACAAATGACATGTGGTTGCTCGCTACACGCTAACTATACTAATCTTGCTACAGTAACACAATGCTGATCTGGATGGCTGTTAACAAGTTATGCGCTATTAATGGACATATGCATGGAGTTCACTAACTGTTTATATCTGAGATTATTGCCCATCTTAAATGATTCATCCACTTTCATCTTTTAATGTCATCCTTTGATATTATTACATCATTTCATCCTCAAATGACTGTGCTACTAATGTATCAATATGCAGTCTCGGAAAATATACGAGACCAAGCTGCAGTATAGATATTATATTGTGATCTCTGTACGCTTTAGAAGGGATTATTTTAAAGTGGAACAACCACCTGAAATGCACTTTAGCTTAAATAACTCCCCATCTGGCGACTAGCTGCTTAGCAGCAATAGTCGCCAGAATTATTACCTTGTTAAATAGATTTACCCTTTCTTCCCAGGCTGACAGCAGGACTGAGAGAAGACATCTTTCAATAGTGACACCTGCCCGCCTGCGCTGTCAGTCCCTTCCAGACCCGAACGGCTCCTAGCAACGCCTCCTAGAGCCGTCTGGGACTGACAGCGCAGGCGCGCGGACGTCACTATGGCAAGATGTCTGCTCTCCGTCCTGCTGTCAGCCTGGGAAGAAATGGTAAATCAATTTAACAAGGTAATAATTCTGGTGACTAGCGCTACTAAGCAGCTAGTTGCCAGATGAGGAGTTATTTAAGCTAAAGTGCATTTCAGGTGGTAGTTCCGCTTTAATTCTTTATGTGAACAGGTGGTTAGTACTTTATGTATTGTTTTTAAATTGCACTGTATGTTTGTTTGCATCATCCCTGCGGGGGGGGGGGGCTTTACCAATGAAGGTCATATAATATTATATTTGTGACAATAAACTTTTTTACTTTTTCATATATATATATATATATATATATATATATATATATATATATATATATCTCATCTAGAGAAAGGCTGCTTGAGGGCAGCTGAAATGTTGATCAATTTGGATTTATTTCATCATATGACTGAAGTCCTGAGTGTACATTCTTGTTCTGATCATCTTTTATATATATACTAGTGTAAAAGCCCGTGTACACGGGTCAAGGTCCCGGTAATGTTAACCCCTCTGGCACTCAAAGGGTTAAGAGCCTGCGAACTCACTTCTCCACATGATGCAGTCTTGCGTCGCCTCACTCACGCGATGCAATCATGCACAGTAGAGACTACCAGAACACAGGCAGTCTCTACTGAGCATAACTGCTTCGTGACAAACATCCTAGCGAATTATTATATAGGATATATATATATATATATATATATATATATATATATATCTGGTTTACATATTATTTATCCAAGAGTGCCCATTATTAAATCCACTAGCTTTGTTTTCTTTTTCGTTGAAATATTGATATGGGGCTTAGGGCTCCATATCGATACATCCACTGGTGACTTAGTTTTTTTTACTTTCAATTCCTTCGTCGGCACTTTGGAAAGCCGTTAAGGGAGCCTGTGCCCAAAAAACTAGGTACAGATTTTCAAAGTTAAAGTGGATCCATTAACAGATCTGGGGCTAGATTCTATTACAGGTGCTAATTTTATCTCTGCTTTTATCTCCAGTTTTCTCCAATGTTTGATAAAACAGGAGTCAACATTTAGCACCTGCAATAGAATCTGGCCCCTTATTGCAAAAGCATGGAATTCAATTGAATTGCACCTTTCAACATTTTTATTTCTTGTCAATATGCGAAAAAGCATACACAGTTATCACCTGAGGTGTGATCTTTCTATCCAGAGTTTCTTAAAGCAGAACTACCATCTAACATACACTTTAGCTGAAATAACTCCTCATCTGGCAGCTAGCTGCTTAGTAGCACTAGTCGCCAGAATTATTAGATTGTTAAAGAGATTTACCCTTTCTTCCCAGGCTGACAGGCAGGATGGATCGCGGACATCTTGCTATAGTGATGTCTGCACGCCTAAGCTGTCAGTCCCAGTCGGCTCAAGGAGGCGTTGCTAGGAATAGTTTGGGTCTGGAAAGGGACTGACAGTGCAGGTGCGCGGATGTCACTATGGCAAGAGGTCCGTGATCCGTCCTGACTGTCAGCCGGGGAAGAAAGGGTAAATCTATTTAGCAATGTAATAATTCTGGCGAATAGCGCTACTAAGCAGCTAGTCGCCAGATGAGGAGTTATTTAAGCTAAAGTGTATGTCAGGTGGTAGTTCTGCTATAAAGCACAGCTAATTGCATGGTTCTCTCTCCAGTTACTAACATAGGATATGCTGGTCAGCAGGGCAAATTTTCAGCCAAGTCAGTGACCCTGTACCTATTTATTAGTTACCCGGTACCTTTCATCAGTGATTCTGAACATATAAAAGTAAGGTGACCTTCTAATTTTCTTTTTAGAAAATCGTCCCTGCTGGCCAGGATAGTTGTAGAGGTATATGAATGATTGTCGAGACTACTTGCTCAATTAATAAGTTTACAACCACCCATTAAAAATAAACAAACTAAAAAAAGATGCGAGGAAATGACTGCATTTTCTGGTGTAGGTGGTTTAAATACATATAAACAGTTCTGGTGAACGCTATCCTGCATAAAAAGATCATACATTACTACCATACATTTTAACGCACATTACAAAAGAAAAGTTACCACCGACAGACCATCGCCTGGCATTTAGACCACAGTTGACCAATCTGTGTCTATCTCTTAATTACAAACCTCTTCGCCTTCAATCAACTGGAGAATATGAGTTATATTGCAACAACTTACGAACCATGTGTTACTCCCCCCTCAGTTGTAAAACTTCTGCATCTTTCCATAACTTACATCTATGCAGTATTGATAGGTAACTGCAGTGGGCGCTGTGCGACTGACATTCCTAAACCCTGATGAAGACCAATGAGAACAGATATAATCGCTAACGGAACCAATAGGCAGAATGATAGGGGGTGTGGCTTGGGTTATGCTGCTGGGGTGAATGGAGCTGTACTTAGTGTAGGTTACGAGGCGGGACTCGCAAGCACAAAGGATGGCTCTTAGGGATTTTGTACTGGAATAGCGGGTGCGCGCACGGGAGGAGGGGGAGGGACACCCGGTTTTTGGGAAACTGTATACCGGGAGGGTCCCAAGGATGGGGAACGCGGAGAGTGCCGGGGGGACCCCGGGTACCACGCTACTACCGTTGAAAGTTCCAATGCCGGATCCGGGGGAACTGGAGGAGAGATTCGCGCTGGTTCTGGTGAGTACTGGTGATGAGGTATTGCTGGAGTGTTATGTGCCCCAGAAATAGTATGATGCACCGAACAGTAGGGTGTGCTCCGGAGCGAGAGAGAATGAAGACCCTCAGGAAGACGGGCAAAAGAGTCAGTTCTCTCTGAGATTGAAAAAGTTTCTTCTCCCCGAAGGAGGGAGTAAACGTGTGAGCTGCCAATGAAAAAAGAATGCTCTACCACAGAAAGAGAGTGGCAAACGTCTGATATGTCCCAGCGGGAGAGACAGATAGGTGATTTGCAAAAACACATAGGGGGAGTTTCTCTAAGCGGTGATAAAGTGGGGATGAGTTACTCAGTTTATCACTTCTCCAGTTCCTATGTTACTCTGTTGAGCGTATTCCCAAAGATCTCCAAAGCTGACGAAATCTTAGTGCATATGCTCCATAGAATAACATAGGAACTGGAGACATCATCACCAATTTATCACTGCTTAGTGAATCTCCCCCATAGTGCGATGTACCCGTAACGTGAAGGGTAATTGTGAGGGATACCAGTTATCTATGAGGTAACTGTTATCCCCCAGAGTAATGCTGTAATAGTGTGGCATGTCTTTGAGTAAGAATCCCTAGTGTGACATGACCAAGGCAGGGTAAAGAAGAGGGCTACGTAGGACATTTGAATGATGACTTCTTAAAATAGGGTTGGTTGACCAGTTGAGAATGATAGTTGTAGTCCAACAACGGCTGGGGAGTCAGTTTCCTCAACCCTGCCTTAGAGTGAATATCCCAGATTTTCTTCATATTGTATCCACACTTTGTGTGACTTTTCCAATGTTTTTATGAATTTAAGTAATGTATCTGTAGGAGGAAAAAACGTTAAAATTATGGTGACTTTGCATGAATGGTTAACAGAGAAGGCATTCCATACCTCGTTATAGTATTGATTCTCTGGTTCTGGTGAATCTGCTGATTTTGTTGGGATGTCTAGTTTGATGTCTGCTTGGTATTGTAATGCTTTCTGTATGGTCCTGTTTCCAATGCTTCCCCCCTGTCTATCAGTACAGTCTGTCTGGGTTGAATTTCTTTCTGTCTCTCTCTCTCTGTGTAGGGTCTGTCTGGGGCTCTAGTTTTGTCTTTCTTTGATTCCTGTTACACTTGGGGTTTTCCAGGGAATTTATTAATCTTTTTTTGCAGTGGAAACCGGTTTCTGACTGTTTAGGTCCCGTTAAGTTTGTTGCTTTAGTAAAATATGTTTTTTTTTCCACTTTTGGTCCAGAGACTTTTTCCCCCTTGCTTGACTCTGAAGTCTCTTTGGGATTTGAGGAATTTGTGCATAACTCTTTACAGGGGGAGTCTTACAGGCAGCTCCAACACACAGCTATGCATTCTGGTTCAGCTGTTTGTGTTATTACCTATGTACCTGAGTGTGCGACTGAAGGGCTAATATAGTAACCATTTGCATGCCAGACGGATGTACACATTTTACTGATGTGTCGTGTACCCCTCTGGCATTCAGAGGGTTAAGACAGAAGCAGAGCAATTCTGAGCCAATTCAAGAACAAGATAGGGAACAAATTAAATTCAGGGCTTTGTCATCTAGCTAAAGAGTTGCAGTTCTGTCAATCCAACTAAAGAATGTGGGTTGATAATTCCCATTAAGAAATAACCCATTGAATATTATACAGGTCTTCACTATTCATCGGAAACAACTGGCACTGAAGGTGTTAAAAGCACAATTTTAATCTACAGGAGTTTGCAAAATGTCAATTTCAGTCCTTTGATGCAGTTGGTTTACTCCAGATTTGCACCTCTGTAATGTAATGAATTCGGCCCACTATATGGTCAAATGGCAATTTTAAACCTTTGAGTGCCAGAGGGGTATGCAACACATTGTTCTCGTACCCTTCTGGCACTAAAAGGGTTAATTAATTTAATGGGGAGCTCTGTATCATTCAGGGGCTTAACCTGTTAAGAACCAGGGGGTTGAGGAATGTATTGCAAAGTAATAAATTGCAAACCTTCTAGTCCTAAAAGGGTTAAAGGCTCCTTTTATATCAATGTGAATCCTCAGATACTTATTCCCTATATTTTTGCATATGGCTATTGGCCTGTGGCCTAGCAATGATTGTTACATTCGTCTTTGGACTTCAGCAATGTTAAAGGGAAATTGGTAAGAAGTCGAGCTGAGACACAAGAGAGTGGACTAGGGGTTTGGCAGGATACTGTGTAAGAAAATGGACTGATTCAAGGGATGTTATAGAGGTGAAAGGGACAGGTAAAATGATCCATAGGCTGTGGGCTGGAGTTCTTCATATTAATGGTGATTTCAGACATGGATACAGTTGCATTTGTCAGTAAACTTTCTGCTGTATTGCTTAATGTTAATGTCTTAGTTTCTTTAACCCCTTGAATTCCAGAGGACTCTCCAATGCATTGTAAAACAAAACACTAATGACTTCTCTAGAATGCAAAGGGTTAAATTACATACCGAGAGATGTTTATTAATGTTCTTGTGGGGAAACTTACTAATCACATGGCTTGTATCTGCTTCTGCATAACCAAAAAAAACAGTAGTCTGGTGATTCTTTATGACAGATTGTTGTCCTTAGAGCCCTAATGTCCCTCAAGCCCAGTGGATTCTACTGAAAAAATGTATGAGCCATTCTGCTGTTTTCATCCTAGTAATAAGATAAAGCCTTAAAAAAAAAGTGTCACAGAATGCAGCTGTAGGTATAGTATTTTAATGGACCAAGGTCACAACAGCAACACCCTTGTGCTTACTCTTGCTAACAACTATTTAGGAGTCAGTTCTCTGTTCTCGGTTTTGAAGAAGATGGGAAGTTCCTGGGTGTTCCCTGACTGCCACCTCTGGTTGTAATTTGGCGGGGTGTCATGGTCACAGTTCAGACAGAAGAATATCTAAAGAGGGAGCACTCTCTAGCAAACACTACCACGCCTGCGCTGTTAGTCCCAGCCGGAGCCAAATGGCTCCTAGCAACGCCTCCTAGACCCAGCAGAGACTGACAGCACAGGCGTATGGACTTCACAATGGCAAGATGTCCGCTCTCTGTCTTGCTTGTCGCCCATGGAAGAGAGGCGAAATCTATTAAATAAGGTAATTATTCTGGCGACTAGCGCTACTAAGCAGCTAGTCGCCAGATGGGGACTTAGTGAAGGTAAAGATTGTGTGGGGTGGTAGTTCCCCTTTAATTTTTATATATATATATTGTATCCCTATCTCAATTGCTGGAGGGTTGAGGAGCTTAGAAATCAAAGCAATGAATTTTTTTTCTTCAAATGTTATTTGGCACTACAGAGAAAGTTAAAAACTATACTACATTATCGAGGCTGTGAATTATATGCCCGGGGTAGAAGCACTGTGGTGCGCACCTCTTGGGTACTGAGAAGACTGAAATGTAGTTATTAATATTTTAAGTGACAACAGCTTTGCATATTCCTCTTGTCCTTAAAAGGTTAGAAAAGTAATTGCTGTTTCCTTTTAATTGAAGGGTCTGCTGGTTGTTTAAAAAAATCTAATTCCAAAATAATTTTACTTTAGAGGATTGTTTTTTGCCTCTTATTGAAACAGTAGTGTTCAGAGTCAATTACGGTACAGGGACACAGGTAAACTAGATTAGAATGACAGCTGGCCTGTGCAGTCTTTGTTCCTGCTAATGGTACTTGAGCTCCTCTACTTAAACCATTCAAGAGGAGAACTTTGGTCTGCAGCATTTGAGAGCCAAATTGATCTCCCATGTCAGTGTATGACAGCTGCATATGTTTGATATGTCTTTGCTGTAACCCATAGGTTTGGCTTGGGTCAGTTAAGATGTTAACTCCACTTCGACCCAATTACTGAATCTCATTAGTCTTCTATCCCTTCCTGTATTGTATCTCATCTCCGTAAGGTAGGAGTGGGCAACATAGGCCCTTCAGCTGTTGGACTACAATTATCATTCGCCAACCAATGGGGCAAACCAAAGGCATCACAGAAAACACAAAACTAATTCATAAAGGGATAATAATACTTCAAATTAACTTTGATTAACTGTGTAGCCCTTAAAAATCCAAATTCAATTAGCCCTGCAGCATCTTTCAAACCTGTATCGTTTGAGAGATAGCCTCTTTCAAAGTTCCCATTTCCCTGACGTCAGCGTTCTAGCTGACTGCAGGGGAATCCTGACCCTGAATAAACGGCAGTTCCACAGCAGAACTGAGATTGCTTTGTAGAAACAGAAATCCTTCACTTGCAAAACAATCACACGTAGAAGACAGTTTCAGTGAAGGATTTCTGTTTCTATAATAACGATCTCGGCTCTGCCGGTCCCGGGACTGGATTCCCCTGCAGTCAGCTAGAATGCTGACGTCAGGGGAATGGGAACTTTGAAAGCGGCTATCTCTCAAACCATACAGGTTTGAGAGATGCCGCTGGGCTCATTGAATTTGGATTTTAAGGGCTACATGACTAATTTAAAGTTAATTTGAATTATTACAATTCCTTTAAACTGCCATCGCTGAACAATGTATAGGAAATCTTTCTAGCATTCAGTGAGTTAAGTCCTATTTAAAGTGGATCTATCGCCGTTTTAAAAGTTATGCTCATTAGTTAGAGCATTTAGTGAATAAGCTTAAAACGCTATTATTTTCTTTTAAAAAAAACATTGTATGTCCACTTTAAACCAAAGGGAAGGTTTATTCACCGTAGTGCATTCGTTTGCCCCAGGGTTGTTCCAATTCTTGTTTGTACATATCACCAAAAGTGCAAAAGACAGCGTACATTTTATTATTGAGCTTCTATTCGTTTCCCATTTTGTCCTACAGTGCTGCCTACCAAATATATACATTTATTTTAATAATCACGCTTATATAATAATTCACTATGATGTTTGTCATGATGCAGTCATGTGCAGAAGGCTTTTTGGCCTTCTGGCTGAGATCAAGTGTAGTATCTGTCCTTAGCATCCTGGGGACAGAGGAACTTGGTCTGATGCCATGGCCGGGAAGCGGCAAAAGTCTTCTTTTTTTTTTTTTTTTTTCCCCTGCATACACCGAGCACATGAGCCAAGGTGGAGCACCGGACATGCACACGGACTATTAGTTTCCCTTCACTTCTGCTGCCCTGGCCTTCTTGGCAGGGCACAACGAATTTTTATAATGCCAGCCGGGAATCTTCTCTCCCTGGAGGGAGTTGAAGAAAAAGGCCCTGGGGTTGGACGCTGCAAGGCAGAAAACCCCGGGGTGAAGATCTTTCTCTCCCTCCAGGGGGAGGAGTAGAAGCTAAAGGGCCCCCCAATCCTTCAGTGGTGAGGGGGGCTGAAGGCTAACCCGACCCCTTGGACTGCACTGTTGTCACTAAAGACACGGAGCACGAAACGGGACGGGGATGCACGAGATTGCACAGTACCTCGGGCTTGTCAATAACAGTGAGATGGCAGCCTCTTAACCCTTTGAGTGCCAGAGGGGAACGCAACGCATTACAAAGCAATGCATTGCCTACCCCTCTGGCACTGAAAGGGTTAACATTACCCATTCCTTGACACTAGTACATTTATAAAATGTCAGTGTCCTATTGAGCTGTACAATTGGCGAACTGATTGCAGACACGCCACTTAACAAAACGGATATAAATCTAGAAGCAGAAAGGGAACAGGTGAAACACAACGTATGTTCTAATGGCGTTTTTATTTCTTTTAGTTTGGACACAATTAGATGTATTGGACGTAAGCTTTTATGAATAGATAAGCTTTGAGGGAGAACTTGAGTGAGTGAAAGCTAGTGGAGAGTGCTGGAGCATGGTAGGGAGTTCCAGAGAAAGGGGGTTGCCCTGGTGTAATCTGTGAGTTGAGTGTGAGAGTTGGTGGTATAGAAGAAACAAAGCCGGTGATCATTTACTGTCCATAAGATGTGGTTTGATGTGTGTTTAGAGATGAGTACTGATATAAATAGGGGGTTGCTGTTGTGGAGGGATCTGTAGGCATGTGACAAGATTTTAAAAGTAATCCTTGACCAAGCAGGGAGCCAGTTTAGTGCCTGACTGAATGGGGCTGCAGAGGATGTGCCACAGTTGATGAATTAACCTAGCAGCATTCATGAGGGACTAGAGTGGTGATAGACTTACAAGAGGAAGGCCAGCTAAAGGGGTGTTGCAATAGTTGAGCTGAAACTTGAGGGGGTGGACTAGGGTTTTGGTAGTATCCTGTGTAACAGAATGGTGTGATTCAATGTATGTTCTAGAGGTGTAAGGGACAGGTCAAAAATGATTCATAGGCGGTGGGCTTGAATGGTGTGAGTTATAGTGGAGTTCTTTACATTAATGGGAATATTGGACATGGATAGCTGCATGAGGGAGATAACTCCTGTTTTGCTAGTTTCCCTGCTGTATCTATTATTGCTTTCCTAGAACAGCATATTTTGTGATGTGCACACAGGTATCAGAGACATTTGGATTTTCTACTACGTGTCGATCATGTTTTTTTAACCCTTTGCGTGCCAGAGGGGTACACAGCTCATTGCAAAGCAATACATTGTCTACCCAAATGGTTAAAAACACACTTATTCAGAAGAATTTCCAATTTGTAGACTGTAAAATATCCAATTTATGTGAACGAGTAAGAGAAAATAACAGTCCAGGACTCTACCCTTATGGATTTGTGTAGTATAAAGCTAAATTCTTATGGAGTACAATATGTGATGCGAGATGGCGGTAGTGCAATGCACAGCAGGGTTCATTCAGAAATTATTTGCATGCCGCTATGTTAGAAAGAGCATTGACATATCACAGTTGTAGTCCTCTACAGCTGGAGAGCCAAAGGTTACCTGCCCCTACCCTCGGATACTATGTAGGGGATAAGATTAAGGGTTAATATGTCAAAGATCTGAAAGGCTGGTTGTTTTATAATGACAGCCACATACGTTATTTGTGGTTAAATATCAATAATTCATTTCCATATAAATGCTGGGTAAGAACTTTTATTGCTTTATAAGATTAAAAGGGTGAGCCTGTAGAACTGGGTTGGCCGACATGTGGCTCTCCAGTTGTTGAGGTTTGCAGCTGTCATGATCTTGGCATTATGGTAATTGTAGTCCTCAACAGCCAGAGCTCCTCAGTTTGCTGTTTCCTACTGTAGTTACATACCATTTTTGTTTTTGTAACATTTTATGTTTATCAAAGACTTGGCCCAAGTGGGATTCTGGTGGGAGGGTGGAGTGCATTGAATGCAGGAAAAACTACTAAACAATAGATAATGGACGACAGAAATCCAAGTTAAATAGCCTAAGTAAAACAAAGGAAATCATCTACTTATACCCTGTTTAACCCCTTGAGTTCCAAAGCTGTTTGCAATTAATTTCACATGACATGCTCAAACCTCGCCACCTTCTGGACTGGCTCCATGTGATCTGCTATAATTTGCATGTAGTCCGAAAGTTAACCCATTGAGTGCCAAAGTGGTGCATAGTACAATGATTTTAAGGATTTGTAGGTTTTTACATTTTACATTTGTAAATTGTTTATCAGCTTGTAAATTATATAATCACAAATTTAAAGTAATATATACTTTTGTAAATCTAAATATATTCCATATGTATTGTGTAATTCCTGCTTTGCATATTATTATTACTAACACCCTGATGTAAACCTAATGAACTGTATATATACTGTGTAATGTACTTACACTACCCATAACTGTGACATGCTTAAAGAACTAAATTGGCTAACACAACCACTTCTCTGGAAAACTACCAGAATACCTGAGCAGTATGCTCACTTCTGCTCTCCATACTAACTATAACCTCCACTCCACTGCTAACAACTCACTGCGTATACCACTATACAAGAAAGAAGCTGGAAGATTTGCCTTCTCCTTCAGAGCTCCAAAGGCCTGGAACAATCTGCCTGAAATAATCACATCTGCTCCCAGTCTAAAATCCTTAAAAGTAAAGGCTTCTTTATATCTAAAAACAGTGCGTATATTATTTCAACATTTTATAGTATGTATAGTAATATGTTTATGTATATATATAATGTTTCACAATTTGTGTAAACATGTAACCCTTTACTGAAAACTATCCAGGACATACTTGAAAACGAGAGAAATAATGTATTCTTCCTGGTAAAACATTTTCTAAATAAAAAAGAAATATTTGTTGTACTTGCCAAAACAAATGTAGCAACAGCTATGAAGAACGCATGGTTATCACCAAAGCTTTCTTATGGGATGGTTTACCTTAAAGCTTTATATAAATCATGTTAAACCAATGGGAAAGTATTTATTATGACCATAATTAATGCATCCTCTATGATATCCCTTGCTTAGCATTTTAAGTCTGGCAACAATGGATTACAGTTTTAAAGCACTGACTGATGTCAAACTATCAGTGGCTTCCGACCTCTCTAGTTAAAAGCCCAATTTAAAGCGGAACTAACACCCCTATAAGATGTAGCCTGAATTAGAGCGCTATAATCCGTTATAATGCGCTGTGTGTTTATTTTGTTTTGTAAACCTGTTATTAAAGAATAATCACTAATTTCAAAAGGTACCTGGTGACGTCTTACCCCCGGAAAAGCGCATTGCGCATGTCAGCACAGAGCTGACGTGTAGCTGGGGGGAGTTACAAGAGAGCCAATGGGCTCTGTGCTGACATGCGCAATGCGCTTTTCTGGGGGGAAGACGTCACCAGGTACCTTTTGAAATTAGTGATTATTCGTTAATAACAGGTTTACAAAACAAAATAAATACACAGCACATTATAACGCGTTATAGCTCTCTAATTCAGGCTACATCTTATAGGGGTGTTAGTTTCGCTTTAACTCAGTGGGAAGTTGTGGAATTTCCATTTCAAAACCACGATGCAGTTGGTTTGCTCCAGATTTATACCTGTTTAGCTTGATAGATAACACCCATGATATTTAAAGGGATAGTAATACTTGCACATTACTAATGCCCATATTGTAGCTTTGTTAAAAAGAAACTTATTGCCCCCAGTGTCATCTCTCAAACCCTTATAGTTTGAGAGATGATGGCACTCAAAATCCCAACCCCCTTCCTCCCCCTTCCCTGACTGAATGCTGACTGCAGGGATATCCGGTATTACTTGCATCAGGTGGCTCTGCAGCATTGCCGAGATTGCGTTTATAAAAAATTAAATCTTTCACTAAAACGGTCTTCTATGTGTGCTTGCAAACCAGCTGCAGAGCTTCTTGATGCACATAAGACTGTCGTACGACAGCTTCCCCTGCAGTCAGAGTTCAGACAGGGAAGGGGGGGAGGGAGGAACTTTGAGCGCTATCATCTCTCAAACCATAAGGATTTGAGAGATGACACTGTGGGCAATAAGTTTCTTTTTAACAAAGCTACAATATGGGGATTAGTAATTTGCAAGTATTACTATCCCTTAAAAATTATGAATCCTATTCTAGTTTTATATGGTACCATCCATTTAATCCATTAGCCCTTTGAATGCCAGAGGGGTACACAACGCATTGCTTTTCAATGCCTTGGGTATCCCTCTAGCACTCAAACGGTTAAATGCTAGATAGATCACTAGAACATTGTTTTGCAATATATCGAGACCTCTGTAGAGGAGACTTAGAAGGGTTAAACCATTTGTATCAACAGCTGAAAGCACATTTTGGAAAAATCCTCCTCAAATAAGATTAACCTCATTCACTTCCATAAAAACCTGATGGTCAGCAATATTATTATTGGGAATTTCCTTTTGAGATATAAAGCTTTGAGTGGAACTGTCACGGATTTAAGTTTAAATATATGAAAACTTCATTAAAAACTGCCTTTGTCTCATGTTAGCCACAAGACCAGCAAATGTACAGTTAAGGAGATATTTATGCCTGGTAACATATACCAGTTATGGTACCCATGCGGTTTCATATGTAAATGAAGGTTTGCAGTGAAATTACATGTGCTAATGAAGTGCTCTGCTGCACCAGGAGACTTTCACTTTTCCCCGAACTAATTGCGAGTATCTCGTAAACTACTGCATATATCTACTGGACTTTTGGTTAATGTGATCCTTAGGGAGTTTTGGATTATAGTTTTCAAATATGTAAAAAATCAAGTCAGGTTGATAGATCCACATTCTAAGTGCTTTCGGGGAATTTGTAGTACACTTCTCCTTTTTCAGTGGTTTTCGTCTTTTACTTTCTGAATGAGTCTGTGTGTGACTGACCTTGGCTGCTCTTATCCCTGGTCAGCTCCTCACATGAGCTTGTGCAAAAACATACTTTTGACAGTGGAGTTTTATTTTTACCCACAAAGAGGAAGTTTAATCAAATCATAAGTTTAAGGGAATTTTTTGGAATCAAATTTCAAATGGGAATGACATAAACATTTACTGATGATTTTTCTGTTTGAAAGTACACATTATGTAAATGCAGAGTTTCAGTTAGCATTTTTATATGTATTCATTTTTTATGTATTCCTTTTATATTTGAATAGGTGGGGTTTAACCTTTTAGGTATTTGATATCCATCAGAATCAGTCCTTTTTTGGGGGCTTATCACCATTTCAGTAGAAATTGCATTATATTGACCTCTTGCAGCAAGATGAGGCCCTACCTGTGTATTTCTTTAATAACTATGTGGTTATACCTACTAGAGCAGGGCTGTCCACATTCAGTCCTCAAGGGCCACCAACAGGCCAGGACGTAAGGATTTCCCTTATTGAGTTAATCAGTGGATCATTCATTTTGACTGACTCACCTATGATTAATCAGGCAAATCCTTACATCCTGGCCTGTAGATGGCCATTGCGGACTGAACGTGGACGGCCCTGTACCACACTGTAAAAGAGTGTTACATATAATATGTTTGGAATTAATTGCAGTTCATGGCAGTCTAGATGAGTTTATAGAAGTGCAAACTGCAGGGTTTGAGTTGAGTGCTTGAGAGTCCCAAACTGGAGTCTAGAGAGGACTCATAAGCATTGTTTGGCAAGCATTTATGCCTAGTCTACATTCATGGTTGCCAATAGCCCATGACCAAGTGGCGAAGACTTCAGCTGCAGTGGAAGAATTTGAGATACAATGAATTGAAAGTTGGACTAATATTGGACTCAGTATTTCCTGGATATATGTTTTTAGACACTGCTATAGTAGCGCAAGAAGGTATAGAGGGATGTTTTATTTGTGTAGGTGGGATCACTGACTGCTATTACCTCACAGTAGGTCTAACTGATGTCTTAAAATAGAACTACCACCTCCTAATACTAATCCCTCACTTACTTTACAGTGGCCATAAAATTCTAATGGCCCCAATGGTTTTTACCATTTTGCCTTCTGGTCCTTAAAGGGTTAAGATTATCTTGTGTAGTGGGCAGCTGTGATGTCCGCCTTCATGGACATGACATTCATGTTCTCTTGATCCAAGTATCAAAGAAAAATTAATAGTGGGCCATAAAGATTTTCTGCCTATAATAAAGTGTATATACATATGTATGTTTTTGTATATATATAGTGTAATATGAATATGATACTCCTCCACACTGTGCACTCCACTCCATCAAATTCCTAGGAGCCTGAATATCAAATATACAGAAACATCCAAGTCAAAAATAATACTTTTATAAAGGTAGGTTGTTATAACATACTGTGACTGGAAGTAGCAGTTTATCGTCAGTCACATTGAAACAGCTTCTCTGTATGACATGAGCATTGTATCACTGGGTGGCGAGGCTGACAAATCATATGAAGATGTTAGCAGGCAGTAAAATTGTTAATCTTTTATGCTTTGCCTTGTTTTATTTATAGAAAAACTGAAAACAATACTTTGCTAAATCAGTTATATGTAATTTCAAGACCTGTTTCCTGACAATGACCTGGCTGCACTATGTAATTATGTAAGGCCCTTCCACCAGTCTTATTGTAACTGTTTTGAAAAAAAAAAAAACAAGGAACTTGAAACCTGCTCATAGCTGGAAGTTGTTAGGGTTTGCTAGAGGTAGGTGCATGTTCAGATTCTGGAACTCGCTGCTTTATTTCAGTGGCGATACAGGTAACCCAGAACTCCAATGTCTGAACAAATGGTATAAGATGGCCTTACCAGAACACACGTCCATAAAACTATCATTAGCCAAATGATCAGCAGATAATTCATCTGGATGTCAATATTTTATTTCTGAAAAAAGGGAAAATCTCGCAGGAAAACATAGAGATTAATTAGCATATGAAACCACAATGAAAGCTTAATTTACCTATATTAGCATATGGTCATGCATGGGATATTCCTCTTCTTGAGGCCCTGTTGAGGGCTCATGTGATGGTGACCAGGGGATGTAAATTATGCAGTTTTCATCATAAAGGTGGGCCTTGGGTGGGTGAGACTTGTGTCATGAAGAGGGCAGAACAAGGTGAGAAGGAGGTGAAATGGGCAGGAAGTGGGAAGAATGGTGGGCAGGGGGAGAGAAGAGGGCAGAGTTTCAGAAGACACGCTACCACTACCAGAGAATGAGCCTCTATCTGAGGACTATGTCTTCAGGTCAGATCCTGAGAGTTCCCAGGTATGCTTATGGTAAAGCACTCAGGGCTGGATTCTATTACAGGTGCTAATTTTATCTCTGCTTTTATCTCCAGTTTCCCCCATAGACTTCAGTAGGAAAGTGTTTGATAAAATGTGAGTTAACATTTAGCACCTGTAATAGAATCTAGCCCTCAGAGAGCTAGCCATACAAAAATATAAGTATCAATGTCTCCTAAACTATGTTATGTCTGCTGGTCTTTTGACTACTTCCATATATAGTCTGTTTTAATGAAGTTTTCAAATATACAAACTTGAATTCCAGGTGATCAAGAAGACCGTTTTAAAGAAATTGCCTTGCAGTGCTTTGCATACCTGTCTGACATTCAAAGGGTTAAAAGTGGAACTGAACAAACAACAAAACAAAATGAATCCTATGTTAAATAAATGAATGAATGAAGATGTAACTACCAGTTTCAAGTAAAAAAGATTACCTCAGACTAAATAAATACTCTTACATTAAGAGTCTGTCTGTATAAATACCATAGATCCATATAATGTCTTTGATTACATTGCAGTTGATAACTGGATCAAGGAATTTATCTACAAATTTCTCCAGAGGTTTCAATAGGAAACGGTTAGATAAATGCACTATTTCCACTTATCACTTGCAACGTAATCTAGTCCAATGTTTGTTTTCTGTCATTCTTTGATAATGTAAGAGTTTTTACTGTAGAACATTCCTTTCGATAAAATAAAAAGTGAAGAACAGATTTTCCAGACAACTATTTCCAGATAATCAACATCAGACCCATTTATTTAAATGGATTGTTTTTAATATCTTGAATGCTACAGAGGTCTCCATCACATTGCAAAGCAGTAGTTAACCCCTTAACGACTCTTGACATGCCAGGGCCACGTGTGTCCAGACCTTAAGGACTGGTGAGCTAGACGTAGCTCTGCAACCCCAGAAAAAAAGTGCCATGGTCCTCTAGAGCATCCCACTGCCAGACTGCACTGTCCTTAAGGGGTTAAGCGCTCAATTTAAATAAGTGGGAATTTTAATTTGTCCTGTAAGGTGCATTTTGTTTTTCTCAACCTTAGTTATATTCTTTCCCCCAATTATGTCAATAAATGGACCATTCTCAGGGGCTGATAATGCAGCATTTGGTTTATGTGTTGGTACTGTTCCCACTAGTAGGGGTCAAGTCCTTGCTGGAAAACAGCTGAGTCAGTCATCTTGACCAACAGAAAATCCTCTTGGCATAGGATTAACTCGTTTTCAAGCACTGTTCACATTTATTCTCCTTATAGTATTGGTAAACTTGGACTTATCACCATTCCAGTTTCTCCCCACAGTAGGAGCCTCTGTCTTCAAAGGTTTTATATATTTTTCCTCCTTAAAGGGATAGTAAAGTCCCAAAAAAAGTGTAGCCAAAATGAAAGTTAGAATAAAAAAATACATAATGCCCTTATTCCTGTCTCTCAAACCTATATGGTTTGAGAGATGTTAGAAAATAAAGTCCTCCGCTCCCTCCCCTTTCTGCCTGACGAGCTGTAAAGCTGTCAGAGGCAGAATCTGGTTGGGAGACTAGACACGGCTCTTCAGTAGCGCTGTCATCGAGATATCCAACTATAAATACTTCATAGGAATGGTCTACAACGTGTGCTTGCAAACCAGGCACCCGTTGTAGACTATTCTGATGAAGTATTCATAGTTAGATATCTCGATGACAGCGCTCCTGAAGAGCCGCCGTGTGGTCCCGGAAGCAGGATCTCATGCTGTCAGCTATAGAGCTGACTCATGAGAAGGAGGAGGGAGCGGAGGACTTTATTTCCTTATATCTCTCAAACCATAAAGGTTTGAGAGATAGGAATCAGGGTATTACATATTTTTTTATTCTGCTTTTCATTTTGGCTATACTTTTTTGAGACTTTACAATCCCTTTAATGATTTATTACACCCCTCTGGTGGAAATTGCTTTGTTTTAACAGCCTAGGAGAGAGACGGTTTTTCTGGACTTGTGAGTAATTAAGCAGCTTTATCAGATAGGTCAGAGAACAAATTGTTGCTGTGATTAGATCTTCAACTACTACATCAAACATTTTTTAAACTTAATCTACTCTAAGAACCAAAACCACAGTGTATACACAGTCTCAATCACTGAATGGAACTAAAAGCTATGCAGGTGACCGGTCCACTTTAAAGGGATAGTAATACTTTGTTTTAACTTTATTTTATTTTGTAGGCATTAAAAAAACATGAAGAATGATATGTCTTATCTCTCAAACCTTTATCGTTTAAGAGATATTCACAAGCAAAGTGTCCCCCTCCTGTCCCTTTTACTGATGTCACACTGTTCAGCTAGAGCAGAAGGGAGGTGCCCAGGTAGACTGCAGAGAGGGACAATCTTCAATTAAGATAAGGGAAAAACCTGAAAAGCTTGTCAAGGGGGGCAGGGATTTCATTGTTTTCATACAAGCAAGATTGTCCCTTTCTGTTACCTGTCCAGTCTATGGACTGCATTCCACATCTGAAAAGAGATAGCTTACACTAGGTAAAAGGGGCGGGAGGGGGAAGCTTTGCTTGTGAATATCTCTTAAACCATAAAGGTTTGAGAGATAAGACTTATATCATTCTTCATGTTTTTTTAATGCCTACAAAATAAAATAAAGTTAAAACGAAGTATTACTATCCCTTTAAGGCCTCTTCCACTGGGAAGCTCCATGGCAGCTTCCCAATGTGTTTCAAATCTCACTTGCATTAAAGTGATAGTAATACATGAAATTACATACATTTAATTCGGTAGATATTTAAAAAAATAAATTAATTGTGCCGTTTCCGATCTCCCAAACCATAATGGTCTACAACTTGTGTTTGCAAACCAGGCACACGTTGTAGACCGTTCAAATTAAGTATTTCTTTGTAACTACCATGATCACAGCTCTGCTGAAGAGCCGCAGGACGGTCTGTGGACTGGGATCTCCGTCCCTAAGTTGGAAAGCTGACGTATGCACAAGGGGAGGGAAGGGGGAACTTTGCAGACTGATATTTTCCAAACCATAAAGGTTTGGGAGATCGGAAACAACACAATTAATTTATTTTTTAAATATCTACAGAATTAAATGTATGTAATTTCATGTATTTCTATCACTTTAAAGGGAAACTATCACCCCACATAAAGTAAAATCCCAAGAATTACCCATCTGACGACTAGCTGATCAATAGTGCTAGTCACCAGAATAATGACCTCCTTACAGAGAAATTCTACTGCTACCAATATTGACAGCCGGGAAACAGCGCAGACGTCTTTGCATAGTGATGTCTGAGCTGTAAGTCTCAGTCCGCTGTAAGAGGCATTGCTTGGTACCTTAATGTACGGAAGGGACTGACAGTACAGTGCACAGACGTCACTATGAAGGGACGTCTGCGCTGTTTCCTGGCTGTCAGTATCAGGAGCAGTAGGAGGTAATTGTTCTGGCGACTAGCATTATTGATCAACTAGTTGCAAGATGGGTAATTCTTGGAATTTACCTTTATGTGGGGTGGTAGTTCCCCTTTAAGAGGTTAACTTCTCCATTTCAGGCAATGTGGATTTTTATTTGCACTTGTGGTGTGGCTGGTTTGCCACAGAACCACATATTCCATACAAATTGTGGTTAGTCCATCTATCTAAAGATACAACAGTGTATCTCATAATAAATCAAATTGAACCTGGGTGCACACCTGGCAGCTACACCAGATTTCCACAGACATGACCTGTGTATGTCCCTCAGTCTTGATGTCCCTGGTTTTACAATTTAAATGTCCCTGGTTTTACAATTTAATTTAGATCCTAAATTTGCTGTTGCTGTCATTAAAAATTACGTTACTGTTGCTTATAATATATAATATTTAGATGTTTGTAATATCTGTTCTGCTGTTGAAGTTGTGCTCATGTCAGCTGTACAATGTTCTCGTGGTGTCTCACTCTACTATGGGACTACTAGTGATGCTCTGACATGTGACTGGCAAGGTGAATAATGGTCCTGGAGATTTTAAGGAAACGTTGGCAAGTATATGTGCGTAATTCAAACCATTATAGAAATGCAGCCAGCTCTTATAGGGTTTAAAACAGAAATCAAAAAGTCAACTTTACCAATGTAACTTACACAAGGATCTAATTACAAATTGGCCACAAATAACTTGGAAGGATAGTGATATTTTACATATTCTGCATATGTATATATTCTCTATCTCTTTCCAACCATAAGAGAACCCCGACAATAATTCTAAAGATCTATGTAAGCATTCTCAAAATGGTAAAATATCCCTGTTCTATTATAGACTACATAAGAGTTTAACCCAGTAAGGACTAGAATCCCTTATGCTTAAAGGGTTGAATGAAAAAAAAAAAATACAAATTAAATACATATACCTGATTACTGTATGGTTGACAACTGCCTAGATAAGTCTTTATGGTAAACAAATTACGATGTGCTTACTCCAAGGCTAAGTCTTTTTAAAGGAGAAATAACAACTTCTCATAAACCCCTCACTCGCGTTACTATGGTCAAAAAATCCAAATTGTTCAAGAGATAACATCTTCAATAAGTCATGTATGTGGTTCACTTTTAAATGGTCACATTTTAACCCCTTAGTGACCGGCGTACATGTACGTCCTCTGTCACTAAGTGACAGTTTTTGCGGGACGTACATGTACGACCATTGTCGGGAAGGGGTTAAAGATCATGCGGCTGCAGACTGCATTCAATATGTCATCTGGATCAAAAGGGTGACATGAGAATCTCGCACTGCATATAAGCCTGAGCTTGTCATGCTGCCTCCTTAAACGCCGCATACAGTAAGCAGAAGATGGCTTCAAACTGTGAGGCAGCAGTATCCCGTTGTATGTGTCTCTTTTCCGTTCTTTTCTATACGGCTACCTCCTTCTTCTCCACTGAGCAATTCAGAAAAGAGCGGAGGGACTGCTGTCTCAGAGCTTGAAGCCATCTTCTGCTTACTGTATGCGGCGTCTAAGGAGGCAACATGACAATCTCATGCTTATATGCAGGGGGCGAGATTCTCATGTTGAATGAGGTGTGCAGCCTTACGATCTTTAAAATTCAAACATTTAAAAGGATAGTATGTATGTCATGGTAGCTACTGGCAGTTTGTTCAAACTTAAGTAGGCAGAGTGCTTACCCATCAACTGTACTTTTTTGTGCTTTTGTATCTTATAAAATCACGTGAGCATTTGGTGCTTTTTTTTCTGCATAGAAGGAAAAAGCAGCTCTTTTGGGCTTATCCTGCACGTAATAGAGAGAAACTCTGGCACAGGACTAATCACAGACATGCACTGTGATTATCTCTCAAACCATAAATGTTTGAGAGATGGGACTTTAGTTTAAATTTTTAATATCAACAAAATGAAGATTTTTAAAAAGTATGTATTACTATCCCTTTAACTGATGAGAATGTGTGTTTTAGCAGTTCTGGAGGTAGTGGCTGTAAGCGTGCCTTTTTTTATTTGTGAAGCGTTGAAGGGTATGAGTGCATAAAAATCTGTATTGTGTCTTTCTACTGTAGTTTAATAATCTTCATAATTTCAGATATACCATTGTTGGGGCACAGTCATACTGCAATAAGAATACACCTCATGCTTTAATTAGGAGCTCAGAATAGAACAGGGACTTTGAAATTACAGGGTTGAATTACATTGGAAAGTTTTGTGCAGTCCACCGGTTAAATAAACTTGTAGATGCCAATCAATATTGCTTTGAAATGGAAAGTTATGAGTGCTAAAAATGCAATGAAAGGCTTGACTGGAATGAAAAAGAAAAGGACTTTTTCATGAGCGTTGATGTTGAAATGTTCATAATGTGAAGCAGATCAGCATTAGTACTGATTATTTAAAGGCATTTGTTCTACACTAGAGGGTGGCAACATGCAGCACTTCAGCTTCCATCATCCCCAGCCAGCCAGTGGTGGGCAGTCAATGGATTGTAGTCCAAAATAGGTAGATCACAAGTTGCCCATCCCTTGGTTCATCGTGTCTAGATATGCCACATGTTTTTATAGGTACCCCTCTGGCACTCAAAGGGTTGTTATATAATGGTCTAAAACCCCCTCTGCTTGGTGATTAGCCTCCATAGAATAACATTATTTGGAGTTCTGTTTCTGAGAATATTCTCACCACACTATAAATATAGGCCCCCACGACACCGCTTACTAACCCTGTAGGGTAACTGGTAGAATACACCACACACAAACCATAGCACTAACATAAGCTTCTCTAGCAGTTCATAGGTGCAGATCAGAGTCAACATATGGGGCTAGCGATGTCTTCCATGCATTGCAGATATATTTGGCTAACAGGGTGTTAAAAAGTGGTTCTCGATCTTCAAGGCATCCTAATTCACAGTATAGAAATAAAAGGACCCATGGCATATTACAAGTAATTTGTTAAGGGCCTATTGAAGGGGAAATGTGTAGAGAACCCCTCTTTGGACCATATTGATGAGGTTGAATTCTGGGGGAATCCAACTTCATCGTTGAGGGAAAAATAAATGGTCCAAGTGATATAAATGTCAGGTCTTCAGAGTATTGTGAAACAATACATTGGAGACCTTACCTAGCATTCTGAGTGCCAGAGAGGTGAGTTGGGTACCCCTCTAGCATTCAACATGTTAAAAGCACATTTGTTCCCAGTGGTGCAGCTGTTCCAGAATTGCTCCAGGTTTCCTCTCTGAATGCAGCAGTGCCAGTGACCAAGCCATCTCTTCCAATGGGGAGAAGCAAAGTCCTTCTTGAATCCTTTTCAGCTTGAATGAACAGAAAGATTTGTTCTGTCAAAGTTTTTCTTCCTAAACTGGAAGGGATAATGGAAACCAGTGTTAAACATAATGCAGATTGATGAAGGGGCCTGCCTGTTAAAGTTATTTGAAACAGATCTGTGAAGGGAGAAGCACTTAGTTCATAGAATGCCAAAGGCCTGTATGAGAACCATACTTCTCTATAAACCCAGAAAACTGTACAAGGTTTTGTTTTTGTATGTTTTATAATCCTTTTACTTGATGGTCTGTTTTGTTAGGACCATTCTGCCATCTCTTCATCAACTGATCACATAATCCCCCGGGAAGGACATCGTGCCTTACCCTATGCGAATTGCCATACACTAATCTTAGTGGAGGGAGGGCCCATTTCACACAGTGAGCCATTTTATAACTTTAACTGTTTTGGGAAATAAGTGGCTGTCAGGAACACAAGGAGCAGCATTAATTTCTAACAAAAGCTCTTGTTATTGAGTGTGTAGCATTAACATATATGTCGGAGACTTTTAACATGAAACTAAAACCTTATAACAACATAGGTGATTTTGAAAGAGCTTTCAAAATTACCTATATTTATGTTCACCATTTTTTTCATTTATATGTTTAAATATTTAACTGTTATAGCTCTTATAATTTCATATAGTTTCAGTTATTTTAGCTATATATTATTTTGTAGCAGTCTACTTGGTAATTTGTATTGCCTCAATTATGTCTAAGGGAATACTTCACCTTTCAGATCTATGAACTTGTATGTACAGCAGACTAAAGAGCCAGACAGAAATGTTAGGAACCAACTAAGAATATCAAGAGAAGCAAACTATAAGACAACTGCACAATGGGGGACAAATAAATAAAAAAAAAATCAATGATTTTCCATTGATTTTAAATGGTGATTTTAAACCCTTAATATTATAGAGGTCCTGGACACATTGCTTTTGCAATTTGATGGACACCTGCAGCATCCAAGGGGTTTAAAGCCCCATTAAATTTCAAAGTAATGCACTGAGCGCCCCTCTGGTCCATTTTTGTAGGCTTAAGAAGCTAATGAAGGAGTGCATGTACATACACTAGTGTAAAAGCCCATGTGCATGGGCCGCGGAGCAGTGAGGTAACAGCAGTACGCAGTGCAGGACTGGCCTCTTAACATTACCCAGACCTGCTCTGCATACTGCTGTTACCTCACTGCTCCAAGTGATTGCGCCTCCTCACTCACGCAATGCAATCACACGCAGTAGGACTGGCCAAACTCGGGCAGTCTCTACTGTGCATGACTGCATCATGACAAACTTTCTGGCCTTTTATTATATAGGATAAATACCCCCAGTGTTTAGAAGCCCATGCTCCTGAGGCTGTATGACTTTTCTGTCTCTGACATACACTATTATACTCTACTAGTGTAAAAGCCCGTGTACATGGGCCAAGGTCCTATGAAGTAAAGAGGCCAGTCCTACTCTCCGTATTGCCACAACCTCACTGGCAGCGCACACAAATCAGTCATGTGCAATAGAGACTGCCTGAACACACAGAATGCTCCCAGCATCGGACAAACATTCTGGCCTTTTATATTATAGGATACTGTGTTTTCTCAGGTATCACGAACAGGTCAGGACTTGATTTCCTTGTTTGAGTGCAGGTGAGGGGAGTCAGAATGACTGAGAATTTAAAGGGATAGTAATACTTCATTTTAACTTTATTTTATTTTGTAGGCATTAAAAAAACATGAAGAATGATATAAGTCTTATCTCTCAAACCTTTATGGTTTATGAGATATTCACAAGCAAAGTTTCCCCCTCCCGCCCCTTTTACTGATGTAACACTCTTCAGCCTGAGCAGAAAGGAGGTGCCCAGGTAGACTGCAGAGAGGGAGAATCTTCAATTAAGATAAGGGAAAAAGCTGAAAAGCCTGTCAAGGGAGGCAGGGATTTCATTGTTTTCATAGGAATAAGAGTGTCCCCTTCTGTTATCTGTCTGGTCTATGGACTGCATTCCACATCTAAGAAGAGACTGTTTACAGTAGGTAAAAGGGGCGGGAGGGGGAAACTTTGCTTGTAAATATCTCATAAACTATAAAGGTTTGAGAGATAAGACTTATATCATTCTTAATGTTTTTTTTAATGCCTACAAAATAAAATAAAGTTAAAACGAAGTATTACTATCCCTTTAAGTAACTCACCTGGGTTTAAGCAGGGAAATCCTCAGGATCGGGGGGGGGGGGTGCACTAAGGTACCATAAAGAGGTGATAAAGTGGATAAGACTTCTCCTCTGTGATAAAATCTTCAAGTCCAGTATTATTTCCTGGAGCCAATACAGTAAGATTTCTGTATCTTGAAAGATCTTGGTGCACAGGCTCCAAACAATAACATAGGACTTGGAGAGTTTATCACACTGGAGAAGTCATCTCCACTTTATCACCTCCTGATCACACCTTGGCGTGTAACCCCTGGTCTGTTAGTGGTCCCTGATGACATGGCTATGACCCCCTGCTCTACTATGTTGTTGAACAGACCGCAAGAAATACAGGTGAAATGGTTTCCTTATCCTGCTGAAAAACTGCACAGGCTATTTCACTGGTTTAATTTAAAGCACTGGTAAAGTTGTGTTAAAAAGAAACATACATTGTAGTGGTTTTCATGCTAAATTTAGCAAGAATCCCACTACTGGCACTTGCTTTATTCAAAGGTTATTCTATTTCACAGTCACAAAGTAGTGGTGCTGTCACTATCGCATTCTATAGAAAACTGTACCTGTGGCACCCCTCATCCATATATTGTAATAAAATAACTGTCTGGACACCAGGTGGCATTAATTCTTACACTTTAATATAAAAAACAACAGCTTAAAGGGCAATGATGTTGTTTTAATAAGCCTGCTGCTATGGTTGCAGACTTGCCCCCCCCCCCCCCCCCCCCCCGCAGTGCTACATTCTGTAGGTCCAAATCATATCTCCTCAACCATTCGGGGTTGGGGTAGAAGTCAGACACCCTTGGCTGGAAATCAACCTGGTGGGACATGGCTTCCACCCACAAACTTTGCAGGTAGCAAGTGTAGCATCCAGAGACGCTCCTTGTTAGGATCTCGGTCCTAAGGTAGAGAGTCTATGGTGACCTGCATTGCTAAGGACAGGAATCTGAAGTGTCATACTTCCAGGGTCTTTTCAGTTCTGCTTTCCACTTTGGTCACCCGGGGCTCACAGTGTTCCCCTGCTATCATAGGCAGGTCTTCACCTCTGCTGATAAAGTGCTATGCAAATAATAATAATTGCCCTTTCAGCTATAATATATTTGGAACTAAGCATCTCCCTGCAATGGGAGTACCCTTGTTTTACTCAACAGGAAAAGCTATACAGTATGCTTATTTTTCGTATGTCATTTACATTCTATAAACCCGTTACTTGTAACAAGCATTGCTACCCAGGAAAGGAAAGGATCACAGCCAATCCCCATGGTTGCCAGTTTTCTCCATTTTTTATTGGAGTTGATAGAAAAACAACAAAAATGACTAATGGTTGAGAAGCTTTATCTAGGATGAGAAAACTAATCTAGTTTCTTAAAGGAGTAGGAAGGCCTAATAAGCCCCAGAAAATCCTAATATTTGAATCCGTTATGTGGGAATTTAGTTTCCCCAAATGCATCTTTAATTTGTACTGACTATCATGTCCATGGAGGCAGACATAACTTTTTGTGCGGGACTCCAGGACCCCCAATCCTAAAAAAGACTTCAGAGGAATGAATTATTGTTCACAGCAATTATGTGATATTCATTACTAATTAACCCTTTGAGTGCCAGAACTTTGCAATGCATTGCGTACCTCTCTGGCACTCATAGGGTTAAAGATTTGGCCATTGATTAATAAAAGGCAGTTGGATTTACTGTGAGATTAAGCCATTAAATACCTGAGGGGGGGAACAACTCCTTTGGAATTAATGTGTTGCACACCCACCTGGTCTTTAAAGGGTTAAGATAGGTGGGGCTTTGTTATTGGGAAGTATTATGATGTTGGTGAGATTTACAGAGCATTTATTTGCAGTACACTGGATCTTTCTAGCATCCACAGGGTTAAACTGTTATTGTTTTTTTTTTCCTGTTCATCTGATTGCAGAAGCAGCTTATCCCTGGCCTTCTGTAGCTGTCTCTGTTCAGAGGGTTTGTAGAGGGGGTTTCCTGTCCTCCCAATGTCGCCCCCTCCCTCCACCTTCCTCACTTCCGGCCCTGAAGTTTTCCAACACTGGCCCTTCGTTCAGAAAGTAGGAACACAGCGCAGATTCCTGTCACATACATTTCTTTGCAGATTTTTCCTGCCCCCAGGTCAGATTTAGTGTGGCAGTGGGTATTTCCCTGAATCCCGTGGCATTTTCACATCACACCCTAGTTCCTGTCACATGAACACATGCTTCTCCTTTATTCTTTCCATTACAACCAGGATTTATTAACCCTTTAACTACCAGCAGTGCATTTCATCAGAGAACCTTCTCAAGAAAACTTTTCCTTGTGTTACTACTCTTCTGTGATAAAAACAAAAGTGCAAGTTTAGTTGGCTGAATTGTTATAGTCAAAGCAAGGAATGGCAAATGCTGGCTGGCTAAAGATTATGGGAATTGTATCCCAACAAAAACTTTGAGTATCTAGACCAGAGGAGGGCAAAATGTGGCCAGCAGTCTGGATTTTGTCAGAGGAATGATTTAATCACTTCTGACTTTCCCTTTGACTTAAATATGTCTTTTAACCTCTTAAATGTTTGCTTCCCAAGACGTTGAAGTCCTCTCTAGCATTCAAGGAGATATAAGCCCTGTCACCTAGAACTCCAGTTTCTATATTAGAAACCTGCATTAACCACTTTGCTTCTAAGTCTTTTTTCACACTTGTTGCAGTTTACCATCAAATGATGACAGTTATAGTTATTTTTCTGTGAAAAATCCACGTATCATACACTTTTTTGTTTCTCAGCAGACCGCTCTCCAGAGATATACCGTTGGTTTGTGGATATCCTGTAATGGGACCAAGACGTTTTTACCCAGAATGCAAAAACTTTTTTTCAACTGAAATTCTAAAGAAGTGAATGATAACTGTCACGGAGTATATTTTTTCTGTGTTCTACTTGGAAATGCTTATGATTCTAAATTTATTGTTAACTCTGCTTTCTAAAACACCCAGATTGGAGGGGGTGTAAACCCCTCTCCCTCCACCACACACACACACACTGATTTTCCAGCATTCTGAAGAAATGATGAGCCATAAACCATGTAACCGTGCAAGCTATATTTTTTAAGAGAACATACAATTCCAGTTTCAGGGACTGGTCATTTTCATTTTTACCCTAAGGCTAGCTTGCTTTGAAATCTCCAGAAGATGGTGCTATATATTTACACTCATTCATGTACTTAAAGTGATGAAAATCATAGAATACCATATTAGGCAAGGTCGCTAGTGGCCTACTGAGTAAAATGATACCCAACTGGTATGGGTCAGCATATCGTAGGGGGTGCCAGGACCGCAAAACTACACAAACCACAAGTTTTCTTGCCTTTTTTAAATATGACATACCTACACTTAAATGTTTGTAACATCTAAAGACAAAAAAAAATAAAAGGCATACCATATCTGAAAGAACACAACTTACTTGATGTGATTATATGATCTCCTGGCATTAACCCATTCATGTAACTCAGTGTTAAAGAGGAGAGACTCTCCCCTTTCCAACAAAGGTACCACAAGTTTCTAGGAGCCTGGGGACCAAAATAATAAATCTATTGGCGCTCACCCTACCTCCATTTCCTGACCTGGCTTTCAGTAGTGGATCTATTAGGAAAAACGGACCTTTTCTGATGTCATTATTTAAAGCTGAACTTTCACCCTCTATAAAGTCGCCCTCCAATAATTAGGCATATGGCGACTAGCTTCATAATAGTACTATTATCTCTCATAAGTGCCCAGTTCTGAAGTAATCCTTGTTCTTCAGAGACTGACGGCCAGGCTTATTGCTTTTGATCCATCTGCGCATCAGGCACACAGATCTCTCTAAGCCAAGATGTCTGTGTGCAAGCTTGGCTTCCGGTCTCTGAAGAATAAGAATTACTTCAGAAGTGGGTACTTATTAGAGCTAATAGAACTATTATGAAGCTAGGTGCCATATGCCTAATTACTGGAGGGCGACTTTATTGAAGGTGAAAGTTCCGCTTTAAGAACGTGAGTAGGTGTCACAGTACCTTGTTTCCAGCGCTGCAGCTTCAGCGACACTCTGAGTCTTTCCACTCCTCATCTGCAGGCAAGAGGCTTCAAGCATGCTGCAGGCCTCTGTTTTGTGTGTGTGTTTGTTTCCTGTAGTCTTCTCCTACCTTCTTCCTCCCTCTAGCTGTTCCTCCTACCTACTTCCTGTGGAGGGGGTTTAAAGGGCAGACTGAGTCCTGACTCAGTCACCCTTATGTTGTTCTGAGCAGTTCATTTTCTAGTATTCTTGAATCCTGTGTATGATCTGGCTTGTCTGTCCATCCATTCTGGTGTTGACCTGTGGCTCTGTCTGACTATTCTCCTTGGCGTTCCGATTTGGCTCAGATATCCTTTCTGGTGCAAACATGTGGCTCTGGCTGACTACCTGCTCTGTGTATGACCTAGGCTTGTCTGACTTCCCACTCTGGTGTTGACCTGGGGCTCTATCCACTGCGCATCCAGCATACATACGCTCCGGTGGATATCCTGTCTGGTGCAAACCTGTGGCTCTGGCTGACTACCCGCTCCGTGTATGACCTAGGCTTCTCTGACTACCCACTCTGGTGTTGACATGGGGCTCTATCCACTGCACATCTAGCATTCCATCGCTTCAGTGAATATCCTTTCTGGTGCAAACCTGTGGCTCTGGCTGACTACCCACTCTGTGTATGACTGACTCGTCTGACTATCCTATCTGGTGCTTACTAGAAGGCTCTGTCTATTCGCTCAGATTGTTGGTTCCGTTATTCAGACATCCTTCCTAATATTGACCTGGGGCTCTAGCAGACTCCTAGCTACTGACTGCAGGCTGAGTCAGTATCTCTTGGGCGTTACCTTACCACGAGACTCCAGTGGGCTGAGGCCTAGTCTTGGACAGTGTGGGGCAGATATTGGGAGACTGCTATTCCTGATACAGTGGTCGCTGTTTCAATCACCCACTGTGTGTTTATTTATATATTGCATTTCTGTCATTATTCCCATAATAAAGGTTCTACTGTCTGACTGCTGGTTTTGCTTGCCAGCCGTAACAGTAGGTCCCTGCAGACAGAACTTTTGTGCCCCTTTAAACTGCTACGGATCACTTGGGCAATGTCTTGAGCAGTTTTGTAGGGTCTGCTAAGGATGTTGCCCATAACTTCATTAGCAGCTAAGTGGTTAAAACTTTGTGCGTCATGTTAAACAAAAGACCAGCTGATACAAAGTTTAGGAGATAGTCATACTTTTATTTCTCTGTGTTTTGCTCACTGAGTGCAGTATTATGCAAATGTATGCTAATGAAACTTGCAGTGCATTAACTGCTGTTGTGGCTTATTTAATGGGATGGTAATTTTCCAGAAAAAATATTTAGCATTTTGTAGCACTTCAAAAGTGGAACTGAGTGCAAAAAAAAAAAAAGAATGACTTCCTTGGAATGATATGCAAAGTGTGCTTGGTTTACAAGCACATCTTGTACACCATTCCAGTCAAGACGTTTGTTTTAAATAACGCAATTGCGGCTCTGCTGCAGAGCCTCTGTGTCGACCTGCATGGATCTCCTGCTGACAGCTTTACAGCTGACAGCAGGAAACATCAAACTTTAAATGCAGATATCTCTCAAACCATAGCCATTTTTTGCACTCAGTTCCACTTTTGAAGCACTACAAAATGCTAAATATTTTTCTGGGACATTACTGTCCCTTTAATGGGTGGTTTTTAATGAAGTTTTCAAATATGCAATTGTAAAGGGAAAGTATGTCATAGTATGGGAAAATATATCTATTGCAGGTTGTAAGGGTGCTATCACTACTGAATGATGTTTTATTAAAAATATGTCAACTCAAACTAACATTTCTTGGTTGCAGTATCTCCATGGTCTGGAATATTACAGTGGCACTGTTGCTACAGCAGCTTATGGAAAGATAATTGAACTGACAAAAGCAGTCCATAGGCTGGTGTAGCATCAGGGCCACCTTAATCATTTCAGGCCATGGAATTACTGCACCACCAAAAAAATGCAAGTTTGAGCTGTAATAATGTTTGAATAAAACTTCTCAGCAGAGGAAGTGTCCTTGTTGTACTCAGCAGAAAAATGTAAAGTTTTTTCATAAGAAAAAGTTTTGACAGCTCTTTTAAAGAAAATCTATTCTTGTACAAATCTGTCCGTAGTTGACAAGGTAAAAAAAAATTGCAGTGTTATAAATGAAAACTATCCAGATGGACTTTAATAATCAAGTGACTTGTGTGTCCTGTGGCTCTTCTTGAGTCCTCAAAAATGTTACTCCCAAAATTGTATAATGTTATGGTATGTTATGTTACACATCAACACAACTTGTTGACTCTTTTAAGATCGGGGGATTTTCACATGCGTGGTTTTTGCATATGTAAATTTGTACATGTCCTAGCCCACATTGTAGGGATAACCTATCCTGTGTAAGGGCTTGTTCACATGGCAAATGTTAGCTCAATTTAGTAATACCTAAAATGTAAAAAAAAATATGTTGTAGGGTTTATCCCCCTGAGTAAAACAAGAGTACTCCCACTGCTGAAAGATGTTTCATTCAAAAGTTATTAATTTTCAAAGTTGAATTTTTTAGGTGCAATATCACAGTGGCCTGAAATTGTACAGTGGCGCTGTTGCTACACGATCCTATGGACAGCTCTGGTCTCAGGACCATAAATCTCCATAGGATGGTGTAGCAACAGCGCCACTGTAAAATTTCAGGCCACTGTGATATTGCACCTAAAAAATTCAACTTTGAAAATTAATAACTTTTGAATGAAACATCTTTCAGCAGTGGGAGTACTCTTGTTTTACTCAGGGGGATAAACCCTACAACATATTTTTTTTTACATTTTAGGTATTACTATCCCTTTAAGCACTTTGAGTGCCAGAGAGGTACACAAAGCATTGCGTACCCTTCTGGCACTCAAAGGGTTATAGGATCAGTTCCACTTTATTTTGACTTTATATATTCTGCAAGTGCATAATACACATTCAAATTTGTTATCCTTTTTAGTTTTTTTTACACTTTTTTAAGAGCGCTTATTTTTAGAACTAGCAGAGCCTGTAACAAATATAAAAATGTAAAAAGAAAAGATAGTTAAAATGTAGAAAAGCCTTTCTCTCCTGTAAGAGTAGTCAGTTGCTGAAACTCCATTTGTTGTAGTCACCTAGAGCTTAAGATCTGTCAATTGCCTACAGTTGGTCTACAGATCACACATAGCTGCAGGGAGACCTCAGCATTGTATAAATAGCTCAGCTTTTGCAGTTCCTGTATGGCAAGCTTGCTCTTAGAAATTCAGTGAGCTCACTGTCAGGGACATAAAATGTAAAGGAAATTTGACCTATCATTTTATGCAATTGTAGAATGTGTTAAGTCTATGTAAGGTGGAACTGTTCCATTAATGTTGAGCTAAGTGCACCCTTGTGAACCCAGTTGTCCTATATAGTGTTCACACAGGTAATACTTCAGTTCACATAATGTATCCTAACTCTTTCTGGAACTTAGATGTGCTTATGCATTGGACATATCCAGGTTTCAGCATGAAAAATCTATTCAGTGACCATGCAGATCATTTACACTGGGGTGGGACTGGTGGACGCAATACTGATCACAGCCTCCAATGACTGGCCAACCCACAGGAGCATCAATCAATAATAAGTGGCTGACTCGAATGTTGGCTGCTTGTGATACACCAATGATATGCGTTGTCCCCACCCCATAGTACAGTTAGTTTGTGACAGAATTGCTTATCACATCAATCTTAGTGTGTGTTTTATAGATATGCTGATTTAGTAATAAAAATAATAAATTACTTTAGCCAACATGCTGCCATCCTGCCATTGAAGAAGGGGGATGGTGTGGGGATAGAATACATTACAAGGATTGCTGTTTGAGTGACACATGCATGTTCTAGCTTACTGCAGGAAAAAAAGTACATTCTTGTGGCTGCAATTATTCATGGAAGAAATACTAAAAGTATGATCACTTACAATGAACAGTCTTTTCCACCCCTTAGTCCAATTCTAGGAGATAATTTTTTTCTGTGCCTGTTATTAATCTGTCTGTTTTTATTTTTAGACCCCAGTGTTCTGCACGGCTGTCTAAGACTTAATGGGTAAATTATCCTCCCACCCCACAACATCATGATTATATGTTAAAGGAATATAGCCACCTAAGGCTTATCCCCTAGGGTTTATCCCCCTGAGCAAAACAGGGTACTCCCATTGCTGAGATGTATTTTATAGTTATTGCATCTCAAACTTGAATCTTTTAAGTGCAGTATCTCAGTGATCTGAAATTGTACAGTGGTGCTGTTGCTACACTACCCTATGGACAGCTCTGCTCAATTGACCATAATCCTTCATAGAATAGTGTAGCAACAGCGCTACTGTACAATTTCAGGCCACTGTGATTCTGCACCTAGTAAAATAAAAGTTTAAATTAAAATAACTGTTGGCTAAAAGACTCAGCAGTGGAGGTTTCCCTTGTTATACTCAGGAGGATAAATCCTGCAATATAAATAATTTGACATATCAAGTGTTACCATCCCTTTAATATACATTAAAACTGCAGTTCACCTGGTGTTCAGTTATTCTGTTGCATTCTAATGGTGAGGGAAGTCACTGACTGCAGTTCTCATTAGAATGTGATAGAAACCTCTTCATCAATTCATGAGCATTTGAACTTAAATAAAACAGCTGCCAGCAGTGAGTGTACCTGTGATTTTTTTTTTTCAGCAGTACAAAGACAACCAAAGAGAGATCTGTCGCATATTGAGGATAGGAGTTAAGAATGTTTAAAAGAAAATGGCACGAAATGTAAACAAGCTATTGATATTCTTTTAAATGAATAGTAGTTAGACTTTATTATGAAAAAATAACCTGTGAATCGTAGTAGTAACATTTGTATTGAACAGGGAGAAAGTTTGTCTCGGCTCAGACCTCTTTATTACTAGTCACTGATAAAAGACGAAGAAGAGGAGACCTTTACCTAAAACTGTAGGAGTATGTTCAGGATTGGTTGGTCGATTAACTTTTTAGCTTCTGTAATAACTTTGAAATTAAGCATTTCCCAACAGTAGGACTTCTTTTACTCAGCTGAACAAGCCCTACAGTATATGTTTTTTTCATAATAAAGGTTTTATGTGACATGCTTTCTCACTTAATCTAAAGGGTAACTGTCACTTGGGTAGTGCCCTTTCGGCAGATCTGCTTCCCAGAGAGTAGATTTCCTTGTGAAACCAGAGCTGCAACATGAGCCCCAGTGGACCAAGGGGGCAGACCACATTGGGAGTATCAGAAAAGAACCCCAGGGCTGCATCGTTGGCTCTGCAAGAAGGGACCGAAGTCCCACAATTTGATCTCTTGTTCTGTCTAATGCAATCCCCAGATTGGCCTAGAAAGCCCAACAAAGAGGGCCTATGGAAGTTGTTTGTATAACCGGTGAAGTCTGTGGCTGAGAACCAATACAGGTTATGCTCCTTACAGTCAGATTTCTGGTTTCTGAAATGGCTGATATAAGCTGTTTTGGGGCTACACAGTGTAGCCCTGGACAATTGACAAAGTCTGCTCCCATAGGTGTAGAGTTGGTAAAACCTGGCTATTGCCATTAAACAACAGGTCACATGGTATGTAACTCCCTGAAATATTTGTTCAATTCCATTGAAAGCCATTCATCAACTTTTGTAGGTGTTAGTGCACTCTTGGAGAAAGGTTTCAGCATCTAATTATACTAGGTAACTGTGTGAGCAGCACAGTGAGGAAGTTTGTAGTAATTTTCCTTATTCCTGCTATAAGGCTGGCGAAACCCTCTTGGGGACCAGAGGTGTGGGTTTCAGACAGTGTACCTGGGGATCTGTGGCTACCAGTGGGCAAGGGAACAAGGCTAGGGATCAGACAGTATCCATGGGGATCTATGGTTGCCAATAAGCAAGGGAACAAGGCTGGGGGGTAGTTAGTAGCCACAAATCCCCATGGATGCTGCCCGACCCCCAGCCTTGTTCCCTTGCCCACTGGTAGCCCAAAATCCCCATGGATACTGCACCCAGCCTTTTTCCCTTTCCCATTTGCAGCCACAGATCACCATGTACACTGTCTGCTATCCCCAGCCTTGTTCCCTTGCCCACTGGAAGCCATAGATTGTCACATACACTTAGTGACTCCATATCCTGCCTCCATTGCTCTGGTAGCCACAGATGCCCCTTATACACTGTCTAACACCTCACTCTGTTCCACTGGCAGCCACACAACCACACTTAACTCTGACAATCCAGCCTTCTTCCATTAGGTCCTGATGAAAGGTTCTTCTCTGATGCAGAGTCTGGTTCCTAAATTTTTGTCTGGGTCCTAGAGTTGAACCAGATTTTCAAGCACTGTTCTATGGCTTATATAGTTATGACCTGAGTGATTTTGAAAGAGCTTTTAAAATCACCTTTCTCTTGCCTCCAATGTGGAACGCAGGAACCATGGGGGTAAAGTTCCCTCTTCCAGAGAGCATGGCACATCAAAAAAGGCAGGCCTGCTTCCCTTCCAGCTTTTCTCCCTCCCCTCAGTTTCAAGTCCTTTGCAAAAGGATAAGCTGGCAAGATTTTCTAAGTTTATAGATTTTCTTTTTTTTTTTTTAATTTAATTTTTTCTTGAATGTGGTGCTGTATAATCCCCTATTAGACACACGCCCATTAAAAGGCTTCCATGGGATCTGAACTTGGTTTTAAGAGTTTCCATTCGAGCCCCCGTCATCTGTTTCCTTGAGTCTCGCGATGCCATCCTATCTGTTCACAGAGTTGCCAACTACAAGCTTTTGCCTTGTATACCCTCTTTCCTGATTTTTCACCAGTACAAGGTGGTCCTTCATACTCCCAGAGGTTTTTTGCCCAAGGTCCTTTTTAGGATTTTCTCATCAACTCTGAAATTGTTTTTCCTTCCCTTTTGCCCTTATCTTTCTAAGAAGCAGGAGCTCTATCTGTTGTATGTGGTACGCATTCTAACGCATTCAGCCTTTTAGAAAATCTGACTCTTTTTTTTTTTTTTTTTTTTTTTTGTCGTTCTTGAGGGCCCTGAGCAGGCTAGGCTACATCCAAAGTTACCGCTGCTTCTTGGATCAAGGCCACGGTCTATGTACTCAGAAAGAAACCTGTTCTTTTCTGATTCAGAGAGCACTCCACTAGATCAGTGGATGCATCAGATAGGCAGGGCTTAACCAGGATTGGACTGGGAACTGGGCAGAACAGAGTGGGAAGGAACAGAATTGGGTTACTCTGCAAACTCGCCACAACTGGAGAATCAACCTCTGTCCAGGAAGACCTGGTAATTAAAATTAAAAACAGGAGTTCTCATTTTGGTGGCAGTGTGCTGGTCTCCGTACACCTTTACCATGTCAATATCATGACCTCCACTGAGGCCAGTTTTCTGTCTGGAAGGTCCTTCAGGCATTGATGCCTGTTTATGAACTCTCTTCTACTCTTTCCTTATTCAGATTTCTGAACCCTGGTTCTTTCTTTCTTTATTATTATTATTATTATTATTATTATTATTTTTTTTTTGTTTGTTTCGCTTGTTTGGACTGCAAGTTTGGTGTCTGTTTTATATTGTACCACTTAGTTCTGTGGAATACGGGTCTACAGTGGAGGGTTTTTCCTGTTTTTCCTTCCCAGGAATATTGGTAGATGCTTTGGTTCCTGTAATCCATATCGGATGTAAGGAAAAAGTGATGATGACTTGTCCAGTTTATCATTTCTCCAGTTCCTATGTTGTTCTATGGAGTCTATTCACGAACATCTCCAGAGTTGAAGAAATCTTAGTGCACAGGCTCCATAGAATAACACAGGAATTGTAGAAGTCATCACCTCTTAGTGAATCTCCCCCTTTGTTTCTTCTCTGGGTAGGAGTCCTGTGTTCCACACTGACTAAGAGAAAAGGATTTAAAGTGGAACTACCACCTCAACTAAAGTCAACCTGCAATACTTAGGTAGGTGGCGACTAGCTTAATAATCATTATTTTACCTCTCAAAAGTGCCCCGAATAAAGTTATCCTTAAGCTTCCGAGACTGACGGCCAGGTTACTGCAGCCTGTCGCCTGTGCTGTCAGTCTCTTCCAGAGCCGTTTGGGCCAGTGAAATGCCTATTGAAGGGTGACTGGGACTGACAGTGCAGAGGCGCATTCAGGATGTCCGCTGTGATGCCTGGCTTCCGGTCTCAGAAGCTTAAGGATAACTTTATTCAGGGGCACTTTTGAGAGGTAAAATAATGATTATTAAGCTAGTCGCCACCTGCCTAATTATTGCAGGACGACTTTAGTTGAGGTGGTAGTTCCGCTTTAATGGTAAGAGAATGAAAATCATCTTGATCACTGCTTAGTGAATATCCCTGTCATGCCAAGGCATGAGCTGGCCCTCTGAGTTGTATAAATTGTTTTTGTTTGTTTGCTGATCTGTATGTTATTCAAAGTGCCCCAGTCCAAGGCCATAAAATTAGCTGAGTAGATAACATCACCAGAAACTGAATGAGTAGATCACCGGAGCAGAACAGTGTGTCATAAAATATATTGGACCCTCTGCTCTGATGGGATTCATCCAGGGGACAGTCAAATATTATGAAATAGGGAGAACATGTGTGTGTGTATATGTATATATATATATATATATATATATATATATATATATATATATATATATATATATATATATATATATATATAGTGTAAAATGGTTCAATACAAATATATATTCAGAATGCCCAGATTTTACCCTTGTGGTGTGTACCAAATATGCCAAGGGGAGGTGTTCCTGCTATGAGTTACAAGAATAGCCACTTTGTAACCAGTTAGACCCAGCATGTTTGGTATCCAGATATTCACACAGATATGAGGACTATGATTATTATAACATTATAGAGGTGTGCTGTGGGTTGCATGTTTTGGGAAGCCTTATGATTTTTCAGGTAGAACTGTGCAGTAACGTCCCTGACAGGTCTGATTGAGTGGGCCGTAAACTGTCAGGCCAAACCTCCCCCTAGGCAACACCCAGGGGGTTTGGCCTCTTAGAAGGAACTGTGAAAAGTATTTAATATGTTTTGTTTTTGTTTTTTTTATAAAACAGTGAATTTCTTTGTAACAACTAAAGGGGGATATACCATTGAAGCTCCCGCAAGGACTCGGTAATTGTATTTAAGGATTTCTTGTGTTTCTCCCATTTTATTTTGTGGACTATTTTGCTTATGTGTGATCTTTATTTGTGTATGTCCTTTATTTTTGTATTTTTGTAACCAGCACTGTGAAGCCTTTTTTCAGATTAAATGTTCAATTAATCAGCTCTTGTCTCTGTTCTTTAATATGAACTCGCTACTCTGAAGGAAGCTCAGGAAGCACACGTTACTGAAGGTTTAATTATATATGTCTGATTATTAATGTGATCTTATACTGTAATTCTGTTGTGTTTGGGGTAACCTAAGACGCCCAGATATAAAGTCTTGGTGGTGGCAGCAAACTGTAGTACTGGGGCGATGGTGCAGGAGCAATTTCAGGGGTTCATTTGGTGGTTGCTAGGAATAGTAACAGGTAACCAGGGGTCTGGTGTTGTTAACCCATTCCCTCCCACACTCTCCCCACTGTCTCAGAAGGGCCTATAGCCTTCACTTGTGACACTCCCCCAGTGTGGTTTAAGTTCCCTGGCAGAGTCCTCTTGGGGTCTTTGTTCATGGTAATTCTTTCTTTCTTCATGCTTTTATTTTTTTCTGTTACTTGGCTATGTATTAAAACTGAGGGGTTGGGGGGATAAAACTGGAGGCAATATGGAAGTCTCTGCCGCAAAGGACCTACTTTTTTTGAAGTGGCCTGCCCTCTGGAAGGGGGGGTGACTTTATCCCATTATTCTAAGAGGAAATTATTTAATGGTACATTAACTAAAATCCTCTTATATGGTATTTTATATTACATTCTTTATTTAAAACTATAGTTTACAACAGGAATATCCAAACCTGGTCCTCCAGAGCTACCAATTGTGCCCTTTTTAAGAGTATACCAGCTGGAGCACTGGTGTACTAATTAGTAGCTTGAAAGACAAATTAATACCTGAGAGCTAAGACTAGGATAAATAACAATATATATGTAAATGTCTCTCTGATATAATATACATATTGCTGGTATAAAGATATGTATATCAGCACAAGGAAATGGGAATATATACTATCACTTTAACGTATTAAAGATCTCATGATCCCTTTAAAATTTAGTATACACATCTTAGTTTAGAGACTGTTTAAAAGTGGCCCATGTTTCCATCTAAGTTTTGTTTGATCTTTTTATGGGTGATAGGCCCATTTCTTTTGTCCTGAAGAAATAACCAGTATGGTTATGAAATGCGTTGACGTATTAAATTTTTTAAGAGTTTTTATTTTTGTCATTTGTAACAATATATGACTTTCAAATACATTTATATTGCTTAATACATCGGAGTGGATATATTTTTGGAACATCGGACTGTTATACTTTGGAATCCAATAGACCGAGTGGGGAGGGTTTGCTAATTATCCCCACACACTCTGAACCCGAGTGTGGTAACATACACCCCTCGGGCAAGAAACGACCTGTGAGTATATCAGCTTTTTTCAAGATTTATTAATCATTGGTAGAACTCACATTTGTTAAACTGAGTGAGGACAGTCCATATATTCCTCATAAGTGTCATTAGCTTGCCTGACTGTGATGTCAGCCAAGCGGTGACCTAGAAAGTGAGTGTCCATTAACTCTGGAATTCAAAGTTGCAAGATTTTGAATACAAGTTGCAAGATTCTCATATATATTCATTATTGTGGACTTTGTGCATTGTTGAGTATACAGATCTCACTTTGTCTATAACTTTTTTGTTTCAGAGAATCTCTTAAGAATTTTGATCGTCCCAGTATCCCCAATTGAGATCTTACTCCAGGTTTTCTGAGTATATTTTATATTATAGTCCTTGGGGATATAAACAAGTATTTCTTGATTTGGTCTATCTATATGTATAAGGTGATACTGCATGTTATATTTGTTTTTTTATATGAAATGGAGATCTTAGAAGGTTTATACTCCATTACTTTGATATTTTCCTGTTAATATATATCTTTATATTGCAATTCTGACGTATATACAATTGATTACAGCATTTGCTATTATTGTGTATCTTCTGTCTACAGATTACATATTGCCTGTTCTATATTGGATCTTTGTGTCTAGACAATTATGTTGGTGTCTTTTTCTCTCTTTTATATAGATACTGGATGATATCTATATCTGAGAGACATTTGCATAGATATTATTTACCCTCGTCTTAGCGCCTCTTATATGTTACTTTGTCTTTCAACATTATGGAGATAGATATACCTAATTAGAAGAGATGCAGCTTTAATATTCGATAGCACACCTATCTATATTTATAAATTAATTACATTCACAACATTTATTCAATTGGGAGCCTCTTAATTCTTCACAATATAATTAGTAGCTTAGTCTTGAGGACCAGGGTTGACTACCTCTGATTTACAATACATTTATTTGTTGTCATTTTATGCAAGTTAGCTAGCACTTTGTGGTTGGGAGGGATAGTGGAATGGGAGCATCTGACGCATTGGGCGGTGCCATCCAGTACTTTCTCAGTTGAATAAACTGACAAATAAGTGAAGCATCTCCTAAACTATAACTGAAATAAAATGTTGGTTAACCTATTAAAATCACAAAAGTAATTAAAAAGTGTTCGTCCCGCTTTCATTTGACACATATTGGTTCTTACACAGATGAAAGGTTTGAGAAACAAGGCTGATGTAATAAGAACTGGAGTAATTCTGGGGCAAACAGATGGCGTTATAAGGGACACACAAATCATTTTTAGTAATTTCAATTGATATTTAACCCTTTGAATGCTAGAGACGTCTCCAACTCATTGATTCACACTAGCATTTAGGGGTTCAAATCACTGTTTAAACAACTGTTTTAAGCTCCCGGTGCAAGCATTTTCCTTGGGTCACCATCACAAACCTATTGTCACAGAGGCATAACTAGAACCTACTGAATGCTGGACCCTAGTACAACTGGACCTTTTGCACCCCCTACAGTTATACCCATGGTTTACAAGCCTTCAGTTTACTCCAGTAGTTCCTTTTAGTACATCAGCCTTTATATAAAGTGCCCACGCATGCCTTATTAAAAAAAAAAAAAAAAAAAAAAACCACACTGCAAGGTTGCACTGATTCCTCTGTAGTCCTATAGAATGAAGTTTTCATAAGTATCCATGAGTAAAAAGGGTGGTCACCATAATTATATAGGATCCAAACTCTTTGGGGTCTCAGGTCTGGAGTACTGTGGGCCTTGTTCAGGAAGCTAAACAAGCAGTTCTGGAACAAGGCAACTCTACTGTGTTTACAAATTAAAAATTCCCAATGATTTAAATGGAGTTTTAGCCTTTTGGATGCTTCAATGGTTTCTAGTGCAATGCATTGGAGACCTTTCTAACATTAAGGTGGTTAAGAGCCCTGTTTAAGTCAGTAGGAATTTGAGGAAAATTTTATTTGTACCCTATAGTGCAGTTGGTGTGCCCCAGAATTGCTCCTATTTAATCTCTCAGCCTAAGGAAATTAGATGTGCTGGAAAGAAAATGAGATCTTCAGTTTCACTGATTTTTCTAGATACTTACTAATGTTTATATTGTAACTAAACACTTTTTGGACTCTGTTGAAATATTTCATTCTTCCATTACTGATAAATTAATATAATTTCTGTCGTCCAATACAGGTTACTGGTAACTCTGGGTAGCCCCTTTAAGTAGGCAGGAACAATTCTAGAATTGTATGCAGTAGGTGCAGCCTACTTTCCCTCCTTAGCTGCAGCTAGCCAACCAGCTCCAGAAAGATTTGTTCCTTGGTGAAGATAACACAGGCAAGAGAACAGTTTTGCTATAGCTTTAGACGTTTTTTATTTTTTTACCATAACTGACAATGCCCTTAGATGTGGCTAGCTCAGTGACCAGGTGCTTTTTGTGGACCTTAAGCCCTGGGGGGGAAATCTTGGCTACAAGTTCTTTCCTTAGGAGTTGCGCACTGAGGCTTCTTCTTAATATATGGTAATCAGAAGATCTGCAGGAAAGGTGGACCTGCAGCACTCAAAGGGTTGCTCACATGTCCCACAGTGCCCCTCCGCACAGAGGGTTTTTCATTTGGAGTTCCTGTTGAACACTCCTGCACTCATTGGGTCTATCTGTATGTCTGATGGGTGTTTGGAGCAGGTTTATGTGGTATTTAACCCTTTAGCTGCTGGTTTGTAAAATTTGAGTTCCGCACCTTTAAGTGTGCTTTACCGCATAGGCTCCATTCACTCCTATGGGACATATCTCGGCAACCGTTTAACCTAGCAACTTCAGAGATGGCTCATTTTACTTGTCTGCCCTTGCTCTATCATCCGGTTCATATTTCTAGTGTGTTTGGGGGCTCGGGGGACTTTGGGCACTGTTTGGGGTACCTTTCTGGGAAAACTACATTTGCCATGAGTGCTTGCTTCACGCGCTTGTTTCTGATTAGTTCTGGCCACGGCAGCCATTTTGTGATCTTTCCAGATCGAGTATCCTACGCAGGGCTTGGACCTTCCTTCTCTCCTCTGCTGATTAACCCTTCACCTGCCAGATAAGCCTATTTTACCAATTTCTGGGGTGAGACTTTAATAATACACACTGTAATTGGATGATTTCTAATACAATAAGGTTATTGACACTGTGAGACTGTCTATACCATTGGAGCTTGGGGCCAGACCTAAGACTATGGATGCTGGGGTCTCTGTATCCCCTTTTGCGCATTGCTCTTCCTGTCATTCAGGGTTACCTAGGGAATTCTCAGGTCATTTATGTCCAGCCATGCATTAGAGCCAGTTTGGGTGCAAGAGTTCAAGGCTGCTACTAGGGACCTCAGGTCCACTTTGCAACTCTTTCCATCCCAGTTACAGGGGGTCTTTCATTCTTGGCAGACCCCCTCTTTCATCAAGTCTTCAGTGCCAGAGTCTCAGGGTGTACCTGACTTGTCAAATTCCTCTGAGGAGGAACTGTTGGTGGATTCAGATGTTGAGGAATGTTCTGCGGTGGGCTCCTCTCAGTTTTTTGGGGACCGATTTGAGGCTGATCCTGAGCCCTCAGCTGAGGGCCTGATCAGAGCTGTTTTAAATACCCTAAACATTCCCTTAGTGCAGGAGGTTCCTTCTGACCCTTTTGATGTTTTTGAGGAACCTAAAAAGCCCCTTACTGTCTTTCCACCTAACCCCACTCTTGACTGCCTTGTATCTGAAGAGTGGAAGTCTCCGGACAGGAAACTTTCTGTCTCCAAGAAATTTGCTAAGCTTTATCCCTTTTCTGAGGCAGCGCTTGCTTAGTGGGTTCTTCCTTCTAAAGTGGATGCTGCTATCTCCAGGCTATCCAAGTCTACTGCTTTGCCAGTGTCCTATGCGTCTGCTCTAAAGGACTGGACTGACAAGAAACTTGAAGTCTCCCTCAAGTCCATCTTTGCCACTGCTGGTTCTGCCATGAGGCCAGCATTTGCAGAGTCTCCAAGGTCTTCTCCAAGCCCAGGACTTCCAAGCCTCCTACGGCATGACTCGCCAAACCCGGGTCCACACTCTGCTGTGAATGGACATCTGCGTCACTATCACAGCATTTGGGAGGATTCGGTGACGGACCCATGGGTTTTGCAGGTAGTGACGGAAGGGTACAGGATCCCTTTAGTCTCTCTTCCTCCCTTTCGCTTTCTTCCTTCTCATACGCCTCAGGGAGCAAGAGAAACGCCGTCTGTTCGACGGCGCTGTTCAGGCTCTTCTGGACAAGGACGTTCTGGAGCCGGTTCCAGTTCAGGACAGAGGTATGGGTTTTTACTCAAACCTCTTTGTGGTCTCCAAGAAGGATGGCGGTTGTCATCCCATTTTGAACTTTAAGGATCTCAATTCCTTTGTGACCCAGACTCATTATCACCAGGAGTTTCTACGGATGGTGATTGCTGCCATGTCCCCGGGGGAATTCCTTGCATCTCTGGATCTTCAGGATGCGTACTTACACATTGCCATTCATCCAGAGAGCTGGCAGTACCTCCTGTTTGCCTGTGACCGGGGGCATTTTCAGTTCTCAGCTCTTCCATTTGGTCTGATGACAGCTCCTCAGGTCTTCAACCGCGTCCTGGGAGCCTTAGTGTCCGTCCTCCACCGAGACGGCATCAGAGTCACTCCATACATGGAAGACCTGCTTCTGAAAGCCTCTTCTGCGGAACTTCTTCATCAGCAGGATCAGCAGTGCATTCATGCTCTTACTGAAGGTTGAACTTGATGGACTTGTGTCTTTTTTCAACCTAATTTACTATGTTACTATGTTACCATCATGGGTGGATCATCAACTTGCACAAATCAGATCTTGTCCCATCCCAGCGTCTGGTCTTCCTGGGCCTCCTCTTCGATACCCAGAAGAACACAGTGTTTCTCACGGATGAGGTGGCTCACCAGATCGCCCACAGGGCTTCTGCGATACTGGCTCAAGATCCAGTTCCAGCCAAGAAGCTGTCATCTCTCATGGGGAAATTAATTTCCACCATAGAGGCAGTACCGTTTGCCATTGCACACACCAGGAAACTCCAGTGGTTTGGGATCCATGTGTCCAGTGGACGGCCAGACCTTCTGAAGACGATTTGTGTCACTTCCTCTTCATGTGGAACTGAGATTGTCCTGGTGGCTTGACCTCTCCAATCTGCTGAAGGGCAAGTCCTTCCTAGTTTCCTTCTGGACCACTGTGACGACTGATACCAGCCTCTCCGGATGGGGAGTGGTCCTGGATTGCCTGAGTGCACAGGGTCAGTGGTCTCCGGAAGAATCTCTCCTTCCCATCAACACGTTGGTGTTTTGGGCGATGTTTCATGCCCTTCGTCATTGGACATCTCAGCTGGAAGACCGTCCAATCCGGCTAGATCCCGACAACGCCACGGCAGTGGCTTACATCAACAAGCAGGGCGGAACAAGAAGTCTCTCCGCTTTGGTTAGCGGTCAAGGCTATTTTGTCCTGGTCAGAAGAACACGTTCCTGCCATATCCACAATGCACATTCCTGGCGTAGACAACGTCATGGCGGACTTCCTCAGTCAACACGCAGTGGACAGCGGAGAGTGGGAACTGCACCCAGAGGTGTTCACCCTCATTGCTCACAAATGGGGTCTTCCTTACATCGATCTGATGGTGCCAAGACACAACAGGAAGGTTCCGAGGTTCTGCTCTTGATGTAGGGACCCTCTAGCTCTGGTGGCGGATGCAATGTCCATTCCTTGGTTATTCCCTCTGGCTTACGTCTTTCCTCCCCTCCCCATGTTGCACAGGGTGTTGCGGAAATTGAGACTGGAGCACTGTCCAGTCACTCTGATTGCTCTGTTCTGGCCTTGTCAGTCTTGGTTTCCGGAGCTCCTGGATCTGTCCAAGGCGGAGCCATTCCGGCTCCCTTGCCGTCTGGATCTCCTTCTACAGGGTTACCTGTGGAAGGAAGATGTTCATTGTCTAGCCTTGGTGGCTTGGAAATTGAGTCCTCAATATTGAGAAAGAAAGGGTTTTCTTCTGGTGTGGTGGCTACTATGCTCAGTGCCCGCAAACCTGTTTCTTCCAAGATCTACCATTGTGTTTGGTCGACCTTCCTATCTTGGTGTGCTGACAAGGACCTGTCTCAGGAATTTGATCTACCTATGGTCCAGGCTTTTTTGCAGGTGTGGGTAAGGGGCTCACTTTGAGTTCCCTCAAGGTTCAGACCTCTGCTCTCTGTTTTCTTTCAGAGGCGCATTGCCATCCTTCCTGATGTCAAGGTTTTCTTCCAGGGCCTTGCTCATACTCGTCCTGCCTTCAAGATTCCTGCTCCTCCATGGGATCTTAACTTGGTTTTGGGTGTTCTTCAGCGCACTCCATTTGAGTCTTTGGCTACTATTCCTCTATGCCTCTTGACATGGAAAATGGCTTTTCTCCTTGCGATTGTGTCTGCCCGTCGCGTTGCGGAGTTACATACTCTGTCCTATAAACCACCCAAGAACAAGGCAGTGCTTCGCATCTCTCAGGAGTTTCTCCCGAAGGTGGTTTCAGAGTTCCACATAAATCAGGAGATTGTGGTGCCCTTTTTCTGCCCTGACCTCACCTCTGACAAGGAGAGGAATCTCCACTTGTTAGATGTGGTGCATTGTCTCAAGTTTTATGTACGTCACACTGAGACTATCAGGCAATCAGACGCGTTGTTCGTCATTCCTGAGGGTCCTAGGGAAGGAAGACCTGTATCCAAGGTGACTATTGCTTCTTGGATCAAGTCCACTATTTGCAAGGCTTATGAGCTGAGGAAGAAGCCTGTCCCTTTCAGGGTCACGGCTCATTCTACTAGATCTATTGGGGCCTCTTGGGCTTACAAGAATCAGGCCTCTGCTGATCAGTTGTGCAAGGCTGTCACCTGGTCGTATGTGCACACCGTTTTGAAGCATTACCATGTTGATGTGCTGATATCGGCTGACGCCAGCTTTTGGAGGGAAATCCTGGAGGCAGTCTTGCCTGTCTAGGATTTTCTTCGGTTCACCCTGTTGGCTCTAGTTCAGTGTGCTGTGTAACAGTTGGGGTGTTGTTGCCCCTGTTCAGTGTCCATTGACACTTCATTGTTTGTTGGGCTATCTCTGATCTGATGTTTCATATCTGCTCTGGTGACTTTGGGGGCCTTGCGCCTGGTCCTTGCCTTACTTGCCACCTCTGGGAAACTCAATGGTTGGACATCCCAGAGTTACCAGTAACCTGTATTGGACGAGAAAGAAAAGAGGATTTTTAGTCTTACCTGTTAAATCCTTTTCTCTTAGTCCATACAGGTTACTGGTCTCCAACCCTGTCAAGGGACCATGCTTGGCTCTCCTGTGGCAAACTCTGGGGGTCCTTCGGGGTCATGCTCACAGGAGTCTTCTTTCCCTTCTACTATCTAGTCAATAGTGTTTCAAATCATACTGGAGCTGATTGGCTAGCTGCAGCCAAGGAGGGAAGGTATGCTCCACCCCTGCATTCACTTCTAGAATAGTTCCTACCTACTTAAAGGGGCAGATCGCCTACCCAGAGTTACCCTCATCTTAACACTTTAAGTAAATAGGGTACTGGTCTGCATAAAAGAGGCGTAGATGCATGGGGTGCTAATATTATTCTACTTGTATATACATTATTAGTTAGGCCTCCTCTAGGATATGGAGTACAGTTTTGGGCACCAGTTCTTAAAAAAGACATTGCTGAACTGGAAAAGGTGCAGAGATGAGCAACAAAACTGATGAAGAGATTGGAGAATCTGAGTTATAAAGAGAGACTAGCCAAACTGGGTTTCTTTACATTAGAAAACAGATGTCTTAGGGTGATATGATTACTATTTACAAATACATTAGAGGTCAATACAATGAACTATCAAATTAATTCATTAATGTAAGAGTTGAGCTAAGAAGTGGTCATCCATTAAGACTAATGTAAAGGTGCTTTTGACTAGAACAAAGGCAGGGTAATATTTTACAGTAAGGACGGTAAAGCTATAGAATTTTTTTTTCCACGGGATGTTGTGCTTTCAGATACTGTAACTGCTTTCAAAAAAGAAATGGCTGCCTATGTAGCACAGAACAATACTGAGAATTCGGACAGATGGATTCAGTGCAGACAGCTTGTTGAGCCAGGGAAAGATCTACCATTTGAAGTCAGAAAGGAATTTTTTCACCCACTTGGGGCTTAACTGGAAATTGCTTCAGTGGGTGTCCCCCCCCCCCCCCTTTCTCTGGATCAACAGGGATGTTTTGGCATGGTCTGGACTTTTTTCAGCCTCGTCCACTGTTACTATGTAGTATAGATATGTTTTTTGCAGGGTTTTTGCTCTCACTGTTGTCTTATGTTTTATAACCACAAGGATTACATTTTCATGGACAGCACCGTAATTATTTTATACATGTGAGAATCTCGGCTATGAGTGCCATAAATGTGCTCTGATCATAGGGGTCACCATTGTTATGCACTTTTTTCATGGATTATAAGACCATTTATTTCACATGGCACTATTATTTATTATATAGTATTCTATCTTCACCTTATTCTCTCACTTGACTACTATAGATCATATACTTTATTTACCTTAGTATTTCAAATTGTACTATTGGTTTATCTAGACTCATCCATATTATTCATGCTGTATGGAATCTACAATAACAAGATGATGCTGTGTCCTTTTAAACATCCCAGCCATATCGGCCATTTACATCCCAGGAGGCATAATGTGGGAGGCAGTTTGTATACGCAGAACAAAGAGAGATACTGGCGAGTAGGAGTTGAACAAACATATATTCCGGGAGATCTAGAAATGCAGGGGAAGACCAGATATGGACCAAATTTTGTCCAGATTTGACATCATACTCTTCTACAAAGACACAAGACCCACAGGCCGCAGAGTTGGACAGTTCCCTATTAAAATGTCACACGCTATTGAGTGACATGAGAATATCGTCCACATCAAAAGGGCGAGATTCCCATGTCACAGGCTTAAGTGTCACTCATTTGAATGCCCGCATGAACATAAACATACCTTGGTGATATTTGAGCTGGGCTCTGTCAAGCCAGAACAGTTCTATGTGTAGTCCAACTTTCCTTCCCCCTCAGGGTCTGTGGCTCACAATAATAATCCTATATAATAATTCGCTAATTCGTGTTTAACGCACGACATGCGCAGTAGACTTCTGCGCGTGCTGCAGTCATGCACAGTAGAGACTGCCCGCGCCGCGGCTGATACAGAGCTGGGCGCTCCGAAGGAGTGTCCAGCTCTGTATCAGCCGCGGCGCGGGCAGTCTCCACTGCGCGTGACTGCCCCGCGACCGGGTGACAGTGGCACTGTGGCCCGTGTAACGGGCTGTTCAACTAGTTATATATATAAAAAAAAAAATAATAATCCTAATCTGAATTGCGTGCCTGTTATTATGAGCCACAGACACTGAGGGGAAGAAGAGTAGGAGTACACACAGAACAGTTCTGGCTTCTAGGCAGAATATGCTCTAACTCAGAGATGCTCCAATAACTTGGAAAACACAAGCAGAACTTCTTCCTGTTCTGTCATTCTGCTAGAAATTACACCAAAGGAAAGACTATAGAAGCAGTCACTTGTAGATCATGCAGTTGGTAACACTGGATTTATCACCATGAGAATCTGGTCCTTCACCCTGAGATTTAGGTCAAAACTCTGAGTGTCGGGTCAAACCCTGTGAGTTCCCAGGTATACCCATATGGCACTCCAAAGCTTAACACTTTAAAGGGGATGTATAACCTTATAAAAATTTTTACCATAGGTTTTGTTACTAAAGTATTATTATGATAGCTGGTTTTTTTTTTTGTTTTTTTTTTGTAATGTAACTACTTTTACATATATTTAATCTTCTGTGCTGTGCACTTCCACATAATGTGCACAGCACAGCTTGTCTTCTCCTCCCACCTCCCTCCCAGCTGCCTCAGGGAGCGCGTTCATGCTTCCCTTTGTTGTGCTGTGAATGGCTTATATTGTTATATCAAGCTCTGGTTTGCATTATACTGAGGTTGCAGCCTCGGTATAATGTGAAACGGAGCTTGATATAACGATATAAGCCATTCACAGCACACCGAAGGGAAGCATGAAAGCGCTCCCTGGGGCAGCTGGGAGGGAGGTGGGAGGAGATTAAGCTGTCAAGAAGAGCTTTTCCAATAGTACGTTATGCTGATTGGCAAAGCTTCAACAAGCAATATCTTTTAAAGCACTTATATTTAAAAAAAACAAAAAAAACAAAAAAAAACAACACTTTTCTAATAATACTTTATAAACAAAACCTATGGTAAAAATTTTTTATAATGTGATACATCCCCCTTTAAGCATCACAGGAGTGTCCAACCACTGCTTTTGCAATGAGCCTACATCCTCCTGGCACACATTTGGTTAAATATCTATCAGTTTCCTAGGTCCACATCACTTGTATTTGTCTTTGTAAAGGTCTTGTGTAGAGGACTGATACATTGCCATATTCTTACATTATGAAGCCATAACTGTATTTATTTATTATTTGCATTATAATATAAACACACATACAAGCAATATAACAATCTGTGCTGGACCCAAGGGATGGCCTACATATTAGAGACTTGAATGTTTCCTTCAGCTGGGAGAGGAAGCCTTGGCTTTGGAGAGGAAATGCCAGAACCACAGAGAGACAAGCCTGACCCAGATAAGCATGTTCCTTGTGTTACAGGATGACAAGCCTGTATGAAAGCAAAATAAATCCTCTCAGTCCTTCAGATTTGTTGTTGGCTATTTTTAGATCAAAACCTGTACACATCCCTGAGCTATAAACGTATCATTTATTTATTAACCCTTTGAGTGCCAGAGATGTATCAAACACATATTCTCTGCCATGTTCGAGGTTAAAAATCTATATTCAACAACACTGAAAATTCAAGAATTTGTTTTTGTTCCCTATGGTGCAGTTGATTTGATACATATGATTAGATATGAGACTCATGTATAAAGGCAAACTGAAGGAATTCTGGAGCAAAGCATATGTGCTCCATAGGGGATAAAGAAACATTGCCATTGATCTGCATGGGGCTCCTAACCCCTCAAATGCCAGCTATTACCTGTCCTCCTTTCTTCCTGCTTGGTCAGTACAGCGAATGTTGCTGTTCTCTACTGTGCACTCACAGAACAGGCTGAAAGTAAACCTGTTTGTTACCCATTAAAAATACAATATGCTTTATTTACCCCTTGGAAAGCCAGAGGGGTACACAACACATAGTGCGGCAATGCTGTGAGCACCCCCTCTGACACTCATGCTAAAGCATGTTGCAACATTTACATTCTGGAGCATTGTCTAGACTGTCACTGACCAAGCAGAAAAAAGAGATGCAGGTTCCCCCCCCCATTAGCCTACTGAACAATAGTGCATGCAGTCTTCTGATGGATGGCCAGCCCATTTCAGTGTTGGCCATACTTGTTTTTGTTTGGTTGACACCAGGTAGATTGAAAGGTATTTGCAGAAGGGACTCAAACCTTGGTCTCGTGGTAAAAGAGAAAAAGCCCCTCTTAATAATAACATCCCACATGGATGCTATGTCTATGACAATTGCTAGCAGGACCATGGACCTCACACTTCATGCTGAACATGGTAATATTAACCTTTTTAAGGACCTGACAGGAGTGTACTGCATAGCTTTGTTGGTTTTAAAGTGTTCACTCTGCCTGCGTCAAAGAAACTACCATCTACTGTAATGTCTGCTTATACGCACATGACATCCATGACAAATTGAAAAGCATTTTACACACTGGAAACAATAAGTAGTCCTCATTGCTCAGCTTTTGCCAGTTATATGAACATAGTTCTAAGGTTCTTTTCACATACGAGACTTCAAAGTAATGTCATGCAGTAACGTTCAAGATTTCTGTGCTTACTTCTTATGTCCTGTGTTCACCTGGCAATCTCATTGCTGGGTAAGGGGTCATGGCGGAGAAAGTGACGGATGACCAGGGCACCCTGCGTCAGTCACGGCAATATATGATTTCCTGTCCATGTGGTTCAGCCAGAAGAGCATTGCAACCTCCAGTATTGCCTGTGGGGAAAGCTCTTCATAGGGAACCTATATATGCTAAGCGTTAGCTGCCCGTGTAGACTTGGGGTAGGGTAGTATGTTATGTTCTGCACTGTTTTCATTGTCGAGGATTATTGCTCCTCTGTGAATAGAGTATGCAGTGGAGTTTTTATGCTATGTTCTACTCCTGTCTTCGTGCTTGGACCTCCTTCTTTTAGTTTATCATGTTAGGTATGTGGCCACCACCTCCTTGCTTTGTGGCAGAGGTCTTGTGTCCCTTCCTTGTATAACTGAGTGCTGTGTGGGAAGAGCATTGTATTCATTATTTAAAGAAAATCTAAAGTTGTTTACTTGGAGAAACAAGAAAACCAAATGCAAGCAAAAAATATAAAGACAAAAGCAGCAGTCAAAATAAATTTAATTTGTAAGAAACAGCTTGTAAAACAGCAGTGAAAAAAATCTATGCAAATTCATTTATTAAACGTAAAACATCACTATTCTGTTTAACCCTTTGAATGTTAGAGCTCTTCCATTGGAGACCTCTCGCATCCAAAGGGGTTAAGTATTCATTTTAAATATAAAGATTAACACTTTCAGTGCCAGAGGTATGCAACGCATTGCAAAGCAATGCGTTGCATACCACTCTGGCACTGAAAGTGTTAAATGAGTTTCCCTTTAATAATTTCTGTGACTTTTTCAACTAAAAATTGGCAAAGGAATGCATTGCCTACCCCTCTGGCAGTCAAAGTGTTAAATTAATTTCACCAGACTCATATGACACAGCATGTGGTGAAAGTATAATGGAGTACTTCATTTCAAGTCTGAGCTATTGGATTAAGGCGGAGATACATATTTAGAGTGGAACAGAATGGTGTTGGGGAAGATGAACTTTGATGTATTCTGCAGCATGTTTTCGACAGATCCAATATTTTGTTTTCTTTGTTTTCATTTGCCACTTTTAAAAAAAAGTACATTTGACCAGAGCGATTATACAATGCATGTACAAGGGTTACATTTTTGTGGCATCAAATTCATTTTGAAGTTGTTGAAAGATTCTGGGAGACCTGGAAAAGAGATGAAGCTCGTTCAACCAAACTATTTTCAAGGTAATATTTGAAAATGTTTGTTTGATTTCAGCTAATACAAACTCTGAAACTTTTCATGAATAAAGCGAACTACATAAAAAAAGTGTACTGAAGAGATGCTTACTAGAAACATCCACCACCAGTCCTGTGTTTGTAAGAAGGATTTGCCTGACAGTCCTGTCAGTTTCTGAGCAAAACCATTCCAATTTATTGCTGTGTTGTAGGTCATTAAAGGGATAGTAATACTTCATTTTATCTTTATTTTATTTTGTAGGCATTAAAAAAACATGAAGAACGATATAAGTCTTATCTCTCAAACCTTTATGATTTATGAGATATTCACAAGAAAAGTTTCCCCTTCCCGCCCCTTTTACCTAGTGTAAGCCATCTCTTCTCAGATGTGGAATGCAGTCCATAGACCAGACAGATAACAGAATGGGACAATATTCTTCCTATCAGAACAATGAAAGCCCTGCCCCCCTTGACAAGCTTTTCAGCTTTTTCCCTTATCTTAATTGAAGATTGTCCCTCTCTGCAGTCTACCTGGGCACCTCCCTTCTGATCTGGCTGAACAGTGTTATGTCAGTAAAAGAGGCGGGAGGGGGATACTTTGTCATTGAATTACTCTTGAACTATAACTCTGACAGTATTGAAATAACACTCTCCAAAATCCAAATACTCTGATGATTAATTAGAGCTGCTTTTATTATGAAACATTACTATCCCTTTAACTTATAACACATCAATAGATTGGAATGGCTCTGCTCAGAAACACTGTTCTTTCGACAAGCAAGCCGATGCAATGCACTATGGGTAGGTAAAGGGTCACATGGGAACACTTGAAGATCCGACAAAAGGGGAGTGCATTACAAAGGCTTCATGGTGAAGACAAGACAGAGTGGGCATGGCTTACAGCAATACAGCCGAGGTATCTCCTACCTCTAGACAATCCCTACGGTCCCACAACCAGATTTCTGTTCTGAGAGCATGAGAGGTGACATAGTAAAAAGGGGAGGGAGAATGAAAATATAACTGGCAATTGCTTAATAAGATACAAGTTAGGGCAGTGAGACATGGATGGTATGATTTATCGCTCAAACCTTTATGGTTTGAGAGATATAATAAAACAATGGTCTCCGTTCCCTCCCCTTTCTGCCTGACGAGCTGTAAAGCTGTCAGAGGCAGAATCTGGTTGCGCTACCAGACGCGGCTCTTCATAGCGATATCTAACTATAAATAGTTCATCGTAATGGTCTACAATGTGTGCTTGCACACCAGGCACATGTTGTAGACCATTCATATGAAATATTTATACTTGGATATCTCTAGGTCAGCACTCCTGAAGAGCCGCCTTCTGATCCCAGAACCAGTATCTCATGCCATCAGCTATACAGCTGAAGTGTGAGAAGGGGGAGGGAGCTGGGAATTTTATTTTCGTATATCTCTCAAACCATAAAGGTTTGAGAGATACAAGTGAGGTCATTAAGTATTTTTGTATGGTGTCTACAATTTAGAGCATACTTATTTTGGGACAGTACAGTCCCTTTCAGCATAATAATATTAAAGGGGATCTCTCACCCCTACAAAAGTTAGGCTCATTATGTAGAGTATATATCACTATTGTCAAAAACGTTATTGATTTAAAAAAAATAAATAAATAAAAAAAAAATTGCTATTTGAGTTAAAATGATTGCTTATAGAGTGCCCTGCACCCTACTTCAGCATACACTTCTGTTGCCACTCTGCCTCTGCTCCCTTCCCACTACCCAGCCTCTCCTGATGACGGAGGCTTCTGTCTGTAAGCTGGAGCGATCTTATTGGCAGAGACTGATATCTAGCCAATGAGACTGCTCCAGCTTACAGAATCCATCAAAATAAATGAGCATATGAATTACACTTGTTTCTTTCAAGTATAGACATACCATAATTGCCTACATGTTAGTGGAGTCTGTAAGGCTGGTTTGCAAAACACTGAGGTATGGAATGACTTTATGAATGAAATCTACATGATGGGGCAATTTTAAGGCGTCATATCAGTTTGCTGGTTCCCAGGAATACTTCTGTCATTCATTCTCTTGGGGATCCCAGCCACCAGGCTTTGTGTGGATCTGCAAAGTGTCAACGTGTGCACAAAAAAAACATTACTAGGAAGAGAATTCCTTGAGGTTTTAACTATGGAACACCTACAAGATGTAGTTTCTGTATTAGATATTTTATTGTATTAACTGTGTCATAAACATGAAGTGGTTCAGATACTTTATAGGATTACATTTAAAAGCTACTGCCTCCTAGTCAGCATAGTAGTGCAAGTGTACTGGTGTGCAGTGGATCATAGGCCAACTGATGTAGATGAATGACTTCATATGGCAGTAGTGTGCAAACTGTATTCAGTGCTCTGTAGAGTGTTGTTCTTCTGAAATGATTTTCAGTCTACGAATGAACCTCTGCCATAATCCTATCCCAACTGGGTTGTCAAGATCAGGAGATGCCAATACCACTGTGTTTCTGACAATGAGTCCTTACCGATATTCATATTTTCAGGATAATATGTTCTCAACCCATGCCCTCAAGGACAGCTACCAAGACATTTTTGTTCTTCCCTGAAGCATTGAAGTCACTATCATTTTAAGGGTGTCTGCTTTCCCACAGGTAGTAGTGGTTATTTAGTGATAAGCACATACTTTGAAGAATTTGAATTGTTCTGGGGCAAATCAAGGACTCTGGAGGGGACAAATAAAGCTTCCAGATGACTTAAATGGGCATGTAACCCATTTCATTCTATATTTCTCCACTTAAATCAAATGTGGATTATTTGTCCCCTATGGTGTAGCTGGTTGTAGAAGCAGCTATCTCTGTTAGTTCAAAATCTGAAGGCATCCACTGTATTACCAGGACAATGAGAATCTGCTTATCAGAATTGGAGGAGAAAATGGAATCCTCATATTCTCGTTCCAGAATGATGAAGGAGGTTGCTACTGTCACAAAGGCAGTGAAGTTTTCTTGTGTTGCATCTAGCAGGAGCTTCAGCCTTGTCTGTTACGACAATGTAAAAGTCAAGGCCGAAGCTCTTGCAAGCAACCCTTGGCTAAAACCTTGGGAAGTGGATACTTCTTCTAAGAGTGTTAGAAGTTTTGCCTTTTTCTGGTTCTAGGCCATCCTGAGGAAAGTACTAAAAAAGATGACAGGAGGGAAAAGTTATTTTCTGCCTCATGATAGTAAACCCAGATCTTCACTCCCTGGACGCTCAGTTGGCATTCCATTTGCGATCTGAAAAGGTACCAGCCTTATAGATCATTCAAGCAAAGAAAACAGGGTTTGTCTCTGTGTACAAGAGAAGGATTTATGAAGGATCTGCCTCACAGAAACCAGTTCAAGAAAAAATATCAATGAAGTGCAGGCCCTGTCTCCTGTTCCAGTAGGGGGGCTGACTGGGATTTTTTCTCATGTTTGGAAACAAAAGACCAATCCAGACATATGAGTTTGCCAAAAATGTGAAACAGGGTATCTGAGTTACATAGAAACATAGAAACATAGAAGATTGACGGCAGAAAAAGACCACCTGGTCCATCTAGTCTGCCCTTTAGTATTCCTTTATTGTTATCTTAGGATAGATACATGTTTATCCCAGGCATGTTTAAACTGTGTTACTGTGGATTTATCAACCACCTCTGCTGGAAGTTTGTTCCAAGTTTCTACTACTCTTTCAGTGAAATAATATTTTCTAATGTTTTTCTTGATTTTTCCTCCAACTAGCCTCAGATTGTGCCCCCTTGTTCTTGTATTCAGATTCTTATTAATCACACTTCCCTCCTGAACCTTGTTCAGTCCTTTAACATATTTAAAGGTTTCAATCATGTCCCCCCTTTCTCTTCTTTCCTCCAGACTATACATATTTAGATCTCTGAGTCGTTCTTGATAAGTTCTATGCTTTAGACCTTCCACCATTTTTGTAGCTCTTCTTTGAACCCGTTCAATTTTAGTTATATCCTTTTGCAGATGAGGCCTCCAGAACTGTACACAGTATTCCAGATGTGGTCTCACTAGAGCTCTATACAGAGGGATCACAATCTCCCTCTTCCTGCTTGTTATACCTCTAGCTATGCAGCCAAGCATACGATTTGCTTTCCCCACCGCCTGGTTGCATTGGTTACTCATCTTGAGGCTGTCAGAGATGACCACCCCCAAATCCTTCTCTTCTGAAGTCTTTGCTACCACAGAACTGCCAATACGATAGTCAGATTGAGGGTTTCTTTTCCTCTCTGGAGTAGAGGCTATTCGAGTAAACACCAGAAGCGCTGGCAGTTTCCATGGAAACACTCAGAAGAAGGGACAACTATAATACCTTATCTGGACACCCTCAAGATTGTGTCAAGAAGCCCAGTCATTGATTCATACAAAAAAAGAGTATCAGTCCTTTCCAAGAACTAGGCTGGTTAGTCTGCTAGCCGAAAAGCCAATTACTGCCCTCCAGAATCTGATATTTCCTAACTTTCAAAAAAGAGGATCAAGGGAAAAATGAGAAGAACCAAAGCCTTCAATAATCCATTTTTGTAAACAGAGCTGGAGTATATTTAGCTTTTAGGAGTCTTTACCTCCTCAATCCAAATTGTTCCTTGGGCCAGACTTCATATGAGAACTCTTCAAACAGATTTTCTGAAATTGTGGAATAAAAATTCCCTAAACACCTCTCAGAGAAATCCATTTACCATAAAAATCAGGAAGGAACTTCTGTGGTGGATGAGAGGGCCTTCCGTTAGAAGATATTCAGTGGGGAGTTTTTAACATACACCAGTCTAGTTGGTTGGGGAGCACTCTGGAACAGAGGGTATGCCCATGGAACGTGGTCCAGTGTGGAGGCATCCTCTGCATATAAATATCCTGTAACTCTGAGCAGTGTATTATTGCCTCACGTGTTTCAAACAACATCTGAGAACGAAACCAGTCCGTGTTAGTCCAACAACATGGTTGCAGTAATATATCTAAAAGAACATGGAGCGAGAGACTAGACAAACACAGAAAGTACTAAAGTGGTTAGCAAGCAACCTGAGAGCTTTAATTGTACCACTAAGATTCAAGTAATGGGTTCACCTAGAAGTGATGCACATATATATATATATTTAAATTATTATTCTCAAACAAAACAGCAGGTTTTCATTTAGATTTAGTTGTCTTGTTGGTTTCAAGCAAGAAGTACAACATGCTGTTTTGGTTTAGTTTGTTTACTTGCAGATATAAGTAAGGCAAATATATCAAGAAAGAAGAGGTACTGCAGATTAACCCTTTAAGTACCAGAGAGGTATCCAACACAATGTGTTGGATACCTCTTCGGCACTCAAAGGGTTAAGGTCCATATGTTCATAAATAGAGAGGAGCAATACTAGAGCAAACCAACAGCACTGTAGGGGCGAACTTAACCCTTTGAGTGAAGCAATGCATTCCGTACCACTCTGGCACTCAAAGGGTTTAATGTTGCCACTGATTGAAATGGAAACAACATATACCTGAATAAAGGGTTGCTACCCATTGGAATATACAAAAACATGTTGTCGTTAACACTCACTGAGCCAAATAGCAACAGCAGATCTGGGGCTACTCCCAACAACGTCGGCCACTGGTTTCTATGGACTGGAAGACACTGGGAGGTAGTGCTCAACAGATCCACCGAATCTCAAGAAAGCCAGTCAAGCCAAATAATAAAAATCACTGTTTTATTACGATTATTAAAAATGCTCCATTTGGACATGGAGCGCACAGTAAAACACGATCCGCCTTACACGGAGTGCTAGAAAAGTCTCTAGTGCATTGCCTCTCAATGCATTGGTGTAGAATTTAAGGAGTTAAAAACCCAATTTCTCAGTGCTAATATTTAAATTCTCCCCTATAGTGCTGTTGGTTTGCTCTACAATTGCATCTCAGTGGGGTTCTGGGAAGTAGTCATATATTGCTTGTGGTCCACTTGGCTCACCCCAAAATTTCTTCACGTTTCATAGGAGCATACTGTCCAAAAAGAGGAATCTTACTCTTATTTGTAAGGATGGGATAGGATAATAGAGTGACAGTATGTGAATACATCTAGTAATTCTGTATTCTTTACAGAAACACAAAAAACACATAATGTAGGGACCTCCAGCTGTTGAGGAGTAAAATTCCTATCCTCTCAAGCCAGTCCTCGGCCGCTGGAAGGCCTCAGGTTGTACATCACTGGGCTAAGGGCTATGTTCACATTGAAGATGTTCCCAGTGTAATTTGCGTATGTTGCTTACCTGTGTTGTCCTGTGTTTCCTTGTCAAGCCCATTGCAAGAGTAAAGTGACTGACAGAGGCGAAGGTCGGAGGTTCTTTAAACATTGCCATGAACATTGCAGTGCCCAATGGGTTCAAATACAAATTCCTATTGATTTAAATAGGTTTCCAATCATTGCTTTACATTGTATTGAAATCCTCTTTAGCATTCAAGGAGTAAAAATCCTAACTTAAATGGCAATTGTCCTGTATGATGCAGTTAGTTTAGTACAGAATTGCTTCACTTTGCCCGTAGACATAAGGCTCAGTGACTTAATTAGCCCCACAGGTAAGGCATTTTATTTAATTTCCTGCACTTTAACCCCTTGGATGCTTGAAAGATCAACAGTGCATTGCAGAATAATGCCTTGGAGACCTCTCTAGCATTTCAAGGGATTAATAAGGTGTTATTTACTAGTCAATAAGTAAGGATGCAAAATGTTTTATGGCTTTTGCTACTTGGCACCTAAAATAGCTGGCTGCAGTTGCATCTAAATGGTTACATGGACAAGATGTTAATGCCATCCGACTAAAGTTACTCCTGCACCTCTAGCCTAAAGAGGAAAAGCTTCATATGAGATCATTCGGGACAGACAGCTCCAGCAGACTGTCATACATCACATCTTATTCCTTTGTTTGAACATTTTGTTGTATTATTGCAGACCTGTATAAACTAGATTAATATCTTGGCCCTGGCATTTAAAATATAAACCCTTTGACTGCTAGAGTGATGCATTGCTTGGCAACTCATAGCCCTGTAGGGCTTTCCTTGATTAAGTGTTCCCACAGTGCAGATTTCTCATTGAAATGATTTTACAACTCAGACCTCTTATCTATGTTTGTTTGCACCTTTTGAATGAAGCATTTCTTAGCAGTGGGAGCAGAATTATGTATTGCACTGCAATGAGTTGCATGTCCCTCCTGTCCTTAAAGGGTTAAAGTATTGCAAAGCCAGAGCCCCTGCACTTCCTGAATGTTAAGCTAGCCCTTTGGCCTGGGTTTTTCACTGTCTGCTCAGGGAGTGGAGCTCTCACAGACTACAGAGAAGAAAGCTAAACTGGGTGGACTATAATCAGCTATGGAAGACTCTGCACTCATGTGCTCAATGCCACAGCCAGGATTTAATTAACATTCAAACCTAGCAATTGGGACCACGGCCAAAACCATTATAGAACCATTAGCATCAATTGTAGGCTCCTTGCAGGACTGCTAGTGCCAGGCTTTTTTTTTTTTTTTTTCTCTTCCCCTTTTCCACCTCATTGGAGACAAAACAGCCAGTAGTGAAAACCAAGCTTTTAGAGTTTGCTTCCCTCTCTTAACCCTTTGCATGTCGGAGAGGAACCCAACACAGGAATCCTTCACTGGGCTTTATCTGTAAAGCAAATGGAGCACTTCAGGAGCCAGATGTACTAAAAATCCCCATTGATTTAAAGTGAGATTTTAGCCCATTGATAGCTGACAAAGTCTTCAAGACCTCTCTAGCATTGGTGTGGTTAAGAGTCACATTTAAAGCAATGGGGATTTCTGTCTGTCGACTATTTTGCAGTTGGTATGCACCAGATCCACTTTGCCTTTATACAGAAGGACCACTGTATCGCATTGAGCAGTCCCCCATCTCCAGGAAGCTGGCCACTGAATACAATAAAAGATAAAGACAGTGCTGCTGACACTGTGTGTGTGTGTGTGTGTGTGTGTGATTGATGTTTTGTGGGGATGGGCGTATGTCTCTTTAACTCTGCCCTGTGAGGGTGGAGGGAAGAGCATGAGGCAGTGGCAGTTGGGAGGGCAGCAGTATGAAACACGTGCCAGCCAGTACTGTCTACCTAACTTGAATAAACTGACTAATACAGCTAAATATATCAAAGTATTATTTTATTTAAAGGGTTAGTAATGTCTAACATTAACTAACCCTAATATTGAGGTATTAAAAAGATAATATTAATGTGCTAAGTCTTATCTCTCAAACCTTTACGGTTTGAGAGATAAAAGCGCTGAAAGTTCCCCCCTCCTGCCGACGAGCTGTAAAGCAGTCAGCAGTGGATCTGGGTCGGCCGACTCTGCGGCTCTTCAGCAGAGCTGAATGAGCGCTTTCGAAAAAGAGATACTTCATTGGAACGGTCTACAAAGTGTGCTTGGTTAGCAAGAACACTTTGCAGACCATTCCACTGAAATATTTGTTGTTTGATAGCGCTCATTCAGCTCCACTGAAGAGCCACCAGCTTGTGTGGGACCGGGATCTCCTGATATCGGCTACATGCTGACATCAGGAAAAGGGGAGGGAGGGGGAAACTTTCAGCGCTTATATCTCTCAAACCGTAAAGACTTGGCAAATTAATATTATCTTTTTAGTACCTTGAATATTAGGATTAGTAAATGTTAGATATTACTAACCCTTTTACTAACAATGTATAGGGGATTTTGAAAGCTCATTCAGATGAACAAAGTGTCATAATATGTTCCTTCCACTTTAATTTTCTAAATAATTGCTGCTACTTAAACCTCCAGCAGTAGTAGTATCATGTTATCGCGACCCTCTTACAATACTATGCAATGTGTTTGACACTTTTCTAGCACTGTAATCGTTAGGAGGGGGTGTTTTGTAACAGAAATATTTTGGAGTTGGTGGATGTACCATGCTGAAGGTTTGCCTAGGGTGCCAACTAGTCTTGCGATCACCCTGTAGGCAGGGCCCCTGGAATGCCTGTCACAAGAGAAGACTATAGGCCCTGCTGAGACAGTGGGGAGAGTGGGAGGGAATGGGTTAACAATACCAGACCCCTGGTTACCTGTTACTATTCCTAGAAACCACCAAATTAACCCCTCAAATTCTTCCTGCACTCTCACCCCAGTGCTACAATTTGCTGCACCACCAAGACTTTATATCTGGGCGTCTTAGGTTACCCCAAAAACAACAGAATTACAGTATAAAATCACCTTAATAATCAGACATATATAGTTAACCCTTTAGTAGCGTGTTCTAGCTGAGCTTCCTTCAGAGTAGTGAGTTCATATTAGAGAACAGAGACAAGAACTGATTAATTGAACATTTAATCTGAAAAAAGGCTTCACAGTGCTGGTTATAAAAATACAGAAATAAAGGACATACACAAATAAAGATCACACATAAGCAAAACAGTCCATAAAATAAAATGGGAGAAACACAAGAAATCCTTAAATACAATTACTGATATTTTAAGAGTCCTTGCGGGAACTTCAGATGGTATATCCCCCTTCAGTTGTTACAAAGAAATTCCCCTTTTTTATCCAAAACCCATATTAAATGCTTTCCACAGTTCCTTCTAAGAGGCTAAACCCCCTGGGTTGCCTGGGGGGAGGTTTGGCCTGACAGTTTACTTATGTTCTCTGGATAACCTCCCCATCCACGCAGAGGGCCCAATACCTTTTATGACGCCTATATCCTGCTCTGACGATGTTGTGGGCTCATCTCATTTAGCTAACACTTAAAAAGGTACAATAAAATACAAAAACATAAATTATACATACAAGGGCCCTGTAAAGGCCAACTTGTGCCTTGGCATGACAGCCAGGTATAGCAGTAAGCAACGTGATCTCTTTTGAGGGTGGCAGTAGATGTTTGGGATATGATGATTCTTATGCAGTGAAGGATTGGCCACAACTGCATTTGTCTGCTATCCAGAAGGAGACCTTACTCACACTGGCCCTGCTTTCATAAGGATGCATATCCACCTCCAAATACTAACTCCCTCCACTGAACTGTATCTATACCAGTTGAATGGAGAAGTTCTCATACAATAGATTTGAGACTTTGGGCCTTATTCTGCGGACTAAAGAGGGGCAATTCTGGAACAAACCAACTGCATCCTAGGGGACAAAATGAAACTTCCTGTTGATTTAAACGGTGTTTCTAACTCCCCAAATGCTAGAATTCTCCTGCATATTTGTTTGCAATGCATTGGAGACCACTTTCGCATTCAGGCTGTTAAAAATCTCATTAATAATTTATGTGAGCTCTCATTTGTTTCCTATAACAGTTTGCTAGCTTCATAATTGCTATACTTTAGCTTGCTGAGTAAGGGCTTTTATACGCACCTAATAGGTGCAAGCAACTGAAAAATGAGCATGCTGGCTATTTTAACACTTGATAAATAGGCCGCATTACCAGAGCCAGTTGTGCAAAGCCGCAGTTATCAATGCCGGGTAGGTGGAATTATGAGAGAAGCCCTCTTTATTTCTGAGTCATGGCCCAGAGTGATGAGAGCCAGTGCAACCTTGTTGTTGCAATCTGAATCAACAAAACTACAAGTTACCCTTAAAGAGATAGTAACACGTAATAGTGACATTTTATACATGCAAACGCGCGCGCGCGCGTGTGTGTGTGCGTGTGCGTGCATGCGTGTGCGTGCGTGTGCGTGCGTGTGCGTGCGTGTGTGTATATAGATTATCTATATCTCTAATATGAGATAGTGGGGTTTATCCTGGGGAGTAAAAAAGTGTGCTCCCAATGTGGAGAGGGATTTTATTAATAAACTAGTCCAGCTCAGACTTGCTCAACTTTGGTTGAAGTGCTTTTATGGCATAAAATGTTTATAGTGGCGCTGTTGTCTATGAACAGCTCTTGTCAGTTTATCATAAACCCTGCAATATGTATTTTTTCAATGTTAAGGGAACACTGACATGTAAACATGATCTGAGGTATACACTCTTAAATACATTGTATTCCATTCTTGCTTTTGTAAAAAATCTCTATTTGTTTTCTGTGATCTAACACACGCTTTGTGGGGCTCCTATTTTTTTTTTTTCCAGGGTTCCCATTGCCATAGCAATCTCAATAGGTTGTTGAAGAAGTGATAGTTCTGCTTTGTTTTTAACCCTTTGAATGCTAGAGGGGGTATGAAACAGATTGCAAAGCATTGCATTGCATAACTCTCTGATACAAAAAAGGGTTAACTGGACTGAGATAAGGTAACAGCCTTTCTGAGTAGAAGAACATTGGGTGCTTATATCAATACATGATTGTAGTATCTCTGCATCAACAGGTATCCAAAATGTCTATACAGGATAGTCTACACGTGCATGGTAAATGCATGGTGCGGGTTAGGTTTTAGGGGTTTAACATAAACTAAGTACATATTACAGATGATGGATATAAGAACATGATATTTTTAAGTATATAAGTCAATTTCATTTTAACTGTTAGTGTTCCTTTAAGTGATACTATATCTTTAACCCTGTGAATGCCAACAGTTTTGTACTTGCACAAAATTGTTTTGGTAACATACCCATGTTTACTTGGTGACAAAGATAAACCTGTTAGCAATCGTGGTATCATTTTAGGTCACATTAGCTCTTTAAAGGGATAGTAATACTTCGTTTTATCTTTATTTTATTTTGTAGGCATTAAAAAAACATGAAGAACGATATAAGTCTTACCTCTCAGACCTTTATGGTTTAAGAGATATTCACAAGCAAAGTACCCCCCCCCCTGTTCAGCTAGATCAGAAGGGAGATGCCCAGGTAGACTGCAAAGAGGGACAATCTTCAATTAATATAAGGGAAAAACCTGAAAAACTTGTCAAGGGGGGGAAGGGCTTTCATTGTTTTCATACAAAGAAGATTGTCCCCTTCTGTTATCTGTCTGGTCTTACAACCAGATTCACATCTGAGAAGAGATGGCTTACACTAGGTAAAAGGGGCGGGGAGGGGAAACTTTGCTTATGAATATCTCTTAAACCATAAAGGTTTGAGAGATAAGACTTATATCATTCTTCATGTTTTTTTTATGTCTACAAAATAAAATAAAGTTAAAACGAAGTATTACTATCCCTTTAAAGAAAGGGGTGTGTAATGAAATGTGTAATTTCATTGTCTCACCATCTGGATTTCACTCCCATTATTTGCTGCTGAGCTCGTCTTTTCAGAAAGGTATAACACTTTTGGATCACAGCATTGGCTGCTCTCCACAATAATATATAAATGAAGCCCTTGCGTACCGGAAGGCTGGTTAACACATTGGTTAGCAGTGCATTGTGTATCCCTCTGGTCTTCAAGGGGTTAAAGGGTTCCTTTATGAGAAGACCAGAGGGGTCTGTCAGATATAAAAAGTGAACCCTTTGAGTGCCAGAGGGGTACACAATGCATTGCGTACCCCTCTGGTACGCAAAGGGTTAAGGCTGTGCACTGTGCTACCTCATAGAACAGTGACATTTTACAAGTGACCACTGACAAAATGGAGTTTTTAACTTCTCGAATGCTGGAGAGGTCTCCAGCACCTTGTGGGGCAAGATGTTGGAGACATCCAGCATTCAAGGGGTTAAACCACCCCCATAAATACATGGGAATTTGTATTGATTCAGTAAGGCACTAATTTCTTAGACATAGTGAACGGTATTAGATTCACATTAGAACTGCTGCTGGGAGAGAGAAATAATGTCTTATAGTAACATTAACCCCTTGTATGCTACAGAGGTCTCTTGTGCATTGCTTTGCATATTTGTGTGAGTCTTCACTACCATGCAAAGATTAAGGAGTTCTAATCTGATGCATTACTACAGTATTAGTCTGTTGCTGCTGACTGTTCATCGGGGTGCGCAGCCTGAGGCCCTCCAGCTGTGGAGAACTACAATTTCCATTATCCACAGCCAGCCTAAAAGATGGCAGGGAATTATGGGAATTGTAGGCTTCTAAAGTTGGAGGGCCTCAGGCTTCCCACCCCTGCTTCTGTATAGATGTATCATGTGCTTTACCCAATTTTATGAGCACAGATTTCTTCAATAGTTTGTGAGTGCTTTGGGGTTTGCTTATAAGAAGATTTAGTAGAGGTGTCAACAGTTGCGCCTGGAACCAGAGCATATTTTTCTTCTATTTTCATCCAAAAATTCTCACAGTGTGGGTGAAATTGTAAATGTCAATGTATCCTGAATGTCTGAGGGAGGATGAGTAGGATTCATACATCTGTTACCGCTACCAAATTATTGCAAGAAGAAAATATATATCCAAGTTTTCTTTATTGGAAAAAGTAGCAAAATGATTGAAGAATTTTAGTTTTAGAAGTCTTTTTCCATGAATTGCATTGGTATTGAAGTTGTTATCATCTGTCGATTGGTTGACAGCTGAAAGTCACGTTCCTGAACATGATAATCTCACTTTAGAATCTTTCACCTACCACAGTCTGCCATTATGAAACAAAAGTAGATGAACTGCAGAGAGTGTGCAGCCTGACAGTCTTGTGATTCCCAGGGTTTGCTAGAGATGCTTCAAACTATAATAAGCTTGTTATAGCTCATCATTATCCAATAAGTAATGTTTAGGATAACATTTGTTGATGCATGGGAGACATCTCTGTCATTCAGGAGGTTGAAGATTCTAAACACTATTACACATAAAAATGTAGCATTATTATTTGGTTCAGCCTGTATTCAAAGCCTGAACCTCTAAATTATTTATTTGGTGATCGTACTTAAATTGGAATTATAACCCAGAAATAAGTGTCCTTTAATGTGTTTATCAGAAGAACATAACTACAGTAGGTATGTGATGTTCTTATGGTAGTTACATCTAAATGTTTGTTGAAACTTCCCTGTGTTTTGTGAAGGATAAGTTTAATCAGGGCAGATATCAATGGTGGCCTATTGGGCCTCTGTGTTATTCATTAACACGGATTATATGACCAATCGATGGTCTGCTCACACGGCCACCACCCAATCATGCTTGGTTGATGTCAATATAGGCCAGCCATTTATTACATCTCTGCCATGCTCCCCAAGCTATAGGATTGTTGTGAGAATGCTGTTTTGCTCTGCTGAAATGCAGTGTTGTTACAAACATCAGTCTGGACATGGCCATACCAGCCATTCAGAAGTATTGAAATCCATTGTTGTGACACTGTGTGAACTGAAGATAGACTCTGTGATTATTGCATACAGGCAGCTGCTGAAGAAACAATGCAATAAAAATAGTTGTAATAATAGAGAAATACCAGACTGCTGTATGGACACTAAATCTAAGCAAGGCCTTATATCTTAGTGTTATTTTTTTAATTACCTGTACACTGCCATGTTCACGTGCTACAGAGGCAGCATTTAATTTTATTTGTCAACCTTCTAATGATGTAGTAGCTAATGCAGGTAATTATATTTCATAATACCTTTTATCGAATTTCTGTCAGTGAATGCAGACAATACAGTTACAACTTTCATTGCTGGCCAATATATATAAGCAGTGTCTGTGCTGTGTACATCTGTTTAGAAGGTTTGAGGACTCCTCTAGTATATATAGCATTTTATAGATACTATCTGAAACTGTAGGTATTTAAAGGTATACACAACCCTTTTAGTATTTATGACCATTGGTAGTAATTCCCAATGAAGTGGAGGAATAGGACAGGAGTGGAAGATCCAGACATCTTGTTCTATTAGCTTTGTAAAGGTGATGATTATATTTTACTAACTTGCAACGTGCAGTCTCAAAGTATGCTGTAAAAAAAAAAAAAAAAAAAAATAACTTCCATAGTTACCAGGGATGCTGGGCACAATCCAGAAGTCTGGTGCCCAGCCACAAACTCTGCCAAGTTACAAGCATCGCCTCACATATTGCTAGGGTCGTTGCAGAAATCTCATCTGTAGCAGCCTGTTGGGGCTATCGGGTTGATCCTGGCATGACTTGTTCCCCTTGGTTGGAACGGAGACTACAGTGTTGAGCCGTGTTGCCATGATGCTTCAATAGACTCAGATGGACAAGAATTGTCTCGCTCCTTCAGGGTATATGGATTCACTTGCTGTTCTTAAGCAGTCAAAACATCTGCAGGGGGGCAGTTGTCTGATCCATTAAATATCTGCTAGAAGGCACAGATCCAGGATAATCCCAAAGGAAAACTCTTGCCTGGGGGAGCTATTGGATCACCATTCTTGTCTAAAGTGTGTGGCTTCATGCTTGTGGTCACAATTAAAGAGGACATTCCATAGCAACTCCTCATAGAAAAGTACCATTTTCAAGCCAAGCCACTATGATTTTCACAAAAAAATTGTGCCATTTACAGATTTTTGAGACAAAAGAATCTCATTTCTAGAAATAGGTTGCACTCATGAAGCCAAAAGGAATTACTTTCTAGAGCCAACCACATGCACTGTGACCAATAAAAAAAAATCTTCCAGAATAATCATTGATTTTAATGGAGCTTCTAATTGCTTGAATTCTAGAGTTCTCAAACCCTGTTCAAGGTGTTGAAAGCTCCATTTAAATAAATGGGGATATTCATTTCTACCCTATGAGGCAACAGATTTCCTAAATAAAGTGTATAGTACTTGTGGGAAGTTAAATATGGAAGAAATATTTTAATAAATATTTTTATTTAAGCATATTACCATAGTTTTCTCTTCTTTTTTTTTATTTAACTGGTTCTTCAGTTTAGCCCACTCCCTACAGTCAGCATCATCTGGGAAAGTCAGCCAGTGCTGCCACCTCATTGCCGGCAACAATATAATGGATTTCCTGTTTCCTCTGCATTGGGTTGGGTCCTGCGCTTCTTGATTTGAGGACGTTTATGTTGAGAGCAGGAGGAAGGATTATCTTCTGCCCTTTTGAATCAGTGGAAAAAACAAAATCATTCCAGAGCTGCTCTTGGAGTCCTTGAACTAGTTAAATAAAGGAGTTTTATACTCAGCTGATGCATGGGTGTGGTTAGAACAAGCCTTTTATCTCTAGACAGCCATATAATTTGCCTCCTGCTTGTTACTGGTCCTGGACGCCATAATTTTTGGGACTAAAAAGGGGAATACCAAATTAACCCCTTAGATACCTTTAGCAAACAAGAGGTTGAAGGAATATTAATGTAAAAAATACATCTTGCTTTTATTAAAGAATATGTTGTAATGTTCATTTAAATGTTACCATATCTTAGATTTAACCATATGAGTGGTCAACAGTGCATTGCAGAGCAATGCTTTGGACACATCCTGTCACCCAGAGGGTTGAAGAGAGTACACATTTAATTACAAAATTTTGTATGACTTTTCCTGCTAAGTAAAACAGTTAAGTTACTACAGCTCAAGCTCAATGCGTTGGATACCTCTGGCACTCAAAGGGTTACATTTTTTAGTTAAGTTTGGTAGTTGTATCTTGGACACTGGTGTTATTGTAGTTTATGGAAAGCTGTGCTCAGTTGGAGTACCCATATTTTATATAGACCTGTGTTATATGCACACCTTCACTGGTTCCTAAAATTCTCAGCTGGCTTCTAGAAAATGTCTGACTCCAAAGTTCCTTATAAAAGGAAGATGTTCCTCGACTCAGTTTGACGGCCTGGAGGTTGAATCCTCGATTTTAAAGAAGAAAGGGTTTTCTTCTGCTGTGGTGTCTACTATGCTTAGTGCCCGTAAGCCTGTTTCTGCTAAGATCTATCACCATGTCTGGTCAACATTTGTGTCTTGGTGTGCTGACAGGGATCTGTCTCATGAATTTCATCTTCCCACTGTCCTGGCCTTTTTGCAGGACGGTATGGATAAAGGACTCAAGTCTGAGTTCTCTTAAGGTTCAGACTTCGGCGCTCTCTGTCAGGAGATTGTGGTGCCCTCTTTCTGCCCTAACCCCTCCTCTGACAAGGAAAGGGATCTCCACTTGTTGGATGTGGTGCGTTGTCTCAAGTTTTATGTCCATCGCACTGAATCTATCAGGAAGTCCGACGCTCTGTTCGTCATTCCTGAGGGTCCTAGGGCAGGAAGACCTGCATCCAAAGTGACTATTGCGTCATGGATCAAGTCCATTATTCGTAGGGCCTACGAGTTGAGGAATAAGCATGTCCCCTTTCGGGTCAAGGCTCATTCCACCAGGTCTATTGGGGCCTCTTGGGCCTATAAGAATCAAGCATCTGCTCATCAGCTGTGCAGGGCAGCCCTTGATCCTCTGTGCATACCTTTTCGAAGCACTACCGTGTGGATGTTCTGACTTTGGCTGATGCCAGTTTCGGGAGGAAGGTCCTGGAGGCAGTCTTGCCTGTCTAGGATCTTCTTCTTCTCAGGTTCCTAGTGCTTCCTTACTGTTGGCTCTAGTTCAGTGTGCTGTGTTACAGTTCCTAGGGTGTTTTTACCCCTGTTTGGTGTCCGTTGACACTTCAGTTTTGTTGGGATCTCTGACCGGTTGGTTCATAGAGGTCCTGGTGACTTTGGGGGCCTTGCGCCTGGTTCTTGCCTTCTTCCCGCCTCTGGGAAACTTAATGGTTGGACATCCCAGAGTTACCAGTAACCTGTATTGGACGACAGAGAAAAGAGGATTTTTGTCTTACCTGTTAAATCCTTTTCTCTTAGTCCATACAGGTTACTGGCCTCCCACCCTGTCAAGAGACCATGCTTGGCTCTCCTGTGGCAATATGTGGGAGTCCTTCGGGGCATGCTCACAGGAGTCTTCTTCTCTCCTATTTCTGGTCAGTTATTAGTGTCTCAAATCATTCTAGAGCTTGCTGGCTAGGATGCAGCTGAGGAGGGAGGGGAGGCTCCACCCCCTGCATACATTTAGAGAAATGTTCCTGCCTACTTAAAGGGGCAGATCGCCTCACAGAGTTACCAGTAACCTGTGTAGACTAAGTGAAAAGGATTTAACAGGTAAGACTAAAATCCTCTCTTTTTTTATGTGCGGAGGAAAACCCTTCAATGCATATGTTTTCTTCTTAATAAACAATCATCCTTTTATGATCATACCTGGGAACTTTCAAAATGAGCTGACCCTAAGATTGTGTAAATATTAACCCTTAAATATCCCATAATATAGATTATCTGCGATATATCCCTGATCACTGTAATCCAGAGTCGCTCCAATCAGCATTCAAGGAGCAATTAATACATAACAACTTATATATATCACTGCATGAACACACAAATCAAGCAGGACTTCTCCTTCTGCCTTACTAGTACACGTGACACCAATTTAGAGACTAAAGAAGCAGTTAACTGGAGCAGAATATAGAACAGGTAGCATTGAACTCTCTCACCCTGAGATTTTGGCTCTTCACCCTGAGACCCTGAGATTTGGGCCAAAACACTGAGTCTCCAGGTCAAACCCTGAGAGTTCCCAGGTATGTTTGATATAATGCATATACTGTGTTTCAAAAGGTTGGGAGAACTTTTTCCTTGGTCATCCTTCTGTGATTTACATAGTAGACAAGTACCAACTTCTGACCAGGAAGTAAAGAGCATAAAGAGAAATTTAGTTTTCCCTTAAACCCTATCATAACTAGAATTTTGGTTGTCACTGTTAGACTGAGGTTTACAACTTGTGACTCCGCAGCTGCTGTTGGATTACATCTCTTATCATTAAAATAAAAAAGGAAGAAAACAAAAAAAACTTTATGGTTAAGTACAAAGAACAACTTTACATAATAAAAAAAAGTATTAAAAGCTCCTGATGACGCATTTTGGGGTAACATCCCCTTTTTCAAATACTTTTTTTATTATGTAAAGTTGTTCTTTGTACTTATATATTAAAATTACTTTTGGAGAATTTGGTGTATTTTGTTCCTGGGAGACGTGACTGAATCGGGGCAGTCTGAAATTACTCCGTTTGATCTAGCTGATTGTCATGACAATCAGCTATAGTACACAGGAATTGTGAGTATTTCCATTACTTACTATACATCTAGTGAAGATACCATTAGAGTTTGGGGTTGGTATTTTTTGCGCTCTTCCTGTGTGTGTTTCCCTATTGATGAAGGAGGGCAGATGTTTCCTTACGCTGACAGAAGAGGGTCCCTCATCGCTATCCTTTTCAAACGGGCTGCTGCTCTTAGGGGAGGCATCATAACGTATGGAAAAGGGGCTGGATGGGGACACTGTAAAATAAAACGACAATGATATGGACAGTTAGAAAGATACACGTCGTTATAAAGAAGTATAGTGAAGAATCAACCTTGGCTTAATATCTAAACATTTCTATACCTTTAAATCCTCACTGTGCATGGGCAAGACGTTTAGTTATAAAACTAATTCTAAGGAATTGTGGTAGATTTTATTTATTTTGTTAGATATATGAAGAGAAGTAGGGGGAATAATGAGTTACAGTACAAAAAGGTACAAATACATAAATATATATTCTGAAGGCTTAATTTAGAAGTACAAATGCAAGTAAATTGTTCATATCAATTTCTTTACATATACATTTAAAAATTAAAATTTTGTAAGTCTTCATGGAAAAATATGGCACCCCAAGTAGGCACCAGTGCAACAGCACCCTGGGTGAGGACCACTGCCTTAAATGATGCATAGTCCTCTCCACATACCGAGCTCTACACTTGCAGCTCAATAAATAAACTATGAATGATGAGGCGCAGTTGAGGAAGGACTTTGTTTTAAATGACTCTCCTGTCTGATTAGACTCCTAGAAGAATCTTCTTCAGATCCTGTATCAAAGAAAGATGATGAGAATATCACTGTGTTGTTAAAGGTTACTCGTTGTGTAGATATAACCTCTGGAAGGGAAGAGAAAACTCCTGAACTGCCATCAGTGTTATAAAAGCTGTTTTGAGTGAATCCACCAACAATTTTAATGTTTCAAGGATTTTGTGTGTGATCTCACTGAGTTATTGCTGCAGGCCTCTTAGTAACTAATCAGACCTCCATGTACATGTTAGGATAGTATGGATCACATGCTTTCCTGCTTTTGCACAGCAGTTTGACACAATAGGAATGCCTCATGTCCTTTTATTTCAGTCTGTGAAACGCTTGTAAACATGTAGGACACCTGTTTAAAAGTATTGGATGTAATTCTAGCAGAGAACAATGAGAATTATGACAGTCGGTTTCAACTGCATAAAGCATGTTAATACAGATATATTGGGCTTCCTTTTGTACTCAGGAAGGATTTTTACTTATTTGGGGCATAGCTAGAAATGACCAGCAGTTTTTTCTCTTTTTGCCTACTTCTGAATCGACAAGAGGGAAATGGCAAAGGCTGAATTGATAAAGCATGTATTTTTCAGCTGTATTGCTAGGTAAAGATTAACTGTCATGCGAGAGTTCCCTTTCAGTGGGCCTACTTCCATGAGGATGGACATAACTGGATACAGCCACGATAGGCAGCAATGGAAACCGTTGAACCCCTCCAGCATCCATGGAGATAGATTTGTAATTCATAATTAAGAGTATGGGGGGTTTGTCAGAATATCCCTGAACTGTGGAATATTCATAAACCTTAGTCATTTTGCCATTTTTATACTTTTGCAGTACTTTTCTCATTTTCAGTTTTAGCTAGCCTAATTGCCTGTTTTGCAGATTCTGTTGCATGGTTTATATTTTTGAGTATGACTCTTCTGACCTAAGCAGACTAAAAGCCTGCTACTTATTTCCTTGCATATATCTTTGTTAAGCCACATTGTTTTTAATTTGTTCCTCTTGTATTCATTCCCTGATGGTATATTTTAACGTTTATATGTATCCAAGAAGTTTTAAAACAAATTAAATCTTTCTTGTGAATTTGTATCTTTGAATATTACATCTCATTGAATACCCTACAAGACGTCTTTTAGCATTGTAAAATTTGCCACTGTAAATTTGAATATTTTGGTTAAACCCTTGTTAATGGGCTTCTCATAGCAAATTTCAAGGGTTACTATATTGCGGTCACTGCTACCCAAATGCTTCATTACCTGTATAGTGTATTCATTTTTGGAATTGTCTGAGGTTACAGATTACCCTATTTCTCTTACTAATTATGAAATCCCCTACTGCCACCACCTATTTACGTTTGTCTGAATCCTATCAATGCTAGAGGGGCTGTTCTCCATACTGCTCTTCATCAAGGGCAATCCTATGCCATCACCCCTAACATCCTCATTCAGTGTAGCAAATCTGTTAGTATGAGCAAACATAGGAGTGTCCTCACTTTTCCTCTGCCCCTCCTTGCTACGTCTAACTATAACCCATCTAGCTACCTACTCCTTCGTACAGTCTCAACCCCCCTGTACTTCTTATGCCAACTACCTTATGCTCAATGAACAGCAAACCCCTGTCAAGATTGGCTGTCTCCCTCAATGTTGCAACTTGGCTTTCCAGATCTCTAACTTGAGCTGGGTTTATTATTAGGGTAGTGTTTGTTCTGCTTTTAAAAGGGTTTTATATACTAGGAATTAATGATGCTTAATTTTTTAACAGAAGGACAAACTTCAAAAATGTATTTATTTTTCATTTGATTGTTGGTATAATCTAATGTGAGTGAGTTTCCGTTTACAATCAGATAAATATATTAATCAATCCATTCAATTTTAGATTAGTTCAGTCTCGCATTTACATTTACATGCATGGGTGTACCCTTGCGTTTGCTGTGGGCCTCTGGTCTCAGGGGGCCTCACCGTGGGCTCCCAACAGCCCCATTTTTACATTAAGGAACCAATTTAATCATTTGGTCAGATGTTTGGTTAAGAATGAAGCAGTTCTGGATGCACAGCATGTAGATATTTGGATGCTTTCCCCACAAACAGGAAGAAAATAAGAGGAAGGCTACAACTAAACTTAAGGATCCTAAATACTTACAATTCAGCCAGGGGTCTCAGGAGTTCTTAAAGGGATAGTAATACTTCGTTTTGTCTTTATTTTATTTTGTAGGCTTTAAAAAAACATGAAGTCTTATCTCTCAAACCTTTATAGTTTATGAGATATTCATAAGCAAAGTTTCCACCTCCCGCCCCTTTTACCTAGTGTAAGCAATCTCTTCTCAGATGTGGAATGCAGTCCATAGACCAGACAGATAACAGAAGGGGACAATCTTCTTCCAATGAGAACAATGAAGGACATTCCCCCACCTTGACAAGTTTTTCAGGTTTTTCCCTTATGTTAATTGAGGATCGTCTCCCTCTGTAATCTACCTGGGCACCTCCCTTCTGCTCTGGCTGAACAGTGTTACATCAGTAAAAGGGGCGGGAGGGGGATACTTTATCATTCAATTACTCTTGAACTACAACTCTGACATAATTGAAATAACACTCTCCAAAGTCCAAATACTATGATGATTAATTAGAGCTGCTTTTATTATGAAACATTACTATCCCTTTAAAACTATTCTGAAGCCTGGAAGGCAGATTTCAACCACATACCATTAGATAAAGGTAACTGCAGATAAAGTGCAAAAAATGTGTTAACAGAAACATCTAACTGTTGTGCAAAGTACTGCCAAACAAATGAAGGCACATTATCAACCAAAAGGAAAAGGATTCATATCTGTTTAAATATCTTGTACTCCCACCCAGGATTTTTTACATTTTTTTTCCTTTGGTATAAAATATTGTAAAATATGTCATAAATGAATGCGTAGGGAGGCTAGAGGTTACTTTTGTTATCAACCTTGTTAATACACTGATAAGATTTACAGAATAAATAACTGCTTTGAGACTTCGATCTTTCCTTTTTCCATTCAGAGACCTTTATCTCCAGTTTGTTCACTCATTTATGACATTCATAGCACTTATCACTAATTAGGAGCTTATATAAACCAACAGGGATTAAATGGCTGCATATATCTGCATACTTATACACAGGAAAACATGTTTATCACATGACATGCCGTTTTGCACCCAAGAACCAGGGGTGCGTGCAACACCGTGAAAAACATGACCTGTTTGTGTGTCGTCAACTGTATTTAAGAATGTCTGTGATCCATTGTACTGTTGAAGCGGGTTTGATCATCTGTTCTAGCGCATAATATGATGACCACTAATTTAATTGTGAGGACATATACTCCTGAGATATTTTTCACAGGTATATAAGCCATCTGATTGAGGCACAATGTTGTTAAAATTAGTTTGTGAGCAAAAGAATAAAATGCACCTACAAATTCAGTTGATGGTCATATCGAATGGCACAACATATTTGATGCACAATTTGTAAAAACTGTAATTTCTCCTTTAACCCTTTGATTGTTACATTGCATTTCTCGCTGACACTTGAGTTATTATGAATGAAGTAAACATTTTGTTTTTAGCTATAAACCTTTAGATTAAGATAATTTAACTCCTTGGATAAACCTCTCTAGAATACATTGTGTTAATCTCCCCCAAATAAAAGTATTGAAAGAGACTGTCAACACCCAGCCATTTGGACGTTGCATACTGGGCAAGAACATAATACAGTATATAAAGTTATTGCTAGTACAGTATATAAAGTCAAAATGCCTGTACATATTACTTTTTTCTCTCTGTATGTAGGCAGAAAAAGATGGATCCCGATTGGAGATAAAGTTCACATTCTCCAATTCCCCAAATTGATTAATCTCTGTACTTCCTCCTCCCTCAAGGTTAAATTAACCATTTGGTTGCTAGAAATGTCTATAGTGGCCAAGGTGTTAAAAGTCAAAGCCACACAAGGGGGTGGAGTTGAATTAGACCAGAACTTGGGGAAATGTAATATATAAACTGCATCTCTGTCTGGGATTTATATTTTGTTACAGAACTAATTTCAGGGGCATTGTGGAAGCCCCAGCTATGCAGCTGGGGGAAGAAGGGTATCAAAAAGGCCCTCTGGAGCTTGGCTTGCTGTCTCACTGTAGAAGTGAGAGAGTCCTCTAGTCAGTCTGGGGGAAGGATTCCACAACATATGAAGCCTATGACTGGAGTAAAAAAGCCACTTTTCTGTTCTATGGAAAGGCAATCCATTATGCAAGGCAGGCTGGTGCCTGATCAATGGGCAGTGCAGCTTTCAGCAGGGAAAAGAGGGCACTGAGAGAGCAAGAGTGATGTGGAGGGACTTAAAGGGATAGTAATGTTTCAAAATAAAAGCAGCTCCAATTAATCTTCATAGTATTTGGGCCATGGAGAGTGTTATTTCAATACTGTCAGAGTTGTAGTTGAAGAGTAATTGAATGATAAAGTATCCCCTTCCCGCCCCTTTTACCTAGTGTTAGCCACCTCCCCTCAGAAGTGGAATCTGGTCTTAAGACCAGACAGCTTTCAGCAAGGGGCAATCTTCTTACTGTGAGAACAACAAAAACCCTGCCCCTCTTGACAGGTTTTTCTCTTATGCTAATTGAGGATTGTCCCTCTCTGCAAGCCATCTGGATATTACCTTTCTGTTCTGAGGTGAGCAGTGTTACAGCAGTAAAGGGGGCAGGAGGCGGATACTTTATCATTCAATTACTCTTGAACTACAACTCTGACAGTATTGAAATAACACTCTCCATGGCCCAAATACTATGAAGATTAATTGGAGCTGCTTTTATTTTGAAACATTATTATCCCTTTAACTCTATAGTACAGTAACTGCAGGAGGCTAACCATTCACAGTAAGCAAGGGCAAATGTTACAGTTTTTCATGGCAGACAACTGGACTGATCACGGCCACCTTTATAGTAATCCAGCAGCTTTTATTAACACACTTTACTATTGTACTGTATATGAGTGTATGGTTTTTAAAATCACTGTGATTACCATTCTGTTGGTGGGAGGGAACTCCTTAGGCCCCCTCCCTCAAATCTTTCCTCTAGCCATGCTTGTCTGACCAGATATGGTTGGGGCATGGTTTCTTCCTTGAGATATCTAATGGGAGTAACCCCAGAGACTGATGTAAAAGTGTTTAAAGATGAAAGAATAAGTAAATATGTTTAACTGTATAGGCAATGTGATTTTACATATTCTGAAAGTGTGGCTTGTCGTGATACTGTGAATCTCTTGATCCTACGATAATGAACAAACATCCTACTTGATAAAGTGTGACTATTGGCAATATCCCTGGGGGTTCATCACAATGACCTCTCTATCACCTAAGGCAGGGATTTACCACTAGTAAGTTCTCAAGTGTTGTTAACAAGCTATATTGTGCAATAGGTTTATCCCCTTGTGATAACTGTAAAGATTCGATAATACTCAGTGAGACAGTCCTGTGTCTGCCTCTACCAGCTTTTTAACTAGCTAAACAGCACTATTGAAAATATCTACATATTTATTTATCAGAAGCTTGAAATTCCAGTGGTTTTTGTGTAATGACTGACATATGTGCATGTATACAAACAAGCTAAAGGAAATGGCTCTATTGTGTTTGTAGGCCCCAAAGGACTTTAGAAATAATTATTTTTTTGCACATGAACGGCATGTGCAGGAGACTAGAAAAGGAAGGATGTGTCTGTCTCTGTAGATTTCTGCTATTTTTAACTCCTTCACTGGAAGGATACAGCAAGCCTTTTCTTCTATCCTCTGAGATTCTTCTTTATCCAGTTATCCCACTTCAGGCTGAGATTTCTTCTCGTGCATAAGTTTTTCCACCGTTTGCTAAGAAACAAAATACTGTGGTTACATCTAATGAAAGAAACATAAAGGGGCCTTTGTGGATAGATGGGCAATCTCGACCAGCTTACACAGATCACTTTATAAACAATTTAACATTCTTTCAATAAATGTAAGGAAACATTTGTTTGGAAATGAAGGTTCCTTCTCCTGCCCCCTCAGACTGGACCTTGAGAATGAAGAATAAAGGTCTCTTATTGAATCTCCCTTTATATCCTCCCTGTTCTTCCTGTTAGACTAAAGGCCTTGTGCACAGTGGAAAAGAGGCGCTATTATGGTGCAAGCAAATAACCAAAATGCATTGCATTTGCCATGTATTGAGTGCCTCTCTAGCTTTTAAGGAGTTAAAGCACCAATTAAAACCCTTAAAGGAGCAGTAAACTTTTTTTTATGATTACACATATTTTACAGAGCATTTCCTGCTGAATAAAACAAGGTCACTCCCATCGCTGTCAGATGCTTTATTCAAAATTTATAGCAGTTCAAATAATCAGGAAGTGAATTTACTGTGTTTACTTCCTGATAGTTCTAACTGACAGGAAGTGACTGGCAGTTTCTATCACATTCTATGGAGAACTGTATGTCTCTAACTTTTCTGACTTTCCTCTCCATTAGAATCTAACAGGAAATCTAATTAGAATTTGACCACAAGAGGGCACTGCTAATGTAAAAAAACAAGGGTTTAAACTGTAATAACTCTGGAAATATAAATCTCTCGGCAGTTGGAATACCTTTAATTTACTCAATAGGAAAATCCCTAGAATATATATTTTTTTCATAAAAAAAGTTTACTGCTCCTTTAAAGACTGGCCGCTCACAAACGCAGCCGGTACTTAAGGACCATTGACTTTTTTTTTTTGTGATTGGATCCAGGGCTCCTTGAACTGCATGCAGCTGCGTGGGGAGCCCTGCATTCCATGACGTACATGTACGTCCTTGGGGGACATCCACCTATGTCATGGGTCGTTAAAGGGTTAATGATTGAATGCTTTGTTTTTTAAATATCAGTAGGGCAGGGTTGGACAGCCTGAAACCCCTCCATTTGTTCAGAACTACAGTTCCATCATCCTCTGCCAGGATGGGGATGGTAGGAATTGTAGTCCTGAACAGCTGGAGAGACTCATGTTACCTGTACCTGCATTAACCCTTTGAGTTCCAGAGGGCTATGCAACGCACTCTGTGGTGTGGGTATGTACGCCCCACATCCGTCATATAAACACAGATCTGTTCAACTAACATATGAGCCTGGATTTACTGAATGGATTAAAGGGATAGTAATGGTTAATTTTAAGTTGATTTAATATTGTAGACATTAAAAAAAGGTTACCATCAATGTAAGTCTTATCTCTCAAATCTTTATGGTTTGAGAGATATACCTTGCTAAAATTTACCTTTTCCTGGCTGTTTTACTCAAGTCTGCCATCTAGCTGACAGCTGCAGATTCCGGTCATTTGATCAGACAGAGGCTCTTCAGCAGAGCTGAAATCACGCTATTTAGAAAAAAATACTTTATTGGAACAGTCTACAAAGTGTGCTTGCAAGCCAGGAACACGTTGTAGACTTTCTAAATGGAGTATTTATCTTTAGATATTGTTATATCGGCGCTGCTGAAGAGACGCATCTGATCAAGCGACCAGAATCTGCTTCTGACAGCTTTACAGGGGAGGGACCAGAGAACTTTATTTTCCTATATCTCTCAAACCATAATTGTTTGAGAGATACGGATAAGTGCAAGTACTCTCTTTTAATTGTGTCTACCATATAGTTAATACTTTTTTTCTGGGAAGAGAATTATGTAGCCCTGGGAAGTCATGTGCCGAAGATTCAGTGTACCGCGTTATGCAAAAGTGCACAGCTTTAAGATTAAATATAAGTATATCAATTTAAAAAACAAGCAAAAAAAATACTACTTTAATAAATTTATGGTAAAAAAGAGGTGAATGTTCCCCTTTAATATAGAAATATTTTGTGTTTATATGTTATAAGGAAAATGTGTTTTCTTTGTGAGGTAACAGTGGACAGGGCTGTGGATGTGATCCTAGGTGTAATGGAGATGTAGCCTTGTATAGGAGCATAATTTCCAAAAAATACTCAGCACTATATTCGTATCACAAAGTTAGCCTGGTAGTAAAAACACCAATTACTTTATTGGAAAATAGACATAAAATACTTACAGGTTCGTGAGTCCATAAATCCGTGCAAAAGGAGAGACTTCAAGATTTAGGTACAAAGTTGATGTTTCAGGAAGCGTTTCGCACTTTCTGCGCTTACTCATGATTAAGATTAGAGGGAACCTAAGGTAAGATCATAAGGGTCGTAGTGTTCAACATTTTGGGCGAATGCAATTTTTTGTGTTTAGTTCTGCCACCTCCATCAAAGAGAAACATTTGTATTGTTAAAGTGGGGGTGGGTTAATATACCTTCATACTGTAGTGTAAGATATTTAAAAAATCTTCTAGCCTCTAATTTGCTTCCTTGTTGCCTGTTATTTTTCCCAAAGAAACTACAAATGTTTGAGTAGGAGATAGGAGTGGGAAATAGGACTATGGAGTTAACCCTAAGAGTGCCAGAGGGGTACGGAATGCATTGCAAAGCAATGCATTCCGTACCCCTCTGGCACTCTTAAGGGTTAACCTCTTTCCTTATGTGGAGCCTATGCAGTAAGATTTCTTCAGTTTGAAGAAATCCACAGAATAACATAGGAACCTGAGTCTGTCTTACTTTTGTTATCATAACCCTTTAGGGACCAGAGGAGTGAGCATCACAAAGCAATGCACCGCATACACCTTTCGGTGCTTCAGGGGTTAATGCATAACAATAAGTTTTCACTCCCTAACTAGTAACTTTTTTCTATTACTTATGAACCTCACTGATATTTTTCCTACCGTGTTCACAAGCAAAAATGCATCTGTCCGATAAGGACAACATTTTTAGTCATAACCACTTGTTAACCCTTTGATTGCCGGAGGGGTACACAGTGCATTGCAAAGCAATGTGTTGCTTACCCCTCTGGGATTCAAAGGGTTAAGAGAGATAAACACCCTTTTATTTTTGTTTGGTAAGAATTAATAATGGTTAGCTTGCCTGCCATTTCTACTTGTACATGAACTTGCTATGCCATATTCTTTGCTTAATGTACATTCACATTTTTGGACATTTCTAATCTATTAACCCCTTGGATGATAGAGAGGTCTTCAGTGATATGCTTCATAAAGCATTGGAGACTTCTGTAGCAACCAAGGAATTAAACATGATAGATATAAATATATATAAATTCATGAAGAGTTTGGTATGGCTCATTGCTGCCTTTTCCAACACTACTTGCTGCAGGCGATGAGCGGTACTTCACCTTTCAGGCTGCCCAGTAATCAAGTTCTCCTGGCTTTGTTTACAAAGCCTCAGCAGAGATGGATGGGGTGGGGTGGACACTCACCAACAAAATGTTGAGGAGAAGGGGAAGAGGCAGCAGCCAAACCTGCACAGAGGGGGTCTGTGATTTCTGAAAGCGTTGCACCCTCAGTGATGGGCCAGCTGGCTCCTGTTAAAGGACTGAAAATAACCCATTGTCTGCAAGCCTGCTACTGCAGAAGGGGCACTTTTCAGGGGTGAGGTTGAAGGGGGAGGAAGTTTAAAGGTGGATTTGGGAATCTGGAATTTGAGACGGGCTGTGGGATGTGTGTCTGTATATGTGTATGAGAGCTGGGAGGGAGTACTGGGCCCTGCAGGGAGCTTACACAGATGTGCAGCAGCCTTGCTAAAGTGTACATGACTACAGCCAGCCACCTCCCCCATTCACCAGTCCCTGCCCCCTTCCCAATAACACAAGGGGTCTCCTACAGATTCCAGAGCCATGGAACCAGCCAGGGCAGATACATCCATACACACCTCTTTCCTTCCAGCTGGAGCACTCAGCATAGCTCCTAATCATTGTTGATGTAACCCTTTTGATGCTAGGGTACTCTCTAATGTGTTTTTTTTTTGTTTTGTTTTTTTGTTTTGTTTTTTTAATAAGTTGGAAGTGTCTCAGGCATTCAAGGGATAAAATGAGAACTGACACCTCCTTATAATAACTTCCCACTTACCTAACTATGCCCAGAAAATGATAACTGGCCCCATGAATTCTGCCCTTGTGCCTTGTTCAGTCCGTTCTGGATGTCATGTCATGGAGGCAGACATGACCGTCACTAGCTGGGCCACAGGACCTCAGACTCTGCTCACTGCACATAGTAATCTTAACCCTTTATATTCCAGAGGGGTGTGCAGTGTTTTGCGTTGCTTACCCCTTTTGACCTTATGGTTACTGGGCTCCTCTTCTCTGCCTTCTTCAGCTGTAAAAACTGCCAGCAACAGTCATGTCTGCCTCCATGAACAGGACACCCAGGACTGAGTGAAGATGTTATGTCTTTAAAAAAGACACAAAGGAAAATTCCTAGGGGCCGGTTTTCTGGCCATAGTAGGGGGTTATCCTGTTCTCCTTTAATGGAGTTACTTAGTATTGTATGATGTGTAGGTTCATGTGTCTTCCAGGAGGGGTAATGTGCTTATTAATAAAAATAGCCTATTTGTTCTGCTAGAGTGCTGCTAATGCAAACATTTGTCACTATCTGAGGATACCGATAAATAAATAACTGGTCTTTAAGACCAGGGAGTAAACTAGCATCTTTGTGCCTGGGCCATATGTACAACAAGAGAAGTGGAACAAGTCATGGGCAAAGCTACCAAATGGGGCTTTAACCACTTAAATACTACATATTTGCATTTCTCTCTTATGATGCACTTGGCTTGCTCCAGAATTCCTTCACTTTGTTTTGTGTGTGTGTATATATATGTCTATATGTATGTTACAGTATGTATATATGTATAAAATATAATACAGGCACAGTATATATAATATAAAACCCTTGAGTGCCAGAGTAGTGTCCAATGCACTGCAATATGCTGGATATCTCTCTTACCTCTCTGTCACTCAGAGGGGTGGATATATATGTCCTATATTATAATTCGCTAACTAAGTTTGTCAGAAGCAGTCATGTGCAGTAGAGACTGCTGTGCACGTTGCCCGTTCCGCTGCTGATAGGGAGCAGGGTGCTCCGAATTCAGACCGGAGTCCTCTCTGCTCAGAGAGGACTAACATCTGAATTTGGAGCACCCTGCTCCGTGTCAGCCAACTGCACCGTGCCATTGCTGGGTGGTACTGTGGCCTCTTCAACTAGAGTGTGTGTGTGTGTGTGTGTGTGTGTATATATTTTATATATAATATATATATAAAATATGCCAAATAAATGGCTACATTATATATATATATATATATATATATATATATATATATATATATATATATATATATATATATATATAATGCCAAACACAGTACTGTGCAAAGTTTTAGGCAGGTGTGAAAAAAATGCTGTAAAGTAATAATGCTTTCAAAAACAGACATAATAGTTTATATTTATCAATTAATAAAATGCATAGTAAATGAACAGAAGAAAAATCTAAATCAAAGCAGTGTTTGGTATGACCACCCTTTACCTTCAAAACAGCATGCATTCTTCTAGGTACACTTGCACACAGTTAACCCTTTGAGTGCCAGAGGAGTACACAACCCCTCTGGCACTCAAAGGGTTAAGGAACTCTGCAGGTAGGTTGTTCCAATCATCCACACTTTTGTAGCCCGTTCTAATGAAGTATTTCTTTGTAGACAATGCTAGTTCTGCTCTGCTGAAGAGCCGTCCGGTCACATGACCAAATCTCAATCTGTCAGCTAGATCGCTGACGTGAGTAAAAGGGGCGGGAGGGGGGAACTTTATAAAATTATAACTCGAAATCTAACTTTAAGCAATAGGACTTATATTATTTAATGTATTTTTTAATATATTAAACTTTATAAAAGCAAGTATTACTATCCCTTTAAGAAAAATACATACTGTGGGACATTATGGTTCTCCATCCTTTTTTTTTTTTTTTTTTTTTTTTTTTCCTCAAGGAACTCCAAACACGCAATCTGGAACTTTTGGGGCACCTGTAACGTGTGTAATATAGTTTATCAAGGGCATTAATGAAAGGTGCAATACATAATTACACAGTTATTATTAGTACTTAAATCATAATAACAAAATAAACATATTGCGCATAACAATTTCCACAAATCTACATTTGAAAGTCAATATTCACATTTTTGTCAGTCTTTGTAGAAAACATGGGGCACCCTATGTCGATGGCCACGGCACTCTGGTTAGAGAATCACTACTGTAATGAGCTCATCCCTGCAGGGAAAAGCATAGATCAAGTGGTCTTAGCACTGATTACAGCTAAAACAGTGCTAACACCACCAAGTGGTGATTACAGTGACAACAATTTCAAAGTACAATGTTATGTCAGAACATGATGTAGATCTGTTTTGTGCTCTGTCTCACAACGTTGTAAGTGAGACTATATTTGCTGCACTTTTTAGAGCCAAATCAGTACACCAGGCATCACCAGCATTTTAAGTAACAGAAAGAGAGCAAAACTGCCTCCTAGAATGATATTTTAATTATTTTATAAAATAAGTAAGGGTTGCTGATTAGCAGCTTGCATATCGGGGAGGCTAGGCTGCCTTTCTGAATATAGCATAATTAAAGGGAACACCTTTCTAACACTGCCAGCTCTGCTCTCCTCCTTAAATCTGGTATCTAAACTCCAGAAGATAGTCTGAGTTTCTCAGTCCATAAAAACAGTGATGTTCTTATTTGGCCCCAAAAATTGCATCACATATGCATTTCATAGCCACAGGTGCTACTTTATCTGCATGTTTATACAAATTAGGATAAATTTACATACCTAGGAATATCCTAGAACCAAGCTCCACGAGAGATAAGAAGGGTTGAGGTGGGAGGGTCCAAGTGTTAAACGTTTCTCATCATAATGTAAGTTGAAATTGGGGAGAATGAGAGGGATTTGTCCCTAAAGTGGTCAGAACAGGGAAGAATGGGTGGCGTTACCAGGGAACGCTCCAAACCAGAAAGAGAAAATGCTCACAATCCATCAGGATCATTAGGTGCGAGAGACCATAAAAGGTCCAAATCAATAGCTACAACTCTTAAGGGTGTGATGTTCAAAAGGTAGTCCTAATGAAAGAAAATGTCACGTCATGTGTTGTCAGTAATGAAGAACAGCTGTAAAATGAACTTAAATACTGACCTTAAAGGGATAGTAGTGTTTCACAATAAAAGCAGCTCTAATTAATCATCATAGTATTTGGACTTCGGAGAGTGTTATTTCAATTCTGTCAGAGTTGTAGTTCAAGAGTAATTCAATGACAAAGTGTCCCCCTCCCGCCCCTTTTGCTGATGTAACACTGCTCCGCAAGATCAGAAGGGAGGGGCCCAAGTAGACTGCAGAGAGGGACAGTCTTCAATTAAAATAAGGGGAAAACCTGAAAAACTTGTCAAGGGGGGCAGGGCTTTCATTGTTCTCATAGGAAGAAGATTGGCACCTTCTGCTATCTGTCTGGTCTATGGACTGGATTCCACATCTGAGAAGAGATTGCTTACACTAGGTAAAAGGGACGGGAGGGGAAACTTTGCTGGTGAATATCTCTCAAACCATAAAGGTTTGAGAGATGAGACTTATATAGTTCTTCATGATTTTAATGCCTACAAAATAAAATAAAGATAAAACAAAATATTACTATCCCTTTAAAAGACATTTTAACGTACAAATTTTTATTTGTCATTAAAACGACAGATTTTCACATATACAGATTTTTTTTTTACTATTAAATGCTGGGGTGAGCAACTTGAGGCCCTTCAGCTGTCACAGGACTACAATTCCCATTATTCCTTCCATCCATTGTCTAGTAGAGGATGATTGGAGTTGTAGTCTTATAACAGCCTTCGGGCCTCTTGTTGCCCACCCCTGGGCTAATGCCAAATTAATACTTCTGACTGCTGTTTGCTAATATTCCTTTAATATGTGTTCTTCAAGTTTAGATGTGTATTTTCCTCCAACAAAATAAAAAGATGGAAATTAGACAAAAATATGACTGCTAGAAGGGTTTTTTTAATACCTTGCAGTATGACAGTAAACCATGTCCACTTTTAAAACTGCTTTTGCCCTTTGATACAGATAGCAGAACTGAATAAAAAACACAGTAATATGACTGAGGATGCATGGCATATGAACTCTCAGATAACATCATGCAGTTGAAAAGTATAATATGAACATAACGTTGAGAACAGTGGGAAAAACAGGGAGGTAGGGGGAAGGTACTGTTATAGTGTGTGTGTGTGTGTGTTTGTGTGTGTAAACAAATTAGTTATAACTCCCAGAACCTAATCAGCGTGATAGGACAATAGATCATTGAAAGGGTGGAGAGAGATCTCCTGTTATGACAAAGCAAGTAATGAACTGATTAGAACATTTTTTTTTTCTGCAACATGTGTTATCCACTGGTCCCAAAGTGAGTTGAGTACATGAGTTAAATGTAAGGCTGTTGTTATATCTTGCAGTTTCTTTCATAAATAAAATGAATATATATCACAGGTGAGATTGCGGGAGGGGCTTTAGGATATTGCTAAGTAAAATAATTAAAAAGGCAAACTGTGGGGTCTGCAGGGATGAAGAAGGAAGTAATTGCGGTGATTTCAGCTACATTTATGACAAGAAAGAGGCATTGAGAGAGCAAGACGACCACATGTGGATCATGAAGCCAATATTTTGGGAACATCTCCAACAGCGTGAAGGGGGGTAGTTCAGTGTGCCAATACAGTTTTATGGCATCATTTGTGAGAGCGACTGTAGTACATATTTTGCTGTAGACTATATATAACATTTGTTTTGTTTTTGAAACACTTTTGCCCCTAATTTTTCCTCCATTGCCTTCTTGGCATATTCTGTTTACTGTCAGTCTATGTAAAAGATATATAGAAACTTTCATATTGCTGGAAGACATGTATGCTATGGAGATTTTCTTGCTGAGTAAAACAAGGTGACTCGCACAGCTGTCAGTTATTTTATTGAAAAGTTGTAATCATTCAAATAAACAGGAAGTGAATTTACTGTGCATTTACTTCCTGAAAGTTCTAACCAACAGGAAATGAGTTTGCAGTTTCTATCACATTTTATGGAGAACGGTATGTCGCTGACTTTCCTCTCCATTAGAATGTAATGGAATAACTAATTGGAATTTGATCACTAGAGGGCACTGCTAATGTAAAAAAAACCAAACAAACAAAAACACTGGTATAAACTATTACTCAACAGGAAATGCCCTACAATATGTATTTTTTCATTAAAAAAGTTTACTGCTCCCTTAACCCTTTGAGTGCCAGAGGGGTACACAACACATTGATTTATGTGTTACCTACTCCTCTGGCACTCAAAGGGCTAAGCTTAGTAGGTACATATGAAACTAATGAAGACATTATAATACATCTGATATAGCACAAACAGCACACTGAAACCATTATTGTGTTTGTCTTAAATACATTTTTTGATGTATTGTCCCCTTTGGCCATAATGTATAAAAAACTTATGGAGCTTTTCCGGGACAAACAAGCTGCACCATTGCAGACAAATAAAACTTCCCAGTAATTTAACTGGAACTTGTATTCAAATAGTTAAAAGCCCTCTTTAAATCAATGGGAATTTTTATTTGTCCGTTATAGTGCAGTCTGCTTAACTCTGAATTGACCCATATTGCTTTTATATATAAGGCCCACTACAACTCCAGGGGGCGTTACACACTGAAGTGTGATAAAGAGGTGGTAAAGTGGAGATGACTTCTCCAGTAATATCACTTCACCAATTTCAGTGTTACTCTATGGAGCCCATGTACCAAGATCTCTCCTACTTGAGAAACCTTAGTGCATAGTCTCCATAGAAACTAGATAAGTGATATCACTGGAGGAGTCCTCTTCGCTTTATCACAACATAGTGCTTCCCCCAGCTGTGAATGATTCAGCATACTCTTTCATGTAACATCAAGCCCTGGCTTGGCATTTGTGCTCACGTTGTAGTTAAACCCTTGGAATCTAGAGACATATCCAACTCATTGCTTTTAGGAGTCCTCTTCAGTATCTACAGAGTTAATATTTGTACTTGCCATCACCCATATGACATAGTAGGGAAGATGTAAAAATATGGTGCAAACATATGTCATTATTGTCACAAATAAATTGGCTCCATATATTTATAAAGGTGTGTGCGCATTAATATCCCTTCCCAGCAACAAGTGCACCAAACGTCTTTATATGACACAGCTTGTGGGCATAACAAAAGAGAATTTTGTTGCAGGCGATGTATAAAAACGATCACATTTTATGACCGTTTTAACATCACTTTTGCTTCTAATTTGTAGTCCCCATCTCCTTGATGTAATCACATCACTGTCTATGTTAAATATATGAGGAAAATGTCAGAATGTTGGGGGAGGGGGGAAGTCACACACATATCCCAGAAAAGTTGTAATTGTGTGAAAGTCTGGTATTCAAATCATCTAGTGCAAACAGCACACAAGAACCCATTGCTGCTTTTGCCGTAGACCATCTTTATACATCCCCCCTGAATGGAGGAGTTATTCAAAAGTTGAGCAAATATGCATCTGTTGTTTTCATGTATAAAATCCCTGGACATATGTATAAAGATGTTTGCCAATAAAAATCCCTTCTCTGTGACAAATGCTCCCCCAAAAAGATTTATGACCTAACTTGGGGGCATAGCTAAAATAAGACATTGGGAAGATATAAAAATTCACATTGTAGGGCCTTTAACTTGAATATTACAGAGGTCTACAGCTCATCAGAGGCATTTCTAGCCCTCAAGGGGTTAAAAACGCATTGAAATCAATGGGAATTTTTGGATTTATTTTTTTATTCCCTATGGTGCAGTTGGTTCGGATCAGATCTGCATCACTTGGTACATCAGCCTCAGTGCGTGGGAAGCACAGCGCTGTTTTCTCACAAAGGCAAAGGCGTGAAGTTAGTGAGTTCCTTGGATTCAGTAAATTTGTTCATGTTGGGAGTATCCCTGCACTGTATAAAGAAAGGAAGCAGAGACAGATCCCAAATAACAGCTTTCACGTCTTCAGTCCAAAGAGATGGCTGAAAATAACACCCTTCGTGCCACTGCATCCCTGTTTTAAAGGCTGTACAGGAGAATAACTACCTCATTGTATCTGTTATCCTATTCAAAGGGTTAAGAGTCAGTGAAACAGTAATGTAGATGTGAAATAGTAACGCAGAATGTGCTTTCTCTAACTGAAGTGATTAATAATATTATGGTTGAGGAGCCCTCCAGCGTTTCTTATTGAAATGCTGTTTCTAATGATGGTCTGTTCAGAGCCGCCCTCCTCTAGACTCCAAGGTGGGGGGAATGTTTTGCGTGGGAACTTTCCTTGTGCCTTAAAGGGATAGTAATGTTTCAGAAAAACAGCAGCTCCAATTAATCTTCATAGCATTTGAGCCATAGAGAGTGCTATTTCAATACTGTCAGAGTTATGGTTCAAGAGTAATTGAAGGATAAAGTTTCCCCCTTCCGCTCCTTTTACGTAATGTAAGTCATCTCTTCTCAGATGTGGAATCTGGTTGCTAGACCAGATAACAGCAGGGGACAATCTTCTTCCTCTGAGAACAATGAAAGCCCTGCCCCCCTTGACAAGTTTTTCAGGTTTTTCCCTTATCTTAATTGAAGATTGTCCCTCTCTGCAATCTACCTGGGCAGCTCCCTTCTGCTCTGGCTGAGCAGTGTTACATCAGTAAAAGGGGCGGAAGGGGGATACTTTGTCATTGAATTACTCTTGAACTACAACTCTGACAGAACTGAAATAACACTCTCCAAGGTCCAAATATTATGATTAATTATAGCTGCTTTTATTATGAAACATTACTATCCCTTTAATATGACAATTAGCAGTCAGTCAGCTTAATTCAGAAAACTCTCTCTGCAGCCTCACTACGTCGGTAAAGCAAGACTGAGAAGCGATATCAGCTTGTTTTGGGCGTGGAAGATCCATCTTCTGGGGAAGTTTTTGTACTGGCTGTTTGTGGTGCTAGGTAATACTGATATGAAAATAATGCTTTTTTTTTTTTTTTTAATATGAGAACAAATTGAAACATTCTGTTCTCCGAGATTAGCAGTTGTGCACTCAATGAGTTAAGAGTAAATAAACACAGATCTTGGCGGCAGGTTAGAACCAACTGTTCTAGCTAGTCTTTCTATTTTCCGATCTAATTAACTCCTTAAAAACTGCATAGTCCATGGGTGGGGCAGCCCTATAGAACCATGGCACTTTATTCCAGAATTCCATGACGTGCCAGGCACATCATTAGTTCTTAAGGTGTTAAAATATACCTCTTTGGAAATGGAAATTCAGGTTACTTGCTCTCATGGACATAGAAGTATATTAAAAAAAAAAAAGTACAGGCAATTAGAATTTACATGTTATGCACCTGGAGAATATTACTTTAAATCACTTAATATATTTAGAGGCTTGTATCATATTGTCCCTCTTCCTTTCTTCTAAGCTATGCAAATGAAGTTCTTTGAGTCTGCACTGGTACCCTGTGTCATGAAGATGCTGTAGAATTTTGCTGGTTTATCCTGGAACCACCTTCAATTTTTAATGTCGCTCTAGAGATGTGGTCTCCAGAAATGTACACTGTACTCTTGGTGGTCTTACTAGTGATCTTTTAGTAGTACCATTACTACCTCTCAATTCTGCTAATGCCTCTTCCTTTACAACCAAGAACCTGGGTAAAAGCTTGACCTGCTGGTGTTTCGCAAAGCCTGGAGTTCAGAATCAATGCTGAATAGAATTCAAGAATTCTGGAAGAGTTTGAATCCATGTCTTTACAGATTGAATTTGTATGTTTCCTGCAAATTTCTATTCTGATCACAGGTGTTGATGTGCTTTTTACTTGAAAAGCAGTAGTCCAGGGCTAAACAAATTCCAAGCACCAGGTCATTATGATGACTAAAAATGTACCGTAAGTATGGGAGTGATCCTGCATCTAAAAATGCGGTAGAGATTCTGCATTATTGTGTTTTAAAGGGATAAAAAAAAAAAAAAAAAAAAAAAAAAATCAGACTATGTGGGGGAGGGACATTGACTGACACACACACACACACACACACACACACACACACACACACACACACACACACACACACACACACACACACACACACACACACACACACACACACACACACACACACACACACAAAAAAAGGATTGTTGCATTCCCCCTACATCTTTGTCCTCAACGTCACAGGATCAAATGATGTGAGTGGGTCTTGAAGGTCCTCCATCTCAACTGGGCCTTTTGTAGAATGCCAGCTTGAAGAGGAGGAGATAGAGGAAATCGATTGCATTCCTGGTCGCAGCACTGATTGGATAGGAGATCAGTGCCAGGGGGTGCATCAGTAGTGGTCCTGATGCCCCCCATGAGGTCTGATTAACAAAAAAATAAAATAAAATCCCACAGCCCCAGCTTGGCCCCATGGTAGCTATACACTTTCTAAACCCCCCAAGTCCCACCCCCACCCTGGTTCCACTGGTAGTCACAAAGACCCACAAACGCAGTGGTCCCCCCAGCTTGGTTACACTGGTAGTCCTAGAGCCCCACATACACTGAGTGACCCCACTAGCTTTGTTCTCCTGTCCACTAGTAGCTACAGATCCCCACACACACTTTCTGGCCCCCCTCCCTTTGCCTTGTTCCCTTGCCCACAGATCCCCCCCCCACACAGAATGAGTTACTCCATAGCCTGGCTCCACTGCCACTGGTAGACACTAATCCCCCATATACACCCCCCAACCCACCAGCCTGGTCCACTGGTAGCCACTGAACCACACTAACGTTTGCTCCTGTGCCTGGCTTCTGGACAGACTGTGGGTACAGCTCTGTACTACAGTCTGTCACTCTTCCTCTGCTCCCCTCCCTCTATCCAGCCTCCTCCAGTGACGGAGTATTTCTGCCTGTAAGCTGGAGTGTGCTCTCTGGCCATAAGGGAAATTTGTAAGCTGTAGGGCTGACCACCGAAGGAATGCTGCTTCACAGAAATATCCTCAAATCACTGTGAGGAGCAAGGAATGGGGCAAACCAACTGAACAATAAGAGGAGGCCAAAAATCCCCAAATTCTCATTGATTTAAATGGGTTTTATAAGCCCTTGAATGCTAGTTCCCTAACACATTGTACTGCAATGGGCTTAAAGGGATAGTAATACTTAAGTATTACTAATCCCTATAGGAAAGTACTACTAAAAAAAAAAAACATATTGCCCCCAGTGTCATCTCTCAAACCTTTATGGTTTGAGAGATAATCGCTCCTAAAATTGCCCTCTCCTTCCCCCTTCCCGGTAGTCAGCGTTCTAGCTGACTAAAGGAAAATCCGGTCATAGATCATCAGGCGGCTCTGCAGCAGAGACGCGATCTCGTTAATTAAAAAAAAAAACAAAAAAAAAAAACACTTTCACTAAAACGGTCTTCTATGTGTGCTTGCAAACCAAGCACACGTAGAAGACCATTTCAGTGAAAGTTTTCTTTTTTATGAACGCGATCCGGTACAGTTAGTTTGCTGCACAATTGCTCCTGTTGGGACACTAGTGTCACTGTGTTGTGTAGTGCTGTAACCTTTCTGTGAGAAGCACAAACAGAATGAGAGGAGGATGTTTGAGATAAAATGCTCGGTATATTCGTTGCTCACGCACATCAATGATGGAATAGAAGGAGCTCTGTGCACCCTTTCTATGAATGTGTTGCTACTGTAGTATAACCCATCGTTGACCTGGCTATTTGGGGGAAAACAAAGGCAATTACTAAGTGCGTTCTTGTAGGAGCCTGTACAGTAAAAATTGTGACTGACCTGTAAAGCCCCAAAACTATTCTCTTAAGTAGTTTGGGGCATCAGAGAACTGACCCATATGACTGGCTTTGATTCTGGGCTTCACAATTGAACCATGGCTTTCACTTTCTGCACTGCCATTTACATAGGAGGCAAGTGTCAGGTTCTGGAAACCTGACACTTGTTATCTGTAGGGATTGTGCTCACAGCCTCTGTACCCTGAACTGAGGCACAGTTCAGGCTCACAGTGGGATCAGCCGGACAGCTGCAGAGGTCAGATTGCTGAGCAATTAAAGTGAACCTGTCACATTAAATTAAAGATTATATATTTGAAAACCTCAATCCTGTGTATGTATCATTCTGGCTAATAGACTAGCAGGTACATAGTTTAGTACAGTGGTTCTCATCCCTTGCCCTCAGTGGCAACTAACAGGCCAGGACTTAGGAATTTCCCTGCTAGAGCACAGGTGTGGTGATCAGAGGCTCATTCATATTGATTAACTCACCTGTGCTCTAACACGGAAATACTCAAATCAAGACCAGTTAGTAGCCACTGAGGGCACGGGCTGAGAGCCTCTGGTTTGGTAGATACTGAAAATTTTATTTCTGTATGGTGAGCTCTGAGTACTGCACCATATGCTAATTTATGTTAATTAAACCACTCCATAGCTTAATTAGCATACTGTGCTTACCTAAAATAGATGTTAACTTTCTGTCAGCCATGCATGAGGCCACCTCAGGCTGCCAGTTGTTTTTTGTATTTTAAAAGCTTTATGGAGAGATAAAGAAGTTGTACAGAGTAGAAAATCATCAGTGATAGAACCATACACATACAGTATCTGTAAGACACCAAAATGAAGCATCAAGTTCAAACACAGTTATACCCTGTCAAAAAGTATAGATATAAAATGCATCTTATCAGTTCTATAATATAAACATATGGAGATTATAGTGTATAAAAATAAGGCTATCCCTGCAACTAGAAGAATGCTAGGAAGAAAACCTCAACCATTGGCCAGGCAAGATCTTCTAGTAGAGCCACAAGTAAGCAGAGGAAAAATGAGAAAAGGAAAGAAGAAAGAAGAGGCACAAAGACTGCAGTAGACAGGAAGCTAATAGAGGAGCAGTAGGAAAATGAAAAATAAGGAGTGGACAGAACGACAGGGCAAGATGCCCTACGCCCTGCCTGAAAATCACGCAGGGACATAAAAGGGGTCACGGGGAGAGGGGGGGGAACCATATGCAATGGCTAAAACAATTTATGTCCCGGGAACCTAGATATGGTCTGTATGAATATATAAAAGTTACTCCATAGCAATTTTTTTTTTTTTTTTTTAAATATTTTTAAATATTTTTAGAAGAAAGTCATAGTTTAGATAGGTAATTAAATTGGGTTAGGTATGTTCAGGGAATATGTGGCAATTGCAGAGAGTTGCCCAAAAAACTCATAGATACCAAACTAAAAACTGGGACGTCTTTATCTTTGTACCAACAGGAGCTGCTTAAGCACAAAATAAGATGTCTGTTTGCTGACCACCATGCATAAGGACAGAACTGTGGCAGGAGAGGGGTACTGAGAAAGCCAGTCTGCATCAGGGATTAGAACGAGAACATGGGGGGAGTTGATCTGTGTGATAAACTAATGCAGCCATACCTTGCTATGAGAGAGAGTGTAGGGCATGGTACAAAAAAGTTGCCATCTGTATAATGCAGACTGCAGTATACAATTCATTTTTACTTTTCAAACTGGAAAATCCCAATCCAAAATGTAGTTTTTTACAGTATCAGCTACAACTCCTTTGCCTATTTTTGTTTCAAGGTGCGCCAGAAATCATTCCAGCAAGACCCGGGGTAGCACACTTCATTCATAAAATCCCCTCAATTCCCCAAAAGAACAAACCACAGAAGCGCTTCAGGGTTTGCTACAGCAAGGGAATACGGGCAGACACCACCACTTACTGTCCTGATTGCCCTTCCAAACCTGGCCTCTGCATGGGTGACTGCTTCAAGCAATACCATGCAGGCACAGTGCAGTAGTGCTGTAAAGTTTATATAATTATTTGGCCACTCTTTCAACCTGAAATATCCTGCTTTTTTATTTTTCAAAACACATCCCTCCTTTGATATAACATTATCAAAATAAAATATAACGGAAAGCAAAGCACCCAAAGTTTTTTCCATGTCTGATAATGGAAACATACATGTTCACTACTGGGCCCAGTAGCTCCCCCAAACCCTGACAAACCTATGCATTTGGGGCATTGCCGTACTCAGACGATGTAACTCACCACTAATGAAAAGCATTTTAAAAAATCTGCAAATATCATCTGCTTGAAATCCAGAGCAACACTAACATATAAATGTGAAAAAATGGTGTTTCTCTTCCTTACTGCAGCTTTTGGAAGGGATTGGTGATAGAGTGGCACTGAAAAACTTGTTAAAATGCGAATGGAATGAAAGCCAGGGTTGTCAACTCTTCTACAACATATACGTTTGGGGGTGAAGTTCATTTCAGCATTGTCAAACAGCTCAAAATGAGACAAGGCACCAGCTGTAAAAATGGTATGCCTGTAAATGGAAACTCACATGTTCCCAACTGGGCCCAAGAACTCCCCCAAACCCTGATAAATCTATGCATATGAGGTAATGCCGTACTCAGAAGAAGGAGCCAAACACTAATCAATGAATTTTTAAAAATCTACACCTATCCTGTACTTGAAATTCAGATCAACATTGAAACCTAAGTGTGAAAAATGCTGAATTTTTTACTTACATTATGTTTTACAAGGGATTGGTGGTAAAATAGCTGCGTAAAAAATTTGAAAACATGCCTAAAATTAAAGCCTGGGGTATCTACTTTCCAAAAATATACACTTTTATGAGAAATGTTAAAGTGGGGCTCTGGAATATAGCCCCAAATGTGACATGGCACCAGTTAAGCAAGATGTGAAAATTCTATACTTGTTCAAATTTGGGCCCTTTACCTCTGTCAAACCTTGAGAAACCTATGCATATCGGGTATTACTTTACTCAGAAGAAGGAGCTGAACACTAAACAATGCATTTTTAAAATCTACAACTATCCTGTACTTGAAATTCACATCAACATTGAAACCGAAGTGTGAAAAAAGCAAAATTTTTGCTAACATTAAGTTTTACGATTGATTGGTGGTTAAATTGGCTGCGTAAAAAATTTGAAATCATGCCAAAATGAAAGCCTGGGGTTTCAACTTCCCAAAAATATATACTTTTGGGGGAAACTTTAAAGTGAAGCACTGGTACACAGCCCCAAATGAGACATGGCACCAGTGACGCAAGCTGTGAAAATTCAAAGTGTGAAACTGGAAAAGCGCATGTTCCAATTTGGGCCCCGTAGCTCCCACAAACCTTGTGAAACTTATGCATATGGGGTACTGCTGTTCAGAAGAAGAAGGAGGAGCTAAGTGCTAATCAATGTATTTTTTAAAGTGTTCAACTATCCCGTACTTGATATCAACAGTAATCTTGAAATGTAAGTGTGGAAACTGCAAAAAATTTTTTTTTTTTTTTTTTTTTTTTTTTTTTTTATCAAATTAAACAATGAGGTATTCATATAATTTTACTTGTGCTTAAAAAAACAGTATATAATATGTGTGGGTGTACAAAAGGAATTAAAGAGACAGTATGGTTAAAAAAAGACATAGTCAAAAAAGTCAGTATTGCTCCAGTCCTTAAAGGGATAGTAACACTTCGTTTTAACTTTATTTTATTTTGTAGGCATTAAAAAAACATGAAGAATGATATAAGTCTTATCTCTCAAACCTTTATGGTTTATGAGATGTTCACAAGCAAAGTTCCCCTCCCCGCCCCTTTTACCTAGTGTAAGCCATCTCTTCTCAGATGTGAGTCTGGTTGTATGACAGTACAGATAACAGAAGGGGACAATTTTCTTTGTATGAAAACAATGAAAGCCCTTCCCCCCTTGACAAGTTTTTCAGCTTTTTCCATTATCTTAATTGAAGATTGTCCCTCTCTGCAGTCTACCTGGGCATCTCCCTTCTGATCTGGTTGAACAGGGGGGGGATACTTTGTTTGTGAATATCTCTTAAACCATAAAGGTTTCAGAGATAAGACTTATATCATTCTACATGTTTTTTAAATGCCTACAAAATAAAATAAAGTTAAAATGAAGTATTACTATCCCTTTAAGTGAAATCCACCTCAGATTTTCCCGGTCCTTAAGGGGTTAAATTTATATTGTTTTTTTACAGCTGTATTAGAGTAGAACTTGCCGCAAAGTGCTTAGCGAGGTGGCAAGCTTATACATGGACTGGCCAATTTGTGGGACTAAATTCTCACTTTTTCTCACTAAGAATTATTTATATATCCTCAATACAGGGCACACTTATTTACTAAAATTATTTATGCTTATTATAGGGTACACATGTTTATCTTATATAGAGGAGGCAGGTTTGTGTTTGCACTCTGGGCCTTGGCCCAGTGTCTGGTGGACTGGAGAGCCCTCTCTTTCCTTGCTGCCATCTATATATTTATCTTCATATTCACATTAATATTCTATTAATTATATGGATATCTCATGGTGAGTTAGCTCTGTGAGTCTTCTTCTTTTTACTTACAGAATATGTAAAGCCGAAACAAAGGGTTATTACTCCTTTGGTTATGAGCTTGCAAACTAACCATATGATAAAACATATTATAATATATATATATATATATATATATATATATATATATATATATATATATATTATAATATGTTTTATTTATGTGGCTTTGTGTAAAAATTATGTGTGTTTAACCATCCACGCCTATCCTGGCACCAAATTTTTCAGTTGGACTAAGTACCAGCTCACTTCCCTCCACCATTAGTGACCACTTGCTCTACCATGTGGCACTGCCAGCAGTCCACTCCTTGTATTTATTCCCATGGATCAAAGATGGGGACAATATGGCCGCCTGGCCAGTTTGATCCAGCTTCTGTGTTCTTGACCTCAGCAGGGTCAGAGTTATTCATTAAGGTTATGGTGTTGGGACAACACCGGCACTGCTAAAGATTGGGACAGATAAACCCCCCATGGAGCTTTTAATCCACTGAAAGCTCCAACCCTCTATGTAGCAATGCATCAGATAACTAACATTCAAGAGGTTTAAAATCAGTTTCAGTTAATGGGAATTTGTAATCTTTACTTGTCCTGTATGGTGCAGTTGGGTTGCCCTAGAATTGCTCCATTTTACTTACATACATATTCTTTATTGGGTTTTATGTATAAACGCAGATTGGAACAATTTTGAATCAAACCAGCTGCACCATAGGGGGAAAGTAAACATTTCTATGTTTTCCATTGATTAACCTTGTGATCACCAGAGAGGTATCCAGTACATTGCAGTGCAATGGGGTTGATATCTCTAGAGCTGAAAGGGTAGAAATGGGATTTTTAACCCCTGAATACTTAGGGACATCTCCAACACATGACAAAAAAAGTGTTTGAGACACCTCTTGCATTACAGAGGTTACTGGCCTCATTTATCAAAAAAGTAATTATCCTGGAATACATCATACTGTCAAATATGAATATCTAAAGCATTTTAAAATAAGGTTTGGGTTAAAGGAGTTCTGTAATAACAGAAATAAATGACTGTTAATGTGTTTAACAGAAACACTTACCTGGGTAGTTTTCGTTCATACAGCAGTCGCGTTTTGTCTGCATAGTATCTACAGATGTCTGTATTTGAGATGATGTATTTTAGGTCTGTGTTTCATTTTCACCCACACATAATACAATATACTTTATCTGTCTGAATTAGATTAGCCATAGAATAAGCCCCACCCATCTCAAGCTAGTAACCTGTACCTGTGTACCCGACAGATTCCTACGCGGGTCCCCTTAATAAACAAATTAAGAGGACGTATTCAAGGGTATAGTTTCCCTTTAAGTATCAACTGACACAAGGATAATGTCTACTCCCCTAGGAGCATACCTGCTAATAGAGACAGGCTGCATTGTGAGCCATAGTGAACCAATAGTGGAGCAAAATTGTCTGCAAAAGACATTCCCAATAACACTTCCCGTTCGGTGAGTCTGAATTGCAAGACTAAGAATTCATTCTCAATGGGTTGAGTGTGCAGCCTTCATTTACCCTAGTGAAGAGCTTGTACCAACCACTACTGGTCTGTGGACGCTGCTACATGTGAAACGGCAAACTTTGTGGATGGAGTCCCAAACTACCATGTTGCATTTCAGTCAGATACCAGTTCTCTGACACCCCCTTCCCCAACACCTACATGTACGGCTGACAGAAACATTTGGGACTGTACTGTGAAGCCATGGACTTCCTGCTAAATTTGTTTCTATGGGAGCAAAACATGATAATTACCCTTTATGTAATCCTCTATGATACTAGAGAGATCTCCAACACATTGCTTTAGCATTTGAGAGATTAGCAAAACCAAGTAACTGGTGTCATACTGCCACATTTAAGATGGTTCACAATTGGATATCCTGGTTCATAGAGAGGTTTCTTCCTCTGGCACGTGTTTGTAGTATGCTTTGCAAATCAGTAGGCAGAGCTTTAGTGAGCAATATAGTTTGCATCAGGCAATTCTGGTTGGGCACAAGCTAGTGTTTCACTTGCTATAATATGACAGCAGACGTGCAGAATTGGTGTCTTATTTTGGACTGGGGCTTGAATACAACCTTCCGTGTTCTGTTAGTCAGAATTATAACTGTTTTTTTCTCTCCATGTAGAGTTCCATGAACCTTCCTCCAGACAAAGCACGGCTCCTGCGTCAGTATGACAACGAAAAGAAGTGGGACCTGATCTGTGACCAGGTATGGCTCCGGTAGCTTTTAGTGCTCCATTCCTGACAGTGTTAGGGAGAAAAACACTAAATATGCATGTTGATATCTAATATAAGAAAACCAAATAGTGTGTGTGTGTTAAAGGGATGGTAATATTTAAAATAAAAAAATATATATATTGTAGGGTTTATCCCCCTGAGTAAAACACAGGTACTCCTACTGTTGAAAGGTGTTTTATTCAAATGATATTACAGCATAAAATTGAATTTTATAGCTGCAGTAGCACATTGACCTGAAATTGTACAGTGGCGCTGTTGCTACACCATCCTACTGCACCACTGTACAATTTCAAGCTATTGAGATGCTGTGCCTAAATAATACAAGTTTTAGCTGTAACAACTTTTCTCAGGCTCTCCCAGTAATAACAACGTGCCTTGTAAGTCGTCATGTGCCAGGATAGTCACCGGTCCTTAACCCACGGACCAGCGTGACGGTCCTGGTCATTAAGGTGTTAAGTATACTATCCCTTTAATAACTATACCATAAGAATGAGTGGCTCTTAGTTTAAATAACAGAAGTATTTACATAAATAGGCATATTTTATACTGCAGTCTGTTGTATACATTTTTGCATTGCCTGTAGATCATACACAACAAACAATAGGCTTCGATAAGGATCACTTTTACTTATCAGGTTGTAAACCTGAAACAAACTTGATATTGTCCAACAAATATCTAATGCAAAACAATAACATATACAAGATATACCTGACTTCTGGATGAAAAACACCTATGGTATTATTAAGTACTCTTGTAATACATTCCCATTTATCACATTAATGACCATGCCACGTTTTGCAAGTGGCATTACTTTTTGGCACATTTACCTAGGCTCAGTGTACAAGCAGCGGCAGCCCTTTAATTGGCTGAGACTTCTGTCAGCAGAGACAATGCTCCCTAGTCATGTTTAGGACATTTTAGACAGCTGTCCTTATAGTGGAGCTATCACCAAGACAGGGATAGGCAACATAAGGCTTTCCAGCTGCTGCCAGACTACAGTTCTCATTCGTCTGGTGGGGAATGATGGGAGTTGTCTGGAGGCAGCTGGAGGGCCTCACATTTCCCATCCCTGTCCTAAGACAAGTTAAGTTTGTTATAATTCAGACTGGTCTATATGTTGTACTAGCCATGTTTCTGTAAAAAAATTTATTTTTTTTTTACTTTTAAAGAAATTAACCTTTTATAATTTGGTGGTATGGTGTGGCACATTATGATAATTTCCTGCTTAGTATCCAAATTAGTTCTTTTGGAGGCCAAGCTTATGCTTGCTGTGCTATCAGGAGTATCTCCCATGTGTGGACTGTTCTAAATTCATTCATTGCGCAGTGTTTGGCCCTGCAAGAAACTAATTAGCATAAAGTTCCAGACTATGGCACCAACAAATAAAGGTTTATTTCTCAAAAACATTTTATATATAAGCAACTGGCTAGTGTAATATGCAGGTCAACTTTTTAAAAAAGTAACTAAACTTGTTTTAAGGTGGCAGGTCCACTTTAAGGGGTTACGTTCACTCCTGAGATTAGCATTACCTGTTTTATTTTTGTTTGAAGATTTAATCCTTCAAGTACCAAAAGGGTATGCACATGGGCATCTGGAGTGGGGGAGGCAAGGGGGCCTGGGAGTCATATTATAGCTTTGCCACCCCCCCAGAAAAAAATTCTGGGGACACCCTCGGATATACAGTATGTCTAGCACTCAAAAGGTTAAACCCTTGAGTGCTTCAGAGAGGTTCATGACTGTATTTAATATAAACTATTATAAATATGATTTCTATAAAGAAATGTCATTGCTCAGCTGGCCTGCACATACTGTATTTCTTTCTTCACCATTGCCCTTTTCATTTTTTTCTTTCTGTCACAATCTGCAGTTAATGTATTCTTCTGTCTTTCTCACTAGGAGCGTTTTCAAGTGAAAAATCCCCCACACACGTATATCCTGAAACTGCAGTCCTTCCTAGACCCCGGAGTCACACGAAAGGTGAGGATTTGCTTGGATTTCAGGGGTCCTGATCTAGACTTGCTCCCACTCTCAAATGTCTTAAGCTAGTGTCACTTTCTTCATGTCTACCTCCAGACACTGCTGACATTTGTCCATTATTAATTAAATTAACTTTTTGAGTGCCAGAAGGGAGTGCAATGGATTGCTTTGCAATGTGTTGCACAACACTCTGACACTCACAGGGTTAAACCTTGGTTTGTACATTTACCTATAGATTTAGATCAGGGACCGGCACCCAGAATCACCTTTACAGTCTCAGATGTGGCCTTCAAGTCCATCAAAGGGCTGAACAAATCAGGTTAACCCCCTTAGATGCTAGTGATATCTCTGGTGCATTGCTTTGCATTGAGTTGGAAACCTCTCTAGCACCCAAAGGGTTAACGTGGACTTGTCACCTTAAGGGAAGTTTAGTTAATTTTAAAGAAAATGAAAAACTGCCTATATGTTACACTAGTTATTTGTATGCAGTATGAATAGGTTTGAGAAATAAACCTTTATTTGTTGGCGGCACATTGAGGCATTTTATGGTTATTAGTTTGTGCCAGGCCAGTGTTGCCATTCACATGCTTAGCGAGTGGTAAACATAATAATTAGCATACTGTGCAGGTAATTAGAATAAAGTGCCACACTGCTCCACCAAAATATTTTATTATAGATACTTTCTCCAAAACTATATTTTAGAGAAAAATACCTAGTTCAGCAGATAGACAGATTTTAATTACCTGTAAAACACACTAAATATGTCTTAAAGTGACAGTAAATTTGCTTATTGATTTTAGATGTTCTACAAGTGCATAATATGTAAAATCTTTGTAATTTTTTTTATCATCACTTTTTTATTTTTATTCATCACAGTTGCATGTTCCTGTTAGTGAACTCCCTGGATATTTGTTTCCAGATAGCTTTCTGTCAGACTGTGAAAGCAGTGATACTGATGCAGTGTAACGGTTTACCCACAGCACAAAAGACTACTTCCCTTTTTAACTCTTTGAATGGCAGAGAGATATCCAATGCATTGCAATGCATACAGAACAAACTGTTTATATTTAAAGGTGCACCATTTGTTGTCGTATCAAGTTTACGAAGACTGAAAAGTGCTGGCTTGCTAGTTGTTTGCCAGTTACCGGTTGATAAACCGTCATTAGAGTACAGTTTTGGGCACCAGTTCTTAAAGAAGATTACTGAACTGGAAACAGTGCAGAGCTGTGCAACAAAACTGATAAAGGGATTGGAGGACCTGAGTTATGAAGAGAGACTAGCCAAAGTGAGTTTGTTTACATTAGAGAAGAGACGTCTATGGGTGATATGATTACCATTTACAAATATATTTGAGGCCAATACAAACAACTCTCTGGGGAACTATTTACTCAGAAGTAAGTAAAAGTCATAGGATGATCCATTAACCCTCTGAGTGCCAGAGAGGTACACAGTGCATTTTGCTATGTGTTGTGTACCCCTCTGGCACTCAAAGGGTCAAGACTAGAGAAAAGGCACTTTCGAATAAAACAAAGGCAAGGTTTTCAGATACTGTAGATGCTTTCAAACAGTACTGGATACCTTTCTGACTCCAAGAATATTGAGAATTAGGATAGTTTGTTTTAGTGCGTATAGAACATTGATCCAGGGACATATCCAACTTCCTTTTGTTAAAAAAAAAAAAAAAAAAAAATGTCGAACTATGGCATTCAGTTCCTTGCATTAAGCACCAAAATCCGTTAAGGGACCCACTTTATCGTGTGGAAATCTGCACCCAGTTTTATTGGGCCTCATAGTCCTTTAATGGATCCTCAAAGTGCCAACACAGGAATTGAAAGTATAAAAAAAAAAAAAAACTTAAGGCACCAGTAGATATATTGATATGGGATCCTAAGACCAATATTAATACATACAAAGCACTGGAAAAATGTGTCAAATCTTAGTAGAATTAAACCTATGAATGCCAGCGGAGTATGCCAGTGGTCAGCTA